>OU565284.1:12997678-17797678 GCA_913789915.3 Sphecodes monilicornis | reverse complement strand
TCGTGGTAGGTAAGACAGACTACAAATTTTTCTCAGAAAATAAAGAATAAAAAAAGAAGTGAATATTGAAAAATGCATTATACGTATATTTGAGGAAAAGTCGTGAAGTTTAAAGGCGATTCAATTACGTTGTATATAGGAAATTCTAATCGAAATTTTAAAAACGATCATTTGACCGGTCGTGGTAGGAATAGTGTTAACCTGACACGTCTCCTCAGGTAGTTACCATTTTTTGTTACCCTTAGCAATAGCCTAACGCTACATGTTGTTGCAGCTTTAGTTGCTGTTAATGAAGAATTAGACGCAATCTTTAATATTGCACGTCTTTCTCGACTAGTTGTGACTTTTGGGCAACCACCTGGTTGTCTTTATACCTGCTTATCACTATTGTTCAAGTAATTGCAAAATCACGCAACGACTTCTTCCTAATAATTTTGTAATATCGTTCGCTAAGTAATTTTGATCTATTAAATTATTAATCAAGCTTATTTCAGTTTCATTTAGCTTCTTTCCGTAAGGATTTTTAAACTATTTATAATATTACACTATTTAACTAACTAATCACGTAGTTCACCAGGCTTTGCCTATTTAATAATGACTGTCTTAACGTTTTGTCGCAGCGACAAAATCGTATTTTCATTTCTTACTGAAATTCTTAAAACCGTAGATCTGTATAGAGTGTCACTATACGATGTAAACAATAACACTAGAAGGAAGGAAGAAGAAAATTCTTGCTAGAATATACTTTCCTTAATTTTCTTATGTGTCTCACTGATTTATCGCGGGGCGTATACTTTTCCGCTGAGCAAGTCTGTCATTTGTTTCTTTGCGGTGATTATTTATCCACTTGCGTTACAATTTATTCTACGGCTACAGTGATCAGAACTTCTTTATCGTTCCTAACGCAATGTAAGCAACAGAATGATGGCTGAATGTCAATTACAGAAAAATAGAATTTTATTTCAGGTGAATAAAACATTGTGACATACATATTTAATAGATCGTGTTCGAAATCTTCAACACGGATTTGACTCGATATTATAAGGCGAGTGGTTAAACTATACCGTATACATTTGTACTTTTAAATAAACGCTTCTCATTTTCGTACTCTGCATACGGATTTGTAAATCTTGTTTATCTATCGCGTGCAATCTTAAAAACAATTAATTTTGTAGTCAGCTGTGAAAACTTTCTATGAAAGTGCTTTGTGTTTTAACACTAAACCTACCGCAATCAAATGAACCGCTTTTTATTTTATAATTATTCGAATTACAAAAACGGTTCGATGGGAATGAATTCAATCTTTTCAGTTTTATAAGACAACATACGCCAGTCCCTTTACCGTTCAATAGCTTTAATATTAATTCTATTGATGTTTCTTACAGAAAACTATTCTATGGAGTCACCTGAATAAGATGATATTACATTATGGATACGTAGGTATTTTTAAACAGTACTCGAAATGAGAAAAACTTTAAAAATGCTCCAATCTTTTATGGAAATTTTCCAATTTATTTCAAGAAATACAACTTTTGAGAAATGGTAATTTTTAAACCGTGGATTTTTATACAAAATAATGTAGTAGGAATGGTATTTATTAAATTCAGGATTTTTATACAATATAAAAATTTTCTGATTCGTTTATAAGAAATGAAAATCAGATTGCAATGTACTTCTTCATTCAATAAGTTTAATAACTCGGCAACATTGTAACAATATTCTTAAATTCTACTAATGTCTGCAGCTTCGTTTTTCACTCATCCACTTTTGCCATAAAACCATGAAGTTCGCAGTCTATTAATTAAGAGAAATCGTCAACAGCCAGAAATCGTAAAGTAATCAAATCATGTTCTTTTTTCAATGCAAAAACAAAATGGTGGTGCTAAATGTCCAGTATTGTCATCGTCCCGCATTTTGCTGAACTGTTTCTGTACTGAAAACGAAATATATGATTTCATGATTTGTAATGTCTATCGGTGGCGTTTCGATAAAATTTTCTGCTACAGTTTCAATTCTTGAACCAAATTATAAGAAGTCTACAAAAATTACTTTTTGTTTTGTTTCACCTGTCATTGTTTAACCATGCCTACGTATCATAATGTACAGAATGGCACAAAAGTCACTAGACCATTTGAAAGTTTCAAAAATTCACATTTATGCATGTATGATCAAATTCGAATTATAAGTGGGTTTGTGACTTTTGAGCCACCCTATAGTATAAATCGATATCATCCAGTTCAAGTAATTTCACACAATAATATAATATAAGAAACAACAGCATATCTAGATTTATTAGAGCACAAGACACGTTCAGCGCTAAATTTATTACATTCTATCAAAACTGATCGTTTTGAAAATTAGACGTGACAACTTCGAACTTTTACACATTCGCATGAAAACGCCTATTTAAAACGTTCGAATTAATTGTACAAAATTATTGGCTTGTACTAAAGGTACTTCTAATCGACACACTTGCTGCCAAGCCATTTTCGAGGAGTTATCATTGTCATACCACGTGTATCGACATAAAAATCTATTACTACAATTATCTGGTAATAACAATTCCAACAACTCTTTTTCGCACTGAGCTTATCAACGCGAAAAATACCGTTTGAATGTGTTTTAAAAACAGTACAGAAAACGCGTTAATGGTTGAAGAATAATAAAACTTGGAAAAGCTCAGCCAAAGTTGTTAAAAATGTGATAATTCGATGATTATGGTCAGCTTTCAGTAACAGAAGGATTGATCGCGAAGACTCGAGTCGTGAGAAACGAAGGTTAGAAAAAGGAGGTATGTAAATTTGCTTTCTTTTCGCCTCATCGCAATTTATTACTACCCTATAAGAAACTCCTAGAGGAAGGATCAAACGAAGTTCTCTTTCACTACGTGCTTCACTCAACAACACGGTGCTTCGTTCTGTAAAGGCGCGCAACAGTTCGGTTACTACTGCGACCGCTGTGTTGTGCTTTAATAAACTTTCTGATATGGGAGGGTCGGAGCAGCAAGAATTTTAGCCCGAGCAGCTTGCAAACGCTATCTGTTTGCGGGTTGCGAGGTATCGTTCCTCGCAAAGCAGAGAAAGAGACAGACAGTCAGACAGACAGAAAGAAAGAGAAAGAGAAAGGAAGAGAGAAAGAGAGAAAGAGAGAGAGAAAGAGAGAGAGGGAGGGAGGGAGAGGGAGGGATAAAATGAAACAGCGAGTTAGAAAGGGATGGGGGTAGCGAAGGGGATGAAAACGACGCATTAGGATCCTGTGATAACGTCTGATTAAAAGATAGAGCGACAGAGTGGCGGAGAGACGAAGACTGGAAGAAAGAAAGGGAGACCGCGAATCAGGGATGGACGCGATAAAATGCTTCAATGATACTGAATTGTCATGCAGTATACAGGAATGCCTCGATGTATGCAAACAAGATGTACATGATATTTATGAGGCGAAGCTTCTGAAACATTCATTGTGAGACAATACTAATCCGATGACAAAATTCTTTCATTTATAATTCAGTTTCCATGAAACTTTTGTCAACGTATTTGTGACATTTCTCTGATTAAAAATGACACCGAACAAGAAGCAATCATATTTACTAGTAGAACCTCGATTATCCGAATCTATATCTGAATTTTTTGTCTTCGTTAATTCAACAGCCAGCATTCTCTTAGGATCATCCTGTGCTTCTTGTTGCAGACAACCATTATGCTCGCGAGTTCGCGGTCTCCCATTCGTTCTGTGAAAGCAAAAAATCGAGGAAACATGTCAGCTCGTTTGATCGAATTCACACAGTGGTCACACAGGTGTATCAGAAAAGAAGGGAGCTCGTTTAGGAGAAATGCTGTGTAGGATCGGTGTGTGCCCCTTTTTTGTGAGACGCGGGACGATCGTTCAGTTCGAACGCGATAAACAACGAATCGTTCTATCTACAGCTTGCCAGCCATTTTGGCTTACAGCGTACCTTCCAAACTTTTATTGATTTGTGTATCTCCTTCGAGCGAACTGTTTCCATTATCAGAGAAAGTGTTAGATTGTTGCATGTGAAATGTAGGATTCTTAAGAGAAACAGTAAACAAACATAACCGTCTAGTAAGCATCATTTTAATCAACTTATTCTGTCAATGAATTACAAGTTTTTTAATTGTATTACAGTCGAAATTGAATTTCTTGGTCATTCACGGTCATCATTTACGAATAATGCTTTGATTAATAAATACATTTTAAGCAAACATTCTATAATGCTATCGTCTATATGTTATTTTTCCACCAACATGAAAACAACATTCGATAATTATATTGGTTGACATTGAAATAAACTTTATTTAAATGTGAAATTAGATATATAAATAAAAATTGATGGTAAGACCTTAAGAATCAGTTATGTACTTTAAAATGGCGTATAATAAACCAGTACATTGAAATAGTACTTCTTGATTAAAATGCTTCATAATAATTGCATTCTAAAATCGGACATTTCATTTGCAACAACCTAATACAACGAATAAGAACTGAAATTTTTATTTCCAGCTAAGTTTCCACAAGATTCGCCAGGTGGAAAATCGTTACGGTGGGAAATAATGGTTTTACTAGTGATTGGTTGCAAGAGAAAGGGTGGTAAAACTGTATACAAGATAAAAATATACATTGACCATCAAGAAGTAATGATCATTCTCAGAAGTTCTTTGAAAATTTGTTTTAAAAATTCATGAATAAAGATTTACGTGGACAGAATCGTTACGAATTATGTCGTCAAAAACATCAGAGGGTTGAGGACAATCTGTTGAAATTTTGAAGAATTTTAGTTAGGACCATCTTTTAAACCTGCAATACTGAAATGCGACATGGAATCAGAGCTGGGCACTATTTCAGATACAATATTTTAAAACTTATTTGAAATATTACTTGAAATAAAAAGTTATTTCACAAAAATGTTTCACTATTTGAAATAAATGGTTATATTTTGTCCAACAAAATAATTTTACCAGAGGCTAAGAAAGATTGGTAAACGAAATGCAATCAGCGACGCGAGTGTCCGCTGACTTATTGGCGGGAGTGTAGCACGCGGTTGGGACGATATTACGACGGCCGGTGATTCTCGCGGTTGAAAATTCATTGGAGCGGCTGTCTGGCTATCGCGGATACCAGTGATAGCATAATTAAAACCGTTTAATCAAGCATGAAATCGTATTAAAGTTCGCCAATTACGACCGAAACAAGAGTCAATGGCGTGACTGTCCGAAGTGGACGGAACGCGTGTGCGCGAGACCACAAAGCAGGCTCTGCAATTAAATTAATGAAACAGGACCGAACAGGGAGGGGCGCGTATATACGAAACAAGAAACTGGAGCTCCAGAGACTGAAGTTCACGATAGGAGAGTAAAAAATGAGAAAAATTTAACTTTCATGAATGTTATATTATACAATTCGACGAAAAAATGATAGAACAATTAATTCTAGTGCCAGCAGTCAAAGTATCAGTACGTGGAGTTCATTGATCAAAAGTTATACACGAGTAAAGTTGCTCCATTTGAAGCGCGTTTGACGGGTTAGCACGCCGCCATATTGATTTGTACTTACGCGTTATCCATTCAGCAGAACTGCTACGTCACACCACAGGCACATACAAGCAGACATTTTACAACGGCAATTCGAATTGCTGATACTTAATTTCAGAAAAACCGGCAACTAATTAAGCTCAGGAGCACGCATCACTTGCAATTGTTAGTCGCTTGCGTAGTTGGAGGGCTCCGCCAGACTAACCGAAAAACTCAAAACTAACCCAGACCAACACAGCATCATTTACCTGAACCATAATTGCATTTCCGGATGCCGAAATCAGAGAGGAATGAGAGTACTCACGGCCGGGGTTTTGGTGTTCCCGGTACAGTGCTGGCACCTAGTCTAATTTTAGTCTAGATCAGATCCTACCTCATGTTTTTACGCTCTCTGTGGCATGGATCAGAACTAGCTTCAACAATTATTTAATTTGAATATAAAATAATGTCTTAATAACGAATCAATAAGCAATATCTATCGTAAATCTCAGAACCCACATCATCTTTGATCTGCATCAGAACCTACAGTTTAATTGTTTTATATAAATAGGTAACTATATATTTTATATAAAATAGGTAACTAATAAAGGTATTGTCATCAACACTATCTCCAATTTTTTTTCATATTTGTGGCTACGGCTGCTTTTCGTTCAAAAAATATAAACCAATTTTTTAGGCAAAATCCGATATACGCAGCATTAAATTCTAATGTTGCGAATATATAATACTTCCATCAGCTCGGATGGATGCAGATGTAGCACCACGTATTATTCACTCATGCCGCCTACTTTTTTTCAGGACTTCGAGTCCCCTGGTAAAACTTTGGCGAACATGATAACGATGCTGGTATCCGACAAGGACGAACTTAAGCACATTTACAAAGAGAAAGAAAGACAGACACAGAACTGCTGAATAATGTGCACATTCGACAGAAAAATTAGTAACGCACTTGTGAGGAATTGTTTACAAATATTTGCAGTTAGGAAATCTAGAATAGTAGATTTGTTTGTTTATCCTTGACAAATAGTCGGACTCTCCTTGTCTTACACATTGCGGGCATAGAAGATGGAAGTTACCTCCTCAAAAATTGTTGATAAATAGTTAATCAGGGAATTTTTATAAATATTAGCTCTCGAAGAATATAGAATGGACATTCGGCAACATTCATGTATAGTTTTCAGTTCGATTCTGGAAGAGCTTCATTAATTAGTAATAATTTTTGTCAGTTTTGTCCGAATGAAACTGTGCATATTTGTGAGAATTGAATATCTTGTATACACCTGTATCTCGTATACTATTAGCCATTTTTATTAAAAAATTAGGTGGTGAAGTAACCAATTATATAATCGTTCGATATAATTATGCTTAGTAATATTCATGTATCATAAATTATTCTGTATTTCCAGCTCTATTACCTATTTTTATTAAAAAAATTAGATGGCAAGATGGTCAAGGAAGTGCTTGTCGACATCATTGACAAAAGGAATTGTTAAGAATATTAACCAGCTAGACATAATAAATTTATTAGTGAATTGAGTTCGATAAATTCATGTGCGCGAATATTAATGTGCTAAAAGATATTCAATATCCCGAGTTTCATTACATATTTTTACTAAAAAATAAGATGGTAGATACTCAAGGGGATGCTTGTCGATAGTGATGACAAAAGGAATTGTTATAAACATTATACAGCCAGAAATAATACATTTATCAATAATTATTATCACGGCAGTCGAAATCAACCGAAATTAGTTGGGGTGGGGAGCGTTGCGCTTCGCCGCGCGCTGCGCATCACTGCCTACCTAAGCCCGCGGAGCGCGTTCAGTCAGTCAGTCGGGCCGGGCACTCCGGCAGGAGCGGATCGGCTCCGGGACCAGGAGGGTCTTCGGCTACCTTGGGGCTGACCACGGGTCCTCCAGAGGTACGCCGGCCTAGCCTGCCTACTTTGGGGATGACCAGTGGATACCCAGGACTACCTTCAGCTAGCTTCGGGTTGACCAAAGATCCTCCTTCAGTGGCCTACCCTGAGGTTGACCAGTGGTCATCCAGAGCTAGTCTGGCCTACCCTTGCTCACCTTCAACTGGCTTAGGGTTGACCATGGGTCCATCACCAGTGGCCCACCTTGGTCCACCCTTGCCTATCCCGAGCTTGACCACTGGTCATCCAGAGCTACTCAAGTCTACCCTTGCTTACTCTGAGACTGACCAGTGGTCCTCCAGAACTACTCTGGTGTACCCTTGCTTACCCTGAGGCTGACCAGTGGGCCTCCAGAACTACTCTAGTCTATCCTTGCCTACCCTTGCCTACCATCAGCTGGCTTAAGCTTGACGACGGGTTCTCCACCACTGGCCTACCATTGTTTATCATGGTCTATCTTTAGCTAGCTTAGGGTAGGCCAAGGGTTATTTAAAACTTCCTTGGCCTCCTTTAAGCTAGCTCGGGGGGCCATGGTCTCATCAATGCCTTCTTCGTTCACCTTGGGTTCTGAGCCGGTCCAGTTGAAGTCTGCGGCATGGAGTTATTACCGTGCTGATCAGCTCAGAGAGGGCAATCACTGCAATATCTTCGCATCTTCGAGTGAGTCATTTCGTCACTACCTTGTTACTATACTCGTCTGTAGAAGTAGTAGTATAGAGTAGTAGTAAAGTGTAAAAGTAGTTAGTTGCATGCATGGGCAGGCCTCGCCGCCCCAACGATCAGCCGAGATGGGAACGTCCGCGATTTGCACTAGCGCTGCTAAAAAACCACGCGTTGCATTAGTCGATTTTGAACAGAGATTAAAGCTAATATTATTATATAGATTGTTTAGAGCGTAGTGTTGCGAATCACAAATAGTCGCGACTCAAAATTACATTTCAATTTGATAACTGTGCTTTTCAAGTTCATATTGTTGTCGTTTTACAGACAATGTAAAGTAATCATTTTTTGGATCTCTGTTCGTTGAATTAGCGTTGCGCACCAAAAGTTCGCGTTTGCTTTAGAGTGTTTCGACTTTTCAGGCTCCCATGCTCGAGCTGCAACGATCAACTGTGAGATGGGCACATTCGCGATTTCGAGTAGCGTTGCGTAACAAATTGTCACACGCGTTGTACAAGTATCAATTTCTAAAATTGATTAAATGTCTAGTTAATATTGCAAAACAATAGTCGCGAATTAAAGTAGTGCTAGAGACACCGGTCTAGAATATTAGACTTTAGAGATTTATAATTCTTATTTAATTTAAAAGAATCGTTAAACTTAATTCGTAATAATCTTAAAACTCAATTTGTAAAGATTTTAAAACTTAATTCGTAAGAATCTTAAAACTTTATTTGTAAAGACCTTAAAACTTAATCTGTAAGAATCTTAAAACTTAATTTGTTAGAATTGTCGTTGTACGGAAGGGAACCAGCTCAATTCGCAAAATACTATAACGTAAGTTGTAGTACCTCGCAAGTAGTGAATAATATCGGGGTAATGACTGCACATTTAGAATTCCCGTTAATAAATATTCTATAGTAGAATGTAAGACGTAATACTTTGTTCGTTTTCAATTATCCCAGTTTCAACAGTTCTTTTTCAATAACAATCCAAATACAGAATTCCTATTTCAGAATACATGTACGTTCAACGAACAGCTTCAATATTAATTTTTGGATTTGTAATTGGAATCGGTTCTTAAAATTTCAAAGTTCAACTTTCAAAGTTCAACTTTCGATGTTCGACTTTCAATGTTCAACTTTCAATGTTCAACTTTCAAAGTTCAACTTTCCCAAATTGATATTTTTATACTGAAATTGATATTTCTGTCTTGAAATTGATATTTCTGTCTTGAAATTGATATTTCTGTCTTGAAATTGATATTTCTGTCTTGAAATTGATATTTCTGTCTTGAAATTAATATTTCTGTCTTGAAATTGATATTTCTGTCTTGAAATTGATATTTCTGTCTTGAAATTGATATTTCTGTCTTGAAATTGATATTTCTGTCTTGAAATTGATATTTCTGTCTTGAAATTGATATTTCTGTCTTGAAATCGATATTTCTGTCTTGAAATCGATATTTCTGTCTTGAAATCGATATTTCTGTCTTGAAATCGATATTTCTGTCTTGAAATCGATATTTCTGTCTTGAAATCGATATTTCTGTCTTGAAATCGATATTCCTCCGATCGGAGATCCCTCAGGGGCTCACTCACGGGTTGGGGCCCGTGAGTGGGTACGGGGACTCGCGTCCCCGGGACCACCCGAATCGCCTATAGATCGTTGCGTCCACAAATCATTAGATTTGAGCTCGATGTGGTTTCGATTCTGTTTCGACTGGTTCTTGATTTGGTGTCGATTTGATTCCGACTGGTTTTCGATTCTGTTTCGATTTTGTTTCGACTGGTTTTCGATTCTGTTTCGATTTTGTTTCGACTTTGTTTCGACTGGTTTTCGATTCTGTTTCGATCTTATTTCAACTGGTTTTCGAATCTGTTTCGATCTTATTTCAACTGGTTTTCGATTCTGTTTCCATTCTGTTTTGATTGGGGTTGTTCATCTTGCTCTTGTTGATCAGGCCGCACTCGTGTGCGGGGTTAGCTTTGGTCTCGTGAGCATAGATAAGCCGTTCTCGTGTACGAGGTTTAGTGTCATATATCTATGGCATCTTTAACCTCATCTTTTCATCGTCTTGTTATAATTTGGTTCATTTATTGTATTATATCTAAATATGATTAGTCTGCTTCATTTAAAGTACAGCAGCTGATCATCTTCATCGTCGGACGAAGAGGATTCGTCGAACGAAGAGGATTCGTCGAACGAAGAGGATTCATCGAACAAAGAAAATTCATCGAACGAAGAAAATACATCGAACGAAGAAAAGTCATCGAACGAAGAAAATTCGTCGAACGAAGAAAATTCGTCGATCGAAGAAAATTCGTCGACCGAAGACTCCGTATTATTTATAAGTTAGTTTTATTGCGTGCGTTAGATATTAACATTGTAAGTCGTCATTGTAATTATGTCGACTAATTGTTGCCGTAATTTGACTTTGCTCGCCCCGTTTATTGACTCCGACACAGCCTTCTGCTGTGTCGGCCTTGCTTGCAAGTCCTAAGCCGGTCCAGTTTCGGTATCCGGCGTGAAGTCATTGAGAGGGATGTCTGAGAGACTTGTTCACTCGTCTTCTTGACGTTCCTCCGGGTTAACGTAATCCTGGGCTAGTCATGTTAACGCTTGCGTTCTCATGGCCCCCAGTTGCGCCAAGAAACCGTTTGAACGCTTTTCTTGGCCATCGCTCTTCGTGATGGAGTGACGGGTATCGGGCTGGTCGGCTCAGAACTTGTGAGCACTGAACGCGTCGCGTCGCCCTTGAACCAGAGCCGTCTGTTCTGGTTCGATCTTGTTTATTCTCTGTGAAAGAATCAGAGCCTTCAGCCTGATTCGTCTTTGGTCCCTCGTGGATCGGAGACTTCTTCTCCGATTCATACTTTGCCCCGCAATAATTAATCGACATACGCTAAATGGAAAAGAAGTCTTTTCCATGAAAAAGACTACTTTTCCATTTGGCGACCTGCGAACTTAGTTTCTAAGAATCGTCGTTGTAAGAAAGAGAGACAGAACGAAGGGAGACTTCGTTCTGACTCCCTTTCGGGTCTCTTGTGCAGCAACCTCCTCGTGGTGAGACCTGGGCAATCGATATTATCCACAATTCGCAAGATATTATAACTTATAAATTATAGTATCTTGTATGTAATGGATAATATCGAGCTAATAGCTGCACACTTAGAACTTGCGTTAATATGTATTTTATAGTAAAATGTAAGACTTAATACTTTCTGCGTTTTCCTTATTTGTCCCAGTTTCAGCATTTCTTTTCAATTAGCACTCCAAATACAGAGTTTCTATTTCAGAATACATGTACGTTCAACAAACAGATTTAATATTAATTTTTGGATTTGTAATTGGAATCTGTTCTTGAACTTTCATAGTTCAACTTTTCTAAATTGATATTTTTGTCTTGATATTCATATTCTTCTGATCGGAGTTCACGTAGGGGCTTACTTACCGGATGAAGCCCGTGAGAGGGTACGGGTGTCGCCTACCCGGGGCGACCCGAGTCGCTTATAGGCCGTTGCGTCCACAAATCATTAGATTTGGGCTCGATGTAGTTTCGATTTTGTTTCGATTTGGTTCCCATTTGGTGTCGATTTTGTTTCGATTTGGTTCCCATTTGGTGTCGATTTTGTTTCGACTCGGTTTCGATTTTGTTTTGATTTGAGTTCTTCATCTTGTTGTTGTTGGTCAGGCTGCACTCGTGTGCAGGTTTAGCTTTGCTCTCGTGAGTGGGTGTTAGGTTTGCACTCGTGTGCGGGACGCAGATTGTAGGTTCTGATGCAGACCAAAGATGATGTAGGTTTTGAGATGTACGATACATATTGTATATTGATTCGTTATTAAAACATTATTTTACATTCAAATTAAATAATTTCTTGAAGCTAGTTCTGATCCATGCGACAGAGCGAATAAAAAGATCAACGTCAAAACCCGCTCCTATGTCCGAAAACTAATATTGGGGCGTTCTAACCTGTCAAACGCGCTTGAAATCAAGCCACTTTACTCGGGTATAACTTTTGAACGAGTGAATTCTACGTTGCGAATCTTGGATCTAGTAGTAGAATTCAATGTTCTACCATTTTTTCGTCGAATTGTATAATATTGCATTCAGAAAAGTTAAAAATTGTTGGTCCCTTGAGGGAGAGTTCAGCCTTAAATCGTCCTTCAAGAAGATTTCTCATCAAAACCACAAAAATTTTACGATCATAGTTTTGAAAACACTTATGAAATAGGGTGAGGATGAAACAGATACTAATAGAAATTATGTCAATGATCAAATAAATCACTTTATATAAAAACAATACAGAAGAATTCATTTAGAATGGAAATGCACTAACTTTCCGTTGGACCCAACATTTCACCATTGTTTACGATCCAAATATTAGGTGTTGAAATAAATTCTATTATCTTCCGCTACCACGATTAATGCCCCCATGCCAATTTGCTAGCATCTTTCGTACATCATCGTTATAAAAATATATCGGCTCTAAAGTAATAAGCGCGTAAAAAACGTGTAAGTGCATCGTCAACTTGTTTACATCGTGTATCTGTTATATAGAGGTGGCCGAAAACCCGAAAATATTGGGTCGGAACGCGTCGACAATTATACTCGGGATCGGGACGGGTTCCCGAAAATTTCGGGGTTCTCGAATATACCTGGATTTCCGATAATTTTCGAGAATCCCGATAATTTTCGAGAATCCCGATAAATTCAAGAACCCGTATACTCTCGGGATGTCAAGAAGAAAATTATATCGTTTGTCATTTCCACTGCATTTTTAATCAAAATCCATCGGCGTTTTCCATTTCCATGCAAAATGAAAATTGTCTACATCAATTGCACGAACAGAAACCACTTGGGAATTTTTTTCTATCTTAAGTAACTTCGATTCATCTTGTCAAATTCTTGTCAAATTTAATATTTCCTTCTACTGAATTCTTATCGTAAATATATAAAATCCGCAATCTACGAACGACTCTGTGAAACTAACGAAAAACCATATAATTATATTGGTTGCATTAAGTTGTGTACAAAGGAATTATTTTCACACCTAATATTTAGAATTGAACTTTGCAGAGGCTCATAAAAGTCAAATTGGCGAATTTCAGTTCCAGAATTACTAGCTTCCAGGTAGTAGGTGCGCATTGAAAGTTATATCGATAATATCTTTTTATTTATTAGGTTCAGCTCATATGGCCGGCTGAGAATCATAGTGGTGTAAGTCACATATGTACATGGTACATCGAGTTAAATAATGTTTTACATTTCTTGTTATAAAAAAAACTCCATTTATACATTTCGATTTGAAACACACATCTATAGGTTCAGGAAACTACAAAAAATGAGTACACGTGAAAATTAAAACACGAAACAGCATTTTATACAATTTTCAAGCGAATGATCTAATTAAGATGATCTAATGAAGACTCCTATAAATATTCGGAGCGTCTTAAACCGACGATAACATTTTTAATTTGGCACCCTGAAACTTGGATTTATTTTGAGAAGCTGGAACAATTAATTCACTGCATGAAATGAAAGGAAATTTTGAAAAAATTTACAATTCACAACTTTTTTGTGTGGGCCTATGATGAAAATTTAAAACATACGTTTTGTAGATCTGTATTGTAAATCGGTGGTTGAAAACAAAAGAGCGTAAAGTGAACTTAAATCACTTTGATTCCATATGGTTCGTTCTATTTGTTTAGTGACAAAAGAATAAGCTGCCATTTTTCAGTAAAGAATGAAGTTCTACATCGATTAACGGTGCCTGTAAATAAAAGATGCTTTTAAGATTCGAAAAACAATATTAACTAAACCCTACAGAATTTGGACTTCTACCACTATGATTCTCAGCCTGCCAATTACTTCGGAATAGCCAACGATACAAGTCAACCGTCCTAAAACTTTGTAGCTCGTAAGTTACACGGGGAACAGGAATCGTGAGAAACAGTATTACATAAAGCGTGCAGCAATTCGAAACACGCGTCGCCGTCGTCATTCCTCGGACCGGGATAGTTTAACCATCGGGTCGTAAAAATTGTTCATGCGGGGCTACGATTCCACCATTGAATTTCTATTACGTCATTATACGTGATAGACGATGACCACGCGACCACGAGCGCAACTTCGAATTAGTCTGGCCCCAATCAATCTCGGTTTCCGCCGGGGATCAATTCCACCGACACTTGACTTTAAACGCAACGGTAAGCCACACTTTCGGGAAGCGCATTTTCGGAGAACGGGAAACCAGGTGTTCCGTGGCTAACAAAGCCTAACACGAACTCCGTCCCGTTAGAGCACTCGACTTTCAACCTTGTTCCTCAACAAGTAATTTCTTTTTCAGAGATTCGAAGTGTTCACGACTCGGCATTGCAGGGGAAGTTTCCCTAGTAAATAACTATGATACATAAGGTATTTCTTAAATAAATAAAAAATTATTTATTTAATTAGGCTTGACTGGTTCTGCATTATTTGTAAATTGAGAATATTAGAAATCAAAATAAAATGACAAATAATCAAAATTTTTGAAATAATTAACCCACTTATGTACGAGTTGACTCTGTGGGGCCTACGACGAAAATTGTTCTTTATTTAATATCGTGAAATTACTTAATAGTATAAATAAATAAAAAAATATAATACTTTGTCTGTTTTGTTCTGTGTTATTTGTAAATCAACAATATTAGTCACTAAAAGATAGATCAGTCATGCATGATTCGAATCGTGGAACAAAATGAAAAATAATCAAAATTTTCGAAGTAATTAACCCTCTGGCGTACGAGTTGGGTCTGTGCGATCCATGGCGAAAATTGTTCTTTGCTTATTCTCTTGAAATTACTTAGTAGCTTAAATAAATTCTTAAATGTAATAAATCAAAAAATATAATACTTTGTATGCTTTCATCGGCATTATTTGTAAGTTGCCAATATCAGACACCAAAATAAAATGAAAAGTAATCAAAATTTTTGAAATAATTAACCCTCTGGTGTATGAGTTGTAGAGTAAATAAATTCGCTTCTTTTGTTCGTATCAGTGTTCTGCGATAAAGCGATAAAGAACAATATTTATTAACGAATTTGCAGGTGAAAAATTTTCTATCTAGATATTGTGAAGACTTCCTTTTACGAAGCTTACGAAGACATTTTAGGAAGCTTCAATAATAAATGCAATGTTCTTCAGTATTTCCCTAACAAACTATGCGAATTATTCCCTGGTTCGTTTCTGTCCGTCCTAGTGTTCTGACAAACTGAAGTTCATTTTTAAAATTTTTCCTTTAACCTATTTTCTATTATTCATGTTGCCTGGATGTATTTCTTAATCACTGAAATCGAAATAATAAATAGCAGGCCCAAGAAGGAACATACAAGATTGAGATTTAGAACAGATTACTGTTCGATAACTAGAGAACAGTGAATCCATAAAAAAAAGTCTTTTTTCATTAAATCTGAATGTGCCAGTGCTTTTTTGGCCCATTATAGTTGCAACGCTTGCGATACATTAGAAAAATAATTCCAAAAGGATGCAGCTTAGACCCGATAACCTCAACAGTAAGAACTGTAATATTTTTGGGCTGCCATGATTAATGCTGATGGGTTCCTTCGGCGGCCGGAATATCTAAAGGTAGTTTTCGATATCCGGCGAACTAACCGATCGTCGATGCACCGCGATGCATCTAAAATAGTAGGAAGGAGAGAGAAAATGGGCTGGGAGCGGTGAAAAAAGAGTGACATAAATTGATAGAGAGAGAGAGAGAGAGAGAGAGAGAGAGAGAGAGAGAGAGAGAGAGAAAGAAAGAGAGAAGGTGTAGAAGTCGAAATCACAGTAGAAATCTCAGGTGCAGTGGCTGACGAGCAAGAAGGGGTTCATAATCGCTAATTACGTACAAACAGCGTGGATTCTATTTCTCGTGGATCGTGAACGCGTGACTCGGTTCCCGAAACTTTCATCGAGCTAAATCCGGAACAAAGCTGGGTTCACGGATAACGTCGGGGAACTACGATATCTCCGTAGACTCGGGAAACACGTACGCGATTCCAGGAAGTTTCAACACGCTTCGCGCATTCCGCGGTAGAGTATTCCCTCGTTATGCCGGAATGTCCCATGATAAACGATAGAGCCGAAAAGAGAAACGTGTCAACGGATGCAAAGTGTGTCTAACGGTAGAGCGTGCAGCAATTTCTATGCACCAGCTCAGAAAAAATATTTGGTCGCTTCCTCCGTCAAGCCTGACCTCCTTGGTTTCGACTCTGGTATTCAAATAAGCCAGAGTCGTAAATCGATTATTTAGTATTCTTCTAATCGTTTGATTTTATACGTCATTTACATTTTACGAAAGTGATTGACAAATAGCAATATTGTATAACCTCGCTCGTTGCTACCTTGTTTATTGCACGGAATCTGTGTTCGTTGCATATTAGCGACTTCCACTATGAGTACTAGAACTTTTGGAAATCATCGTAGAGATTATGACGACTTTTTTTTCAAATCTTCACCGATCCAGAGGTGTAGAATCACGCTACGGCCGACTTTGCACATATTTTTTATACTCCTTGTACATCATCACACGTGCAACTACGTATAGCAATCTTTACACTGCGTTACATACTAAATTTAGTAATAGTAAATTCAAAGAGTCTACCTTTATTTATGGAAATAATACATAAATATTATTAGTATTCATCCAAAACATTTTACTTTTAGTTAAATACATTTTTTAACACTTCCAAAATAACTGATCGCGTTGGAAAGTATAATAAGAAATAAAAAAAATGTTTTATGTTCGTTGTCGAAGTACTTCCAATATTGGCATACATAATTTTCTCACCAAGTGTCACCATTTGTTGGGGTAAAACAAAAAAAGTTATAAAGAATATTTTTGAGCCTTTGTAGCGAAGAACCATTTTAACATACATTGCCAGTCAGAAGTATTCGGACACTTGTCTTTGCTAAAAATTTGCGATATTTAAAGCATTATATGTGTCTTTGAGCTTATTCAACTTCAATATCTTCTTTTCATTTATGAACAAAGATAAGAATTATAATCAATCGGTTATAAAATCGTTGGTTCAAGTACTTGTTATTTAAATCTGCATTTAAAATGAGTTACAACTAAATCGTTAAAATCAGAACATTTATACTTGCAATCAAACGAATTTGTTGAAATTCAATATTTTCCGAATATCTCTTCCTGGAAATCGGTATATTTGTACACCATACGAATTACGAGTTTAAATATCGTCAATTTTTCAAACAGCCGATAATTATGTTTCAAATACTTTTTGCAGCTACCGCGTATATTTTCACATATCGTTCAAATGCAAAAAAAATGTAGAGTTCAGTGTTATTTATTTTACATTTTTATTTTAATCTTATTGTTTTAGTGTATAAAACGGAAAGCATGACACAACTGAGACAGGAAGCATATAAAATGACAAGCACTTATACTTTATGTGTAAATTTTATGTTACTCGTATATGAATGCTAGTTTTATATTTTTCAAAATGCACGAGTTGAAGATACATATAAATTCGCATGATATTAACATAAAACCTGAAAAGAAATAATATGGTAAAAATATGTAAAATTATAGACTGCCGAGTCTTTCCACTTTTCCTTATTCTCTAAATTCTTAAAAGACGAAACTATATGGTTTAAAGAATTCTTTTAGTTCTATGGGAGACCAAATATTTTTGAGCGTTGGTGTATCTACAGAAAGCTCTCATTACGACGAATGAAATCGTATTATATGTTCAATCCGTAAAACATAACATTATCTTTTCTTCATTCAAACTAACGATTTTCATTATTGCTTAATTGGAATTTTAAATTCGAGCGTGATACAGTATTCCTTCTCCGCAAGAACACAGTTCTGCTCTTTTCTGCCACGAGAAATCTAAGCGTTAGTTACCGATTATGATCAAATTTTACTGAAATGTAATTTTCATGACCATATTTAACACAAATTTTTTAACTGTCAATGTCCACGTTGAAGTGATGAAACCAACCCCTTATAGTCTAGTGTCAGAAATTTTGTTCCAATCAATGTGAATGTAAAATACATCACACTATACAAATCTCCTATCTTTAATAGTTTTCAAAATACATTTCATATCATTGTTTTAAAACGTCGTTATCATCCCTTCAACATATGAGCATTAGCAAACATAACCATTTGCGTCATTCTGATGGAAACTACAGTGGATAATCACATTATTGGAGCCACAGTACGAACAAGGAAATTCTCCAACAGTATTGCTAAATATATACAGGGTGGGACATTTACATGAGAACACCTAAATATCTGTGTTATGAATGATTTTATGGAACAATCTTGCAGGTTATCTTAATCTTGTAGATTATCTTAATCTTGCAGATTATTTTAATCTTGCAAGGTTATTTTTATCCAAGTCCATTTTTTCAGAGATGTTAAGGTCATTAGTACTTCTTGAAATGGAAAGACATACTTTTTTGCATATTCTTTTAGAGAATAAAAGAATAAAATTGAAGTATCTCGGGATATTTACATCAACATTTCCAAATATTTACCAACTAAAATCATTAGTAACAGAGAACATAAAATCATTGATGACAGAGATGTTGAGGTGTTACCATTTAAATTTCCGATCCTGTGTTTGCAATTTGCAAACGTTAACCCTCTAAGGGCCACGAGGTGTGAGTGTGTTATAAAAATCATTAGTATGATAAAATTCATTGTTTCTATGCTTATATTATTACATAAGATCTTTTGATTTCGCCAATTTTGTTTTGACGTTTATGGGCATTGATGTTGCATACAATGTGTTAATGAAAACACAGTAAGTTCTCAGTGCAGCTTGGTTTTGATTAAAATACTGGTTGGTTCAATACCAATCGAAACGATATTTTAATCATTAATTTGTACAACTAGTTCTAATAATTCGATCATCCACTGTATATTACAAAAAAGTATAACGACAAAACAGGTCGAGAGATTACAATCACGCAGATGGAATACTGTCTAGACATTAAAAGTTTCGTGTCTATTTAAACACTAAAAAGAAGAACGAAGAACGCATATCTACTTCTACGGGAGCAGTGAACAAGTGGGACGTACGAAAAATGATCTGCATGTACCGTAAGAAATTGTAACAACATTTCAACGAAATGACAAAGTAATTTGATATTTGGCTGACACTAACATAAACGACGAGTACTCATGCTAAAATTTCAATTAATCAATTTCGGGTCACTCGGTATAACGAAGAGACGTTGTGAATCGTTGGTGTTCGCGTGGGAAGACGATTTTGATGGTCGCGCGTCGGTTCGATTCGTAATTCGCAAAGTTCGTCGTGAACCGAAAGTCGCGACCGCACGATCGACGAGAAATCCACAATGACGTGGAAAGAGTCAGATGCATTGGTCAGAAAACCAGGATATTAAGCGAAACGAAGATCTCGGGATCAAGGACGATCCTGAAATCAGGACGGTCCTACGATCAGGACCAAGGATCTTGACGAGGGTACCTGAGCCACACATGGGCCGGGCTGCTCGCAACTGCATTGCCGTTTCACTCGTTAGCAGGGCTTTCCATCTCGTTCGTTGTTCGCACTTTCCTGATTGGTCAGAGACTGATCAGACTGTAGATCGGCCATGCATGATCCGAGTCGCGATCATGTCCTAATTTATTTCGGTTTTTTTTCTCTCGGCTCTTGAACGTTCGAGATCTCTCGCGTGAGAGCGGTCACCAAAAGCGTCTTGTCTTAGCGTTTTTCATTGCACAGAGAACGACGAAAGCGAAGTATATGCGCAGATTTTATTATTCTTCTGTTTATGATTTCTGGACACTAAACTTACCGAGCCTTAAAAATATCTGGAATACGTTGCCATATAAAAATGATAAGAATGAATTTATTTCTACTTTATGTGGGTCGTATTAATAACAATATGTGCTCTACGCATCTTTATAATTGCATTAATGGTGAAATCAAAGATCTGGAGCCAGTCATTTTGTCCGGCGGTGACAGGTTTAGTGTTTAATTAGGATGTGCAATATTTCTACCACTTTGGAGTAGATGTTTCATTGTTTGTGTTTGAGCGATAAAAATTGAAACTGAGAATGTTGATTATTGCAATAGCGTCGGATCGAAATGACTAAGCAGAGGTATACATGTGTAGATTTTGTTCCTCTATTGTTAACAATCATTTAAATTAGAACAAGCACTATTCCTAGCACTCTGAAGTAAATATTTGATCGATTACGTTACAGTGACAAAAATAAAAATTGACAAGGAACGCTATTCAAGTAATGATATAAGCGCATAAATTTTTTGTCATTTATTTATTAATTATTTATTAATTTAAATCCAATGTATATGTCATAGACCTGAGGGAGACGTGAATTGACAATGTAATTAACTTGATCATTATGTTATGATTAATGCTTAGTTCAATGTTATTCTAAGGTATGTTAAAATTAGGAATATGTTATCTGTTCAACCTAAGTTTTACTTTAAGTAGCCAAAGTAAATGTCTTTCCACCATCTCATCAGACATCGAAAGGGTTAAAAGGCTGAGGAAATAAAATGAGAAGTGTCGGTGCCACATCAATCATTTATTAAAGATATACCAATGTAATGTTCACTGAAATCGTAATCCTGTTACAAAACAATTTTAACACTGTAAACAAATCAGATGATACGTAGGTAGTATCTTGTGATCGTAAATAGCATGAACTGAATCCTGCACAATGAAATCGTTCTGAAGTTTGCGAGAGATTATGAAGTCGTTCACAACTGTTGTTTCCTCTCCTGGAATAACAAAGTATTAAGCTCCGCCAAGGTTGATGGACTGTTTGTTTGTTTGTTCGAAACCTAAAAGCCACTGCTTACATAATTTATGCGACAATCGTACAGGATGGTACGGAAATGGAGTGCATACTACATAGAGAATAGAAAACTTTTAAAAACAAAAAAGTTCAATTCCTGTGCAGATATTCTTGCGTTATTTCGAGCCAACTACAATGACCTATGACAATACTATGAACGGAATGGCGGTACGAAGAAATCGAAGCTATACATACTTACAGTCCGTGTAAAAAGTGTTCGTACACCCTTTAAAAACGAATAACTTTTTAAGATTGGATTAGACGGCTTTTTTAGATGTTAGAAGGATTAATTTACTAGGTGATATGTAAACAGCTTTTTATTAATTTGCAATTGAACGCAATTGTGATGAAAAAGGGAAGGTCACGATTTTCAAGTTTTTTTTATCTGTGCCTATATTGAAAATTCTAAATCTAAGTATGTTATACAAACTTACAAAGTTTCATCGGTATAGGTTGACGCATAAAAAATCTATAGACATTGTAAGATGTAAAAATCATTCAATATAGTGTTAGCGATTTATTTAAATTGCTGTTTCTTACAATGTTTACTATTTTCAATCAATCATTTTTCATAGCAGTGTTGATCAATTTCGATGAAACTTTGTGCATGTATATAACTTCCTTAGATCTACACAAGGAACTTTAGATTTCCATTATGGGCGTAGATAAAAATTAAAAAATCTTGACCATTACTTTTCTTCGCAATTGCGACCAATGATAATATTAAAAAAAAATTACCTACACATTACCTAGTAAACTAACCCTTCTAACATGTCAACAGAACTCAATCCGTTTGAAACAAATTTTAAAAAAGTTATTCGTTTTTAAATGATGTGCGAATACTTTTTACAACCACTGTAGACATTGTCTGTTTGTGTATCTCGATCCGTAGGATGCGAAGTAATAAGATACGAATGATTTTTGACACGCAAGTCGAATAATTATTCCGTAAAAATATTCAATGAGAAACATATAAGAATATATGCACTACATTGGGTTGTAACATATATTCGTTCGGTTGCAAACATAAATATGTTCTTATTTTAACGATTCAGTTGTGACTCATTACAAACAAAGATAACTGTAATTAAATGAAAACTATTTATATCCAATAATTTTAATCAGAAAAATGTCACGAATGTGTTGGTAAAAGTTTCATGAAAAAATAATCATAAATAAAAAGTTTCGTCGTTGCATTATTATTGGCTTTCCGATATACCTCCACACAAATCATGTTATATTTCTCGGCCGAGTCAAACGGTCAAGTTTCTTGGCCCTTCAAGGTACATACCCTGCAGTAGTGGGGGTAATTTCGTTGCACTTATCGCGTATAGTTTTGTAGCTTTTATTGCGACATTACTGTATAATAGAATTTTGTTGCATACTAGCGCCCCCTCCCCCCCCCCACTGTAAGTTGTTAAAAATTCTAGAACTCGCTGTATGGATTGTGCTGGCTACGTAGAAACAAAAGAACATCGACACAACGAATCACTATGATTAGTGTACTGTAGCTGCGGCGCGACATGCGGAATTTGTGAACGGAGCGGGTCCTCGTATCTCTGCGAGCGATCATTGATTCCAATTGAATGGAAAGTTCCGCGGGAATAATTCGATCGCGTGACTCGCAATATTTCACTTAAGAGCCTCGTCTTCTTCGGTCGGCGATGATGCGATTAAACATTCTGTTTAGCGAGGAGCGAGCACCGATTGTTTCCGACGATAAACAGACTCCTCTCGTGCGGCGCGATCGTATCACCACTGCTCTCCCCACTATCTATTTTCTGATACTTATTTCTCCTTTCTTTGTGCGCCGAAAACGCCGAGGAACCGGGTAAGAACGAAACACGGCCAGGTCGACCTCCCCAGCTGCGGAGGGTGGAGAATGAGAGAGAAAAAGAGAGGGAAAAGAGGAGAAGAGAGCGTTTCGAGAGCAAACGAAAAGGAAAGACGAACAGGGTGGAGCGGTGAAGGCGCAAAAAGAAGCAAACGGAAGAACGGGGAGAGGGATGAAAATGGTAGGTCGCTGCTAGGTTATTTCGCCAGAAGTGATCTTATCCTGCGTGGAGGCCGAGATTCGAAGAGTGTAACGCCGATGCTTCGATACGGTCCTGCATGTCTCGAATAAGTGAATTGCGATTCAGAACGGCGGGACTCGGCTGACCGAGAGCCACGAGGAAATAACTTTACATAAGCGATTTTTGGTTTAACGGATTTCGCCTATTGTTGGCCCTCGGCCACTGCTGTCGAGGTGAGCGGTCGTACGAGCGACGTGGAAATAATTTGCTAGGCTGACGGGAAGAGAAAGAAATTTTCGATCCTCGGAGGCGCATGGTACATCGTTTTTTGTTATTCATAGCCTACTCAATTTGTCATTTGTTCATTTGAAGACACCGTTACGATACCCGACAAATGAATATGGACTGAAATATTTTACCGACATCATCGTTGTTATAACTAGACTGCAAATCATTAAGCAAAATAAAAAATGTTTGCATCGATTACAAGACACAGGAGCCAAATAAAAATTTCTTCTTTCCTCCAATTATCTTATTAAGTTGTAGCTAATACGTTGATGTTCCCTAACTTTTTTAATGTGTTCATTGCTTTTAATTGTACGTACCATTCAAAAGTTATGGTATAAGAGTTAATACATGCAATTGATAAATTTTGGATATAAATAACTAAAATTATTACGAATACCAGTGATAATTAAAAGTGGCCAGAATTTTTTTTGGTTACCAGTAACCATTATCGATGATAAGAATCATTGCAATCTTAACAATTCAAATATTCAAATAAAATTATTTAAGACTATTATTAATTATCTAGACTAAATATTTAAATACGAATCGCATAATACCTGGGTAAATATTAATGAGTAAATAGTATTCACAATTTCCTGTCTTGTTTGATAACTTTTTTAATATCGATGAGCAAGACGTCTATACTTATTAAAGCAAAATTGTTATTTTTACATTTTACAAGTTTGATTGAACATTGAACAACATTGAACATTGATACAGCATTGAACAGGAACTAAATACCAAATTCTCGAATAGCTACTACAGAAAACTACCAAAAATCCCGCCCTAGACAACACCACTCATTCAAATAAACATGGAGCTCTCGAATTTCCAAAAAAATTGATACCTACACTGAAGTATTCACTAGCCTAACGAGTGAACTTTTCAACAAACACCACGAATACACATCCATATACACTGACAGCTCAAAAAACAAAATAAGTACAGCTTTCGCGGTTATCACCACACGCTCCACTATTAAATAGAAACTCCCAGAGGCAACAACCACATGTCCAGCCGAACTAATGGCCATCAAACAGGCACTAACCACTCCCGAAAAAGGATACCAAAACATAACACAACACAGACCAAAACACATCCTCACCGACTCCACAAGTTCAATAACATCAATAAATAACACAACAACCACCAGTACCATCACCCAACAGATTTTGGAATCTCACGCAAGCCTAACATGAAACGGCAAAAGAAGGTTTGTAACATGAATCCCTTCATATACAATTGTCGGGAATGAAAAGGCCAACCAAGCAGCGAGAGGGAAATTACCGATCCAAGCTCAAAAACAGGCATAAATGTACCCTTCGAAGACCTAATAGACGACATCGAAATAACACTAATGAAGAAATGGGAATCACTCTGGAACAACACAGCACCCTACCACATAGGAAACCTCTCGAACAATTCATTTCAAAAACAAAAAGACCCCAATAAATTGCAAAGGAGAGAACAAGTAGCTATATCCAGAATAAGAATTGTGCACACGAAAATAACCCACTCGCATATACCAACAAGGAACCCAGCTCCTACCTGTACCCACTGTAAGTCAATAAAAACAATAGAACATCTGATACTGTACTGCCCCAAATACAGAAACCAACGTGACCAGTTGAAAATACGCACAACGTTAAGGGACAATCTTAAATAAGACGCAATAGAAAATTTTGTCAAGTTCCTGATACAAAACTGCTGAAAATAATACATATAGTCGCTAATAACCAAGATGTGATGCGACTTAAAATTTGAAAGAAAAGTTCGATTAAAATTGATACTTTTATTTTCATGATCATCCTTTTTTCATGTATTCGTTTTGAAAGATATGATATGGGAACGTTTTTTTTTTAAATATTCTGCGTTCAATTTTTTAAATATAATCTATTAAAGTGGTCCATAATTCTGTAAATCCTCGATTTATCCCGCTGGATCATTAAAACATAACACTGTTCAACGATGAACCTTGGGACATCCCGTACCAGAAAGAATAATTTTTGTGCGAAATGAGTTAAACTAGCTCAGCTCCGACAATTCGAATTTGAAATTCGCGAGAGCATTCGCAGGGAATCGATCTTGGTATAATTGGAGCTCCGGCGCACATTGGCGCTTGGTGTAATTGGTGCTTCGAAAATCCGTATCGCCCACATTTCCTGCGCACGTGAGTCGCAGAAAACGTCTGTTCTATGGGCGAATTTTTCCGTCTCACAGAATCCGATTTTGTTAGCCGGGTTTCTTGACGTAAAGGCGCAAATTATTTTTCGCCACGCGATGCTTCACTTGACCGTATTGCGAGACGACGAAAACGAGGCCGTTTATAATAAACCTACCGGCAACGAAAGCTGACATTTCAGCCACCGCTCGTTCTACTATTTTTTTGCTCTCCTCCTCCTCCTCTTTCTCGACATTTTGGGGGGGGGGGCTTTCCCCTCTTTTACATTTTCCTCTCAGAGTGTTCGTTCGGTGTCTCGATCCGCGAAAACTAGTTTAATGGAATTTCGCCGAGTGCCGCTCACTGTTCCCTCCCCCCGTTTTTCATGCACGTTCCATTGACTCCCCGTGCGTCAGAACGAGAACGGTTTTCTCGTTTAAATAGCATGATTAAAGCCAACCGCCGACAGCCAATTTAAGACATTCCGAAGCCTTACTATATACGAATCATTTTACATTTAAAATCAGAGATCGAAATATAACAATGCTTCCATACAGAGTGGTGGACAAAAGAAAGTTCAAGTGGATTTTCTCATCAAATTATTTCAAATAAAGATGAAGTTCTGGAACATTTTTTTCTTACAATATACAACATTTTATAAAAATAAACTTTTGTCCTTAGATTGTACACTCTTTTAGTATGAAGACATTTTTTTGTTGCGGTTCCTGTAGAGGTGTCACTTATAGATGGCGGCCACTGCACTGCTTACAAAATATGAGTTGAAATCCGTGGCCACGTTCACAAGAAAAGTTGCGAACCGATTCGAAAAATGCTATAATATAAAAATGTCAACATATTTTTGATGTTTTCTGATTACATGTATTATATCGTGTTTGGTATCACTTTTACTAGATAAGTTATCAACAATGTGTGGGTAAAAGTTTCGTGCAAAAATAATAACAATGAAATAAGTTTTGTCATTGCATTAGTATTGGCTCACCGATATGCCTGATCCGACATGTTGGTGTCGATTGCTTTGTCGCTTGGACGACCCTGGCAGTAAAAGGTAAGGGAATCTCGAGGAATCGTGTCTGTCTCGATAAATGCAATGTTTCGGACCCGAGGTCGCTGCTTTTATTGCGAGAATACTGTATGTATCAACGTTCCAAGAAATCTAATAAATTTTTTAATTGAACCCATAACTGATAACTCGTGATTTATTATAGTCAGGATTATTTCAACTTTCTTATATTTCGTAGGACCTAACTAAATTTTAATGCTCCTTGTCTACCACCATACAAATTAACGTTGAAATCTCGTAAAAAAAAGTGGTGGCAATCATATATGACTGACGTGAAAGTTAACGTGTTAAATAAAGAACAATTTTCGTCATGGGCCAACAGACCCACCGCGTGCTCGAGAGAATGAAGTAAGTTGTTTTGATGTTGTGTGACTTTTGCAGACATTAGCATTGTTCCGTCACAAGGGAACCGTGCAAAGGATCTTTTTTTAACCTTATTGACGAATTCTCTGACAGATCTGGGATGAAACGCTTCTTCTCACTAAATTCACGCATCGAACTAATCATTGAACCAGCTACCCAAAATTAATTTAGAGGGTAGTGAATCGGTGATTTCGGAGTCGACGCGCTTTAAAGAGTCATCCGCGCGTCGCTCATAAAATTCGCATTGAACAAGCATGGTAAAATGTCTATGGTCTTGAAGCAGAGAAAGGAATCCTGTCCAGAGACGTCGATGGAAATCATACCGTTTGCGATTCGCGGAATTGAAGGAATCCGAGTATGGAACGATGAAAACACGGTCGAATCGTAGGGTATCGTTAACTCTATTTCAAGTGAACCGGGGATCGATAGTAATAGATCATTGATGTGCCGGTGACCGGGGAATGGATGAAAGTACGCTATTTCCGGGGACGGAGAACCGGACGGAGCCTTACTTCCCTGCCCGTCCTCTGGGGAATAAAAAAGTTCGATGGAAGTCGTTGTGCACACGCCACGTATTTATACTAGACTCGAGACATGAAAAAGTTGAACTTGTTGCTGAACAAAAGAAATACTTGCTGTCGCAAAAAAAGCAGTAGGTTAAATGAGATACGTTTCTTTTTTACGGGCAAATCGAAAAGTCCTATGTCATACTTCGTACTACAAAACTCATCATCCAAAAAGGCGTTAACATGATTCCTTTTAACAAAACAGATTGTTAGTAACTGAGAGGAATTGTGAATAGAATAGTGAATATTGATTTTACAACTTTTTGATGTGACAATGAATCTGCAATGAAGATTTAAAATATATATTTTATTAATATGTGTCAATTGTATACATTTTGCAATCGAAATCGGTAAGAACAGTAATAGATAGACAGCGGATCTTAATGCAAAATAAAAATTGTCTACCTAAATTGCAACAAATTCGACTATAATAGGAATTTATTTTCTTTCTTAATATGTCTAATAGGCTGAGAATAATGTAACAGTAGTTTTATTTTCTTCTAATCTTTTGACTCTTTTAAATTACACCTACTTAGTTTTAACATAAATACATGCAATCCACTGTCTAGTAATAGGTACCGGAAGATGTAAGGAATCTTACAATTTGATTTATTACAGTTGGTGGCCAAAAATCTTGGAAGATGAAATCTTCAGTATACAATATAAAACTAACATAAATCTAAAAAATGTATTCTTTAAATTTTCATTACGGACTCAGATAAGTAGGTTGTAAAATCAACATCTACGTTTTCTTACTTTATTCCAGTCAATCGTAATTTTCTTAAAAATTTGTTTACAGACACATTTGTTTACGTTGTTTGGCCCACTTTTAGAAAGGATACATAATTTTAAGGACTGTGTGAAGTCTATTGTGGTCTCATTTAGTATGAATAACTAACACTTTAAAAACTTCCGTACAATTGGTACGCTCATCAGGATATCTGTCACCTAGAACTAATTCGTGTATTCCACTGGGACTTTCTCGTATTATCATACATAAGGGAAATGTTTAAGGTAGCTGGGAAACCCTGTGTCTACATTTATGGAAACAAGCAATGCGGGAACAACTCGACAGATAATCAAAGTACAAGCAAATCGATTCCCGGCGGATCAGGTTACGTTGAATACACCATCGTCACAGGTTTCACCGATCTGTTTTGATGGACAAGAGTTCACCGAAACCAAGTTTAATACCAGCATTGACCGTCAACAATATTAACCGATAACAATGTTGCCATGGTGGTTTGGTTTGAACTGTCAAAATATCTTTTGACAGTTCATCTAGCGCCGAACATTCAAGGTCTTTTATAAATGAATGAAAAAATATAATACTTCATTTGTTTTGTTCCGCAGTGTTTATGAATTCACAATATTAGAAACCAAAATGAAGTGAAAAATAAGCGACTCTTCAGTCATCATTCAGTCAATTCGGTCAATTCAGAAATGGATACTGTACCCAGTATCCAATTCGGTCCCAAAAACCAACATTCAGTGACACCTTTTTGAAAAATTGATGCACACCTAACAAAATGGCTCTCGAGTTCCCAGCAAAACCTGATTTAATATTGCGGATAAAGCGCCATACGTGAGAAGTGAAAAAGCAAGCAGATAGAACCGCTTTCTTTTTACGTTAAGTTTTCAGTGAACGACGGGAAGCTAGATTGTTACGAGAAACGCGAGGAGCGATGGGAGCAAAACTTCACGGATACTTCTATTTTCTTCGAAAACCATTCGAGTTTCCTCTGGCGGCATCTTTGCTCATACCTGCGAAGCACGATGTAAGAAGCACTTCTCGAAGCACGTACATATGTACAACCCCATTAATAAATCAGAGAATTCTCACGACGGAAAGTGCAAAGCTATTTTTCTCGCATTCTGACTGTGCCGAAAGACGATATCTATGATTTCTTATACTAGCAAGCATGCACAATGTCGAAGATGTTCTATCTTACAATAAAAGGAATATTTAAAAAACTTTTACTTTATGAAATAATTCTTTGCTACATTTGTTAGGAAATACATAGCCTTTTAGTTTTTGTGTAAATAACATAATTGCAGGAAATGAACAATTTTGTAATTACCTTATGCAAAGTAAAAATATTCTGCGTCTGTTACAAGAAACAGAAATTATATGGAAATTTTAATAAGTTGTTAAACTACTTTGTCATCCGTTATCCAGTTCTGTTAAATACAGTAGCATGCAAAAATATCCGAGATTCTGGAAGGTTAGAAACCGATCCGACCCCCCTGAGGCCCGGGCGGAGCCGAAACGGGCCACCCGGTGCCTCACGCGAAACCATGGGCCGGGGCGGCCCGACCGCTCTGCCGCGGCCGGATTCCGCCCCCCGCGAATTCCTGTGGTCAGAATCCAGTTCCATGGTTCCAGGTAAGAGATTCTGGAAGGTTAGGAAGCGATCCGACCCCCCTGAGACCTGGGCGGAGCCGAAACGGGCCACCCGGTGCCTCACGCGAAACCATGGGCCGGGGCGGGCCGGCAGCTCTGCCGCGGCCGGATTTCGCCCCCCGCGAATTCCTGTGGTCAGAATCCAGTTCCATGGTTCCAGGTAAGAGATTCTGGAAGGTTAGGAAGCGATCCGACCCCCCTGAGACCTGGGCGGAGCCGAAACGGGCCACCCGGTGCCTCACGCGAAACCATGGGCCGGGGCGGCCCGACCGCTCTGCCGCGGCCGGATTCCGCCCCCCGCGAATTCCTGTGGTCAGAATCCAGTTCCATGGTTCCAGGTAAGAGATTCTGGAAGGTTAGGAAGCGATCCGACCCCCCTGAGACCTGGGCGGAGCCGAAACGGGCCACCCGGTGCCTCACGCGAAACCATGGGCCGGGGCGGGCCGGCAGCTCTGCCGCGGCCGGATTTCGCCCCCCGCGAATTCCTGTGGTCAGAATCCAGTCACAGGGTTCCAAGTAAGAGATTCTGGAAGGTTAGAAACCGATCCGACCCCCCTGAGGCCCGGGCGGAGCCGAAACGGGCCACGCGGTGCCTCACGCGAAACCATGGGCCGGGGCGGCCCGACCGCTCTGCCGCGGCCGGATTCCGCCCCCCGCGAATTCCTGTGGTCAGAATCCAGTTCCATGGTTCCAGGTAAGAGATTCTGGAAGGTTAGGAAGCGATCCGACCCCCCTGAGACCTGGGCGGAGCCGAAACGGGCCACCCGGTGCCTCACGCGAAAGCATGGGCCGGGGCGGGCCGGCAGCTCTGCCGCGGCCGGATTTCGCCCCCCGCGAATTCCTGTGGTCAGAATCCAGTCACAGGGTTCCAAGTAAGAGATTCTGGAAGGTTAGAAACCGATCCGACCACCCTGAGGCCCGGGCGGAGCCGAAACGGGCCACCCGGTGCCTCACGCGAAACCATGGGCCGGGGCGGCCCGACCGCTCTGCCGCGGCCGGATTCCGCCCCCCGCGAATTCCTGTGGTCAGAATCCAGTTCCATGGTTCGAGGTAAGAGATTCTGGAAGGTTAGGAAGCGATCCGACCCCCCTGAGACCTGGGCGGAGCCGAAACGGGCCACCCGGTGCCTCACGCGAAACCATGGGCCGGGGCGGGCCGGCAGCTCTGCCGCGGCCGGATTTCGCCCCCCGCGAATTCCTGTGGTCAGAATCCAGTCACAGGGTTCCAAGTAAGAGATTCTGGAAGGTTAAAAACCGATCCGACCCCCCTGAGGCCCGGGCGGAGCCGAAACGGGCCACGCGGTGCCTCACGCGAAACCATGGGCCGGGGCGGCCCGACCGCTCTGCCGCGGCCGGATTCGGCCCCCCGCGAATTCCTGTCGTCAGAATCCAGTCACAGGGTTCCAAGTTACAGATTCTGGAACGTTAGGAACCGATTCGACCCGTCTGAACTCCGGGTGGGTCCGAAACTTAGCATCCTTAATCGCAGGATACCAGGACGTTCGTAACCGCAGTTACGCGCGGTCTACTACGACTTTTTGTACCGAGATAGTGATATTTCGATGAAGCGAATTTGATTATACTGACGTTAAGTGTTGTATATACAGAATGGCGCGCAAAAGTATTCGGACACCGTTTGAAAACAAATAACTTCTTCAAAATTGGTTGTGGCGGCTTGAGTTTTTGTTGAGATTTTGGAAGTATTAGTTTACCGTGTAATTTACAGAAGTAATGGTCATGATTTTTAACTTTTTTGTTTGTTTTTTGTAGATCTGTGTAATTTACGTACGTAGTTCCGTCGACTTCCATTGATGCATAAAAAAGCTATAAGCATTGAAGGACGTAATAATCTTTGAATTTTCATATCTACCTCGTAGCAACCTTAATTCATTTTTATGAAACATTATGTATGTATATAACTTAATTAGATCTGCAAAAGGCATATTATAAAATTTTCACTTCAAGCGTAGATAAAACAGGAAAAAATCATGATCATTAGTTTTTTCTCGCAATTATGATCAATCGTAGTTAATAATCAGTTTGTTTTCTGTAAAATGGATTTGCAACCCTTGATGACTAGAAGGAGAGTCTCACCGCAGACTAGGAGAAAATGTTGGGCCTGGACCGTTGAGTTTTAAAACTTTTGAAATAATCGTCGGTAGGTAGTTTGTTTATAATCTAGAATTAACAGACAAATGGATTGAATCCAACATTTTACGATTCTGGTCTATTGTGCGACGGTAGAACAGCACAGACGCCATGCCAAAGTCTCGACAAGTTTCTAGACGCACTCAATTAAAAGTTCGAATTACTCGAACGGAGTAGCGGAGGTGCGGGGACGGCGAGCGTTCTGTCTTCATTTTTTCTCGAGTGGATCTACGTCGATGACGGGGAACGGGGCACGATCTACTGGCATTTCATTATCGCCTCGATTACACAAGTGGCCCTGGTTACTGCCAGGCAATTTCATTCGGCCCCCTTGGATTCACTACGGCGACGCATGCCCCGTTTCAACTTCACCGTCGCCTCCGCCGTGCAACCGCATTCCTTTCTCCCCGTTTAACCTTTGTCTACCTCCTTCTTCCAGCGATTTAACACCATCGACGACGTGATCTCGTACACTCTGCTGCATCTGATACCTGATGATCAAGGCTCGAGCGCGGTTCCATTCTATTCGCGAGCTCAAATCCTTCAAATAGGATGAAGGTTCGTAGTAGAGTCTACGATTTTGAACGTGTACTAAAGCGACACATGTATACGGAATCCGTGAACTGTGTATTCGCTCATTACATACGCAACAGTACAATCTCAATACATGTGTAATTATGCTTATTTTTGCAAACGGATTCCATCGGCACGCTCGAGTCCGGTAACTGATGCATTTTTGTATACCGATCGGATTCTTTTCGACTATCGATGTCGGTAGCGCGACGCAAGCCAGACGGCAACAAATTCACGGTCAGCTGTTCAACGTTATATCGCCGTGTATTAAAATACTTGTGTAATGTAAATACACGAATATTCGTGAAATTAAAATACACGGGTACCCATGTATTTAATACATCATCTACCGGCGATTATTCCATAATTATTGGACGTCTATGGTCCATGGCTAAGGATTCTTTAATGGATCTTTCAACAACAATATCATTTTCAATCGTAAACCAACAAGTCTCCCTCGGCAACGTAATTTTAGGGTCCATTTGACTAGTGAAATAACAGCAGTTTGTTATTAAACCAATGGTATAGATGTGATGTACGGTAAAACAAATAAAATTCAAATGGCATATTATCAAATACGTAAAGCACAAGTGATTCATTGGTGAAAAAGTCAAATGAGAGTGGTTTACGATGAAGAAGTGAAATGATAATCAGACAAGTAAAATGGATGATGTATGGTCTGGCAAGTAGAATGGGAAATTGGAACATTCTTACAAGGAAAATATTGTAGAAGCAAGTATAGGCGGATAATTAGAATACAGACTGTCCCTGGCTAGACAAGACACATGAAAACTACCTACGTATGATCAGACAAGTAAAATATATGATGTGTATCTAGAAAGGTAAAATATATGAGAGGTGTAGTCAGACCCGTATAGTATACGACATGTAGTTAGACAAGTGGAATATATTAGATATGGTCAGACAAGTAGAATGAACGATATAGTGTCAGGCTAGAAGAATTTATTAGGTATAGACAGACAAGTAGAATGTGTGATCTACAGCCAGATAAGTAGAATATATCAGGTATACAAAAATAAGTAGATTGTATAGGTTGTATAGTCAGACAAGTAGAATGAACGATGTAGTGAGAGACTAGTAGAATTTATTAGGTATAGTCAAACAAGTATAATGTGTGATCTATAGTCAGATATGTAGAATATATCGGGTATAGTAAAACAAGTGGAATAAGTGGTGCAATATGAAACAAGTAGAATATCTTATGTAGAGTCAGACAAGTAGAAAGCGTGATCTACAGTCAGATAAGTAGAATAATCACGACCAATGATCGTGCAACTAGAATAATTATTATCCATGGTTAAATAAGTGAAATGTAGATTGAATAAGAACGATCTATCAGACAAGTAAGTGCCAACAATAAAACATCCCCTTTGAAAGAGAACAAGATCTTTTGGAAACACACTTTCGAATATTTTAAGTTATAATTAAGTAGATTGTTCGAAATATGATATATTGTATAGATAGATCAACGTCTTCTACAGGTAGAATATTCATTAAATCTTTAATCATGATTTAATCATTGTAAATAGACAGGCTCATAACGAGAGTGTTGGAATATTTGAAGGTAGAGAAAGAGTTAAGTATAGTTAAGCTATAAATTATTAACAGCACTGATTTCGGTTGTGACGCTTTTGGTAATCGCTTCACGCTCTCAGATATCTCGCACAGTAAAGAGTTGTCCACATGTTCCGCGTAAGCGTTAATTAAATTCATGTGGAAAGCATGGCGCTCATTGTGTGCACCATGATCACGGTTCGATAAGGGTTTCGTGTGGGGGTGGGTGGATAAATGAATAGAAATAATTTCAATCTCAAATCTGTGTTTTCTAATTCGAAGATCATGTAGTCACAGATTTCGCAATTCTAATATGAACGCAGAGCATGGTTATTAATGAGCGTAGCTACAGGATGAACAAATGTAATAAGATATACTTAGTCTATAATTTCAACAGTACATCTAATCAAATTATAAACTTCATGAAATATGATTTTCAAAACAAATTCAATTTACTGATAACTAAGGATTGCTATAAAATTTTCCACAGCAATAAACTTGTGTGATATCTAAACTCGTTGCGAACAGTAAATACTTGTTTATATAAAGTATAAACGTCATAATTGCTTTAATTTTGAATACTTTGTAGAATTAATATTGGGTTGGGGAATAAGTTCATAGCGTTTTATGTTCTCTTTTATTCTACAACGATTTCTTTGTTCTTTGAAAAAGTGTTGTACATCAATCGAAAGATCTCCTTTTGCTCAACAAAACTGTGATAATCGTTGTTTTGAGTAATTTAATTTTTTATTCTTTTTCAGGCTTAGAAATGGAATATCCAGGAGGCAAAAATCAACATTTTCGACACCTGCTTTTCTTCGCTTTTCATCGAGGTCAAAAAGCTGCCGCAGCCGCTCGGAATATTTGCGACGTGTACGGAGAAGGTGTCATAAGCGAGTCTTCAGCACGGAAATGGTTTGAAAAATTCAAAAGTGGCGAATTTGACCTGGACGACACGTCTCGCAGTGGACGACCCGTTGTCGAAAATGTTGATTTTTCCCTTCTGGATATTCCGTTTCTAAGCTTAAAAAATAATAAAAATTTAAATTATTCAAAACAACGGTTATCACAGTTTTGTAGAGCAGAACGAGCTCTTTCGATTGATGTACAACACTTTGCCAAAGAACAAAGGAATCGTTGTAGAATAAAAGAGAACATAAAACATGTTCACTACATGATCAGACGTAAAGTTCCTACTGGATCATGATTTATAAAATTGATTAGAAGTGTACCATAAGAAGAACATGATTATTTTAATTATTGATTATTCGATTCGACTAATGCCACCCACATTTCATGAAACGGATAGGTTCAAACTGTTCCCTTGATACATGCCAACAACACAACTAATCCAATCGTTTCGTCGCGAGAAGTGGAAAGAAATCACATTTCATTTCGACCGTTATCCGATCATTTCATAAGACCCTTAAACTGGCGAAAATAAAAGTCTAGTCTTAAAATACTGCTTTCGATCAGTACACGCGAGCCGATGAAATGCAATTCATTCGCACTTCGATTTGAATTGCAGAATGCCATCTTGACGAACGTTCCGCATTCACGAGCAATATTCGATTTCTGCGAGTTGATCCAACTGTTTCTCGCGGCGCGCTGTGATTGAAATAATAAATATTGAATCGATGCCGAGATAATAAGACGGACCGATAAAATCCCCGAATATCACGGTTTTGGTTTTCATTGCGTACTATCTGCAATCCGTTGTAATACTATGCGCGGACAATCAAAGTTGAATTCCATTATCCAATGGAAAACTTCCTCGGATTCGCAATTTTCAATTTTCGGTCAATACTATTTTTCCAATATAGTAGACTCCCCTATAACGTGATCAAAAAATTAATTTAAAAAGCTGTACACATGTGGCTTTTATGATAGTAACGATTCGCATAAAGTACATGTATGTATACAGTCTTTCGCAACAGTTTTTTGATCGCGTTCTGCGGAAATCTACTGTATAAAAATAACTTTAGCATTAAGCATGTCCTCTTGTCAAATCACATTGAATATACATCATTTTTGGGAATTTATTACAAGAAAACTACATGGCGTAGAGGTTAAAAACTTTGTGCAATGTATTTGGACATGATTCAATACAAACGGACAACTTCTTGTCGTATATCATTATTAATGGTGTTTATTTTAGATGACATACACAAACTCATTGGTAAACAAGATTCTTCGTCGTGGAAATGCATAAGTTCTCTTAAAATTAACCGAACTGAAAAAGAAGAATTCTTAAAAAGTGTCAGATTATCCATGTAATTATCTATGATTACGAAAAATTAAGAATATCTCTGAAACGTTCAAATGGTTAGTAGAAAAATTATGATTGTAGATGATCGCATGAACAATCTCATACGCTTTAAGAATCGTTCTTGGTTTTTAGTCTCATTACCAGACGATCGTATGCCGTGTTATGCGTTTCAATACTTTTTTATCATCGAATCAGTCAACACGTTGTATAACTAGCAGCATTAACAACATATACTGCAATTATTTGTCGATAATACTGAATCACGCATAAAGACGTTGCAAAAAGACTTTAATTCTACATGGTTTAACTTTCCCGTACTAAATCCTCAAAAATGACCAATCTCTTGAATAAGTTGGTACCCTTACGAAATAAATGGAAAAATAAAGAAACTAGTATGCTAGTAGCATTGTCGAACGAAAATTGTGAATGGTATATCCATATGTGTCGCAGACACCAAAGCTTCTTCATGTTATTCAGTGCCATTAGATCGGCGAAGATCTGTTAAAACAAGAACCTGCAAAATTTACTTTGAACCACCTTTTCAACGTCAAATTGTTTTTTGTTGAAGATTGTAGTACCCGTCACGAGGATCCATGGGTCGCAAATGACGCGTTCCCTTGAAAAAACGTTGCACGTTTCATTAATTCATAACATGTTTGAACTGGCATAAACGGATCTAAACTAGCACAAATAGCCTTTTGGTATAGTCCCTTGCGCAAGAGTGTTCTGTTTACTTCTGCTGACTCGATGCGATGGACAAGGATAGAGAGAGAAAGAGTATAGCAATCACTTTCTCGCTCTTTGCAGTTGAAAACCACTTGCAGGGCGATAACTTGGATTAACCTGATTTATTTCACATTTAGCTTTATCATGTGCATAATAGTTTTCAAGTTAATTTTTCAGATTGATTTTAATCAACTTGAAAACTAGTCGTAGATACAATTACGAGTAAGTAAATAATAATACTGTCGTTATTTTGAGTTATACCTGACTTCAAGATAAGGATAAAATCATGTTAATGATTAACGAAAATTTGAACCTTTTTGTTCCAAGCGGATGGGTTATTTGTGACCCATGATTCTATCGCGACCTTCTAATTTAGCGATAAGTAAAATCCAATACAAGCAAAAAATGTTGATCTTGAAAATTATGTTCGTCAATTCTGCGGCAACTTTTTTGTGCAGATCTCCGCCGATTTAAAGGTGTATAATCACCTAAAAAAGCCATGGCAAAATATTTTGTTACATTCTGTATTGTACGAAGTCCAATGTCTTCGTGTTGTGTGACTAACGTAAATTATTTCTATTCATTTACCATCACGATGCGGGTAGATAGAGGGTTCGCGAACGTAAACGCTTACATTTGACAATCATGCTTCGCCGCGCCCGTCTACCGATCGAATAAAGGGAATTTTCTGCTGACTTACCGAAGGGTAGCTCCAAACGGCAGTCTATGAGAAGCGAGTGTCCAGTTGGCTTTTTTGTACCGACGATTTCAGCGCCCCTCATCTCAAGCTCCAGATCAAGACTGACCCATTGTCCGGAGCCCTCCTGAAACGAAAATCAGAAACGTCAAACATTAAAGTCATCGTCATCTTCATAGATATTTTAAAAATATTACAATTTCTGTTGCTTCATTGTATCTGGACTTGTGCTTTGTTGACACTCGGATAGAGCGACTGCGCACTCAAGACCGCATTGTTTACTTTGTACGTTTGTTTTGATTTATTTCTGTGTGGCGCAGAACACAAGTGCGAAGTTTCTATAAAGTCACTTAGTGTTTCTCTGGATTCTGAGCGGAGAACTACGTAAAATTGCAAATATTCTAAAAGTATTAGTTTAGAACTCATAGAAATCCTGTTTCTTATAATTTGATTCGCGTGTATTAAAATGCCGAGAGGAAAAGTACTAACAATTGAAGAAAAAGCATCAATCGATGCTTATAAATATATGGGCTGCTCTAATCGCGCAATTGCTAAGAAAATTAATCGATCATATACTGTGATTAATAATTATATCAATTTACGTGAAAATTACGAAAAAAATCATTTTAAAGGTTGTTATAAAAAATTGTCAAAGAGACAACATTCATTATTAATGAGGTCTGCGGCTAATTAAAGGAAAACTGCAGCACAATTTCGAGCTGAATTGGAGCTCCCAGTAACAACAAGACGTGTGCAACAACTTTTAAATTCTTCCGGACAATTTGTGTGGACAAAAATGCAACGTAAACCAGGCCTTAAAGAAGTACATAAACAGGCCCGTCTTGATTTCGCACGGGCACACATGTCCTGGACGAAAGAGTGGGATTTTGTCATTTTTCCAGATGAGGAAAAATTTAATTTGGATGGGCCTGATGGCTGTAAATATTATTGGCATGATCTGAGAAATGAGAAAAGTGTGACAATGAGTCGTGACTTTGGCGGTGGTTCCCTAATGATATGGGCTGCGTTCAAAGCTGACAAAAAAACTCCAATGTGTTACATAAATCACAAAATGAATTCGGAAAATTATATAGATTTGTTAGACATGGTTCTAATAACCGTTAGAGAAAATATTGAAGATGAGTATTTTATTTATCAGCATGATAATGCTCCAGTGCACGCGTCGAAGCACACAAAGCAGTGGCTTCTTGAAAGAAATGTCAATGTTTTGTCATGGCCTGCATGTTCCTCGGACATAAACCCTATTGAAAATGTTTGGGATACCATTGCGCGTCAAGTTTATAAAAACTGCAAACAATACAACTCCATTAGCGCACTAAGGGATGCGGTGACTGAATCGTGGGCGTCTGTTAAAACAGAAACGCTACAAAAGTTAGTTTCGTCAATGCCCAATCGCATTTTTAATATAATTAAAAAAAATGGAGGTTACACTAAATATTAAAATAGATATAATAAAAAAACAATTGTTAATTTCAATTTTATCCGTATAAAACGAAAATGACATAGAAATTTCGCAGTTTGTTCTGTGTATAATTATATTTTTGTTTTCTTTTATCAATAAATGTTATACTTATGTTGTGAAATCGGTGTGTATGTTTTCTTTGTGTAATCCCGAAATGCTACCAAATACAAATTCTTTCATTGGTATGGTATAATTATAAGAATTCATTACAAAACACAGTGACTTTATAGAAATTTCGGTGAGTGTAGTAACAAGAAGTTTCGGCAAAACCGCACCCGCACCATTACGGACTAATTGGACGGATTAAACACAAGGAGATGCAAATTTCGGATAATCAAGCTCCCTGTCTATTCAATCCCAACTTATTGTGCTGCTTAAATTTCGCAGGAAATCCTCCTCGAATTACGCAAATACATAAATATTCACACTGCCACGATTCGTACGACGGAAAACGTAAACGGAACATACCTATGTGGCAACAATTGGGATTCGTGAAAGGTATCTTCGGTATGTTTTTAACTTAAGAAGAAGACGAAATTATGCAAAACAGTATTTTTAATTCGCCCAGCAGGAAACTTGCATACGCATCCGCGCGGCTGTGTAGTCAGTCGTGTTCTCCTCTGGATTAGTAATTCGCGTTTATGCGTTTAATACAATACGATACGTGCATATAATGTAGAAACGCTGGTTGATACGCGAGCATTACGGCCGCGCAGAATCCCGCTAATGTTTCATCTAAATTCTAAGCCTCGTTTCAACTGGCGTATCGGTGTGCGCTTTGATGGTCGCTAGCGAATATCAATTGATCCGGAAACAGTATATTATTTGCTGTCACTTACATAATCCCATGTGTAACTGTTAATTTCCCGGAATCGCAAACAACGTAACTTCCCCTTGTTGTACAACATAATCGATTCAACAGAAACTATTCAGATTTTCTAACTGCGCTGTACGTAAATTGCGCTGAGTAAAGAATGGTAGATGTACAATGGCACCCAAAAGTCTGGAAATACTTGAATATCTGTAAAAAAAAGGTCGTGCAAAAATTTCCCCGGGTTACGTTAAAGTTTCACGTGTGGCGGCTACCTCCTATGCTCGCCAACAGATGGACAGTGCAACAATACCTTTCTCGCTACTACCTGAATCTTCCTCTGTTTGTATACAGGGTGTTCCGTAACTGGTGGTACAACCGAGCAGGGGGTGATTCTACATGAAAAACTGAGTCGAAAATATAGAATAAAATGTTCTGATGCAAGGCTTTGTTTTCGAGAAAAATGAGTTTGAATATTTGTCTAGTGCGCGTGCACTCGGAATACTTGCGGCTCAACGGACTTTATTCTGAGTTACCTCAACCTTTTTCCGCAAAGGTTTTCGAGGTTTGTATACATCGAATAAATCGAAGGTCGAGGTTACAATGTTAGAATTACCTTTGAAGCACCACCGCACTACAGTTGCGACGTAGAACGTTTTTTAAGTGAAAATTATCAGTGCTGCACCGTTAGATTTTTATTTGTGGTGTCAGGTGAAATCGATGTGTATCGTGATGACATAACGAGCATCGAACAATTACAACAAAAAATTGTGATAGCGTTTGAACACTTAAAGCAACATAATAATTGCACATTACAAGAGGTTCGAAGGAATTTAATACGAAGAGCACAATTATGTCTACAACAACGTGGACAGCACTTCCAGCAATTTATGAATTAAACGAATTCCTCAAAGGTAATTCTAACATTGTAACCTCGACCTTCGATTTATTCGATGTATACAAACCTCGAAAACCTTTGCGGAAAAAGGTTGAGGTAACTCAGAATAAAGTCCGTTGAGCCGCAAGTATTCCGAGTGCACGCGCACTAGACAAATTTTCAAACTCATTTTTCTCGAAAACAAAGCCTTGTATCAAAACATTTTATTGTATATTTTCGACTCAGTTTTTCATGTAGAATCACCCCCTGCTCGGTTGTACCACCAGTTACGGGACACCCTGTATACACCGTCCTAAGCTGTCCTCACCCATGGTAGGCACGGGTCTGAGGAGCTTGGAGGACTATGGCCGCCACGGGGAGCGAGACGCGCGGGCGGGAGAAGTAGGCATGTCTCTCGAATTTGTGTCCAAGTGAGCTACTTCTAGACATATGCCTACCTTACGACATCCCGCATCTAAGGCGCGGGTCCGCTAGATAAAGCCTTATTGACGAGTCCTCTAGCGGGCCTAGGACGAAACGCTTCCTTCTCCTTTTTCCATATTTTCTTAATTCGAAAACAGCCGCTACAATTGGTGACCCCGACAAACGAACAACAACGCTACCTTCTGAGCGGAGGAGACAACAACATCAACAAACCACGGACAACGTCGTGAGGACTGGAAGGGGACTACCTTGTCACCGCCTCGCCACAACTACTTCCCGACCAACAGCGAGGACTTCTCCCTACTACGCGCTTCTGACGTCATTTTCGCAGCATATCTGGTTTAACGTTTTCGTCCATTGTTTGTGCGACTATATGAGTCCTACAAACGACTTAGGGAGCTACTCGCAGGGCACACTGGCAGCACACATTCCAGTGACCTCCTTGGATTCCGACGGAGATCAGCGTAATTAGGGGAAAATTTGTCCAGATATACTTGGCCACTGGCAAGGGGGGACTGTGGCGGCTACCTTCAATGCTCGCCAACAGATGGATAGTGCAACGACACTTTTCTCGCTACTACCTGAATCTTCCTCTGTTTGTATATACAGTAACCCCGCGATCTAAGTCCAACGGAACATTGCGATTTATGTCCTTTGGCCTACTCCTTCCACTCCGGAGTATCCTCGGAAGGGTCGTGAAGCTCGAGCTGCCTCGGTCGCCCAGCAGTGTAAACATGCCACGTAATCTGATCCTAGGTCGGGTATATCGGCGTGAATCACTACTAATCCAATTACAAAACTTCTTTATTTTTTATTATTTTTCCATGGAACTTTCAGCAACATATTCTTGGCATTTTTCTAATGAAAATGATACCAAATATGATGTAATTCCGATGATATTTACTTGTGTAATGAACGATGGAAGTTTTTTTATTGACATTACATTGTACGTACACGCAGGCCTTTTCCCAAAACGCTGTCCTTCTTTACGACCAAAACTTTCATCGTTTATTACACAAGTAAATATCATCGGAATTATATCATATTTGATATAATTTTCATTAGAAAAATGCCACGAATATATTGGTAAAATTTAATTGAAGACAGGTAAAAAATAAAGAAGTTTTATTATTGCAATAGTATTGTCTCACCGATACGCTATTTTTTGTTGCGCCTTCGGCCGCGCGGCCCGTGTTTGCATGCTGTCTTTTTGTATGTTCGGCGCGGTCGACGCGGTCACAAATGAATAGTGTCCCTTCACGATATAAATCCCGACAGAGAACCGAAAAAGGACTTAGATCGCGGGGTTGCTGTATACCGTCCTAAGCTGTCCTTACGACATCCCGCGTCTACGGCACGGGTCCGCTAGATAGCCTTATTGACGAGTCCTCTACAGGGCCTAGGACGAAACGCTTCCTTCTCCTTTTTCCATCTTCTCATAATTAAAACCTGCCGCTTCAGTAGTTTCCCTTTTCAGATTCCCTCCATATTTTGTCCATGATACTTGTACATTGTGACGCGAAGGACAAGGAGCATTGGTTTATTACGTTGGAAATTTTTCAAATTCAAACGTCTTTCGGAGATCAGAAAATTTTGTTCTATGTAACCTAATAGTAATCCTAAGATTCCATGTGATCGTTAGTTTAAAGCAATCCATCACAACTGACAAGGTCCTGGGCTCGAAGGGTTCATAGTGCTATTGCAGCTAATTTGTCGATACGATCTGGCTCTAAATAATTAAGATGAAGCGTAGCGTCGGTTCCGAGCTCGGTTCCGCGGGCGTACTCGCCTCGAGAAATACGGTCCGACGTTCGTTCCGGTTGTAAGTCGCGGCGGCAGTTACGAATAAAAGAGAATTGCTTTAATTACGGCATGCCATTTGCAAACAGCCGGCCGTGCACTTTGATAGCCATGCTTCGCAGCTCATTTCTGAGGGCACGGGACGTCGGGAGCATGGAAAGAGACCTTTCCAGAATTTATGTACGCGTGTTATGTGCCTTTACCCGCGCCGGGCACATAGGCCATTACTAATTCGCGCCGCTGCGTCCGCGGCTGGCATTAATCCTGCGCGCCGCGCAAAGAATGGTTTCGACGAGGGAACGTCGGTTACATAAATTTCACCAGTCCCGTATCTAATAATTGCAACCACTTGCAGTACATCGGCGCTGCAGCAAAACTTAATAGGCTACACCACCATTAGATATCTAAAATCAATGGTTTCCAAGTGGAATTTTTTGAGCGAATTTGTATGAAAGTTATTGTAGTTGCATACAAAACAATGCTTCTCGTATTTTTGCTGAAGCATAATGTATAGGGGGAGTTAAAATAGGTAGACAAAATTCATGTCTCCCTTAATTCTATAAAATTGATTACGAAGAGGACAGATTTAGGGGTTCTTCTTCTGATTCTGATATTATACTTTTTGTAGAATCACAAAACTACCAGCGCAAAGCTGTCTTTGGGAATGTTTTACCCCAGGAGTCTCTAACGCTGGCACTCGGAACAGATGTTGCTGCTTCTCCTCTTCGCCTGCAAGGCGAGTCGGTCCCCACCATACCCACTCCGATATTTTCCTTCGACACAAGCCCAACTACCGCTGTAAACGTCTTATGTAGATGTACACATACAGTGTGAGGCAGTAACTATTGCCACTTAGAATAACTCCGAAAGTATGACAGTCGTAGACAAGTTTTCGAAACAAAAGTTGTATTGAACAATAGAGGTCGTAGTATGGCGTTAATATTTTGTTGCTAGGTGGAGTTACTTCAAAGATATGAAGGTCACATTGATTTTTTTAAATGAAATGACCTATTCTTTTGTACCATAAATTGATAAGATATCACATTCTGAGTATAAAACTGTTGAGCTTTATACGTCCTCGACCTCATAGTTAGCGAGATATTAACGAAAATTTGATCCACATAAAATTTCGTTAAAAGACCAGTGTCTCTGACAAGGAGAAGTCGCGGTCATGGGGTCTCCGATTTTCTCGAAACTTTGCATATTGGTAGATTTCGTTCTCCTGTTTATGAAAATGTAGCATTATAGGCGTCAATATTCAACAACTTTTGAGATACGTTAAGATTGATGAAGTTATTGTTTCTTTCATATTATGTTCCTTTTCAATAAAATTTTTATATTTTGTTTCCTATAGATATTATGAATGTATTTTTCATGTGCAAAATACAATTAAGTAAAATAGATACACTGAACAGAAAAAAAAGAAAAATGAAAAAAAGGAAAATGGAATTTGAACACTAGCCTTCCCGGTAATGAATCTAGTATGTTACCATCACGCCGTTTGGTACTTGACAAAAACTTCAACCAAAACTGTACTTAACGGCTTAACGGGTATAATAAAATTTAAATTGTAAATATCTCAAAAATTATTGAGTATCGACACCTATAATGCTATATTTTCATAAACGGGAGAACGAAATTTACCAGTATGCAGTTTCGACAAAATCTAAGACACGATGACCGCGTCTTCTCCTTGTGAGTGATACGTAAATGCGGCGGCGTTTATCTGACAATCTTTATGAACATATCACGTATTCTCGCTTTGATGCTATCGTCTACGATTTCCGTGATGTCCACCACAATAAATCCACCGATTAGGAAATTGGCCTTGTAGAATTTCCCTTGTCTACCGTGCATAATTTGCAGGGCAATTGTCATGTTAATAACATATTATTCAACGGACATTTAATAGTACATTTTCTGTTATAGTTGGCAATTTTTGTGTTAAAAAAAAAAGTTGAATATTTTTGTCCTGTTAATTTTCCGTCATTAAAATATGGTTCAATTATTCGATTACCAAGTGTACCGCAGCAAACAATAACACTATTATGTATCTGATTCAGAAACCGCTGACAAAATTGCTTTTTCCGGACTGGCGACACACAATGGGACTTGACGGCGATCAAAAATCAATTTCCGTAATATTTTAAAGTAAAGAGAAAATTTACCTTAATTGATAGAGAATTAATTGTAATATGCTAAACTCCATTTTGTAATATTTGTTTTCGTTTTTTTGTGACCGATGCTTAAATTCAGCAGAAAATCACAACTGTCATCAAGAGGTCTATGATTCTAACCTCTTTGACATTCCAAATCAAATTCAAAAATACTTACAATCTAGTTTACTTCTTCGGTACCTCAGATGCCAATTTTTTACCAAATATGATTTTGACTGCAAATGACTCCTACTTCATAAATGTATTAAAAACTGGGGTTATGTATTTAAAAAAACGTTGGTAACCTTCATAAACGCAAAGATCGCGAGTACAAAATATTTTACATGCACTTTATAGCAGACTTAAAATAGACGGACACTCTGTATTGTGTGATTTTTTGTGAAATAAATTTATAGGAGCTTTGTTTGTAATATATAACCTTCGTTCTCATAATTTGGGCATTGTCATATTACATTGTTGAGTTCTTGAAAAATGAATATCTGGATACTTAGTCTATTAATATTATTACAATTAACAGAACATAAAGGCTATAATGTATTGATTAACTTCTCGAAAACTCATTAACGTATATAAACCTTCTGTCCCCGGAAACACCACTCCTTAAACCTAGGCACTTAAGCCTACGACGCGACGCCATGGTATCGTTGCATTCCAACAGGATAGACAGAATCATTCTTATATTCGATAATTTCAAATAAGGAGTTAATATATTAACGTTATTCGCGAAAAAGAAATAAGTGTATTTATTCGTTACTATTTGATTCGTTATTCTGAATAAGATTTGCCCAACATTGTATACGTGTTTCGAGCAGTATAGATTCCACTGATGCATAAAGAGCAAGTTCGAATTAAAGTTTCGCGCTCCTAAGCATGATCGAAGCGTCGATATCGTCTCGACACACTTACGGCGACGAAGTAGACGAAAGTTAAGCGACACGGAATCTCTTTGAGGAGATTGTCGTGCGCGAGTACGAGCAGAAGTAATGTGACAGCAGCGGGGCAGATATAATGGGAGCATGAGAAACGTGTATCCAAGCTCAATTGTATTATCACGAAGTCAGTTCCCATTTATCACGACTCTTCTACAGATAAAGACACCTGCTTGCACCTGTTGTCTCCGGACAGAATGCATTCTTCCGCTGTTAATTTTCGGCCGACGTACACGCGATATTCTCGCGAGGTTGCGGTGAATAGTTTTCCGAAATTCAAGAGGAGCAACAGCCGTCACGCTTAAGTCTATTAATCCTCTGAACAGAAGCCGCCAGCGAAAGTATTGAATTGTTAATGTAATTCTCGCTCCTGCTCGCGACCGGCTGAATCGAGCATCGCAAGTTTCAAATAACAATCGCTATCGGAGCGAAACAACTTTGCCTGCTCGAGCGGAAACAACCAACTTACGGCAAACGCAACGCTATGAAAATAGATTTGAAAATGTTACACGACTAACTATAAACATTACATCAGTTATGCAACGCGAAATTTCAACTTGTTACAATGATCTCGTTCAGAATTCGTGGTGATATCATTCCGCTCTAACAAAGGAAACAGTTAACACAGAGACTCAAATTTTGTAGCTATGAATTGAGCTTGACTTTGGAATTGACAACGGCCAATTAAATGTTTCCTATTAATTTGAATTATCCATTTAATATTGCAGTTATCGCACCCATAATATAAACGTATGATCTACATATACGTAAGATATAAATATGTATGCATATACAGGATGTCCCACGCAACAGTTTACACGAATTTTTAAGTACTTGCGATAATCTGACAAAAAATATTTTCAACAAAACTTGATCCGTTTTCGATTGGCTATATATTGCAATAAAAGAAAGTTCGAAAAACATTTTTTTTTATCGTATAATCAAGGTCACCTATATTTTTTTAAATGGCACTTTGTATTTATGACTTAACAGTATTATAGCCCGTGTCAAGAGGAATTCAACGACCTAGTATACCATGACCTTGGGATGACCTTGAAGACGAAGAAGTGAAAATTTCAACAAAACCTGACAGACTGCTCGAATGGGTGATAATAACTTGTGTTTATTATTAAGACTCGAAATCACATTCAATTTTTATGGGGTCATTTACAGTCAATAGTTTATTCTGTTCCAATACAAAATAAGGAATATTTAAAGCAGCGAATCCGTACAGCATGCTAAGAACTTCGCTACGACAGTATCGTTAGAGCAACCAATGCAAATTTACTACGAAGGACGGAATTGTGCCTACAACAAAACGGATTTCAATTCGAACATTTGATGTGACTTTTTTACAAAATCGTTTGCGTTCATTTAATCAAGGTTTCTGAATTGAATGTGATTTCGAGTCTTAATAATAAATACAAGTTATTATCACCCATTCGAGCAGACTGTCTTGACACGGGCTATAATACTATTAAGTCAAAAATACAAAGTGCCATTTGAAAAAATAAAGGTGACCTTGACGATACTATGAAAAGGATGTTTTTCGAACATTTTATTGCAATATATACCCAATCGAAAACTGATCAACTTTTGTTAAAAATATTTTTTGTCAGATTATCGGAAGTACTTAAAAAATCGTGAAAACTGTTACGTGGGACACCCTGTATAATATACAATATATCGCAATAAATGATATACAGTAGATCCAAGAAGTATCTGAACACTGAAATCCCGATTCCCGAAAAATTTCCTACATTTTAACTGTGATAATTTTGTAAAAAATGATCGGGCGACAATAAATTTGGATCTATCTTAAATCTAGAACCCTCTAGTTTCATAATCCATTGTTCAGATTTAGAAACTAATGACGCGTTTTTCTTTCATTTTTCTCAAACATTCCATATATTCAAAAGAATAATATTCGATGCGATTTTACGTGGAAGAAATGCAAAATAATTTTCTAACCGTATTTTCAGAAACATCATCGGAATACTAGGACATTCACCACATCGAATCGAATTGCTCTTTCGTAATGGCAATTTGTGACCAACATCAGGCTAACGTTGAAAGATGAACAAATCATTAAAATTAACCACAATCGGAGCACGATCGCTATCAAATTAAAGGGATTGTTATATGTGACTACAGAACCATGAAATATTCAATAGATTTCTCGATTGGATTCGGTGGCGCTGTAAAACCTCCATATATTTGGCCGTTCCAAAAAAAAGCGCAACCTCAAGGTCCAGCGGATTTGCGGCTTAAACGCTTGATGACGGCTGAACGATCGAATCAATCACGCTCGAGTGAGACCTTTGTTCCCGTTAATTTGGATTTTTACGCGCAGAACCAATTTTTTCGGCAACCTATTCGTATATTTAAAGATCGTGTGGAATCTCTAGGTAAAATCAAAATTACCCAGAGTCTAGTAAGCGAATTAGGAAATAAATGTCTTTATCTCTTCAAGTACACAGGGTGAGTCACCTAAAATATCTTCTTTGTTTTTAGCAACACGAGAAAATGTATCAGGAAGAAAATGTTTCATTCAAAAGGACAATTATTGCGATAGAAGAGATCTTTATCTCATGGTGATATCTTCCGAAATTTTAAGGTCATTTTTGATTTTTTAAATTGAATGATGCACTTTGATTGGTATAATGGTCTAGCTAATGAAAAACCGAATTCAACCATGTGTAATATGTTGACCTCTAAACAACTTTCGGAAGAGTTATTCTTCTAATGTTCCAGAGAATGAAATCTTACTTGAAAATCATATTCGTATTTTAAGTTATGTATTTTGTAAAATAACTCTTCTGAAGGTCACTTGAAGTTCAACCATATTACATATGCTTGAATTCGTTTATTTGTTAGCCATAACGTTTTATCAATAAAAATATGCCATCATATTTAAAAAAGAAGCGGCGACTGGCAAATATAATCTCGAGAAAAAATATTACAATAATTGCTACAGTAAGTCTAATATTTCCTTCCTCATCCATTTTCTCGTACCACTAAAAGTAGTGGAGATATTTTAGGTGAAAATCTCTCTATACTTAACTTTCTACTAAAATTACGTTCAGGTAGTGTTTCGAAAACGCTTCGATGCCAGCAGTAATAATATGCAATAAATGATATGGGTTCCAATTTAAAAATGGATGTCCCTTTCAAAGTCATCTCAAGATCAAATAAATAACAGATTAACGTGTCCTCGAAACTATACAATTTCTACCTAAAATATTTATTCATACCGATCACATTTTTCGAGATATTTTCCCTGGAGAGTTAAAATGTAACACCCTATACAAGCTAATTTTTTATCGAATGATAATAGAGTAAAATAACATACGATAAGATTAATTTTTAATTAAATAATCAAATAGACTGAATGAAAAGTCGAGCAAAAACGGCTCGTCACGAAACGTATTAACAAATCAATTTTTTAAATAAAGTAGTTTCTCACGTATTCTTCAAAACGATTTAAGTTAAGCGATTCAAAATGATTTAAGATATCCAAAATTCTTAAAGAACGTTCAAAAACATTGTCAGAATTCATAGGATGCTTACTGAAGTATATTTTGATCGAGTATGTCTGCATAATAGGAGAACTATATACTGCCTCGCGATTATTAAATTATTATGTGATCTTCGTTGAACGGATCCCGGCTGAATCATCGTAATTAAGAGGACTATATAGCGGCATGCGCAGTGTCAGTTGACATCACGTTACAACGCGTATACATATTACAATACATTGGACGTTGATGACCTACTTTTTCCACGAAACAAAGAAAACAGGAAACGAAACGTATTTGTCCTGACTATTAAAGACTATCGTGCTGCACAATTCTTGCGTGTCACGCGAGTTCGTGTGACTATCGTTCTGTGCCGTCGAACAGAAAGTTTCCGTCATGTTATTTTACACTCGCAACTCCAGCTGCTAATGAGAGTCCCCGATAATGAGACTTACGCGTACTTGTACTTGCCGCTCGCCAGCAACAAGACATCTCATTTGCAACAAAAATGGTGGAAAATGGTAGGAGAACGTCCGTAAACTTGGCGAGACGAAACAGATACAGTAGACCGTCAATTATACGAACTAATTGGAACAGAGATGGTTCGGATACCGAAACATGTATGTCTTATCCAATTTATAACTACAAGAATTAAACCTAAACTTTTAGCCTTTACACACGCTCTTCAGAAATAGTTGCATAAGAGGGCGTAGAATAATATTTCACCAATTATTCTTTATATTTTAAATCAACAAAATATGTTTCATTTAGGGTGACAGTTTTTAAAGAAATATGTGTTACAACACAGACAGAAAGGGATTAATCATTTCACAATATGTAAATGTTGTAAATAGGTGAATTTTCAGCCTAAGGAACGTGTGAGGGTTACAAATGATATTATGATTGAAAAGGTATGCAAACAATTAAGCAAACAACTCTAGATGGCACTTCAACGCAATGTAAGGTGGACCTGTATGATTTCTTAAGCATTTTTGTCAATTGATTGGACTAAATAGTTCTTTGTAAATATTTCGAAAACCAAAAACGACCCCCCTATATTGGAAAAGGAAAAAGTTGTTTAAAATGACGAAATCTATAACATATTTAAATTTCATAAAAATCGGAGTATAATGACCTTTCCGCAATAATTACCACTGATTTTCATCATTCCACTATTCTTTCGCTTTTTCTACTCGTGCGTACATGCACAGCAATATTATTACTATTTAGAAGATGTATACAAAAAATTTCTATGCCCTCCCCCCCACCCTCCCAGTGGGTCCCTAAATATATGCTTACTTTGTGTATTTGTTGATCCAGCACTGCTAGGTGGACAGACTTCGCGAGACACGGGGTATATACCACTTGCAGCTGCAACAGCTTATTTTAATAACGATTCCAGTGTAATTTCATTGAACGTAACATACCTCGGGGAATTATTTTGCGAACCGCACGCAATAAAGTTGCATTGCGAAGGGGAGGCAAAATTGGCCGAAGCGGTTTATGTCCGACGCGGGGGAAGGTCAATTCGGGATTATTATTATTGCTTGGGGAGTTATCCCCAATTACGGAATTTTTGCGTCCACCAACTTTCCCCCGGGTGGGAACGCGGAAATTGGAAAGAAAACAGAAAATCTCTCGCTAACAATCGCGCCGGCCCTTTCCATTAACGTCTATTGACCGTTCAAACTGCAGCGAATCGTGTCCGCCCCTTCGGGGAGGCATAAAAACAGAGAAGAACTCGTTGCTATCGACTTTTCTTGTAAGTATCTGAACCCCGGCGTAAAATTTAATTTTCCAAATTGAACACGAGAAGGACCAGCGGATGAAAACGTTGCTCAAGCCTCCGGTCGAAAATTAAAAGCAGTGAAATCTATTACAAAAGACTACAGGAGAATCATCTGATTCTCGCATGCCAATCAAAATGTCTTCCCTACCGAACGAAAACGGTGCGACACTGAATCACTCATTAAGACATACGTTCAACAACTTACGGGGTCGTCGAGATAAATCCGACATATTTTCGGGCGGTCCCGCAAGTGAGATGTAGATAAGGCAAATATAAACAAAGCAATTGTACCTCGCTATATATGGGATCAGGACCCCCCAGACCAAATACCGTATGGAGATTAGGAAAAGTTGGAGGGTTCCGTGGGTATGTGCAGACGTTGATCAGCTACAACCGCGGGTTCGATTCCCAGCGCGGTATCCGTCATTTTCCCTAACATCCTACATTGGGGGGCTCGTCCTAGATGGGGGGAACACCGATTCCCGCATGGTGGCGCTAACGACGGTGACAGACGACGAACGAAGTGAGGAAGCGTTGCGAAGACGGCCGCACGTGAGCGAAAGGTCAACGAAGTGAAGTAAGGGGCAAATCCCAAGGAAAACTGCTAGAGAGGGCAGTAGGATGGTGCTCCCGAAAAGTGACAAAGTTGATGACGAGTTGTGGTGATGGCGCTGAGGCCAAAGAGACACAAAATGACGCAAAATACCGTATGGAGATTAGGAAAAGTCGGAGGGTTCTGTGGGTATGTGCAGACGCTTTTCGGCTACAACCGCGAGGTTCCCGGGTTCGATTCCCGGCGCGGTATCCCTCATTTTTCCTAAGATCCTACATATATGATCCACCAATTAGTGAATAAGTGGGAAAATGTTTGCCATGAACCGAGAATCATCCAACCGAAAAACGGGTAATACTTGAATTACTTCGCGCCAGAAAATCACCCCCGCGGAAATCATTGCGTGATTCGGCTAAAAGGAGAGGCAAATTTATAACCTTGCCAAGAAATTCCGAAATTCTGACAAATAGTGGGAGGTAACTGCATCCAGGTCAACTCATACTGGAGTCGTTCTGATCATAAGAGAAGCGCAGAATTCGTGATCGTATTGAAACAATAGATAAATCAGGATTTACGAAATCTTGTGTCATCACTGGTCTCCTGACTTGTGGCCTCATTGTAGGGAAAGATTGCACTTCTCCTGACTATTAAATTTGTGGCGTAGTCGAGGTGAATGTAAGTGCAAAGCATCACAACACCAAAGCTACGCTAAATCCCTCTATCACGGAGGTGATGACGAAAACGGTCAAAGGTGAGGTGAAACGAGCTTGTAGTAGGTCGTGGCAGCCGTTGGAAACAAATTCTAATTTTCCTCGAATTTGTACCGTTTTTCTTTACATTAGATTGTTGCAAATAACATGTCCGATTTTATAATGCAAACATTATGAAGTGTTTCGATCAAGAAATACTATTATATGGCGGGCTGAGAGTCATAGTGGTGTAAGTCCAAATTCTGCAGATTTGAGCTAATATTGTTTTACGAATCTCGAAGGCATAATTTATTTACCGGCAGCGTTAATTGATGTAGAATTTAATTCTTTACTGAGAAATGGTAGCTTCTTCTTTTGTCACTAAACAAATAGAACAAACCATTTGGGATCATAGTCTATAATGGCTAAGAATTGAATATCTCCAATAATTCTCAATATTTATTTGACGCCATGTTACGAAAGATGCAGCCCGTTAAGATGCACTTGAACGCAAAGAAATTCGATCTTCGTTGCCAAGAGAAAGGCCATTAGAGACACTCAAGAATCCACAATAAAGCGACGCGTCGCGACTGGGACAGCTTGGTGATATTCGAAACGGGCATTTATTCACCGCCAACCTAATAAAGTCGCAAGTTCGTTTCCGACCGGTGATTACTGGAATGACCGACATTCCCGGCAGAAGGGAAAACCGAAGGACAGGGGTCGGCGTGAAACGAAAACCCGTCCCACTTAATTCTACGCGATTATGGTGGGGTATCAAGGTGATGTGCATTAGGTTAGCGGTGGCGGGGACCGTCGTGCGTCATGCTGGTCCCTAGCATCCCCTTCCGGTTTCAATCTGCGCATGCTACCCTCGCAGACGATCTTAATTATCTCCGGCGAGCACGTGCAAAGAAATAAGAGGGCTTCGGACGAGAATGGGAGACGAGCGCCACGAGGGAGACGCAACTGCCTACCGGTGCATATCATGAAAAATTGAATCGGCGCAGATCGATCTTGATCACTTATGAAACCAAAATGTACTTTCATCGAACGCCGAGAAAATTATGATGCCCCAACGAGCTTTCGTTTGCACAGAAAACAAGTTATCTTCAATGTATCGGCTAGTGTTGCCTGTTGGTCAAGCCGCTTAGACGTCTATTACCGTTCACTGCAGTACGAAACCGGGGTCCCGAATTTTGAGAAAATTGCAATTGGTCGGAATTTGCAGAAAAAAATACTAAAAGCTGTATTTTACACTTTTTTATGTGGACCTATATTGAAAATTTAAAAAATACGTTTATTAGATTTGTATTGTAAATCAGCGGTTGAAAACAAAAAAGTGTAAGGTGTCCTTACACCACTATGATCCCAATTCGCTCCATTCGTTTAGTGATATTAGAATAAGCTATATTTTTTTAAGTAAAGAAATGATGTTCTATATTAATTATTGCTGTTGGTAAATAAATGATGAATTTAAGATTCGAAAAACAATATTAATCAGAATCTTCAGAATTTGGACTTACACCACCGTGACTCTCAGCCCGCCATATGTAGGTCAATACATTTTACGCAGAATTTGATACTCTATCGATATACAAGACAAAGTTTTGTTCATTCCACTTGACGAAATCAAAGTAACCCTGAAATCTCCGAAATGCCTTCACTCACATAAAAAATTTTTGCATTACAATGTTTTTCCGTCTATATCATGCAAGTTTTGCACACATGATCTTTCCATATAATTATAAACAATAGAAATGTTCAAGGTGGTCTAAATTGTTGGACCACCCTGTATGAGTGACATTTTTGCCCCCAAGTTTTCACATACATAGAGGAATTACCGTGTGCCGTACAAGCGGACGAAGAGGAGTCGAGCAAAATCGGTCGTCCCTAACGAGAATGCCTCATGAAATATGACACGAATGAATGCAAACAAGTCCCGGATCCGTTTATTCGTACTGCACAAATATCCACGTCGGTTCAATAATGCGGATATCCGTATTATCTGGCCCATATGATGGTACATTCGTTCGAAATAATCGCGAGATTGCATCGTCGGTTCAGTGTCAACCCGAAATCAAATGATTGTGCGCCGTGTTAACGTATACATATACCAATGTAATTTCAATGGGTTTTCATTGATCAATAATACAGTGGAAAGCTAATTAAAAGATATATGCCGGTAGCAAATATTTCTTTGACGTTCCTGACATCCTTTTATTAATTGATTCTGAATGATGCTCCGCAATATCCACAAATTCTAAAGAATAAACGATGGAATATTAAAATAAACTCAATAAATTACAATCTCAATTCTAAGACAAAATCAATAATATTCGAGTTTGTCTTTTCATTGAGGATGGACTGTCTTAAGCACCGTTTATCATTACGTCCCACAAGTTACCATTTTCATTGCTTTGATGCAATCTCGACGGAAATCCCATGTAAAGAGGATTCATATCATGTGGATATTTATAGAACTGGAATTATATGGACTCGAATTGCGGTAGTCATAAAGTGGGCGTTCTTTATACACCCATAGCCCACATAGAAATTTGGACGACGCAGCTTAGGAAAACGTACAGTCGGAGGCAAAATTAAGTGACACCCTTTAAAAATTAATAACATTTTTAAAGTTGAACCGAACGACTTGAGTTCGTTGAGATATTAAAAGGATTAGTTTACTAAATAATGTGTACAACATTTCCTCTTCAAATTGTTATTGCTCGGAATTTGAAAGTAAAAAGTGAAAGTCGCGATTTTTAACTTTCTTATTTGCACTTTTCACGAAAATTTAAAATATACCTTTTGTATATCTATGTAAGTTATATACTTGCGCAAAGTTTCATCGAAATGAAGTTGACGCATAAAAAAATCTACATTGAAACATGTAAGAATTTTTGAATTTTTGACTTACGCTTGATCTATATCGCAGTTTCTCATAACCTTCCTGTTTTTAAATATTTATGACTCATAGCAACCTCAAACAATTTTAATGAAACTTTGTGCATATATATATATAACTAAATTTAAAAAAAGTTAAAAATCGTGACCTTGATGTTTATCTTCGAAATTTCGACCAATGGCAGTTTATAATTAATTTCGTTTATACATTATCTCGTAAAGTAACCCAGCTAGCATCTGAAAAAACTCCATTCTACTAGAAATGCATAAAATACGCAGTGTAATAACCAATAATGCCATGGAAAGTCGTCAACTATTCAAGCGGTTTAACAATTGCCAATTTATTAGTTTTTAAAGGGGGCCACTTAATTTTGAAAAACAATATTAACTTAAATCTTCAGAATTAAGACTTACACCACTATGATTCTCATCTCGCCGTATGTCTGTTTGATTTATCATTACGTCTCAAGGATTATATTCACCCTTGTGACGGCTACCTTCTGCGCTCGTCACCAGATGGACAGACAGACAACGTCTTTCCCGCTATTACCTATTACGCTTTGAACAGAAGTCAGCCGTACCGCAAACGGAACAAGTATGTTTCTCATAGGGTGGATTTTCATAGATGCGAGTACTGCGACCGACACGGTTCTTAATGTCGTTCCGCTTCTATCACGTTCCACCCTCTTCGCGTCGCACTTGTATCTTCTTTTTCTTTTATTTTCTTTTTGCAAGCAACTCGTTGTCGTCGTGTCGGTGCAAAGATTCGCGAGGGAGCCGGGACAAAAAAAGAATTACAGCGACGACGGAGGGCGACGCTGCCGGATACTTGCGAGCGGGACAAGACGCCCCCGCAATTAAGCGACCGACGGCACAATGACACTCCACCAGCCTAGAAATGATTACGAACGCGAGCGCGGATTTGTCACGCAAGGCCAACGAATGCGACGATTTCCGTCTCCTTTCAAGAAGCCCCGTTCGAGTGCATTAAGGGGACAGTCTCATGTAAACGCTGCAAAATTGAACTATTTTCATGAATATTTTTCGAAACGATGATACGTCTTATGCTACAATTTTTTTCGTGATTGATTTAGCTATTCTTTTGTCATACAGAACAATTTATTATATACAGGGTGATTCACCTAACGTTTGCACATCAAAAATATTTTTGTTCTTTCTAAAGATACGTAAAATATGGTAAAGACAAAGTTGGATGGTATAATGGGGCTGACACGATGCCAAAAAAAAAAAATTTACTTTTATGTCATTTTTTTAGGGATATCAAGGTCACCTTGACTTTTTTAAATGGAACCACCATTTTTTAAACACCTACAATGATAGTCCCTTTCATTACGAATTCAGTGACTATAATTACTCAAGGTCATTCAAGGTCGCGGACAGAGATAACGTATAAGATTTAACATCGATGCACGCCTGTAAACGGGCTTTGAAGGAATGTTGAACTCTGTCCGAGACCTGATCAATTCGTAATGAAAGGGACTATCATTGTACGTGTTTAACCCTTTCGCTACGGCAGTCCGCTCCTCCGCAATAATGCCCCTGAGCGGGGCACCGCGCCGAAAAGTGTGCACATTGCACGTCGGCTCTCGTATACACAGGTGCTTGCGTGCCGACTATAGTCGGCGCTCGTACCCACAGGTAGTTACGTGGACGCCGACTATAGTCGGCGCTCGTACCCACACGTCATCTCATGGACGCCGACTATAGTCGGCGCTCGAAGCGAAAGGATTAAAAAAGGGTGGTTCCACTTAAGAAAATGAAGGTGACCTTAAAAATCTCTAAAAAAAAATGACACGAAAACAAAAATTTTCTTGGTATCGCGTGAGCTCCACTGAGCCATTCAACATTGTCCTTCAGACATTCGACGTATCTTTAAAGACAACAAAGATATTTGCGGTGGCAATAGTTAGTACCTCACCCTATAATGTTCAACATTCCTTCAAAGCCCGTTTACAGGCATGTATCGATGTTAAATCTTATACGTTATCTCTGTCCGCGACCTTGAATGACCTTGAGTAATTATAGTCACTGAATTTGTAATGAAAGGGGCTATCATTGTAGGTGTTTAAAAAATGGTGGTTCCATTTAAAAAAGTCGAGGTAACCTTGATATCTAAAAAAATGACATAAAAACAAAATGTTTTTTTGGCATCGTGTCATCCAATTTTATTCGTCACTTAAAATCAATTTTGCCCAACTCTGTGAGAGTCACTGTAAATCTAATGGGGTTTACCACACCCCGCACGAGTAATGCAGCGGTAATGACTAATATTGGTCGGTGTCGGCTAGAAAGATTGTAAATGAGCCGAAGGAAGTGGAGAGGTCTTGTCATTGAATAATCAGTTGGTAACCCCCTGGTTGGAAAGTGCGTCGCCATAAATATAGTGTTACGAGGATACCGGTCGTCTGCCTATATTCATCACGCGCACCCGAAGACACAAACTCCTACGTCTGACGTTTGCAGGCTTGCATCTACTTACAGGCACATTTGTTACAGACGACAAGACCGACGATCCGTCTGACATATGCAACGCCGTCTCTAGTTGCGAGCAGGCATTATTTCCCCGGGAGTTGACGGAAAATGCAAATGATTGTGGGACGAACGATAACGAGCCTCCTTGATCAAGCGACGAATTAAAATCGAACGCCTATCGGATTCGACGCGCTCCAATTAATCGTCCGTGTGAAAATAATAAAAGCGCAGTCTGATGTGTAGTGACGAGCAAAGTTGAACATTCTTTTAAAGGTTTAGGAATGTATTGATTCATTTTAAAACTACAACATTTTAATGTAAACGATTGTACAGTTTATGAAAACCAGCACGATTATAGTGTATTGATGTCAGTTAATGTCCATTATGTTCTTTTCGTTTTCACGGTTGCGTTGCTCTCGCTATTCCATCAAGAATTGATTTAGGACATAATGGTGAAACAGCAGAAGAACTGCATCTTCTCCTATTTCAATGTTTTTTGAATATGTTGTAAAACTCAACATTTTGAACAATATTTTCCTATACATTATAAGACGTGGACTTGCTTAGGCTCCGAGATATTCGTCTGTACACTTGTGCGTCTGTAGTACCTCACGCGTTAGTATTGGTGAACACTTATCTTCTGATTAGATAAATTTGGACACACTGATTTTCATGATATTTCTGTGACGACAAAGTCAGTGAAAATCAACAACTTTAAGGGTCGATTCCACCCTTTCAACATAGAGGATGACCAGAAAAAGATACGTGACAAATAATTTTCCGAAAACTAGCTCTCAGAGATATATTCCCCTTTTTAAGATTCTGCAACATCCACTGTATTTAATGGTAAATAAAATTTAAACATTTTCTATAATTTTTGAAACTAACACGTAAATTTCATCCTTATTCATCTATGGCAGGTGAGGCCAGCTTCTGTATATATATGATCAACTTTTTTTCTTAAAAATATCTTGTATACTAATACATGACAATGGGTGAGGTTATTAAACCAACATAATATTTTATTAACAATATTTATTAATTGAAATATAGCCACAGAAGAAATGCGTGTTGAAATCTTCCGATGGACCACACGCACTTGGTAATGATGAACAAATAAATGAATACTAAAAATACATGTCACTATTGTGCGAAAAAATGAATAAATGTCCCAAAATAAGCTTTCGCTATGAAATAAAAGAATTTTTTCACAAAAATAATTATTATAAATCAAGCTAATAAACGAATTTTAATTCTATGAAAGTGGACCATCTCACCCGTAATAGCGAAGATGAGATGGACTATAGCCCAAAATTTTATTTTTTCTCTCCACAGCTATTCGTAACAGTATGGTGTTATAATAATTACATGTTGTAGAAAAGATTGTACATTACACAAATCGATAAGTAAAGTATTTAATATTTCTATAATACTTTTAGATTTTAAGACGTCATTAAAAACATGGCCCATATCTCTCGGAATTACTCAAAGATCAGAATGAAATAGCCCATTGCGACATGTTCGGAAACTTCGATGCACGAAATTAGGGCAGACGGAAGCAGATTTCTTTTCTACGGCGGGAAATCGTTGACTGAAGCCCTTATCGGCGCTGCCATCGCTCACGCGGTGACAGTAACGAGTTTGCCAGCCCATTAAGACAAACAGACCTGTACGCTTAATTGTTTAAACACCTGTCACTCGACGGCGCCCCGGGATCGACATTGCCAAAGATAGATGGTTGAAGATTAACCGGAAATCTCCAATTAAATAAGCGTACGCGATGGCAGCACGTCCTCGATGTGACGGGAGGATCGTACGAGCGTAGAACATTGGACAAAAGGAAAAGAAGGGAACGAGCCCGGACTCGGTCCGGGCGCGTTCATCAATTCCCCGAGTCAACAATTTGCGCAACGACGACGGTACGCGAAGCCCCCGGTGACGAGCAAACAGGTAACCGAACGCCGGTTTGCCGGCAACAAATGAAAATCCACCGAAACGAATCACTTGATTACTCCATTCACCCTGACAGCCGCAGTCGGTGTGATTCCTCGAGGATTAGAGGAATGATTTAGGGAAAGCCGGTCCATCTGTCCTCATGGAGCCCAAAAATCTGCAGCGTTGCTTCTGCTTTATATACTTTAATGCTTTTTTGTAAAGTTAATCATTACGTTATAGCCTTTATGCTGCGTTAATTTTAGTGGTATCAATAGACCGAGTATCCAGATATTCACTTTATTATGAGATATTTATTTTCCAAGACCTGAACCATGTCATGTGGCAATGTCCAAATTCTGAGAACGAACGCAATATATTACAAACAAAGCTCCTATAAATATATTACACAGAAAACACACGATGTATTGCAACTATACTTCAAGAATAACTCAAGCTACGACCAGAAACGCACAGAAATAAAATATTTCCAACATAATGTCTTGTTTCTCTGATGTCGAGTAGAAGCAAGAATAAGTAACATAGAGAGCGAGTGAGACACAGATACGACACCAGATCTCGATAGTCTACTTCAACGGCCCTTTTTCTTAAAGAGTAGCAGCATGTAGCACTCAATTCTATTCCTTTCTAAGAGACAAGGATTCACTGTGTTATATGGTATCGATTATATTCGTTCCAAATGGTGCTAACTCTTTAAAAGTTTAGAACAAGTAGAAGTTTTTGTTAAGACATAACTCTTTTGTCTTAAACATTGTCATTAAACAAGCATGCGTTAAAATATCCACAGCTCGATGAAATCTGGCAAACTGATCAACAAGGATATAAAGAAGTGACCAGTCGAACCATCAAATTTTATTTCATACTTTCGCAAGGAAACTGACAGAGTCTGGTTTCTTTTTTATCACACCTCGTATATCGAGACATCACTGTATTCGTCGATCGAATAACGAAAAGCAGTCGAATATTCGTTTCGGCTAACGGCGAGTCCTTCTTCCAAGTGGTGAGGAAGGAGACATTGTTGACAGAGCACTCTTGCACGAGATTTAAGCCGTTAATGAAAATGCAAATTCCGAAAAGTAATCTTCTTCGACGAAAACTCGAACCTCTGAGAGATCGATCTCCTTATCGACTCACTTCTGGGACATTACTATTGCTATAGTAGGTCAGCTACGTATTATTAGCCGGTTCCTTATTCGGTAATGATTGATGTAACTATGGTACTCGAGCATTGAGCAGCATCCTTTCTGTGGCTTGTTTTCTACGGGTTTTCTTCGGGGCTTGCTGTCCGATATCCGTGAAGCGGATTTTCTATTCGATATCCATTACAAAGCTACACGCAGAGTTGGGCATTATTCGAATGCATTTCTATTTCATTGATTATTTGAATAACATTTCACTCATTATTATATTATTCTTTATGCGAATACTATGAATAACGCGAATAATGTGCAATGCGCATAAAGAATAATATAATAACATTATTATATTATTCTTTATGCGCATTGCACATTATTCGCGTTATTCATAGTATTCGTTATTCTATGTGTCCGTTAGTTGCAATATTTCGTATTCACAATAGTTGTTATTTATATTACTTCTAATTCGGAATACATGAAATTTAAATTTGGTTCAATTTAGTCTAACGTTAGTGAAATTAGAGAACAGTGTTCATCGTAACTTAAAATTAATATCTTCAGGTATTTTAACGATAATCGTCGTGAACAATGTTACAGGTACACCGTACGATAAGACAGTTCTTTTTGCAGATTCACTTCCGTCATCTGCATCCGTGACAAGATTGTTTTCATACGCCACTATGGTTAATCTTCCAAAAAGCAATAAATACTCCGATAAAATGTTTGAACAGAGACTTGTTCTCAAATGTAATATTTCAAAGAATTTTTTTTAAATACTTCTGTAGTTACTAGTACACGAATAAACATTTATTCAAATGAAACTTTATTCCAGAATTATAAATTATTCACATCTCATTCAAATAACGCTACAATTGTTTAAATTGATTATTCACATAAAGTCTTATTTAAATACTACATTTATTCTCAATATCAGATTAATATTTTATTCGAATAAAAATTATTCGTGATGCATAAATATAACATTATTCGAATTAAAAACTATCCGTCACTGAAGATTAACGTATTATTCGTTGTCTATCATTTCTTATTCGTGAGCATCCCCATCTCTAGCTACATGTATACTTACAGCTAAAGATTTCTTGAAGCGGATTACTCTTAAAGACGAGAACAGACTACCTCGTTTTGAAAGACACTCGAAATGCTTCCTCGAATAGACATTCCGAGATAATCCAAGAAATTTCGTGATAACGTACATTTAGAAAATTTAAGATGGCCTCCCATCGCTTTCAACACCTCGTTCTTTCGGAATGTGTGACTTAGTACTCAAATGAAATGATAATTGGTTCTCACGGAGCATTATAATTTTAGAACCCTAACTTTATTTGTCGAACACATGTGCCTGTAAGTATGAAAGTGGTTCAAGTCATAAATTCTGTGTTTCCAGCTATTTCAACTTTTGTGTTTAGACTATTTAAAAAATATTTTACCATTATAATATACAGGATGACTCAGGACGGATGGGACAAGCGGGCATAAGGTAATCCTACCTGCTCCAAAATTTTTAATAATTGTTTTTCTAGGTCAGCGAAGATTTATTACGAATTGATCTAACTTCAATATGTGACTCTCAAGCGATCTATTGGGTTGGCAACTATAACTTTATCAAATTATAAAAATAGAATTTTATTAAATTAGGTATTGTCCGTTTTTGTCGATGATCTTTTGCCATCTTCCAGGCAGTGTCATAATTCCATGTTCATAAAACTAAAAAAAAAAGAGAAAAAAATTTGGCAAACCAATTTTAACACTGCCTTTCTTTCAAGGTTTCATCCCCATATACGACACATAACTTCTTGTATGCTTGCGATGCGTTCCCGCCTTTTCGGAAATAATAATAAAATATGACTGAAATGCGGGTTTTGTTCTTCCATTTTTAAATTGGAATAAAAACGAAACTATGTAACTAATCGATACAATTTTCTTACTAATTAAAGGTGGAAGTCCAAACAACAAGAAAATAATATAGATTAAGTGCTTTGAACACGTTGACAAAACAAAAGAATGTACTAGAACCATCTATCGGCAAAACCCGCAATCATTTAGTTGCCAACCTAATAGAAGAAAGAAAAATGAAGGTTCTTACTTTTATTAAAACCTCTTTGGGATAAGAGAATGCTACCAAGGACGTCGGAAAGAATTTAGAGGAATTCGACTTCGATTTTTAGGGAAGATTTAACTAGTGTGACAACGACTAATGGCGATTCAGAATAGGGAAAAGAATAATTTGTCTCGTGAATAAAGTAATTTGGTAGTGAGGTGTAATATCGCCTTTATCGTCTATTATTAATGATATTTTAACTTTAATTGTCCTTTTAATTATGAACATCGTTTCTAAATTTGATAATTTTATTAATAATTACAAAAAAGCACTCAAAATACAATAATTTGTTAAAATGTGTATGCATATGTCATTGAAACTCAAAATATGATTTTTGTCCTCAATTCCCATTGACTCGACGCATGTGCGTCGTGTACGAGGCCAGAGGTTCGTAGGCGGGTACGGGGATGGAAATGGCCAGAATTTCTTTAGCGAGCGGATGCCAGCCGCGGTTGAATTTTCATTTCCGGGACGTGACACGTTTCGGGGTGAAATCCCTCGTTACCGGCGCGGAGCGGCTTTCTTCGGAGCCGGAGTCAGGGCGGAATCAAGGATTTTGTCATGGCCGGGACGTGTGTAGTCCCGAAACAGCCAGAAATGGCAGACCGTCATCGCGAGCAGGACAGGAAAATGGAGGCGGTGGTTGGCGGCGGGTGTCGGTAAGGGCTTTGTCAAGCCTCTGTCAGAGGCGAGTGGGTGTGTGTGCGAACACCAGTCACCGCGGATCACCAGCACATATAAGGACGAATCAGCGGCGGTGTCTCATCGTCATCCCTCTAGAGTTACTTGACATACCCCAGTCAGCGCATTTCTAATGTGAATCGAACCGGTCGTACGTGGATCTCGCGTGCAGCTTTATGAATATTTTAAGCCAGGCTTGACCCAGATTGTCCTCGCAACAGGAAAACCAACCTGGCCTCGGTTCCCGGCTCCCGGCTCCCGCTCACTTCATTCCTCAGCTTTTACTTCTCTCCACTTCCATTGGCCGATTATTCTCGTACCCTACCGTGTTTATCCTGTCGCGTCCTCCTTCGCTGACCGGTCTTGTCAACCGTGGTCATTTCTAGAGCTGTGCGAGAACTTGCATATTTTGAGGTGCCCGACAGTCGGGTCGGGCCAGATCAAGTTTTCGACCCGACTTAACCTCTTAGGGACGGCTGAATTTTGCGCGGCAAATGACATCCGTGAAAACCACTATAGTGGCGCGTCGTGCCTAAGAGGTTAAGGAGGCGGTTTCATGAGATTACCTTCGAATCACCAGAAATCATTTCATCGACAATGATTTCACTGACACGTTTTTACCGCCACCAAGTTCGCCGACAATGTTTATTCATCGACGCGTTAAAATCATCGACAATCGTTTCATCGATACTATTTCACCGACACCGAGTCTTATCGACACATCCTCTTTTATGCATTATTCGGGCACGGTGCGACAACAACGCTACCGCACAGTAGAATCAGTAGAATCAATTTTTTGTTAATAACTCGAAAACGAAGCCGTGCAAGACAGTTTCAAAAGGGAAATGTTTCTTAGAATAACCCGAGAAATTGCACTTTCAAGGAATTCGAACATTTTTTAGACAACCTGTATATTGTGCAACGTTGTGCAATAGAGAGGCGATTCGAAGGAATGCAATTTTACAGACGAGAAAATCATCTAATACATTAAACTATAACGCAATATGTATTACCAAACATAGTCTACGATGTATCTAGAACTTTCTTTTCCTACTAGGAAATTATTAACAGAAAATTAATTTAGTCGACATTCGTGGTCTTGAAAGAAATCACAAGACAAACAATTAATTAATTAAATTATGCTTCTGCATGAGAAATCGTCGTCGTTTCACATTCTGCAGAGTTAGACGGTATTTAATGTAATTCATACTCAACGATTGAAAATGAATAGTTAAATCTATTTAGCCGATGCACAATCGCAATTATGCAAACTACGTATTTAATCTTTAACTGAATTCAATTGATTAAATTAGTTAAAGAGACTCAATAGGATTAATAATTAATTAAATATTAGAATTCCCTTCATCGTTAAATAAATTCCTGAGTACACAACTATCAAGCACAGTGATTTATAAATTTTTTCAGACAGTCTACTTAAAAATGAAATGTAAAGATTATTGTCTGACGCTTATTTATTTATTCTGGCTATGATGTCATACATACGTCTTTTTTATGTTTTCTATTTAATTTACGTTTTTCAGTGTTCCAATACAATAGAAAAAATGTTTAATGTTTCAACTGAGTGACTCTTCAATCATGAACATTTCGGGAGACGTAATCTAAGAGAAATAATATTTACACAAGCAAAAATAGCTAATATTTACACAAGCTACTTTCAACGTTTGTAAATACGAAATAATTTATACCAATATGGGTATTGTGATATAATAAAGTAAAACAATTATTTGTTCAATTGAGAAGAAAATAACAAATTTTCAATAACTGATAAAAAACACATTTGACGATTTAGCTCATTATCCTTACTTATAAGGTTATGCTGAGTTTATGGCGTACAGCCTGTACAGCCTAGTTGTTCGTCTCATTGTTAGAGTCGCTTACGCTGGAGCGCCGTGCTCTCCGATCGATCGTCCAGAAACATGAAAGAACGAGTTTGCCTGTGATTCATCAATCCTGTTTCCGTTTTCCACGAAACAGGATTCGGCGTGCCGAGAAGCGAGTGGAAATGATCGTACATGGTCGTCGAGGTACATCCGGAAAAGTCATTCGATAAAGAAAAACAGTTCAAATTCCAGGAAAATGTCAATATATTTTTTCGCCAGTTTGTAAAACAGTAGTGAATGGTATTGTTGAAGCCACGCTAGGCCCCAACAGATGATCGGCTTCCGTGGTCGGTCCAACCTACGAACCTACCGAAATCACAACCTAGACATACGGGCATGACATGTACAATCCTTTCGAAACAACGAGTCTTCATACCTTTCTACTCGTTCAAGCTATACGATCTTCAGACACGCCTAAGAATCATCACTCAAACTCAGACACGACCAATCACGATCAAACTGAGTTGACAATAGACCGAACACAATCAGAATCGACAGAATTCGAAAAATCACTGTAGAGAGTACTAGAAACATTGCGCCACATCGAACACGTTAAACGATAGAGAAAACACGAAATGTCACGCATGCACGAACTCACGTGAACGTGAATTTGTATTAAGCGGTGAGCTAAGTTTTAAATATACAGGGTATCCCAAAAATGTTCGAGTTCCTTGAAAAGGGTGATTCCTGGGGTTATTCTAAGAAGCCTCTTCTTTAGCAAAAATTTCATACGTGGCTTCGTTTTCGAATTATTAACGAAAAATACAGGCCAACCAGAGAGCGCAGCTACAGCTGACGGATTCTGGATCAGCTGTAGATCTGAATGCGGCGGCTGATTCTACTGATTGTGAGCGATAGAAGAGAAGGAGTTTAGGATTCAGCCCTAAATGCACTTGCTGCTTCGAATTCCCTTATACGGTAATACCGAATTATTTTTATCTAATACCGAACAATAATTGCACGCATGCTAACTCGATTGTACTGCTCACGATTCGAGCACGGCGCGACAACGTTTCCACTCAGTAGAATTTATCGGATAATAAATAAATATCAATTTCATAATGAAAAAAACTTTACCACAATTTTTTAAGAGAACGATTGAGTTTTGACGGTTGGTGGCTCTTGCACTTTTTATCCTTACGACGAGTAGAATACGATGTGTTCCATTTCTCAGAAAACGACATCTTTACAAGATATATTACTTTATGTTTAGCACAACCATCCGCATTTTCGAACCGTAAGCAAGGCGATTGGGCCTCTTACGATGCCCCATCTGCCCTTCACGTTTTTCAAAATAACAAATACTAATAGCACCGAATTACCCGTAGTAGCAATATTCCCGAGAAGCCGTTACTCTTCGTCAAAACCTTTAGCATTTTATTGACCCATTGTCCACATTTGGTGACCAGAAGTCGAGCCATCGTCGAGTCCTTTCCTTCCGTTTTCTTTGTTCCGAGTCAAGGCGCTTCTCTGGCTTATGACCTGCTACGTTTCTGCCTTTGGGACACGCGGATTCCTCGCGTGCGTCACTCGTGGGTACAAGTGTACCTACGAGGGACTCCTGGTTTGGAGGCGGCCCTTTTTTACCTTTCCATTCCATTTTTTTGTTGATCAATTATCTAAGACGGCCGTGCTCCTTACCAATTCTCGGAAAATGGCAGTCAACGAATCCGCTTGTCCCACAGAAAAACTCACACCCACACCGAGTTTACCTTTTTACGCCATCCATCATCACCAGACACTTCTTCATCAAACACAGTCCGGGAAACTTTGTCCAAAGTATCCAATCAGTATAGTTAAAACTCTTGTAACCAAAGTTATTTTATTTTTAAAATATAGTTTTAATTGTTCGTTGAATAGTGCCTAATTTATTATATTCCTACCACCTCTATCACCTTAAGTGGTTATAGGGAATCGCGTACCACGTTGTCGCATTCGAATCGGGGATTTACAACCCCCGTAGACCAATCCGGTCTCAACGCGAGTTCGTGATAAAACACGATGCAATAAAAAAATTGATGACCTTTTGATCTTGAAGTTCAAGATCAAGGTTATTTTTGCGGCACCTTTCTTCCATCAATTTCCACAAAACCGAGGGTGTAGAATCCCGCTATGATAGTCGCGACATATAATTTCTTTTCATCCTGTACATATTACTGAAACAGAAAGTATTACTTTACTTTCCGAAATTCTTCTAGTTTAAATCGATAAGAAAAATTGGTGATGAGGGCATTATTTTTTATTCTTTCTTACGATGCCAATGGGATAAACTATAGAACGCTGCAGTTAAAAAGTTACATTAAAACGAGACAACCTGTATACATTCTGATAGTAAATCCAAGCGTTCATATAGAAATTCCGTTGATTGTGTATAGAGACCCTATTACCCGTTAGCCTACATTGGTGAATGCTTGGTACGCGTGCTCACAAATCCAGGAAATCTTTCGTCAAGGTCGTTGCCACAGTACGGCTCGAATGTGTGCACGCAGCATAACACCGTCGTAAAGCTACGTCAACCACGTCGCCTTGGCTTCCCCGACTGTTTCATTGAGCGTTCTGTGCTGGCTATGCGCCAAGTGACGTCACCGCCGGAGGAGACTCGGGGATTGTCAGTGGCGATGCTGATGGAACCGCGATGAATCGGGTGGTCGAGGTAAAAACGGCTGCCGTATAGTATAGCACACGGATAGCTTCTGCTGGCACTGACTTTGAGTTGACTCGAGAGTCGAGGAAACCAAAGGAACAGAACGCTCCCAAACGAATTCTCCGTCGAACAAATACAGGTGGTAATCGAAATCCATGCTCGACCGAGATCCAGGCGATTGCTGGTATGATAGTCATTGAATACAACTATGAATATGTTAGGCGCTATAAGAATTTGCGTTATAGGAAATCGTGCTGTACGGGAATTTTTCTCACAAGAAGAATTGCGTTATATGAAAACAGTAGTCGCAATAACTTTGGCGCCTATAGGAATTCGTGTTGTAAGAACTCGCGTTATACGGGAGTATACTCTACATACACTACCGTTCAAAAATATGTGGACACTTTCTTAATCCTCGCACAGTGGTATAAATGGCCGATGTAGCTGACCAGAAATTTTACTTGAGCTACAAGATTACGTAAGGTAGTTAAATATGTGCAAAGCAATATGTCCCGGTATGTGTTAATTATTTACGCACTCATTAAATGCTATGTTATTCCTCAAATTTGAGGAATAATCGAGGTACCTGCTGAATTCTTAAAATTATCTTAAATAATTTTTATTTTTTAAAGAAATCGCAAATATTTTTCATTTCATTTCATTTTCTTTTATTGCAATGTTTTTGTTAAGTATGGTCTATATTCTAAAACGATTTGACCTTATTATCATGTATCAGCAGAGCAGTGAATATATTTTTATATACTCACCTTAAGTACGTCTTAAAAAATATTCTTATGCAAAATTCATCGTGACTTTGCGCTGCTTCCACTTTATAAATGTCGGTAAAACCCCCAAACAACGAGAAAATAAACATTTCTGAATGAGTATTGCTCAAAAGGTTACAATATCTATATCCGTTTAACTAGACTGCGTATTTTAATGAAAAGTAAAATTGTCTGTATTAATTGCAAGTTACAGGAGCTACATAGACATGTGTATGTTTTCCTAATAGTTTCAATTAGGTAAAAATAATACAATAGTATTTTGTAATTTTTGAAATGATTTAATTCTATCGCATTTGATCAGCTCATTTTTATCATAAATGCTATTTAATCATATTCGAAACGTCTGAAAAAACTCAAACAGATGTCAAATACCCTGATACATATATTGCAAATAATTAGGATTTTCAAGTTGAAAATTCTGGCTGCAACAAATCAAAAATCTCAACAGAAGTAAGAAAACTGCAATGAAATGCATTATTGAAAAATGCATTGAAATTTAAGAGCGACATCATATATATTTTTACAGTATCAATGTATAGGCGTAAGTATTGTTCATGAATTTTTCCAGATGATTTCATCAGGTGTGCCGTGGTAATAAAAATATAAAAATCGCTTTTTTCGACGTATTTACCGCGAAAAACTAATATAAAAATTAATGTTCTCACATTTCATGTATTCTATAAATATATTAGTAGCACCAAACACTTGGAAATTTACAAACACAACTAATCAGCAAAATGAACATAATCTGTGAAGCCTATTTCGTGCGCGTTATGTGCGAAATTAGTAATGCTGCTTCCATAGCTGTTGCACACTTTCGATCCTAGTTCGCCCCGGCACATGCACACTCTTTTTTGATGATTTTATATCTTTCTTTTTTATATCTCATATCGTTCTTAGATCGTTGAAAAGACTATAGTCGGGTTCGGTGGTCAAATTCGCCCCCGACCTCGATTTTAACGATTTTGAACCAGCCGATAGCCTACCAAAAAAGAAACCTTTCTGCCAGGTTTCAGTCCGATATCTCATCTGTAAGGGTAGTTATAGAAGACAGAGGGACGTCATAGTTGAAAAAAATAAAAACCAATTTTTTCAACTATAACATCCCTCTCTCAGGATTTTGTAAAAAATTGAGAGTATTACTTATATTGATATCTTATTACTAAATTAAATCTCTAGGTGTGATTTTTCATCTTCTATATGAAATCAGCATTTTTTCGATTTTTTTTTTTTTTTTATCTCTTAAAACCAGAATTTACAACGGAAAAATCTGAAAACGATAAATAATATGTGGCTTGGTATTCGAAATGTGTCAGATTTTTTTCAGAATTTTTAATTGTTATTAAATGGGGAAAATGGGCCAAAAACTGGTTTTTCGATTTTCCTCTATAACTACCCCTACAGCTGATGTATCGGGCTGAAACTTGGCAGAAAGGTTTCTTTTTTGGTAGGCTATCGGCTGGTTCAAAATCGTTAAAATCGAGGCCGGGGGCAAATTTGACCCCCAAACCCAGCTATAGCCTTTGACTTCTTTCGTACGTTTTGGACCACTATGAATTGCCGCTGTCTTGAAAAGTAAAAATTTTGGTTGCAATTGAGATTGCACAGTTATTGTTTCAGCCGGCTCTAACGAAAGTATCACTTGCTAAACTACTAAAGGGCCCAGCGGTAACCACTATATTTGTCCCGCCGAGAATACGTCACCCTACACCACTTGGTAATTCAATTTACCCCGTTCTCCGTCGAGTTTCTGGTAAATGCGGCGACAAAGCACTTCCTCCTCCTCCTGTCCCTCCAGAAAGCAGCTGCTATTATTCGTCATTTTCTAAATTTCATCTCGTATACGACCGCTGCCGATGTAACGCATCCTGTACCTCCAACTAACGCATCCCGCATCGCTAGGACAACTCATCTCGTATCTGCAAGTAACGCATCCCATATTGCCAAGGAGAAACCAAACCCCACCTTGGATCCTCCAAACGAAATCACCAAACCAACTAACTATAAAAAAACCCGGAATAGAATGAATAAACGTTCATAACTGTCTCAACCTCGACACGCGTGACTTCTTTCCGAAACCAATACTATACGGCAGCGATGGGCACAGTAGGGATCCCTCAAACACCTGCTTCTCCCATCAACCTCTCTTTCATGCAGCGTGCCCCTTCGTCGCAATACACCTTTTTGGTTTTCCTCTGCAATTCCGACCAATTGCAATTATTTCAAAATTTTTTGTTTACGTCGTGTAATAAACTTTTAGAAGTTTGAATTAATTGTTCTAACTTCTCAGAAAAATCCAAGTCATTGGGTCCAATATTAAAACAGATATTGTCTTTTTAAAAGTGTTCGAGCATTACTGTGAGTCACTGTACATTTTGTGTCCTATCTTTCTGTCCCTGACTGTAATTGCCATTATGATCCCAAAGATTTCCAATACATATGTACATACATCAAGACATTCAATCTTTCATATCTTTCACCGTTCGTGTTTTAATGTAAAGAGCGTCTCACGTTTCACGGAAGAAGTATTGATACCACTGGTAAAGGGAGTATGTGTGTCGTAAGATTAAGATCTATCGTTTGCTTGATCGCTTACAAGGAGATTACGATGAATCCGCGCGCAAGAGACAGAGAACAAGAGAAAGAGACTAGCCGAAGAGCGACACGAGCATTCGAGCCCATGGAAGGGGTCAAGCTATCGCACGTGACTAAATTGCACCCCTATCCGAGGTAAGGCTGCCCTCTAATTTGATTTGTTCGACCCTCCGTCGAAAGATAAGATGCGTTTGGTGCACTTCATGCGGAAAAACTAACAAGGCCGTTCGGTTTTCAGTTTCTTCGTTGCACGCCCTTGTGCGACACCCTCGATCGGCCAGATTTCAGTGCCTTTCGTTCCCGGTTGGTATGGAGCCATTTAAGATTCACGACGCCCGGGCGCGAACGATCCATTTAAAGAAACGTCATATCGACCCCGCGAACCTGCCATTCAAATCGAATCCAGCTTTAAAAATACTCATCGAATCACGCGAAGACGGTGACACCGTTCCGGTTTAACCAGTCGAGAATGGATTTATGAATATTCATGTATTGATGACACCGCGATACGAGAAGTCTATCTAAAAGCACTATTATCGAATAATTTCTGGCGATAAGAACAGGCACATTTTGTATGGAAGACATACCGTGCCTCGTCTCGTTGAACGGAGTATAGATAATGTGTAAATAATTTTTTAAAAAATCTATATTGGTTGCCGTTGCGAAGGAAAAAGTAAGGCTCGACTGCGTTTTGGAGAACTCCGTGTTCTTAACTTTTTTGAATTTTTTTTTATGTGATCCTGTAGATATCGATGAAGACATTCCGAAAATGTGTGTATGGTTGTTAGAAATTCACTGGTTTATAGGTTATACGCGTGTAAAGATTAGCAGTTTTAAGCGTTTTTGACAGGTTAGAGCGTCGCCATATTGGATATTCGTTGTGTGGTAGGGGTAGGTAGGCTGTTCGGCGCATGTGTTAGATAGTATGGTCTACTTGCGGGATTGGCTAAATAGTACTGAGCGTACGCGCTAGATAGCAATTCTGTGATTACACATACTTTGTAAACATAAGCAATTTCAAGTGTTTTTCACAAATTAATTATTAATAAGTTTATTGCTGATTTTGATACGGCTAGTTCAAGTATTAGAAATTTTAACTTTAGAGATATGCCAAGTAGTAAAGAAGAAGCAATTGCTTGGGCTCAGGATTGTGGATTGTTGCGGAAACTTAAAAAATGTCGTCCTCATCGGTGCGAAATGAAAATTCATAACAATAATCATGGAATCGGTCGTTTTGGGTGTCCAGTAATTAAAATATACAGAATCACATACAGGATTTCAAAAAGAAGGTATAGTCCAAGATGGTTTGGGGTTAGGTCGTCATGGGAGCGGAGAAGGCCTGCCCGACCATGGTATAATGTTTCGCATTTTGATTTAGTAAATGTGTTATTATTACGTATGTGTTTGTGCTGCCATCTAATCGATCTGTTCGGATGTATTTAGCTCATTTTGTGTGTATCACCTAGCATTTATATCAATATGGCAGCGCTTTAACCTGTCAAAAAGGCATAAAAGTGTTCAACTTTATACGCGTATAAAATTTTAACCAATGAATTCCGCACAATAAGATTTTCATCTTCGGTGTTTTCTCGTCGAAATCTATAAGATTGTATAAAAAAAACTTGAAAAAAAGAGTTGTCCAAAACGCAGTTAAAGCAAAAGTAAAGGTCACGGTTTTTAAGTATTTTTTCTATGCCTGTAATGAAAATATAGAAGATGCTTTCGACAGATCTAACTAAGTTATACACATGCACAAAGTTTCATCGAAATCCATCAAGAAACTGCGATTTAAATGTGTCGCAAACACTAAATTTAAAGATTTTTACATCTTACAATGCCTATAGCTTTTTTATGTTCCACCACGTATATTAAATTTTGATTACAGGTGCAAATATAAAAGTTAAAAGTTATGACCTTTACGTTTTTTTTTTCGTAATTGAGATTAATATCAATTTTAAAAAAATTGTTTACACATTAACTAGCATAAACCAGTCCATTTAACATCTCAAAAAAACTTAAGCCTTGGTTTAAGTTTTTGAAAATGCTATCCATTTTCAGAGGGTGTACGAATACTTTTTGCACTGACTGTAGCTCTGTATATCTGGGACTTCACATACATTATTTTCAAGTAATTATTTTCTGATTAGTTGGTAACCATAGTTTATAATAAAATTACTTAACATCTTTTATTGGAAACAATAGTGTAGGATCGCCTGATTCGCAGGTGTTCAGCGAGTGCACGAGCGTCTGCAGGTGGCCCGATACAGGCCTCCGTGTTTGTTTACCTTTTCGCTGTGGTCAAGAAAGAAACAGAGAGCGAAGGAGTAAGAGAGAGAGAGAGAGTGTATGTGTGAGGTGCAAGTGGGGAGTGCGAAGTCGAGGCATTCCGGGTTTGGAGCGAGAACAGTGAAGTCGGACAGCGTAGATGAAGAACAGCGAAGTTTAGCGTAAAAGTTGGGTATACCGTGCGAGATAAAGCCGTACCGTAGAACGTTAGATTAATTATAAGTTTTATTAAATAAATACGTTACGTTGAAGCTTGTTCTTGCCAAACCTTCCAATCCCACAATAGTGTTCTCACAAAAATTGCGTCTATTGTGTTCGACACGCAGTGTTTGAAAACGCTGTTCACAAACGCTTCCTAATTCCCAAATGAAGAAACTTAATTAATAAACACGAAAGGTAGCTACATATTTCGACTAACAGTAATTGGTTTATGTAAGTTACGATATTCATGTGTGAAAACTCTTCATTCACCGAATAATGAAAAAAAGAATACTTCGAAACTTCAACTGTAACTTTCCTAAATACTAGTCCCTGTTTATTCCACGCTTTTCAAGCAGAGTGGATATTTCTTGCATAGAAGATGCGCATCTTGAAACAGTTAAGCCACTTTGGATTGCTTAAATAAAGCGTACTGTCAGTTTCACCGTTCGTCACGGTCTCCTTTCCTTCCTCCGCCTCCCTTTGATAAAGAAGCCGTCCAATTTAATTAGCATAAATTTCCCTTTATCGCCGTATGAGGACGCAGTGGAGCGTGTCTCACAAATGAAGGAAGAATGGAAGATAAAGGAATTTCTAGGTGGTGATTCTTCTAGAAGAAATAGTCCCGGGGTTCAAGAATATCCGAGAACAGTCTGCATATTCCAGATGCAAGGGATCTTAATTTCGTCGCAGTTTTTTCCATCTTTTGTTTCAAAGTCGTCGCCACGAAGAAATCTGCAAATTTTCATTGAGCACGGACATCTGAATGAAAGATCGTGCGAATGAAAACGCTGTAAGAGAAGTTGCTTGGCGCGATTCGACACTTATGATAACAGGACAATCATGGCGAGATTTTTAACATTTACACAATTTGTCGTTTAAAACCGGTCGACCTATGCAATTAAAATTCGAAAGCGTTATGGTTCGAAGCATTAAATAGTTCTGATAAAATTAGTTGTACATAGTATATAGAAAATGAGATCTCGTATACCGGGCGATTGCGGTAAATTGGACAGCGTTTTTTATTAACAGTAAGTATTTTTACAAAAATGGAGGAGGAAGAACTTTTATTTAGAATTATTTTTCGAGAAACGAAGGTGACCTTCATTTAGCACGATAAACCTGTACTATGTGATTATGAACACTGTTTACTAACTTTTTTGTAACGCTCAGTGATATAGAATTCCACACTTCATGTATTTTCCCTTTTAAATCTGCCTTCGATGTTGTATGAAATTTTTGAAATTCTCTTCCCATTATTTCAATTTTAATTCCGCACATCATAAATTAGAGTTCTATTACTTTTTGGTGAAATTATATAGTATTACATTCAGAAAAGTTGAAAATTCTTAGTCCCCTAAGCTGAAGTTTACACAAGTTTCGAATAAATTTCGTTGCACGCAGTAACATCACATAAACTGTTTGCTTGTCATAAAAATTTGAGAACTGCAAATAGCTGTTTTAAATCGAAGTATTCAGCTATAAACACTTGCACACAGCTAAATAAGTTCCGAATACTCAGATGCATTCATGAAAAAGAGTGACAATTGATTTCAGTAATGCTCTTTCACAACAGTCGAACGTTCCGTGCGACAATGTGTCTACTGAATTAATCTGCTGTGACAAATTGCTGAAATTAAGGGTACAAATTTCTCGAGTTGTTATTAAAGTGGGCGAGGTGTTATTAAAGAATAGTCGCGCCTTTGAAGAACGATCGCGAGGAGAGGATATTTCATCCGTAAGAACCTAATAAAGAATATCGCCAACGGGTTTATGATTATGACAAAGGAACGCAATATTTTAGCTGGTCACCATAAAGAGTCAAAGACGTGCTGGAAACATTGGCGGCGCACGTCTACGTAACGAACGTATCATTCGTCGCGTAAAATTGCTCAACAGGGCCAATTTGTCAGACGACGTCTAAGTAACGGTCGCCTTTATATGGAAATCGATATCACCGGAGTTCCTCGACCCTTGTACAGGGCCGTCGTGATAAATTCGGAATTTTTCCGGCCAGTCCCACAAATAAGATGTAGACAAGACGAATATAAACAACACAATTGTTGATAAGTTATCTCACTATACAGGGTGGAAATTATAAAACGTTACAGACGAATATTTTCAAAAATATTGATTATACGCAAAAATGTTTCAGATGGAAGTTGTTCAGTACCGAGGGAGCATCATGTGGTGGAACTTTCATTTTTCCCGATGGACACTCCAAGGTGAAGTGAAGGTCAACTTTCTTTTTTGAATGGAATATGTTTTTTATCTACCATCAAATAGTGCGTTTTAAGATGAGTTCAATTACCTAAGACTCAAGGTCATTCAAGGTCAAACTTGCAGGGAAATGCAGAAAGGTTGTGATCGTTTTGTTTGCGTATAATCGATATTATTGAAGATATTCGTCTGTAACGCTTTATAATTTTCACCCTGTATAAGCCGTCAATCAGTGAACGAGTGGAGAAATAGCCACGAACCGAGAATAGAACCGCGGAAATCATGGCATGGTTTCTCAGTACAACGACTTTTCCGGATTTATCTCAACGATCTCGTATATTCTCCAGGGTGAAGAGACAGCCGGCCAGAGCAAACGATATGTAAAATTACGTCTCGGATGGGTATTAACGTTCGTCGTTAATTATTAACACCGGGGAATTACCATAATATGAATTGTAAATCCGTCGCGAGCCTGGGTAGAATCGTGGAGAATAATCGAGGCCGACGTCAGATACGGTTTTCGCAATTTTCACGGGGGTGGGAGGGGATAATTATTCCGCGTTTCGGTTCCTCGCCGCGGAAACCTCCAGTGTTCCTTTCGAACGTCGGATGGATCGTGGATGAATGGCGCCGATATTCGGTTGGAACAATGAAAGGCGGTTCCTTTGACTGCGAGGAGGACCATCCACGCGCAGACATCTCGTTCTTTTACGAGTTTGACTTCTAGTTCGCTCGTGAAACTTCAATCGTTCGCTCCGCGACCGATTTTCCGCATTCTGCCGAGCAAAAGTATGAAACCGGTTGAATTATTCTCTTTCTTCGGGGCAGTAACGTTATTGATCGACGAGAATCTGTCGGGGTCTGCCTCTGCTCGTTTTTATACACGGATTCATGACACTCCAGCATCTCGGAAACTATTTGCCAAGCCTTGTCCAGAAAGTGCAGACAACCTTAACCCAACATTGGTAAGCTCTCGTCAAAATGACAATCAAAACATTTAAATTTTGTGACATAAGATTATTCACCGAATGTTTCAATCTTCAACTGTTTCAACCAAATATAATTTTTACATTTTTACATTTCCTGTGCTTCTTTACAAAATGAAGTATTTCCGTTGCAAAATAAAAAGCGTTCAATTATTTCCACGTATCATAAGCTTTGTTATTTATTTATAAATGCTTTAAACCACATGGTTTATTTAGCAAATACAATATTGTTACGCAGTAATAAAAATAATGGAAGAGCAACAAAACATTACCGTTCTGTGTCGAAAGATGTGTTTAAAGGTTCATATGTTCATATCATCGGAACTTATAACAAGAAACATAATAGTTTTATTATGTTACGTTTGTTATTAATCTTTCAGATACCAAAATTTGTGCTCCGTCATGACAAATGCCTTCATAATGGTGGAAACTACGTAGCGAAGTAGTCTATAGTATATAGCATGTAATAAATTTTAAATGTTTTGGAAATAAATTAACGCCTTTCTTTAGTAGCTTATCAGAGCTTACTTTCTGTATACGCCCCGCACATATATTTGATCGAACCGATAGTGTGTACCGACACTGAAACAACCTATGAAAGTGAGAATTTGCATAAATATCAAAAGCCCGATACAAATCGCAGGGCATTCGAGAAGCGTGCACCATGTATCTTGACGAGGTCGCAATTCGCCGGGAATTTTGGTTTATTGTCGAAAGCGCTATTATTTGCAACTGAAAAAGCTGGCTCCATATTTTTAACCGATTCTACGATATTTGCGGTAACGGGAAATGGACGTGGCCGCAGGAACAGGAAGTCGTTTTTCTCCCCTGGTGAAGGAATCAGGACAGAAGAGCACCTTGAGTGACAACCGATCAGGCCGGTCAGCATTAACATAAAGCGAATCTAATCCAGGAATCGATTATGATGGCCAGCAAGCTGTCCGCTATCGGAGTTCCTGCATTTCTGTCACGAGCATGAAGGCAAGCTACGAATAAGCCGATCGTTTGAACGTTTATCAGGGGTACCGTGATCAGCTGCTATGATTCTCGAAGATGCAAAGGATCTAGCAAAACTTTTAAAATAGCTGCGAAATGCAAAATTGAGTTTTTGAAACATTTTCTACGTATTTCCACAAACAAACGGACTGTTCACACTGTGACGAGCAATGGACAAACAGTGTCAATTTTGTCATTATTACACTAATTTTATTCATATTATATTTTCATTCCTCAGTAAGATGAAGTTTATATATCGTTCTATTGATGAAGCTGATGGAAATTATTGCTTTCTACGTGAAATATATAAAATATATAATATACATAAAATTTTATTGATAATGAAAAAATTTCCATAACTTTTGAAGAGAATGATTTGGATTGATTTTGAATCCATGGTTCCATTTGCAGTTTTTATCATTGTGACGTTTAGAATATGAAACAATAAAAAAGATTGATGACCTTTTAACCTAGAAATTCAAGGTCAAAGTTAATTTTGCCGCACCTTTCTCACATCAATTTCCATCAAACCGTGGACAATAATTTCTTTACACTCTGTTCGCCGAGACATTATTGTATTGGGTAAAAATCAGTGTTGAATTCGGCTTAACATCAGAACACAAATGGTTAAAATTGTACTTACATTTTCTAATGACATGGACGTTCAGCTATCGGTTTTTAATATGATCTTATACATCCGTAACATTATCAAAATTCAATTTTGTCCAGCCAAATTGACGATACAGCAGACTGTGCTAGTGTGGTACCATTGGACGTGTGCGGTTTAATGTTCGCTCGGCAAGGTTAGCTCTGTCGGTGATTAAATTAATTCCCGACGTGTCCAGGGAACGGGAAATTTCAAGATATTACGTTTTATTTCCTGGACCGACAGTGATCACGAATGAGACAAGCATAGTGCCCACGGATAATCGCATTATCGACCAGCTTGGACCGATGCACAGACCAATCCGGCGCATTTGACAACATCATTGAAGCTAACTCGAAACTCATCACACACTTCCATCGATCGACTGTCGTCAATTGATTTAGACTCGTTCGACGTGTAAACATACTCGTTTCAGTCTGATTTCGCGTTCCGTAGCTTCGCACACCGGTTCGGCGAGTATTTTCAGGCGTCTCGATGGTACACTTGACACACGCTTATTATTTGGCCGATCGAGAATCGGTCGATGTTAAGTTCAAGGCAATTCAGAAGAAATGAAACCGAGTGGAAGGTAAGTTTCACTGAATACACTGTGGAGCATACACTATAGCATCACTAAAATTTTTAAGAGTTTCGAACATTTATATAATGATTTCCGAATGTTAATATCATTACGTCAAAACAATTATGAAATGAAATACATATAATGAAAAGAGTGTGAAAATATTCATTATTTAAAACAAAATATAACAATTGAATGTATATTTCGCTGGTGCACAATTATAGCACTAGCTTAGTTATGACGTAATAGCAGTGTTAAATTTCAAGAAAATTATTAAATTATAATACAAGTCGTTAAAATGTAGAATTTAAAAAATGTGTAGTACTTCCCATCTTGGGTATTAATTAAAATATACGGTGTTCGAGATTGGCGCGCTCGAGCGCCATGATGAACTCGTTGTCAGCGCGCGATCCCGCCAAAATAGTCGATGGGCGATAAATTGGCGCGCCCGAGCGCCATATTGCCCTTCCGGCACCGCGCGAATCGCAGCCTATCAGCGGCGTCGAAAACCTCACGCGGGCAAGCGATCAACCGCGTGATTGGTCAGCGATCTCTCTCGATCCTTCTGGAATGCTCTCCAACACTCAACCGGAACCACCGGTGCGTGACAAATATTCCAAAAGGAGCGAGTGAAATAAAAGGAGAGAGAGAACGCGACCGGCTCTCTCTGTCTTTCGAAAGCCATCAGCTGTCTTACGTCAACGCGATCAAAGTAATTATATTCTGCTCTTTTCTCTTAAACCATTTATTTCTGTTATATTCATCACATTACATCGTTCACCTATTTTGACAATCTTTGTTATATCAGTGCAAAATACAGTTAATTTATTGTAAATGCGAATATTCATACATTCATTCTCTTCCATACATTCCAGTTCAAATTCATTCATCGATTCATTCTCAAATTTCCTTTCTCTCATTCGCGATCATTCAAAACCGAAAATTCCAAATCCTGGTCGACCAAGACCGCGTCCATTACATACGGATACTCCTAACTAATTTTTTCAACGTTTCATATTTGTGTTACACGAATTATGTAACTGAATCTGCTGCGTATATCTATTAAGAAAATATTAAACGGAATCGTTAAGGTTAAAGAGAGAGACACGAAGGGTTGAAAGCGGCCTAATTCGAAAACGAGGTCAGATAGCGCAAAACATTTATTCGAAATTTTCTTATTAATTTTATGCAGTGAATCTAATCACACATTTACGTCCGCGTCTCATTAAATGTGTTGTGCAGAAATTTTGTGTCGGTAAGGTCACACAGAATGCGCTAGGTTATCAGATTAACGACTTACATGTAAAAACCAGTGCCAGTGTTCACGTGTTGAGTACGGCAGCGATAAGCGCAAATTGCACGGTTTACAGCCAGACGTGATCGGAAGTGCGACAGCGAACGCGAAAAGATTTTGTTACATTATTTTATTAACACTATTTCGTGTCTTTAGTGATCTCGACTGAAACGTAAGCGTTTCCATGCCTCAAGGTTCTGTCGTTGAAGCTTTGCAATGTTCTAAAATGAGTTTATTGTTCGCTTAAATATAATACTAGTAACGAAAAATGCACATTTACGATGTTATTAAGGATTTAAGTCATTACACAAACGACTCTTAATGACTTTCAAAGTTTTACCTAGATTTGGAAACAAATAAAAATTGTGACATGTCATACACATTCGACACATTGTTATTACTGCTATTAGATCAAGGCATAAATAATTTCAGTTTCCGGGAACAAACTGTAACGGGGTTACCCTCGGTCCGTCGACAACCCATTTCACAGACACTGTTTTTATCGACACGATTTTACCGACAGTAACGTTCATCGACCCTATGTTTTCATCGACGCGGTCAAATCGTCGCAAAGGTTTTCATCGACACAGTCAAAACGTCGACAAATGTTTTCATCGACAGTCTGTATTTACCAACAAGTCTGAGCTCATTTGTGTCCACGAACTGATAGCTACATAAGAAATTGTTGTTATTATACGTTTTCTGCTATGGTACGTAATTTTTGTGTTAAATTGTTCGTAAAATAAGTACAATGAGTTTGACAACCAGATTAATTTTGAAGGAGTCACAGGAGTTATTTCATCTATTCGTGGAAAACAAAAAATTGTAATGCATGGTTTGGGTTAGGTCTGGGTTAGGTCTGGAATAGGTATGGTTTTTGTCTGATTAATAAAATAGCAATAATAACTTTGATATAAATAACAATGCTTTGTAATTCTCATTATTATTTATTATACAACCAACTAAATACGTCGAGAACATAACAATGATAATAACGATTAATCTACATTAGCAAATACGCGAATTTGGTGTCAGCGGAAATAAATGAACTCAATCTTGTCGCTAAAGACGGACGGTCGATGAAAACATAGTCTCGGTCAAACCGTTTCGATGAAGACATTTGTCGACGATTTGACCGTGTCGATGAAAACATAGTGTCGACGAAAGTTACTGTCGGCCAAATCGTGTCGATAAAAACAGTGTCGGTGAAATTGGTTGTCGATGAATCGAGGGTAACCCACTGTAACGACGCACTCGAGCTACCTATTAATCGACAACAAGTCATTGTAAGTAATGGTCGACGGATAATTGATTAAAATATAATTGTTGTTAAAATATAATTGTTCGTGCATTACTTGGTTTCATCTCGTGCCCATTGGTAAACAATCGTTATGCATCTTCGATGCACCACACGATGAAAATGGGTCAAAATTTGGTTAAAATGGGTCGAAACTGAAGTCACATACTATGTTAATATTAACCCCTGAAAGCTACATTATTTACTCAGAGATTATAAAGTATCGTAACGGGGCTACCTTAAAATTCCGTAAAAATGTTCTAAGACGAATTTAAGTATGTAATTTAAGACTGAGCCTCCCAAAATGCTCCAAAGAAGTTAATGTAAAGAAATTTTATTGGGTACATGACGGGATTAAAATATTCACTTACTTTAAGCTGATTGTTGTTCCCGACATTTTGCTTTCTTTATTCTACATTTCACAATCCTCTTGTCCATTGAATATCTACATCTTTCCTAAAATTTCGCTTTCACAATAACTTCGAATTAATTCGTAACTGTAATGCAATTTCTCCAACTGAAATCGAAATGCCACTCATCTCGTTAATTCACTGAACGTCTTCCACGCTGCGCGCGCAGCATCGTGACGCCGCGTGGTCACGTGACTTGAGGTGAACCGCCGCGGGGACTTTCAAATCAATTCGACATGCCTCTCTATGTCTTTAACAATTATCTTTCTCTTGAAACACTGACATTGCTTATTTCTTTTGTTTCTGGTACATGCACCTTTTATCTATGCTTTTTCACCGAATTATGCCAATTGCCCTGCGGTGTATCGCATTACCAGCGAAATGTAAAACCGTTTACCGGCAGACGTGCTCGCATTTTATAGCTGCTTAGAGCTAGATCCAGATTGATTGTAAGATACTGTTCCTTCGGAAAGCTTAAGAATCGCTGAATCTGCGAAATGCTTGCTCGGATATCAACGATACGTTCATGCAAATACGTAGAAAACCATGAGTCCCGAATACCCAAACTAAATTGAGAACGCGAACGCTATTACTTCAAATTTACTGTGTATTGGATGCTTACACGTAAAGTGGGCTACTTCTTGGAAAGATTCGAGCTCCGATAATGTTCCATTATTCCTTAAGGCTGTTACTTATTATGCAAATTATCGCTTGAAATATGGGAACATGAAAGTTTAAGTAGAAAGAATACTTTCTCCAGCAATACATCGTCGCTTAAGAAGATACATTAACAATTCTGGAAACAGATTTTCTCTTATCCACTCTTTGGAACTTTGGTTTACTGTTTCGTATTGATTTCTGACATTCTTTTTGCTGATGTAGTTATTTAGAAACCACAATTGCCTCCTGTAAATAATAAACTATAGTGATAACAAGAAAATTTCTTCGTTAAGCCAAATTGGATGCTTAAGTAATTCTCTATTCTTGTATATATAGCTTTCAAAGTAAAATAGATATAAAAAAAAACTGTTATAAGAAAAAACTGAATGGTCTTTTATGGTTCATGAATTGATGCTACTGAATTGACAAACATTTTCTGTTTAACTCTCGAATGGCGCACTATTTGCATCACTACACAACTTATATTCTTCGGGACTATTTACAGCGTTGTTGGCCAATTCTTTGACACACATTTTTCGAGGAACTTTTTCTACAACGCTGGTGTACGGGAGAATAAGGAAGCACCTATACAAAAATGGAAAAAAGTCGGATTTTACGTGTTAGAGAAATTCTGTGTTAGTGGTTTGTTCGTTGGTCAGACAACACTTTGTGGCGATATTAGTAAAATTAGATTTCGGTGACACCATTGGTTTCCCATATTTATCCCCCTAATTCAAGTCCACGCCAACCATATCAGGACTAGGAAACAAGGGTCACTTAATGTATTCAATGCGAACGTGCGCGATAGGTTCAGTCTATCACGATAAACGTGCCGCGTGTACGCTTAGAATATCGGGACTGGTTAATCGACGTCCCTGAATAATAGAAACCCCTCTTGTCGTGGGATAATCGAGAGTTTATCAGGGAACGTTCGGAAGTACGGGAACGTGGGTGAATGCATTGCTGGAATTAATCTGGAAAGGTGGAGGAGGGGACGCTAAGACAGAGATCTAGATAGGTGCATGTATCAATTAGTGTACCGTGTTGGTGATATCTGGTGCCTGTGTGTTGCTGTTCGTGTCGCGCATGCTATCGGGGGGTGGTATGTGTTGCTGTTGTTCTTGTTGACCGGACGATACCGTGCTGGATGCAATGTAGGACTGCTTAGACGTTACCTCGTTCATGTACGATACTTCCGATAGGGGGACGTAGTAGTAGCCCAAGAAACGGTCCCACAGGAGACCCTTGCACCAGACCTCGACCAGAAGGCCCGTGTTCATGTCGTTCGTTTCGCTAAATAACAGAAGGATAAGACAAATTCATTTTACAATCGAATGATACATTGAAATTGGCTGACGAGAAGTTACAGCGACCGTGTCATTTGGCATTCTATTAACCTCCGCGATAGGCTCAGCGGGGCGTTCCTACGGAACGTCGATCATTAGTATTATGTTTTCATACAGGAGTGTAGAATCTTTCTATACATATGACACAGACTTTCCTATAACCTCTCGTCAACCTTCAACTGATTCAGAAAAAATTCATGTTAACTTCGAGGCGGTCCCACTGATATCACCGACACTGTTTTCACCGACAACAGTTTTCATTGACAACACCTTCAGCCGACCTCAGTATTAACCACAGCACTGCGTACCGCAATGGATATAAAAATTGGTATGGTGCTGGATCACTGTGACTTGTTAAAGGATCAATTAACTTGTGGTCATTTAAGTAAATATTACAAACGCAATTGAAAATATTCCTGTCAATGAAAACGACATTAGTTTTTAACAAGATTCAGATCCGAAACGCAAACGCGTATAAAAATAGCGTAATTGAGAATACTGTAAAGATCTAATAACAAATATGTCAAAATGATATGCATCTGTCACAGTAGTCAAAGGTTCCTAGATAAAATATTAAATATATTTCTTGGTCAGTATTTTCGACTGGTGCAAGATGCAATCAGGAGTGAAATACTGTAACTAGCAATTAAAAACAGAATTATGATACTATGATACTCTTGTCCTAAGTTCAATTAATGTATAATCATGTGCTCTTTGAGTCTGTTGTGATCCAGTTTGAATAAAGATGTAAATAATGATTTTGTGAAATATAGTGACATAGTTTTACGAGTTCAATTTTACTCGTGATTGTATAATTTTAACCGAAAACTTGGAAAACAAAAAACAGAAGCCACAATATACAATGGTCATTTACGCGACCGTTCCAGGGTTAATATAATATTAGTTGCTAATCGATATCGCTGTTCTAGTAGAAGATATCTTACTATTTTTAGAGATTGCAGTTTTAAAAATAGACACTTGTCATAATTTTTATTGTTGATGCGATTACTCCAAATAGACGTAAATTGATTCGTACATCCTCGTGTCTGTATTTTTAGGCAGATATTTCGTCAGAGAAGTTAAATAAATGCGATTTAAAAGCGGCACGAGCACACGTAGTCGCGCGTCAAAGGGAAAGTAGGTTAAAGGTTCGTAACTTGGCAAGTGAGGATTTAGCGGCGCCGCCGGTAGGGATATTTCAGAAAGTTAAGATCCGAAATACTGCCATTTTCTTCCGGCGCGATTCCCGAGATTGTCCTCCTTATATATTTTCCAGCCTCGATCAATAGCATGTTCTTCATCTCGAGCACATGACGTGCTCTTATTTTTCGTTATATCACGGAAAACGCTCGAGTGTGATTAAAAATGTCGCCCGGGATCAAATGAATCGTCTCCTGTTGAAACATGGACTTCTAACGTGTACATTTCGAGCAAAATTATTAGTTGTCAAACTATCACGTGTCTTTCCAATCATTTGATCACAGATTGAAACGGTTTAGAAAATATCTATTTAAAACTGTCATATAAAGAATCTAATTAGAACAGTTAGGAGAAATTTTTAATCCGAGTAACTGATACCAAAAAGCGTCCAATCATTATGTATCACCTACGGTTTCTGCTCTGGTTTCAATGTCGGTTCCATAATTGATCTTTTTTAGTTCTTTTTTATTACTATCTGCCAAAGTAATCGACTGGAGAAATTTCAATTCTCAATTAAACCAAACACTTGTATCGCTTCATTGGAAGCCTCTTGTTTTCTATAACGAATACTGAAAATTCCGAATAACCTCGAGCGTTCCGCGCTGGTGTATCGACATGATTTGTGTAGCGCTCGCCGACGACGGCGAAGCAATTAAATGGTCGCCGACGAAATTATTATTAAGTTCGTAATTATACCCGCGGCATAAAACGAGACCGTTTTCGCCATCGACGATGCGAAGAGCCGAGTAAATCGATAGGAATGAAGGTAGTGGAAAATATCGGGGGAGGGGGGGGGGGGGGTAAGGCAAAAGATTCAATCGCGAGACATAACTCGCAATTAGCTAATCGCTGTATCATAAAATCGCCGTCCCATTCTGCTGGCTAAGTACCTATTTATACATATATCAGCCATGGATCGGATCTTAAGGGGGTTCGATAGTCTATAGCAGGCATGGACCACGGTGGCTCAAAAAACACATGTTGCTACTTTTCTCCTTCGTCCGCTCGGCAAGGCAGTCCCCACCACGTCCACTCCGACTCTCCCTTCAGCACGGGCCCTACGATGCTGCACCCACCTGCAGATGCAACATCGTGGGGCCCATGCTGAAGGGAGAGTCGGAATGGACGTGGTGGGGACTGCCTTGCCGAGCGGGCGAAGGAGAAAAGTAGCAACATGTGTTTTTTGAGCCAGCGTCGCCCATGCCTGGTCTATAGCAAACCCAGTAATGAACGTGATCCGACAACGCGCACACTCCGACTTTCGACAATTACTCCCGGCCCTTATCATTTTTATTCAGCAACGGGCATCGGGTATTGCCCAGTTGGGTAGAAGCTTTCCGCGCGACACGGAATCGTACACGAGGATGTACTTAGGATTCTGGACCTCGAATACCAAATTTTAATTTCAAAATTGAAATTTCCACCTCGCTTTACACTATTTTCCATTGATCCTCGGGGGCTTTATGCACTGAAAAAAAAATCATGAAGAAGTTGTTTAAGGGGTTACAGCAGTATAAGATAGCTGATGCCAATGGTTCCTTCCGTCAAGGAATGATGCTCAACCTGGGAATTCAAAAAATGGTAAACATCTAGAAAAATAAACTCTTCGCCGATTTCAATGACTTTGAAGTATGTTGTCAAGGTCATCATTCTGAACAACTTTTGGTAATTATTTAGAGAGTACCACTCATCTCCGATTTTGATGAAATTTAAATATGATATGCAGCTGCACATTTTGAACAACTTCTTCCTTTCCCAATATCGGGGGGTCGCTTTTAGTTTTCGAGATATTCGCAAAAAACTATTGTTAACTATTGTTGAATTTTCCGTATTCTTACACGCTCCGTGGCAACGTAAGGTTGCTCCAGCGCGGCGTCTGTTTACTTTTTTTTGTAAACACATTGTGGGGATGAGAGAGAAAGCAGGATCTCACTCTATATAAGGTGAGCTTTCAATTTTGAAAGACTACTCCCGGATTTTCGTATGCGTGGTAGTGTCGCTGGATCGGTTAAATCGAGGGGAATACAGTTTACCACCTCTCTGATGACCAGAGTAATATGTAACACGTTGCGCGGCACGTCACGTGACCAGTCTACAGTCTTAGTGGGGGATGTTGGAGTGTGCTCATGGTAGTGGAATGGGATAGTGGAAGGGGAAAAGGAGAAGAGATAAATCCAGCCAGTTTTGGATGTTTCTAGCGACACTGATGCGTGGTCGGGCCGGCCTGACGGGTCGGTCCGCCCCTTCCGCGACCTAACCACAACTCATTCTATTCTCGTAATCTATGCATTGTAGCTGTCATCCAGAATTTGAACTTGTAACACGTACAAAAGACTGGATGACATCTACAATGGAAAGATTATGCGAATAGAGCGAGTTGTGGTTAGGCCGTGGGAGGGGGGTGGGAGAGGGCCGGCCGTCAGGGCGTCCTGACCACGCATACGAGAATCCAGGAGCAGTGTCTCAAAACTAAAAGCTCATCTTATATATGTATGACCAGAGTGAAATCAGGTTATCTTTCCGATTTCCACAACGTGTTTCGAAAAAAAAGTAAACAGACAAACGGAGCGTGCAAGAATACGGAAAATTCAATACAGTATTAGCAATAGTTTTTGCTAATATCTCGAAAACTAAAAGCAACCCCCCTATATTGGAAAAGGAAAAAGTTGTTCAAAATGTCAAAATCTATAACATATTTAAATTTCATCAAATAATTCTAAACAATTACCCAACTTTTCTCTAGACACATTATCGATTCCCGAATTCGTCCTGTGGGATGGGGTAGGGGCTCCACCCATTAGCGTAACTAATCTTTGTCCGCGGGGCCAGGTTCCCTGAAGTTTGCTCATAATCAGGGGTAAAAAACAGTTGTTATAAAAAAGTTATAAAGAAGTCGATTTTTCGAAGTGCTGCTAGTGCTGTACGCCCTTAAACTTCGGGAACGATCACCGTGCACTTATCCCTTGAGGAACTGATCTCACCTTTGGTACACAATGAGTTCGCGAGGTTATACTTACAAAAGAAAGTCTTGCTCCCAGCATGGATTGGCCCCTTTCACAGTGACTGTCGTAGACTTGACGTTCTGCAGCTTCAGTGTTACGTAGGAGTTGAACTGCGCCGCTGGAAATCGTTGTTGATCGGTATCAGTTGGGCAAACGTCGTTGCGATTCCGACGATTGTTTCGCTTTCACGAGCTGGGCGCAGCTGATTACCGAGGCTTAGCTGGCTTCGATTGATTGCGGATAAGAGACAGAGACGCGACGTCGCGCACACGCCACCGCCGCTCGTAAAAGAAATCTGTTCGACGGAAAATGGGAATGTCGACGTTGACGAATACGCGGGGTCAGGATCGCCGGAGCATCAGCCACCGGCGAAAAATTATTTACGATCGGATCAGCCGGGATTCGTTCCGTACCAATAGCAAAATTAAATGAACGCCCATGAAAGGGTTCGAATGTCCTTTCATTGCGGGCTCAAATAAAAATGTTTTAAAAAGTGCCTTTTCTATTTTTTCACATAATTCTTACCAATTGCAATTTTTTCAAAATATTTTTTGCACGCCATTTAGTAAATCAATGCTTCGACTTGCTAAAAAAACAGGTGGAGTCAGTTGGTCCAATTTTAAAAACGTTATTCTGATTTAATCAGAATTCTGAATTATGTGAAAAAATAGAAGAGGCACTTTTAAAACATCTTTATTTCAGCCCGCAATGAACATTTAAAGAATATTAATTTAAAACATTTAAAACTATATTTTAATACATTTAAAATATGAACATTTCGAATAAACATTATAAATAGGTCTTGAAGACCTATATTAGTTACACACATGCTGAAAATTTCATCGAAATCGATTAACGTACACACGTGCTACAAACGGATGAATGTGGTGAAAATCGCAGTTTTCTCGGGACTTTTCGTCAGTTTCTGCTTAAAATCTACAAACTCTTACATCTTTCCATGCGTGTCGTATTTTCTGCGTCAACCAATTTCTATGAAATTTTCAGCGTCCGCGTAACTAACATAGCTCCACAAAACGCATATTTTAAATTTTCAATGCAGACTGAAATAAAAAAGTTTCAAAAGTTCCATTTTTATTTTGATGTGAATACATCTATTGTTCTTGTACTGGGACCATAACAGAAAATCCGATGATAACGAAGTCAGGGGATATAGTTTCGTGTTGCAGCTAAAAAATCATTGTTCATATCGAAAATCAAAATATAACACGTGATAGTTAAAGAATCAAAGTATATTTTTCATTTAATTCCTACCAATTGCAATATTTTTAAAAAATCTTTTTTTGCACACCATTTAGTAAACCATTGCTTCTAATTGCTGAAAAGAAAGTCAAGTCGTTTGGTGCAAGTATAAACAAATTATTCTGATTTAATGGGCGTTCGAATAATTTCGTGAACGTCTGTCTCTCCAGACGACTCGTGTTGCGTTGGTTTTTCACCGTGGGCAGAAGCTCTTTCCCGCCGCGTAGGATGACGATGTACCTTTCGTATGGGTCACGGGACCGAAGCTATTTGACATTTCAGCTTGCTTGCCGCGTGGAAATTAAGGGCGCATGCAACCATGTGGGCGTTTGCTCTCTTTCACGGCTTCGTATGATTGGGATTCGGCAGAACCAAAATTATTTTTATTTTTACTCTAATTTTTACTCTTTATTTTTCACTCAATTTTTTGTCTATTCTTACAAATAACGCAGAATAACAAATATAAAGTTATTACATTTTTTCATTTATTTAAGAAAGTTTCCGACATTAGGGGAACACACCCTACCATTTGGAAATACTCTGATTCATAAAGTGAGGTGATTTACATTATCGCTGAATATTTAAATACCGATAATAGAATCGCTGCTATACGAGTTATCAATAACAATCGCGAAAATTGCTGTTTAATTGGAACACAGAGTAGTGAGCCCGGGCGCGCTCCGTATAATTAAAACACTTGTTACAGCCTTACTCTGACTGAAATCTTGCTGCATTTCCGGATGCCCGATGTCGCGAATAAAGAACAGTCCGAACCCGTTCCGTGATATATTGCCTGTCTTCGCGATACTCCGAACAGTTATTCATGCGTCCGTAAACTGTGGTAATTCAGTTTCACAAGAAGCGATATATTCCAAATCCATTAACTTAAATTTGTTTTTTATATTCTCACAACACTTCATAAAATTATGCAAAAATCCTACGACCTCGTTTAATGAGATTTAACTCAACGCTGCCTCTAAAATTAACTCCTCATAATTAATGCAACATAATTATAATTTAGTTCTTCTCCATAGAATTCTTGTGTATTAATGTTTCAATCAAATATCAAATTACTATATTGTGTATCGTAACAAATATTGTAATTACAAACTCGTAATTATTATTAATGTAAAAGTAATTTAACTGTAGCGATATTTACCAAACAGGTAAATTACAAATTGCAGATAACAATTATCGAAAAGACTTTCTCAGAAAATTCTTTTACCCCTGACAAGTTTGAAACCAAGCGCAATGATACGAAACTAAAAATAAAACAAGAAAAACGAAAAATAATAATGAATTTTAATAGAAAACATTAGGAACATTATAGAAAATATAATAGGAACGAAATAGCTTGGAAATAAGTATGGGTCATCCGATATGTTCTGGAAAAAAGTATGGAACGTGTGGATCCTCTTAGTGAATCATCTTAAAGTGATGGTACGTTTTACGTTATAGTTTCTTTGTAATTGATTTAGCTTCTCTTTTATCATACGGAACAATGTTTTATACAGTTTTAAATACAATAAATACATGTTCAGAAATTGTATCTTGCTAGCGTAAATGATTAAAAATCTGAAGGTGCACTAAAACAAAATAATCAAGATGATCCTTAATCAGTATGTTTATCGTTGTCGCCTCCGTTAAAATAATTGTCGGGAGGTTTGGAATACTAACACGAAATGTATTATTATTTCACTGTATATATTTAACCATGTTGGATGTAGAATAAATTCGTGTATACCGCATGGCCGCGCGGAGGAGGATTTAACGGAAAAACAAAATACACGCTAGTCGCCTGATACGCAAAAATGCATTATTATTGATCCACCACGGGTCGATAGGTTGATGCCCATATATAGATCGAGAACCACCTATCGATCTATATTCTCTAACAATAATTTATCTCAAAAATTGACAAAATGATGAATGCTCAAATTGCATATTCCACATTCTTTTTTTCGGTAATATCCCGACAAAAAAGAGTATGATAAATTTAATTTTTGAGATTTCACCTATGCCAGTCGAAAAATACTGGCATCGTTATAACTTGGGCATTTCAATGAATTTGAGCATAAAATTTAGAGAGAGTAGTTTTAATGTTCTATATTTTTAAAAACTACAATTCAAAGAGATCGATTTTCTATTAAAAAAGGATTGTTGATTACTGTTTTCGAAAAGGTTCTTGAAAAATGCTTCAATTGCTTGCTACGCACAAAAAGCTTTACAATTATTCTAGAATACGAAGAATTAATGAGTACTGTTTAATTCCACTATAAAATTTCAAGAGTTTCTGTGGACGTTATTCAACGATTACAGATTCAAGTGGTTAGTGATTTATGGACGGGAATGCAGCGGAGAATTGGACGAGGCCGTAGTATTTGCGCTGTTTATGAAGAGCGGGCAGTAATAAAACGAATCGATACTGTAAAAAGTTGGTCGGAATCTACGAATACGATCGGAAATTCGCGTTCCTTTAAACGGGGACGGCAAGCGCAAGGAAAACGCTGACTGTGAACGTTGAGTCGTGCAGCGGTTTTTCGCGGTCGACGTTCACCGAGAATAATGATTCGCGTATAGCCGCACAGTGACCCGGATTGAAGAATTTAATGATACCTTGTCGAAAAGTCAAGTTTTCCAAATTAATATGTACACAATTTGCATTGCTTCCTAAGGATCTATGGACCCCAACGATCGAGACATTAATCCTCTATAATCCGAATTGTTGTTATAAATGTAGAAATTATTTCATTCATTAATAATTACTAGACTGCGGATTTTATCCATTTATGCAAACTTGGGTAGACAAAATTTAAAATAGCAGGACAGTTAAACGAATTTAAGAATGTCAAGGTAACATGTAGAATGAGTCCGACGGAGAGTTCGACCAGTTTTTGGAAAAAACATCGTAGGATTATTGTTTTTCATATTTTCGTTGTTTTTAGTAAGGTATAGAAATGTCCACGTAATTTAGAGTGAACATTAATTGTACTTTGTGACAAATTAAAATATTTATTTCCATTTTCAACAAAGAAACATTTACATTGCAACTGGCCGGTCTCACCCGCCTGTCCGGGATACCCGTCCACACGTCCACCGTGAACTAATTGCTACACATTCAATGGCACTTTTTAAGGAATTGGCACTCCATTTAGCTCCTCCTATCAGTTTTGCTTTTATAATATGTAGGCATTTTTATAAACCTCTAACAATATTACCGTATTAATATGGTCGAACTCTCCCGAATTAATGTGGTTGAACTATACCAGAATTACGGGAGTGACCACGTTCTCAACATAAAGTAAAAACGAATACGTGTGTATTATTGACGTTATATTATAACTTTATGCTTTCGTTATATTATATTTTATATTTATAACATAGGCATAGTGTGAATGAACTTTTCTATCTTTCACAGATCATTAACGCCGTCAAAAAACTTTTACACAGTTTTCAGTGTAATTTATAGCTTTAAATACGGTCCTTCAACAATTCGTAGTGCGAGATCAACAACAAGCTGATTTATTTGTTTAGTTTCTATGCTGCGTAATGGCCATTCTTCTCTTGTTTCTAAGATATTAATACTGGCCGGTTTCTTCCAGTGATCTAGTTCTCCCGGACTTACGCTATCTAAACGTTACCGTAATACGAAAGTTCTATCAAAATGTCAGAAAATTCTTTAATTCGGACCACTGTGATCCGTGCCACAGCAATAGTTGAACATGTAGCAGCGTACGCAGAATACAAAAATATAATATGTATGTTCATGGTTGTCGGATAGTACCTAGCTTTTGTCTAACAGAGAGGAAAGGAGCGGCGAAGGAAACGCAAAGGTAAACTGTTGGGACGTGACGGAAAATGACTGTGATCTGGAAAGTTTAAACACTCGCATCTCATATAAAAGCTCGCACTCGACAGCGCAAGTTATCACGTGTTACATAATAGAACACTGGAGGACCGTGGGCTGCGAGCGAATAGCAAACAGTTAATTTTAGTCCGGCGTCCGGCGCCGCGAATTGTTCCATCGTCGAAACAAAAAGGAAACCGGGAGTAAAAAAGCCTGTGAGAGAACGACCGAAAGAAACTGCAATATTTCCGGCGGATGTAAACTGCTCGAGGGTGATAACGAAGGCCACACGAAAGTGAGAAACAGTCGAATGCAAATCAGCAAAATTTCAATTCGCTATAATAAATTCACTCGCGTTTAGAGCGCCCCGACGACGACGCTCGAATGAAACGTTTTTAACGGGTCGCGTGACACGCGTGAAACGAACGTTTTAAGATGCATATCAACCGTGCCGACGGTTGCGAGAACGTTTAAAGTTTTTCGTGAAATAAGTGCAGCAAAAAGCGCCGTAATGTCTTTTCTCACTAGTTTGAGTAATCTCGTGAAGCTTCCACCTGGGTACTGAGAAAGTTCTAGGATGGCTGACAGAATCTACAATGAAAACTACCTGGTTCATGCACTTTTTGTTCTTAACTTCGCGAGCGGAATTTTGAAGTTAACGCTATAGAAGAAACGAATCTGTTCTATTTGCTAATAGACAATTTATCCCAAAGTTAAAACGATAAACATAAAATGATATGCGAAAATGAAATACTATATAAACAGTCAAAAAAGCAGGGTTGGGCATTTATCATTTGAAATAAGATATCAAATAATCATTTGAAATTGTGAATTATTTAAAATACTTTATTATTTTTATTTGACAAATAATATAAAAAATTTGATAATAATGTTTTTCAAATTCATTTGAAATATTGTTTTATTTGAATAATATTTTATTCCAATTACATTAAAGTTTACTGTGGCAAAAAAATTATCTTTACTTTTTCAAGGTTATTTCAAGGTCACTTCGTATTTATTAAATGGAATGCCATATTTTTGTTTTGATATTATGAATGCACAGAAAAAAACAAGTTCAGTTTTGCGTCTTTGAAATGACCTTGAGGTAATTCAAGGTTGCAAAAATGAACAACTTTTAAAACAGACAAGAATAGATATCTTACCGGTGTGTTTCCCATTTCATGTTCAAAGTGTCCACCTTCAGCTCTTATACTCCTATTGATTACATCAATACATTCACTAATGGACATCATTTTTCTCATAATAATCACCGCTGAATAATCACACTTCATAACTCAAAATAACGCCGGTAGTTGACGGTAATTGACAGACCGGTAATAAGCAAACAGGTCAAAGATTAAAGAAGTCACTGCTTGTATTTATTGACATTTTTGACGTAAGGTGACATCCATTGCTTACAATCTAAGAGTTTACTCTTGTGATCAACTGTTCATTTCGCAACCAAGGTCATTCCAAAGACATATACTGAACTTGTTTTCTTCTGTACCTTCATAATATCAAAACAAAAATATGGCATTTCATTTAAAAACACGAAGTGACTGATATAATTTGATATAACCTTGAAAAAATAAGGATAATTTTTTTTTGTCATAGTGACATTCTATATAAAAAACGACACTTACCGTTTGACACTCTGTATGCGCATTATCTAATAAATTAATCCTTCTAACATCCCAGAAAAACTCAAGCTGTTTGGCTCAATTTTAAAAAAGTTATTCGTTTTTTAAGGGAATACTTCTTACACTGACTGTACTTTTGATGTATGTTAGTTTAGGATAGAAGGTTAGAAATAATTCAGTTTTCGTTGTCTCAGAGACTTCATTTGAAAACAACGTGTTAATTGCTGTTTATCTTCCACAAAATGAACATATGCTTCGTCATAACAAAAATAATTTGATTCAGCCAGGAAGCCTACTTTGGCCACTGTGCGCTGTCCAAGTATTAAGAAACCGAGGATATCTTCGAAATTCTCGCAAAAGTAAACATTATTGTAGCGGTTGAAGCGAGAGTGAGAATTTCAATTTCCATATTGTGACTTGTGATACACGAAGCTGAAAGTACGTTTCCGGGGACAAGTAGATAGCATAGTTCGCGTGTTTCTAAGACAAAGCGGAAAAGATATCCCTGGAAATGTAGAAGGTTCCGCGAAGTATTTCGCCGGTATTCGTCACGTCACTGTGTCGCGAGGATCCCCGCCGCTGCCGCAGAAAAATAATTTCGGCATGAGCAGAACATCACGATATTCCGGCTGAAGAGTCACACAACCTTTCGCTTGGAACCGTTCCAACCGGAGTGTAACAAATTTTGCGCGAGCCTCAGAACTGGAGCGTGAGTAAAGGCGGCGTTTTTCGCGAAAATATATCGGTTCGATTCCAATTTTCGGAACGGTCGGACAACGGATCGGAACAGATCTTTCGGTACTGTTTTTCGCGCACGTCGCTTTCTGCGCCCAGCTCATCGAAGCTCTTTTCCGAGGACCAGCCAAGGAACTCAGTTGTGGTTCCTTCCTCTGGTAACCTTCGCCAACTAGATTTCTTCTTCTCATTTCTTCCGTGGTACGTTGAATACGAACCTTCCTCGCAGACGAATCGCGCCTTCTTCACTGGAACAGAAACCAGAAACACGGGGAAATCAGTCATGTGTTATTTACAATAGAGCTTATATTTATTAATCGAGTTATGGAAAGCGTTAATTAATGTACATCGTTTATAGTTGCGAAACCGTTCAGTTAGTACTCGGCCGATTAATTTATACCGCCAGTGGAAGAAATAAGTAGCGTAAAACCACCGCTAAAGTTGCCCGAGTCGGACAAAGTTCACAAGCCTTTCAACAATATGCACTGTTCAGGTAATTGTTATATTAATATTGTGTTGGCTCAATTGAGTTAATGGTAACGCTGAATTTCATCAGATCAGGGATCAAGTTATACAGTACCGGACAAATGCATTCAGACACAAACACTTTTTCTTTTTGTTCGCTGACGTTTCGACCGTACAAATGTTTCGAACGTTTTTCTTTACACAGTCTTTGCATTTAGTCCCACTCTAACTGCTGCAGAAGATAGGTGTACAGATTAATTCGTGGCCCCTTCTTCGTGAATTTATTAATTATTTCTAAAGAATTAAAATACATTCTGTGCATTTACTCCATCTTCTAAATATGGAATTATCGAATCTTTCATTCGTCGGATAAAAGTCGTAGGATTTTAGGAAAAAGAGGGAACCGGCCACGGTGGTGCTCGTGCGGCACCTCGAGGAAAAGTTCAGTAGAGCGAAAGTAGCATGGCGGGGGTCGACCTCCTACGGGTCTGCAGAACACACGAAGAGGAGAATGAGTCGCATTTGGCTCACGGGCCACCAATTCGACACCACTGCTCTAAGATACGCTGTGTGACAAAATGATAGTACATCTCACATTTTTTATAAATATAATTTTCATGTCATTACGAGTATTCAGCATGCCTGTATGTGTAACACGCTCAATATTCGGGTATTGCTCACAATATTCACTTTGACAAAATTCTACGAATACAAATATAAATTTCGTAGTATGCAAACGGGACAAAACGATAACACAAGCACAGAATCTATGCGTCTCATCTGTACATGAGCTACTGCGTAACAAGTATTGAACATGAAACATAGTTAATAAAATATGTAAGAATATTTTGTGATGTACATTTGTTAAAAGAGACAATGAATAAACAAATATGCAATAACAATCGCTGGTGAAAATTTCATATTTCATGAAAAAATAATTAAATACAATAAAGTTTTGTCATCGTATTAGTTTTGTTTCACCGATATACCTGACCCGACACGCTATGCCGGTGTCGATTGGTTTTGTCGCTCGGCTCGACGGTAGCGGCAAAAGGTAAAGAAATCTCGAGAATTCGTGTCTGTCTTGACGAGTGCAATGTTTCGGACCCGAAACTGCTGCTTTCATCGCGACAACATTGTACCATTTTTTTAACGAAATTATCATAGTTCAAATATCGATAATTTCTCGAGAATGGGAAATTTAGTGTTCAAATATTTTTTGGATCTACTGTGTATGTTATTAAACGTATCCTGAAATAGTGTACAGAATCAAATTTCAGTTGCGATATGAGATGTAATTGAGTCATGTAAATCTGAATGCGTGCTATCTTCTTCCCTGTAGTGTATCTGTTCGCCAAATGGATTGTCTAAAACCATTAACAGAACTTGTCCGTAGACAATATTAACCCTTTGCACTCGAGTGGTGACTCTGAGTCACCATTATAAATTGTAATACACTATCCAAAATATTTTTCACATTGCCGAATTTGTTTGTGTCTACTAAATTGTTAAATATTTAAATATTGTGCGAGTAAATTGCATCAGCTTCATATGCATAAATTGAAAAGAATCGGATAAAATTGAAATATTGTAGGTCGGAAGAAGTGTTTACAGTTCGCTGGCCACTTAATCTCGCGAAATCAACTCGGATCAACTATGTCCGAAGCATGTACATAAATGAAATTAAACCCGCCGGCACTCGATTAAAGGCTCACGCAGCGAGACAGGACTTTCAAAATAATCAAAACAAAAGTGGGTTATGCCACTTATTTGTTTTAACGTAAACTGACTGGTGGGTAATGTCATTCGGCCGGTGAATGAGCTCGTGGGCGGAACAACAGCGTTGGTAAATTGTGCGAATGACGGAGTAATTATGTTTATGCAAACTTCCCTGTGTTGCTTCGTGATTCAAATTGGTTCGCGAATAGATCTATTTTGCTCTCTAATGCCTTTTATGATTAAAATTACCAAGTACAAGTACTTCTGACATTGAGGTACTAGAATTTAAGTATATTGCATCCTGTTTTAGTTTCTCTTGGTAAAACTGGTAATGTACAATACTGAATTAAAAGCAAGTGCATTGCTTCTTGGTTCACGTTGGGACAGCGAATTCTTTTCTTCTCTTCGTAGAAAAGTGGTTCGAAATTATATTAAAAAACAAAACGTGGCGAAATATGTCGAGATTAATTTAAGAAAGCTCATGCTACAATGAAAGACATTGAGGTAATGTGCAAAAATAATATGATATAGATAAAATAACAACATTAAATTATATTTAATTTGTACATGGTAAGACAAGTTGATACGATTTGAAAGAATTTTTTAGCACTTTTTTTACGCAATTGATTCTAACAAAAATTACAGAATTGAAAAGCTGAAAAATTTATTAATTTATTCCGGTCTCTTTTGCCTATACGATACGGCAGAAGGTATGGAAAATTAATTTACAGAGTTTTTGTTGTGGTATTTTATGTATAGTATTTATCGTCGAAGAAGAAGGATAAATCTCTTTATCTTAGTTATTTTCTGTAGGACAAAAATGTGTTTTATTGTGCGAAGCACTGCAGAATTGCGTAGGAAACTTAGGTATTGCTTGCATTTCACGATAATGAAATATGCCTTAAATTGGAGTTCAAAGATTAGCAAATCAACAGCATTGTCGACAGTGTTCTATAATCTTGAGGTCAATTAAGGATATGATGCAAATATATAATTGTAGATCGCTATACCTGAATGCTTTTTATAGAATGTTACAAATACTCAATGCAGGAAGACAATACAATAAAAATTCGATGTAAGTAAACGAGAAATGTATGTTCTTCGCAAAGCGTCTATCCCCACCACAGCAGGTTATGCCTGCGCGAGGTCAAGAAGGTAGAGTTGCCTCGGTCGCCGAACGGTGTAAGGATCCAACTATACTGCCGGGACGTGATTTTTTTTTTTACATAGGATGGGGTCTACGGTCGAGGTTTTCTCTAGACCCCTTCCTATGTAAAAAAAAATCACGTCCCGGCAGTATAGTTGGACCCCAAACATGACATTTCGGGGTCAGGTATATCGGTGTGAAACCAATACTAAACCAATTACAAAATTACTTTCTTTTTCATTATTTTTTTGAGACATCCACCAACTTATTTATGACATTTTTCTGATTAAAATTACACTAAACACGATATAATTTGAACTGTATTTAGTGGTTTAATTTTTAGTTTAGTTGCACGTTCGTGTTTACTTGGCGAACTCACAAAAAATAGTGGAACTGTACGATCCATGCAATGGCACGGTCCCGAGGGTTTTCCTTAGATCAAATCTTTACCGTATTCACTTTTGAAAAGTTATAAAGAAACTAAATGTGCTGCTAAGTATCGTGAGCAAAGTACAGATTATACGCAATTATATGTAGTTCGCGTGAAAACATAGTATGTTAGGCGGAGAGCAAGTAGAACAAAGCTTAACAATAATAAGAATAATGAGAATAATAATAATAAGGATAATGAGAATAATAATAATAAGGATAAAAGGATAATAAAAAGAACGGAGAATAAGCTAATTTGACACACTCCACGTGTAACCGCAGAAATTAATTTTCAAACCTGCAGAAATAATGTCGATATTCAAACATGGATGGTATGGCAATCAACGTGTTACAGCATGTCCAAATATTAATAGGAGTGTCGGTCTACAATCGATCTGTAAAGTATGTATCTCCAAGAAGATAGGAAGAAGATTGAATTTACGAAAGGCGGATTTCAAAAATGCTAGTCCCTTTTAAATGCATCCCGAAGCCGTAGACATATACGCGGAAATTGATGCCAGCACTGGTGAATTCGATTTCGACGTCCCGCGATTTTCTATTGAACAACTGCTATCTGAATAAATCAATTCGCCGCAATTCACGTGTGACACTTCACTGACAATGAGCTCGCCTTGAAACGGCTTCCATATATGCATTCGCTGAACGCGTAGACAGGTAATTCTACACAAACACAAACGCACACACGCAAATGACAAGCGCGCACTCCAAAGGAACACACACATACACATCGATCAAACTATTCGAACATGAGCAGGGAATTCAATTTCTTCTGAAAGAAAGCTTCGGTAACGATATATAAAAAGCACTTGACCGACTGCTCCCGTATCGACAGCGAATGGAGTGTCCTTGCTAACGAACCAATCAATTCACTTGGAAATTATAATTATTATGCGAGGAATATCCAGAAATAAGATCCGATTGGCTATCAAAGAAAGACAGTCATTCATTTCCAAAACATTTAATGTTTATTTCATTCTCCATATTATATAGTAATCCTCTACGTAGATTCCACCATTATGAAGGCATTTATCATAACGGAGCACAAGTTTCTGTATCCTTGCTTTATAGAAAGGTGCCGCCTCAGATGAAAACTAGGCGTTCACGGCCTCTTTGATATCATGATCTTGTTGAAAACACCAACCACCAAGAAACATTTTTAGCTGCAGGAACAGTTGAAAATTAAATACTTGGTGCTAAGTCTGGGCATCAAATCATCATTCACAGTGCCTGATTAAGAACTTTAGGGGCGCTAAGCACTTCACAGATTTTGAGGCCCTCTAATGCGGGATCCCTTCAATGCAATGTAGGGTGAACTGGTACGATTTTTTAGGTATTTCCAATCATTTTACTAAAACGTGTTCTTAACAAAAGTTAGAGTGTTCCACGCTCGCTACTGGTTTTCATCTTTCCTCTATTCTTTCGTTCTTTCCACTCACTCACACATCCACATAAACTTTTAGCAGTAAAACTGCTATATAAAAGATGTGTAGGATCAAAGACGAAAAATATGAAAATATACAGGGTGAGTCACCTAACGTTTGCACCACAAATATATTTGTTGTTTCTAAAGATACGTAAAATATGGTAGGGACAATGTTGAATGGTACAATGGGGCTGACACGATGCCAAAAAAAATTTTGTTTTTATTTCATTTTTTAGAGATATCAAGGTCACCTTGACTTTTTTAAAATGGAACCACCCTTTTTTAAACACCTACAATGATAGTCCCTTTCATTACGAATTCAGTGACTATAATTACTCAAGGTCATTCAAGGTCGCAGACAGAGATAACGTATAAGATTTAACATCGATACATGCCTGTAAACGGGCTCTGAAGGAATGTTGAACTCTGTCCGTGACCTTGAATGACCTTGAGTAATTATAGTCACTGAATTCGTAATGAAAGGGACTATCATTGTAGATGTTTAAAAAAGGGTGGTTCCATTTAAAAAAGCAAGGTGACCTTGATATCTCTAAAAAAATTTTTTTAGCGGTCATATCGATTAAGTTAAGAATACAAAGCAATGAATACTAGAGGTGTGCCTTGAGTCGCGTTGGATCGGAATCTCGAATGTTTGTAAAGTTCGAGTACTCGCGATTTCTGGTATTCGTAATTGTTGTCGAGTCGGGTACACCGATGGAAAATAAAATTATTTATGTTACTTTAAAATAAATGAAAAATTATTAGGTTGTTATTTCGTATGGTAAATTATAATGGTAGTTAAAAAATAAAAATTAAAAATATAGTTAAAAATAATCAGGTTTGACGTCCGAACTACAAAAAATGATATTTTGGAAATGATCAGTAGTGTTTTTCTTGTACGAAACATTACTCTAATATCAATCTCAACCATGCAATACCGCTCGAACAAGCATTTTGAATTTCATATTCCTGGGTCGAATAACCTCATATTTCGCACGTTCCTGAGGTATGGTAAATTCTTGGATCCCCCCCCCCCCCTGCTCTCTACCTGTTGAAAACAAACTTTCAGTGACGAGGAAAGCTGAGTACGAAAGGTCAAGAGTAAACCGAACCAACATTGTTGAATATCCGAATTTACTCCTCAAAGAGTTTAAATTTCAGCAAGCATGTTTAGGTACCTTTATTCGCAATTTCATGCAAACCCGCTAAGAGCTGATTATAAAATATTTACAGAAAAGTTATATCGTATATTGTTAGTCCAGTAACTAGTATGTATCTGCTCCCCGTCCCCCCTCCCCTGAATCTTCTGTCTCTCTATTCATAGTACTTCGATAATAACTATGAAGTTATTAACTAAGAATAATAACAATGAGTGAGTAATACGTAAATATTGTTGGATTTATCAAGTCTCGAATACAAATAAATAAAATAGTAACAGCTAGTCTGTAGATTTCTACATAAAATAAAGATTGTCTGCATTAATTTCAAAATACGGGATCTACATAGATATTTATTTTCTTTCTTAATCATTTTAATGAGTTAAAAGTAGTACAGAAGTATTTGTAAATTCCTTAAATGTTTTCACTATTATGAATTTTATGCACCCATTTTTCTTAAGAATGCATAAAATTCAAAGTCTAGTAACATAGTGTTTATTTATTGGTATGTTTTGTCAGACAAACAAGTCTTGATTGAACAGCGTTAGATTTATCATTCGGGTGATTAGTATCGATGCCATCAAGGTTTGAGTGTGCAATGTTGGATCTATCAGTCCTTATTTGGTAATGTTGGTTCTGCCATGCCAAAGGGTTGATTGAAACTATACCTAACAAGCTATAAGCTGTAATAGACAGCAACGGAAATCCTACAAACAAATAAAACTAACAAAATTTCTTTACTTGTTTTTTTCTCGCTTCTATTATTTTATAAGATGCAGATATTCGTAAAAAATACATTGTTGCTTTAAAATAAAATTTTGGTTTGTAAAAATTATGATAGTTAGAGTATACATTACTATTTAAACTTCCTTTTAACTACTTTGGTACAACAAAATACATCTAGTAAAGCAAGTACTCAATATGTAAAGCTATGGATTCACCGGATACCATCAATATTTCCTTCTTAATGCAGTTTTAATGGAAAGGTCACGGAATGGCCTGTATATCCCATCCAGAAACCAATATACCTCATGAATACCATAAGTTCCTGCTTCCGTGCATACACGCGTGTCCGTGAACGATTAAACAGTGTTTTAATGAACCAAGAAAGCTTCGCAGCAATGACCTGTACTAATAAATGTCAGGCAACGCTCTTGAATCTACGCGGACGAGTAACTGGCCTAAGGTTAACTGCGATATACAAGAATGGCTTCACCGAAGTTGCTGTAGTGTATGTGCAGCTAACGTTCATTCTCGCACAAGCGAGCATGTAATCTGTACCCATTCCTAGTGAGCATTTTGTCACTTGGAAAAGTAGAGGAAAGTAGCCAAAGATGGAATATCATTTTGTTTTTCGAGCGCCATTCTGACAGAGTCAATTCTAACAAATAATAATTTTTATGGAACAGTTTATTAAAAGTGGTTTTATAATTCTAATATACAAACAATTTTCAAGATAGAACACTAACATCAGATATTAATATTTTCATAGAATAAAAAATATTTTTTATTCCTTTTATGGACCAACATTTTTATAATCGGCTGATATATATACATACACTTGCACGATTCTTATAATCAGCATTATTTCATATTGGGTTATATTCGCTCACTTTCCTCGATGCCTTTTACATACTAACATTTTTTCAAGGTGCAAGAAGGAAAAAAATTTTTGCACTACGAATACATTAATATATATCCTTCCCTGTTTTATTACAGGCTCACATCAAAAAGTTGTAAAAAGCAACCTTTAGTATTTTCTCCGAAACTTCGACCTATTCAAATTTTTACAGTATTTCTTTTTAACCGTCATCTAATTGCCTTACTGTTCTAATTTCCCAAAACAATCCGACTCGTTGGATCCCCCTTTTAAGAAGTTGTTCTCTTTTAACTCGTACAGCGAACGATTAACTATATAATTATATAGTTGTTTATATTTCTCAATTATTTATCAATTTTCTAACATATTTTTGAAGCTACTTCTTGTAGACGCCGTAGTTGTTTTATTGTTCCTAATGCAGCAGCTCTACATTTAATTAATTCGTCAGAAACTGAGTGATTAAATGACGATTTTGATATCCTGGGTCAGAATGGACCGCTACTCCTCCGTCGTGATGGAGGGTGAAAGAGTGGACAAATGTGATTCACTGTATATTTAAATGTTCGAGTAAGAAAAACAGTGTCTATGAAATTAAAAAGTACACGCATTAAGATGGCATAACACATTCACGGCGGGAAGTTTTATGGAGTATGTTGAGTATTCATCTGAATCAATGTGCGTTTAGATATGACCTCGGTTTAATATAAATGTTGCTGCAGCGTAGACCATGAATGTTACCGTACATCTTATGTTTTCGTTTATGTAATTCCGTCGTGAGCGCGTTGTGTGTAGATCGCTTTGATACGCGATTCGATTATGTTGTATATCTGTTACGGTAAATGTGATTAATCTGGTGATTATGTATAATTACCGGTTATTATATATAATTGTTACGGGTAATGTAATGAATCGGAGATTATGCATAATTTTTGGTCTTAAGTTTGGTCTGGGTTAGGTAAAGAATTGGTAAATGTGATGAATTCTTGAATAGTTAGGATTTAACCCAGACCTAACCCAGACTAAACTTAGTGGTGATTATATATAATAACCGGTAATTATACATAATCACCGGATTAATCACATTTACCGTAACATATCTAATATAATTACATTTAGTTAATGCATTATGTATTCTCCAATTTATATAATTAAAGCTGACTGTATACTTGCGTTATATACATATATTAGCGGTCGAGCTTCTCGCCCCTCGATTGGTATACCTCGCAGTAGTAGGGATAATTTTATTGCACGTATCGAGTACAGTCTTGTAGCTACTACCGTGACAATAATGCAAATGACTCTTAGTATATAATAATTATATTGTTTCATCTTTAATAAATGTTCTTTATAGACTTAAATTAATATTTTAACAGTGAATTTTTATTAATACTCTAAGAATGTATGGAACTTTTCAAAACATCCTAGCAACGACGAATCACGTTTACGTGGCTCCCGCCGTGAAAATGTTAAGATTCCTTAATCGCACGTGTGCTCATGTAATAGAAACAACTAGTTTCTAATTATCCCGAACTTAAGGTATATGTGAGCTGGTAAAGGATCAAAATAAATAGAAATATAGCGGAACGTGTTTCAGTATGCTAACAGTGATACAATTCAGTTAACAACTTTGTGTCACGAACAGAGTTTATTAGACTATCAAATTTTTGACGCCAACTCGATATCTCGATCGACCCGTACGTAACACACTTTCCTGATATATTCTTACCGGGAATCAACACGAAACCGAGTTACAATTGCTCGGAATCGTAATGCCATGCTAGGCCAAAGTGCTTCGAACAAGTCTCAGTCAAGTCACCCCAATATAAATCGACGAATAAAAAGCTGCTAATGGTTCTCGAATGCTCTGTAACACATTTCAGAGGGCATGCATGCAGAATATCTGCCTGGCTAATGCTCATAAACGTTCAACAGAAAAATTATTACGCTCTGTATTACCATAATTCTCATTTTTTTATTTTTAATACGACCGGGACATTCCACTCGTTCGTTCATCAATAATTCAATATGTGAATATTAATTCGTACAGGGGACAAAACAATGAAGCAATAGCGATGCGATCTATCGGCAAAACGGGGGAACACAACGTTTATCCTGGGGGAGTACGTGGTTGTTTGTGGTGTCGCGTAAAAACTCATGTATGCTGTCCAAGTACGAACGAAACAATATCGGCGATCCGGATGGGAAATAATAATTTCGAAGCCGACACATACTTCGACGCCGTCCGACGACATATGCATTCGACATTCGCTATAAGTGGCCGCCAGGATACTACCAACAGGTGCATATCACTTAATTACCTTTTCTTTTCCGAATTAATTACTCCGGCCCACTTAAAATTACCTTCGCTCGCGCACTTGATGCCATTTGATATCTGTACAAGCTGGCGTCCGGCCAGATACTATTCGAAGCCAATATGCAACGGGAGCCCGCGAAAAAAAATTTAGCTGCCGCTGAAAATGATTATGCGAATATAAAGAATATCAGACAAGAAATTTTATGCCACTTCCACGTTTTTTCGTTATTAAATTGATCATTTATTTACTGTATCAATTAAAATTGAGTTCGTGCATGTTTAACCCTTAGTCAGTACGATGATATTTTAACAAATATAATCCAAATTATGGCGTTTGTCGCTCACAAAAAGGTCCGGACACTTTTAAAAAGACGATAACTTTTTTAAGATTGGACCAAACGAATGATTAGTTTGCTATGTGACAAGAAAGAAATGTTTTGAAAAACCTTGCAATTGGTCGAAATTGCAGAGGAAATACTAAAAGTTATTTTTAGAACATTTTGATGTGAGCCTACATTGAGAATTTAAAAAATACATTTTGTAGATCTGTGAATTTAATATTCTGAAAATTTCATCGAAATCGGTTAATGCGGAAAAAACGATAGACATCGAACGATGTAAGAATTTTCGGATTTATTACGGTTAGCAGCCGAAAAGCGGTAAAAACTACGATTTTCAACATCTTTAACCGTTTGTGGCTCATGACAATGTTGACTGATTTCGATGAAAATTATAGAATTTATCTTTAATTTAAATTTAAGAATTTATATACAATTGACACAGGTCTACAAAACGTATGTTTTAAATTTTTAATGTAGACCCACATAAAAATGTTGTAAAAGCCACTTTTAGTATCTTCTCTGCAATTGCGACCAATTGAAGTTTTATCAAAAAAAAAATTTCTTGTCACATGGTACTTAAATAAGTGTCCGAATCTTTTGGCGACCGACTGTATACAGGGTGTTCACGCTATCACTAGCCAGCGTTTTTCTTGCAAATAATAAATATTAGAAAAAAATGATAAAGTAAAAAGTAATGCTGTTTTTGGTAAGTAACATAATGGCGTATGTAATTTTCTTGTGTTTTCACTATTTTCTTAGAAATGATGGTGACCTTCAAGTTTTTAAATGAAATGCTATGTATTTTGTTATATTATATGAAAGCGTGTGTCAAGACAAATTTATTCGTATACAACACAATGACCTTCAAGGTCATACAAGGTCAGAAATGGTAGGAAAATTTTGAATATTTCGTACGTAATATTTCGTAAGGATATCATTCACGGTACACAACGCTCAGAAATATAAACGACTTGCAAAGATCATGTGCATTAATATTTCGGACAACGTTAGAAGAAGCTAACAAGAGTGTAATTAATAGAGCCGAAATATGTAGTCATGCACAAGGAAGTTACATTGAACATTTACTATAGCCTCGTCAATAAAGTATACTTGTGAACGCATTAGTAGTACGAAATGTTCAAAATGTTTCTTCCATTTTTGACCTAGTTTGATCTTGAAGGTCATTGTGTCGTTCATACGAATGAATTTCTCTTCACACACGCTTTTATGTGGTATCAAAAAATGTATAGCATTCCATTTACAAAAATTGGAGGTCACCGACATTTTCATGAAAATAGTGCGAGTAGAAAAAAATTACATACGCCATTACGTTGCTTGCAAAAAACAGTATTACTTTTTCTTTTTTTCTAATATTTATTATTTGTAAGAAAAACGCTGGCTAGTAATAGCGTGAACACTCTGTATATGTATTACTTCTTAAACTCTTTTTCGTCTGCCACTATAGCTTATCAGAGACTTCTAGAACTCTTACAGACCGTCCAAAAAAACACATTGACCATATTAATGCTGATGGCTAATCGCTACGATCCATATCGTTACCGAACTAATGACATCTCCCCCCGAGATAGATGTAAACAGATAGAAAAGGGGGCATAAGATATTTACCAGTGTGCCGACAACAAAGGATAAAAAAGATCTCTAATAATTTACATCGAGCTAGAGATCCCCATTTGCGTACAAATTTGTCAGCGTATGGAACGCCGCAGATAGAACCGTGTGCTCGTAACTTCTTTGTAAAACTCTTTCATATTCCGAGCAGCAGGGGGAAATAAAAACGTCTCGGTCGCATCAAAGACGATCGTCGTATACGTCTGTCTTCTAGTGATGCTGGCAGTCGAAGCGAAACGACGTGTCGCGGGCTGAAGGAGCGCGAGAAGCAAGAGGTTGTTCGGTTAGGGGGCGAACAATGGTCGAGGACCGACAAATTCCATGGAAAATGCGCGAGCTAGGGGTAGGAGGATTGTATCACGGAGTACGAAGTTACGCGTGGTGTCTTTTACCTACGAACAACTCGAGACAATGGGCGTCTACGTATGAATGCCGGTTGAGAAGTTCTTGTCTCTGCGTTCTCGTCGTCATTGTATTGCAGCCGTGTTTCATATTGTATCTGTAGCCACGGGCCGGGCACGTGCGTGCTCGGTGGTGGAGGATGAGTGAGAGCTCGCATACGTTAATGGGATACTTTCCACCCTACACTTTCACAAAAAGTGGCCAAAAATCAATATTCCATTTGGTATTTAGGAAACTTGCAAGGGAACATTATGGAATATCTTGGAAACTATTAGAGATAGAAGAATGAGCGTTGATCAATGAATGGGCGTTTGGTCACCCTTAAATAGCATTAGTTTTACTTGGATGACAAAACTAGCAATTCTATCTTATAGTACCTACTTATACAGTATACGTAATAATAAAAAGCCTCATTGTTTTCTATAGCAAGTGGAATCTTAGTGAATGATGAATCGAAAGGTGAATATTCTGTGAAATGTGATTATCGTGTGACAATAAAGAGTTAAATATTTACAATTTCTTCCAAACTTTCTTAACATACCTGTATTATTCTCAATTAATATACATCTACAGGGTGTAAAGAAGTTATATGTCGCGACTATCATAGCATGATTCTACACCCTCGGTTTGGTGGAAATTCATCGAAGAAAGATGCCGTAAAATTAACCTTGACCTTGAATTTCAAGGTCAAAAGGTCATTAGTTATTTTTGGACTGCATCGTATTCTATTGCTCTCAAGGATAAATTTTGTAAAAGGAACCATGGGTAAAAACAATCTTTCTCCTAAAATATTATGTTAAATTTTTTACAACATCAATCTAATTTTATTTATATTATATTGTCATTCCTCAGTCAGATGGACCTTACACAGGGCGAGGCATTTAAAACAGGACACCTGAATAACTCGCTTGTTTTTGGAGATAGAAGAAAATGCCTCAGACCAAATTTATTTGGTATCGAAGGATTATTAATCTGATGCTACCAGTTTTTTTTATAAGTGGAGCCGTCAAGGAGTTTATGAAGGTCAACCCTGTTTTTTTAAATGGAACAGTATTTTTTTTACTTACATTCTGATAGAGTATTTCAATACGAACGGAATCATCTATTATTGAGATCATTCAAGGTCACTCAAGGTCAACTGCAAGAGGAAATAAATTGTCTCAAAGCACTCTTCGAACACTTCGACGATTTAGATGTAACATATTATTTACGTACTCTCTGCTAATATAAGTGTTCAAATTGGCGACCTTGAACATGGATACATACAAATACACTGCTTTGAGACTATTTATTTTCTCTTGCAGTTGACCTTGAGTGACCTTGAGTGACCTTCATAATGTGTCATTATATTCGTCTTGAAATACTCTATCGAAGTGTAAGTAAAAAAACATATTGTTCCATTTAAGAAAAACAGAATTGACCTTCATATCTTCTTGATACATTTACCTATCAAAAAACTAGTATCATCAAATTATGAGTCCTTCGATACCAAATAAGTATGGTCTGAGGCATTTTCTTCTATTTCCAAAAACAAGCACGTTATTCAGGTGTCCTGTTTGTAATGCCTCACCTTGTATAGCTCGCTATTGATGAAGCCATTCGAAATTATTACACCATAATTTTTTAATTCCACTGGAACGAAAATGATTGAATCAACAAAATACCTTGTTCATATGTACTTTACCTATCCCTGAACATAATGCTGAGTTTTCTATGTTAATTTCCTACATCGTTTTTGGCCATTTTTTGGGAGCTCCTGGCCTACTGTGCAATGGTATGAAAACTCGGGTCGAACTATACCGGGTTGCGGAAAAATCTGACCGTTATTTATAACCGTGCTATATTAGAGACAATATTTACGTGACACGCAAATTCGATACCTTATCACGTCTTATCAAGCCATCCTGGATCCTATGATGGCCGACTTGTTTATGTGTGCGTCTCTCCGTCGAAACGAACCACGCGCCGCGCCGTCATCCCGCTCGCTATAAAATGCTAAAGTGTCTCCTCTCGTCGATGATCTACGCCGTTGCGAATACCGTTCGGGGATATAAGGATTTTTTCCACGCAATAGGGTCTATTCAATCCTCATTGGGTATCAGTCAGTTTACTCGGATAGGAAGACATCGAATTCATGAGGACCGACACCATTGGGATCTGTTTACTGCTTTTGCGTTTGTACTATGTTGATGCAATACTAATTGCGGTTTCGAAGCATCGACTTTCAGTCAGTCAAGAAAGTCTCAGGGCACCTTACATACGCATACGTATATGTAATATTAGAATTGAAATACATATCTCTTAAATAAATTATTTTTTGTAATAAGGAGGTTAATCATTTTTTTATGGGGAACAATGAACTACATGGATTGGCGTGTTAAAAAATATACCGTTCCATTAAAAAAAGGGGGGAAAGTCACCTTCATATGCGTTCTACTCCTCCACCTACAAAGAAACCATTAACATAAATTTACGTCCTTCTCGACATCTTATAACTTTTATTTGAAACATTTTTCGATATCATAATTTTAGAGATATTCAAGTGGTTCACTTCAAATGGAACCCACTGTATATGAATTCGAACGAAAAGGAAAAATACGTCAGAATAAAAAAAAACGAAGATCTATCGATGATTCACGTGTACATACAGTAATAGTAGAATCCCGCATAACTACGGAGGCAGAATACAATATGTTAAAATACGGTTTGAGTTTATTTGAAGATCGTTTCTTAGAAGTTTCTTATCCGTGCCTTAAACAAAATTTAAGATGGGTGTTCTATAGATTTCTGTCATTCATACACAATGTGTATTACACATACTAAACATTTCATTAAAATAGGTTGATTTTCAGCATATCATACATAACGTATTTTTTCAATCTCAGAATAGTAAATATAATTATTGTATAACACCTTCTTATAAGCCGAAACATTTTTCTGTCATTAACACGTTAAAGGGACCAATTAAAAAATATGTTTACACAGTTTTAATAGATTGAATTTACACACTTTTAACAAAAATTAAGTTTGCAAGTCATTTGCTTATGCAGACTCATGTTTTGTATTTATGGCCGTCTAAATGAAAAGTGAAACAAAATTATCTCCACGTTGGGCGTGTTAACATTTAGTATATAGAATAAGAATAGATTTGTAATGGATATTAAATTTCTTATCTTTCGAGCAAGTCCTTGAAGAATAAATTACAATTTATGGAAACAGATGAGCATACTTTTGTTTCACTTAATAATTAGCGCTCTTCCCTGAAATTAATGCATTATCGAACATTTCGAGTAATGGCGTGTATACAGGGTGTTCACACTATTACTAGCCAGCGTTTTTCTTACAAATAATAAATATTAGAAAAAAAAGAAAAAGTAATACTGTTTTTTGCAAGCAACGTAATGGCGTATGTAATTTTTTTCTACTCGCACTATTTTCATGAAAATGTCGGTGACCTCCAATTTTTGTAAATGGAATGCAATACATTTTTTGATACCACATAAAAGCGTGTGTGAATTGAAATTCATTCGTATGAACGACACAATGACCTTCAAGATCAAACTAGGTCAAAAATGGAAGAAACATTTTGAACATTTCGTACTACTGATGCGTTCACAAGTATACTTTATTGACGAGGCTATAGTAAATGTTCTATTTAACTTTCTTGTGCATGACTCCAAATTTCAGCTCTATTAATTACATTCTTGTTAGCTTCTTCTAACGTTGTCCGAAATATTAATGCACATGAATGCGTTAGTTTCCACTGCAAGTCGTTTACATTTCTGAGCGTTGTGTAACGTGAATGATATCTTTACGGAATATGAAGTACGAAATATTCAAAATATTGCTGCCATTTCTGACCTTGTATGACCTTGAAGGTCATTGTGTTGTATACGAATAACTTTGTCTTGACACACGCTTTCATATGATATAAAAAGATATATAGCATTTCATTTAAAAACTTGAAGGTCACCTTCATTTCTAAGAAAATAGTGCAAACACAAGAAAATTACATACGCCATTATGTTACTTACCAAAAACAGTTTTACTTTTTCCTCTTTCATTTTTTTCCAATATTTATTATTTGCAAGAAAAACGCTGGCTAGCGATAGCGTGAACAACCTGTATAAGCGCTCCTTAAATCTTTCATCGCAACACAATATGAAATAATGACGCGCAGAAAATTGATCCGTCAGGAAAAAAATAGAACCGTGGACACGCACAAAAACTATTTGCGTATGTTTATGTCTGACAAAAATTCTACTGCCATACTGTAAGTTCGAATTATTTCCACCTATTTAACTTGTCAACGTAAATCAGTACAAATGTCCCCTTTTTCATTTTTCCTTCGCAGAACAGTCTACTTGTAAGCGACTAAAGTGTCTTTACCAGGATAATAAATACGGGTTAACAAACAGTGTATAATTACTCCGGGTTGATATTTAAACTATTCATTCACAATTATCACATCATTTATTTTCCATTTATATAATTTGTTTAATCATTGAGTTCACTGTATCTATTTTGCAAATAACACTGACCAACACCGGTTTTGCATTTTTCTGAAGTCGATCCAAAAGTTGCTTTTCTATTCTTTCAATTTTTGAGAAAACTATCAAAAAGTCAATTTTCCAAATTGAACAATTCTTTCTGATCCAACCGTGAAGTTTAAATATTAACGATTCTTACGCAGAACGAGTTAGATTTTCCTGAGACACATCATTTTTTAAATGATTTAATAATGTTTTAGAAAATTGTTGCGTTAAAGTCTCACTCTCTTTATACATTGTTTAAACATATTTAAAATATCATGAAAAAATATACCGTTGTGTTCTGGAAAATGTACAATTATTAAAATGTACATTTAGACAACTTTTATGGTTGGAGCAGAAAAGATTCTTTTTGGAAATTCGACAAGATCTGGGAAACTATAAGTGAGGACAATGACTTTCGCATTCGTGTTCACCACGTTTAAAATAAGAATGGCCAAATGTTTGACACTTTGACCTGTCAAACCAGCATTTTCAAAAATTCCATAAAACCAAAGTCATTTATTTATTGAAAGAAACATTAAAAAGTTAAAATGTATGACCCCGAGTAGTCCTTCATCTTTCTTGTATTTTTCAGATTGTATAAAAAATCATTTTTCAATATGGACATATAATTCTGACACGTGATAATGAAATTCCAAAAATGGTTAAAATGTGTTGGATAGTTACTAGGACTAGGTACGTTTTCATTCGTTTTTATAGATATCTTCGTGCTACGCATGCCGAGTATATGCATAGTACAACATGTAGGGGGTCAAAAGTATGCCAAGACAAAATGGCGAAGTTGACAGAGAGAAAGCTGAGGACAGCCCATAGACCGAGAGCTTATACCACGTATCCGCTTGGAAGTAGGCACTCACTCTCGAGAATAAAGGCGACAACTATGGGCATAGTTCGTCTATGTCTGCGAAAGTGTTCAGTTCTCCACTGTAAAGCTCTCAAGCTTACATGCAGCCCCGTTATAAACGCCACAAACTACTGCCCCTAACAAGCAACAACTATTTTCTCGTTACAACCTCGTCAATAGCTCCGATCCTCAATAATTTAACTGAAAAGTACAGCAATGATCTTGCAATAGCAAAGTAAATCGAATCATACACACAGAAAGTCTATTGCCGGAAACGATGGTCAAAAATGCCCTAGGACCAAATTAAACGTCCTTTGAGTTATTCGATAATCTATCAATAATGAAGGTAGTTTTCGTAATAATCGGACTGAATGACAAACTTTAATTGTCTATATCTTTTAAAGAATTTCGAAGATAACAAAATGATGGCTCAGACCTCACACCCCTTATTTTCACTTAGACTACAATATATTTCAATTTCAGTAAAATCCGGATCATAGCTCACAGAAGAGATTGGTTTCACATGGATAGACCCTTACTTCTCACTGCGGTGAAAAAATCTTCGCTAGAACATTGAAATTTGAATTTCTGTCAAGTTAGAAAAATGATTTCGACCAAAATGCTTTCCTTGAAAGACAGAAAAGCATTTCGAAGAACTGCTACTGCGTTTGGACTGTGAAACGCGAGAAAAATTCCTCCGGCAAAGGAATTCCACTTCGAATGCCCGTAACCGGTATTTTTCTGCCGGCAGACAATAAGAGAGGAACGGGCATGGCTTTTGTCGCGGCATGCCATATTTTCTCTATCTGGTTTCTGTTCCAATAGAAATGTTGTTCGCGCTCTCGGTTCGATAGGCGCGATGTCCTGAGACCCCGTCAGCCGTCTCGAGGCGAGCCCCGATATACGTCGTCCGTGTTCATTACGGAAAGGTAAAAGGAACACGAGGACGCCGGATAATGCAAAAAACGATGAAATCCTCTCGAGAAAGTTCCCTTATTAGATTTCAGCGATACGTAAGTCCGTAAGCGTGCCAGCGCTTTGTCGTTGTTTCCGTATGAAACGCCTCAGCGCCCTCACCGTTTCCACGGAGTCGCATGATGCCGAGGTTTACGGCAGGTTCACATGTGCCCGGCGTACCAACGATCCTGCAAAATCGTTGCGAGCTCGCTCAAATAGCCAGGCTGTCTGACTTAACTCGAGTGCTGTAGAACCTCTGTTTTGTATGAACTAATTGCCTTTTCTCAATATTACTTTTTTTAAATTGGCGTGCAGTATGAATTAAAGAGATTTTGAATAATTATATCATCCCGGCGTATGTATATATAAAACTGAATTATTCGCCGGCCTAACCAATTACCATATTGTGAAAGATTGATTTTGAAAATTTTTTTTAGAATAACTTTTAGATATCTGGGACTAGGCCTTTTTGGGGTGTAAACAGGTAGTTTTGAAATACAAGTGTTTTTTTGTTAGTTCAATTCTTCTTATTATTTTTTGTACAATATACAAGATTTATTAACAGTTTCGGCAGTGTAAACATTGTTGGCGTTCAAGGTAGCGTCTATTACAGTGATCAAAACATAAAAAGCGAGAAAGTTTTTTAAAACCTTTTTACAAAAGTTGTGGAAGCTCTCGGGTTTGCAAGAAAAGTTTACCCTTTTCGGCTGATTAGTTAAATTTTGTATGCTTCAAAAAAAGTATATTATAAATAAGAAATCTGTTTGGTACTCCGCTCGAGATTGGCCGAAAGATCCATAGGGTCGCCGGAATCGCACAGCCGCTGTGCGTGAAACCGGGAGGTTGAAGGTGGAGACGAGGGTTGATATCAATTACGTGAATGACGAATGTGGATTATATTTTTAACTGACTAGATGTTTAACGTATAATTTATTGTAACTAGATATACAGAAATGAACAAAAGGAATAAATGAAAGTAATAAAATAAGACAAATTCTGAGACGATGAAATTGTAGATTGTGAAATGACGTGACGGGAAGCAGTCGCCGAAATTGAGAACTCGGAGATGCCGCGTGAGGATTGACTGCTTCCTGGAAAGACGTGATTCGAAGACGAAAATTGAGACATTGTTTTGATTGGCCAGCGTAATGTGACTTTGTGAGGAGAAGGATCGCGCGACAATGCCTGGGACGGTCAATCGTGCAAAACATGGCGGAGTTCCCGTGAAAACTGTTTGACCGAAGGTGAAACAGTCGCAATACATAGTCAAAGTTCTTGGCGTAGTCGACGGCGACAGGTTTTATGTTACGCAAATTCTTCTTGGCGGCGAAGCAAAGGTTGAATTCGAGTTCAATCCCAAACAAACACAAATATAAATTTTAAATCCAATCCCTACAGAAATATGTAAAGAAACGAATGAGCTTCATTTGAAGTTGTTTACTTTACTAGTATTTTAGTTACCGTGTACGTCAGTTTAAAAACCACAGTTTCGAGAAACATACATATTATACAATGAATAATAAGAAGAATTAAACTAAAAAAGTACTTATGCTTCAGGACTATTTATTTACATTCCCAAAAGGTTCAGTATCATATGTCCGATAGTTATTTTGAAAATAAATTCTAAAAAATTACTTGTTTTCACTACTGTTACACGAGAAGCCTACCTTACGGGGACCATTTCATGCGGAAATCAATGTCTTTTTTTTTAAAGCTCTGTATTATCATTAATTTTATCATTCGTTATAGCGAATTTAGGTTCTCTCGGACCGTAATAGAATTAAAAAGCAAATACATTTCGTTTTTAATTCTAGCACAAAACAAAAGATCTACGCTATACGAATAGGAATATCGAATAGGAATGACAGCATTGAGGCAGCGGAGACAAATCGCGACAACTGTGCAAAATATGAACATGAAAGTATAATAACAATTTTTTTGTGTCCAGGAACAAGTACAACAATATACTAATATACTGTTTTGTGTTTCATTTTCTCATTTACTTGCTGCAACTGCTTCATATCCGTGGTGTAATAGTCAATGGGGTCAACTTCAAAAAATGTCAAAGAAGTAATTACTGTGTTAAACTTGAATTCCGTAGTTTCAGTATTGCTAATGAAATTGATATGCAATGCTGTAACTGAACCGAGGATCTGAATTTAAGTGCCAATTAGGTTTCCCGCTCATCAATATCGCCAATATGTACTCGGAGGGGTTAATTTTGAAAGTTCGCCGTATTCTGCATTGCTTGCACCGAAGGTGCACCGACCTAACGAGTTAAGACTCGTTAAGGGGACCATCGAAAAATAATCAAAAATCAAAATAATCAGCGTGAAGGTAGTTCTGTTTGGATGACACCGACATTTTCCGAGTACGCTATATTTCAGTTGGGGATTTGTACAATCGGCAAACGACAGCGCCATCTGCCGTACCGGAACGAGGTGAAGAATGATCGCGCGCGAAAGGCGCCAGTAGGAACATGGACAGCGCCAGGGGATTAAGGACTAATCTCAAATTCCCTATAGGTACATTGTAGTTTTTTTATTTACTCGGTCCGGTAATAGTTTCTAACAATTTGTTCGACTAACAATACAAGCCCTGTCTAACCGTTACATATACGAAAAAAGGGTTAAAATGACTCGAACGGAAAGGTTAATGAGGCGATATCAGGGCAAGATAAAGACCGCGATCTGGTTAGATAAGCCATTGATTTTCAAAAGAACCAATCCATGGGAAAGGACGAGAATTCTGAGGTAGTTCGGAATTACGTCAACGTATTTTTAGCTTGAAGTGTTTATTGCCAGAGGTCCCTATTTCACGTGTATGTAAATACTTGTTTATACGTGCAATAAATAAGTCTGGATCTCAGTCCATGTAGTAATAAATACTTCCGGTATTAGACTGGATCAAAAAACATTTTCATCGAAATCGAAAACACCTAGTTCAACTCCCCAATAAGAGGATCAAAATACCAAAGCTGTGCGATTATGCCTTCATATTGCCCATTGATCCCAAAGTTTGAAAATTTAGGGTTTGGGTTAGGTTTAGACTTCTTTCAAAGAGTGGCACGTAACAGTTTTATTTGAGCTATGGTTTTTGAAAGAATCCTCAACCCAAAATTTGAAACTTAAGCTGATTTCACATCATACTAGGTTAAATATGTCTGTGTCCAAAGGTAGGGTGGTTGGGTGTTCATGGGTGGCACTCGAATTGTAGCTACCTCCTCGTGATGAGTGCTGGGTAGTTTCAGCAATGATTGCGAAATTTTTAGCGTTATTCTTAACCCGGAGAACAACAGGAATATTTCCAATGTACTGCAAAATAATGGCTCCGCCTACAGTAAAACAGCAAATATTTCGCCATAATGTGTAATTTCAATATTTCCGCTCGTTGCTTTTAAGGTACGTAAACTGGCCATATGCACAAAAGATGTGTTCAATCATGTTCAATCGTACCTTTTGGTTGCTCTTATACCATGTATAGCAGAACATACTTCAATTTTGATATTCTTAAAAAGATCGATATTTTCCCTAGATTTTCAAACTTTGGGCTCAATGCGCAACCTGAAGGCATTATCGCACAGCTTTGTGATTCTGGTCTTATTATTAGAGCATCAAACAACAACTTTTCCTGTGTGGAGCGTTTTCGATCTCGAAAAAAATGTTTTATCGTTCCGGTCTAATGAGTATCCGGTGTTTATAATTCACAGTTGAGTATTTCGTAAACAATTATTCAACAGTGACATTGTTCTGCTTAAAATGGGACCTTGGATTATATTTACTTATTTAATTCACGATTCAACAGAACCTCGATTATTCGAACCAAAACAGTCAATCTAAGTGGATCCATACAATATAACACAATTTAATGTAAAAATCAGCATTTCGAGCAACTAATAAAATAAGGTGATATTAACCTTTTTGTTTTATTACTTTTGTATTCTTCAAATTGAAACTGATTTTTTTGCCCTTCAAGGTCATGGTGTGTAGGTCGTTGAACTAATCTTGACGCCGACTACCACAATGAATTATGAAAAATACATGTTAATATGCAAGTAAATACGATGACTTTGCAAAAACCGTTAAAATGACCTTCAAAGGATTTTTTTATTATCATCTGATGCACGCGTTAAAACCATCTGCATCCTATTTAGTTATTTTTTCGTATTTTTAATAGTAGCGGAAATAATTTAGGTGTTCGACTTAAAATTAACACTCTGTATACAAACAGAGGAAGATTCAGGTAGTAGCGGGAAAGGTGTTATCGCACTGTCCATCTGTTGGCGAGCATATGAGGTAGCTGCCACAAACATAACACTGTAGCTAGGTAACTAATCTATTATCCGAACACTCATGTTCCACCGATTAGTAGGAATCATCGAGATGCTACTGTGTAATGAATTAACCAAGTAGATTCGATCTAAATTGTCATAAAGATATCACATATATGTTGGTAAATGTTTTACAAGAAAATAGTGGAAAGTAAAGTTCTGTTACTGGATTAGTATTGTCCTCGAATTTTCGAATCCTTCGCATCGAGACATTACTATATTTGTAAGAACTTGTGGAGAAGTTTTTTAGTATATTCTACTGAAGATTCTGAATGATTTGCAATTGTATCAAGGTGAGTTATCAAAGAATATGTACAAAAAGTGAACGAATCTGTTGAGACGTGTCTATTGTATGACCATCTGATGTTGCAGTTTGAGTTTACGCTGCGTGTTTAGACGATGCCATTTTTGAGAGTCTATTACTGTCTCTTTTTCGAATTTATTTCTTTATGACTTGGGAATGGCTAGAAAGTATCAGCTGACTCGCGTGGGAAAATCAGCCTAGCCGTACCGCTTTCAGTGGCACTTGACGTGCCATAGGCGCACACATAGCGCCAGGACCCGAGGACCCAATAATTTATGGTTCCCGAAGGTCTACAGAGGACCTCGTGCCGTCTCTGTTCAGCAAATTTCCGGCGACACCGATGGCGTCACGCTGTCCGATTCATCCCCAAATTCTATAACATCTATGGTTGTTGCGTAATTTTAGAAACCAGCCTAACAAACATCCATTGCTTGAGGCTCAGTGCCCCACTTTCTTGTATTTCTGGTAGAAGGAATTTCACCTCCACGACATTGCGCTTTTCCTACGACTTTGTCAGAATGATAGCATCCGTCAGTTGTATAACATCATTTTATTTTGCTTTAGTCTTGCACTTGTTGTTAAAATAAAATATTTGGCTAAGTTAAGCTGCAGTCTTTTGCTACAATTTATTTCTATACACCTTCGCTAGATTGATCAGTGACGTCGCGCGTTATCTTTCTAAAATACTAATTACGAGATCGTGTGCACCCAACAAATCTTTAACTCCCACATAAATTTCTTGATGCGTGATCGACCTATGAATTCTTCTTTCGTAGTTAGACACGTGCGCAACGGCCAGGATTCACCATAATTACTGATTCGCTAATGAGATAAATCAAAAGAGCCTACCTAGCCAACGGGACGAATTAATTACTTCAGTTGCGAAGTTATATGTTCTGCTGACAATCTAAGGTAGCCATTAATGAGTGCCGTCTTCACGTCGAATCAATAGTGCACTCCGATCGCTCCACTTTAAGCTGCTCCACGGAATGAATGATTCACGCGAAATCATACTAAACTAAACATTGAGCCTAATAACCCACTGGATTTGTGTGTTCGAATCATCCATGAAATTCGCATTGTTGTCTTCTTCCATAGCATGTACGAAGACACAGTTGAACGTTGCCACAATACACAGTACTGAATAGTTCAATTATTTATAACAGAACTGAACAAAGAGCATGTAAATTCATAAGCTGTGTGATAAATTGAGTATGCATTATGGTATGCATTTATACAGGGTGTTTCGATAAGTTTCTCAGATTCCTGAGGTGATTTTGACACCTTTTTTCCTTAGCGATTCGCGTTAAAAGGGTTTATTTTCGAGTTATTAACGAGAAACACGGTCCAATCAGAGCGCGGCTGATCCCAGCTGGGCGACAGCTCCTACTAAGCATGACGTTGCCGTTGGCCGAGCCGGAATCCGTTCACCGTTAACACGCTCTGATTGGTCCGTGTTTTTCCTTAACAACTCGAAAACAAAGCGTTTCGACGCGAATTGACAACGGAAAAAAGTGTTTAGAATCACCTCAAGAATCATCCATTCCAGTTCTGTTCAAATTTTTCGGGACGCCCTGTACAAGGTGATCGGTACAACTGGAGGTACAACCGAAAAGAGAATGATTCTACATAAAAAGAAAATAAATCGAATATGTCTAAATTTTTTTATATCGGGCTACATTTTCAAGTAAATCGATTTTGAAAATCCGGCAAACACGCGTGTTATTGAATAAAAATCGTCTGACGCGTCTGTTCATGATCTACCGGTTCTACTTCGTACAAATGTTAACACGTTGACTGCCATGGGGGTGACCGGCACTCGACTTGGCTGCAGCGCCATGGGGGCCATCGGTGACCGACGACGCGACCAATAGTAAAAATACATAATTAGAATAAAGAATTAGAATAAATGATTCAGGTCATTTACGATCGTATTTTCCGTAGATACAGTAGTCGTACTGATTTTTGAATAATTATTTTTGAGTAGCGAGCGCTCAGTTAATTATTGCTGAAAAAATGTGTGAATTTTATTCAAATGAGTTTAAATGACCGTCTAAATTAAGGCTAAATTACCGTCATATACTCGTCCTAGAAATGTGATGATATTGGACCGCAACAGTGAAAACAGTCTTGCCGGGATATACTTGGAGTTCGACTTGAAAGAGTTAATATTACACTTTATTTGACTGCAGCTTCATTAACCCTTTTCCAAAATTAACAGAATCGTAAAAGATCACTGTGATGGAAAGAGAAACAATTAACTTTGTGAGGTAAAATGAGATAAGTTTAACATAAGATTATTCGCGTCGATCACAACGAGTGAAACGAAATGTAGAACACACTGCTTATTGGGAATAAAAGTATGCCAAATTGACACAAGGGGCGGGTGAATAGAAAATCAATAGAATGCAAGTAATATTCTAGACAATTTATACAGACAATCATGGTTTTCTTGGAACGCGACTGAAGTTAGTCTTGATCTATTTCACTATAGCGTTTCACAGCTTAATAATCAAATGCAATAAAAGATTTGCGTTATCCACAATTTATGAAATGATTTTTAAAAAAGGGAAGATTTCATCGATCGCCTTGGACATGGGAGGAACAGTCGTGGCTATAAATCTGGCTCAATGGCGTTCTAAATGTCCCAGACACAACGTACGAGGAAGATAAGATAACCACATTTGCGATAATCGTCCATCACGGTTTTTCCAGAATCGCCCTTAAGTGAACATATGGCATTATTGATGCGATATGTGTATTTTAAGAAACAATCGATCAAGACATTTTGCATCGACTGATATGTAAATTCTTGTCAAACTTGTAATAATTGTAACACAAGAGAGGAATTCTCAAAATCTGTAATTCTAATGAACTGTTTCTTAAGAAAACGAAGTCTTCTTTATTCTTCTCAAAGTAAATTAATGGATTGCATGGTTCTGATGCTGTAAATACTAGCAAAAAGTGAATCGTACGATTTTCGAAGATGGGAAATACGATGTCGTTCCCTTTCCATCCTAAGGGTCCCTAAAACCACTTGAAAACCAATAAAATCCGGTCGTTCCCTCCCTCAATAAAGTCAAACAGTCTGATGTCCCCGAATGATATTCGAGTGTATTCACAGCCCAACGCAGAGTTATACGATCATTCTTTGGCTATTCTATTTTCTCCAGACAAATTTCTGATTACTAGAATGTGGATTTTATGTATTTATGAAAAGAATGAATAGGTGTATAAAGTAGTACAAAGATTGAACGAATTTAAGAACACCATTATAATGTTGCCAACTTATTGAATCGAATAACGATGGAAAGAAATTTTTATATGGCCCCTACTCCCTGTAATCAATACAACGTATTTTTATTTTGCGGAAAGATCCGCAGTCTATTCATTACATTCAAGCTTTTATTATTCACAGCAATTTATTTACGATTTTTCTTTTGCTCTACAACCACCATTTATTGCTGCAAAAATCAATTTTTCTTAATATTAGAAGTGTGGACCATTTAAAAGTGACTAATGTGCCTTACCACAATAAAATACGGAGACACAATTTATTTATATTTTGTAAGATTTTAGTTATAATCAGACTACGGATTTTATGCATTTATAACAAAACTGAATAGACCGAATACAAGACTATAAAAACATTTAAAAAATTATAAATACTACTGTATTGTGTTCAATTTATTCAAATGATTAAGAAAATAATAAATACCTATACAGGCTTTGAACTGAGAATTATTTTCGTGCATATTATAAATAAATAACGTATTAAAAATTTAGAATTTAACGAAAATAATCAGTAAATATTGTTATAATTTTATTCCTTAAATAATATTTGCCACTTTTTATAATGTTTGAGAACATTTCTTGTATCCATTAAGAAGATATCTGTTCCCGTTATAGAAAAACTTTTTTTATTCACTTTTATTAATTCCATTCAAACCAACCATTTTAATCTCAGTAATTCATATATACAATCTGTTCTCATTTGAACTTAATGTTATCAAAACTTTTTTAAAAAGTATCACGAGTTCTAATGTAGCTGATGAAAAATTTCTGGAACTTTTTCGAAGTCTGATTTTGATCGAATATTTTCTGCTAGGAGTAGCACGTCTCACATTCGTCCCATTGTGAAAACCACATTCTCGTATTTAAAACTTGCAATTTCTCGCGACCTGATTAAGCGTGGTATTCAGAGTGTGTATAATCAATAACTCTTCGGCCCCGAACTGAGTTATTAATAATGCGAATGGTAATAAAATTAAAGGGCCTTTAGTGAGACAATATATTACCCACGAGATAGAATTTTTCAGGTCTCCCCCGTTCGTTTTGGTTAATGCGGGTCGTTGGACTCGTAAACTGAGACAAATCGATATGACTACCCCCGGTATGTTTTGTGTGAGATAAGACCATCAAATATCATGAACTCATTATGTTAAACCCATAAATTTACTGTCCGAGCACCCGATTTTCTTCGGACGTTGTAACTTTTTATTCGAATCAATTGTTTTTTAATAAATTCATTGAAAATACTTTGCTATCGTTAACCATTAGCAACAGCGTGTTCCACGGAAAACGTGTACCGTCCGGGGGGAAAAACTATCGCACATTTTAGTTCATACAGTGGATCCAAAAACTATTTGAACACTATATTTTCCATTCTCGAACAATTGTTGATATTTAAACCGTGATAGTTTCGTTAAAAAAAAATAGTGCAACAATATACCTGGACTCATTTTAAAGCTTGAAGCTCATACTTTTGCAACAAATCGTACATTTTAATCTAATATATTTTTGCATGCTACTGGGAAACTGAATGAATGTTGCAGTATAATTCTGATTGAAGTTAAAATACGTTTGAATAAGAAATGAAAATAAACGCTGGAGCACAGAAACGTATACTCTGATTCATAAGTATACGGACACCTAGCAAGTTCATATAAATTATGTATTTTTGTTCCTACCCAGATAGCACTCGGACGTACAATGTACATCCGGCCGGACATATTCTGGACGTTAATTGGACGTTTGTCGGAAATATAAAAGCGTGTTTGCACCTCAAAAAATTTTCTAAATATGTAAATATTGGTTTAAAAGAATTCTACAAAAATACCATTGATTATCACATATCTAGAAAAAGAGGAATTGATCAAATAAAAAAGAGTGGACTTATGCCGGGCGCGAACCTAGTATAAGCATATTAACAGTCGATCGCCTAACGTGCTGACCCAACCGAGCTCTTGGTAACACGATTAATATTTTCAGATACTATGCGCGCTGATGTACGAGGTAATACTAATCGAGATAATTTCATTTTTCAACTGTTTCTGTGAAATGTTCAAGTTTATCAGTGTCCAATAGACTTACAGAATAAATAAAATCTAACAATTTGAAAATTAGCTCATTTTTTCACGGAAGAAACGTCGAAAAAATTAGTTTTTTTCAAACAACGGCGCCGCGAACTTAAAAATCTGAAACAATTCATAAACTATATTTTGAGTATAATAATAAAAATACAATATAGCATCCGAAAACGTACGAAATAATTTAAGTCCCACGTACCTAGCAAGTACAAAATAATCTAAGTCCGACGTCCCTGGCAAGTACGAAATAATCTAAGTCCCACGTCCGTGGTTCGTCCGAAATTTTTGTCCGAGGGATGTCCCACGGACGTAAAAACGGATGTCCATGGGACGTCCGAAATTTTGATCCAAGGGAAGTCCCATGGACGTACATAACGGACATTGGACGTAAAACGGACGTCCCATGGACGTATGGTGCTATCTGGGTATATAAGAGTAATGCTTTTATGGAATACATGTTTATTTAACATAATGGAAACAAAGTGCATAATACATATACTGTAGAGATTATACAATTCTTATCACTAGACAGCGAATCTGTATTCAAATTAAAATTATCTGCATTCATTTCAAGATGTAGGAGTTACATAGATATTTACTTCTCTTCAGAAAAATTTTGGAATAAGTCGGAAATAGTACAATCACATTTCTAAATACTTTAAATGTCTTTACTGTTTTGCATGGAATTTAGTTACGCTTCTAATAACTGCTTGTAATCCGCAGTCTACCTATCACCAAATGGTGTACTGATATCTATCTAATTTGTCTGAAACACATTACACAGAGGCTATAATTATTCCATAATTATTTAAATTACTAAGATGCTTCCATTAGAAATTTATAAATATATTTCTTCATTCCAGCACGAATTGTTATAAAAGATGCGAAATTCTAAATAAAATCGTACATTTGTGCTCGGTGCGGTTAGTGTTAATGTTTAATTCGATTTGTGAATGAAATCCGAAAACAACGTATAAGACGGAAACAAAATGAATCTAATATAGATAAAATAATGTACAAGTATAAAAATAATACCACACGTACACATTACACAGAAGATATTTTTAAAAACCTGAACAGATGGAAATTAACTTAAATATTGAATTCTGTTTGCGGCATATATGGAAGTGAAAACAGAGAATATCGGTGAAACCCTGAACAGATGGAAATACGCTGTAACATTTAATTCTCTTTGTGAATAAAATCTGAATGCAGCTTATATTTACATGGAATAAATGAATAAAATTATGATTAAGAATCAATCTGACGCGCGAATGATAAATAACGTACGACACCATATTTTAATGAAAAATTTCGACACAAATTACATCTCTGAGTATATTGGTCGAAATAAAGTCCGTATTAATTAACACGATACACGTTACTGTTCCATCGATAATTCTCACAGAATAATAATACAACGGTAGTCGATAAGTCTCGCTGAAAATTTAAAATCGCGTTATTCCTGCAGCCTTGGTACACGTAGAACTCTCTGAACCAGTTGCATTATGAATAGTCGTAGTTACAAAGTTTCAATCATGAAGCGCTTCTGGTACACATTTTTCGATGAAAATTGCTGTATAACGAAACAATGAATTTTTCTCCAAGGAATACCATCGGGTTTATCGGGTGCCGATACGATGGACGATAAGCTTTCCCATACTCGAAGTAGGGGGAGTTCTCCCAATGCCGGACACCTATGGTTTTTCTTAAATAAATGAAAATATACAATACTTTATTTTCCTTTATTCTGCGATATTTATAAATGATAAATATTAGAAACTAAAATAAAGAGAAAAATAAATAACCTTTCCGTAATAATTAATTTAAATTAACATTATACTTACGTTATATGATTTTAAGAAATCATAAAATATTCCGTACTATCGGACACAGTAAACATTACTAATAATAATTTCCAACGATCGCAAATATGATCGTTAAAACATTCTAGAATATCGTCGCAAGTTTCGTGGACCCATTTTTGGTAGCCTGAGCATTGAATGCAATCTTCCTCACTATTTTCTAAACGAATTACGCAGATTGTCTTCTGGTGCGCTTGTCCCTGGTCTGCTCTTCTAACAATTAGTTGTTTCTTTTTCAAAATGATCCTTTAACCTTTTTTCCTACTACTCATGTGAAACCGAACTACTAGGTAGTAGTTCAAGAAGGAACACAGAAGACTGAGATTTATACGGTCTGGCAATAGGAGAAATTGTTCCGTCCGGTACTAGAAGACAGTGAACAGTTCAAAGAAAATTTTTTTTATTAAAATTAATACATACCCAGATAGCACCGTACGTCCATGGGACGTCCGTTTTACGTCCGATACGTCCAATGTCCGTCGTGTGCGCCCCCACGACGTCCCTTGGATCAAAATTTCGGACGTCCCATGGACATCTGTTTTTACGTCCGTGGGACATCCCTCGGACATCAATTTCGGACGTACCACGGACGTGGGACTTAGATTATTTCGTACTTCCCAGGAACGTGGGACTTACATTATTTCGTACTTGCTAGGGACGTGGGACTTAGATTATTTCGTACGTTTTCGGATGCTACATTGTATTTTTATTATTATACTCAAAATATAGTTTATGAATTTTTTCAGATTTTATTAGTATTACCTCGTACATCAGCGCGCATAGTATCTGAAAATATTAATCGCGTTACCAAGAGCTCGGTTGGGTCAGCACATTAGGCGATCGACTGTTAATATGCTTATACTAGGTTCGTGCCCGGCATAAGTCCACTCTTTTTTATTTGATCAATTCCTCTTTTTCTAGATATGTGATAATCAATGGTATTTTTGTAGAATTCTTTTAAACCAATATTTACGTATTTAGAAAATTTTTTAAGGTGCAAACACGCTTTTATATGTCCGACAAACGTCCAATTAACGTCCGCGCGGGACGTCCTATGTACGTACTGCGATGTAACTGGGACCTCTGTCGAACATACCTGGGACATAAATCGGACATATCTTGGACATATCGTACGTCCCTGGGACGTACCCTGGGACGTACCCTGTATGCCCGGTACGGACGTACATTGGACGTCCGAGTGCAATCTGGGTACTACCCGCAATATAGAGACATAATTTAAAAAATACTTATGGAAAGAAATAAAAGGACTCATATGTCTTCTCACTATAAAAATGAATAAATATAACTGTTTCTAATGTATATGATGAACCGCGTGTTCTTGTCAGCTGCAACAATCAATTGATCTCCTACGATCTCCTACGATCTTACCTACAGGAACGTAATGAAACGCGATTATTGTTCGTTTCTGTTCCTCCACAACCTACACGATACAACAACTGTGTAAACTTTTAACTGTTAAAGATAAAGCTACCGTCCGGCAGTAGGTGCCCAAAATTGTCATAGTGTTCAAATACTTCTTGGACCCGCTGTAGCTACCGCTCGGCATTAGGTGGCATGCGGCGTTAGGGGAACTCCCCCCTAAACATACTACTCGAGTTTCCTGAAACAAGCGATCTCCTGTGAACGGTTTAGTCGGCTCCACCATCGATCCATTTTCTCCACATGTGTCGACGACCTCGCGCGAAAAATGGGCCAATACGAAATATTTAACTTCTCAATTCTCGACACTAAAGACAGACATGTATGCCGGAGGTTTTATAAAGCTGTTCTGCGCTTTAACGAGTCCGTAATCAATTTATAAACATTTCATTTCTTCCTAAAACAACGCACAGCATTTATTATGAATACAGACAAGATACACATTTATTTGTTTACTTCTTTCTTGTGGGAAGATGTCATTAGTATGGCGTTGTTGTAGATCATAGTGATTAATAGACTGCGGCTTTGATGCATTTATGACAAAGAAAACTACGTAAAATACAAAACAATGAAAATATTTAATGAATCCAAAGATCCTACTCTATTACTTCCAGCTCATTACAATTATTCCAGAAAGAAATAAATGTCTATGTAACTCACTGTGTCGTACAATTAATGCTGACAATATTTATTTTGTATAAAAATTCGCAGTCTAGTAATTACTACTACCGTGCAAGAGTACAGTAGTGAATTAAGTTCGTATGGATAACAATAGTTCATTCACGCGACCGTTTCAGGGTTAATAGTAGTTGCTAATCGATATCACTGTTATAGTTACATGTCAGAATTTACACACACTGACTCACAGTAATATTCGGACACTTTTTAAAGAACGGTAACTTGTTTAAGCTTTGACCATACGAGATTCTCGTATTCCCTGCAATTTGGACCAATTAAATTTAAAAAAAAAAAAAATTTTCATGTCACATAGTAAAATAATCCTTCTAGTTTCTCAAAAAAAAAAAATTCATATCGGTTTGTTCATGCACAAAAAAAGTTATCGTCATTTTCAAAGTGTCCGAATATTACTGTGAGTCACTGTAGTTGGTGCGATTACTTTAAATAAAAGGAAAATTAATGAAACCGTTGCCCTAATGCATGAAGGCGTAAATGAAGAAACAAATGAAGGTTGAGATAGTTGGTTGGCTCGCCATGTACAGACCGCGTGTATCGCATGTATCGTTAAAAGCATTTTGCATTATTTGACACTATATTCTTCGTATTAGAACCTTAATAAACAATACAACCTCGAAAACAGAATTAAAATGTGAATCGTTTCTTACGTTGATATCAATATAAGGTCATATGCTTTTTGAGTGTTTTGCGACACTGTTTCAGTAAGCACGTAACTAATGATTTTCTGAAGAAATCATTTCGTTGGTAACAGAGAACTTAACGTGAACGAGCTCAGCTCTATATTCTCCGATATCCGCAGGTAGAATCGGGCGACCAGTCTATGCCACTAATTCCACAATGTCCCATATCAATACCTCCATAACCAGCGACCCCATAACAGCGTAAGCGTGATAAATTATGAGACCGGCAGGAAAAAACGGCGTAATGCAGTACCGTCGCTTTTATCGTGCCTCTAATCGCCCCAACGATGCACACTGTCCCAGCTTTCGTATACAGGCGGTACGGTTCCCCCATATACTCCAATAAAAAGGATTTTCCAGCGGCCGGGCTCAAAATCTCGGCGTCGGCTCGGCGCGGCGGAATCGTGCGCATGTAAAGAGGTTAAATGGGCGTGCAGAAGCGGAATAAAATTTTCAAGGGAACAAGGGAACGGTTGAATCCAGGCAATTGGCGAGCCGCCTAAATAATTTATATCGTGCAGTACATTTACGTGGAGGAGGCTGGTAATGAGCGGCCCTCGGTCGGGCCAGCACTTAACGGAGTTTCCCTCTCCTGTCCGATAATTCGTTCGATAATATTGTTTTCCCGCGTAATTAACTCGCCGGCTAGCACGTGAACCGTGCCTGCTGTTCGAGCATCCTACTCTCTCTCTCCCTCTCTCTCTCTCTCTCTCTCTCTCTCTCTCTCTCTCTCTCTCTCTCTCTCTCTCTCTCTCTCTCTCTCTCTCTCTCTCTCTCTCTCTTCCTCTCTATCTTCTGTTGTGAAATCATCGATATATTGGCGCGGGACCTACATTCTTCTAGATCCTCTTAGTTCCCGTCTACAAGCCAGAAATTCCGTTTTGAGAAGACGTGTGGAATACAGCAAAGACATTTTTCGTACTCGCACGAGATCCCTGGACGATTGTGACGAAAGCAATGTTTAAAATTTCAAACCGCGAGCCCGCTAAGTGGAAAACTTTGACTCACAGTATTTCGCATTATATCCGCTGGTGTGGAATTCGCTGCAAGCTTTTGAAGCTAATATGACGCCCTAAGAGTTAGCGTTGCTCTTCAACGAGAGTGTTTCGACGGAGCTAGGTCACGAATTAATTAATTTCATTATTTTTAGGAACACTACGCGAAGAAACTCTCAGGGAATATGGAGTTTGGAGCAGATTAATTTCAAATGCACAGATAATGGATCTTGTCGAAGAAAGATACGCTATATCTATGATGTTTCGTTGACATGTTGTATACAGGGTGTTCACGCTATCAGTAGCCAGCGTTTTTCTTGCAAATAATAAATATTTGAAAAAAATGAAAGAGGAAAAAGTAATACTGTTTTTTGCAAGCAACGTAAGGGCGTATGTAATTTTTTCGTATTTGCACTATTTTCATGGAAATGTCGGTGACCTGTAATTTTTGTAAATAGAATGCTATATATTTTTTCATACCGTATGAAAGCGTGTGTCAAGACAAATTCATTCGTATTCGACACAATAACCTTCAAGATCATACAAGTTCAGAAATGGAAGAAACATTTTGATCATTTCGAACTACTAATGCGTTTACAAGTATACTTTATTGACGAGGCAATAGTAAATGTTCAATATAACTTCCTTGTGCATGACTACATATTTCGGCTCCATTAATTACATTCTTGTTAGCTTCTTCTAACGTTGTCCGAAATATTAATGCACATGATTGCCTTAGTTTCCTTTGCAAGTCGTTTACATTTCTGGGCGTTGTGTATCGTGAACGATATCTTTACGAATTATTACGTACGAAATATTCAACATTTTCCTACCTTTTCTGACCTTGTATGACCTTGAAGGTCATTGTGTTGTATACGAATAAATTTGTCTTGACTCACGCTTTCATATGACATAAAAAAATATATAGCATTTTATTTAAAAAAATTGAAGGTCACCTTCATTTCTAAGAAAACAGTGCAATCACAAGAAAATTACATACGCCATTATGTTACTTACCAAAAATAGTGATACCGTTCCGTCTATCATTTTTTTCTAATATTTATTATTTGCAGGAAAAACGCTGGCAAGTAATAGCGTGAACACCCTGTATAACGCAATTTATTGTCTGAACTTGAAAATTCATATTTATTACGAAATATAGAAGAAAACAGTTTTTTATAGAACCTGTGGCAAGGTATAACGTGACAAGACGGATATTATATCGAATTTTACATTTACAGTTCTTGAATCGTTAAATAAATTAGTTCAATTATAAAGGTATTGGTTCGTGAATCTACATGCTCAAGTATTTAAGTGTGTTCATGGCTGTTACTAATTCATGTATTACAGAGATTTCATATTTTAAACAAAATAATATGATTGTAATATTATATTCAATGCTATAGCTTTTTTAATTAACTTCTTTGCTTTGACTTTTGTTACTTAATATTTCAGTTAATACTTCGACTATTTGCGACGTCGATCATGTATGGGCAACACAATTCTTTTGATAGACTTGAAAATCAATTTTTATTACAATCTATTATGTGAACTAGTTTGGTTTTCAAATTTCAAATAACATTCAAATAATTTTCCATTTCATCTTTCATTTGATCAAATAATTCGTACTCTCCAAAATTCATTTTAAAAGCGAATGCAGCTAAACTTTCATCTTTAAACTACAAAAATTACCATATCTAAATTTAATAATTAATTTAGTCACATCTATAACCTCTTCTTGAGGTGAATTTATTTATTATTTTATTTGACCAATATAATTGGTTTCAAAAATTATTTAAACAAAATATTATTTGGAAATAATTTATTTGATTTAAACAGCAAATGAAAATAAATTTTTAATGTTATTTGTGAAATACAAATTAATGATTAGTTTTCATCTTTCTCCAAATGAAATGTGCCCAACCTTATTCTGACACGATATCATAGAACAAGAGGTTACCTTATTTAATTCTTTTATGCGACTTTTATGTTCTTTAATCCTATGAAAACAATTTTGTCCACGTTTCCCGCAGAAATGCTGTTCCGTACGACTCGGAGGGATGTATCGTGCAATAAGGTGAGCATACGGATCGTCGCCGATAACGGGAAGACACGGGAACGTATTGCGTTTTCCTCGACTCCTCTCATGAATGGCGTCCGCGCGACGACGACATCCCGAACAATCTTATATGTCGAGGCGGAGTCGTGGAAAGAGTTCTGGAAACTCGTTTCCCGCTGGATCCCGACGTACAGAATAAACGGTCGCATAGTAATAAAAATATCGGGCCGGTAAATGGAAACGTCGCCGCGCTCCATTCTGCTTTCGGATTCCTCGAGAGAAAGGCGAAGCGATTTCGCGAATCGATGGCTAAGCAAGCTAAATAGGGTGCCGTGTATACGTTTCGTTGAAACCGATGGATCTCGGTAATAGAACTTTAAATCGAGATCCTTCCTCTGCACTGATTACACGAGGGTCAGCCAGATACACACCGGACCTAACTACGAAGTTTGTATTTGAGTTTCCACTGAAAACCATTTATGGTAAATCAATATTGTAGAAGGTGAAGATCTGTATACATATTGCTCATGGGCCAGGATAATTTGGTCACTTGGTAAACTTGGTCATAGTTTGTCCACTTTTCGCTGATTAATAACTCGTCTCATTAATAGTCGATTTTCTAATCATCTCTGTTTCTCAACTCTGATCGAAGTTAACTATATAACATATGTGTCCTCCAATACGTGTGCTGTTGTTCGCACATGTTTGGAACTCATTATTATTAAAACATAATGCAAAAATAAACTGAATTTCGTCTTGTTTTCTATGACGTCCTTCCATATGCCAATCTACTTTTTGATACTTCAGTGCTGCCGCGACGAAAGCAGCGACCTCAAGTTCTCAACATGGCACTAATCAAGACAGACACGATTCCTCGAGATTCCTGTAACATTTGCTACCAGCGTCGAGCCGAGCAACCAAAAGAATCGGCACCAGCGTGACGAGTCAGGTATATCGGTAACAATACTAATGGCATGACAAAACTTTTTTGATTTATTTTTTTTCCTGAAACTTTGACCAACACATTCGTGACATTTTTCTGATTAAAATAATAATATACACGATATGATTAGGATCATCTTAATTTGTTTACTTGACGATAATAAGTTTTTAAAGTACAAATGTACATAGGCAAATATGCACCGAATTATGCCATATTTGGTCTAATTTTAATAAGAAAAGTGTCACAAATACATATGTTGGTAAAAGTTTCAGAAAGAAAGAATGAAAAATAAAAACAGTTTTACAATTGCATTTATTGCTTCAGTTATAGTCCCTCGACTATAACTATAGACTGCTCGACTTATAGTCCCTCTTTCTTTTTCATTTGTTGCCTTCCTTGCGCCCGAAAATTATTATCGCCAATTAATGCAAATATGATCCAAACTATACCGTGTTTGGTATCACTTTAATAAGAAAAATTTCATGAATGTGTTGCTAAAAGTTTCATGAAAAAATAATGAAGAACAAAAAAGTTTTGTCATTGCATTAGTAATGGCTCACCGATATTTAGACCGTTTATTTTGAAAGTCCATTTTTAGAAAAAATTGAGATATCACAAAATAAAAAATTACTTCATAGTGATTTATGGTTATTTATAAATAATTCACACTTAGTATTATAAAATATCCATATGTTCTGATCAATCTAAAATTCGTCAGTTAATGAAATGGCCTAACAGTTGGTTAAAAAGCATGTATCATTTTAGTTAAATTCACATACAAGTAATTTATGTAATCAATTTAAACATTTCCAAATTCATAGAAACATTGCCAAACTTAGTACGCATTACATATATTTTTTAATCGAATAAAATGCAAAACTTTAAATATCTCGAAAGAAGAAAAAATGGAGACACACCACTTCCAAAATAACCGGTCCATATGTACGTGATTCGTATCATGTTGCAATTCTTCTTAGCACCTCAAGGGGTATACCCCGCAGTTGATGGGATAATTTTGTTGCACTTATCGCATACAGCTTTTTAGCTTTCATCGCGACAACACTGTATAATAAAAACATATTTGAGGTTTCGAATTAAAGAAACTTGTGCCTTAACCTTTTACGATCTAAAGAGTGTTCCCTTTTTTATTTCAAAACTTGCTACATCATATAATTCAATTATCACACAATCAAACCACGAAAATTATCAGCTACAAAAACATAATTGTACTTTGTATTGTTGATTGCCTGCGTTCTACACTTGAATCGTTTCAAAGTTCGTATCTATTCGGTATAAGTTCTCTCTCAAAGAGAAATCTTCACAATTGTGTTTCGGCACGAATAATATCCACTTGGAAGTCCAGAAAGTAAAGATCTAAAGTTATATGCTTAAGTGTTTCTATTGTTCAACTCTCGAAAGTGTGGCTTCTGTAGGACTTAACCAAAAACAGTTTTTCTTCGAGTGCAATTCTTCCAAAGTTGCATTTTTAACGGACAATTCCCGTTTTCTATCACGTTTTTAAAAGATGAAACGAAAATACGCAAGATCAGTATGAGTCGCACTTCATGCTACTAAAAATATACCGTGACACAGTTAGTTGTACTAAAAAGGGATTATAAAATTGTAAAGGGTCGCAAAGATGGTTGGATTAAAACATCGAAAATCACTTACGGGGCCACGTAATAACGCTATCTAAACCCAGCCCTGTCTGGATCTCCGATATATCGATTCGTCTCATCGCGTCGCGTCGTCTGAAATTTCCATGCAACTCTCCTGACTCCTGCACATCACGGATTTTCGCCGCTTATCGGAAATAAATAGCAGGATGGGCGAGCGAAAAAGGGGGTAGGGGGTAGGAGGAGAAACAGGCTGCCGAGAGTATGTCTAAAAGAACAAGAGAAAGCCAGAGAGTATCTGTAGCCTGTTGTCTGGCGACAGTCGAGCTATTGCATCATACCCCGCAGCCTCGTCCCTTCGTCAACCCTGTCCTCGAGTTCAAAGCACCCTATTTATAATAACGATGCCCTCATCCTTAACCAAGGACGATCCTTCCTCCGGCTACAAGCTCCCACAGGATCCTCATATTGGATTCCTACCCAGCCGCGTAGAAACCCCACGATACCTACTTATCTGGCTCTGAACGCTCGAAAATAGAGGTGTGTCGTATCGTTTGCAGGTGCACGACCCAAGAGCACGTAGATAATTATTAATAAATTACTATGCACAGCCCCACTGGGAGTCTAGCCGGGAGTCAGCGACTCGGGGAAAGCGATTCTACTAACGACCTATGATCCTGCTGACAAAATGTCTGGCGACGTTCTTGCAACATAGCTGCTGATCCAGCGACCAGATATACAGGGTGGGTCACCACATATTACCACTTAGATTTACATGACTATTATTAATCGTAGCGGAAAATGATTAACGTATACAGGGTGTATTGTCTAAGACAGGACACCTAAATATCTCCTCTACCTCTGAAAATACAAAAAATGTTTCTAACGTAATCTAAATGGTTTCAAAAGACAAATCAGATGGAAGAATCGTTTTTTATAAATTGTAATTTTTTAATCGTTTTTTCAAGGTCACTCGTGTTTTTTTACATACCGGAGTTGTAGGATGGCCACCGCTTTCACCAGACCTCACACCAATGGACTTTTTTTGTGGGGAAAATTGAAACAAGCAGTTTATAATGAACGACCAACTACACCAGAGGATATGAAGAACCGAATAGTTAGAGCTTGTGCTGACATTAATGCGGAACAATTGAAAGATCTGTACAGTCGGCCATTGCACGTTTCAGAAAATGTATCAACGTAGAAGGACGCCATTTTGAACATCTCTGATGATAACTTAAGAGAACGTGAGTGTTGCTTTAACAGTTAACACATACACACATCTCTTGATCGATACTCTTAGTGTGATAAAAAATATTTTCTTCACATTCATAGGTTCAGGAGTCGTGGCCGAAGATATTCGACATCAGTACTAGGTAAAACTTTAATTTTCGAGGATCAAGGTCATTTCAAGGTCATGTTATTATACATATCTGAATGTATTTTTCCATCAGTTACACGATACAATAAAAAAAAGTGTAGTTATGTACCAAAAAACATCGACGACCTTGACAACTCCGAAAAAAATGACCCTCGGAAAAAAATATTTGTGCCAGATATTTGGTCCATTGACACCATGCACATTACGTAACAAATATTTTTTGCATCACAATAACCTGAAGAGATATTTAGGTGTTCTTATTTAAACGGACCACCCTATATAATATATATAACATATAATATATATATAATATATATAATATATATAACATATAATATATATATAATATATATAACATATAATATATATAATATAATTTATAATTTATTTTTTTATAATTTACACCCTGGATATCAACAGTTATATAGGTCTCTAATAAACAGTTATATAGCATCATCAAATTAACAGGATAATGTTAATATCTAATTTCATAATGGAAGTAAATAACATTACCTTTGTGTTTATCAATTATCGTTTAAATTAGTCGTAAATTAACGCATACAAAATGCAATTGCATCGCATAATTTCCAATTCTCGTGGCTGTCATTGTCATCCTCAGAACTTGTAGCAGTACAGTATACGAATATAAAGGCGAATTTATATTTTTCACTTTATACATCCCTGATGATTCATCCCCAATGAAAGTGTAGAAATTGTTTTGATCAGTGTTTCATCCTACATGATCATCCTAAATGGTCAGTGATTAGTGAATAAAGTAGAATCAGTTTCTACTTTTAATGAATAGATTGAATGATTCACCCACAAGGAAACGGTGAAGCGGCAGTGAGAAGTCTAAACCTATCCAAACAATTGAACGGTGTTCATCATCATCGTTCAGTTTAAATGCTCCGTTTCTATGTACAGTAGAACCTCGCTCGGTGCAACCTTCTTTATTCCATGGAATCATCGTTCGTTGAATACGAGCGATTCCCACTACGAAGTGTACAGAGTTCTGGCGGTGGGGATTGCGGTGGCTACGTAGAAACAAAAGAAGATCTACGATACGAATCACTATGATTGGCTACCTCCCTTGGTGCGCAACCTCGATTGTTGCACTCATTTCTGGCCCCACTTCTTGCAACGACTGAGATTCTACTGCATAGGGTGTAAAGAAATTATATGTCGCCATTATCGTAGCGTGATTCCACCAATTTTTTTTATTGCATCATATTCTATTAGTCACAAGGATAAAAATCCAAAAGGAATTATGGGTCAAAACTTAAACGTTCTCTTAACAAATTATGGTAAAAAATTTTGTTTATCAAACTGATTTTATTTATATTATATTTTCATTTCTTAGTCAGATAGAGTTTATATAGAGTAGAATACAATGCGATAAAAAAGATTGATGACCTTTTGACCTTGAAATTTAAGGTCAAAGTTAATTAACTCTTTGCACTTCGATCTCAAGTGTGACTCGACATTTTTAGTTCAAAGTTCAAAATTTGGAGTGCAGAGGGTTAACAGAGGCGAAATTTCGATTAATAAACTTTGTTTGAACACCGTTATTGTATAAGTCCCACAGATTTAATTTAACACGTTGAATGCCAATCCACCAACTTTAAAAATTCCATATATTCGAAGTCATTTAGTTAATGAAATAAAAATTGAAAATGTTAAATGTATGACACTGAGTGGTCCTTCTTGCATTCTCTGGATATTAATAAAATTTGGTGCAATGAATATATTAACGTTAAAATTTATTTTGGAAGCTGTATATATAATTCCGTCAGCCATATATGGCTGACATGGCAGCCAACGTGTTAAGGGTAGCATATATTCCGTTTGTCGATCTTGATCGCATCGCTAATAGAAGACAGTACAATCAGCAGATTTAGAATACTTCCGATCGTTACTGGGATCGTTCGTTTGCTCAAGTACGCTCTGTTCACGTAATTGCAATAAGTAACGTACCTACTCGTCGCTGCTTTAACAGCCGCTTCCTGAGATGGTTTACAGGTAATGCATATTTATGACGAAGATTAAAGTCCGTTTCGCGTGCAACTTCCGCCTCTCAAAGAAAAATGTCCTCGACGCAAAAAACCTAGGCATCCTGCCATTAAATGGCGTCCATAATTGCAGAATCGTCGTATTCGTCCTGTCGTGATGCACTTTCCTAGAATTTACATTTCTACAGAACATTATTTTCCTGAAAATATGTTATTGGATCACGCAGTACTGGTTGACAGTACAGTACATTTTTGAGGCCAATTAAATTATTTTTGTTGATGGCACGCTTTCCTTACACACAACAGACTGAGAATCTTTTAACCGTGAAACCGTGCATTCTCTCATTTTACTATTACAAAGATCTTACTTTTGAGGGTTATGCATATATTAGCCCTTTGCACTTCAATGTCTACTCTGCAGCCCACTTAAAGTTATCTTAACACAATTCCAAACAATATTTGCACGAACAAATTTATTTATATTGAATAAATTGCTAAAAATTTAACCGTTTGCGTTCGAATAGTTAACCTGAGACGCCACTAGAAATTGTTATAGCAAAGTTCACAAAAAATTTCACATTACCAAAATCTCTGTATTTCACAGGAAATTTCTGAATTTTGGAGTTAACACTAACCATACCTAATACAAAATGTAACTGATTTATGTTCTTTTATCACAATTATAAGAATAAATTTATTTACATTTCCCGCAACTTTTTATAACAATATATGTTTGAATAAAGAAATTTATTTAATAATTTCTAGTGGAAGCATCTTTCTAATCCCAAGTATTATAAAATAAAAAATGTGTAACCGGTCATTTGTCCGGTAATGGTACGGTTAGTGTTAAAATAGCTTTGTGTGCAAAGGATTAATATTATCAATATCCTAACATTCGAAATTATGCATTTCAGATTTCTAATTATACAATCGTTGATATCATAATAGTGTTTCTATGGGAATTTATTTAGTTCTACGTACTTATTCATTCATTTATGCATCTACTACAGTAAAAATCAAGTGAAATCTCACGAAATATGCTTTTGTTATTTTTATTATGTACTACATTACAATCTAGTCACTTCAATCGCTCCGTATGTACTTGCACTGTACACACTGTAGTGCCTTAAAATCGCCTAAAACATTATGGTCATATATGTATATCCAGTGTCATTTAGAAAAGTCAAGGTGACCTCGACTTTTTTCAAATTCCTAATGGACTGAAAACTGATTAACTTTTGATGGTAACATTTTCTTGTCAAGCTTTCAGAAGTGCCTAAAAAATCGCGAAGACTAAATTGTAGACTGTATATTTTTTAATATTAATTTTCTTTTACTTGTTCAAAATTGTTCAAAATTGTTCAACATTGGGACCAATCAAGAAATAGTCTTGCGAAGTACATTTTAAATATAACAGAATGGCAAGGGATCGGGAGGAAAATTGAAAAAAGATTCACGAAGGAACTCCAGACTAATATACGGCGTCTTTAATGAAACTTTGTACAAGTGTTCATTAGACCTAACTAAGAATTTAGCCGTACTTCGTTCGTGTTTCGTGTTTTACTTTAGGGGCGAAATTAACACTTTTCTCCGAACCATCCCTCTACATAAGAGCTTATAAATCGGAAATGACAAAAGATATAAAAAAATGATCGAAGTGAAAGTTATTTCGTATCGTTGGGCCCATATATCTCTGTGATAAATTTTTTGGAAAAAGTAATATTCAACATTTTCAAAAAAAAAATTTTTTTCTCTCTGTAACATCGATGACTTACGAAATATTGTGAATAAATGCACTGTTGTGTTATTTTATTCACTTACTAGCCATTCTATAGACACTTACTGTACATCTGCTTCGATTGCAATTTCTAATTAATAGTAGAAGTAAAATGACAACCGTTACGTACAGGGTGAGTCACCTAAAAATCTCACCTGATATGTCTCCTTTATTTTTAGTGATCCGGGATAATATGTAAGGAAGAAAATGTTTCATTCTCATGGTAATATTTTCCGAAATTTCGTGGTCATTATTAATTTTCTTAGTGGTGTGATGTACTTTGATTAGTATAACATTATAGCTAATGAAAAAAAAAACAAATTCAACCATGTATAATATGTTGACCTCCAAATGACCTTCAAAAGAGTTACTCTTCAAACGTTTCAGAGTTTACATCAATGGAATCTTACTTGAATACGGTAGGCTTCACCATCATATTCGTATTTTAAGTTATGCAATTTGAAAAATAGCTCTTCTGAAGGTCATTTTAAGGCCAACATGTTATTTATGGTTGAATTCATTTTTTCCATTAGCCATAACATTATTATCTATTACAATAATTACCATTTTAAGTCGAATATTTTCTTCCTCACGCATTTTCTCGTACCACTAAAAAAACAACGGAGATATTTTAGGTAAAAATCTTAGGTAACTCACCTTGTATAATTGTAGCATGATATTACTCTTAACTGGCCAACTTACAAGTACATTCACCCTATATCGCAAACAGCTGATCGAACGGCGATCTCAGATTATTTCGCAGAACAGTTCTTGTTAGGGAAGTATTCAACACAAGCAGCAAGCATTCGGCGAATGTGGTTTCTGTATTTTAAAATCAAAGCAGAACAAGGAATTCGCGTGACGGCGGTGCCGAAGGCCCAGGAATTTCCAAGTTTCATCAAATCACCTGTCGTACGGCCGCACAACATTAACCGCGGCTCGATTTAGCGCGCCATACCTTTTCGTGATGTAGCTACACAAAGTGCCACCGGCAACTTAGATCAAAGCGTTCCTAACGTTCATTCCGGCCGAGTCCACAGCGTATCGCTGATGATGGCAAGCCACCGAATAGCCCGTCGAAGGTGAGCAACGAGCCTCTACGAACCCGTAGACCCTCTGCGTTGCGGGTTGGATGTGCCCGATCGTTATTTTTAGTAAGCAGCCTCTCAAAATCGCCTTCTATTTGCTTGCAGCGAAGCCCGTCCTTTCAATCAACCTAAGTGTTCCCCCGTCGAATTCTACGAGCTCAACGAAGCCCTAAAGGAGCAAAGAGCAAGGATAAAAGGAGATTTTCGAAAATATTGTGGGTGAGAGCCGTGGACACCAATGGGTTCAACGAATTGTTTCTGGAAAAATGCAGCGATACGCAAAGTCACAGAATACTCATCTGTTTGAATAGTATTTAACCCCTTCGGTTACAATATCGTCTGAGAGACGTGATGAAGATTTTGAACAGAGTCTAATAAAGATGTATGTTATTAATTTCCTTTATACCGAAATATAATTCTATTTTGTTGTTGTTAATGTAAAGCCATTGGAGAACATATAGGCATGCAATAGATTTAGATTTTCTCCTTTTTCTAAGAAATTGTGAACTACAAAGAAATTCTAAGTACTAAAACCGTAAAATAAATCATAAGGCAAGGGGTTAAATAATGGGTACGTGTAAATAATGATGTGCGTTGTGCATAATGTGTTTTGTTTGTTCTCGGTTTATAGTCAGTTGATGCCACGATGTCTTAATGTAAAGACCTTCGTTGTTTCGTGTGTTAATTTTGTCATCATTGTTAATCGTAGTTATATTATATTCGTTTACAGAGAACTCTGCAGCTCTATGGCATAAAAGGGGATATGAGGGTATTAATGTATTATCCTCAACTCATTAAAATCATTAAAGAAAGAAACAAATTTTTGATACAGAAGAGTTTTATTTTGCGTAATGTTCAACAATAAATTTACCCAGCTCTAAAAGTAACTGGTAAGTAGACTGCATATTTTATGCATTTATGGAAAAAGTTAATAAATGAAATGCAGACCAATATAGACTTTGAAGGATTTAAAAGAGTACTCCTATCTTATTTGCATCGTATTAAAATTAATAAGTGAAGAAATACATTTTTATTTAACTTCCGTTTCCTACAATTTACATAGAAACTTGTTATTTTACGTAAAGGTCTGCAGTTTACTGGTAAGTGTTCCCTTATATAAATAACGATATTGAATTTATTTAGATTTCTCGTGATATTTATTATAATAGATGCTTGAATAAGGAAACTTATTCTTTTATTTTCAATGATTGTATTTTTGTCATTTTAATCACTGTGGAGTACAAATCGGTCATCCGACTGTGGTAAATTTAACGTTAAGAAGAAAGTCTTGGATGAATCGACTTAAAATTTTAACTGCATCTTAAGAAAGTGTCCTTTTATCGTTTGACCTACAATAAACCGATAAGTTGCATTTTTAAATGTCAAAGGTACGGAACAGAACATTTGGATTTAAATAGTTACCACTTCTCACCAAATAATGTTTGTTGCACTGATTATAGGTCAGACGATAATTATATGTGTATAAAAGGGAACCGTATTGGAACGTTTGGCTTTATTATACAAAATTAATATGGAAAAGTTAATATAAGAAAAACTGCACTTATGAGCAAACCAAACTGAACAAATTTATATAATTTAATAAAAATGTAATGAAAGTCTACACCTCAGTCAGTAGAGCAAACTAAACTGAACAAAATATAATTTAATAAAAGTGTAATAAAAGTCTACACCTCAGTCAGTACCAAATTATTAAATCGTTTAATATGAAACATCTGAGTTCGAATAAATTGCAATTTGATCGTTCAAATGATATTTGATTGAATGATAAGTTAAATATTGAGTGAAATGATTGAATGCCTCTTGAATCGCGACATTGGACATCCTTTTTACAAAGTACATCTGAATAAATAAATGTATCCAACAAGCGTCAACAAAAACATTTCTACAGCGCCACTAATTATAAACTAAAGAATTAGAAAACTGTTATTTTGACGGTTTCGGTAGTTTTAGTATTACCATTCACTCAGGAGACCATTTGCACGATGAAACTAAAAATTATTTTAAACCCGACATTTCATATTACACGACCTGAAATGCAAATAAATCGGTCTGTTTTACGAAAAAAACAGAAATTTCGTCTTAAGACCGTTCTCTACTCTCCAGGTCAAGAAGATAGTACATATCACATTTTTTTAAATTTTCTAATCGAAATTGGTAAAAATACCTTTTTCATGTCATTACTACTTTTGGGCATGCCTGCATGTATAATATGCAAAATATTGTCCACAATAATCACTCCGAAGAATTCTGCGAAGGCAAGTGTAAATTTTGTAGTACACAGACAGGACACACAGTTAATAAAATGTGTAATAATATTTTGTAATTTACATTTGTTTGTCATGAAATATATACCATATAACCACTGTTGCCATTAAATGTAAAGAAGTAGCACTAAAATTTAAATTTCTATTGTATTTTAATTTTGGCAAAAATGTAATTTTCGTCAAATGAAACTAAAAAGGTCGGTGAAGTTCAATTCGATTTTACTTATGTACGTATGTTGTGAAACGTGTCTTGAAATATTGTATAGACACGAATTTCCGTTACAATGAGAAAATAAGTGAAAATCATCTAAATCTTCATGTGTGCTATCTTTTTGTCCCAGAGTGTACGAAGAAATAACGAGAAGTTCCATTCAAAGTGGCACTTTTCAGCCATACTCTGCGAAGGAAATAATCGAGTTGGGTACAGTGGTCTGTTTCGAAGAGTCCGAGAGAAAATTCACAGAAAACATCATTGCCGAGGAAAGACAAGAGCTAGGAATCTTTATTTCCAACCTTCGTTTGGAAACGGTAACTATGGGACGGTTTTCGTGCTCGATACCGTTTTCTATTCTCATTCTAAACGGACTCCTTTATTCCTCCACTCTATTCCAATACACGAGGAGATCAAGAACCTTCGTTGTCTAACTCTGTGTCTGCAGGACGATTCAACGAATAGCATTAAGCAACGAAGGATACCGCGAATCGCCTACAGAAGTTCTCACCTGAGCGGAAACGGGAAGAAACAGCGGAAATGGAATGGGCTGCGAGAGGACATCCGAGAGACATTTCTGGGGAAGCACTCGCACATTCCGCCATGGGAAATTCACGGAATCGAAACACTTATGGCAATCGTGTAACACGCACACACGGAAAATGGAGTCTCGTATTACCATTATGGCGTGTATTGTCTAGAACGCACGGAATTAAATTCTTCGGCAAATAGCAAGGCTATCGGATATCGAAGCCATTTCGCCTCGTCGCGTCGACCGACGAACAACCAGTTATCGTGCGTTTTAACAAGCAATCCTTCCCCCGAATCGCTCTCAAGTCTAAAGTTTCTTTCGCAAGCGGACCGTATGTAAATATCACTCGCTGTTTATTCGAATCGAATAAAATGGTTTTCGGTCGCAATCAACGACGACGGACTGACTGTGAGTGGAAAATCAATTGTGCGCTTCCGTGAATTTTCTTGTTTTTAGGCAACACTATTGGTGGAATAAATTTAAAATATATTCGTAAATTAACTCACTTGCATCGTTAGCGCATATGTGCGCGCTATATTCCTGTACAAAAAAATTTATTTGTTTTTAATATTAGTAATATGTACCGTGGGCATAAAACGTTTCGTACACCTTTCAAAAACGAATAACTTTTTTAAAATTAGACCAAGTCACACCATTTTTGTGAGATGTTAGAAGGATTAGTTTACTAGGTAGCGTGTAAATAATTTTATCTAAAAATTACTATTGGTCGAAATTGTGAAGAAAAGAATAAAGGTCACGATTGTTAACTTTTTTATCTGTGCCTATAGTAAAATACAACTGTTAGTATTTTCTCTGTAATTTCGACAAGTTACAATTATTTAAAAAATTTTTTTCACATCATGTAGTCAACTTATAGTTCTAACGTCTTAAAAAAATCCACGATTGTTAACTTTTTGTTCTGTGCATATAATAAAATACAACTGTTAATATTTTCTCTGTAATTTCAACAAGTTACAATTATTTAAAAAATTTTTTTCACATCATGTAGTAAACTAATAGTTCTAACTTCTTAAAAAAAATCTACGATTGTTAACTTTTTTTTCTGTGCATATAGTAAAATGCAATTGTTAGTATTTTCTCTGTAATTTCGACAAGTTACAATTATTTAAAAAACTTTTTCACATCATGTAATAAACTAATAGTTCGCAGGGGCTAATATTAAAAAATGTTATCGTCTTTTTAAAAGTGTCCGAATATTTATCAGAGTCACTGTATTTACAAATTGCAAAAAACGTCGGTGTCATATCGCGAGGATGTTGTTCGACCATCTCGGTGGATCTGTTAAAACGAATTCAGATGCTTATTGACGTGTGACTGTAGACTGCAATTTCAATTGAGCACGGGCCACTACAATTATTCGACAACTACCGGAACCAGTGCACCGAATAAAATTTACTATTTTCTGCGAGGTAGTATATTTCGGTTCTTCCAAGGTAACGATTCAACGCGCCCCCGCCAGGTCGAAATAAAGTTTAGTCGGTCTTTACGAGTGTAAAATAGATTGTCCTCGTTATTGTAGGCGATGCATTTCCATTAACGATGACACATTTCCACGAACATGGTGAAAAACGCAGGCGTTCAAATACAACGTTGTCCCTTTCTAAGTGCGAGTTGCAAAAAGTAGGTCTCTGCCGGAGACATTGTCATTGAAAATGTTATACGCAGCGAATGGGAAAGAAGAAGATGGAAAAATATCTATGTATACATGTACGTATACTGTAGGCACACGTATATGTATGCGTACCCGAACGCTCGAGCGTGGGATTCGCGAGCGTTCATCCTTTGAACAAGCGACAAAGAATATACGTAGACAGGGACAAGAAAAATGAAGCGTGAAATGAAAAAACAAAAACAATAACGGAGAAACATCGAGCTACAAGGTTGACGGAACGGACTATTTCCTAGGAAACTCTTCTGCCGTTCATTCATAAATTATCCAAGAAAATACCCTAATACTTCAGACAATGTTCATCATTGAGGGACACCTTAAGCTTTCGTGCTGGTACGTCGGAGATTATGTATACATACGTAAATATACAGGATGGTCCACGCAACATGCACACCTCTATAACATCTAAAGAATGCATTGCACGAAAAAATGTTGTATACAGAAGTTGCATGATCTGAAGGGGAACATTATGTAGTGTATTTATTCTTTTTATTGGTGGAAGCATTTCGGAGACGTAAAGGTCGACTTTGTTTTTTTTAAATAGAATACTATATTTTTCATACCAAAAAAACCTTTAATGCAATGTGTTTATTTACAAGTTCAAGTTCATGGTCGAATTTCTGTTACCGTTGAAATCTGAAATGTCGCTGAAAGTAAGTTCTGCCTTAATTAACAAATTTTAGAGTTCACGGTCACTTCAAGGTCGTGCTATTAAACATGGATAAATGCACAATAATGTTTGCTATAACATGCAACAACAAAAAATGTGTGTATATATGTAAAGAAACACGAGTGATCTTGAAAAAACGATTACAAAATTACAATTTATGAAAAACGATTCTTCCATCTGACTCGTCTTTTGAAACCATTTAGATTACGTTAGAAACATTTTTTGTATTTTCAGAGGTAGAGGAGATATTTTGGTGTCCTGTTTTAGATGAAACGCCCTGTATAGATCGTTCGACGATTGCGTGATATATCTGTAGAAACAGTTGAAGAGCGGTCGCATCATGCTGACGCATACGCACAGCGCAGACGTGTACGTATAGGCAAAATTCAATGTAGTAATAGCTGCAGTTTTTCGCAAATATCTCAAAAATATATAATATTCTAGTATATTCTGGTATATTCTACTATATTCTAGTATATTCTGGTATATTCTGGTATGTTATAGTATATTCTGTTATATTCTTCTATGTTATAGTATGTTCTACTATATTCTAGAATATTCTGGTATATTCTAGTATATTCTGGTATATTCCAGTATATTCTAGTATATTCCAGTATATTCTACCATATTCTAGTATATTCTACCATATTCTAGTATATTCGAGTATATTCTAGTATATTCTACTATATTCTAGTATATTCTAGTATATTCTACTATATTCTAGTATATTCTACTATATTCTAGTATATTCTACTATATTCTAGTATATTCTACTATATTCTAGTATATAGTAGAATATACTAGAATATAGTAGAATATACTAGAATATCCTAGAATATACTAGAATATACTAGAATATACTAGAATATAATAGAATATACTACAATATACTAGAATATACTACAATATACCATAATATACTAGAATATACTAGCAGAATTGTATATTTTTATAATATACTAGAATATACTAGAAAAACTAAAGCTGAGCGACGGTTACATGTATAGGACAAAGTTCTTCAGAACCTTCACCCTGACAACATATTAAAGAATCGTCGAAATCGGCGAGGTGGGACCTTTTATCCACAATTACCGTAATTTCACCTTATTTCCTGAAGATTTTCTTCGCGTAATGTCAAGTTGGAAATGCAACCTTACCATAAATTTCCGCAGGACAGCGAGATGTTTACGTGACAATGTTTATCGTTACTCGTTAGTTATTAGATTCAGGGCAAATGAAAGTCAATACAGGAAGGAAAAAAACAAAGTCGACTTTAAAATCTCCGAAACGCTTCCACCTATAAAAAAAATAAATACACGACATAATGTACACCTTCAGATCATGCAACTTCTGTATACAAAACTTTTTTGTGCAACGCAAACTTTAGAAATTATAGAGGTGTGCAAGTTGCGTGGACCACCCTGTATGTACAGCGACAGGAAGCTATACACGCGTGAATTATTCCATGAAACTGGATATCCTTTATCTAGAGAAAAACCTTTCAATGAAAAAACAATATTCCCTCTCTCTCTCTCTCTCTCTCTCTCTCTCTCTCTCTCTTTCTCTCTCTTTCTACAATTGTATTGACACCCTCGTGATAAAACCAACTGACAGTAAATGCGGCATGCTTCGTTACTGTCGGACTTCGAATTGTATGAATTTTTAACATAATTGAGTGGGTAACATTTAAAATAGTTCGAAGATAATGGTTCGAGAATGTCAATATAACAAATAAAAGGAAAATTAAATTAAAAATTAAAAATTACATTTAAAGATTCAAAATTAAAAGAAATATGTATATGTATACGTTAGTTATACAGGGTGTCTCTGCTGAATGGGGCCATCTAAATATGTGACTCGTTTACTGCTGTATGAGAAAACTTTTCAAAACAAAGTTATACTATCTCAAGAGGTAGATACATGTAAGCGTGGAAAGAATCGTTCTTCAATATACTTTGATTGAAGTGTCAAGGTTAATAATGGATAAAATACTACCTGAAATTTTATAGATTATTTACAATAATGTTTAAAATAGTATTTAAAAACAGACAATATTTTTAAACCATTTATTCTGTTTAATTTATCTTTCATTAATTTGAATATAATATCGTCTGTTGAAAAAGTTTATAAACATAGATAACCTATCCGTACCACGAATACAAAATGAACAAGCATGTTTTCTTCTTTTAGAATTAATTTAAAGAGAAGAAGAAGTCTGAAATTTTTAATGAAACCACATATTTTTCACAAGACTGTTGTTTTGTGTGTATACATAATAATTCTAATTTAATTTTTAACCCCATCCTGTATTTTTTTCACGATTGCAATGATTACAATTTCTTTATCCTTGATAATTCCTTAGCATAAAATTAAATACATATTGCATATCTACATTCACTTTAATGCTCAAAAATTGGTAACAGAATAGTAAAATTTTATTTTTATTCAAAAGAAATGAATAACATTTAGTAGATTCGGTTTGAAATCTTTGTCACGAGTCTGACTTATTATTATAGAGCAAGGAGTTAATATCTATTGAGGTATTTTATCTTTTGCTTTCTTGCTGAAAAGTGAAGGACCACTAATTCTATTACTCTTATGCATCTGTGTAATTAAGGCTACAGATAATAGTTAAAATCACTGTATTCACAAGAATGGAGACAAATATCGACATACATGTGTACTAGTTTGATGAATGAACTACACTAGATGTAACCAACATTGAGAAAGTCATCTAGTGCTAAAGTTACTCTAATTCATATACAGAAATTACTAATTTTACACTTTCTTCAGTCCACCACTGTAAAAAATTTTATGCTACCTCAAGAAGCAAGTACGGTTGTGATCTTTACATTCATGAAATCATTGAAACAATGATACAGAAAATGTAGTCGAATTTATAAAGATTCACAGTCCTGCACTGCTACAATTGCCATTTCATAATTTTTTTCACAGATCTCTAGAATTCACAAATCTACAAATATCCCCATTCTTATAATAAATGTGTGACAGCAAACGGAAGGAGCCATCCTGTCGACATTTCTCCGTAATTGCATCAGCATCTGCAACACGGCGCGGCGGGGCATTCCGAATATTTCCTCGAGTAATCCCGTTTGTGATTACTCAACCACCGGGATGATAAAACCGTAACAAAAGAAGGACCCGAACAATCGCGAGAAAGCGGCATCAATTACAGAACGACAGCTTAGAAGATAAAGAAGTCACCACCACAGTCTCAGAACGGGCGCGTAATGTTTCCTTCTTTATCCAGTTGGAGCGGCGTCGTAGACGACGACGACAAGCAAGAGGAGGAGGAGAAGGAGGTGGCGTGTCGTTGCTCTGTGAACTCTTTTTCCGTTCTGTTCCTCAATCCCGAGATTCCACGACGGCCGAGCATTGTCACGTTCGCGACGAAAGCGTCGGGGAATTCGCACTTTCGTGATCACGAATGAATTAACGCGGCTCCGTAGCGCTGCGACTCCCACAAGAATCGCGTCCCCCGGCCGTCCCGTTTCGCTTCACTTTCATTTTTCTAATAACTCGCGAGGCACACGTAATCAGAAGTGTCGTGAAAGCATTCTTTTTTATTAGTCTCGTTCTCCTCGACGTATTTGGATTTCGAGGTGACCCGAATAACCTGCGTCACCCCACCGGTGCCAGAATACATCGAGCTAAAGATACATCGGAATGAACCGGAGAGGAGAGAGTGAGAACGAGAAAAAGAGAAAGATAGACAGAGGTGAGACGAGGATTCTCCATGTGAGTTGAAGAATTTGAAGTATCCGGTACGTTTATAACGCGTCGTCGTCAATCTCTTAAGAGGTCGATCCTTTCCGATAATAAACAGCCGTCCCTCAAAACTCTTGCTCCTCGCACGGCGCCACGCTGAAGAAACGTGGCACATCGACGTTTTTCGTCGCATCAGTCGACCTATTTATCTCTATCGTCGATTCACTGGTGGCGAATGAATAAAGCTTGCGAATCCCCAAAACTGCGCGCGGCCACATTTCTCTGTCTCCCTCTGTCTCCCTCTGTCTCCCTCTTTCTCTGTCGTTTTCTCTCGTTCTCCCTCTTTCTCTCACTTTCTCTGTGTCTTTCTCTGTCTCTCCCTTTCTCTCTCTGTCTCTCCCTTTCTCTCTCTATCTCTCTCTATCTCTCTCTTGCTCTCTCTCTATCTCTCTCTTGCTCTCTCTCTATCTCTCTCTTGCTCTCTCTCTATCTCTCTCTTGCTCTCTCTCTATCTCTCTCTATCTCTCTCTTGCTCTCTCTCTATCTCTCTCTTGCTCTCTCTCTATCTCTCTCTCTGTCTCTCTCTCTCTCTCTCTTCCTCCCGCTTGCTTTTGCCCGCAATAAATATCACTGCAACATAAATTCTTGTTGCATTTAAATTTCATACGTGTAATCTCCGGCGCAGCAAATCCTCCAGGATTTTCCTATTAATCTTGCTTCCAAGTCCTCGATACTGTCCCCACCATCAATTCTGAAGGAATCAATGGGGGAAAAAAAAGATCAGCACGCGATGGTCGCCGGGCACTCTCGAATCCAATTTTTCAGCTTCGACTTTTTGCCCGGAAAGATCCTCGGTCGTGATTTCCGCGTGCCCATTTCTTTCTAGAGTGTTGGACTAGAGTGTTGGACTAGAGTTTTTGGTCACTGTTTAAAACAGCATAACTCTTTTAATATTGGACCAAGCAACGTGAATTTTATTTTGAAATATTGGAAGAGTTAGTTTACTAGATAATATATCAACAAATTTGTTAACCCTCCGTGGGCACGCTTAGTCGTTTATGCGAAAATTTCACATTTAAATCCTTACAAAGTGAAAGTAGGGTAGACACTCATTTTACAGAATTTAATCCGTTAAATTTTTAGTTGTTATTGATAACAGTATCAAAATGGAAACTTGTGTAAGTACTCTAGAATTTTTTCAAATTTATAGAAAGCCGAAAACATTAAAAAAGATATTCCCGCGCATAAACGATACAGTGTACCTTGAAAGGTGTGAAAAATAAGTGTATCCATGGAGAGCTAAAAATTGAAATGAGAATTTCAAAGAAAAAAGTAAAGGTCACGATTTCAAATTTTTTTATCTAACTTATACAATAATGAAAATTTGTAATATGGCTCCTATAAATTGAAGTAAGTTGAAAACATCCACAAAGTTTTATCGAAATCGGTTGACGCATAAAAAGGCTACAGCATTTGAAGGGTGCAAACTCTTTTACTTTGGAGTTTACGATTTATTTAAATCTAACAGAAATAACGATATTTTTCTATTTCCAAACGTTGTGGTTGCAGATAACGATTATAAGTGAAAGAAAATTCGATTTCGTGAATTATAGATGTAGTGTCTCCATTATTCTGAGCCTGCGCGTTTCTATTATGCGATGTGTCAAACCAAGATTAGAAACCATTTATTAAATTCGATTAGTCAATTCATTCTTTCAGTCTTCTGGCCATAACTCGGTTTTACAATTATTGCACGTATTGTCTTGCCCTCTAATTCGCTCATTCATCATTATTTATCTTAATAACCGGTAAAGAAGTCCTAGCATGATTTGATGCCATAGATCATTACAAAATTCCCAAGTTTTTAGAGTAATTGATGTTGTAAATTGAATTGCATTTCAAACGAAAGTACGTGTTCCCTACTGAATCCAATTTATCCTAGGATTACATAAGAGATACTGTTGAGATGTGCTTATTGTATGACTCGCTTGAATTTCGATTCGAGTCTACGCTGCGATCGATTTTGGACGACGTCATTTTTGAGAGCCTATTAGCGTCTATTTTACGAATTGATTACTTTACGACTTAGGTACGACTGGAAAATATCAGCTGAAAATTTTAATCAACAATATTAAAAATCATTGAGAAGTGTTTCTAAACTGAAAGTAATCAAGAATGAGGAACAAAGATTCTCATCAGCCACATGTTTCGAGGAAATCAATCTCGAAATCTCGTCGAGTGGACGACTAAGTGACTTGGCAAACATGTCTGACTATCGCTCGCTGATTCTACTAGTGTCAGTATTTATAAATATTGGCGATGGTGTAACATTATCCGGTTGCCAAAATAACACAAAACATACACAGAACAAAACAATATCGATACGACGCACGTTGTCCTCAAGGTCATACTACTAGTAACACTCGCAGAAAGTGGAAACAGCGTGCAATGGTCAGACACGTCGATCAAACTGTTTCTAGCTCGCTTGAACATGCACTTAATTATTTCTTGCTCATTATTAGTCGACTGTGGATTTTTATACAAAATAAATACTTCTGCGTGGATTATAAGAAACGAGGGCAACTAGAAATTTCCTTATTCTTTTAATACAGAAACTAAAATCGTTCCACATAACATTTTAATCTGCTTGCATATCTTTGTCTTTCTAAAACAATGTAATTAGCGAATCTACGGATTTGCATCCTATTAAGATTGAGCATTACTTTTATAAATTTATTGTAAACCTACGTACACTTACACATTTACACATGTATACATATTTTTCTAGCGAGATTTTCTGAAGAAAAAAAAATGAAAATTTGTTATTGATATTTCTTTATAACTGTACTTACTTCTAGATAGCAAGTAATAATCGATGAGAGCGTATCGTACTTAATAATTAGACCTCACAAGAGTCAGTACAGTGTACAGACCATGTATGTGAAGGATTAAATGTCCTCACTAATTTTTGTCATGAATGCATAAATCCGCACTCTAATTTCACAAGATTCTATACATGTAAATTCTTCTCAAGAATTCACTCCAAGGATCATTTTATAAATACCGGGAATAATAGAGTGCCAATATTAAGAAGTATTTCTCGCTGACAAGGAAAATCCTCACCAATTTTACTTATGACTCATAAAACTGTTTAAACGACACTGAAACACAGTTCCATCCAACAAAGGCAACTACCACTGAAATCAACGTAGTCCATTTGATTCTAAGATAAAAATACATAACGATATTATAACACGTTACTATGAATATGTACATTCGAGAAAACACTCTGCACAAATTACGATAATCGTTCTATAACACGATATGCTACATTTTCCATATAGCATGACTTGATGAACATCCCTCATATAACCTTCTGCATTCCAAAAATTTGTATTAGTTCCGCATAATGAATGAATTACCGTATTACAAAAGGGATAACTCTGATGTGCCAACATTCTTAAATTCTTTTAATGTATCTACTATCATAAATATCTTCCATTACTTTCTGTCGTAGATGCATATATCCGCAGTATAGTCAAGATAAATAGAGAAAATCACCAATTTGATTTATAAATTTCTAATGTACTAAAATACAAGATTTAACAGAATATAATATCTGCTATCTCGGTTCATTTTTCGTCCACGAAGACCATGGCCACTGAGTCTCAACACGCTACGCATGAAGTCTTTTAATCTTTCTACTGTCTAAACTATCTCCCACCCATTTTGTCATACACACATAAATCCGCTGTCTAATTATCACTTACAAATCTGAGACTCTGTACGTGTGAAAAGCTTATCGCTAGACTGCGGATATTTTTGCATTTTTCAATTTTTGTAGGCTAATTTTAAGAAAGCGCAATTAAATAAAATCCTATTGTCAGTCATAACAGGCTTCGTAGATCAGAAATAAATCCGTACTAAATGTTATCAAATTTTATATTCTGGCATTTTTTGGAAATGTTCAGAAGCCATAAATTAATAAAGATCCGTAGTCTACTTATCACGAACGTAGAATCAGTCTAGAATCAGCATTAAGAAGTGTCTCTCGCTGACAAGAAAAACCTCACCTATTTTACTTATATTTATGAAAATTTTCAACAGATGCCAAAACACAAGGTTCAACAGAATCTGATACGGCCTCCATCCATTTTGTAAGGTTTCATAAAATATAAATTATTACTAAGGGAGAAATACAATCGACATTAACCATTTCACAATCTACAAGGTACTGTCACACAGACGTTGTTTATCACCCATCGGATGCCTTGTTAACAATCATGGATTACGCATAATTACAATTTTTCATCTACGAGGCATATCCAGAAAGTAAGTTCCGTTAACAAGTAGTACCGTGGCAACACTGGAATCGCAGTCGCGCACATATGTATTGATGTTCCTTTGTTTATTGGAAAGTCACAGATGCAATTTTGCATGACGCAATGTTTAAGAAAATTGAGAAGCCCACCGCCTGTGAAGTGCAGTCTGTTATCCCTTTCTTGAATTCGATCATCTTCCCTACAGCCCAGATTTAACACCAAGGGATTTTCATCAGTTCCTTCATCTGAAGAACATGTTCCTTGGTTGTCGGCGTTTTCACCAACATGACGTCATCGAAGAACCATGGATGGGGTTATCATGTCAGGAGGCACCTTTCTATGAAGCGGAAGTACAAAAAGTGGTGTTCCGTTATGAAAAATGTTTTAATAATGGTGAAAACTACGCAGAGAAGTATTCTGTAGTATGTCGGATGCAATGAACAATAAATGTTCTGGAAATAAATTATCTTTGATAGCCAATCGAAACTTACTTTCTGAACACGCGGGACACTCGTGACCCTTCCTCAAACAGAAACCGAAAAGGAAAACTCCCCGACGAAACTCTCGGAGCCATCAACCGCATCACTCAGGCACACCGAACCTCATCGACCGGCAGGATCATTAACTCGGCCCTCGAGCAGCGGCCCGCCAATCATTCGATACACTCCACAGCCCGTCAGTATCAACATTACCATAAATCAAACATCTGGTAAGTTATTACCTGTCTTCTGGTCTGACAGGTTAAGGAAGATCTAGGTGGAGCCTAGAGTCTGTGAGACCGTCGCTGTCAGGCAACGTATGTACGAGAGTTTACGTTCCCGTGGCTCCTGGTTCCTGGATCGGCCTGGCCGGGCGAGCGAGAGGAGAGAGAGTGGAGTTGCGTGGTCGTGATAGCAACGTTGCCGGAGTGCACGCCGGGGATGAAAAGGGGTTGGAAGAGGGTGGCAGCTGGGACGTTGGCTGAACGGTAGAACTGGGTGGCAGGCATCGAGTAGAGAAGGAGAAACGTTGGTAGTGGTAGTGGTCGTGGAGAAGGTGGAGGTGGTGGTGGTGGTTGTAGCGGAGAAGGTGGTGGTGGTAGTGGTGGTGGTTGAAGGAGGGAATGACCCCGTGTACCGGGGTCAAACGTTGCACTACGGTCTCTCCAGCTCGTGGCCTCTCTTTCGCTCTCTTTCCCCTCTCTGTTGGCCGTCCCGTAGCCATGGACGAACACTCGTGCGCTTTGTTATCAGTGTACACCGACTGCACACCGTTCGGGGAAGGTTGCAACCTGCATGTGCACCGACGCACACCCGCCCACTCAGAGACCAATACACTCGGAACCCGGTCTACCCTGTGCACGTGCGTCTACGTGACTAAATGAACGGGAAGACACCAGGGGTTGACGATATTTATGACCAGATGTAGGACAGAGATAAAAGAACCATCGAGAATTGCCTCTCGTTACTGACCGGCTAATACGTCATCGGTGTGTTTAGCCGGTATCGTTCCCGGGAAAAGATTGCCCGCATACCTCCTTCGAGGTATGCCATCGCCACCATTGATTTTCCTCGCGAAAAGCTTGACGGGGTTCGCGAGAATTTCATCGGACCCGCTGTTGGATCCGCGTCGAGTCGCGTACCGTACCAGTACCCGTCGTCGCGTGTCACGCTTGCGTCTGACGTCAAATCGATCGAACTGGGGAATTCTGGTTCGTTGATCGATTGGCCGACTATTTTTATTTGCGATGTCGTCGCCGGAATCCGCAGAGAGATCCGCTCGTTTAACCCACATATTATATCGGGGGTGACTGACACACACACCCGATGCCTTTTTCGATTCTATATTCCCGGTCCTAATTAAATTACCGGCTGTTTGTTCGCATCGACCCCGGATCTGATATGAATACCGTATTCTCATTATACTTATTAATCGATTTGAATAATACACGACCTACGCGTTCGATAAGCAGTGCACGGAATCACAATTCCTACGGTAAATGATAAATAAAATCGGTCTTGGTGGCACGCTGGTTGTTGGACAATGGATATGAACATGAGAATTATTTCAACTGTTAATCAACCGGCAAACCAAAATTTTTAATAAAATTGAATTTGAATATTTATTTACTCTCGGCAATACACTCTTTAAAAGAGAATAACTATTTTACAATTGGGTGAAAATACTTGAATTTTTTTCGAAGTATTTGTTTTAGAAGTAATTAATTTACTATGTGACAAGTGAGTGAAATTTTAAAAAATATTAAGGGTTATTTATTACAATTTTGTCTCAGTATTGGTTATTTAAGTAATACGTTTTGTAGATCTGTATTAATTGTGTGCATTGTGAAAATTTCATGAAAATCAGTCAACGTTACTATGTACTACAAATGGTGAAAGAAGCATCGCAGTTTTTCACGATTTGCAGGCAATAACTCTAATAAATCTAAATATTCGTTCATTTCTGCATTATCCGATTACGACTTTATCTTACCGACACAAATCAACGAAACGTATTTCTGCCCCTTTTCTTCGCGACTCCGATCAATTGATATTTCCAAAGATTTTGTGTAAACATCATCGAATAAGCTAATGTTTCTAACTTCTGAAAATAATTCAAGTCGTCTAGTGTAATTTTTAAAAAGTCATTCTGTCTCAAAGAGTGACTGAATATTACTGTACGTCACCCTACAGGGTGTTCACGCTATCACTAGCCAGCGTTTTTCTTGCAAATAATAAATATCAGAAAAACATGATAAAGGAAAAAGTAATACTGTTTTTTGTAAGCAACATAATGGCGTATGTAATTTTCTCGTGTTTGCACTATTTTCTTAGAAATGAAGGTGACTTTTAATTTTTTAAATCAAATGCTATGCATTTTTTTATATCATATGAAAACGTGTGTCAAGACAAATTTATTCGTATACAACGCAATGACTTTCAAGGTCATAGAAGGTCAGAAATGGCAGGAAAATTTTGAATATTTCGTACATAATATTTCGTAAAGATATCATTCACGGTATACAACGCCTAGAAATGTAAACGATTTGCAAAGGAAACTAACGTGGTCATGTACATTAATATTTCCGACAGCAATAGAAGAAGCTAACAAGAATGTAATTAATAGAGCCGAAATATGTAGTCATGCACAAGGAAGTTATATTGAACATTTACTATAGCCTCGTCAATAATGTATACTTGTAAACGCATTAGTACGAAATGTTCGAAATGTTTCTTCCATTTCTGACCTTGTATGATCTTGAAGGTCATTGTGTCGTATACGAATGAATTTGTCTTGACACACGCTTTCATATGGTATGAAAAAATATATAGCATTCCACTTACAAAAATTGGAGGTCACCGACATTTTCAAGAAAATAGTGTAATTACAAAGAAAATTACATATGCTATTACGTTGCTTGCAAAAAACAGTATTACTTTTTCCTCTTTCATTTTTTTCTAATATTTATTATTTGCAAGAAAAACGCTGGCTAGTAAAAGCGTGAACGCTCTGTATATGCACTTTGACGCTGAATCTCGAAATTCTTGAATTACGAGAGATTGATGTTTGGTTTTGAATGTATTGAATATCTGATTAACTAGAATTTATTCGTTTCATTCTACGATTTGCTCTGTATGCCATAAGTCTCGGCGATTCCGTCCTGTGCATTTCTTTGAACGGGTCCGTTCTACTTGACCGACAGTGACTTCCTCAACAATGGTTATGTCGACACTATTTACCCGAATACATGTCTTCATCAACATTCTGATTTCGCCGAAATCAGTTTTCATCGACATATACATAAGCATGTATATTCAATTTGCGTGCTTTTTCGGCATTACTGGAAATAAAACTTCAAAACAGCCGAAGCAGCAAGGAAAATATAAAAAGTGCTGGAATTGAACAAAAAAAAAATCACGAATCATTGACTCAACCTAGTATTCGTCAATATGTATATGAGGATGAGAACAGAATGTCGACGAAAGCATATATTGGGGAAATAGTGTCGATGTCAACATTGTCGACGAAGTCACTGCTGATCAAGTAGAACGGACCCCTTTGAACGATTTGCAGCGACAAAAACAAAGATTCATATTTACGCCAGAGTATCTCGCAAACAAAGTGATCACGAGAGTGTATTTGTATAAACTCTATTCCCTTTTACAGTTTCCTATATGTACCAGCAGAATTTGAAATTCTCTACGTACAAACAGCGATAACTTCGTTAAAATAACACCGTTGTATGTTCATTGTGGAAAATAAAAATGTTCGAGGTGAGCTGTCGCGGCCGTACGTTTGTCAGAGAATAATAATCTGAAAAATCAATCGTACGTTAACGTTTGAATATCCTCCAGAAAGTGTGCACAGACATGTTTGCTTATAGACTGGATCAATGTACGCGGAAACTCACTCACTATATTTGAAAAGATACATTACAGGGCCGATAGTGGTCAATGGCCGAACCTGCCTAGCCCAGAAATATCTGTTCATAGTAACTCTTCTGTTGGGTTAATACTAGTCGATTAAATCGTTCAATACCCGGACCATGCAAGCGGAATACAAAAGTCAGAATTGAGAGAAAATTCCTGTTACCTCCCAAACACGAAGTCAATGCATCGCACAAATATTAAAAAATTCTACGGAATAACACATTAATAAAATTAAATACCTATTTATTTATTCAATAATTTGTTTTAGTGGATTACAGTGGATTCAAAAAGTATTGGAACACTAAATTTCTGATTCTCGAGAAATTTTCAGTATATTAACTACGATAATTTCGTTAACAGAAATAGTAAAATAATAATTTTTGACCCATTTTAAAGCTTGAAACATCTACTTACGCAGGCCACCATTAATTTTTTATCTCTTCTAAAAATCTGAGAACACGTTTTTGGTCGAAAATGCTACGCATTAAAACGTCTGTAAACATTTTTTTTTTATGAATGAATCTATTACAGATTTGAATATAGAATCTTCCACTTTACAACGTCTGCTCAAAACTTAATCTACGATTCTTTTGGCTGTTTTATAGAAAAAAATTCAGAAACAAGATTGGTCGTGTAAGGCGTAAGGTTTTCATTGTGAACCTTACGTGATTGCAAATATAGCTGTATACCTTTTAGCTGTATACTTTTGTTTTCCAAAAGTAGAATAATTGCTTCCAGTGTTACGTAGATTTAGTGTTAAGCATTTCTAGTTATCATTAACATTATTCCTACTGCAGACAAAATGTGACTAGTGCATATTGTTTTATAATAATTGACTGAATTTATTTAACAGTTTCTAATGAAAGCATCTTTGTAATTTCTTTAATCATGACATAATTTCAAGATTTATGAAATAAAAAATTAGAAACCGGTCATTTGACCGGTCGTGGCAAGATTCGTGTTAAGCTCTAGAATCGTTATCAGACTATGGATGTTTATGCAAATTTTATATGAAAACGTATAAAAAATATATGAGAAATATATCGATAAAACGTGTAAAGTATAAACAAAATTTATTGAAAATTGGACGCTCTAATACAATATTACATAATATACATATTAAGCAAAATCTGTAAATTATTTGATTCAATTCTTTGATGCTAGCGTATTTGTTTCCGATTTCGTGACGGTAACTGGTAGAGTAGAAAAATTAGGTTCGAAAGCTAAGTTGATAATAATGATATAATAAATTGATGATAATAAAATACTTTCTTGGGTTGACATGGACCTTTTACAGTTTAAATATTCGGAACGGTTCTTATGAACGTACATCATTGTTATGATTCACCATATTATCACCTGGCAGTATCAATAACAGTTTATTAGCGAAATTGATGTTTATTAGAAATTATTATATTTTTGGTTATTAATACATGAGAGAAATACAAAAATATATGCACAACAAGCGAACAATATACATTATGCAAAATACAAAAAATAAAAATATATTTTTCTAATTATCTACTAGTGATACAGGCAAATTTCTGTTCAGCTACCATTGGCCGACTTATTTCATATACAAATATGCATCTGTATGAACACCGCGATTTATTTATTATTATATTTTTATTCTTACCGACTGGTTTCCGGTGTCGTTTGGAATACGTTAATTATTCGCGAATTGTTAAATATAAAAAAATCTAATGAGTTCTTAAGGAGGTAAAAGGTTCAAGATTGAAATACCGATTATTTCAAATCGATAGGCAATCAAACGCAGAAGAAACCGTTCTGGCATTTAATGAAATAAGTGGCTAAACGGATCGCACTACTCGATATCAATGAAATTACGGCGCAGACTCTTAACATTACTTCCTGTTCTCTCTATTCCGTTTTTTCTTTTTTCCAATGGCGATCCAATAAAAAGCTCAGCCTACACAACTTATACGAACGCTCATTGTCCAAAGGACAATTTCGAACTTTGACCATTGCAGTAATTGCATACGCGAGGAATACCGCGTGTAATTTAAAGTTTAGAAATAATTTGCGTGATTTCGCGTCGTTGCATAGACACGATTTCCACGGGGAAAAAGAGAAAGAATAAAAATTGCTTCACGGTTACATAGTTTCCGCAATAATCGTGTTCGAAAATCACGTTTCGCGCTTTATACAATTGTTGGGGATAAAAATAATTTCGCCGGAGGAGAAAAACTGTATTTTGTACCTTTTCCATTTGCTGAGAAATAATATCGATATTGTAATGTATTTTTCGGTCGCCAACAGCAATTCAGTTCTCGGTTAAATTAAACTGTGGATTCTCCTTAAGCACAGTCTAGACTGACGGAGAATTGTCTGCGGACAGCCTGAATACAGCAAATGATCTTTGTGGATTGTCCATATATGATATACATTTATTGTGCGCAGACTGTGTGTGCAATGTCAATCTGGACAGAGCTTTGACAAGAATAACGTCGATAAGAAAATCGCGACCAAGTTGTTCAGCTGTAAACTTTGCATCGATGCATAGAGTAATTACCTTTTAACAAGAAAATTATGATAATATCATTTCACAGATTTAGAGTTTTTAATTTTGCGTGGACATGTAAGTGACTTAACAACCACGTCTGACTATTGCTAGCTGATTCTACTCGTGCTAGTGTTAGAAATATTTTGTCATGCAAATACAAAACATAGAGAGATGAAAACAATATCGATACGATACACATTGTCCACAAGCTCATACTACCAGTAACACTCGTAGAAAGTGGAAACAGCGTGCAATGGTCAGACACGTCGGTCCAACTGTTTCTAGCTCGCTTGAACATGCACTTAATTATTTCTTGCTCATTATTAGTCGACTGTGGATTTTTATACAAAATAAATACTTCTGCGTGGATTATAAGAAACGAGGGCAACTAGAAATTTCCTTATTCTTTTAATACAGAAACTAAAATCGTTCCACATAACATTTTAATCTGCTTGCATATCTTTGTCTTTCTAAAACAATATAATTAGCGAATCTACGGATTTGCATCCTATTAAGATTAAGCATTACTTTTATAAATTTATTGTAAACCAACGTACACTTACACATTTACACATGTATACACATTTTTCTAGCGAGATTTTCTGAAGAAAAAAAAATGAAAATTTGTTATTGATATTTCTTTATAACTGTACTTACTTCTAGATAGCAAGTAATAATCGATGAGAGCGTATCGTACTTAATAATTAGACCTCACAAGAGTCAGTACAGTGTACAGACCATGTATGTGAAGGATTAAAGGTCCTCACTAATTTTTGTCATGAATGCATAAATCCGCACTCTAATTTCACAAGATTCTATACATGTAAATTCTTCTCAAGAATTCACTCCAAGGATCATTTTATAAATACCGGGAATAATAGAGTGCCAATATTAAGAAGTATTTCTCGCTGACAAGGAAAATCCTCATCAATTTTACTTATGACTCATAAAAATGTTTAAACGATACTGAAACACAGTTTAACATAATGTAACACGACTTCTATCCATTTTCCATCTAACAAAGGCAACTACCACTGAAACCAACTTAGTCCATTTGGTTCTAAGATAAAAATACATAACGATATTATAACACATTACTATGAATATGTGATTTCGATAAAACACTCTGCACAAATTACAATAATCGTTCTATAACATGATATGCTACATTTTCTCTATCTCATGGCATGATGAGCATCCCTTATATGAACTTCTGCATTCCAATAATTTGTATTACTTCCAGGATTCACATAATGAATTTACGGAATTAATTAACCATGTTACAAAAGGGTTATCTGTGATGTGCCATTATCTTAAAATTCTTTAAATTTATCTACTACCATAAACGTGTCCTATTACGTTCTGTCATGGATGCACAAATCCACAGTCAAGATTCTTTATGCAAAATATAAATTGTTTGTCTTAATTAAAGGATACAGGAGCTACGTAGACATTTATTTCTTTTCTAAATAATTCTAACGAATTGAAATGAATATGGTAGTGTTTTTAACTTCGTTAAATGTTTTTGGCGATAAAATCCGCCGTCTAGCAATTATCTCTTAATACGAAAATTATGAAAATATTTTACAGATGGCGCTATATTTAAATATTTTTTCCAGTGTGGAGATATATATCGCTTGTCCTAATTGTGAGCCACGAAAAGCAGATGATCGGAGAATGACAAAATGCATGTCACGCACCTCTGCAAGTGCGACCCGTAAAAAGGCCAGAGAAATGTCAAAAAAACCGACGAGCTGACAAGTTCCGTTAAACAACGATGAAAACGTACCGTTTGTGCCCACTTCGATTTAACGATCTGTTTAAAACATAATAAGAAGCACAGAGTAACTGAATGTAATCAAAGCGTACTGAGTTCCGCGTTTAATTATCAAATTTCCTTCATCGGTATCTTAACGAAGTACAAGTACGTCGCTGATCGTTTGTAGCGTAAAATGAATGACTTGAATTCTTCAATAGTTCTAACGAATCCTCACGGCTTGAGGATTAATCTTGTTTAAATAATAGTATTTCGATTACAATGTCTATTACTTTTTATTCAAAATATACCCAGCTGTACTAATATCGTCAGAAATCAAGGGTAGATCGGTTTGCAGTGTACAGTAGACGTAATTTGTATAACATCTCTATGATTTACGAACAAATATTAATAAGTGTTTAACGATTTTGTTGTAACGATTATCGAATTATTGAATTGAAACTTCTTTAGGCGCGTTACGCGCAAAACCTCTACGCAGTAGGAGTAAAACCGGCACGATTACGATTTCCGTGTCCCCTACTTTGAAGGTTAAATTTGTGTTCTTGGGGTCATTTTAAGAAAAAAACTGTATATGTTATAGGTACCAAATCGGCCTGGTTTAGCCGGTAAAGTAGATTTCCTGTATTTTTATTAACCTCCAAATATAATATAACCTAACCTAATACGTCAATAATATTCACTGCTAATTGAGTTTTAATACATAGACATTTCTTGAGTCTCGTATAAGCAGTTGTGAGCGGAGCCTTTACGTTCCCCCGACTATCATTTCGGGAGGGAGGCAGTTGTTCTGCAACTTCACACAAAAAAAATGCCATACAACATAAATTGTTGGAAATTTAATTGTCTACAAAAAAGGTCTCTTGATATTTTGTCATATTTCGCATAGTTACCGAGATATTTGCAGATTTATAAAAAACTGGAAATCTACTTTACCGGCTAAGCCAGGCCCACGGAAATCGTAATCTCCCCGTAAAACCGATCTGGCGATGAAACGATGAAACGATGAAACGATGAAACGAAATTCTATTCTATTGAAGTGAAACATCTTTAGGCGCGGTAGACGTACAACGTCGACGCGGTAGGAGTAAAACCGATCTGGCGATGAAACGATGAAACGATGAAACAATGAAACGAAATTCTATTATATTAGCATATACGGTTGAGGGTTCGGCATTGCTTAATAAAGATTATGATACAATTCCGATGATGCTTAGTGGAGACTTCAACGTGAACTTTGCATCGGAACAATCAAAATTATTAATAGAATTTTTTAAAAGTAAATTAAGATTGGAAATGGTAAATAATCCTAATGAAGCGACAACAAGATCAGGAACAACTCTCGTTGCAGTATTTGCAAGACATTTAGACAAAATTGATTCAAGAATATTTATATCATATTTTAGCTATCACAAGCCAATTGTTTCAATAATAGAATCAGAAAAGTAAATGTCATAAAGTGTTTCACTTCATCCATGTGCTCTAAGTACACACCAATTTAAACTATCTTTTATTTATAACTAGTGTTCTTATAGAAATTTCGTCCACCGTATTTCGAGCCGGCGCGGTGCGGATCGCCGATCACATGTGTCTTGAAGGGTCGCGAACGAGAATGAAATAAGAAATAGAAAGACTCACCCGTGACGCTGAGTAGCGACATGTTCGAAGATGTTCGGGCAAATCGGCTTCGCGTTGAGAGTTTCGCTTAATTGGCCGAGCGTCACTTGACGCGGCGGCGTTCGGATCCTTTGGAAAGTGATGCAGCTATATAACGAGGCACGCCGGATCGAAGGAGCACACTCGCGTATTTCACCGTACAGGCTTTCGGTTCCGCCCGGCACCGGTGTTCGATTATTTTCTTTTCGCACTGTGCGCCTGGCTAGCACGCGGTTCACGTGTGCGACACGCGTGCGTTTATGCGTGCATGTACATATATATATAATACGTGTCGAGTCGAATATATGTATTCATATAATACGGTCTTGTATGTATATATATATATATGTGTGTATATATAAATAAATATTTATATATAACCGTCTATATATGTGTATATATATAGGGAAATATTACAGAGCAAGAGAAAGATAGAAGAGATACAGATAGCGGTTCAGAGGGACAGATAGCGAGTGGGGGGCAGATAAACAGAGATAGAGAAAGACACAATATTATATACGTGTGTCGCGAATATGGCGCGTCCACACGAATCGAAAATCTCAGGGCAGGAGTGCACGAGTCGCAACGGTGTCACACGCTTCTCCCGCTGGTCTGTCCTCTGTTCCTCCTGTTTTGTCTATCTTGTGTTCGTTATCGTGACTTCCGTCCCTCTCTATCCGTCTATCTCGACTATGTATATTCTCGGCGTGTACTTTTTCGCAGGGAGTTTATTGCCACTGCTTATGCTCTCTCTTCTGTTACTGTCGTCGGAAGCTAACGCGCAAGCAACACGGAACAACAACCGCTCCTCTTCAACACACTCGTCCCTGTGTATCGTACGTGTCTAGCTCGCGTTGCTATTGTATGTTGCTATCTCACGTGGGGGGAGGCGGATTCACGCGTGCTGTACACGATGCAGTCAAACCGGCCAGCTCCACACGAACAAACAACGACGACGACAACGATGATCGGCCCACGACGACTCTTTAGTGTATCACTCGCGCCTCTGTATTCGGACACTGATACCTCCACGAATGCACAAAGACCACGCGCGTACTTTTTATTCCGTTCCGTGATTCCTCGACACACCGTGAGAAAACCGGTGTGCGCGTGGAAGCGGGGCAAGGGAATTAGGGGCTAGGAGGTTAAGGGAGGTGGGAACGGTGAAAGATAGAAAGAGAGAGAAAGAGAGAGAAGGTGAGGAGGGTGAGACAAAAAGAAAGAGAAAGAGTATCTCCGGTGAAAGCTCGCCGGTGGTTTGATCAGTACACGCCGATAAACGTGCTATATATCTGTTGTTCACTGGGTTATACACGAGGGGTACCGTTATAATCGTAACCGTTTACATGTAAACGGCACACCGTCGCGGAATCACACACCGCGATTATTATCGACTCGGCGTAACAGCGAGAGGCTGTTGGTCACGCGCAAAACCGTGCACCCAGCACGTTCTGCCGGCTAAGGCGGTTACTGTCCACGCTTTCGGCAACCGCTACCACCACTTCTATTCCTCTCGCCGCGCTCTCCGTTTTCTGTTCCCCGTGTGCCACGTCCTGTTGCTCCTCCGCGTTCGGCTTGCACGACGATGACGGAACTGCTAACACTGTTGCTGGCGACGTCGCTCGACAGTTAGACGCTCCTTTTGTCGTCGGCCCTTGCACGATCCTCGGGATTCCTAGCGGCGAGTCGTCCTTGTGGTCTGACTTTAATAGCGAGGCGGCGAAGTCGGCGGCACGAGGGTGATAGTAACGATGACAGTAGTAGTAGTAGTAGCAGTGGTATGGGAACGTCAACGGCGGCAACGCCAACACGACGCAGCTTCTGGTCCTCCTCGGGTCGGTGGCCACGGTGTCGGTGGCGGTGGCGGTGGCGGTGTCGGTGTCGATGTTGTCATCTACCCGGCCGGAACGAGGCAGCATCGCCGTGGCACCGCGGTGTTTCGCTTCCTCGGACCGCTTTTCTGCACCGTAGGTTCGGCCGAGCGCCTCTCGCTTCAGGAGGAGCGCCCACCGTGCCACCTTTCTCGTTATTATCATAGTAGCTGGGGCTGCAGTTCATGCGCCGGTTCGCACGTATCCCGTGCTCGTCAAGGAACCGTACACCAACGACAGCCGCCTCGTCTTCGTCGTCGTCGCGAGCCACGACCGGTTACGGGCATTTCACCGCGATCTCCGGACACAGGGGAACCATACACGCAAAGGAGCTAACGAAGGTGACGGAAAGAGTGATAGGGAGGGGAAGAGGGAGAGGGAGAGAGATGGAGAGAAAGAAAGAGAAAGAAAGAGAAGAGAGTAATCGAACGAACGAGTGAGAGATAAATCAGGATAAACCGAAAGAAAGAAAAGAAACGCACAGGTACTTTATGCGGCGGGGGTTGGGGAACTCCCGAGGAATTGGTCGGTTCGTATATGAAGCAGAGGTCGTGTAAAACAAGAGGGGGAGAGAAATAGGGACAGAAACGGAGGGAAACGGAGGGAGCAACGACGAGGTTACGACGGGGATGTAGGAGAGACGAGAAACACGCACCACGACAGAAATAATGAACGGGATATATCGTCGCGAACGAAACGATCGAGTTTCACACTGGTCTAACGATGCGCTCCGTCGTTGTGCCCGCACTGATCCCCGACGTTCCGTGCACGTTGTTTCCCCCTGATGATTGTTGATTATACTACGGTATACGAAAAGACGAGACTGCACCGTGGCCGCGGACGTGTGCGGTGCACCGGATGCACTACCACATTAATGCGGTGAAACGTTGTTGCGAGCGTACGCGGACTGCTCGACGTCGAGCACTGTGCGGACGGAGACGCCTCCGACTCGCCGCAGCCATCTTGCTACGTCAAGCGGGTAGCATAGAGTCGGCGCCGTGGCCAACGAGGCCGAACCTATAGCGACCCCTACCGACGGCAACCGATCGTTTCGGCGAACGGACACGAAATCAGCCACCCCTTACGGCCGCCCCCGCGGAACTGCCGTGCATTTCGCTCCGATTGTTTCCTCATTTCTAATTCGACGTTACCATCGACGATTACATGCTCGATTGATGCACCGCACCGGCCGGCTCTCTTTTCAGACCACCACACGTCTTACTCGACTTGTACCCGTGCCTGAATCGTTACTCAGATTTATACAAGCACCCGATCGCGACCGAACCACGCTGGGGTATTTGTCCGCTCTAGCTGGCCAAACCCAAAGGCGATTTTGTCAAACTCGTCGTGTAGAAAAATGAGTTTTCTCTGTTCGAGTTTAATGTCGCGTCAACAGCGAGGTCATTAGTGACAACTTCGATTGACAAGTTAAATATTAGAGTAGCTTGTTAATTAATTTCAAGTTCTTCAATTTTTCTCCAAATTTTCCTTAAGTGATGGTTTTAACTTAAGTTTCTCAAGAAGGACATAGTACTTAGAAAAGTGCGAGATCAAATGATCTATTGTAATTGTAGATGAGCACTCAACACATCCAGAATGTGGTACTTTTGAGAGAATATTGGAATGCGTAATTTCGGTATTCTAATTCGTGAAATGACTACGTTGTCTTTTTTTGGGTAATGAAGTATGTCTTTGATGAGTGATTCTTGAGAAACGTTTGAGACATATTTGTGTCGTGTGCAGGGACTAATTGATTCCATACTAACTCCCTTTGTAATTGCTTTTTGCTTCTTTTATCGAATCATCCATATGCAAATAATTGTAGTTGAATCTGGTAGTGAAATTGACGGCTTCTTGACCGGCTTGATCGGCCTTTTCGTTGCCAGGAATATCAATATGGCCGGGAATCCATATAAGTTTTATTTTTGTAATTTTTCATACCAACGAATGAAAAGTAATAAATTGCTGCCATGCTTGATGCAAGTAAGAGCATAGTGGGAAGTATCATTAGCGGACATACGCACAAGGATCGTATAGAGTCACTACCACAAAGACGCAGAACCAAACAAGATAATTATATGGAATATAGAAATGAATTCTAATTAACTGCGTCAAAACTGACTGACGAACTCTTTTCAGAGATTAGGATGAAAGTTTATGCCTAAACGATATATAGAACAGGAGTATTACTAAGACAGCGACCCCAAACGTAAGGCTAGTATTGTTCAAGAATATTTGTTGCATAACTATACAAAATTATTACAACTACCACATTATTCACCGAATATCAACGCCATTGAAAATTTATAAGACAATCGCATATAAAACTGCCGAAGAAATGTTGTAGCAACGATAATAAGAAGAATGAAGTAATATTGCCATCGAATATTTGAAAAGAATAATTTGTAATATGTCTTAACGTTTAAAGAAAATTATTAGTCCAAAGGTTTATCCTATAAAATAATCACCTTGTAAATATAAGAAATAACAAAAAACTATAAATTTTCAATTGTCCGAATATTAAAGTAACGGTAAAATTAGATATTAATTAATTTAAAGTGTGTTATTTAACAAATATTGTAAATTATGTAAATAAAATGTATGCCATTGTTAACCAGACCGAGTATGTTGTTTACTCATTATGAGCAAAATTAAAAATCCTGGGGTGTCAGAATATCATAGATACTTACTATAGATCGGGAAAATACCCCGCTGCACAATAAGCCAGAATTGCAAATAGCTGGACAAGATTCATATCTCTGTTAATTACACATTATTAATTATAATCAGAACGCTTACAGCCGTTTTGGGTGTCATAGAATTTAAGTCTGGTATTACTTATTTGCTGTAAGTGAGAAACTATAAAATTACCCTTATAGGAGTGTTTCAATCCAAGAAATTGAAACTTTTCTTGTTGATTTCTAATGTGATTTTAAGCAATTAATGTCTCATGGATGTACCCTCGATAGTAAATAGTTAAAGTGTTAATATTAACAAAAGTTATGATTTTTACTGATAGTGAGTATGACATCTCAAACTAAGTTTAAACGAATAGACTTAAAATTACAAAAAAAAACGTAATTTGAACAAAAGTTAGCATTGACATTGTTATTAGTATATGTTGCATCATATCCTCTTCTCTCAACTCGTTAAGCTACTCTTTTCGACTTATTACAAGGATACTTATTAAAATAAAAAATTGTGTCACGATTACAGCTGCAAAGAGCTGCAACTAAATTCTAAATTCATCTCAACGGCAGCATCCCTAAACATAATAGTGAAACAATTTTGATATACTTAAACATACCAAACAAGTTACAAAATTCTTATCTTAGTCCGATATAAAGAATATCGAACATTTATTTTATACGACAGTCTAATAGCTACTAATAACTACGACTATGGTAAGAGGTAAAAATATAAAATATAAAAGTTTCTTTTCCTAAAAACAGATAAATATCTGTTTTATAGACATCCATGCTTAATTGACAATAATATATTCGGTTAGAATATTTGGTCACAGTCTACCTTAATCAAATATTAGCTTCAAGACGTGAAAATTGTTTATTTTGTACCTCCTATTTTATAGAAACGGCTATTTTTCCCCACGGAATTTGCTTTTCTTTTTCGTACGTGGATCAGCGGGTTGCTTTGCGCGAAGCAATACGCAACCGTGTGTACACGTTGTTAATTATTGTGATAGGCATCGTGCCAGATTGCGTTTAAGCGCATCTCGCGCACAGGAATCGCCACGTGGGGAACCGTGTGCCGGAAATTGATTAACCGCGACACGCCGCGCCGTCGAGCTCGAAATCTGTAGCTTTAATGGGTTCATTACCGGCGAACGGTCGTTCTAGAGAAGGCTGGAGTTTGGGAAAAAATTAGCGGAATTCTCGAAATGCGTTTATTAGCTGTACAAATTAATTCGTTGCCCTCACTTAATCTTAATTTCAGGCTTTAATTGAAATTTTCAAACACACATGAAATCCAAACTCCATTTCCTCGAAATCAGAAAAACGTCGGTTGCATTTCATTCGGTTTTAGGTGCCTCAGGTGTAATATAATGTCGAATCACCCTGTATTCAACTTTTTCTTATGTACATGTTGAAAGGACGAATTTTGGCACAGTTTACGAATTTTTGAAGCGCTCTGCGGTGTTTCAGCCATTCTGCAGCTATCTCTGCGCGCGGGCTCGAGAAAAGGTCTTCAAACGGTTTCCTACCGCGTTTCAATCAATTTCCCTATGAAAGTGGCGTGGATATACTACATGTATGTATAATAATCCGAATATTATCCTACAATTTAATCACATTTCTTGGTACTCAAGGTCGCCTGAAGGTAATGACTTAACACTTTCATCGCCATGTCACCCATATCTAGGTGACGGAATTATTTCTACAGAATTGAAAATTAATTTTTACGTTGGTAGATTGAGTAGAAAATTCCCTTACGATCTAAGGAATAGAAGAGGTTTGAAATAGTAATTAATATCACAAAACTAAACTTCTTAGTTTTTGTTTTGTTAAATATATTCCTTTGATTTTGTGTAGCTTTTATGATTGTCGAGTGGGCGATGAACGTGTTAAGCATATTCAAATGTATTTTTTCAGCAGCTACAAGATGAAACAAAAGAAAATGAGTTTTCCCGATAAAAAATAACGATGAAAAAATATAACTAGGAGAAATTATGAAAAATTAACCTGACAAAAAAATTGTTCTTCCATGATATTCCTCCTTCGATACCACTTAAATTATGCCATAAATATTTGTTGTGCCATTAAAAAGAAAGGAGATATTAGGTGGCCTCCTTCAGCTGAGACACCCTGTATAAGGTTCTATTGTTCAAATATAGCTGAGGCTCTCCAACGCCATCTTTATGTATATAAAGTAAAAAGTAAGGTGAAGTAATCAATTTCCCGGCGTTATGAAATCGATTTAAGACGCATCGGGACGAGTAGCTCCCCTACAGTTGACTCATCTCCGTCTGACTAAAATTGCGTCTTTTTGTATTCAAACCACGCAATGATTTCCTTGGACGATTTTCCGGCGCAAAGGGATTCCAGTATTTCTGCTGTTTGTTCCACTCATATAGTGACTAACCTTGTCAACAACTGCTTTATTCAGATTTGCCTTACCTACTTATCTGAATTGTGGGGATACCCGAAAAAATGCTGGATTTATTTGCACTGCCCTGTATAAACGCTACTTAGCGGGCGTAATCACCAATATAGGAGAGAGTTCGTCCAACAGTATCGGTCCGAGAACAGTTCGAACGCGCACAGTTAAGGGAGGAAATTGGTTCATTCGGATAACTGCACGTAAAGCGTTCCCGGTCGCGTGAGGAGCGACCGTAATATAAAATTGGACAAGCCGGGGGACACGCAACGTCTGGAATTTTCAGTTCCTGCGGAACCGTATCCGGAATGGAACGATCTATCATCCGGGCGGACTAATGATATTCTCAGCGTTATCAGGGGGCAACGTCCCATAAAAATTCTTTACTGTCCCGCCCCTGCAGACAGCGCGGTTTAAGTTCCATCTTCTTTCGTCGGGACCTGAATTTCACCGGTCTCAGCAAACAAACCCTCGACTACGTCTCTAGGTATTGCTAACGGGTTCATTATTCCTCGACCAGGTACACGCATCAACTGCTGACTTGTAATACCAGCGGAATCGTTTTCCTTGTTCCGTGGTAATCCAACCAACTCTTATCCTCGACACAATGGCTGGCGCTCCTATGTAGTCACTGACATGTCTGACCTAGAACCACTGTATCAGCAAAGGGTGCACGTTACACAGACTCCCACGAAAAGTATCTAGACATTGTGTTCCCATGTTTAACGGTATATATGTGCGAGGGAAAGAATCTCTCGTGTATTGTCACGGTGGCAACAGGTTATGAATAGAAAATAGATATTTACGCGGGGACGTAGAATATTTGATGCACGTCGAGCCTCTTGCATAACTCGTCGGTGGCAAGTCTGTATTCTCTAAAAAGGAACAACGCCGACGTGATCTGGGGTAACGTAATGGCAGGTATTATAAATAGACTGCTATGCTATCGTGTTATCAATAAGAGATACGCCGTGTACACTTCCATCGATACAGTCGGCGCACAGTGTTTGGAAACTTGCACGAAATATGTATGTTCAACCTTTGCTTTTTATGCTTTCGTGCGTTTCAGGGGCGCGGGGTGGAGGAACTCGTTCTAACCGTTGATTGAAAAAAACCGCCGCTAATTTGCTCTGCAGGGTAGTCGTTATGCTTCCGTGACTATAGACAACGACCAGTCCATCGGCTATAGGTTGTATGTGAGCTCTAGGGTGAACCATATTTTCCGACAATGAAATTTTAGCACACCGCACTGTGGTTCGACCTCCTTACATTCCAGAAAAATACAAGAAAATCTATGTTTGAAGTCCAACATAAATTCAAATTAATATTCCGGGGTGCTTAAGGTTGGTAATTACAGATCTGATGTCAAAATTACGAAAAATAAAATGGCTGATCCACAATAAAGCAGTAGTTTAATAGAAAAAGAAAGAATTAAGAAAAATTAGTTGAGGATACTCAAAATCAGCAATGATAAGAATAAAGTATACAGTTTTGTGATTTCTTAATAAAAAAAATTAATGGAAAAGATGTTTAATAGAATATCATACCTAATTATTCATTATTTTCTGTGAGTAGAGCTTTAACAATCCCGTTCAATTCAAGATTTTCTTTCTTTGGCGCTTTCCTTATTGTGTTAATGTATGAATCCGAATTTGAATGGTTTTATTTGAAAAAGTTATTTGTTTTTCGAAAGTGTACAAGTACTTTGTGCACCCATCATAAATTGGGATAAAATGTTAATAACAAAACCTTCAAATTCGTCTAAACTTTTAAAGACTTGGCACCATTTGGCATGAATCTAATTGATGCCGAATAACAGAGTAAACCCTTGTCTCTTAGAAACGAAAAGAATTGAATCTGGTGTTTCATATCTGTGTCTCCCTCGCACTCTATATTTCTTATTCTCGCTCCTACTCGATGGCAGAGAAACAAAACGCACTTCAGTGCGTTTCTGATCGTATTATCATTATTTAAGCATCGTGACAATATATTGTGTGTTTTCTGTGTAATATATTTCAAGGAGCTTTGTTTGTATTTACATTACATTCGTTCTCATTATTTCGGCATTGTCATATGACATGGTTCATGTTGGCAGATCACGACGTATCGTGGATAAGTTAACGTGGTTGAGATTTAAATACGCTGAACATCATTACCGAATATATACGGTTATTCTAATATTCATAAAACTAATATTTAGCACGCTTCCATATACCCCACCACGCTTCACTTTTTCCGCCATATTCCCCTACTTTCTGCTATCTCGTTAAGGCGCCTTCACACTGCAAGTCACTTGGTTACAGTTCAGTTCTTGGAAAATCAATATCCGATAATCTAGTGAATATCTGGATACACAGTCCATTAACCTTTTACAGTCGGACCTATTTTAATCCCAAAACTGATTTCTTTTTCTGACATAAAATATATGCATTTTATACGATTTTTTCATTTTATGCATATGAAGCTGTTCCAATTTACACGTACAATAATTAAATGTTTTGTGATTTATTAAGTACATATTGAATAATGTCAAAATTATTTTAAACATATAACAATCTTTAGCAGTGCCTCAGAGTCACCACTCGAGTGCAAAGGGTTAATACCGTTAAAATTAACGGAATATGAAGGCTATAATTTAATGATTAACTTCTCAACAATTCATTGAAAATATATAAAGCAGTAGCAACGTTACAAATCTTCGATCGCCGTCAAGTCGTTTTGTGAAATTGTTCAGCGTGAGAAAAATGTCGCAAAACATTATTCACTAGATATAGCTACGATCCCCCTTAGTGAGTCCTGTGATAAATATATGGCGTAACGAACGAATAAAAATAGAAATAAATCATGCTCCGGATTTCTCAAAAATAGTCGATATACGGTCGAAGAAAAGTGGAACTTTTGTGGCTTGCTTTCAATGCATCGTGTTTGTCGGTCGCCTACTCGTCTCAGGCATCACGCGAAAACCATTTTACCAGGATTCTATCTCAACTTCTGCTCGACATCTGATCATTTGCCCACGTCTGTCGTTCTAAGTGCAAGAGTGACGTAATACACTAGCGTCTTATTTTGCGAACCGACTGCCGCTTATTGTAAGAAGACCTTCCAATTTGCTAGGAGGTCTCCTCATGCTGGCTGGTCGAGAAATTTTTCTGACTACTGTCAATTCTGAAAATTTTATATACAAATCTATACAAATAGAGGCTGTTGAGCAACAGGTGAGAGAAAATTTAAGGGGTCACTTTTTGTGACTTTGTACGATGACAATTTACACCGAAACCTGACAGAGTTTCGAAAATTAGTTATTCTGAATAGCTATTATGAAGAACCGAAAAATTTGACTACATGCGGTTCAGGGCTGTTCTTTCTTTTGGAGGACCAGATGTTTTTAACTTTCTTGAACACTTTTTTAACTTTTTTTTATGTAATCCTGTAGATATCGATGAGAACATTACGAAAATGTAAGTATTATTGTTAGGACTTCACTGGTTTATAAGTTATACGTATGTGAACATGAGCAGTTGTAAGCGTTTTTGACAGGTTAGAGCGTCGCCATATTGGATATTCGTTGTGTGGTAGATTTAGGACTATTGAGCGCATGCGCTGGATAGATACGCGTGTAAACATAAGCAATTTCAAGTGTTTTTCACAAATTAAAGTATCGTCACATTAATATATTCGCTGGGTGGTAGACGTAGGACTGTTGAACGCATGCGCTAGATAATATGGTATATTCGCGGATCGGCTAAGTAGTATTGAGCGCATGTGCTAAATGGCACGGTATGTTTACTAGATAGGAGCACATGGATCAATGAAGCTGATTTTTATATTTTTCTGCTGTTTGTTGTACATTTTATTGTTGATTTTAATTTTAATGTGTGGATTGTTGCGTAAATTTAAGAAATGTAGTGATCATCGCATCGGTGCGATATGAATATGATATGCACTATATAGCGGCGCTTTAACCTGTCAAAAAGGCTTAAAAGTGTTCAACTTTATACGCGTATAACTTCTGAACCAATGAACTCCTGGCAATAAAACTTTCATTTTCGGTGTTTTCTCGTCGAAATCTATTGGACTGCATAAAAAAAGTTAAAAAAAATTGGTTCTCCAAAAAAAGGTTTAACCCGGTTCGGTTTCGGTTCTTAAATCACATGTTTCTGAATCCATTCTACAGTCTTCTGTACCAGTTCTATTATGATTTTTACAATCTACAGAATTTTTACTAATTTACTGTAAATAATACCACAATATGTTGTAATTACAGATTACTGAGTGTGTAGAAAAATTTTTTGGAAATTATTACAAATAAGGGAGTAAATATTGTGGGAACAGGACCCCCCCCCCCCCCCCCCAGACCAAATACCGTATGGAGATTGGGAAAAGTCGGAGGATTCCGTGGGTGTGTGCAGGAGCTGAACAGCTACAAATCGCGAGGCTTTCTTTTTCCTAAGATCCTATAATATGTACAGGGTATTCGCGTTATTGCCTCATCCAGTTATTTGTCGCAAATGATTAATACAAGAAAAAAATGGCAGAGTTCAAAGTTGTGCTCTTTGGCATGACTAACACGATAGTACATGCATAACAATTTTTTCTATTCAAAGTATCGGAGAAATTGAGGTCACCTTCAACTTTTTCAATGAAATATTATATATTTGTTTAAAGTTCAGAAAAGTCGAGAGTTACAATATTTGACTTTAATAAAGAAGGCGTATGCATTACTACTTATAAAGAAACATTAACAGACATCTACAAAATGTAATTAAATTATCATTGGAAATTGTATTCTCAATAATGGCAACCATTTTGAACATAATATGTAGTTAACATTAAAAACACCTTACTCCTACTTTACCCATTAAACAAACTGATTTAATCACTCTACATCCGACAACAATCATACTTTAATCATACTACATACCATAAAGAAAACTAAATTAATATCCATTGTTCAAATATGATTGTAAATATAGTGAAATTAAAAGCAGCAAGTTCACGACTTTGACTGCCAATGCAGCCACCTCAAAAATTCCATAAAATGAAAGATATGTATTTAACAAAATAAAAATTTAAATGATAAAATGTATGCTACTAAGTAGTTTGGTATAATCAATTAATATAGTAAAATGAATTGTTCATTCCGGACAAATAATTCCGTCATCCTTATATGGGTGACATGGCAGTCAACGTGTTAAGGATGATAGACCTCTTAATTTTCAATGAAAAATAGAGGACTTATTTAGATGATATAAACGGCGATGTATAGATACGGAGAAAATTCATAATGAAATTGGTGTGTGACATTATATTGAATTGTGGGTGGGAAGCTGCACAAAGAAACTGCTTAATATTCGAAGCACGTTCCAAGTGGTTTTCCGCAAGACTGAAACTTGCGATAGAAACCGCAGTTCGTTCATTTTCTTCATCCAACTTGACGAAACTTCGCCAACGAAGTTTCTCCCACTGATTTCCCTGGGTTCCATTGTGATACGTTGCCTTTTCCTTGAATGCAGTATCCCTGTTGGTTGTTGCTTTATTTCGTAATTTGATTGCCGACGGTCGTACACTACATTGCTTTTGGGGATAACGCGTGATTCAGAAGTGTTTCCCTGGCCAACAGGACCATTTCAAACTGTTGGGCAAGCAAGACGAACAATATCGTACAGAAAATTCTAAGAATTTGTGTGAGCCGTAATGACTAGACTGTGGATCTTCATGCAAAAGAAATATTGTCAAACTCAATTATAAGGAACTGAAGATAAATTAAAATGTAATTTCGTAAGTGGCATTTCGATTGCAAAGTTTACGCATACATCGAAACACTACTGTATCCGAGTCTTACATAGGTTACCCAACATTTAAACAGATTAAAAATGCATTCGTGAACTCTCGACGATTCGGAAGGGTTCAAAAAATGATTGAGCCCAGAAATATCGTAGGAACGATAATATCGAAGGATGTTTCTTTATAAATGAGACCATACTTGCTTCAAGTCATTTGCAATAATTGGGAAACGCAAATGTGGCTAACATTACTGTCACAACACCGTTTCCAGTTATACGCATTGATTTCGACAAGCACACAAGCTCTAGGATTGGTTTCCAATCAGGAAATCGAATACTAATGACAACAAAGCTGGGCTCTATGATACAACTAGCATTAAGACCATGCGAACCTATGTACGTGGCAAATACTAGGGATTAAGAGCAGATGGGATTCAACAATAATGGCAACAGCTGCATTTGTATGGAAAGATACGAAACGCAGACCGCATAAAGCTGTGAACACAGTATTCAACAGTCAGCAGAAGATATTGACTGTTGTCAAGGATTATTAATATTGCGATTCGAATCAATGATTAGATTCTGGCCCACGTTGTGACTGCCAATGCCATTTTAAGAAAAGCAGGTGTTTGTTGTACGCCTATAGACCACTCAGTTTCCAGTAAAAAAAATGTCATTTGACCAACCGTGCTGCTATCAATGATACTTGATGCATTGCAGGCTCCTACATGGTGAAGAAATGGATAGTGATTTTGTAGATCATTTTTAAAATTTTAAGGAATGAGATCTTAATGAAGCTTTAGGAGGACGTAACACTTGCAAAAGTATTCGAAAGATATAAACAGCCCTCAAAGATTAGAGTCCGAACCATATCTGGTCGAATATCTCGGGAACTATTAAGCTAGAGTAATGGTTAAAATTGCAAAGTTGTGTATTTTCTAATATGGAATACAGCCGCCTAGCTCGATTGTAGATATCTTAATTTGTTTAAAAAATACATTAAAAGTCACACTTTTTTGTTAATTTTTCCATTCAAATGTTAATCCATGTTCTACAATATTTGTGTGTGAGAAGTATATACCTAAATATAAAATACGGATAAAATAGAATTTTGATTTCTGCACTTTAAAAAAAGTGATTGTAATTTAAATATTTCGTCATTTTCTGCAAAATGGTGGCCTTATGTGCTAATAACTAATCAGATTGAAGATTTCTACGATTTTTCGAATAATTGTATCAGGGGTGTTACCGCGGGTATAACAATACTGCGCCGCCAGCGATCTCCGTCTTGCAAAAAATGCCGAAGTATGTCTAATTGTAAGTATAACATGTCATTTCACCAATTATGATTCGGACCCCAGTCTTTGAGGGCTGTTTTCACCCCTTCAATATGAATGATGGCCGTTGAAGAATATGTATCTAATATTTTTGCATAGGCTACGACCTCCCAAAGTTTCAGTTCGGGTTCGTCCGTTGTGAGACCTGACCTTCGTCAACTATCACAGATAGCATATATTTGGTTATTATTCTGAATTCGTGAATTTACAGGTGTTATTTCCTTTTGCAACTTTGAAACATCACTCCCAATAATACAACTACAGAATGCAATATTGTACACATCCTGGTCGTGAGAATCTCAATCTAGGGTATGAGAGATCATAGAACACAATGCAAAGGATCTCTGCGACACAGTATGGAATGTCTGGTACCCTAAATTCGTAGGTGTTGATACGAAGGACACGAACGGTTGTGTAGAATTCGAAACAAAGATGCTAGGATAGTATAAATCGATATCGACATTCTGCAGGACGTAGGAACATACTAACGATGACCTCGTAGACACGTAGAAATAGATACTGATGATGTGCTGGTAGAATATAATGTAAAACGTAGACGGCAAGAAATTGTAGCAAACATTACGGTGCACTAAGGAATAGAAACGTTGATGGTTAAAGCACACGAGTGTAGGAATTACGTGACTGAACTTATTCATTAACTTAACTTGTGAAGATTAGAATTATGAATTAATTGCACTTATCGTACTATGGATTTTTAAATTATTAAGCCAATCTAATTAAACCTTGGACCAGTCATCGAAACTTCAATAAACTCGGTACTAATCATATAACACACGAAGTACCTGATGCTGCGAGGTTTAAATGATGGGTCTCGTAGGTTCGAATGTTTTTCATTATCCATGAATTAACCAATTGGAGGTTAATCATACATAAGGTGTATGTAAAAATTCATACATGACTTATAAGTAAAATGATTATGATATTTAATCTTGTTGTGCAATTGTTTATTTACTATCGGTGTGTTTACATAACCAATTTTATTATCGAGTGGTACCATATGTATTTCGTATGTTGTGTATCATTAATAAGAAAATTGAAAAAAGACATGAACTTTAGCATACAGCTAGGTGGAGAAGAAGAAACGTCAAATGAATTTAATATTACTGGTACATTATTTACAACCTACTAAAATTATTAAGAGAATTTTCGGTCAATTTTAATTAGTTGGCAATCCTGCTTCGTTAACGTAGGTACAAAGTGAACGCCAATACCGCGGTTCTGATACACGTTACACAGTAATATGGCGTCTATAACATTTCATTAGCATGGTCCCAGATATCTATCGCGATGGCAAAATCAGTTCGAACATTGTGACGAGTATACTTCATTGATCGACACGGTAACATCTCTATAACGTTGAAGATAAACTGTACAAAAATACGATCTCGGCCTTAGCATGTAAAACATCGCCGGATAAGTAAAAAATGTATTTTTCTAGAACCGACAACTTCTGTTGGGTTGCTACGTATGAAATGTCTGATATTTGACAGAGACATTAAATCAACATAACTTTTTCCTAAATAAATCTTGTTCACCAAAGCAAGCATCATTGTAATATAGGATTTTAGGAAAAAAGGACGGCAACGGCCATACCGGAAATCGCGATTTGTAGCTGATCAGCTCCTGCATATACCCACGGAACCCTCCGACTTTTCCTAATCTCCATACGATATTTGGCCTGGGGGGTTCTGATCCCACAGTAAGCAACATATTCTTTCAAAGAACAACTAGTTTCTTGGTTACATTACGGTAGAAATTGACTTTTTTTTGTCCTTCACTTTCTTCATTTACAAGATTGTAAAGAGGAGGCTTCAAGTTGCAAATCCATGACAGTTTCATTTACGACAAAAATTTTTGAGAGTTTTTGGAGACGTTTGAATTTGCAGCATTTTTGAGGAAAAATAAATGTTCAGTTTTCCATCTGCTACATCATGTTAGATTATCCTAAAGGAAAATTGACACTTCATGGCGAAAGTAGTAGCTTCTATCTTTAATATGCGTCCAGGATTATAATTGTACAATAAAAATTGTAAAAATTGTATTATAAAATTATTGTACCATAAAAATTGTAAACAAATGTCTACTATATATTTTTACGAAATTACCATAATATAAGTATCGATAAGTCTTAGAAAAATAATTTTTAGAACCACTACAAAAGAAAACTCACTAGAATTTTTTGCTTTAAATAAACTCGAAGGTCGATATCATGTCAATTGTCAAGGGAAAAAAGAAAAACTCTATTTATGACTAAAACAAATTGAACAAATGTATATAATTTGATTAAAGTATATTAAAAGCCTGTACAATGTTTAAAATTAGTTGATTACAGCCATCCACTTGGAAAACTTACAAAACATCGACATGTTTCACTAAAACAAAGAAATTCCGTGCCCAACAGCCGAATGTCGCAGAACCCTCAAATAATTGCGTTTATTCAAGTTAGATCGTGAATATTACAGACAGCGTTTGTTTGGTGCAACTAGTTAGTACGACGAAAGCATCAGCCGATGTATTAATAACGTGTGCTACGATTTTTGGGGGAAACTGCATGCGCGTTAATTGCAACTTAACTATCTCCGAGCTCGTTTCACGATGACTGCAGTGCGTGCCTACGCATGGATTGTAATATTGCATGATATTAGGTGTATCAGTGAGACGCCTCAAGCAGTCGAAAAGCTACAACATGAGTTTGTAACCATCATGAAATACATTGGTGTAAGTATGTCTATCTCGTGTAAGTAGGTGTATATCGTGTAACTGGAATAGAATGGCAGCACGAGCTACAAAGGGGAAACCATGACTAGAAATTCGTATGCGTTGAGCGCATTGGAAAACATATTTCCCGTTGCACGGATCGATGCAGTGGTTTATCAGAGTTGCGACTGCAGAGATAGGACAGTACACGAAAGAAACGCAAAGAATAGTATTACGTTGTGAAACGTTGGTTCGGAATCAATTAAGGAGTGGTTTCGGTCTAGATCTTTGAAGAAATCGAATTTTTTTTACATTGCTCATATCTTTGATATTTAAACAATAAACGATTAAAACGAAATTTTGAAATTTTTAGAGTAACCAAAGTTGTGAGCTATCAAGCGTCGGCTGCTACATTGGCTTTTTTCCTATACGCAAAACATTAAACACTTTTTTCTCAAAACATCACTTTTCAAACTGATAGGCCAAAGATCTCAAAAACTAATTAATCAATTTGAATGAATTTTTTTTAAACTAAAGAATATGTTTTTTCCGAGGCAGTAAACCCTCAATATCTTGATTTTTCTCACGAATTTTTATAATTAATTTTTATATATATATATAATTAATTAAATTTATATATAATACTGACGGTTGATTAAAAAACTGAATGATTAATTTTTGAAATAATTTTAATTACTGTATTTCATTGAAATTCAGTTACATTTTAAAGATTTCTATGCATACGATCGTATTGTCATATTAGTACAGCAAATAAGTTTCATTATATTCGAAATTTCCGAAAACTACGACATTACTGATTTAGTAAAGCTAGATGGTTGAAATCGCGCAGTCAAAACTTAAATTCCGCATATTATAGGTCACTAAATTCGTCTCGAATTAATGTTTTGCAAAGAAAAAATTGTTTGAATTTTTAATATTGAAATTTATAGAAGAGTGATCTCAGATTAATTTTGATAGAAATCAATTTTGTCAGAGCACTGGAAATGTCTTAAAAATTGCGATAACATGTGAATAATGAATGATACTTAATATGTTATTGAAACAAACGATGATGTTTGAAATCTGTCTTCACAAGTGTAATTCTTATACAAAGATACTCAAGTTCTCCATCTACGCCATGCCTCTATCTGTGGTAGTTTCCGAGATATTCGTGGAAAATAGTTGCCAAGCGTCGAGGCCCAAACTTTTTATCATGACATTACGTATCAATAAAAATTGTTCGATTACACTCGAATGTGGACTCATTTTCATCGACAAAAGCTCCTCATTTAATTCGTAATACTTTTATGAAAATATATTGAAAAATGTAAAAGTTTAAATTTTCATTCGTGCATTTATATGCTTAAGCATATAGGGAATCACGCACAAATGAACATTATACATTATATGCCGTTGTTCAGTCGACGGATTTTTGACATTCGAGGCTTGGCAATGAGTTTATTCGAGCTGATAAATATTATTCGAACGTTTATTCGAAGCTTTCGAGTAAAGATACAGATAAAAGATGAACAATTGTTTAGACGCTACGAATAAATGAGCTTCAAATAAAAAGAGTATCTTTCTTCGTCTGATAAGTTCTCGTTGAATGAAAGTATTTATTCGATACTCGTCGAATAAAGGTACAAATTTTATTCGAACCTTTCAATAACGAATAAGATTTTCTTATTTTCTATTCGTTATTCTAAATATTTATTTTGATAAACATTTTATTCCTATTCAAATGATGCTATTTCAGGAGAAAAATTATTTGTAATCTATTTCAAAAATAATTTTATATGATTGTATTTCTGTATGTCAGTACGGACATAGCTTTAGTGCGTACAGTAAAACGGTGTCAGATGTGCGAGCACTCTATCTAAAATTATAGATCAATATAATTCTGTTATGTATAGAATTATATTTTTGATGTTATTCGGATACACTGAATGATAATTTTAAATAATATCATGTTAAACTTATTATTTAAATAATGTCATGTTGCAAGAAATTTTTAAAGAGTCGTATAGAATTATTTTTTTTAGATATCTTTGTATGAAATACTGCCTCGCAATCGCATAATATGGGTAGGAGCCGTCGAAAATTAATTTCGATAGTTAACATTTTTATCTCGTTACTACCTGCATTATTATCGAATAAAAAAGTAAAAAAATTAATTTTTATTATATATTATTTTGTTTAAGAATCATTATTCTATAAGTAGCACATTAATTTGCAAATTTTGATATTTATTCAGATTGTTATATAGTAATTACTTTAATCTTTCTACATCCATAGACTGTAGGACAGACCATAAAACAAGGATTCCAATGGTGAACAATAAGGAAAATAAGAAAGCGATAACAGTGTAATGAAATTATGCAATAAAATATAATTATTTTCCAAGAAATTACAGAATGGATAATGTCAGCATTAATCATTTATTTATTACCTGCGGTATTAAATACATTTACCTACACCACTGATGCGGTTGTGCGTAGTTGACGAGCAAATGTTCTGTTTTAGTAGAGAGCGCGGAACTTTTAGCGATGTGGTACTTCATAGGTCTACTTTACCTATTCCACGAAACCACTAGCGAGGCACAGACTTAAGATACCTACAGACATTGCATGCAATGCATTTTTCTGTCCACGGTTCTGAATTACCGACTCTGTAGAAAATGTCCTTTTATGATAGCGGACTCTATCGAAATGGAACGGGCAGGTGGTGAACTACATGAGGTTGCAACACATAAAGTGTGTGTCTGAGGAGGCTCGATTTTACAGCGTTGTCAGTTTTAAAACGCAATTGTATTCTTACAAAGATACTCCACGTATTATTCACTTGTGCCGCCTATTTTTTTTACAGGACTTCGAACCCCCTGGTAAAAATTTGGCGAACATGATAAAGAAGTTTGTATCCGACAAGGACGAACTTATGCACATTTAAAAAGAGAAAGAAAGATAGTCACAGAGCTGCTGAATACTGTGCACACTCGACAGAAAATTTATTAGTAACGCACTTGTGAGGAATTGTTTACAAATATTTGCAGTTAGGAAATATAGAATAGACCTTCAGCTACTTTCACATATAGTTTATCGTCACATTTTATTTCTGACTAAATAGTTATAAACAATTATTCTAAGTCTCGTTCTAAAATAAACTCAAATAATTTAACAAATCTCTGGTAAAAAATAATCTTCCTTGTGATCGGAGGTTCTAGAATGATGTCTCAGCTACATTTCTGTTGCAGTTTTATGTAGATTCGACGCCTAGTTAATTAGTTATTTACGATTTCCAGAGAGGTGACACAACGATTTGTGTGTTTACCTTTGACGAATACTCGGACTCTCCTTGTCTTACTCATTGCGGGCATAGAAGATAGAAGTTACCTCCACAAAAATTGTTCATAAATTACTTCAGGTAATTTTTATAAATATTAGCTCTCGAAGAATATAGAATGGACCTTCGGCAACATTCATGTATAGTTTTCAATTCGATTCTAGAAGAGGTTAATTAGTTATAAATAATTTCTGTTACTCTTGTTCTAATGAAACTGTGCATACTAGTGAGAATTGAATATCTTGTATACTCCAAATGTCCATGCATAAAAGTGAATCTGTATCTCGAGTACTATTAGCTATTTTTACTAAAAAATTGGGTGGTGATGTAACCAAATATATAATCGTTGTAATCGTTAAACAAACAGAGATAACAAATTCATTAATTACATTTTTTCAATATAATTATGCTTAGTAATATTCACGTATCATAAATTATGCTGGATCTCGAGTTTTATTACTTACTTCTACTAAAAAATTAGATGGCAAGATGGTCAACGGAGTGCTCGTCGACATCATCCACAAAAGGAATTGTTTCAAATATTAACCAGCTAGAGATGATAAATTTATCAGTGAATTGTGTTCGATAAATTAATGCACGCTAATATTCATGTGTCAGAAGATATTCAATATCGCGAGTTCCATTACGTATTTTTACTGAAAAATTAGATGGTCAGATAGTCGAGGGAGTGCTTATCGACATAATTAGCAAAAGGAATTGTTATAAACATTAAACAGCCAGAGATAGTAACTTTATTAATTACATTTGCTTGATATAATATTGTTTGGAAATATTCATGGTTTAAAAGTTGTTCTGTACCTCGAGTACGATTAGCAATTTTTACTAAAAAATTAGTTGATGGATAGACAAGGGGATGCTTGTCGACATCGTTGGCAAAAGGAATTGTTATAAACATTAAACAGCCAGAAATAATAGATTTATCAATAATTATTATCACGGCAATCGAGATCTACCGAAATTAGTTGGGGTAGGGAGCGTTGCGCTTCGCTGCGCGCTGCGCATCACTGGCTACTTAAGCTCGCGGAGCGCGCTCAATCAATCAGTCGGGCCGGGCCCTCCGGCAGGAGCGGATGGGCTTCGGGACCAGGAGGGTCTTCCAGCGGTACCCTGGCCTCTCCTGTCTACCTTGGGGATGACCAGTGGTCCTCCAGAGCTACCTTTGCCTACCTTCAGCTGGCTTAGGGTGGACCAAGGGTCCTCCACCAGTGGTCATCCAGAGCTACTCTGGGCTACCCTTGCCTACCCTGAGGGTGACCAGTGGTCCTCCAGAGCTACCCTTGCCTACCTTCAGCTGGCTTAGGGTGGACCAAGGGTCTTCCAACAGTGGTCTACCCTGTGGTTGACCAGTGGTCATGGAGAGCTACTCTGGCCTACCTGTGCTTACCTTGAGGCTGACCAGTGGTCTTCCAGAGCTACCCTTGTCTACCTTCAGCTGGCTTAAGCTTAACCAAGGGTCCTCCACCAATGGCCTACTATTGTCTACCATGGTCCACCTTTAGCTAGCTTAGGGTAGTCCAAGGGTTATTTAAAACTTCCTTGGCCTACTTTAAGCTAGCTCGGGGGGGGCCATGGACTCTTCAATGCTTCCTTCGTTTACCTTGGGTTCTGAGCCGGTCCAGTTTCGGTACCCGGCATGCAGTCATTACCGTGCTGATCGACTCAGAGAGGGCATTCATTGCAACGACTTCGCATCTTCGAGTGAGTCATTTTGTTACTACCTTGTTACTATATTCGTCTGTAGAAGTGGTAGTATACCGTAGTAGTACAGTGTAAAAGTAGTTAGTTGCATGCATGGGCAGGCCTCGCCGCCCCAACGATCAGCCGAGATGGGAACGTCCGCGATTTACACTAGCGTTGCGACAAAACCACGCGTTGCATTTAGTCGATTTTGAACAGAGATTAAAGTTAATGTTACGAAAAATTTTGTTTAGAGCGTAGCGTTGCGAATCACAAATAGTCGCGGTTCAAAATTACATTTCAATTTGATAACTGCGCTTTTAAAGTTCATATTGTTGTTGTTTTACATATAATCTAAAGTAATCGTTTTTTGGATCTCTGTTCGTTGAATTAGCGTTGCGCACAAAAAGTTCGCGTTTGCTTTTGAGTCTTTCGACTTTTCAGGCTCCCATGCTCGAGCTGCAACGATCAACTGTGAGATGGGCACATCCGCGATTTCAAGTAGTGTTGCGAAACAAATTGTTACACGCGTTGTACTAGTCTCAATTTTTAATGTTGATGAAATGTCTAGTTAATGTTGCAAATAAATAGTCGTAATTTAAAGTAGTTCTAAAGATACCTGTTTAGAATTTTTGACGTTAGAGTTTTAAATTTCTTATTTAAATAGCATTTTAAATTCTATTTGTTGAATTAGCGTTGCGCATCAAAAGAATCGCGTTTGCAATAGAATCTTTCGATATTTCAGGCGCCCATGCTCCAGTTGCAACGATCAACTGTGAGATGGGTACTTCCGCGATACCGAGTAGCGGTGCGAAACAAATTGTCGGGATGAGGCCGAAGGAGCAGACGAGGTTTTATGCCAAAGATGCCGGACAAACTGTCATTCAAAAGGACAATCATTGCAACGTCTTCGCATCTTCGAGTGAGTCATTTTATCACTACCTTGTCGTTATACTCGTCTGTAGAAATAGAGTTGTAGTAGAATGTAAAAGTAGTTAGTTGCATGCATGGGCAGGCCTCGCCGCCCCAACGATCAGCCGAGATGGGAACGTCCGCGATTTGCACTAGCGTTGCGAAAAAAGTACGCGTTGCGTTAGTCGATTTTGAACAGAGATCAAAGTTAGCCTTTCTTCTAATTATAATAGTAGTCTCTATCAGCGATATAGCTCGTTTAAACTATAGCGTTGCGAAACAAATAGTCGCGATTCGTTTTGCAGAAACTGTAGAGTAATCTTTTTTGGATCTCTGTTCATTGAATTAGCGTTGCGTACCAAAAGTTCGCGTTTGCTTTCGAGTCTTTCGACTTTTCAGGCTCCCATGCTCGAGCTGCAACGATCAGCTGTGAGATGGGCACATCCGCGATTTCGAGTAGTGTTGCGAAACAAATTGTCACACGCGTTGTACTACTATCAATTTTAAAACTTGATTAAATGTGTAGTAAATGTTGCGAATAAATAGTTGCGATTTAAAGTAAATCTAGACATACAGATGTACAATTTTAAACGTTGGAATTTTAAATTTCTTATTTAAATAGCAATTTGAATTTCGATTTGTTGAATTAGCGTAATCTTTTTTGGATCTCTGTTCGTTGAATTAGCGTTGCGCACCAAAAGTTCGCGTTTGCTTTCGAGTCTTTCGACATTTCAGGCGCCCATGCTCGAGCTGCAACGATCAACTGTGAGATGGGCTCATCCGCGATTTCGAGTAGCGTTGCGAGACAAATTGTCATACGCGTTGTACTAGTATCAATTTTAAAAGTTGATCAAATGCCTAGTTAATGTTGCGAATAAATAGTCGCGATTTAAAGTAATTCTAGAGACACCGATATAGAATTTTAGACGTCAGAGTTCTTTTCTTATTTAAATAGTATTTTGAATTTCGATTTGTTGAATTAGCGTTGCGCATCAAAAGGATCGCGTTTGTATTAGAATGATTCGATATTTCAGGCGCCCATGCCCCAGTTGCAACGATCAACAGTGAGATAAGAACATTCGCGGTTTTAAGTAGCGTTGCGAAACAAATTGTAACACGCCTTGTAATAGTATAAATTTTCAAACTTGGCTTAATGTCTAGTTAATGTTGCGAATAAATAGCCGCGATTTAAAGTAGTTTTAGAAGTACCGATCTAGAATTTTAGACATTAGAGTTTTAAATTTCTTATGTAATTTGTAAGAATGATAATACTTAATTTTGTAAGACTTTCAAAGTTCAACTTTACCAAATTGATACAATATTTTTGTCTAGAAATTAATATTTTTCAGGAAATTGATATTTATTTCAGGAAATTGTTATTTATTTCAGGAAATTGTTATTTATTTCAGGAAATTGTTATTTATTACAGGAAATTGTTATTTATTTCAGGAAATTGTTATTTATTTCAGGAAATTGTTATTTATTTCAGGAAATTGTTATTTATTTCAGGAAATTGTTGTTTATTTCAGGAAATTGTTATTTATTTCAGGAAATTGTTATTTATTACAGGAAATTGTTATTTATTTCAGGAAATTGTTATTTATTTCAGGAAATTGTTATTTATTTCAGGAAATTGTTATTTATTTCAGGAAATTGTTGTTTATTTCAGGAAATTGATATTTATTTCAGGAAATTAATATTTATTTCAGGAAATTGATATTTATTTCAGGAAATTAATATTTATTTCAGGAAATTGATATTTATTTCAGGAAATTGATATTTATTTCAGGAAATTGATATTTATTTCAGGAAATTGATATTTATTTCAGGAAATTGTTATTTATTTCAGGAAATTGTTATTTATTTCAGGAAATTGTTGTTTATTTCAGGAAATTGATATTTATTTCAGGAAATTGATATTTATTTCAGGAAATTGATATTTATTTCAGGAAATTGATATTTATTTCAGGAAATTGTTATTTATTTCAGGAAATTGTTATTTATTTCAGGAAATTGTTATTTATTTCAGGAAATTGTTGTTTATTTCAGGAAATTGATATTTATTTCAGGAAATTAATATTTATTTCAGGAAATTGATATTTATTTCAGGAAATTGATAATTATTTCAGAAAATTGATATTTATTTCAGGAAATTGTTATTTATTTCAGGAAATTGTTATTTATTTCAGGAAATTGTTGTTTATTTCAGGAAATTGTTGTTTATTTCAGGAAATTGTTATTTATTTCAGGAAATTGTTATTTATTTCAGGAAATTGTTATTTATTTCAGGAAATTGTTGTTTATTTCAGGAAATTGATATTTATTTCAGAAAATTGATATTTATTTCAGGAAATAGATATTTTTATCTTGAAATCAATATTGTTCGGATCGGAGTTCCCTCAGGGGCTCACTCACGGGATGGGGCCCGTGAGTGGGTACGGGGTCTCGCGTCCCCGGGGCCACCCGAATCGCCTATAGATCGTTGCGTCCACAAATCATTAGATTTGGGCTCGACATGGTTTCGATTCTGTTTCGACTGGTTTTTCATTTGGTGTTGATTTCGTATCAACTGGTTTTCGATTTTGTTTCGACTTTGTTCCAATTGGTTTTCGATTCTGTTTCCATTTTTTTTTCAACAGCTTTTCCATTTGGAGTCAATTTTGTTTCAGCTGGTTATCAATTCTATTCAAGAAAATTCATCTTGCGAAGAAAATTCATCTTGCGAAGAAAATTCATCTTGCGAAGAAAATTCATCGTGCGAAGAAAATTCATCGTACGAAGAAATTTCATCTGTACGAAGAAAATTCGTCGAAAGAAGATTATTCGTCGAACGAAGACTCCAGATTATTCTTAAGTTAGTTTTAGTGCGTGCGTTAGTTATTAAGATTGTCAATCGTCGTTGTAATTATGTCGAGTAATTATTGCCGTAACTTGACTTTGCTCGCCACGTTTTCTGACTCCGACACAGCCTTCTGCTGTGTCGGCCTTGCTTGCAGGTCCTGAGCCGGTCCAGTTTCGGTATCCGGCGTGAAGTCATTGAGAGGGATGTCTAAGAGACTCGTTCACTCGTCTTCTGACGATCCTCTGTGTTAACGTAATCCTGGACACGCCATGTTCTCATGTCACCCAGTAGCGCCAGAAACCGTTTGAGCGCATCTCTTTGCCATCTTTCTTGGTGATGGAGTGGCGGGTATCGGGCTGGTCGGCTCAGGACTTGTAAGCATTGAACGCGTCGCGTCACCCTTGAACCAGAGCCTTCTGCTCTGGTTCGATCTTGTTTGTTTCTTTGAAAGAATCAGAGCCTTCCGCCTGATTCGCCCTTGGTCCCTCGTGGATCGGAGACTTCTTCTCCGATTCACACTTTGCCCCGCAATAATTACTCGACATACGCTAAATGGAAAAGAAGTCTTTTCCATGAAAAAGACTACTTCTCCATTTAGCGACCTGCGAAACTTAGTTTCTAAGAATCTTCGTTGTAAGAAAGGGAGACAGAACGAAGGGAGACTTCGTTTTGACTCCCTTTCGGGTCTCTTGTGCAGCAACCTCCTCGTGGTGAGACCTGGGCAATCGATATTATCCACGATTCGCAAGATATTATAACTTATAAATTGTAGTATCTTGCATGTAGTGGATAATATCGAGCTAATAGCTGCACATTTAGAATTTGCGTAAATATGTATTTCATAGTAGAATGTAAGACTTTTAATACTTTCTTCCTTTTCCGATATCCCAGCTTCAACAATTATTTTCAATTAATAATCCAAATACAAAGTTTTCGTTTCAGAATACATGTAACTCTTGCTCTCGTGAGCGAGTGTTAAATAGATTTGCACTTCTGCAGTAGATTGTAGGTTCTGATGTAGTCTAAATATGATGTACGTACTGAGATGTACGTTTGTAATACATTCTTCATAAATATTATTTTCACCGTTCAAATTCACGCGCCGTATGCATTAGTAGCCTCCAAAACACCCGTAGTAAAAAGAGTATACGGAATATTCAGTTCTTGCTAATACGGCTAAATTCGTGAACTATCGGTAATATTGAGCGCGACACCGAAATGGTATGGGGGCCACTGTGGCCCCCCGAGGCCTAGACAGAAAAGCCCGTAAGATGCAATGTCTGTAGTAGGCTTAAGTCTGTGTGCAATGTCTGTAGTAGTCTTAAGTCTGTGCTGCGTCAGTGGCGTAGGTAAATAGATTTAGTACCGCAGGTAATAAATAAATGTAGAATGCTGACATTACCCACACTGAAATTGTTTGGAAAAAAATTACTTTTTATTATATAATTTCATAACGCCCTTATTGCTTTCTTATCTCCCTTATTGTTCACCATTGTAATCATTGTTTTATAATCGACGTATAGATGTAGGAAAAATGAAAGTAATTACTACGTAATATTCTAAAAAAGTATCGGAAGTTTAAATTAATTTGAAAATTATTGCAGTATTTATAATATAATGATTCGTAAACGAAAAATATTCTGTAATAATTGTTATTTATTGTAATGGTTATTTATTGTTATTTATAATTCAAACAATTTCTAAATAAATACATTTTAATAATTTGTTTCTATATTCATTATTTAAATTATTATTTCATTACTAATTTATTGTTAAAATAATTGTTTAAATAAATAAATTTTACAATGTATAGAAATTTGTTTCTACATTGACTGTTTGAATTATTATTTCAATAATTTGTTGTTAAAATAATTGTTTAAATAAAAAAATGTTTAATAAATACATAAACAGAAATAATAATTCAAACAGAGAATATAGAAACCAATTATAAACATTTATTTATTTAAAAATTGTTTGAATTATGAATAATAATAAATAACTACATATTTAAATAGCTAAAATGTAAGTATTTAATTATTTAATAAATATATACGGACGAACACAATAAAGAATACAAAATGACAACCGAAACCGAAACCGTAACCAATATAAACCAGAACTGATATTCTCGTAACAGTTATAACATCATTTCGGTTTTCATAAAAGTTTTCAATCCCTTCTTTCAATGCGTGTTATTTTAATGTATAACTAACGTAGATCTACAAAACATATGTTTTAAATTTTCATTAAGAGCCCAAATAAGAAAGTTTTGAAAAATGTCTTTTTTATTTTTGCATGTAACCTTATAAATTATAATTTTTGAAAAATCTTGTTTGCATATCATTTCATAAACCAATGTGTTGAAATATTATAAGGCAGGTTTACTGGAATACGAAGTCAGCCGCTGAGAGGTACCAACCTTCTAAAAGAACTAGAGGTCTTAGTTATAAGTTTTAGGTTGGCACGCCTGTGCCATACTGTAGTCACCCCCTTTTTATTTCAAACTGATCTCACTTGCAATAGCACAAAAGATAATTGTTACCACAATTTCAGAACAATGCATGATACACATTATGCGATGTGCTTATGTTAATGAAATGTGGACAAAACTAGAAGGGATATATGAGCAAAAGTCGGAGGCATCGACACATGTTCTTCAGCAGAAATGGTTCACAGTAAGGAAGGAAGAATCAGACGATATGGCCACTCATATCGCCAAACTAGAGAACCTGGCCTATAAGTTGCACGCTACAGGTGAGACAATCTTAGACAAAATGATTATGACCAAAATTTTGCTTACACTACCGTCAGGCTATGACCACTTTGTGAGAGCCTGGGAGTCAACGCCAGAAGCTGAACGCACAAAAAACAATCTTATTGCTCGGCTCACAATAGAGGAATTTAGGCATAACCAAAGAGAAGGTGACAGCTGCAACGCTCTAACCTCAAGAACCAAATGGAACCGAGGTGAGTCAATAGGTCAATTCCAAAGTCGAGATAAAAGATGTACCTGGAAACCGGGAAAGTGCAATATATGTAAGAAGCCAGGCCATTGGGCACATGAGTGTTGAAGCAAAGTCATGGACAACAAAGAAGCTCATGGAGATGGTCTAATAAGCGAGGCTTTGGTATCTTTACAGCGCAGAAGTCAATTTATGGACACATGGTATTTAGATTCAGGTGCGTCGGAGCACATGACGCATAAAAGAGAATGGTACGCATCGTATGAACCGCTAAAAGAGAAGTTACATGTTCGCATTGGAGATGGAACTTTCCTAGAAGCATATGGTCAAGGAAATATTAATGTGTCAACATATGATGGACAAAGTTGGAATAGAAATCATCTGACAAGCGTGCTATATGTGCCAAAACTTAAGTACAACCTGTTTTCGTTGGGAGCAACTCTCGACAGAGGAATTAAGTCTGTGTCCGATAATAAGCATTGTAAATTTCTTAAAGGAGAAAATGTTGTTGCAGTAGGAGAACGCGTGAATTCGCTATTCGTCATGAAGTTTAAAGTTGATTGTCCCAGAATTCAACGCAGTTCAGACGAAGCGCAATTCGGAACAATCGCCGCAGCAGCAGAGGTGGACACATTGGAGAATTGGCATGAGAAGTTCGTACATCAGAATTTTGCCAGGGCAAAGAAAATCCTGAAACAGCATGACATCAAAGTCAAGGAAGGTACAGGCAGAAACTTCTGTGAAGCTTGTGCAATTGGTAAAAGTCATAAGTTACCTTTCCCACAGAGTCAGTCTAAATCTGAACATATAGGAGAAATAATACACGCCGACGTGTGTGGACCAATTGAAGTAAAATCCATGAAAGGTTCTAGGTATTTTTTGCTTCTCAAGGATGATTATTCCCATTACCGTCACGTATATTTTATAGCAGCCAAATCAGATGTGTATGGCTGTATGGAGGAATTTTTTAAAAAAGCAGAAAAACATTGTACCAGAGGAATTAAGTACATCAGAACTGATAATGGATTGGAATTCATCAACCAAAAATTGAAAAGCTTACTAAGCAAGCTTGGGATTCAACACCAAAGAACAGTTACCTATTGTCCTGAACAGAATGGATCAGCTGAAAGGGAAAATAGAACATTGGTAGAAGCAGCTCGAACGCTTCTTCACTCGAAGGGTTTTGAAAAAAGGTTCTGGGCTGAAGCGATAAATATTGTCGTTCATGTGTTGAATCGCACAGGCACAAGCTCTATAATTGACGCAACACCATATGAGTTATGGTATGACAACAAGCCTCAAGTGAAAAATTTCCATATTTTTGGTGAAGTAGTCTACGTTCATATATCAAAAGAACAGAGACAAAAATTGGACGAGAAAGCTAAAGAGGGTCGTTTTCTCGGATATGAAGATCTTACCAAAGGCTATAGGGTCTTGATTCCAGCTGAGGATGCAGTTAAAATTGTTAAAAATGTCATTTTCAGTGGAAAAGCTGAGCCCATAAAGAAAATTAAACCAACAGATTACACCCTGTTGGAATTACCTCAAGATCAAGACCAGTTGAACAATGAGAATCAAGAAGAGGAAGACGATGATTCAACTGAATTAGAAGGAGATGCAGATCAGGAACCACCTGCAGAAAATTCAGAGGATGATACAGATCAGGACAGCAGTAACCAAGAAGATCAACAACCAGCACAGGGAAGATGGTTGAGAGAAAGGAGCTCATTGAACAGACCAAACAGGTACAATGATTTTGTAGACTATGAAGAAGTTTTTATTGCAGAAAATGACGAGCCAGAAAGCTACGCGGATGCCGTAACTGGCAGTGACGCGGACAAATGGAAAGAAGCTATGGCAGAAGAAATTGAAGCTTTGAATAAATATGAAGTCTGGCAGCTCGTAGAGAAACCTAAGAATCAAACCATCGTTAGGAACCGCTGGGTCTACAAAATCAAAAAGGATGCAAAATGTAGAGCAAGACTGGTGGCTAAAGGTTTCAATCAAAGGGAAGGGAAAGAAGGGAAAACTATTAGACTATTATTAGCCATAGCAGCCAGAGAAGCTTAACACTCAGACAATTTGACGTAAAAACAGCGTTTCTCAATGGAGAGCTCGAAGAAGAACTGTATACAACTCAGCTTGAAGGTTTTTCCAACGGAACGGAAAAGGTCTACAAACTGTTTAAAAGTTTATACAGTTTAAAGCAAGCAGCTAGATGCTGGAACCAAAAGTTAATGTTTCAAAGCGTGAAGGAAGACAAAAGGATCATTGTAGCACTACATATTAATGACGGCTTAATCGCAGCAAAGGAGCTTCGAGATATCATGGATCTATTGGAGAATTTAAGACAGGAATTTGAAATAACACACGCATCAATTGGAAATTTTCTAGGTATTGAGATTGAACAAGCAGAAGACAAATCAATCTTCATTCACCAATCGGCTTATACTCGCCGAGTGATTGCAAAGTTCAAACTCGAAGAGGCTGTGTCTATTCCCGCAGATCCAAACCATCAAATGTGTACAGAGATCTACCCGATCGAACAAAGAGTACCTATTCAAGCACCTTATCGAGAAGCTGTGGGCAGCTTGATGTACCTAGTAATGGCGACGAGGCCGAATATTTGCTACGCGGTGAACAAGGCAAGCAGGTACCTGGATAAGCCCACAAAGATTCAATGGAGTGCTGTGAAGCGAATCATAAAATACTTGAAGGGCAAACAGGGCTATGGTTTAAAATATAGCAAAGAACAAAATGCTCAACTGGAAGCATTTAGTGATGCCGACTACGGTGGAGATCTGGAAACAAGGAGATCAACCACAGGATATGTAGTAAGATGGGGAACATCTTTGATTTCCTGGTCCACTCAACGTGAAGAATCTGTATCCTTATCAACAACAGAAGCGGAATATGTCGCCGCATGCCAAACATCGAAAGAAATTATGTGGCTACGCAAGTTGATGAGAGACTTGTACAGGGTGGATGACATCAACGTGGTAATGTATCTGGATAATCAAAGTGCAATTAAACTAATAAAATGTCTTCCACCAGAGAACGAAGCATATAGACATGCAATACAAATATGTAAGCGAAAGGTACGAAGAGAACCAGTTTCATGTGGAATACGTCAACACGAAGGAACAACTGGCGGACATCTTCACCAAGCCTCTAGCGCGTTCGTTGTTTCAAAAACATTACAGCAAAATCTGTAAAAAGAATGTTACACAGAAGACTGATTTTATTTGAGTATATGTAAATTTCATTCGTATGTTAGTAAACAGGGGGAGTGTTGAAATATTATAAGGCAGGTTTACTGAAATACGAAGTCAGCCGCTGAGATTCTAAAAGAACTAGAGGTCTTAGTTATAAGTTTTAGTTTGGCACGCCTGTGCCATACTGTAGTCACCCCCTTTTTATTTCAAACTGATCTCACTTGTAAACTCTACAGCATACAGTTAACACGCACATTCTATCCTTCAGTATTCAGTACTTTAATAAACTTTATATCTATTCTTTAAATATACATCTCTGCGAATCATTTATTTTCCACCTGAAATTACAACACAATGCTTCTAATTGATTATAAAAATTCCAGTCGTTTGGTACAATTATAAAAAAGTTATTCCGTTTTAAAGGGCGTTCGAATACTTTCGTGGCTCACTGTACATATTAGGGTGGCACTTACTTTCGACATTTGAATTTTTTCAAATACATCTTTTGCACGAAGTGTAAAATGTGACCAAACAGTGTCAATATTTTATGATATTAATCGAACTTGCTCAAACATTGCGACGAAGTGCTACTTCGCGCCAGCGAACCGTTCGTTCCGCGCCCCGGCCGCGAGATGGCCACCGCTACGCGCCCGTTCTCGCAAGCAAAGAAAGCCTGCGGCCGGTACTAGAGCGCTCCCCACCACTCGACCGCGGAGCCTCGCGCCACGGCCGCGAGATGTCCACCACGACGTGGCAGATTCTCGCGGCTGAAAATAAGACGCGACGTAGATATGAAGCGGGCAGTATCGGCCAGGAGGGGAGTCGAGAGCAGCTCTTTTCAGGGCTATTTGGTCCAACGCAGCCATACGCTCTACAAGACCCCCAGCGAAGGACCTCGGGTCCCAACCGCCGCCGCCTTCGTCGCAGCCGTTCCATCAGCGCCTCCCCCCTCGAAGGCGCCAGATCCATCTGGCGGCCTAGAGGATGAGTCAGGCGAGGGACGACTCCCGACGAACACCGTCGCCAACCCCACCGGATCCAGCCGTCTCTCCGCCGTCTCCCCCACCGAAAGCGCCAGGTCCATCTGGCCGCTTAGAGGAAGGGACGGACGAGACCCGGCTTCCGTCGACACCGCCGTATCGCGCCCGCCACGCGTCCTGTACAGCGTCCGTATCGCGTCCACCTCGCGTCCGTATCACTCCTGTAACGCGACCGTATCACGCCGTTCCGCGTTCCGATAGAATTAAGTAACGTATAAAGGTTTGCCACCCGTATCAGGGGAGTCCTCGCAGTCGTATTAATTTGTTCTAGACCACGAGGAACGCAACACCGGAAGAGTGCCCGGCAACACCGGGCACCAAAACCTTCAATAAAGATCTCGATTATTAAAACCGTCTCATTCGTTTGCGACCTGCCTAACCTCGAGCCCCTTCCTGCAACCCTGGGCACCCTGAGCTTCGGCACAGAGGGCTCCGTCGCGATCCGTCACAACCTCGCGACCGCCGACCGTTACAACATTTTTGAGACATGTTTGATACTGTTCGATACTGTTCATAAATGGTTGGTTACTTAAATCCTCCTTATGAAGTATGGACTGTATTCAGATACATCTTCTGCACGAAGTGTAAAATGTGACCAAACAGTGTCAATATTTTATGTTATTAATCGAACTTGCTCAAACATTTTTCAGACATATTTGATACTGTTCGATACTGTTCTTTTCTTCTTTTCTCTATTCTTCTTTTCTTCCTTTCTTCTCTTCTTCTTTTCTCTCTTCTTCTTTTTTTCTTTCCTCTATTCTTCGTTTCTTCTTTTCTCTATTCTTCTATACCTCGTTTCCTCTTTCCTTCATTTCTCTATTCTTCTCTTCTTTTCTCTTTTCTTCTCTTCTTCTTTCCTTCTTTTCTTCTTTTCTCTATCTTCTATTCTTCGTTACTTCCTTTCTCTATTCTTCTTTTCGTCTTTTCTTCCTTTCTTCTTTTCTCTTTCCTTCTTTTCCCTTTTCTTCATTTACTCCTTTCTTCTTTTCTCTTTTATTCTTTTCTTCCTTTCTTCTTTTATTCCTTTATTCCTTTTTATTCCTTTTTATTCCTTTTTCTTCCATTTTCTTCCTTTTTCTTCCTTTTTCTTCCTTTTTCTTCCTTTTTCTTCCTTTTTCTTCCTTTTACGTCGTTTTTTACCTTTTTCTTCGTTTTTCTTCCTTTTTCTCCCTTTTTATTCCTTTTTATTACTTTTTATTCCTCTTTATTCCTTTTTATTCATTTTTACTCCTATTTATTCCTTTTTATTCCTTTTTATTCCTTTTTATTCATTTTTACTCCTTTTTATTCCTTTTTATTCCTTTTTATTCCTTTTCATTCCTTTTTATTCCTTTTCATTCCTTTTTACTCCTTTTTATTCCTTTTTATTCCTTTTTATTCCTTTTTCTTCCATTTTCTTCCTTTTTCATCCTTTTTCTTCCTTACTATTCCTTTTCATTCCTTTTTATTTTTTTTATTCCTTTTCATTCCTTTTTCTTCCTTTTTATTCCTTTTTATTCCTTTCTATTCCTTTTTATTCCTTTTTATTCCTTTTTATTCCTTTTTATTCCTTTTTATTATTTTTATTCCTTTTTCTTCCTTTTTCTTCCATTTTCTTCCTTTTTCATCCTTTTTCTTCCTTACTATTCCTTATTATTCCTTTTTATTCCTTTTTATTCCTTTTTATTATTTTTATTCCTTTTTATTATTTTTATTCCTTTTTCTTCCTTTTTCTACCATTTTCTTCCTTTTTCATCCTTTTTCTTCCTTACTATTCCTTATTATTCCTTTTTATTCCTTTTTCTTCCTTTTTATTCCTTTTTCTTCCTTTTTATTCCTTTTCCTTCCTTTCTCTTCCTCTTACTTCCTTTTTCTTCCATTTTCTTCCTTATTATTCCTTATTATTCCTTTTTATTCCTTTTTATTCCTTTTTATTCCTTTTTATTCCTTTTTATTCCTTTTTATCCCTTTTTATTCATTTTTACTCCTCTTTATTCCTTTTTATTCCTTTTCAATCCTTTTTATTCCTTTTTATTCCTTTTTATTCATTTTTAGTCCATTTCATTCCTTTTTATTCTTTTTTATTCCTTTTTATTCCTTTTTATTCATTTTTACTCCTATTTATTCATTTTTACTCCTATTTATTCCATTTTATTACTTTTTCTTCCTTTTTATTCCTTTTTCTTCCTTTTTATTCCTTTTTCTTCCTTTTTATTCCTTTTTATTGCTTTTTATTCCTTTTTCTTCCTTTTTATTGCTTTTTATTCCTTTTTATTCCTTTTTCTTCCTTTTTATTCCTTTTCATTCCTTTTTATTCCTTTTTATTCCTTTTTATTCATTTTTAGTCCATTTCATTCCTTTTTATTCTTTTTTATTCCTTTTTATTCCTTTTTATTCATTTTTACTAATATTTATTCCATTTTATTACTTTTTATTCCTTTTTATTCCATTTCATTCCTTTTTATTCCATTTCATTCCTTTTTATTCCATTTCATTCCTTTTTATCCTTTTTATTCCGTTTTATTCCTTTTTATTCCTTTTTATTCATTTTTACTCCTATTTATTCCATTTTATTCCTTTTTATTCCTTTTTATTCATTTTTTCTCCTATTTATTCCATTTTATTACTTTATCTTCCTTTTTCTTCCTTTTTATTCCTTTTTCTTCCTTTTTATTCCTTTTTATTGCTTTTTATTCCTTTTTCTTCCTTTTTATTCCTGTATTCTCTTAGTCAATTATTCAATTAATCAATTATTCATGTATTCAATTAATCAATTATTCAATTATTCATGTCTTCAGTTACTCAGTTATTCAGTTATTCAATTATTCTTTTGTTCATTCCTTCATTGCTTCATATCTTCATTTCTTCTTTTCTTCACTTCTTCACTTATTCATTTCTACATTTCATGTATCAGTTCTTGAATTATTCAATTATTGAATATTCAATTATTCTATTATTGAATATTCAATTATTCTATTATTGAATATTCAATTATTCTATTATTGAATATTCAATTATTCAATTATTCAATTATTGAACACTCAATTATTCAATTATTCAATTATTGATTATTAAATTATTGAATATTCAATTATTCAATTATCCAATTATTGAATATTCAATTATCCAATTATTGAATATTCAATTATCCAATTATTCTTTTCTTCGTTTCATTTATATGAGTACCTGAGTACTTGAGTACCTGAGTATTCATATAAATGAATTGAGGTCTGCGCTAGGTCTGGGAATCCAGTACACAAGTACTCAGGTACTCAGGTATTCAAGTAATCGCGTATTCAAGTACTCAGGTCTAGTAAAAAGAAGAAATGAAGAAAAGAATAATTGAATAAATGAATAATTGAATATTCAATTATTCAATTATCGAATATTCAATTATTGAATATTCAATTATTCAATTATTCAGTTATTCAATTATTCAATTATTCAATTATTCAATTATTCTTTTCTTCTTTTCCTTTATGTGAGTACTTGAGTACCTGAGTATTCATATAAATGAAAAGAGGTCTGTGCTAGGTCTGGGAATCCAGTACTCAAGTACTCAGGTATTCAAGTAATCACGTATTCAAGTACTCAGGTCTAGTAAAAAGAAGAAATGAAGAAAAGAATAATTGAAGAACCGAATAATTGAATAAATGAATAATTGAATATTCAATTATTCAATTATCGAATATTCAATTATTCAATTATTGAATATTCAATTACTCAATTATCGAATATTCAATTATTCAATTATTGAATATTCAATTATTCAATTATTGAATATTCAATTATTCAATTATTGAATATTCAATTATTCAATTATTGAATATTCAATTATTCAATTATTGAATATTCAATTATTCAATTATTGAATATTCAATTATTCAATTATGCAATTATGCAATTATTCTATTATTCAATTATTCAATTATTCAATTATTCAATTATTCACTTATTCAATTATTCAATTATTCAGTTATTCAATTATTCAATTATTCAATTCTTTTCATTTATGTGAGTACTTGAGTACCTGAGTACCCAGACCTAACCCAGACCTCTCTTCATTTATATGAATACTTGAGTACCTGAGTACTTGAGTACCTGAGTATTCATATAAATGAAAAGAGGTCTGCGCCAGGTCTGGGAATCCAGTACTCAAGTACTCAGGTATTCAAGTAATCACGTATTCAAGTACTCAGGTCTAGTAAAAAGAAGAAATGGAGAAAAGAATAATTGAAGAAAAGAATAATTGAATAAATGAATAATTGAATATTCAATTATTCAATTATCGAATATTCAATTATTGAATATTCAATTATTCAATTATCGAATATTCAATTATTCAATTATCGAATATTCAATTATTGAATATTCACTTATTCTATTATTCAATTAAGCAATTATTCTATTATTAAATTATTCAAGTATTCAATTATTCAATTATTCAATTATTCAGTTATTCAATTATTCTTTTCATTTATGTGAGTACTTGAGTACCTGAGTACCCAGACCTAACCCAGACCTCTCTTCATTTATATGAATACTTGAGTACCTGAGTACTTGAGTACCTGAGTTCTTGAGTACCTGAGTACTTGAGTACCTGAGTACTTGAGTACCTGAGTATTCATATAAATGAAAAGAGGTCTGCGCCAGGTCTGGGAATCCAGTACTCAAGTACTCAGGTATTCAAGTAATCACGTATTCAAGTACTCAGGTCTAGTAAAAAGAAGAAATGGAGAAAAGAATAATTGAATAAATGAATAATTGAATATTCTATTATTCAATTATTCAATTATTCAATTATTCACTTATTCAATTATTCAATTATTCAATTATTCAATTATTCAGTTATTCAGTTATTCAATTATTCAATTATTCAATTATTCTTTTCATTTATGTGAGTACTTGAGTACCTGAGTACCCAGACCTAACCCAGACCTCTCTTCATTTATATGAATACTTGAGTACCTGAGTATTCATATAAATGAAAAGAGGTCTGGGTACTAAGGTACTCAAGTATTCATATAAATGAAGAGAGGTCTGGGTTAGGTCTGGGTACTCAGGTACTCATATAAATGAAAAGAAGAAAAGAATAATTGTATAATTGAATAATTGAATAATTGAATAATTGAATAATTGAATATGCAATAATTGAATATGCAATAATTGAATAATTGAATATTCGATAATTGAATATTCAATTATTCATTTATTCAATTATTCTTTTCTTCATTTCTTCTTTCTACTAGACCTGAGTACTTGAATACGCGATTACTTGAATACCTGAGTAAATAAGTACTTGAGTACTGGATTCCCAGACCTAGCACAGACATTTCATTTATATGAATACTCAGGTACTCAAGTACTCAGGTACTCAAGTACTCAGGTACTCAAGTATTCAGGTACTCAAGCACTCAGGTACTCAAGCACTCAGGTACTCAAGTACTCAAGTATTCATATAAATGAAGAGAGGTCTGGGTTAGGTCTGGGTACTCAGGTACTCAAGTACTCACATAAATGAAAAGAATAACTGAATAATTGAATAATTGAATAACTGAATAATTGAATAATTGAATAATTGAATAATTGAATAATTGAATAATTGAATAATTGAATAATTGAATAATTGAATAAGTGAATAATTGAATAATTGAATAATTGCATAATTGAATAATTGAATAATAGAATAATTGAATATTCAATAATTGAATATTCGATAATTGAATAATTGAATATTCAATTATTCATTTATTCAATTATTCTTTTCTTCAATTATTCTTTTCTCCATTTCTTCTTTTTACTAGACCTGAGTACTTGAATACGTGATTACTTGAATACCTGAGTACTTGAGTACTGGATTCCCAGACCTGGCGCAGACCTCTTTTCATTTATATGAATACTCAGGTACTCAAGTACTCAGGTACTCAAGTACTCAGGTACTCAAGTACTCAGGTACTCAAGTACTCAGGTACTCAAGTACTCAGGTACTCAAGTATTCATATAAATGAAGAGAGGTCTGGGTTAGGTCTGGGTACTCAGGTACTCAAGTACTCACATAAATGAAAAGAATAATTGAATAACTGAATTTTTGAATAATTGAATACTTGAATAATTGAATAATTTAATAATAGAATAATTGCTTAATTGAATAATAGAATAAGTGAATATTCAATAATTGAATATTCGATAATTGAATAATTGAATATTCAATAATTGAATATTCGATAATTGAATAATTGAATATTCAATTATTCATTTATTCAATTATTCTTTTCTTCAATTATTCTTTTCTCCATTTCTTCTTTTTACTAGACCTGAGTACTTGAATACGTGATTACTTGAATACCTGAGTACTTGAGTACTGGATTCCCAGACCTGGCGCAGACGTCTTTTCATTTATATGAATACTCAGGTACTCAAGTACTCAGGTACTCAAGTACTCAGGTACTCAAGTACTCAGGTACTCAAGAACTCAGGTACTCAAGTACTCAGGTACTCAAGTATTCATATAAATGAAGAGAGGTCTGGGTTAGGTCTGGGTACTCAGGTACTCAAGTACTCACATAAATGAAAAGAATAATTGAATAACTGAATAATTGAATAATTGAATAATTGAATACTTGAATAATTGAATAATTTAATAATAGAATAATTGCTTAATTGAATAATAGAATAAGTGAATATTCAATAATTGAATATTCGATAATTGAATAATTGAATATTCAGTAATTGAATATTCGATAATTGAATAATTGAATATTCAATTATTCATTTATTCAATTATTCTTTTCTTCAATTATTCTTTTCTCCATTTCTTCTTTTTACTAGACCTGAGTACTTGAATACGTGATTACTTGAATACCTGAGTACTTGAGTACTGGATTCCCAGACCTGGCGCAGACCTCTTTTCATTTATATGAATACTCAGGTACTCAAGCACTCAGGTACTCAAGTACTCAGGTACTCAAGTATTCATATAAATGAAGAGAGGTCTGGGTTAGGTCTGGGTACTCAGATACTCAAGTACTCACATAAATGAAAAGAATTGAATAATTGAATAATTGAATAATTGAATAATTGAATAATTGAATAATTGAATAATTGAATAATTGCATAATTGCATAATTGAATAATTTAATAATTGAATATTCAATAATTGAATAATTGAATATTCAATAATTGAATAATTGAATATTCAATAATTGAATAATTGAATATTCAATAATTGAATAATTGAATATTCGATAATTGAGTAATTGAATATTCAATAATTGAATAATTGAATATTCGATAATTGAATAATTGAATATTCAATTATTCATTTATTCAATTATTCGGTTCTTCAATTATTCTTTTCTTCATTTCTTCTTTTTACTAGACCTGAGTACTTGAATACGTGATTACTTGAATACCTGAGTACTTGAGTACTGGATTCCCAGACCTAGCACAGACCTCTTTTCATTTATATGAATACTCAGGTACTCAAGTACTCAGGTACTCAAGCACTCAGGTACTCAAGTATTCATATAAATGAAGAGAGGTCTGGGTTAGGTCTGGGTACTCAGGTACTCAAGTACTCACATAAATGAAAAGAATAATTGAATAATTGAATAACTGAATAATTGAATAATTGCATAATTGAATAATTGAATAATTGAATAATAGAATAATTGAATATTCAATAATTGAATATTCGATAATTGAATAATTGAATATTCAATTATTCATTTATTCAATTATTCTTTTCTTCAATTATTCTTTTCTCCATTTCTTCTTTTTACTAGACCTGAGTACTTGAATACGTGATTACTTGAATACCTGAGTACTTGAGTACTGGATTCCCAGACCTAACACAGACTTCTTTTCATTTATATGAATACTCAGGTACTCAAGTACTCAGGTACTCAAGTATTCATATAAATGAAGAGGGTCTGGGTTAGGTCTGGCTACTCAGGTACTCAAGTACTCACATAAATGAAAAGAAGAAAAGAATAATTGAATAATTGAATAATTGAATAACTGAATAACTGAATAATTGAATATTCAATAATTGAATATTCGATAATTGAATAATTGAATATTCAATTATTCTTTTCTTCATTTCTTCTTTTTACTAGACCTGAGTACTTGAATACGCGATTACTTGAATACCTGAGTACCTGAGTACTTGAGTACTGGATTCCCAGACCTAGCACAGACCTCTTTTCATTTATATGAATACTCAGGTACTCAAGTACTCAGGTACTCAAGTACTCAGGTACTCAAGTACTCAGGTACTCAAGTACTCACATAAATGAAAAGAATAATTGAATAATTGAATAATTGAATATTCAATAATTCAATAATTGAATATTCAATAATTGAATAATTGAATATTCGATAATTGAATAATTGAATATTCAATAATTGAATATTCAATAATTGAATAATTGAATATTCGATAATTGAATAATTGAATATTCAATAATTGAATAATTGAATATTCGATAATTGAATAATTGAATATTCGATAATTGAATAATTGAATATTCAATTATTCATTTATTCAATTATTCGTTTCTTCAATTATTCTTTTCTTCATTTCTTCTTTTTATTAGACCTGAGTACTTGAATACGTGATTACTTGAATACCTGAGTACTTGAGTACTGGATTCCCAGACCTAGCACAGACCTCTTTTCATTTATATGAATACTCAGGTACTCAAGTACTCAAGTATTCAGGTACTCAAGTATTCATATAAATGAAGAGGGATCTGGGTTAGGTCTGGGTACTCAGGTACTCAAGTACTCACGTAAATGAAAAGAAGAAAAGAATAATTGAATAATTGAATAATTGAATAACTGAATAATTGAATAATTGAATATTTGATAATTGAATAATTGAATATTCAATTATTCATTTATTCAATTATTCTTTTCTTCATTTCTTCTTTTTACTAGACCTGAGTACTTGAATACGCGATTACTTGAATACCTGAGTACCTGAGTACTTGAGTACTGGATTCCCAGACCTAGCGCAGACCTCAATTCATTTATATGAATACTCAGGTACTCAAGTACTCAGGTACTCATATAAATGAAAAGAAGAAAAGAATAATTGGATAATTGAATATTCAATAATTGGATAATTGAATAATTGAATATTCAATAATTTAATAATCAATAATTGAATAATTGAATAATTGAATGTTCAATAATTGAATAATTGAATATTCAATAATTGAATAATTGAATATTCAATAATAGAATAATTGAATATTCAATAATAGAATAATTGAATATTCAATAATTGAATAATTGAATATTCAATAATTGAATAATTCAAGAACTGATACATGAAATGTAGAAATGAATAAGTGAAGAAGTGAAGAAAAGAAGAAATGAAGATATGAAGCAATGAAGGAATGAACAAAAGAATAATTGAATAACTGAATAACTGAGTAACTGAAGACATGAATAATTGAATAATTGATTAATTGAATACATGAATAATTGATTAATTGAATAATTGACTAAGAGAATACAGGAATAAAAAGGAAGAAAAAGGAATAAAAAGCAATAAAAAGGAATAAAAAGGAAGAAAAAGGAATAAAAAGGAAGAAAAAGGAAGAAAAAGTAATAAAATGGAATAAATAGGAGAAAAAATGAATAAAAAGGAATAAAAAGGAATAAAATGGAATAAATAGGAGTAAAAATGAATAAAAAGGAATAAAAAGGAATAAAATGGAATAAATAGGAGTAAAAATGAATAAAAAGGAATAAAAAGGAATAAAAAGGAATAAAAAGGAATAAAAAGGATAAAAAGGAATGAAATGAAATAAAAAGGAATGAAATGGAATAAAAAGGAATGAAATGGAATAAAAAGGAATAAAAAGTAATAAAATGGAATAAATAGGAGTAAAAATGAATAAAAAGGAATAAAAAGGAATAAAAAAGAATAAAAAGGAATGAAATGGACTAAAAATGAATAAAAAGGAATAAAAAGGAATAAAAAGGAATGAAAAGGAAGAAAAAGGAATAAAAAGGAATAAAAAGCAATAAAAAGGAATAAAAAGGAAGAAAAAGGAGTAAAAAGCAATAAAAAGGAATAAAAAGGAAGAAAAAGGAATAAAAAGGAAGAAAAAGTAATAAAATGGAATAAATAGGAGAAAAAATGAATAAAAAGGAATAAAATGGAATAAATAGGAGTAAAAATGAATAAAAAGGAATAAAAAGGAATAAAAAAGGATAAAAAGGAATGAAATGGAATAAAAAGGAATGAAATGGAATAAAAAGGAATAAAAAGTAATAAAATGGAATAAATAGGAGTAAAAATGAATAAAAAGGAATAAAAAGGAATAAAAAAGAATAAAAAGGAATGAAATGGACTAAAAATGAATAAAAAGGAATAAAAAGGATTGAAAAGGAATAAAGAGGAGTAAAAATGAATAAAAAGGGATAAAAAGGAATAAAAAGGAATAAAAAGGAATAAAAAGGAATAAAAAGGATTGAAAAGGAATAAAAAGGATTGAAAAGGAATAAAAAGGAATAAAGAGGAGTAAAAATGAATAAAAAGGGATAAAAAGGAATAAAAAGGAATAAAAAGGAATAATAAGGAATAATAAGGAAGAAAATGGAAGAAAAAGGAAGTAAGAGGAAGAGAAAGGAAGAAAAAGGAAGAAAAAGGAATAAAAATAATAAAAAGGAATAAAAAGGAATAAAAAGGAATAAAAAGGAATAGAAAGGAATAAAAAGGAATAAAAAGGAAGAAAAAGGAATGAAAAGGAATAAAAAAAATAAAAAGGAATGAAAAGGAATAGTAAGGAAGAAAAAGGATGAAAAAGGAAGAAAATGGAAGAAAAAGGAATAAAAAGGAATAAAAAGGAATAAAAAGGAGTAAAAAGGAATGAAAAGGAATAAAAAGGAATAAAAAGCAATAAAAAGGAATAAAAAGGAATAAAAAGGAGTAAAAATGAATAAAAAGGAATAAAAAGGAATAAAAAGGAATAAATAGGAGTAAAAATGAATAAAAAGGAATATAGAGGAATAAAAAGTAATAAAAAGGAATAAAAAGGGAGAAAAAGGAAGAAAAACGAAGAAAAAGGTAAAAAACGACGTAAAAGGAAGAAAAAGGAAGAAAAAGGAAGAAAAAGGAAGAAAAAGGAAGAAAAAGGAAGAAAATGGAAGAAAAAGGAATAAAAAGGAATAAAAAGGAATAAAGGAATAAAAGAAGAAAGGAAGAAAAGAATAAAAGAGAAAAGAAGAAAGGAGTAAATGAAGAAAAGGGAAAAGAAGGAAAGAGAAAAGAAGAAAGGAAGAAAAGACGAAAAGAAGAATAGAGAAAGGAAGTAACGAAGAATAGAAGATAGAGAAAAGAAGAAAAGAAGGAAAGAAGAAGAGAAGAAAAGAGAAAAGAAGAGAAGAATAGAGAAATGAAGGAAAGAGGAAACGAGGTATAGAAGAATAGAGAAAAGAAGAAACGAAGAATAGAGGAAAGAAAAAAAGAAGAAGAGAGAAAAGAAGAAGAGAAGAAAGGAAGAAAAGAAGAATAGAGAAAAGAAGAAAAGAACAGTATCGAACAGTATCAAATATGTCTGAAAAATGTTTGAGCAAGTTCGATTAATAACATAAAATATTGACACTGTTTGGTCACATTTTACACTTCGTGCAGAAGATGTATCTGAATACAGTCCATACTTCATAAGGAGGATTTAAGTAACCAACCATTTATGAACAGTATCGAACAGTATCAAACATGTCTCAAAAATGTTGTAACGGTCGGCGGTCGCGAGGTTGTGACGGATCGCGACGGAGCCCTCTGTGCCGAAGCTCAGGGTGCCCAGGGTTGCAGGAAGGGGCTCGAGGTTAGGCAGGTCGCAAACGAATGAGACGGTTTTAATAATCGAGATCTTTATTGAAGGTTTTGGTGCCCGGTGTTGCCGGGCACTCTTCCGGTGTTGCGTTCCTCGTGGTCTAGAACAAATTAATACGACTGCGAGGACTCCCCTGATACGGGTGGCAAACCTTTATACGTTACTTAATTCTATCGGAACGCGGAACGGCGTGATACGGTCGCGTTACAGGAGTGATACGGACGCGAGGTGGACGCGATACGGACGCTGTACAGGACGCGTGGCGGGCGCGATACGGCGGTGTCGACGGAAGCCGGGTCTCGTCCGTCCCTTCCTCTAAGCGGCCAGATGGACCTGGCGCTTTCGGTGGGGGAGACGGCGGAGAGACGGCTGGATCCGGTGGGGTTGGCGACGGTGTTCGTCGGGAGTCGTCCCTCGCCTGACTCATCCTCTAGGCCGCCAGATGGATCTGGCGCCTTCGAGGGGGGAGGCGCTGATGGAACGGCTGCGACGAAGGCGGCGGCGGTTGGGACCCGAGGTCCTTCGCTGGGGGTCTTGTAGAGCGTATGGCTGCGTTGGACCAAATAGCCCTGAAAAGAGCTGCTCTCGACTCCCCTCCTGGCCGATACTGCCCGCTTCATATCTACGTCGCGTCTTATTTTCAGCCGCGAGAATCTGCCACGTCGTGGTGGACATCTCGCGGCCGTGGCGCGAGGCTCCGCGGTCGAGTGGTGGGGAGCGCTCTAGTACCGGCCGCAGGCTTTCTTTGCTTGCGAGAACGGGCGCGTAGCGGTGGCCATCTCGCGGCCGGGGCGCGGAACGAACGGTTCGCTGGCGCGAAGTAGCACTTCGTCGCAATGTTTGAGCAAGTTCGATTAATATCATAAAATATTGACACTGTTTGGTCACATTTTACACTTCGTGCAAAAGATGTATTTGAAAAAATTCAAATGTCGAAAGTAAGTGCCACCCTAATATGTACAGTGAGCCACGAAAGTATTCGAACGCCCTTTAAAACGGAATAACTTTTTTATAATTGTACCAAACGACTGGAATTTTTATAATCAATTAGAAGCATTGTGTTGTAATTTCAGGTGGAAAATAAATGATTCGCAGAGATGTATATTTAAAGAATAGATATAAAGTTTATTAAAGTACTGAATACTGAAGGATAGAATGTGCGTGTTAACTGTATGCTGTAGAGTTTACAAGTGAGATCAGTTTGAAATAAAAAGGGGGTGACTACAGTATGGCACAGGCGTGCCAAACTAAAACTTATAACTAAGACCTCTAGTTCTTTTAGAATCTCAGCGGCTGACTTCGTATTTCAGTAAACCTGCCTTATAATATTTCAACACTCCCCCTGTTTACTAACATACGAATGAAATTTACATATACTCAAATAAAATCAGTCTTCTGTGTAACATTCTTTTTACAGATTTTGCTGTAATGTTTTTGAAACAACGAACGCGCTAGAGGCTTGGTGAAGATGTCCGCCAGTTGTTCCTTCGTGTTGACGTATTCCACATGAAACTGGTTCTCTTCGTACCTTTCGCTTACATATTTGTATTGCATGTCTATATGCTTCGTTCTCTGGTGGAAGACATTTTATTAGTTTAATTGCACTTTGATTATCCAGATACATTACCACGTTGATGTCATCCACCCTGTACAAGTCTCTCATCAACTTGCGTAGCCACATAATTTCTTTCGATGTTTGGCATGCGGCGACATATTCCGCTTCTGTTGTTGATAAGGATACAGATTCTTCACGTTGAGTGGACCAGGAAATCAAAGATGTTCCCCATCTTACTACATATCCTGTGGTTGATCTCCTTGTTTCCAGATCTCCACCGTAGTCGGCATCACTAAATGCTTCCAGTTGAGCATTTTGTTCTTTGCTATATTTTAAACCATAGCCCTGTTTGCCCTTCAAGTATTTTATGATTCGCTTCACAGCACTCCATTGAATCTTTGTGGGCTTATCCAGGTACCTGCTTGCCTTGTTCACCGCGTAGCAAATATTCGGCCTCGTCGCCATTACTAGGTACATCAAGCTGCCCACAGCTTCTCGATAAGGTGCTTGAATAGGTACTCTTTGTTCGATCGGGTAGATCTCTGTACACATTTGATGGTTTGGATCTGCGGGAATAGACACAGCCTCTTCGAGTTTGAACTTTGCAATCACTCGGCGAGTATAAGCCGATTGGTGAATGAAGATTGATTTGTCTTCTGCTTGTTCAATCTCAATACCTAGAAAATTTCCAATTGATGCGTGTGTTATTTCAAATTCCTGTCTTAAATTCTCCAATAGATCCATGATATCTCGAAGCTCCTTTGCTGCGATTAAGCCGTCATTAATATGTAGTGCTACAATGATCCTTTTGTCTTCCTTCACGCTTTGAAACATTAACTTTTGGTTCCAGCATCTAGCTGCTTGCTTTAAACTGTATAAACTTTTAAACAGTTTGTAGACCTTTTCCGTTCCGTTGGAAAAACCTTCAAGCTGAGTTGTATACAGTTCTTCTTCGAGCTCTCCATTGAGAAACGCTGTTTTTACGTCAAATTGTCTGAGTGTTAAGCTTCTCTGGCTGCTATGGCTAATAATAGTCTAATAGTTTTCCCTTCTTTCCCTTCCCTTTGATTGAAACCTTTAGCCACCAGTCTTGCTCTACATTTTGCATCCTTTTTGATTTTGTAGACCCAGCGGTTCCTAACGATGGTTTGATTCTTAGGTTTCTCTACGAGCTGCCAGACTTCATATTTATTCAAAGCTTCAATTTCTTCTGCCATAGCTTCTTTCCATTTGTCCGCGTCACTGCCAGTTACGGCATCCGCGTAGCTTTCTGGCTCGTCATTTTCTGCAATAAAAACTTCTTCATAGTCTACAAAATCATTGTACCTGTTTGGTCTGTTCAATGAGCTCCTTTCTCTCAACCATCTTCCCTGTGCTGGTTGTTGATCTTCTTGGTTACTGCTGTCCTGATCTGTATCATCCTCTGAATTTTCTGCAGGTGGTTCCTGATCTGCATCTCCTTCTAATTCAGTTGAATCATCGTCTTCCTCTTCTTGATTCTCATTGTTCAACTGGTCTTGATCTTGAGGTAATTCCAACAGGGTGTAATCTGTTGGTTTAATTTTCTTTATGGGCTCAGCTTTTCCACTGAAAATGACATTTTTAACAATTTTAACTGCATCCTCAGCTGGAATCAAGACCCTATAGCCTTTGGTAAGATCTTCATATCCGAGAAAACGACCCTCTTTAGCTTTCTCGTCCAATTTTTGTCTCTGTTCTTTTGATATATGAACGTAGACTACTTCACCAAAAATATGGAAATTTTTCACTTGAGGCTTGTTGTCATACCATAACTCATATGGTGTTGCGTCAATTATAGAGCTTGTGCCTGTGCGATTCAACACATGAACGACAATATTTATCGCTTCAGCCCAGAACCTTTTTTCAAAACCCTTCGAGTGAAGAAGCGTTCGAGCTGCTTCTACCAATGTTCTATTTTCCCTTTCAGCTGATCCATTCTGTTCAGGACAATAGGTAACTGTTCTTTGGTGTTGAATCCCAAGCTTGCTTAGTAAGCTTTTCAATTTTTGGTTGATGAATTCCAATCCATTATCAGTTCTGATGTACTTAATTCCTCTGGTACAATGTTTTTCTGCTTTTTTAAAAAATTCCTCCATACAGCCATACACATCTGATTTGGCTGCTATAAAATATACGTGACGGTAATGGGAATAATCATCCTTGAGAAGCAAAAAATACCTAGAACCTTTCATGGATTTTACTTCAATTGGTCCACACACGTCGGCGTGTATTATTTCTCCTATATGTTCAGATTTAGACTGACTCTGTGGGAAAGGTAACTTATGACTTTTACCAATTGCACAAGCTTCACAGAAGTTTCTGCCTGTACCTTCCTTGACTTTGATGTCATGCTGTTTCAGGATTTTCTTTGCCCTGGCAAAATTCTGATGTACGAACTTCTCATGCCAATTCTCCAATGTGTCCACCTCTGCTGCTGCGGCGATTGTTCCGAATTGCGCTTCGTCTGAACTGCGTTGAATTCTGGGACAATCAACTTTAAACTTCATGACGAATAGCGAATTCACGCGTTCTCCTACTGCAACAACATTTTCTCCTTTAAGAAATTTACAATGCTTATTATCGGACACAGACTTAATTCCTCTGTCGAGAGTTGCTCCCAACGAAAACAGGTTGTACTTAAGTTTTGGCACATATAGCACGCTTGTCAGATGATTTCTATTCCAACTTTGTCCATCATATGTTGACACATTAATATTTCCTTGACCATATGCTTCTAGGAAAGTTCCATCTCCAATGCGAACATGTAACTTCTCTTTTAGCGGTTCATACGATGCGTACCATTCTCTTTTATGCGTCATGTGCTCCGACGCACCTGAATCTAAATACCATGTGTCCATAAATTGACTTCTGCGCTGTAAAGATACCAAAGCCTCGCTTATTAGACCATCTCCATGAGCTTCTTTGTTGTCCATGACTTTGCTTCAACACTCATGTGCCCAATGGCCTGGCTTCTTACATATATTGCACTTTCCCGGTTTCCAGGTACATCTTTTATCTCGACTTTGGAATTGACCTATTGACTCACCTCGGTTCCATTTGGTTCTTGAGGTTAGAGCGTTGCAGCTGTCACCTTCTCTTTGGTTATGCCTAAATTCCTCTATTGTGAGCCGAGCAATAAGATTGTTTTTTGTGCGTTCAGCTTCTGGCGTTGACTCCCAGGCTCTCACAAAGTGGTCATAGCCTGACGGTAGTGTAAGCAAAATTTTGGTCATAATCATTTTGTCTAAGATTGTCTCACCTGTAGCGTGCAACTTATAGGCCAGGTTCTCTAGTTTGGCGATATGAGTGGCCATATCGTCTGATTCTTCCTTCCTTACTGTGAACCATTTCTGCTGAAGAACATGTGTCGATGCCTCCGACTTTTGCTCATATATCCCTTCTAGTTTTGTCCACATTTCATTAACATAAGCACATCGCATAATGTGTATCATGCATTGTTCTGAAATTGTGGTAACAATTATCTTTTGTGCTATTGCAAGTGAGATCAGTTTGAAATAAAATGGGGGTGACTACAGTATGGCACAGGCGTGCCAACCTAAAACTTATAACTAAGACCTCTAGTTCTTTTAGAAGGTTGGTACCTCTCAGCGGCTGACTTCGTATTCCAGTAAACCTGCCTTATAATATTTCAACACATTGGTTTATGAAATGATATGCAAACAAGATTTTTCAAAAATTATAATTTATAAGGTTACATGCAAAAATAAAAAAGACATTTTTCAAAACTTTCTTATTTGGGCTCTTAATGAAAATTTAAAACATATGTTTTGTAGATCTACGTTAGTTATACATTAAAATAACACGCATTGAAAGAAGGGATTGAAAACTTTTATGAAAACCGAAATGATGTTATAACTGTTACGAGAATATCAGTTCTGGTTTATATTGGTTACGGTTTCGGTTTCGGTTGTCATTTTGTATTCTTTATTGTGTTCGTCCGTATATATTTATTAAATAATTAAATACTTACATTTTAGCTATTTAAATATGTAGTTATTTATTATTATTCATAATTCAAACAATTTTTAAATAAATAAATGTTTATAATTGGTTTCTATATTCTCTGTTTGAATTATTATTTCTGTTTATGTATTTATTAAACATTTTTTTATTTAAACAATTATTTTAACAACAAATTATTGAAATAATAATTCAAACAGTCAATGTAGAAACAAATTTCTATACATTGTAAAATTTATTTATTTAAACAATTATTTTAACAATAAATTAGTAATGAAATAATAATTTAAATAATGAATATAGAAACAAATTATTAAAATGTATTTATTTAGAAATTGTTTGAATTATAAATAACAATAAATAACCATTACAATAAATAAAAATTATTACAGAATATTTTTCGTTTACGAATCATTATATTATAAATACTGCAATAATTTTCAAATTAATTTAAACTTCCGATACTTTTTTAGAATATTACGTAGTAATTACTTTCATTTTTCCTACATCTATACGTCGATTATAAAACAATGATTACAATGGTGAACAATAAGGGAGATAAGAAAGCAATAAGGGCGTTATGAAATTATATAATAAAAAGTAATTTTTTTCCAAACAATTTCAGTGTGGGTAATGTCAGCATTCTACATTTATTTATTACCTGCGGTACTAAATCTATTTACCTACGCCACTGACGCAGCACAGACTTAAGACTACTACAGACATTGCACACAGACTTAAGCCTACTACAGACATTGCATCTTACGGGCTTTTCTGTCTAGGCCTCGGGGGGCCACAGTGGCCCCCATACCATTTCGGTGTCGCGCTCAATATTACCGATAGTTCACGAATTTAGCCGTATTAGCAAGAACTGAATATTCCGTATACTCTTTTTACTACGGGTGTTTTGGAGGCTACTAATGCATACGGCGCGTGAATTTGAACGGTGAAAATAATATTTATGAAGAATGTATTACAAACGTACATCTCAGTACGTACATCATATTTAGACTACATCAGAATCTACAATCTACTGCAGAAGTGCAAATCTATTTAACACTCGCTCACGAGAGCAAGAGTTACATGTATTCTGAAACGAAAACTTTGTATTTGGATTATTAATTGAAAATAATTGTTGAAGCTGGGATATCGGAAAAGGAAGAAAGTATTAAAAGTCTTACATTCTACTATGAAATACATATTTACGCAAATTCTAAATGTGCAGCTATTAGCTCGATATTATCCACTACATGCAAGATACTACAATTTATAAGTTATAATATCTTGCGAATCGTGGATAATATCGATTGCCCAGGTCTCACCACGAGGAGGTTGCTGCACAAGAGACCCGAAAGGGAGTCAAAACGAAGTCTCCCTTCGTTCTGTCTCCCTTTCTTACAACGAAGATTCTTAGAAACTAAGTTTCGCAGGTTGCTAAATGGAGAAGTAGTCTTTTTCATGGAAAAGACTTCTTTTCCATTTAGCGTATGTCGAGTAATTATTGCGGGGCAAAGTGTGAATCGGAGAAGAAGTCTCCGATCCACGAGGGACCAAGGGCGAATCAGGCGGAAGGCTCTGATTCTTTCAAAGAAACAAACAAGATCGAACCAGAGCAGAAGGCTCTGGTTCAAGGGTGACGCGACGCGTTCAATGCTTACAAGTCCTGAGCCGACCAGCCCGATACCCGCCACTCCATCACCAAAAAAGATGGCAAAGAGATGCGCTCAAACGGTTTCTGGCGCTACTGGGTGACATGAGAACATGGCGTGCCCAGGATTACGTTAACACAGAGGATCGTCAGAAGACGAGTGAACGAGTCTCTTAGACATCCCTCTCAATGACTTCACGCCGGATACCGAAACTGGACCAGCTCAGGACCTGCAAGCAAGGCCGACACAGCAGAAGGTTGTGTCGGAGTCAAAAAACGCAGCGAGCAAAGTCAAGTTACGGCAATAATTACTCGACATAATTACAACGACGATTGACAATCTTAATAACTAACGCACGCACTAAAACTAACTTAAGAATAATCTGGAGTCTTCTTTCGATGAATTTTCTTCGCAAGATGAATTTTCTTGAACAGAATCGATAACCAGCTGAAACAAAATTGACTCCAAATGGAAAAGCTGTTGAAAAAAAAATGGAAACAGAATCGAAAACCAATTGGAACAAAGTCGAAACAAAATCGAAAACCAGTTGATACGAAATCAACACCAAATGAAAAACCAGTCGAAACAGAATCGAAACCATGTCGAGCCCAAATCTAATGATTTGTGGACGCAACGATCTATAGGCGATTCGGGTGGCCCCGGGGACGCGAGACCCCGTACCCACTCACGGGCCCCATCCCGTGAGTGAGCCCCTGAGGGAACTCCGATCGGAGGAATATCAATTTCAAGACAAAAATATCAATTTGAGAAAGTTGGACTTTGAAAGTTCAGGAGCACATTCCAATTACGAATCCAAAAATTAATAATGGAGGTGTTTGTTGAAGGTACATGTATTCTGAAATTGAAATTCCGTATTTCTATTATTAATTGAAAAAAATGCTGAACCTGGAATACCTGAACAAAGGAAAACGAAGAAATTATTAAGTCTTACATTCTAATATAAAATATTATGCATATTTACGCAAGCTCTAAATGTGCAGCTATTAGCTCGATATTATCCACTACATGCAAGATACTACAATTTTTAAGTTATAATATCTTGCGAATCGTGGATAATATCGATTGCCCAGGTCTCACCACGAGGAGGTTGCTGCACAAGAGACCCGAAAGGGAGTCAAAACGAAGTCTCCCTTTCTTACAACGAAGATTCTTAGAAACTAAGTTTCGCAGGTCGCTAAATGGAGAAGTAGTCTTTTTCATGGAAAAGACTTCTTTTCCATTTAGCGTATGTCGAGTAATTATTGCGGGGCAAAGTGTGAATCGGAGAAGAAGTCTCCGATCCACGAGGGACCAAGGGCGAATCAGGCGGAAGGCTCTGATTCTTTCAAAGAAACAAACAAGATCGAACCAGAGCAGAAGGCTCTGGTTCAAGGGTGACGCGACGCGTTCAATGCTTACAAGTCCTGAGCCGACCAGCCCGATACCCGCCACTCCATCACCAAGAAAGATGGCAAAGAGATGCGCTCAAACGGTTTCTGGCGCTACTGGGTGACATGAGAACATGGCGTGTCCAGGATTACGTTAACACAGAGGATCGTCAGAAGACGAGTGAACGAGTCTCTTAGACATCCCTCTCAATGACTTCACGCCGGATACCGAAACTGGACCGGCTCAGGACCTGCAAGCAAGGCCGACACAGCAGAAGGCTGTGTCGGAGTCAGAAAACGTGGCGAGCAAAGTCAAGTTACGGCAATAATTACTCGACATAATTACAACGACGATTGACAATCTTAATAACTAACGCACGCACTAAAACTAACTTAAGAATAATCTGGAGTCTTCTTTCGATGAATTTTCTTCGTACGATGAATTTTCTTCGCACGATGAATTTTCTTCGCACGATGAATTTTCTTCGCAAGATGAATTTTCTTGAACAGAATCGATAACCAGCTGAAACAAAATTGACTCCAAATGGAAAAGCTGTTGAAAAAAAAATGGAAACAGAATCGAAAACCAATTGGAACAAAGTCGAAACAAAATCGAAAACCAGTTGATACGAAATCAACACCAAATGAAAAACCAGTCGACACAGAATCGAAACCATGTCGAGCCCAAATCTAATGATTTGTGGACGCAACGATCTATAGGCGATTCGGGTGGCCCCGGGGACGCGAGACCCCGTACCCACTCACGGGCCCCATCCCGTGAGTGAGCCCCTGAGGGAACTCCGATCGGAGGAATATCAATTTCAAGACAAAAATATCAATTTGAGAAAGTTGGACTTTGAAAGTTCAGGAGCACATTCCAATTACGAATCCAAAAATTAATAATGGAGGTGTTTGTTGAAGGTACATGTATTCTGAAATTGAAATTCCGTATTTCTATTATTAATTGAAAAAAATGCTGAACCTGGAATACCTGAACAAAGGAAAACGAAGAAATTATTAAGTCTTACATTCTAATATAAAATATTATGCATATTTACGCAAGCTCTAAATGTGCAGCTATTAGCTCGATATTATCCACTACATGCAAGATACTACAATTTTTAAGTTATAATATCTTGCGAATCGTGGATAATATCGATTGCCCAGGTCTCACCACGAGGAGGTTGCTGCACAAGAGACCCGAAAGGGAGTCAAAACGAAGTCTCCCTTTCTTACAACGAAGATTCTTAGAAACTAAGTTTCGCAGGTCGCTAAATGGAGAAGTAGTCTTTTTCATGGAAAAGACTTCTTTTCCATTTAGCGTATGTCGAGTAATTATTGCTGGGCAAAGTGTGAATCGGAGAAGAAGTCTCCGATCCACGAGGGACCAAGGGCGAATCAGGCGGAAGGCTCTGATTCTTTCAAAGAAACAAACAAGATCGAACCAGAGCAGAAGGCTCTGGTTCAAGGGTGACGCGACGCGTTCAATGCTTACAAGTCCTGAGCCGACCAGCCCGATACCCGCCACTCCATCACCAAGAAAGATGGCAAAGAGATGCGCTCAAACGGTTTCTGGCGCTACTGGGTGACATGAGAACATGGCGTGTCCAGGATTACGTTAACACAGAGGATCGTCAGAAGACGAGTGAACGAGTCTCTTAGACATCCCTCTCAATGACTTCACGCCGGATACCGAAACTGGACCGGCTCAGGACCTGCAAGCAAGGCCGACACAGCAGAAGGCTGTGTCGGAGTCAGAAAACGTGGCGAGCAAAGTCAAGTTACGGCAATAATTACTCGACATAATTACAACGACGATTGACAATCTTAATAACTAACGCACGCACTAAAACTAACTTAAGAATAATCTGGAGTCTTCGTTCGACGAATAATCTTCTTTCGACGAATTTTCTTCGTACAGATGAAATTTCTTCGTACGATGAATTTTCTTCGCACGATGAATTTTCTTCGCAAGATGAATTTTCTTCGCAAGATGAATTTTCTTCGCAAGATGAATTTTCTTGAATAGAATTGATAACCAGCTGAAACAAAATTGACTCCAAATGGAAAAGCTGTTGAAAAAAAAATGGAAACAGAATCGAAAACCAATTGGAACAAAGTCGAAACAAAATCGAAAACCAGTTGATACGAAATCAACACCAAATGAAAAACCAGTCGAAACAGAATCGAAACCATGTCGAGCCCAAATCTAATGATTTGTGGACGCAACGATCTATAGGCGATTCGGGTGGCCCCGGGGACGCGAGACCCCGTACCCACTCACGGGCCCCATCCCGTGAGTGAGCCCCTGAGGGAACTCCGATCCGAACAATATTGATTTCAAGATAAAAATATCTATTTCCTGAAATAAATATCAATTTTCTGAAATAAATATCAATTTCCTGAAATAAACAACAATTTCCTGAAATAAATAACAATTTCCTGAAATAAATAACAATTTCCTGAAATAAATAACAATTTCCTGAAATAAATAACAATTTCCTGAAATAAATATCAATTTCCTGAAATAAATATCAATTTCCTGAAATAAATATCAATTTCCTGAAATAAATATCAATTTCCTGAAATAAACAACAATTTCCTGAAATAAACAACAATTTCCTGAAATAAATAACAATTTCCTGAAATAAATAACAATTTCCTGAAATAAATATCAATTTTCTGAAATAATTATCAATTTCCTGAAATAAATATCAATTTCCTGAAATAAATATTAATTTCCTGAAATAAATATCAATTTCCTGAAATAAACAACAATTTCCTGAAATAAATAACAATTTCCTGAAATAAATAACAATTTCCTGAAATAAATAACAATTTCCTGAAATAAATAACAATTTCCTGAAATAAATATCAATTTCCTGAAATAAATATCAATTTCCTGAAATAAATATCAATTTCCTGAAATAAATATCAATTTCCTGAAATAAACAACAATTTCCTGAAATAAATAACAATTTCCTGAAATAAATAACAATTTCCTGAAATAAATATCAATTTCCTGAAATAAATATCAATTTCCTGAAATAAATATCAATTTCCTGAAATAAATATCAATTTCCTGAAATAAATATCAATTTCCTGAAATAAATATTAATTTCCTGAAATAAATATCAATTTCCTGAAATAAATATTAATTTCCTGAAATAAATATCAATTTCCTGAAATAAATATTAATTTCCTGAAATAAATATCAATTTCCTGAAATAAACAACAATTTCCTGAAATAAATAACAATTTCCTGAAATAAATAACAATTTCCTGAAATAAATAACAATTTCCTGAAATAAATAACAATTTCCTGTAATAAATAACAATTTCCTGAAATAAATAACAATTTCCTGAAATAAACAACAATTTCCTGAAATAAATAACAATTTCCTGAAATAAATAACAATTTCCTGAAATAAATAACAATTTCCTGAAATAAATAACAATTTCCTGTAATAAATAACAATTTCCTGAAATAAATAACAATTTCCTGAAATAAATATCAATTTCCTGAAAAATATTAATTTCTAGACAAAAATATTGTATCAATTTGGTAAAGTTGAACTTTGAAAGTCTTACAAAATTAAGTATTATCATTCTTACAAATTACATAAGAAATTTAAAACTCTAATGTCTAAAATTCTAGATCGGTACTTCTAAAACTACTTTAAATCGCGGCTATTTATTCGCAACATTAACTAGACATTAAGCCAAGTTTGAAAATTTATACTATTACAAGGCGTGTTACAATTTGTTTCGCAACGCTACTTAAAACCGCGAATGTTCTTATCTCACTGTTGATCGTTGCAACTGGGGCATGGGCGCCTGAAATATCGAATCATTCTAATACAAACGCGATCCTTTTGATGCGCAACGCTAATTCAACAAATCGAAATTCAAAATACTATTTAAATAAGAAAAGAACTCTGACGTCTAAAATTCTATATCGGTGTCTCTAGAATTACTTTAAATCGCGACTATTTATTCGCAACATTAACTAGGCATTTGATCAACTTTTAAAATTGATACTAGTACAACGCGTATGACAATTTGTCTCGCAACGCTACTCGAAATCGCGGATGAGCCCATCTCACAGTTGATCGTTGCAGCTCGAGCATGGGCGCCTGAAATGTCGAAAGACTCGAAAGCAAACGCGAACTTTTGGTGCGCAACGCTAATTCAACGAACAGAGATCCAAAAAAGATTACGCTAATTCAACAAATCGAAATTCAAATTGCTATTTAAATAAGAAATTTAAAATTCCAACGTTTAAAATTGTACATCTGTATGTCTAGATTTACTTTAAATCGCAACTATTTATTCGCAACATTTACTACACATTTAATCAAGTTTTAAAATTGATAGTAGTACAACGCGTGTGACAATTTGTTTCGCAACACTACTCGAAATCGCGGATGTGCCCATCTCACAGCTGATCGTTGCAGCTCGAGCATGGGAGCCTGAAAAGTCGAAAGACTCGAAAGCAAACGCGAACTTTTGGTACGCAACGCTAATTCAATGAACAGAGATCCAAAAAAGATTACTCTACAGTTTCTGCAAAACGAATCGCGACTATTTGTTTCGCAACGCTATAGTTTAAACGAGCTATATCGCTGATAGAGACTACTATTATAATTAGAAGAAAGGCTAACTTTGATCTCTGTTCAAAATCGACTAACGCAACGCGTACTTTTTTCGCAACGCTAGTGCAAATCGCGGACGTTCCCATCTCGGCTGATCGTTGGGGCGGCGAGGCCTGCCCATGCATGCAACTAACTACTTTTACATTCTACTACAACTCTATTTCTACAGACGAGTATAACGACAAGGTAGTGATAAAATGACTCACTCGAAGATGCGAAGACGTTGCAATGATTGTCCTTTTGAATGACAGTTTGTCCGGCATCTTTGGCATAAAACCTCGTCTGCTCCTTCGGCCTCATCCCGACAATTTGTTTCGCACCGCTACTCGGTATCGCGGAAGTACCCATCTCACAGTTGATCGTTGCAACTGGAGCATGGGCGCCTGAAATATCGAAAGATTCTATTGCAAACGCGATTCTTTTGATGCGCAACGCTAATTCAACAAATAGAATTTAAAATGCTATTTAAATAAGAAATTTAAAACTCTAACGTCAAAAATTCTAAACAGGTATCTTTAGAACTACTTTAAATTACGACTATTTATTTGCAACATTAACTAGACATTTCATCAACATTAAAAATTGAGACTAGTACAACGCGTGTAACAATTTGTTTCGCAACACTACTTGAAATCGCGGATGTGCCCATCTCACAGTTGATCGTTGCAGCTCGAGCATGGGAGCCTGAAAAGTCGAAAGACTCAAAAGCAAACGCGAACTTTTTGTGCGCAACGCTAATTCAACGAACAGAGATCCAAAAAACGATTACTTTAGATTATATGTAAAACAACAACAATATGAACTTTAAAAGCGCAGTTATCAAATTGAAATGTAATTTTGAACCGCGACTATTTGTGATTCGCAACGCTACGCTCTAAACAAAATTTTTCGTAACATTAACTTTAATCTCTGTTCAAAATCGACTAAATGCAACGCGTGGTTTTGTCGCAACGCTAGTGTAAATCGCGGACGTTCCCATCTCGGCTGATCGTTGGGGCGGCGAGGCCTGCCCATGCATGCAACTAACTACTTTTACACTGTACTACTACGGTATACTACCACTTCTACAGACGAATATAGTAACAAGGTAGTAACAAAATGACTCACTCGAAGATGCGAAGTCGTTGCAATGAATGCCCTCTCTGAGTCGATCAGCACGGTAATGACTGCATGCCGGGTACCGAAACTGGACCGGCTCAGAACCCAAGGTAAACGAAGGAAGCATTGAAGAGTCCATGGCCCCCCCCGAGCTAGCTTAAAGTAGGCCAAGGAAGTTTTAAATAACCCTTGGACTACCCTAAGCTAGCTAAAGGTGGACCATGGTAGACAATAGTAGGCCATTGGTGGAGGACCCTTGGTTAAGCTTAAGCCAGCTGAAGGTAGACAAGGGTAGCTCTGGAAGACCACTGGTCAGCCTCAAGGTAAGCACAGGTAGGCCAGAGTAGCTCTCCATGACCACTGGTCAACCACAGGGTAGACCACTGTTGGAAGACCCTTGGTCCACCCTAAGCCAGCTGAAGGTAGGCAAGGGTAGCTCTGGAGGACCACTGGTCACCCTCAGGGTAGGCAAGGGTAGCCCAGAGTAGCTCTGGATGACCACTGGTGGAGGACCCTTGGTCCACCCTAAGCCAGCTGAAGGTAGGCAAAGGTAGCTCTGGAGGACCACTGGTCATCCCCAAGGTAGACAGGAGAGGCCAGGGTACCGCTGGAAGACCCTCCTGGTCCCGAAGCCCATCCGCTCCTGCCGGAGGGCCCGGCCCGACTGATTGATTGAGCGCGCTCCGCGAGCTTAAGTAGCCAGTGATGCGCAGCGCGCAGCGAAGCGCAACGCTCCCTACCCCAACTAATTTCGGTAGATCTCGATTGCCGTGATAATAATTATTGATAAATCTATTATTTCTGGCTGTTTAATGTTTATAACAATTCCTTTTGCCAACGATGTCGACAAGCATCCCCTTGTCTATCCATCAACTAATTTTTTAGTAAAAATTGCTAATCGTACTCGAGGTACAGAACAACTTTTAAACCATGAATATTTCCAAACAATATTATATCAAGCAAATGTAATTAATAAAGTTACTATCTCTGGCTGTTTAATGTTTATAACAATTCCTTTTGCTAATTATGTCGATAAGCACTCCCTCGACTATCTGACCATCTAATTTTTCAGTAAAAATACGTAATGGAACTCGCGATATTGAATATCTTCTGACACATGAATATTAGCGTGCATTAATTTATCGAACACAATTCACTGATAAATTTATCATCTCTAGCTGGTTAATATTTGAAACAATTCCTTTTGTGGATGATGTCGACGAGCACTCCGTTGACCATCTTGCCATCTAATTTTTTAGTAGAAGTAAGTAATAAAACTCGAGATCCAGCATAATTTATGATACGTGAATATTACTAAGCATAATTATATTGAAAAAATGTAATTAATGAATTTGTTATCTCTGTTTGTTTAACGATTACAACGATTATATATTTGGTTACATCACCACCCAATTTTTTAGTAAAAATAGCTAATAGTACTCGAGATACAGATTCACTTTTATGCATGGACATTTGGAGTATACAAGATATTCAATTCTCACTAGTATGCACAGTTTCATTAGAACAAGAGTAACAGAAATTATTTATAACTAATTAACCTCTTCTAGAATCGAATTGAAAACTATACATGAATGTTGCCGAAGGTCCATTCTATATTCTTCGAGAGCTAATATTTATAAAAATTACCTGAAGTAATTTATGAACAATTTTTGTGGAGGTAACTTCTATCTTCTATGCCCGCAATGAGTAAGACAAGGAGAGTCCGAGTATTCGTCAAAGGTAAACACACAAATCGTTGTGTCACCTCTCTGGAAATCGTAAATAACTAATTAACTAGGCGTCGAATCTACATAAAACTGCAACAGAAATGTAGCTGAGACATCATTCTAGAACCTCCGATCACAAGGAAGATTATTTTTTACCAGAGATTTGTTAAATTATTTGAGTTTATTTTAGAACGAGACTTAGAATAATTGTTTATAACTATTTAGTCAGAAATAAAATGTGACGATAAACTATATGTGAAAGTAGCTGAAGGTCTATTCTATATTTCCTAACTGCAAATATTTGTAAACAATTCCTCACAAGTGCGTTACTAATAAATTTTCTGTCGAGTGTGCACAGTATTCAGCAGCTCTGTGACTATCTTTCTTTCTCTTTTTAAATGTGCATAAGTTCGTCCTTGTCGGATACAAACTTCTTTATCATGTTCGCCAAATTTTTACCAGGGAGTTCGAAGTCCTGTAAAAAAAATAGGCGGCACAAGTGAATAATACGTGGAGTATCTTTGTACGAATACAATTGCGTTTTAAAACTGACAACGCTGTAAAATCGAGCCTCCTCAGACACACACTTTATGTGTTGCAACCTCATGTAGTTCACCACCTGCCCGTTCCATTTCGATAGAGTCCGCTATCATAAAAGGAAATTTTCTACAGAGTCGGTAATTCAGAACCGTGGACAGAAAAATGCATTGCATGCAATGTCTGTAGGTATCTTAAGTCTGTGTTCACGAACAAATGTTCAATTTAGATAGAGAGCGCAGACTTAAGACTACTACAGACATTGCATCTTATGGGCTTTTCTGTCTAGGCCTCGGGGGGCCACAGTGGCCCCCGTACCATTTCGGTGTCGCGCTCAATATTACCGATAGTTCACGCATTTAGCCGTATTAGCAAGAACTGAATATTCCGTATACTTTATTTTTACTACGGGTGTTTTGGAGGCTACTAATGCATACGGCGCGTGAATTTGAACGGTGAAAATAATATTTATGAAGAATGTATTACAAACGTACATCTCAGTACGTACATCATATTTAGACTACATCAGAACCTACAATCTACTGCAGAAGTGCAAATCTATTTAACACTCGCTCACGAGAGCAAGAGTTACATGTATTCTGAAACGAAAACTTTGTATTTGGATTATTAATTGAAAATAATTGTTGAAGCTGGGATATCGGAAAAGGAAGAAAGTATTAAAAGTCTTACATTCTACTATGAAATACGTATTTACGCAAATTCTAAATGTGCAGCTATTAGCTCGATTTTATCCACTACATGCAAGATACTACAATTTATAAGTTATAATATCTTGCGAATCGTGGATAATATCGATTGCCCAGGTCTCACCACGAGGAGGTTGCTGCACAAGAGACCCGAAAGGGAGTCAAAACGAAGTCCCCCTTCGTTCTGTCTCCCTTTCTTACAACGAAGATTCTTAGAAACTAAGTTTCGCAGGTTGCTAAATGGAGAAGTAGTCTTTTTCATGGAAAAGACTTCTTTTCCATTTAGCGTATGTCGAGTAATTATTGCGGGGCAAAGTGTGAATCGGAGAAGAAGTCTCCGATCCACGAGGGACCAAGGGCGAATCAGGCGGAAGGCTCTGATTCTTTCAAAGAAACAAACAAGATCGAACCAGAGCAGAAGGCTCTGGTTCAAGGGTGACGCGACGCGTTCAATGCTTACAAGTCCTGAGCCGACCAGCCCGATACCCGCCACTCCATCACCAAAAAAGATGGCAAAGAGATGCGCTCAAACGGTTTCTGGCGCTACTGGGTGACATGAGAACATGGCGTGCCCAGGATTACGTTAACACAGAGGATCGTCAGAAGACGAGTGAACGAGTCTCTTAGACATCCCTCTCAATGACTTCACGCCGGATACCGAAACTGGACCAGCTCAGGACCTGCAAGCAAGGCCGACACAGCAGAAGGTTGTGTCGGAGTCAAAAAACGCAGCGAGCAAAGTCAAGTTACGGCAATAATTACTCGACATAATTACAACGACGATTGACAATCTTAATAACTAACGCACGCACTAAAACTAACTTAAGAATAATCTGGAGTCTTCTTTCGATGAATTTTCTTCGCACGATGAATTTTCTTCGCACGATGAATTTTCTTCGCAAGATGAATTTTCTTGAACAGAATCGATAACCAGCTGAAACAAAATTGACTCCAAATGGAAAAGCTGTTGAAAAAAAAATGGAAACAGAATCGAAAACCAATTGGAACAAAGTCGAAACAAAATCGAAAACCAGTTGATACGAAATCAACACCAAATGAAAAACCAGTCGAAACAGAATCGAAACCATGTCGAGCCCAAATCTAATGATTTGTGGACGCAACGATCTATAGGCGATTCGGGTGGCCCCGGGGACGCGAGACCCCGTACCCACTCACGGGCCCCATCCCGTGAGTGAGCCCCTGAGGGAACTCCGATCGGAGGAATATCAATTTCAAGACAAAAATATCAATTTGAGAAAGTTGGACTTCGAAAGTTCAGGAGCACATTCCAATTACGAATCCAAAAATTAATAATGGAGGTGTTTGTTGAAGGTACATGTATTCTGAAATTGAAATTCCGTATTTCTATTATTAATTGAAAAAAATGCTGAACCTGGAATACCTGAACAAAGGAAAACGAAGAAATTATTAAGTCTTACATTCTAATATAAAATATTATGCATATTTACGCAAGCTCTAAATGTGCAGCTATTAGCTCGATATTATCCACTACATGCAAGATACTACAATTTATAAGTTATAATATCTTGCGAATCGTGGATAATATCGATTGCCCAGATCTCACCACGAGGAGGTTGCTGCACAAGAGACCCGAAAGGGAGTCAGAACGAAGTCTCCCTTCGTTCTGTCTCCCTTTCTTACAACGAAGATTCTTAGAAACTAAGTTTCGCAGGTCGCTAAATGGAGAAGTAGTCTTTTTCATGGAAAAGACTTCTTTTCCATTTAGCGTATGTCGAGTAATTATTGCGGGGCAAAGTGTGAATCGGAGAAGAAGTCTCCAAACAAGATCGAACCAGAGCAGAAGGCTCTGGTTCAAAGGTGACGCGACGCGTTCAATGCTTACAAGTCCTGAACCGACCAGCCCGATACCCGCCACTCCATCATCAAAAAAGATGGCAAAGAGATGCGCTCAAACGGTTTCTGGCGCTACTGGGTGACATGAGAACATGGCGTGCCCAGGATTACGTTAACACAGAGGATCGTCAGAAGACAAGTGAACGAGTCTCTTAGACATCCCTCTCAATGACTTCACGCCGGATACCGAAACTGGACCAGCTCAGGACCTGCAAGCAAGGCCGACACAGCAGAAGGCTGTGTCGGAGTCAGAAAGCGGGGCGAGCAAAGTCAAGTTACGGCAATAATTACTCGACATAATTACAAGGACGATTTACAATATTAATATCTAACGCACGCAATAAAACTAACTTATAAATAATCCGAAGTCTTCGTTCGATGAATCCTCTTCGTTGGACAAGAAGTCTTCGTCTAACGATAAAGATGATTAGCTGCTGTACTCTAACTGAAGCTGAATAATCATATTTAGAGACAATACAATATATGAACCAAATCAGAATAAGATGGGGGTGAAGATGCCATAGGTTTATGACACTAAACCCCGTACACGAGTACGGCCTACATATTCACGAGAGCGAAGCTAACCCCACACACGAGAGAGGCCTGACCAACAATAGCAAGATGAAGATCCCAAATCGAAACCAAATTGAAACCAAATCGAAAGCCAGTCGAAAAAAATTGAAAACCCGTCGAAACAAAATCGAAAATCAGTCGAAACAACATAAAACTGGAATCTAATGAATTGTGGACGTAACCACCTAAAGGCGACTCGGGTTGCCCCGGGGACGCGACACCCCGTACCCACTCACGGGCCCCATCCCGTGAGTGAGCCCCTGAGGGATCTCCGATCGGAGTAATATCAATTTAGGAAAGAGGAACTTTGAAAGTTCAAGAACAGATTCCAATTAGAAATCCAAAAATTAATATTGAAGGTGTTTGCTGGAGGTATATGTATTCTGAAATACAAACTCTGTATTTTGATTATTAATTGAAAAGAAATGCTAATGCTGGGACAAAGGAAAACGAAGAAAGTATTAAGTCTTACATTCTACTACATATTAACTATATACATATTAACGCAAATTCGAAACATGTCATCAAGTATGCATAAAGTATTAATTCATGGTGCGGACATAATAAAATCTGTTAAGCTATCAATTGGAATGTTTTCTGAGGAGGCCATGGTATCGAAAAACAAAGACTTTCGGAGTACATATTAGAAAATACCATATTAGAAAATACCGTACGAGAAAACACCGTAAGAGAAAATTTTCAAAACGGGAAACAATAACAAATCCCTTTCACAATCTATTATACACATTTGACGTTATAATATCTTCGATCTATAATAATAGACAAGTTTTAAAAAAAACGAACGCATTTTGATGTCGAAGTTAAAAAATTAATGTCAGCAAAGATACATTTTTATACAATTTTTGATTCATATTATTAATATTGTTTTCGTACTTGTTTAAATAAAATATTTATAATTATGTCTATAATATGCCACTAATATGCCACTCTGACATAATTGCAATTGTACTATAATAAAATCTATTATTTCAAAAATGGTGCATTATTGAGTTTATTTAATACCTATACACGATTTATGAGGCACTTACAATAATTTGAGAAAAAAATGTTTCAAATAAAACTTAATTATCATTCAGCGGTCTACCAATTTAAATAAAAAAATTTTTTTTTAAAATTTTGAATGCATACAAAAATTGGTCACTTTGAATTTTTAAAAGTTAAGTAAATCACTATCTCTAGAGCTACTTTAAATTACTATTTATTCGCAACGTTATCATGAGCTTTAATCAACTTTGAAAATGTATACTAGTACAACGCGCGTGTTCATTTGTTTCGCAACGCTACTTGTTGGAGAGTGAGCGTATGGCTTGCAGTGGCGTTTCGAGCGATATAGAATAATCTATCTGCACAGTCGTTATAACAACAAATACTTTATTATAGAGACACGCGTTTACGGTACAAAGTTCACATGGAGAAGTAGGAGCCGCGTTACAGCGGCGACGCGCGCACCCATCGAGGCACCGCACACACATGCACCGGAAAGTTCTCTACTAAACGTGAAGTACCTGTGCTTTGTCTTAAGAATCTACCCGTCGCGAATCGTCTTTTTGTTCGTATTATCTAATGTTTTCGAGTAATTCAAATGAATTTTTAAAAAGAAATGATTTTTTTCTCGACCATAAAAAGTGACTACGCCGTGAATTGTGTACCAAATTGCGGAAGATATCGAAATACCTTCTCGCAAATTGGTGATCCAAGTATCGAAATTTATATGTTTATAAAAAAACGCGACGTACAAAAAGACCCTACCTAACTAGGAAACAGATCACTATCCGCAGGAACGCCTGCCGCCAAAATCAACTACCAACTACATCAACTACAGATAATTATAAAAAAGTCTGTTGTTTTTTTCTCACTTACTACTTGTTGGGGGGTTGCAAGATGCTACGTTAGAGTCCTGGAATCAGAAAAGGAAACAAAAAAATATTAAAATCGATACTTACGATTTTTCATCGGGATATAAAGTTTATTCTCAAAGAGACGATAGCAAATCTAGTCGAAACAAATCGTTGCCTCGAATTGTTAGCTAGTCTCTATCATATGGAAAATAAATTCAATTTGTAAAAGTGTTCCACTAATAATTTTTCATTAATAATTTAAAACTAAAATATTCGACAACAAAGTTTAATTGAGAAGATGTATATTGGTACTTACATTCTCTCCTCCTCAAAGAAAGCACGAGAATTGCGTCTCGATCTCGGTTTTCGATGCCGATTTTCCTTCTGGTTCTGTGACAGAAAGAACAAATTTGATCAATTACAACAACAACCGTCAAAGGATAAATCCGAGTTAATAGAAAATAAATAATTCAAATTGAATATAAAATCAAACTTTATTTGTACTAAAATTTATAATAATCGCGATTTCTATTGCGCGACACGAATTTAAATTCAGTTGATCGACACGATACAAGAGTAAATTATCGCGAGAAAGCAACGCAATTCTAGAATGAATTTAAACCGGTGAATAATAAATAACTCGCTCGTACAAAGAATCAATTCCAATAAAAATTAAGATTAATAATTTTCATTTCGAAGGAATGAAAAAACACGGAAACAGTTATACGTACTATGTACCGCGTAACATTCCTTGCTTTGCGTTGTACACATTTTCTGCGTTTCAATAATAGTACAACACAACACTTGTTGTCAAGGGCAGAGGGTGGAATTCCGAGATACGGTAACGTGCATCCGATCACTTTGACTGTTTTGATTGTAATGAGTCGTGTAGTGACCGAAACGTTGGGACTACGGGCGGGGAGGGGACGATTGCCCCCGACGATCGGCGATTGCCCCCGATTTTGGACTAGCGCGGTTGGCCGCGAAGGTGCGCAAAAGCCCCTCCGAGGTAATACGTGTGTTGTGACGTCGCGTTCTTAGAAGTGCTCCAGCGAAGCAAACAGACAAAATATCCATAGCCGGGTGAGCAATGACGTCACAATTTGTACTGCAGATGATTTCTGCTTATTTTTGAGAAATATATGATATCTTTCCTGAAATTTAACTTTTCGAAAGAACAAAATTTCGAAATTCAGAAATGTAAAAAACCCGATAGCCAGCTTGCATAAAACCGACTCGAATTTATTAAGAATTCTTCGAATGAACTTCAGAATATTTTCTACTAAAAAATTTTGTTCATTCGAAGAATTCGAAAAGTCAAATTTCAGGAAAGATATCATATATTTGCTGCATAGAATTTGTATTGATTTTTAGTTTAAAGAAAGTAAACTATTGGTTTAAAGTGTATAAAACTATTATAATATACATTCATTAGTGACACGAGTAATAAAAATAATATTACGTATAGAAACCAAATTAATTTTACTACAATTCGTATTTTTGTAATACATTCTTCATAAATATTATTTTCACCGTTCAAATACACGCGCCGTATGCATTTGTAGCCTCCAAAACACCCGTAGTAAAAATAAAGTATACGGAATATTCAGTTCTTGCTAATACGGCTAAATTCGTGAACTATCGGTAATATTGAGCGCGACACCGAAATGGTGCGGGGGCCACTGTGGCCCCCCGAGGCCTAGACAGAAAAGCCCATAAGATGCAATGTCTGTAGTAGCAGAGAGTACTGAGAGTGCTCACGCCCGTACCATTTTTCTTCAGTTTTTCTGATTAAGACAAGACTAAACATGACATGATTTGACACATGTTTGCAAACGTAATGAGCAACAATAAGTTTTCAAAGTCTACATTCACATGGGTAAACATGAACCGAATTATGTCATGTTTGGAATCACTTTAATTAGAAAATTTCCACGAGTGTACTAGGCAAAGTTTCGCGGAAAAATAATAAGAAACAAGGAAGTTTTGTTAATGCATTAGTATTGGCCCATCGATGTACCTGACCCGCATTATATTACAATTTCTCGGCCGAGTCGAGCGGTCGAGCTTCGCAGCCCTTACAGGTGGGGAAGGGGATATGCCACTCAGCAACGGTTCCATGCAGCCGAGAAGCGGTATTTTGTGCCAACGCTGCATAGGTTTCCCAAAAATGAACTTTTATCTTGAGAAACTGCTTTTCTACTAGCACGGTCGTTCGTCGGGATACGGCGCGGCGTAACGGCGATGCAGTCGCTAAAAGCGCGCAATTATGCCAGCTTATTGAAATGTTATTTATTATTTATCAGTACATTTATTTTGTATAAATTATTTTATGTATCCTTTTAATGTTAGCCCCCTGTTCATAGTATATTAAATACTATAAAGGGGTCATTCCATGCCAAATCGATCACTTTTTGCAGGCACCATCGTCGACTTTGTTCCAAATGAAATATGTCGTAGTCCATGTGAAATTAGGGGGGGGAGAGGGTTAGTCATCATGTTGGAAGTAGATTCGTAACAGTTGGTTGTAATACGTGTACCGATGTTCATCGGAAAAATTAGATTTTATCTTTCATTATTAGTAACAGAGATATCATTTTGTTAATAGTAACCGTAGCTAAAAATGTGAAAAATTGGAGATATTGTTGACGATGACAATACCCATAAGTAGGTTTTGATCCCGACTAAAAGTTAGTTCCGATTCGGTCGTTAGAGGGGGTAAAAAGTGGAGTTGGGTTTTGGTCCAGGCTAAAGGTTAGTTTCGATTCGGTCGTTAGAGGGGGTAAAAAGTGGAGTTGGGTTCTGTGCCAGGCTAGATTTAGACTAGGGGGCAGCAGTATAATGGGCACGGGCAAAACCCGGGCGTGAGCACTCTCAATACACTCTGGTTGTCTCTGGTATAATGGGCCCGGGCAAAACCCGGGCGTGAGCACTCTCAGTACACTCTGGTAGTAGCAGATGATAGCAGAAAAAATATCCTCTCTGCTTATAGGAATATCCATGATCTGTATAAGTCTATGACTGAATATCAGTGGAGTACTCTCATTCTTCTCTGATAGGGATGGCAACGATACACCGATGTTTTGGAAATATCGACTTTTTCTCCCGATATTTTGAGTTCGATATATCGAAATCATCGATTCTTTTATGGCTATCGATATTTTCAAATAGCTGAAATAGTTGTATTTAATTTAAATCATCTTGTAATTGACAGGGTCAATTTTATGAGCCGTGAACGAAAACAGAAAACTGCTATAACATTATTATAAATATTATAATAGACTTTATAATGTGCGCAGGAATTTTTTTCAAACGATTCATCCAATCACCAAAAATAAGATAAAACCATGTTTTACTACAGATATATCGAGTAACGTTGATATTATCAGTCCATGCGTCTTAGTATCGAGATGGTCTAAGATACGAATATAGTCGATGCAACGCATACAATTATGAAGACCTGCAAACCTATTTGATTATTTTGCAGAAGGAATTGTATTGTATAAATATGCGACCAGATGGCAGCACTAGTGCATAAGAAAGCACACGGTGCAGGAAAACAATGTCAGTCGATCGTTGACTGCGACCGCAGGAGGACAGTACGGTCGACAGTCGCACGCTATTTGAACGCGTCTCGGGATTGGTCGCCTCTTCTCCCGTAAGCCCCGCCTACCAGGTGGTCGTTCGAAAGTGTAGTTGTGTAGTTCCTTACGGCAAAACGACGGGCGCTGTGTGCTCTCTCCAATCGCGAGAAAAATCTGAAATGAAACGTGTCGGCGCGCTAATATGTGACGGTTGAGAGGAACCGACGACCAGGAACGTGCGAGAGGGTGGTTTACGCGCGGGTGCTACCACTTTCGAACCGTGACAAGGGGAAAGAACCGCGTAAAGAAGTGGTAAAGGTGGAGAACGTGAATACAAGAAAAAAAAAAGGAAAATATACGTCGAAGGAAAGCCCGAGGAGTCGCGTGTGTGCCAGAGAGCTGCGGGCCAGTGTGAGAGAATCCTCTGTTTCGGGGGGGGGTTCTATGTCTTTTTCTCTCTTCTCTGTCTCTCTAGCTTCTTTTTTTCTCTCTTACCTTCTGTTACTCTCTCCGTCTTCTTACACGTTTTGTTCCACGGGTGGAAATATCGTCGCGACAAGTGCTATCGCGCGTCCAACGGTAGCATGAGCAGTTTCGTATCGCATAGTTAAAAAAAAAAGGTAACGGAAAGGAGAAAAACAAGTGCTTCGTTTAACCAACAAGGACGTCGTCAGCTGTGTGCGCTTTTACGAGGGGGACGTGTGCGAGAGAGAACCCGCTGCTGAGAGACAGAGAAATGGCGGCGCTGGTGGCAGGTGTCCAGTATGGGTTGTCGTCGCATAGTAATTTTCACGAAAACAAGTCCCTGATCTTCGTGAAGCTCACCGACTCGGCGCAACGTGCCATCGACGACTTCCTCAAGAATCGGGTAAGTGAATCCTAATCGCAATTTCAATCGTTTCGCCTCGGCCACTTTTCCTTATGTATAGGCTAGGATCGCGAGTTTCTGGCTCTCCGCGTGTGTTAGGCGTGTACGTACTACGTACGAGCCTCTACACGTCGCCACGAAACGGTGAGCGCGCGCACGCGCGTCGTTCACTCGGCTCGTTCTCCTCCGTGTTTGTGCCCCGTTTACATGTGTGCGTACATGTGTCGTAATGTCGTGCCAAGGAAAGAGACACCCGATCATCAACTTGCTCGCCATATTTCGAGTGGAATTTCGTTGGTCGCAGGCCATCCGTTCGAATTATCTGAAAACTGCACGCTGAAATTGTCGCGAACGTTATTCTTCGTGTACTGATGATATAAAGGTGTTACGTCGTTGTCGAAACCAGCACAAAAAAGATCGTAGAAGGAACGCGTACGAGGCCACGTTGGCTCGTTAGCAGCTGGTTAGTGGCCGCACACTTTTTCTCTGTTACCTCGATACTCGGCACGGCCAACAGAAAAATTGAACGCACGATTCAATCAGAAATGATCGCGAGTGCCCTTTTCGCGAACTTGACTCGCTCGACTGCATCGCTTTGGTGTGTCCGTATGGTTTGACAACGACATTACGTAATAAGAGAACTGACAAGGCAGTTAGCTTGTTAGTCCGACTTACAGACCGCTTTAGAATCGAAACGAAAACGTTTGGCTTTCCCCCGTCTCGATACGAACAACACGATACCGACCGAATATGTTACTCCTCGGATCGTATGACTTTCCACATTCGTGCTACAGTGAGTAACTTTAACATTCGGACAGTACGAAATTTTGACTTTGCCGTATTATAATTTTGTTCACAATGGAAAAATAGCACACGTGGTCAGGTATAATGTTGTAGTACTGCCTCTAGGTAACAATAGCATACATTTTGTTTACATAATTCATTTCAACGTTACTTTAATAACCGGACACACTTAGAAATGTTGTAACTTCCGTGAATTTTTATAATAAATTGAAATAAAAGCACAGTGGAATATACCATTATAAGATCTAAACACGAAGATTGTATAGAGTCGATACCATAAAGAAGCCAAACAAAGATATTTGGCGATCGTGATAGAAGGAAAATTATTAAAAAATATCAAGATGCATCTTAACTAAGTGCATTCAAAATAGCTGGCGAACTCTTAGCAAAGATTGGAAAGAAAATTTACCGCTAAATGATAATCTAAGCCTAAAACATTAACACGTTCATGCCGGCGCTGCTTTTTTAAATTTTGCTCCATTATATGGCGCTGTACTCAAAATTTTATTAAACAAAAGTTCAGGCTCGGCAGGACAATTTACTCTTACTATACATTTATTCGAGCATGATATCACTATAGTATAGTTTTTATTCAAAATGCTTTTATTTTAATTATTTATGTCATCGATACAAAAACCAACACGTGTACCACCGGTGGTACACGCCGGCGTGAACGTGTTAAAAAAAGTGGTCTCAATGAAAAAGTTGCTCCAGAAAACCATTTGTAAACGAAGCGAATAGAGAGAACTATTGAATTTTGCTACTTAAATAATTTGTTTTAAGAAAAGATACATAGTGGAATAATGTTCAAACACCCTTTATCTTTTGGAGCAATTAGAAGCATTGATTAACTAAATAGCGTGCAGAAAAGATTTTGAAAACATTACAGTAAATGTTTACTATTAATGCGTTTTTGCTCTCACTGGAATACGCACGACTTTCAAGCATTCCCGAATGGACCGAAAAAGAAATGTTTTTCATTCTGACATTGCAAATAAATGTGAAAAAAGTACTGGAAGTTGCTGTTCATGTAACAGAATTTTGTTACAACAATTTTCAGTAAAGTAATGATTATTTCATAAGTATTATTTGCGAGGCTTAATATGACAAGTAAGATTTTTCATTTTGAAAATTGTATGCACGTTTTAACACTAATCGTACCATAATCATTCAAATAATCGGTTTCACATCTTTTATTTTACAGTCATTGAAATTATAAAGTTGCTTCCATTCGAAATTATTAAATAAATCTCTACCTTGGAGTACATATTATTATCAAAATTGCAAGAAATCTAAATAAATTCAGTTTTGTAATTTTTATAAAACAACGTGTATATCGGTCACTTTTTGTGCTCGGTACAGTTAGTGTTAATATATGCTATTATTTGAAAGAGTCTGCGAGCATCGCTTGTAAATACGGGCATGAGAGCTGCGCGGCTTTGTCTAGAAAATCGACGGGATTCCCGATCGCCGGATTCTTGCACCACCTGGCGTATCCTAACCTCACGGACGAGATTCGAAAGTAAAGTCGTCAAAGGGGCGTGCCTTTCGTCAAAATATCGGCGTTAAAACCGAGCGCGCGGCGCATGCAATGCTTCGGGCCCGCGTGTGCCATGTAGAAAAGGAATGCGCCAAATGATTTTCTGAAGAGCGTGAACGAAAACGAAAGAGAAATAGAATACACGGGATCTCTGGACGACGGGCAAACAAATTTGAGAAATATCTGCACCAAGTTTGCATGGGTCATCGCTTATCGCCCCCCACCCCTTCCACACTCTCCCATACGTTCGGCCGTGTGTTCAAGAACGCGCTCGCGACATCGACTCGATTCGTAAAGCTTCGAAAATAACCGACGCCGCGTCTTCGTCCGGTGGACGAAATTTCACGACCGACGACCGTGGTTGTCAAACCATAACCATGAAATTTCGCTTTCCATATGTTGCCGGGTTTACCAGCGAGTGGTCGCCTCACTCGCCAAACTTCTCGTTATCTATGACGTTCGTTTTATCACTGACATAAGACGTCTTTGACATCGGGCTTAATAAACTCGATCGTAATTTCGCAATCTCGAGCAGCTGTTTTACGCTGGTTCATGCAAATTGTTTTCTTATTCATCAAATTCCGATAACGGAAAATATTTACATAGTAAAATATACCGATGATTGCATGTTTGCAGTGGATTATGTTAAAAAGACACGTGTCATTTTTTGCACACTGCTACAGAGTCACCGCATAGCTATAAAATTACCTATATGAATTTATTATTCTTAGCTATCAATTATAGTATTAATACATATCATTTAACGAAAATGATCGTTACGAAGTCTGTGCAGTCGCTGTTAGAACCGTTCCGCTGGAATCGGTGACATCCGTTGCTTGAAAATGTTCGAAATTCGTTTTGGAAAGTCGTCAAGAATGTGGAGCAATATTTGCATTGTCCGGGCAAAAACAATGTCGGCTCATCACACAAATCACGAAACAAACGTATCCGAAAATACGAATTTAGACGCAAGAGAGACTTGATTCGGGTTTGCTTGCACCATCGCAAGCCCGTAACCGTGTCTCGGAGCGGAAGGTTCAAACAAACCGGTGGTTCTACATATTTCTAAAATTACATAATTCCACTGTTTCGATCAAAAGATTAGTATGAATACGTGCGTTTTTCTTCGGGGGTTGCAACGAGGATAGTGAAAGATGGAACTTTATTTAGATAATCTTTTAACCCTTTGCACTCGAATGGTGACTCTGCGGCACCAGTAAAATTTGTCATACCCTTATCCAAAACAGTTCTCATATTATTAAATTCATCTCTATTCTATAAATTGTTAAAAATACAACTGTTCAACGAGAAAACAGGATTAATTTCACGTGCATAATGTAAAAAAAGATGCATAGAATAAAAATGTTCCAGGTTGAAAGAAATATTTTGAATTTGGAATTAAAATGGCTTCGAGTGTAAAGGGTTAATCCACTCAAACGACAAATTGTCTAATTTTACAATTAGAATAACCTTTCATTCATGATTCGTCGTGTATAGACAACAATCTCGCCTGTTCCCGGGTACAATATTCATCGGATGGAGTCTCCATTTACAAATAACTCACTGACCTGCCAGATAAACAGCTGTTTGTATATAGATCCTTGCCAAAACATTCTCTTCCGCTGCAGATTTATCCTTTTTCGCTGAACTGTCGAGCAAGACGACAATCGCACTTAATTTTGTTTAATTTAGAAAAATAAAGGTCGCGTGGTTTTTCTTTCGGATTCAACAACAACCGAGTCGTTGATCGAGCCAAGGTTTTGCCTGGTAAGCTCGAACGGTCCCGCAGCTAAACAACCGGCGAAGAATTCTCGAAATTACTTTCGGAATGAGGCAAACCGTTTTATTCCTTACACGGCAGGAAGCAGAGTTGCGTTATGACGTTTTGCTCTTGCGTTTGGTTCGCAATCAAAGCGGCGAGAGGTTGAACCGAATCGTGGTGCTACGCGAAGTTTGTTTGCGCCTTAAAATAATTCGCTCCCCCTGTAATCACTCTTCAACCCCTTGAGCTTTACTTTGACGATCAAAATTTCTTAGAAGAAGAAGAAGGAAGTTTATACTTATTGAATATCGCCTATCTATTCTTTAATGGCTATAGAGATATGTATCGACAACAACAAAATGGAACTTTATTTGGTTTTCAAGGGAATTAATAACATACATATGTGGGATCAGGACCTCCCAGACCAAATACTGTATGGAGATTAGGAAAAGTTAGGAGGGTTCCGTGGGTATGTGTAAGAGTTGATCAGCTACAACCGCGAGGGTCCCGGATTCGATTCCTGGCGCGGAATTCCTCATTTTTCCTAAGATCCTATATTTAGTAGATTCTGTTCGAAATCTTCATCACGAGTCTGACTCGTTGTTATAGTGCAAAGGGTTAACTAACCGATCGATCGGCGGTCGTTCAACGCCTAAGATTCAGAAAACAACGTTACGTCAGGCATTATCTAATTTCTCGGGCTCGAGACCATTTTCCACATGCAAATGCAACCTGCCGTCCTCAACCTGCAATTCGTTCCTGCGAAACAAAACCGCAATTGTCACTGTTATAGACATGGATATCTGGCCCGGCGTGTTTTGACGGGCTGGTAGGTGTCGATCATGGGCAATTCATTGTTCGAATTAATTGTGTGGGTGGCTGACCGAGGTGAATCGATCGCTCCGACGAAAGCACGTTGTACACGATTCGGAGTAGCAAGGACATTAGCCAGTCGACACAGCTTCGATGCACTCGCAAAAATATTTTATAGTTTCGTCAGCCTTCGTTTTGAACTGGTGAATACCGTTCTCAAGGTTGAAATGTTTACTTTGTCGAAACTATAGGGCGTAGATGGAAATTTTTAAATGGAAGTTGCACGTCTTTCAATGACGTAATTTGATTAGGGCTGCAGAGTCGGTAATCAAAATCCCGACCCCGAATCCGAATTCATTGGCGTTTGTCGAATACTATTTGCGCACCATGAAAGACAAAATTTATCATCGTGGTGATGGCGTCGACATACAAAAAATGAAATGGGTATTCTCCGAAACTGATGCAGCGATTTCTTCATTAATTAACGATAGAAACATCACTATAATTGTAATACTTTTATTCCGACAAAACAAACTGTAACGCGAATTTCCCTCTCTAATACGAAAGAGAAAACAGTGAATCCATTATTTACTTGTACTTTGATACAAATGAAGTATTTTTAATATATCTGTTTTATTACGATTTTCAATTTTTTTGAGCACATTTTTCATTTTTGTAAAATTTACTAACACGGCGTCAGAGTTATCATATTTTCTTCCAACTTCGACTGCGACTCCCGATATTAACCTGTAGTACTCCTAGCATGTTTTGATACAATTAGCAACCCCAACTTCCAAAGTGAAAATCGTGAGAGCCAACGATTTTTTCCGACAAGGCAAAATTGAAAATGTGAATCTCATCATTTCAATTTGTTTTACTGGTTCGCTTTATTCTAATGTATAAAAAAATATTTTGGAGCGGCAGATTAAAACTGTCTTCACAGCGATGCTACTGGAGTGCACAGGGTTGAAATCTTGTATATCAAAATTTGTACACACAAGTCATGTAAATGTCCAGGTACGAAATCCGAGAATTTTGACATGTTCTACCAGTCAACTTGCAGTATTCTTCAACTTCAGTATTTTTGTAAAACAAAAATATCTGTATAATCACAAATTTTTTCAAGATATACCACGCGACCACATGAGCAGGGAGGGAAAAATCGTTCTTTCCTACCTAAGAACTGGTCATTGCAAGATAATACGAATTTCTCATAAAGAAAAGAGACCCCCCCCCCTGCTGAGAAACCCCACTCACAGTACAACATCTTTTGTATGACTATCAAAAATTTTCTACCCAGCGACTCAAATTCAGAATCAACTCGAATACTGCTCTCACATCCGAGAAGCACACAAGAAATATTATCAAATTCCTTAAAGAAATCAACCACTTCCACAAAATCTAAAGTGATCATGGAAATACGTCGCTAATGACCTGAATGTTGATGCGACGTAAAACTTTATAATAAAAAAAATACATGTAAAACATTGTTACCATTTCTATTTCATGTTAAAACTGCATCAAAATTGACGGTACATATCTCACTTGAGCGATGGCCCTTCTTGAGAACGGACGATACAGTAAAACGGATTGGGGTAGTAAAAGCTGGTAAAATTTGTGTCCCTAACTTTGGTAGGGACAGGCAGGAACCCTTATGATTCACTGTAATACCTTGAAAACATCGTAATCCGGGATTTTAGTCGTTGGGTATCTGCAGACCGAACTGAGTCAGTATAACTGTATGTCATTGTACTAGAACCTTAAGAATCCCAGGACAACGTAGACAATATGGAAATTGCGAATAATTAGTCTGTACCCAGGAAACATTCATAATACTTAACCATATCGGTCTAATATCTTTGAGGAAAAATGAAAACCCACATTCGTATATTGTTACCAAATGTTCAAGAAGACTTACTTGAGATTGATCAACAGATTGCGGATTTTTATTCAAAATTTACTTTGAACACATTTGCTACTGGTACTTCTTTCGTTGCTCATTTCAATTATTAGATTGTTTTATGAAATGCAACGTAACCGTTTTTATGAAATATTCAAACAATTTAACAGAAGAAAGTCGTAGATTCTCTGAATATTATGCTGTGTATTATGATTTTGAATAACAAAATGTATAAAATTAAATTGACCATTTTCAAGTAAACTGCAAAATTGTGGATGTTACATGTCCCTGAGGTTGGTAGCGAATGTATTAATCTTTCAACTGTTTTAACTCTAGATAACTAATCTTTCATAAAAACGACGATAAGAACATCTGAATCTTGTGATATCAGACCAGATGTGTCAACACATAAATTCACTTTCATACATAACTGTTTCACTTCACGCGTCCTGTATCTTGAAGAAGTATTTTTGTAAACATATATCTCATGTTAACCCTTTAACAGACATCTCTGTAATATTACATTTGATAGAAACGTAACCGTTCACCATCCATCTTAGAAAATTGTGCTTCTTCTCGGTTTATAAACATTTCTAAAGTAAAATAAAAGAACGGTGGTAACTTTGCACGTTTTTCTAAAATTTAGTGAAACGTTAAGGGGTTAAAAAGATATACCGGATGATAGTTTATGTAGTTAGGATTAAGTCTGACCTATTTATTGCCCACCTTAGCCGAGTAGTACGAACCTTGCAGCGTATTTGAGTTGTAGGTAGATTAGTCTACGAAAAGTGGGGGAAACTTGAATTCGTCGCAGCTAGATAGGACAAGGGCCAGAGCTGGATAAAATTTTGGCGAAGCTTCTACATCTTAAATAAAATACTATTTTCAATAAACAGTAACATTTTCGCAAATAATATGTGTTTATTTTGATAATCTAAAATAGGGAGTTCCAACGTATTCCCCTCCGAGAACATCTTCCCAGTACTACGTACAGCCGTAGAATTAGTGAGTGCTGCGCGCGTCGCGCGGATCTCGTGGTGGGAGCTTCGGAAATAGCTCCGGAACTACTGGTTAGAACTGCCTGATCTAAAACATAAATTAAAATATTTTTATTTTGGTAATTTAAAACATAAAATATAATAATTGAATTTTGTGTTGAATAATATCTAAAATATTTCTTGACGATGAAAATAGGTGGAGGAAACGGAAAATATTAACATTCAAGAAACCATAATATCTTCGAACTCGATTTGATCGAAAACGAGGCGACAAATGAACAAAATTTATTCAATATTTTCGATTTATTTTCTCATGTAGAAATACCCCCTCGAATAAAATTCGCACTATTTTCAGAATTCTTTAAAAAAATACTATTTTAAACGCTTCTTCTAACAAATGAAATATTTTAAACGTGCACGTACGATTACAAATAAAATAGATTATTTACTATTTATTATTTGAAATAGTATTTTACTCAGTTCTGACAGGTACATACCTGTCTATTGTACTCGTTCGCATGCAGACGTCCACGATGGAGTCTTGATATTCAAGGTCGCCGTGGTCGTTAACACACGGCATTTGGCCTGAATTACTTGATGGACTCAAAACTACGTTGCCATCATCCCCCGCCCCACGCAACCCCCTCTCTCTGTCGATTGTTTCACCGTCCCAGTGTCCCAGGCCGTTGCGTATTTTCCCCGATGGCATTCGATGCATTGCCTTCCGCCCATGGGCTCGCGACATTGCGCTCCGCAGCATTATGCAACTGCGCCGGGGACAAGGAGATTCGAATGCGCTTGCACGTATGCAGGACGCGAGCGTCTCCACGTCGATCCGCGGACGACTCTTCCCTCCCCGTCCGAATGAAAACCTCCTAGACTCGAATGGTTTCCTACTTCGCCGAGGAAACTATCTTCGTCGATTGTGAGAAACAGGAGCCAATTAACACTGTTATTTTTCCTTCAACCACATGAACAAAATAAACCTGATACATATGTATTTTTAAATTCCTTTAATCCTTTCACGATTTTAACTTTTTAACCGCATGACCTTTCAATCGGGAACACTTGCAAAGATGCACCGGAGGATAAACGAAATTAAAATGCCAAAAATTTGAAATCAATTATCGTGAATGTAATATAAATCGTACGGATCGTATTGTCGCTTCTCATCTCCACAACGTGTTTACAAACAAAAAATAAACAGATCCGGGCCTAAAAAACCAGGAAATGTCTTTGAAAATTGAAAGCTCAGCCTATCTATGTATGATCAGAGTTATGTACAGGAGTTAATTCTGCTTGTTTCTTCTGTTATTCCATTTCCTGAATTTTCGGGCCGCATCTGTTTATTTTTTGTTTGTAAACACGTTGTGGAGATGAGAAGCTACAATACCACACACACACACCCAGTGTTTCACACGCACCCAGTGTTTCTAAAAACACGGTCTCCGTTATGAAATTAACATTACCGATAGTTTTTTGCAAATATCTCGAAAACTAAAAGCGACCCCCCTATATTGGAAAAGGAAAAAGTTGTTCAGAATGTGTTGCTCCATAACATATTAAAATTTCATCAAAATCGGAGTACGCAGACCTTTTCTATATCATTACCAATTACACTTTCATCTAACATTCGTATCTTACGATCTACTTATAAATATTCGCTTTGCATAAGAAGCAATCTGCTCATAAGCAAGTGAGACTTCTCGATAATCGGGTAAATTGATCAAATAAAAAGGAAAAGAATATACGAGCTATAAAATTCCGTGTGAAGAAGGAAAATCATTGCAGAAGGAGTTCACGGTCGCCGAGCATGTTGGGGAGAGCAGAATCGCTATTCTTTCGATGATGGAGAGAAGGAACACGGGTTGAGCAACGTGCACGTTCCTTTAAAAAGCAACGAGAGATTCACACAGAGGCCTTCCGGGGCCTCGACTCTCCCAGAGGCCAGTTCGGCCCGGGTACGTGGCATAACCCCGTAAGAAAAGAGGCGTGGGGCCCCCTTCGAGTAGCACAGCTGTTCCTCGAAACTTGAATAACGATCCGGGGTAACGGGCCGTGGCCGGCGACGCGACGGTTGAAAATTTTACAAACCGAGAATATGTATTACCTCTGCGAGCGTGATTCGAATTAAGCTCGTGCAGGAATGGCCCAGCCATTAGAAGCGACGATTTCGTTGACTGAAGCCGTACACGGGGAACGACACCGCTAGGAAATCGTGTCTTCGGGCCCTAGGCAGTCCAAAAGAGTGATCTAAATATCAAATATTTGCTCGGTCAAGAGAATAGTGCACACAGATTGTTGTAACTAGACTGCAGACTTTTATGATCCTATTTTATAAGTCACTTTTCCTTCTTATCAGTGTAAATTATTTTAAAATATCCTATTTGTTAGCTATTCTTAACTATTCTCTGAACAACACTGCAGATCCTTTCAAAAATCGTTTAGACGAAACTCTTCTAACATTTATCTGATCGTTTCGAATGAGTTACTGACGAACAGGTCTTAGCTATTTGTGGTAACAATGCGAACTATCGCAGATACTTTCAATTCGTTGCAGAAAAGTCCGTTAATTTGATAGAATGCATCTTTGAAACCAATTAACGACATAACAGTTTTAGTTACTAGTTACGTAGTTATTAGTTACAGTTTACTTTATTTCACAGAGTAAACATTCGTCGCCTGTTACGGGTTAAATAACAACCGATACGTTCGTGGCTGATAAGAATCCACCGTCTCTTCAAACATATGGTTCGTAAAACATGTTGCAGCCACACATGGGGCACCCGTGGCGTCACTATTTATGGAAAACAACCTGAATGCTTCTGAAACGATAATACTGAATCGATCCTCGATTCGCTTCGTTCAGCCTCTATCTACCGGCCTTGATTTCTCAGCTTCGTGTTGACGTCGAGAGATACGGGATCCAGCGGGTAACGACGTTCCTGTATTTTTAACGAGCGGAACATTTAGAAAGCGTCGGTTTCGTCCATTACGGTCCACCATTCACGATCAAAGGTGTACACCTCTCGGGACAAGGCTTCAAGACTTCGATCCCCCGAAACAGATTATTTTTGAGTCATGATTATTACGACTACGATTTTGAGTGACAGGCTTTTCGTACTAGTTTCTCTCGTTTCGTACTCGTGTTTCTTTGAATGAAGTTTCTCTGCTTTCGAAAAAGGTATATAGCCGGACAAGGGCGTCAAATGTGCCTCCAGATCAAATTGTTCTCTCTTCATACCATTCGATAAGGCCCCCAAGGGAAACTCTCTGTGGCCAATTTCAAGTCGGTACCCCTACCACAAGATTAGTCATAGGGGTAGCACGATTTAATCGATTATGCTCTATTTCTTCTGTTCTCGAAGCAATTTGGTTTTCATTGTTTTTAACAATGATCTCCCACAAGAAAAAATCTAAAAAAAATTGACGACACTGGCGGTTATGGTACTATGTCGAGGAATTAAACAGCAAAATAGCATGTTTTCATATTTTCGAGAAATTTGCATTTTTCCGACATTTTGAGCATTTTGGGGTTTTTCAATTTCAAATCGGTACCCCTACCACAAGACTAGTCATAGGGGGAGCACGGTTTAATCAATTATGCTCTATTTCTTCTGTTCTGCTTAACAATACATTCCGAAAAAATTCATGAACATTCTATCTGAAAGCACACACGACTGTGAGTTTTCTCCTAATTTTTATTTGCAATATCAATTTTCAAAAAATTCTAGAATCTGAAAATTGCTGATTTTATATTGAAGTTATCAGATGACCACGTTTATATTATTATGATAGTTGTGTCTTATTGTGGTTATTAACGCGTATTTTTTCACATTAGACAAACATGTTTAAAAAAAAATTGAAAATCTCCGAAAATCTGAAAAATACACATTTCTCATAGACGTAATATTTCGTGAGATAACTTTTTCGGCATAGTATCCTAACACCTTTTTAATAAAAATTGGCACGAGGAATCAATTAACTTAAACGTTAACGTAATGTTAGCCCATACGTAAAGTATGCGTCTGAATTCATCCGGTTAAAAGCAAGTGCAATTGCATTTTGCAACTGCTCCTATGTACTCCTGTAAAAACTCGCACTACTTGGTGATTGAGCTTGTTAAACAATGGAAAATTTTCCTGTACAATGCTTTTCTATTTGCAAAAGGAATAAAATTATAGCCCATTCCAGTTATTAGATTCATCCTGTACAATTTTAGTAATTACAACATAAAAATTGGTGAGTGGTAAGTTTAGAATTTAACAATAAACCCAACGAGCGTTAACAGAAACTGTTATATAATTGCCTTACAAAAATATGACAAGATTGAATTTATTTAGAGTTTGTGTGGTGCTTATTCTAATATGATCTGTTATAGATATTTATTCAATCATTTCTTATGGCAGCATCTTTATAATCTCAATAATTATAAAATAACAAATCTGGTACCGGTCAGTTTGATCGGTGGCGGTAGGTTTAGTGTTAGATAATAACAGTACACAGTATAAATCACTTCGAAGCTGTTGAGATCAGTGTCGCCAGATCAACCCAAAACTGGGTTGATTTTCCTTTCCTCCTTTTCCTCTTCCATTATCCCATTCCACTCCTGCGCACACTCCAACTTCCCCCACTAAGACCTTAGACTGGTCACGTGACGTGCCGCGCACCGTGTTACATATTACTCTGGACATCAGAGAGGTGGTAAATTGTATTCCCCTCGATTTCAGCGACCTGGCGACACTGGTTGTGATAGTTTTCGAGTTTGGTAGGAATTCTGTTTTCCTCGCAAGTCTTCGACTTTTTCATTTCGCGGCGACCTCCGTCTTCGTGTCCCTCTGTTTGACGAGATATTGCCGGACCGATTAGATAATGAGATCCAGGAGCATCGCGTGTGTGTGTATATAAAGCGTGAAACCTAATGATCGCAAGCGTAAAACGCGTTCCGGAAATGTAATTACGGCCGACGCGACGGTGTCGTTTGAACGCGCGGGCTCGCATTTCTTTGTAATCGCGGTACAACGCGTATTCTCTCGTTACACGTTCTATACTCGGGTTCGTCGAGCAACATGTAACGAGGGTGTTACGCGTTCAAAGCCTACCTGTTCAAGTCTGCCTGCTATTTACGAATTAATGGAACTTCAAATCAACAGTCTTCAAATCAAGTCTTCAAATCAATACAACATTATATGGCGTATCTCCTCATTTTGTGGGAGAGACGTCACGTGTAAAAAAACAAAATACATTAGAAGTACATAAGCTTAAAAATTTTGTGTTTACTAATTAGTAGACAGCGGATCTTTATGCAAAATAAAAATTTTCTACCTGAATTGCAATAAACTGGAATGAAATAGAAATTTATTTTCTTTCTTAATCTGTTTAACAGGTTGAAAATAATATAACAATATTTTCAAATTCTTTTAATCTCTTTACTGTTTCAAATTGCACGTACTCATTTTTGCCATAAATGCATAAAATCCGCTGTCTACTAATCAGTAAGGAACCATGTTACATAATAAAATAGGTACTTACTTTATTCTGTTTCTTTTACGCTTGCACATAATATTAATTTACAAGACACGAAATACTTTACACGTAATTTTTCGTAGAGATAGTGCTTTGTTTTCATAGGCTCTTAAGTAACATGAAAATGAAACACAAGCGAAGCGAATCCCCCTCCTCATTCAGAAGATATAACAAATGTGGCTTATTGTGAACCGTCGAGTCCAAGTACTCACGATTTATCCCCAGCAGCGCAATATAAATTATGTATGGTGAAAGTGGCTGGTGAAATACAGAAGAGGGAGCGGAAATTTCGGGAGTTAAAATAACGACGGGCTTGAAAGTCGTTTCGAGAAAGCAGAAGTTACCGATTGGTGACTGGTCTCCGCCCTCACCCCCGGGGTTCGCGGGATCGAGAACGGTGCTCCTTGGTCAATTTATTCGTCCCATCAAAAAGTATGCTAAAAATAATTCCCGTCCGCTAAGGGTTAAACGGTCATAATGATCGAGTTTGATCAATCACGTGGTAATGTTCGACCATGTCGCGAGAAACTTCCTGCAAGCCTGTCGAGCGATAGGAGCGAGGTGTTACAAATTCGAAAAAGAAACGTGGATCATCGCTCACACGTTTCGACGCAAGACGTCGAAATTTATGTGCACTCAAAATGAAATTACGCGCGAGGAATCTACGTTAAGCGTGTGGTTACGCAATTAAAAGAAATTAATGTATGAAAATCGATCGACATTCAGTCAGTCCGTGCGTTGCTGACATGGCGGCAAACGAACGGCAAAGATTCGTTCGAACTTTTCGCGAGAAACCCTATGAGAAGAAATCTTTTTAATAATAAAGGTCCTTCGACTTCGTGGAAGTTGCTATAATAATTAGAGGAAGGCAGCGTACAGGGGGTCCACGTAATTGTTTCAGGTTATAAGCAGGAATTCGAAACGATATGATTTTGATACTGACATTACGTCAGCAAAGCTATACCGAAACCGATATCGTATCGAAATGCCATGAATACCGAAAATCGAAATAAATACCGGTATTTTTTGGTACTGCGGTAGATGCCATGAAGTTCGCCACAGTCCTCTTATCAGGAGATAGAAATTATAGGATATGTAAGAATGGCTTTATATGGTAATGTTGCTGGAGCGGCGATTTACAATTGTTTTCCAACGCCTGCGAGGATTTCGGAGCAGCGTGGCGCCGACGCAGAGTACCATCGCGAAGCGCTGAAATGACGTCGTAAGAGAGGGCACGCTATGTGTATTTCGGAGTAACGTTACCTATATTATTAATCCTTTGCACTCGCACGGCGACTCTGAGGCACCAATAAAAATGATTAAAGACCATTATTAAAAATATTTGTTGTATTATTAAATTCGTCTGTATTCTATAAATTGTTAAGCGTTCAAGTATTGTATGAGAAAACAGATTCAATTTCATGTGCATTATATAAAAAAGATTACATAGAATAATGATGTTCTAGGTTGAAAAAAAATGTCTTGACTTTGGGAATTCAAAGTACTTTGAGTGCAAAGGGTTAAAGCTGTTTTAGAAATCACTTCCGTTCACCTACAATCCCTACAGCTTAATTTCGGTATTGCGGCAATATAAATATCATGTATTCAGGTTTCAAATCTTTGCCTGAAAATATTCTAAAAACTGTATTGCAACAAAATAATATAATGGCGTCACACCGGTATTCCTATATTTCGGTTTCTACAAGGATGTTGAAGTATAACTGAAAAGTATCAGTGCAGTTACAGAAAAATTTCAAAGGAGATAGATGAATGCTTCAAAGATTACTACATTCGTAGGATCATACTCTTTCTAGAAGCGCAATGGAGCATGTGTAACATGCGCATTCAAAAATTGCATTTTTGTGTTTCAATGGAAATGCATTTTTTAACATAGTTGGATTTCCCTTGCCATTCTACGTAAAAAAAAAGCATTAGTGTACAATTTCGAACAAATTATTAGTTATCACTAGACTGCGGATTTTATGCATTTTTGGCAAAAATGGATAAGTGCAATTTAAAATAGCAGAAATGTTAAAATGATTTTAAAATGCGAATGTATTATTCTCAGCTTGTTGGAATTGTTAAAATAAAAATTAATTGTCTATCCGGCTCTAGTCACTTGAAATCGACGCAAACAATTTTTATTTTGCATAAAGATCCGCTGTCTAGTTATCACAATCATTTTAAGAAAATATCTTTGTTGAAGAAGATCCTCAAACGTGTATAATCAATCAAAGTATAGTTGCTCCTCTTTTTCATTTGTACCTATTACAACACTAATTTATAAGTAGTTACGATCTGTTCGATTAACATTTGGCTTTCGTTGGAACAACCAACGAAAGGTCAGGCCCTCGTACGTTAAAGTAAGAACAGAATTATGCGTTAAAGTAAATAGTTACAATTTGCCTATCAAAGGTAAGAATTTGATTATGAAATGTGCGAGAAAAATGATGGATGCCAACCAGTACGGCTGCGCTTTAGCAGTGACGGACTGTATTATTGTACAAGGTAGTTTGATGTAAAAATTCTTCAAATTTCATTAGTCGATACACGTGATTTACAAGCTTCCGATGCTGTTATAATAAATATGATGTCGCTATTAAAGAGGAACACTGCGGTTTTTCTTGTATAAAAGAACTGCTTAGGTAACACTTTTAATGAGCCTATTCTATTCCGTCTTGTAACTGTAGGAATTCTGTATAATATTTAATTATTCCTAGGAAACTTGGAAGAAAGTTCAAATCAGGATTGCACAGGCAAACGTTGTACAGGTTTTCACACAGCAAAAATCGCTGTTATTCTATCGTTAATAGAAAGCAAACTTCCATGTGGTTTTGTGGTCGGAGTTGTAATATCGTTGGAAAAGGAATCTCGGAGCGACAAGTGAGAACAGAGTACATGTCGAATTCGATTTCTGTATGTATGTAAAAGAGAACAGGTCCGTTAAAATCATTTGAAAAACTGTCCGACGAAACGCGTTCACCATGGAGACGATAGAAAATCATTTTTTACCAGATAAAAAAAAGAACAAGCTAGTACAGTAGAGTCCGAAATTAAGTGGACACCCATTCAAAACCGGTAACTTTCTTAAAATTGGACCAAACGACTTGAGTTTTATTGAGATGTTAGAAGGATTTGTTTACTAGGTAATGTGTGAAATGAATTTTTTTTTAAACAAATTAAAAATTGTCACCTTCACGTTTTTTTTCTAAATTCCGAGCAAAAGTAATTTCAAAAAATTATTTTATCCTTTACCCTGTAAACTGCTCTTTCTAACAGCTCAATAAAACTCAAGTCGCTCGGTCCAATTTTTAAAAAGTTATTAGTTTTTAAAGGTTGTCCACATAATTTTGTCCTCGACTGTAAATCAATGGTTTCGGCTGCGTTTTTGGCAACGATTGAATGGCCTCGCGTTCAGAGAAACACTTTTATCGACGGAACAGCGTGTGCCGCGTTTTCACCGTCAACGATTTTCGATGAGAGCGGAGAAATCAAGGGTTTCGATGCCACGAGAGGGGAATTCACACGGCGATTTGCTGGTGGAATCGTTTGATGGACGCGATTGTCCCCTGAACGCGTAAATTCACTAGATCTGGTTCGAATCGAGACGAAAAAATAGAAGCTCTGCACTGAAAATGGCCTTTTCGGATCGACGCGCTGTTAAATTGATGCATGAACTGCGCTAGACACTAGATGGTTCGTCTATTTAGTACACGGAAATACTTTACATCGCTCCCCGTCGAACTGGTTACGTGAAACACTGCTGTTGTTGTTACTCCAGTAGCGAGAAAAAATGTTGCATTTTTATTTCGTGCTTCTCTTGTAACTAAACTACGGATCCTTATGCAAAGTGAAAAGATTCAAAATTAATTGTAGGGAACAGACGTGACATTATAAACTATTCCTTCTTTTGATTTCTTTAATCAGTGGACAGTAATGCAGTAACATTCTTTAGTTTGTTTAATGTTTTCACAGTTCTGTATTTCATATATTCATTTTGTCATAAATGCATAATATCTGCAGTCTAACTTTTTTAATAAGGTTATGACACTGTGAGTGACGAATATACCGCGGATCTCTATGCAAATTAAAAAATGTTTGCATTGATTCTAAGACACAGGAGTCAAATAAAAATTTATTTCTGTTTTTAATTATCTTATTCAGTTGAAACGAATACACTGATGTCCTTAAATATTTTTAGTATATTTACTGCTGTATTACTGCTTTAAATATTACGTACCCATTTGTACGTCATAAATGCATAAAATCCGCAGTCTAGTGATGAAATTATTATGAACAGATAGAATAATTGCACACAGATAGTTCGTGTCTTTATGATTATTGTACCATAATAGTATATAATATTATAGTATATGTCTAAATACATACATTGCTCTTTATAGTAATAATTAAAAAAAAGTATGCTCTCTTTTCAATCTTCTTTATCTCTTTTAAATCGCTATTAGTTTTTTCTACTTTGGCACAAAAGCAGCACCAAGCAGCTCCAATATTTAAATTGCTTAAATTGGAACGATAAAAACCGTGTAACTTTCATATCCTATGTAAAAATTATTTTGAATTGCCTTTTATCGGTTTGCTCAAATGACTCGAAGGGAGAGCTGTCTCTTTATTACAGCTGTTTTTTTCACTCGCAAATAATATTAAATTATCGGCATATGCTACTGAAAACATAACTAGACTGCGGATCTTCATGCAAGATAAAAATCGTCTAAGCCAATTGTATGAAACAAAACTTATATGCGTTTCCTCTTTTAATAATTTGAACAAGTCAAAAATAATATAACATCACTCAATTCTTCTAATGGCTTTATAGTTTTATATTTTACCAGACCAGTTTTGTTATAAATGCATAAAATCCGCAGTCTGAACATAACAATATGTTCTGTAATAAACGAGGTATTATTATAAGTACATTATTAGTTCCATTCGTTGCAAAACTGGATATAAGCAGTGATGCCAGATCGGTTAAATCAAGGGGAATACAGTTTACCACCTCTCTGGTGACCAGAGTAATATGTGACACGTTGCGCGGCACGTCACGTGACCGGTCTTAGTAGGGGACGTTGGAGCGTATATCAGTGGCTCAGGTAGTGGAATGGGATAGTGGAAGGGGAAAAGGCGGGGAAGAAATAACAACCAGTTCTGGTTGTGCCTGGCATCACTGGATATAAGTAGTAGTTTTTAAGTGTTCATAATAATTTAATTGAGCTGTTTGGAAAGGAAGCGTGTAGATGCTACGGAATTTTTAGTTTTCGGTATTTACTCGAAGATGAGAATTCTGACGAAATATTGCGGAGCGCAAACCGAACCGAATTCGCGGACGGATTGAATAACCGAAATGAAAGCTGCTAACTTTGAACCTGTCGCGCATGCGGCAACAGATTCCAGCGACGGGAATTTGATAGAGACGTTTGGAAAATATGGAATAAGTGGGTAGAAGGCTTCAGATGCTTTCGATTCGTCTCTCGTTTTAGCGACCCGACTTTTATTCCGTTCGCAAGCCATGTGCGAAAAACAGGGGGCGCCAATTTATATATCATAGCTGGTTGCGGTTCGATGGGTTTTCCTTGTTTTGCGTCGAGCCGTCCAGTTCTGAAAAATTGCGCGAGCTATACATCGCGTTTTTTTACAACGGTTAACTATCAAAAGTGGCACGACGCAAGAACACGAAATAAATTTTCATGAACCTCTTCTTGTTCGCTGGCAATAATAGAGTCATTATCTTTCTGTGCAAGGAACTTTGAAAGAAGTATTTCTTCATCCACATTCCTTAAGGTGTATTATTACAATGCTGTACACAGGTGCTTCTTGTCAACATAAACAAGATTTTAATAAGTTCTGTATTGTATTCAACATGTGATAGAAGCACCGGTACAGGAAATACAGTTCTGATTAATGCTCGCTGAAGAAAGAAAGAACTTTTAATTTTGCTTCTATTTTTCGTAATGGAGCTGTTCGCATGCCAAATCGATTAACTACCTTTTATATTATTTTACATGTTTTTGCCAAAGTAATTGATTAAAATAATTTTCCTTAAAAATTGGGTTTATAATTGTTAGATGAATGATAAACATTGAAAGCGCTTTAAAATACGAATGTACACTATTTCGTTGATTTTCTTTATTTATTATATTGTGGCGTTAATCGATTTGCCAATGAATGGCTCAATTGATACAGAAAATTCGTATTTTGCGTAAAGATCCTCAGTGGAATTATAAGACATAATGTAAAATCTGAACACTTTAACACTAGATTTACTGAGCACTAAAAATGACTATTTTACATTACTTTATAAAAGTAACAAGAATCTATCTATTTAAATGTTTAGTCATATGTCTTGTAATATGTACCCCATGAAAAAAGTTTGTTCAATAATTCCGCATGGATACATGTTTACGATCTCAATAAGCTTAAATCAAAATTATTAGAATTCGTTATTTTGACGAATCATCATCATCCTAGTGTTAAGGAAAATAGTGACCATAAACTTGGCAAATATTATTGCGAGTGTACATTAACACTAAACCTACCAAGCATTAAAACTATCGGCGAATGTTGCCTTATAAAAATGGTAACCCTAGATTTATTCAGATTGTCCGTAATTTCCAATATAATAGATGCTTGAAGAAGGAAATTTATTCTATTATTTTACATAAACGAATTTTTACAATTTCAATAATTGCAAAATATAAAACCGTTCATTTGACCGTGGTAGGTTTAGTGTTAATAGGAGATAAATACGATTATCGTGTTAAATATTATAAAACTAGCTTGCATTTCCTTGAATGATCGTTTTATTGAAGCGGGGGCAAGATTAAATTGTCCGCGCAGGCATCGTCGAATAAATTCAGACGAAGGGATTAAATTATCCTCGGAATGCGTCTATTTACACGCGAGACACGGTACCATTGTATCAGTCGCAGCTCTCGAGACTATAAATTTCCATAGCTGCCGCGTAAAAGCATCGTGAAAAAGGTGCAAGCACCGCGGCGAAGAATGCAGCCACGGAACTCTTCCTGGGCAAAAGGTACGCGGGCTTTTATATCCCCGGACGGCCCGACGATTTCCTTAAAAAGCTTTTTTTCTAGCTCCCCGAGCGTGAATGTTATGTTTACAACACGGGTTTTAACTAAAACGATACTCACTTTAACTCACTCTCGCGTATCAACGAGAGCGCGTCGTTTTCCAAAACGATTTCCCTTTCTCGTTAGTTTCGTTAAAAGCAATCTCCGTAAGTACTCATTTAGGGGAGACCAGGACACTACTCGACTAAAACATATTATTTATTTTACAGAAGTAACCAATCCTAATGATTCGTAGTGTTGATCTTCTTCCGTTTCTTCGTATATCACAATCCCCACCACGAACTCGGACACCTTGAACACCTCGTGGTGGGAGTCGCTAGCATGCAACGAACGAGGAGTGCGTGCAATAAACCAGGTTCTACTGTATTGATAAAATTTGCCGTGTATGAGGAGTCGACAAGCATCTCTTTTAACCTTCGAATAATATCCTAGGTCGTTTGTGTGCCCAGCAAAACTTTCTGTATACTGTTTTTCGCTGATGCATTGCAAAATAATTTCAGATATTGGGTTTTTTCAGCTTCCTTTGAATATTTGAATTTTGTAGTTCTAAACTATTGAGTTGTTCGGAAAGTAATTTCACTTTTTTCCAACAGTGAATTTGTTTACAACACGGAGAGAATAGTATATAGAACTTTGCCCACAACTGTCATCTCGTAGATGATTTAATTTTGGCTTTAAGGCAATTATCTGTAGTCAGGTGTCTGTAAATATGTACGGTCTAAGCCTCCACCATTGAGCTAAACGAAGCGCGTACTCGCATGAAATTCGAGATCGTTGGCGCGTCGCGCGTGAGCTATGCGCTTCCTTCCGTCCTATTATCTCCGTTCTCGCCTATTTTTCACCGGTCGCCTCCATCTGGCGAGGTTTGATGGGATCGTAACACGATTGAAACTTCATCGAGGAAACGTCCTTGCAGCTGCGCCGAACAGGGAACGCGCCGCGAGATTACCGAGTCCTCGAGGCCACGAGACGCGAATTTCCGTGTAATGGAAACCGATATAATGGCTTCCGGGAGTGGTTTTACGTGGACGACGGCTGCGCGATTGTTGAGATTCACTCCTATATCTAACAAGGAATGTTCGCGAACTGTCGGACTCTGATTTTCATGGAACATTTCAGGCTTCCACGGTTCGAAATATTAAATAAGTTGCGTTGTTTTTCTGGCCGCGGTAACTTCGGTTTAACGCGTTAACCCTTGGATGCTTCAATTTGATATGTGGGTTTATTGACCGACATTTTAAGCAAATTTTTTAAACAAGTAAATATCATTGCAATTATATCTTATTTGGTATCATTTTCATTAGAAAAAATGCCACAAATATGTTGCTGAAAGTTTCATAAAAAAATAATAAAAAATAAAGAAGTTTTGTCATTGGATTAGTAGTGGTCTCACACCGATATACTCGACCCGTATTATGTTACACCTATCGGCGACCGAGGTCTCTCGAGCTTCACGGCCTCTCACGGGGTTTACCCCGCGGAAGTGGGGATTGTTTTGGGGACAGATATCGGCCAGATATTTGGGTCAGTTATCGATAAAATACTGTATACTCAAATTAGTTATTTGAAAATACAGTGTTTTTGCGGATAAGGTTTCGATTTTACTTAGATTCCTTTCATAAAAAACTCGAGGTTGGTTTTGAATTATCTTGGCGAATAAGACAATTGAAATTTATAATCATAACTTTAATTTGGGAGATTCATTAATTATTTATAAGACGAAGTAAATTCATAGAAAGTGGTACAGATTATTTTAGAGAGTAGAACGTGTTTTAGCCAATTCTCCAACTCTAATTTAAAGTATTTAATCAAAATAAGTAATGCATAAAACAATTACAGCCGGGCAGAAAAAGTTGATTTACACTAACGTGAGAAAGCTGGAATTTATTTAATAGATATTGGTCATATAGTCCCGAGCCGAAAATCAGACTTAACCCGTTGTATTATAACATTGAGTCAGCCTCGTGACAAAGATTCCTAACAGAGTCTAGCAAATACGCGTGTTATTAATTTTCTTTAACACGTTGACAATTTATTTAACAATACGAAAACAGAGAAGTCAAGTTTTATATATTAATTACTGTTTCAAAGCTCTTGCATTTCGCAGATCGTAAGCTAATTTGGTAGACTGAATCTAGTAACGTGAAAATTAATTTTCAATTCTGCACAAATAACTCATAGTAGAATAAATCATTGTGCAAGGAATCAACAGATCAACAACAACAGTAGATTTCGAAAAATTCGATCACAGAGAAGCTGAAAAGACAAAGGTATTTAACACAAGGCAACAGAAATCCAGATTCCGTTCGAAAACTATCTTCGCCAGCAGGCAGCGAGGAATCGGGGCCGGTGGCCACAGTCGAGAAGGGATACCTCGGCGAAATGGATAGCACCATCAATTAGGACAATCTGTCCAACAAACCCGAGATTTGGGTCCATCGAATCGTATTGTCAGCTTGGTATCCCTTCCGGGTTACACGCGCTCCGGAGGAAGCATACAACGATCGAGCGGGATAGAATGGATAATTTGCTAAGGACATGGTAGCTATGCCAATAAGCGAAAGTGCCACGCGGAGATATAAGAGGCAGGAACGGAAATCAAGCGAATCGATTGTAGGAAGCGTGGAGGACGGCCGATCGAAAGCCGCGATCCACGGGAGAGTTATGTCGATTGGATGTCTCTTGATCGGCTGAAAAAGTCGGGTGAAGGGAGAATGTCATTAATACCGCGATAGGTTGCGTCGTTCGTGTGCGTCTCACGCAGTTCATTCGGCGATCAAATGCTTTCTCCGAGGAAGGCCTGCGAGAACGTCCTTTCTCTCTAAGGACGTCGGCCGCTGGAAGGAGAGACCGTCTCAAGGCCGTTCGCGCAGGAACACTCTAGATCGTGGATCAAACTCTCCGAACCAACGATGACCAACATAGTCCACGACTTCAAAGAAACATCGGAGTATTGGGTTGTTGCATATGAAATGTCAATTTGTAACGGTGACGTTAAACAAATCGAACTTGTTTCTACAGTCAGTGTAAAAAGTATTCACACACCCATCAGAAACGAATAACTTGTTTAAAATTGGACCAAACGGATTCAGCTTTTTTTTAGATGTTAGAAGGATTAATTTACTAGATAACGCGTGAACAATTTTTTGTATTATTAAGTATAATTTAAATTATAATAAATACTAATATTAAAGTATAATACTTTTAAAAGGTAAATGGTCACGATTATTAAGTTTTTGAGCTACATCCGTAATGAAAATTTAAAAGGTGCCTTTTGTAGATCCAAGTAAGTTGTATACATACATTTTGATTTTTCACGTTAATACGACACTTTCTGTCTGAGGAATTTCAACTATTTTTTCTTCTCAATGTACAATAGTCAACTTTTTTTGACTTACGCCGTTTTTGCATTGAACAGTTCACATACTGCTATCTTCAATATATTTATTTGTCCACGCATAGAAAAAGAATGTGCAGCATTCACATTGATTGACATTGGAATAAACTTCATTCGAAAGGAAAATTAGATGTCTACGTAAGAACTGAAAATAGGACCTTGAAGGCCAGCTTTGTACCATAAAATGGTAAATTATTAATAAATCTACAGACTAAACTAGTGTTTCTTGGTCAAAACGCTCCATTACATTTTCATTCTAAAATTCGACATTTCATATTCAACAACCTGTTAATATGACTGAAAAATTGTCCATCTTTAATACCTTGCTATATAATTAGACTGTGGACTTTATGTATTTACAATCAAAATGAACAGATCAAATATAAACTAAAGAAAACCGTTTGAAGAATCTAAAAATGTTGTATTATTTTCATCAGAATACAGTGTTCTTTTAATTTTCTAGTGTATTGTATAAACTACGATCTCGATCTTCATTGTTTTCGAAACTTCATTCCGTGAGAAACGATAAAACAGTTCACAGAAAGATGATCGTTTAAAATATTCTCCCGCAGTCTACCACTCCATCATTAAGCCTCGAGCGAGTCGAGTCACTGTAGTTAATGATCGCGAATGAGATTCTTCGTATAAATTGCTCGATGCAACCCGGATCTTTATACGCGTATCAGTAAATTGCAACTGATTATGAATAAAACATATAAAAATATTTATTGAAGCCAAATACGGTTTTTATTTGGTCTCTGTTTTTATAAATTTCGCCTTAAAACACGCAAATTTGGATAAAACTCTGTGGTTTTTTATGTTTATGTATTCAGTCTTTACATTCAGAGTTTAGTCATTAATATTCGTCACTAATAAAGTTTTTCATGGAAGGAATGTTTTTTGCGCTGACCGTCTAAAACCATCTGTGCTAAAAATGAAACGATAACGATAAATAACATATGCAAAGAATATGAAGAAATAAGCGTGGCTACAGAAAACTGATCAAAAGTAATTGTATATGAAATATTTTGTAAAAACTGTTTTTCTATTTGTAAAGTATAAAATACAAAATCACATTCGGAAAAAATATAATTCACCATCCAATGGCAGGACTTCGCCCTATCCTGACCCAGGGCTAAAAACGATTCATCTAAATTTTAATTTTCTACTACCTGCTACATTTTTATTAGCTGTCCAATTAGATTAACATTAAACTCAAAAAATAGGTTTAAAAATTAGTAAAAATGAATTGATGCGTCACAATTTGAATAAACCTAAGATGGCTGCCTTGATACCGTCAGAGGAATCTGTATTGTGAAGGTTAATGTCCACCCTCACGCATTTTCATACAACAGCAAAATAAATGATGGGTTGTATAAAATTTAGAGGTGTCCAGGTAGCCGAAATTTCCGGTTCGTGTCGGGTCGGGAAATTTCCTCGGGATCCTAAGTTACGGGTACCCGTGATTCCAGGTACCTGAAGTTGTAGTCGGGTCGGGGATCCCGGAAGATTGAAATATTACGGTATCTACCCAAAGCTGCAGTCGGGTGGAGTCTGAGGATCCCAAACATTTGCAATCACATGAATGTGACGCTTTTCACGACCTTCCAATCTAATTTTGTATTTTAAATTTTCGGGTGCCCGAATATTGCAAACTTTCGGGATCCCGACCCGACCCGAGACCCGACATTCCGGGTACATGCACACCACCCCTAATAAAATTTGGTTACAATTTCGAGTTGCGTAAAAAATTGCACCGATGAGTTTCGCTTTCCATGAGGACAATGAAGGTGAACATGCATGGTACAAACGTTGGAGGGGATGGAAAGAGGGGGTGGGAGGCTAGAAATCACTGGAAAGATCCGAACAGAGACGCGTTCATCGACTGGCGTGACGATTAACACGGTCAATTAGCACGCGTTTGAACGCGACGTTATTTATCGAGCTATCATTATCGGGTAGAGCGATGGTCGTTAGGCTCTCCCTCCACGGGCGCTCGGACTTCATCATAAGAAACATAATTATCGAGCTGTTTTCATGTAACACTAGCTAGCTGGAGTAGTTACGTGGCTTGAGCGCAAGCTGCCGATAATTGCCGAGCCGCTCCCGCTTCAACGAGGAAGGAGTTGTTTAAAAAGGGATTTGGTGGCTAATCGTTGGCTCTGGAATATATTCTCTCTCTCTCTCTCTCTCTCTCTCTCTCTCTCTCACTCTCTTTTCTTCTCTATTCTCCACGATCCGATGTACACCGGGAATTTTACCGTTAGAAACGCACGCAGTGAAATAGTTTCGCCAATTATTTATCGTGCCTAATAGTTTCAGATCTTTGCGAACTGTTGATGGTGTGACAGCAGTGTGAATGATTAGGTTCTCGATGGTCCATGAAAACCGCCAATTATTATATTATCGTCTCAATTACATGTAACAGAAAAGTGTACGGCCACTGAATCATGCCGAGTTTTCAGTAAGGTATGAAAGATCTAAATCTATAGACTATAGAATCTAAAGACTTTTAGAGCCCCTATGCCAGGGCTGGACACGGTTGGGGCTCCTCAAACGCTTGCTTCTTCCACCAACCTCTCTTTCATGCAGCGCGCACGTTCGTTGCGTACGCTGATGTCTCGTGTCTTCGTTCGCCCATTGTACCGCGCTTGCTGGAAGGGAACAGAGGGCCCTACGATGTGGACGGTTTTGCCTCAATTGAGAAAAAATTGCCCATCCCTGCCCTAAGCACTTAAAAGATTTTGAGGTCCCCTTATACAGAATCATTCCAACGCAATGTTGGGTATACCTGTATGATTACGTACGCATTTCCTTATCAATATTATTGCTACGTGAAAGATGTAAAATTCTGCCTTCCTTCTCCCGATGCCCGAAACACATTCCTAGTTTGCTTATTGGTTAATCCAGCAGTGCATGGGATTTTCTTTCCAATAGTCGCTTACTGTTCCTTATGATTATTTATTACTAGAGGAGCTAGATAGACATTTATTTCTTTTCTTAAAAATTTTAACGAGTCAGAAATAATACAACACCGTTTTTAAATACTTTAAATGTTTTAGATTTGATCTACTCATTTATATCCTGCATGCATCACATGCACGGTCTATTCATTACTGTTCAATGGGTTTTTAACATTCTATCAAGGCTACGACCCATAACGCAATTTCTGAACCATTCGAAAGTGCAGTAGAACCGTGACTATCCGAACTAAGCAGGGACACATGAGTGTTTGAATAATGTAAGAGACACTTGGATACAATGCTAGGCTCAATCTTCATTGATTTGTATAATAATTAATGTTGCGTTTAAGTTCGCTTTAAGTTCGAAGCTTGTTGGGATATTGGAGACCTCGGGCATTAGATTTTCGGATAATTGAGGTTCTACTGTATTTGCTGTTGAATTGTACAATAGCTTCGGGTGCACTCATCTGATTTTTCCTACTTCTGTTATATTTTATTTATAACTGGCTCTATAGGGCCAACTAACAAATCTGATGAACGTACCTAGGTAGGTGTTGCATGCGAGTGGATGACGCTCAACAGCGCTGCGTTTCCACTCATGAATCTGATTTAAGATCTGAATATAAAAATACTGTATTTAGCTCGTAAGACCCGTACAAAGGTTATCAACGCAATTAGTCGTAGTTTCGATCAATTTTTGTTGCTAAAGTAAATGATTTTAAAATTGTTACTTAGTGTCTATTTAGTGTCCAGATCTTATTGGCAGCTGTGGGATCCGACTCTTACCTGTGCAGTTCGCTATAGGATTTCAACGTGGTCATTAATTCGAGACTCTTCGAAGAGTGCATGACACGAGAATTTTTTCATTAATTACACCTCGTCCGCGTTCAGAGCATTCTTGCTCAGACTCTTGCTCTAGCCTTAGCTTGTGCATTATCGAAGTACATGATTTGAAAAATAATTTAATCGTTAATATGATATATTATTCTATTTGGCTACATGTCATTTGGAATAATCACGTGTTCGTTTATTCGAACAGCCAATTATTTTTTCAAAACTATTTCAAACGAAATTCAACAAATTTTTCATTTAATTTTTTATTTGATCAAGTAATTTCTATTCTCAAAAATTGTATTTATTTTGTGTAATATAAAACAATTTTAAGAGCAAATGCATCTAAACTTCACTTATTAAACTACAAAAATTAGCATATCTAAATTTATCAATTAATTTACCTACTTCAGTAACCTCTTCTTGAGTTGAAATTATTTATTATCTTATTTGAAGAATGTAATTGTAATGAAAAATGATTCGAATAAAATTTATTTGTTTTAAACGCTAAATGAAAATTAATTTCTTATGTTATTAGCAAAATTCAAATAATAAAGTATTTAAAATAATTCGTTATTTCAAATGATTATTTCTTATCTTATTTAAGAAAAAATGTTCCCATTCCTGGCTCACTCAGCCGTAGCAATTATGTCTGAGTGTACGGATTCGTAAATATGGATGCTGGTATTCCCCAGCGAGCTAATTGACGGTGTCCTTTCGATAGGTTTGTAATTAGCGGCCTGCGGATATTTGCGCAGAGATTTTCTTTGGATTAGCTTACAGATACGGGGATCTACAAAGATTAATTTAGCCTATCGATCGTTGAATTTGTGTAAAATGATAATCTCATTAACGTGTATCGCGAACGGTTTCTTATAAATTCTAAATCTTACCGTCCGGATAATTAAGGGGTCTGTAACGATTAATGGTTACTTAGGGTCGTAGAGCACCAATTAACACATTAGCAACCGGAAACGAGAAATCACGGTCTCGATGCGCGTTCATGATTTCTTAATTATTTTGCAGATAACGGCGAATGGTGTGCTTTCGTAGGGTAATTGAGTTGGCAAAGCATTGAATTAATTAATGGATTGAAGAACTTGTTACGCAAGCATTTTCCAATATCTGTGAGACAGTAATTACGAATGATTTACATTTACTTAATAATGTGTTTGGACCAATTAATATAAAAATTTGATGGGACATTGGAATGCAATTACAAATAGACATATGTTATATTTTTACTTTACCCAATTTACTCGCTCACTCGAAGGATTTGAAAACCGTGCTTTGTATTTAATAGAACGGAATATGAGAAACTAAGATCTCTGAAAATATCATTTTCCGGTCAAAACGAGTATAAGCAAAATTGTTACACTCATACTATCAGAGCAAGAATGATCGTTTAACACGTTGGCTGTCAGCCGCCGCATATGCGTGACGATAATGATTAGTATTTCCGTAAAGAGAATCAAATTAATTTTACACCTGTAGTTATTTAATACTATATATCTCTCGGCATGAAGTATCTAACTTTAAGAAAATTTCTCAATGTTTGTGTTTTGAGTTGAACCTGTTAAAAAGTATTACATATTGTACAATAAATAATACGTAGGATTGAACTAAAAAAGAAACACTTGTAAACTATCATTAGTAATAGTAAATCAGTAAACACTTCGACTTCGTAGTTCATATCCCAAAAAGATCTAGCCCAAATATCCAATATTTATTCAAATAAAATTCTTGAACATCACTTGTTTTTACTGCCGTTGCACGAGAAGCCCTCTTCCCCCCATGAATCCCTCTAAATTTTATACGTATCGCAGCATATTTTATTTCGAATCATGATCGTTATAAAATTAAGTCATTATAGTCAGCGAACGACGGTACAGTGACTCTCATAGAATTTTTGCCTCGTGTATACAACAACGTTGTCCGTCTCCCAGTGACATTGGGTAGAATTCCGATAGGTGGCTTCCTCGTTCGCAGCTTCTTTTCTTGCGATCGGACGCGGAACACCATGCAGCCCCGATCAATCTTCGCTTCTTCCGGCTTTCGATGGAAACAGGACGGACATGCTCGAAGAAATTTCTTTGGGATGATTTACGCGTTAAGGCCGCGGAATCCCGGAGGAAAGTCACGGTTTCTGTCGTTGCCTCTAATACGAGCGGCGCGCGTTTCGCCGCTGACCATTCACTTAACATTTTTTCACCACGGAAGAAAGTTCTTCGACGCCGTACAACCTCGATGCTATAACAAGAAAAGATTCGCTCGTGAACGCGACATTGTATGTATTATCGCCGTGGATTTTCCGACGAATCGCTTGACCGCCTCTGAATACGAAGCCCAACGGGTTTATGTTGCATTTATCGCAGCTTCCTGCTACATGCTATGCTGCTACTCAACGGATGTTCGAGCCAGGGATTTATATCGGTATCATACTGGTATTTTTCGGTTATAGACGAATAACCTCACAGAAACCGAAATACCGGTATGATGGTCGTACCGTTATATTAGGCCGTTTATTTTGGAAGTGGTGTATGTTCATTTTTAGAAAAATTTGAGAAATCACAAAATAAACGAATAATTTAGTGTGAACTTTTCATTTATAAACAATTCTCGATAGAGGAAACAATGGTCTCATACCACTTTCAAAGTAATCGGGTTATTATAAAAATACCGGTGTATTTACCTTTTTTTACCGGTAATTTTCCCGGCAATTTTTCTGGTTTCTTTGATTACATTAAAATTTCCATTTTTTACGGTTTTTGTAATATTTGTAGCTTCACGAAACTCGTAGATTGTAGTCGCACACAAATGGTACCTTAATGTTCATTTTTAATTTTCTACTATAACAAGATGGCTCACTCAAATCAGCCAATTCAAGTTTTGAATGATAACTACAGTAACAAAATGACTGCATTCGTCAAATATTCAGGACAAGTATAGTTTTTACTTGAGCGCCATTGTATTGTAATTATGGATGAGGGAAATAAAATTCTGTTTACCTCAGTGGAATGAGCGTCAAAAGTATTAGCAGGGAATATGTATTCCATTGGGTTAATGAAAAAGTAATGTTCGTGTTTAGATAACATTATTTCTTATTGATCGTTAATATTAAATGCTTGATCATAGTAAATTGATTTAGTTGTACAGAATTTATTATATCGATGATTGTTCAGTTCTTTCTGTTGCTCGCATCTATTTTGAATATTTGTATTTATATTTATATTTTGAATGATATTGTTCCTTTACGGATCATAAGTTATCATAAGTTATACGTGTTATCATACATACGCGTTTTCAGTTTCTTCTCTATCCTATCGTATACAGTTTAATGCAGTTTATTTTCTATAAGGACGAAGCACTTCCTTCCTCTATGGTATACAGTTTAAAAGAGAAATAAATTTTTCAACTTCCTTTAAAATCATAATGGAAAGATGTACTTAAATAATTATTCAAAATGGCGAAAACATGAATTAAAGTGATAAGATAATTATCGACTGTGTAAATAATTGCGTATCGAGCAAAATTTCAAACCCTATTTTCAACCTTTCAGTTCTGCTATATCGATCGCCTACCTTTCTTTGTGTAATTAAGCACTTATATTTTCTATTCGTACCAATACAATGGAGACAGTGAAGCCCTCGATCCTCGAGAACGTAATATGAGTACATTATAAGGGAGAATAGCCTAATTTATATCAACACCTTGGTTGAACCGGCATGTATTTTCAAAAAGAAAAATATTTCAAGAGTTACTAATAGTATTAATTGATTAGAAACTATTCTCTGAATCTGGTTACAAGTAACAAGAAAAATACAAGATTACTGAAATACTGATAATTAACTATGATTTATAAATTAGGTCCAACCTAGGCGCTGGTCTGAATTCAGCAACTCTCCCCTACTTCACAATTACCTTAATCATGCAATAATGTCAGATCTTTATTTTTCATTCGGTTCAGAATGCATTGATTTGAAAAAAACGAAGACGAAGACCGACTCTCTATGACCTTAACGAAATCATGCACATTTCTATTATCTAATAGCCATCAAAGCGAGTTATGAATTGAAGTAATCCGCATTATTGAACGATAATGACCCTTAACACGTTCACTGCCACGTCAGTCATACGTGACTGACACAATTTTTTTACTAGATTTAAACCATATTTCGTAGGGTGGCAGGCGGAGTAAATCAAAATTTTGTTTGGACCTACGAATTGAAAGAAAGTTAAAAAAGCAGTGACTGTAATAAATTTTGACTTATCAGTTACGGGTTCCATTAAAAAATTGATTCGATTTCTTGGAATTTTGTCACGTGCTGGCGTGGCCCTTAACGTGTTAAGAGAAACTCGTTGACTCCGATCTAAGTGGCACTAATACAAATTCCTGTCGAATAAAAATCAATTTCTTGACAAACGAGTGAGTCCGAGCCATTTAACCCCTTGTCGTACCATTTTCTTTACGGCTACAGTGATTAGAACATTTTTATCCCCAAAAATTTCACAGGTGATGAAAGGAAGTAGATATTTTTCGTATAGCTACATTTGCTTTAATGCTTGCACATTGAGTACAGAAAATACGATTTTATTTCGTCTAGAAAGAAATGCATAAAATGCATATTCTTTGTTGAAAATCTTCATCAAGAGTCTGACTCGTTAAAATACGTTAAGGGGTTAAAAGCGATGAAACGATTGATGTAGCGCGCGAGTTATTTCAAGTTCATTTCTGTATATCAGCTGACGGTATCTTCAGGATAATAATCTAGCGGGACAATAATAGATTTCCCGACGTCAGGAATCGCGTCGTCCTCGACACCGCTGCGGCGGCAATAAACCTTCCTCTTCGTCGTTTTTCCGTGCGATACGACGCCGGTCGCTAGAAGCTCTCTTCGCGTATTATCCGGGGAATTTCTAGGCGATTTATAGGCCGGATTACAAGACGCTCGTAAGCAACCGACGCGACGCGACGCAGCCCGTGTATACTCGCGTCGAGTTAGTTTCGCGCGGTGTATAACGGAAGACCCGTGAAACGCTGGTATCGAATCCATGTGTGTCTGCTGCTCTCAGAAATGCCCGCCATTCATGCACTTTGCTCCGAGTGCATTCTGGCTCCCGTGAATATCGATCGTGGCTCGATCGGTGCCTTGTGCCATTTCACGAAGAATTCTATGTCGGGTCGAAGATCGAGACGCCTTTCGATTATTCCTCGGTTGGACGAGAAAAGTAGAGAATCCGGTACTGTCGAAACGTTAGGATTCAATTCTGACTCACTCTACAGTGGCGGGCAAAAGAAAGTTTAAAATTGGAATTCCTGTATACGAGTATAAGTTCGAGCGATCGTCAATATGTATTATAGTACATCCGCGATAAAACCTACAACGCTGTTCACGATAAGTGCAATACAATTATTCCCACTACAGCGGGGTATAACCTTCGATGGGCCAAGAAGTTCGACCGCTTCGTGAGCCAATACTAACTACTCAGTGTCTTACATTTTAATTTTTCAATAGTTATTTAATTAAATAAATTATTTCAATTTTATGGAATCTTTCATATTGTTGCATTGGCAGTTAAAGTGTTAAACGAGTAAACGTGATCCAAATTGCATCGTGTTTGGTGTAATTATAATCAGATAAATGTTGGTAAAAGTGTCGGAGAAAGTTTCATGAAAAAATAATAAAAAAAACTTTGTCATTACCTGACCCGACGCGCTGAAACAATTATTTTGGTCGCTGGGCTTGATGCTGGCGGCCAAAGGTAAAGGAAATTTATTGCTTGCATCGTAACAACATAGTATCATGGAAAATTCTAGTGTGAAAAGTTTGCAAACAAGAGAAGCTACTTACAGGAAATATTATGAAACTTAAAGGCAGAATAAAATTCTTCTTGGCCACGAAATTCCGTACATAACATTAAATAAGTTAGTGGATAGAAAAATTGGATACAAAAATAAAGAAAAATCTATTACATATTGAATGAAAACGCAACAAACGTAACTTGAAGTTTATGTTTGTTCACTGCTTAAAACAGAATTTCATGAGAAAATTTAATGTTTGTCAAAGTCCAGAAGAAAAATATTTTCGTTTGTGGCAACTTCAGTATAGTTTGAAATCATAATGTGGAATGATGTAACGATTTTGTCAATTTTACTGTCCTAAAAAAATCTAAAAATAGAAATGAGTTGACTGTACTTACTATAAGCGTTCCACACGCTTCATACAAGTTTCATGCCTGGAACCAGTTTACTTTTAGTTAAAATTCATACATGCTCCGAATGATGTTTCGTCACTAGATATTATTTTCTATACATACATATACAAGATACATACCGTGTTATGGATATGTAGGCTGCAGATTTTATGCATTTATGACAAGCATGAATAAAAGATTACAAGGACCTAGAAACATCAGAGAATCTGTAGAATACCCACTGCTGTATTAATCTCAACTTATCGAAATTATTGTTAGAACACGTGCACTCTCAATGTGGATACTCAACTTAATTGACTTTATTTTGATTATGACAAAGAAGTCTGTACAGTCGTATACCTAACATATGTTGATATTCAAAAGGACGTATTACGCTACGGAAGCTCCATCTATACATTTTGATATGGATTTAACAATTATTAATCAAATAAATATCCACAGTCAAGCGATGAATAATACGTATAATAGATATTAATCGTGTAATCCCAGTCATATTGAAATGAAATACGGAAGACATTTATGGGAAATTGATAATGTTCAATCATTGATACTGTTTTATCTGCTGCTTTAAAAATTTTAATTTTACCCTCGATCTGCTACAGTGGCCAGCAGTGATTAGTCGGGAACTACATATTAAATAATTTTTACCAGCAGTTAGTGGTACTGTATGAAGAATTCTATTTTTAACGCTCAGAGTATTTCAATTAACTCAATTGCAAAGTCTAATTTGCCGCCACACTTTGAACTGAAAGTTTCGAACACACTCGTTCCGGAACTATAATAGAAAGGATACAGCGCGAATCAGCGTTGCTTTCTTACCTCTGGAGGAGACCATCAGTGTCCACAATAAAAGTATAACGAGGAATCTCTAGTAATCGTCGCCTGGCTATCGACATTTTAGCGCGGTTGTTATCGTCGTTATAAAAAATTGATTCCGCATCCATTAGCTTAAGTCACGAATTCCATTATCGCACGTTTCGCCGTGTGTAATGGTGGTAAAAATCACTCGGCCATATTCAGAGCCCATAAAACCATTTGATCGTCGTTAGATCCGAGACCGAACTTTCGCATAGTGAACTTAACGGCCTTCGACGAACATCGAAGTCGCACAGTGGGCCAGAATGCGAATCTTGCTGGAAAAAATCCTGCGCATTAGATGCGGCTTCTGATGTCAACTTATGCGGTGTCGTTGTAAAGAGGAGGTCTCAATCTTGAAATATATGGTATTATTGATCGCGAATAAAATTTCTGAATTACTTGTAATTTTTTAACGATAAAGTATCATCAATTTGCCATTCGATTGTTACTATAAATGCATTGTTAATAAAATTGAACTTAGGGGTGAGCTAAACAGCGATTTTAACGAATAAAAAGTAATTGTAATATGGAAAACTTTTCCGTTTGTTTTATTTTGTACGATACACGCACCAGTCACTATTTACAATTATAAATGATATGGTTATAAAAAATCTATGAAAAAAGAATATTGAATAAATTACATGAAAATTGTTTACAAGTTATAAACAATTTTCTAAGAATATACTTAGTTAATACAAATTGGATTCACATAAAAAAGTTGTAAAAAACAACTTTTAATATTTCCTCTGTAATTCCGACTATTTACAATTTCTTCGAAATTTCTTCTTCATGTCATGTAGTAAACTAATTGTTCTAACTTCTCAAAAAAATCCAAGTCATGCGGTCCGATATTAATCTTTTTGAAAGTGTCCCAATATTATATATTTCTATTCTAATATAATTTCGGCAGTATTAACTTTTTCAACTTACAAAATATTCTTTATACTATATACAATTAAATAAGTAGGCGAAGACAAAACAATCCGCTAAACCTCATACCTACTCCTTTATATGCTGCCGGAAGAGAATAGAAAACAACAGTTTACATGAAAAGTATCAATTGCAGGTCCCATGTTCATTAATATTTTTTACTCCTCTTGGTAAGAACTGTTAAACATAAAAATTTTAAACCCTGGTTATAAGTAACCGCGAAACGAACCCGACCTTAAAGGTTTATTTAAACAATAGCCTGCAAACTTCTGTTGCTGCTTTTTACAGTAATTAAAGAACATAACCCAATTAAAACAATGAAACAAGGTAGATGGCAAATCCGCACAAATCTGGTTACTTTTCCTCGAAAAACTAAAATAGATTGGAGTAAAAATTGACTATTTCCAAGTATGTCTGTTTTGAAAAAATTAATTAGCTTTTACGTAGCAGAGTGATACTTTCGTATCTTATCTTCCTCTAGAATATCCCTGAACAGCAACGCAATTCAGTTGTCGATAGATGTTCTAGCATATTCTTTTGTTTTGTCAACGTGTTCAAAGCACCTAACCTATATTGTTTTCTTGTTGTTTGGACTTCCACCTTTAATTAGTAAGAAAATTCTATCGATTAGTTATTTAGTTTCGTTTTTATCCCAATTTAAAAATGAAAGAACAAAACGCGCATTTCAGACATATTTTATTATTATTGAAAGATGGCAAAAGGTCATTGACAAAAACGTACAATACCTAATTTAATAAAGTTATATTTTCAAGTAAAAATTTTGAAATTTCCTTTTTCTTTAAAATCCGCTATCACTTAGTTGCCAATTCAATATGATCAATTGTGAAAACAACGGACGTGTAACACCGTTTGAAATGCGAAGATGTAGGACATAGGAATGAGAACAGCATAGGCACTTGGCGGCGTGGAATCATTGTAAGAGCCGTAAGAACCACTAGGGAATATTTATAATTATTGCTAAACACTGGGTGTTCGAGCCACGGATCAAGGAAGTAGAAGATTTATCGCAGATTGGAACCCATTTTCTAATCTTGTATCAGCTTGTTTCAAAGTTCCCGACCTTTTTCGCTCGATGTCAATCTGCAGCGATGCTGGAGTGAAATTACCGGCGCCACCATACGCGACAACCAAATCGACGAGGCATCCGGGAAACTATGACGATTAAAAGTTGATTCTCACTATCCGTTAAGAAGCCGGTTGCCAGGCATTCCTCCAGCTATTCAGCAACCAATTGCCTTAACAGATAGTAAGGTTCTTTAATTCCCCGGCAAGGATAGTTTATCATCAGGTATCGGGCCACCTAGTCTTCTTCTTTGCGTACTTGCTGTATCGCTATCTGCAACAGCGAATAAATTACCAATTGTATTTAATTCTAGCGTCACTATCAGACTGTAAGCAACGGTCGTCGTCGAATTATCAGTAGAGCGAGAGCAGTTCGCAGAACGCCCGTTCGCTTCCAACTCCGGAAGCGATTAGAAACCTGAGCACCATGGCTCTAGCGTTTTCTCAAGTTTTCTGGTTTTCAAAAAGGTGAATTCAACTTTCAGACCTAGATAAGATAAGAGAGACGATAACTACCAGCACTTTATACCTTAATGTCTAGGTAGTCTAATTGATAAGGATAAACGGGAGAAGCACGTAACTTTTCAGATATCCCTGCCACTCTTATCTGTAACGGTTATATAGTTTAGCAAGAATGATGGGATGAAAAAGGCAAGGCTCTATTGGCCTGTCCAGCGAGACGAGGCAACAAACGTAAACATAGCCACTAGTTAGCAAAGGATGCACGCTACACGGTGGCCGATAATTACGAAAATTGGTATAGAAATAAAAAAATTATTTTAGAAATCCGTAATGGTTGTACAGTTTGGTTCATCAAATACAATCACCAATATATAGGGTGTCCCGAATTTAAATGGCAAAACGTCAGAAGCGTGTAGGGGACCGAAAAACTAAGACAAAAAGTCTTTTAGAGATTTGGTCGTTTTTGCTACGTTTTGGAGAAAATCGCAAAAACAGAAACAAAACAAGTTTTCATTTTTGTACTTATTTATTTACATTTTATTTACGTTTTATTTACGTATAAAGACAAATTAACTTACATCTACGCTTAATCCTAAACAGAGATCAGTCTTGATTTTTACACTTTCTGGTTGGGTTTTATGAAAGTTGGATGTTCAGATAAAAAATACAGACACGGTAATCGCTGCTATATCTTTCGCATGAAGTCACTCATAGTTTCACCAGAATGGATTGTTCTCGTAATTGTTTCGACGGGTATGAAATTTTCGAAAAGATTCAAAGCTCGAGGGATTAAAGTTGTTCTTGGAGCGATTGCTGAGCAACGGACTAATCGGTTGAATCAATATTCTCTTTTCCGCTTAGATTGCATCAGCTAATGAAAGGCTCTACGCTCTCGCTAAATAAATTTACGCTCGTTCACGAAATGTGAAATGCGGCCTCGCGGGTAATTAAAGGTTCTAATTTTTGTAAAATCTCGCTGAATTGTAGACCACGTAAAGAGATTCTATCATGGTTAAATAACAACAGTCTTTTGAACCTTCGATCATGTATAAAATGTCAGAGCTATCACTGGCATTTCATGAAGTTTTCGTTTTCTTGCTGCATTGTCTTCATTTGATAATGTTCACTACAACCAGTTATTCAGCGATTACGAAACGAGGTACAGAAAGTGTTTGCCCCTCGTTTTTGCAACTTAATTATACTCCCGTTAAGAAAAAGATAAGTAATTACCATTGTACATTCCTTCTTTGACATTGGAAGTCCGTGGTAAATTGAGATAAGTTTAAAATTGGTTTATTTCGAACAAAACAAACTACTTGTTCAGTATCGGTGGAACATGTGTGAAATTTATACGGTAAAAAGTATTCGTGCACCATTTAAAAACGATTAACTTTTTTAAACTTGGCCCGAATGCATCGAGTTTTTTTTTATATAGATGTTACAGGGACTAGTTTCCTAGGTAATGGGTAAATAATGTTGTTAACAAATTGGTATTGGTCAAAAAGTAAAAGAAAGTAACGGTCGCGATTTTTAAATTGTTTAGTTGTGCCTATAATAAAAATTTAAAAGGTGGCTTTTCTAGATTTACGCAAGTTATTGTATGTATATATGTGCACAAAGTTTATCGCAAAACGATCAAGGTTGCTATGAAATGTAATTGATTGAAAATAGCAAAAATTGTGAGAAACTGCGATTCAAATGAATCGCGAATCCTAAATTCAAAGGTTTGTACATCTTACAATGCGTATAGTTTTTTTATGCGTTAGCCGATTTCGATGAAACTATGTAGGTACATATACAGGGTGTTCGCACTGTTACTAGTCAGCGTTTCTTCTTGCAAATAATAAATATTAGAAAAAAACAAAAGAGGAAAAAGTAATATTGTTCTATGCAAGCAACGTAATGGCGTATGTAATTTGTTTGCATTTGCAGTATTTTCATAGGAATGTCGGTGACCTTCAATTTTTGTAAATGTAATCTATATATTTTTCATATCATATGAAAGCGCGTGTCAAGACAAATTCATTCATATACGACACAATGACCTTCAAGGTCATACAAGGTCAGAGATAGAAGAAACATTTTGAACATTTCGTACTAATGCGTTTACAAGTATACTTTATTGACGACGCTATAGTAAATGTTCAACATAACTTCCTTCTGCATGACTGCATATTTCGGCTCTATTAATTACATTCTTGTTAGCTTCTTCTAACGTTGTACGAAATATTAATGCACACGATTGCGTTAGTTTCCTTTGCAAGTCGTTTACATTCCTGGGCGTTGTGTACCGTGAATGATATTTTTACCAAATATTACGTACGAAACATACAAAATTTTCCTGCTATTTCTGACCTTGTATGATCTCGAAGGTCATTGTGTCGAATACGAATGCCTTGACACACGCTTTCATATGATATAAAAAATATATAGCATTTAAGTTAAAAGATTGAAGGTCACCTTCATTTCTATAAAAATAGTGCAGGCACAAAAAAATTACATACGCCATTACGTTGTCTGCAAATAACATTATTTCTTTTTCCTCTTTCATTTTTTTCTAATATTTATTATATGCAAGAACAACGCTGGCTAGTAATAGCATGAACACCCTGTATATAACTCACTTAGATTTACAAAATGTATGTTTTAAATTTTCATTATAGATGCAGATAAGAAACCTTAAAAATCGTGACTTATAGTTCTTTCATCGGAATTTCCATTAATACCGCTTTTTTAAAAAAAATTATTTACACGTTACCTATTCAACTAGTTCTTTTAACATTTCAAGAAACATTTAATCCGTCTGGTCAAATTTGAGAAAAGTTACTCGTTTTTGAAAGGTGTACGAACACATTTTACACTAACTGTACGTAATTTTGAATGAAAATTCTCAGGAAGCGAGTATGTAGTTGGATCGTTCAAATGGCATACGAGGAACAAAGTAATGATGACGGAGTGTTTCGTCGTCCGTAAACGGTCGTTCGGACGAAGTTCGAGAAAGATTGATGCCAAGCAAATAAGTTCATGATACGAGCAAACTGCTTTGTCCTCTGCCCCTTGCCTCGGTTCCTCTATCTAATTTGCAACGCTCCTTTCACTCTGCTCTCTCGAGCCGCTCTCAGATGCCGATCGCGGATACGTGTACACGTAAGTAAATCGTTAAAATGTTAAATGCGGTGTTCGCGATTGCGAAACGTCGTCGCGCGGCATGACGAATTACAGGGTGCATGCTCGCGAGGCGACATTTCTAGCCTCTCGCCTACGCGTATCGGAGAGCGTCGCGATTTTTTCTTTCAGACGATCGTCTCCCCATTTTGCCTCTTTCCCAGCTGCCACAGCTGTCTCTATGCAATCAGCAAATGTGTTACTATTCTATCCTGACGAGACTCAAATAAAATTCTACCTTCTTTACGGCAAGTTGAGCTTTTCGTTCTCCTTTTCGCAAGTTATACTTTTCAAAGGGTACACTCTGTCAATTGATCTTCAACGATTTGACTGCTTACACAAGAACCTCGAAAACTGCATAAAATCAAAATAATTGTTCATTTAATAATATAAGAATTGAAAAGTTAACCCTTAGCACTCGAATGGCGACTCTGAGGCGCCGCTACAAATTGTTACACCATTATTCAGAATATCGTTTACACGATTAAATTTGTTTATATGTAATAAATTACTAAACATTTAAATATTGTACGAGGTACTATATCAGTTTCGTACACATATAATGAAAAAAATTATGTACTATGGAAATATTCTAGATTAGAAGAAATGTTTGATTTTTTAGTTGAAATAGCTCCGAGTGCAAACGGTTAAGATATATGGTGTTAACACTAAACCTACCGAGCATTAAAATTGGTTATTGTATTTTAGCTTGTAAAAATAACAAGACTGAATTTTCTTAGATTTTGTGTGATTGTTATTATAATATATGCTTGACTAAAGAAATCTATCGAATCAATTCTCGTGACAGCATCTTTTCAACATCAATAATTGTGAAATACAACATTTGAAACCGTTCATTTGACCGGCGGTGTTAGAATTAGTGTTAAGAATCAAGTTTGATTCATTAAGTTCATTCGCGCAGAAAGTCAGTTTTAAATCTGGACAAATAATTCTGTTATCCACATATGTTGTTAAACAGCTCCCTTTAATGCATTCTCGACCACAATCACTGATATGTATGTAATTAGCAAAATAGAGATGTCATTATTTTTTTTGATGATCTTAATCAGTTGAAACGAATACATTGATATTTTTCAATTCTTTTTATCTATTCACCGCTTTGAATTGCACTCACTCAATTTTTGTTACAAATGCATAAAATTTGCAGGTTAGCGCATAGTGCATAACATAATATTCAGTGTTTCATGATTTTCTTCTGTGAAATTGTTTGAATATTTCATGCAGATACGTTTCCTTAAATAAAATAATTGAACAACAAAGTTGATCGATAAGCTGCGGGCCTTTATGCAAAGTAAAAATTTTCTGCGTTAATTATAAGGTAGTGGAGCGAAATAAAAAATGTTTTCTCTCTTTAATAATTTTAATAAGTTGATGATTATATATCGAAACTCGTAAATTCCTTTTATGTTTCCCATGTTTTGTTTCATCGACTCGTTTTTATTATAAATGCATAAAATTCGCAGTCTAGTGGTCAACGAAAAACATGCTGTTTAGCAAGCGTGTCAATGACCTAGAAAAGTCTAAAAAGAATTAAAGAAGAAATGTAATTCATGTTACAGTTTCCGAAAAGATTCAAATTTATATTCGACTCAAATACGAATATCAATGGTAGAACAACTGTACATAGAAAGGAACAAGAATGTCATAAGACTTTCGAATTCGTTATTCATCGGTGGGTAATAATTGAAGAACTGCCGAAGCAATTGAACATTACAATTTACAGTATATCTTCTTGAATGGCTACTGTTTTCAGTAAAAAACCCCTTTAATCGTATATCACGCACTGCGAATGTGTTGGAGTCATATATCAATGGAATTGTTTAACAGAGTGTATCACTCGGTATGACTTAACGATAGACATGTTGGTGCAATACACCCAGAGAAATTGAATTCCCTTTTATGGACATCCGGTTCTTGTAAAGATAATTGCGAATAGCCTGGCGGAAAGCGGTTCTTTAAATGTATCGTCTGCTATGTAAAAGTAAAATGAGTTTGGCTACCGATAAAATTATCACGGACGTCTCTATAGAAGTAGAAATAGTGACACTAAATTTATAAGCTTACCGAAATCACGATAACCTCGGTCGATGGCCGGAAATTAATTTTATCTTCGGTCGATACTCTTCCTCAAACACTTCTCGATTCAACGAAGGGAGTCTAAGCCATCTTTTCACCGCTAGTCTTCCAACGAATCTCAATTGCGAATTTTCTAAGCAACGAAAGCATTTATAGCCTGTATTACAATACCTAAATGGGCAGTATTCAAGAGACGGATTCAGTACCTAAAAGCAATAAAACAGAGGGAATTTAATAGTAAAACTACCGCTCAATATTTCACGAAATCCATTGAATTTTTATTCATCAGTTGAAATGTACACTCGTTGTATAGATAGCGCTAAATTTTTCGTCAGAAAAATGAACACGGGTTTCAACAAATACAAGGAAGCCACTTTAAGCATCTTCTACGGACGTTATCTACAGATAGCTGCGGATCTTTATACGATTATTAATGTTTGCTGTCCAATTGTTAGAGACCACAATAAAATAAAAATTAATTTCCCTTATTAAACGACCTATCGACGAGTTCGAAATAAGATAAAAATCCCACTAAACTTGCTAACTATTATTCCACAGCAAACTATAGTCGTGGATTCCAAACTGTATAAAATCCACGTTCTAGTTATCATATACCAAAATACATAACAGAAAAATCATTGTAGTTCGCAAAAAACTTTCAGTGAAATGTTCATGGCAACTTTATTGCTGATTACGCTGCTCAAATATAGTCCATCAATTATATTTAGTATACTCTGTACAAAATTTGTGAAAGGGGAGACATACTTATCTAGTCACCATCGCAACTGAATTTATCGGCCTTATGCGAGGCTTATCTTTTACTACTCGTACCTACAATACCGATATCTCCGACAAGATAAAACATTTTGCGAGAAAACGGGAGGAGAGGTTTGTCTTCGGGAGATCTTGATCGTCGGCCTGTATCTTGCTTCGCTCAACACACGCGCGGCAAATATTATTGAATTTCGCTCTAGCTTTTGTCGAGTTTGACGAAGGAAAATTCCATTCGACGTCAAAGAAACCTGGAAATTATCACTTTCCTCCAGAACTAAAGAGAAAGGACAAGTGTTGTACACTGTCATTTAAAAGTTGCAAGCATTGTATTTACGGTCGCGAGGCAAAACTGTGCGCCGCCGGATGGAAGTTTCCGATCACTTTTCCTTTTTTTCCCCAATGATGCGGTTCAACATGGAAATTGTCAGGTAGGCCAACTCCGCCCTAATGAAAGGGTTGGCCATCTATCTCTGGAAATTTGTTTTTGACCCTTCCGTCATGGTTGAGCTGTACATGACCGCCATTAAATGGTCTTTTCGGTTGAGCAAATTCTGTTAACAACTAAAGACGTTCTTATAGTAACGAAATAAACTGGTTTATATGCGAAATTATGGAGACGCTAATTACTATACCGTGAAAAGTAAAAACATATAAACAATTTAATTACTGTTGCATTATTTCCAGCTTATTACAATTATTAAGAAAAGAAATAACTGTCTATGTAGCTCCTGTAGTTCAAAATTAATGCAGACAATCTTCATTTCGCATAAAACTCTACAGTCTAGAGATCACAATAACGTTTCTTTAATGCAACGAGAAACAAAGGTGAAATAAGATTTTACTTTCTGTATTTATGGTTACAGTTACTTACAAGCAATATATTGGATTAACATAAATTCGTTCGATTGCAAATACGAATATGTTGTAATTTTAACTATTTAATTGTGGTTGTGACACATTGCGAATTCTGTGATTAGATAAAAACTACTTGTAGTCAACAATTTCATAATTGATTGAATGCGATTTTCTAATTTGTTAGTATATGAAAATAAGATATCAGAGATAATTGCACAAATTACGATCCAATAGAAAAGAATACAATTTTTCAATTTTCTTTTTGTTGAATATCCATTCAAATCATTTTTTCTTACGTACTTTTGAACTTGCTTTTTGGAGACCAACGTTGATTCCAGTGTCGTCAGATCGGATAAATCGAAGGGAATACAGTTTACCACCTCTTTAACGACCAGAGTAATATGTAACACGTTGCGCGGCACGTCACGTGACCAGTCTACGGTCTTAGTGGGGGACGTTGGAGTGTGCTCATAGTAGTGGAATGGGATTGTGGAAGGGGAAAAGGAGGAGAGAAAAATCAACCTAGTTTTGGGTGGATCTGGAGACACTATTCGATTCTCTGACTGAACCCAACATAAATAGCTAATAATTTCAACTGTCTGCTACAAACGTAACATTGAATGGTACGTTTACAACCTCGACTCAAAATGAATCCAAGTCTCACAATTCGAGATTTAGCACGTTGACTGCCGCGTGAATTTTGCGTGTTTCATACAAGTCATGCCTATTGTTCGTTACTTGATAATAAAGTTAGCACCTTAGACTATAATTTGAATAATTTCAGAACGAATAATTTTATACTCAGCGCCACTAATTTTATGAAAATCATTTTTAACACGTTGAACGTTATGTCAGTCCCCGGGGACTGTAGCGTAGCGTTGTAGAGGGTTAAAGGTCGCAGACCCGGCGTAGCATAAACATCTGATTATAAAGTAGCAAGCACGGATCTGTTTTGCTTATCAGCACTAGTAGATTGACTACACGTTAGGTTCGTCATCGGAGAAGGTCTGCTGACCTAACAGGGAGTAAAGTGGTCGGATCACGCCGGACAAGCCATGCTCGTATCCGATGTCCATCTGCAATTGGTCCGACGTCGCGTCGTCTATGTCATCTATGTCGTCTATATCGTCGGTCCCGTGGAAACCGCAACAACCGGCGAGCGTCTCTGTCCACGAATCGATAACGCGCCTCCTCCATTCGCCGGCGTCGTCGTCGCCGTCGTCGTCGCCGTCGTCGTCGTCGTAGCCAACGTCGCGTCGTCTCCGTGTTATCTTCGTTTATCGGAAGTTCGAGAGAACCTCAAGCTGCTCGTGGAGAACCTTTCGGCACACGTATCTGTCAGAAACGACGAAAATCGAACAGCAATTGGGCCCTGTTATGCAAAGCCCTGCCAACCCTCAAAGTTACAAAAAATGAGTTAAACACAGTACATGTCCTAGAATGTTATCATTGTTCTGCAACAAATTTTCCACCCATAGAACAATTATTTTATCACAAAATTTCGAATAAATAAATTTATTCCAGTAATTTCATGAAAAAGCGTCGTTAGAATCTTAATTTTTAACACATTGACTTGCTGTGTCAATGTCTGAGACATGGAATCCTTTGCTCGGATATGAAAATTCATTTGTGTAATAGATCGACTGTAGAATTTGATCAGACTCTGCGAAATGTAAGAGAATTTAAGCAGGAGCTAATCCACATTGTAAATCTTAACATTTCAGTGTTTGTTTTATTAAGCAAACTGTTCGGATTTTATCTAATTTTTGTAGTTGCTAAGCGAGAAGTCCACGCGTTACATAAACACTTATATCAGAATCACACAATCGGGTACGCCGAACATATGTTTCTGTGAGCTTGCAATTTAACTAACAAGAATTGGACAATAAAATCCAGTATGTGTTGTAAAAGCCCGAGCACTTTATCCATTCCACGGTAGTTTGTTTTTTAAGATCACGTTCACATTTCTCGTGACTGGTTATGCGTTAATTGACGTATGTCAACTGTGGCGTGACACTGCATTTTCATCGTATCGGACGTTTGTCACCTCTGACGAGGCATTGTAACGTAATCACCAAGTAACACACCGACCCCGTGGCACGCGATGTGTGAAACAGTAATGTCCCATGAGAGTTAACAATTTTAAAATGGAAAGTCTGCATGTGATGTCTCGATGTACGCGAATACATACTCTCTAACCAAAAAGACATTTATATCGGGTACAAACGATATTCCGTTTTATGAAACTTTTACCGACTTCTTTATTCATTGTATACCTCGATAAGGAACTACTTCAACACGGAAGCTGAGTATGTAAGTATTCTATTATCCGAATATCGATGTTACTCTGATCAATAAGTAAGATGATAGTAATAACTAAATAATAGTAAGAGCAATTGTAGTATTTTGCGACTGTGTTGAACGGATTGTGAAAGTTGCATATGAAAATATAATTGAATTGTGTGATGTTATAGCAAGTTATAAAATAAAAGAGAGAGAACTGGAAACTGAAAAGCGTTTATGACAGCCTTGGTGCACAGATATGTAAGAAGAAGCATCCGCATTTCCCTTATTGGCCGAAACAAAGCGCACAAATGCCTCGGAACCGATTTTTAGAGACGTCTGGGACAATTTGGAACTACCTTCCATATTTTTGCGTCGCATCTGTGCTAATTCCCGAGCTCCTAACGATACCTAAGAAAATGTACACTTTGAAACGTTTCTACGATAGCCTGGATTTTCGTCGTCCTAGGATTCAGAAATTTTTGTAGACAATTGAGGCTGTCATAAATTAGCCCTCCCCGATACTGTGTTGAGGGGACTGTCCTACTACACCGGTCCAAACAATCGTTCCTTACAACATCGATGGCCTTCAGTTTAAGCCCTACACCCTAGACCAGACATGAGCACGGGTGGAGCCCCTTAAACGCCTGCTTCTCCCACCAACCTCTTTTCCCTGCAGCGCGCACCTTCTTCGCGATCGCGCATGTCTCGCGCCTTCGTTGCCCCCACCATACGTATCTTCATACCTGACGCCAGGGTTTCGCGAGGCCTGCGCGAGACTTGCGCATTGCTCGTGGCGGGTAAAGCGCGTTCTTTCTCCATGGTAACGTTGGTGGGGTAATATTGGTGGGGGACAGTGGTCGCTATGGTGGGGACGGTTTTGTCTCACTTAAGACAAAAATGCCCATGCCTGCCTAGACGAACGTTCATAAATATCGTACAGTACAGTGACGTTCAAATATGTATATGGTCACATTTCAGTCCTGATTAGAGCCGGGTAAAATTTTGGACAAAAAATATTTCAAATACTATTTTAAATAGTCGTTGCTTCACAATTCAAATAAAACACTATTTTAAATAAAGAGTAAAATTTCTGCAAATCAAATATTTTTATTTTGATAATCTCAAACGTAAAATAGAATATTTTAATTTCGCTAATCTTACGTTAATGGAGGACACAGCTAGTGGATTATCCGAACGATTCAGTTATCCGAATCGTTCGGGGGGACACGATTCATATCTCTAGAAACACTTCAACGTGTATCACTTGCACTTATCGATAAATTACAAAAATGTATTAATCGCAATGGAGAACATTTTGAGCATTAATTGCATTAAAACTCATTTATAGAGAACATCTCTGTAGCTATTAGTTTGTCATCGCATATACCCTTATAGTTATTTATTCATGGTTCAGTTCTCTCTTCAATCACAAAGTTAAAATGGTCCCTTTATAATAAAGAAACTCAAGGTGACTTTTATCTCTGAATATAATGAAAAATAGAAGATAACTAATTATTACATCGTATGGCTACTCTTGAAACCATACAACTTTCATTTCAACCATTTTTTCATATAACAAACAGTTTACAAGTAATCAAGCTGGCACACACAACTGAATCACCCTGTATATCTGTAGCAAAGAAACATTCACGCATCGTCCATGGTTCTTACGCGAGCATCGATGCTTCAAAAAAGTGGATGTATCTCGAGAATGATAAATCGAGCGTACAGGATGTTGGTCTTCGAGTAAGTTTCTCGTAAATTGGTAGAGAAAGAATTTTTTTTCTAAAGGACACACCGTTGCTTTCGCAAGAGCACGCGTCCACTCCGCCGTCCGAGCTGTCGCAACAAAAATCATCGAGTCGTTGCAGAAGAAATTGCCCGGAGAAACACGGGTAACTGAACTGACGAACGTTTCAACTTTCGCGGTTTAATCGAACCTCAAGCGTAATCAATGCTGTCTCTCTGCCGGGCCTGGCTCAACCGGCGGCTGTTACGCAAATGCATCGAACTCTGTTTAAATCGAATTAACGTAGAAGCAATTTCATTCGACGTCGTACCTCTCTAAAACTTCTGTCAAACAATGAGGATTCCATTGCAGGCTTCTGTGAAAAAAGAAACAAAAACGGATAGAATCATTCCATTGAACTGCACAGAACAAGTTATAAATTGTTAGCAAGAAGATACAGGAACATGTTTCGCCCTGATCAATTTCTTAACCCTCCGACTGCGGTGCTCGAGCCTATTTTGACTCAGAATATCAAAATCGTCATTTAACCAGTTGACTGTGGCGATCTTTTTGCAAAGCACGTACCAGTGTGTGTCGCAATAATCAAGCGATAACGTTATGAATCCAACTCAAATTATTTATAATGTTTTATTTGCTTGTTTCATTTCGTCTTGACCTCTACACATTTTAAACATATTCAAATTTACGAATATAATTTAGTTTTCGCCAAAATTACAATTTAAATATCAAATTGTAACAAAATTTTACGCATGACGGATATAGTCGTCGTAACACAAAATTCTGCCACATCTCTATGACGGATATAGTCGTCAAACACACTTAACTGGTTAACTGATTTGTCTACAAGAAATATCTTTAACAATACATTTTTAAAAATTATTAATTAAAGTTGTAAACGGTCCTAAGCATCATCAATTATTCAGTTGTAAATATAGTCCACCGTCCAAGGGTTAATTATGGCAAACTACGGATAAGCATTCAAAGGTGCGAGGTAAAATAGATAGGCTGCTACTACCGTTGTACCGCATAACACGAATACATAATTGTAAAATTTATATTCTTTGTGGTCGCTAATGACCTAGTACTTAATGTGACCTGTATAAATGAACAATTAAACAAAAATTTATTGATTCGATATCTTTAGAAATATAGAAATTCAATGTTGGATCTATTATCTAGTTTTTCCTACAATAAAATTGTGGTAGCTTTGTTGGGATTTATAGAATTATAGAATTTATCTATATATTATAAATTCGTAACGCACTTTCTGGATTTTCTTTCTAAATATAATTTCATAGCAGACAGAATGGAAGATTAAACTGCAGGTATTCGTGTCTTTGTATGTACATGTTCATTGAAATTCTTTCTTTTTGTTACTCTCGAGACAAATAATGCATTTGTGTCAACTTTGATCGCAAGTTTCATTTACCTCGTGACACAGGTATTAACCTTACTCCACAATGGCTTCATAAATTTTCATTTTGCGATCGGGTCTGGGTTAGGATCTCCTGAATCATTGTTTTTTCATGCAGCAATCTGCGAAAGAAACACTTGCGGCATTTAACTTTTATGTGCAATATTATTCAGTATTTCCAGATTTTAAAATACTTAAAAAGATTACTGGAAGTAGGAGGAGAAAAGACTATCATTTTTAGTCCTTTTTTTGTTATTATTGAACATGTTATAGAATGTGTTCATGACGCCTATATGACCTAATCTATATGGATGTGACTACGACCTGAAGTAAAATATAACCCATGCAGTTTTTATTATTTTTACTTTTAAAATATCACACACGTACTTCGAATACCAGTAAATATGCGTGCAAAATCCCAATGCAGAAAGTTCAATAGTTTTTCTCCAAAAAAATTCCTAAAAATTCGTCCAAAAACGACGTAGGTGTCAACAGACACCCTTTATAACCTCATAATAAAAATTGATTAAGGCCGTAAAGATACAGTAAAGCGAAATTATTCAACAAATCTATTTCTTTGAATACGCAGGATGGTCGGCAACTGGTCGTGCAACTGAAAATGAGATGATTCTACATAGATAAAAAGAGATCGAAATAGGTATACATAAATTCGCGATGGAACTAGTGTTAAGAAATAATGAAAGTCGTGCAGACACCGCCGTCGGAGATGATCTAGTCGTTTCACCGTCGGACTAACGGTGTTCGAATTCTGATTTGCTCGGTAGGAACGTCGCGTCGTGTCGGCTGCAAAGAGTTCTCGAGGCGGGCGAGCGGTTCGAACAATAGGAGTGTGGTGCCGGGAGACAAGTTCTCCGCTGAACGCGACCGACTGAATCTTCCGCGACGCATCCGTCACGATAGTTTAACCCAAGCCGACGAAAGTGTGGCGCGTCGTCTCAGTCGAACGACCGTAATCGTGCCACGCCGAGACGGCTCTCGATTTCTGTTCCGTTGGAAGCATATTATAAAGGTTGACACGTGGCGCTCGTTGTTCCTGGAGCGTCTGGAAAGTTGCGGCAAAATTAGGGGAGCCGGATGGGAAACGGCTGAGCGCGCGCGCGACCCGGCCACCAGTTTCGTTCTGCATGGGGAATAAAAGACAGCGCGTAGACGGCGAAAACCTCCGAACTAGTGCCGCTCGCAAATTCCCAGAGAATTATTTAAATGGCCACTTGGAACGAGAAGATAGGAGAGAGGGGGGGGGAGAGGCCACGGCGCCTAGCGCGAAATATTACGGGCCCGGGGATTCGGTGTGGGAACCTGGACGCAACGCTGCTCGAATAACTGTAGTCCCGAGCTAAATGCTCGATATCTTTCATGTCAGCCGCACCGTTATGTTCTGTTTCGTAATACAACCGTTAATGATTCCATCTAATGAAATTCCTCTCTGTTCAAGTGGACATCCGCGACTCGCGATCTACCGGAAGTGGATCAGCCCCCTGGAAACTTAACGAAAACAGCTACTTATCTTTAAATCCTTTCAAATTTTATCTATTATTTTTCTTTTCTTTTCATTATTAACACTAAACATATCAGTGCCGGTAAAATGACCGGTCTGAAATTTTTTATTTTATAATTCCTGAAATGATAAAGATGCTTCTATTGAAAATGATTAAATACATTTCTTCATTCAAGCATGTATTACAACTAATATCATGCAAACATTAACTAAATTCGATTATTTCATTTTTATAAAGCAACCTAGACCAGCTTTATTCTCGAGTGTCAAATTTTTATTCTTGAGATGGTCACTTGTTCTCTTCTTGATTTACCAGGGATCGATTTCTGTTCTTCGAAGAACTTGTTGGTGATATTTTTAATATGATTAGAAACGTTTTGTTTGGAATTTGGTTGATTATGGTTTGGAAATTTGCCGCTTTTTTAGACAGTTGATCAACTTTTTCATTGCCAGTTATTCCTACATGACTATAGGAGTCCATATAATTTTGTTTTGATTTCCTTTCCCTAGGATTTTTTGGTGAATTTCGAATATTTAAGTTGTCGCAGTTACAAGAGCGTATTTTCACTTATTAGTGATGTCACTTACCGAAAGCGTAGAACTGTATCGAGTGTTTCTATGTAACGTAAACAATAATATTCGTAATAAAGGTAGAAATAAATTCTGACCAAAATAGACTTTTTATTCATTTCCTCATTTCTCTTATATAGTTTCGTCGCGAAGTGTATATTCTTTGATAGATCAGATTCTCGGATTTGGTGGTGGAGGTGGGGATTGTTTACGATAAGGCGAATCGATTGTTCCTTTGTGACAACCGTCGAACGGGATCGTTTACGCCGGTCTTTAACCGCGCTGCCTGGAGAATTAATCACTGAATATGTTTGCATAAAGTCGCGTTTGTGGGCGAGGATTGAAAAATGTGTGCGAGGAAGGACGTTCGAAGGTCTTTCCGTGCCTGTTTTTGCATCCGCAGGGGAATTCCGGAGGTGTTCAGAAGTAGAAACGTTGTCTTCGATGTCCGGTTTCTGTGAATCTTTTTCGTGAAGTTTCGAAAGTTACATTTCAAAATTTCCATCGATTTCAATTTATAATCGACCAAACGAAACTACAAATTTAGCCTTAAATTTTTATTCAAACTTTGTCTACGATAAGACTGTGTCACCTTTTGTATGAAAATTCTTTGCAATTTCATTAATAAGCAATTATGACATTTATTGATTTCTTGGATCAACGATATTGAAGATAAGCGGACTCACGTATCGATTACACGATCCAAGATCAAACTATAAATTATCACTGATGTTTGCTTCTGGAGACATTGAAACGAAACTCAAGGATAGATCATCTCTTCTTTGCATTTTCTACTCAAACACAATCTTTTAAAGCTAACAAGGAGAAGACGCGGTCATCGGGTGTTAGATTTTGTCGAAACTTTGCATACTGGTAGATTTTGTTCTCTTGTTTATGAAAATATAGCATTATAGGCGCCGATACTCAATAATTTTTGAGATATTTACAATTTAAATTTCATTATACCCATTAAGCCGTTAAGTACAGTTTTGGCTGAAGTTTTCGTCAAGTGCCAAACGGCGTGATGGTAACGTACTAGATTCATTACCGGGATGGCCAGTGTTCAAATCACTTTATCCGTTTTTTCCATTTTTTCTTTTTTTTCTGTTCAGTTCGTCTATTTTAACTAATTGTATTTTGCACATAAAAATACACTCATAATATTTATAGGAAACAAAATATAAAAATTTTATTGAAAAGGAACATAATATGAAAAAAAAACACTAACTTCAGCAATCTTAACGTATCTCAAAAGTTGTTGAGTATCGACGCCAATAATGCTACATTTTCATAAACAGAGGAGAACGAAATCTACCAATATGCAAAATTTCGAGAAAATTAATGTCTCGAACATTAATATTTGCGTCATTTGTTGATCTCATAAAAACGAAGAAACAGATTAATCAGTGTAGACGAAACAACGAAAAACAGTTTAAAACTGATAGCAACAAACGTGCTCGATGAAAAAATAATTCGCTTGGAAACGAATCGTTCGGCAATGATAATTCTTTGACGGTGTTAATTCACCCGATAAACGCAATCGGAAACGAACTGGCAAACAAGTACCAGATTGTTGCAGAGCATGATCCCCTGCTTCCCCTCTCTGCCGCTTATTATCACCGTTCGAGAGCTTGTAACAACATTATTAACGCCTGCGCCAGGCGTGGCAGACAGTATTGTTTAGTTCTCGCATTTTTAATTGAAATTACCAAGTTTTTCACAATCGTGGCCATCGAGATAGAGATCACAGTATCTGTCAAATACGTACGGTGGCTCGCAAAAGTATTCGCTCGCCCTTTAAATCAGAATAACTTTCTTAAAATTTGGCCAAACCACTTGACTTTTTTTTGAGCAATTAGAACAGGCATGTCCCGAAGTAGCTCACTTGGAGGCAAATTCGAGCCCTTGGCGGCCTTAGTCCTCCGAGCTCCTCAGACCCGTGCCTACCGCTTGCGGTATGTACTGCGTGTGGCGCTTTGGGGCGACTCTCATACCCATAGGTTTCCACATCACCCATGAGGCACTACGGTCAATGCATTTTTTTTTGTCAGTGCTATCCCCTATAGGCCTATTCCACTGCGTCGCACGATAATTTCGAAAAAATAAATTTGGAAAATACTAGCATTAAAACAGAGCAACGTACACTGCTGAGCGATTCCTCGCTATCATCTTTGATGCGGATATCGACATCCAATCTCCCTTTTGGCAAATTTCGGATTTGCCAAGCGGTACTAGTGAAAATGCGCAATAGTCAATCTTTGAAAAGCGCAATACGCAAGCTTTCCTAATTGTCAGTAAAATTTTGACAGTATAATAAAAACTATTTTCCAAATTTATTATTTCGAAATTATCGTGCGACGCAGTGGAATAGGCCTATAGGGGATAGCACTGGCCATAGTACCTCATGGGTGATGTGGAAACCTATGGGTATGAGAGTCGCCCCAAAGCGCCACACGCTGCACATACCGCAACCGGTAGGCATGGGTCTGAGGATCTCGGACGACTACGGTCGCCACGGGGAGCGAGACGTGCGGGCGGGAGAAGTAGGCGTCTCCCTCGAATTTGCCTCCAAGTGAGCTACTTCTAGACATGCCTGAATTAGAAACATTAATTTAGTAAATCACGTGCAAAAAAGATTTTGAATAAATTGCAATTACTAGGAATTACATGAAGAGATAGAAATGGCACTTTTTAAAACTTCTTTATTTTAACCCATAATGAAAATTTAAAACATGCCTTTTGTAGATCTATGTATGTTATACATATGCTGAAAATTACATCGAAATCGGTTGACAGATGTAAGAAACTATGGATTTTGAGCAGAAACTGACCAAATGTCGTGAAAAACTGCGATTATCACAATTTTCAACCGCTTGTAGCTCATATGTTCGTCAACTGATTTCGATGAAATTTTCAGCATATGTGTAAATAACATAGATCTACAAAACGCATATTTTGAATTTTCATTACGGGCTGAAATAATAAAGTTTTAAAAACTGCCATTTTTATTTTTTCATGTAATTCCGACTATGTAATTGCAATTTCTTCAGAATCTTTTTTGCACGTGATTTACTAAATCAATGTTTCTAATTGCTCAAAAAAAGTTAAGTGGTTTGGTCAAATTTTAAGAAAGTGATTCTGATTTAATGGGCCAGCGAATACTTTTGTGAGCCACTGTATTCATGGAAATGTATCGATGAAACTTCTGTGCATTGGTTTCCCGTAATTTTTCTAATCGTAGATAGAAGTTAAATAATCGTCAAAGATACTAACCACGTTATCTGATTCGGTACTTTTCGAGATAAAAACGATATTCTACACTAATACTATTCACTGAAACTGACGGATGTCAATAGCCTTTTTAACAATTAAATGTTTTGAAAATGTTTCTGATTTTTAGCCTATTTGATTTGTTCTCAAATTTTTCAATAGGTTTGGTCGATCATTATTCTTGTTATTTATTGGAAGTTCTCGTGGCACGCGCATAAAATTATGGAATACTAATGCTTTTTATACTACGTACAACGGCATTAAATGTTAGAGCATCAGTGTATGCATTCAATAAGATTTGAAATATTTCTTTAATCAACGCAAGACAATGCAAAACGTAGCATTAATTTCGAAGTGAGAAAGCCTGGTTCGCAGATTACGTAAATTGAATCTGCAATCTAACTTCAGTACGATGTAACGCCAGCAAAAAGGTTGCAACGAACGTCTTGCTCGATGCTATCTGACCTGGTTTACGAAGTGTACAAATTCCGCCGTGAATATTCAAAATAATGGTAACAACAGTAACATTTTTTTTATCGTTTTAATTTCAATATTACAAGACAAACATTTCATGCACACTTCTGTGTATTATTGTTCGGCGTTCGTATTACATTAATCATGTACTAGTGGTATACGAGAACCCGAAAATGTCGAGTCGGAACGAGACGAGAATTTTTTTCAAGGTCGGGACGAGTTCTCGAAAGTCTCGGGATTCTCGAAAGTTTAGGGATTCTCGGAAGTCTCGAGATTCTCGAAAGTTTAGGGATTCTCGAAAGTCTCGGGATTCTCGAAAATTTTAGGGTGCTCATTACTCGATTACCGTCATGAGACATTTGAAGATATTTGAAGCGTTTCCGAAAACCACATTATAAAATCTATTCATTGAATCTTCTTTTTTCTTCCTCTCGAGACTTTATAGAATCTCGACATCTTCGAGAATCCCGAAACTTTCGAGAACCCGACACGTCTCGTCTCGATGTCTACCCGACCCGTCTCGACCATCGAGATCCATACATTTTCGGGTTCTCACACACCCCTAATACTAATTTTTCTAATAGCACACAGTGAATCATTGCCATTTATGTAACTAACAAAATACGAACAGTAACACAAGATTATGCGCAGCAAAGTATTTGTACGCACACTTCATGAAAAACTCGTTGCCCTAAGAAACGCGGTGACGCGTAATTGTTATCAGCAGCACGTTCCAGAGGGAGCAGTTTATTGTACGATAATTCACATAAAGAACTTCATATGAGCATCGCAGGTCATAACATTTTAGGGTATCAGGATGTACCCCAGTGTCTACGACCAATAAAAAATTTCGCTGAAAGTAACGGTCGTTCAATGTTCATCTGGGTCGGCAGTTTAGGGAGGGTAGCATTGGCCAGGAATGCGCGAAAACGAACGAGGGCAAGCTATGCATACTTCTTTTTCTGTACCTGCTAATAATCTTCGAGTAATTTCAACCCAAATAAAAAAGGCTGTTGCAAAAAACTTTGCAAGGTGTCCCAGTTGAAATAAAAATATTTTATTTACAGAAATTTTACCGTTTATTTAAATTAGTATTTATTTGGATTGTGGAACAACGACTACTTAAAATAGTATTTGAAATAGTTTTTGTTCAAAATTTGACCCAGCTCTGATCAGGACACAAATATCCGGACGCCACTGTACTGTAACTTAACAACCTTCGAGTAATTTGAATTCGAATATTTGGATAAAAACGCTGCAATTGCAAAAAAACTTTACAGAGGAAAATAAGAATGATATGAAAAATTGTTTCAAATAGAAAAGTTGTACGGTTTCGCGAGGGGCGCATTATGCTGTTTACCCTACATCGTACAAATCATTGAAGATATTCTATGTCGTATACAAAGGCAAATTGACAGATACAAATGTTTGTTACTGAATAATTCAGATAATACATTATGTGATCAATTCAGCGAGCTATCAACATTTCTGTCATTGGTAAAAATTTTGGCATCAGAAAAGAAGGAAAAAAAAAGCAATCATAAAAGTTCGCTGGAGTTTTTACATTTGTCTACACACATTTACTATTTTTCATCGTTAGTGTGTATGAAATTCTTATGTTCGTAATAAAAATAGTGCTTCGAAATAGAATCACATAAATGAAATTCAAAATTAAGTTAAACAAAATGAATATCCTATTAAAACACATGAATATGTGTTAAATTTAACATGACACACGCGTCAGTATTATTAGTATAAAAAAAGATTTGGAGTCACTAGAGTATTCAGAGTCTGATGCATTCTAATATTTCTGTATCACTATGCACCGGAACTCTTTATATAACATCCCACACAAGTATTGAATTCAAAACAATAGAACTCGTCACGATCGTCAATTATCCCCGTCTGCTATACATACTATAATACAAACAATCAAAAGGTCACTAGTATATGTAGATCTATGACTGCAGTTATTGCAAACTGTCGAGGAGTGCAATTCGAACTTCTACTTGTAAGAGTTATGTATTTCATACTGATTGAATACTATTCTTATCACGACTTACTAAATAATCTTCTATCGAGCTTATCGATCCAATATGCGTATTCACTGAATTGGTTTATACCAGACCTAAGGTGGTATTATTAGTTTTTGAACCGATATAATTAGGTAATCTTGACTCGACATCGAGCCTCAAAATATTAAAAAACAATTTCTATAAAATGAAGTACATACATTTACATTTCTGTTTACAGTATGTGAACAAAATATACAACATAATTCCTCTAAAATATGTTTTGATAAAACTTACAGGTTACAAATTATTTTATACGTTAGTTCTTATTGACTCACCCTGTATAAGTATGCAGGATGTCAGATAATTGATAGCCTGACTGGTAAGGGGATGGTTTCACAAAGCTTTTCTGTTTTTAATGAGTTTTAATAAGATTGTTTCAATAAGACGCATTTATAGATAACATATATTATGGTAAAAATCGCCAACAATCTGGCTAAATAGGGTACAGTAGCCAATTACTGTGCCCTGTTGCCGGACTTTAGGAGTTTTCGCTGTTAAAAACAATTTTAGTAATTGAATTTACATATCTTAAGAAGTTAAAGGTAAATTTCAACGTATTTTTTATCGACATAAATTTTCACATGAAATAAATATAAAATCTTTTGTGGATATAATTAAACACGAAAAAATTCTGGAGTCAGTTTCTGTGTACCCATGACCCATAATCTCCAAAGATCAGTTATTGTGCTACCTCCCTGAATACTATGCTTCAATTACTGTTCTCCCTCCCTGAATATCGAGTCCCAATACTTGTGCACAATAAGAAATTAACATTTAAATAAAATTTGTCTATAATAGAAATATAATACAATGAGTCATTTATAACTTCACATTATAGATGACCACTTTAATCAATTTTACATATTTACAGTTCTTCTTTTTGAAAATATGACACAGATGTGTTTGAGATTAGTAGACAGTACGCAGTAAATATGCTACTGAAGTAAAAAATAAGTACAAAACTTCAAACAAATAATCACTGTTTTATTTTTCCATTATCTAAATACGTTTTAGCGATATAATTAACATTGTGATATCTTATCTAGAACGATTTTACTGAATATTGACCTTCGTTCGTTCAGTATTTTCTTAAGCTTTTTCATAAACCTCACAGAAAATTTCGCGAATTCATTGCCAAAAAATTAAAATAATTTTTGTAGTATTCCAAGAAGTTCCGTGTTTTACATGTTTAATTTTATCAAATAAGTAATTAATTGAATTTAAATATAAAAATGTAATATTTAATATATCTCATTCGATAAATATAATGTTAATTATACTTAAAACTAAACTAAAGGCATAGTAGTCATCTACCCCACAGTAGTAGGCTCCTCTACTATATTCCTTATATTCTTATTATTTTTATAAAATAATCCAAAATATCTACTTTTACTACTCCGTAAGCCTAGTCTTAAATGTGGGAGCACGATATTTCTAAATGGAAGGGAATCGAATCGAAGAATTAGACTGGTCCTAGCGATCGGTCGATGCCGCGTAACAATGGCGGGGTGTGTCCTTTCCATTGGTCAACTTGCGAGAAACCCAAAGGCAGGAAAACTTGGGAGGAATGGTGGGGCGGGTAGGAGAGGAAGAGAGATGGAGGCCTGACCGAGCGAGAACCGGACAACGGGGATCCATTGTCCTGGCGTTACCTTCTCAAGGGCGGCGGAGGGATGAAGGAGAATGGAGGGGTGGAGGTAGAAGAGGGTGTCTCGGTTTTCCGAGTCGAGGATTTCGAACCGCATCTCTTCGGTGTCCTCGTAGACTCCTTCGAACCATAAGCTCGATGAAGGACCTCTGTCAACGGACAAACATTAAGCGTGGGGTAAAACTGCGGAACAGCGACCTACCATCCTATTTCAATCATTTTTGGATATGCTATACAAGGTGGCGCAAAATTCATCACCTTATCGGAAGATGCTCTCACTTCTGCTTCTGTTTTAATCACTGTAGCCGTAAAAAAATAGGAAATTACACCCTTAAAATTACACCCTTAACAAGGTGTTAATAAATTTCTATTTATTTCCTATTTGTCACAATTGATGAAGAAAGCTTTTAATTTGAGATCCACAGTCTAGTTTATAACAAACATTTCTCGCAGTCTCACATATGCAGTTGTGCACGGAACCTTTAAGCTCGCTTTGTCCTTGTTGCTGAAGTGGCCGCCAACCGGCCACTAATACTAGCGCATGCGGTACCACAGACGCACAAATGTAAGCACAATTCGCTATAGTGTTACCGATAGTTTCTCGCTAATATTTCTAAAACTAAGCGAGACCTAATGAGCAAAGGAAAAAGTTGTTGAAAATATCCATTTCTCTAACATATCCAAACATCAAAATCGGAGAGCTGTTCTGCAGTTTCATCTCGAATCGAATCGGAATCGAACATCCCTAGTCGCGTCGGCACCACACGCAGGAGTTACCTGCGTGTTTGGTCGTGTGCATCGTTGGTGTTTATGCGGCGAGTACCACCTGCCTTATACGGGCGCATTATACCGCCTTGCCCCCACCCCTCCCCCCGGCAAATCACTTGGGGTGGCGCATTCTGCGAGTCGTTTTCGAAATGTCATGTGCAGAGTGCTCTCTCTCCCCATCTCAACCGGGGATCGAAAAGTCCTTTGATCAGAATCTCGTGTATCGTATACAGGGTGTCTCATTTAACTCCGCCACCCCTAATAATTTTGTTATTTAGCAGGGGTTTATTGAAAGCCGATGTTTTTTGTGTTTTTTGAGTATGCACCTCAATAACAAAGTGTACGAATGTATCAACCAAAGTATTTGCCCTCGGAAATTATGACTTTTTTCTCACTTTTCTGGCGGAAGTTGAATTCCGCGACGAAAAAATGGTCTGTCTTTTGTTCCTATCCATTCAACAACCCAATTTCCAACGTCTTCGTAATTACGGAAATGTGTAGATATATCTTCGAAAGTATGTTACATCGATCTGAACAGATGGTAATCACTTGATGCCAGGTCCCGAGCTCCATCAGTTTTTGTTTCACGGCTATAGCAACGTGTGGCCGAGCATTGTCGTGCAGAAAGATCACTTTTCGGCGATTTCATGCAATTCATGGTCGTTTATGCAGCAAATTATCATTCAAATGCTCCAACAGCTGTCGATAACGTTTGGCATTGACTGTTTCGTTTGATCTCAACAGCTCATAATACACGATATCCTCCATATCCCACCAAATAGAGAACACTGACTCGAGGTTTGTCGTGAACGTGATAATCGCCATTTTTGAACCGCCGAAAACAATCTCAACATACTATTTCCGATGTTTCTGTCTATATTAATTGAATTATTGTCAATGAAGTGTCAACGGTATGTTAACGGTATTTAAAAAAGAATTTCCAACTGTAAAGAACTGTTATAATAATCTATGCGTGAACAGGATACATGTGTAGCTTGTATAATATTGAATTCGAAATGAGTCTTGACGCGGAAGAAAAAACGGCAGAACTATGAAAATTTCACACGTGCGCGGTGAGTTAACTAAAAGATATCACCTGGCAGATGTACAGATATGACAGAATAGCGATTCTTCAAACACGACTCATTATACGAGCGGCAAAAACAGTAATTTCCACTGTTTATGTCTTGAAAATATTTTAAGTGAGACGTTCGTGATAGTAATGCCAGAAACAATTATACATGCTTTTGTATTGACTCCATAAAATGAATTTATTCCCTTACGTTCGAAAAGCATCCATATTTATGTACACTTACGAGCAAAGCAAGGCGAATGACGTACGCTGACTTTCTGTATTTTATTATGGTATAGTTGAGATAATATATGACAGAGTTTTATGAACAATTCGTTTGATCAAACTATTGATGGTACCAAAGTTTATCTGTAAACGTAGGATTAATAGGTTTCATAAATAGAAGAGAATAAAACAATATTCATTTCATTTCACTTTTAGTCATTTTTATCATAAATACATAAAATTTGTAACTTCTATCATAAACTAGCATATGTAATAGCCATCCAACCAGTTTACATTGATTTTGAAATAACGCAAAATAATTTAATTTTCCATCGATGCGTATTTAGAGAGTCGAACGAAATGCTGTAGTATGTTTTAATCCGTAGCCTTGAAATTTAAATTCTAATCCAAAGGATTAAAAAGGGATTATTCTTAGTATCTTAGTATCGTGTCGCTTGTTGGACTTCCTTGTTTGAACAATTTTAGAATGTGTTTTTTTTAAATTTATTTATTTATAAAGGTCGCATCAACAGCGAGGTCATTAGCGACCACAATAATTACAACATGTGATTACAAAAAATAGATCCTTATACTTAGAAATAGATAGAAGTGTATTGCGGAAAGATCAGTTGGCATCTGTTATAGACATGATTACAGAGTATGATAGATAATGATGGATTTTAGAAATAGTATGACTTGGTTGATGTTCTTACTAATATTGAGGCATTCACTTAGTTTGTTAGGGATAGCCAAGCGACGTCTTTGGAAGGAGAAAAGGGGGGAGTGCAGGATAAGGTGTTCAACTGAGAGAGGTATATTATATCGAGTACATATGGGAGGGGGGTCTTTCAAAGTTCTATATAAGTGGGTTAGGTTAGTATGCCCTATACGAAGTCTGGTGAGAACTACCTGGTCTCTTCTGTTATAAAGTGGGGGACAGTCATTATTATTAACCCTTTGCACTCGGAGCTATGTCAACTCAAAAATCAAACATTTCTTCTGACCAAGAATATTTCCACTGTACATAATTTTTTTCATTTTATGCGTATGAAACTGATATAGTACCTCATACAATATTTAAATGTTTAGTAATTTATGAAATATAAACAAATTTAATAATGTAAACAATATTTTGAATAATGGTATAATTATCTGTAGTGGCGCCTCTGAGTCGCCATTCAAGTGCTAAGGGTTAAGGTTTAGAATGTGTTGATTGGACGAAAATCGTTAAAAGTCGGAATACAAAAGCGAAATGATGCAGAAAGAAGAATGCTTATGGCGTTCCGCATTCGCAGAACGATTTAGACGCTCCTCGCGGAGTATAGTGATCGTCACAAAGCATAGTGCAAGGAGGAGGGACTATCCTTTCGCCATGCATTACGTCCGACTTGGAAATCGATCGAAACCGATTGACCGACCGCGCGATTTTTCATGCGACGCCGATCGGGTCCGTTTGACATTTAGCACTGCGTGGTCGTTGATTGAATTTTGTCATTGTGAGCGTCAAGAATTTATACTGACATATTCTGATCGGAAAGACGATTACGCTCGATGAGAAACGCGAACCTTTATCTAGCGATTCACCTTGCCTGCAACCCAGAATGACCCTCTAATTTTATTGTTCACCAAAATAGAATAACAAACATTTAAAACTGTACGGATTTATGACAAGAATAAGTAGGTGAAAGAGTTAAAATAAAAAGTAAAAGGATCAACAAATTTTTCAAAAACAACTTTTACTTTTTATTGTATGCTCAGAGTTGCATCAACAACACAGTTTATTATCGACTATTGCTAAAATGTGTTCTTTCAGTATCGATATAGCTGTTACTGTATCTTGAACGTATTCAAAAGACAGAAATTAATTTTTGTTTAATCCTTGGCTCTTGAAATTTATGCAGAATATTTTTCTCTTGCGTAATCATCTGCAATCTGTTTTTATTTTATCGATAAAATATGATTATATGCATACATAAGTATTATACGTATTTAAACATTTTCGATTCTTGTAAAATTGTGAATATTTAATCCACAAAGATTCTTTGATAGAATAAAACTCTCCAAGAGTGAAATTTGCGTTAAATCCCAGAGTATAGTATTAAATTATAAATTTCTATTGAGATTTACATTAAAAAATTATTACACACTTTTTTGTGACATCTTGCGAATATCATTGCCACAAAAGTTCGAAAGCTTTGAATTAATACATTCTTTGAGCAATTTTCTTATGTCGTCAACAGGATTTAAAACATCCATCTGTTATACCACGTAAAGAGTTAAACTATTGGCAATCGGTACACTGCGGATTTTATGCATTTACGCCAAAAACTAATAAATCCAAAAATACGTTTGAAGAATTACAAAATATTATTGTATTATTTATAGCGCACTTAAATGATAAAGAAAAGAAATAAAATGGTATGTTAGCTACCGCGTCTTGAAATGAATGAAGACAAGTTTTGTTTTGCATAAAAATCTAACATAAATCCAAAAATACGTTTAAAGAATTAAAAAATACTATCATATTATTTCTAGCTCACTTAAATAATAACAAAAAGAAATAAAATGGTATGATAGCTACCGCGTCTTGAAATGAATGAAGACAGGTTTTGTTTAGCATAAAAATCCGCAACTCCTTCAACACAGGCAGCATATTTCAGTTGTTTGAATCACAATCAATGCAAAAAGACTACGGTGTCGAATATACAGTTACCCCGAGTTCTAAATGTCCTGCCGATTTACAAGATTATGTATGAATATCTCAAGCCTTGTTTTCTATTATTATTCTTACGATTCAAACACGTAAAAGAACGGTAGACCATAAGTCTTTGAACAGCTATATTTGTCGTGCGATATTAAGCGGAACAAATTCTCATGACGGCAATCGAGTACTGAACACCCTAAGATTTTCGAGAATCCCGAGACTTTCGAGAATCCCGATATTCTCCCGAAATTTTCGAGAATCTCGACATAATCGAGAATTCCGAAATATTCGAGAACTCGTCTAGATCTCGAAAAAAATTCTCGTCTCGTCCCGACTCGAAATTTTCGGTGTTTTAAATGTCCTGCCGATTTACAAGATTATGTATGAATATCTCAAGCCTTGTTTTCTATTATTATTCTTACGATTCAAACACGTAAAAGAACGGTAGACTACAAGTCTTTGAACAGCTATATTTGTCGTGCGATATTGAGCGGAACAAATTCGTTTCTAAACCGAACAATGACGAAATCAACGTAATATTGATTTAGATTTAGAAGTAACATATCTGTAAGACGTTCAACGATTTTGGAGCACAGCTTATCGCGGTCAAGCCTAATCACTCTGATTACGACACTGGCGCCGCGCTGTCCTGAACAGTGATGGGTAAAAACATTTCACAAAATATTCGAATGAAAACTACATTACAAACAACTCACGTTATCTAATAATTTCGTTTGAAATTATTGATATCAAAAGAAGATTTCTAAGCTCCCATTTGCTACAGCACAATTATTGAAAAGCGTATTAATAGACTTCCGGTAGATGCAGTGTTAAGTCCTCAACGACCCGTTTTCAATGAGCGTCGCGCGCGATCGCCTTGTTCACACAACGTCGCCTTTCGCGGCGCGGCGTCGAAAAAAAGAAAAAGGCTGGAACGCGGTCGAAAATAAACGCGTTTACTCGGGATTAAAATTCTCCGGAGAGCTTTGCCGGGATCCATGCGCGAGTAAAAGTAGTTTTCCCCACGAATGCTTCGCGTATGTACGCTCCTCGGAGCGCTGCAATCGTCTCATTGATATGCATGGGACTACGACGGAATTCATTCGACGAATGTTTATACGGAGTCGCATTTTCGCAGATTAATTTGTGAGACTTAAGGTCGGAGACAAATTTACTTTTCGAGAGAACGCTTCCGATTGATACCGCAACCACTTCCAAGCAGCTCTTCGAATCGTTCGACCAATAATTTCGCGCGATCGAAAGAGAAACCTAATGAGTAACTCAAGTTGTTTACCGGAGATTAGAACACGAGTAGCATAAGTTGTTTATTGATGATCCCGGAGAGATTTCAAATCAAATAAACGCGAGCTCATGATCCTTTTATCGGTGTCAGCGCACGAACAGAAAAACTATACGGCGTGTTGTAAACTTAATCGCGAATGATATTGTTCGAGATTAAAGTAATGTAAAAATATTGTAGGACCCCAGCAGAAGCTACAATTAATCCACCCACTCGTGTTTGCACAACGTATTACGAATCAGGATTGTAGTGGTTGTTAGAAACGCAAGAGTGGTTGCATCATTGATAGTAGTTATCGTTCTCCCACGAATTTGCAGTCTCATCTGGAGGAAATAAACGACGAATCATGTGCTACAGTCGCGACTCTCCGAGTACGAATCAGATAACTACTGCTGGGAGATGTTGCGGATTCATGTTCCCTGATCACAGTGATAGCGCGTCTGAATGATTCCGGAAAAATTCCCATCGAACAGCAACAATCCAACATCTAAGTTTTAGATTCTAAGAGGCTTCGGCCATTTTCTATAAATCTGACAAAGGAAGGACCCCCCAAGTGTCTGACTTCGATTTTCATAATTTTTTGTGAAACGATAGTACATGGATCCCTAATTATACCTGCCAAATATTGAGTGTAGTTGCTCAATAGTTTTAAAGACATGAACAATTAAACTTTCATACCTTATTGATATACCATGATTTGCAGCTCAAGTTTTCGAAGTTTCATTAACGGTGTAAGCAGGTTGCGTGATTCCCTACGCATTTTGAACTGACTTCCGAAGGATAAATACAGGAGGATAGACACAGAAGGGCAGATATTGAAAGATAGGTACAAAACGTATTCGTTCATAGCATCGCGTAACAGAACTTTCGGTGCCAGATGTCTCGTTCACAGCCGCACGCAACATCTCGTTTATAGCGTCGACATACACATACACGCGACATAGTGGTGGTGAGACATCTCGTCCTTGGTAACGAAAGGGTTAACGTGTGAAAATATTAGAAAGGTCAGGTGGTTGCGCATAATCGAACGAGCGTCGAATCATTGCTCGAGCCTCGCCGAATCGGCGAACACGCGCGTGCTCCCGATGACTATAGATGGCAGCTCGAACCGACGATTCATGACCGGCGAGGCCCTCGGTACATTCCATCGAGCGACAGGTGTTGAGCCCACGTCGCGTCGTTTGCATTGGGAATGGCTCCAGGCGATCTTGGTTAACACTTTGGGATTCGTCTCCGTCGTGCGACTGTCACGACGATTTCTGCGTCTGCTCGGCGACGGTATTCTTTCCTGGCATCTCGCGTTAGTGACCTGTTGGATCGGCGAGGATCTAGCTACCGATCGACCAACGACGATTTCAAATTTCCTGACAATTATTCGCGCATTCGTCGAAAAATGTTTCCGTGGAAAACAGAGACTGTAAATTATTAACTCTTGTAACTAGACAGCGGATTGTATGTATTTTTAATAAAATTGAGTGGGTGCGATTTTAAAGGATGATTAAAAAATTAAGATCAAAAGAATTCAAGAATATCGATATATTATTTTTAACATATTAAAATTATTAACAATAAACGTTCCACCACCGGAAAAATGACCGATTTCACATTTTTTATTTTTTAATCGTTCGAATCATAGAGATGCTTACATTAGAAATGATTGAATAAATTTCGTTATCCAAGCACGTATTATTGTAAAAATTGTGATAAATTTAAATAAGGTCAGCCTTGTCATTTTTATAAAAAAAATGTATCCCGGACACATTTTGTGCTTGGTACAATTAATGTTAATGAGTGAAACGAATGTTTCCTTAGCTCTTTTATCTTGTAAATGATGCACAAAAATTGTATTTTGTGTAGACTTAATTGTGAGTTTTTCAGTATCGTACTTGAAGTGCGACAATAAGATTAAACGATCTTTATTCATATTCAATATTCAAGTAATAGAATTTTTATTAGAACGCCGGACATTGGTGGACTTGGAGCAATAAGAGTTAATCCTTTCCGGTCCTATGTTGAGCCAGAGTCGACATTGACTTTTACGGCAATAATCATTTATTTTATTGATTTACATTGTATTCATCAATAATGCCACAATTGTATGATGTATAACAATAATTTTAGTACTTTTTAATTGATCTAAGTAGGTGCATAGTTGCTCCATGTATTAAGAGTACGCAAAGAAGGAATAGATTTGGATGTGACTTCCAACCATCATATTAAAATTGACTAAGCAAATGTCCATTTTCCATATGAATCCAGAGTTTACTTGTTCCTAGACTACGGATTTTATATATTTATGGCAAAAGCAGATAACTAAAATACAGAGCAGTAACGATATCAGAAGAATTTAAGAACATCGTTACGTTGCTCTCTATTAAAACTATTAACCTCTCGCCTTACATTTTAATTCCGTGGTTTCAGACTGAAACGAGATATTTAATTTTCCCCGACATTCGATATGCGCAATGGTCGAAAACAAAGCTATTTGTCTTGCTCTAAAATCAATGTAAGGTGTTTAAGTTGCTGTTACATGTCATGTTATGTGTCAGTTTGTGATGGAAACTTCAAAATAGTCAGACTTGCCATTCGAAATCCACGATGTCTCTGAGACGTCATTTTAAGGCAAGGGATTAAGCACAACAGAAGGAGATTTTATTTAACTTCCACTTTCTACAATTTGATGCAGGAAGTTATCATTTTAGGCGTAAAGATCCACAGTTTAGTTATCGCATACGAAATGACGAGTGCAAAGGATTAATGTCCTCTATAAAAAAAGAAAAAAGAAAAATTGACCCAGCCGCTCACTTAACTGTCTTAAGGCTAGCGAACACGGTCTCAAAGACATTTCGACCGAATCGGATTCGATTTACAGAAATGGATTTTATTCAACTTCCACTTTCTACAATTTGATGCAGGAAGTTATCATTCTAGGCGTAAAGATCCACAGTTTAGTTATCGCATACGAAATGACGAGTGCAAAGGATTAATGTCCTCTATAAAAAAAGAAAAAAGAAAAATTGACCCAGCCGCTCACTTAACTGTCTTAAGGCTAGCGAACACGGTCTCAAAGACATTTCGACCGAATCGGATTCGATTTACAGAAATGGATTTTATTCAACTTCCACTTTCTACAATTTGATGCAGGAAGTTATCATTTTAGGCGTAAAGATCCACAGTTTAGTTATCGCATGCGAAATGCAACGAGTGCAAAGTATATTAATCCTTTATTAGTCCTCTATGGAAAAAAAAAAGACAAATTGACCCAGCCGCTCACATAAGTGTCTTAAGGCTAGCGAACACGGTCTCAAAGACATTTCGACCGAATCGGATTCGGTTTGTTTTCGGTTCTTCGTTATTACCCGGATCTATGGATCTATGAGTTGTGATCTAGAATCCGTGAAGGCGTTTTGAACCGCGTGCACATACGCACACGCACACGTCCGCACAGGCACGCGGAGAGGACGCGGGTGCGTGGCCAGGTTGGAAAACACGCGCGTCACAAGGCAAGAACGAAGGCAGAACGGTCTGCGAGTTCGCCGGCCGAGAGAAAGTGAACCAGTTGGCGGCGTTGTCGAATTTCTCGACACGGACTGTCTGCTAACCGCGCGATCGCCTGGCCTACCTGTTGCGAGCCGGCAACCGCGCTTGCGCGCTACCGATTAATTGTGCCGAGCGGCGATTTTCGGCGGACCGTTTCTTCCCTCGGCCGCAGCACAGTGGGTCAGAACGCCATTATAGCTGGAAAAAAAGGTACAGATCAGATGTGGCTTCTGATGTCAACATATTTGGTATCGTTGTAAAGAGGAAGTCTTAACCTTTATACAGTATTTATGGTATGTTTGATACCGAAACAATTTTTTAGAAAGTTACACAACATGGCTGAAGTGAAACTTCTTTCTTTAATTTTTTTCGTATTCTTATGAACACTTTATAACTTTTAATTTTCTATGATTCTATTATTGAAACAATTGGCTTGTGATAGCTAAAATATGATATAAATGTTCTTGATTCAATTTTGTCTAAATGTCTTGCAAATACTGCATCGAGAGTTGTTCCTGATCTTGTTGTCGCTTCATTAGGATTATTTACCATTTCCCATCTTAATTTACTTCTAAAAAATTCTATTAATAATTTTGATTGTTCCGATGCAAGTTCACGTTGAAATCTCCACTTAGCATCATCGGAATTTTATCATAATCTTTATTAAGCATTGCCGAACCCTCAACCGTATATGTTAATAGAATAGAATTTCGTTTCATCGTTTCAAACGCCTAAAGAAGTTTCACTTCAAAAATTTGTTACATATAATATTTTCAAACAATTCGGAACATATTCAATTCAACAGAAGAGAAATATGATTATTAAAATTTATATAATTTTCAACCAATTGGATTTTCTTAGTTCTAAATGAAATTTAATCGACAAATGCTGATCAAACTACGCGTATCAATTATTATTGAATCAAATTATATAACAATTTTCAATTTCGAAAATGATTTCTTTTTAGTTTTGTCCCAGTTTTCGTACTTATCGACTACTGCGCGACGTGCCCAGTTGCATAAGCGAGCGGTTATGTTCATGCATCTTGCATCGTATCTCGGCTAACTCGTAACACGTACCGCCGCGCCGTCCACGAAATTCTAATCGGGGCCCGTTCCGAGAGCGCGCCGATCTAAACCCGCGAAACAACGGCAGGTTTCGCAATGTTACGATTCGCGCGCGCCACGCGGAAAGAATCGGCGCGGATGTGCGCGAATTCGATGGGAAAGGTGGTCGCGGAGTTGGGAAGCCGAAGAAGAAAAAGAAAAAGAAAACGCAAGAAGCGTTAGGTTTGTTAACTTCGTTTGCGTCACGGACACGTAACACATTTACCGTTTCCAACGCGGCGTCTAATTCTCGGAAAAGGAACGCGGAATTTATAATGTCACCGTGTGGCGGTCGTGTAAGAAAGCAACGCCATAATTGAGTGATTAAACGCGCAGCCGACGTGACTAGTCTATGTCGCGGTCAGTGCTGGATAATATTTAACGAAAGAAATATTTCAAGTATCATTTAACCCTTTGCACTCGACGCAATTTTAATTCCAAAATCAAGACATTTCTTTCAACCTACAACATTTTCATTGTACGTAATCTTTTTTACATTATGCAGATGAAATTGAATCTATCTTACCATACAACATTTGAATTTTTAGGAATTTGTAGGTTGCAGACGAATTTAATAATATAAAAACTATTTTGAATAATGATATAGCAATTTTTACTGGTGACTCAGAATCACCATTCGAATGCAAAGGGTTAATATCTTAGATTTTGTAAATAGGATGTAAAATTTTGACAAATAAAATATCTTCATCTTAACAAATCTGAAACATAAAATAAAATATTCTATTTTAACAATCTCATATAAAATATAATACTTTGATCTTGCTTTAAAGTATTAGGTCATTATTACAAGCAATCTCTTTTAAAGAAATGGCACTTACATTTCTATAAGTTACAAGATTTGACAAATTTTACCAAAATTATATCTATAAATATATTGAATTCGAATCATTATTTTTAGCAGTAGTACTTAAAATAGGAGAAATAAATTAAAGTAAATAAGATATTTCAAGACAAATCCCAAATATTTTCTATATTCTTCAAATAAAATATTATTTTCAAATCTTTGTGAAATTTTTCCATCTGTTCACAATAATTAGATCACCCACTGTGATACATAGCATTAGAAAGGGTACGAAGATTAGAAGAATTTGCGAATACACTATTTTGTATTCCTTCGAATTATTAAACGACAGATGTAACTTCTATTTGCCAAGCCTTTCAATCATTCCCGTACGTGCAATATGTTTTCTTCTCCTGATTATATCGTAAACTCTGGGCAGCTAAAAATTTCTTAACGCAAGACAAATGGTATGTTGTAACCAGAGCTTGCCTGTGAACCTCGCATTATTTTGCTTTCCCCTTCGCGAGACCACTGATTTCGTTTTGCGGCCGACCGTGGTCGTCCCGAGGTACCTAGAATTTCCCCTAACTCCGGGTCAACCCCTTAAGCCGGCTCAGCTGGAGTATAGAAAGTTTATAGGGTCAGCTTGGTGGACGGACCAGGGCTGTTGGGATTTGTTGTTTGCGCGGTGAGTGGTTCGAATGCAATAGATATTAATGTTTCATGTTTGCAATGGGCCAAATGAATAGGCGACGCGGAAAAATTGCTGTAATTTCGATGCCTTTTCCGAAGCCCGTTCAAACGATGCCTGATCCTTTGTTCTTCCTCTAAACTGGCAGTGGATAACATTGAACATTGTCTGGAGATTTGCAAGACTCATCGCTGGCACAGATCAATCATCTTTGCCATTGGCTGACTTGCGTCACGGATGATAAGGATCATTGTAGCTATTAATTATTCTTGACAGAAAAAGAATTTTATTTTCCTCCAGTGAGTATTATCGAAGGTTGAATCATTCGTCGCGAATAGAAAAATGTGCTTTCATCGTTAAAATCGAAGATAGAGTGTCTTCTTTGTCAACGATATCTTTTTTCGAAATCTTTTAGATAGAAGTCTTCGGAGATCTTCGAAACAAAGGGACAAAGAATATATGTTTTACCAATCGCCACAGTCGTTGAAACATTCAATTTTACGATGAAAGATCCGCATAATGCACGGCCGTTCTGGAAACTAGCGCGGGAATAAAGATTGAAGCGATAGCGAGTTCAAACAACGTCACGTTTCTGCAGTTTATGTGTCGCTCTGGGCTTCACCAGTTTATCTATCCAGTAATCTTCTTATTTTGTTGCTGTTTATCAACGTGCCGGGAGATAATCTTATGCGCATGCGAACCTAGATCAACATGCGCCAAGGAAATCTATTTCAACTTTGAATGTAATCATCTTCACCGGCGGTGTTTGTGCAACAAATGGCGTTTTAATCGATTAGTTCGCAACGAGAGATTTTTCTACACAAAAATTCAAACATTTAAATAATGCCAATAATAATTGTCATGCGTAGAAAATAGAAGTACACAGGAACAGTATAATAAAAATACTGAAAATAATATGAATAAAAATTTTCGAATGGTGAGACTCGAATATGTACAATATTATTGTCGCAATGCAAAAAGCGACCTCTAGTCCGGAACATTGTACTCATCGAGACAGGCACGATTCCTTGCGATTCCTTTACCTTTTGCTGCCAACATCGAGCCAAGGGACCAGAACAATCGGTACTAGCGTGTCGGGTCAGGTATATCGTGACAACACTAATGCAATGACAAATCTTGTTTGTTTTTTATTACTTTTTTATGAAACTTTTACCAACACATTCGTGACATTTTTCTTATTGAAATGAAATCAAACAGGATATAATTTCTATCATATTTACGTGTTTAATTGACGACATTCGACATTAAAGTTTCAAGCTTCTACTTTTAAAAAACAGCACATTTTCTTTCAAGATATTTTCACATAATATAGCGGATGGGAAACTGAAGATCCATCTTTCTTCAAAAATACTATCAATTGAAACCTCTGTGTAAGCATCGGAAATTTTTTTTCGTAATTAAATATAACACAAATTTCAAGACTAAAGTCTCCTCTTTACAATGACATCTTAAAAATTGATGTACGATTTTTTTTCACTGTTATTTACATTAATCCCCTCATGGTGTATATTATAGTACTGTACATTTGGCAGTACACTTTTCATTCAAAGCTTAATGAAACGGCTCCAAAAAATCTTACTTGAAGTTTTTTTAATGTCGTTGCAAATTGGGGTAGCGGATCAATCTTCAAACCTATGGTTGGTTCATTCATGAAAAAATTTTTTCGATGTCTTTTGAGACGCTTGGTAACTTCTGCAAGAAAAAAACATCTCTTCGTTTTTCCACCCGTTACATCGTGCAAAACCATCTTCGGCAAACGTGAATGACAGTTTGTGAAAATAGAAGTTGTATGTTTTAAAAAGAGACAAGATTTATTGCTGTGCTATTTTTTTAAACGAAATCATCACAAGTTAAATATCGACGATTTCTCGGGAATGGGAAATTTGGTGTTCAAATGCTTTTTGAATCGACTGTGTCTGATACGCAAACACCACTGAATCAGTGAAAGAACTGTCCCTCTGTGGGCTGCAGTACGAAAAGGATCGGTTGGAGCATGTCTTGTCCGATCAATGGAGATCCACTGTTAAATTATGCACACATCTCACGTCCCCGCGGCACCGTCGAATAATTTATCAATCGGACATGAATCGGGTAGCTCTAAAAACGAAATTCAACAGGTGTAACCGTCCCCATCGATTCCGCCGTTGGAAGACGTATTATTCGTTCGATCCGTTCTCGGTCGACGTGTCGTTCCCGCTTCCCTCAATTTCCCTCGATTTCCTCTTTCGGGGCTCCCCGTTCTGCCACAGGATCAACGACGATCCTGAATAATTTATCGGAATGACGGATTAGGATCAATTAGCCGACATGTACCGGCAGGGACGTGATCCACCGACACGGAGAGAGCAGGGTACAGTTCGTCCGGTCAATAAGTTAGGTGGACGTCTCGAGGAGGTACAATAATTTATTGCTAATACCGCCCTGCACGATGCCGGCGATTCAATTTCGACAGGAAAAAAAGGGTAATCAGAGAAATCCATTCATACTGTACGTCGCGATAAAGTCCTGATCGAACGGACCAACCGAAACTACAGGGTGTTTCAACTATAATGGTCCACTTTCATTCGTCTAATACTTCGAGCACTGTGCCGCCCAAGGGCGGGAGTGACACGACTTTTATTTTATGAGATACTAAATATTGTAAACCTCGGATTAGTTAAATGAGATTGCTTCTACGAGCGAACATTAAGCCTGAGACAGAGGGAATCCCTCGCAGCGATGAACTAAAGTAATGCAAACGACTTCGTTGACACTAATCCGGGGTTCAATCGGTGCAGTAATCCGAACCTTATTGTGAAACAGATCGGATCGTGACTGTCGAGTTTTTAGGGTGCTGAAAGGAAGGGTAACTGCAATAAATCTTGGCTAACGTGGCTGAGAAAATAATGAATCTATTGCTTTGCGTGTTGATGGAATGAGATGTTCGTATGTCATTCTGTCCACTGTGCATTCAAATTCACATTAAATTATTGAATCGTTTTTAGAAATTATATCTACATTAGAATAGAGTTATAGATCACTAAATTACAATTTGTTTACACATTTTCTCGCAAGGAATTCGAAAAAAGAAAACATAACACAGCGAAAACCCACTATAGTGGCGGAACGTTCGGAAAGTTGGCGTACACTATACACGAAGGCTACTATAGTGGCGTACAGGTTAACGAGGGTGGCAAATGAGCAAAGCTTGGTCCACGGTTCTTGCAGCAGCCTGTACCGGGAGGGTAGATAGAAAAAGAAAAGGAGGCACCGCAAGGGACGCAGAGTTATTGACCTGGCGATGAGGTCCTCGGTCGGAAAAGGGTGGTCGGAGGGTAGCGAGGACCTCTTTGAGGAGGTTCACGCGGACCCGGGTTGCCTCGTTGTCCTCGGGCCGAGCATACGCCATTGTTGCATCTCTTTATACGTGGGGCACGGCTGACCGAAATGAATTTAGTCTCTGCGAATAGCGAGCTCTCCATCCCCTGCCGCCCGCACCTTCCTTTCGGCGAATGAATGCAACGAGCCGAATCGCTCGACAGCCGGCGGAAAGAAGCGTCGCGCGGTCCTCGCGCTAATGGAACTCTTGTTTTGTGTCCGGGTGAAAAGAAATTGTCGCCGAGACGTGGTTCGGTGCGTTCGCCTCCGAGCCATTATGCTCTCGTTGAAGCATTTTTAGGGGATTCTTAAGCGGACACCGGAAAACGGGTCTCGCGATCGAAGCCTGCGCCGACAAACGGGAAATATACCTCGCGTCAATATAATAGGACGCCCTCCCTTTCACATTTTTCGTGTTTTTAAAAGCCACGAGTATTTATTACAATTTCCCATATATGTATAGTGCGTTCAGCTGTTGGCTAAGTGCGAATAAATATTTTAAGGTTAAAAATCAGCAGAACTTTGTTAACGACCTAATAGATATGGAGGGGGGTGTTCTATTGTATTGTCGCGGGTTGTAGATTTCGCACAGACTGTAATCTACGCGAACTCTGGTTAGCATTTTCGCTCGAGTTTCGAGCACCTCGGAAATTTGAAAGTGGAACGTTAGGCGAACACGCTTCATTGTGGTCGCCGTACACCTGCCAGCGATTCTTTCGCAACGACCGTTTCGAAAGAATTCTAACGGCGAAAAAATGCCCGTTTTTGCGCAGCGCCGTGAGCTACTGAATCGCAATATCTACTCGAAGCTCCTTCCTGAATAGCACAATTATTTACTATTCTCTTATCGAATGGTTGAATAACGAACGATTAAGTGGGTCTTCTAATGTGATAGGACAAAAAATTCGATTTTTTCTTTGTATTTTCTTAATTTATAGGTATACAAAAATGTGTGTGCTATGGGGTTTGTCCAGATTCGAACAAATAACATGCCTTCCAATGACTTAATTTCAAGTATCTTATACATATTGTTATCGGCACGTCAATCAATTAAACACGTTTTACTCGAAACCATGTTTTTACAAACAATACCCATGTTTCCCAAAGATACTACTTAACCGATTGGTTGCAAATTTTACACACATCTTCAACACATGTGTCGTTATTGCCCCTACCGGAATTGCATTCACATTCATCAATGTTTCATATTGTATATTAACAGGCGTATGTTCATTATTTAATTGGTTCTTAAGCATTATTTAATCCATGTACTAATGCCGCAATGTTTACAACAATTTAAACTTCGAGAATGGTTTTAGAAGAACGATTAGAATTATAAAGAGCAACATACAAATTTCCGGTGCAAGTACCTACAAGTATTAAAGTTATACGAATTATAAGAAACAAATGCCCGAAGTATTAGAGCTGTGCTTTTACAATTTTCTGTTATCGTTTTGCTTTGGATTATTTTTATTTTATCTATGTTAGTTATATTAATGACATTTTTGTTCTAAATAAATAAAGATAAAGGTATTTTTAAATTTTTCCAGAATAAAAATCACTTTTCAGACCACTTAGCACAGGTAACATGATTTTCAGACATCTCCGATGATCTGGCCAAAAAAAAGTTTCGAAAAAAAGTTGATCGGTATGCACCTTTTTACTAATTTTAATACAAAAAGACTAAGACAAACATCTATAAAAAATGGAGGTCGTCTGGGCATTTTAAATATTAACATATATATTTTGGACTTCATAATATTCTAGCTGGTGTCGAGACGAATTCAGCGACCTACTATACTATAACGTTAAATCTTGAAATAACGCTAAAATCATTTTGGTCGCGAAAAACGGGTTTCTAGCCAAGTGTTCGACGTTAAGAACCATTAACAGTCGAATGAACTTAAGAGGGGAACGAACTACGCGCAGTCTGTTATCTTTCCAGTGTTTTACTTCCCCGCAAGACACTTCCTTCATTCGTGTTACTGGATCATAATTGTTCTTCTCCCGATAAGAAAGCATCGGTGAAAGTGCATTCGCGTGTTTCGGCCAAATCTTATGGCCTTTTGCTTTATGAAATCATTATTCGTGCGATTATTAGTTAAATGTAATGCTGCATTTATAGTATTCCAGTGGAATTGTTGCGCATCATGCTAAACCATCCTGAATTTTCCATATGTTATATACGAATACAATTGAAAGGAGATTTGTTCGTGTGCATACTGTGGATCTGCATGCAAACATTTAATTTCAATGATTATTTTACAGAAGGGAAAATAAAAGAAATATTTCCATCCTCAACCAGATCTGTTATGGTAAAGATGATATAAAAGTAGGCACATTAGAAATTCTCACATAAGTTTCGAAAAATTGGGCACAGTTGATTGATCACATTCCTAGAGCACACACGTAGGTGCTCACATTCCTTCATACATAAATCTTAAATTGGGCAAAAATCATTCTACTAAGAGAACAAATTAATTCATTGCTCTTCTAATCAATTGCGACTTTATCTTTAATTTACATCTTTCAACCTCCATATTGGAGGTTAATTAATAACATGTAAGATGGGCTAAATACATAGAAAGTGATGGAGCTCTTTCTTGAATGTAATTTATACATATTTTAGTTGTTTATAAGCATTGATACGTTCACGATAAAAGCAGCTACGAATTAATGTGTTCACCTAATGTAATAGTGAGCGAAAAACATAAAAATAGATCGTTGCAAAACAAATATTATTTGCACCGGCTGCAAGAGGCAGAAATCAAATACAAAATTCGTTCTTTCTCGAATAACTTCAACAGATTGAAAATAATACGCCGAAATTCTTAAATTACATTAATTATTGTACTTCACCTACACAATTTTCTCACACGTGCGTTAAATCCGTAGTCTACTCAGAAGGTTCGAATTTGGCGTCTATATAAACGGTCGAGAATAACGGCTGGTTAAATACCAAAGTGTGAAGATACCGCGTTCAATCGTGTAGCCGATCGAGTCACGTGTCGCTGTTGCGTCAACAATTCATCCGTTTATATCCCGGCATCTTTTGCGCTCTTATATCTCAGCGAATCGCATTTTTGTTTCTCGCCCGTTGGAACTTCATTTCGGAGTCTACCCGATCGAGCAGTCTGCGAAGCGTTAATGTTTCACGTTGGGAGCATTTAATGGTCCAGACCATGGGTCGCCTTTTGCGTCATTAATTTATTTGGCCATTTCGCATCTTCCCTCTCGTCGCAGTTCACACTGGTCGACAAGTACGAAAACTGAGATAAAAATGAAACAACAATTATTTTAGAAATTTTAAATTGTTGTATAATTTGATTCATTAATATTTAACACGCGTTTCCGATAAGTTTTTTTTTCGATTGAATTTCATTTATAACTAAGAAAATTCAAATACAGTAAAGCGTCAATTATTCGAACAATTGTTGCATCGTCGCTATCCCCACCACTTCTTGGAGCTAATGTAGCGGTACCGATTGATGTAGCAATCGGTATATTATTTTACTATACCATTACTATTTATTACATATACAGGATGTCCCACGTTTTCACGATTTTTTAAGTACTTGCGATAATCTGACAAAAAATATTTTCAATAAGAGTTGATCAGTTTTCGATTGGCTATATATTGCTATAAAAAGGTTCGAAAAACATTTTTTTTATAGAATTGTCAATGTCACCTTCATGTTTTTAAATGGCACTTTGTATATTTGACTTAACAGTATTATAGCCCGTGTCAAGACGAATTCAACAACCTAGGATACCATGACCTTGGGATGACCTTGAAGGCGAATAAATGAAAATTTCAACAAAACATGACAATCTGCTTGAATGGGTTATAATAACTTGTGTTTATTACTAAGACTCGAAATTACATTCAATTCAGAAACCTTGACTAAATGAACGCAAACGATTTCGTAAAAAAGTCACATCAAATGTTCGAATTGAAATCCGTTTTGTTGCAGGCACAATTCCGTTCTTCGTAGTAAATTTGCATTGGTTGCATTGCAAAAAAGGTTTAAGCGCCTGATATCCGATAAATATAAAAGAATTTGAAAAATACACTTCTGCGACAGTAAAATTCAATTTTCGAGAAGTGTGAATGATTTTTAGGCGTTTTATAAATATAGCAACCTTGTATATTCTCTAACCCAGACCTGATGGGATTTTCATTGGTATAACCCATCATGATCGATGGTGATGTTGTGTCATTACTTGAAAAGAATGGTACATCCATCTACGAAGATTAACAAGTGTATTCAAGTTTATTATACACAAATACATGAAATGTTCAAGCAATACTGATTTTTCTTACTCGTCTTCGCAAAATCAACCATTGTGCGGTCCTCCCTGTCCCCGTTCTGCCGGTTGTTCACTTTCCTGTCTTGCTGGAGCTCACTAGCTTCGAATCCCCGATGTTCGACTGAAACACAGAAGTGTCCGAACGTCATTGCATGCGCATTATTGCATTCGACTGCAGAAGATTTAATAGCGACGCGGCGGCATTAGTTTCGAAGGACACCCATTAAGAATGCGAGAGATCCGTGCCGCAGATATAGTATTCGCCATATCTGCACACGTTTGATCGTTCTCTCATGCCTTGCCATTTCTGAAGTGTTATTATAGAAATCTGAGATAAATAATTGACGCCGCAATAGCGAGGACTCATCTCCTTCTAATTTTTCAATTCATCTTTCATTTGATCAAATAATTCCTACTGTCCAAATTTCTGTTTCTTTCATGTACTAAAGAACAATTTTAAATGCTCATACAGCTTAACTTTAATAATTAAACTACAATAATGAGCGTATCTACATTTAATAATTAATTTAGTTGCTTCAGTAACCTCTTCTTGAGGTGAAATTATTGATCTTATTTGAACAATGTAATTGAAGTAAAAAATTATTCAAATAACACATTAGTTGAAAATATTAGGTTGTCCGAAATGTTTCTTTCGTAATGTGCACGTTTAATGTTCTTAAATAGCACGAGTATACACAAACAACGTGATCATTTGTTCGTTAGCGTTTTATTACATCATAAGCTTCCTTCTACAGCAGGGATAGGCATTTTTATCTCAATTGAGACAAAACCGTCCCCACCATAGCGCCCACTGTCTCCCACCAGCGTCTGCCGTTACCGTAACGGAAAGACACGCTTCGCCCGTCACGCACAGTGCGCAGGCCTCGCATGAAAGAGAGGTTGGTGGGAGAAGCAGGCGTTTGAGGGGCCCCTACCGTGCCCATCACGGTTCTACAGCTTGTAGGTTGAATTTGCATTGTGTGCATTAATAAAAAACGAAACGAACTTTTGGGGCAACTTAATAGTTGCTTAAATGTCGAATAAAAATAAATTTTCTATGTTTTCTGTATAATTTGAATAAATTTTTTATCTTATTTTTATAGAAATGTGCTCAACCCTGTTAGATACTTTATGCTGGAATTGAACCAACTTTGAAAGAGAAACAAGGAAAGTTGAAAAAGCTTTAGGGATGAGTTTAATTTTTTCTGCCACTTAGTTCCATCTATATATCGTTTAAGATAACATTATAAATAAAAAATTAAACATAAATTTTAGGTTCAATCCCTAAATAAATATGTAAAGAAATGAATGAACTTCGTTCGAAGTTGATTACTTTACTAGCTTCTTAGTTATCGTGTACGCCAATTTAAAAAAACATAGTTTCGAGAAATATGCGTATATATTATAATATACAATAAATAATAAGAAAAATTGAACTAAAAAAACAGCACTTACACTACAACACTATCTGTTAACATCCCAAAAAGGCCTAGTCGCATATATCCAATAGTTACTCTAAAAACAAATTCTTAAAAATCAATGTTGTCACTGCCGTTACACAAGAAGCTCCCCTTAAAGGAGCAAACGAACTTTGTATTATAGTAACTCGGAGTTTTCTGTCTTCGGAGGATGTATTGATCAAATGTTAATCAAGCATTACTTAACAATTTCTAGGTACAAGTTATTCGTGACCCACTATTGAATCGCAGACGCGCCGCACCAGTGAAAGGGTCAATTTTCTCTGTCTTGGCAATGATCGCCGGAAGCGTAATCGATCATCAGTGATATCATCGATCGTAGCACATCCCGTTTTTACGAACCTCGTTCGTCGTGCTCCGCGATCAAAGGCACACGAAGCTTTTACCGGCGACTTTCCCTTTTCAAACGATCGCGTCCGCGTATCGCACTTGCGCGCTCGCACACGAAATCATGTTACATCCACGCGTCGGCACAACGAAACCCGGGGAAATATATTACGTGGCGAGATCATGCGGGTTTGATTTCTCGGGCCACAGAAATCGAACACTTATCAAGGAAAACTTATCCTTTCGAATTATGTTTTCTATCGACCGAGTAGTTGTTTTATCGCAACGACACGACAGTCCCGGAACTCGGAGCGAATCGTGATAAACTACTCGTTCAACCCTACAGTCGCGATTTCTCGAAAAAAGATCGTCTCGATAATTGCTTCGACTGTTTTTTTTTTTGGTGTTTTAATGTTCAAAGATTTCGCTGTCCATGATTTCAATGGTTGTGTAAGATTGACAATTCGCTGTCTCGAACGCGATTCTACAAGATGTTGAGTAGGTTACATACAAAAAACCGTGACGCAACAAGATGGAATATTTTTCACGGTGAATTAGAAGGCCCGCAACCTTTCAATCGAGTGTTGATTAACGATGCTCGCGGCGGAGATAAATCTATCGTGAATTCGTGATCTCCCAACCATCGCAAATCTGTAATGGCGATCGGAGAGAGAATTGCCGCTTTTAGATAGTAACAAATATTATTGTGATAGCTGGGCGTTCATTGTACTAATATGATAGGCTGAGAATCATAGTGGTATAAATCAAAATTTTGAAGATTTAAGTTAACATAGTTTTGGGGGAGAGTACGATTTCCATGGCCCCTCGTTTTGAGGTTATATTTGTGTTCTTAGGGTTATTTCAAGAAAAAATGTATATATAACATGGTGTCACATTGGCCTGGTTTAGCTGGTAAAGTAGATTTCCTGTTTTTTATAAACTTTGCAAATATCTCGGCAACTATGCGAAATATGGCAAAATAGCAAGAGACCTTTTTTGTAGAAAATGAAATTTTATTCGCATAATCTTTGCATTGTAGCTGTCATCCAGAATTTGAACTAGTAATGGAAAAATCATGTGAATAGAATGAGTTGTGGTTAGGTCGTGGAGGGGGCGGATCAAAACGAGGGGACACGGATATAGGATATACGATATATATATATATATATATATATATATTTATGTGTGTGTGTGTGTGTGTGTGTACATATATATGTACTCGCTAATGACTTAAATAAATGCAACTATAAATATATACGTAATTAAAAAAAGAATTAGGTGGTAGTAGTTCTAAAAAGTTGGAACAATGTGATGCAAAACCAACCAAATCGTACTCGTGCCTTGTTTTTCGAATCGTAAAGACATCATTTGTTTAGCGATAGCGTTAATTGATGTAGAACCTCATTCTTTACTGAAAAATGACAGATTATTCTTTTGTCACTGAACGAACAAAATGAACCATTTGAGACCGTTTTCAACCGCTAATCTACACAGATTTACAAAACGTATTTTTAAATTTTTTAATATAGGCCCAAGAAATAAGTTGTAAAATACAACTTTTAGTATCTTCTCTGCAATTCCAACCAATTATGATTTTTTCAAATTTTTTTTCACGTCACGTAGCAAACTGCTTGTTCTAACTTCTCAAAAAAATCCAAGTCCTAGTTACCAACATTAAAAAGGGTATCGTCTTTTTAAGAGTGTCCAAACATTTATGGGAGTCACTGTATATCGGTATAAGTCAAGTTTAATTGAACATAATTTAATTTGCTTGTAAATTGTATAAAATTCTGTTTCGTGCTTTAATTATCACATGCAGACATTTTTTATAGTTTTCTGAACCTATATATGTGTTTTTTCAATCACGTGAAACATGAAACACTAGAAATATAAAATGGATTTCAGAGTATCCATATATTATTATTATTATTATCAATAGACTGTGAATCTTTACGCAAAATAGAAACTATCCAAGTTGGTTATAAGCAGTGGAAGCTAAACAATAATATACTTCTTCTTTTAATAATTTAAATAAGTTACAAATATATTACATCCCTGAAATTTTCTACATCACTTATTCGTTTTTCTCATAAATGCATAACATCCGCAGTCTACTCATCACCAACGCATTCAAATTATTAAAGGAAGAAATACATTTTTATTTCGTTCCAGTACCTTGCAAGTAATGTGGAAAATTTTTATTTTGCGTAAAGATCCACAGTCTAGTTATAACTACGAAGACTGTTGCCGAGACAAAAACCCAGGCACATACGGTGGTTCACAAAAGTATTCACTCGCCGTTTAAATTAGAATAACTTTCTTAAAATTTAACCAAACCACTCGACTTTTTTTGAGCAATTAGAAGCATTGATTTAGTACAGGGAGTTCCAACGTATTCCCCTCCGAGAACTGCAAGGTCGCCACCATCGAACCTCTTCCCACTACTACGTACAGCCGTAGAATTAGTAAGCGCTGCGCGCGCCGCGCGGCTCTCGTGGTGGGAGCTGCTCACTACTATACATTATAACGATGAAGTCTAAGAGTGGGGGAAGAACCTAAGCGGAGAAGGTGTCTCTAATAGCTCCGGAGCTAATGGCTGGAACTACCTGATTTAGTAAATCACGTGATAAAAAGATTTTGAAAAAATTGCAATTAGTAGGAGTCTTATTAGTAGTCTTCACTTTTTAAAACTTCTTTATTTTAGCCCATAATGAAACTTTAAAATATGCCTTTTGTAGATCTATGTTAGTTATACATATGCTGAAAATTTCATCGAAATCGGTTGACGCAGAAAAAAACGACGCGCATCGAAAGATGTAAGAAACTACCGATTTTAAACAGAAACTGACCAAAAGTCGTGAAAAACTGCGATTATCACCGTTTTCAACCGCTTGTAGCTCATATGTTCGTCAACTGATTTCGATGAAATTTTCAGCATATGTGTAAATAACATAGATCTACAAAACGCATATTTTGAATTTTCAATACGGGCTGAAATAATAAAGTTTCAAAAAGTGCCATTTTTATTTTTTCATGTAATTCCTACAAATTGCAATTTCTTCAAAATCTTTTCTGCACGTAATTTACTAAGTCAATGTTTCTAATTGCTCAACAAAAGTCAAGTGGTTTGGTCAAATTTTAAGAAAGTTAAAAGTTATTCTGATTTAAAGGGTGAGTGAATACTTTTGTGAGCCACTGTATTTAGTCGAAATTTCAAATGTCCGGGATCGTTGGTTGACTGTCTACGTTCTTGTGATTAACTCGAAGTCGAAACTTTTACGAGACTGGTCGTTGCGCGACCGTTTCTGTTATCTCGACCCTTATCCCCGAATTGTATGCACGTGTTGATATGCAGGTCGATAGGGCAAACAGCGAGGAGACCGGCGCAAGCACGCGCATGGAAAGCGCGAGAGCGTTTTCTTTTTCTTGGCTGAATGAGACCTGAATTTTCTGCCGGCTAGAGAGTGCCAACGCATGTTATGCAAATACGCAGTCACTTGCCGATTTCTTCTCGTTAACTTGGTATCGTTAACGAGCATTTTCTCTGGGCTCGGTCGAAAACTTGAAAACGGTAGAATTTGTTTTCTATCAAACCAGACTCACTGATACACTGCGGTGTATTTCATGAAATCATATTTCAGAACTGATCATTAGACTGCGGATTTTTATGCAAAATAAAAGTTGTCAGAATTATTTGCGAGACACAAGATCTATATAAACATCCATCTATCTTCTTTTCAAAAAGATTTTAAACGTTTTCTCTGTGTTGTGTTTGATCTACCCATTTCTATTATAGAAGCATAAAATTCGGAGTCATATATATATATAATATATATATATATATATATATATATATATATATATATATATATATATATATAATTTTCACTTTTTGTCGTCGTATACAAACTGTGAACTTTATATGTATTTATAATAAAAATTAGTAGCTGCGACTCGAAATAGTTGAAATGTTAAAAGAAGTGTAGAATATCAATATATTGCTTTGGATCTATTAAAATTACAATAGAATTCCGATAATCCGGTACGCTGGGGACTTCGGCAGTATGTACTGGTTTATCAAATATGCCAGATTAATGGATTATCGCTATCATGCGATTAAAATGAGGAATATAATTTTAAACTTATTACAAGTTATACATGCAATTTATTGGAGAAAATTATTCATACATTGAATATACAATGTAAATTAAGTTTTTTAAACCAGTGCTCGTATGTCCGTTTGCTTCAGTTAAATTTTTTGGCTAAAAATCATTTCATAATACAAAGAAAGTTCATAATTTCTATGGAACTATAACATTTTTTTGCACTCGACGAATTTCATAAAATTATTCGATGCATCAACAATTTCACAACAAAAAATATTATTCGGGCTGCTATCAGCATCTTCTTGCTTCAAGCAGTCAAAACAAGTCACTGAAGTTGAGGTTGCGGTTGCGGGATTATCGAAATTCTACGGTATTAACCTTTTAACTGAGGATGAGGAGATAACTCGTCATTTGTATTTATTATCACTAGGGATGTGCGAGTACTCGAAATTTCGGGATTGGTTCCGGTCGGGAAATTTGTTTGGGATCGGGTTGGGATCCTGAAAGTTTATAAACTTCGGGTACCTGAAATGGTATTCGGGTCGGATCGGGTCAGGGTCCCGAAAGTTTTCAATATTCGGGTACTCGAAGTTAAAGTTGGCAGCAGCAATAAATAACTCTGTGACTCTGTGCATATTAAGACGTTCAATCATCGGTTGTAATAATATTTCGATTTGTAGTAAACACTGCTTACGAAACAGTGCTCTTATTCGAACAGTGTGCGAACGAAGAGTCCTTCGTTCCCGACCCGATCCCGAACAGATTTCCCGACCCGACCCGAGCCCGAAATTTCGAGTACTCGCATACCCCTAATACACAGAGTTATTTATCTCCGATTTGACCGCAGACTTGCCCCAACTTTAACTTCGAGTACCCGAAGTTTGTTAACTTTCGGGATCCCGACCCAACCCGACTCGATCCGAGGCTCGGGTACCCGAAATTTTGGGTACCCGCACACCCCATATTGTCACCTGTCGAAAAGTAATTTTCTTCGTAATTGAACAAATAATTATTTCGTTTTATTATGTCATAATATCGACATTAATATAAACTATATCGTATTTACGTTAATCGTGACAAAATTTTTGTTATGTTAAAAATCGAATAACTTTTTTAAAATTGCAGCAAACGACTTCAGATTTGTTGAGATGTTAGAAGAATTAGTTTACTAGGTACCGTGTAAATAATTTTTTCTCAAAATTGCTATTGATCGGAATTGCGACGAAAAAAAATGAAGATCAAAATTTTTAATGTTTTTTATCTGTGTCTGTAATGATAATTTAAAAGACGTCTTTTGTAGGTCTAAGTAAGTTATACACATGTACAAGGTTTTATCGAAACCGGTTAACGCTATTATGAGTTACAAACATTTAAAGGTTGTACATTTTTCAACCCCTCATTACATGAGGGCAAAATTCCCTGAAAATGCCGAAAATCTGCGACTTTCACCCTTAAGCTTTCATCTTGTAATGTTTGTAGCTCATGGCAACATTAATCGACTTCGATGAAACTTTGTGCACGTATACATGGTGTCCCAGGTTTCAATGTACAAACTTCGTCAGTATATTCTAAGAAGAAAATGTTATTAGAGGTTGATTAAAAAGTTATATCAAAAATATGGAATATAAGTGAAGTAGTTGCCGATTGCCGGTTACTGCGAGTACAGAGACGAAATTCGCGCACTTATAAATTCGATCTTTGATCTCCATCAATCACATGTTGTCAAGAACGGCAGGCGTTTTGAAATGGAGTATTAATTAACTTTGTAAGTGACGATGTCACGTAGTAAAAACATTGATCCATTGCTCGCAGTAACAGCAAATCGGTTACTATTCCACTTGTGCTCTGTATTTCTGTTATAACTTTTTAATAAAGCTCTATGTGACCTATATTTACATAACATTTTTTTTTAGTTAGTGCCATAGAATATAATGACAAAGTTTGAACATTAAAACCTGGAACACCCTGTATAACTTACGTAGATCTACAAAAGGCATATTTTAAATTTTCATTATAGACACAGATAAAAAAGTTAAAAATCGTGACCTTCACTTACTTCCTCAGAATTTTGGCCAATAACAATTTTTAGAACAACTTATTTACACGTTACCTAGTAAACTAATCCTTTTAACATCTCGAAGAACTGAAGTTATTTGCACCAATTTTATAATAAGTTATTACATTTTCAAAGGTGTACGAATATTTTCTACACTCTCTGTATCTGCTATAAATCTTTCCCCTCGCGCAGTATAAAAACAAATGAGAACTATTAACGTTTACATGGAACCTGAAACAATAAATAAAACAGTGAAAGTATTAAACTTCCGTTCAACGCATGGAAATATTAACTCGTGTACATCATCACGGAGTTCTTTATATTTTTATCATTTTCGATGAACGACCAGAGATTATTTTGTCATAACTAGTTTTTAGTTCACTGATTCATTTAGTTCATTTTCCTCGTGGAACCGAGGTCGAGTTGATTAGATTCCCGGTTTAATGTCGTTCATCGGTCTCATTCAACGAAAATATAGCAAACATGAAATATTTCGTAATACTTCCTGTTTGTGTACAGAAGATTATTCTATAATAATCTGCACAGCGTGCAGACATGTATCTGCAATTAATTGAAATTAATCTGAAATGTATCGCTTCTGTTGCAGAACAAGACGAGCCAGAACCCTACTATACAGTTCCTAGGAAACGAAGGGGTAAGTGGAAATCACTTTCTATCGTTTATACATTCACGTTGAATGTCACGTCTGCGCGACACGTGCAGGCTTTCGTGCGTTTAATTGTTAATAGTCGACCGCGATGCGACGAATACTATTGGAGTCGGACGATAACCAGCTCGTGAACTAATGACGATTACTAACGCAAATATGGAACAGGCTCGTAATTCTTTGTTCCTTGCGATAACGAAATACAGTGGATCTAAAAAGTGTTTGGACACTACGTATCACACAGCTTGGGCATTATCGAAATAAATTATTTGAAAAATTATCGTGAAGATAATATATTATCCTATTTGCAACATATCGTTTGAAATAATCATCTTTTTATTTTTACATACAGCCAAATAATTTTTTTCAAATTATTTCATTATTTGAATTACGAATAAAATTCAATAGCCTCTTCGTGAGGTGAAATTATTTATTATTATATTTGAACAGTGTTAATGAAATAGAAACTTATTCAAATCAAATTTTTTAAAAATATTATTTGTTTTATTCGATTTACAAGAATGCTGCGAAGAGTGCAACAACTTTGAGTCGGGATTCTACGGGCGGGACACGATTCCTCGAGTTTTCGTTACCTTTTGTATATGTCAGTGATATACCTGGTCCGTATCATGTTACAATTCGAGCTTCTGGGCTCCTCGAGGGGTATACCCCGCAGTAGGAGGGATATTGCCATCCCGCCTACCGTAAGCCGCTTCATTGCTTTCTTCAAGGCATTACTGTATCGAGCTTTGAATGTAAGGTGTAATCTTTGCAATAATACATCCATGTAAGGTACACCGCGAAGGCCTTAGACGATCAAACTTGTTTCTCATTTTTGTTCTATAAACCAGCAAACAAAATGTAGACTGTCTTTTAAGCACTCGTTGTAAAGGGGAAGATTGAATCTTCAAATTTCTAATAGATTCATTCAGAAAAAAACTTTTTGGATGCTTTTACGGGCGATTCAATTTGCAGCATTTTCGACAAAAAACTATTGTACTATTTTATTTTTTTTAACAAAATTATCATAATGAAATATTTTTTGGATTCACTGTACATGCGTCACTCCCATTCCCTCGTAGGAAAAAGAAGATTTCCTGGAACGGTGGAATCCTTAATGCATTTAGGGACGTTATCTCCAGTTAGTTACACGTTCAATCATCACCTTTAGCATTGTAAATTAGGGTGACCGAGGCTTTTCAACTACAATCGTCTTTACGTTGCGAGACTTTTAATAACAGTGTTACTCGTTCGTTATTTCCGGTAGAATTATTCTATATATATATATATATATATATATATATATATATATATATATATATATATTAGCGTTAGTGCCGCACACGTCTGTCTGTCTAAGCAGTTATACTAGATGCAATTACGTGAATTTAGTGAAACCATGCCAGCGAATTATAATAACTAACTGATATGTATAAAAGGTGTTTAATAGTTGAAATTATTATAACTTGTTTTTCGAAATGGGAAATTTGGCATAGGTTACAAGCGTAAGCACATATAGGACAGTTTTCTTTTACATCTCTTTTCAGTTTTCATTTACAGGACTGTTCGAATTAATGTTAACACGGGTTATATTATTGAAAACATACTTTCTTAATCGTGAAATCAGGTTTACATGGATCTTTTAAATTGCACTTGGATTTGTTAATGAAAAATGCGTCCTTTGGGATCAATGACTTTTTATAATCGCTTCGACATGGAATCAATTAATCTTTGACAAATTTGTGGTGATACTCCATACATTTTCATTTGGATTCAAATCTACTAGATTCCTAGTCTAAACAATTTAGTTTCTTTTTTCTGATATCCTTAGTTACCGTCAAGTGGTCGAGAATAACAATTTACTTACTCTACATTGATATTAATATTTTTAGTATATCTTGATTAACTACTACTCTTACATAGGTTATACTCTAGGCATAAAAGTTGCAAAATGATGAGCCACAATTGTCTTAAATTATCTTAATCTATACTATAACATTACTATAACATTATTTGATCTTTGATAAAAATGTGAAACGAACGACTACAGAAATTCAATTTCCACCATAATAGAATCAAGAACTTTGAAATTCGTTCACAGAATATGATGATTATAATGGTAATGGTACTTATCTTGATCAGTAAGTTTTATATAGAAAAAACCGTAGTGTTTGTTTAACGTTATCGTTCAAAATCGGACATTTCATATGCAACAATCTAATAATTCCCCTTGAAAATACGCCGCAGAAATAGTTGCCAGTTGAAAACAACGAATCTTGCGCAAGAGTCTCGTCCGAGCATGAATCACAGATCCAAGAAATCTGAAAATTCAGAAAATCCCCGATCCCGCGATCACGCACGCTCTGTGATAAAAAGATCGGCCTCGGGAGCGCCATCTGAACGTCACGTGGATCCCTATTTCGCGGTTTCCGTGAATTACCGTTTAGCGCGTGTGACGTCGATCGCGACGAAGACGAGCGCCGTTCTCGGAAGCTTTCTGTCGCGAATTGTTGCAGGATGCCTTCACGATTTGTTATGGAAACCTCGTTACACGTCCCGCGTGCAACTCGAAATTGTAAATTGCGAAGCTTCCGCGTGTGTGATGCAACGAAACCTCGCGCGTTCCTTCGACCGGCTCTCGTGCCGAGGAATCCTCAGATTGATTATTAAAATGCAGTGTTATAATAACAAGTTCACAGTAAAGTTCGAATTCTTACTCGACTGGTGGAGGCTTCTCGTGTAACAGCAGCGAAAACAAGTAATTTTTTAGAATTTTTTTCAGAATAACTATTGGACATACGGAACTAGATCTTTCGGGCATGTAAACGGATAGTCTTGAAGTACAAGTATTTTTTTTCAGTTCAATTCTTATGTATTGTATTCTGCACATGTTTCTCGAAACTACGTTCTTGAAACTAGCGTTTACAATAACTTAAAAACTGATCAACTGATTAATTTTGTACAAGGCTTATACAATTTGTTACAAATTTCTCGAGATACTGAACCACAATTTCAAATTAATTTCTTATTTATAATATCTTTCTCTTATGATATGAGATTCATTTTCCTATCGTAAAAAATATATTTCCTTAAAAAATCCGTAACGTTTGCAATTCTCTATATTTTTTCTTAAATCTTGGTACTAGCGGAAATAATCAAACTTTATGATAATTCTTTATGTTTTACTCTGAGATAACTATGACACATGTTACATTGTACGCCAAAGATGGGCATTTTTGTGTCAATTGAGACCAAACCGTCCCCACGATAGCGCCTACTATCCCCCATCAGCATCCGACGTTACCATGAAGGAAGGACGCGCTTCATCCGCCGCGAGTAGTGCGCAGACGTCGCGCGTCACGGCCGCCCGCATTCGAATGCACGTGAAAGACATAAAGCTAAATAGATTCTATTTTGTTATTTCGCGACCAGCTCATTCGGAAAGGGGCGAAATGAAACAAAACAAAACTCTCTCGCCAACCCGTTACTTGCTTACATCGATGACTTATTTATATCGCGCGCGCGATCAGGTACGAAGATGCGTATGGTGGGGGCAACATAGGCGTGAGGTACACGCGTGAAAGAGATGATGGGAGAAGCAGGCGTTTGAGGGGTCCCTACCGTGCCCATCACTGTTATACGCCAATATTAGCTACTTTCTTAATCGTGATGAAAGTTTCATATAAAATTTACGAAATATGTATGTTACTAATTCAATTTTAACCGAAATGAAATTCTATTTTGTTACTACCGATATTTAGCCATTAAAGAGCACAGGCATAAAATAGATATAGGTTTTCTTTTTCTTCTAGCCATAGGCAGCTATGAACCATGAAGAAATTTTAATCACTGTACAAGGGGTTAACTGTACAGTACTGTGCAAGGGGTTAACAAGTTTGACAGTGTTGTAATAGTTGTCACAAAATTATTGAAAAATGGAAACGAAAAAATTCGTTCGTATAGTTTGAAGTTGCCTATAAGTATGTCAAAAAGTCTTACTCCTATAATATGAATAGTTTTTGTAGAAAAGATCGCAAAAATCACATATTTTTGCACTTGTCACACGAGAATCTTTTCTGAACCTACACGATACCAACAAGGAACAAACCATATCTGCAGTTTTCAATAATTACGCCATTTAACTTTTTAGTTGCTGGCAGACTTGTAATAGGTCCTTTAATGAGTGCGTTACAGTAAAATGCTCAGAAAATATAATCCTGAGAAAAAAATCTTTTCTATCACAACAATTGCCATTATGATTTGAACATTTTCTTCCTTACACATTTTCACGTATCACTAAACATAACAAAAATATGAACATTTTTAGTGACTCACTCTGCATAGTTATGAGAATGGTGTGTTGTCTGAGGGTTTATTGATAGCAACAAAAATTAATATTCAATCCGTATAGAAATATAGCGGCAGTAAAATCATTGATAATCAGCATCTTGACCAACCGCGATAAACTTTCCTTTTCCTCGAAAAAGGTGAAAACCGATCATCGTCCCAAGGCATGAGAAATCCTGATCCAGCGACGAGTCCATCAGCGTAGCTTGTCGCTGGATCCGAGGAATAGGTTACAGGTCAGCGGCACAGATCCAGGGCAAGAGTTCTGAAGAAGACGCGCCGGGAAAAGGATCGAGAGTGAGAGGTGGCGACACGTCTCGATCGCGATCGCAAGGATAAGCGCGTGCGCGCTCGGTCTCATGTTACACGCGCGAAAGAGATCTTTTCGCATCGGGATCGAGGGATCAACGCCGATACTGCGCCTGTCCGTAGACGTGGCGTAGCACGACGCCGCGTAACCGAAGGTTTCTACTACGGTGAAGGCGATCGAGGTCGTTCGAGCAAGGTTATACACCATTTTCTCCCGTTCTTTGGTTCGCCTGCTCGCAAGCACCGAGATCCCGTCGCTCGAATCGCATCGAATCGCGAACCGAGGTCCTTGGCGACGCGTTCCCGCGACGAGACGCCGCCGATTTTTCGAAGGATTAGTCGTGAGGATCAAGTGTCGAGGCTATTGTGCTTCAAACGTCGCACAAAGTGGTATTTGAGTTGAATACCTGGCCAAAAATCAAAATTGTAAATATTTACATACAGGGTTGTGTTTGCGTCCCAGAATAGATACATAAACATGCAATCACGTGGTGCACCCCTTATCATTGATTACCCATACAGTCATCCGTGCAATTGGATATTAACTAACTAAATTTACTAATCTGGCAAGAATTTAGAAGAAGTTAGAACACCGCGCCGCCTATTAGATGTTTGTTTATCATATGCGCTGAACACCCACCATCTATCCTGCGCATGCGCTCAACAGTAGACCCTACAAATATCCAATTTGGCAACGATCTAACCTGTAAAAAACGCTTAAAATTGCTCATGTTTACACGTGTATAACATTTCAACCATTGAACTCCGGTAACCAAAACCTGATTCGTATAGCATCGCATACGGAAAACTTGAAAGTTTGTAGTCCTCTTAAGTCCAGTTCAGCCAAAAGGGGTTATATTTGGAGCATTATTTTTTTGTAATGTGAAGACTTGTGAAAACTTTTTTGCGGTATACTAATTCTAGATATCCTGAAGTTTAACAACACGTCACATTTATGCTGTGGCGATGAGTGGTATACGTTTAAAAACACTAATATATGCAAAAAAGTCATGAAAATCCAAGAACTTTTAGTCAAGTTTGCAGATCGGTAAAAACACGTACAAAAAAATTTTAATATTGACAAAAATAAGATTAATATAATGTACATACCTTGCGTAACAATATCCATCACAAATTTCGCCACAAAGATCACTTACAAAATAAATATTATCACGAGAAACAGATGCGTACGAACGAATGCTGCGAATAAACAGATGCCTATCGAACAAATGCTATGTTCTAAACACAGGCACGGATGACTGTATGGGTAATCAATGATAAGGGGCGCACCACGTGATTGCATGTTTATGTATCTATTCTGGGACGCAAACACAACCCTGTATGTAAATATTTACAATTTTGATTTTTGGCCAGGTTTTCAGCTCAAATACCACTCTGTGCGTCGGTTTACCGTTTACCAGTGACGGGAATGATCCAATTCTTTCTCAGAATTTTCAAGTAATTTGGCAATCAAATACCCACATGGAAGAATCGAAGCGTATTGGAAAGTAAAGTATAGTAATCCACGCTAACATTTCACTGAAATTCACTCAATTGTCTATAACCCATCCCCCACTCTTCCCCTGCACACTTAGTGTGTCAAGCTCAGCGGAGCCTTATCTCAGTAGATAAGGAAAGAGAATAAATGCAATGCTACAATGCACAAAAAAAACGCCGCCCTATTTACGAGAATTTCACTACTGGCTCGCGAAAGTAGTGTAATTTAAACAGGGATTACTGTATACAGTTGGTATCGACAGTTCATATTGACATTTGTCAAAATAAATACTGAATGATATTGGTACAGTGCTGTCGCGATGAAAGCAACGACCTCGGACCCGAAGCATTGTACTCATCGTGTACAGACACGATTTTGTAATTGATATTGAAGCAATGAAGTAAATGTAGCCATACAAAAATATAAATTTGTACATCTGTACTCTTGTATACATTCATTGGCTTCAATACGAGCGTAGTACCTCAACCATTTTCAACGGAACGTTTCGGAAGATCTTTGAGCTTCGATTCTTCTTGCATTGTCGGGTTTTCCATATCTTCCGACGTTATTTCAACGAGTCTGATTTATCGCAATCTTCGTCATACTAAGAAATCGATTTGTCAAGATAAACAGGGTGAGGAAACCTTAAAAGGAAATTGATTCTCGCTGCGAGATAAAAGCCGCTCTGTCTTTTATTGTTCTTGATCGTTTCCGTTATTTGTAACGTTTGATGAACCGTTATTTATCGTGTCGCAACTCTCGTCTTTCTTGTTGTTCAGGACTTACTTGAGTTCGGGTTTAAATTTAGAGAAACAAATTGTGTTATTATCGTCTTTGTTCAATGGACCTATTAGCAGATAATTTTCAGCTCTATAACTTTCCGTTTTGGATTCTTAAAACTGATTTCTTTTTATATCAAACCTCAAACTCCAAGATCAACGAGTTTGGTCACAGTTTCTTTCTTTTCGTTCACTTAGGTATACGATCCTTTGTTATCGAGTGATATTTCCAACTATGAAGTTATAAATTATTATAAAATTAGTTCATAAAATATTTGATACATAGTCCGTTCAAACTCGTTCGTATTTGGATCACTGAACCCATTTGTAATAAATGCTTTAAAACAACTTGTTTTCATGAAACTTTCGTTACACAGATTCTACACTATCTACAGTTAATCCAAAAAGTATTTGAACATAAAATTCAGAAACTGATGACCCAATTTTTCTCAAGAAATACGATAATTTGAAACCTCTGTAATAACATTAAACAATGTTTTTCGTGAATGAATCTTTCACAGATTTGCAGATTGTAGCCTTTTACAATGACAGCTTAAAAATTTGTGTATAACTTTTTTCACTGTCTTGAGGAACAAAAATGCGGACCAAGTTTAGTAATTAGTATCTCCCCTCCTACGGTATACCTTATGTCACTGTAAAATTGGTTATACACCTTTCATTTAAAGCTTAATAATTATGTCGTTATAAAGAAGAGACTTGAATCTTCAAATCTACGGAAGATTTATTCACGAAAATAATTTTTCAATGTTTCCAGAGACGCTTCAATTGGTAGCATTTTCAACAGAAAACATGTCTCCAGTTATCCACCTGTCACGTCGTGTAAGATTGTCTTAAAACAAGGTAAATAGCGGCTAGTCAAAGTAGAAGCTTTTAGCTCCAAAATGAGGCTATATTCATTATTGCACCATTGTTATCAACAAAATTATCACAGTTTAAGTACCGACAATTCCTCCAGAATTCGAAATTTAGTGTACAAATATTTTCTGGATACACTGTATTTCATAAGAACACAGTTTAAAGATGTCCCCAAGGCAACGTTTCTTCCTCAAAAATTCCAAACGATTAAAGACTTTCTCAAACGAAACCTATAAGTTTGAGCAGAGTTTTTTGAAAACTGTTTACGTCGATCCCCGGTTACACCAAATTGGTTTACACGAAGAACTTTCAGCCACAGCCTATCCTATTCTCCGCTAATGGGCCCACTATTGGCGCTAACGAATCTGTAATTCTCCCAGTTGCGAGTATAACACTCAAAGCGGCGTCGCCATGTATTCACCCTTTGATCTTGACATTCATCAACCACGAGTTCGTTTTCGCGGTAGGCCGCAGGCGTATTTTCGTTCAGCGACCTATTCCAAAAAACCGTGGACACGGTTACAGTGTTAGAACGAGATTATTCAAGCAGAGCCGAAAATGTGGCCTTGCCTCGACTCTGGCCAAGCACATCGTGCGTAAAAGCTTCACGCCCCTGGCCCCGGGGCCCCCCCTCTTGAGTCGCCTTAAATCACGGCCTCGAAATCTTTTTTCGATGACGGAGGGAAGGTGATCGACCTCTTCCGTCTTTCGGGCGTGGTCTTTGGATCTTGTCGATCAATCGTGATTCCATTTGTGGTGAATTCCACGCAGTGTGGGGCATTTGTCTCTAAAGGCTGGCCAAAAGCATTTTAGCATTATTTTAAGACGTCGAACAATAATGTAGTAGGCCATGGGATTCGTTTTGACGTGAGCTACGACAATACGTGGTCAAAAATACATAGTGACATGTGAAAATAATGTTTTCGTTGTAAAAAGAATTTTTTGTAATTTTTCTATTGAAATCTATGGATGATTGAATACCGATTGATTTTTGTTGGAATTATGTTTTTGCCAGATTCTCGGAAGTGCTCGAAAAATCGTAGTGACTATATAACATTTGTACCTGGCCAAAAATATTTTATGTGATTAGTCGATATAATTTCAAATACTTTAACGTATCATTTAATCATGATAAGATACGTTTTTTAATAATTCAAAGATAAAAAACGTGAAGATATGTTTTGTTAACAATTTTTATTCCAACATATAAACGTTTTCATTTAACATAGCATGTTAAAAATGGCACGAGTACGATTTCCGTGGCCCCTCGTACGATTTCCGCCCCCTCCACGACCTAACCACAACTCATTCTATTCACATGATTTTTCCATTACTAATTCAAATTCTGGATGACAGCTACAATGCAAAGATTATGCAAATAAAATTTCATTTTCTACAAAAAAGGTCTCTTGATATTTAGCCATATTCGCATAGTTACCGAGATATTTGCAAATTTATAAAAAACAGGAAATCTACTTTACCGGCTAAACCAGGCCAATTTGACGCCATGTTATATATACATTTTTTCTTGAAATAACCCCAAGAACACAAATATAACCTCAAAACGAGGGGCCACGGAAATCGTACTCTCCCCTTAAAAATATGCAGTTTAGTCTGTAGTTACAGTTACATTTAAAAAATCTTCGATTGCCACTTTGAACCAAACAAATTTGTCCCCTAACATTTTTTTTTGTTTTTACTTAAAAAAGAGCAGTAAGCTGTCCCAGTTCTCAGAATCACCCGGTATATACCGCCCTTAACGCTAAGTTTACGGAGCACTAATAATGTCTATTTTACGTTACATACTTCATAAGAATAACGAGAACATGTATACTCAAACTGTAAGGCATTTTTATAATAATATACATATACTCAAACATTTGTTGGATAATTTCTCATAGATGTATTTTTGCAATCTCAGTAATTGTAAATAAAAATATGCTATCCCCGCGTCTAAGGATATGCCTGGCTAGATAGACTTACTGGCGAGTCCTCTAGCAGACTCAGGACGAAACGCTCTTCTACCTTTTCCTCCTCTCCCACACTCTTTCAGCCGCCGCCGAATAACAATAAGTGAACTGCGAAATAAGATTTTCAGGTGGCGGAATGGAAGTGCGTCAATTCGAATACCGTCACGAGTGTAAATCTAAGATTGCATAGGTTCGCGATCCAGAAGATCGGTGGTACGCAACTGGTCCAGCTCGTCTTGAACGCACTGGGTTGGGATCCAGCGTTGATCGATGAGTTCCTCGGGCTAGCAGAGAAGAGAAAATTACGATTACCTCCGGTCGAATGCAATTATCCGGTTCATCGAGGCTCGTTCCGATTCCAGTATCACCTGTTGCTGATAGAAAAAGGAGTAGGTCCCTTGGTACAGGGAAAAGAACGTCTCGGCCAGCCTCGGCGTTATTAAGGCTTCATTCACATAACCGATTCTGTTTAGCCGCATTTACTACGGCCGTGTTTCATCATGACCTTTGACTGGCTTCGTCTTCCACTCTGGCAGATCTGCCACGGCTCCGTGGATCGATCCGGCCGCGTTGACCTTTTCACGCGATCGAAGGATGCGCAGCCTTTAGGGCCGTTAGCTTCTCTCAGCCTCCGGCAGCTGGAAAATTGTTTCCTAAAGACTCGCCGTTCCCAGAAGCCAGCCGAGTCAGTGAATCCTTGGAAAGGAGTATGCCCGATGTGATAGAAAGTGGTTGCGGTCCCCGTTCGCCGCTAAAAATAGTCGGATCAAACGTGTAACCTACCGGAAGGACTTCCATTCGTCGCGTGGCCGCTCAGCTGTTCTGCTCTCGATTCCCCCCCTTTTTAGAGCGGAGATTATCCGTCGTGATAGATTGGCTCCTAACGGGGGCGGAGTGATCTACAGTTCCCCCGGCTTTCTAATATTCCGACAACACAAGTTAGGGAATTACGCTACCAATCCTTTCACTCTTTGCGGGCGACAATTTTTTGGAATACAGTAGAACGTCGATTATTCGATCCACTGTTGCATCGTCGCTATCCCCACCACTTCACCCTTTTTTGCATTAGAAACTCCAATGGCATGGTGCGAACAACATTTAGTATGTAATACTACGGATATATTGTTATTAAAAAGAATGCGAGATCTGACTCGGAAGAAAAGACAGATGTCGAGGATTAAACAAAATATTAAAGATCACTTTAACCCTTAGCGGGCGGGAATTTTTATCATAGTTCTCGATGGGTCAAATATAGTTTCCTTGTGAAACAAAGTTGTGTACTAAGGAGATAAGTATATGATTGAAACGAAGGGAAACGTGTTGTGTTCGATAAAAATTTGTTTGATATTTTTTGAGGGCAATCATTTCTTTAAAAATAATTAGCAGTCGCAGAACGGTAAAATTGCTTGGGCGGCTATTGGCCGACACTCGTCTGCAAAAGGTTAAGAAATGAACTATGTTAACATTAACTGTAAATAATTACTATGTTTTGTACATGTACAGCGTGGTCCACCTAAATGTAGCCATATAAATATCTCCTTCAGTTATTTTTATAAAAACATTCATTGTATGTAATCTATTAGAAATGAATCTATAGTATATTGCTAAACATACATTTGCAGTTTGCAAACATCGATACTTCCTGTTGGTTCGGATAATTGACGCTTTACAGTACTAAACACATTTTCGTCAGAGAACTAGATCGCACGTGGTCAGTCAAAATTACTCATATTAAGAATCATGCAGTGTTCAGTTTTTCATTTATTTTATGAAGCAAAATATCGTCTATTTTTCTACGCAATCCCTGTATCGATTAAGACATTTACGATAAATCATGACAACATGTTCTCCATTTCTTGAATTTTCTGATCCTTACCTAACCAAACGTCGTTAAAAATATTTCTGATGTATACGAAGAACATGTTTTAAATACAAGAAAGTAACAATAGTAACTTTTCAAAGAAATGGAATTTTTATTAGCGCGAAGAAAATGACACGACTCACGGGATGACCTCATAGATTGATAATTCTCAGAAACTATATTAGTTAAACAAATTAGCACTTTTCTTGTGAATTTATTAATTCGTTACAAACATTCAAAGTACGTTCTACTCTCGAAAATAACGTCCATCACTTTCTATACATTCGCTCTATTTTACGACTAATGATCCCCAATACGAGGAGTAAAAGATTGGGATATAAAGTAAAGTTACAATTAATTACGCCCAATATTTCCTAATAATTACATTCAAACAACTAAAAAAGAATGGAAGCAAAACACGCACAGTCGAATACAACAAGAGAGTTGACTAAAAAAGAAACAGGTAGAGCGAGGTCTTTGATAGTGAACTCTAATTAATAATTTATCGGAGTCTGAATCAGAGCAAGTCTCGAGGAACCCGATTTAAGAACCAATAAGTTAGCAGGGATGAGGGTTTGTTACACACTCGAAGAAATTTCTATTTGCCGGGCTTCGGGAGCTCTCGCAGCTTTTCAGGAAGTCGAACGGTCGCTACTCTTGTAGCCGAGTATTTTTCTGAGGGCGGTGTAGAGAGGAGATTCCGGTTAAAACTGCTTGGCAGCGGCCATGGTGCGCTTATGTACACCCGCTGAGCTTAATCCGTTGTCACCGCGGGCCAACAGGAGCCTCTGCAGATTAACGGCTTCTATATTTTCTCGATCCGCGATAAACGACACCCGAGCCGAGTCTTTTCCACCTCCAGGCCACCTTCCCTCGAATCTTCCGCCTCTGCCTCCGCCTTCTTCTGCACCTCTTTTGGTGGAGGACCATTCCCGCTTTCTTCACGGTGGTTTATCGCGTCGCTATTCTCGGAGAACGGTCCTCGTCTTCGGAAATCCCGGCTCCTCCGTCTTTTTTACTCCCGCCACGAGTCTGCGGATCCTCCAGCGTCGCAGACACTCGCCGAACATGCGTGGATCGTCGATTTCAAGTAGCTCGGAAAATTCAAACGTTTTACTCGGCTCGACAGACCGATCATTACTCAACTCGAAATTCGAATACTCGAATAAATCGAGTACTCGGCACACTCATATTTTGAAGTAATCGTGCACGGCAGTTTAAAAACCATAGTTTCGAGAAACATGCGTGTTATACAGTAAATAGTAAGAAAAATTGAATCAAAGAAAAGACACTTGTACTTCAGGACTGTCAGTTTACATCGCAAAACTGTCTAGTCCCATGTATCCAATATTTAATTTGAAAAAAATTCTTAAAAATCACTTGTTTTCACTGCCGTTCACTTCCATTCGCGGCTCGGAAATGAAGTTGGAGTCGGTTTCCCGTTCGTCCTCGTTTGTCAAATTACACGAGTCGAAATTTACGTAAGTCCGGGGAATTCGCAGGAATTCGGCGCCATAGAAAGTATCCGGCTCGCGGGCAAAGGGGTTGGCGCGGCGGACCTAAAACCAATATTTTAGCCGTGTTGTGCGACGCGTACAAGCGTCCATGTAAACTTTCACGCGCACACGTGTCCGATAATTGCGCGTGCAGGAAAGTAAAGTGACTCCGCTCCGAAGTTCGCCGAGTTTCAAGGCGGATTGCAAAAAAATCCGCTCGTCACACCGCGGTATTTAACGAACCGGTCGAATTTCGATGACCAGTTCGCGATTTCCCAAGTTTTGGTTGCAGGATTCAGCAGTTTAAAGTTAATACAATGGATTTTTCAGTTTGAAAGAAACATCGTTTGGAATGTCAATTTTTTTTAAATTTATTAAGCACCTGAAACCCTTATGGGTCTATACAGCTTTACAAATATATGATTGCAAATGCATCATGTAATACATCTAAATACATAAATTACAATCTTTGGTGCTAATATTGTTTGAATTGATTCACATATACAGTAGTGGGCATTGATATTGAACACAAATATCAATGTTTTGCAGTCATCCTCGTTTGGCTGATTTTCTTATTGCAATATTATATATAATATGCGTTTTTAAATAAAACTGCAATTTTAGTAACGTAATCTGTACCCCTCATATTTAATATGGTAGTTTATCGCAAAACTTCTAGGAAATGCAGTATTTTAAATATCTGAATGCATTATGAACGTCATAACCATATTGTATTGTTTCACTGTGATCTTTTAATAGTTTTACATAATCCGATGTAACGATGTTGTAACGTCACATGCAAGAACTGCTCATGCAAGAATTCCTCCGAAAAACGTTGATGTTCTAAGTGATGCAATTTCTATGATCATTACTGTGCATTCACCGTCTTGCATGCGTCAATGTGGTATAACAGTAAGAATCATATAAGTGTTTTGATCTTCACAATGCAATCAGCACATTTCTCACTAAATATTGTATATATAACAGAAAGTTTCAGCTTGAAAAAAAAAAACAGTTTTCTTTATACCTAATATTTTCACAACAAAATTTATATTGCACAAAGACGGTAAAGGTCATAAAGAAATTACAAACATAGTCAATATTTTGACTGTGATATTAAAACTAAACTCAGCATTCCGTTAACGCAACGTTCTACAATCTTTTCAGTGGATTACATTACTGAATTTTGTTCAGTGCTGGGTAATAATTTAGCGAAATAAATATTCGAAATACTATTTAACATCTCAAATTCTATTTAGCTAAAACAAAATAGTATTTTAAATAGGATGTAAAATTTTGGCAAATAAAATATTTTGAACCACAAAATAAAAGATTTTCTTTTAATAATTTTTATAATAATATAATAAAATACTTTGATCTTACTTTAACGTATTCGGTGATCCCACAATCAATGCGGTTTTTCTAAAGAAACGGTATTTACATTTGTAGAAGGGGCTGTAAGATTTAACTAACAATAAGTTTACTAACATCACTCATAAATGTATTGAATTCGAATCATTATTTTCAACCGTAGTATTTGAAATCGAAGAAATGAATTGAAATAAATTAGATATTTCAAGAAAAAGCACTGTTCAATGTCGTCAAAATATTTTCAATATTGTTAGGACGAAAAATAATTTATTTTCAAAATTCTACGCGGATTTTAAAATATACTAGATTATTTACTATTTACTAGTTACTATTTAAAAGAGTACGTGTAAGGCCCAAATTTTGATCCTGTGGTTCATCTTGCGGTCATAAAGGGAGACTTGCTTCGCAGAGAAAGGATTTCCTCAATATTTAATCATCGGTATTCCTTCTTCTGTTTGGATTCTAGAATAGATCGAAATTAGCAGAATTTGAAGTACTTATAGCGCTGTAATAAAACATAGGGCTGTGATTTTGCCTTAAATATTATGTCTAATCTTATAAGACAGTATTATTGTGGGATTAGGACTCCGCAGACCAAATACGTATAGAGATTAGGAAAAAGTTGGAGGGTTCCATGGGTGTGTGTATAACTTGATCAGGTATAAATCGCGAGGGCCGGGTTCGTGATCTGGTGTGGCCTGTGCCCCCTCCTTTTCCCTGAAATTCTACATTTGGGGGCTCTTCCGCGATGGGGGGATCACCGATCGCGCCCAATGACGCTAATGATGATAACAGACGAAGACGAAAACAAAGCGTGCGTAGCGAAGGTGTCGCACGCGAGCATAGCGAGAAAACAACACTGCGAGTTGCGTTTGTTGGCCCTTCTGGTGAAAACACAAAAACAAAACGATGACGATGCTGTGACGGACTCGAGGGCGAATGTCGTTGCAGGATGACCGTGTGCGGGATCAGTGCCCTCCTTTTTCCTGAAGTTCTACATTATAAACAATACTGAACGAGGAACGTACGAGGATAACAGTTGAAAGGCAGGTATACTGAGACGTTTGTTACAAAATAAACGTCTCATAGTTACTTTCTTCTGTCTGAACAAGTATTTTGCATTGTTCGGCTTTCGGTGTTGTTCATACTATGAGAGCATCTTCCATTGAACGTCTGTAGGCGCTGTTCTTCGTCAAAGGGTTAACCATCAACAGAACATGTTGGCTAACACGATTGCAGTGTAGTTTGGTGTCAGTCGAACTCGGGATCATTGTTCGAAACAGTGAAACCGGCGTCGATGTATTTGACGAGCGGTGTATCCTTAACGAAACGTGCGTCGGGAACAAAGGAAAATGGCGTTCCAGGGTCGGCTTCTCTTTTTTCTTTCTTTTTACTGTAGGGCCCGGCCAGGAGTGTAGCTATTATACCAATATAATTCGCTCATTTAGTGGACGTCCTTGTCGCGTCTGACATTTCTCCAGAGAACCAACCCGTGTTTTTGCCCAATCTGTGCTGCCGGTGTTGTTCTACCTGCCGATGCAAGTTTGCACTCGCTCGCACGCACGCATGCACGCGATCCAGCGATTTCACGTGTAACTAACTCCGACGTGCGATCGCCACCACTTCTTTCACTTTTCCTCCGTTTTCTTCGATCCTCGCCGAGCGCTTTTTAATACTGTTTCCGAATCCTTCGATATTTTTCGAAAGGATTTTATTCATCTGTTTTCAACCCGAAATGTTTACGACATCTATTATTTCGATTTTATGTTTTCTACAACGTCCACCACGTCGGTGCTATTTTTACAATTTCATTTCAGAATTCTTTTAGCGTTGTTCAAATCGATCCAACGTATCTGAATAGCTGACTTAGCTTCAGGTTTCCAAATGTTTTCACCCTTAGTATCTTTTTCCCAATGACTTCCGGCTTTTTTGAAAGAGAAACATTAAGCATGCAATCGACCCCCTCTATTTACAGAATTTATTTTCTTCTATCGTTCTTTTGTTTCACGTTATTTCATTACTCCACCACGGTACAATCAAAAACTTTCCCCTCGCTAGCATGTCACACCATAAATAAATCAGTCTAATAATTACCGTGGCGAAATTCATGTTACGATGCTATTAAAAACTCGTAAATCATGTTGGAAGATACATTACGCATTGGTTTGTCGATCTTATTTGATTGTTTACTAGTTTTTCCTAGGTTTTTAATAGTTTCATTTCGACATTTTCATCTTCTCCTCAATTCTTAACGGAATCTTACCTACCGGAAGATACTTGTAAGATTTTCAATAATTGTATTGTACTAAAAGGAAGCTTAAGAATCACCTTTTATACAGGGTGTCTCACTTGATTTTGACATTTCGTTTACGTCACTATTACGATATGCAGCAAAAATATGTTGAGTAATTTTTTAATGTCTTCGAGGGAGACATATTATGATATTATTAGTCACTTTGTAGGTGGACGCGTAAGGGTCATGTGAAGGTCAACCTAGCTTTAAATTATTTAGTAATTAAATTGAATAGGGTAATCTGGACATCTCGAAGAAAAGAAGCAAATTTTGACTGAAAAAAACTGCATCCCAAATGTCCAGCTTTATGAATTCATACTAATTGTAATTTTTGTGACCAAGCATTCATTTTTTCAACTTCGATGTTGATGGACATTTATTCTAATACAAATTTAATAGAAATCGATACGAAGCAGTTGATTTTTTCGTAAAACCGTCAGCGAATTCTTCGATCTGGCCCACTGTACGCCGTCGAAACCTGAACCTGATGCTATATCCCGTGTCCCCGTTCGCGGCGTTCTCTTTTTCACGCGGACGTCCCTTCACGAAGGATAATTCCTGTTCGCATAAAGTATGTCTATCCTGCCGATACCGGCGGCCTTTTACATGTTCAAGATTTAGCATACGCAGAGACCGTGCGCACGCTCGCCTTCACATTGTTGCCTTTCACTCGGTCGCTTGCGATCCGGTTGTTCTGTACATTTTATCCGGGAATGTCGCGTTGCTGGCTCGCGACTTTTCGGCTTTCCGAGAGCGGCCTTGTGACGCGCGAACTAGGGAATCATGAGCGTTGAGCGCCGCGACTGGAAAATTCCCGAGCGACGACGACAACTGCACCGACAATTTTCCGACTCTTCGTATCTCGAAGTTGTTAGGACTGTTTTAATCCTTGGCACATCATTTATTGTACTTTAACCTTAAGCCTCAACCCCTCGCCTTACAATTTCATTTCCAAGCGTCAGATTAAGGCATAATCTGTCATTTAAATTAGTCGCTCTAAATACGCATTGATGCAAACTAGATATATTTGTATTGCTTCAAAATCAATGTACAATGGTTAGATTGCTATTATATGTACAGTCAGTGTAGAAGGTATGCGTACACCCTTTAAAAACGAATAACATTTTTAAAATTGGACCAAACGGCTTAATTTTATTTTCAGATGATAGAAGGGTTAGTGTACTAGCTAATGCGCAAATAATTTTTTTTTTTAATTTCTGTTGGTCGGAATTGCGAAGAAAAAAGTAAAGGTCACGATTTTCAAGTTTTTTATCTGTGTATTTAGTAAATCTAAGTAAGTTATATACATGTACAAAGTTTTATCGAAATCTGTTGTCACATGGAAAAGTTATAGGCATTTTAAGATGTTGGAATTTAGGATTTGCGCGTCATTTAAATTGCAGTTTACACCATTTTTGCTCTTTTCAATCAATTATATTTCATAGCAACCTTGATTAATTTTGACGAAACTCTGTGTATATAACTTACTTAGATCTAGAAAAGGCACCTTCTACATTTTCATTACAGACACAGATAAAAAACTTCATAATCGTGACCTTTACTTCTGCCTTCGCTCTTACGACCAATAGCAATTTAAAAAAATATATTTACGCATTACCTAGTAAATTAATCTATTTGACATCTTAAAAACGTATTCAAGACGTTTTGGTCCTCATTTTAAAAAGTGATTCGTTTGTGGGTGTTCGAATACTTTTTACATTGATGTATATATTAGTTTATGATGGAATATTGAAAATAATCAAGTTCAATGCACGCAACTCATGCAGTGTTGCCATATCCGTTAAATCGAGGGGAATACAGTTTACCACCTCTCTGATGACCAGAATAATATGTAACACGTTGCTCGGCACGTCACGTGACCAGTCTACGGTCTTAGTGGGGGACGTTGGAGTGTGCTCATGTAGTGGAATGGAATAGTGGAAGGGGAAAAGGAGGAGAGGAAAATCCACCCAGTTTTGGGTGAATCTGGCAACACTGAACCCATGACATCTCTGAGATGTCATTTTAAGGCATGGGGTTAAGGGAAAGTTCAGGTCTTGAAAGCTAAGAAAATAATCATTTTTAAGATTGTTTCTAAAAGAATAAATAAGATGACAAGCTGTGGTTTTCGGAATTTGTTATAGGCATGTATCTTTTAGACTATTATAAATACTGTATAGGTTTTGATTATACTTATCCACATATCATAAGCGTCAGCGTCGCATTGAGTTGCAGCTCTCGAAACATTCTCTGTGAACATTGGGTCATCTAGCCCGCCAGATTTAAATCTTAAACGAGAAAACCAAATGCATTCTTAAACTGCCTGAAATTTCTAATTAAGTGACTTTATGATTCCTGATACCTCAGAGATAGACATAATTTTTATATCAATTTTTTCACAATTTTACATTCCAAAAGAATTAGGCAAACTCAAGATAATGGGGGTTGAATGCCTTGGAAAAAGTATACCCTTTAATATAAAAATATATTCATTCAAAATTGACTAATTAGTTTTTGAGATATTTATCCACCGGTCCAAAAAGTGAGGTTTCGAGAAAAATGTGTTCTATAGTTTCGCGATGAAGATAATTGACTATAAAATTTGGTAATTCTTAAAATTTCGAAATTCCCTTTTAACTATATATTTTTTAAATAACTAAGAAGTGAGGACCTTTCCAGACGCACAGACGACTTTATTTTTGGAGACCTCATTATCCAAAACAGATTTCTCATTAACATTCATAAGATAATGGGCTATGGAATAATGTAATAGGATGGTATTTAAATACTTAGATGCAATTGCAGTGCTGTATATTCTATGGAAATAAATTTTGAGGGATTAAGTAATAAGTCTCTAAATATTCATGTCTGCCATTTGTTTCACTCGATGACTGCTTTGATAACATTAAAACGTTATCTTCAAGTCGGTGATTAAATTCAAGTCGTTGAATCCCCTCATGTCATTGCTCGTCGCAGGCGCTCGTGGTACGTGGGAATGGTTCTCGTTAAGTTCTCGTGATTAACCCCGGAAATCTATTAATAGAATTTTCAGTAATTGCGCTGTATCAAAATGAAGCTAGTAATCGCCCTTTACATTATAATCCCAAACGAAATTATTAGATGATGTTACTGGGGTGACTTGTTGGTTCATAGTTGAAATTTCTGTTGCTGTTGAAGGATCCATTAAAAAGTTTTTATCCATGGACCATAGACTTCCAAGAATTATGAAATTATCGCCGGTAGGTAATGTGATAAAAGGACGTGTAACGTGTTCCGGGGATCGCCGGTGTACCTAGTGATGTGATTTGAGACGCTTCGAATTACTTCGAATCTTTTAAGCGACAAAATATTCGAATCTGATTCGATACTTGAAACTCTTGAAACTCCTGTAAATTTTGAAAGGCCTGATCGTCTTGATTGTCTTGGAAGTCTTCAAAGTCTTCAAAGTCTTGGTCGTTTTGATAATCTTGATTCTTGATCGTCTCGAACGTCATAAATCGTATGCTATAGACATCGACACGCGAGACGCGACAGCCGACAGTCGGTACACGATCGCGACACGCACTAACGCCAATGGCCTCGTGTCCGTAAGTCGTAAGTTGTCGATACCATGAGGCTATTGGTGTTAGTGCGTGTCACCGTCGTGTGTCGACGACTGTTGACTGTCGCGTCTCGCGTGTCGACGTCTAGATATACGATACGATTCAAGATGATGAAGACTGTCAAGACGATCAAGACTTTCAAGACTCAGAAGTTATTACGACTTTCAATAGTTTCAAACTACGCATCGCATTTGAAGCGATTCGAATTGGTACTATGGTATACGATACAAATCCGAAGCGATTCGAAGCGTTTCAAACCCCATCACTAGGTGTATCACAGCCGGAAGCCGATCTGCCGCGGTTTTATTGTCTTTTCCCGGGATCGTTTCCTCCTCGTTCTCGTACACGCGACGCACCGCGAGGCGTTGTCGCGTTTCTTTCGCTCGAGGCGTGTGTTTCATCGAGCTGCCAACCGGCCGCCATCGCAATGAAACATCGCTGCCGTAACAGTTACTTTTACGCGTGACCCACTTACAATTCTAGCAGTCGAATCTAAGCATCACAATGAGAAGTGGGTCACCCTGAAATAATTGACGGATTCGCGTCGAGAAAACCGTCCAGGGGGAAGCCCTCCCTTCGGCGGCCATCTTTCCACCGGCGCGCGACATAGGCTCTCCTCTTGCCACGTCCACCGTTAGGCGAATTAGACTCTGACCTCTCGTGCCTTCTGGATCCCTAAATCTTATCTACCACGCTTTTTACTTTTATTAGGTAGTATTATTGAGTCCTTTGTTGGATCGTATCTTGTTTAATTCGCGATACAATAGAACTTCAATTAGCCGAACTAATCTGTTGGTCACGGACGGTAATGTGAAATTTTTTTAATACCTAAGATGGTTGAGTATGTTAGTAACTAAGTAAGTGCAGTAACCAAATTGTGCAAGCGTGATAGACAGAGAAACCGTGTTAACCCTTCTGGAGCGACATCAGTACACCATAATCGCTTAACTTTAACTAATCAAGTTTAATGAACGGAACCCATGACGTCTCTGAGCCGTCAACTTAACACAAGAGGTTAAGAGAAAGTTCCGGTCTAGAATGCTAAAGAAATAATTATTTTTAGGATTTATTTCTAACAACACATGAGACGACTAGCTCCTCGGCTTTAAATCTGAAACAAAAAATCCAAACATATTCTTAACCTTTCTGAAATTTCCTAGGAAGTGAACCTACGAAACTTAAACGCAAAAAAGTAAATATTCCCCCCTTTTGGATACCTCAGAGGTAGACATAGTTCTTGTCTCAATTTTTTCACAATTCTAGATTCTATAAAAATTTATAACTGTGCGTCGGAGTGTTTGGAACGATAAAGGTGTGCGAAACGCGCAGTGAAACACGTTCTTCTCCCTTCCATGAATATTTCGTTCGCCTATTAAACGGATTGCACGGAAACAGGGTTCGATTCCCCCTTCATCGAAAGCGTTTCACCCTCCCGAGGGCCGCGGGACATTGTATAACAGGATTCGGGCCAAAAACTGCCCTATCCCAGGGTCGTTTCAGTTGGTTTTATGGACAGCGTGGAAACACGCCGTAACGAACCCGTGTTTGCCACTGGCAGGATCCGGCGAATGCAGGACGCCTCCGTATAGGTGTATCTTTTATCGTTGCGGCCTTGCGCGCATGTAGGCGATACATGCGGGTGTAGCGCTCGCCTTGCCATTAATTTTCCCTCCGTTTTTCGCTCGCCGTTCATTCACGCGGCGTTACGCCTGCGACCTGTCCGATAATATAGCACGTTACACACGCACACACGCGTGCGCACGCCCCCTTACGCGTACATCCTCGTGGCTGTTATACCGGATTACCGCTTTTAAAAAATTACCGACGCTAAGTTTTCGTCGCCTTTGTTCACGCCAGAAAGGATGAACAACCATTTTTATGGTGCACAAGGCCTGACGCCTGACACCTGTTTATCTCAATCAGGCGTTTTGAAGAATGCTGGTTTATCTTCCGCTTCTGGAGCAGCTTGTCTTCTATTCTATTTTTCGAATAGCTTCTAAGTATCTGTCTCGATGTTTTTATTCGATATACGACTACTTATCATTCAATTTCCCGTGAACTACATAAATACAAATCACACCGGAAACCATGTGGGGTTCATTTTACCCCGATCATTATCCATCTACAATTATATGTACGTCGTTTGGATAAAAACATATTTTAAAAATCATGTCGATTTCATAAAAGGATCAGATCCAAATAGAACAAAGATTAATGTTTTAAAAATAAACGATATATTTTTAAAAACACAAAAATCTTCTTATTAGTGTATTTGTAAATAGCAATTTTAAAACCGCCGGGGTTAATTTAACACCACCTGGTTTGCGGAGGGTGAAGTGGAAAGAGTCCTGATTTTATAGAGTGGTAATACAGCTTAGTGTGCCCTCTAAATTATTGAACATGTACCAGTTTGAAGTATTTTGTACATGACATGTAACTGTCTAATAATTATACTCATTATAATATTATATATATATAATAATTACATTGTACATGTAACTATTTTGTGTATGATCAAATGCTTGAAACAAAAATTGTATGATTTCAGGAGTAGCATACAAATGTAATAGTTAGTTTTTTGTGTTTTGCTTTTTTATGGACATATTGATGTTATCTTGAGTTTCTTTATTACAGTATTTTATCGATAATTGTCCCAAATATCTGGGCGATATCTGTCCTCAAAACAATCCCCACTTCCGCGGGATATACCCCGCGTGGGGGCCGTCAAGTTCGAGAGGCCTCGGTCGCCGAGAAGTGTAACATAATACGGGTCGAGTATGTCGGTGTGAGACCACTACTAATCCAATGACAAAACTCCTTTATTTTTTATTGTTTTTTTTATGGAACTTTCACCAACATATTCGTGGCATTTTTCTAATGAAAATGACGCCAAATAAGATATAATTGCGATGATATTTAATTGTGATTTTTACTGTCATTTGATTTGGCGCGTACAAGGTGGCGCATTTACCCGAAAGTAGAATTGAAAATGTGATTGCAGCTTTGTTGCACTCAAAATGAGATTACTTCTCGGTTGAGCACGGTTCGGTTCATGTATCGACCCGCTCGTGGAAAGCAACAGCTTACATCTATCTATATACTCGAACGTGTGTCCCACCAAGATTACTGTCGCAAATAACATCGCGGCAATGCCATAGACCATTTGCTTTCTCTGCGTGTTCCAAATTCTTGCTTTCGCCTTTGATTAAGACTCGAAAAAGACCAGGTTGCCGCCGGTAGAAAGGAAGCAAGCTGTGATACCTGTTTTGCAACGAGCGGCGGGCCCGAGCTCTCGAGGAATACTGAAACGCGCATTACATCGTGAAACGTAGTCCCATAATCGCCGGGTTCCTTTACTTGAATATATTAGGTTAGTGCTATGAAATATCGGATTTTTTCTTGCACTAACAATGACATCGTTTCGTTTACTAGAAGAATGTTCTTTAACCGAAATATGCTCCTTCGTCTTCAATACGCGTTTACGAATGGGCTTTTAAACAATTTCTATACAAATTTGAATACCTTTGTTGGATGCCATCTCTTACTGATCGGTGTAAGAGACCACCATCGTTAACGCAACCTATTTCTTTGATAGTTTTTCAATTGTTAAAGGTACTTTCATACAGTCGTCCCGCGGAAACTATTATTGCAACGGTGAAAACAAATGCGCTCCAGACCAAAAAATAACACACATCAGATTCAGGTTGCAACTGAAGTCAACTTTTCCCACTTCTCAAAGGTTTTAAATTGTCTCCTAGCTTTATACCCTGACAAAATTTCTCCAACTATTTTTAATAATGTTGAGATCAGAAGATCTTGTTGGCCAATCTAAAATTCGAATTTTTTTTAGGAGAAGTATTCTTGAGAAAGAATTTGTCTTCAGCAACACAGGCAGCATAAGCGGTTATTTCTGCATCAATAATTTTTAAATACTTTGTGCTATTCATTTTTCTAACAATTTATGTCCATTTTCCCATAATAGCCAATATCGGACCAAATCATTACTCCACCACCTTCTATTTCACGATGGCACAAAATTTGTTGTTCATCTAAGATATCGGATCTTTTTATTTTTATCCCTTAGTGCAGGCCTGGGCGCGGTTGGCTCGCGGAACACATGTTGCTGTTTCTCCGCTTCGCCTGGTCGGCAAGCCAGTCCCCACCACGGCCACTCCGATTCTTCCCTTAGCGTTAGCCTTAGGCCTTAGGCTTAGACGGTAAGCCCCCTCAAACGCCTGCTTCTCCCACCAACCTCTCTTTCATGCGCGAGGCCTCCGCACTATTGGTGACGGGCGAAGCACTTCCTTCCTCTATGGCAGTGGTGGGCACGGGTGGAGCCTCTCAAACGCCTGCTTCACCCACCAACCTCTCTTTTATGCAGCGCGCACGTTCGTTGCGTAAGTTGATGTCTCGTGTCTTCGTTGCCCCATTGTACCGCGCTGACTGGAAGGGGACAAAAGGCGCTACGGTGGGGACGGTTTGTCTCAATTGAGACAAAAATGCCCATCTCTGATGTACGAGAACGGCCGCTTGCGAAACTAAAATCGCGTACTGTCACAGCAAATAATTTTTAATGATATAATTACTCTCAATAAATATCAAATAAATTCCTGCTAAACATTCTTTTTCCTTTAGGATTTGATTCGTGTACTTAGTTACCTTTTCAATACAGAATATCATTTCATAGGGGAAACAGATACATTCGATCCATCGAAAAGTATGGCATGTGTTATTCATTTATCTATCAAATACATTGATGTCCATTTTGCCAGAATAGCCAATATTGGGCAAAATCATTAATCCACCACCTTTCATTTGATGATGGCACAAAATATGTAGCTCACGTAAGATATGCTATCTTTTTATCCCGGAGTGTACGAGAACGGTGATTTGCGAAATTGACATTGCGGGCTCGTCCGCGAACGTTGGAGCATAGTGATCACAGGCGTAGTCATTAATTGCAGTCAAGAATGACACGCTGCTCCAAATAATAAGAGTATTGTGGAGCTCGATGGGAGTGAGCGTTTTGAAAAATGCTCGGTGACAACAATATGTCAGTCTTCGCGAGGCAATTAAGGGATCTAGTTTTTAATGTAATTACAGAGAGTAAACTACGTATCAGGGATGTAAAAGAGAAGGTATGGTAATCATATACCGAGACACGGAACATAATAATAACTCTGACGATGTTATATAAATAATCTAGTCCCCGCATCGGCTACATTATTGTGTGATAACGCTGCACGATCTGATAATCTCTTAATTAACTTGAACGGGTTAATATTGAGCTGTAGAGAGTCATTTGCTTTCTAAGAAAAATATACTCCGATAAATGTTGATGATTAGATTGCGGGTCTGTGTACCAACATTCTTTTCGCTCACGATTCTTTAGAAACTGAAATAATAAAATGTTAAACGACTAATTAAATTTCTACGTTCCGCCAGTTATCTGAATAGAATAAGTACTCTATAAACCTTTCTTAAAAAAGATTAAAAGCCTTGCAGAACTTTGTAAGGGTAATTATTAGATTAGTACCAACGAAATGACCATACTTGGAATGAACGACTTCAGCGACTTTAGCTTTATGTTATTTCGTTCGTTTGAAAATAAAGTTATCTCTTTCTGAAAGAATCGGTACTTTCTAGTGAAATGGATTCTTCTCAAACAGTATTTTTACCAATCGATTAGCAAGAGAACTTTGAGATTCGTAAGACATACTCTTTTAAATCTTAATGAATAGATTTCAAAACAAGCTTCATAGATGTTTTTAGTAAAAGAGTAACAAACAGATTTACAAAAGCGCCTCTCAAAAGATACTTAAGCTTCGTTTCTGCATTGCGTCAGGCTTATTTACGATTCCAATCACAATCACGATGGAAAAAACCGGCAGAACTTCCCGTTAAAAAATGCATTGCGAAGATCAGTAAATCTGCTTGCAATTGCGTCGCATTGAATCGGTTTATCGATTTCCATAGTCAGATCGTAATTCAGCTAGAATCACTCACAATAATGTTCGGACACTTTTAAAACGATGACAACTTGTTTACTATTCGAAACGTACGACTTCAATTTTTTACACAAGCTGGAACACTTAGTTTACTATGTGACGTGAAAAGAAATTTTGGAAAAATTGCAGTGGAAATACTAAAAGTTATAAATTTACAAGTTTTTTATGTGGGTCATTGAAAACTTAAAAAATTTCAAAAATACTAGATTAATTTTATCGATATTTTTTAATATCTTTATTTCGGGACTCTTCTCCTAGGTTCTCCTCCTTTTACGGTAAGGAAATGAAGATAATTCATAAGGTCGCGAATTGTCGCAGGTAAATGAAACAGAATCTTGTTTAGTAATCTTCAAAGTTTCTTTAAAAAAAAGCGACCGTTTGATCTCGATTGATGGACAACTATATCATTAGAGAAACATAAAATTTAGATACGTCTCATATTCTTAGTTGCCACAACTTTAATAAATAACATAGGGCAATAAAAAGATAAATATTAATTTAGAACATAATTAAGTAATATCAAACAATGGCAGACAAACCCATATAACTGATAATAAAAGTGCACACAGCCATTTTTAACACTAAACCTACCGAGAATTCAAATTGACTAGTATGTATTGTCTCATAAGAATTATAATATTGATTTTATTTAGACGTTGCATGATTTTGAGTATAACATACGCTTGAATAAAGAAATCTATTGAATCTATTCCCATGACGCCACCTTTACAATTTAATAATTGTGAAATAAAATATCGGAAACCGGTCATTTGACCTGCTATGGTAGGTTTAGTGTTAACCCTTTGCACTTGAAGTAATTTTAATTCCAAAGTGAAGATACTTCTTTCAACCTAGAACATTTTCATTTGATGTAATCTTTTTTATATTATGCACATTAAATTAAACTTGTGTTCTCGTACAACACTTGAATGGTTAGTAATTTACGAAATATAGATGAATTTAATAATACCAAAACTATTTTGAATAATGGTATGGCAATTTTTACTGGTGCCTCAGAGTCACCATTCGTGTGCAAAGGGTTAAGGATGGTTGGTAAACCCGATATTACAGAAACCACAACTTTGGTCTCGCATATCTCTGCCAGCACTGAACTTTAACTATAGTAATTAACAGCAAAACATGCCCTGTTAGTTTATAAATAAATTACGCTATACAAATTTAGAAAAATGTTTCTTCTACTTTTGTCCACGAATGCGGCCGTATTCGCCACTGTGCGCTGGTCGGAACGCAGCGCCGACAAATCGGTTATTCGCCGGTTCGCGATTTGGATCGTGAGTCCTATCTTTAGCCCTGCGACTATCTCAGAGCGGTCGTGACGAGGGAGAACGGTTCCATCGAACGATCTTAAACCTGTAAAACTGGATTCCCCTCGATCGCGCGATACATACATACATCGAAATTACCAGCTTCGACCGGCCGATATCATCACGTGCCCGAGTGGGAACCCGCCTGGGTTCGGTCTCTGTCCGTCGCGTCGCGTCGTTCGATTTCATTCTCATCCGCCCGATGATGACTGACGCGCCGCTACGAGTCTCGTTATTGCACGCGATACAATTAAATATTCAAGGAATTCCTCAAGGGAACGATTGTGCGGTCATTACCTGCAAGATATCGCCGATATTCCGAATGCACCGATCGGCCTCGTTCGCCAGGAGGCCAGGAAATCGTTTTGGAAATCGGCAATGACTAAATTTTCATACTTACAGCGTACGAAAATCCTCGAAAACATCCTGGATTCGGTGTTCATTAACACTAGAAAGACTGAAACTTAGTATATACCTATATTGCCCAAAAGCAGTCAAAATGACTGCATTGTGAAAGAATAACTAATGTGTAAAGAAAGTTTAAAATTAATTTTTAATATTTTTTATATTATTTACAGTTATATAACAAGTTATTAGTAAATATTAACAAGAAAAAAAATTTACTTTTCCTGGGCATATTGATGACACTTTCATTTTCATCATTGGTGATCGACTCTTCTTCTAATTGAAATTAAAAAGCAGTCAAAATGACTTCCTTGGGCAATCTAGTGTTAAAATGTATCTCAACCGGGTTTTATTTCTCGTCCGTCGCAGCCATCAGCGATTCGAATATAATTTTACGCGTCTCCTTTCAACTATGGGGTTTAGGATTGCTTCAACACTTTTGTCGGGGCCAGCCAGGAGGCCAGGAAATCGTTTTAAAAATCGGCAGTGACTAAAGTATCATACTTATAGCGTATGAAAATCCTCCAAAACATCCTGGATCCGGTGTTCATTAAAATGTATCTCAACCGGGTTTTATTTCTCATCCGTCGCAGCCATCAGCGATTCGAATATAATTTTACGCGTCTCCTTTCAACTATGGGGTTTACGATTGCTTCAACACTTTTGTCGGGGCCAGCCAGGAGGCCAGGAAATCGTTTTGGGAATCGGCAATGACTAAATTTTCATGCTTATAGCGTATGAAAATCCTCGAAAACATCCTGGATCCGGTGTTGATTAAAGTGTATCTCAACCGGGTTTTATTTCTCATCCGTCGCAGCCATCAGCGATTCGAATATAATTTTACGCGTCTCCTTTCAACTATGGGGTTTAGGATTGCTTCAACACTTTTGTCGGGGCCAGCCAGGAGGCCAGGAAATCGTTTTGAAAATCGGCAGTGACTAAAGTATCATACTTATAGCGTATGAAAATCCTCCAAAACATCCTGGATCCGGTGTTCATTAAAATGTATCTCAACCGGGTTTTATTTCTCATCCGTCGCAGCCATCAGCGATTCGAATATAATTTTACGCGTCTCCTTTCAACTATGGGGTTTACGATTGCTTCAACACTTTTGTCGAGGCCAGCCAGGTCATTGATAATGGATACTTTGCCTCTATGAGTGCGGCACGCCTGACAAAAATCAGTCTACACTCAGCAATTCGAATGAACGTAGTAAACCTGTTTTTCACAGGGATAAGTGTGGGGGTTATTGCCGAGTTTAAAAGAGAATATTAGATGTAGCGCCCGAGGCGAGTAAAAAATCGATATAAATTGCAAAACATACTAACGGCTTGCCGGACGAGTCCGCGTCATGGTAAAAGTAACCGTATTGTCTGACACACTCGAATATCGAATGACCGAGCGTTCGACCGGTTGATCGAATATTCGGTGATCCGGTAAAACCAGTTGAAACCGTGATCAATTAGTAGCGGTGTGTTAGATAAATGTCTCGAATTCGGTGTTCGTCTAGCAGCGTGGTTCGGTAGGAAAGTCATTCGAAGAATATTGCAAAAGTAAAAATCTTCTCGTGAAAAAATCTGACCATCACGTCGCACAGTGTGTATTTTCAACAATCGGGCTTCGTACAGGCAAAAATGATTGCTTACAGTAAATGTCTATTTATTCGTATTGTAGTAAAAATCTATTTATATTGTAGTAAATTTCTTTTCTTCATTTTTTCCAGAGTATGCTTAAAGTCCGTTTAAACGCTTACTTTTGTAAAAACAGTCTACTCTTGAAAAGTACGTAACTACACTTGTAGTTGCCATTTTTAAAGTTTTGTTTTAAATAATAGTATGTTGTTAAGGATTACCTCACTGTACTGTAGCACGCTTCAAAAGTAGAAATTGATCGCATATTTTAGAAATAATAATTTCTACTTTGAGTTAGAGTTTCAACATTTTCTGTATTTCTCTTAAATCAAGATCAAACACGATACTTGTCAGAAACTGTTTAAGATTGACATTGCATACAAATTAGTTGCGCATATTTGTGCATTTTGAAAATATTAATTGAAATGAGGATGTTTCGAATCGATTTCGGTACTAGTGGTAGAAGAAAAATTCTTTTCAATTTGAATGTTAACGTGTTTATACTGAGGAATCAAGAACTATAAAATATGCATTATAATTACATACAACAAAAACTATGAAATGTATCAACTACTGATAAATTAATCAAGATTAACAGTTATCAGATACCGATTCTCATGATTCTTTTGAAAAGAGCCATTAAGTAATGATTGTTTTCTAATATACTGTTTACATTTATAAATTTATACTGATTGATCAATTTAAAAACTGCATAATTAATTTTTCACATAATTTGTGTTAATAAATTAATTATTAATTTAATTATTTTTTGTACATTTTTATGTATTCGATTTTACTGTCATATTAGTACGGCCAATCAATTTCATTATATTCAACATTTCCGAAAACTGCGTCATTATTAATTTAGTAAAGCCAGAGTGCTGAAATCGCACACTGTGCGTCGCGTCGGTTTCCTCGGGAGTGAAAGCCTGGCTCGTTCGATGATCGAGAAAAAGTTTCTTTTGTTCGGCCGGGATCCATTTTCAATGGAACGACCGCTCGTAATTCGATTTATTGCCCACGGGTTTCCCAGAATACTTTCGATGCTACCAATTAGTAGCACTAAATCTCGTTGGTCGAACAATTAATATTCATGAGTGGTGTCGCGCATATTTAAACCAAACGCTTAGATGCAGTTCCACCGCAACCAGTCTGAACCGTTACCCAGCCACTGGCTATTTATTCTTTCCAAAAAGGAAGCGTTTGTTTCCCGCCTGTATACCAGACAGCCGAATGCATTACACTCCCGATTACGCTATCTCTAATCGTTATTTCACGAGAACTCGGGGAGCGGACGACACTCACGGATATCGATCTGTGACCATCGCGGCAATCTATTAGGCTAGTTGCTAGTTCGACACGACATTTTCGCTCGACAATGCCAGCAACACTCTGGCAAAAGGCCCGTGAATCCTCGGTCGGTTAAATCGATTATTCACATATTTGGCTTTCGAGCTGTTTCTGAGGAATTGCAAGGGCAAAGATCCCTTTAGAAGGAAATAACGGAAAAGATAATCCTGCAGCGTTTATTCGAATTCGTTCTTCACTTTGATTCGACAAATTCGACGACTCCTATTCATATAATACTATTTTGGGGGAAGTTTTATTGAAAGGCTATCTCAAAAGTAATTCTGTATGATTATATTTCTAAGTACTAGCAGTATGGTCCTATTTGAGAATTTGCGTGCAACATGATTCTATTCCTATGATTAATTAAACAAAAAGGTGCTAGCGAGGCTAAAGAAACGATTTGTACGGCATTAGGACAACCGCTATGTCCTATATCACGTGCTAAAAATGGTTTCAGAGATTTTGAAATAGAAATTTCAATCATGAGGACGATGAACGTCCTGCACATACGAAAAAAGCCGGAAGACAAAGATTTAGAGCAGCATCGAATTGAGAACTTGTTACAGCATTAGGAATTACCCAAGAAACCGTTATTATCCGGTTGCAAAAGCTGGGTAAAATTCAAGAAGAGAATCGCTGCACGAAATTGCCAAGCCTCATACGGCAAAAACGTCTAAAGATACTCTTGATTCGTTGAACTAGGAAATTTTGCCACATCCGGCGTATTCGCCAAACCTAACTCTACCGGACTTTCACTTGTTCCCAATTCCAGCAACACCACTTAGTGGATTCTCACTGCAAAACGTACAAAGAGGTCGAAAAATGGACTCAAAATCGCCATCATTTCATAGAAATGGAATTCGCCACCGGCCCGACAGACAGAAAAAAATGTGTAGATCCTGCTAGAGTTTGCATTTCTGATTAAATTGTTATTCGATTTTGAATAAATAGACATCAATTTTTCTGTGGAAATGTCGAGAATTCATTTGTACACCTGATTTAACGAACATTCTATTGCTTCGTCCGGCACTGTAGTTGGCCAGATATGCGGAGTGGAAGGGGAGGGGATGAACGGGCAAAGTGTGCGCTTCAAGAAGAATTTTTCTGTCCGCGGAAGAGACCCTCACCACCGGTAGCATAGGTCAGGTACTGGGCAAACTCGAGGCCCCCGCGATGGAAGAAATGGCTTGTGGAGAGTCTCGTAAAGTTCGCATCCTCTCTCTGATGCTGCACCGGCTCTCCTGCTTACAGGAGGCTCTCGAGGCATGGAGTTCGCTGAAGGCGTACACAAGTGCTTTCCACGGTACAACGCCGACGGGAGCTATCGGAGAGGAGAGCACGTGCAGCACGCGAGCTTCCGACCGAACGTGGGGACGATTTTCCATGAAATATGCACAGACGTTTCCCTTGCGCGCGTTCTCCCTTTATCTTTTTTTTTCCACGAACCGCGTCACGCTATATATTCAGTTTCCTGTTTTTCCTCCTGGACAGAGGTTTTCTCTGTGGGGCTTTTCCCTCCTGTTTCCCCGTCACACGAGCCCACTCGGCTTCATCTACACCCGGCCCCATCTGTCTTTATCTCCTGCTCTTCCCTTTTCCTTCGGTTTTTCCTGTTCTCTGGCCAAAGTCAGCCTCTCTGCGCTCTCCTCCATTTTATTTTAATCCCTAACTCCTCACCACTTCTCCTACTCCACCCTTTACGGACTTACTCCTTTGACCGGGCCTTTCTTTCTCCATGTTTCCTACTTCTGGTTAGGTAGCACACACCCCACAACCCCCCTCTCGGTTTCCTAGATTCCTCTCGGCCACACGCCCTCGAGTGTCTCCGCGACACAGACATCGAGAACCAACCCCTTCTGAACGAACGCATGAATATTTCAACCCTCCGCTACCAGGAGCAATTTGCCTTCCCTCTCTCGCTACTCTGTTATCTTCCGCTCCAACAATTCGCAGCCCTTTCTTTCACAATTTCATGGAAACGCTTCAGAATCGATTCGACTAATCGCATTCATGTTCCACGCGATCCTGTGGAACGGACAATCCTTGTCCCTGGGACGTAAATTACCCCAAGTGTTCCGAGGCAAATTATTTCTCAGACACAAGAGACTATCTCCGTTCTCTGTCCAAAGTGACCCTCGTTGCTCTTGTTCCCACATTCAGTTCCCATACGATATAGGTTCTATATTGTAGAATTTCCTATAATCGCGCTTGCTTTGCTTATACCAGAGTCCGTGAATATTATTTATGTATCTAATTATATTGTAACCAATATTTAACACGACATCTGTCGAATCACAATCCGAATTCTAACCGAAACTGAAAAGATAAAAATGATACTGATTATTCCGCGAACTACTGTGTAGCGTCCTTGGATATCGCAACTAAATTGGACGATTGGCTGTGGTAACTAACGATATAGGGGAGAGTGAGGATAGTTGAACCACTTGTTGTGTTTATCATTATTTCTCCATGAAAAAGTTGTATTCATTATGTTTTTTGGAAATAAAATAAAAAAGTAAACATTCATTTACAGGTTGCAAAATCATATTGAAATGCAATGCGGTTTCTTTTGGATTCTATGAACATTTACATCGCTGCCTCATTTGGTTCAAGTATCTCCACCCTGTGGGGCAAATAGAACCATTATCGGTTGGAATAGAATCTGCACTTGCGGGCGTTCAAACTAATTACAAAAATTCTACTTCAATTATAATAAATCACCATAATCGTGTTTAAAAGTGTATCTTGATTACCGTAAATAAATTGTGCCATGTAATAACAATGAAATCCAATATGACAAATTGTTTTTCTGTTTTATTTTTTAATGCAAACAAATTTTTATTTTCTCGCCGTATCGGCGAAGGGTAGGGTTAAGTGTACTGTAAGCTTTAGCAACATGTGTTGGAAATCAATGTTTCAGCCATCGTTAAACCGCGATTTGTATTGCTTTTGTACGCTCGCACCATACAAATATTTACTGCATGTAAAAGAAAAAGGAAAAGTTTAAAACAAAGGGTGGGTCAAGTATTCCCCCAAAACAATGGTCCATTTAGCCCCACAGATCATAAACAAAATGCGCTGAAAATGATGATAAATATTTTGTCTCGAAAAGGTTAGGCTGCAAATACGAGAATATAATTGTACTTACGGCAAAAGTAACGATGACGCACGTGAAATTAATGCATAGAACTAATTATATTGAACAAGGCAGTCGAAACTTTATAAGATGGTTCAACCATTCCAAGTCTCTCCTGTATTTCAAACTCAACACACTGATTAATACACGTCCTTGGTGTGAGTTCGTCAGGGGTTAAAAACAGTTATGATATCGGTTCCGGTTCTTGAAACAGTTACGAGAACCGAAAAAATGTTATAACTGTTATGAGAATATCGGTTCTCGCTTATATCGGCTACGGTTACGGTTCTTGAGAACCGATATTATAACGGTTCTATAACTGTTATTTTTAGGTTCTCGATTTCGGTTTCGGTTCTTTAGACTTCAGAACCTATAATATGTCCCGTATCGGTCTCATATCGGTTTTACAGTTCTGCAACTGATATTTTTTTGTTCCGTATCGGCTATACAGGGTGTCTCAAAATTCCTTCAACATCCGGAAATGGGAGGTCCTGACATCATTTGAAGCGACATTTTCCTTTGCAAAAATGGCGTCCGCTGCTTTGTTAAGGAGTTATTAACGAAATACACGGACCAATCAGAGCTCAGCTACAGCGGATTGATTCTGGGTCGGCCAACGGCGACGCCACGCTAAACGGGACCTGTCGCCGAGTCGAACTCCGTTCGCTGTAGCCGCGCTCTGATTGGTCCGTGTTTTTCGTTAATAACTCTTATACAAAGCTGCGGACGCCATTTTTGTAAAGGAAAATGTATCAAATGTCAGGAACCTATTATTTCCGGATGTTGAAGGAATTTTGAAACACCCTGTATAGCTGATACGGAACCAAAAAATATCAGTTGCAGAACTTCAAAACCGATATGAGACCGGTACGGGACATATCATAGGTTCTGAAGTCTGAAGAACCAAAAACGAAATCTCGAACCTAAAGATAACAGTTATGGAACCGTTATAATATCGGTTCTCAAGAACCGTAACCGTAACCGATATAAGCGAGAACCGATATTCCCATAACAGTTACAACATCATTTCGGTTCTTCATAACTGTTTCAGTCAGAACCGATATATAACTGTTTCAAACAATTATTTTCAGAACCATTTCAACCCCTGGAGTCCGTGCATGCGTGATATTTCGTGTTCTTGATCGTGTTTTCTGTATCTCGTGATTTAACGTGCTCGATGTGGCGTGATTTGTCGAGTTCTCTCTATCGTGATCTTTCCATTTCTGCCGATTGTGTTCGGTCTATTGTTAAATTAGTTTGGTTGTGATTGGTCGTGTTTGAGTTTGAGTGGTGGATTGTAGGTTTGTCTTGAAGATCGTTAGCTTCAATGAGTAGGAGAAGTCATAAAGGCTCGTCGTTTCGGAAGGTTTGTTCACGTGATGTCCGCATGTCAAGGTCGTGATTTCGGTAAGTTCGTAGGTTGTAAACGGTTTGACCGACCGCGCTAACCGATCACCTGTTGGAGCCTTGCGAAGCCTCACAGTCTGTATCTTACAAAGTTTAATCAAATGTAATATAACACGATCAAAATTAATTTATAAAATTCAGTTAAAGAACAGCGTGTCACCTATGTATGGCCGACATAATGATTTCGCGTGGATCTCCGCTATAGAAAGCCTGATCGAACGATTAAAGGTGTGTCGGTGGCATTGGATCGCGCTAGCCAGAAGACAGTCGAGAAGGAGGTTTACGTCAGCTGGTACCGTTAAACAGATTTTCGGATAATCATTAGTCGACCGTGTGCCGTTAGAATCGTCAAATACCCCCCGCAAAAGTAGCGGCATCTATTATTCGAGTCGGTGAACGGGGCTGAAGAGATTGTCTTCTCTCTGGTGACAGTCAACTCGATTACGAACCTGCTCCAATGATCCGAGAGAAGTCTCAATTCAATTATAATTGATCGAGGACGAACCTCCCTCTTTCGATAGATCGTCAAATCAAATAATTTTAGTTATTTTTCGTAGCCTAGACTCTAAACTCTAAACAGACGATGGAGCGCGGCTGTTTCGACCGACAAGCTCATGCATCTTTCATGAGTTTATCCAGAAGCGACACTTCGATTAATCTTGCTCATCGATGGTGAAATTATACCGGGTGTCTGCATAATAAACGATCGAATTTTTCTCGGCGCTGTTATCGTGATCGAATAAGCTTGACGAGCATGCTATATCGGTAACAGGTAGAATTATATCTTGCCTCCGTCGGAATCAATCGAAATAAACGAAAGGAAAAGCGACTCTATCCGGCTTCGTTTATTTCCACAAGTTATTCTGTAAAGCATTTCGTGCTGCCACGACTGGAACTGGTTCTGATAAGTTCTGTACATGTATCGTGTAAACACCACGAGAATATATCAGAGCAAGAAAAATGCGAATTATTAGAAATTCGAAGAAAAACAACTATGCTATTTCCTGTGCACCGGTGTTCTCTAGTAAACGCCGCAAGTTGGATTTTATGGAAGAACGTTTTGTGTGAATCGTTTATCATGCGTTCTTACCAGAAATAAGTAGATTATTCTTGATCTATTACCTGATCTAGAATTTCTATTTTTATTGAAAGGATGCTTGAAAAATTTAGCCAAAGTTTGCACGTTAAATTAATAAGCAACTCGGAATTTTTTAAAAGAAATCAGGCCAGAGGATGAAAGACCCGTTACACAGAACGCGTTAATAAAAAGCCACATTGCTGGCGAAGATTTTCTAGTTCACACCACTAACTATTATTCTTTTATTTCTTATTAACATGATCGCTACCACCGTCACAGATATGGGACATCCACAGTCTCGTTGTTTATTGTCGACTATGCAAATGAATTAATTGTGATTGAGAACATTTTGTGCATTGCTTGCATTAAAAATAATTCTCAATAAATAAATACATAAAACTCATTTATAGAGAACATCTCGATAACTACTAGTTTTTCGCCTCATGTACCTTTACAGACTTTTGCTCAGGGTTCAATAGTCTCTTCAACTGCAAGATTAAAATTGACCCTTTACAATAAAGAGACTCAAGGTGTAACAACATGACAAATTATCACATTGTATCATACGTTTGAAACCGTACAACTTTCGCTACAACCATGTTTCCATATACCAAATAGTTTACATGTCATTCATGTGGTATACTTCGCTGAATCACCCTGCAGGCGCCGACAGAATATTTGAAGAAAATATCCAAAATGTCTGTAGTTGCCAGCAGTAGCAAAAGGGTTAAGGGTAGTGAAGCTGTACCGTTGTAGCCGTGATGAAAATCGAACGGTAAGGGGTTAAGAAGAAGAGCTCTAGGGTTTGCAAGCAAATTTTACTTTTTTCGGCCGATTAGTTAAATTTATACTCTTCAACAAAGTATTAGAAATAAAAATTCAAATATAAATTTTATGTCCAGTCTCTAAAGAAATATGTAAAGAATTTGATTACTTTACTAATTTTGTTAGTTATCATGCACGCCAGTTAAAAAGAAACATAGTATTAAGAAACATGCGTTTTATATTATAAATAATATGAATTGAACAAAAAGAAACAATTGAAGGCTATCAATTTACATCGCAAAACGGCCTAGCCCCATATATCCAATAGTTATTCTGGTCGGAGCTATTTTAACTACAAAACCAAACATTTTTTTCGACCAAGAATATATCCATTCTAGATTCTTTTCATTTTGTGAATTTGTATCTGGTATAATGCCTCGCACAATACATAAATATCTAGTACCTGATTTATTAAATACAAATTTCGTAATGTAAAGAATATTTTCAATAATGATAGAGCAATTTTTAGTGGTGCCTCAGAGTCACCACACGAGTGATGAGGGTTAATATCTCGGATCGCGGCTTGACGAGATGGTCAGCGACAAGTCAACGTCGGTGACCCGCGCGGAGCATTGATTGGAGTATAATTAATCGCGGACGAATTTCCTTGTACGGCCAAGCCGGCGTTGAGCAACGTTCACGGAGAAGCGTCAGCATCCGGCGTCGACGGGCCGTTCTAATCCGACATTGGGCCGGCGCGTCGTCATTAATTATGGCGGACAGCGGGGGAAGATAATACCCGCTTATCGATCGAGTCAACGCTGCTACCCTGACCGCTGTCTCTTTCCACGATCTTCCTTTTCGCTGTCATGTTTTTCGTTCCTCGTCTTATCCGTGAAATCGCGCTCGCCTAATCGGCGGCGACGCGCGACAATCAAGCGGCGGTTTCCGGCGCCCTCGCTGACGCGAACCGATTAGTTCCTCTCTCGGCGACTACCTCGTTCACATCGCTGGAATCGCTCCCATGAAGGTACACCGCAGCTCGACATTACAATGTGACACACGTTCTTTCTTATCGCAACTCGTCGGCGTTGCTCTGCGCGATTTTTGCAAGGTGTGTTTCAAAATTTCTGGTACATAACGCGTAAGCTTCAGATTGATTGTCCAATGTACAGATAATGGATCTACCAAATAGCATCAGCTATGCTCTTCGTTTTGAGTTGTCGCTCTTAGAGCAGAATGTGTCTTTCGCGATTTTTAATCATGATGGATTTTACGATGCAAAGAGGTTTTGTTATTGACTTGAAAAAAAGTGGCACGAAAACGGTTCCTGTAATTCAGACAGCTTTTAGAAATACTGCTACGAATCGTTGGAAATGGCAACAGCAGATTTTTGTCTTTTTCCTCGCTTAAAACTAATCGTTGTTGAAATGTAAATTCCAAGAACTGTATACATAGTGTTTGAAGGAGACTACGTTGACGTGTATTTCATATAAGAATGTGTAACAGTAAGAATAAAATAGTCGTAAACGAAATGCCCGAACTTTTTAAACACACTTTGTATATTCTATGATGTTCGAATTAAAAATAGTCCGAGTAACAATGAGTGTAACGATTGAGATCACTATGAATACGTGTCACTTCGCATTGAACCAGTGACATTGTTCCTTTGTAAATTTTTTATTGTACATTTGGATTGAATTGCCTTGAACAGTTCACTTTTGCGCTGTTCGACTAGCTGCCATGCAGGTGTTTGTTCAGTTCATTAAGAGAATGTGTCACTTCCAGTGCTGGATTCAAACTTTTAGAGGCCCTGAGCACATGAATAATGTTGAGACCTTAGACCATATATACTTATAGATCCGGCATGGGTATAGTGCATAGGATGCAGTGTTCCGAGATATAAGAGTATCTGGTTCCCACATGTCACGGTTCGAGATAATTCAAAATGATGGATAGCGCATGAAACGAGAGTTTATCCGTCAAATAAAGATACTCTTTTTATTCGAATAACGAATAAAAATAAAATATCTTTTATTCGAATCGTTATTTAAATAATTTTTTATCTAAATAATGCCCAACTCTGATTGTATTCGACATGTACATGTATACTGTTCTTACTATTCTTTTTTTAAATAAAGTAAGTTGTAAGGAAATATATGCAGATTTCATATTATCAACTTCTACATTGAAATTTAACTTTTTCGAAATTATAATCAACAAAATGAGTTAGCCATATTTAAAATAATAAGAGCAAAGTAAAAATGAACGAGTAATGAAATAAAATACATGTATGTATATTACAGTTACAGTTTCCATAAATATTTATACAGAATGATTTGCGACGACGATTCTCCTTTCCATTCTAACACTTTACCTTCGCGGTACTGCGATTCCTCAACAGACTATAGCACTTTGCCCATAACAGTCGTCTGCTAGGCGATTTAATCTCGGAACATAGCTTACTATCTGAAGCCGGGTCTATAAGTATGTATTGTCTAAGGTTGAGGCACTCTTATACAGTATTACTATATGCTTTATACTTTATACAGGCATTTTCGATAATTTCACTGAAAAGCGTTTTTAACGAAAGTGAGAGTTTTGCTCTTACGCCACTGATTTTCATATTTTTACTTGTGCACACATGCACATCAACACTTAGCAAGGCACGAGTACGATTTCCGTGGCCCCTCGTTTTGATTCGCCCCCTCCACGACCTAACTGCAACTCATTCTATTCACATGATTTTTCCATTACTGGTTCAAATTCTGGATGACAGCTACAATGCAAAGATTATGCGAATAAAATTTCATTTTCTACAAAAAGGCCTCTTGATATTTTGCTATATTTCGCATAGTTACCGAGATATTTGCAAATTTATAAAAAACAGGAAATCTACTTTACAGGCTAAACGAGGCCAATTTGACACCATGTTATATATACATTTTTTTTCGTGAAATAAACGAGGGGCCACGGAAATCGTACTCTCCCCCTTAGCAATATTATTGTTATGTAAAAGATGTAAAATTCAAAAAATTTTTATGGTGCCCTAAGCACATGCTTAATTTGCTCATTGGTTGATCCAGGATTGGTAACTTCACGTCAAATTAATTATATTCTTCCTTTTGTAAATTGTTTATTGTAAATGTAGATTGACTTGTCTTGAACAGTGTATTAGGATGCAAGGAGCAATGGGATTATGAATGGATAAACATCCGACATACCGTTCAATTTATACACAATTTGTAACATGGCGTACTAATGTTCGATTTGGCATTTCCTTTTGAAAATAGAACGATACAAATGATGAGTAGCAATGCATCGGGGACAGTTAGTTATTGATGCAGTTTCTAAGGATAAAGTATCCATGACACATGTAAATGTTTGCAAAAGCTCATTAAAAATGCTATTAATTATCTGAAATTCCTAGTCGAGAAGAGAGATTGGCGTGACTAAAAATACCTTGCTGGTAGTGATTGATTGACATCACGCTGCCAACGTGTGGGACAGTGTTAATATAAAGGCCGGATCACTCGAATTCTTGTGTCCAACACAGACCGCAACAAATGGTATCTTGATTAGCTTATAAATTTCCTTGACGAGGGAGACAGAGTAGGGCAAGCTCATTTAAATAAATACTGTATATCGATGCCATTACCGAACACTTTAGCCAACGTACCGGCATTCTAGATTTACAGATCTAATATTTGAATTTATGATTAAACAGCGGATGTTAATAAAATCTTATTTTCGGTGACAATAGCTTTTGCAGATCTGAAATAAATAAAAATCGTATTAAAGTCTGTCAAATTTTATATTCTAGCATTTTTGGAAAATTTTCAGAGGCCATAAATGCATAAAGATCCGCAGTCTATTTATGATTATTGGCATTACAAAGATGCATCCGTAAGGAATTATTCAACAAATTTATTTCTTTAGATATTTGTTATAACAAAAAATGGCTACAAATTTGGATAGACAGATTCTTGTTATTTTCATAAAATAATGTAGAGTAGTCACTTTTAATGCTCCGTAAACTCAGAGTTAAATCGGAAACGAATAATTTGATTTATCAAGGTTTAAGATGAACCCTAGGGATTTGAGCGGAATGTTTTAAAAAAACATCAAGACTTCTATTGACGGTAGTTCTCGGTTTAGTAATGGTATTAGTTGCAAATTGAAATATTGAAAATCAGTCCATAGTCTTCAGCCTTTCTCAACTTTCTAAAACTCTTCCACGTTCGATGTAAGATTGAAAGCTGTTCTTTTTGATACGCGTCGGTAATGATTGTACATACGTTGTTCCATTTTGCAGCAATTAATTATTGGTACATGCTTAATTCATAGAACGCGACGTTAAAGGGTGCGCGACGCGCGAACCTATGCCGGCATTCAAGAATCCGGATAAAACGATCGATACGCAGTCAGTGTATCTCTGCACGGCGAATGAAAGAAATATAAGTGTAAAACCGGAAGTTGAGAGTCGGAGGCAGGCGACGCGCGGCTCCCCCGAAGAAAGTTTAACGACCGCGTTACATTCCTCGGAATGCGAGGCTTGAGATGCCAACGCCGGCATTCGAATCCTGCGAATACAGTTATCGAAAAACTCGGCATGCCTGACGAATCATACGTTACCCGTCGAAATAGCTACCTTTCTAATTCTCAATCACCAATCAATCGACAGAGATATCCGGTGATTAATTGCACAATCATCTCGAGCCAATCTGTTCTCACTATTCCTGATCACTTACCCTTTAATTCGCCATCGCTTCGCCGATTAAATTAGCAGCTGCTTCATTAAGCAACATTTCTTAGAATCGAAATGATCCGCTGCGAACAGATAAATAATGGAAAGTCGATAATAAATTAATATTTTATAACCAGGCATTCTGCCGATGCGATTCTTACCGTAATGTTTCTTCAAAAGCTTATTCCAAGAAAAAACGGAAAATACAGCAGAACCTTAATTTTCCGATCCTCCGATGTCTGAAGTCTTTAGTATCCTAACATGCTTCAGATGTAGGGTGATCCCTATGCAACATTATTTATTGTACAAATTAATAGAAATTCAATCTATATTAGGTTGTTACATATGAAATGTCCAATTTTGAACAGTAACGTTAAACAAACTCAACTTTTATCTAAATATAATTATTGATAAAAGTAAGGACCATTTTAATCAACGTATTCTGTCAATGAATTTTAAGGTTCTTGATGGTATTACGGTAGAAACTGAGTATTGTGGTCATTTATGTTCATTTTCAAGATTCTAATTTACATTTTTTAGTTTCTTTTGCCATCAATGTATAGTACATCGATTAATCGTCACATGTTGATAAAAATTCACATAATGCTATCGTCAGTATATTGTTATTCCATGCATATAAAAAGAATGCATGACAATTGCATTGATTGGCGTTGAAATAAAATTTGTTTACAAGAAAAGTTAGACATCTAAATTAAAATTGAAGATAGGATCTTAACGATCAACTTTATAATTCAAAGTGATGCGTAATAAACCTGTAGACTCTAATAGTATTTCTTGATCGAAACGCTTTATAACATTTGGATTCTAAAATCGGACATTTCATATACAACAACCTAATAGAACTGAGTAATTGTTCTCATATTCGAATAGTCATGTTTTCCGGTTTAATTCGGATAATAAAATTCTATTGTACTCTTTTCACATCAGGTATTCCGTATTCCGTAAGACAGTACATAATCGAGCCACGCCTTCTCGTGTTGCGCGTACGTATTAATAATTCAAATGTTGAGTATCGTGGCTATAGGTATTGTCTTCTAAATATAATTGCTGGGCTCTTAGAAAATGTACCACTGCGCTACGCGCTTCTCCTAGTCTTGGATGCAGCGGTACTGATAACTTACAGCTCGATCTAAAGTCCGTAACTGGTCTTCGACACGATTTACCAGCGTGAAAACAGGATTCGTTCTGACCGCGGATTCTCCGCATCTCGCTTTCCGAGTCCTCGAGTGAAATCCTTGCAAGGTCGAACGAGCGCACCGCGAGAACGATTTAGGCCGGAAATTCCGCGAGCGATCGTGCGAACACGGCAAGAACGATCGTTCGCACGCGCCTCTCTACATATATAGCACGTAATGTCTTCCTGTCTTTCTTCGTTCGTCAGCTAGCCCCTCTCTTTCGGTTCTTCTCTTCCTTTTCCTGTCGCGGCCTTTCCTTTTCCTTTGGGCCTCCTGCTCCTCGAAACGTTACGCCTTAACTCCTTGTCTTTCAATTCAATTCTGAGGTTCCAGACTAAAACGTACCAGACGTTCAAAATAACAAATATTTTTAAAATGTCTTTGAAAAAATGTGATTCAGTGAAAATTAATAATTCCCGTGTAGCGACAGTGAAATTAAGTGATTTTTACGAATTATTTTTAGAATAACTATTGTATACTTGGATCTAGACGTTTTTGCGGTGTGAACAGATGGTCTTGTAGTACAAATGAGTTTTTTTTTTAGTTCCATTCTTCTTACTATTTATTATTTTTAATAAATAATAAGAAGAATGGAACTAAAACATTATTTATTGTATAATATACAAGGCTTCTTAATGGCTTCGGTACTGTAGGCATTATTAGCGTACAACGTAGCGTTTATCACAGTGATCAGAACACAACAATTGAGAAATTTTCTTAAAATTATTTTGAAGGAAAAATATGAAAAGTAAAAAGTTCTGGGGTTGGTAAGAAAAGTTTACTTTCTTCGGCCGCATAGTTTGATTTATATTGTTTAAGAAAATATTAGAAATAAAAAATAGAACATAAATTTCCGGTCTAATCTCTAAAGAGATATGTAAAGAAATGAATGAGCCTACGTCCGAAGTTGATTACTTTACTATTTTTTTAATTTACTAGTTTTGACGTGTCATGTTTATTATACAATAAATAATAAAAAAAATTGAACTAAATAAACACTTGCATTGGAAGGCAATCCGTTTACATCTGAAAACAACCTAGTCCCAAATATCGAATAGTTAATCTGAAAAAGATTCTTAAAAATCACTTGTTTTCACTGCCGTTACACGAGAAGCCCCTCCTTAAATGAATGACAGATATCGACCAAATAAATTTTCCAGACAGTAAAATGTTTAAAGTATATTCCTTTTAAATATCCCGATTACTAATAACCATTTTAAATAATCAATACTTTCTTGGTTACTAATAAACAATGTAAGTTGAACATTTTCTGAAGATTCTCTCGAAATTTAAAGCTTTTCGTGCAACTTGATGTTGAGATATTCTGTCAGTCATGTCAGAGAACATTATCAGCTCAATAAAATTATTAATTTCTACAGTATCTTATAATTAATACAGTAAATTTTTATTTTTCACGAAACTCCGCAGTCTAACTATCTGTAACTTCGTTATGCTAATCAATTTAAACAAATCCTTTTGCAAACATATTTTTGAAGACATGTGCTAGACCCGTGACGGGCACTGTAGGGGCCCCTAAAACGCCTGCTTCTCCCACCAACCTCTCTTTAATGGCGAGGCCTACGCACTGTTTGCGACGAACGAAGCAGGTCCTTCCTCTATGGTAACGGCGGATGCTGGTGGGGGATAGTGGGTTCTATGGTGGGGACGGTTTTGTCTCAATTGTGACAAAAATGGCCACCCCTGTACTAGATCGAAACACCAGACAGATTTTAGACCAGAACATCCTCTGATGAACGCGATCTCGACAAATATGTAAATGAGTAACATAACTGTTTCATTTCTCAATCTATCCCCTCAGTCGTCGAAGTAAATCCTTCAAACGTTCTATCAGGAATTGCTTTCGTTCGGATAGTGAAATCGTGAAAATGTGAATTTGCATGAAAGTTCACTCTACTGACTGCATTAGAAGAAATACTATGGGTATCTTGTAAGTAGGCAGCAAGAAAAATGTGGCTGAGGAAGAGCTACTTCCATTGTCGAATACTTTTTTGGCGAACTGTTCGATGGAATCGCAGATTTTTTTTAGCTTTCGTAATTAGCGCGAGTAAGAGTTGCCGAGGAGTATTTGTTCGGTTATACATTAGATTTCTCACATCTTGCTGGAAAAAGAATCTAGTTGCTACTGGCAATTCCAGGAATGGTGTTCTCAATTTCTACTCTCGCACGAGAAATTTCACAATGTTCTTTAACAATTATTAGCGATACAATTCTCAACATTGTTGAGGACATTGTTTTACGATTTTATAGAAAATATAACACTAACATTTTTTTTCTATAATTATTGAAATTATTGAGAGATAACGTTTACTTTACACACCGCATCCTTTCATATGGTACATATGGGATATACATAACACACCTCAACAACTTCAAACGATTCTCGCCTTTGAATTATTTATTATTTTGGGTCCCATAAATTACTGAATATTCTTTAGACATTCTGAAATAATGTTCAACGGCGTTTTTCTTCAAATTATAATTTATGTAGTAAACAAAAGTGCGAAAAGAGGACGCGAAAAATGTTTTACAAAAAATTTCATAACTTTTGAAGTTTTTTATATTTTTTAATAATTCTTGCGAGGTTAAGCTCTAGAAATACAATATTTTCAGAGGAAAAATTAGCCCGATAGTGCACACTTCAAAAAAGGCATTTATTTGGGGATATGAAGTGAATAGTTTGGGAGGGAAGAAGTTTACTGAATAATAAAGAAGAACGTTGTTTATTTATATTTAAAAAAATAGTGGAACTGTACGATCCATGCAATGACGCGGTCCCGACCTAAATTGTGCAACACATTATTGTATTGTTATGGAAACTGCGAGAAATTTAAATAAACTCAGTCTTGTGATTTCCATAAAGCAGTAGTGTTAAGTAATGTTAAGATAATATGTATAGCTTGATCAGAAGATTCAGTGTATTTCAAGCAACCTGTCGATAGACATTATGGTGGATTTCGCTAACAGTGGCTCGCGGAACCGAAACGATAAAAATCAGCACCGCTTCGTATCAATCTCTTTGCATCTCCATCGAAACTCCGGCTTTCGAACCTGTTACCTGTCTGCAGCCAGCTCGAAACTCTGCACAGTTACTGAAATTTCGAATTCGTTACCAGCGAATGACTTTCACTCGCGCTGCCGCCGCAATGGCGAACCGTTGCATTGCACGTATTGTACGCCTCGACTCAATCGCGATCGAGTTTCCCGCAATCGTGCACTTTGCATCGAATTACCCCAATTTTCACCCTTGCTCCGGCTAATGTGAACACCCCCTCGATCAAAGTTACACCAAGGCTTCTTAATGATTAGACTGCGGTTCTTCAGGTATGGAAAATAAATATTTTCTACGTCGATTGTGAGAAACAGAGAATACATACAGTCGACGGCAAAAATAATAATAATAATATTTATTCATTTAATTCAGCCTCACGGCTAAGAATCGTCGACGGCGAAAGTGAATAGCCGCCCTTTAAAAACTAATAACCATTTTAAAATTGTATCAGACGACTTGAGTTTTTGTTAGACGTTAGAAAGATTAGTTCGCTAGGTAGTCCATGAAATTTAGAATTTGCACAAACATCCGCAGTCTAGTAATCACTTTTAAATATTTGGAACTCATAAGAACGTTAACCGATTTCGATGATACTTTGTGCATGTTATATAACTTGCTTAGAAAATTTAGAAAGGAAAATCGAGAACAAAGGCAATAATAAAATAGTATGTGATTAATTAAATAAATATTATACATGAATTTGGGTCGATGGATAAAACATTCCGGTTCAATGCTTTCGAGAAAATGATCGAAAAAGTTGATCGATTCTTTGTTTAATAAAAAACCCAGGATAGTGAACCCAACAGAGTTGGGTAAAATACATTTGCAGTACTGAAAAACCACAATTATTGTGCCAGAATAAAATCGTTTAAATATTCTCTTGTGAAATGGCTCTCACCTTTTGTTTGCTGGAATGCTACATCTTTTTCTGCTAAATCTATCAACAGTTAACTTCACAACTTGCCTCTTGCAATGTTGATCGTACAAGGTAACAAGAATGTCTACTCAGTGAAGCGTGCTAAATTTTCTATGAAAGTGCAGTCAAGAAAACAAGAATTTTGCCATACTGCTTTTAGTATGCTTCAAAAGTAGAGACTACGGTTTTGGACATGTACTGAAGGGACCACGTCAATACACGGAATCCGTGAACAGTGTGTTCGCGAATTAAGTATTCGTGTTCTTAATACACGTGTAATTATACATTCTATTCTCCGTGTACACGGACACAGAGATCCGTGTATTTTTGTACACGGATCCGTTCGGCTCGTCGAGTCTAGCAATTAATGCGTTTCTGTTTAACGATCGGATTCTTTTCGACTGTTCAGATTAGAAGCGAGACATCGATAAATTCACGGTCAACAGTTCAACGTTATATCACCGTGTATTAAAATACACGTCTAATTCTTAGGGGTCTCTACTTGAAAGCAATCTTATTGAAGGGCATCGAATCTCACTTAATCGCTCCATCACTATCCAAATTATGTTTGCCTTTTATTTTATTACCGTCCACTTCAACCTTAGTTATGTAAATTGTTGATTTTTGTGTATTCTAAGTTAAATTGTATTTATGTACTTTTATTACTTTTATTTGGTATTTATTCTGTTAGTATTTATAATATAAAATTTCTACTTAGTTGTTAAAACTCTTTTACGTTTTTTGACAATTTTTCCTTTTTATCTTGTATCCTCCTTCAGATGTACTCGTCGAGTCCAGGTCAATTTTCACTGAGAATATCAAATACGTCATACAATTATTGAGCTTTTTAATCAATCAACTTAACTAAATGTTAACGAATTAATTAAACAAACAGCTTCTACATTAGGAATATATGTTTTAAAAAATTGAGGAATACAGCAATAAATGGTCCCAAACATCATCAGTTTATAGTGATAAGAATGGCCCCACCGGCCAAATGTTAAATTCAGTTTGTAACCAACTCCCAAAAGGTTTGATTATATTCTTGCCTCCTACCTGCTTCTACAAAGAACCAAACCAATAATCACATTTCCGATTAAAGGTTAACTTCAGTCAAATTAGGTAAACATGAATGTTCGATTAATAGAGCAGTTACGCTTGGTTACCAGAATTAATATTTATCAATTTGTTCAATAGTGCTGCGCATGGATCCCTTTCGTGCGAAACGTGTTGGGGTTACAGATAGTGAATTGAGACGCTTCGAATCACATTGAGTATGATTCGAAGTTTAAAACACTTGAACGTCTTGATTGAGAACCGTATGTTATACCTAGACGTCGACACGCGAGACGCGACAGTTAACGGTTAGTTCAGACACGGCGGAAATCGCGTGGAACTTATTGACATTGACGTCTTCATATTCACAGATTCTGCCGTGTCTGAACCAGCTCGAAGACGTCAATGTAAATAAGCTCAGCGCGGTTTCCGCCGCGCCATGTCTGAACTAGCCCTTACAGTCGCCGGTACACAACGGCGACACGCACTAACATCGATGGCCTCATGATATCGACAACTCATGATCGCAACATGGAGGAATTCGCGAAATACGGTGGGTGTAAAACAGGCATGTCCAGAAGTAGCTCACTTGGAGGCAAATTCGAGGGAGACGTCTACTTCTCCCGCCCGTGCGTCTCGCTCCCCGTGGCGGCCATAGTCCTCCGAGCTCCTCAGACCCGTGCCTACCGCTTGCGGTATGTACTGCGCGTGGTGCTTTGGGACGACTCTGATACCTATAGGTTTCCACATCACCCATGAGGTACTATGGTCAATGCGTTTTTTTTTTGTCACTGCTATCCCCTAGGCCTATTCCACTGCGTCGCACGATAATTTCGAAATAATAAATTTGGAAAATAGTTTTTATTATACTGTCAAAATTTTACTGACAATTAGGAAAGCTTGCTTATTGCGCTGTTGAAAGGTTGACTATTGCGCATTTTCACTAGTACTGCTTGGCAAATCCGAAATTTCGAAATGGAGATTGGACGTTGATATCCGCATCAAAGATGATAGCGATGAATCGCTCAGCAGTGTACGTTGCTCTGTTTTAATGCTAATATTTTCCAAACTTATTTTTTCGAAATTATCGTGCGACGCAGTGGAATAGGCCTATAGGAGATAGCACTGACAAAAAAAACGCATTGACCATAGTACCTCATGGGTGATGTGGAAACCCATTGGTATGAGAGTCGCCCCAAAGCGCCACGCGCAGTACATACCGCAATCGGTAGGCACGGGTCTGAGGAGCTCGGAGGACTATGGCCGCCACGGGGAGCGAGACGCGCGGGCGAGAGGCATCTCCCTCGAATTTGCCTCCAAGTGAGCTACTTCTGGACATGCCTGGTGTAAAACGTATTCTTACACCTTTAAAAATTGAATAAATTTTTAAAATTGTATCAAACGACTTCAGCTTTTGTGAGATGTTAGAAGGATTAGTTACTAAGTAGCCTGTAAGTAATTGATTCTAAAAATTGCTATTGGTCGGAATTGCGACGTAAACAATAAAGATAACAATTTTCAACTCTTTTATCCGCGTCTGTAATGAAAATTTAAAAGACGCCTTTTATAGGTCTAAGTGTTATACACATGTACAAAATTTCATCGAAGTCCGTTAATGTTGTTATGAAATACAAATATTACAAGATGAAAACTGAAGAGTGAAAGTAGCAATTTTCGTCCTTTTCAGGGAATTTGGCCCTTATGTAATCACCTTTAAATGTTTGTAACCCATAACAACGTTGACCGATTTCGATGAAGTTTTGTACATGTGTATAACTTACTTATTGTTAGACCTACAAAAGGCGCCTTTTAAATTTTCATTACAAACGCGGATAAAAGAGTTAAAAATTGTAATCTTCAATGTTTTCGTTGCAATTCCGACCAATAGTGATTTTTAGAAAAAAAATATTTACATGTTAGCTAGTAAACCAATCCTTCTAACGTCTCGAAAAAACTGAAGTCGTTTGATCCGGTTTTAAAAAAGTTATTTGTTTTTGAAAGGTGTACGAATCCGTTTTACCACCCACTACATCGATCAATCATCGCCGAATCGCGTGCCCTCGGTCGACTACCCTGACATAGACACATTTTCCGTGAAAAACACATCCGAACGATATTTAACCCACTGACCCATTATATAGCCTCCCGGTAACATCCGATCAAAGGTATCAAATGTCGAATGACCAATATCGCCAGTGTCCAGAGGTTGTCGACTGGTGGTTTTCGTCGGTGCCGTCGCATTGTCTGCCTGCCCCGTTGGTTCCCGTAAAAGGCGAGCAGGAAGAAAGTTATCGTTCGGCGCGTTTTCGTTTACGATGGCAAATTCCAGACCGCTCGCGACCGCGATAAGCGCCCAACGATTCCGCGTGTGTTTCCTTTTTTACCAATTTGCGTGGCTGCTCCGCGGGGACTTTCCCGTTCGCGGCCACGAAACGATAAGATAACCGCGACCAAAGGATGAACTGATTCGCGCGTCGTTTTCCTGGTGACGTAGCCGTTGTTCCACGCCTTTGGAATTCGTAACGCGACGCTTTCACGGTGAGCGGAACGCGATACGATTACAAGCAGAGTCGACCTCCCCCGGGAATCGATCCGCGAGTTGCGAAATTAGTCGCCGGAATCGCCTACTCGCGGGTTTTCGAGTCGATGTTTGCCGGGAATCCCCGAGATTCGCGGCGTTGCCTCGCTAACTGTTCAGCGCCACGCCCAATTCCACCTGACAAACCTCTACTATTGGAGATATAAGATGTTTCGCGCACTTTGCTAATCTCTTCTTTAATATCGAGGTTCTTTGTTTGACGGCGGCTGAAATATTTGAATGAGACGAAGGCTCGTCTGTAAGGCTGTGTAGCAATTTTCTGTTCGCAACAACAAGATCCGACCAATTTTACTTTCGTTTAATCGCTTTTCACTACCCATTTTTTAGTTACTCTAGCATTAGATGCACTAGTATTGTAGCTAAATGAAAGATTTACATGTCCGCTTTGCTAACATATCCATTACATCACTGCATCACGCATCACACTAGGATTGGGCCAAATGTGATGAAAAGTATAATACATTGTGAATATAGTACGTTTCAAAGAAAAGTGGTACAAAATAAAGCTACAATGATACCACTGCATCTCATTTTTTATACGTATATTTTTTTGTAGCTTTGGCACTCTGAATTAATTTATTGTCTTTAAGAAATACATCAAAAACTTTATTGCACTGTCCGTTCAAATTAATAATATATGTCCCCGCGGTGGTGGGGATAAAACTTCGACATTCACGACATAGATCTTTGCGACACTCACGGAGAGAATACTCTAATCGGCTTTTCAATAGCTGTGCTGTACTAAAAGGAACCTTAAAAATCTTCTTTTACATAATATGTAATCCCAAACGGAATAATTAGATAATGTTACTGACGGTGACTTGTTGGTTCACGATTGAAGTTGCTTTTGGTGTTGAGAGAACCATTACAAAATTTTTAACCATAGATGTTCGAAAATTATGGAATAATCAAATCTATCAAACGTTCTATTATCTTGTGCGACTCTGTAAGTGCGACGATTTTTCTTCCGCGGTTTCTTTTCCGAAATAAAGCGACAAACCGCGGCAGTAGTTCAGAGTTAACGGCGGCAAACGACCAGCGTATTTCTGGAAATTGGTCAATTTCCGGACAAATGGTGCAATTCACCGAACCCCGGCCCTTTTCTCGCGCTCGAGAAAAATTCCTCCGTGCGGCTGGCGTGTGGAGCTCATTTGACTTTCATAATGGTCGCGAGGGACAAGTAAGACCACGCGTTTACATACATTCCCCCGGAACACACTGGCCGGCCTTTAGTCGGTAAGGAATCGAGCAAAAATTAAGGCCATCCCAGCGATAATCGATTCGTAAAAATACGATTGATTTAGCACAGCCGTGTCGGCTTAATTGTGCAACCTTGACTCGTCGCAATGGCTGACAATCCGCGGATTAACCCCTCACCTAGCAACATCGAGTGAGACCAGTAATAAAGATTCCAAACCAATGAGTTATTTATTATATAAGCTGTCCATTGTTTTACTGCAACAGGAAACACTATCTTTTTTTGTTACCTTTCTTATGTGACACAAAATACTATATTTCTGTCGATTCGCTAAGATTTAATGTTGCTGTAAAAACAAAGGTTACGCGAATTAAATGAGCTAAACATTTCACTGAGAACTAACTTTGATTTGTGTCATATACATATAAGGTGCGGCCGAATGAAGAGCAGGCACGAGGTGATTGCTTGTGACTACATAAGAAAAAACTATAGAATACAATCTTTTCATTCGAAGCTTCGTTTTTGAGAAAACTGAATTGAAAATGCAGCGAATACGTGTGCTATTATATGTATAGGAACCGTCTGACAAGTCTGATCACGACCAACCAATTCTACTTCCTGCATATACTAAAGCACGCGAACCCGTCAGATCTTGAAACTGGATTTTCTGGAAAACGAAGTGCCAAAGAAAAAATGTTATTCCTTGAATCACCCCCTGCCTGCTTGTACATGTTATTCAGCCGTGCCCTGTACAGTGTAAGTATGTAATCATTATGAGCTGTCGCGTCATTAGCGCATTCGCTGGGCGATCGATAGCTAGGGAATTCGAAGTTCGGGGGTTAAATTCGGTGCTGCTTTCAGAGCATATACCAGACACCGTTTACATACCCCGTTTATACCAGGCAGACAAAGTAATCTGTATACTATGCGTATATAAATATATATGTGTGTGTGTGTCGGGTGTGTCTTCTCTAGCATCTAGTTCATTGTGAAACATCCGATAGAGACGATCGGTAATAATCCGTAAAGCAATTGAACACTAAATTTCGAATTATGAGTAAAGCGTCAATATTTAAACCAGGTGTGGACACATTTTATTTATTTGAAATAAGGTAACAAATAATCATTTGAAATGATGAATTAGTTTAAATACTTTATTATTTGTATTTCACAAATAACATACGAAATTAATTTTCACTGGGCGTTTATATATTATGTGTTAATTGTTGTAGCATAATGGCTGAAGTTTAGCTGCATTGGCTTCTAAAATTATTTTTTAGTACACGAAATCAATAGACTTTTGGAAAGTACGAATTATTTGATCAAATAAAAGTTGAAATAAAAAATTATTTGAATTTCAATTGAAATTCAAATTATGAAATAGTTTTCAAGAAATTCATTAACCGTTCACATAAATTAATATATGATTATTTCAAACGATATGTAGTCACAAATATAATATATTATTTTATTGATTATTTTTCAAATAATTTATTTCGAGAATGTCCAAACCCTGGTGTCGAGTTTGACGATTGTTAGAATTTGTTCGGATGAAGATTCGATGTTCGTAACGCGGCTGGTGCACCTCGAATTCCAATTTCTGATGACGACAGAGCGCTACCCTAACAGCCGCGTTCATCGGTGCGCGTGGTATCGTGGTGGGGAAACCCCGGCGGATCGTTAGCGGGTCTTCAAACGAAATATAATAGAAAATCTTCGGAGGAGAACGAAGCTAATCATAGCGCGCTGTGAAAGACGGGGGCTTCGTTCAAGCTCCTTTATGTAAACCTTGAGACTAGATCCGGATTCTTGAAAGGCGTTGGGAGAGAGAGGGGGAGCCTGCCCGAGGGAAACGAGGACAGGCAATCGAAGAAGGAGGAGGAAGAGAGAGAGAGAAGAAGTAGGAGAGTAAAACGTTGCGAACGAAAGAAAGAGAAGGAAGAGGAGCGACAGAGAGACTGACAGAGGGAAACGTAGACGGTGAAAAGGAGAGGGAGCCCCAGACTCTCGAAGGAAAGGGATATACTCCTATTCGGTTAAAGAGCCGCGACTTGGTGGCGCGGGATAGCAAGAGGGAAAAGCAAGCACGTCGGCGAAAGTGTTCTTGTGCACTGCACTCGTTGGCCCTCACCTCCAGCAACGAACGAATTTAATGGCGACCGCGAAAAAAGAGAAGCTGTTTTATCGCAATCGTTGCCACGTTCGGGCAAATTTATCGTGAGGCGAAGCTTGAATTTGATCGCAAGAGTCTGCACACCATCGATTTTCACTGCGAAGTCGCCCGCTAGCACGGATCAGGGGAATATTCTCCTCGATGAACTCTCTCGAGTTATTTTCAAGCTAGATATAATCCCAAATAATCATAACTAGACTGCCGATTTGATACATTTATGTCAATTTCAAATAGAGGAAAAATTAAAAGAGTTTAATAACATGAATTTTATTTTGCACAAAGATCCGCAGTCTAATCATAGCTTTATATTTTGGAAGATGAAGGTTCGTGAAATTCTTATGTAGCAAGCGACGAAAAAACACCAAATTGTTATTTACCTTCATTCGTCCGTACGCCGAATATTCGAGACGACTGTCTACTTCATAGATAGTGAAACGAATAACATCAATTGCAGTTTTCTTTTTAACTTTGAAGTCACACATCGATATATCAATATTTTGAGTCTGGTCTTATTTTTAGCCACATGATGACAGAAGTACATATTTGGTTCTGCTGTGTCTCGTTTGTAACGAGATTGCGCATCACTATTCTCAATTTTTACTCTGCTTCATATTAGAGTTATTTCATATTCGATCTGTCTCTAGAGGATAATATTTTCTGTTTTCAAGCCACTCCAATTTCTTCACATTCATAACAAAATTTCGTACTACAGAGATCTAATGATAAATTATATAAAATAATTTCAAGTAGATCGTTTGAACAGAAACGAACAGTCGTCTCGCAAATCAGTTTACTTAAACAAAAAGACGCGCTACGAATGATCCAACAAATTGCGATCACCTTGCGTGCATGCTTCACAAGGATGTCGCATCTCGTGATTCCGTCAGGGATAGAATTCTCGAATGCGATGTCCTTTGAAAATCTGTTTCTTTCCGGCATGGCGGACAATATGTACAGTATGTAACAAAAGTAAGTAAATAGTCCTAGTGCTAACAAACAAACTAGTCGAATCGAGGTAAATATTTAATATTAATACAACAACGCTATTTTCTATTTATATTATGTAAGAATACTTAAATAACTGCTGTGATAAAATTTTCTATTAATTAATAATACACTCAAAAAAAGACTACAGCTTATGTGATTAACGCATGCTACAAAAGTAAGTGAACATGAATTATATTAACAAATTAGTATCCGCAACGATGACCATTCCAGAAAAACATGTTTGCCAATCGATCAACTAAAGAGAGCGTGTATTTCTTACATTCTTCAACTGAAAATAATTGCCACGTTTTCTCTATTAGTTCTTGTAATTCATTTAATTCTCGTTTCTACGATGCTTAACTTTAAAGTTGCCCTAGTATTTTTGATAGGCGACAAGCCAAGGTTATCTGGAGGTCATTCGTTGCAAGATAAAATCGTCTCCTATGAGACGCCTTCCTACTGGTATTATTACGTCTTGTAATAGTTTAAAGTAAATCTTGAGAGTTTACTTTCACATTTGTCTATGTTTCTTCCAATAACTATATATTGGTAACAACAAAGTAGAATTTTATTTCAGTACGTAGGATATTAATAACATACATATTTAGTAGATTCTGTTCGAAATATCCATCACGAGTCTGACTCGTTGTTATAGTGCAAGAGATTAGAGAAAGAATGTGATTTTCAAATCAACTTTACAGTCTTGAAAAATTTGTTTAACCCCTTGCCATACCATTTTCTTTACGGCTACAATAATTATAACGTCGTCATCTTCAAATATGCCACAGAAGAAGAAAGAAAATTTATTTGTCTGCACGACTACATTTACTTCAATGCTTAAAAATTGATTACACAAAAGTAAAATTTTATTTCGTCAGAAAATAAAGGTATAACATTCATCTTTGTTAGACTTTATCTAAAATCTTCATCACGGGTCTGACTCATTAAGATACGACAAGGGGTTAACAATATACTAATATGTATGATCTAAATACAAACTCAAAATGTTTATTTACTTGTGTAACATCTGCAATAACTACGTTTTAACGAATAGAACGCAATAGTCTTAATACGCAATGGACTCTTGCAGTCCATATACGAAAAACAATTCAGAAACATTACTCTCGCGTTCGTTGTCCTCGTTGCTATGGTACCAATTTCTAGGTCCCCGAAAAATTTATTAAAACGTTAGATATGTTCACGATTACTTGTTTTTGTTGCATACTGTATAATACGGACTTTGAACGGAAGGATAATATGGCGAGCCATGGTGGCAATCGAAGTGGTTTTACGGGAACGCGCGGCGCGGCGCGGCGCAGACTCTCGCATCGGTTCCGCGAGGGCCTCGATAAAAATGACCTCGTTTCTGTCAAACGGAGATTAAGTAACTACAGTCGGCCGCAAACATAATTGGCCACTCTTTAAAAACTAATAACTTTTTTAAAATTGGACCAAACGACTTGAGTTTTTTTAGATGATTTAACATTACAAGATGAAAGCTTAAGGGTGAAAGTCGCAGATATTTGGCCTTTTCGGGGAACTTCGTCCTTATGTAATCACCTTTAAATGTTTGTAACTCATAACAACGTTAACCGATTTCGATGAAACTTTGTGCATGTGTATAACTTATATCTACAAAAGGCGCCTTTAAATTTTCATTACAGACGCGGATAAAAAAGTTAAAAATTTCCAAAAAATTTAGTTTAAATGCTACCTAGCAAACTAATTCTTCTAACATTTGAAAAGAGTTCAAGTCCAATTTTAAAAGAGTTATTAGTTTTGAAACGGTGGCCAATGACTTTTGCGGCCGACTGTATGTACCAGTCGCGATATACTTCCTTTCACTGCGGAGCTCCGCGCGCATAAGAAACGTGTCCGTCGGTGCTCATTTTCCTCCTTCGTCGCTCGCAGCCGCGGCTCTTTTTCCTCGCGTTTCTTGCTCGAACCACGCTCCGCTCGACGAGAATAAAATTCGTGCGTGACCAACCGCGCCTCGAATTCTCCTGCGTGCCATTACCGGGCCGCTAATCTTTCTGAAAACCTTAATTTCTATAAATCCGCTCGTAAAAACTACCGTCGAATACACCTACGTGGCGCCCCGTCTTTTCGACAAAGTTCAGCAAGCTGCAAGTTACGCGATTTCGCAATCTTTCGAGCTAGCTTTAAACTTTCGGATGCTACTCGATAGCTTGACTTCAAATCTCTTTTTGCGACTTCCAAGTCGTGATCTGGGGAAAACTTCAAACTCGAAGAAAAGATGTTATGTGACCGCAGACTCGTTCACCCGTTGCGCTATGATTTATTTTATGGTTACAGCGATTACCACTGCTTCGCCGTGCAAAACGTTCCAGAAGAAAGAGAACGTCGATATCTAGTGTGTGCGTCTATATGTATTTTTTGAGTGATTAAATATCGATGACAGAGAAATGGAATTTTATTCCGGTTTAAAGGAAATTAATCTTCTAAGGGGTTTACGTTTCATAAATAAAATTATGACAAGCGTTTGACACAACAACGATCTGGTTTTTCTTCAATAGGAAACAGAGCTGGTGGTTACTTTAGTTCCATTTCAAAGTACTGTTCGTTATTACGATTGACGTGTACGAAGTATTGAACCAACTACTTTTGGAATTTTTTAGCAATTTTCAGAATCTATGCATACAAATTAAGATAAATGTCGGCGATACATAAAAACCCCACTCTGGGCTACATAAAAAGTATTTGTTTACGACTTTTTAAGCTTGCGTTTACGCGACTACTTTCCACTTATTTCAGGTTTCACATTCACGAAAATATCTCGCATGGCGTCCTCGAGAAATAGTACACCGCCACTCACTCGTGCGAAAGTTCCATCAAAACGTTAGAATCACTCAACTTTATTATAGCAGCTTATTTTTCAAAAGATGCTACCTGGCGGGTATAGGTACACCGTAGGCCATAGTATAAATGTGAACTCCATGACAATTACTTCAGACTGATGATATTTGGGTCATTGATGTAGAATAGACACCTGTGCTGACTAATTTTACAATCATTGATCTCTCCTTTAATAAATACATCGTCCAAAATACAAAATACAGACATATTATTCTCATATTGGTACTGCAGAACGATGCTATCAGAGCTGGGTAAAATACTATTTCAAATGGTAAATAGTAACTAATTTATCTTATTTTAAATCATACGTGCAGTTTTAAAAATAAAATATTTTATCTTTTGAAAATAAAATTTGGCTACGTGTCATTTGGAATAATCATACATTAGTTTATTTAAAAAGCCAAAAGTAAAATTCAAATGAAATAAGAATAACTTTCATTTCATCTTTCATTTGATCAAACGACGTCACATTATTTATTATTTCATTTGAAGAATGTAATTGAAATGAAATATTATTTGAAAATATTTTATTTTATTTCAACGCTAAATGAAAATGAACTTTTTATGTTATTTGTAAAATATAAATAATAAAGTATTTAGAATAACGAATTATTTCAAATTATTTTTTGTTATTTTATTTCAAATGAAATATGCCCAACCCTGCTATAGTCGCCCATTGTAAGGAAAGGATTAATGTTATATTTGTCGACGGGCGTTTGTATTTGTACAACCTAGTTAGATCATCGTACGAGTAGCAGCAAAGGCTCCAGAAGTTCAATGTTGCATTACAAAAACGCCAGTGATATTTCGGGGAAGAGGTGGGGCCTCATCTACGAAAGATTCGACCGGAGAGGATTTCTCACCTGGTAGCCAGTAGTCCGAGAGCATCTTTTTTGTGTCTATTCCTTTCTTTCTTTCTTCCTTCTTCTTCGCCAGCTCGTATCTTTCTTCGATGCTGATGGTACTGGTACCGGTGTGTCTTGCCTCTCCTTTTCTTTTCTTCTGTCCGGCGTTCTCCCTTCCTCCTCTTCCTACCTCCTTCTACATCGAGCCGAAGGTATGTAGGCTGTGCCACATCCTTGCCCGGAAACCGTTACATTGCTGGCTTTACACTCAATGGAGCTCGCCTTACCGTTGTTCCCCATACACGAATTTCCTTTGGCTTCGTTACTATCGCGGCCTGGCGAGGTGGTATGGCGTTTCTCAACGAAAATCGAATGACGAAACGGAAATGATTTACAACGATCGAACTTACTTTCGAAACGCTGCGCTCGCCCGACATCGATCGTTTTCTTCCGATTTCGGGACACCGTAATCTGCCGTAATTCGTCACCTGACAAGTCGAGACGCTTTCTTTCGAATCCCCGATGCGAGAGTTTCACTGTATGTATGTAACTACCTCGTTCGGCTTCGAGCTTCCGTTGCCATTGTCTCGGCCTGAAATGCCTGTCTCGCACTTCGACCGAGAATCATTTTTATCACGAATAACTTTCTCGTGAATCCAACGTATGAAAGGCACGGGAATCACGGTTGTAGGAATGCACGATGAATTTAACCTACGCGTCCATTCTCGGCCGGATGCTGTCGGAACTTCAGTCATTCGACGCGACTCGCTTGCGATTATTATTGTTATAACATGCCGGAATGTGATAAGATACTTATTAGTATACTGTGGATCTTTATACAAAATCAAAATTGTCTGTGTTAATTGCGAGCTGGTGGAATGAAATAAAAATTCCGGTACTTTCTTAATCGTTTGAATAAGTTGATATGATAATATGTCGATAATCTTAAATCCCTTTTGTCTTTTTAGTGTTTCACGTTTCATTTACTCCTTGTTGTCGTAAATGCATGAAATCTACCATCTATTTATTAGCAAATTTACGAGCAAGCTAAAAAGTAGTATTTGGTCAATTCTTCGGAGCACAGAGACTCGGGAATGAACCCTTTGTTCTCGGAGCTATTTCAACTAAAAAACCAAACATTTCTGCTAACCTAGAATATTTCCATCGTACATACATTTTTTTCATTATATGCGTACGAAACTGATATAGTACCTCATACAATATTTAAATGTTTAGTAATTTACTACATAGAAACAAATTTAATCATGTAAACAATATTCTGAATAATGGTGTAGCAATTTTTAGTGGCGCCTCAGAGTCGCCATTTGAGTGCTAAGGGTTAATGGTAGCAACACAGAAATTCGATTATTATAGTAACTTCCAGTCAATAAAGAGTCAAGCTGCTTTTAATATTGTCTTGATCAGCAAAGCAAGACGCAAATAAATTGTACCAGCTCGAATGCGTATAAGTGCGTTAAAATTTGGATGCTCTATAACAGGCCCCGCTTAGGTCCTCCCCCCACTCTTAGACTTCATCAATATAATGCATAGTAATGGGAAGCTCCCACCACGAGAGCCACGCGGCGCGCGCAGCACTCACTAACTCTACGGCCGTGCGTAGTAGTGGGAAGAGGTTCAATGGTGGGGACCTTGCAGTTCTTGGAGAGGAATACGTTGGAATTCCCTGCTCTATAATAAAGCATTGGGACAATTTATTTCACTTCCAGATTCAGTCTTCAGAACTCTATGTTCATTCACGGAATGATCCGAATGCACTAGTACATTCCGATAGTTTGAAGAGAAATGTTCAGTTAAACTTGGCAATATGCATAAAGTTCTTCAGACTAATCACCGTTAAACGATGAAGATTCAACATTCCACTCAACATAACTTTACAACCCAAACCCAAAATAAAATTTTTCTATCTGAATTTCAACAAATTGAAACGAAATAAAAATTGATTTTCTTTCTTAATATGTTTAATACGTTGAAGATAATACAACACTATTTTTAAATTCGTTTCATGCTTTTACTGTTTTAAATTACACATATTCATTTTTGTCAGAAATGCATCCAATCCGATTACTTCCGATTCGCTAAGCACCTCAAATATCAGTTGTCGCAAAACAGTCTGTGTAAACGTCTCTATCAAAGCATCGCGCTGTAAATCGATCTCTAAAAACACTTGGCATTCGCGTGTTTCATTCGCCAGTTTCACGCGCACATATCGAATCGAGCCCGTTCTGAGACACGAATGAATAAACGATGATTGGCATAACTACCGTTCACGAGCGTTTAAGCAGCGAGTAACAATTTTTCTTCGATTCCTCGACGACGCACAGCAGTACGTATACTAATAATTTAGCGGGAATAAATTGGATACGTGACCCATCCAACATGAATGGGAATATTGTACAGATTTCTATACACAATTTTTCTAAAACATATTTACACAATCCTGTAATTATTGCGAAAGGGTCACTATACTCCAATTTTGATAAAATTTAAATATGTTATGCAGCAACACATTTTGAACAACTTTTTCCTTTTCCAATATAGGGGGGTCGCTTTTAGTTTTCGAGATATTCGCAAAAAACTATTGCTAATACTGTATTGAATTTTCTCTCTTGGATCTTCCTGACGGAGGCCTTCTTCGCCCCCTCCACGACCTAACCACAACTCATTCTATTCACATGATTTTTCCATTACTAGATTAAATTCTGGATGACAGCAAAGATTATGCGAATAGAATAAGTTGTGGTTAGGTTGCGGAGTGGACAGAGACGTCCGGCCGTTAGGACGCGAGCACGCATACGAAAATTCAAGATTAGTCTTTCAAAATTGAAAACTCACCCTATATAGAGTGAAACTCTGTTTTTTCTCTCATCCCCACAACTTGTTTATAAAGAAAAGTAAACAGACACCCCACCGGAGCAGCCTTACATTTCCACGGAGCGTGCAACAATATGGAAAATTCAATATAGTATTAGCAATAGTTTTTTGCAAATATCTCGAAAACCAAAAGCGAACCCCCTATATACGAAAAGGAAAAAGTTGTTTAAAATATCAAAATCTATAACATATTTAAATTTCATCAAAATCGAAGTATAGTGATCCTTTCGCAATAATTACCCACAATCCATTAAGACTTTTCGAAAATTCCTCCAATCGTCAAAAAATTCAGATCGTGAAATAGTAATCACTGTTATTAAAAATATAAATATTGTTCATTTCCGCATAGGTGGTTCGGAACCCACCGTAATAAACAGTAGGTCCCGTTGAAAAGTAGGCTGAAATAGGCTGAAAAATTAGGCGATAGTGAAGAGTGGACAAAGTGGAAGAAGAGGGAGAATGGTAAAATAGATTTGAAACCCTGAGCTGACCAAATATCAGTACCTATCCTTTTAATTTCCGCATAATAAAATTTACATGAAAAGTTATGCCAATGATACCCTAATGCTATCAACAAAAATTGTCTCATTTTTTTTATGTTTATTGCTTACGTTTAGCTTTTTGAATATTGCATATCTAACCTTAATAATAAAAATAATTGACGGAATTAATTAAGACAAAAGAACGTACCTTTGCCGTTAGTTTTCATTAATTGGATGTAAGAGCTTGTATGGACTTCCTTACAGAATGTAGAAAAATATGAATTTAGATTGCTTATACATTTCTGGGGATGAAAAAGACTTTGGAATTAATATGTTAATATTTTGACTGTCTAGGCATTGCTTCATACGACTGGCATCTATTTTTTACGAAATTACGTTATGAGTTTTGTCCAGCTAATTATCATTGATCGCAACACTGTGCAACGGAGCGAATAGAAACTGACCGCGTTGAAAGTAAAGCACATATGTTCACATCGAATTTACGCTGGTTGTATCTCTACGGCGAAAACAGAGGAGGCGTCCGGAACAGCACGGTTTTCTAATTTCTCGACACTACCGGCACACGTGTTGCCCTCTGTGGTTGTTTACAAAAGCAACCGGTCGCCGCATATGACACTTGATCGACGGACAACATTCCGCCAGCACCGATTTCCGAATTCTCGATCGCAGCCACGACTCTGGCCTTATTTAGCAATGAGAAATCTCATTGCCAATTGGCTTTCTTCGCGTTTCTGGCCGCAGCCATGCGGCTCCTACTGGTTTTGCGGCGAAGCCAACGCCGCAGTTAATTAATAAATCATTTTGAATTTGCCGCGAAGATTTTCGTGGAGATCTTAACTTCAAAATGAGTTTACCGGGAAATAAGCTCATTATACTAGTCGTTCTTTTCCGTTTGCTATACTTTACGCTATAATTGACATATGCAGTGCCATTAATTTTGTGACAGCGGTTTTCAAGCAAACTGATAGCGTCGGTGACCGGTGTCCACCGCGGCAGTAAACGTGTTAATATTTTAACTCTTGCCCGCAAATGATTAATAACAAAACCATCGTGTCACAAATCATCCGAGACGGCAAAGATAACGAAGAAGCCAGCAGGATTAGACAAAGGAGTCGAGCTAATCCGATTCAGGCTAGATTTTCAAGAACAACTTAGCTTAATCCCACCCGGAACCTATGGCTCGATAATCATTACCCTCGCGACGATACCTTGCGAGAAGGAGGAAATGTATAGATAAAAGAGTGATTCATGCTCCGGGAACGGCGAAGGAGAAAAAGATACCCGCAGAGCTGTCGTGTATACGTATCGCGAGGCGCGGCGGCGTAATTAACGCTCGATTATTATTTCACCATAACCTCGATTGAGGTGGAGCGGCTGTCTTCGGAATGTCGCCGGTCGTCTGCTAGTCTGGATGGATCTTTCCTCGGCGACGCGGGCTGTAATTGCCCGCGGTGTTGTCCATTAGTTGTGCGGAAGGGAAATTGGGCGGGAGCGTTGAAATCTAGGAAGCTTGCTTTGACGGAGCGTTAAATAACAGCCCGAGTTTCGCGAAGCGCCACGCACACGAGGAGGGAAAACGCCGCCGGTCGTGTCTGTGCGTGGTCGTGATTGCTGGGTGCGCGAGAGAAGACCAGTGTTCGCGTTGCACCCGTGGAAGTGGGCCGAGAATTATTTATACGTCGGTCGGCACAGCTGATCTCCGGCGTCCTCTCCTACCTTTTCTCTTTGACTGTATTTTTGTGCGGCCAGCCGACAGATCGCTCGCACAGGGAAGACCACGGCCGACAGAGACCGAACGAGCGGGTGAGAGCGAGCGAGGAAGAGGAGACTGGGTCTCCTCGTACCAGAACGAAAAAGCATATTCGATCTGGTGCCGCTAAAAATAGTGACACCCGACTGAAATAAACGCAGCGTCGCAACGCGTCGACAAAGGATCTCTCTCGGCGCTCGTGACGCTCCTCCACCTCCGACTCCACCTACAATCTCCTCCGCCCCCGCTTCTTCAGCCGCCGACGCCGCAATTCTCTGCTGTCCTCCCTCTCCGACACCCCCTTTTCTCAACGTCGTTTCTGTCTTCTGGCCTTCTCTGGTGTCTTCGTGAAATTACCGGCAAATTGTTGGACAGGATAGTTACTCTTCTGCCCGAACGACCGGTTCCTTTGTCATCGGAAATTTTAATTAACGGGGTGTCCTTCTGTTGGACGTTGCTGCTTGGCTTGCGCCAGATACCTTGGCTGCGACGAGCAAAAGATCTCTACGGAGTACTTGCTTATGGTTTTATCGGACCCGATGCGTTCTTTAATTTTCTTGGTATTTGAAATGATCGTACGCTACAGTAGCAAAAGTTAGTGTATAGAAATTTTGTTGCAGTCATGTGAGACACCAGCATACTAGTTGAAATGGATTACCGTGGTTCGATGATTAACCATAAACTGGAATACACTTAACATGTCGCTATAACATTAACTAATAACTAGACTACGGGTTTTATGCATGTATAACAAAAATTAGCAGAAGCAATTTAAAGCAGTTGATAAATTAAAACAATTTAAGAATTTCAATGTTTTAGATTCAGCTTATTAAAATTATAATAGAAAAAAGAGACTTCTATTTATTTGGCTTTTGCTTGTTACAATTTATGCAAATAATTTTTATTTTGCAAAAAGGTCTGCAGTCTATTAATAACTAATTGCGGACAACGTTTTCTTAAAATACCAATAACATCTTTCCTCAGAGAACTGTATTATCAATGAAATTGTTAAGTCCAGGGGAAAATGGACAATCTGTACTTTTCTTGTTGTAATCTTTGTGATTTTTGTAATTTCAAAAAGTAAATGCAAGGTACTGATATCTTTAATGCAAGAAATCGTGATGACATCCTTTGCGTTCCACAAACTGAAATGTTTAATTTTCAATTTTCTCCACGTTTTCGAGCAATTTGTCTAGCGTGGGCGTCGTTGCATGTCGTATTTACACGTCCATTCGTCTTCGACGGTAACACCTGGCTCATCAGGAAGCAACAGCGACATCGGCCAATTAATCAACATTATAAATCTTGCAACGACTACTCCGAAAATCGCATCATGGGGAAGAAATGAGATTACGAGAAGGGTTGAGGAACGGGAGCAAACAAGAGGTGCAGAAGAACGTTCCGAGGCGACGCGCCGCGCCGCACAGTGGTCGATTTTTCGAAAAAGTGGGACAGAAATCTGTATGGCCTGAAAATTTAATCTATTTGCGTACAATAAAATTGAATGCGTTAATCTTCGTTGATAGATGTTTCATTCTTTTCAAGTAATGACTAACACCACCATCGATCGTGATGGGGTTTTCCAATGAAAACCCCATCAGGTCTTGTTTAGAGAATATACAAGGTTGGCATATTTATGAAACGCCTGAAAATCAGCCTTTACGCTGCCAAGCTTAATATTTACATTGATATGCCAATTTTTCTTTATATAATTTGTTCTTTACACACTACGAATTAGTATTAGAGGTACATTAGCCATAATTTTCTGCCAGATGCTCAGATGTTTTTATTTTTGTCCGTATTTTTGTAATTATCGACCAATATGCGCTGTGCCTACGTCGCGTCAAGCAGTTCGTAAAATGATTTCACCCACGTTGTAATTCGATTACGATTCCCGTTCGAAAATCAATTTTAATCATTCCGTCGAAGGGTAAGTGCAATATTTAGCACGGCGCGGGCTGCGTTAACGTGCGTGGATGGCTGCGCGTACACGTTAGCGGCTATTGGGATGGAAAGGGGGATGGGTTGACGAAGGAGGAGAGGGGGAAGATGAGGGCGTTGTGATGATGAGTGGGATCAGAGGGGTTGTGAGGGAGGGATACTGGCGTGCGTAGAATTCGACAACAGGGCGCCGTGTGACGTCACCGGTCGTCAATATTACACCCTTGAGAGAGAGCGAGAGAGAGAAAGAGAGAGAGAGAAGCCGGTCCGCTGTGGGATCGGGCAACACACCCCCTATCAGCATGCGCTGCGGCGCGTTGTCCTCTGGTGTGACGTCAGAATAATCGTTACAGGTCGGTCAGCTCTCTCTCTCTCTCTCTCTCTCTCTCTCTCTCTCTCTCTCTCTCTCTCTCTCTTTCTCTCCACCTCCCTCTCGCTCGTCTCTTTCTCTCTCGATCGGACACGGTGCAACTTATCGAGCAACGATGACGTCACCACCGTCCATTTTCAACTTTCTCCGCTTTTTCGGAAAGGCGTAACTTAAACGGCGCCGACGTTAGCCGGCTTTTATAACCGCAGCGTTTTCGAACCGATCGCATTTTTTTTCTCTCACCGAACAGTGTTCTAAAATCGTAATGACCGTCGAACGCTTTTGCAATTGAAATACGTGTACAATATCGAAAAATTCTATTGAATACATGAATCCGTTGATGATTACTGATACGAGCCGAGGGCTAAGCGGGTGATGCGTGACCGAGGTTATATAATTAGGAGACTTGGTTTTGTGGACTGGCCGGTGTGTATTTCACCACCGGGTCGCCACCTGGCCAAGGTATGGAGCAATGGACTGGCCGACGTGTATTTCACCGTCGGGTCGCCATATAAGAAAGGAACCTGTGGACTGGCCGCCGTGTATTTCACCGACGGGTCGCCACCTTGGTTTGTAGGATAGGTAATACCGTGGACTGGCCGGTGTGTATTTCACCACCGGGTCGCCACCTTGGAAAAGGAAGGATTGTCGTGGACTGGCCGGTGTGTATTTCACCACCGGGTCGCCATATAAGAAAGGAACCTGTGGACTGGCCGCAGTGTATTTCACCGACGGGTCGCCACCTTGGTTTGTAGGATAGGTAATACCGTGGACTGGCCGGTGTGTATTTCACCACCGGGTCGCCACCTTGGAAAAGGAAGGATTGTCGTGGACTGGCCGGTGTGTATTTCACCACCGGGTCGCCACCTTGGTTTATTGGATAGGTTATACCGTGGACTGGCCGGTGTGTATTTCACCACCGGGTCGCCACTTCGGAAATGTAGGGACACGAGGACTGGCCGACGTGTATTTCACCGTCGGGTCGCCGCGTGGATCGGGAAATGGATAATTGTTATCGGCTCTCGTAACGTTATATAGAAATTGATATACTTTGAGCGGCTAAAGTATATCGTTGTGGGAATATTGGTTCTGGGATAGAAATCTGATGTGAATATGGAATTAATAGAATTGAATTCCTTAAAAATTGTAGTACAATATATTCAGTGATTAAGTAGGGGTTACAATTGTAATTGTGTAACGTGTAGTCGCGGATACTAATATCCCTAACTCTCGGTTTTGACGCACTGAGAAATGCGGGGGTTACGGTTATCTAGTTATTTGTGCGATGAAATACGTACTGTTGAGTTAATGCTCCAAAAGGACTTTATACCCGATCTTGCTTATACGTAACTTGTCGCAACGTGACTAGGTTTCAACTGTGTCCAATTGTGGTTGGAATCGTGGGCTTTATATACCCCGAAATTGTCTAGAAATTTGGGTGGGAGTAGGCGTGCATTTGGGTGGAAACTCCTGAGAATTTCCCAGATGCAGCACCCCCGTGGGAGAGTTGGTTTTTTAGATAAACTAGCGGACCACTGCAGAGCAACATGTGGCTTCAAGAAGGCTCAAAAAGTCACATAGATGAATTTTCCGTACGTAACAACCTTGGCATTTCGTATTTAATCATTGATATGGAACGTGAAATTCTGATTGTTAATCGAATTGTTTAGGCGTATATTAATCATGAATAATAGTGTATTATATGTATATAATTAGATAAATATGACATAATACGATCAAATAGGAAATAAACTGTTTATCCGTATCAGATAATTATACAAAGTAATAGAACATTTACTATTATTTCTATCGGTGAAGATCGCAATAGCCATTGTCATAAAAATTTTCGGAATGCTTGAAGGTAATTAAACCCTCCCCTTAATTTGTATATTAATATTTTTATTTTTATTGATAATAGATATATTTTGCACATTGAAAATATGAATATTTGTAATTATAAACCTTTGATTTGTTTGATTGAATACTTTTTGCCAGGGTAGTACTTCTGTAAAATGTATTTAAGGGCTCATTGAATACCGAATGCAATAGTATTTCATATTTTGGGTCTGATAAAGATACAAATACTTGTATTTACAGTATCGTAGACGAATAAAAAGTAAATTACTTCTTATATTATATTTAGCGCAATACGTCCTTTGCAGGCTGCACAGCAGCATTGTGTATAGTCTATTGTACAGTTGAAGATAAATATTTCAACCATCGGGACTTTGAATTTTGAGTGAAGTATTACTGCTACAGCAAGTATTCGGAATCCGGTATTCGATGAGCTCTTAAATACAAATGACAGATGTACAGTGCCGTGCAGAAGTATCCGAACACTCTTTAAAAACGAATAATAGTAAACTAATCCTTCTAACATCTCGAAAAAAAACTCAAGCCGTTCGAACCAGTTTTAAAACAGTTATACGTTTTTGAAAAGTGTTCGGATACTCTTGCATTTCACATTCCATAACGTGATCAAACACAAAACGCCTAACTATTCAACTGATTTATGTATTCGATAGAAGCATTCGATATTTTACACGTATTTCAATTAGCAAAGCATTTGACGCTGCCCATCACTGATAGAGACGCGTGCAGGACAGTCAGTTTTCTGCTCGATCCGGTGTCACGTATCCCTGCGCCTCGATACATACCGAGGTAAGAAGCGCGAGCAGACCACCGTCTCGGATCTCCGGCGGATTTCTGCGAACGCGAAACCGGAAATCCTCAGGATGCCGCGTCTTCTTTCCGTTCTCGTCCACAAAACGGCCGACTTTAACGCATTTGCGTCGCAACCATAACATAGGCGGCTTCGCATTCGAAAGCCTTGTGTTACTTTCGTTGCCAAATTTTCTCTTGTTTGACAACAATTGCAGAAAATCGCGACAAGTTGTTTGAAAAAGACTGAGAACATCAGATTTTCTTTCGATCGTAAATCAATTACGTTAATAACATTATCGTTACTATCTACAGAAATGGTGAAACGCTTGCGATGTCCAGAAGAGTACAAGTACAAGAATAACAGGATTGAGGAAACAGTGTTATTTGAGCATTTATATTAAATAATATGTAGATAACTTTTGCTGAAGCAGATTATATTACTATTTATATGTAAAAAGAAAGGGTATTAGGTCGTTCCATATGAAATGTCCGATTTCAAAATGCTAATGTCATGAAGTGTTTTAATTAAGAAACACTATTATAGTCTACAGGTTTATTATACATATATCATTTAAAGGAACAAAGCTAATCCCCTATCTTATTACATTATCTCCTACTTATTACTTTTCAGTAAAGTTTACTTCAATATCAGCTGATGTGATTTTAACGAAAGCATTATGCGACATTTAGTCAAAACGTGGTAGTAAGTTTTATTTAGAGAAAAGTCGTGTTTGTCTAAAGTTATTGTTATGAATCGGACATTTCATATGCAACAACCTAATATCTATATGTAAACTAAGAAATTCTGGAATATTTCAAGACAATTTACACATTTCTTTCATAATCATAAGTTCAAGGCAACTTTGCTTGCGGATAAGAATTTTCAAACGAAAGCTGTTGTTTCATTCAAGCTATTCTAATTATTGGAAAAGGAAAAAAATTGATGTTTGCTCGAGCGACGCGACGGTGATGATGACAAGATTCACGAGATCTAATGCAAAGTTCATTAATCCGGTCAATGCTGATTGACTCATTGCAATTCAGTGGTGGCTTGCGTCAAAGATGACGACCAGCCTGGTAAACAGCGATAAGACATGAATATTAAAGTCTCTTGTAAATTGTAAATCTGAGGGTCGATAAGTGACAGTAGCCTGTATTATCGACGGACGAGAAGCGTCGCTGCTGGTAAAACTTCCGATAATCAGAATTTCCGATAATCAGAAGTGTACTTTGCACACGGTCACCCGATTTCCCTGACCGCCAACAGCTGCGTCTTTTGGCAATGTATCTTTCTTTCTGGTTTAATGTCGCGACCGCGTTTAATCGCGGCGAACTGATAAACAACATTGTTTATCTGTATTTCCGATAAAAAAGCTACTATGTACACTGTTTCACACTTCGATCGCATCGAGTTGTTACATACATCACTCCTTGCTTCGATCCCCTTCATAAATGCAATTCTCTCATCCGTTTTAAATCTGGTACAAAACTTTATATAGCTGCATCGATCGCACCACTAGTATCGTAACAAATTGCAAAATAAAAATACTACCGAAGCAGTGGTACCTTGTAAATGAAATGAACTCTTAACAACCACCTCCGTGATACTACGTTTCATACGCACAGTCTCAAACTTCGTAAACTTCCATCTCCGTAAAGTTACGTTCCATGGAAACATAACCGTCCCCCACCCATCTCAGAAAATTATGTTTCATCGAAATTGATAAACACTTATATAATAAAATAAAGGAAATAAAAACGTTGATAACTCTTGCACGTTCCTCTAAGATTCAGTGAGACGTTAAGGGGTTAAAGTTTCATCAAGGCTTCATCGCGAAGGGATTACAACTCCCCGGGAAAGTTGGGGCAAACTAGAGTTAACGTGACCGTAATAAAATGAGACGAAATGCCAAGCGAATGATGGATTAACGGGGAAACAGAAGACGGGAAAATCGGCAACTCTCGGTGGCGTTTCTATGCAAAACGCTCACCGCTAATCAAATTAATTCTCCGAGGACGAGTGTACTCACCCCCACCTCACCCTCGTCCAAAAAAATCACTGTCGGCCATTGCACCGAATGATCTCGTTCCCATTTTATTAACGCGCAGGTGCAACCCGTCGCTCGTGGACATAGAAGCGTGTTTTTCGACGCCTATGGCAATCGGAACCACGATGTCGTAAGGGAAGACATTACAGTAATGTCTCGATACAGGTGATAAATTTAGGACCGACATGTCAGTTATACATATAGTTAGAGGCACTACTCCTTCATTCCTTGCCGCCAGCGTCAAATGTAGAATAGAATAGCGACTAAATGAAACATCGGCGCCAGCGTGTCGGTGAAGCAATACTAATGCAATGACAAAACTTTTTCCTTTTTAATTATTTTTTTTCATTTGAAATGACACCAAACACGGCATAATTTGAATCATATTGATTCAGATAAATTTCATGAATGCGTTGGTAAAAGTTTCATGAAAAAATAATAAAAAACAAAACAGTTTTGTCATTCCGTTAGTATTGGCTCACCGATATACTTTGATCCGTATCATGTGACATTTTTCGACCAAGTAGAGCGGTCGAGCTTCTTGGATTCTCGAGGATATACCTCGCAGTAGTGGGGATAATTTTATTGCACTTATCGTGTACAACTTTGTAGCTGTTATCACGACAGTACCGTAATACGTAATTTTTTTACGGAATTTTGAATTACATGTTCGCAATGTGTTAGTAATTCGTATATTTTTGTAAGTGCTTCTTGCCCAACACTGGTCTGTATGCACTGGGAGCCGGTTGTATGGCCGCCGGGAATGTACACACGATATGCGCATTCGCAAGCGTCGAGCTGATTCGCGAACACACATTGAAATTTTTGTTTCCGCCGTTCGCGGGATTCAGTTTGCAAAGCGTTCGTATCGGGGATATATCGCACCTGACGTCGACGGTATTTTTCACCGCAAATATATTATTGTTTCGAAATTGTTCCAGCTGTTGCATCCATATTTCACAATAGGGGCGCTAACTGTTCGACGATGGGTTGTTCATTTCGATCGAATCCCGACCGGTTTAGACTTTTTTTTATTTTAAGCCTTCGGTCAAGCACGATAATCCAGTCATTCCAAAAATATTCTTTCTCTACCTCTTGGAACGTTACGACACTTTTACGAAGCAAGGCAGAGAAAGTATCTAGCTTGTACGACATTACCATTTCGTTCTCAAAACACTGAATTATTCATTAGCAGAAAATAACCAAACTTCCCCATAGCGAAACATCTTCAAAATCATAAAAAATTTCGAAACAACCTCTACAATTGTGCCGTGCAATTCGTAGACAGCGGATCATTTTTATAGCTATATACATATTGTAATTGATGATGTTTAGGCTCATTCACTGTTTTATTTAATAGTTGTTTCTAATGCAGCAGCTGTCCATTTTATTAATACTTCGTAATTGAATTTAGACCCGGGCTCAGTCAATATTTGTCTGTTTGGTTTAAATAAAATAATTGTAATATAATTTTAGCGTGACTTGCCTAAGATAAATGTAACATCCTTGAATATTATTTTGCTTTATAGAAATGTTAGTCCCTCATTAATTATCCTGCATTATCAGAATAACTGTTTTGGATTGCACTATTTTTGCATAAGACGGTTCACTTCTGACATGATTTTTACTTTTAAGAGATGACTCACATGTATTCACAATAAATTTTAATTAACTCCATGATTACTTTTTGTTAAATACTGCTTATATGAGACTGAGCAGATTTGAGACTTAAAGTTTTAGCGTACTACAAACGTGCTAAAAATAATTTTTTTACTTCAATCCTTCTTATCTTATCTTATTGAGTACAACTCGGTATACTCATACTCATCGACGATATATTTATCACCGTTGTGCAGCGTAGCGTTTGTCCCTGTCATCAGAATGCAAAGTTAAACATTTTTCTTAAAGTTAGATATTTTACGCTCGAAAAATTACAGAGTCTTAAAGAAAAATTATATTTCTTTTGCAAATAAAATAAATTGGGTTTATATCGTAAATAAAAAATAAAATGCATATTGAGGTTCAATCCTCAGTGAAATGTATAACAAAATGAATAAACTGTGACGGACATGGATTAGTCAATTAGTTTTTTAGTTATGTTGCACACCAGTTTGAAAAGTATGATTTCAAGAAAAAGGCGTTCCAAATTTTCTGCTCGCACCGCTACTCCGAAGCATCGTTCTCTTGGAATTTCTCATTTCAATGAATTTGACCGTAATATTTTGGGAAAGTATTTTTAAAGTTCTATACTTTGAAAAAATACAATAAACAAAAAAATTGATTTTTTGATCTGTCTACACGAGACTGTCTCCTTAAGGAATTTCGCGAAGCCTCCGAATTTTTTAATGGTATTCGCGTCGCGTATTGCATCTGTCGCAAAATTCGAACAGAGAACACAAAATGACAGTGCGCGTCATCGTCGGTGCAAGGAGAATCGCAGGCATCAATGACAGTTCTAGCGACTGCAAATATACGGTGCGCATCAGTGACGTGTTTGTGAGAATCAGAGCTCGGTGGATTCATAACCGTAACTCGACTCGACGTCTTCAACGCTATCCTCTCGTTGTTAACAAGCCTAAGCAGTCCAGTGTGCCTGCCGGCGCTATGTAGGTTACTATCGCAACGGCCCGCGCCTCCTCGACCTGCCTTTAAGGTCGTTTACAGCGTAACCCGAACCCACTTCTTCCTCTTCATCATCTTCCTCCTTCTTCGCGAAACTTTTTTCACTCTTTTTACCGTTTCTCGTGATCCTTTCGGAATGACTCGTGCTCGCGATAGGCTTTCGGTCTTCCTAACGCGGGGAGCTTCTCCCAAACCAATGGTTTTTTACTCAACTCCATCGTTCGACCGCTGGAGAAAATTCAAAATGCCCGCGAGAAATTACAGAAAAACACCGATTATTATTTTCAGGAGATAAGATAATTTCGGTAGAGGTGGACCATGTTTTCAGAAACGTCTCAAAATCAGATATTTAAGAAATATTAAATACTTATCGATTTGTGTAATAAATGATCGATTCTACAACCTACAATGATTACAACACAATATTGTTACGAATAGCTGCGGAATGAAGAAAATAATATTTTAACGCCCACGAAAAATTTTTTTTATTTCACAGAAAAAGATTATTTTGGGACATTTATTTATTTTTCATCGTTTTGCCGATTTCGTTGTGGATTTTCGTTACAACCGACGCGACGCACTCATTTTCATTCTAGTCTTTATTTATTTCTCCATCCTCATTCGTATGAAATAGATGTTCCGCACTGTTACGATTTCTTAAAACATCATCGTTTTAGCTTAAAATTACAGCGGAGTGTTATTGAATCTTAGTTTTTGAGAATGGGATTAACACCTGTCCAAACAACGAAGTAACATTATTTCTTAGACAACGTAGAAAAATGTTTGTACTTACCAAAAAATGAAAATGCTGATTTTCTTCACAATTTCATTAAATTAAAACGTAAAACTAAGAGTCACTCTCCCGCCGGCCCATCGCTACCGGAATTACCTTATTGTGCCGTAAAATTCTGATTCGAACCAGGCAATCCAAACAATCTTACTTTCCTGTAATGTGATATTATGCAGGTGACATTTTAAAATATGAATTTCAAAATATTGCATAGATAAGTGTTTATTATCTGGATATAAGTAAAACAAATAAATCAATATTGCGCAGATAAAAGTGAAGGTCACGAGTTTTAACTTTTTTATCAGAACCTATAATAAAAATGTAAGACATGACTTTCGTAAACCATGTGAAATTATATATGTAAACACGTACAAAGTTTCAACGAAGCTGGTTGACACATAAAAAGCTACAGAAATTGAAAGATATAAGAATCCTTAAATTTAGAATTTGCGATTTACTTCGTTGCACGTGGCAACGTTAGTCGATTTCGATAAAACTTTGTGCATGTATAGATCTTTCCTAGATCTACGAAAGGCATATTTCAAATTTTGATTACAAGCTCAGGTTAAAAAGGTTAAAAATCGTGACATTCACTTTTTTCGTCTTAATTTCGACCAATAGTAATTTTTAAATAATGCTTTTATACATTACCCAGTAAACTAATCCTTCTAATATCTATAAAACAACAACTCAAGTCGTTTGGTCCAATTTTTAAAAAGCTATTCCTTTTTAAAGTACAAAATCCTTTTGTACACTACTGTAATCGTAAACGGCTCAATAATATAACATTTAATGTGTATTTCACATAAATTCCATTTTTACCCTGAGTTATTGTCGATAATTCATTTGATCAATAAGTGGAATTACTTCTGTTGATTTGAAGACGATATTATGTAGTACAGAGTTTTTTCAGATTTTACTAATTAAATGTTGTTACAATAAAAAATCAAGCTAGAGTTAATAATCAGACTTGCAAGTGCGAAACCTAAATGTTTAAACGGGCGACGCTCCTGGGTCTAGCAATTAGCGAAAGACATTAAAAGGAAACGAAGCATTTGCGCGGAGATGTTCAATCGACTTTGCTGAAGCTTTTCCCGGCATTTCGCTGGAACGCATTTAAATATGCGATATAAAACTTGTTTAATTTCTACTTTTCAATCAAGATGCGCGCGAGAGAAAGCTAACAAGTTTCGTCTCTAATTTTAGCATCAGACGCCTCGTCCCGAAGAGGACACAACAACTTACGCGCCGTGGCATCCGGTTCGAATTCGAACAGTTCCGGAAGATTCGGTTTGGCGAGCTTGTTTAGAATCGACGTTCGGATCCTCGGAAACGCGTCCCCAGTTTGTCGATGGCATTATCGTGTTTAGCGCGAGAAAAAGTACGGGGGTACAGGATTACCGACCTACGTCAATTCCCGATACGTGTGCAAATATTTGCGCAAAAGTGAACCGAGAATCAGCCGTTTAACGATTCCCGTGTCACGTAACGCGCGCTTTAATGTGCATTCACGTACGTAAAATTAGATCGTTCATGGGCTCGCTCCGGATTTCGCTCGGAAATCTCCGCGAATCAGTTTTGAATTACCGGATCACGTTAACTGTGCGAAATAGTAGACGATAACAAATATTAGGTTGATGCAAAAATAATTGCTGTTTTCATCAGTTTCAACTTCAGTGGTTTTTCTGAAGCGACGTTTTATCTCATTACATTCATCTCGTACGCCAATGAAAAGTGCGGAGGTTCATCCATCGATTTGTGTTCGGCCTTTTGTCATAAATGTTTATTATTGGATTAGACCTGCTGTCAAAGAGGAGAAGAAGCAAATTCATTTGATCTTATTATACATTATGAGTTCAGATGAGGATGCAAAGTGGCAGAAACTGTTTACAATATTAATAATCCGGCTTTCGGCGTTTAAATCAAATCAATTATTTTCAAATAATATTTTACTTCGATTATGTTACTCCAATAAAATAATAATTTATTTTTTACCTCGACAACAGGTTATTGAAGTAAGTAAATTAATTGTTAAGTTTTGTTTCCCTAATTTTTATTAGTGTAGGGATTAAAGTTTAGCTGCATTTGCTTTTAAAATTGTTCTTTAGTACACGAAATATATAGAATTTTGGAGAGTACGAATTATTTGATCAAATGAAAGATGAAACGAAAAATTGTTTAAATATCGTTTGAAATTATGTAGAACAAGAAAGAATTTATTCCAATAGATCCCAAAGGAGTTTCATAATAGTATTCATTTTATGGGTTATATTAAGAATTGCATCTTATCGATTATATATACTATATTAGACAAGAATAAATAAAATTATACAACAGTTTTCCTCAAATCTTAGCGCTCTCTCCCCTGCTAATGTCATCTAAATATAACAATAGGTATAAATATACTCGAAATCGAGTGTAAAAATGCAGCGAATACGCCTGCTATTATAATATTAGATCGTTGACTAAGTTCTGCGGATCGCTTGTAAATGGCGGTAGTGTAGACTGAGTTTACGTTTCACGCTGGTTTTCTTTTGTTTCTTTCATATTGGCCATTGTGCTGTAACAAAACACGTAGAGAAATTCAATCCTGCAGCCACAAACGTTAATTTTTATTTATTTAAAATGATACCTGGAAAAGTGTAAGATCCGACGGATCTTGATTCTCGATTTTCTTAATAATAATAACAAAAAATTGTTATTCCCTTTTTTCGACTTATTTTTAGATGTAGAATCATCCCCCGCACGGTAATACCATCCATCCGGCCGCTCTCTGTATACAGGGTGTGGCCGGGCGGGTGGTACAACCGAGCAGTGGTGATACTACATGTAAAAATAAGTCGAAAAAAAGGAATAACGTTTTTTAAAATTCCATCCAGTACGTGTGCACTGTACCGCCTCTAGGTTTTGATATGTATTATAAATAAGAAATGTTAATGTATGAATAGTACATTTATTAATTTTATTGGCATTACTAACGTTAATTACATAACATTACTGAATAAACTGTTCAAAGTGCTGTTCTTGTTGACGCGTACACATCATTGCTCGTCTTATTAATGAGTCGTGAAATGACGCCAATGAACTTCGACACTTTATTTGATCAAAAGCATTTATTATTTTTCCCTGAAGAGAATTCTCACTTGTTTCTGCGTACACGATCTCTTTAACATGGCCCCACAAGTAGAAATCGTAAAATGTAAACATTAGAAAGGTCAACATTACAACGTGTAAGCAAAAGGGAACTTGTAGCGAATAATGACTTGGAGAGACAGTCCAGTGCACGCGTACTGGATAGAACTTTCAAACTCGATTTTCTCGAAAACGAAGCGTCAAACGAAAAAAATGTTATTCCTTTTTTTCGACTTATTTTTACATGTAGTATAACCCCCTGCTCGGTTGTACCACCCGTCCGGCCACACCCTGTATATATAACAATTTTCAACTTTTAAAATAGTATTTCTTTTTTTATTTTTGCTCCATTTTCCATACTTATCGACCACCGTACGGCGTTGCACACGCGAGATCCCGGTGATTCAGAACTGGCGGCTACTGAACGGTCATTAACAGAGCGCGAGGGAACACGTCATCGCGATATAATAGCTACCGCGGATCGTCTTTTTCTGACTCGGGTTTACCAATTCGGTCGGCTCGGTGGCTACAGATTTCCACCATCCTCGGTGAAGATGCATTGTGACCGCATAACGTGCTCTCCCCGGCACGGTTCCTCTCGCTGGTCTCTGGGCGCACGCGCTCGCGAAACCTCGTGGCTGCTCCCGATGCGCTTAGCCGTCGACGTCGTTAACTGCGCCGTTAGCTGCGTTCAGAGTCATCCTTTCGGTGGTCGTGGTGAATTGGTGTGTGCACGCGTACGCGGCGTGCATGTACGTACGAAGCGCGAGCACCGTTGCACACCGTTCATCGTGGTCCGCGAGGAGCCCACCGCGCCGGCTGTCGGCGGTGGTGGTGGAGGTGGGTGTCACGTGACGCGGCCTCGCGGGTATATAAAGAGGACCGGGAGCCGGTAGAATCAGCCACTCGCGGACTGGCTCCGAGGTGTGCGTCGTGGCTGCACCTTTGTCAACGATGGAGAAGGACAAGTACGACGACGACGGTACCGCTCTGCGATCGCTAGAAGCGGTTACCATCGAGGAAATGGTTGGAAGAATCCGGGGAGAGATTCTTCGACAAAGAAAAACCTGAAAAGTGGGCCACGCACGTGGCCAGATAACGCAAACTGGAGCGGAAAAAAAGGCTCGTGGCAAATCGTTTGCGGTAGGTCGTCGATGAGAAAGAGAGATAAATAGAAAGAGAGAAAGGAACATAGAGATGACGTATAGTCGATGGCGATCGTGTCTCGTCATAGAGAAATGGTCGGACACGCAAGCGCGGAACGTTGCTCCGGTCGCAAGAATGGCATTGCCCGGGGAAGGGGAGGGGGGGTGAGAGGGCACACACACGAGCGCCACGATGCGCACGTCTCCATCGCATAGTAACTCGTAGATCATCATGGCGTAATTCAAGATAACCGTCGCAAGTACACGCGCCGCGGCGAGCTCGGCCGAATATGTCCGTCCGGTGCAACACGCCTCGAATGGGTTCGCAGGCCTCGTAATTAGATCGAGACCCTGGCAGACCCCGACGACCACCGGTCGCATTGCACGACGATGCTAGAAACGGGCCTGGATGGCGCGCTGTTTCAAGGCGGAAAGATCTACCACGATCAGGATCTTGAGTTTTATACGCATATATTGATTGCATCTCAGCGGTTCACACATGCGCGCAGCTACGCACTCGTACACACACCGACGAAGAATAGACTTGCATTGATGGAGATGAGGATCGCGTTGACACGTCGCGCCGTGTCAGCGGCGGACCGTGCGTCGGCTCTCCAAGGACCTTCGAGCACTGGCTCTCGAGGATTTCAACTTCTTTTTGCCGTCGTTCAAGGTGAACCCGTACGACGAAAAATCCCCAGCGTCCTCCGAGACCGAGACCGACATCGACATCGCACGGGAAATATACTGACCCACTGACTCATAGGGGATTTCCGGCATTAGCGTGCAATTGACACGCGCTCGCCGACACTCTGGTCGCGAGCCATTGATCCGCCTGATCGCTTCGGAAGCTTCCAACCGTCCGGTGAACCAGTTACCTCATGAGGAACATTCGCACATTGGATACGCAGCCAATACATCTATTGAGCTAAACAGCAGTTTAGAAGACGCTTTTACGCAACGTGGTGTAACACTTCTGTCGTATCGAATTATCTTTTACAATCGTGCAAACGGAACCCTAAAGCAATGCATACTATACGATCCTGGTCGACATTAATCTACGCTGCTTGCCGAGGTTGCTTGCGACTGACAACTTAGACATCCTGCACTCATTGTTTCATCATCCAGACGACCCTATTGATCGACCGGCCAGCGCCGAAAGGTGAAATCTGAAAGGCGACCGGCTTGAATGGCTTTCTGGCGACGATCGGAAACGTAACACCGTTGGCGTTGCCCTCGAGGACATTTCCTGAAGGCGACCGATGCGAAAGTTAATCGCGACCTAGACACCGCCGCCGGCCACTCGAGAGAAGGCTAAATTTATAACGTACGCATTGTATCCGCGTTTCTGCGGAGCCCGCATAGCTTGGGTCGAGAACGGTGGAACGCGCAAACGAAGAAACGATCGGTACGATTTCGCGACCGCCCTGGCGCGAGTCTGCTAATAAAAGACGTTGCGCAATCGTAGACGTTGGTGTTGCGCCGCGGATAATAATAAGAACGCAGAGAGGCAGCCGGTTGTTCGAGGGGTCGGACGACAGCAGAGAGTCCTCTCCCGATATCGTCGGAGATGAATCGGTCCGGATCCGCACGCGCGGCTGCACAAACGTAATTGTTTGTCATTGTGGCATTGTCGCAAGGCGAACTCACTATGCGCCGATGCATCGACGATCGAAATCGAGGAGAAACTACCTCGGTTGAATTCAGACGACTCTAGAAATCTGCATTGCGGTGATTCTTGTGGCTCGGCCCGTCTTCCACGACGCGATCAACGGCAAGAATCAGTTGATTTTAGACATGGCGCTAGAATGATTCTTGCCGTTCGGCACGTTTACCAACCGGTAATCTTTGGCAAGAATTTCTGGTACCAACGAGAGAGTTCCCGCTTGAGGCCGTCTTTCTTTTTCCCTCGTCGAAAAGTGCTCTCTTATCCTGCTCTATCTTGCATTCGCTTTCGCTTTATCATCGATTTCTTGGGCCGCGGTTTCGTCACTCGCGTTCACTTTCAACCCAGAAACACGTCTGCGAAGACGATCGGGGATTGTTATCATGGTCACGGTAATTAAAACATGAAACCTGCATCGCGATACTTGAGTTCGCACGGTGAACCGTTTCGCCTCAAACATTTCACCGCGAATGTCGGAAGTTCGTTCGTTAACTACAGAGTTACCTTTTTTTGAAATAGAAAACACCGCGGGGCCTGTTCACGTTACATGTCGCTTGGCAGATCGCGTTTCAGTTCGCTAGTTCGAGTTCTCATTGGGGATGACCAATCTGTACCTGGGTAACATTCATTGGCGTTATTTGTCGAATCAATACATTTCGATAGTCGAGTAAAACAAGTTCGAGAAGTTGATATCGATTTTGAATATCAACTGCCATTTTGTTAAACCAAATTCATTTTACGGGCATCGCTGCTTTATAGCTGCAACCTGCTGAATTTATAGTAACATTCGGAAAGTTCATGACACCGTTAGTCTACTTTCGGCTCGTGTGGTATACCGTTTCTTTAACGCTTTTTAATATTCTTCTAGACGCATCTTACTGGACTCTCATTCTTTGGATACTATTACACCGATTCAAGTGTTCGATAAATATTTCTACGGACAATGTTAAATATAGAATCTTGAAACCTATTTATACACTTTCGTTGCCTGCTAAAGGAGAGCTTACGCTGCTATTGATAAAGTATTGCAACTCTATACTGACTCTTAGGGAAATAAGTTCATTGTTCGAGTATAAACGTCGAATGATGAAGTTTGATAAACGTGTGAGTTTACTTCTTGGGGCGGTGTTGGAAAACGTGTTAATCGTTATATTTTGTTCGTTGAAAGTCCTGCTAGTTCCAGAGCGGCTGCGTACCGTGTGCTTGCCTTTCTCGTGCTCGAGCTTCGATTTTACTGGTAGAAAGGAAAGGTCACACTGGGAGAGACAGATGAGACAGAGATACTGACGGAGGTATATCGAACTTCCCGGCAGTCGTTAGCCGTGATAGATGGCGGCCTGTGTGTATACGCTCCTCCACGGAGTTCTCGTTCGTCTGGCAAAAGCGGAGTCTTGGCCACGAGAAATCCGATCGTAATTACTTCCGGCTCGCCGAGGCCTTCTAGGGAACGCCGAGAAAACGGAAATTCACTTTCTTTACCTTGGCACCGTACCTCCATCTCTCTCTCTCTCTCTTTCTCTCTTTCTCTCTCTCTCTCTCTCTCTCTCTCTCTCTCTCTCTCTCTCTCTCTCTCTCTCTCTTTTCCCTTCTGTCTCGTTTGTGCAACCCGCGTGCACGCGCACGCATTCACGTTCCCAACGCGACGCGACGTTTCGTTTCACAAACTGTCCAGGGTCGACAAACGAGACACCTGCACCGAGCATTGTCATGGGGTCGACTTTTCTAACCGCAGTCACGTAGCCGAGCAAGATCGCGCAAATAATCGTTATCGCCGATCGCCAATTACTTATTTTATCTCTTGTTGTAACCTCTCGCGGCAGATCGATGGCTGCCGCTAGATTGGTACTTGCTAAGTGGTAAATCCAGAAGGAAAAATCAATACTACAATCTACAACGCCACCTTTCTCTTAGCCACTGATTGACGTTAAATTTCATCCACCGAGTTGCAAAGCGCCGGGAAGTGGGAATCGAGATTGGAATGAAACTAACCTCAAGATATAGCGTGCACCTAGGGTTGAACCCTCTATAAGTTCTTTGTAACGAGTATCCAGATTTGAGGAATTTGAGTTTTAAGCTTTCGCATACCTGATCTCTTACAAAACGAAGATACCTTACTTCGAAAGCAACCTTTATAAACGAATTAACATTCGAATCAGTTTGTACGTTACAAGCAATTTGGTTACAGAACGTAGGAAAGCAACAATCGAGCTCAATTTTCTCGGAAACGGAGATCCAATCTGAAAAACGTCATTGAGTTCAGCAATCCTGATGTGTGCTATACCTTACTCCAAAAGCGATCCTGCCGGAAAATTAATATTGGAGTCATTGTTGTATGCTTCTGGTAATTTCTATACGGGACGGGAGCTAAAATCAAACTCAACTTCTGAAGAATGTCTTGAAACTTTGCCAGCTTAGGTGTGTGCAACATCTTGCTCCGAAAGAGATTCTATAGGAAAATGAACGTCGGAATCATTTACGACTCGGAGCAGAATATTCGGAGCAAAACGTGCACTCCTTGCGCCAGATATCGCGCGAGTCGCGAGGAATTACGAGCAGCCGATCAATTAGCTCGCGACGCGAATGGTCTTGGTAAAAGTGTACTGATAAACCCCGTGGCACCAGGTGTCAAGCATTTTAATGGCCCTTTTTATACGCCTTGCAGCGAGTTTCATGGAGCTCGGAACTTTTGACTCGTATAGAAGCAAAGCGGAGTTAATATCGTTCGTTGCCATATGCCGGCACGTGAAAGTGTACGGTCGCGCTCTCTTGTCCCCCTGGATTATGTATCGAGTCGTCCGGATTGGAAGGAACAAAGCGCGCGGCTCTTATTAAATAACTATAACGTCGTTCCGCGGCGAGCGACGGAAAACGATCTTTTGTAACCAAGTGGAACACCGGATCGTAAAACTCGCGCCCCATACTTTTTCCTGCTGCTGCTCTTCGACTCTCTTTCTCTCTCTTGGTCGTTCGTTCGCTCGCTCGTTCGATCGTTCGTTCGTTCGTTCTCCGCTGTTCTCCCCTTCTTCCTCGTCAACATTACGCTCGGCTTGGCAAACAGCGACAAGCACGGGCATACGAAGGACGTACTCACATTGATTCAACTTACACGAACGGACTTCGCCACTCACACAATCGCGTCTACTTCAAAAGCAGTTGAACGTACGTCAACTCGTTCTCTCGCTCGCTCTTTGTCTCCGCCTCTACATCCTCCGCTCGCTCACCGTCTTTGATAAAACGCAGAGAGAACGAGAGAGAGAAAGAGAGACGACGATGGACGCGATCGTTTTCATCATCTTATTTTATATACTATCGCTGTTTCGGTTGTTCTCTATTTTGATGAGAGCGCTGGCATCCAGCCGAGGGAAAAGCGTGTCTCGGTCTTGATTCGTTCCGAACGAGCGCGACACCATTTTGTGAAAAGTATCGGGCAACTCGATCGGCAGATCGCGTTGAAAATGTTCGCTCGTTGTTTCGGACATGCTCGACTTCTGCGAGACCCGAGAATTATTGTTGGAATTATTCCGGACTGGTGTAATTTCAATCGCTTTTTCTCTACTTGCGCCAGCCCCGCCGACGAAATCGCAGCCTTGAGGTCTAAATTCGGCCGTGATTTCTCAAGTTCGGTCGTTGGTATCTTGTTTTCGTCGTAACCGGCATCCGCCGTTGTCGTTTCTTCCCCGCCGCGAATAATTTTGTCGGCGTCGCGTCGGTTTTTCGCGTTACCGCAAACGATTCTTGAATTTCTCGAACGCGTCGAAACTGCAACCACCGATACCGCTCACCACAAAGCGGATAAGCCACGTTGCAACTGCGTATCACCGGTTCTTTCCTCTTTAAAAGCACACAAGAAAACAGATTTATAATCGTTTTCTTTGAAAAACAAAGTCCACCGACGATATATTGCGTCTACACGCGTGACGCTTCCTTCGAGGGTGTATTACTCCAACCAATGAATAAAGAAAACGTTTTAAATTGAATTTAATCGGTACCACTATTTTCCCGTTCGATTCGTTTAAAGTGGAATCTTATTTTGTACGAACGTTGAACTTGCCATAATCATAGGTTCGTAGATATCTAATTAATTTTTACCTAAGCTTCTAACCCAGCCGACTTTTAGTTTCTTCGACAAAATTACCTTAAGGTTGATAATCGCATAAGCAAAAACGAAATACAGTGGAAGGCGAGTGTTCGGATAATAGAACAGTTACTCTGTTTCACCGCTGAACGAAATCCTTATCGTGTAGCATAAGAATTGTTTTAAATTGGGTTATTTATTTGTGGAAAGCATTCAGACAATAATGAATTCGGGGACATCGGAAACTCGGATCATCGAAATTCTACTGTAGTGTCAATTGTTCGTATTTATGAAAATTTCAATTTCGAATCTTTAATCGCGATCGTACTCATTATTATTAGAAGGGGTTAACCAGCCAATTCTCTAAGAGCGTGTGTACAAACCGCAGCCAAGATCCTTGACGGAATTAGCATAGCCAGCGTGAGAACTTCGATTTCGATCAGCCCTCTTGCGTTTGAAAAATCATAGTTCACAATGACGAGGCACATTTACGATTCCAATTCTCCATTGGTCATTATCGATGACAAGGAGGAGCGAGACCTTATCGAGGAGACAAAGAGGCGAGAATCAAACGGCGCTATCTTCCTCCGCGAAAACAAGTATATTTGGCTAAGCCGCGATAACGGGTGTACCTTCTCGACGCGATTTTACGCGTATTGCCGCACAATACGCCGTGCTATCAGCTCTCGGACAGTGTTCAAGCCTGAAACGCAGCTTGCAGTTCGGCAAACAACAGTTAAATGCGACAACGGGCACGATAGTTGTGTTTCTCGTCGTTACTTTCCGTTTCATTGATCAACCACTGCACGACGTTTTAGACATTCTGCAAACAAAAGACAATCTCCAATTTCTTGTGTTTTCGGTACAATAATAGATATTTTCATAATTAAACTGTAAAATAAAAATCTTTATCGATTGCAAGGAACGGGAGCTACGTAGAAACGTCTTTTTATCTTTAATGATTTTGATCAGTTAGTAAATTAATATATCGACATTTTAAACACGTCAAACGGTATGTCAGACTCTGAGGACCGATAGTATCTTTAAAAAATAATCTTTTGCAATTCATATATGTAATATTAAGAAGTACGTCTACACATGTTTAATGGATTTTATCGAAGCATTCTTAACAAAAATGAGATCAATAACTCTTTTGTTCGTACACGAATGTATCCTTCGTATTCATTTAAATATATAACTCTCCGTTTAACGCGTTAAATTCTGTTAGCCTTTTTACTGCTTGTAATTTTACCTAGTCATTATTATCATGCATGTATAAGATACGCAGTTTATTCGCAATATTAAGAATATTCGAACATGTTCGAACAATTTTGAAAGTGGATCACGACAATTCCCTTGGATAATGTTCAGTTTACTTTGAAAATGGAGAAAATCCACATAATGCATATTTTCGATTAAAAGAATATAATTAAAGGCGTTATCGCATTATCGATGATCCCCAGCGTTAAAGATCGTTAAGACAAATTGAAGTTTGGTGGACGGCGTTGACAAAGAAATTGATAGCGTTGATACAAGACCAATGTTAGAAATCCTCGACGAGGTACAGTCACTCCCATTAATATTCGGACACTCTTAAAAAGACGATAACTTGTTTAATATTGGACCATACGACTTGGACTTTTTTGAGAAGTTAAAATAATTAGTTTACTACATGACGTGAAAAAGAAATTTTAAAACAATTGCAATTGGTCGGTATTACAGAAAAAATACTAAAAGTTGTGTTTTACATTTTTTTTTATGTGGCTCATATTGAAAATTTAAAACATCCATTTTGTAGATTTGTATCAATTGTATATATTTTCAAATTTTCATCCAATTTGGATTACGTGGAAAACAGCGACAGACATTGAATGACGTAAGAATCCTTCGATTTATTATAGTTTAAGCCCGAAAATTGTGAAAAGCTGCAATTTTTACCATCTTCAAACAGTTGTAGCTCATTGCAACGTTTGCCGATTTTGGTGAAATATTCAGAGTGTATACAATTGACACACATCTACAAAACGTATTTGTTGAATTTTCAATATGGACCCACATAAAACAGTTATAAATAACAACTTTTAGTATTTTCTTTTTAATTCCGACCAATTACAATTTTTTCAAAATTTCTTTTTTCAACGTATAATAAACTAATTGTTCTAACTTCTAAAAAAAAATCCAAGTCACATGATCCAATATTAAAAACGTAATAGTCTTTTAGAGTGTACGAATATTAATGGGAGTGACTGTAAATCCTCAAGGAATCATCGACGGTGACAATATGTGCCGTAGGAGTTGGTGTCCTTTAAATTTGTCGACTCGTTGACGCGATACGTTCACACGCATCCGGTCACTGCTTGTCTGGTGCAGATTATTCACCGCGATCCTTGAAACGATTGCGGCAGGTGCACGTGCAGGCGATTTTTTTATCTTTTTTTGCTCGAGTCTGCGTGTTTTTGTTATCGTATCGTATCGTTGCCGGGCACGGTGACGTCAGAAGTGATTGCGAGACAGTAACAAGCTGGAAAACTTTACTCCGAGAGTAGTTTCGAGGCTCGGTGAACGGACGATTTCGGTTGCCAGATCGTTGACCCGCTCACCGTTACCATGTGTTGGTAAACGGAGAAATCTTGGCTACCCAGAGGGCGACAGACATGATTGAACAAAAATTTCTCGGGTTTTAAAGAGACCTTTCCGAGTAGAAGCACCCATTATTACCGTAGAAATCTTGTTCTCGAAGTTGGTGCGCTAACTTCGAGACTTTGTGTTAGACATTAGCGTACTCGCTACCGCCATCTGGTCATAGAATGATTCATCCGACAGATCACGTTTTTTATCTGAAAGATTTTTTCATGGAAAATTATGTAATCATTGCGTCCATGTTGGTAGCGAACCTATTAACAATTGTAGCTGTAATAATTTCTAAACTTATTTGTTAATCTTATTCATTTTTTTTTTTCTAATTCGAGATTGTACTTTAGCAAATGTCTTTTGCTGTATTTTGTTAAATTCGACGAAGCTCGAGTTTCAGCAAACATTCTTTAAATTATAAGTGGCAAACATTTTATGAATACATTCTGTTTATCAAATTTTGTCGCTTTTTCTATAAACACTTTATAAGTACGTTTAAAAGATTAGTTGGGGTTAACCGTTTTTCCTCCATACGCCATTTTATTGTAGAATGACATTAATTCCTTGTCCTGTGATTTTCTTCGCAGCTACAATGACTAGACTCAGACTTCAGTAATACCCTAGACGAGAACGAAAATTTGTTGTATATCTTCATTCGCTTTAATACCTATATTTTGGCGACAGAAGAGTAGAATTTTATTTCGATTTAAAGGAAATGAGTTTATGTTTATTAAATTCTGTTTGGAATCATTGTCGCCAGATCAACCCAAAACTGGGTTGATTTTTTTCTCCTTTTCCCCTCCTACTATCCCATTCCACTCCTGCGCACACTCCAACGCCCCCCACCAAGACCGTAGACTGATCACGTGACGTGCCGCGCAACGTGTTACATATTACTCTGGTCATCAGAGAGGTGGTAAATTGTATTCCCCTCGATTTCAGCGACCTGGCAACACTGTTTGGAATGACCTTGACTAGACAGGTAGAAAATGAGTAGCAGAAATAAAAAACTACAAAAATAAAACAGATATCTAGGAATATAATTGCTTCGAACTTATTAAAATTTTTAAGACCAAAAATACATTGTTATGTAATGTAATGTAATAATTGATACGATATTTTATTGAAAGATTAACGCTAGAATTATGGGACTCGCCACAACGACGGGTTCCAAATTTGCTGATTCACGATTATTGTGATAATAAACATGTATTTACGAGGAATTATTCAATACATTTATTTCCTTTCACATATACTGTAATACAAAGTCTGTTCACTGAAATCTTTGTTTTTATAAACTATCGTAAAATAATCACTTTTAGAGTTCCGTAAATTTAGTGTTAATAACGCGTCATCACGAAATTACAGATTAATCTAGCCACATATGCTTGAGAATATACCCAATATAGATTGCTAGATATTTCTATCGGAAATGTTAGTGAATCTGACAATCTTTGAAGATGCACGAGTGTTTGTCAGAGTCAGAGTCATGCAGTCGTCGACGAAACACAAAAGCCGAGCAACTTGGTCTTCCGACACCAATTGAATTGCAAAGAGCACCGGCGGGCTGGCGCTTTGAATTCTTTTAACCCTTCACCAGGTCATCGATAATCTTTTTTCTTATTACTTCTCACGCCCCAAGTTTTCCTGGTTACCGCTGCAACTCGTTAACTCGTTTCAGTTAGGTTCTGATCGAACTCTAACTTATTTTTATTGGAATACGAGGTGGTCATTCGAAACAGGGTTTACTCGAGTCCTCGGTTCAGCTGGGAATTCACCGTTTTCGTGAAAAATAAATAGTCTACGGATCTCCAAACAAATTTTTTAAATTAATCCTAACAAACAGATGCCAAAATGTTCGATCGTAACGTAAATACATTCGGATATGCTCGGCATGCTTTATTATAATATTAATAAAGTACAAAATTATACTCAGCCAGTATAATTCCTGACTCCAAGTAGCTTCTTTTTATTCACAGCACATTTTTTCTAATTTACAAAATTAGAACATATTTATATTTGCCACTGTATGAATTTATGTTATTCGTTAATAAAAATGTGTTTCTTTTAATTACGTTTTCGTCATAAATGCATGAAATTTGCAACCTATAAATCTAAAAATACAAATGTATTTTATTTAAAATGGGCAGAAATATACTTTTGAAAAATAGAAAATTGGGAAAATCAATTTTTCTAATGAACGAAATGAGCGCCTCCGAAGTTACTTACTAGTGCAGTAGAATTTTATTTTACAAACATATTAAAATGGTTTAATACTTGAGTGTAATCACACCATATGCATTTTCAGTGCAAAGTAACAGCTGTCTATTTAATGTAATCGTGATAAAATGAGTAATTAAATATTGGTTTTTGATATTCTGGGTAAAAGAGACCCAGGTTCCCAGGTTAACCATTTGCTCTCGAAGCTATTTTGATTCTTAAACGAAATTCCTTTTTCTGGCTTAGAATATTTTCATTTAATGCATATGAAGCTGATTCAATTTACACGCACAATACATAAATGTATAGCAGTTTATTAAATAGAAATTTAATAATGCGAAAAATATTTTGAATAGTGGTAATAACAATTTTAGTGGTGCTTCAAAATCACCACTCGAGTGCAAAGAGTTCATAGCGTTTGAAAAAGAATTAATCTTTCTAAATTAAAACCAGGATGCAGAGGATCGACGAGGGCGAATTATTTTATTTGCTATGCACAGTTCAACTCAGTTGTGTTCTGCATAAACGAACGTAAGTACTATTTTCTGAATCTGATCGAATAACGACGGCGCAAAAATCTAGTTGGTTTTTCCAAAGTAATTTAAATTGCCAGAAGCGAAGCAGAAAAACTCGTTGTCGCCAGCTAATCTTGGTAGCTTCTTGGAATTTGCTAACGTTCACAAGAATTGCTTGACTTCAACAATTTCTGTATACAGAGTGTGCCTTGAATAACATATCTTCGATCGTGTGGTTAACGATAGCGCATGGTAATCTTATCTGATTTCCGAAAACTTATCGTAACACATCGGCTGTTAATGACTTTATTTACTAAAGTGTAAAAAACAGTAAAATTTATGACTAGACTGCGGAACTTTATGCAAAATAAAAAATTGTCCAAGTCAACTGTACGAAACAAAAATTAAATGACAATGCATTTTCTCTTTTAATAATTTGAATAAGTCGAAAACAATATAAGAATATCATTGAATTCTTTTGTCTCCTCAGCTTTATATATAAATGCATAAAATTCGCACTTTATTTATGACCGATAAAAAATGATTAACACTCCTTCATTTTGTAATCTTCAGAAGTTTACAGAATTTCTTTTTATAATACTGCATAATATTATAGTTTAAGTTCATCATGGATATACGAAATACAATTGGAACCAGTTGAAAATGCTAATTCATTTCCAAAATATATACACAGACGTGAACAAAAGTTTTGGCACAGCTAGTTTCTAATAATATAACTTATAATTTAATAATATAATGAGTAATGTATTTAATGTGCACAGTCCATTACAGACATAATAATAGTAATGGTTTTAAAAAACTAACCCGGTATAAGATTACTCATTACGTTCGTATGCAAAAGCTAATTACTAAATTAATAAACTAGAACTACCAAATATTGCAACTGATGTACATACATTACTTTATAATAATGATAAGATCGAATTCATTCGGATTTTTTACGGTTCTTATTGCAATGTGTACGTCAATAAATAAATTTATTGAAAAATTTCTCTTTAAAGTCATTTTGACTTGTTCAGCAGTTCTAGTATTAATACAGCCGCCCCTAGAGATTGCGGGATCTGATGCAGGCCCGGCCATTTTCAAAAAGATTTTAGTTTTCATCATTTGTCGAAGTAATTAACACTAGGTGCGGGCCCATTAAATGCGGGGACCGGGACTATGGCTGTTACTTTTCCGAAGCTTCAACTCTTCGAAGCTTCGAAGTATTTGAAGTATCTAAGTTTCGAAATTTCGAAGTCTTGGAAGTGCACGAAATTTCAAAGTCTTCGAAACGTATGAAGTTGTAACTTATAAGTTTCACAGCATGTCACGATTTTTGATAAATAAAAATATTAACAGGTCAAGCGCCATGTCAGTCACCGGTGACTGAGACTGATCTTTCCGTTTGGACTGTATTCTATTAATCAATTTCGGGATCATATCACGAATGTATTTGAAAAATAATACTTTGGAAACAAAATTTCAATGAGTTCTATTAAATTCTGTGAAGGCTTCCCGTGGCGGTCTTACGTTGTAACGCATTTTAGAAAATGAGCGTCTTCATTCGCGCAGGTTCAACTTTTCTCGCCTCTTATCTGTTAACTGGGGACATATCGAAGCTTGGAAACTTCGATTCTCATCACCTTCGGAGTTTCTGAAATCGAAGCTTCGAAATCTTGGACCTTCGAAGGAAACTAACAGCCCTAACCGGCACAAGTGCCCCGTTTGCCCGTTACTAAAGGCGGCATTGAGTCTGTTAATACCAATATTTTTGTTCGTGACTGTATATAGATGTATACATCGATTAAATAATACTCAAAAAGTATTTCATGTATTCACTATATCAGCTCGAAGATAATGGTCGTTTAGAAAGCAGTCAATGTTTCTAAATGGCCTCCGAATCACGACGAACCTTAGATACCGCGAAGTTCGAAATACTGTCGCCGCGTGAAATTGCAAATTAAATTTTGCGCAAATATCCAGAGACATGCGTTCGCCATTACTCCGCGCGTCCGCGTCGACACTGTCAGATTTTATTTGCACTTCGCGTTCTTATCGGCTCGCAATTACCGTCGACGCGGGGTAATTATTTTCTGTCTAAATAGACCGGTGGGGGTTATCGCGCGCTGTTGATAAAACGACTCGCGAAACGGCATGGAAGCGCGAGAAAAGCGTGGAACGAAAGTGTGTCACGAAAAGTGGCTGTCCGAGCATAGCCGTCGGCCGATTCGCTATTCGCGAACTCGTAATTACGTTGACACCGACGGCTTTCCGTCCGGCAAACCCGCCGACAGCCGCCGTTGCTTTTACTCGTCCACGGTTTCCCGGCTGAAAGCAATTCAAACCGTGTTTCCATGAACTGTTTATTACTACACCGTGTGCTGGATATTTAAACCCCGACGACGCACGATACGTTTATAAACGCGCGAACGCAGTAAAGATTGCGCTAGAGTTATTCGCCGCGTTGCGGATTATTATGCGTTTTCGCCAAACAAACGCAATAGGCAGCGAGAAAAACCATGTTATGTAAAATTTTAACCCCAGATCTCCGCCGGGTGGGTAGCTATGAAGTAAAATGAAAAAAATTAGTTTTTGGCCTATTTTATCTATTTAGTCATATGCGAAAATTCTGAAAAACATTGAACAGATGTGAAATACCCACATACATATACCGAAATTAATTCGGATGTTTAAATTGAAAACGGTGGTTGTAAAAAATCGAAAAAATGCAGATTTTGCATTGAAGTTTAAGGACGACGTCATTTGTATTTTTACTGTATCAGTGTACACTTATAATTATAGTCCATGAATATTTTCCGATTTTTTGGTGAAGTACGCCATAGTAACGCAAATAAAAACGCTGGTTGTCGACGTTTTTTCCGTGGAAAACTAAAATAACCCTTAACACTCGAGTGGTGACTCAGCACAACTGAAGCACAACTAAAAATTGCTATACCATTATTCAAATTATTATTTACATTACCAAATTTGTATTTCATAAATTAGGCACTAAACATTTAATTATTGTACGAGGTATTATATCAGTTTCATATCTACCAAATGAAAAAATCATACAGAATGGAAATATTCTTAGTCGGAAAAAATATTTAAAAATTAAAGTTTTCACGTGTTGTGTATTCTGCAAGTATACGAGTACCGTTAAACATTTATCAAGAACTTTGGTTGAAGAATAGCAATGCCGATAAAGGGTTTCGCGATTCGTTCGAATTGATAAATTTTGTACAGCGCCTTGCTCGATGCGCGACACTCCAGTTCGTTCACTAGAGCGGGCTCTCGATTCGTTTTCGTTCAAAGTGTTCTCGTATGAACCTCGACCGTCAATGTTTGCTAAAGGGTGCTCGATCCTGCTGAACGCGATGCGATAAAATAAACAACGACCAGTGAACCTGTGTTATTGCAAAGCAGAATTTACACTCAACGGGAATAAGATTAGGCGTGCGCTAGCTGTACAGATCAATCCTTTCTGATATGCCAACCGCAGCCTAAGATCATTGAGTGTCTCCGGTATTTTCATACCAAACAAAAAGCGATTTCGCATGTTCGTACACGGTCGCCGCGGATTCCTCGTGTGTCGTCAAGTCAAATGGTCATGTTGCTCTTAATACCTATCTCCTTCGGGGTAGAGAGTTGCGAAACGTAATTAGTCCGATCGGTAGGGGTGTGCGAGAACCCGAAATATCGGGTCGGGTCGGGAACACAGAATTTTTTCGGGATCGGGACGGATTCCCGCAAATGTCGAGATTCTCGAATTTATCGGGATTCTCGAATGAATCGGGATTCTCGAATGCATCGGGATTCCCGAAATAATCGGGATTTCCGAAAATTCCGAGATTCCACTAACCATTTAGGTATATTCGTTTCAATTAATACATTCATAGTTTCGGATTTCTTATTCTAAGTATTTTCGGCAAATTATTTTATTTTACTTTTCACTTATTTATTTTATTCTTATCAAATTATACGCGAGCACTGCCAGAATAGAATACTCAACGAGCCACGTAAGACTGCACTCGAAATGGGCTAAAAAATGTAGTTATCCCGCGAGGATAAAGTGCAGCTACAGATTGCCGCAACAAGAATCATTAACTCCTTGCACTGGGATTTGTTTTACGGTTGCAGTGATTAGAACTTCTTTGACGTTCATAATTTCTTAGGATAAGAAGGAAGTTTATATTTGGAGCGTTTAATTTAAATGTGGTGTTAAGTCCATTTTTTGGAAAAAATACATCATTTAGAGTACACTTTTTGTCTATAAACAAGTCACACTTAGTATTTTAGAATATCCTTATGTTTTCGATAGTAATTCGTAGAATATTTTACTTTCTGTGACGATCATTAGACATTCAGTTTGAAATTATTGTTACAAACGATTTGGCTGACCATTTCTGAAGATATGTGCTTTTGCTTATGATTTATAAAATGTAAAAGCACTGAAAAGTAATTAACACCATAAAACTTTTCAATTTTCGTTTTATCAAGTAAATTGCTTTGATTCCATACATCCATACATGATCGTTGAGTGATTGTGGTGGATAACATGTTAGTGTTAAAACAATTCACAAAAATTGACAGAAAATCTCATTGGTCCCCAGTAGGTATCCCTTAGACCATATATGTATACTTATAGACCCGGCATAGGTATAGTGTGTTCATAGGATGCAGTGTTCCGAGATATAAGATTATCTGGTACCCACAAGTCACGGTCCGAGATAATTCAAAATGGTGGATAGCGCATGAGACGAGAATTTATCCGTCGAATAAAGATACTTTTTTATTCGAACCTTTGAATAATCTTTTATTCGAATCGTTATTTAAATAACTTTTTATGTATACTGTTCTTACTCTTTTTTTAAATAAAGTAAGTTGTGAGTAAATAAATACAAATATCATATTATCAATTTCTACATTGAAATTTAACTTTTTCCAAATTATAATCAACAAAATGAGTTAGCTATATTTAAAATAATAAGAGCAAAGTAAAAATGAACTTGTAATGAAATGAAATACATGTATGTATATTACAGTTACAACGACGACGATTCCCCTTTCCCTTCTAACACTTCACCATCGCGGTACTGCGATTTCTCAACAGACTATAGCACTTTGCCCACAAGAGTCGTCTGCTAGGCGATTTAATCTCGGAACATAGCTAACTATCTGAAGCCGGGTCTATAAGTATATATGGTCTAAGAGGTATCCTAAACTCGTGTGTTTACGTCATTGTGTCGCGGTTCAACGAAGGGAATAAGCGATTTTGTTGCTCGGTCACCTAGTTCAGCGACGAGCGTGCAAGCGAGTATGCCGTCTCATGGCATAGCGATGCTCGATGCGCCGATTAGTATGTCAGTAGGTTGCCGATTCGAATTGCGAGTCTGCCAAATTTGGTGGTGGTGCGAGGCCGGGGTGCCGCGTGCTCGCGTCTCGGCACTGCGTTTGGTGAAACACGACCGCGCTCCTGCCATACGTTCGTTTTCGGTTGATGACTATGGATGGAAACGGACTTGTCGAAAAGGAAACGCTCCGTGCACCTTGGAATTTCGAAATGGATCATCTCTGCCTGCTCCGTTACCTTTCTCGCCGTGCGACTGCGGACGTTTATGCTAATCCGAAGTGTAGAAACACTACGCGGCAATATTACACTGCCTGAAATGTCTATAAAGTCTCCTTCATTTTCGCGGAATATTTAGAAAACATTTTGTTACTCCGTTGTATTTGTATTTACTTTATATTTACTAATTTTGTTACTCCGTTGTATTTGTATTTACTTTATATTTACTAATTTTGTTACTCCGTTGTATTTGTATTTACTTTATATTTACTAATTTTGTTACTCCGTTGTATTTGTATTTACTTTATATTTACTAATTTTGTTACTCCGTTGTATTTGTATTTATTTTATATTTACTAATTTTGTTACTCCGTTGTATTTGTATTTACTTTATATTTACTAATTTTGTTACTCCGTTGTATTTGTATTTACTTTATATTTACAAATTTTGTTACTCCGTTGTATTTGTATTTACTTTATATTTACTAATTTTGTTACTCCGTTGTATTTGTATTTACTTTTTGTTGTTATTCAGATACATAAAATGTGCTTTCTAGTCAGCTATATCTTTTCCTACGCTAAACAAAATTTACAGTTACTCGTACAGATATTCGGACACTTACAAAGATAATAACTTTTTTAATGTTGTCCCCTACGACTTGGATTTTTTTAGAAGTTAGTTTTTTACATAACGTGACAAAAAATTTTTGAAAAAAATTGCAACTGGAACGGGATTGCAGAGAAAATACTAAACGTTGTATTTTACAAACTTTTTTATGAGGGCCTAAATTGAAAATTTAAATAATACGTTTTGTCAATGGGTATTGATTATACATATTTTAAACATTTCATCAAAATCGGCCAACGTTGCAATTAGCCACAAACGTTTAAGGATAGTTAAAATTGCAATTTTTCGCGATTTTCGGTCTCTAATTGTAATAAATCTAAGAATTCTTACGTCTTTCAATGCCTATTCGTTTTTTTTCGTATCAACAGATTTGGAGGAAATTTTCAAAAAATGTATACTTGATACCGACCTACAAAACGAATTTTTTAAATCTTCAATCTCGGCCCACATAAAAAAGTTGTAAAATACAACTTTTAGTATTTCCTCTGTAATTCCAATTTTAAACAAGTCATCGTCTTTTTAAAAGTGTCCAAATATTACTGTGAGTCAACGGAAGTGTGAAATTCTTATAAAGTCACTTTATTTCTGCTTGCATTCGAAGAAAATAAGTACGACAAACTGAGAATGTTCTTAACTTGTTGTTATACAAATTCACATAAAACGTGTATTTGTGATAATTTGATTCATATATACCGCGAAGAAAGTGTTATCGTGTGAGTGAAAAGCATCGATGTTTAAAAAGGTATTGGCTGTTCTAATCGTATAATTGTGAAAAAATTATTTGTTCATATACAGTTATAAATAATTATGCGAATATTCCATTTCTATTCAATTATAATATATTTTCAAGTTTTTTTTATATCAATGGTCAATTAATTCTCTGTCTTGTTAAAATGAAAGTTTCTATTTGGTTTTTGTTTCACGCGATTGGTACAAATCATTTTTACTTTGTATAAAGATCTGCAGCGATGTGATAAAACAATCCAATGACGAATGAACTCGTGAAAAATGATTAGCAGTAAACTTTATTTGAATTTTCACTGAATTATACGTTTCGTTCTTTAAGGTTTATAATGACGTAAAAACGGACTTATAATTTAATATTACATAATGTAATTCGCAAACGTACAACCATCTTAAATATCTCGTTCTTCCAGCCGATCGATTTACATGCCCGCCGTTATCGATTTGACACAGCTCCAATTACCAGCTTTTCGCCATTGCATAAGACACGCGTAATCCCAGTTGACTAGATTCGAGTCTCAGCACCGGAGGCCAGAAACCGCGAAGAAAAATCGACCCCCTCGAATATTTGGGTCAAGATCAATCCCCTCACCCTTTGCAAAAACGACCATAATCTTCTCGACTTCGAGAAATAGAATCCCCTTGAAAGGGAAACCGGCGGCTCGAGAATCGATCGACTCGATTAGATTTCAAAGCGGCTGCACAGAACAACGAATTCAACGAAGTCGATGGCAATGAAGTTTGTAAATCCGTGACATAGCTGCTGAATATCGCTTCTTTCAACTAACTAAAATGAATGAATAATCCCCATCAAATTGAACAAGCCTCATCTCCTATTAAGAAAAGGAAACATTGAAGAAACGGTGCCATTTTGAAGGGAAAAATTCATGTTTTTGTCACATGTTTTGGGTAAAAAAGGCGATTCGCGCTAAGCAAAGAATATTAACCAATAGGCATACAATAAATATAAGTTTTCTTTTCTCTTCTGTGAAATAACTATGCAAAGAGAAGAAAATCACACGACAAGACGGTAAGAAGAGAATTCAAGATAGTGCACAATCTTTTTAAACGATTCATTACACATTTACTGTACATTGACTGCACCATAAAATAGCAGAGGGATTTCGGCTCGGCCAATGCCAACGCCAGTGTCTACTGTAGCCGTGCTCTGATTGGTCCACGATTTTCAATAATAACTTCTTAACAGAGGATCGGAGAACATTTTCGCAAAAGAAAAAGTTACTTTGAATGACCTCACGAATCACCACTTTCGAGGAAGTACAACGTTTTTGAGACGACCTGTATACAGTCTTTTTAAACAATTTTATTATCCGCGTTATACGGGAATCCACTGTAGTTTTTAAAACGCGACAACGAACTCGAATGACGAATGAACCCGACGTTCCCAGTTAAAGGCGAGCAAAAAGATGTTTAGCAATTGTATTAGCAGCGTTCCGGATGCATTTTGTGTTCTGGAAAAGAGCTCGGTCGCCTGGAAGGCCAAGAAATGGCAAAAATGGCGGTGGTCGCGAACGGTCAGCAACAGCCGCGGAAAGTTCGCGGCAAAGGCGAATTTGCAAATTTAGAGGCCATTCGGCGGCCCGATGGCGCATTAGCCGACCGGTGAGTCAGACAACACATTATTTATAGAGCTCCTCTGATTCGTCGTGAGACGAGGTGAATCACACGCGGCACGCGCTCAGACAGAACGAACCTCGGAGTCCCGCGAGATTTCGCGAGTTTCTCGGACGGACACGCTTCTGCCGAGTTCTGTCCTCTTCCGGTTGGCGTTTGTTGCTTCCTCTTCGCTTCTGTCCCCGCAGCTCGTCCTCCTTTCCATGCAGATTATTTCCTCATTGCGAATCGGTTACGCGGCCAGGAATTTTTTGTTTTCAATGCGCGACACCTGATCGGAAGTGGGCCGCGTCTTGTTTGCGCTGTTGCAGTGAGCTTTTCAACCCAAGAGCTCATCGTTACGATGAGAAAGTACTATCGCGACGAAGAAGTATTCTGTAGCTACACGACTCTGGATTTTCATAGGGACAGTACAGTAAACTCCCATACAACGGGATCAAAAAATTATTTACATAGAAACTAAGCGTAGGATAAGTCTTGGAGAATTTGACCACTTTGTGAAAATTACATCGTAGCATTGTTGTTTTTACACAATTATATAATTGTTTATGTAATTTAGAGTTCACGTAAATTATACTTTGCGACGAATTAAAATATTTATTTACATTTTCGACAAAAAAACATATACATTTCAATTGGCCGGTCTCACCTGCATGTCCGGGTTAAAACGTCTACACAGTATGGGTGAGACCGACCTTAAAGAATATCAAGTAGAACATAAAATAAAATAAAATTGAATAATAAAGAACAGATGCGTCACTTCTTCTTCTTCTAACGAACTCTCGATCTATTATGAATCCTGATTTTCACAATGTTTGTTTTGTCGTATCAATTCCAGTTCTGCATCACCTCCTAAGCACGATGACGATTCAAGTCTGTTTTGTTTTCTTGCATGGGACTTTCTAATCCTATCTGTTAGGGTTGATTCAGGAATTCTGAAACTTCGAGCGGCTTCATTAACACCCACTGAACCATTTACCTATGTATGCGGCACAGAGACCGTTCTTCTTTTGTTTTTAAGATATTAACACTAACAGTGGCCGGTCTCTCCCGGACTTGCCCTATGCATCTTCTGTGGCAGTAAATGTGCAGTCTTTTTAAACAATCTTTTCCACGTGTGTTGTAAATATACTGCCACCTAATTCCTTCAGACTTTGATAAAGTTCAGTTTGCGCAAGAATATCGTGACTGAAAATGAATTTTTAAACCTGCGCCCAAAATTGTGTTAGTAAAATGTCTAGAAAAAGATTGTTGTTTCTCGCAATTGATACAGAAGACTTATTATTTTGCACAAAGATGTGCACTCTAAATTTGATAATTGAATATATGTAGCATAGAAATAAGATCAATGGAAACGTAGCTTAGCATAGAAAGGGATGAAAGTATACAGGGTGAGGCATTTAAAACAGGACACCTGAATAACTCGATTGTTTTTGGAGATAGCGGAAAATGCCTCAAACCTTATTTGGTATCGAGGGCTGATCGTCCGATGTTACTAGTTTTCTAATAGGTGGAGGCGTCAAGGATATATGAAGGTTAACTCTGTTTTTTAAGTGGAACAGTATGCTTTCTTACTTACATTCTGATAGAGTATTTCAAGACGAACGCAATGACCTGTTATTAAGATCATTCAAGGTCACTCAAGGTCAACTGCAAGAGAAATTAAATTATCTCAGAGCACTCTTCGAATAATTTTGTGTATTCTCTGGTTGTTGGCATACTGCTCTTGTAATTGCCGACAGGAGTCATAGAACGTAGACACGCATTCAATCGCATTGTATCTTGTCTGTGTACACAAATGTTATTACTGGTTTGACTGCCGATTAGAGTACGGCTTCGTAATATTCAATATCCAAGTATATCGCGAAAAACCAACAACCAAAGTTGACATGCAAAAATGAATAAGAAGAGCTTGCTCTGTAATAGATAAAAATGAAATTTATCAGGCAGTGTCATCTGTATTCCAACGTTTTAGACTATATATCCATGTTCAAGATCGCCAATGTGAGCACTTACACTAGCAATGAGTACGTAAATAACATGTGGCATCTAAATCGTCGAAGTATTCGAAGAGTGCTTTGAGACAATTTATTTTCTCTTGCAGTTGATCTTGAGTGACCTTGATAATAGGTCATTGTATTCGTCTTGAAAGACACTATTAGAATGTAAATAAGAAACCATACCGTTTCATTTAAAAAAACAGAGTTGACCTTCATATCTCCTTGACGCCTCCACCTATAAAAAAAACTAGTAACATCGGATGATCAGCCCCTCGATACCAAATAAGTTTTGTTATTGGTTTAACAAATGAACGTAAATATTGCTTCAAAACTTAACTCACAAAAAACCAAATTTATACGGAGCCAAATTGAAAACATTTTCATGTAATGAACTAACAGATCTTGCGACACAAACAGACAACAGTTGAGGAAATGAGCATTCACAATGTTTACGTTCATTTGTTTATCTCTAAATGCGAGGCGTTGCCATTACGTACCGTCGAAATATTTTAAATATTCCAGCAATTGAATCATGGCGATATTTTCTTTCAAGGTCATCTGAAAGTCATCGTATAGCAGATCGTTGAATTCGTTTCGACGTCACCTACAATATCATGAATTTAGAAATACCCAGTACCATTTAAATATATGACAGCGACCTTGAGTTTTTGTTGAAAATTGTTTTTTTTTAATTTAAAAAATTGAAATTTCTTGTCGGTTAAATACTGATTAACTTTGGTAACAAACACTTTTCTGTCCGACCATCCGAGGGGGCTGGAAAATCGTGGGGACTAATTTGTGCCGCACCCTGTATATTGCATACAGTTATTTTACATTATCTGGCATTATAATATTTTGTAACGGCAAGTTTAAAACCCGAAACGGTTATCCAGGCAATCTGAATTTTTCGAAGCTGTTTCTATTAATTACACCGACCCCGTACAGAAAGAATTCCTACACGACTGATCTTGACGACCACAGAATTAGTTATTTACGTGCTGCGTAGCACAATATCATATTGAAATGTATCGTGCCGCTGGTAACCTGAAAAATTATTCGTGATAGTCGTCCAAGCGGCGATGTAACGTTCTTAGCATCGATATTTAATAAACAGTGGTTCTCGTATCGAAAACATACTGTTGCACAATCCGACTGCGTTGAAAAATAACGTATTATCGACAACAGAAATTCGTTTCTTCTGGTAATGGAAAAAGAAATAGAGTCGCGAGATAAGCGCAAATGCGAATAATCATTGAATCGCAGTGCTCCATTGTGGACTATTCGCTTGAAACAGACCGGAGGAGCCTCTTGTCGGTAGGGAATCCATTGTTCTAGCACACGTGCCGCTACTGGACTCTACTAAACTAGATCCATCACCCTACTTAGGACTTCCTAGTGTTGGCATCTTGGACGCGTGTCGGCACGCAAACGTCTGCTCCAAAGAAACCGTTTATGTAACCCATTCATCGAGAAGGTCATGATCTCTCTCTTTCTCTCCCTCCCCCCTCTCTCTATCTATCTGTCTGTCTTTCTCTCTCTCTCTGTCTCTCTCGTCTTCCGGCAATTTGTTGCAACCCCGGCCTATTAGAAACATTTCTGCTGCTGCTTTCTTCGCCTGTTGTTTATGTACCAATTACTGTGCCTGAGATAAAAAGATAAAAACAGTCTAAGATTCACATTTAAATCATTTTTGTTTTACACTTTGAAGCAACAAATTATGTTTTATTTATAACGTCACATTTTAAAGAAATAAATCTTACAATACACACACAAAGAAATCAATCGTTTTACAATATGTACAATACGAATTTTCAGCCTGAGGAACGCATGAGGCTTAAGAATGGAACGGAACAGAAACAAACAAAACTAAGGATTTACAATTGTTTTATACGCACAGATTACAGTTATTTAAGAAAGACAATGTCCCTTTTCGTAGTTTTCCTGCTTCCATCATTTTATAAGTTGTAGGCGTATTTAAAAAATCCATAACCGCTTTAAAATAAAATTTCAATTCGTAGAAATTATGGTAGTTATCGTGCACATTACTACTTAAACTTTCTTTTGTTCGCGATTGTACGTACACGAGATAGAAAGGTATTGATCTGTAAGGGATGTTTTCACCCCCGTAAAAACTTGAATGCTTCGGGTAACTGAATTACTGTGGCATTTTCGAATTGATGCTCGCTGGAGAACATTCTCGACACATTTTCGCTCGATTCGCACGCGTTCATTTTCATAGTCGGCGATTCGCAACGGGGGATCCGGATGTTGATAATGTTTCGAGTTAAAACTTCTTTGACGTTCATAATTTCTTGGAATAAGAAAAAAGATAACGATGCAAAATATATCGTGTAGTATCATCGCGTATTTCGGGCAGCGCGAGTTTTCTGAAAAACGATTGGTTTGAAACGGCGCTGCTGGAAAATGGCGGTGCAACATTGGAGCCACGCGACTGGCCGCGGCACCCTCAATTAACATTTAGATGTGTATCGTGCGGTTATCCACCGTGGATCACGTGTCGAGGTGCGTCCACGCGACCCTGTTGCACCTCGGTGCAGCGCAGAGCGGTGAAGCGGCTTGTCTAAATTGCGCCACGTACCCGAATCCGCTTCATTCCGCATACGAGCAACAAACACTTCCTCCGCTTTTCTGTCTCGCGCGAACATCGGGATAGCAGCTCGTGTTCCAGCTGACACGCGCTTCACATTGCTCCATATTTGAATACAATAGCACTCACTTAAATTACGATGTACGAGATCCGGAAGTCCACCTTACGCTCTTCTATTTTCAACCGCTGATCTACACAGATCTGCAACACGTATTTTTGAAATTTTCAATATAGGCCCACACGAAGGAGTTGTAAATTACAACTTTTAATATTTTCTCTGTAATTTTTTCAAATTTTTTTTTCACGTCAATTGGTAAACTAAAGGCTCTAACTAAGTTGTAGGATCCTATATTACAAAAATTATCGTCTTTTTAAGAGGGTCTGAAGATTTATGGGAGTCACTGTGTATCGCTCCAAGTCGATCTTAATGAGATAATTCGGTTGTAAATTGTATCAAATTCTGTTTCGTGCTTTAATTTTTATATATAGAAATTTTCTATAGTTTTATGAACCTGTAGTTGTGTTTTTGCAACCACAATGCGTATATGGAGTTTGTTTTAATAACATTAAACGCAAAACTTTATTTTACTCGAAATATTTTCACATGCGATGTAAAGCTTTAGCCTTGTCTCGTTGTACGTGAAATTTCGCAAGCGTGCGTGAACTGTCGTGTTCCTAAAATCAATTCGTCGTTCGAAATAACCTGGGTGAGGAGCGTTGGTCTTGTAGCCGTTGGAAGAAAAACTCTGAGCCCGCTAATAAATAGCTATTATTATCAGAAGGAACTGATCGTTGAAATGGTACATTGAGCACAATAAAACACGGCAGCGGCAACAACGTGCCGCGCGGTATTCCCGTTCGCCCGGTGACCATTCTCTCCGGTTCGATTCCATCGGTGTTACGTAACCGTCGCGTCGAATCATTCTATCGGATGGTATCGAAAGGGGGAACGGGGAAGAAGAGGAACCGTAATCGTTTCGCAGAAAACTGAAGCGGCCCACTGTGTTCGGACACTTATGGGAATCGGCAGAAAATTAATAACTTCTTAACTAATCCGCTTTCGACCTAAGACTCATAATACTTTTTTAAACATGACCAGAAGGTGCTTCGATTGCTGAAGAAGACAATACAATTTTGTTAAAAAAATTATATTTCGTATTTTTTATGAAATTAATTTTCTGCTAAGTTTTTTATTTCAGTCTATTATCGTATAGTCGTATACCTAACCCAGACCAACATCTGTTTGGAGAATTTATTTATCAGGCTATCGGAAATGAGTGAAAAATCGAAATGAGAATATAAGAAACTGAATTTATTCGATTCGAGCAAAGATTGCGAATAAAATCAATTGCTATTTAAACTACAATCTATCCAGAAGTAGTGTGTAAATGATCAGAGAGGTAACTTTTCGCATTGGGAAGATATAAGCGTGACAACACGGGCAGCAAAGACCGATTACTACTTAAAGTTTAACACGTTCACGCCAGCGTGTACTACCGGTGGTACACGTGGTGGTTTTTGTATCGAGAAAATAAATAATTAAAATAAAAGCATTTTGAACACAAGCTATACTATACTAATATCATGCCCTAATAAATGCATAGTAAGAGTAAATTGTCCGACGCCACCTAATGGTGCAAAATTAAAGAAAACAGCGCCGGCGTGAACGTGTTAACGTGTCCACTAGTAGTATGCAGAAAATCAAAGAGGTACTTTTTTTAAAACCCGAATCAAAATTAATAAACATTTAACATGAAAAATTGGGAGAAATTATTAATATTTCAAAAACATTTGGTGGAGTTGGAAAAGTCTTCCAACACTCAACATAACTTGTAGAAATTAAATGAATCGCGTAAACATTCTGGAAATATATCGAGTTTTATATACGATTTTCCGCTTCAGGTTTCACAATACATGCATATATTCAGTAAAAATTGTGAGTAGTACGACAATCTACATTATATTACTGTTGTTTTGCGGCAAAAAATTTTTTATCTTTTAGCCGCCGTTATTTATGTTCGTCGTTCCTATTTGTCGTCGGGCAAAAATCGGTCCCGTGTCGTCGTCGCTCGCCTGATTCCCTTTCGACGGCTCTGTTTTTATTGGTATCGCCACTACTCTCGGCCACTTTCTAACCTAATTCCCCGCATTACTTGCCACACAACACGGTATATTAGGCAATTCCACGAGCGACACTGGGTCTAGGTCCTCAGCGGCCGGAGAATACTAATTCGTTCGGGATGTGTGCCTCTTGAAAAACAACGTGTATACGACGCTCAGCTGGAATTTCGAAGGAACTGAGATATCCTGGGAATCCCGTGTTTCGCGATACAGAAACTCGCCTCTTTTGATTGAAATGATCTGTATTAGAACTATTGGCTTGTACATGTGCTTCCTGACGCGCAGTGTGCGATTTCACAGTGTGTATAGCCAAAAAATGATTGCTTACAGTAAGTTAAATGTGTGTATTATATTATAGTAAATTTCTTTTTTCCATCTTCTTCATAGTTATGTGAAAAGTTTGTTTAATCGCTTACTTTTGTAAAAACAATTCTTTCTTCAAAAGTTCATAACTCTAGTGGTTGTCAAAATTTTTTGGTTTATTTTTTTTTTAATAATAGTATGTTGTTAAGGATTAGAGCAATGCACTGTAGCACGCTTTAAAAATATGAATTAATAGTATAGCTTGTGAATGAAAGTTTTCTATTTTGAGTTAGAATTTGAAACAATTTTCTGCCACTCTCTTCAATTAAAATGTTATCAGAGATTATTCAATATAGATATTGTATAAAAAATTTGTTGCAAAGGAAAACGTTACTTTAAATAATCTCAGGAACCGCCCATTTCAAGGATTTTCACTATTTTTTGGACGCCCTGTATAGTTTAGTAAATTACATATTTGAAAATTGGTGATAGGTGATTAGAGAAAATCAGAGTGCCGACTATGACATTGTCTGAAAATTGTTTACGTAAAGAAGTGATAATACCGTGCAGTACAGAACACGGTAGTGAATAATTTGTCATTGTTGGTAACGACCTTAATCTTTGCCATGAGTAATATAAACAATGCTTATGCGAAATGCGTACAAGTCGCATGGTCGTGGACGTATCACAGGTTATGGCATTGTCACGCGTAAAGACTGCCGTGACCTGGGAATTTCGGTCAGCTGAAATGGTAAGTGCATCGTAAACTACTACATATACCACTACATATCACGTTATCTCTATGTATCGACTTCTTGTCGAACGCTTTTTTCATTAAGAGTACAGCAAAATAAAAACGTTGACGTGGGTCTCAGCGAGTTACAGTGTTTTCGTAATAAAAAAGTTAACACGGTTATGGCCATTCAATAGAATCTTTAATACCTTCAAACTTTGGTCTAAAACATTTTTTTCCCAAAATGCTTTGTTTCTAAAATAATCGATCGTTCTGAGACTTTTCTAGACTAACATTTCAAAGCTCATAACTCGGGAAATTTCCATCGAAAATTTCATCGAAAATGCTTTGCTATCAATTTTAACAGTACATAATAAAAAATCGGGTGTTCCATTTAAAAAAAAACCATGTTGACTTTGACGTGACCTTGACCCGTCCGCTCACGGTGAGACCGTATGACTATTCAATAAATTCTTTAATATCTTATAACTTTTGTCGAAAACATTTTTTTACAGAATACATTGTTTAACAGTCAACAGTCGACTTCAATAGTTTTTGTATGTGAAGTTCGTTAGTTCAGCCCCATATTGCAGAACCTTACCAACCCTCAAAATTACAATAAACAAGTTAAACACAGTACGGGCCCCAGAACGTTGTCACCTTTATTCTGAAACAAATTTCCCACCCACAGAAGAATTCTTCTATGATAAAATTTTTAAAACTTACAAACCATAGTTCCTTTTTGTGATATAGGCATTTTGCAAAAACCTTCGAACCATATCTCCTTATGATTTCACAGGATGAATTCTCAAAACCTCTTCAAATAAAGCCTTAAAGTTTAGCTAAATCAGTGAAAATCAACAACTCTAAGGGCTATTTTCACACTTTCAATGTGGATGATGGCCGAAAAAATTCGTGTCAAATATTTTTCCAAAAACTATCTCTCATTAAAGTTTCATCAAAATCGGCGTGTCCAGATTTGATAAAATCCGCTTTGCCAGATTTTGCATCATACATTGAATTTAATAGTAAATCAAATTTAGAAATTTTGTGTTCTTTGAAAGTAACACAAATCTCGTCATTATTCGTCTAGGGCAGGGATGGGCACGGTAGGGGCCTCTCAAACCTCTTCTTCCACCAATCTCTCTTTCATGCGCGAGGCCTGCGCACTATTCGCAACGGGCGAAGCACTTCTTTCCTCTATGGCAGTGGTGGGTACGGGTGGAGCCCCTCAAGCGCCTGTTTCTCCCACCAACCTCTCTTTCATGCAGCACGCCCGTTCGTTGCGTACGCTGATGTCTCGTGTCTTCGTTGCCCCATTGTGCCGCGCTTGCTGGAAGGGGACAGAGGGCGCTACGGTGTGGACAGTTTTGCCTCAATTGAGACAAAACTGTCCATCCCTGCTCTATGGTAGCGGCGGATGCTGGTGGGGGACAGTGGGCGCTATGGTGGGGACAGTTTTGTCTCAATTGAGACAAAAATGCCCATCCCTGATCTAGGGCATTGTCTTTTAGGTAATTATTCACATTAGGGGCTTCCTCACCGATTTTGATGACGTTGAAATATGTTGTCAAGGTCATCATTCTGAACAACTTTTTCCTGTACATGTTACCGCCGCTCGGTTTTAGTTTTCGAGATATTCGCAAAAAACTGTTGCTAATACTGTATTGAATTTTCCGTATTCTTGTACGCTCGGTGGCAACGTAAGCCTGTTCCGGCGCGGCGTCTGTTTACTCTTTTTCTTGGAAACATGCTGTGAAAATGAGAAAGAAAACAGGGTCTCACGCTGGTCATATATGTATGAGGTGAGCTTTCAATTTTGAAAGACTATTCTTCGATTGTCGTATGCGTGGTCGGGCCGGCCTAACTGCCGATCCGCTCTGCCCCCTCCACGATCTAACCACAACTCATTCTATTCGCATAATCTTTGCATTGTAGCTATCATCCAGAATTTGATCTAGTAATGGAAAAATCATGTGAATAGAATGAGTTGTGGTTAGGTCGTGGAGGGGGCAAAGAGGGCCGGCCGTGAACATAACATTTGTAAGAAGCAGAATACGTTACGAACGCTGTTAAACGATCGCCTATGCTGATATACGAAAATCCAAGAGAGAAAATTCAATACAGTATTAGCAATAGATTTTTGCGAATATCTCGATAACTAAAACCGAGCGGCGGTAACATGTATAGGGAAAAGTTGTTCAGAATGATGACCTTGACAACATATTTCAAGGTCATCAAAATCGGTGAGGAAGCCCCTAATGTAAATAATTACCGTCTTTTAATCAATACAGTTATTTTTTTCTTTTACTCAATAACGAAATACAATTATATTTAAGGATGATATGAAATCATAAAAATTTTAAAACCTTCCAAATTTTGCACACATCATTCTCTCACCAAGTCTCACAATTAGAGGAGTAAAACCAGAAAGAATCGAAAGACGAGAAATAAGGACTACCCTACTGTAGAGCTGTGTGCTCGAGTATGTGCAGGTTTGCCTCTTCACTATAAGCACGGCATGCATCGCGATCATTCCCGTTTCCATTGGCTCCCGGGTTGGAATTCCTACGCTACTCGGTCGACGATCAATCAAGCGTGGTATCAAGCCTGTTTATTAGGGTTCCGGGTGTCGCAACACCGCTCCCCGGTTACGAAACGGTCGGGAACATCGAAATTTTCAAGCCGCGGTTTAATGAACCGATAACGCCGATGAATAACGAGTAGTTTCTAATTGCAAGTGGCCGGATCTGGGCTACCGTTGCGTAACGCCGATGATTCGAGTGCCATGGCTGGGAACCATTGTGAAATTTTTTACGTTAAAAGTCAACGACGGGATGGAATGCACCGCTGCTAAAGGATCCCCCCTCGATTCTAAACTGCAGCACGAGTTTCCTGGCGGATGAAAATGTTCACCGATATTCATAGACCCATTCCCCCGTTCATTTGCGTTGTTTGTGCCGTACAGAATTTAATATGCACGTAGTTCTCGTTGGTTTTCGTTCAAGCTAAATTTTGATTGAATTAAGTTCGCTAACAAACAAGTTTTAGCCATACCTATAAGTGATTCTTCGTACAAAAATAATGAAAAATAACGCATAGTTACGTTAAATAGTCTAAATTCGATTTTCAACGAAACTAAAATTAAAATGGGAACATTGAGTTTTACACTTTTAAGCCACAGTATTTAATTTTCTAGTAAAAAAGCTGTTAAACTTGACGGGTATGATTAAGATTCTGGTGGAACTAATATAGTCGTATCGTCAGAATGGAGTTTTAAACACGATTGCAAATAGCAAATCGATATTTGCACGGCGGTGACGACTTCTTTGCCAAGCGTGGCAAAGTAAATACAATAATTATCCAGGAAAATCTGAGCGAAACACTCGCGTGTCGATTCGAACAGCTCGCGTTTCAACAGTCTGTATTATTCAGTGATGTTCCACGTAAACGTTAAGTACATATCATGATTCTGCGAGCATTACATTTTGCGATTCGAATTTCGATTGCAAGAACGTCAAAAACCGCCCTGTTAAACATCAGAATTCTAAACTTTGACTATTTGGAACGATGAAATAAATTCGCGCCGACAGAAACCAGGTCCGAGTCAGACTATTCCAAACGCTAGGAACCACTACTCGGACGCGAAGGCTTCGCAGCGACTCAAGTTTCAAATGCCAAGAAAAAGACAAAGAAGAAGGAATTCCGGATATTAAAAAATTCAATTTGATAAACCGATTCGAGCAACCACATTGCAAGTGCTATTTTAGTTTCTTCTCCGCGGATTTCTTTCTGCGCGATTCGTTGTTGTGTAACGCGATGACAGTGGGCGATGACGACGATGATGACAAGGAGAAGGAAGAGGCACGATCCAGGGGAATTTAAAGTCGCGCAACGCGAAACGCAATGTCGCACAGTGATCGATAAGTACGAAAACTGGGAGAAAAATAAAATAATTTAGAAAAATGAAAATTGCTATATAATTTGATTTACTAATATCTAATATGCGTGTCTGATCAGTTTTTTCGATTGGATTTCATTTATAACTAAAAAAATTCAAATACAGTAGAGTATCAATTATCAGAACCATTGTTGATCGTCGCTATCCCCATCACTTCTTGGAGACAGTGCAGTAATTGCTACATCAATCGTTATATTACTTTACACTACATAATTACTATGTATTGCATAATATAAATATATATATACATACATATTTTGCACACTAGTTTATCCAATAAGTAATTTACGCCTGGGTTAGGTTAGTTTAACCACTATAGTTATAAATTAGGTAAGAACATGTATGTCTCATTATTCGAATTGTTTGATTTTCCGTACTGTCTCGGTCCCAACTGATCCGAATAATTGACGCTCTACTGTAGCTAAAAATTATTTCAATTTTACTAATCGTATTTCTCTTCTGACAAACTCAATATGTTCCGAATTGTTCAAGAAACTGAAAATATGGCTTTTTTAGAGTAGTGGAATAGCAAAAAATTATTTAGATAACCGATGTAATTCGTAATACAGTAATAAATCGATAAGTGTCGCAAAATTCTGAACAAGAAGTGTTACAAAACAATCCCCACTTCTGCGGGGTATACCCCGTCAGGGGTCGTGAAGCTCGAGAGGCCTCGGTCGCCGAGAAGTGTAACATAATACGGATTGAGTATATCGGTGAGACTACTACTAATCTAATGACAAAACTTCTTTATTTTTTATTATTTTTTTATCGAACTTTCACCAACATATTCGTAGCATTTTTCTAATTAAAATGATAACAAATAAGATATAATTCCGATGGTATTTACTTGAGTAAGCTTCACTTTTTCGAAAAATCGACCAGTGTGCGTCGCATGGCGATCCATTGCCACGCAGTTCGATTAATCTCGCCTATGGTTGTGCAATCGATCGTTTGTTTGGCGGTTGCCGCCGATTTTTCGTTGTCTTCCTTCAGCTTTCTTCACCGAGAGGAGGATCTTCCGCGACGTCATTGACGGAAGCATCCATAGGAACGAGCTTTTACATGTCTAACGCGATTCACCTAACTACCGGATGATCCGCGGCGCGATCAAATTGAACTGGCAGGTCGGCGTTCGTGTAAACCGCACCTTTGGGGCTTCGTAAGTTGGCGACATTAACGGTTACAATGGCGCCAACAACCGAACCGATAGCTGACTCCGCGATATAATGGCCGATTCCTTTCGCGGATCGATTGTTCCGGTTCCGTCGCGTCCCTCTCGCCGGATCTCAAATTCTCCAATGCAGTCCCGCCAGCTACTGGGCTTCGCGTTGATATCACAATTAGGACACAATTAGACTGAAGATCATTGCGAATTTACAGTGGGTGTACAAAGTATTCGATCATCACACATTAATTAAAAATTCATTAAAAAATGATCATGTCACGAAATATGTTCAAACTAGGTCCTTTCTTAAGCTAATACTTGATTGAGATAAACTGAGAAGGATTTACATCTTTAAATCACTTGAAGCAATATGTCAGTTAATTTTCCTAAGAATCACAATAATTGGTTTCCGGTAAATAATGTGTTAATAAAAATTAATAATATTTTTTCTGTGTGTTTATTACACAGATTATGTAACACGTACTTTCTGTTGGAATACAAAGAACAATTGAAGAAAATTTCAACTGGATCGGACGGAAATAGTTAATAACGTAAATGTGCATTAAAAACCAGCTCCCTTAAAAGCTGATTTTTAATTGAGAAAAATTGAGCATTCTGGTTGAGAAAAATTTTGCTCTTAGGCACTTTTTAACCAAGTGGATTAAATGAACCCAACAGCGGAATTTACCCGTAGTTCCTTCGATACTGATCACAAGAAGTCTCTAATTAGGTAGACGATTAATTGTTACTATCGTAAAAACTGGTTTCTTGGTGATCAAATATAATTTATTATTTGCGACGAATCGCTGAGATCTTACGAGTTTTACATAAAAGTATAAATAATAAAGATAGATAGACAATAGATGGATAGTAAAATATAAACGGAAACACGGTGTGTATCGATTTAATCTGCCGATTGTTAAACAGGTTTAGTTTCGTAACAATCTTTGGCTATGTTACACTGTGTATAGAGGTAATGTATTTTATAGCTCGACACGTATTAATAATTAAAAGCAATCAATATAGCTTCTGCCAATTTGGGAATGAAATTAGTATGCTATGAATGTTCACATGCTACTGCTATATTTAAAATTGCAAATATTCTTTGATACACCTTTCTAATAAAAGATTTCCAAATCTATATTCTTTTAAGAATCCAATCAGATTCTTTTTTCATTTTACATCGCTGGTTCACTCGAAAAATTATAGATCTACCTGTAGATCTGCTATTCTTTTTACCAATTCCTCGATACGGAATTTAAGTCGTTCTGGTGAAGTCAGCGGAAACGCAAAGTGTCGGACATTTGTTTAAACATCGAACGAATATTTAACCTCGTAAACTTTTCCTCGCAGTAAAGATATCGTAACAGTTGTTTCTTCAAGGACAGCGAAATCTCGAAACCACCGTATTTATTCAGTTGACAGACTCTCGAATTTTCCCGATTCGAACTAATTCTCGGTTACTTGTGGAAGCTTCGGTTTGCTTTTTCAATTTACCATTCTATACTATTTTTTCCTCATTTAGTTTTACGTATTTATAAACAATTACTATGAAAATCTACCGTTTCCTGTACCATCAAGGAATCAACGAATTAGTATTTTAATTTAAATAATTCTTAGTCTCGTTAACCTTCTAAAAGAGGTGGACCACCGATTGGATAACATAATTACTTATCGTAACTATGTTAGAGATAATTAAAAATTTAAATATTATAACTAGTCTGTGGACTTTTATGCAAAATAAGAATTGTCTCAATGAAATGCAACACTCGGAAACTACATAGACATCTCTTTCTGTTTTTAATAATTTTAATAAGCTCAAAATAATACAATAAAATGTTTAGATTCTACAAATGTTTTTATTGCTTTGCGTTCAATCCAACTCAGTTTTGCCATAAATGCATCAATGCAAGAGAAAATATACAAAGAAGACAAAAATTGTCCAAAGGTAGATTATGACTGTAAAATACATTAAACAAATACGTTATGGACAAAAGAATAAAGAACAAAAAGAAGAAATGTAAAAGTTCAATGAAAAAATAATTAAAAACAAAAAAGTATTGGCTCGACGCTCGATGCTGGCGGCAATAGGTAAAGGAAACTCGAGGAATCGTGTCTATACACGATGAGTGCAATGTTTCGGACCCGAGGACGTTGCTTTCATCGCGACAAGTGTATTTTGAATAAAATATTTTCTATTTTTCTATCCCAACAAAAGATTTTGATTTGCCAAAACAAAAAACAGCAGAAACTTATTCGGGTACTCGATACAATGAAGTGGCAATATAAGTAGCTGTAATAATGAAGAGCGAAGGAGTTTATTGGTCAAATTAGGCAAACGTTTACGGGGAATCGGACGCCCGCAATCATCATGCTCGTTGACGGATCGGGCGGGAGAGGTGACAGGCGAAAAAGAAAAACGACAAAGGTAACCGCGATCAGGTGTCCTTGGCTGAGGATGAAGCAGCATTTGGCACAAGGTCGGGCCGCGTATAGGTGCACCTTCATTTTTCGCTCGCGCGGTGCGTGCGCTAGCAGACACGCGCGAATAATCTGCGTGACTCTATATACCGTATCGCATTCTCGCGCGTCCCCTTTCGACGCGACGACGCGGGCTCGCCGTACGAAATGCTCACGTCACTGTTGTTAATTAACGTTACACGTTAACGTGGCGCCCGACACGCGAAAAATAAATCGCGGTGAGTGAAAGTGACGCAAAATGATGGGACCGCGTGACACGTTGCCCCATTAACCTGTCCCCCCGTGTCGCCGCGGAGGACGTTTTCCAATGGGGCTGTTGAGGTTTCTAGGTTGAACGATGTCATTCACTTTTATCTGACCCGATCGAACAGAGATTACGTGCATCTTTTTTCAATTATTATTGAACTGTAGCTCCTGCGCAATTACAAAATTTAATATGATACGAAAGAGACGTGTGAAACCAACGAGTAGTGATAGAACCGATACCGTATCGATATTATCGATTCCATTCTATAATTGAAATTGAATTCAGTAATTGAAGGGAAAATATTAATTGTATAAATAGAAACCTAGTGGAGCACCTATCACCAGGTTTCTAATCGGGACAAGATGAACTTGTTCAGCGTTTTAAACCAGCGATTTTTTGGAACAGACATTTTATCTCATTGCATTGATATAGGACATAGTACATCAATGAAGAGTGCGAAGCCTCATCTATCAATTATTGTTCTGTCTTTTGTTGTAACTGTTTATTATTGGTTTATGCCTGCTATGTCGAAGTGAAAATGGAGAAAAAGCAAATTCGTGCGATCTTATTATATGAATTCAGAGGTTGTAGGACTATTAACACTAGAAAGACTGAAACTTAGTATATACCTATGTATATTGCCCAAAAGCAGTCAAAATGACTGCATTGTGAAAGAATAACTAATGTGTAAAGAAATTTGTTTAAAATTAATTTTTAATATTTTTTATATTGATGACATAGCATATTGATGACACTTTCATTTTCATCATTGGTGATCGACTCTTCATTTCTATCTTCAGTGTCAGATGTTTCACTTTGAATATAATCCGCTTCATCTTCAGATGATAGTTCAGAATTTGTTGCATCTGATTCTATATCGGAGCACTCTTCACTTATGTTCGTTAGCTTTTCCACTAACTCACTTCTATTCGACATTTCTTTCATGAATTTAGGGCGCAAAAGAAATAAAATAAACAACTTGTTAGAACAAGTATCACTGCATAAAGATTCGAATAACAAGTACTACTTTCGCTTATTGAGCAACTGCAACTTATCAAGTATACGCCCAAATCGACAATTTATCATGTACTTGTATGTTATCATGTGACGATAATCGAAAAAAAATGAAAACTGTTATTTCAATACTGAGCCGAACTGGTCATATAAGAAATTTACTCAATTCAATAATAAGAGTCATTTGATTATTGAAAATTTCCCAAGCAGTCAAAATGACTGCTTTTGGGCAATATAGGTATAACATATATATACCGGAAATGATGGAGGGAGGGAGGTAACTACAATTATTAATAAACGCATTTATATGTTGTACAAAAAGTCTCAAAATTCTAAGAAATTGTGTCATTATATTCATAATGGTTTTTCTAATTGAAATTAAAAAGCAGTCAAAATGACTTCCTTGGGCAATCTAGTGTTAATACGCATGCAACTGAACACTTGTTTCAAGAATTCCGTGACAGTGGTAGAAGTCTCGAAGATGAAAAGTCTTGCGGAAGTCCTTCTGCAATTCATCATGACAAACCAAGGGCTATTATCGAAGCAGATCCTCGCAGAACATCTCGAGAGATCGCAAAAAATACTCTAATTCGATCGTACAACAGTCATTCAAATTTTAGTTTGAATTGGACAAATAAAGCAAAATATATAGCATTAAAATTAAAGAACAAAGGGCACAATTATTTTTGCGTCAACCCAATATAAAAGAAGATCGGGTTATCGGAGCGGACAGGTTCCCTCGCTGGAGATGCGTAAACGCAGCAGGCGGTGGAATGCGTTCTGTAGCCATTGCGCAATGAACAATAAATAATTATTTGTGTAGCGAGCTTTCTCGTGACGACAGATAATGTCTCGGATAATCGTGTTTTACCACGGCGTGGTTGGTGCGCACGTAATCGCGGCCGATTATGGTAACGCGTGAAAAATGATACAATTGCGCTCGTGGACGAAGATGGCGAGTGCGTCGCGTCGCGGCTGCGGGAGGAACGACGCGGCATTTGAAAGTACACGAATTAAATCGCATTAAGTGAAAGCGAGCGTTGCGACACGCGACATATAAAATTCACCACGAGAGGCTAGGTTTTAAGGAAGTCCCCAGCAACGCGTCTGCTTTCTCGTCTAATTTATAAATGTCACGTTCAACTCGCATCGCCATCATTTCTTTCCAGCCTTTTCTTCTCCCGTACCCCGACGAAATTGAATCGCGAGTCCTGTTTCTCGCGAATCCGACCGCGATGACTCAAGGAATTGCAACACCAATACAATTAGCAGTCTGTGGACTGGAATGACGTGTTCTTTCTATGCCTGACCGACATTTTTTTTCCTCCGTCTGCGATACCTAGGCGTTTGACGTGCATCGACAACGAGAAAAACAATTGATAAACACTGCGCATAAAATAATTAATTATCCGGATGACTCAATGAAGCGTCGTTTTGATGGTCTGCCACAAACTTCTCGTAGCTTGCGTCTTCCACGAAAATAGTGTCGCTTTGTACATACATACATTTGCAATAGCGAAATCGAACTTTTTCTGTTAAGACAATTGTATATTATATCGAAAATTATTTCAATTTTTAGCTATACAAAATGAAATTATAAGTTCTTTGTTCTTCGTTATTAATGAGGAAGCTAATGTGAGCCATTTGAAAATGGACGCATTCTCAGGAATTCATAGTAGGATGTATTGGAAAAAACCTTTTTGAAATTCAGAGCTATTTTACGGCAATTTTAGGACAGTGCTAGGCTATTTCGTATTACGATACTTAGAAACATTTTTTTCAGTCCAGAAGAGCTATACATAATGGCGTTATAATGTATCTATGTATAGCCTGTTGTCAAAGAAAATGTTTCAAAAAATTCAAACAATTGCGAAAAAATGGACCACAAAAAATGTATTATTTAAATAAGATCGAGTGAAAGAACAGAGAACATTAACGAATATGCGTGCGAAAAATCAAATCGATCCATTTGGTGAAAGCATAAAGAATGTACAAAACATGGACAAATGTACATCGATGTCATCAGTTCGGATAATGGAGGTTGTACTGAATCGTCAATTAAACAAGCAAATAAATTCCGAATCATAACATGTTTCGGCTCATCTTAACCGGAAAAATGTGACAAATATGCTAGTATAGGTGTCCATAGAAAAATGATTGTAAACAACCAGAAGTGCAGTAGTCACGTCACAACCACGCGTTAAAACGCTTTACGTACATCCGGCGCATTCCCGTGTTCATAAAGCAAAGAATTTTCCGAGAATGTAGAAAGACTTGGTGTTCGTCTGTCGTTCGAGGCCAGGGGAGTCTGTAATTGTATTGGTCGTGTAATAACCGACCCCTTTCCGCTTCCGCCATCTTGACGACGAGGCGCCGCCGTCCGGCTTGGTGTACGAGCATCGTGTGCGAAGAAAAGTTCAGTGCTTGATCACGGGGCGCCGCGCCACAAGAAACCGAGTCAAAGGCCCCATGGGCAGCGTGTGACGTAATTGAATAACGAAAGACCGATGAAATATGGAGCCACTGGCGAGACGTACGTGGCGCGCTTTTATCTCACGCGAGGCTGCGTGTAAGTACGTGTCCGCCGCGCAAACTACGCCGCCTCGGCGAAGCACTCTCTCGTTGTCTACCTTGGCCCGCGATCCTTCCGACACGTTGTAAATTCACGTGAGACACGATTCGACCGTGAATCCCGTTTTCCTCCTCTTCCGTCGTCGTCTTGGCGGTCCCCTTTCCCCGTTTTCGCCTGCCGCGTTGTCTTATCGCGACCACACAGAACGTGCACCGATCGTTCCAAGGGAACCGTATTTTTGCGCTATTCGTGCAGGCTGATTCTGAGAACTGGATCCAGGTTACTGCTCTCTTTTAACACCAGATTTACGGGGCTCGTCAAAATGACGAATTCAAACATTTTTAATTTACGATTATTAAGAGTGTAAGAAGGCATTCGTGAGGAATTATCAAATAGATTTATTTTTTGTGTACATATTACAATAAAAATCGCTGAAGATCTAAGTAAATACAATTTTATTATTTTTATAAAGCAATGTAGAATAATCAATTTTAGTGCTCCGTAAACCTAGTGTTAAGTAAAAATAGAAAAAAATGTTAGAAGACACAATTGTTTGGTTCAACGCGGAAAATGTTGTAGTAGATAAAAATGTTTTCAAATTTCTTTTTCTCGAGATATCAGTCATCCAGGATTTTTTTTAATGGGACTGTATATTTTCGTCATGATAGTATGATAGGTGAGGTCAAGATGAATGCAACGGCCTATAATCCAACGACCTTGAATTACAAAAAATTCACAGAAGTTGGGCAATTGATACAAATGGTGTAGTGATTTCTCTTATTTTGCTCTGTTGATTGCATTATATTTAAATTGCATATTTTGAAAGATGAATATGAAATGTTGGAAAGGTTCTAGGGTTGGGAAAAGAAGTCCGCTTTTTTCGGCCTATTAGTTAAATTTATATCATTCCGAAAGATATTATATTTAAAAATCGAATATAAATTTCAGGCGCAATCCCTAAGGTGATATGTAAAGAATTGAATGAGCTTCGTTCGAAGTCGATTACTTTACTAGTTTTTTAGTTTTCGTGCACGCCAGTTTAAATAGAAACATTACATATGTGTATATTAATTGTATTATACAACAAGTAATAAGAAGAATTGAACTAAAAAATAAGCACTTGTACTTTAAGTCAAATATATCCAATAGTTATTCTAAAAAAAAATTAAGAATTTCAAAAAGCTGAAAATAATAAAATACTTTGATCCTCTTAAATTCTTCCAATGTTTGTACTCTTTCGAATTGCACATATCATTTTTTTCCATAAATGCATAAAATCCGCTGTCTATTCATCATAATCGATGCGAGGTAAGGGAGCTCGCGTAATTCTCGTGATTTGCACGATTCGCGAGCTGATTCACGTCCGAGGCAGACTAATGAAACGCGTTCGAAGTTCGGTGTACCCGAGTAAGCTCGAACTTCTCTCTCGCGGCTGACAAACACGGCTGGATGAAAGTTTGGTCCAATTAAGTGCGATTTTCTCGGTGCTCGAGGGCGGTTCGGTGAATACGGGGACGGCTCGTTAAAGTTAACGACAAAACACTCTTAGCGGCGGAAGTTACTCGTCCCGTTTTCCGAAGCTTTTTCCAGGTGATCCTGATTCTATAAATAACTGACCGCCGCGCAGTGTGCGATTTCAGCAATCTAGCAATACGTTGTTCAAAAATCGAATGTGTTCGTATATGTAGGCAAAAAAATGATTTCTTACAGTTAGTTATACAGGGTGTTCGACTACAGGTGGGAGAAAATTTAAGAGATGGTTCTCCATGACAATATAAGTCGAACATGAAGAGCAAAAAAATTGCGATTTCGGCTTCGTTATATAGTTATCAACAATTAAAAATCAGAGGTGTACGTTGCGCACGTCATAGAGGCGCATGACAGTTTCGTATCAAGTGACAAATACATGCTTACCTCAGTTCTCCTTTGGGCCCCCAGCGAGGTGAAAATGTTTAACAAATTGATGAACAGGATTAATAAATTGATCGTTGCACGATATTGAACCTGCCTACTCGTTAAAATCCAGGAGCGCATTTCTAATATCCGCCCTATGGAATTATCGAGCAGAAGGGACCAATGTTCTTTCACTTTTTAATTGGTCTTACACAAGATCACTATAAAGTGGTATCCATTTTGTCCATAATTCACAAAATGCACATATTGAAATAAAATATATTGAATGTGTTTGGAGGAGGGGTTATTTTGAGAGGCGAACGATGCCTTGGTTAGGTTTACTTTAATCGTCCCGTAACTAATTTATTAGTCGCAGCCCGACTTGTGCGGTTACAATGTACATTCTCCCGCGACTATTCGTCAATCATTAGCTTCGTCATCGAGTTCTAACGAGGCCCCGAGAACAAAAGGCAGATTTCATCGGCGTTTTCGCTTTCATGTCCCTCTGTGCGTGCCGTGAATGAAAGAAGAATCAGGAAGAAAGTTCATAAAACTGTCGGGAATGCGTGGAAGCGGCAACCTCGTCGAGATCATCGTCATTTATTCTCTCGGTAGCCGAGTGTCGTTCACTCGCTAGGCGTCATTTAAGTCGCGGCTCGTCACGGAAGTTGATTCATAGTCATTCCCTAAATCAGAATTACATATTTCCTCGTGATTGTTTTCGTTTTCGTAACCTCTGCGACGCGCAATCCTTCAATATCGTCGTCTCTCTACAATAATTGAACGAATGACGCGGCTGCTCACCAGTTTTTGTTTAGCCGACGGATTATTACAAATAATCCAACAATTCCTTCGACGCGAACCACTGTCGGGGATGTACGAAGCGTGGAGGTTCAGCCATCTTGTTTGTCAGGAAGTTTCGGTATGTCGTCTGCGACATCAGAGAGCATCTCAAATATAAGGAGATTCATTTTTGCATCTTAGCCGACGGATTATTACAAATAATCTAACAATTCCTTCGACGCGAACCACTGTCGGGGATGTACGAAGCGTGGAGGTTCAGCCATCTTGTTTGTCAGGAAGTTTCGGTATGTCGTCTGCGACATCAGAGAGCAGTGATTACAACACGCCAGTGAACACGTATAAACAGCAGCTAGGTAGCCGCCTCTGTGCTTTGACATCCGAACGCGCACGCGGCTCGAGGATGTTTGGGCTGCATCGATCAGGGTTAATGCGTAAGCCTCGCACACACGCCCATGCAACATCGCTGCACATCTTCGTGCAACTCCGGCACGGAAGTCTGCAACATTATTGCATAACCGTCGCGTAACTGCGAAATGTCGATAATGCGCTAGTCCGCACACCTGTTACAGAGTGCAACGCGACGCAACATCAATTTCGTATGGCAGAGCCAGCTTCTTACCATGCCAGTATCTATGCAACATTGTTAGACGATTAGTATAATGATAAATAACTTTCGAACGTTAACCCTCGGATGGCGGACCATTTGTACAACTAAATAATTGATAATGTTTAGGATTATTCGCTACTTTGTTTAACATTTTTTTAAACATATTTCTGGATGTACTTATTCTAGACACGTTAGTCTTTCGGTTGTTCCTGATGTTGCAACTGACCAGCTAACTCCTTGTACTAGAGTTGGGCGATTTTGAATCGATTTTTTCGAAACGGCTTTAAAGTTTTTTAATCGACTCTTAGATATTCGATTTGGAAATGAATTGATTTTTTAATTATGAATCGATCTTCGATTCCGGAGGAGACACGGGAGAGTTCGAGATTAGAAGTGGACGATCGAGAAACTGATGATGTTAATAAATAAAGGTTAATAAGTACGTAAATTCTTCCGTTTTTGAAGTCCTATGTGAATAAATATATCATTAAGAGTTTATATACAGTATCTCACCATGAAATACTATTGGTATTTCGATAGTGCTATAAAATTTATCCACTTAGTATTGTGTTACTTTTTTATTGAACAATTTTATTTTCTAAAACGGTTTTAATGTGACTGAATTGAGAAGAATGCATTTATTTAAACTTTGTACCGTTTCTATAAGAATATGTGCTTAAATAAAGAAGTCAATTCAGTCATTTCCTATGAAATCGTTTTCTCATTTCAATAATTGTAAAATAGAAAACCGGTCATTTTGACCGTGGTAGGTTTAGTGTTAAATAGATTTCAAGAGTACTTGGTTTAAAGCAATAAATAATTATTATTATTAGATTTTAAGAGAAGTTTCGTTGCAGTTTGATCCCGAGAGAATCGTCAACATGAAAAGTGAAACTCTACATTATTTTAAATTTTGGCCAGACTGTAAAAATATAAGATTACGTAAATATTTTACTAATTTCGAAAATCGTCAGGAAAACCGCGGTTCACGGAACTACCGTAATAAGTACTTCAGAATTGAATTACATCATCTTTTCTTAGGTGGCGTAACTGGTTTAATTACCGTGTAAAGGAATTGGCATTTTATTACGACGGTGGTTACGCAACAGAAATCCCGCAGGATTAAGCGCGAAGGAAAGGGGGAATAAAACGAAACGAAAGTGCGCCACGTCCTTCTTCAGGATTACGTTGGAAGAAGCGACATGAAAACTCGTAAACGGGGTCCGGTGTATCTCGGCAGAAAATATCCTGTGAAGCGCGAAGAGCCCTTTCACTGACAATCAGTGTCAGACGACTAGACTGCGAGACACGTTTCACACTTCTCCATTTTTTTTCGATACGATGGTTTCCGAAACAAAATTATTACGTTCATTATTCCACTCGTCTTTCACTTTTTATATATTAAAAACGTCTAATAGCTCGGTAGCCTGATTTTTATAGCGTGAACCTGCGTTGGTGTTTTTAAAGAGGAATTTTTCAATTGTTTTCATTTTGTATTGTCTTTGTCTCGAAATATTCTAAAATGTTTGAATTTTAATCTACCTAAATGCAAAAATGTTTAATCTAAAAAAAAGGATGTCCATTGTCCATGGAATGTCAAACATTTCTAAAAAGCGGCGTGCACGTTATATACCATTTAACTGCAGAAATAATTCTTGTTTGTTTATTAATGCTGGAAACAATTACTTTGACAAATATAAGAAAACAATTAAGTGTAAAGACAATCTAAAATAATGAGCAATTACAAGAAATTCACTAATGACCTTAACATAAAACCACAACGTTCCCAAAGATGAGTCCATTGAAATTTTTTTAATCAATTTCTTCAGTCGATCACATATTATTGTAAAAATTGCGGAAGATCTAAATAAATGTAATCTAGTAATTTTTACAAGGTAACACGTAGCAGTTATTTTTAGTGCTCGGCACGTCTACGGTTAAAAAGAAATATTAGCTTCTTTAATAATAAATTATTTATACTTTAAAAATCATTAAGTACGTATTATCTTTCAAGAGCCGCAGTTTATTGCGTAATTACGCCGAAATAGTCGGCAGATAAGACAATAAAATTTAGTTCTGTTATCACGGTGCGTGAAAACGCTTAAGATGGCTTCTCGTGGAACAACAGTAAAAGCAAATGATTTTTATGAATTTTTTTTTACAGTAACTATTGTATATATGAGACTAGACCTGTTTGGGAAGTAAACAGATAATCTTCAAGTACAAGTTTTTTTTTATTTATGCAATTTGAATCTCAAGAAATAGATTATTTTATTCAAGTACAAGTAGTTTTCTGTAGTTCAGTTCTTCTCATTATTTATTGCATAATCCGCATGTATCTCGAAACCATGTATTTTTAAACTGGCGTGCGCAATAACTAAAAAACTAATAAGTAAGTAATAAATTTCTTTAGGTATTGTACCTAAAATTTATATTTCATTTTTCATTTACAATTTTTATTTAACATTATAAACTCAACGAATCGGTCGAAAAAAATACTTTTCTTCTCAACCCTAGTGCTTTCCCAACTTTTTTTATGTTTTTTTCAAAATAGATTCAATCCCTGTATAAAGCATCCTACTTTAAGGAAATTTCTCACTTTTTCTGTTTTGATCATTGTGAAAGACGCCACAATACACGCCAACAATGTCTACACTAACGAAACTGTTAGGAAGTCTTGTATATTATAAAATAAATAATAATATGGATGGACCTAAAAAAAATAACCATTGTACTACAAAAGTATCTATTATCATCTCAAAAAAGCCCAAGTACCATACATCCAATAGCTACACTAAAAAAAAACACGTAGCCGTCCGTTCGTCCTACCGCGTAGTGAAATTTTCGCGAACGGCTTTTGCTCCCTTCACGAAACTTTCATATCGCATTCTTGCGAGGTTCAACCTTTCGTTTCAGAGGCGTAAAGAGAAGGGGGTAGATCCTCCGTGTCCTCGATACGTGAACGTCCCTGATAGAAGTTCCCTTCCTTCTCGACGTGATTACCATCGGCTTGTCTCCTGTCATCGTTTTCCCGGTACGTACTCCTATCCTCCTGTCGATCGATCGCCGATCTAGGATCCGTAATCGTGATCCCTTCGTTGACTGCCTGGGGAAAGGGGGGAGGGGGTAGAGAGATAGATCATGAAAGTTTTCTTCTACAAGAACGGCGGATATTTTCTGTTACCAACGTTGAATCTATCGAAGTGTCTGCTTTGTCGAAAAATTGCTTTTGGCGCGGATACCGAATTACTTTTCAATTTAGCTGTTCAGAATACAGTTATAGAATATTATTCTTGGATTGGAATACAATATTGAGAAAGTGTTGGAGGATAGTCAATAAGTCGCATGTTTGCATGTTTCAAGGTTTGAAGGCTTAAATCATTGATTTAAGTTTTATATTGTTATTCAATAATATTATAATCGATTTATTTGTGACACCTATTTCTGCACACAATAGTTATACTATCATTTCATCGAAATGGAAATTCCAAGACTTTCTAACTAATCCAACATTTGAATAAATCATAAAAACCTCACGATTCTTTTCTGCTGAATTGCAATTCAACGAGACAACGTTGTCTAGTATTTTATTAACTTGCATGAGCATAAGAATTTACGATGTACTTAGGATACTTAAGACGTGCGGCATTTAAAAACATCACTGAAATCGTGAGGAAGATTTATCATCGAAAGAACATTTCTGAAGATACACCTGTCTCGCTAAGACTTACTACAGTAATCCACGGTTAAATGTCTGAAATTCACACAGTTAAATGTCCACGACCCTCCCCACTTTTCTCCTATCCCTTGTGTTAGTCCTTCAATTTTATCGCTCCGACGAATTGAGCGCACCGAAAGACTATACATACATACAATCTGAGACCATATATGTAATACTTATAGATACCCGGCTTCAGAGAATTGTCTTGAAGCCAAAATTCAATCATCTGCGATATGACAATTGAGGGCAAAGTACTATAGTCTGTTGAGATGTCGCAGTAAGCTAAAGCATTAGAGGGGGAAGGGGAGTCGTTGTCGTATCTCATCCTGTAAAAACATTTATGGAAATTGTAACTGTAATATACAGGATGTCATATAACTGGTGGTACAAACCGATAGGGTGTGATTCTACGTAAAAAAATAAGTCGAAAAGTTTTGCAAAAAATTGTATTGTATATTTTCGACTTGCTTTTTGACGTAGAATCAGACCCTACCCGGTTGTACACCAGTTAAATGACACCCTGTATATTTCATTGTATCACTTGTTCGTTTTTACTTTACTCGTATTATCTTAAATAGTGTTAACTCATTTTGTCAATTATAATCTGGAAAAAGTTAAATTTTAATGTAGATATTGATAACATGAAATCTGTATTAATTTATGCTTCCACCGTAACAGGTGGTTCGTTTCGTACACTATCCACCATTTTGAATCATCTTGTGATGTTAGTTGTGGGCAGTTTTCTATGCACATCCTATACCAAATCTATAAGCATATATGGTCTAAACATAAAATGCATAGCAGCCATTTTTTTAATTAGAATAATACGCTACATTTGCAATCGCTTGTTGATGACAATCGATTGATAATTGATGAAACCTTCTGTCATGAAGTACATATTGAATGAGGACATTCAGAACGCGATTCACAAGCACTGAGGTAAACATCGCATGTGATCATACTTAGGAGCCAGTAAATCACTCACAATTTTAACATATGAAAATGTTTACATCTCAGAAACGGTTGACTTTTCGACGTACGTTTACCAAAACCTTTTTACTTAGCACAGTGTGTCTTATATACCATGTATCGTCCGTCCATCAGGAGATGGCAGTGATTTTCGACAGTGGGGTGCAGGGAAACTGCGAGACCCCACTCTAGACGCTAGGCTCCGCCGCCCTCCCCCCTTTCGCTTACGTTCTAGCGGGAACGGTCGACATAGGCGTTCAGCGTCACCACATCTCTCTGTTCCAGTCACACTAATACGCGCGTTTCCGTCTTTGTCGAGCGATTCGGCCAATAGCGGTAGACGTGTAGCGCGCAGAAGGGAGATCACGTGGTACCTACAAGTTTCTCACTGCCATCTCTTGATGGACGGACGGTAGATATTGAATGGTTTCTTTTTAATACCCTGTATAAGAGACGATAGAGGAAAAGTGCCGGTCGGATACGCGTTAAGGAGACGGGTGCACTATCAAGCGGTTGATACAGCATATTAATTAATTGCATTCGGGAAATGATGTTCTTATCTCGCTAAGTGAACTCGTGTTATCCACGCGCGAGTTACGTGGCCGATAATCGGTCGGAGCGGGGGAAAAACGAAAGCAAAAGTTTACGATAATGGTCTCACGGTTGAAGCGTGAACCCGCCAAATGTAACTCTGTCGTAATTTCGCGACGGACGATCGGTGTGCTGATTCGCTGCGCTTGTTCGCGCATTCGTCGTTTCGTCACCGGTTATCGCGACAGGACCGACCGGTTCCATGGTGCGCGCGAAACAGAAAGAAAAAGGTCTGCTAAGTGTCCGAGAGTGCAGGCGTTGAATTATCGAAAGCCGCAGTACCCTTTACCTATGTTGCACTCGTTGCGCTTGTTGCGCTCGCTGCACCGTCATGCGGATAAGCGTTTCGCAACCGTGCCACCCACCCCGTCACACAGTGTGACGAGTGTATGGGCGTTAGGGAGAAAATTCATATTTTTTGTACTAATCCAATTTACTTGAAAATGTAAAGTTTAATATACCCCGAATGACTATACCCAAAATCACGGTGATACTTTTTCGTATATTTTTTGAGACTCAAATCAAAGTTGATGACCATTTACCATTAAAAATGGGACAAATTTTTAATACATATTACAAAATAATTATTCTGCAGCTTGGAGGGCCTTATAATGTCAAATATAACTTATAAAAGTCAAATAATCAGATAAAAATTTCTGGCACAATTTTTTTGAAACTTGGAAAATACATTGAAAATTGTGAGTAGTATTAAAGTCTACGTTTCTTTATTAGTATTTTACAATACCACAACCTATGAATGTGAGACTTCACTTTTCTTTACTTTTGTTCATTGTTGGTCACACTGTGCGTCGCGTCGATTCGCATCGATTCGATTTTCGAGCGGAGTTTTCGCGCGACCTGTTACCTTTATTGTGAGGATGACCGTCGATCGATCATTTATTCCATGATCGATCTCTCCGACAGAAATCCTTGCATTCTCCCTGAACGCGATGTATTCATTGTGAAGGTCGAACCGGCCATCTCCGATCACCAATCGATGATCGATCGTCAATAGAATGCACAATTTATGCTTTCAGCGGCGAAAACAAAAGTTTATATTATTTTTAACCTATTAAACCTGTTAACACATTAACATGCTGGCAATTTTCGAACAGTCTTGTTAAAGTCGGATCGCAAACGGTTGAGAATTTCTCAAATTGGTCAAAAGTGACAGCTATTCCATTCACAATTCAACAAAATTCTAAAGTTAACACACTCGTTATACTCACTTGTTTTCTTCGTGGACTCTTTGGGCATATATTATGAGAAAATTCCTTAAATATCTAAATAAATAGTCTTGTTAATTTTATAAAATAATGTCAAATGGTCGCGTTCAGTGCACCGTAAATCTAGGAATAAGCCATAAATTCCAGCTGGTGAATCCCATCTTTGTACCACCTTTCCTGCTTCTAAATACTCCTGCATAGCACAACGTATCGTTAAATAGTCTTTTAAATTAAACTAATAACCTAGACTTGTTTCTATTGTTGCACACACGTACATTTTCTTCTTCCCCTGCCATATTGTGCACATTGTAAGCTTTCATCTTAGAATTTGAACCTGATCATAGAAAAGCATTAAATAGATCAAAACAAACGCACGGGCCGTGCGTTCTGACTTTTCGAAAAGAAAAGATCAGTGATATCGATTCGCTGACCGACTCCGAAATGTCAGGAGGTGTTCCGAAGCGAGTCGATGCACAAGGAAAAAGAAAGGATTTCGCAGGAATCGAGGAAGAGAAAGGATAAAGGGGGCAGAGGCGGCAGCACTCGTCGCGTTGCGAAATACTTCGGTCGTGGTCGGCTGGCATTCGATGAAATTCAATCGGTGAAAAACGGCTGAGCCGCTCTCGTTTGTTCGGACAGACGTTAATTCTCGAAAGCATGGAAACCAGGTTTCTTGGCGGCTCGTCCGTGAACCTTTGAAGAAAAAACTGCGACGAGAACCGCTGCGAGAAACGTTGAAATGTTCCAAACCATCACCAATTTTTCATCATCCCACGAAGTTTTAGAGTATGTTCAAAAAGTATTTAAGCAATACATTTCTTATTCTCGAAAAATTGTCGATATGTAAATTGTGATAATTTCGTAAAAACAAATAATACAACCACAAGCCTGGACACATTTTAAAGCTTGAAGCCTCCGGTTTCACAAAACAATATTTCATCATAATGTAGCAGGTGAGAAACGGACGACTAATTTTTCCTAAAATATGCTGCAAATTCAAACATCTCCAAAAACTTCTTTTTTACTGTTTTATGGAAAGCCCTCGTGTTGTAACTTACACTATTGTAATGTTAGCGGCATACTTTTCATCCAAAGCTCGACAAAACCACTAAAAAAAAATCGCACATCAGTTTTTAAGGTGTCGTTGTAAAGATGAAGCTCCAATCTTTAAGTCTTGCGTAGTGGTATAATCTAGTCGTAGTCCTGTAGTCGTATAATCAAATATCAGTCACGAGAAATTTTTTCAAAATATTCTAAGACGTTTGAAAATCACGATTTTCGAGGAAAACAGCCCGTATCGACGTCTCGATGGTAATTCGAGCGATTCTGCAGCGAAGTTGCAAAAGGTTGCATTTCATGTCCCAGCGACAAGGGGGATCGCCGTGCGGGACATTTCGGTTAAGGAAATGGCAAAGAGTTTCCGACGAGCGGGTTTCATCCCGGGCCATTTGCTATTTCGACGTCCGGTTCGCACGCCGGATGCGATAGCGTTCCGCTGGAGCTTGAGACGAGGTTTTACCACAGTGACCTTCGTTGCACATGCGCCCGCACTTTTATAACTCGCTTTCACGAGCGCCGATCCTTCCGCGAGCAGAGGAAACCCTCGTTTATCGGATGAATTTATTTCGCCGTGTCGCAACCGTCCTAATATCGTTCGCGAAACGTACCGACGCCGTGTCATTATCGAAATAGGGGGTGCGAATCCTGCCAATAACGCTACACAAAACTAAGTACGAAAACTGGTAGAAAAATTGAAAAAAATAACTATTTTAGAAATTGAAAATGGTTGCACAATTTGAATTGTTACGTTCTGAACATCATTTCTTACTTTTCGATTAATTCAGGGGCGTCACTGTGGTTCGACAACGCATAGCATTTTGGGATTTCCCTCGTCAGCCACAGTGGGGTCCCCAACATAGATAAATTATCAAATTTTGTTATATCCGTCGGCAGTGCTGTTGCTCTGACAATGCGTAGCATTTTGGGATTTCCCTCGTTGAGCAATAGTACGGCCTTTGACGAAGTTAGATTCATTTTATTAATATCGCGGTAATGTATTTTATAGCAAATACCTTCCTTGGAATCAACATCGTCCAAAGACTCGTATATTTAAATAGGCAAGACCCCCGCGATTACGATCACGGACCTTCTGTCCGCCCGTAATTGGCGCTAGGCCGTCACTAAGAAATTGGTGACCGACTGGACTTCCTTAAACAAAGGAAGATCCGTCACAGAATCATTGATATCCAACACGCGTGTCTGATAGGTTTTTTTCCGATTGAATTTCATTCGAATAATTGAAAGTGATTTCAATTACAATCATATTTCTCTTCTGAAGAACTGAATATGATCTGGATTGTGTACAAAACTGAAAATATGACTTTAGAATAGTAGAATAGCAAAAAAAATATTTAGATAACTCATGCAATTCGTTATATATCCCATAATTTGAATATTCGCATAGAACTTCTTTGGAACATACTAGAACCTTTTCTTTGTTATATACTCCAGCGCTCATTTCTGCAATTGCAGAATCCAAAAGTAGCTGCGACCTTTCGCAGTATCTCGAGATTTATGGTCTGAATGTCATAAAAAGACTCAAGCTGATACTCAATACATATAAAAGAATTTGAAAAATACATATTTGCATGTGTACTTCGAATCTCGTTATAACAGACCCCCATGGGATTTTAATTGGAAAAATCCGTCATGATCGATAGCGATGTTAAGTCATTATTTCACAATAATGATACATCGACGCAGATTAACAGGTGTATTCAATTCGATTATACACGAATAAATTAAATTTTAATGTCATGCTGTTTTTTGTGCCACTTTTTTAAACGATCAAACACTCTGCGCCGTAGCACGATAAGACCGATTCGATTTTGTATATGTCTCGATTATGCAATCAATCAGGAACGCAAATTCTACGCTGACACCGGGCGTTGTTTATCTTTTCTGCTCATTTATTTCAGTATCGTTTCGCCGCCTCGAAGGTTGAGAAACTGCACCAGGCGGGAGATTCGATTCTCGGGCATGGTGTGTACGGAATTGTCAATTAATGAGGCCACGTAATTGTGATACCTGGGAAATCTCCGGTCGGACTGCAACCACTATCGAATGCATAGCATTTTTCATGAATCAACGAAATCCTTTTAATACGCGCGACTGGATGCGGTTTTATCAGGAGGGGGAAATCTGTCGCGATTCGTTAATCCGTTAACCGAGAAACTCGAGTTGTTTGTTATCCAAAATGACGCTTGTTGTCGCTTATTTTCCTTCACCCGTATCAACATTTTCTTTTCGTTAATGCAAATTTTCGAATTTCTTCATACCGAATATTTCTTTACAGAAGTCCTTAGAATTAATATGTATCTTAAGATAAATGTACGCGGTGTCCCAATATATTGTACTTCCTCGAAAGGGGTGATTCCTAAGACCATTTGAAGTAGTTTTTTCTTTGCGGAAATATTCTCTGTCGCTTTAATCAGGAGTTATTAACGAAAAACGCAGACCAATCAGAGCGCTACTACAGCGGACCGTTTCCGGTTCGTCGATAGGTTCCGATGCGCGTGACGTTAGCATCGGCACACGGAGAATATTTTCGCAAAGGAGAAAGTTACTTCATATGACCTCAAAAAAACCTGTGACAGTAGGCATACAATCTTTTTAAACTATTTTTTGTGTACATTTACTTCTTCAATACAATACATATACAGGATGTCTTGTTTAAGTGAGAACAGCAAGATATCTCGGAAGGCGTCGTCGTTATCAAAAAAGTGTTCGTACAAAAGTTGTTTGGTAGGGCGGGCTACATCATGTAGTATTAATTGTTTTTTTATGAGGGGAGTAGTGGAGGAAATCTGAAGGTCAATCTACTTTTCTTAAATGAAGGGCTAGACTTTTTTCTTCAATAAGTAACAGCAGATACCGAGACAAATCCAAAGAGGTGCTATATAATATTATTCTGATTTTGATAAAGGTAAATTGTTAGCTTATGTCAGGCATGGGCAGAAGTTGTTCGATCGGAAGCATTTTCAAGCTGTACCCCCACTCCACCCACCCGTGCGTCACGGTCCCCGTGATGGTCATAGTTCTCGAGCCACCTCAGGCCCGTACCGTATGAACTAGGCCTATCAAGGGAAGCGAGACGCGCGGGAGGGTGGAGTGGGGGTAATGCTTGAAAATCGTCTCCGGTCGAGCAACTTCTGTCCATGCCTGACGTAAGCTAACAATTTAACTTTATCAAAATCAGAAAAATGTCATATAGCACCTCTTTGGATTTGTCTCGGTGTCTGCTGTTACTTATTGAAGAAAAAAGTATAGCATTCCATTTAAGAAAAGTAGATTGACCTTCAGATTTCCTTCACTCACAAGAAAACAATTAATACTACAGGATGTAGCCCGTCCTACCAAACAACTTTTGTACGAACACTTTCTTGATAACGACGACGCCTTTCGAGATATCTTGCTGTTCTCACTTAAACAGGACACTCTGTATGTATACAGTCATTTTAAACAGTTTTTTTGATTGCATTATACGGGAGTCTACTCCATAGCCCGAATTTTTCATACGAACATAAAAGTACACATGTAACTTGATATCAGCCTCTAGATACAAACGAACAATAAATTCACAGGATGAAAGAGATGTATGAGATGTATGACTTCTTTGGTTACAAAAGAGACACACAAGGATATTAGAATGTGACAAATAATAAAATCGTATATGCTTAAATATATTTATATATCAGTATGCGACTTAGAAATTACACGGAGCTATAGAGGGTTACCGAATCGAAAGTAAAAGAATCTATTTTTCCGAGTGGACGATTGTAGATGTGTTTTCTGTTTCGAATTTCGCGAACACTCGATCTGCTAAGCGGCGTTTTCGTTGTGTTTACCGTCAAAGGGGATATTTCTTTGTCAGTTCTAATCCAAAGTTTATCCCGTTAATACTGATTATGCAAGAGCTCCTGGATAGATTTATGGCCCCGGTGCTCGTGTAGCAAAGCAAACACACCGTGCTCGCATGGGATGCAAGCATCATTGACTACCGACGCTACTCGTTCTCACTAAACGAGCGAATACAGCCATTTACGACTAGACACGCGCGGTTAAACATCCTTTCTGTCCCTTGTGGATTCTACAATCATTTAACATTAATTGAACAACTTTCACAACGCATACAAAATTACACATAAGGCGATTAGATGCCAACAATGCAACACCTAATTTCGAAAACATTCGGTACTGGCAGATAGTCGTTTCAACTTTTATGCGTTAACATTAACCGTACCAAGCGCACAATGTAACTGTTTTATAAAAATGACAGGACTGAATTTATTTATACTTCTCGCAATTTTTATAACAATATGTGCATGAATGAATAAATTTATTTAATAATTTCTAGTGGAAGCACCTTTATAATTTCGATAATTATAAAATAAAAATGTGAAACAAGTAATTTGATCGGTCGTGGTACGGTTAGTATTAATTCACATTCAACATTACCGATAGTGGCACGCGTACGTGCCCTCATGCAGTGTCGCCAGAGCGCTAAAATCGAGGGGAATACAATTTACCACCTCTCTGATGACCAGAGTAATATGTAACACGTTCCGCGGCACGTCACGTGACCAGTCTACGGTCTCAGTGGGGGGCGTTGGAGCGTGCGCAGGAGTGGAATGGGATAGTGGAAGGGGAAAAGGAGGAGAGAAAAATCAACCCAGTTTTGGGTTGATCTGGCGACACTGCCATCATGCTCCATATTGGTGATTCTTCCGCACATTTACAACCGATTTACTATACATATTTACTCTGGTTTAATTTGATCTAAACTATTCGGTTAGCCACGAAGTCTACGCATTTTTATTTTTAGTCTATTGATTGTTACTATTTGCAAGGACAAACATTAAAATAAAAACGGCAAGATGGCAGAACGTTTTCGAATAGTATAGACCAGGGATGGTAATTTTTACGTTACCCTTTTTCAGGCCAGTTTTGGCCAGGGCCGAACCGGTAAAATGATTTTCACACATAAATTTTACGCCTGGCCCGTACCAGTATTAAGCAATTATTATTATAATACTCATTTATACCCTGTACATAAGGAACTGGCACGGGAAAAAATTTTATTGAATTTTATCTTATTTTGGCACATTGATCAAATGCTATTTGCATAATAACGTGAAGTATTACAAAATGTAAAGAATGTCGCAGAATAATCTCCATTTAGAGGTAGAAACTGCGTTAAATATAGTAAGAAAAGAATCCTACTTCCAATCTCTGGTATAGAGCATACTTATTTAATGAAGTAGAACTTATCTGTAAACGGTAAAACATGTGAAAAGATTGCCAGCTATTATATCAACTACTATGCCATGAAGAGAGTATTTGTGGTCGTACGGCATAAATACATAAGACATTTTCACTTTCGAAACACTATGATGTTACACTGTATGCTAAATAACTCATAATTTACCAAACATGTTAAACAGCTCATTGTTTCAAAATCAAGCATATTTTTAATCTTCCAACAACAGAACCCGGGTCTATTTGACCCAGAGTATTAAAATCGATATTTAATTACTCAATTTCTACCGATAAAACGTTACGCTAAATACAAACACTATAAACTTTATTTGAGGTTTATCTACTTTTATACATACAGCGGTGACATACAGGGAGAAGTATAACGGAATTAACGCCAGGGGGCACATGGATCGTTCAGAAATCTAACAATTAGGAATGTCAGCAAGATTTGTGGGTCTACAAGAAATATCTTCAATAATATGTTTTAAAAAATTGATAATTAAAGCTGTGAATGGTCTTGAGAAACAATTTCTTCAATTTTAAAACGTCAAAAACGTCAATTTTATAATTGTGAAAAATGTCTGCTATCCGAGGGTTAATGCATTTGTTTAAACCCTTATCTCAGTTCAATTTCTTTCTAAAACTACTTTAATATTTTTGTTGACAAATGGTAAAATTATTGTAGATTTCTATGTTCTTGAATGAATGCAACATCATTGAATATCGTAGAAAAAATTGGTTAATATTGTAGAATCGCCTGATTCGCAGGTGTTCAGCGAGTTCACGAGCGTCTGCAGGTGGCCCCATATAGGCCTCCGTGTTTGTTTACCTTTTCGCGTAACGCTGTGGTCAAAAAAGAAAGAGAGAGCGAAGGAGTGAGAGAGAGAGGGAGAGTGTGTGAGGTGCAAGTGGGGAGTGCGAAGTCGAGGCATTCCGGGTCAGTGATGGGAATGTTGCCGCTTTTCACGCGCATGCGCGAGTTTCGGCAACACCGAAGCTACGTCCGAAGTTTGTGGGCTACTATTGGGGCGAAAGTAGTGGGTTTGTTATTATATATTTCGTTTAAAGTTATTTTAGTACCCTTCCCTTCCTTATTCCCAAGATGATGAAGAAGAGGAAGTTATATTATATTCCGGGTTTTGAGTTAGGACAGTGAAGTCAAAAACAGCGAAGTCTAGCGTAGAAGTAGTGTATACCGTGTGGGATAAAGTCGTACCGCGTAGAACATTAGATTATACGATTAGTTTAGTTATAAGTTTGTTAAATAAATACGTTACGCCGAAGCTTGTTCTTGCCAAACCTTCCAATCCCACAATTGTATAAGGGTTCGCTAACGTACAATAGAATCTTCTTTGTGTGCACGTAGTTTAGACACACCATATAGTAGACAGCAAATGTATTCGTATTTCTCCCGTTGTGAGATATATAAGAAACGTGTTCGCAACAAAACTAGGCTAAACAAGTTTGACTTCGAAGCTGCAATCTCTTATTAGCAATTAAGTCCTACTGTCTTTATTGACATTACCCCGGGATATAGCAAATCGGGGACAATCGTGATAACCCTGGCCTCCTTTGATGAGTAGCTTTTTCGTGAAAGAGCGATTTCGCCTGCGGCTGAAACACTTCAGGTATAATTATGTGTTCTCGGCTCGTGCGAATTCCCTTTTAAGCGAGCAACAATAGTTAACGGTTGAGAAGGAAACAAAAATATAAGCAACCTCGTTGCTTCTTACATCGTTCATTTTTGACACAGTTATGCAGAACACTACCAACGATCTGAACACCACAATGATCTGAAATCGAGAAAATTTAGGTTGAAGATTTTGATATTCAAACAAATTCAGCATCGTTCAATATTTGTTTTATAATATTGTTTTCGTGGCTTATTAAACAGTTAGTTATTAATATTATTTAGTATTTATTTGTAATTTTATTTTTTCTGTGAGTTGGTATTATTCAGCACATTCGTTTTCGGTATCATCCACTTCAAGGTCAATGTATTGGTTGGTTGGTTTATTCTTTACCCTACAAGTATTCTACGTTGAAACCATTCATATCTCCAACAATATTATTGTTGCTACTCAAATTATCATAATAATAGAAATACTCTGCTAGATTGAGATGCTTGAGATTTTTGTCCATTTTTAACTTTTGCTTCTGATATGGGTTTGCCGTTTCGCTATAATTGTGATTGCTCTGTAAAAGAACCCAGAATGTTTAATTTATTATTTGAAGAGGATTAGAGCATTCATTCTGTGTAATCGTAAGGAGATATGGTTCAAGTGGTTTAGAAGGTTTCTGTAAAATGCCTATATGGCAAAAGAGAGCTATTGCTTGGTAGTTTGAATAATATATGACTCAAGAATTGTTCTGTGGGTGGGAAATTTATTGCACAATAAAGATAAGAACATTCTGGGGCATGTACTGTGTTTAATTCGTTTTTTGTAATTTTGAGGGTTGGTAGGGTTCTGCATAACATGGCCCATTCAATCCTCGTATATAAAAGATCCTACAATAATACCTCATCAAGACATACATCGCACTGCACAACAGAAAGAAATCAGTTGTTTTGATAGAGCAGAACCTTGCTAGTTGCGCCCTCGTTGCATACTAGCGACTCCCACCCAGTGATGGCAGAAATGTCAGCTTTTCGCGCATGCGTATTCGCGCGTGGCATCAGTATTGTACTAATTTCAAATCTTTGAGCGTTCTTTAAAGCCCTGTTTTAAAAATAATGTTTTTTATTCAACATTCGCATACTTTCTTTACCTAAAAAAGTTCGGATTATACAGGATAACATAATATAAAATTTTATTTTATTTGGCAGAATCTATAAAGAATACCAACATTTGTTGCAAGACAAAAGGATACTGCCGAAAACCTGTCCAGTATCAAAAATAACAAAAATATATTTCTAATTATATAAATAAACAAGTAAATAAAAAATAACGTCCGTTATCTTCAAGTTCGTCTATGGCAGTGCTAGGTCCCGGCACGCCACCTAGATGTTTCTCTTTTTTGGCGCGTATGCGTTACTGGATTCCGCGCGCGCCGCAGTACGCATGCGAGAAAAGCTGACATTTCTGGTATCGCTGCTCCCACCACAAGGTGTTCAAGAATCTGAAACTCGTGGTGGGGATTGTGGTCTATGTAGAAACAAAAGAAGATCGACACAACGAATCGCTATGACTGGTTTTTCGTTGCACAACCACGATATTTGCACACATTTTCGGTCTTGTTTCGTCCAACGAACGTACTGTATCTACGCAAAGAAAATGGACGAATTTCCACCCTGAGGAACGGACGTTATCGAAGAAACGGATCAATGAATTGTAATCGAAATCCATTTCGAGAAAGTGTCTTTTTAAAACTGAATTGTTTTTTTCTGAAGCTTTTTCTACACAATGTTTTTTGTCTAACCAGGGGACGGTTTTTTTTAGAAAAGCTTCAGCTGTAGCTTATGGCATTGTAATCGCCGAAGAGGGTTCAAGCTTGTTACACGCTAATTCCGCAAACTCTGTTGCTTCGTTTACGCCCGTGCCCGCACCAATTTTGCGGCGTTTATAGGGACCAATTTCGTGGCTGGCGAGTAAATGCGTTCGCACGCGTGCTCGCCGCGAGCCTAAACGAGCGCGGGATTATCTAGCACGCTGATAACCGTGCGCCTTTGTTATCCGACAAAATTATGGTCGGACGAGATGCTGGCAAACACCATCCACCGGTATTAAATTATGCCGGGGCCTCGGTGTAATTTGACACGGTGCTCCTAATCATCGTTGTTTTAATGTAATTTCACACGGGACACGCGACTGCACCGCGTTAGAATATTTTAATCTCAGCGACGCGTCGCTAGAAAATTGAATGCTTTGTGGTGTGCACGGGAACCATTTTGGTCCGCGTTTTCACATATACGTTCCCCACATTCTTTGTACTTTTACAACGTAATTCACTGTACAGTGTACTCAAAGGCAGTGTTGCCACCAAAACATCACAGCGGGAAACGCATCTTTTAGGCTACACTTAAGTGTACGAGAAAATACCGATACCGCTTTTCCGCCATTGGGAGGTAGACGACGATGACTACTGCATCGGAGACACTGATCTATATAACTAGATACGGTGTACGGTATCTCAGTCTAGCGGATTAGTGTGACATTTCTATTTCGCCATCTTTGAATATGTCTTTCCAGCTGACCCAAAGCACCTGTACTAAAGTTTTCTCACTTATTCAACCAATTTTCTTCACTATATCATTGGTGTACTTGCAGCCGCATGTAGCCACAATATTTACGTATTGCAATGTATACAATAATTGTATTATCAGTTTACAGACACAGAGATCTTATTTTATAACCTATTCAGTAGTACGTTAATTTATTTAGCAGTTGCTCGAACTACGGTCCGATGATATGTTTGTTTGTGCAATTACTGGGGGTGTGCGAGAACCCGAAATATCGGGTCGGGTCGGGAACACAGAATTTTTTCGGGATCAGGACGGGTTCCCGAAAATGTCGAGATTCTCGAATTTATCGGAATTCCCGAGAAAGTCAGGATTCTCGAATGAATCGGGATTCCCGAAATCATCGGGATTCTCGAATGCATCGGGATTCCCGAAATCATCGAGATTCCTGAAATCATCGGGATTTCCACTTTTTTATCGTCTGTTTTCTGAAAATGTTCCCACACAAAGCTTCTCTTTATCTTTTTCCTTTGCACGACATCTTTTGCACTAGTTCCTGCTACAACTTCACTCTCATTCTCACTCGTCATTTTTTCTTAAAAGACTTAATCTTTATTAAATTTACACAGATCTTGAAATATACGTTCTGAACTTCCTTAACTTCTCAGCGATACTGCTCAACGGCGTGCACAATGTCGAAGTACTAAGCACGCAGTCACACGTTTGTTTACATGAGGGTACACGATTCTTAGAGTCCGTGTTCCTAATAACTTCACGGAAACTGGGAGAAGAAATTGAAAGAATGTTGTCTATTACGAATTCTTTCCAAGAGTGGTAAACACACGTGTGTTATATATATATATATATATATATGTGTGTGTGTGTGTGTGTGTGTGTATTTATATTTATATATATGTGTGTGTGTATTTATATATATATATATATATATATATATATATATATATGTATTTATATATAATATAGCCCTGCACAGTCGTTCGGGAAACGGTTGCCGAGTTCTCAAAATTTTCGGGAATCTCGAAATTTTCGGGAAACCCGACTCTTTCGGGAATCTCGAAATTTTCGGGAACCCGATTGCTTTGGGAATCTCGAAATTTTCGGGAAACCCGACTCTTTCGGGAATCTCGAATTTTCGGGAACCCGACCCGACTCGACTCGACTCGACCTCTTCCCGACTTGTCCTGACCATCGAGTTCCCGATATTTTCGGGTTCTCGCACATCCCTAGCAATTACCATTCACATTCGTTTCTTTTGATGCACATAAACATCCAGCAATATTATTACTAATTAAAAGATGTAAAATTTAGAAAATTTCGATGGTGCCCTCTTCTCTTGATGCCCTAAGTACGTGTTTATTTTGCTTATCAGTTAGTCGAGCACTGGATCGGTGAATCGTAGAATTTCTCACGGCAATTAGGAATTGGCGAACGCACGAGCGCGATCAGAGATCAAATAGTAAGATGGTGAAAGTATTTTTAATAAATCGCTCGAACTCGAGGACACTAAACCCTGTTTACGATTCTCACTGATAGACTCTGACAGACAGACAGACAGGCGGACAGATAAGTAGATAGATGTACCAGGCCTGGATACATATGCGTGTATCCGGCTCCATGTACCCGGCGCGGTCGCGGTGGGATAAGTAGCGGCCGCCACGGCAATAGGTATATGATGTGCCGTGTCACGTGCACGACAAGTACACCATAAGCAGTTTCGTAATTTAATGCGACCTTATTAGCGGCATGAAAGCGCGCCGAGTGTTCTAACGGACGACTGTTCTGATTCCAGCAACTCTCATTTCCATCCACGCAATCCAGCCATGGATCGGCAGGCTTCACGTTCAGCCTTTCCAGCAGCCAGGACATCGAGGGTGCTCAGGGTGGCTTCGAGTGCATCCAACAGACCGGCCCCAAGTGAGTCACATGTTTCCAGTTTTACCTCTCAGCGTCTCCTTATCTTCGTTTTCCCTTTCAACGCCTTCTCTTGCGCGTGCACCGTGTTATCCTGCCGAGTGGTCGAGTCCTCATTTTGTTTTCATTAACGTAGCTACGATTCTTGTTGATGCAAGCCTCGACACGATCGAGTAGAATTCGAACAGGTCTTTCGAGATGTTCGCATCCCCAGGGTTTCTAAACCCTGTATGGTCCAAAGCGTTTTGCTTCTTGTTCCAACACCGTGTTAGGTGTTCCGATTAGTCTTGAGAGTTTCCTATAAAAGGGCTATAATGATAAATCTAAATAAGATACTTGAAAAGTCAATGCTTCGTTTTAAAGCTTGTGAAACGTATTTGATCTATGTCGTTTACATTTGTGAACATAATCATACTTTTCGTATTACGTTTCAAAATGGAACATTTTCGTTATTTGTTACTTTACTGTTTTAACTGCAAGTACAATTTTATGTCGTTCTAATATAAACATGTGTTACTTGCAAAATATCAATCAAACCTAACGGGAACTCCTAATGTATTATTATATTGTTGAATATGAAATGTCCGATTTTTAATAGTGACATTAAACAAACGCAACATTTTTTCTAAACGAACTTATTGTTCAAAATAAACAGTTTGTAATCAAGGCATCCTGTCAATGAATTTCAAGTATCTTGATTGTATTACGGTAAAAATTGAATTTTGTTGGTCATTCACATTCTTCATTTACAAGATTGTCATCTCCATTTTGTAGACCTTTTTGCTATCAACGAATACTACGTGAATTAATCACCACATTTTGTCCAAAAATTACATAATTCCATCGTCATTATCTTGTTTCCCGGATATATATAAAAAGAATGCATAACAATCGCATTGATTGGCGTTAAAATAAAATTTATTTAAAAGTAAAGTTAGATATCTGAATTAAAATTGAAGATAGGATATGAAGGATTAACTTGGTACTTTGAAGTTTTCTATAACAAACCTGTAGGCGGCAATAGTATTTCTTGATCAAAACACTTTATAAAATTTGCATTTTGAAATCTTTTAAAGGAAACAAGCTTTTTATTGATCGTTAATAGTGTGTCCTTCTTCCTAACACGATTACTGGACAGCACGAGATCGACGGTTGCTTTTATTTTCGCCGGAATCTTCTGTTTTTTTTTTAAAAAGCGTCTAACTGTATCTCGGGTTTTTCTATTATGTTTGATATTTTGTGAGTACTTGCACCGACTTTATTTAGGTTAAGATTTTCTTTCGTGTATCGTTTAATTTAATGTCACGATCCATTTTTCAATGCTTCCAGTTAATTAGTTGCACTATCATTGTGTTCATACAATTAATTATTAAAAAGTATACGATTTTTAAACTTTTAGATCTTAAGCTTTTAGTAGACACTACGGCACTGACTTCTGTTACTACCGACCTATCATTCTGTTTGGACCTGTTTTACACATAAACAGAACTAAGTAATTCTTCGAAAACAACATAAATAGTGGCCATTTTATGCCCGATAGTACGGAACCTATTGTATGCTCTGAGAAACACAAAAATTACAGGAGGGTCCTATTACACATGGTCGCGGGGTTTACCAACCTCTGTCCTAAATCGAAGCAGTTCGAATAAAGATCCATAGTCTAATCGTCTAATGGCGAGGGGAACGTCCCGAATTATCGACCTTCCGGTTCGGTCGGGTCGCTGCGGAAGCCGAGGCGACGCGACGCCGCGTCGATCGGTTCCAGCCGACTTATCGGTTTCCTTATCGCCGTAATTTTTCTCTGTCCAGGAGTTTGGAGAGCCTTGGCGCATTGCCGTGTAAAATGCGGATACAGGCGAACGACGACGTGTACGAGACAACCAGGCATCGAATGGCCGTCGCCGAAGAGAATAACAAGAACAAATGGTAAGTCATCCCTTCCGCGGAGGCGGTTGTCGAACGTTCTTCGACTTCATCGATCCCCGGGAGGGCCCGATTTTTCTTCCGTGTCGTCGTCGTCGTCGTCGTCGTTGTCGTCGATCCTCTTCGCGGCCGGTCGTTCTATTTCTAGCTCTTTCCGTATCATATTCGTATGCTTACCAGCTTCGTAAACAAATCGAAACAGTCCCCTGCTATTTGTTCGCCCGTCATCTGTACCGACCCACCATTGCCGACCTGATCCTTCGGTAATTAAAGGTCAAAGTTTACGATCGTATCAACCCGGCTCCCTTAAAAGGCAGCCTGATGTAGCGTGTGAATAAAAGCGTTTCATGAAAGAAAAATCAGCTAAACATACTCGATGTTTCATTACTGCCCTCAGAATTGATCGCCAAGTCCATTTTAGTTATTTAACACTTTGAATGCCAACTCAGTAGCCTCAACAATTCCATAAAATACTGTTGTAAAGTAGGTTTTACACAGTGTTCCGAACTCTTTTCTTTATATATATATATTTATATATGTGTCGGAGGTTGACCGAAAGTACCTTCAAGCGGCTCGCTCATTGCTAAAGGACTGAGAGACACGTTAACGAGTCCACGGTTCACTCAGAATAGCTACGTATCCGCGTTTATGCTTCTTCGATGCGTATCTGACTCCAAAAATGCGATGCGACTCCGTACGAGGTTACGAGACGAATGTCACGAGCATAAAAACAGCGCAAAGTCGATCGCCTCTTGATATTGCTCTGGAAACAGAGCATGGCCTGTTACGACTGAAATTCGCTCAGGCTATCAGGAGCGTGTACAGAGATGTACACAACAACAAAATACAGAAACTATTTTCAAAAATACAAAGACGCTATTCCGCCACCCGTGGTCACGTTCAACAGGGCTCCAGGCCATATTTCCACGGAACCCTATCTCGCATCTCTCTTTCCGCAACCCGCAAAGAAATAAAACAATAAAACAAATGTTACAAAAGAATATTACAACGAGCATTACACGTCGTTGCCATCGGGCTGCGTCGCTGCGCCTCGCCCCGACATATACATATATATGTTTTCGTATATACAGGGTGGCCCACATAACTCTGAACAGCTCAATATCTCGAAAACTATGCCACCGATTTTAAAGTTCTTAGTCTTAAATTGCATGGAACTGAAGGGCCTTTCTGACTACATAAACGTGAAGTGGCCTCCCTTCCCCTTTAGCGGGGGAGGGGAGGTACCTTTGTAATTTTAAATGGAACCCTCTATAAAATGTTACATATTTAGATTCTACCGGAAAAAACAAGTCAATTTTGTCTGAAACATTCTTTTTTCAGATACTTCCATGATGAGATATAACAGTTTGAAGTTTCGACTTTGCAGATCCTAACTAAATTCGCTACATTCAATACAAAAATGTGAAAACTCATTTATAAGTCTGAACAAAGTATGTCGTTTTTCTCTATAAAGACGTAGTATTAGTATATCTCGAAAAAAACATGAAACTATACCAATCGATCTGGGGAGTTTAGTTTACGTCTTCCTTGTACAATCACGGAATGATGATTACACGATCCGAATGACGGTCGTACATCAGTGGATTAGTAGATGTTATCAGATGATTCTAATCGTTATGTCGAATCAGGAAAGACTTCCGCCTTCGTGTTCTATGAAACTGACGTTGCGGTCGGAATACTCAATATTCGTCCATTACGCATTCCCAGTCATTATTAAACTTATCAATGTTAACCAATTTGAATATTTTCAAATTCCAGAATAAACTAGTGAACACGCGTATTATTTGGAATAGAGTTTACGACGAAATTACGGGAAGTGACGAATGTCTTGGCGGTTCTTGAGCACGGCGCGGTACATTATCATTACTAATTGTTGCTCAAATCCAAGGCAAAAATACACTGTTCCTACTTTCCTCTATATGCAGCTTCTTTATAATTAATCCCTCGGATTCGGTCTCCGCGCCCGCAGTATGAACTTCCGTCCCCTCGCTAGCATAATGGCAGCTATACAGGACGGTTTTAAGCCAAGCTAAATTATTACCGCTTTCTCGCGTTCGTGTACAACTATAATTTGAATTCCGTTTAATTAACTCGCCTATTAAAAACTCGTTTACGTAATTATTCATTACATCGAGAACTATCTTCGTACGGTATGTGATCTGTCTCCGCGGGTATCTTTTGTGATTGCGAGACGGATTGACAGTTCTAACGTTCCTTTTCAAGTGAAATGTGTCTTTGCAGATGCTCATTTACGTAACCAATTCACTTTAGAATATTCTGTAATCATCCATTTTTCTAGTAGCACATTTCTTGGTTGACTAACAATCACAAAAATTTAACAGATTTATCATAAACTAATTAAATGTTACGCAAACTGATCAAACTTGTCGTAATATCTTTGAACATCGTCAGCTGTATTTGTATAGATATAAATTTTGTGGCCTTTACGCGTACGTCTATGAAAAAATTATTTTCGGGCCGCATCTGTTTATTTTTTGTTTGTAAACACGTTGTGGAGATGAGAAGCGACAATACCACACACACCCACCCAGTGTTTCTAAAAAGAAGGTTTCCGTTATGAAATTAACATTACCGATAGCTTTTTGCAAATATCTCGAAAACTAAAAGCGACCCCCCTATATTGGAAAAGGAAAAAGTTATTCAAAATGTCGAAATCTATAATATATTAAAATTTCATCAAAATCGGAGTACGCAGACCGTTTCTATACACGTGTACTATTACTTTGTCGTTCTAGGTTTTAGCAAAAATGTTATTCTGAAGATGGTCAGTGGTCCGGATACAGGTGCTCAGGGAATTATAGATAAAAGTTGTGCCTCCGGTGCACGTGTATTATAACTTTATTGTCGCAGACAACGCGACAAAAATCAATCAGTTTCGTAGTCCCGCGGTGGTTTTTTAGCAGCTGTTTGTCAAGGGTGGGGTGGTGAATGGAAGAAATCATGGAATCTTCCATAGTTCGGGTAATGAACCGACGAGGGCATCGAACTACATATAGCTTGATGCAGCGATTGCAAAACTGATGAGGTAGCAGAATGGTGGTCTTTCAGGGCCGCACGTAACAATAGAAATAAATTTCAGTTGCAATGTAACAGTAAATTAAAATCATTTGAATCTTAATATGTGTTACCTTTTGTCGCGGAATGTAAATCAGGCCAAGTTCAGTATTCGGTAGTTCTAGCGTTAAAGAAAAAGAAAAATTTCCATTTTGCTCTAGTTTCTTACAATTTGCGCTCCGCGGAAAAATCAGCAGTTTGCTATATAGTAACGAGTTTGTTTCAGCAACGTCCCGTAGTTCATCGAATCATCCTTTGCGAAGCAAAAGTAATTAATCGATCCCTCTTTGACGCAAGTAGATACCAACCACGGCGAAGCCAATTATTGCTTTTGTTGTTACACGCGCTGTTACATAACGGGTGCTAGTTGGATAACATCGTTATCCGACGTCCGCGGCTTAGACCATACGGACCGGTGCAATGCTCTCTTATGACGTCGTCGTCGACGACAACAGAATTTCCATTATCCGAGGCTGTCCGTCTTTTCTTCTCTCTTTTTTCTCCTCTTATCACGAAAATTCGTTCCTCCCAGCCGGTTGCGTAATTCGCTCGTGTAAACCGTGTCGCGATAACACTTTTGTCCCAAGACGCAAACACGGGACGAAAGGCTCGAGCCCGTGACTAATTGTAAGTCGCACTTGTGAGGCGCTTTTAGCCTTGACCGTCATTCCGTTAAATAAATTAGTCGATCCTGCGCGTCGTATTCGGTCATATCTCGAAGCAACACGGCTTTTCCATTGGCATTCAGACGTCTCATAAATCCTGACTCCGTGAAACGTTCTTATCCGTCCGAAAAATAATATACTTTTTCAGTGAGACTGCCGTATCGTAATTAAAGAACGTCGCGGGTAACATTAATTTTAAAAGCACGCTTGTGATCGTTTTCAGCCTTCATCGCCATTCTTCGTCTTTTTAATACGTTCGATTAAAGATCTCCGCTTTAAGGGGGGAGCCCTATGTAAATGGCCTGTTTCTCAAGAATTTTTTGTTAAGAATGTAATGCGTAGATTGATTTACAATTTCAGGTATCATTTATCGATGTTATAGTGTAACAAAAAATATATTTTTTAAAGCTTAATTGTTAATGATAATGGTGAAATGACGGCGTGAAAATGGCATCCTGTAAATGCGCCGTGCAGCGTACAGTGCACAAAAATGATCTGAAACAAAAAATCCAAATGGAATCGTTAGTTTATGCAAAAGCGCTCAGCATGACGTTTTTCTTTTTTTTAAATTTGCAAAATTGCAAAAACGGCGACGTTTTGAAAAAAAAGGATTTTTTTCTATAAAAAATTGTTAATAGCAATATTTTAAATAAAAAATTAAAAAATCGGAGCTCGTCATGCTGAGGCCAGTTGTTTATAGAATATATATATACATATCTATATATATATATATATATATATATCAAGTTTCATAAAGAGCGAGTAATTAGTTTACGAGCTACATTGCACGGCGTGCGCAATTTTGCGTTTCGAGAAAAATCCGTTTAAAGTTTGTGTAACAGAAGAATTGTGAAAAAATCGTAATTCATTTTAACTTACCGCAGTTTTTTGCTAATCTGCGATTCCGGGGCCATAGAGCAGTTCTTCCTCTTTATCAAAGTATTGTATTTCAGCCGTTTTTTCGTCTTTTCGAGAAGCACGAGCCTTTTTAATACAATCAAGACTGCGTCGCTCCTGCTGTCTAATACGGCGTTTGTCCTCGTTTTCGGCAAATCTACTGCTCTGCTGTCTAATTACTATATCGAGCAGTTGCATCGTTTGAAGCACAAACGAAAATCCTTCGTTGAATATACCGGCACCCAAAAAACCAACTATTTCAACAGTTTTTAACCCACAATTCAAATGCTTAGGAGCTAAACGCCAAACGACAGCGTTAAAGCTCTCGTTTGCATTTTAGGTATGCCCATCTAGACATCTCTCTAATAAATCATCCCACGATAAATCGTCGTAAATTGGACGAATATGTTTTTGAACATCTTCGTGCAATACAGGTGGATGGTCAAATTCTTCTCCGAACGCTTGTGCGACGCGCCACTTACACCACGAATTAGGGGAGTTCGAGCGACGCGCTCAATACAACTCTCCACTTTATTTTGAAAATAACATACAAGAACATGTCTAATAGCATTCTAACTTTTTTACCGTATTCCTGTGGAAATTTCCTATCGATTTAAGCAAAAAAAAAAAATGCTAAAAAATTTCATTTTACATAAAGTTCCCCCCTTAAGACGTCCGTTTCGTGCTTTCGTCAAGTTCGCGTGCTTAGCATTTGTAAGAAATAAAACCGCTAGGTCATGAATAGACGCGTCAGATGATTTCTATTCGATTTCTTATCGTCCTCTTCAAAGTGTTCGAATATTACTGCGAGTGACTTTACTTGTAAAGACATGTGCTTCAATAAAATACAAAAAGAAGAAAAATCGAATTTTTTCAAAGTTGTAGACCAGAAGACGCCGTTTATTAGACTTTCGGTTTAATTTCGTTAGGAAACAGACGATTCGTGTCTATCGACGTACTTATCGTCATGTCTGTTTGTTTGGTGCAGCACCAGGGTCATCAAGGCAAACGGGCCGGACATCGGGCGCAAGGTGAAGGTGAAAGCGACCGGAAGACCCATACCGTCTCTATCGAACTCGAGGCATCGGGAATCGACGAGCATTCCATCATTCAACAGCCAGCCCAGACTGTCATCTTCCTCGTACAAGCCAGCCGCTAATAGTAATCCACCGGCAGCCCGGAATCCACCGGAGAAGAAGGGCTCCGATGTCATGCGCAGGCCATTGAAGTACGTTCCATAACGACGACACATTGACGTAATGCGTCAAGTACACGATCAAGAATGCAAAAAACGCGTAACGGTGTTCTGCTAACCGTTTCGAATGATAACTTCGTGTAGTCTCGCGGCAGGAAATAGAAACGATCATTATGACTGTAGAATTACGAACCAGAAGTTTGAAATTTTTCCATAGAGGATAAGACGAGTGATCAAGTAAAATATAGAATGTCCCACACAACAGGAACAGGCTGTACCTCCTAAACGGTTGGAAATAGAAGAAACTGTTACAAATGAAAGTTAAATGGTATCGGACGGTGTATAATATGCAAATAACTTTATGCACTTTTCTGCATTGGTGCATCAGAAAAATGCAACAGCTGCTTTTTTTTAACGGAAACCTATGTTTTTGACTACACTTATTAATGCAGTTTTTTGTGTTCTACATGAAAGTATTAACATACTTATGCCCAAATAATCATTTGAAATAATGAATTATTTTAAATACATTATTATTTTTATTTTACAAACAACGTAATAAATTTATTTTTGTTTGCAGTTTTGCACAAATTATTTTGAAATAATATTTTACTTAGATAATTTTTTATTTTAATTACATTGTTCAACTAAAATAATTAATAATTTCACCTGAAGAAGACATTATTGTAAATTTATATATGCTAATTTTTATAGTTTAATTATTAAAATTTAGCAGCATTCGCTTTTAGAATTGATTAGTACCCGAAGTAAATCGAATTTTGGAGAGTACAAATTATTTGGTCAAATGTAAGATGAATTGAAAAATGATTTGGATTTTACTTGAAATTCAAATAGTGAAATAATTTTAAAAGAATTCCTTGGTTGTTCAAATAAACTAACATGCGATTATTTTAAATGACATGTAACGGAAAGAGATAATATATTATCTTAATGATTATCTTTCACGGCACCATCAAGTGGACATCAAGGTACAAAAGTGCATAGTCATTTGTATATTATGCACTATCCGATATATTATGTAACTTTGATCCAGAACAATTTCTTCTATTTCCAATCACTTTGGAGGTACCACCTGTTCCAATTGCGTTGGTCATCCTACATACTTGGACAATGTCTGGGTAGACATTTTTTTCGTTGTAGTTTAATATTAAGAATAAGTTTAGTCACCTATTTTAAGAATGTTTTGCTATCTAGAAATGGGTTAGATTAGACTAATAACATTGTTTAGACTAACAATTGTTTCTCTTGTCTTCAACAGGGAGAGGCTTATCCATCTCCTTGCTTTGAGGCCATTCAAAAAGCCTGAGCTGTACGACCGCATAAACAGAGGTAAGTGATGTACCAAATGTGTTAGAGCATTGTTGAAATCACTTCAATCATTTGTCTCATCTACAATTCTGTTTTCAGAGGGTATAAAAGAACGAGAGCGTAGTATCATGACGACGATTCTGAAGCAGGTGGCTTTCATGAGGGATAACACGTATCATCTGCACAGGTATGTGTGGAACGATGTTCAGGAAGACTGGCCTTACTACACCGAGCAGGAGAAGGCTATGCTGAAGAGGAGGAAACCTCAGAATCTTACTCCTCCTGGCTCCAGTGATGGTGGATCCAGCGGTAAGCCTCGTGCCCATAGAACAAAGTCCTCATAATCTTCACCTTCATCTAAAATCAACTTCAAAATCTGGCTTACAATCAAATTCAGTTCAATCCAGAAAGACAATACAAAATCTCGACAGATCGATCGAAAATAGTGACAAAGGAAACTATTAACTCTGAGATGGCGGTGCCTGAGTCAATTTTGACTTATTATTTCAAAGGCATGATCTCGCTACCTCTTGGTGATTAACAGACTGCGGGTTTTATGCATTAATAACAAAGAGGATAGATGTAATTTAAAATAGTAGAAAGATTTAAAAAATTTAAGAATATCAACCAATTTCATACAACCTAACAAACCTGCTCAAAAGAAAAATAAACTTCTATTTGGTTCTTGTGTTCTACAATTAATGCAAACAATGTTTATTTTACATAAAGGTCCGCAGTCTAGCGATTAATTTACTTACAAAGAACTAAGCATAGTCTACTGCTTATATTGATACCTTTTTGTAAATAAATACCATAGTGCGTAAAATATATTAATAAACCACTGCGTTCTTTGGGTATCGTGGCGCCACCTATAATTTTGCTTATATTTCTATTTCAACACATTATTCTTTATAAAAATTCAAGTAGTTTTCATTTTTGTAATTTTTTCTATGCCTGTAGCTAAAGGTTTTCCGTCTATAAAAGATCATCTGTTTATAAAAGGTTTCATAAAAATGTACAATTCACGTCTGGGCGATGTAAGTACCATGTTAGGGTTGTTCAATTGGATGCAATAGGAGATTAACGAGTTTAGACATTGAATTTATGAAAATGTGTTACTGTAACTTTATATACAGGGTGTCCCGTAACTGGTGGTACAACCGAGCAGGGGGTGATTCTACATGAAAAACTGAGTCGAAAATATAGAATAAAATTTTTTGATACAAGGCTTTCTTTTCGAGAAAAATGAGTTTGAAAATTTGTCTAGTGCGCGTGCACTCGGCTTATTTGCGGCTCAACGGACTTTATTCGGACTTTTTTTCGCAAAGGTTTTCGAGGTTTGTATACATCGAATAAATCGAAGGACGAGATTACAATGTTAGAATTACCTTTGAGGAATTCGTTCAATTCATAAATTGCTGGAAGTGCTGTCCACGTTGTTGTAGACATAATTGTGCTCTTCGTATTAAATTCCTTCGAACCTCTTGTAATGCGCAATTATTATGTTGCTTTAAGTATTTAAACGCTGTCACAGTTTTTTGTTGTAATTGTTCGATGCTCGTTATGTCATCACGATACACAATCGATTTCACCTGACCCCACAAATAAAAATCAAAGGCAGTGGAATCCGTTGAGCCGCAAGTAAGCCGAGTGCACGCGCACTAGACAAATTTTCAAACTCATTTTTCTCGAAAACAAAGCCTGATATCAAAAAATTTTTTTCTATATTTTCGACTCAGTTTTTCATATAGAATCACCCCCTGCTCGGTTGTACCACCAGTTACGGGATACCCTGTATACAGTGGATGATCAAACTATTTGAGCCATAGTGTGAAAGATGTATACATATTTATTTTCAGTGTGACAAATAATGTTGCTTAAAGTGCTGTCAAATGTGTATTTAAAATTTGTAAACGTGAATATATTTCTTGGAAATAAAAAAGAAATAAAAAGCATTCGGTGTAGTTAAGGTTTCATTTAAAAATTCATTGCTTTGATGGAGACACGACAATTTGTGCTCTAATTATTTGATTATCCACTGTGTATATACGGTAATAATTTTTGGGATAATTTCAGAAATGGATAAAGAACAGACAAGCAATAAAATAGTTTTTATGAACATGTGCATTATTTGACTGTACTTCAAAGTTACTGCCATTTTTATGTTCCAATGATTCACAACTGCTTAAGGATAAGCGAATTGGAACATAAAAAGGGCTATAACTTTCAAATATGATCAACTAGGATACACGTTCGCATAAACATTTTTCATAATTCCCAAAAATAGCTATAATTTTGAAGTCAGGTAAAATAGGGCAGATAAAAACTTTTTGTATACTTTTTGTCCACTGACTACTGAAGTGGTTCCCACATATTACACCCTATATAATGTACATGGCTTTCAATGAAAGACCAGCAATTCCGAGCTGTCCAAAAAGAGCATTCAACAGTAAGCCACTACAGAGGCGTGTCGTTGAAAAAGCTGACATAAAGCCACTACAGCATAGTACCTAAAAGGATAAGAAACTCCTAAATAGCAGCCAAGATGATCCGAAGTATTGCCATCCGTAGAATCACGCAAAGCAACTGCTTTCCGAGTTCAATTCCTAATCATCCGTTCTAGGGCTAACGTCAGGTGTGTAATACCATTGTGAACCTTTTGCAGGTAGCGGACAATCGCCGAATTCCACTCACCCAGGTTCCCCACCGGCGATCACGGCTCCGCCGCCGTCTTTGGGGGCGAAGCGGCCGGGCTACTACCAAGGTAACGACGGCCTGCCGACGAAGAAGCAGCGTGTGTCGCACTGCAAGAAGCCGGACCCGTCAACGGGCTCGTCGATGGCCGGAGAGAACGGAAGGACGACTGGTAGTGGTGGTAGCAATAGTAGTAACAGTGTCAGTGGAGTTGCTGGCGGTGGAGCCGGTGGTAGTAGTGCTAGTGGCAGTGGTGGTGGCAGCGGTGTGGTTGACGGTTGGGACCAGAGGCAACATCAGCGTGATCGCCGTGGCGATTACCGGCCGGAAAGAACAGCGAACAGTGATGTGCTACGTGGTGGCAGCTATGGAGCCAGTAAACCGTGCTTGACCCCGACCAGTGACAGTGAGGAGAACAACCGGACCGGTGGCCACCGGGACACGGTGATGGTGGCGAGCGGCGGGCACACGTCGCAGGGGCGCAATGCCAACACCGGCTCATCCACCAGCCATAATTCTCATAGTAGTGTAACCCATAGTAATTCGTTGAGCCATGGCAGTAACCGCCACTACCATGCCGCCGGGAAGATGGCGGTGGCGGCGGTCGGTGCTGTTGGTAACGGGCTTGCAGCGGTCGATTACGTGCCGCGTTCGAGTGCCGCGACTGACGGTGGTAGTGCAGCTAGTTACAGTGGTAGTTCGTCGAACGGCGTTGATAGAAGAGACAGAGGCGACAGGGGCGACAGGAACGACAGAAACGACAGGGGCGACAGGAACGACAGAAACGACAGGGGCGACAGGAACGACAGAAACGACAGGGGACGAGGCGGCGACAAGGACCGGGATACCAAGAAGAGAAGCACCGGAAACAGCAGCAACTCCTACAACGACCTGGCTATTCCCGATTACGGTGGCAACGTGGACACCACTGTCACCACGTCTACCTGCAACCTCGACCTGCCCGAGAGCCCGAAATCTTCCGAGTACCCGGACTACCTCACGTGAGTGTCCCCTTTGATAACAGAGAACGTAATAGATATCTAACCCTATGACCTTGAATGGTACCACTGAGATACACCACTGGGAATGTTCGGTACCATCATTCAAAAGAATTTTCACACTGCCACACTTTTCTGTATTTAGCTTTAGAACTACCAAATCCGTCAATACGACGGATTTCGGATTCTTTGTTTTGCAATTAGTCAGATTGGAAAGATGTCTTTGAGACAGTCCATCAGACAGATATTTTTATTTTTTAGAGGCTATACAAACTAATCAGTTTTCATGATTGGTCGTTCTAGTGTTCATAAACTTTTAAAAATGTAAGCGTGGTACGAACAAATGCCTTCCATTTCATTCTTTCTCGTTTTTCAAATGTTTTTTGAAACAAGATCTCTACGTTTGACAAAGTGTTTAAATACTATAGATAAAATAGCGTTGAGAGTGAAGGGTTAAAAGTAGTTTAATCCTCTGTCTACCGTAAAAAAGAAACTTGCATTATGCGATAGAAAATTTATACCACAAAACGTAGTAAATATAAAAAAAAACTTTTAGCTTTAAATAATAAAAAATAAGAAAAATAACAAAGTCATGCAACGACAAGATCCCAAGAATTTTAAAAGTTTAAATAACCGCAGTATCTACATGCAGTCGGGTCCAATGGACCCGCTTGGTAGACAGAGGGTTAACGGTGTAACACTTCATCATCAGACCAAAATCGAAAAAAAGAATAATAAAAGGAACGTCGAAGCAATTGTTGTTACGAGCAATGAAATTTGAAGGAATTCAGGAAGAAAATTATATGTATTTATTATTTAACAATTTTTTCTGGAAATGATCGGAGTTCCGCAAACAAATGTATAATTCTCAAATTGGGAGCTCACTTCTCATATCTATGATTAACATAATCTAAAACAGGAATCAGCAAATGTAAATCACGTACTACACAGAGTGTGGCCAGACGTTGTTGCTGTACTGTAACTTTTTTAACAATTACTTATAAGACAATCCAATACAAACTATATTGGTTTAGACGCTTAATGAGAAAGTTTATAAAGGAAAAATTGGTCTGCGTTAGAATCTGTTGAAGTAGTTAGGGATTACGAGTAAATTTTAGTTGGAATATTTATTTTCTTGTGTAATCTAAATGTTTTCAATAAGCAAATCGAACGAAAAAAGAAAATATTTTTTATGATTGTCACTTTTCAATGTTTTTCACAAGGTTACTCATACGTTTTTACATATGTATACGCATAATGTTTTCCCTCGTATCTCATAACAGTCACTATTGTGCATTCATCCATGTACAATATTTTGAACTTCAAACCTTGAACTCTAAAATTTCTAAATGATCGCAAAGTATAATTTTTAATTTTAATCTTTGTGTTTGAATGAAGTTTACTAAAAAAAAATTCCAGGGTAATGTTATTTGTTCCTACCGATCCAAATCGATGAATCTTTGTTACTGCCGCCATCTAGATTAACAATAATATCGGTGAAATGTGAAAAAACTTACGTGTTGCCTCATTTTATCTCACATAAGGAATACTTTCCCATTCGAAGGGGTGAACATGAAGCAAAATTTGTTATCAAATTTATTTCCGTTACTCTAAATGTTCTTCTAATGGAAGAAGAAAACTAAAGTCCACGTTTCATGATATAACATTTTTCAATTAATTGTTACTTTAATTCTTAAATAAAGTGTACGTATTAACGAATATGTTTCTCCGATTTCTTTATTGTTGTAATCATATTAGACAACCTTTTCTGCAACTTTCAAGTTCCCGGTTAACAGGTGAACAACATCCTCCACCCCCCGCACCATCAAAGTTATTCGAATCGATGCGTTTGTATATATACTTCTTATGCTAATGTATTATACTTGATTTGCAGATACTACACGACAATAAGCAGCGCGGAACAGAGAAGACGTTACAAGGCTGAGTTCAATGCGGATTACGAGGAGTATCGAAGGTTGCACACTCAAGTAGCGAAGGTCTCGAAACGATTCACATACCTTCAGGAACGGTTGAAGCAACAAGAGCAAAATGGAAACAAGGAGGAATATGAGGTAGTGCATCTCTACCGAATGACATTCTTAGCGCTTTCGCAATCTAGCGAACTTCTACGTAAACGCAAACTGTTAGTAGCAATCAGTTAGATCTACAAAAAAGTTCCATCCGATTTTAGAAACCATATTCAATAGAAAACACATTTCACATTTTACTACACCAATCCAGGAAAATAATTTTCCTGGTGGACGAAAGTGAAAGGATTAAAGTACACATTTTTAATCCACCTTTTATAGCTTTGAATATGGACAGAAATTAATGTTCAGGTATGAACAAATAACTGTCGTAGGTGAATGTGTTAAGAGACACAAAACTTGCCGGCCAAATCAAATATTAACTGTTTTTCTTTAACCCCTTCCCGTATAATAACGAGCCAGACTGGTAATGAACAGTTCCCATTATATAAATATGAATATTTTTTGTTTCTGTTAGGTCGAAATTAAATTATATTCTTTTAAAGCCAATATTTAAGCATTAAAGTAAATGTAGTTCTAGACTAAACCAAAATGTTCTGTTGCTCTTATGAGATTAATAAAAACAAAGAAGTTCTAGTTATTGTACAATCGTACGGCAACGGGTTAACCCTTAAATGGTATTTTGTTACCTGAAACTATAATGTGTCATATTGTGATCTTCCTATAAATTTACTGAAATAACACTATGTGCTTTAGGATGTTACTTAAAAGCTTCCGTAAATTTAACAGAGTTTAAAGTAGAAGTTTCTTAAATTAGTTTCATATAAAAGGCTTTTAGAGATTTGTTTTTGACCGAGTTCTCACTGTGAAGACTTTCGGGTATAAGCCGTGTCCTATAGGAATTATTATCTCAATGTTTCGCTAGTATTGTAGCTAGCTTCATTAGGGAATTGAAGACACACTGATACTGGTCTGTGCCTTGTCGTGTTGCTCTCATATACTGGAGCTGCTGATATCCCGATTCATTATTTACCAATCAAAAATGGACATTTTTAACTGCTCGGTCGAACAATTAAAGAACTGGGAGGAGCTCCGTATTTCCCACATTTCTCGGTGTCCTTTGGTATCCAGAAGGTATCCTTTGGTCTTTCCAATATGCATATACTTTCCTAGATGGTACCGAGCGATGTTCAAGATAATGAAACACCCTAACAACATCAACAGGGATACTGGCCACCGCCTGAACCCAATCTGGAGCTTCCTCCTACCAGTTTTTTAATCGTTTGAGTGCTCACGTATACTTTACGTATGCGCGTAGAAGCGCGATCGCGCTCCTCAGCATTCACACGGTTAACAGCTCAGCTGACAAACTAAAAACGTCCGTTTTTGATTGGTTGGTAATCAACATGAGCAGCTCCAGTATATTAGAGTAACACCACAAGGCACATACCAGTATCAGTGTGTCTTCAACCCCTGATGAAGCTAGCTACAATGCCAACGAAACGTTGGGAAAATAATTCCTCCAGGACATGGCCTACACCTGAAAGCCTTAACAGTGAGAACTTTTAAGAGACTTTTAGTTGAAATGAAGTTAGTACAGGATGTTATTCACCATTTTTGTTTGTGACTTGCAGGAAATAAAACAGCAGATTTTCAACGAGTATAACGAGACGAAACGGGACCCTGCACATAAAGAAACGAAACGTCGGTTCCAATATCTGCACGAGAAATTGAGCCACATCAAGCTGTTAGTCTTCGAGTATGATTCGCAAAGCTGTGGCGGCAGCCTGGCGGCCACGGCCGCCGCCAGCGCCGACGGTAGCAAGAAAATCAAGGAGATCGACAGTTTGCACTACTGACACAAACTGAAAAGGCCACCTCTGATCCTCTACCTTATCTCGGTTGTCGATACGCTGCTGTCTCCGTTGTCGCAGAATTTGCATTTTCTCGGCATGTTCCAAGGCTGATCTAAACAGTCCACATGGTTCCTGGGTTCTATCGCCGAAAGAGAAAACAAAAGCATATAACTAAACCAGTCGAGTACTCTGAGCCGGAGTTACAAGATGTTCATAACACATCACAGGGAAGAAGATGATGAAGAAGAAGAAGAAAGTTAAGAAGGCAAAGAAAAAGGAGAACAAGAAGAAGACGAAGGGCAAGAAGAAGAAGAAACCTTCACGGTGTGAACCCATCGCGCGGAGGCCGAAGATTTCTTTGTAATTGTGATTAACGCGACTGTGATCTCTTCGACCTTTGCCGTGTGTTACGCACTATTCGCTGCGTTTGACCCACGGGTTATTCACCGATGAAGGCTGTACGGCAATCGGTACGTTTGCAAAACAAAGAGAAAAGAAACGCGAGAGAGAAACCGAACAAACGGGAACGAATAGAGCGAGCAAAACGAGGAGGGGGGAGGGGGGGGGACAGAAAACGAGAAAGTCCATCCGCTAAACAGAGAAAAAGAAAACCGCACGAGGTTAAAAGGGCATTCGCGGAGAGTCCAGGTGTGTAGTTAAACCGCGCGTGCATGTGCTTTTTTACGCGGCTGCCCTCCGACGATAGGATAGGGCTGATGTTGATGATGATGATAGATTATCGAAGAGGCGATAAACGAAGGCAAACGGGAGGAGAGCGAGTAATTAACTCTACGATAAGTTACTTACCGTGCGCACGTCCAAGTGTGTCGTCCAGTTTAGGAGTACGTAGAATTAAAGGAAACAAAGAAACGAACAAAAAAAAAATAAACGTCGCTACGAAACAAAAATGCGAGAACGCGCGAGAAGTGGGTCCAAAAAAAAAATGTTAGTAGGGCTTATCACGTGCCACGTCCGGGGGAGACTAATACTGCTTCTTTTCCGCCGGAAGGAAAAAATGAAAGGGAGACTATAGCACAGGGAGACTGTCCACGAGCCGGTGCGCGGATCAAACGTGGATTCGCGCCTGCTGCTCGCCGTTACTCTTTTTTTCCTACTACACATTTCTCTCTTCTGTCCTCCGTTTTTTCTTTTTCTTTCTTGCTTTATCGTCTTCTTTTCCACGTTGTTCTCCGTCGAGCGGGAGCAGAACGGGAAACGAGACCGACACAGCTTTTCGCCAGGGAGAGAGAGACTCCGCTCTTCTTCGGGTTCTGACGCAGACCTTCAGGTTCCCGCAAGGCACCCTCTCCGGAGGTTGCTTCGACTCGGTAGGCAAAAGCGAGTGACACAACTCGAGAGATGATCGATCGCGCGATAAACCGTCGGACAACGAGAAAGGGCGAACACGTTATGTACTCTATTTAGAATTACCTGCCATAAAGTGATAATTGACCGAGCAAAATCAATTGATCGCGGCCGGCCCAGCCTCTACGGGAGGAGCAATAGGCTATACGGCTGTCCGGATGATTGAAGATTCACGCGATCGCTCGTAGTGATTCCGGTTGTGTATATCGTAACGCTAGGGTAGACCCATTTTTTACTATTTCGAACGCATTAGTCATTGAAAGGAAGAATGCTGAGCGCCATCGTCATCGATTTTACACACGGCAACGTGAAAATGTTAAAAAAAAAATGAATATGAAATATGATAATATTAATATTAATAATAGTAATGATAATGATGATTAAGACGAGAAAAGATGGACGAGGAGTCGAGACATGAAGACAGGTTTCGTTAGTAATTAATAATCGTCGTCGACGATAACATATAGTTATACATTGTACAGGTGCGCTTTTTCTTCGCGTGCAAGTAATACCTTCTTCGTGTAATTATTATTACGACGATGAATACTATTAATATTATTATCGTCGCCATTGCTATTATATTATTGTTCGGATAGGTAGATAGAATAGGTACACGCGAGAGCTGCGTTAGGCCCTACAATTCGCCTGGAACGAAGGAAGAGAAACGATGTTAAGTATATACAGAGTGACTCGTAATTACGTGTTGGTTGCTCGGAGGATAAATATGGAGCATGAAATTAGAAAAATTCCTTGTGCAAAGAGAAATTCTCCAAACTAGATTTCCATCGTTTTACCATCTCGGATCGCAGAATAGAAGCTCGTTGAACCTATTTTCTTTCGTAACGAATTCTCTTTTGCATGAAATAATTCGGGAATCAACATGTGAGAACTCTGTAGATTAGAAATTGAATTCATTCCATCGAATGTTCCACGAAATTGATTCCTTAATCATTTTTTAACAGACACGTCCGCATTCTACGATATAAGGCCTACATATGTTTTCGTAATGTTTCATTTTCTTGTTTTATGTTCCGATTTTATTCTCTACGGCACCAATCCCAATTACGAATCACCCTGTAGAGTCAATGTTTTCCACTGATTGTGTAACGAAAGTTTATAACGTTGATGTTTCTGATGCCTTTTGAATCTTTTTTGCTGTATATTAATTAAAATATCGTTTTTATATATACGAGCGTAGATGAACTTTCGAACCGGTACACCTTTGTACAATGGTTTACATAATAACGTGTTCTTCTTTATTTCCGGTTTCTTAGTCGACGTTGCCTTCTAAATTCGTATACGATACGCGCAAAGAGAACTTTCTTCGTTGCGTGCCCGTTTTGTTTCACGTTCGACAAGCATTTGCGCGTTTGGTTCAGGCAAAGTATTGTGATAGGTTGACGATGAGAAACAACGGAAGAAAGAACACGGCTCGCGTTTGTCCGACGTACAGGGTGTCTCGAAACATCTTTTCTTTTGAGTTTACGCACGCGCAATGGTAACCGAACGAAATTAATTTACAATTTGTCTATTGTTACTTGTCCTCTGTTGTTTAGCCAAAATGTCAAAAATTTATTCGGAAGCTTTACAAATTAGTTAACCCTTATGTCAATATCTAAAGGCTTCTACCACGTTCAATAATTTTACTTGTTAAGTTTCGTATTGTTATGCCTTAAATATAAATGAATTAATAATTATTCAAGAAACTAGGAAGTCTATAGTAATTTTGCTATTTGTCTTCAAGAGTCTACCTAAAGTAAACCTGACACCAAATAAGAAAGTACTTGACAAATAACGAGTTTAAGGCTTTGTCTGCGCACATCACACAACACAGCTCGTTTATTGGCTAATCGTCTACTCGCTCTTAAGGCGATACAAATCACTTGTCTCACGGTATATGAAAATTTATGACGTTTCGCTGATCAAGTTGAGGAGCAGAGAGTTTACAACCAGCCAACTGCGCATTGACATGCGCGAAACAGGTTCCTTCTTATTTAGTGTCAACTATAGGTACTCGAGTATTGGCCGAAAAGGTCGTTCGAAGAGCCAAAGCAATGTAAAGAATCAGAGCTGCTTGTCGACTTCGAACGACCGTTTCCTTTTGCTTTTATTGTAACTTTTTCATGCTGAACCAGCCCTCATCGTTCGTGGCACACCCTGTACGTCTCGCGCATCGCGATTCGCAGTGAAGCAAACTGTGGGTATAAAAGTAAAATGCGACTAGGCGTGTTCGCGAATGTCTTTTGGTGAAACGATTCCTTTTCTGGATGCGGTATGCGTTCCCATTTTAATTAACTAACGACTAATTGCCCGATCGCATTATCCACGATACCGTGCATCCGTAGTTCTAAACGATAAGATTTGTACACTTTTACGATACGCGTTCGAGCTTTTCCTTCCGCGATTCGGACTGGACTGGCAATCTTCGTTGCAATTCGGTCCAGCGAATCAAGAGAAAGAGAGAGAGGGAGAGAGAGAAAGAAAGAGAGAGAGAGAAAAGATGGAAAATGATCAGAAGTAAGAGAGCCAACGAAGCGTTTCTTTAACTTAGTTTACGAATCTTATCTAAGCATGTGAAACGTTTAATTTTTTGTTTTTTATCTAATACGTATATAATTTTTGATTGGAATTTGTAGTAATATGATGAATTGAATGGTGTCCATTGATGCCAATTTTATGTTTGACGAATTTGCCGATTACCGAGGACACGATTGAAAGAGTTGGTTGCACGGCGATATTCCTGTTATGTTTTTGCTGAAATTTTATCGTGCATCGTTACGTTGCGCTTTTAGTACCCTCTTTTATCCGAGCCACATTTTACACGAGCCCTCTTTTATCGCGTTATTTATAAACCAAAAGAAAACAACAAAAAAATTTCAGTAAAAGAGAATCACCTTTCGATATAGCAGTTTTCACGAGTATTTTTAGATCGCAGATGAATTATATCGCTTTACCGGACGCCATAATAACTTACCGATTGTTGCATTATAAAAGACACTTTGAGCATAGTCCGATTTAAAAAAAAAAAAGAGTGTTTTAGAACAGATCGAAATTTCAGTTCGACAATGATCGAAATTTAGTTCTATTAGTTCTTAAGTCGGTAGTCGTTTAATTTATTATCTTATCTTTATCCTCATAAAAAGAAAACTTCCAAAAAAAAATATGAATTCCACTTCTTTCTTTCTGACTTTTAGATCGCTTGATTTTTATTTTGTTTCTGTATCTACCACTTTCTTTCTATTTCTCTGTGCAATGTATTTCTTCTTTATGTTTTTTTTTGTCTGCAATTATTGTTAACGTTCCGCTGATAGCCTCGCGCGTATTTCGACACGTTGAAATTACAATTTCCCACGGCTGAATGGTAATATCGAAAATTTGTCGATGGCGTATCATCACGTGATGGAGGGGAAAAAGGGATAACTGAGCGCTTCTGGAATGCATGGCACAGTGTTGACAAGTATTTCGCTACTAATCGGGACGAGTACTTGCGAGACGCAAATAGCACACCGGAAATGAACGTCAGGATCTAATATGCTAACCTATTTTTATATATACATATATATAAATAAATAAATATATATATATATCTATATATAAAGAGGAATATATATTATAAATATATATTAACGTTTTATGAAGTCTATCGTGTGTGTGTTCATAGATAAATCGAGGATTGTAAAATCGGTACGTCGGAATACATGGGTTGTAATTAAAGAGGTACAGGAATTGGTTAATATATTTCGTTGTTATGAATTGGACTACGCTCCGATTTGTAGATAATATTAATATAGGTATCTTATTTTTTTGCTCACTTTTTTCCTTGCATTTACAAACAATTACAAAAAAGTATGTAATAAAAATTATGAAATATTAATTTTGTGCGTTTCCTTTTATTCTCATTCATTACATTCACCGTTTATTTTTTTTTTCTTTATTTCTGTTATCTCTGTTTTGTTATTTTTCTCTTTTCATTTGTAGCAGAAACGCAGGCGAATGTCGGAGGAACGAAATAAACGAGAGAGAAAAAGAGCCGAGTAAAAATTGATCAGAGATTTTGTTCATTGCCGAATGAAAAGACGGGAATTGCGGAAATAATAGGACGAAAAACGAATTTTCAGGGATTCGTTTCAACACTGTCATATACTGTGCCATACATATCCACATCGGTGTACGCTGGTTCAGTGAAAAAAGGACGATCTATACGTGGGTTCCGGTCCAGCAATCCGATCGACCAATTTTTTCTTTATTCGCTTCACAAAGGTGGTATTCCCTTTTGCTGCCTCTGCACTTTGTTTTTGGGGTTAACGTGGGAGCTCGTTAGCCCACATATGGCAGCCGCATCTTTTTTAACTAGAAAATATACGGAAATTTCGGAGCAAAGAATAAATAATTATACCTATAACCCTTAAGTGGACCTTCAAAATGTACTTTAAAAATGCAATGATTCAATTAAATTATATTTAATATTCAGTTCCATCGAAATGGTGAATAGAAACGCGGTGAGAGAGTAAAATTTCATCTAAATCCATCAACAGTTGTATTACTAATAGTTACACATTAAATAATTATTAGCATAAATTTAAGTGTTCACTTAAGGGTAAAAATCTGCGTCGACAGAATCACACGAGAAATAGTACTTTAAAGTTCGGCTCTTTAGTCGTTGAGTCGAACTGTCATTTTTATATTCGCTTTAGCAGAAAAGTTTCTATACGAAACTATAACATAAAGCCATGTTATTTGCATACAAGAGACGCAACCACCTCCATACATAAAGAATTATCAAGACGACATAATCAACAAAACTACATTTATTCCTGATTCATAAAGTACGACAAGATTGAAGACCTAAGTATGTGGCATATCTTGATTATCACTGTATCCCTTTTGATAACTACAAATAATTATATAACAAAATTTCATGGTCTATTTTCCAGCAACTAACGCGTTAATGATGTCGTGGAAGGATTAAGGACATAAATCGACGCTTACTTCCCGGCGAATCTTTTAAAAATCAAAGATTAACGATTTAACAATCTTTTGAAAATCAAAGTGGGAAAAAATCAATTTTTCAATAACGATAGCATAGACTGATTATGTTTCTTTAGGAATGTTATCTAAAAAAAAATTGTTAAGCTTCATTTAACCTTTTAACTGGGTGACCTTTCAATCATGAACTGTTGCGAACACGTAGTAAAAGACAATTCAAATTTAGATAACACCAAATTTGACCATAATCAACGTAAATACAATAATGATGACACTATGATACAATGAAGTGAAAGAGTTAAGTTACGAAAAAAAAAATTAAAAGTTTCTGAAAGGGGATAGTGAACTGGAATTACAAATTAATTCGCCATCCCGAGATAAGAAGTTAAATATGACAGAATTGACGTTTGACAGGTAAAGCGTCAAGAACAAATTTCCTCGATCATTTTCGCGGAAACGCGAGATTTTCCGATGAAAACCCTGATGGCGAACAGAGTATGCAGTGCCAAAGAGATTGAGCTAAGAGACACACAAAGACCACACGAGATACTAGGAGTTCCAAGTGCAACTTAAGTAAACGATGCAATAAATGTTTCACGAAAAAAATACTCAAAAGAACTCGTGAAAACGAAAACTATGAAAGAAAGAATAGTTGGGGGAAATCAGACGAGTTTATCAGACAAAGGTTCTTTCAAACACGCGAAATTGTCCCTCACGATACGGGCAGAACTTTGTACAGAAAGTAATGTCTTCGCGAATGTAAGTGCTCTTAACAATGCATTTGATAAATCGTAATAATTATTTCCGAGCATTCGTTACCGCCTTCGCTGGGAAAGCTTCGAGCATCAAAAACAGTTCATCTATCCGCCCTTTTTGCGGTTCTTGTCTTATTCGAGAATTTCGTACAATAATTTCCCTGAACATGTATTATGTCTATGATCAATCAAAATTTGTACTATATTACAATGTAGGTCTGTTTGCGTTTAATTCTCTGAATCATTCGTGTGATATCGGTCCTTAAAATGAATGTAATGTTATTCAATTTTATGTTCCACGAAATTGAAGGAAAGTAACATAATTGGAGAAGTTGATTTCGCGTTTTTAATCGTCCTCTTAATAAATCCTCATGTCATGCTCGGTGTTAAGAGGACGTGAAACGAAAACTTGTCCAGCGTTGCATTTGATTCGCCTTGAAACGATCGTAGTGCCTTCTTTTTCTTTTCTTTTTCGAAAAGAAGCGATTTTGTCGGTCCTGTACTGTTTCGCGAGATTGACTAACGCAATGACTATCTTTTCGTTCTCTTCCCTATTTCGTTAGGTAAGTCGTAAAAATCACGAAACTGGTAGACAATTAGATCTACCGCGGTCAGGATCGTTGAACCGATCGAGATCGTGAAAAGTGATTCATGCTTATCGTCGATTACTTGCGAAAACATATACATGTACATATGTAGTGTCTTATCAGCTAAATGTCATTGAATGATATTTAACCGAAGTAGAAAAAATACAAAATAAAGTTCTCACGAATCAAAGTATATCAAACCGCGGGAGTTATCACACAAAGTGCTCGAACAGTATGTCTCTCTTTCCCCTGTCTTTTTATCACCCTATCTCTCTCTTTCTCTCTCTCTTTCTTTTTCTTTCACTCTCTCTCTCTCTCTCTCTCTCTCTCTCTCTCCGTTTCCCCCTGCCCACTCTCGTTCTTAATCTCTTTCTTAATTTGTTCGAAGCTTAAGGGAGAAAAAAGAAAACACAGATAATCCAAGTGCCAATTCTAGCGAAGCGAGAGTAAAGGACTATACATACATATACATATAGATATACATATACATATACATATACATATACATATACATATACATATACATATACATATACATATACATATACATATACATATACATATACATATACATATACATATACATATACATATACATATACATATACATATACATATACATATACATATACATATACATATACATATACATATACATATACATATACAGATACAGATACGCATACGCATACGCATACGCATACGCATACGCATACGCATACGCATACGCATACGCATACGCATACACATACACATACACATACACATACACATACACATACATATACATATACATATACATATACATATACATATACATATACATATACATATACATATAAATATACATATACATATACATATACATATGCATATATAGTAAAAGAAAAAAATATATATATATACAAAAATACTTAGCGTAATTTGATGTGCATTATTTCTTACGTGAACGATATCAACGCGCGCGAGCGAGCCGACAAGGACGAGCAACTCTTAACTCTAACGTTATCTTTGCTTCGATATTTGCTCGAATGATCGCCGCGTTCGTCGCCAAGGAGGATATCCATCACCGACGAATCGAGCTCTCCGTTTGCGCCGACTTAATTAAAGTAATTCGATTGGCGTGAACGAAAAGTTAGGAGAACACGTCGGCGGTGAACGCGTTAGAGGCAAACATGATCGTGGAGGATACATAATCAAATTTTATCTGCGACTCTTCCTTGTTCGCCCGCGAAATACGCACCATTATGGAAGGGACACACAGTTAGACAAATTTTTAACGAGAAATTAATACCTGCGACTTTAACCTCTTAGGCACGGCTGAATTTTGCGCGGGGCTGTTTCTCTGTACGGCGGAGTTCAACGAGAATTACGTGTAAACGATACAACCTACAATGTGTGGCGGACAATGAAATTCTCTACACGAGTACATTGGAATGAAGTTTTTGATGATTAAATTATAATTTTTCTTAAAGATATGATACACACACTTTAACTTTAAGAATTTACTTTAATAATTAATAGTACAATTGGGTATGAAATATTTCACAGGCGTATCAAAAACAAAGACTGTGTATTCTGTCTGTATATTGTTAACACCGCTATAAATCGATGTGAAGAGAAAAAAGTGTGAAACAAAACAGAAGATGGTCATTTAGTTCAAACGGTGAGCGACTGAACTACTAGAATGAGCCGCTATAGTGGCGCGTCGTTCAGAAAGATGACAGACGCAAAAGCCATTATGGTGGCGCGTCGTTCAGAAAGATGACATCCGTGAAAACCACTATAGTGGCGCATCGTGCCTAAGAGGTTAAAAAAGGAAACCACACGAACATAAACGCCACAGTGTGCCGCATGTACGGCTGAACGTCGAAAAATCCGTGGGACCGGGTTCACGCGAATATCTTCAGTATCTTTCTGTAGCATTATCTAATTTGTTGTTGGTTCGAACCAAGCAATTTCTCAATTTCTCTTAAAATCCCCATTTACTTAATTCGTTCCATCAGGATTGCTTCTTTCGTTTCTCTTTGGCCATTTATTTCTATTATTAAATACAAGGTGTGTTTAGCGACAATTTCAGAATTGTACGCTTCACTGTGTACTCTACTCATATCGTAAAGTCTACCGAATGAAAAATTGACGCTGTTTCTGTTCATGAACAATTCCGACCAGTGTGAACTCGATATTAAACGGAGATCGTCAATGGCAGTCGTTCTTTTTGTATTCCTTGCACTCTGATTTTTCGAAACGACGACTCATCGATCCTCCAACCGAAAAGTATCGAGAGATCGATTAGATTGTTTCATCGATGAATTATTTTTCCCGTGGAATTGTGTCGATGTTGCGAAACAAGGTTGACGAGAGTTTTATTTTCTCTTCCATTCTGCGTTCTCGCTGCACCTTTCGGCTTTCCCCGTACTCAGAAACATTTCTCGTTGTATAACGTTTTACGACAGTACACTCTATGTATCTCGCTGGAAATGAAGTGCAGTCTGACGAGAAGACATTCTGAGCAGAGGATCGAAGCGCTTCAAAAACCATTCAGCATTTGAAATGATCTTTCGCGAGAATTGCTTCCGTACATGTAAATTTCATTTAATGGTTTGATAACCGAAGATCGTACTTAACACATGTAGAAGCGTTGTCCCGCATTTGTAAGTCGAAGCTGTTCCATCCGATTGTTTATAAAGTACTCTTACAAGAAGAAGACGCGGTCATGGAGACTCAGATTTTCTCGAAACTTTGCATATTGGTAGATTTCGTTCTCCTGTTTTTGAAAATGTAGCATTATAGGCGTCGATACTCGACAACTTTTGAGATACGTTAAGATTGATGAAGTTAGTGTTTCATTCATATTATGTTCCTTTTCAATAAAATTTTTATATTTTCTTTCCTATAGATATTATGGGTATATTTTTCATGTGCAAAATACAATTAATTAAAACAGATAAACTGAACAGAAAAAAATGAAAAAAATGGAAAAAAAGGAAAAAGGGATTTGAACACTGGCATTTCCGGTAATGAATCTAGTACAGGCATGTCCAGAAGTAGCTCACTTGGAGGCAAATTCGAGGGAGGCGCCTCCTTCTCCCGCCCGCGCGTCTCGCTCTCCGTGGCGGCCGTAGTCCTCCGAGCTCCTCAGACCCGTGCGTACCCACGGACTTAAAGGACTGAGCATAAAGTGGGTTTATGGGTGAGAGGGGTCATGCCGCGAGCGGGGAGGGGTGGTAGACTGCGGCCATGTTGGATGGCAAAACTAGTGTTGCCATCTACATAACGTTGCGGGTACATTGATATGATTTGATTCTGAAAAATTAATGCATAACAAGTGTATTTGGATATATATCCGTATATATATACACAAAATATTGCACATTCGGCTACAACATAAATTTATAAATAAATTATCTATTTCCCGCATGATTGCATTGCAAATTCGTGCAACTAGTATTTAAAGTTGCCTATAGATAGCGTTGGGATACGGTGCAAGATTTCACGCGCATGCGCGGCCAAAACAGTAATGTATCTATATCATGATGACAGAGGTAGTGGAGCCCTGAGACAGTTATATTGGCGGGAATGTCTCGAAATAATCTATTCCGGACAAAAAGACTTCAGGACGTGTCCTACGAGTTACAGAATATACACAAATACACATGTAATACACTCATTTTTCAGAATCAAATCATACCAATTTTTTAAAATTCTACTGGGTGCTCAAGGTACCCCATTTTATCGAGAATCTTACTTTACTGAGGCTGAAATCGCCGCGCATGCGCGTGAAATCTTGCACCATATCCCAACACTGCCTATAGAGCGCACCACAGTGTTTGCCATCCAAGATGTCCGACAAGTTGATACCCCTTCCGTCTTTCGCCTCACCCCCGCAGCATAATACAGTCCGTATGCGTACCGCTTGCAATATGTACCGCGTGTGGCGCGTTGGGGCGACTTTCGGACCCACGGTAGGCCACGGGTCTGAGGAGCTCGGAGGACTACGGCCGCCCAGTGATGGTATATGGTCTCGGTTTTCTCGCGCATGCGCGACGATTTTAGCGTCAGTAAAGTACAAAGTTGGGGTAGAATGGGGTACCTTAGTCACCCAGCATAGTTTCGCAAATTTTTTTTCGATTTTCAAATATGAATTGACAAGTAGCGCCTTCTCCAATACTAGTTGCTATTATGAAATCGAATATATTAACATTAACTTACCAAAAGTACGGTCGTCTCGTCGTGTCGTCTTGCACTCTTCTGTCCGGTTTCCCGCCAATAACAGTTCTCCCCTACTTTCCCCACAAACATAAGACGTACGGCACGTTCCTGCATTTAGTCGCGCATGCGCGAAAAAACCGAGACCATATACCATCACTGTGGCCGCCACGGGGAGCGAGTCGCGCGGGCGGGAGAAGTAGGCGTCTCCCTCGAATTTGCCTCCAAGTGAGCTACTTCTTGACATGCCTGATCTAGTACGTTACTATCATGCCGTTTGGCACTTGACAAAAACTTCAACCAAAACTGTACTTAACGACTTAACTGGTATAATGAAATTTAAATTGTAAATATCTAAAAAATTATTGAGTATCGATGCCTATAATGCTATATCTTCATAAACAGAAGAACGAAATCTACCAGTATGCAAAGTTCTCGACAAAATCTAAGACACGCTGACCGCGTCTTCTCCTTGTTAGCATGCGCAACTCTTCAGCGTTCCGAGAATGAAAATTCGACAGAACTTACAGTGTATGACAAATAGCGACACTGCATAACGGTCTCGTGCTAACGTTCATTCCATTAGAAACGTTACTCGGACATTTATCTGTCTTCGTTAACGAACGGATCGACAGCGACAGCCTGTCTCGGCGGCAATCCATTCTCAATAAATCGTGTTGCTACTAGAGTCGAAAGTCACAGGAACATTGTAATACCAAATACAATTCCATTGAATTTATTTATAAGGGAACCCTTAATAATGTAAGTAATATTGTAAATAAGCGTAACGTGTAAGTTTAAGTGGATAACGCGTAACAAACGATCATTTATGCGAAGTTAATCGAACGAGTGCCTAGCCTCGGTAACAACACGAATCATTGGGACGCGTCGTGTACTCGGCCAGGCAATCATTACATTCTAAAGTTAGGTTCATTGCCGTAATGATTCACGTCGGCGGAACTTCAGCATTGGACATTGCCAAAATGACCGGCGGAGGTTGCACGAGATCGATACGCGAACGATCAATGAAGTCGTTGAACTGGAAAAAGAATTCTATCGAGTAGCGGATGACACAACATTCGTTCGGTTATGCAATCAAACGAAAGTTCTTCCACTATGTATAATTTCTTATTAGACCACCTCGATGCTCCTCGACAGTTTCCGTTTCTATTCGACTAACAGTAGGGTTTGCTTAGCAGCGTGAACATTTCACAGAAAGTATTGAAATAGTTAGATTTACACGTTCGCTGCCATTTATTTCACTAACAACGTTTGTAATTACAACATTATGCTCTTGCACACTCCTCGAATGAAAATTCACCCATTTTCCGTTTCGGATACTGTAGAATCCTTTAGGCCACTATGATTGTGTTCTAATTTGATGTATCCGTTTAACATGTTGACTGCCACGTCGGTAGTATGTGGGTAACACAATTCTTCATCTATATTTAAAAATTAATTTTCTTCATAATACAGTTGGTTGAACCGATCTTCATTCGGTTTTATACAATCTGGTCGAGTTCAAGAAGCAATTCCTATGATAAGCTTTAACCCCTTGCACTACGATTTATTTTACGGTTACAGTGATTAGAACTTGATTGTCATCCATCGTTTCTTAGAACAAAAAGAAAATCTAAATTCATTATATGCTTGAATATTCCCCAATGGCCATATATCGACAGCAATAAAATAAAATTTTATTTAGCTTCATAGGAAATTAATAATTTACATGTTTAGTAGATGTTGTTCGAAATTCTTATCACGAGTCTGACTCGTTATTATAGTGCAAGAGGTTAATTCTGCAGCTTGGATTACAATGATTAAATTAGTTTGATTTTGTGGAATGTTTCGGGGTGATTGTTCGGCAGTCAACGTGTTAAAATGGAAGGTTATGAACAAGATACGATTAGCGGAATTGAAGTATAAAACGAAAATAAGTGGAGGCTACAAAAAGATCTCTTTAGCAATTGATTTTTAATCAAACACAAATTATCCTTTGAGTGGTCGTATAAAGTTAGTCTAATTTTCTCTGTGTATGCGGCACCGGCAGCGAACGTGTTAAAATAAAGTTTGGAGATTATCTGATTTTCAATTGTCATTCATCGGCTCGGAAAGATAATAAATATGTTCTGAACGATTATTTCTACACATCCGATACGTCTATCGAAGCTTTCAATTTTGTGTGAAATTCCCGCAGATAACTAGCTAAACGAAATCATCCGAACGAATACAACTCAAACACGCGACACACCGCACCGTGCCAATTCGAACGAAGTGCATTACGTAGGTAATTAATCAACTTTGTTGTACAAAGTTTTACTACGAGCACGCAGTTGCAAGCGAAAACATCGAAAAAAACATGTCGCGATTCTATCAGCGATAGAAAAGAATTCACAAATCTTTCGATGCTCTTCGTGCGACGCGTGTTCTTCATTTGCTGCAATGACTATGTAACAAAAGAATCTTCTAAGAAACAGATTCGTCATTTTCACGCGAGAACATCGCATTGAAATGGCAAATCGTTATGACAACCTGTGTAGAACTTGGCAAAGGACTCTCAAAAATTGTTTTTCGTATAGGAATCTCCTCCCATCAGACACATTATGGAAGGAGTTATACATGTTTTTTTAGGTCTCTTTTGTTGCATTAATTTGTATAAGTAATCCTCAAGTGTTGTATTAAACAAACGAAATAATCAGAAGACACATGATGGTTTTAACATAGGTTAGATTTACTAACAAATATATTGAATTATCGTAACATTTAGTATAGACATGTACACAAGTTTCATGATCACTTGACACGAGAATTGAATTCAATCTTTAGACTCAGTTTTAAATAGCTTTTAATAACTGTGTTTGTTTCATTGTTTTTGGTCTTTTTATCTATTTAGACTCGTCAGTAGACTACGGGTTTTTGTACAAAATAATAATATTCTAGCTGAGTTGCAACAAACTTGAGCGAAGTAGTAATTGATTTTCTTTCTTAATAGGTTCGTTAGGTTAAAAATATTATTTTCAATTATTAACAAAGTAGAAAATTAAAATCAATCAATCATAAAATCGTGGGCTATATGTAGTTTTTATTTGATCACAGTCATCTACAATAGCAATAAATCACAATTAAATGTTTAAAATCAGAACATATTCATATTTACAACATTTATGTTACAATAATAATTTAACAATATTTTTAAATTCTTCTAATATTTTTTTTGTTTTGTATGTCTTCTACTCACAGTTTTGTTCTAAATGCATAGAATTCACAGTTTACTCAATAGTTTTATTGGATCTTTTGCTACTATTCACTTTTCCTCGCTCTGTTCAGGGGATGTTGTGGTTTTGAATGCCACTTTTTACCAATTTTTCGGAATTTTTTCCAGGTGAACTATTAATGTTTTTATATTAGGATTCTGCACACACATTTGTAGGTATTTTTTTGTAAGTAATAATCATCAAAATTGCAGGAGTTACGAATTTTTTAGAGAGTATGATTTAACAAAACTGGGTTGACTTGCCATGATTCCGGTCCTTCTGCTGATAGAAAAAAAAATGAGAAAGTTTCTTAATTAGTAAATTAAAAATTATTAACTATTCACGAAATGGTAGCATTTTGAATTCAGATTATCGATTTTTTACTATTTTCGGCGTTGAGCACGATAACAAAATAAGAAACAAAAACAAATTTAAAAAATGTTAAAGACTATCAATTATATGAAAATGTGTATTTTTACGATCAATCTCCAAGTCCAGAATCATACAGTAGACCAGGGATGGGCACGGTAGGGGCCCTTCAAACGCCTGCTTCTCCCACCAACCTCCTTTTCATGCGCAAGGCCTGCGCACTGTTCACAACGGGCGAAGCACTTCCTTCCTCTTTGGTAACGGCGGGTGCTGGTGGGGGACAGTGGGCGCTATGGTGGGGACGGTTTTGTCTCAATTGAGACAAAAATGCCCATCCCTGCAGTAGACCTTCGTCATCTTCAAAAAATTGATGTTCGTCCAATGTCTCTTTTCTATGAGAGATTCTGGCTTTCTTTGTCATTTCGTGCAACCGATGCTTCGAACGAATTATGCCTTTTTTATATCAGCTTGAAATATACATAACACATTGTCGAATTCTTCAAGAAATATGTACACAGCCAAAAATGTTGTAACGCGGACTAAGCTGACCATAAGCTAAACTAAACGTACTGAATGCTTAAGACTCCATAAGCAACCCTCAAGAACGAAATATGACGTTATTCTAGAATTTATGATTTACTATCTTAGTTTATATAAAGATTTATAGCATGGTTCCATCACACAGTTCCAAAGACAGAGAAAAATACATGTGTATATCTCCCGTTACGGTATGACTGCCCGTAGCAACTGTGAGATGCATTCTTCCAATGCTTGTAACCAAGTTAACTTTAAAAATTCAAACAAATCCTTTTATACACATATTCAAGAACATGTATACTCAAAGAAAATGCAAAAGAAGTGGTTTTCGAAAGTTCAAAACCAGAATACCCCTTCATAAAATGTTAATGTCCGACATTAGGTGAATTCTGAAACACCAATCAAATGACTCGTTGTTGCAACAAATGAACAGCGTCTCATAAAAAAGACATTAAGGCGAATTTACACTTCTTCACTTAGGATGTACATCGTACATGAATCTGCTCCAATGAATATGAAAGATGAAAACCGGAATATTATTCTTCTTGAATGATTGAATTGAATTGAATTTACTAGTTCTCATTCAGTACACTAGGAACAATGAAACTGAACGATGAAAATGAATATTGTTCGTTTGTTCGAACAGGTTTAGACTTGCCACTGTCGTTCCACTGTTTCATTGTGGGTGTATCGTCCAGTCGATTCATCAAAAATAGAAACTGATCCAACTTTGCTCACCGATCACTATGGATGATCATGTGTCTATCATTATGGATGAATCATTCCGGATGTGCATCCAAAGTGAAAAGTCTAGAATAGCCTTTAGGCGTTCTGATTACGAGGAACGGGCACAATTTTTTGATAAAGCTTCTCGAAACGAACATTTCGAAGGAACACGTCGCGTCAGACGCGTTTCACATAACACCTTCTTAGAACGTCGCGCGTTGTGGAAAAAACGAGCCCGACAATAGAAACGGGCACGTACTGGGTGCCCGGAAATTGTTGCTAAATAGTATTGTTGCTACCGGATATTCTTCCCCCTTAATCTCGCGGGGCCTTATCGGCGAGCAGGTTATCGGGAGAACGGCGCAGACGTCCGTTTATCACGTAGTACTATATTTTCTGACTGTGATGCTAGTAACTTCATAATACAATAAAGTCTTGATCTATGTCGCACGGAGGTATGCGATCTTTGTCAGATCGCCTATCCCCTCCACTGGGGCATACCTAGCGAGGGGCCAAGAAGCTGTCTCGGTCGCCGAGTAGTGTAAACAAGCCGCGTAGTCCGATACCGGTCGAGCATATCGGTGTGAACCACACTAATCCAATTGAAAAAGTTCTTTATATTTCCTTTTTTTTGTGGGAGTTTCACCAACTTATTTGTGACATTTTTCTGAGAAAACGACACTACTAACCATGATATAATTTGAACTGTATTTAGTGGTGTAATTGACGGTATGTACAGTGACATTTGGACGTAGAAGAGGATAACGGTCCGTATTTACATGCGCCGTCCTTTTCTACATTCGGCGCGGCCGCTGAAGTCAAAAAATAGTAGCGGTACGCGATCTATGTCCGAGCACTAAATCAAGACTTTACTGTACATACGTAGGTCGCGTATAGGTTTCGTTCGATAGCCATCCAACGAGGCGAGCTTTCCATTGTCGCGACCGATTCACTGTCCATCCGTCCGCGGAACAAACGGATAAAAGTATGCGTGTACCCGAAATTCCGGATTCGGGTCAGGCTGAGGCCCCGATAGTTTATAAAACTCGGTTATATAAATTATACTCGGTTCGGGCCGGATCGGGATCCTGAAAGTTTGCAATGTTCGGGTACCCGAAGCTGTAGTCGAATGGTGCCAAGTTTGAGGATCCCAAAAATTTCTAATCACATGAGTATTGCGCTTTCTCATGACCTTCCAATCTAATTGTGTATTTTAACTCTTTGGCTACTTGAACATTGAAAACGTTGAGGATCCTGATCCGACGCAACTACAATTTCGGATACCCCAAAATCGCAGGTACTCGAACTTTATAAACTTTTGGGATCCCGACTTAAGCCGATCCGACCGGTGGCTCGGTTACCCTACGGGTTAATCATCGTCGTTTCCCTCTTTCGTTGGTTCTATTTTCGATACCATTTTCTTTCTATTGCACGACGAACGAGGCGAGTCCGTGTCCGGCGAGCCAACGCCACGCATCGATCGATTCTGTACAACTCCCGATCGTAGAATTAGAGGAACCATCGCGCGGACGGACGGAGGGAGGTTCAACATTTAAGGGTGATTTTTTTTGTGTGCGCAAAACATTTATCGATTCCGACGATACACCATATAGGATGGGGTTATACAGTACTTAGGTACGCGTCGTTCGAATGGTTCTCGCCGCTCGTAGCTGGGGAGTTTACGAGTATCCTTGGATGTCTGCATGCACATGTGGCATCAAGTGGGCTCTGACTTTCTGACTTATACTCGAGTGCGTTGCGCGCCTTCCACGATGGCCAGATGGTAGATGATACAGAACAAACGTATTTTTTTCACAACGAGAGCCACCATTAGCGACCAGGCTGTCGCCCAATGACGATTTATTCGAAGAGATCGCGACCGACTTATTCGTCTGTGTCGTCGTGGAGCGCCTGACCGCGTGGATTCGATCCAAAGTGGATTAAAGATGAAGGTTTAGTGAGGACAACGAAGAAAACCGAATGTAAGAGAGTGCAGAATCGCGTGACGACGCTAGGAGAACGGGGACACATGATTTCGGTCGCCCATATCAAGCTGAGTAGTAGCTCGGGAGGAGAACTCTCACCTGGCTAAACAAAGTTGAAAAGAAAGGGGAAAAAGGAACTGGTCGCGTACTCGAGGTAACGGGGGCTCGTTCGTTGAACAAGAACGACGACCGATACTGGATTGGCTTCCGACTGATTACGCGGCTGACCACTTCAACGTGGAAAATGGTTTACGCTCTCCGGAGCGTTTATTAAAGTATACATCGCCTTGCGTGCCCGAACGACTGAACCGATATTGAAACCGTGACTTAAATCCGTGCGAGTATGCGCGAGGAGAAAGTTTGTGTTTGCTCCTCGAAGACCATGCTGTCACAGGATGATGGGCCGAAGATGCCACGTTGTCTTGCGAAGTCCACGATCTTGAATGAGAGTACCTCCTGTAAAGGAGGAACAGGGAACGAACGACGGTGTAGTACCGTAGCAAATCACGTTGTTTTCCCCTTCCCTTCTTTTCTTCTGTTTCTGTACAGTAGTGTACACGGTGAACCAGCGAGGCGAAAATGGTACAAGCATACACACGCGGGCGTCCGACACGTATGCACCCGAATACATAGAACGGTTGATTAGTCTCCATAAGAGGGAGGATCATCCATATATGTGAGTTTATAATGTGACTTTTTTATTGACAACGACTGCATTGCTCCCACTGACAAAGGCTCCAATATTAATGGCATGTATGTATATATAGATATACATAAAGATATAGATATCTATTACATTCATTGATCGAAGAAAAAAGGTATATACGGAGAACAAAGCATGCGTATAAGCGTGAGGAATTTAAATATTGTTGGTAAGAATAGAGAGCGCAACGCAAACAATTGCGTGGGACATTATCAACTACGGTGGAGACATTGATGATTTTGCGACGATAGCAACAAGAGAGACACGCGTCTCTCTCGCTCTCTGTCTTCGGAACACCGCGAAGCAAACGGGGGGAAACGAATGGAACTATTATTTTTCTCCCTTTCTCTTGTTGATTCCATTCTGTCCGCTTCCCGTTTCTTTCTCCCCGTCTTTCTTCCGTCAATTATTATATAATTATTACTATTATTACTATTACCATAATTATATTATTATGAATATTATTAATGTTATTGTGTATGTTAATCTTTCGATTGCGTTATCCTCAAATTTTAGACTGGGATGTGCAATGTTGCGGTTCGTAATCGATCCGAGCCTCGCACGCGAGGAGGTTGCGTATTCGCGGAAGGTGATCGCGCACGATCAATCGTCCCGGGGAATGATCCTTGATCCAAACGTGCATGTGACCGCCGCGCCGTTTCGAGTAATTAATAATCGAAACATGATGTCGGCGTGATTCCGTTAACGATTCAGTTCAGTCTGCCCTGTTACAGGCATCGTCTCGAACGCGTTTCTTTTTCATAGTCGACATTTCTATGGAAGCCCACGTGCGGAGAAACAGCGAATCGAATATATCTGTTATCTAAATTGCTTAAGCAACGTTTGCACTACGTAAGCGAAGGGAACATATAAATCGAGTAACGCGATGTTCGTGCAATCATATCATTCGGATAACGCAAGTAAGTGTTCTATCCAAACAGTACAAACGTCTAGATAGCACGAACACAACCGTTTCTTGCGTGGGTGCTTATTAATATCCCATACGTTCATCTACCATCTTTATCGGATGTATTCGTGTTGCTCTCGGAACGTTTCATTGATTGTTCGAAACTGTCTCGATCATCCTTGGTGTACGCAGAGAAATATTACGATTTTTTACGATCGTACGCGGCAACAGCTCTAGACTACAAGTAGAATCTCGCTAGTTGCAACCAGCGTTGCCAGACAGGGGAAATTGAGGGGAATACAGATACCCTCCCTCTCTCTGTCTTTATCGGGTTAGTCACGAATTGGAAGCGCGCATGACGTCACGTGACCGGTCCGTCCACAGAATGGCGTCGTAGAAGGGGTGAGGAGGAGTGGGAGACAAGTATTAATCTTACGACACTGGTTCCAACCTCGTTCGTTGCATACTATTTACGTGTACCGACTCCCGCCCAAGGTGTTCATGCTTCTGAAACCCGTGGTGAGGGCTGTAGTGGCTACGCAGAAACTCAAGAAGATTGACAGTAAAAAATCACTATGATTGGTTACCTCTTCCGTTGCGCACCCCCGATTTTTGCACAAAATGTCCGGCGATGTATCGGGCAACAAGCGAGGTTCTACTCTAATTCGTTTCATTCTTCGTCTGATCCGTAACACGCGCGATAAATCAACGCATTCCATCGAAATGGTTTCGACAGCGATTGCGACGTGTCTGTAACTGCTATCAAGACGATTGAACGTCCTAAACCGACAATACGAACATGCACGACGTGATATCAGAGAGCGACGTGATCGCGCGTCCTTTTCGCGTTCCCGAATCCTCGGACATTCCCCAACGGAGAAGATCGCGCTGCATATCGATGTTGTGTACGAAGAAAAGCGATCTCTCAGATCGACGGGGGTCGAATTGTGCCTAGTAGTGCATTCGCGAAGAAGCATGCACGCGGAAAAATATGAAAACAACGAATCCGGCGTATCGGAAACGAGGGCAGTCAGAAAGGGAGAGGGAGAGAGAGAGAGAGATCCCTTTTCTGCGGCTAGTATGTAGTCCGGTTTGTTGTTATCAGTGCACAGAAAGAACCGGGACACGCTGTTGCGCGAACAACTTCCTCCGCTTCCTGCTACGATTCTGTTTCACGCGTACTTCCGGCCGTCTCCCTGCGTGTTTATGTTTTATATTGAGAGAGGGAGAGAGAGAATGAGAGAGTCTGAAAGAAAATGAAGCAGAGAGAAATAGTGTGTGCAAGCGAGAGAGAGAGAGAGAGAGAGAGAGAGAGAGAGAGAGAACTATAAGACATGAATAATAGGAATTGCGAGCGTGGTTCAAAATACACACAAAGTGAATGTATCGACCGAAGATGAGAGAGGATCGAGACGAAAATTTGGGAAGTTTTTGTTTCGTTTTTGGAGTGAGCGTAACAGAAGGATGTTTGAGGAATTAGGTGAACGGAGAGAACGGAGGAAGCGTACACACAGTAGTCGATGGATTTGTTCTCATGACCAACGACTTTACGGATATATTTACATATACGAGGTACACTTGTGTTTTCTTGTTTCGACGACCGACTACTGTTTGACCATTTATTAAGAAGACGACGATTGTATGGCGACAACTATATGCGAGAGTGTAGACGGAACATGTATAAAATGTATTTTAAGCGTGGACATGAAGAAATCAATTTACACTTACAATTTACAGTAACGCGTAACAATACTGATGTGGGTTGTGCATAAGGAAAACGAAAAGAAAAAGGGGAGAAGAAGATGTAAAACGTATAGAGTACGCAACATGCGCGCACACGATGATGGAGGATCGGATCGAGCCGCAACCGCGCGGAAAATGAATTTTTTCGCGAGCGTTCTTTTCGACGTTCTCTGTTCTCTTTTCAATCTCTGCTGTACGTGCGTTCGGCCCGTTGTCGCCCCTGATCGATCGTGTTTGTACTTTTACGAAGATGAAACGAAAAAAAAGAACTTGCATTGTTAGAACGTCGTCCCGTTACTTTTGCCGCATTTCGGTTCAACGAAGGAACCAACTGTCGTCTACGCGTCTTTTTTAAAACGTTTTTAACGTAACCGCGTAGCAAATTCTTAGTTCGTACGATTTTCTAAGGTCGAACGTTAACGACGAGCAGGCATCCAACGAACAGGGAAAAAGAAACACGGCACACACAGAGCAAATTAGAGGAAGTGGAACGCACGGGCGAGCGAGGTAGATGTCGTTAGAAAACGAAACAAGGAGTGCCAAATCATCCGTGACTTCCGTCCCACTTGGGCAATAACAAGTACCCCAGCTTTGGCGAGAATCGCGAATGCTTTTGCCATTTGTCCTCCAATAATCGTAAGGATTCTTAATCTGTCCGCTAAAGCTGCCGATCTCTTTTCGCGCGTCACGTCCGAGAAACGAGTAACCAGTCGCCGAATGCTCCCTCGTTGCTTCTTCGATTCGGAAATTTGTTCTTTGTCAGACACGAAGAGATCCGGCAGTTCAGCCATCCATGGGAAGAGAAAAAAACGATTCGCGAGACTTCGCGTGAACCAACAATATGTCCATCGGAGATTTAAACATCTCCTCGCGATCGTGTGTCGAAACGCGACGCGTCACCCGATCGTCAACTATGCGTTCACGCGCGTATAATATATATTTTATTTTCTGTGTAATAGCAGTGGGGAGGGCGAGGAAAGTAGGCTTCGGAGTTTTCCGTGAACTGATATGATGATGATCGTCGCTCAAGCGATCGATGTAAATAATGATCGATAAGGACCATGTAACTTCGACACTCGCAACCAGTGCCTGTCGTTTCGTCGACGAACGGTATCGAGCAGCGGTCCCTTGCCGAAAAAATGTTACCGACGAACGAAAAGAAAGCGATTAAAAACGAACGACTCAGTTCTCGTCGACGGGCGAACTGATTAAGCTAAAAACGAAAACACGAAAAAGAGCGAGCCCGCGTCCGATCCTCCATGTCGCGAACGCTTCTACCGTAATAAAATGAAATCGGCCGTGATCACAGTTCCAGCGGCGGATTATTGAAATAAATGAAAAAATAAATAATATTTATTCGAACGACTTGCCAGTTTCGTTGCACAGTATACTACGAATAGGTTCGAGCGAAAAAAGATGCATAAAAAAATCATAAGTAAGAACGCAAATCAATAATAACGGAAAGAGATTTATAGATTACGGATTGACGGATGAATTGCATAGCTATTTGAGAAGTTTCACGAAATATCGATGTATATATTTTAAGTTTGTATTATAATGCCCCCACTTAATTTGTATGAAATGGAGAATTTCAGACATTAAAATGATGATGCAACCTTGGTCTTTATTCTTCCATGTCCACCTTTACTTTCTCCTTCCTACGCAGCGCCTCGCGGAACGTATTCACTATCGAATTTTCACAATCTACAATGCAACTAACATAAATTGAGCGACTTGTGTAACTATTCGATCGATCGATTCAAAACTGTCATGTACACTTTACGAGCCTGTCGCCGCAGATGAAATACTATAAGAATAAACCTAACACCCTACAACGTTCCGCGGCACGAATCGACTGCCTTGCTGACCTAAAAATTGAAGATTCATTAGAGCGCGCCCTCTTTTTCATGGACGACAGTCAAGTGAAGAATAATTTGCTGTTGTAATATTGTATAGTATAAATAAATATTTTCTCTTTTATTCTAGTAGAATCTAACGCGGGTGTCTCAGCTAATTGGATCGCTTAAATGCCTGCTTAACTCCCTATTGTACGAAAAAACTTTTTAGTTAAAATTACACTGTTTTAAATGGCATGTGTGTGGAATGTAATGGTGGAAAGAATTTTTTCTCAAGATCACTTTTTTCATTTCGATGTTCTCTTAGTGCATAGAGGAACAAATTACATGATCTTGACGAGTAGACTGCGGATCTTTATGCAAAATAGAAATCTTCTGTATCAATAATTGGAAATAGACACATACGAATGTATTTACGAACCAATTTTAATTCCAAAATCAAGATATTTCTTTCAACCTGGAACATTTTTATTCTATGTATCTTTTTATATTGTGCACCTGAAATAAAACCTGTATTCTCATACAATAGTTGAATGTTTAGCAATTTATAGGATATAGACGAATTTAATAACATGAAAACTGTTTCGAATAATGGTATGGCAATCTTTACTGATGACTCAGAGTTGCTATTCGAGTGCAAAGGATTAATAGGTTCAAAATAATACAACGATAGTCTTAAATTCTTCTACTATTCTACTCGTTTGAATTACACCTATTTACTTTTGTCATAAATGCATAAAATCAATATCATCAAAATCATTAATGAGTATACAGTTTCGATCATTCAATTTCGATATATTTGCGACTGAAGATAATGAAAATTTCTTAAATATTTAAACCTTGACTTATAGCACATAAATATGTACGAAAAATTGGTATTGAAATGTCAGTTATTCACTGACGTAGCAATTACCAATGAAATGTAAAAGTGTAAGTACCTTTTTCAATTAATTGAGACAACTTGCATATTAAAATCCATATCTGGTCTCGGATATAATGCGGTCATTATGACCCACATCAAATTATGAGTTGAAATTTTAAGGAGCGGGAAGCAGTGGAAGAAAATCGTGAATATAGGATTTCAATGCTGGGTCTTTATTAGATTTTGAGATTTTTTACTGTTAAATTGTCAAATGTGAGAATCGTTAGAGTTGCTCGCTCGCTTATTAGCTCGCTCGAAAAGAAAAACTAACAAGACCAATATCAATATTACTACATCGCAAATTTGTATTGGTCTGATTAGTTTTCCTGGAGCGAGCAAATTATTATCGAATGCGAGAAAAACAAGAGTTAATAATTAATTATTATTATTTACATATACATTATAAGCATACATAACGAAAAATTATATGTAATGGGTGAACTCGAAAATATCTATTTCGACAGTTTTTCATTATATCTCAAAAACTAGTAAAGACTCGCCATTTTATACTCAAGGATCTCTCCCCGCCCATCGCCCCTCTTCAATATCACAGCTCATAAAATATGGATGATGTCGCACTACAGCCCTGGTCTCCCTACTGTGACAATTTAACAAAAATAAAAGATTTCTTATCTTTATAATCTATATTTACAATATTTAAATCTTCTAAATTGGCGAGTACATACATATAAGCAAAGAATCGCGGTCCGAAAAAATTGAGAAAAATACATAATTCTATTAAAGAAGAAAGAGCATTTGCATTTTTTAAGTATCCATCATGTATGAATTCAATGCGATTTAGACAAAGTATATTAACGATTTATAAGGAAAACGTACTCAATGTTGTTTATTGTTACGGAACTGAATAAGCAACAAAAATGTGTAATAAGAATAAAAAATAATTCGAATTAATCTATTCTTCTTTATAGATAATCTTGACAACGATAATGTTCAACATGTAAACATAGAGATTCACAAAGGAGGATGAACACGATGGTTCTTGCCCTTTTTCTTTTGTTTTAGCGCTGCACATTTTGACGATGTAAGACTATGCGCAGTGCAGTATCGCATGTCAATGTTCGCTGCGCATGCACCGACCGCGGTCGACCGGTGGAAAGACATGGCAGGTGTTTCGGCTGCTTCTCATTGTTGACTATTTTTGAAAGATAAAAGGTTACTTCGAAGTCGTTCGAAGGACAATGATAACAGGTATATTAGATAATAATTCATAAACCGTTTTCTAACCTATACTGGAAGCACAGTATGTCAAACACACTGGAATCAGAGGTAAGAATTTCTACGTTTCTTGTCAAAATTTTGGTAGGTTTGCTTTCTCTGTTAACGTAGTTTTATAATTGAAAAAAAGAATAGTTGCGATACATAACATTTGCGTTCATTGCGACCAACGAAAGAAATTAACAATATAATAACAATGTATGGTTCAATACGTACAGTAAATAATTGTGCTGTTTGAACTTGAACTAAAAATAGTTCAATGCAGTTAGACTGTGTCTATTTCATAATGTTTAAATGTTTAATGTCTAAATATTTTTATTGAAGGTTCAAAGCCTCAAAGAGCGTGGAAATGCATGCGTTAAAGAACAAAAGTATGCAGAGGCTATGTTCCATTACACACATGCAATTAAACTTGATCCTCAAAATTATTCTTTATACAGTAATCGATCATATGCCTTTCTGAAAATGCAACAGTATCATTTTGCGATGGAAGATGCTTTGATGACAATTCAACTAAAGCCTGATTGGACCAAGGTAACTACAGGCAGTTATGTTAACTTCTTTCTGTAAAATTAATAATATCTTTTGATGGTAATTATTTTCATATATACACACACACACACACACACACACACATATATATATATATGTATATAAACTATACTATGTAAATTTTTCACAGGGTTATTTTAGGAAAGCTGAAGTAGAATCGCAAACGTTTCGCTTCAGCGAAGCGCTGCAATCGTATAATATAGCTTTATCTCTTCAACCAAATGAACCAACAATTTTAGAAGCTATGAATAAAGTATCCAGATTGTTGATAAAAGATAAAAGAGGTATTATTTTATCAAGAAAACAATAACAAGATTGTTAATGTTTGTTGTAATAACCTAATATCGAATTATATTATAGCTGATCAACAGATACCTTGGCTTGGAGCTGGTGTTGGTATTATACTTGGTGTAATAGTTGTAATTGCTGACTATGTTTTTACAAATAAACCTTCATTAACAGTGCGTATACTATTTAGATACTTTAATGAAACGTATGCACACATTTTAAAATACTGGTTTAATTTTTTGTTGAATACAGCATCCCCTACTGATGGCCTTATTAACAATGTCTATAGCAATGTTAGGATTTGGTGTCGCAAAGGGATTCCGCTATTTTGTAAAGTGTCAAAGGAAATCATTGTTAGAACCACCAATGAACCTATTTGATGAAAATAAAGAACAGGTGGATGATGTTAATGCCGAAATGAATAGTGAGAAAGAGAAACATCCAAAGTACAGCAAAGCTCAAGCACGGCAGAGATTTAAGAAAGGAAAATCATAGTGTGTTTTGATACCAATGACATACATATATGCATTTTTCTGCCGACTTAAAAACCTCCGATCGTTTACGACCAATGTTGTTACATTGGCAGAAATGTATACTGTTTACATTTTATACTTAAGTTATTGTTGAATAATGTTTAAAAAATCGAGAATGTACGACAGAGTCTCCGCATCTCTTTATATTTTTTGTTGAACTTTTCTCATGTCAAACCAAATGTAATAGTTAATAGCTATGTCCAAGTATTATGAACACGATTACATTTCAAAACGTTTCTGAGGTATCATGAATAATAAGATTGCAATTGCCAGTAAGTTAATCAGTACAAATATTTCGAAATTATGAATTGTAATTTTGACAAAATTTGCTCGTTATATGAATTGCAAAAATATTTACAAATATAAGGTGTTTCGAATTAACAAAAAAAAAACTGCCAAACTTGCCAATAACGTTTTTAAAGACATATATTATAAGATTAAATAATTTGAAAATAATCCTATATTGAATACAACGAATTACAATGTTCTTGAAAACGATTTGCACTTCTTAACTTTCTGCACTTTCTGAATACAATCATATTTTATGCATATCCTGCATAAACGTAATCCAGTACTTAAGAATTGTTCAAAACTTAACTAAATAATAAAATAAAACAACGAGAAAAAATTCCTTAAAATATATTATATGTATACACACACATACACGAAAAAATAAGTTACTTCAAGTTTAATATACATTACACTATACCAATATAAAAATGACTATGCACGAATTAATATACAATCATGATCTACAAATTTTTCAAATATGCATTTCTAACCACAGTGTATGTATCCTTATTAAAAGAAAATTATAAATTCAAATGTACTTACTGTAGAAGAGTTTCTAATATTATGCATTTACATATGACTCCACCAATATATTATTAAAACTGAGCACTTCTTTGTAGAAACAAAAAAAATTTGTCACTTATAAATAAATCATGTATCTTATGCATTAGAACTTCAAAGGACATTAGCTATGTAATAGTATTACCTAAGATGTTAAATGGCTATGTATATTTAATTATTGAATCATTGTTAATATTATTAGTTCCAATTTTATTCATATATCTATTCATACGATTAAAAATTATAACATTCAAAAATACGTAATGCGCGAGTCCATTAGTCTAAATTTAGTTGTCATACGTATTAATGAACGCTTTTTAACCATAATATACTACATATATTGAATCTGACAAACCTCGATGTTCTATACACTACCATTTATAACCTGTTATTATGCGTGACATTACCATATCAATACTGGAATAAATTATTCTGTCGAATTGATATCCTAGTCAGTACATTATCGAATCCGCTTCAACTGCCGCGCCGGTGTTATTGCTAGCACTTAACAACTTTGAATATTTATGCAAGAAAAATGTTTCTGTCTTAATGGAGCCCCTAATTTATAAAGTTAATAAAACAAACTTTTTTTTAATAAACAAAAGCGCGATTAATACACTCCTTTTATTAACCAGAATGATAGCTCGGACGCACCTCCACAATATATATTGCTTTTAGGTTCCTATGAACTTATCAAATGTAATTATGTTGAAAACATCCGAAGGTAGTTTTACACAAAAGGAGACTTAAAGGAATACAATGTCCGTTTTAATGAGAGATGTTCACGATAACACGTTTTTCCGCAACCGCATTGACAATGAGCCAGGTGCTCGAGACATGGTTATCCGTAGATCACCAAGAGCTCATTAAGCGTAAATTCAAATGTACATGCTGTTATTTGTTTGAGAAGATATTGTTACGAATTGTCTATCGTATACTGGTTTTTGAATCTGATTAATTGTCCAATAAAAATGAAAATAGCGTATACACGCTCGTCGATTACGACATCGAATCCCAAGCTCCACATTACAGTCCCTGGACAAAAAATTAGGGCCACTCATCATGGTTGACGTCTTTTATATATTATTGCTTAATTACTTTAATTATATAACGTTATTAATACGATACGAATCCCGTTGAAAACGTTTGGAGTTTACTCAAAATATTAATATGTATCTATGTAATGTATTTGTATATAGTCACTGGCATTAATATCGGACACTCTTAAAAAAAAAAAACTTTTTTAATACTGGACCAAATGGGACAGATTTTTGTCAGAAGTTAGAATAATTAGTTTACTACACACCGTGAAGAAAAATATGAAAAGATTGCAATTTGTGCAAGTTGCAGAGAAAATACTTAAAGTTGTCTTTTAGAACATTTTTTATGTGGGCCTATATTGAAAATTTAAAGATACGTTTTGTAGATCTGTAACAATTATATGCATTCTGAAAATTTCATCGAAATCGGTTAATGCGGGAAGAAACGACAGGATTCGAAAGTCATCAATCTATAGATTGATTATCATTACAGGCCGAAACTCGTGAAAAATTGCAATTTTTACCATCTTTAACGTTTGTAGTTTATTATGACCGATTTTAATAATAATCTCCCAGTCTTGCTCTATGCTTGAAGTCAACAATCTATGTTTCATTTAGGACTTAGGACGTCGAATTTTAAAGAAATACGTCTCACAATACCAACAGTATGAGGTCAATCATTTTACAGTATTTAAAAATAATAAATGGGTGAATCTTCACTCCGAGGAACGTATGAGGGTTAAATTTTTAATATATAGGCCCACATAAAAAAATTGTAAAAAACAACTTTTATCATTTTCTCTACAATTCCGACCAATTTCAATTTTTTTCGAAATTTCTTTCATGTCATGTAGTAAATTAATTATTCTAACTTCTCAAAAAACAAAATCCAAGTTATAGGGTCCAATATAAAAAAAACTATCGTCATTTAAGAGTGTGCGAATATTAATGCCAGTGGCTGTATGTACGTACTTTAAATAAACCTTAGCCAATGACATATAATTCAGTTCGTCATGATTATTTTCGTTTGAAAAAAATTGTGAACATTCGTAAAATATATATATATATGCAAAATGTCGATATTAAGAAACTTGTATTTTTTTGTAAAAAAATCCCTAAAAAGACCAAAAAGAAATGAAATTGTAGAGTAGAATACTTCCGTAATTGATTTGTCTTATGATTTCTAAAGGAAATGTATCATTTGTAGGGCTTTGTCATGAATGATATATGACTCAACTAATGAATCGAAAAAGGTGATATTTACAATGTTTTTCGGACAAACACAATCCCCTCTTCAGTGTTTCCGTCATATACGATCCTGATGATAGACTATTCACGAGTCTTGTGTGCGCATGCGTTCATTGACGTTTACAAGGCATAGTAGAAGACAAGGTAGGTAATCTAAGTGAGCCACATTACGAGCACTGATGGAAACTTCGTGGGCGCTGGGCGAGTCGATCTACCCCCACTCTGATGTACCATCGTCTCCCACTTTGCTTCCACAACGCTACACACAAGCGTCCCTTTACTCCGCAATACACGTTACCGAAGTTTCCAGTTTCGAGCGCCTGGACCACAATCTGGAGGTAGCGCGTTCGTTTTCCGGTACGGCGCGCCGCACATTTTGCTATAACTTTTGAAATATAAATATTGTTGATCATTTTATTTTCATTCCCAAGTAATGAAAATTAGAATATATATATATATATATATATATATATATATATATATATTATATTAAATATTCAAATGAAATTAGCCATCTTAACGCCGCATTTTTGTAAAATATTCATTTATTACAAAATTTTTATTTCTACAAAAATATATGTTGCAAAATGTTATTTTTTTGTTAAAATAACAAATTTTGTATTTCTTTGTAAAAGCAATCAAATTTGTATTTTTTGTATACATATTTTTTATAAAATAAGTACTTTTTATTCATCTAATCGCACTGTCTGTCTATGACGTTCCCAAACGTCAAGAGCGGCGATACCGCAGGCCTATTTTTCGGATGTACGTTCACTTGTCACGATCACTAAAAGTTACGATAATACAATAAACGAAAATCAATACATATACGCGTTATATTCTAATGTGGCGAATTTAATTCCACAATGAATACTCTTTCCCATCTTTCTTATTATTTGCTCAGAAAGTCAGACATCAGAGTTCAGCCGTTTTCCAAATCTGTTGTTTAAAAAGGACGCAATTCGGAAGTAAAAAGCAAGTCTTGGGAGAAATTTGTTGTCGAGTTGTTTATGTAGAAGCTGGTAAAACTATTTTTCTATGTATTTTACTTAAAAACGTTACTTACTTAAATATTTGTAAAACATTACAGTCGTGTGAATAAACCGTATGATATAATATTGAAAAAAAGTACGATTTGTGGAAAAAAAAACTTTGCCACTGGCACGATTCGAAACCCAGTGTATCCGCTCCGTAGTCGGACGCTTTATGCTATAAAGTTTATAGCATCAGAGAGTTCTTCTTGGTCAGCTTTCGAATGGTTCAATGGTCATTGAAAAACCTCTAGGGCTTACTTTTGACCACCGGCGGCTAGGCCCTTTCGGTAACGTGAATTGCGGAACAATGCGTCGTACAGGCAACTCACATGGACAGAGTAAAGTGTAAAGGGACGCTTGTGTGTAGCACGGTGGAAGCAAAGTGGAAGACGATGGTACGTCAGAGTGGGGGTAGAGCGATTCGCTCAGCGCCCACAAAGTTCCGACTTTCCGAGTTCCCATTACTGGTAGATAAGCATTGTAGAGTCTACTGGTGTGGTCACTTCTCGCTACACCTTCGTCGAACGCACGTTCGAGTTACTTTTAAAATTACTGGGAAACGCACTTCCTTTTCACGGTAATGTCGAGAGAGTAATAATATGTTATTTATCCACCCTATTGTTCGCTAATCTTTCGTTTCCCTGGCTTAATTTATAGTCCAAGAGACATATTATTACGAAAATGTACAGTAGCAGTAACACATCTTTAATAATCGATCATAATCAAACAAAACCATTTTAATAGCACGCAATTTGGATAAAAAGCAACTTTGTGAAGGCAGTAAGTATAATGCATTTGACGATTCCACGGGAAGCTACTCGACAATTGCATTAACCTAAATAAAAATCAAACAATAACCTTTCTCGTAAATTCATTTATTAAATATATAAAGTTCAAATAGGACAAATGTATCATCTATACGATAAAACTTCGAATCGGAAAAGATAATCCTGACTCGTGCTTTATTCGAAGAAGATAATGATATGGGAAACTTTGGTTATGCAGCGAATTTTTAACATTAACCGTAACACGACTGATTTTACATTTTTTATCGTTTAATTATTGAAATTACGAAGTTGCTTCCATTAGAAATCATCAAATAAACCTTTCCGTTCAAGCGCAAATTGTTATAAAAATTCCGAGAATTGTAAATAAATTCAGTGTTGCAATTTTTATAAAACAATGTACAGTGAACCACGAATGTATTCGAACGGTTTGAAATGAAATGTTGGAGAATTTAAAAAATGTACTTATATGACGAATTCCATAATGCTTTTATTCCAGTAGTAACTTATAAGTGTTATGATTATACATGTAAACTTTGAACAAGGCGAATTAATGTCAACAATCAGTTATCAAATATTGCTTGGAAATATCAACGATATGAAGACCACAAAAGAATTTGAACGACGTAGATCTTCTACATAAACATTGCATCAGTAGAACAGATTGTGAACATTAACAGAATCAGTAGATGTAGCATACTCTCTGTGATCAGCACTGTGACAGCATGTGGCCAAAAATAATTGAAACGAGTGTCTCTGATAGAAAATTAATAGTTAAATGGCATAATGAGGCAAGTAATGTAAAGAAATTGCAAAATTATTGGGTAGAAGTAAATCTGCCATGTATAAAATCGTAAGAAAATCAAAAACCACTGGATTATTTTGTAATGAAATTCATTCTGGGCAGCCTAAGAAACTGACGGAGCAGGAAGAGAGTATAATTATCCAGGAAATAAAAAAAAGTCCAACTATTTCTGCTCCAAAATTGGCTGGAATGATCGTTGATATGTTTGCAAAGAATGTTCATCCTGAACTTTGCCAAAGAATTATCAATAATTGTGGTTTTTATGGTCGTGTATCTCGCAAGAAGTCGTTCATAAGCAAAGTGAATAAATGAAACAGATTGAGTTTTGCTAAAACATACATTAATAAAGATAACGAGTTTTGGAAACATATTATATTCTCAGATGAGAGTAAATTTAACATATTTAGGTCTGATGGCTATTATAAAATTTAGAGACAAGTCATTAAAGAGATGGATCCTAAGAATTTTCATCCAACAGTGAAGCACGGAGGTGGTTTGATAATGGTGTAGGGGTATATGGGAAGTAATGGCGTTGAAAACTTTGTTATTATTGATGGGATTTTAGATAAATATAAATATTTACATATATTAAAGCAAAATTTGAAACAAAGTGTGGGAAAATTAGGTGTAATAGACAAATTTTATTTCTTACAGGACAATGACTCAAAACATACCGCACATATTGTAAAAAATTGGGTTATATATAAAGTACCTCACACATTGGAAACACCTCCCCAAAGTCCAGTCCTCCATCCCATGGTCATTTATGGGCAGAAATTGGAAAACGTTTATTCAAATACATAAACTCAAAAGAAGCATGAAGATACCAAATTATGGAAATTTGGAATAGTGTTGTAAAAATATCACTGAAATTTTTATGAATAGTACGCAACGGCGCGCCGAGACGTCTACAAGATGTAATCAGTGCTCATGGTGGACCAACAAAGTGTTAAAATTTCGTTTTTTTGTGAAAAACGTCTAGTTGTTTAAATACTTTCGTGGCCTTCACATCATCGATGTTTCCAAGAAATATTTGCTAACTATTGTTGACATTAGTGTATCGTTTTCAAAGTTTACATGTATAATCACGACACTTACAAGTTACTACTGGAATCAAAACATTATGGAATTCGTAATGTAAGTACATTTTTTAAAGCCCCATACATCTCATTTGGAACAGTTCGAATGCTTTCGTGGTTCACTGTATAGAAGTCACATTTTGTGCTCTGTACGGTTAGTCTTTAATACGAAAGAGGAGGGAAAACGGAGTTCTAGCATCACGGATACCTGAAGGAAAGCCTTATACATCGTAATGGAATGCCAGGTCCGTGGCTGTTGCACTTATTAGGGGTTAGGTTGACGTGCACGAACATATCGCTGCGATGCAACTGCGTATATCCCATAAAATGCATTTAATGCGAGTATATGCATAACAATCGTACAAAACCCGGTACAGTCGTGTGAAGTTCGCGAGCACAAAATGACCAGGATTCGGAAAAAGATTGTGAAGAGGTTCACGAGAAGCAACACGAGGAAACGAAAAGCGGGAAGCATGGCCGGGGCACGCAATACGATTAGTCGGCTGGTCTCTTCGTATGTACGTGACGTGCGCACGCGCAGTTTCACGCCACAGGTTCGTATCTATACATATAGCTACGAGCTCACGCGCCCTTGCGCCAACAATTTTCACAATCTTTGATGTAACTCTTCTCGGAAGACTCAGTGTTCCATTTGCTCGCAGAATACACATTACTCAACGAAAATGGTGTAACATCATTTCGAAAGCTCAATTATACGATCGTACAATTTATTTCGTTTCCCGCAGATCGAGTTATATTTTTATAAAGTTCAATGTAATTTGAAGTCGAGATGCCGATGACCTCGTGGTAGCATTCTTATTTGTGGTCAGTAAATAGTATATTTTTCGTTATTAGATATCGTTTGTTCTACATTGTACGTACACATGTATGACATATGCGTTCGTTCCGCTTGAATACAATAACGTTTGAAATAAAACACGGCAACTCTGTTATTCTACTATAAATTTTTAATCCTGTTGGGAACGTGTCGAAACACGTGCAACAGTTTGCTGGAATACGTACATTTCTGCATTCTGTGTGGAACCAACCGAGTAATGCGTCAAACATTCTCATTATCCGTTATAAGTCACGATTTACGATGCTTTCGAATCACGCGATGATCCATACGCAACGAGCGCGATGTGTATTTATGCTAGTTTAATTACTGCTAAGCATCCGTTCGTTTAACGTAATAAATCAAAATGCTCGCTATTGGGCCATACGCAGAGATAAATGTACCTACGTACTCTATGTAGGTCTACGATAGACGGGGGAAAAAAAAATTGAATCGATACACGATCGTATGACATATGAAAAGAGAACCGTTTAAACGCGGGAAAAGACTGAACCCTTTTGTATGGTTTGGCACGGTGTGCATACTGGTCGGAACTGTCGGTAGGTTCGCAGACACTTTGAGGTGACCGTCCTCTCGGTGCGCACCCTTAATAAATACGTTCCTGTAAGCAATACCACATACTTTTCTACGATACCCCCCACCAATATCGGTCAGTGTGTACGGGTTGGTGAACGACGATTGGTCCGCACGGTGATTGGCGCGAGTGGTGGGGGACCACACGTCACAAGCGAGGCCGAGAAGCGAAGAGGCGCATGTATCAATGCGCAATCGCATCGGAACAGTTCAGGGAGTCGGGGAGGTCCGTGGTAAGGAATAAACAGAGTGAAGAGACTGCGCGAGAGACGAAGAGTGGGGAAGGAGAGAGACAGAGTGCGAGGAGGCAGTGAGACGATCACGATGCACGGAGGCGAGCACAAGCGGCCAGGGGCACAGGGCTGAGGGCTGAGGGCTCGATAGAGCCTGGAATAACGTTCACGGGACGGCCGCGGACCAGCCAGCAACAATGGAACAAACGAAAACTCCCGCGTCCCGGCTACTCAGCACGAGTTGCATAGAGAATAAGGACGACTTGGAAGAGGTAACATAAATATTTGAAATAGTCACTGGATACGTATCGGGTGCGAGAGGCTCCGCCATTGTTGCGACGGTCGCGCACGTCGCTGACCGCGCGGCGCCACATGTCGAACCACGCGTCTTAGCGGCAATATTCAAATAATTAACATAATTATGAAATTAAAACGTGTCGGTTACGCCTATAACACAATTGTCAGGGTATTAATAACTATGACATAACGCAAACATATATTGTCGACTTTCTGGTACCTATATATTTTGAACGAGATACAGTATTTTGGAGTTTCTTTTTATGAGAGTTTAATCGTGCTATCTCTTAAGAGTTAGTGCCTTATAACTGCTAAGTCGACTTTTTAAATAAGTTCTTTATTAGTGCTGTCGGAAATCAATGAGTAACTCTGTTGTTTTATTCTTTTTCAGAAATTTGAAAGATGTTACACAGTGCTTCAAAACCTGACTGCAGGACTGTCAGAAAAGGAAGCCCACGATACACTGAACAATGCAGTGTGCAAAGACAAGACGCACGAAGAAGTTTCGTTGGGGTTGTTAGTGGTTATTCTGACGGATCCTCAAAGTGCTACAAAAAGTTACAGGGACTTGACTTTAATTACGCGAGACGGTCTCGCAGTTGTTTTAGTACACCTTAATCAATTAGTACTTGACAGATACCTACGATTAAACGACGTAACCAGAAGCCAGTTATTGTGGCTTGTGAGGGAAATGATAAGAACCAGTGTAGCTAGTGTGGATAATCTTTGTTTAAGTTTGTTGAGGCATGCGGCTGGTGGTGATATTTCCCCAAGAAATTTGCTCTTAGTTGATGCTCTGTTAGACATATTTCAAGAAAATCGACCTTGGTTAGACAAGTTTCCTTTTTTAGTAGCATCCATAGTGTACACCTATTTGCGATTAATAGAAGACCATAATGCACCTCACCTATCCGGTTTACGTCAGAAAGAAGTTACTTTTACAGTATCTCTGATAAGGGAACGTATGGTGGATTGTTTAGTTATTGGAAGGTAAATAAGTTTTATTTGTAAACAGCTGTTATCATCTGTTATCAACAAGATTTGATGTAGCAAATAATATACTTTTCATATATTTTATACTTCTAGGGATTTGGTCCGCTTACTGCAAAATGTGGCAAGGATACCAGAGTTTGAAGCACTTTGGAAGGATATGCTTCTCAATCCAAAATCTCTGTGTCCAAATTTCATTGGAGTTCTACAACTTTTACAAACTCGAACTTCTAGGAGGTTTCTGCAGTCCAGGCTTACACCAGATATGGAGAGAAAACTAGTATTTTTGACGAGTCAAGTGCGTTTTGGTAACCATAAACGGTACCAAGATTGGTTTCAAAGACAGTACCTGGCCACACCTGAATCGCAGTCCTTACGATGTGATCTTATACGTTTTATTGTTGGTGTCATTCATCCAACGAATGAGTTATTGTGTTCAGATATTATACCCCGATGGGCAGTAATAGGATGGTTATTTACCACTTGTACATCCACTGTGGCTGCAAGCAATGCTAAATTGGCTTTATTTTATGATTGGTTATTTTTTGAACCAGAGAAAGATAACATTATGAACATTGAACCTGCGATTCTTGTTATGCACAATTCTATGAGGTCTCATCCACCCGTCACTGCCACGTTATTAGACTTTTTATGCAGGGTAAGAATATATATTAATTTTAGTCATTTTCATTAGAACAGTTATTTAATTTTATGAGAAATAATTGAAACATGTTTTCTTTCACAGATAATTCCAAACTTCTATCCACCGTTAACAGAGAAAGTAAGAAACGGAATCTTCTCGTCATTAAGACAAATTTTAGAGAAACGTGTTTTACCGAGTCTCTATCCTCTATTTGATAGTCCGAAGTTAGATCGCGAACTGAGAAGCAAAATAAGAGAAACGTTTAAAGAGTTTTGCTTACCACCTAATGCAGATCCTGGTAAAATTATTATACATTTCTGCATGTTTACTCTATGGTATATTATTATAAAATACTGCACAAATACTAACACGTTGTTGCACAAGGATACATGATTGTAGACATTGCATTATCGATGCATTATTTAATATCACGCATAAATGTAAACATCTGTAAATGCACTTTTTTTGTAAATGTAAATATCATGTACAGGTACTAGATGTACATATTGAATAGGAAGGAAGTATAGAAATCTGCATCCATATGAATGTTTATGGGTTAATACATTACTATTTTAACCATTGTTTTTAAAAACAGTTCAGAGTTCATCTTTTATACTTTTCTTTTAACAGACATTATTATCCACCGTTCCTTCGAGCTTATAGCACTTTAAATGCTTACTAACTTTCGTTTTTGCATGATCTTTTTAAGCAGGAAATAAGGTTCCGATATATTCAGGTAAAATGGAGGAACTTAGTAAGGATCTTACACCAGGAGCTCCATTGGAAAATGCAGGAAACACAACAGCTGAAAATAATCATGTGAGTCAAGATCCAGAACCAGCGTTCAGCGACGAAGAGGAAGAAATGCCGTTGAGGTAAATTGTTTAATTTTAGAACAAAATTGTAATGAGAGATGTTAAATTGTTAAAATGCAATTCTCATTATAGGATAGTGACTAAAGTTGAAGAAGATGACGAAGAGGACGTCCCCTTGGCAAATGTGAAATTGAAGAACGAACAAAAAAATGCAAATTGTGTGGTGAAAAAAGTAGACATTACATCTCAATTAAACTTAATCTTAGAGCCAGAAGAGTTAAGGACGGCTGTAGAAAGCTTGCACAGTGAAACAGACAATGAAGTGAGGTGTCAAACAATGGAAAGGATAGTGCAAATGGTGGTGGAAGATGAAATCGATGCAGAAACTATACCAGCATTGGCTTCTTGCATATCAACTATATTATCGTCACAAATTACGTCCCAAATATTCCCAACGGATAATTTGAACGAAGAGACCCTGACTGATAGCATAAGTACACCGTTGTTTGTTATGTTTCGGAATCAATTTCAGTTATGTAAAGAAGAGGACAATAGGCGGAAACTTTTAGCTCGGGTACTCGCAGAAATGCAAACTATTCAATCAAGGGTAGGGTACCTGTTACTTTACTTTTTAAAAGTCTGGAGCAGAGAAGAAGAAAAACGAGAAGGCGAACCAAGGTTGGTAGTGGCATTCAATTTACACGAATGTCAAAACAAGCAACATTAGCATATCATTTTACGTTTTTGTTTTGCACTGATAATTCTTGTTTCAGTAACGTACTCAACGATGTTAAAGCATCTGTATATAAAGACTTCTGCACGCATCGAGAAAAGAAGTTGGATGCGTGTTTAGTGTCAGATTTAAAGGTATGCAAACCCAGATTTTATTAGCGAAGCAGTTAAAAAAACAAAGAAACGAAACTTAAACACATTATATAATATTTCAGCTCTGCCATGAAGACAACATATTCATGCTGTGTTATCTTGTGCCTGATGTATACATGGAATTTCAGAATGTGGCTCTAGGAAATGTTCAACTTTTGCATTTGGTTGTGTCGACAGTAGATGCCTGCCAACTTCAAGAATTAGTTTGTCAAATTATGCAGGGACACTTGAAGATGCTAAAAAAGGAATCATTTACATCTTTGTTAACAGCTAGTTTAAATTGGGAAACGTTCGAACAATATTGTTTCTGGCAATTAATTTTTGCCCATGATTTCCCGATTGATTACGTACTGCCTGTTTTAACTAAACTGCAATTTCGCGATCACGCGGAAGCACTGACATCAATATTGTTTATGCTTAAACAAGAAAAGTGAGTAATTTCACTGTAAGAAAAGGAAAACTCTGTCGCGCCTCCATTTACTTTACAGTTAAGCTGAACGATTTTTTTTCTCAGGCCAACATTGGAACTTCTGCGACAATTGCTTGCACGACAAAATGTGGATGGAGACATGTTCGTTGTGGCGGTTTTGCGCTACTGGTGTCGCGATTACGAGGAGAAACTCGGCGAGTTACTCGCAAATCTTTTGAGCACCCGTTATCCAGCTACTAGTCCGAATAAGCGGAAACGATCGGGTGGCAAACACAATCAGCAACCTGGTCCACCTTCCGGTGAACAAGTTCTCGGCCATCTAGATCAATTACGGCAACATTGCACGTCGTCCGCGGAACTGCAGCTCTATCATTCCGAGGGGATGCAAAGAGCTCTGCAACAAGCACAAGCAGCTAGTAGCGATTCTTTAAGGAAAAGTTACGGAGATTTGTTTGCTTTAGCGGAAGTGAACGAAGAAAACGAACCTCCTCCACCCCCGCCAACGAGTTCGGCGCGAAAGCACGCAGCAGCTTCGGCCGGAGGTGGTGGAGGCGCTGGTAAAGGAGGTCACAGAAAAACCGGTGCTAATACGAGGGAGAGGTCTACTTCGAAGAGGCCGCTTCCTCGGTACCATATTGGCAGTACATCCAGCAGCGAGGTAATTATGGAAAATTCAAAGAAACATGGTATATTCTACGAAATATAGAAAAAAAAATGGAACACTAAAAGTAGAAAAGTATACGTAAGACGCAAGATTATACGTCCGAAAAATTGTATGTCGAGTTACACTGTCCAGCACTCAATTTGCATTTTCATACCAATAGTTCTTTCTTTTCTTAGTTTTTGAGAAATTTAAATTAAATAAAAAAAATTAAACTATTCTAAGAAAAAATGTAATTACACCATACTACGAGTTGTTGCCAGAAATTGCATCGCATTTGTCTTTTAAATCAAGGTTACTGTAAAATGCGTTGTATTGTGAGATTGAATAGTAAATACGCAAAAAGGAATCGAGTTAGTTCATCTCTTAGAGATATACATATGAATGTTGGCTTTATGTATTTTTTCTTTCTGCATATTCAATTCCTGAGATATTTTTAAGTGTTCCATCTTCAGTGGTTGTTATCTCATTCGATACACGGATCCTAACTTATAATCTTTCATGTGCAGGAGGAGGAGATCGTAAATTTAAAGCAAGCAAAAAAGAGAAAAAAAATTAATGTAGTGGGCTCCGACAGCGACTGACCACCCAGTGTCTTCAAATGTCACATGGACCATGTCACGTGTGTGCAGCAAGCTAAACTAGCCTTAAGAATAGTAAGATAATATAGTATATACATAATAGATATATTTAGCGCGACTTGTAAATATAGAGTGCGTCCGAGAGTGAATGCGAAACCATACCGATAAATAAGGACCCTGTTACGTATTTCGCAAACATGGTGTATAGGCAACGTTGCCAGGCTCTATTTCCATTTAATTTCGTTATTTGTGCCGAGCGCGTTCTAACGTGAAACGTGGTTAGAACGCATGTGATATTTAACGAGAGGGAAATTTATAAATACTGGTTATAGCTTTTCTAGGTAAACGTATATGTGACAGACGAACTTGTACACGGAACAGATCTGTGTACTTTAGACATTCTGATTCTTATCAAAGCTGTGAAAAAGAGGATTTTATTGGTGTGTCTGTCAGATAAAGTTACCGAGAGGCAAAACTAGTCACGAATTAAATTATTTTGATATACTCTTAAATGTATAAATGCATGAATTTAAGAGAGGAACACTGAATCTGGCAACGTTGCAAACATAAGGGAAGTGGGGGGGGGGGGGGGGGTGATGTAGAGCGACACGAAACTTGTCTCCATGATCACTTTATTTCTAATAAAGGGAGAATATTCGTCGGCCATTTTCCGAACATGGTTGAAGGTCGACGTGTGAAACAATACAGGCACGATTGTGCTTAGTTTTTACCAATAATTTGTTTATTAATTTTCCGACTAGTATGGTATTAATTGACCCTATTGTCTAAATTAATTTTTTTTTTTCTGTTTACTATACGGTAAATAACCGATAAGACTCACGTCTCACACAATGAACTATGATTGACGACGTAGAAAAAGAAAAAAAATGGTTACTTTTGTTGCCATAAAATCTGTGAACGCAATTTGTACGAATCGTTAATAGCTTTTTATTAGGATTAAGGACCTTCTGGCGGGAGGACAAGGATCTATCAAAAAGACGCCCTCACTCCGGCAAGAAGCGTACAGTTTTACGACCAAATGTATTTTACGTCTGCGCTTAGTAAGCATAATCATTCTGAAGACGCAAGAATTTTTATATTTTGCACGGTGGAAGGTTGTCTAGTTGTTTTTTTTTTTCGAAGAATGTTTTTTTCTTTTTCTGTCAGAAATTAGCGAACCTTTTTACACTGCTACGAATATTTTACGCTCGCGGTCGAATCGCCCGTTGCCCGTCAGAGAAGTATGACTAACAACACTAACGGACTCGTTTCTTTTTTTTCTAATTGTAACCTTTGCGATGTATTTACATTCACGCGAAATATACTTTGTAATATGTTTCCGCTAACCTTAAACGCGCAACTCTAATCGTTTAAAGTAATTCACAATTTTAAAGGAGTCCATTTTTCGCACATCGAGTTCAGCGTTGTTTATCGTAGGTTCATTTATTATTATATCATATCACTTCCATGACATATTAACATGTTTTTTTATATTGATGCAAAGGCACCTTCCAACGAGTATAGAACCAGGCGTCATGTACACTTAAGTCCTAGAGAACGTAAAGCGTGAAGAATTCAACGTTCACCTCTGTACATTTCCTGTAAAATTGGTTACTATACAACGTAAGTAGTTGCGTTATGTATTTTCTAGTTTGTACATACCAGAGAGAGAGAGAACGGAAGAAACGCGTGTATGAGCATATAATGACGATGATGAGAAGTACGTCTGATTAGGAGACCAGCTCAAGTTGCATTCTCACATTCTATTGAATTTTTGTGCAAGCATGGACATTATTCTATCATCATAGAATACACTTACAGATACATCAATATTTTATGACATGTTAAGCATTTATACAGGATGATCGGTAACTTGTGGTACAATCGAAAAAGGGGTGATTCTACATTAAGAAATAAGTCAAAATGTACCATAAAATTTGTTCATACGAGGCGTTGTTTTCGCGAAAATCGAGTCTATCGAGTTGAAAGAATGGCGAACACATGTGCTATTGAATAGGAATCGTCTGACGCGTCTGTTCATAATCGACTGGTTCTATTTACAAATGCTAAGCACAGAAACTTGATCGATTTCCAACGCAACAAAGTCGATTTCCTCGAAAACAAAGCATTGCATGAACAAAATTTATTCTACATTTCGACTTATTTTTTATGTAATCATCCAACTTTCGGTTGTACCATCAGTTACCGATCATTCTGTATGGTAGGAATTGATTATCGTATATTTCAAAACCAAGTTACATTTTGGTTAAATTCTTATTATTTTCGCTTTTACACAAGAGATACTGTAATTAAATTCAATAGTTCCTCCAGGAAATAGAGGCATCTTATGTTGTCCAAAGTTAAACGTCTCAAATGTTGTAAATCGCCTGCGGCCACTTGCATTCTGCAACGGTAAGAAGAAGTCTTCGCATGTACAAAGTGTCATTGAAATGTGAGAATACCGCTGGAGGCGTTTCCTTCGTTGTGAACCACTGCGTGCACAAAAAGACTTGATCACCGAAGAGGAGAAAAAAATCAGTCTTGTCACGAAGAGAGTTTGTATTATCTGCACGATCTTGATTTTATTGAAAGGGTACACACGGAATCTTATTGTGTCGAGAAGCAAACAAAAAGGACGAAGCAAAGACGGTGTAACATTGGGCGTGTCGATCGGTTAGAGTGTCTTTTAGATACGCGGTTACGTGTATCTACGTATACCAGCCATTTACAATGGTGTATAAGGTGTGATAGTCGATATTGTTGTTAGGTCTTTTCTACTTGTACATAAACCGCGGTGTTATGTGAAATATATTTAAAACTGTGTTGTGGGGAAGAGCGAATGAGTGTTGAGGGAAAGAGAGAGATTATTGTCAGAATGAGTGAGTGTATGTACGTGAACGTAAGAAAGAGATACGACAAAATGTAAACGCAGATGAATAGATGTGAAATGAACGATGCGCGCTGGGCAATACGAAAAATAGACCTGTAAACATTTAATGTTTTTAACGATCTTGTACACACGAATACACATGTAAATACATGAATATATAATGGTAACGCGAGCATAAACATTTAATGTTTTTAACGATCTTGTACACACAGATATACGTAAATGTAAATACATCGAAAATTTACCGAAAGTAAAGACGATTAATTCCTGTTGTTCGGTTCCTACTTTTCTTCGTTTCCTTTTCATCTCGTATCCTCTGTATATGTACAAATAATTACGGAAAAGACATAACAACTCAGAGATGTTACAGAGATTTAACAACTCAATTAACTCTTTAATTACGATATTTTATAATATTAAACTTTCGTGCATTAAATTTTTAAATACTAGAAAAACAGAGAAATATACACTGATATTTTGTTATTTAAGTGTATAGTTCAATTATTTGTTTGCAATTGCATTCGTGAGCTTGACTACGCCAATGCGGTGACATTCGTCTTCAACAGTGTTGACACTTTATCTACCATCAATTTTCTAATAATCTTTTTAAAATCAAATATTAATAATTGAGAAATTCTCAATAAATTGTTCAAAAACGACAGTAATTTCATTCATCATTCAATACATTTTCAGAATTGATATAATGTCATAATTTCTTCTGAAGTTACTGTTTAAAAGAAAGTTATTGAACTTATTTTGCATATAGCTCAGTCATTAAAAGAATCTATTAATAGGCTTCTGGTAGGTAAGTGTAAATAATATTTTATATTAATTTTCTCCGAATCGATGAACCGAAATCAATTTTGTTTCACAGTTTCGAAAATGTAGAGATAACAAAGTCTATGTAAATCTTTAAACATCAATACACATTAAATAATTAGTAGTATAAACCCCTAGAGGGCCACAGCGACAATGGCTAATTAAGGGTTAAACGAAACCAAATTCCAGAGGGAAGTGGATGGTTTGTGAAATGAGAGGTTCAATGTACATTTAATTAAAATATCGGTTTGCAACACTCAAGAAAAACTATTAATCTTTAATTAATAAAGCTATTAATCTTAGTGTAGATTATTTAAAATGCAACAACGTTGCAAATACTATAATTCGTTATTTCCTAATCACGTAATTTATCGCATATTGAACGAAATTTTATTTGTCTTATATTTCCTGCGTATCATAAATCAACTAAAATCAAATCATACTTTACTTTTTGGCATAAAAGAGAGTTGTTAATTTAGAACAAAGGGTCGGGTAGAAATATTAAATGTAAATCTTTAATTTTTTTTCACCTAATCGTTAATTTTTATATAGATACATAAAAACAATTCGCAGTTTAGCAATTAGTGAGTAAATTTAAACTAAAAGTGAAACAGTTTAAAAGCCTGTAATAGTGGTATTTTTAACTGCTTAAAATTACAGTTTTGGTACCTTTCTTCTAGTTTGGGCATTTTGGTCAATTTGCTAACGACGTCTTTAGAAAAATTATTGTTGTATCGTTTTAGTGATTCTGTGACTATCGGGTATAAAAATAATGTAAAGCTTCAGCCGTTCACATTAAACTCTTTTATTTAATTGTGTCTTACACATTTGCATTCACCATAAATGCATAGGATCTGCGATCGAGTTGTTATCGTTGACAGAGTTTATATGTGTTCTAAACTTACGATCAATTCAAGAATAAAGTTTCATTTGAGGGGATACTAAATGAATAAATATTAGAATCTCTTCGTTGGCAACAAATAGACGTTGTTGCAATTAAAAATTTATTGTTTATTTCCGAATAAATCGTCGACTTTTATTCATTACTCGACATTACATCTATCCAAGACTGTACCTAAGAACTTTTTGTACAAGGAGTTTGTTCATTAATTACACTCATTCGTACACAATACAACTTAGTACGTCTTTTTTATAGTAAAATCTGACGCAAGAAAATAGTTGCAACTATGTTCACAATAGGACTTCAATGTAACTTTGTTTGAGTTGCAATCCGTTATACGTATTTTGATACGTGTAACTAGCCGAAACAAATCGACACCGTAATAGTTACAATATTATAGTTGCGTTTACACGTGTGTGTATAAATTTGTGATTCAAATTAAACCTTTATCTTATTTATGTCTTCCATTTTGTTCTATACAATAAAGGCTATATTACCACTGTCATCGTGTGTCAAGATCGCTGATAGTAAACAACAATCGTAAAATATCTGGTTACATATTTCGGTTTCGACTTTCTTATTAAATTTCTAAAAAGCTATCCGAAACTGCTATTATAAACAATAGATCGGAACCAAGAAACTGTAGAACAACGTGCAATTCAATGTTACGTCAACATCGTCCAGCAGTATTGCGCGAGAGAACTTTGTTGACTCATATGTAATATTGTAATAACAGCATTAGGAAGTACTGGTTTCAACTTCGTTTGAAAACTTCAAAATAAAAAGAATAGTCGGACAACGCGCGTTGTCTCGCGTTAAAGTGATTTGTAAGCACAACAGGCGTGACAAGAAGATTTATTTTAAACACTACTAGTTAACGAACGCGATCACGCGTTTCTACGTTCAACGTTGGGAACAAGCGCGAGTAATTATCCTCGTCTTGATTTCAAAATTCTTTACCAATTTCGATGTGACGCTGACTTGAGAAATTATAGGATTAATCAAATGTAGTAAGATACGCGCATGAACAGGATTAAGTATTGGCTGCTTTCGGAGTGGTTAGTGTTTCGATGAACACTGGATTCAAGGTTTATTTGAACACTACATACACGATTCTCTAAAAATTGTCTATGTTTGAACTGTAATAATTTCGTAAAAAATTTTGGACTCGGTTTAAAGCTAGAAGTCTCTAGTTTCATAATCCATCGTTCATTTCATTCTAAGATTTTTTTATGATATATCGAGAGAGAAACTAAAGACGCGTTTTTCTACAAAATGCTATACATTCAAACGTCTGAGAAAATTTTGAAAACTTTTTTCATGACTGAAACCATCATACATTTAAAGATTGAAGCTTCCTGTTTACAACGAAACCTTAAAAAATTCATGTACGATTTTGTTTTTAGTTGTTTTCTCGAGCTTTGAAGAGGAGGTGTACTGCCAGCCAACTTTTCAGTAGTATAAATTACACCATAAGGACTTTACACCACCGTACTTTTTCCGCATTATTGTTCCACAAACCAGTAAAAAAAAGCAGCGTACATCAATTTTTGAAGAGTCGTTGTAAAGAAGATGCTGTAATTTTCAAATCTATGGGAGTTTCAGTTCCGAGAAGAATTTTTGAAAATTTTTGGAGACGTTTGAATTTACAGAATTTTTTAGGAAAAATGGGCCCTCCGTTTTTCACCTGCTAGATTATGTAAAAATATCTTGGACGAAAATGTACATAGTTTTGCGAAAGTAGAGGATTCAAGATTTCAAATGAGTTTAGGCGGGTGGCTGGACTATCTATTTCTTTGTATGTACAAAGTTAGCGAAATGTAGATGTCGACAAATTTTGGAGAATCGGAAATGTAATGTTCTAATACTTTTCGGATCCATTGTATGTGCATGTCTATCATGCAACATATGTCCCAACCAACCGGATTTTTGTTGCTAGTTACAAGTTTCATGTATTAACTGCTCCAGTAATTCTTACTACTCGAAGCGCATTAAATTCGTTTACAAATGGTAAAAATCACTTTCTCATAATATTTATCGCTATACAATCAGTTTCGTTACACGTCCGCGAAACCTCAAGCTATGAAAGTCTGACTCGCTTTCGAAAACTCTCTCGAGAGACTAGAAACTTCATTTTTCCACCTTTTAACAAAATCGTTCCATTTTCGTTGCGTGTAACAAATTTTTTAAATATTCAAGAGAATTTTACGAAAAATTACTTTGATGTCATATCCGCCATTTTGTAAACCTTCAACGGTAGTCCGATTAACCCTTTGACGGCGGAGCCAGTTTCTGACGATTGAATTAAATGAACAGCTGTAACATTAGGGTCATTTGAATGATTGACGTGTCTACGAAAAGTACCACCAAAAATATGTTTAAAAAAATTGATAAGTAAAACAGCGAATAGACATAAACATTATTGATTGTAAAGTTTTATGAATGGTCCTCCGTCCGAGGGTTACGCAGGTCAGTTTATATGGCGGGCTAAAAATCATAGTGGTGTAAGTCCAAATTCGAATGATTTGCGTTAAAATGTTATTTTCGAATTTTACAGGCATCATTTATTTCCCGGCAATGTTAATTGCTGTATAACTTTATTGTATACTGAAGGATGACATCTTATTCTTTTGTAAACGAACAGAACGTACCATTTGGAAGTATAGTGACGTAAGTCCACCTTACACTCTTTTGTAATTCTTAAATTTTCAAAATAAGCTTACATCAAAATGTTGTAAAATACAACAAATATTTTTTCTGAAATTCCGACGAATTGCAATATTTTCGAAATATTTTTCAGGTCATGTAGTAAACTAATTTGTTCTAACTTCTAAAAAAAATTCAAGTCGTAAGGTCCAATATTAAAAAAGTTATAGTCTTTCTCAGAGTGTCGGAATATTTGTGGGTCACTATACACAATCTTAATTAGATAATTCGCTTGTAAATTGTATAAAATTCTGTTTCATGCTTGAATTTTTACATATAGACATTTTTTATAGTTTTTCGAACCTATAAATGTGTTTTTGCAACCGAAATGCGTATATAGAGTTTTTTATATAACAACAAACGCAAAACATGAGTTTAGTCTAAATACCACGTGTATGTGACTTTCATCACTATAACTGTCAGCCTAACAAATACCATAAACATATGGAAATACCATACAGCGAAGAAAGAATGAAAGTAGACACTGAAATCTCGACTTTGAACGAATTTCTGTCAAAGTTAGTGAAAACAAATTGTTAGTGATTTGTAGCGTGTTGATATACAAGGTGATCGATAGCTGGCGGTACAGCCGATAAGTGGGCACTTCAACATAAAATATAAGTCGAAAATGTAGAATAAAATTTGTTTATGTGACGCTTTGTTTCTGAGAAAATCGACTTTGGAAATCCGTCAAATTTACGTGTTAGGATTTGTAAGTAGAACCGGTAGATCATGAACAGGCGATTCCTATACAATAGCACGCGTGTTCGCCATTCTTTCAAACTCGATTTTCTCGAAAACAAAGCTTCGTATGTAGAAAATTTTATTCTACATTTCGACTTATTTTTTTTATGTAGAATCACCCCTTTTTTTATTGTACCACCAGTTACCGATCACCCTGAATTACTGTGACAATGATTCTTGCCGCATGTGTGTTAAGTGGTATCCTAAAAAGATAAGAATTATTGGAACAGATTTCTTAATAGATAAAGAACAATTTACTTACCCTGATACCGCATTCATTTGCTGGAAAGAATTCAGAGAATGAATCGCGAGCGAGCACCGTGCGTCCTCGAATAGAAAAGACAATTACTTTTAATCGATATATTTAAAATTAATGGTCATGGCCAGTTACGTTTAAACAATACACAACACTGCGAATCCCACAGTGCAGCTATATCTCGCGTTTTACTTTCAACGATTTTCTTCCGAAAAATTTCCGATCACTGTACCGATTCACAATCAAGTGCACGAAACATTTAAACAATTGAACCCTTTCGCGACGCGTGAACGGAAATTCAAGGGCCCCAATGGTAGATTCAATGGAATTTCAGGTAATTATATAGAAAAGGTCTGCGTACTCCGATTTTGATGAAATTTGAATATATTATAGATTTCGACATTTTGAACAACTTTTTCCTTTTCCAATATAGGGGGGTCGCTTTTAGTTTTCGAGATATTTACAAAAAACGATCGGTAATGTTAATTTCATAACGGAAACCTTCTTTTTAGAAACACTGGGTGTGTGAGTGTGTGGTATTGTCGCTTCTCATCTCCACAACGTGTTTACAAACAAAAAACAAACAGATGCGGCCCGAAAATCCAGGAAAGTCTTTGAAAATTGGAAGCTCAGCCTATCTATGTATGATCAGAGTTATCTACAGGAGTTAATTCTGCTTGTTTCTTCTGATAGGCTGAGCTTTCAATTTTCAAAGACATTTACTGGATTTTCGGGCCGCATCTGTTTAGTTTTTGTTTGTAAACACGTTGTGGAGATGAGAAGCGACAATACCACACACACCCACCCAGTGTTTCTAAAAAGAAGGTTTCCGTTATGAAATTAACATTACCGATAGTTTTTTGTAAATATCTCGAAAACTAAAAACGACTCCCCTATATTGGAAAAGGAAAAAGTTGTTCGAAATGTGTTGCTCCATAACATATTAAAATTTCATCAAAAACGGAGTACGCAGCCCTTTTCTATATAATTACCGAATTTCATCTTTCGCGACGTCGACGTGCTTCTGTTATTATAATATTACAACTCGGTAGAGATTATTAATTATCCGTGGGGAAACTGTGACAAACTTGAATCGAGAGGGGGTCAGCTTCTGTGTCGCTCACTGTTTCAAAAGGGTTCAAAGGTACGCAGCGGGTGGTAGGTTACCGTCTAGTAGCAACGCGCTAAAAGGGGGACAGTGATTGCAAAACAGTTGAAAAAGTTTCGAAGAGAATAATTTTTTCCGGTTCAGCGAGACCGTCGAATATCTTTGCCGCGGACGAGATCGCGCGAAATCGTCAGGGTTTCTCACCTGTGTCTCCTATCGTCTGTCTTCGACCGTGTATTGATTTTACAATTAGGTACTTATACGAAATCATATCTAACATCACCAGTTGCAAGGCTTTCCCGGTCACTTGACGAGCATGCAAGATCGCTCGGTAACGTCCCATTGAACGCGCATCTCGTTGTATACACACGAAACAAAGAAAGAGTTCGTTCCTATACGAAAATCACACCATCGTAGGTACAATCGGGCCACGCACACGCAACTCTAATATACATATACAGCTTCTCTGGCACACAGATTGGGTTTTGTAGTCTATTACTTCAATTTTTCTGCTTTTTTTCCGTTTTTGTTGATTTTTCTTCCAACTCGCGGATTGTCGATCCGATCCGCTCGGCGCCGCTTTCTTCCTCGCCATTTCCTCGGCCTTTCCTCTTAAACTCTACCGTAGTATAGACTTGTACGTAATATATACACAGTAGTAACAGTCTAGGTTCCTAAGGCTGCTAAAAGTCTCACTTGTCGGATCTCCCGCGAGAAAAGGAGCTGAGGGTTGGGGAGAGCCACGGTTTCTTTAGAGTTCGGGTTTCGACGAAGGGTGAAAACATGAACGTCCATTATACCGTGCGTCTAGTAAATCACTTCGTATACTGTGGCCTTTTTGTCACCGGACCCCGTCACAATATATTTATCGTCGGCGGAGATGTCGCAACTTAGTACCGACGATGACTCCTTCGACTGCAACAAAAAATTCATATGGATATCCATTAGGCGAACATATTTATGACTAGACCGCGCATTTTATACATTTATGACAAAAATAAATACAGGTAACCCTCCTATAACACGGTAGATAGGTTCCTAGAAAATGCCGTGTTGTGTGAAACCGTGTTATATGAGACCCAGAGCCAGTACAAAAGGGTTACGTTCCGAAAACCTATTTAAAAGGAAACATTTTTTTTTAATTCCATATAAGCAACTTCATTAAAAATTTTTTTAAATTACATCGCAATTTACCCTTCTAGATACGGCGGGACTTTCTGCAACACTGTATCTCTGAGACGACAAGTCTCGCCGCGGATGGCGCGTAAACTGTGAATGACGCTTTCCGCTCTAACTTCGGAATAGAGTTATAAATGATTAAATTATAATTTATCTATATATTTTCATGTAAAGGCACTATAGTTCATTATTCCTTCCCTTTATTATTTTAAGGTAATTTAGTTTTTAAATATATCCAGTGCTGTAGTACAGTGTCGTACAAAGGTTTTCGCAATTTTCTTATCGTGTTAGAGCGAAACAGTGTTATAGGTTGCAGTGCTATACGAGGGTTCCCGCAGTTTATCCGATCGTGTTAGAGTGAAACCGTGTTATAGGATGCCGTGTTGTATGAGGGCTAGATGCAATTTAAAGGAAGTAATAGATTAAAAGAATTAAACAAGATGGACGTATTTGTTACAGCTTATTCAAATTATTAAGCGTAGAACGAAATTTCTACTTGGCTCCTATACATCTCGAAAACGATGCAAAGAATTTTTATATTGCATAAAAATCCGCGATTTATTTATGATACTTCCCTGATTGAAATAACATTGAACATATCATAATTTGGATTACATTTAGGGAAGGGGCATACAGTGCCGGAATAAGCTAGATCTCGCTCCTATTATTAGTTGACTGCACCAGTGTCGCCAGATCGCTGAAATCGAGGGGAATATAATTTACCACCTCTCTGATGACCAGAGTAATATGTAGCACGTTGCGCGGCACGTCACATGACCAGTCTACGGTCTTAGTGGGGGACGTTGGAGTGTGCGCAGGAGTGGAATGGGATAGTGGAAGGGGAAAAGGAGGAGAGGAAAATCAACCCAGTTTTGGGTTGATCTGGCGACACTGGACTGCACTATCGATGGCAAAACGAATAACTGTTAGGTTATATTATATGAAATGTCCAATTTTTAACAGTAACGTTAAACAGCCGTAACTTTTTTTCTAACTAAACTTTTTAATCAAAGTAAGCGCTATTGTAATCAATGTATACCGCCAATGAATTACACTTCATTTACAAGATTATCATCTCCATTTTATAGTTTCTTGTTACTACAAATGAATAGTGCGTTGATTAGTCATCACATTTTTCCAAGTAACGCATAATGCTATCGTCAATATGTTGTTTTGCCACTGATGTAAAGAGTGTACGATTGATTGACCTTGAAATAAAATTTATTTAAAAGTAATATTATATATTTCAATTAAATTATAATTGAAGACAGAACCTTAAGGAGCAGCTTTGTATCTCAAAATGATATTCGATAAACTTGTGGACTGTAATAGCATATTATAACATTTGCATTCTAAAATATGCATTCTAAAATCGAACTTTTCATATGTAACAACTTGATACTATAATCCTGAGCAACATATTCCAGAGACGTTCATTTTTTCTTCAGTATTGCCAGAGTTCTTGCACGTTTAACGTTTATCCTAGTATTTCGTACGATAAAAGTTGTTTTTCATATATAATTTCTTATTTTTTATTATCATAGAGGGTAAAAAGATAAATACTTTCATAATGAACCTAATGTCGAGTATAAATTTTTTCGGTTAGTATGACGAACACATATCAGTCGTTCATTGGCCAAAGCGATTAACCATTTCTGGAGTTTTTTTATATTTCTATGCTAAAGACTTCGATTAACACTAGAACTACCAGACGAGTCCAAATGACTGGTTTTTAATTTTTTCTCCTACAAATATTGAAATTATAAATATGTTTTCAGGAGTAATTTTTTAGTAAACTTCTCCATTGAAGTACATATTGAACAAAATTGTACGAAATTTGAATAAATTAAATCTTGTCGTTATTATAATACACTATACGCCAGTCGGGTTTAGTGCTCGGTAGTTCTAATAGTAGGCTTTTCCCATTTAATGTGTAACTAGGTTTAATACCACCGCATGGTAACAATTGAAAGAACTTTTAAAAACCAATGGGTATACTATTTCATCAATTCTGTTTACCTTTTACTTCATGGAGTTAATGAATTAAGAAAATGAACCTATCATATATCGTTGCGTGAATGATACTCTTGTGAATAGGCAATATACAGTTGCCATTTAGCAAGTAATTGCCAGATACGTAGCCTAGCGTGACTCCAAAGAGAAAACACACGATAGAGTAGGGGAGACTGGGGCTAAATATTCCCGGGGTAACTTGTTCCCATCGTTATATCCAGAAAAGCAGAAGAAGACACGATTTGTGCATTTCTAACCATGATTTAGTTATGTATAAGATAAGTCTAATTATATCACTTAATATCGATGTTATTAATTTTTTTATCCTTATGAGTCAAATGACACTTAAGATCATGTTATAGTAGCTTTTAATATTTATTTCATGCGTATAAGCAGAATATTCTTGTAGATTTCCATGCGTGACGACAGGGGCAAGTCATTACCGTGACTTGGGCCATATTGTTAACGTAAGAACGAGGCCCACTGCAAATCTGTACTTACATATGGCATTTCTGCTGTGTTTTATGATGCGGAAATATAAAACAAAATTATCAGAGCGTCGATGAAAAAGAAAATTCAGAATATTATTGTATTATTTATTGCGATCCATATTCCATATCACAGTCGAGAGAGGAATGGATCCAATTTGTCCTGTGCAAGAACTGGGCTCGCTCCAAATGCATAAAAAACACGTATAAGCTATCCTATGTTTGCCCCAACTGTGATTTTGATTAGTGTATTAGTGACATATTCATAATATACGAAAGTCTCAAAAAGAGATATGAAGAATTGAATGCAAGATATGCCGAAGATAATTTCGTATAAAAAATGACGTTTGTAGTTATTATATCGTTTTGATTTTCTGTTAAAGATAGCACATTATTGTTAACCTAAACATAAATAGATTAATATTACTGACATAATAGTGGTTCGTTTCATTAAAAAATACGGTATTTTATTACTTTTAATTATTAACCAATATTATCGTTTAGTAACAGCTTGCCCCAAAGCGATAACAACTTTCTCCAGAACGGGGCAAAAAGTTCCGCTTCGCTCAACGACAAATAAAATTAAAAAATATAAAAAACCTATTAGAATATACTAAATTTAAGGTCAGAATTATAAAGAATAATCAATTTAACGATAAACTACTCGACGAAAAAGAGTTTATACTTCAATAAAGAAGTATCTATACTATTTTTCAGTCATTTTATATGTTTTTTCAAAACCGAAACTTTAAGCCCCGGTCTCCCCAACACGTTCGATAAGTAGCCGCTTGTTGAAAAGTCTCGTAGAGCCCCAGAAGCAGCTACTTATCAAACGTTGTTCGTGATGAACGTAACGTCCAGCAGAAACGTCGTTGGTGTTAACAGTCGCATACGCCGTTACGTAAACTCCTCTGTAGTCTGGAATATTCAAGGTGTTCTGTGGAATCTGTGGATAGATAGGTCTGTGAAAATTTGTACACGCACACACACCTGGAATATTGAAGCTCCGTACGGTGTGCGCCAGGCGTTCAACAGATTGTCCTTGCCGGTGGACACAAACCATTTGCCGCAGGACGCGAAACGCAGCGATAGGACGCAGGATTCGTGCACGAGCAGGCAGTACTTGTCCGACTTGGATGCATGGAGTACCTCGACCTTCGAGTTCTCCATACCGACCGCGAGCCATTCTCCGGTTGGACAATAGCCCAGGGAGAATATCTGTGAATTCAAGTCGTGCTGTTGCAGCTGTCTGCCTTCCCTCAGGTCCCAGGAACGCACGGTGTTATCGAGGCCTCCTGTCCAGAGCTTCGTGCCATCCGCGGAGATGTCGATGCAGGAGGCGCCGTCCGTGTGCCCTTGGAATTGCCGAATCAAAATCTCGTTGTGGAGATCCCACACGGCGATGTTGCCGTCGCTGCAACAACTAAAGCAGACTTTCGAGTCCGGCGAGATGGCCAGCGCGTAACAGGCCGGCGCGGAAGAGGTCAGCTCCGCCTTGATCCTCGGCGTCGGGCTGGCCAAGTCCCAGATGATCAGCTGCCTCGCCTCACCTCCGACTATCAGCGTTCTACAGTCCGGCAATAGTTTCACAGATCTGCAAACCGAAATGAATTCAATGGGAATCCATTCATTTAAACTAGGTTTCTAGGACTACTCGTTATAACTCGAAATCCGGATTGAGATGTCCTCATATTCCGTTCCGTAGCACAATTCGGATTTCGAGTTATAATGAGTAATCCGAATAATAAAATACTCGGATAGTAAGAACCCTAATCTATGCCGTTCCACAGTGGTCTGGAAACCAGAGGTGTGCAATATTTGGCGAAAAAAAAAATTCAAATACTATTTAACACTAGGTTTACGGAGCACTAAAATTGATTATTTTACATTGCTTTATAAAAGTAATAAAATTGTGTTCACTTAGATCTTTAGCAATTTTTATTGTAATATGTACACAAAAAAATAAATCTATTTAATAATTCCTCACGAATGCCTCCTTACACTCTTAATAATCGTAAATTAAAAATGTTTGAATCCGTCATTTTGATGGGCCCCGTAAATCTAGTGTTAATAGGTGTGTGCGGAATTCCGAAATTTTGAGTACCCGAGCCTCGGCTTGGTTTGGGTGGGATCGCGAAAGTTTGTCCGACCCATAAATATGTTGGGTACCTGAGAATTTCGACACTCGAAATTCAATTCGGGCCTGAGACTAAATCGGGATCCGTTAGGGGAGACCGGGCCTAGTTGACTAATTGCTTTTCTTTAGCCCACTATATAATGCGCTCCCATCATAGGGAGTAAATATATTTTTTTTGATTATTTATGAATTTTTGTCCATTAAGTAGTTCATCATAGTCCATTAAGTTTTGTCCAATATTTCGTAGAAGGATGATAGATTGACTATAATTTGTGGCATTTACTGTATTTGACACGTGAACATTGCGAACATACAGCTACCAAAATGTTGAAAATATCGAATGTGGTTATTTGACAATATACCGGCAGGATTATTTGACCAATGGTCAAATAAGATCCAGACCTTCAAACCTAATCCTGGATATTATGTTTGTCTCATTTTTATTTGGCTTTGCTGCTTGTGTCAATTGGCTACATTCGTTGCAGGCATCAATATGAGAAATTATAAACAAAAAACTGGGAAGGACAAAACATCAACTGATATCATTTTATGGGCAGTCCGAATTGTTATAGATGAAGGTAAAAGCGTTAATAGTGTCGCTAAAGACTTTTCAGTCGCAAAAAATGCATTAAATTCGAAAAAAGTGTTTCATGCGTGCATTAATTATGACTTGGATGATGATTTGTAGGAAAAGCTCGACATTATAAGAAATATATGTTAAATAATCAAATAATTAAAATCAGACATTAATTAAAATAAATTAAAGAAATAATATGTATAAGAAATGAAGGTCAAGCCAACTAAACCCACCGTGTATGTCAACTAACCCCAGATCCAGGGTTTATTGGCTTATTGCACTCACCAAGATTTTGATAAAAACTTCATCCTATACTAAATTGCGATTTTCATAATTAAGCTTCTATACTTACACGTAAATTTGACAATTTTTGGTATGCAATTTTATTTGTTTATATATATCTTAGAAAGTATTGAATATCTACACCTAATATTTTACATGTATTAATATGTGCGCTACCATTGCAGAGCAGCACAACAAAATCGAAGTCAGATATTTTGTGTCTTTCCCTTGTAACTGATAGGGGTAGAATGAAGATGAGTCGTGCATGTGTTGAAGATATCGTCAAATTGTCTATTGACCTTCTGAAAAATTTTACCGTTTAAAGTGTAGGTCGCAGGATGAAATTTCTACCGTATGCCGTGTGCGGTATGCATCGAAATTTCCCGTTGTGAAACGGTTACTATGTTGAATTCGTTAGGGTAAGTTGGCGAACTATAAGACAACTGACCTAATATAATTGTTGCGTTGCAGGCAGTCCAGCTGCGATACAGGCTTGGTACTGCCACCGCCTTCGTGTCCTATGTCCCAGACTTTCACGCACCCTTTGCCGCCGGTGTAGACGTACTTGGTCGGATTCGAGATGGTAACAGCGCATACAACTTCGCCGTGAGTCAAGGTATTAATCTGACGCGCGTGACGTGGAATTCCCGGTCCTATCAGAGCGTCCGTGGGGAATGCCACAGGCTGCATCTCACCCTCGCCGTGCGCGTGGAACGAGATTGCTCTGCGGTGAAATGCAAAACGTTAATGGCTTTGTCGTTGCAGAACGCGATGCCTTCGATTACTTAAAAGCTCGCGTTTAACGAAACACCGAACTGTGTGTGCCTACACGGAGAAACACCGTCCCGAAACTAATGCGCCGCGAGCCGTCGCTTCAACGATACCGGAAATAAACGCAGAACTGCTCCACATATTCCACCCTCGTCGATTTCCGATGCCTACTATAATTTTTTCGTCTGGAATTTCTTTATCATTAAATAAAATTCCGGAAATATTGTCATAATGCAAAGCAAGCACGTAATTTGCAGATCTCAAATAACTTTTAAATTGTGCGTTTACTGAAAAATTGTTTAATATAAAAGTTGTATGGTTCCGAGAGAGTATGTGTAGGTATTTCCTCGTGATATATCGAAAGAGTATCAAATCTAAAGTAAAAAAAGTTAAGGTCCTATGCTTCTATCGGAAATATGCATTTCTTTCGGATTTTTGGAGATTTTTGAAAAATATCTGAAAAACACGTTAATAACCATAATACAATAGATACACCTATCATAATTATGTAAATGTGGTCATCTGATAACTTTAGTATAAAATCAGCAATTTTAAGTTTCCAGAATTTTTTAAAAATCGATTTTGCCGTCACAAATTCGAAGAAATGCACAGTTGTGTGTGCTATCAGGTAGAGTGTTCATGAATTTGTTCGTGTTCACGAACAGAAGAAATAGAGTATAATTCCTTAAACCGTGCTCACCCTACAACTACCCCTGTGGTAGGGGTGCCAACTTGAAATTTTTCATAGAGATTTTTCTTTGGGAGCCTTATCGACTGCTACGAAGAAAGACCAATTTGGAGTGGTGACACGTTTGACCCCTTATCCGGCTATATCCTTTCCCAAAAATTGGGACTGATGGAAAAGAATAATCTTCGTATTCGAATTGAGAATAACAAAACATCTATATAAATTGCTTACTGGTTGTCGTAACGCACAAAAAAATTAAAATTTGTTGGATAGTGCTATCCACTGTATACAATAGTTATCATGTTCTCATGAATATAATAAAATAACGTAATACAAAATACAAGTTTCAATTACTCGTATCATGCTTAATAGTATCGTTTTAAAAAACAAAAATTTCCTCCAGCATTCGAAGTTTAATTAGCATTTTCGTTTCTGGAACCATAAAACTTTTCATCGATAAGATTACATTTAAAAATGTTTCTAACATTATTTAACACACGATACGTGAAACTGTTTGCGAAAAGTTCTTCAGATCTGTATGACAAATAAGGGGTATGTACCATCTTACGGTATTCTAACCGCATAGACTGAGATTGAACTCGCTAGTATGCGCAAAAACGAAGGAAAACAGTCTAAATGACCACCGATTTCGAAAGTATATTTTTGCAATTAGCTTTCAAATGATAATTACAATAACAGATACGTACGTTTTACCGCCTGGGACATTGCTCATCCCGTTACTCGGTGGTATCCTTACGTGACCATCGAAACCGAGCTGTAACAGGCAACGAAATGAATGGAGTTCTGCGAAAACACTTATGCAGATACTGTGATCGTTCGAGTAGCATACAGGGGTTAGATTGTAGACTAAATACAGTGTTCCCCTTTAATAATTGTGCTTTATCGACTGTGTAATATGGGACCGGGATATTCACCATACTTTTTCGAAAGTAACTATTTTCAGTAAATGAACGACTGCAAATTCGAATTTGCTGCTCTCTATAATCGTAGCAGCCGAACCGGTGTGTTCATGTGGGGGAGCACTGTACATTAGGGTGGACCTTAGTTATACTTGGCGAAAATTATTTCGCAGATTTTTTTGTGGGATACCCCCTAGAATTGTGCCACTGGATAAAAAAATAATCTGTGCGAAATTTGAAATTGATCGAATAGCGGGAAATCGTGCCGCATCGACTTTGAAAATTTTTTAGTTTTGTAACTCGTTTTTCTCCACTGCAGTATATTATCAGTATATATGTTTATATATCGTTGAATTTGTCTTTTTACGCACTATAACAATATAGAAACAAAATGTAATATTAATTTAAAAAAAAAATTCGTGACCTTGAAATCTCAAAAATTGACATTTAAAATATTTCTTTTTCTTCTGCATTAGATTTAATTTATTAAACAGTACAACTTTTGTCTAAGAAATTTTTTTATATTTTTATAAGTAGCAAAGATATATATATACATATACTTATACATAATGTATATACATTATACATATAATATAGTACATCGTACAAGCTAATAATTATTAGCTTTAAAAATTCTTTATAATCTTCTCTTGGTTGCTGTTCTCTTTGTTCCATTTTCGAAATAATCATTAAGAGACACAAAATATTTCACCGAAATTTTCTAAACGGATTTTTTTTTATTGCTATAAAAATACTTTTAATAGTTTTTTGTATGATGTTCTGTACTATATGTATTATGGATAAGTACCTATATGTATATATATCTTTGCTACTTATAAAAATATAAAAAAATTTCTTAGACAAAAGTTGTACTGTTTAATAAATTAAATCTAATGCAAAAGAAAAAGAAATATTTTAAATGTCAATTTTCGAGATTTCAAGGTCACGAATTTTTTTTTAAATCAATATTGCATTTTTTTCTATATTGTTACAGTGCATAAAAAGACGAATCCCAGGATATATAAACATGTATACTGATAATATACTGCAGTGGAGAAAAACTAGTTACAAAATTAAAACATTTTCAAAGATGATGCGGCACGATTTGCCGTTATTCGATCAATTTCAAATTTCGCACAGATTATTTTTTTATCCAGTGGCACAATCTAGGGGGTGTCCAGTATAACTAAGGTCCACCCTACTGTATACTTCAGTATCGTTTGCGAAAGAAGCCTCTAATCTCGCCCCGATCAAGAATATCCGATTCTAACCGAATTGAAACACGAGGATCCATAAAGTCTCTCTCTACTATTACGAAGTATCTAAACATTGTATGAAACTTAATTTTTGTTGATGTAGAGAACAGATTAATATTTGTTGAATAATGCAGCTAAACGTTCGCTGCAATGTCTATCAATCGGTATTCTTACTTAGCTGCACCGTCATTCCATGCGAAATTGGACACTCCCCGGAGTACTGTTTCCGATTTTGTTTAAATTCGAATATGTTTTAGTGGTTACTGACGTATGAACGTATCAAAAAAATGTCGAACTGTTAAAGTTGTTGGTTTAACAGAAGTCTAAAATAAATCGCCAATCTTGTGTTATTAATTTATAACACTTGATCTAACAAACCGATTAACATGAGTTTTTGCGTGCTTATAGTGGAAACACAAGAGTATCTACTGAAAATTATTTCAGTTGAAAAAAAAGGTTTTTCATCACTTACTTTGCAATTGTTTTAAGTAAATGCAGTTGTATGATGACAGGGGATTATTGAAAAATTTGAAAATAGTTGAGGATACAGTCTCCAGTGTCCACTTTTACTGTCCCTTATTATTTCTTTAACAATTGAAATGGGGCACCTTAATTTTAGTGAATAATAAGTACAATAGTGAAACATGAAAATGAGATTTCTTGTGAATCGTACATCATTATAGACTGTGGATGTTTATGCAAATATTTATTTTTATGGGCATTGATGACACTTGAATCAATAGCATGTTAAGAAAGAATATACTGCACCTATTTTTGACAATTCGTCTTGATCTGGAGGATAATTATATAAAAATATCTAACTACCAATTTTGTATTCATTTTTCTATCTACTTGCTTGGAAAAATTCTGAAAGAAATTTTGGACCGTACAAAATTCCAGTTCAGGAGTGACATCATTTTATAAAAAAGTTTTAAAATGGTTTTCGTTGCATTGAATTATTATGCAAAATACAAGTGTAAGTAGTGTTTCAAATATAGAATTCCTAATAAAAATATGAATGTGATCTTCACAGGAGTCTCTAAAATTATGGCGATGTTAAATGATCGTCATTATAATCTGTCCCCCTTGATGTCATACATCACTCGTACGAAATATTGCTATGTAATTTTAATTCTTAGAGAAATACATAGGATAACTGCACCTAATACGACATAGATGATTTTAATCCTCATATGCTTTTCAGAAATCGTCGCATAAAAGATTCTAGTATAATAACTCACTGAATTGAAATAATTAATTTTGCTTTACAGTTTATATCGACAAATTAGATGGTTCATTTATAATGTCACATTTTAAAGAAATGTATCTGACAACATAGGCCAGGCATGTCCAGAAGTAGCTCACTTGGAGGCAAATTCGAGGGAGACGCCTACTTTTCCCGCACGCATGTCTCGGTCCCTGTGGCGGCCGTAGTCCGAGCTTCTCAGACCCGTGCCTACCGCTTGCTGTATGTACTGCGTGTGGCGCGTTGGGGCGACTCTCGGACCCACGGTAGCCACGGGTCTGAGGAGCTCGGAGAACTACGGCCGCCACAGGAAGCGAGACGCGCGGGCAGGAGAAGGAGGCGTCTCCCTCGAATTTGCCTCCAAGTGAGCTACTTCTGGACATGCCTGACATAGGCAGACGAGATCAATTATTTTACAGTACGTAAACAAAGTAAATGAGTGATTTGTCATCCTAACGAACGTACGCCATAAATATAAAATATGCCACAATTAATATACTTTCATATGTTAATAGTTGATTATTCAAGTATATCAGTGCCTTGAAATCACATAAAAAATATTTAAAAAGAGGCAAACCTTGCAATTGGAAAAAGTGGTGCATAATAGCGAACACCTATAAAATTAAAGAAATCTCGTATATAATTATTTTTTCTATAGAAAATGTATATTTATTTAAGGATTTACTTAACGACCTCCTCCAAGACTCAGGAGTTCTGGGGTTAAATCCGACGCGTGATCGTTATTTGAGACCTTTAACGAGCCATAAATGCATAAAAATCCACAGCCCGGTCGCGTGTGAACCGGTCGCCGTGATCTAGTTAGAAAAGGGGTGTGAATCCGCACCGATTCGAAGAATATAGCGAAACTTTATGGAGTACCCGCGATTCTTTATCCGGGTCCCATTTGAATCACCGACACAGGTTTCACCGACAACATTTTACCCACTCCAGATATAACCGACAATGTCTTTAACTGATAACAGATTTCATCGTCTGGATCTATTTTATCTCAGAGTTTCAAAACTCTCATTTAATTGCTCAGTTTCTGGCAATTAATGGAAATGAACAGCTGCTACATTAGAAACGTGAGAAAGACTAAAATGTCTACAAGAAGCACCTTCGTTGTATTGAATAATTCGTTGCGTTGATTTGTATACTTTAACATTTTCGTTATATTGATCATTGTATGCATTTTGTCCCATTATTTTGAAAATAATATGTTGTACCTAACAGATGCATAAGCATGCCAATGTTTTTTAATTGCATTTTTGCGCACTACCATAAATTTATTTCTCCATACGCTATAGCAAGGAAGATGTGCAAAATTAATGAGACTGATAGTATGAATATCATTGTTCATGAATATTACATGGCTAATATTCTCGGCCAATACCCTCTTTAATTTATTTTAGTTCAGACTATAGCTACATTCATACTGATTTCAATATTCATTTTGTTATTTTCGATCAGCAGGAAGGCCACAGTCAGCAGTCAACACATTTATGTTAAAATACAGTCTATAACAAAATATATAACTAAACTAATTTTCATTGTTATTATTTAAAAAAGAATAGTTTATGTACTTTACATATCCATACATGTGTGTGCAAACTCCTAATTCAAAAGTTTAATAGTTCTGAAAAAAATTCCGAAAAATTGGTTAAAAAAATGATATTTGAAACCAGGATTCCACCATAAGGAGGCAATCTCGTGTAAACGTTGCAAAATTGAACAATTTTCATGAATTTCTTTCAACGTGAATTGTATACTCCGAAATTTCAATCTTCTTTGGCAATTCTTTAATAAAAATATGATAATCGCCATGAGCAATCGGCCATGCAGTTTTTGGGATTTAATCTACGCCAGGTAAAAAAATGCGTTTAAAGTTTAGAGTTTTTAAGTTTTAAAGTTTTACCCTGAAATCGTTGTAACTTTGTAATTTCAATGAACTTAAGCATATAATTTTAAGAAAGTATTTCTAAGTTAATATATTTCTAGAAAATACAATAACAAAGAAATTCGTTTTTTTGACCTGACTACATCAGACTTTGTTCTTAACCTTTTAACTGGATGACTTTCGATTATGAATACTTGTGAAGGCGCAACTAAAAAGAAACACAAGTGAGATAATAAAAATTTTACTACGATCAACATGAATACAATATAATATATACCAATGTGGATACTATGACACAATGAAGTGAAAGAGTTATAATCTATGGGGGAGGTCGGGGAATGTTGCTACATTTCTCAGTTTCTCATTCCTGCAATTTTCATTTAAATCAATTACTTAAAAACAAGTACAGTACTGTTGCGATAAAATGCACAGGGCTGTACACGATAAGTGTAATAAAATTATCCCCACTACTTACCGCTCGAGAAGCCAAGAAATTCGACCGCTCGACTCGGCCGAGTAATGTAACATGATACGGGTCAAGGTATGTATATCGGTGAGCTAATACTATTGCAATGACAAAACGTTTTTGTTTCCAATTATTCTTCCATAAAACTTTTTCCAACACATTCGTAACATTTTTGTGATAAAAATGAAACCAAATACGACATTATTTGCCTATTAACGTTCGTACTTTAAAAATTCATTTACTTAAATTAAACAAGTAAATATGATTTAAATTACATCGTGTTTGATGATATTTTAATAAGAAGTTTTGCGCCTGCATTAGTATTGGCTCATCCTTATGGGTGGAATTCAATGTTCTAGTAAGAAAGTTTTTTGCAAACTTCTAATTTCCGTCAAAAAGACGGACGTCATATTCGTATTCAGCACGTCGAAACGAATAGGATGACGTATAATAGTTACTTAATTTTTGAGGGAAAGGGGGGAGGTTGTGCAATCGTAAAGTTCAGCCAAAAGGTTAATACATTCATCAGCTACAGCTGTTATCGATGAAAATTATTCGTCGGTCAAGTTCCGAGTTAACGAAACGTTATTGGTGAAAATACTGTCGGTGACACCTTGTCAGCAATTTAAGCGGGTCCCTGTTATCCGGTGGCTAGACCGATCAAGACCGAGAGAGGATACCATGGAGGTCCTGGCGTATGGTAAGTTGCTGTACGGCGAAGACGATTGCGGTGGCTCATTGCCGCGGGACGGCAAACCCTGATAGCCCTGCGGTGGCGTTTGCTGCGACGATGGCGGATGATAGACTCGCGATGCCAAGGGCCCAGGGATTCCGCCCATAGTTGGCGTACAGCTGCGCGACCCCCTCGCCGCCGCCACAGGTGTACCCGGCTTGTCGATCTACGGAGGTTCGTCCGAAACGGGCTCCGGTTTATTATCGGGTGCAATCAGAGAAAGGAATTGTACATTTCACGGTCGAGTTTACGCGAAAGCAACGAGACGTATCGATCCTTGCCGCGATCGTAAGCGCGTGTTTCCGGTTCACCGATTCGCCAGAGAGAAACAGAGGAAGAGAAACACGCACACACACAGAGAGAAAGGGATAGGGAGAGAGAGAGAGAGAGAGAAAGAGAGAGAGATTGTTGAGAGGAGAGGAGAGAGGCCAGAGGGGCGGCAGCTCCGAACAGTTCCACCGGCGCCCGTGTAAATTGACTTATCGTAACTTCGCGAGCGACAAATTTTAACGGTGTGCTCGGGTCGGTGGATACACACCGGTTGGGGCCGCCTGAAAGGGACCGCTGAAATATCTCTGTTGTGTTTTCGGGGCTGCGAAGGCATGTCGCGATCATTTTTCTCGTTAAAAATCGAGAGCCGAGAGAATTTGCTACACCCCCCACCCCCGGTTTTGGTTGCCGCTTCCGCAAATTTTGTACACTGTTTTTTTTCCTGGCGGCGGGCGGACGTATTATTTATTTCTTCGATCCGGACGGACGAAGCGATACTTTGATTAGTGGATCGACTTCGTACGTTCGTTACCGGCCTGTTAGGCGAACTGGTGAGTCGATATCGCTAGACTGCGGATATTTCTGCATTTACAGCTTTCGAATATATATGAAACTCAAGGGGATAAAAGTTCTGATTTTTAGAGAATTTAATGAATGTTGCTGCGGTTGTGTAACGATTATTTGTTATTTTTTTCCACATTCACTTCCACTGTCTACGTTGTTAATGTATACCGTGGATGATTAAATGTTAGAACTACTTGACGATTGTACAGTTTGTAAGTTCAGACGATTGTAAGTTCTTATCAGTTTCGTATGAAGTATTACTGTTTGTAAATCACAAATGCGCATTTAGCAACACTGTCAATCATATTATTTATGGTATGGTTAACACTAGATTTATGTAACACTAAATGCAATTGCTTTACATTATCTTATAAAACAACCAAGAATGTATGTATTCAGTGTTTGAACGCGATTTTTATCATAATGTACAGAGGGTGATGAAATTAGTATGAACAGATGGAAAAATTGCGCAAAGATAGCTCCAGTTTTTGTAATCATTATATTATAATAGTACATGTACACTCTTTTTCAAATCTTCTTAATAAGTGATTACTATTTTCTTCTACTTTAAAAATTTAAAAATTCTATTTGATTCTAGTTTCCGTAAATCTTGGAAACATGTAAATCTGCATAAATGTCCGCAGTCTAATTTTGATTGCTCTGGATACCTGTAGAATAGTAAACAGTAATAGCACCAACGACTAACTCAAATAACAATTTTAGAGGATCTCCGTATTTAATTATAAGTTATAGAATTAATGAGTCCCTAACCTTTGGAATGGCTTTCAACGCTTGTTCTTAAAACAATACTTGTCGAATTGGTCGCCATGATTTATTGCGAAAATCGATAGTCCGAGCTGTTCCGAACTTTGTAGATATTTTAACTCGATTCTGAACAATTTGGGCAAAAATAGAAATTTTGCCTTTCAAACGCAATCTTTTTTTTCATTTTTGTGTTAAATATTTTAGTCCAGATGATAGGTACACATAGATTTGACTACTTTTATGTTAGACAACTGAAGCAGCTGATTCCATGACAGCTAGATTGCTAATTCTATGCATATATGAATATATTGGGATCCATAAATGAAAAATGAATTTTATTTTCGATTCCAATGTCCGTAAAATAATCTATAAAAATCTGTCTGCATAAAGGTTCGCAAATTACTCGTAATAATAAATAATAATATAGAAGTTTTAGTTGAACCACTATAACTTTGCATAAAATTGTTGCGTTTGCATGTAAAATTTTCATTACAGTTTCCAAACATAGATAAATGTATCCAGAAAGTTTTACATCTCTATGTACATATGTATATAAATTACTTCCGTTCCAAAGAATTCCCAAAATTTGCGCTTTCACCAAATTGAAAAGAAATTGAAAATCTCTGTACATAGTTTGAGCATTATTTATTATAACGAATTTCCTTGCCTCCAAAAACCACAAAATTATTTCAGTGTTCGTTTCGGATACCTCTGACAACTATATGTACCAACACAGAAAGGTGAAAAAGTAGTGCAACTTGATACAGGGTGTTTCTTTTATGTTGCACTCTTTAATATCTCCGTAATATTCGCAGATAAATAAAAAAATTTTTTTTAAGAGAAAGTGATTTGATTCAGAATGACGAATATTGCGATCCATGACTTTTGTCACTTATTAGCATTGGTTTTCTACCATGCGACATTGTAACACACTTCAAGGCTAGTTTAATAATCTGCATGTTATGGATGTTCACTAGAATCTGTTGATAATTCAGACTTCTTGTCATTTTTCACAGCTATCTTCACATTCTAGAAAGTCAATAATAATGGATGAACGAGTATCGTTTCTAAAGGGAAGACAAAATTCATGTCATTATACATTATTAATTATAAACAGAACTGTTTTAGGGGTTTTTGTGGTCGTAGAATTTAATTATAGTATCGCTTTTTTAATATAATTGGAAACGGTCTTTATAAAACTTATCTAGAGGATTTTAATGTAAAACATTCAAACTTTGCTAGTTGATTTCGAATGTGATCTTAAGCAATTAGCGTTATATGGACATATCCTCGGAAGTGGATATTTAAAGAATTAATGTTAACGAAAGTTACGATTCTTACTGATTATGAGTTCGACAGGCCTACACGAATTTGAAATGAATACAGACTTAAAATTACAAAAAAAAAACGATATGAACAAAAGTTTGCATTGAATGTGCTACTGAATTATTAATTAGTTGCATCACATCCCCTACTCTAACTTGTTAAACAACTCTCTTCTACTTATTACGAAATTCATTTCAACAGTAGTGTTTCCTAAACGTAATAATACACAAATTTTGATATACCTAACCATATAAAAAAATTGCAACATTCCTATCCTAGCCCTATATTAAGAATAACAAATGTTATTTTATGTGATAGTGTAATAGGGAATTATGACTTCACTAGGTGGTAAAAATGTAAAAGTTTTTTAGGTAGAAACAGATAAATGCTTGGACTATAAAAATCTATTTCTAATTGGCAAGAAAATATTAATTTTTCTAAGCAAACTTAGCATTAAAGAGAACATGACACTGACACTCGAGACGCGAAGAAAAGTGACCAATACAATGCTTCAAGACAATTGAACTTGACTATTATCGCTTGGCTTAGACTATCATGTTTTAGAAATACAGCCCATGAATATAAAGATGCGAAGAATTTTAGACACAGAAGACGGTGACAAATTAGATAAAGAAAATAGATATTTAAATAAAGTCAAAAGAAAAGGAATTATTATAGAACCAAAATCATCATCGCTGAATGAGGAATACATGCAATTTTAAAATGAACGAAGAATACTAATGACTATTATGTGAATTGGCTTCAAATATGCTGGCTGAGAGTTTTAAAAAGTGCACCTCTTTATTATAAGACAACAATGAAAGATGATGTGACATTTAAAAACTTAAAACTACTAAACATGCAAGGTAGACCTCGAAATTCCAAAAATATTAAATTAACACGATTATATAAAAATCCGTTGCCTATTACTTGCAAAAATGTATAGATATGCAAAACTTATAAACTTATTATACCTCCAATGGTCATCATTCTCAACAACTTTTTCCTATACATGTTACCACTACTCGTCCTTCGTTTTCGTCCCACATAAATAGGAACACCTAAATATCTGCCGTATTTACAGTCCTATCAGAAAACTTCAGAGGAGAAAGTGACACTATTGCAGGGGGCAAGCAAATATAATGGTAAAGAAAAAATTTTTTATGTCGTGTTTTTTAATGAAATTTTTTTCGTTACCATTATATTTGTCCCCTGCAATAGTGTCACTTTGTCCTCTGAAGTTTTCTGATAGGACTGTAAATACGACAGATATTTAGGGGTTCCCATTTATGTGGGACACCCTGTATGTATTTACAAAAAACTACGAACATCCCCTACAGCGAATTCTGCCCTTTTTAATCGACCGGACACGTGGTTTAGGGCGGCACCTCCTCCCCAAAAACCTAATCCAGACCTAATAAAAATTCGTTTAAAATGGCGAAGTTTGCTGTAGTGGATCTAATAGTTTTTTACAAAAATATCTCGGAGATTAAGGTCGAGCGGCAGTAACGTATAGGAAAAAGTTGTTTAGAATCATGACCTAGACAACATATTTCAAGGTCATTGAAATCGGTGACAACTTATTTATTTTCTTTTTGTTCTTGATTCATGTAATGTATTAATCTATTAATCATGAAAATGGAGTAACTCTATTTAATGCTCGTAGAGAGACTTGCTTATCATAAAACTCTAAAATCTTACTCAAACTTCTACCACATGGTTCAACTCATTGTCGAATTCCATGATGATGATTTGAAGAAAATGAAAACAGTGCAAATTCATTCATGGATCTCACAAACCCAGTACGTGCAATGAAGGGTTAAAAAGTGTGAGATAGAAGAAACACCCTGTATCTAGAGAATGATCAAAGAGAAACTCGAATACAGAATGACGGCGTTAGCCGGATGGGTATTCAAGTCTGTTCGTCAAGACGAACTCACTGAGAGAGAGAGAGAGAGAGAGAGGGTGGGGGGCGGCAGACAGAGAGAGGTTGAGATAGAGGGGTAGAGATAGAGGGGTAGAGATAGAGGGGAACCGGACCGATTAGTCGCCGAACAAGCTTGCTATCCGCGAGATCTTACATCTTTACTTTTCAGAGACGGTGTGCTACGAGCGGAGGAGCTTCCGCTCCGCGAGGGCGGCCTGTCTTTTACGGATGCGGAGCCAGCGCCGGAAGTCGGTCCCGCGTGTCCTGGAGCACTCAGCTTCTCCAAGGTGCCGTTCTCACGTGGGTCTGAGTGTTCACCGTTCGCGTGCGGTGATGACGCCTCCTTTTGTGCGGAAAAAAGAAGAAACAAGTTTCTTTGAGAAGTCAAGATTTAAAGGTTTCAGCTTCGTTCGTTCCTTCGTTCGTTTTTTTTTCTTTCTATCTTTTCTTCTTTCTTTCTCCTCTTAAGAACTACACCGGGAGAACCGTTCGAGATCTGTTACGATTGTTGCAGTTTTTCGATTTCCGATTACCTACGGACCTTCCTTCGAACCTACACAAACCCGAGCTTACGTAACTCTGAAAAGAGCCACACGGATGAACGGATGGATTCCGACGTGTCAGAAAAAGAGGAACTCGTGTTAGAAATGTTTTCTTCAGAGGAAAATCACTTTTCGATACGAGATGATGGTTACGTTCGTTGATGGATCGAGAACGTACATTCCGCGACAATACTTTATCACAATAAATAAAACCATACATCTACGCTGTGAAACCGAATTTCTTCTGCTTCTATATTATACAGAGTGGAATAATAACTTTGTCTACCTTGAATATTTCTGTTATTTGTAATAATATGAAAAAATGATATATACAAAACTTGCACGATAGACAGGGAGAAATGTTGCCTGTGGGTGAAGGAGTTTCACAGATTTCAAGGTCGTCTTGATTTCTTCATTTATTTTTTGTATCGAGAATCGATAGAGTACCACATTCTGCTTAAAAATGTGTGGAGCTTCATATACCCTAACCCTAATAGTTAATCTAATAGATATTATCGAAATAATTTTCAATACGCGCTGACTATCTGGAAGTTAGTTGGTGCTCGAATTGATATCCTTCAACTTGAATATGGTAAGCACGCATTGATATTTATTTCAATAACATCTTGTTAACTATTAAGTTTTCGGTAAATGAAAGTCAATGCATTTTTACGAAGAATTTAATACTCTATGACAGTGATGGGCATTTTTGTCTGAATTGAGACAAGACCGTTCCCACCATAGCGCCCACTGTCCCCCACGAACATCCGCCGTTACCATAGAGCAGGCAGTTCCAACCAGTAGCTCCGGAGCTACTCGAGGCACCTTTCCCGCTTAGGTTCTTCCCCCACTTTTGGACTTCATCGTTATGATGTATAGTGGTGGAAAGCTCCCACCATGAGAGCCGCGCGGCTCGCGTAGCACTTACTAAACGTAGCACTCTAAACTCTACGGCTGTACGTAGCAGTGGGAAGAGGTGCGATGGTGGGGACCTTGTTGTAGTTCTCGGAGGGGAATACGTTGGAAGTCCCTGCCATAGAGGAAAGAAGTGCTTCCACTGATAGCGAGTGCTTCGCTGACAGTGCGCAGACCTCGCGCATGAAAGAGATGTTGGTGGGAGAAGCAGGCGTTTGAGGGGCTCCACCCGTGCCCATGCCTGCTCTATGACGAGGTGACCTCGAAATCTCTGAAATACCTCCATCCATAAAAACACGTACCGTATGAAAAATGGGCGTTAAAATCCTTTAAATTCGGCTTTAAAATTTTCATAAGATCGACGGTATAGTAGTTATTCGAGGTAATCAAGTTAGCTGAAACACACCTGTATAACCTATTTAAACAGTTATTTTCAGAATCGTTTCAAGTCCTAGCTAAAAACTTAATTAATATAACAAATCCTTTCACTATACAGAATACTACAATTCCCGAATCTTTTGAGAGAGCTCAACGTGCTACAGAGTAATTTCGAAATCGCCACAGAATATAAGCTTGTACGAAAAGGAGTGACGATAAAGTAGCACGTTGCTATTCAACGAGCGAAGAGCAATTATCTGAGAGGATGCGAATGTTCGGTACACCTCGAAATAAACTGATTCGCGTTCGGTGTTTTGGAGCCACTCTAAATTCCCGACAGTAAACCGTATCTGACCATAGGCCAATGATGCCCATCGTCATCGTTTCAGTCTCGAAGAAAGGTCCTCCATTTTCATCGACGGTCTCCGAGCATACGCCACGCTTCCGCCTAATGAATTCGGTACTAAAAATATCGGATTTAGTCTGAAGGATGAACTGACCTCGTTCGCGACATCCACCACCAAGTCTTGATCGCTTTTTTCCCCGTCACTTTCCTGAAAGAAAATTACGGTCTCGTTGAAAAACAGAAAGGCAAACATGCGCTGAAAGGGAAACACGATCGCTCGATCACGCGTCGCACAGTGATTCCAAATTAAAATTTAACAGTTTAGGATTAATGTTTAACATAAGATTGTTGGCAGTCGTGGTTCAATGTGAAGTAGAATGCTGTACTTCCGAAAATCCTCATGTTTCCAAATGCTGAAATGTTGTAAATAAGTTCTTTTTTGGATTGTGAAAAGGATTTTCGAAGTCTCGAAAAAAATGTACCAATGTCACACACTACGTTACCGACACAGTTATAACCGTGTTTATTAAATATGTATGTATATTCTACAAATTAATAAAATGTTCCTGAAAACATAATCAAAGTTTCTAACTTCTGTCATTGTAAATGATGTCATGTGGGACATGTTTTAAATTTCATTTCAAGCGCTGTGATTATTTGTTATAAAAGATTCGCTCATTATACTCATTGTCAGTGTCGCCAGATTAAGACTTGTCTCCCACTCTACCTCACCTCTTCTACGACACTATCACCGCATTTCCCGGCGGTGAGCAACCCCAGGCTTCCGCCACGGCGGCCGAGGCACGTGACGTGATGCACGCACTCAATTCGCGTTGCGTCTGCATTTGCGTCGTTACTATCCCGCTAATGGCAGAGAGAGGGTAACTGTATTCCCCTCAATTTCCCTTCTCAGGTGACTCTGGACCAGTGATGGGAACTCCGTGAGCGCTGGGCGAAAATATTACCACCACTCTGACGTACCGTCTTCCCCTACTTTCCTTCCACCGCGCACGCGCTACACACAAGCGTACCTCTACTCTGTCCGTGTAGAGTAGAGCTACGCTTATGTGTAGCGCGTGCGCGATGGAAGCAAAGTAGGGGAAGACGGTACGTCAGAGTGGTGGTAGTATTTTCGCCCAACGCCCACGGAGTTCCCATCACTGCTCTGAACTGCGTAGCAGGCGAAAGGAGGAGTCGCACTTGGCTCGCAGGCCGTGATATATGTATTTAAATTATAAAAGCTCATTTTATAGGAAATAATTGAATAAATTACCTTAATGCAACCACATATTATTAGGTTGGCAACTAAATCCGCGACCTTCTGTTTTGTGTTTTTCCTTTTGTTTATAAGTTTATAAATTTAATAAATTAATACCATTCGGTATTAATCTACTCTACTCTACTCGTCAGCCTACTAACAGCCAAAACATAAAAACTCGTGTAAAATAAAAAATACTTGTCTACATATTTTTATGCAAAAATGATCAACTTCTACCACCAAGGAATTAAAAAATTACTCGAAATATGGCAAAATATTGTAGAATGAAATCGGTTATATTTCCATTGAAAACTGTTAATTCTGTGATTTAATTAAATAAATCTGTTCAAGAGAATGTGACACAATCCTGTTATTCTTATAAAGCAATACATATGTGAGTTACTTTTTGTGCTCGGTAAGTTTAGTGCTAAATACGGTGACTCACCTAAATATTCGAACACTCTTAAAAAGACGAAAACTTTTTTAATATTGATCCCTACGACTTGGATTTTTTTTTGGAGAATTTGGAACAATGAGATTACTACATGATGCGAAGAAAAATTTAACAAATATTGCAATTGGTTGGAATTGCAGAGAAAATACTAAAAGTTCTATTTCACAACTTTTTAATGTGGGCTAATATTGGACATTTAATTTTTTCATTTAAAATTTTCGTCGAAATCGATTGATGGGGAAAATACGACAGGCACTGAAAGATGTAAGATTCCATAGATTTATTACAATTTGAAGCCAAAAATCGCAAAAAATTCGATTTTCACAATCTTCCAACGTTTGTAGTTCATTTCAACGTTAACTAATTTTGCTGAAATTTTGAAAATGTGTACAATTGACACGGAAAAAACTTATTTTTTAAATTTTCGATATAGGCCCACATCAAAAAGTTGTAAAGTAAAACTTTTATTTTTTATTTTCTCTGTAATTTCGATCAATTGCAATTTTTTCAAAATTTTTTTTCGCGTCATGCAGTAAACTAATTGTTCTAATTTCTCAAAATATCCAAGTCGTAGGGTCCACTATTAAAAAGGTTATCGTTTTCTAACGAAATACGTAAACTGTATTATTATTTTATCCAGCACTGTAAATTCTACAATCTTGTTACTGAGACAGTGTCGGGAAGTCCATTTTAGAGGTGGCTACGAAAAGCATAGCAGCGATTGGTGTAAAGTTCGCTGCCGTATAAAAGGTGCTATAACCGCGACAACGATAGAGACACAGAGGGAACAAATGGTGGGACAAATTTTACACGGTTCGAGTACGCAACCGACACGCAGACCGTTGACTGCGAAAATACCGTGGAACGTGCGATACCGAAATGCATTTACATCTTCATGTGTGTGCGCGCTCGCGCGCCCGTTGACGCCAGGATCGGCTTACAGGCCGCAAATCGCAAGGCCTCGGGTATCTGGCGTCTGCACTCTTCGAACGCCATTACGTTGCCGCGCAATCAGAATGCTTCGAGAAGGTGCGCGAGTGTCAAGATTAATAATATGTCTCTGAAGATGCATCTGCTGGTCGGACACGTCCGCAAAATAGGTCGACACTCTCTTCTGCAACCGTTCGCCGGAAATACAGAGTGAGTCATGAGATCGAAACCGCTCATCGATTCTGTACAGGCTGTTTACGACATGGTGCTGCAAAAAAGCCAGGAACGGAATAATTCTACGGAAAGACGCAGTCCGAAAATATTGTAATAAAATTTGTTTGAACAAGATTCCTTTCTCGAGAAAATCGGCTTTGAAAATTTGTCGGGTTCTCATCCATTAGTACACCTCTCTTAACATGATTTCGTTTAACACTTTGACTGCCATGTTGGTCACGTATGAGTAATGCAATTTTTTTTTATCTTTGAAAATCTTTTATTACAATCTATTAATTTCTTGCCATACGATTTTTTCCACGGCCACAGCGAATAGAATTTTTGAAAGTGTGTATTTATTGTATGCCTAATAACATTCGAATTTAGTAGATCATGTTTAAAATATAAGTCACAAGGCTGGAGCTCGTTTTTATACGGTAAGGGGTTAAGTAAACCAAAGTTTGTTGGGATGTACATAGTAAATACAAGACTCTTACAAAAGTAATTGCTATAATAAACCTGGACTTTTCTGTTCCTATATTATGAAATAAGGTAGTTTGATTTTTGTGTCTTTTATAGGCTTTGGTATCTCAGTCAACGTATTAACACGATTTTGTTGACGCGTTTTATTTACATGTATTTCTGTTATTGTAGTGAGAAAACGAATTCATTTATTATATAGTAATAGAAAGCGAGGACAATTAAAATGTCGATTTAAAAAGAAATATTATTATTATTTTAGCTTTTATTTGATATGTTTATTAAAGAAAATGTTTTAGTGAATGCGCTTTTATATTAGTACTAATTGTTTTTTATATCGGCAGCATTAGTTTAAAACAACTTTCATTCTCTGTTGTATGTCAATTCCTTAGCGAGTTGTTTCACATGATTTTTTTACAGTATTTAGCCATAGTGTAAAAAGAGTCCCTGATGTATTCACGAGAAGTAGAATCAGCAGATCACAAATAACAGAATTTTATTCTACGTTTTCGACTTATTTTTCCATACAGATTCACTCGTTTTTCGATTGTATCACCAGATCGGAAACATCCAGTATATTGTGCAGGAGATGGGAGAAAAAGATGGCGGCGGGAATCTTCGTCTTATTGACTCGACTTTTTTCTCGAGCGTAACGATACATCGGAAACGCAGCCCAGTTGAAGGAATATAAGTGAAAAACCTCTGTAAGACTGAAATTTTGTTCTTTCGCTTCCGCTCTGCTTCGAAATCTTTGCAATATGAAATATATAGTTACTTTAGTTACATTAAGCTGAAATCTATAAAATGCAGACATTGGAATATCTAAATAAACTCGCAAGTGATCTCTGTAAGATAAGTGTAGCAAAAAAATATAACAATTGATTAAGAATCAAACGCAAGTTCCGAAAATAAATCAAATTTCTTTGCTGTTCTAAACTAAGAGAAAGAGTTCATAGGTTTAGAAGTTTATTTGTAGGTAAATTATAATTAATAGATTGTGAATTATAATTATTCATAAATACAACTTTGATTCTGTATGTACCTACAGCACTTGTCTGCTTGATACAGAAGTTTTGTGGATATTTTGAGCATTACTTACATTAAAAATTAATTAAAACATCTCAATTGTAGTTTGCAAAATTGTTCATATTTAAAAATCAATATTTCAATTCATTTTTCTTAAATTTTTACGTTCGATCAAGAAAATCGACGAAAACATGGCTTTTGCTTGTTTTTACATGCTTCTACTTGAATAACTTTGTTGTAATTTCATTTCGTCAAAAATCCACAGTGATATTACAAATATGATATAAGTGTAATTGCGTTTTTAAGAAGGTGGCAATAAAGATTCTAAGAAAATTCTCTTATTTTTACTTCTTATATATCTAAATAGCAGACGTAAAGATTAAGAAAGATCTATTGTCATTGAATATACTCTTTCAGTTACTAATAAAAAAAGAAAGTAGCTTGAAGTGTTTACAAATAATTGCGGAGATGTTTCGTTAAAAATATACTTCCTTCGCGTTACAGAGAGGCACCTGTTTGATTAGCGAGTCAAATGGCTCGTGTACAGAAGAGTATTACCACCGGAGAGGAATTTTATTGTCGTCGTGATGAGACGGAATGTCACTTGAGAATCCTATTCTGTGCTTAGAATCTCGTCCTTTGTTCGAGTATTCTGAAACATCCAGAATGTCTCGAGAATGCGGAGTAGCCAAAGTACCTTTAGGTACTGGAAGTACCTGAGGTATCTAGGTTATTTGGAGATTGGAGAGAGATAGCTGAAGGCCTTGAGGAACCTAAAGTCTCCTTGTCATTAGTGCATGCTAAAAAAAAACAATCTAAAATACCCACAACGAAAACACCTGTAGCAAAAGAATCGGTTACAACCAACTGCTACCACCGTTCTTTAAAAAATAATTTAACCTCATCAGGGATACTGACATATACCTATGCGTATATTTTCTTTGTTAATTTTCTTAAATTAAAATTATTCTAAAGGAAACAAAATCAAAATTTGTTGGAGAACAACAGAATCATTACAGAATCTCTGAACGATAAAAATAAAAATTCACCGTGTGAAAGCACTAACAATATTTTAATAAATCAAGAAATTATTATATGTCCCTTCTTTCTCATATAATTTTTCTTTTTCCATAGTGGCATTACGAAAGAAAATACAGGAACAAATACGAAGCACGATACACTTTATAAATGTAACATTTCTTTTCTTAAAATTTCTTAAAAAGATAGCAAAAAAGAACAAAACTTAGAAAAAATTTGGCGTGTTTAAAAGTGCTCAAGACGATACGCAAACTCAACAACAAATGGCAGAGAAGTTGAATGTTGATTAACAAACAATTTCTGATCGTCTGCATGCCATGGGAAAATTAAATTGTTTTCTTTAAAAAAAAATTAAGAATTATTAACCGGTACACCTGGTAAATATTGATCATTTTTCGAAAATAAAAAATTTAGTGTTTAAATAATGTCTAGACTCACTGTAGCTACTGTTCGTTATTATGTGTCATCCGGCGTTAGGGGAAATCCCCCCTACCATTTACTATCAACAATTTGAAATAATACTTTTTCCCTGTTGGAACAATAAGACGGCCGGAATATTCGTAAAGTCTATTAGAAAATTCGTTGATCGAAAACTTCACAATTTAAGCATGCGAAATTTTGTTCCGTCCATATTGCAAGTTACGATACGGCAAAGCCCCTGCGCAAAGACGATTACTACAACCAGGATACACGTATGAACGTTGTTTCACGTAAGACGATAAACAACGGTGAACACCGGCGAATGGTAAATAACGTGCACGGCTAGGAGAGTGCAATTTGTAATTCACGTATCTTTCATCGTTTATTTACCAGTTATCGCTCAGTTTCTACAAGCGGCTCATTCCCGGCGACCAGCCCCTCGGTGCGCGGTGTGTAACGAGCTCGAAGCGGGTCGCACGGGAGCGGGTAAGTTATACATGTAGTATAACTGTTATATGAACGCGAAACATTCCAAAGCGCTGCCGTACCGCCCTGAAACGTTGTCAGCCTTTAGCAAGCGTGAATTGGCTATCGATTCTATCATTAATTGCATGCAAAATTAATTGAACCTTTATGTTCCAAATCTCAAGTAAACCCCCACTAACGTATACAATGTTATTTTATCATAATCCTTCCCTTCAGTCATGTCACCTCTCGTTGCCTTCAAGCAAATGTTTCCAGAAACTAAGTTGTTCTAAAAATGTCAACCTTGTTCTCCTAATTCTTTAAATACCCTCCGGTTACGGATTTTTATTCGGTCTCATTTTAATTCGAGCAATTCTTATTCGTAGGGTAATTGCACCTAATATGGAACACCATTGAGTCATAAAATTAATCAGCAACAATATAGATTATTCTGTTAAAAACAAAGAACGATCATATTCACATTGGGGTTTCAGGTGAAAGTCCGTTGTTGAATGCGAAGGTGACCATTATTGGAAAGCGTATAAAATTGTTTGTTAGAAGGGTTATATGTATAGTGAAAATTTTTACTGAAAGCGATGTTTACTAAGTTAAAAAAAATATTACTTTTACATGATTTACTATTAAATTCAAGAAGAATTTAACATTAGATTTATGTATTGCCATCTTAGTACATTTGTGATTTAATTGTCGAAATACGTATAGTCCGTCCATCAGGACATGACAGTGATTTTCGACAGTGGGGTACAGGGGGACTGCGAAACACCACTCTAGACGCCAGGCTGCGGGCCCCACTCTTACGCTTACGTTCTGGCGGGAACGGGCGACATAGGCGCTCAGCGTCGCTATATCTTTCTGTTCCAGTCACAGTAATATACGCGTTTCCGTCTTTGTCGCGCGATTCGGCCAATAGCGGTAGACGTGTAGCGCGTAGAAGGGAGATCACGTGGTACCTACAAGTTTCTCGCTGCCATCTCCTGATGGACGGACGGTATGTACCCAATATGTAACATTATAATTGAGTACGTAATATGAAACATGTTTCATATTGATTGCATGATTTTTTTGTGACGATAATTTTAATTATAATTTTGTGGTGATAAAACTTTTTGAGATTTAATTATGATTTTCGTAGGTGTTCCATGTTAGGTATCGTTTTCTACTTTCCTACACTTTCTACTCTTTTTTTTACATTTTCTATAAAAACTTCGAGATAATTAAACTTTTGTATAATTAACTAGTAACATGCGAATAGTTATGAATTTTGTCGTGTTTTCGCGTTTGTTACATTGAAAAGCATGTATCTACTTTTGGCAAGAATTCAAAATCAGTTGATCCATATTAGGTGCAGTTACCCTACTCTGATATTTTAATAAAATGCATCACATTACAACATAATCGTATCGTAATATGAAATTTAATAGTACCTAAAATAGAATAAGGATGAATTTTAATTTGAATAATATATGAGAGTCAACTAGACTGAATCATCGTGCAACTTTCAATTTTTAAAGGTACATTTTATGAAAATTGGGGCGACGAGAAAATCTGTTTTGTTAATTACAATATGCTTTATTGTAAATGTAGAAACAACATAATTCATTGCACTGAAAACAAGAAAATGTGGAATTTATTGTATTGACTCGTACATCACGTTAAACTTTTAGTAATATGAAAATTGTTTCGAATTATGGTATTGTAATTGCTACTACCTTTGAAAAAAATTATTCGATCATGCAAATCAAGTATTTATCATTGTAATTATTCATATTTTCAATTTGGGAAGTATTTCCATTAACAATAAAGACAAGTGCAATGATAAAACTTGTCATACATAAATAAAATATTAATATAAAATTGGATATGTTCGTTTCTTCATAATGTACAGAATGAGCAGTTAAATACTGATTTAAAGAAGGTTTTAGGTATTCCCACGCATTCAGAAGCATTACAAGGTCTTGTAATACTAAGTCATACTACTTAAATTTCTTTATAATTTTTACATAGAGGTAGACTGTTTACAATTTTATATCTGGTAAATGGCAAAAGAATCCGTTGTTTTATTAACATTTTTTTAAAGTATCATTAATTCTTATATCATACTTGTCTAATATACATGCAATACTATTTTTCGTATTTGATATACGCTCAAATAATTCGTTCAACAATCATATTCACGATTTTGGTAGAATATTTTCTGCCAAGGGTAGTCATAGTGTCTCAGAGCGAAGAGAAATAATTTTCTCACATTTTGTAAATTCACAAACGTGCAAATGTATAAATATCCAGAATATATTGATAAATCCTTCCTAAAAATTGGGGAAGTTTTAAGTTTAGAAATAAATATTCTCTGATACTTATGTTAGTACTTCTTCCAAAATTGTGATCAATTTTTATTTGTAGTGGTTCTATCAATACACGCAGTCGTCACATCGGATGTATTTTCTTTTACTAAGAATTAGATAATTTAGAAAATTAGCACTATTCAAAGAAATTAGATTTTTCTTATTTTTCGATTTAAAAATTTTTCGAATGAAAAATGCATGAAAGGTTCTACACCGTTCGTTCGTGATTCGTAGTTTTCTTTTGCGTAATAATGCAATGTTTGGTGGGGGTAAAAAGGGAAACATAAATACGGTGCAGTTGAGTTACGAACTTCTCTCAATAAATTTATCATCGCATTAACATTCCCGTGCTGATACGGGCGCGCTTAACCAAACTATAAATAAAGACTTGAAAAGAAGGGAGAATTATGCATCAAGGGCCATTTAATTTTCGCGGAAACTTCTCGTGAAGCTACGCACGCGAGCCCACGCAAACGAGCCGCATTTTGTAAGAATTTAAAACACCGCGGGGTCGTATCATTCTTCTTTAACACTAGCAACAAGACGTTCCTGATTTTATCTTAGGAGAGCAACAACGTTAACCCTGCATATAAATGGCGAAACTTCCAACCCGCGAAGTCACCTAAATTTCATCTGCAATTAATTTTTCTTAACTATATTTCCTCACCGCTGGAATCGTTACAAAGTCTCTCAGACGAGATTACAAATATACTGAATAAGATTTCTGAAAAATTATTTGCATGACACAAACTGTAATTTATTATGTGAGTCGTTCAGTATGACAGTGGGGTAACTCCACTTTAAAAAAAATTCAACTTCATAGTGTTCTGGCTTCTAATTAACCGGAAACAATAGTTTATCATTAACTTACCATTGTACTGTTATAAATTATTATTAAATTAATCAATATGATATTTGTTGGGAACTGAAAGTGCAAAATCATTTACCATGAAAGTGGGACAACTCCATTAGCTATGAATTATTGTCATACAATTAGTCGAATTGCAAAGTTCCTTCATTGCAGATGACGTATAGGTGAAATTCACTATAACTGCATCATCATTTGGTGATTAGGATATAGCTACAGACACTTATATTGATAAGCTGTGTTCAATTTTTATGAAACTACACGTTTCATTCAGTGATCGACAAATTAAAAATGTTTGACACTTTTATTGATAATTTTGCGTTAACCTGTGATACCAGTTATTATAACGAAGATATAAGAAGTTATTACATATACCGATAATGATGATTCTATATTTTGAATCAGCTACAAGTCTGCTACTATTTTATGTTTTAAAAATAAAGTCCATAATTATAAATAGGCGAAGAATTTTAAACTCGGAAGACAACGATGATTTAGATCGGGGATGAGCAACCCGCGGCCCACCACAATTTCCGGTGAGGCCTTTCAAAGATTTTACATTTTGACTTTTAAAAATTCCTACAGTGTCCCGCAGCCTCATTGTACCCTAGGCGTGTTAACTTAATTTTTGGAAATGACACCGACATCATAGATAGGTATTGACGCCATCATTTTTAAAAATTATGCATCGGCATTTCTTGGTATGAAATGTTACGCCGGGCGGCTTCGTTTGACGCTACGCTACGCCACGAAAATAATTAAATGTCTCATTCAATAATCTTTTTCCACATATATCTTTCGCCGTTTTTGAATAGTATTTCTATTAATGAATGTTTTATTTCTGTAAGTTTTTATACTAGGTTTATTTTGTTAATAAAGAGATAATTTGAGTTCATCATACAGTGTTTGTATTATCATAATTTTTTTACATGCGGCCCGCACAATATTTTTAAATTTATAGCTGGCTCGTTGTAAAAAAAGGTTGCTTATCCCTGATTTAGATAAAGAAAAGAGACATTTAAAAAAAGTCAACAGAAAAAGAATTATTGTACAACCAAAATCATCATCGGATGAATATATGTGATTCTAAAAAGAACGAAGAATACTGATGGCGGAAAACTAAATTGGCTACAAATATGCTGTCTGAGAGTTTTAAAGAGTGCACCTTACACTCTTTATTATAAAACATCAATCAAAAATTATGTGATGTTTGTTTCCAATAAACAATGAACAATGTTGCAACGAACGAGATTCTACTGTATTTCTCAGCTTTTGCGCGTGCGCTAGCAAAGTTACATATGATTTTGAGGCAAGTTCTGAAAATAAAAAAAAAATTGGTGTGTGCTTAGGCCACATGGCTGAAGTGAAACTTCTTTCTTTAATTTTTTTTCGAATTTTTGTTAACACTTTATGACATTTAATTTTCTATGATTCTATTATTGAAACAATTGGCTTGTGATAGCTAAAATATGATATAAATATTTTTGATTCCATTTTGTCTAAATGTCTTGCAAATACTGCATCGAGAGATGTTCCTGATCTTGTTGTCGCTTCATTAAGATTATTTACCATTTTCAATCTTAATTTACTTCTACAAAATTCTATTAATAATTTTGATTGTTCCGATGCAAAGTTCACGTTAAAATCTCCACTGAGCATCATCGGAATTTTATCATAATCTTTATTAAGTAATGCCGAACCCTCAACCGTATATGCTAATAGAATGAAATTTCGTTTCATCATTTTATCGTTTCATTGCCAGATCGGTTTTACGCCTACCGCGTAGAGGTTTTACGCCTACCGCGCCTAAAGAAGTTTCACTTCAATAGAATTGAATTTCGTTCCATCGTTTCATCGTTTCATTGTTTCATCGCCAGATCGGTTTTACGCCTACCGCGTAGAGGTTTTACGCCTACCGCGCCTAAAGAAGTTTCACTTCAATAGAATTGAATTTCGTTCCATCGTTTCATCGTTTCATTGTTTCATCGCCAGATCGGTTTTACGCCTACCGCGTAGAGGTTTTACGCCTACCGCGCCTAAAGAAGTTTCACTTCAATAGAATTGAATTTCGTTCCATCGCTTCATCGTTTCATTGTTTCATCGCCAGATCGGTTTTACGCCTACCGCGTAGAGGTTTTACGCCTACCGCGCCTAAAGAAGTTTCACTTCAATAGAATAGAATTTCGTTCCATCGTTTCATCGTTTCATTGTTTCATCGCCAGATCGGTTTTACGCCTACCGCGTAGAGGTTTTACGCCTACCGCGTCGACGTTTTGCGCCTAGCGCGCCTAAAGAAGTTTCACTTCAAAAGTAAACATTTTGGACAGCAAAAAGTTAAGGGGCTTTCAGTGGATAAAGTGTTAAGATTTTTCACGTAATTGAATGCAAAAACAAAATTTAAAGATGCACGCATAATTTTATGCATACAGTACATTTTGAATGAACAGAATTGCTTCTGGAACAACACACTAGTTTAAAAGCTTGAAGCCTTGATGAATGTTCTCGAGATACATATTTCTCGGTCGATCCACATCGGGTCAAGTGGATGCCCAAAAGAAGACGGATCATGTGTCTAGGGCCGATTAATAATTCAAGAACATTTCGCGGTTTATATCCTAATTACCGTCGAGCTACCGGTGGCAAGCGAAGCGTTCTTTGCGCCACCCTGCGCGCCTTACGAGCCGCATGCAACCAGCTCGAAACGGAGCATACGATAGCATTGCCTTCCTAATGACGTAATATCGTGTACAACGCCCATCCATCCATTATGCGTCTGCTAGAGCCAGGTATAGGTATACGGTATTCCGTGCCGAAGGTGTTCGTGTATACGCACCGTTTACCGACGGGGAGGAACCACCTGTGTGCGTCCCTGGCCCGGAATTTGTTGGGGAAAATTGCCTCGAAAAAACTTTGAGATCACCACTCGCTGAGCATCTTAAAAGTGCTTTTCCTCTAATACAGTAGGCTTTGAATAATCATCAATCTAATCCTATATTTACATTTTTCATGATAGTAAAACAAAAATTCTCAAAGTCGTTTATACAATTTCATACTACAGTAGAACCTCGCTCGTTGCACGAAGCTGGGCCGAAAATGTGTGTAAAAACCGAGATCATGCAATGAATTCGTATGTTACTACGCAACCATCACAATCCCCACCAAAAGTTCCAGAACTAACAACTCGTGGTGGGGATCGCTAGCATGCAACGAACGAGGATTATGTGCAATAACTAAGGTTCTGTGGTATAATATAAAACCAAAATGAAAATACAATAAATGAAAATTGTTGTCTTTTGAACTTGGTGAAATATTAAATTCTCTCTCGGAACTATGTTTTTACTGTGAACAAATATAAATGTCAGTTTTATCCCGATTTTATTTTTAATTATTATTACATGAAACTTTTACCGATACATTCGTGACATGTTTCTGATGAAAATGATACTAAACACGGTATAATTTTTGTTTTTAATTATTATTTCATGAAACTCTTACCAAAACATACGTGATATGTTTCTGATTAAAATGATACCAAACGTGGTATAATTTGCATCATATTTACATGTTTAATTGGCGATAACAAGTTTCGGGCGCAACGAAGACAGTGAATGAAAAAGAAAGAGACTAAAAGTCGTACAGTCAGCAAACATCGAAAGCATCGATCGTTGAAACAATAAATGCAATTATATAACTTTTTTATTTTTCATTGTTTCCTTGTTAAACTTTTACCAACGTATTTGTCACATTTTTCTGATTGAAATGAGACCAAATGTGACGTAGTTCGGTGCATATTTGCTTACGCATATGTGTACGTTAAAACATTATTATCGTCAATTAAACAAATAAATATGATCCAAATTGTATCGCGTTTGGTGTCATTTTAATTAGAATAATGTCACGAATGTGCTGGTAAATGTTTCATGAAGAAATAATTAAAAACAAAAACATTTACCATTGTGTTAATATTGACTCTAAAGGTAAAGGAATCTCGAGGAATCTTATCTGTCTCGATAAGTGTAATGTTTGGGACCCAAGGTCGGTGCTTTCATCCCGACAACACTGTACTATATACTAACCTATTTAAACTTTGTTTAGAATATTCGAACAAACAAATATATATTCTTTGTTTAAGTTCAATAATATTTTCTACAAGTGACTTTTCCTGATCCTAAATTTTTTCCACTAGAATTTCCTGCAAGTTCTCAATCAAGTTCAGATCAGGGCTCAATGTCGGCCATTGTAATAATTCTTTGTATTGTCTTATGGGAAATTGCCTTTCCGTCTTCTATTTCAGTTATGAAGGGCAATAATTCGTCGGTGTTACATTTCCAGATATTCCAGTGCATTCAATTTATCCGTCACAAAAACAATTTTACTCTTCAAATTGGTTTTAAATGCCGCTGAAATAATTATTGACTGACTACTATGACGCCGTAATAGCCAATAGCAGTTTTTAAATATTTCATGTAACATAATTTGACTAAATCAATCTCACCAAAGCAAGGAATCTGTGCCAACGAACTCTGGAAAGCAACTGAGTCTATAAATATTCACAAGCCTAATTGTCTCATTTTATAATATTGATCGAATAAGAAATATGTACCAACAGGTGGTAACAACAAACTGATTATATAATATATAGAAGTTCGTACTACCTTATCACAAACATATACCATGATCTTCCGTCGCTTGGTAGTATCGAGAAAATAATACAGAAAATGTGAAATGAAAAATAAGAAAGAGAAGTTGCCATTGTGTCCTATAAATTTGTAAAGATATTTATACGCTATGAATGTATAAAGTTCCACAGTCTAATCTTAACGAATAATAAGACGCTATTTAAATATACACTACTATTCATAAATACTTGGCTATTTGACGAATGCAAAATGGAGTTGTCAAGACATTTGGATCTTGATGTAAATCTTGGATAAATACGTATTAACTATCAAATTCGAATCTATTCTAGCCTGATGTGAGCGAGTGTGTGTGTGATATTAACGAATGTAGATTCTCTGCAATTAGTTAGGAGCATCTCATTCGCTTCGTATTCTAATGCATATGAACTGTATTTTCTATTTTGCAACAAAAATAATCTTTTCCCGTATTGACTACAGAAAAATTATTAAATATATCCACAGTCTGATCAATATGTGTTGAGCAAGTTTAAAGTTTTTTTATCTACCAATTTTCACCATACATTTTTATATTGTAAATGTGTATTAATCAATTCAATGTATTCCTTTATTAAATAAGAACATATGTATTTAGAATAAATTTCTCCTTTCCAGTATTATTAACCCTGAAACTATACATGAGGGTTATTCGTGTCCGAGCAATTTGGAACGGTCTGTACACTTCATGTATTTTGTTTCATACTATTTACAATATATTGTATTTAAACAAATTATTTGTCAAAATCATGTGGACAATCATAATTTTAAAAGCTGGCAAGTACTGCATGAATTTCTTTTTCAAATCTTTTTAAAAAGATTTTTTAAGGAACTACTACTCACAACAAAATACATAAAATATGAAATACCCACGTTGACAGTTTGAAGGTAACGTACAAACGTTTCAGGCAGGGATGGACATTTTTGTCTCAATTGAGACAAAACCGTCCCCACCATAGCGTCCACTGTCCCCCACCAGCATCCGCCGTTACCATAGAGGAAAGAAGTGCTTCGCCCGTCGCGAACAGTGCGCAGGCCTCGCGCATGAAAGAGAGGTTGGTGGGAGAAGAAAGCGTTTGAGGGGACCCTACCCTGCCCATCCCTGGTTTAAGGTGTAAGGGTTAAATGTTTCCTGTGTACTAATTATTGCGTAAGTGTGAGGAATGATAGTACAGATTTTCTCGTATATAAAAAGTAAAACATATATTATCAGTATTTAACAAATAACGTTAACAAATTTTCTTACAAACTTTGTTAGAGTGTGCGAGATTTTCTATATGCTTAAAATACAACATTATGTATGTACATGCATCTTCTTTCAATACATTCCAAGAGGAATGCCGATCAGTGTATAAAGGGCGTGCAGAATCGATTTTATATTATTACGCCATTTTCTATTCAGACTAAAATTAATGCATATTTCGTCGTCATTTTATTCTTTACTAACAATAAACTTTCCTCTATATACAGGGTGATTCGGCTAAGTATGCCACCTAAATTACTTCTGAACTATTTAGCATATGAAAGAATGGTAGCGGTTTCAAGAGTAGCATACAGTGTAATAATTATTTTTTTTCTAATTTGCTATGGATCAAGATATAAAGGTCACCTTGAATGTTCTTATTGTAAAGAGTAAATTATAATCTTGAATAAAAAACTGTGATGCCCGTTACACACAGTCGACCAGTCGCCTATTCTTGATGTATGGTATTCTTGAAACCATACAACCATTGTTTCAACCGTTTGTTTCATATACCAAATAGTTTACAAGTAATTTAAGTTGCACAATTATTTTTCTAAAGTAAAACGAAAGACGAGTTTTCACTGTTTATTTATTTATTCGATGATGTTGCGACCATATTGTTCAATGATTTTTTTTCCGTTTTTCTGGCAGTTTGTAGATCCCATGTTCGTAAAATTGCTGTTTCCATTAAGAAAACTTGAATTATATTATTTTTGACTCCTTCAAGTAAAATGATCTTTACACCGCTTAAAAAGTGTTGAAGCGAACGAAATAAATGGTAATACGATGGTACATTCTCTGTGTAAACAGCATCCAGCTTTTCCCTTGCTTGTATTGCAGTTTTACCCAATGCGGTAATAAAAAAAAGTAAAATGTGACGGGAATGTTCACTTTGATTTTTCCTATCGGGTGCGACAACTAAAAAATACTTGAAAGGTTATAAACCAATATAAGGCACGAAATGACGTCCGAAAAGCTAGCTATCAAGATATATAATGACTTACAATAAGATTATGTAATAATAATTGGAAGAAATGTCATTTCTACACGAAAAATGAAATTACTTTCCGAACAAATCCCATAGATAGGCAGTTACCCTGTAATTTTGAACATTATCCTATTAGTATTAGGGTTTTGTTAAGCGCCACGCCAGCATGTGACAAAATTCTAAGAAATCGAATCAATTTTTTAATGTAACCCGTTATTGATAAGTCAAGATTTATTACAGTCACTTCTTGTTTAACTTTCTTATAATTCGTAGGTCCAAACAAAATTTTGATTTACTTCGCCTGTCAGTCTACGAAATTACGTAGAAATCTAGTAAAAAAATTTGTGTCAGTCACGTATGACTGACGTGGCAGTGAACGTTGTGAAACAAGTGAAACGTTGAAACCGCACACCTCGGAACACAATTTCACTAGAAACGCCTTTATTTCTAAGAATCCTTTAATTGCGATATCGACCAAAACAAAATCAATCGCACTGGAACCAGTCTGGGTTAAAGGACGAGTGGAGAGGCTGAGGGCTCTCGCAGGTGCCAGAGTATTAGAGGAACTTCGTTAACGCGATTGTGATGCGGATCAATCGGGTTGCGGTTGGTAGGAAAATTTGTCGCGACATGCTTACAGGAAAATTAGCGGCTTGCGAATTAGTTCTACCAGTTGCTGTCGCGGCCAAATTAGCCGGACCTGCGATGGAGTTCGCTGTACTCGTAGGGAAATTAGCGCGACTTGCGGTTAGGTGAGTTGCGTTCGCGATGCGGGGGGCACAACGAGGGCGAGGCTGCGGTCACTGAAAAATTAGCGTAACTAACACGATTTGCGAGAAAGTGGACGACGATCGGGGCAACGTGCCAAAATCTATGCGAACGGACTGCGCGACCCGTAAACGAAAACTTGCCCGCAAGTTTCTTAACAAGAACTGCGTCCCCGATGCGTCCCGGTCCCTTATGCAAATCGGAAGACACCCCTTCAACGCCTGTCCCACGGGTCTCCGACAAAAGAACCTGCGACCATTGGTTTATGAATTCGAGATCAACCGTTTCCCAGGATTCTGGAACAACAAAACATGCAAATTGAGTTCTATATAGACTCAATGCTCCTTAAATCCTTCAACTGTGCGGACCACTAAAGATGTCGGACCGTATACCTGTTCAACTAATTACCTTACGGGACATTGGTTTGTTAACGTGTTTGACCCTTGTGCTACTCGTCGAACAGATTTTTCGAAAGTCTAGGATACGAGTCGAGGAAGGGATGGTAAAGCGGCCTCCTGTTGGTAATACGAACTCATTATAATTTTTAATATTACAACGAAGACCTTTAGCGGAGAACGATATTATTTGTTGCGTCTACTGGATTTATACAGGGTGTCCCATTTAAGTTGAGTTTGAAAAAAGATGTGGTTTAAAAAAAACAAACTGACACATGTCCTTTAATGTTACGAGTGGGGAGTCAAATGGCACTACTAGTTTTTTAATGCGTGGGCGTATTCAAGGTTATTTCAAGGTCATTTTGTTTTTTTTTTATCATAAACACACATTTTTTTATTTAGGAATCATATTGTACGTAAAAAATGCACAACTTTTGTTTGAAACATTTTTTTGTAAGTTCGAAATTTTGCTTTAAGAATGAAGTTTGCCCTTTAAAATATATAAATCGCGTTAACTTCTATTTAATGTAACTTTTTTCCTTGCAGAATTTTGAAGAAACAAAAATATGTCAACTATTATTTATAATGTTACGTGTTTGCTATTATCGATTCCGATTCGATTTTTCAGAAGATCATTCTTTTGGAAAAAGATCGATCTTTTGAACCGATTCTTTACACCTCGATTTTTTGGGGAATCGATGCTTTGCTCAATAGTCAGTCTGAAAAGAATCGACTTCTTGTTTTTAGCAGACTGTCCAATACGATTCCTTAATGTACCATCGATTCCATTATTTCCGAGAGTCGCAGGACGATTCTTCCGTAAAGAATCGATTCTCATAAGTAATGGAATCGGTGGTATATGAAAGAATCGTATTGAGCAGTATGTTCTTACGATAAAAAGATGGTCGATGGTTCTTACAGAATCGATTCATTATGATTTTTTGGATGAATCGATCCTCAGATGCTGATGCCGATTCGAGAATCGAACATTTCTACTATTACTCTGTCAATCAAAATTCTCTTCACGTACCGTTTGCCAAGATAATAAAGATAATAAATAAGTACGAGAATTTTGTCGTGTGTTATCAGCTATTCTTATCTAGCTTCGTAATTCATGGAAATATTAATTACAATCTGTTTTTGGAAAAAGTCTTCTGAAGTAATTTGTAACATACAATATGCAAGAAAAATACGTTTTGGCAATATAGATTTGTATGGTTTTAATAGTGTCTTATATTATAGTATTGTCGCACAGTGTAACTTTAGTAACTTACCAACGTACAGTGGCCCACAAAAGTGTTCGTACGCCCTTTAAATCAGAATAACTTTCTTAAAATTTGACCAAACCACTTGAATTTTTTTTAGCAATTAGAAGCATTGATTTAGTAAATCACGTGCAGAAAAGATTTTGAAAACATTGCAATTAGTAGGAATTACATGAAGAAATAAAAATGACACTTTTTAAAACTTCTTTATTTTAGCCCATAATGAAAATTCAAAATATGCCTTTTGTAGATCTATGTTAGTTATGCATATGCTGAAAATTTCATCGAAATCGGTTGACGCAGAAAAAAACTACGCGCATGGAAAGATGTAAGAAACTATGGATTTTAAGCAGAAACTGACCAAAAGTCGTGAAAAACTGCGATTATCATCACTTTTAATCGCTCATGTGTTTGTTGACAGATTTCGATGAAATTTTCAGCGTATGTTTAAATAACATAGATCTACAAACCCCATATTTTGAATTTTCATTATAAACTGAAATAATAAACTTTTAAAAAGTGCCATTTTTATTTTTTTATGTAATTCCTACTAATTGCAATTTCTTCAAAATCTTTTTTGCACATTTTAAAAGTAAATCAATGCTTCTAATTGCTCAAAAAATTCAAGTGGTTTGGTCAAATTTTAAGAAAGTTATTTTGATTTAAAGGGCGTACGAACACTTTTGTGAGCCACTGTATGTCAAATCAACGGTTCCCAATTTTGTATTTTAGAATTATTGAAACTATAAACATGCATTTATAGGAGATGATTATATAAATTTCCTTATTTAAGCTCATATTGTCATAAAACTAAATAAATTCAGACTTTCCATTTTAAAACATATGCAAATCCTAGAAGAGAAAGAAATTCCTTTTTGAAACATGCATAGATCTGTGTGGTTTTACATAGTTTCTTATACTATTGTCTTGGAGTGTAAGTGTGAAGAGTATCCAACTCGCAGAACGTAGAGCCCTGTCCACAGTTGGAATTGTATTTAACTCACATGCAACTTCTTGTCCGATCACAGCGTGAGATAAATCTAGCTCACGTGACATTCGATGTGTTAACCCTTTGCACTCGGAGCTATTTCAACTAAGAAATCAAACATTTCTTCTAACCTAGAATATTTCCATCGCACGTAATTTTTTTCATTATATGCGTACGAAACTGATATAGTACGTCATACAATATTTAAATGTTTAGTAATTTATTACATATAAACAATTTGTAGCGGCGCCTCAAAGTCGCCATTCGAGTGCTAAGGGTTAATATTTCTTCGTGAATCATAGTGTTCTTATAGGCCACGATAGCTGTTCCGCGAGTAAGTCTCCGCGACATCTCGACGGGGAAAACAGCGTCGGCAGTTTCCGCGGACAGAATCGGACTAAACAGAGTTTCTAGTCGGCCGAGCACCGGCGGAAGGCCAGGACAATCAGTCGAGGTCGAGGAACGATGATCGCGGGGTCCGGCGTGATCCAGGCGAGATCGGTCACGCTCGGGGTTTGCGTTCCAGCCAGCAGCGTAACGGCGATTCCGTCGCGATTCATTTCCGACAAGGACCAGAGTGGCGGTTCTAGAGCTGCTACGGACACGCAATAAATTTGTGTACGAGCGATGAGTCTGTGTAAATAGAAGCCAGTGTGGTGGTATTGATTTCAGTGGTATTACTCGGCTGGTGGAGGGCGCTCAAGGATGGTGGAAGGTGGTCGAGTAGGATGGAGGAGAACGAAGTGGTGGGCAGGGGGAGGGTGACGGTGGCGAGAGGGCGGAGGGTGAGAAAGGGAAGGAGTAGACGGAGAAAGCGGAAGGAGAAGGAGGCGGAGGGTGTCTTCCACCCCTTAACCTGCTCGTTCTAGCGTTAAATATGATACAAATGTTATCATCCCTTCTATTCTGTTCTCCTTCCACGAACCACCCCTCGCGCCGAGAACCACCGTCGACTATCCTTCTCTTTGCACCAGCTCCGTTCTCTCTTCATCCCCCGTCCTTCACAGACTCTCCTGTCCCTTTCTTTCCACGACTGTGCTCGCGTTCTACCCTTATTCGCTGTCTCCCTCTCGCAACCCAACGCAAACCGCTTTCTCCGCCAGCTTCTTCCCTCGTTTAACCCAGCATAGCGGGGATGACGGTATTAAGGGCAGCTCTATTATTCGACCACCCAACCACTCGACTCTTCGTCTCGAGAATCCTCGAATCCTTTTTTTCCCTTCCTCTCCAATCTCCTTTTCCCGCCAGCCCTTCCGCCCCTCCGTCACTGTCTCTTTCACCCTTCCCCGTCCATCAGCCGCCCCTTACCCACACCTTTCGCTCTCTACCCCCGCCTCTCTTACGTATACAATGTTCCGCGTATTTTTTCCCGGCGCGGCGCTTCGCGTCGCTGCCGAACCCAACCTCGGAGCCTTCCCCCTCTCCCCCGCAACCCTCTCTTCGCCGTCGTCGTCGCCCAACCATCCTTTTGGGTCCACTGTAAACAAACGCACGAGCGCAAAAGAAGAATCGAAGGCTTTCCGGCCTGCCATTCTTCGTCCCCTCGTTTCTACAACGTTCTACGAACCCGTTGCTGTCCGGCGACTTTCGAGAAGTTAAGCGATCGGGACTGTGCTCGAACCGATACGACCACTTTCCTCCGGGGAATAAAATTATTTCAACGATTGCACTTCGGGAAACGGTGAATCGATACTGATTAGACTTTACGCGACGTGGTCGGACTTGCGGGTTTTTCAACCATTTCTCACGCAAGAAACAGTGTCCGGTTAACGGGTAACGTCTGTTTTCTTTTAACACTTAACGCGTAACCTAACTCGAAGCTGTTTTAACACGTTCACTGCCACGTCGATCACATGTGGGTGACACAATTTTTCGTCGAGTGTTCAACATTAATTCTCATAATATCGTTGCGTATTCCTTTTTCTGATAATTCTAACAAATCAAAAATACTGTAAAATCATTTTAATTCTACTTGAAACAAATAAGACGGGCCTGTAGAATAAACTTTTCTCATACGAGGCTTTTTTTCGAGAAAATCGACTTTGAAAAACCGTAAAGTCTGCGTGCATAGTGTTTGTATGAAGTAGAAGCGGTAGGTCATGAACAGACGCGTCAGACGATTACTATTAAATAGCATGCGTGTTCGCCGAATCTTGAAACTCGATTTTCTCAAAACCAATGCCTCATGTGAACAAATTTTATTCTACATTAAATTTTTTATGTAGACTCCCCGTCTTTTCGGTTGTACCACCGGGTACCGAACACCTTGTACAATTGGTTAACACGTCTCAATGCAATGGGGGTCATCAGTGACTGGCGCTATGGAATTATTTAAGAATGATTGTCGTAAACTTAATGTCACTGAATATCATTTTATCAATGCTGAAACGAACTAGATTATAGTGTAAGGTGAGAATTTAATTATTATTATTATTTAATATTATTATTTAATTAAATTTAATTAATTATTAAGTAACGAATAATCCTTATTAGTAGACTGTAGATCTTTATGCAAAATAGAAATTGTTTGCATCAATTTCAAGATACACGAGCCAAATAGAAAATGTGTGCAATACATTGATGTTCTTATAAATTGCATTTACATTGCACTTAGTCATGTTTGTCATAAATGCATACAGTCAATTCTATGAATGAAACAAATGGATCTTGCGTGAGATGTATCAAATTCCCATGGCAGTCAACGTGTTAATAAACCTGTATTTGAAAACGTAACCGCTTGTGTTTTATTTTCGAATTAGTCAGAAACTTTTGCAATCGCTTAATATTAATACAGAAAATATAAAAGAAAATACAAATGCATACAATCAATTCTATGAATAAAACAAATGGATCTTGCGTGAAATGTATCATATTCGCATGGCAGTCAACGTGTTGAAAAACCTGTATTTGAAAACGTAACCGCTTGTGTTTTATTTTCAAATTAGACAGAAACTTTTGCAATCGCTTAATATTAATACAGAAAATATAAAAGAAAATACAAATGCATACAATCAATTCTATGAATAAAACAAATGGATCTTGCGTGAAATGTATCAAATTAGCATGACATCAACGTGTTAGTAAACCTGTATTTAAAAATGTGTTTGTGTTTTATTTTTAAATTAGGCAGAAACTTTTGCAATCGCTTAATATCAATATAGAAAAGATTTAGAAGTATCTCGAGAAAAGGAAGTGTTAATAAATTGAGAATTCGATAAAATTGCAGCCGTTTTAAAAGAAAAGTATCGGTGAATGTTCTGAATACAACGAATCATGAAATACTTGGCAGAAACATTCAAGAAACGAAGAAAACGGAGGCTCATCTTTAAAATTTGTAGACAAGTCTCAGTTCGAGGATTCTAGGTAGATACTCCAGCCTTCTCATCTCGGGTTAGATCCTTAAGGAAACGTGGAAGAGCAGAGCAAGCTGAAGTTTCCCCAACAGTCGGTCATTCTTTCTTTTATCTGTGCGCTCGGCCGTGTTAACTTTGACGAAAGTTGGAGGAGTGCGCTTAAAATACTTATTTTTCTCCGTGTTACTTAATCATTCCCGATCGATGAACCCAAGAAGACCGTAGGCCACGATGCGTCGCCGCGAAACGGCACGGGACACATTTAAAAAAATAATTGTTCGTAGTGCTGAATGCAGCGAGGATTCCGGAAATCGCTGCTCGAGAGCATCCTGCTCGCTGAGCAGGAGCTCACAAGGAGAAGACGCGGTCATGGGGCCTCAGATTTTCTCGAAACTTTGCATATTGGTAGATTTCGTTCTCCTGTTTATGAAAATGTAGCATTATAGGCGTCGATACTCAACAACTTTTGAGATACGTTAAGATTGATGAAGTTAGTGTTTCCTTCATATTATGTTCCTTTTCAATAGAATTTTTATATTTTGTTTCCTATAGATATTATGAGTGTATTTTTAAAATGGATAAACTGAACAGAAAAAAAAAGAAAAAATGGAAACAAAGGCAAAAGAGATTTGAACACTGGCCTTCTCGGTAATGAATTTAGAACGTTACCATCACGCCGTTTGACACTTGACAAAAACTTCAACCAAAACTGTACTTAACAGCTTAACGGGTATAATGAAATTTAAATTGTAAATATCTCAAAACTTGTTGAGTATCGACGCCTATAATGCTATATTTTCATAAACAGAAGAACGAAATCTACCAGTATGCAAAGTTTCGACAAAATCTAAGACCCGATGACCGCGTCTTCTCCTTGTCAGTGTGCGCTCAACTATCGACGACGCAGATTGTATAAGCGATTATTAAATCTAAATATTACCACGCTCGTGTAATTGTTCACATTCTGACATTTCCATAAAACCGCCTATTACACTGCATTGACCAAAGTTTGGCAACATTTAAATATCGTCTTACAGAAGTCAGAAGTTTTTCCATTTTACAAGGGGAAGGCACGGTCATTGCACTTCCTTTTGGAACTACAGTATGTGGGGGCGTACTGCTTATGTAGAACAACAGAACCTATTTGGGTTTTTTCAAAATGGGCCTTCGTTTTTTGAATATTTTGATTTAAATTTGTTGAAGTATCTAGTAACCCAGATCATAGGATATACACGTAAGAAGTGTATGTAAGTACGGCGGTAGCTTATCAGCTTATTACGCAGGCCGTTCGAGTTCGACGTGGGTATGAGGGTTTTTCTTTTTCTCAAATTTTTACCGTGGAAATACATCGTATATATTATTTACGTTATCCTGTAAAAACAACCGTACAAGAGAAAATCAGAACAGTACGTTTGCGGCCCATTTGGCCTTTCGCATTATAGTTACGTAATTACGCCCTACGTTGGTTATGATCGTTGGACCACTTCCAAAAAAGGGTGACAATTTTAACTGTTGATCAACCAATACTGCATAAAAGCCCATCAAAATGCTAGCAATAATTGCTACCAGGATGGTCCCATTTAAAAAAATTAAGTTGACCTTCAATTCTCCGCTGAACACCTCCGCTTGAGAAAATGTTTTGTACACCACGTAATGACCCTCTTGAAAGCAAATAACTTGTGTCTCAAACCTTTCATGTCTCAAAAAATATGGAAGTTACTTGACTTGTCTCAGGTGATTTGCCCTGTAATCTTGGAGAACGTAGAAGTTTTGAGTCAGCTTGAGTGAACGATGTATTGAACTTTGAAACTCTGAAACAGTTCCAAAAAACTGAAGAGACCATCGAATTTTTAGAAGCTCGATAGAAGTTTCATCGTTTTAAAGATATTTGTACTTCCATCTACTTTCTTTCAATAATTGTCTACTCGAGTTTCAGAAATCCGACGCCATTCTCATTGGGGCTTACGGGATATGAAATCGTTTATTTAAGATTTCAAGAACCTGAAGCAAGGCCCTTTATATTATCTCATGAATGAAACTGTCTACTTCAGGTATTACGTGTCTAAAGTTGCCTCGTTTGAGTTTCAAGAGTCTGATCCTGTCGCCCTTGTGTTTTTCCGGGTATTAAACTGTCTGCCTCTTATTTCAAGAGTCTAAAACCGTTCTCTTTGGAAGCTTCGGATGTAAATTCAATTTCTGGAAATTTTACGAGTGCCGAATCTCCACCCGACCTTCCTCTTATGCAGTCTTGGATTTAAAGATGAATTAGAGTCCACACGACTTTATAAAATCGCGAAAACGTCGAATGTTGGTTTGGCCAGGAACAAAGAAACTTACAGTGGATCCAAAAAGTATCTTACTAATATAATTATTAAAATCTTTATGTCTTCTTTCTAAGGCTTCTTCAGACTATTAACCAATTGGCACTAGTGCATGTTTTATTATTCCTTTTCCGTGAATTAGTATTTTATGTACCGAGGCATACAATACTTATACAATAAAGATTTATGCAATACTTTGCTGCATTGTAGGTATGTTTCTGAAATTTATCTAGGTCCATTTCGTACGAAAATGAAATGACTTGCAATATTACGTGAAATTTTTTAATAAGTAGTACATCTATCCCTGTTATCCTGGCCGTAAGTTCTGGATTTGAAAAAAAATCTTCAGTATTTCCATCATTCGTTGATCCCCATCCTTGCTTTACTATGTTAACTAGTAATCCCATTTTTATCCTAAATTCCTCTTGAACGTGTTTTTCTCTCATTTCGAATTTTTTCAAAGCAGGTGCATTTGCACTCAATTTCTTGAAGGGAATATTATACGAAATATGTAACAGAAATTCGAAACATCGGATCCACGCATGGATAGTATAGAATATAAACAAATATAACAACGCATTACGAATTTCATATTTGTAACAGCATTACAAATCTTGTTATCTACCATCGTATAGCTCATTGAGAGATCAGGCTCTTCGCTTTTTTCTTTGTTACTGCATTCAGTTAACACATTTCTTTCTTTCTGGATTACTGCAGTCGACAATCTATTTGTAGAAGACATCTCTGAAGATGTGGATGCATTAGATCAGGTAGTTCCAACCAGTAGCTCCGGAGCTATTCGAGGCACCTTTCCCGCTTAGGTTCTTCCCCCACTCTTAGACTTCATCGTTATAATGTATAGTAGTGGGAAGCACGCACCACGAGAGCTGCGCGGCGCGCGCAACACTCACTAACTCTACGGCTGTACATAGTAGTGGGAAGAGGTTCGATGGTGGGGACCTTGCAATTCTCGGAAGGGAATACGTTGGAACTCCCTGCATTAGATAAAACTGTATGTGGATATACAAAATCTCGCTCCAACCATGGCTTGTTGCGCTCCAAAAATTGTTTCTATACAATGAGATTGCACCCATATCTGTTTCAATGTATAAACAAATCTTCGCAAACTTATTTGTAATATTTCAGCAGATTCGGGTGAAATATTGACTTTATTACATATTGTCTCGTGCAACGATAAATAATTATTTAGGGGTGCGCGAGTACTCGAAATTTCGGGTTCGGGTCGGGTCAGGAAATTTGGTCAGGAACGGGTCGGAATCCCGAAAGTTTATAAACTTCGGGTACCCGAAAAGGTAATCGGGTCGGGTCGAGTCGGGGTCCCGAAAGTTTGCAATATTCGGGTACTTGGGAGGGGTTCCACCCGTGCCTCTTCACCACCGCCCTAAGAAATTTAATACAGACCTAACCTAAGCTTAACCAAAATTCGTTTCAAGACTCTACAAACCTAACCCCCTCCGTGGGGTAATAATCTAGAAGCGGAATTCTTTACCAATTTTGATGAGCTTTAAATATATTATCTGGAGCATGATTCTGAGCAATTTTTCCTATATATGTTACCGCTGTTCGATCTTGGTTTCCGAGATATTTAAAAAAACTGTTAGGTTCCCTACAACGAGCCCCACCATTTTATACGCATTTTGGTGCTTGAATTTGACGATTTGTACGGCGATAATGGCCACCGCGATCGCAAGACTTACTTGTCTCAAACATTTCTTACTATATCAAAAAATACAGAAGTTATTCAGGTGGCATGTCTTAGGTGAGCACCGGGGAACAACTGTTTTCTCTTTAGAAGCAGTCCGCATTGCTCTCGAGGACAATACTTCAATTGAAGACTATTTATTTGTGTAGACTGCTTTGACTGAACACGTTTTCGTCACTCTTGACCTCGAGGTAGCTAGGACTGGTTGCTCTAGGATCACTTAGACCCGAGAATAACTGTTTATTACAGTTAATTAAGAGGATCAATTGGTAATAGTCGCACCTTGGAAGTTTCTGGTGTCTCTTGCACAGTCTAACCCTCACCCAACTCTGTGTATGTTGATACTTCTCATGATAAGGTCCAGTCTGTGAAGTTTGACAAGTTGTTTATCGGATCTAACGAGTCGACTGAAGTTGGTATTGACTCTGCTACAGTTTCTTCGATTCCTGATGGACTCTATACATCTAAACTAAATCGTCCACGGTTTAGAAAGTACATATGTGCTTTCGCTACCATTTGGATCCGTAAAATGTCTGACTACTATGTTATCATTAAAATTGACTTCCGTATTTATAGCGCTGGAACAATTTCTGGTCTCTTTGCAAATATGGTATTTAAAATATTTACAATTTCTAATAGTAAATTGTAGTCATGATTTTCTTCTATAATTGAATTCTTTTTTGTTCGGTTTTCAAAATTATCTTGTATGTTTGAAACCTCTTATTTTTAAAGAATGAGGTAATACAAAAACTTCCATCGATCAACTTCTGTCGAAATGACAGAATTAAACTGACATGTCAATACTATAATGCTATTGTTTATATTTTTCAGTGTTTCTGTTTATATCTCTTATTGTAGGTATGGGTTAGATCTTATTTTGATAATCGAAAATATAAAATAAAATATTTTTATTTTGGTAATCTAAAACATAAAATAGGATATTTTTATTTTGGTCATTTCAATCATGAAATATTTGAATTTTGCGTTAAATAGTATTTAAAATATTTCTTGACATGAAAACAGATTGAGGAAACAGTTAACATTAAAATTCAAGCAGCCATAACATTTTCGAAGTCAATTTTCTGGAAAACGAAGCTCCGGATGAAAAAATGTTATTCTATATTTTTTTCTTATTTTATCATAAGAGATGATACAAGATTGATACAATTCTAAAAAACGTCTTATTCTATATTTTTTTCTTATTTTATCATAAGAGATGATATAAGATTGATACAATTCTACAAAACGTCTTTTAAGTTTTCAATACAGCTTCCATAAAAAACTTGTAAAAACAACTTTGAATTTTTTCTCTAAAATTCCGATCCAATTGCAATTTTTAAAACATTTCTCTCTGGCATCGTGTAGTAAACTAATTATTTCAACTTTTCAAAAAAATCCATGTCCTACGATCTAATCTTAAAAACTCATCGTCCTTTTAAAAGTGTCCGAATATTACTGTGGGTGACTGTACTTTCTACAATAAAATCAGAACAGAAACATCAAGGTATCGTTATATTTTAAAAAAGATTTATTTATATTAATAATTCCTTTAAAAATTGCGTACTTTGTTAGGTGTTACTTATAGGTTCTTTGTTAGAAAATGTTCAGAGTACTAAGTAAGGTTCTACCAAAACTTTCAAACCGGATAACTATGCAGCGCCGAGATTTTTGTTTCCCGTGAAATGGACAAAGATCTATTCGGGCCGTTATACGATCATCAAGCCTATCTCGAAAATAGCCAAAGACCAGTCCCTCTTTAACGAGCATCTCACCCCCGAGAAATCGGTTTACGTAACAGTCAATGACACCGCAGTCAAAGACCGGACGCATCGAGGAGAATTAAAAACGAAATTCTCAAAGGGCAACAAAGATCGATAAGTTACATCGTGGCTTTCATGCACACCCTTTCAGAAGGGGTTGGGCAGCGTCAGTAAGGCGGCGGTAAGCATCGAGTCCTGCAACTTTTACGAGACAACCGCTTTTATATCTCGCAGCAGAAACGCGGCTGGAAACGTATTAAAGCGATTATCTCGGTTGAAGAAGATACAGTGTCGCGGGGCGGAGGCGGGCGGTCGAGGGGCAGGGGATGAACGAAAGGGATGAAACGATGTAGAACCGACGTTGACGAAAGCTCGGGAACGTTAGGTGTCGCGCTATCGCGGAGAGAAAAAAGAACGCTGCTCGCGGACAATGCCGGTGACGAACGACTTTCTCGGGGGAGGAACGAACGCAACAAAAATACTGTGAATGCTTTAAGTGTCGTAATGGAGTCCGCGATCGATAGTTCGTGAAATGATGGAATTTAACTATCTCGAGGCGTATAGAGCGCTCGGAGCGTGAGGGGTTGGGGGTGGCGATGTAATGCGCCGCTCAAGTTGCGTGTTCGACTACGTCGCAACCTGAAAAATGGATTTTTAGATGCGGGATAAAATGTAATACTTATCTGCAAAGCGGCTCAGTAATGCTCGTGCAAAAAAGGCTCCCTTGGAGGCGAATCAGAATTGGAACGGTGATCGTTCGGAAAAAATTTTGCGTTCACGGTCGTTGATATGTACGTCTGTTCCAGATATTAAAATGTCACCGTGATTTAGAATTTATTTTTAAAAGTGCGACATCATTTTTTGCCTAAGTGCACTTATGTACCTCGTTTCCGTCGCGTTTAAGGAGGAATTTACGGTTCCAGGGTCCAAAGGGTGGAATTTTTGAAATTTAGTTTTAGTCCTTCAGTATCATCAGACCTGGGTCAAATTTTGAAGAACAAATATTTCAAATACTTTGAAAGGTAAAAATATATCAGGACACTAGGGTTGCCGGAATACCTTAGCGAGGAGGGCCAGCAGCTAATAGCACAAGCAAGATGTGGAGGCACAGAAGAATGGAACAGTTATTGGGAGAAAGATGAAAAAAGAAGATGCGATTTGTGCAGAAATAAATTTGAAACACTAGAACATCTGGTGAGGGATTGTAGCGAAGTGGAAAAAAGGAGGTTGAAAGATGTAGTGAGTGGAAGGAGGGACAGGAAGATAGAGGAATGGCTTCAGAAACTGCTTAGGGGAAGGAAAAAGAAAAGAACAGATCAGTAGTGAAAAGGCAGTACAGAGAAGAAGAAGAACACGTAGCAATATAACACAGAGTATTAATAACCAAACAGAAATCAAAGGACAAACGAAAATAGGTATTTAGGTTATATGTTGTAAGTTTAAGATTTTAGGTTTTAGGTTGTAGCCCAGATCCCAAGACGTAGATCCCAGAAGTTAGATTAAGGTCTAAGTTTAGGTAGTAACAAGAACAGAAAGAAAGAGAATGAATGATAAGAATGTGTAAGTGGTATAACAATGAATTGTAAACCAAGTCGTAATTTCATGGCCGGCAAAGCTGAAATAAAGATATTATTATTATTATGTATATTTTAAATACTTTTCTAAACAATTGTTGTTCCACAATTCAAATAAAATACTATTATAAATAAACAGTAAAATTTTTGCAAATAAAATATCTTTGTTTTGATCATTTAAAACGTAGAATAAAATACTTTCATTCTAGGTAATCTAAACATAGAATAGAATATTTTTATTTCGATAATTTTAAACATAAAATAGGATATTTTATTTTGGTAATCTAGGACATAAAATAAATTAAAATATTTCTTAACGATTAAAATATTTAAAATGCAAGAAGCCATAACATTTTCGAAGTCGATTTTCTCGAAAGCGGGGCGTGTAATGAAAAGAAGTATATTCGATATTTTTGATTTATTTTCTTATGTAGAATCAACCACTGAAATAAAATTCACACTATTTTGAGAATCTAACAAATAAAATAATGTTACGAATGTTGGTCGAAGGTGTCGATATCGATGGATATCGGTGTATCGAGTGGTCCCTGTTGGTCATCGTTGTGGAGACGTCGGTGTAACAAGGACAAGAGAAAGTCGGTTGACAGACGTCGAGTTGTGCGGACGTGTCAAACATAAGTACCTCTCCTCTGATAATAGAAGGAACTTTTTATAACAGACTCTTCTATTGTAGTCAGTTATGCCTAAGTCGCGCGGTCGCCCACGCAGCAATACTATTTTAAAAAATGTTTCTAACATATAAAATATTTTATTTTTAAAAATGCGCGTATGATTTCAAATAAAATAGACTGTTTACTATTTACCATTTATTATTTGAAATACTATTTTACCCAGCTCGGCTTCCTATGTAGTTTAGGAAAATTCTTGGTATGAATGAAAAGATAGCAGAGCTAAACGTATTGATACACATAAGAATGACAAGGAGTAGAACAATTGAGAAGTAGTAAAATAGTTTTAGAGCCGTTTCGGGTAATATCAGAGTTGGGAATACCAAAATAGATAGGATAGAGATTTTTGCAAAACACATATTTAAACATTTTCACCAGAACTTGTTACACTCATTTTTCTGGTGGAAAAAGTACAATATAATGCTCACTTGCTATTTACTTTTTATAGTTTTCAAAATGGTATCTTATGTTTTCGCTTAACTCTCTCATAAGCCATAATTTTTGTTATGAGTAGAACAGAATTTACATAACGTGAAACAAGCCGCCAAATTCCTAAATGTAACGATAAATTCACTGTTTTTGAAAAGATTGAGTTTACTCTGATGTGTGAAGTAAGATTAGAAAATCGTGAAATGAAATTAGAATTTTAAGAAGTATTGAAATATTAGTATGTTACAAGCAGGGGACGTTGAAAAGAAGTGGGATAATAAGTTTATTTTAAAGAAGTAAATAGTTCAAATAACAATTTGTCTTAAAATAGACGACAAAGGTTAAAGTGACGAAAATTATTTTGGTTCAGACCATAGCGACATTCATACTGATTAATATAATCTACTTCCTCATTTTTCGTTTTTGATCAGCAGAAGGACCGGAGTCATGTCAACAGTCAACAAATGTTTTTCAAAACATATTGTATAAAAAAATATATAACTGATGTAATTTTGATTATTTTTACTTAAAAAAACATATCCTATGCGCTACAAATACTCATAAACATGTGTGCAAAATTCTAATACAAACAGTTCAACAGTGCTTCTGCAATAAATTCCTTAAAAATCCGTAGAGAAAGTTTGAAACACAATGCAGAGCACATTGATACAAAGCGATTTCCAAAAAGTTTAACTTTGGAGAAAGCACAGCAATGCATTATGAGGATGCACATTATGTACAATATCAACGAAAAGAAGGTCTTTTGTAAAAGTAAGTATCTTCTGAATAATCAAACAGGAAATCGTCAGTGGTAAAAAACTGAAAGCAAAATAAAAAGACTACCGACGAGAAAGAAGCGTCCGCCACCCTTGTTGCAAGAACGGCAACAAGGAAACGTTTCGCAGGAACAGTCGTCCCCCTCTTGGCGTACAAAGAAATTTGTTCCGTCGGCTAATTGATCCATCAAGCTTCGCCGCGCGCGGGCGTGCACAAGTCATCGGGCAATTCGCTCGGCTTTCCGGCTGGCCCCGTTTCGAGAAGCTTTCGCTACGTTTGTTATCCACGAGCGGCGAGCAATTTGAAATAGAGGGCAACGCGGAGGTTCGCGCTGCAAAAACATTTTACTAAACAAAGAGATCTCCGGTGGCGGGCGCGAGAAGGAGCTGGAGCTGGAGCTGGAGCGGCGCCGTTGGAAAAAGAAGCAACGGGACCTTCGTTGCAGGGATCTTTTCCGTCGGCGGTCTCGATGGACCTTTATCGCGCGCGCTCCCGTGCAAACGAAAAATTCACCTTGCACTTTTCGACCCGGCGATGCGGGACGAGGCGGGGGTATTCGTTCTTGTTCTCCCCTACTCCCGGCCTTCCCTCTCCCTCTCTTCTCCCCTCTCTATCTTTCTTTTTCTCTGTCTCTCTATACATGCACGTTGTTTCCGTTTCTTTTCCATCCCTTTTGCTATCCCCTTTCCCGAGCAACGACGAGCAGCAAAAACGTATTAAAGCGTTTTTCCAGTGGACGAGAAAAGCAACGGCGGATGACGCGGCGCAGCGGGAAGAGGGGCCGGAGAAAACGTGAACGGAGACAGAGAAACAGAAGAGGGACGGGGTTGGGGGCGCAGAGACACGTTGACGGGCAACAGGAACCCGGGAAGTTGAGTTGGCTCCGGGAAAAATGGTCGTAGGACAGCAGGAGAAAATAAAGGGGAAAACGGTTCGTATGAAAATGTAATTAGGGGAAGCGTGGAAGCTCGGCTCATTGCGGCCTCGACCCTTTTACATCGCCACCTTCTCTTTCGCTCGTGTCCTCTCGCTTCCCATCTTCGTCTCCTCGATTCCTCGACAACCGAGAGCGAGCTTTCCCTCCGTTGCCTGCGATATAATTTGTTAATCGCGTTGCGCGACCCGATCATCGTGAAATCTGAAACTGAAGCGACTACGATCCCCCGCACTCCACCACATACGGCGCAGAGTAGGCCGTTTTTATAAAATAGGTGGAATTAATTCCAAAATTTTCATGTCATGAAAAACGTTAAAATTACAGTGAGTGTATAAAGTATTCGTACAAGCATTAAAAACGAATAACATTTTTAACATTCAACCGAAAGACTGGAAATTGTTCGAGATGTTAGAAGAATTAATATACTATGTAATGCGTAAATAGTTTTTTTTTAAATCGTTATTAGTCGCAATTGCGAAGAAGAAACTGCAGGTTTTTTTATCTGTATCTGTAATGACAATTTAGGCTTTTTTAAACCTAAGTAAGTATTGTATATGTACATGCAAAGTAGCTATGAAATATAATTCATTGAAAATAGCAAAAATTATAAGAAACTGCGATTTAAATGAATCGCAAACACTAAATTCAAAGATTTTTACATTTTACGATGGCTATAGCTTTCTTGTGCGTCAACCGATCTCGATCAAAATTTGTACATGTATATAAAATACTTATATTTACAAAATGCATGTTTTAAATTTTTATTGTAGGAGCAGATAAAAAACTTAAAAATCATGACTACATTTTTCCATCGCCTTTCCGACTTTTCCAAAGACCATTTACACAGTCGACTAATCATAATATCTCAAAACAAAAAATATTCAAGCAGTTTGGTCTACATTTAAAAAAAGTTATTCGTTTTTAAAGGGTGTGCGAATACTTTTTACATTGATTGTAGGCAGAAAGATTTGCAATCTAGTTATTAATCATTTTGTTGCAACTATTACCTCCACAGATTGTCATAATAATTATATAAATACATATGTAAGTACATGAAATGATCATAATCATTTACATATACTGTTGAATAAGTATGTTCTTTGTTACACGCGATAAAAATTTCAATTTTAGAACAATACATTTTATTTTTGTTATAATAACTTAAGAAAACTATGTGGGAATATTTGATTTGTGAATTTACAAAACGGTGAATTTGGTGCGTGAAATCATGAATCTGTTTGCAAGAAAGTGAATATGATCTATAAAATCGTGAATGCAACTTGTTTTAATAAATATTTCACTTATGACTTTGTTTTGTGGGGAACGTCTTACGGTAGTTTTAAAACTTCCCTAACGAGTTTTCAACATTGGTTGCTCTTACGATACTGTCGTAGCGAAGTTCTTCGCATGCTGCCAATGCAAATTTACTACGAAGAACGGAATTGTGCCTATAACAAAACGGATTTCAATTCGAACATTTGATGTGACTTTTTTACGAAATCGTTTGCGTTCATTTAGTCAAGGTTTCTTCTTAATAATAAACACAAGTTATTATCACCCATTCAAGCAGGTTGTCATGTTTTGTTGAAATTTTCATTTCTTCGCCTTTAAGGTCATCCCAAGGTCATGGTATACTAGGTCGTTGAATTCGTCTTGACACGGGTTATAATACCGTTAAGTCAAAAATACAAAGTGTCATTTTAAAAAATGGAGGTGACCTTGACAATACTATAAAAAAATGTTTTTCGAACTTTTTTTATTGCAATATATATCCAATCGAAAACTGATTAAGTTGTGTTGAAAATATTTTTTGGCAGATTATCGCAAGTACTTAAAAAATCGTGAAAACTGTTACGTGGGACACCCTGTATATTGACATTTTCCTGAAATTTGAACTGCTTTTCTTTATACAATGACTTTCCCGGATTTTCCTTGACAACTCTGTAAGTGAAAAAAACGGGCAAGAATGTTTCGAATGATCCAGAACAAAATCGCCGGCTACCACTCGAATCGCTGAATCCCCGAACCGTCTCAAACAAGCGTAAGACAAGCTCCGCGAAGCTTCGCTTCCGTTCGCGAATCGCGGTTCCCCGTCGGGTTTCCGGTAATAAAAAAAATCAGCCGCTGCTCGAACAATACGCGTAAGTTATTTGGCATCCCCGCGCAAACTCATCTAACGTGAATAACGCGGATCGAAGGTGGTGGGTGGGCGGCATGGTAGAAACGGGAGGGCGAAAGCCCGGATAGAAATGACAGGGCGCGCCGTAAAAGTTAAATTGCAAAGACACTTCCTACCGAAACCTTTTCCCAGTGTCGCGGTCTCGTACCGCCATCGGTGGCGCACTCTTTCTCCACGGTCTCCTCAAACCCCTTGACCCACCACCCCTCCTCCTGAAATCCACAGAACCACCCCCATTCCTTACACGTGTAAAGCATAGATACGCGGAAAGTTAGGAGTCTCCCGATGCCGCGAATAATAATTCCCGGCCGGCCAGCCGCGAAGGTAAATGCACCCTCTCCACCACCCCTGTGAAACCGCCACCATCACCATCGCCAGCCCCCGGCATCGGCCAAAGTAAACCTATGATAAAAGTTCCACCCTTCCCGGTGACTTCGAGTAATGAAATGCAAATTGCAGTCGCGGGGCGGTCGCGCGGTCGCGCGGCCGCGCGTCTGTTATTGAAAGAAATGGAATAACAAGCCCGGCTTGGGAAACATGACCAATAATCCGATAACGGTTGCGAGGGGGGAATAAACATGCGCGTGAGGAGTGGGGGGGATAAGTTCTTCCCGAGCGACTTCTCTCATCCCTCCCCTCTTCCCGGGCCACGGCTTTATTGGTGTGCTTCATCGGAAACGAGGCGAAACTTCGGCGTTCGTGAATAGTTAGCGAACTTTCTGGCCATGCGAGACCCACCGTTCGACGTAACAATATAGACGGCGAGTAAAACCAGCGACGCCATAAACAGAGGAATTTTTAACCGTCGGTTGTCGTTATAGGTCTGCGTGACCCACAGTTTTATTTTGACAGAAGATCATAGTTTACTCAATAGCTTCGTCTTTAAAGTGACTATCACTTCGTTTGTTACCTTTATTTGTTATCAAAATATATTCTATGATGTTCAAACTGCAGGGTGTCTCGCTTGATTTTGACAGTTGATTTACGTCAGTATTACGATATGTAGCGAACATATTTTGACTTTAATGGTTTCGAGGATGGCTTATTATGATATTAGTAGTGTGTCTGTAGGTGGACGCGTAAAGCTCATGTGAAGGTCGTCCTTCTTCTTTTAAATAGAATCATATATTTTTGAATGCACTCGTCGATACAGCTTGACATTCTCTATAAAAAAAACTATTAACCTATACATGTCGAAAAATCATTATTTTAAGAAGTATCTTGATTTAAATATCGCTTACTTTCATTTACAAGGTAGGTTCAACGTAATGACTTATTTTTGATTTTTTTAGGACGATTAAAAGAGATAACACATTTATATTTAGCTTTGATTTCGTACAATTGACCCAGACAATTTATATTTTACATAAGGATCCGCAGTCTAGTAATGGCTCTAGTAATGAACCTACATTGATAAATGTATCAGCCTCTATGGTTGGAGCATCAACCTGATCTAATGCATGTATACTTTTTCTTGTGGAACCATTTAAATCAAGATATTTCTTAAAATGATGATTTTTCGAATACATAAGTGTAATACTTTTTTTTATAGAGAATGTCAAGCTGTACTGACAAGTGCATTAAAAAATATATGTGATGTTGTTTAAAAGAAACAAGGTTGACCTTCACATGACCTTACGCGTTCACCTACAAATAGATTAATTATATCATTATATGCTCCCGTCGAAGCCATTAAAAATCATTGAAAATATTTTCGCTACATATAATAGTGACGTAAACCAAATGTCAAATCAGGTGGGTCACCCTGTATGTACCCATTTTTTCTGATTCAATGTTATTTTCCATTCTTGAACAGCAGCTGCTTGAAAATTGAACTGGGTGTGTGTGACAGTGTGACCATCGAGATTCTTGGAAGAGTTGTGACAAACGAGGGTTAAACGTACAAAGACATTGTTGTGTTCTGTTGTTATTTTCACGTAAGAAGATGATGTGCTTAAACGTACGGAGATGATGTTATGCTTACCGCATTATAATAGGGTTCAATTGATCATTAGTAGTTATTATTAGACCGCGGACTTTCGATAAAAAAAAATTGATTGGGTTAATTGCAAAGTATAGGATCCACATAGACATTTAGTTCTATTTTTAATAATATTATAGAGTTGAAAATATTGCAAAGGTGTTTTTAAATTTTTTAAATGACTACTGTTCGACATTTGATCTACGCATTTTTATCATAAATGCATGCAGTTAATAACTAATGTAATGTACGAATTGTCAATGGGAGGGAATGTACTTTGACGCAACGAAAATCGAGAGATATATGAATGAATATATGCAATCTCTAAAACGATGAACTTTAAATGTTCACTGTACTTGAAATATTATTAGTATTTTATTAATTTTTTAATTCGTTCAAAATCATAAATCGTTAGGGAGCAATGTAAATAGAATAGAGAAAAGGTTAACTTTTTCTTCAACTGTCACTGCATTCTGCGATCCGAAGTTAACTATGTTTTACTTTTTAAAATTGTTTTGAAAAAAGAATCAAAAACAATTGAAGCTACTTTGAAAAATACTAATCAAGATGGTCAATAATTTGAAGATGTTTCATTAAGGTTATTTCAGATACAAAAATATCTGAACTACCCGAGTGTGGAGAATGTAATAACGAAAAACTTTCAACAGAAATGAATCAACTTTTTAACATTCTTTTTACTGTGCGAGCCTATTAACCTTGGAATTAATTTTTCTGCAATTCTGGCCTACGCGAAACAGCTTAATGAATATTTGCCTGAATATTCGTACCTTGGTTTTAGCATTTATAGTGATCATATAGCAAATAGATGAGCATTTATGATAGGAAGTGAAAATATATCTTCATTATTTATGAAAAATGTTTCAGAACAAAATTACACTATATTGAAGCACTAATGTAACGATAGATGAATTTTTTCTCATCGTCACCTTTTCGTGAAATTTTAATCAGTTTTTTAGTACTGCCTTTAACAGAAAATATCATTTTTGTTTTTAACGCAAAATTGGTCATCTGAAAATCTCGGAAAATATTTTACCTTTAGTATTAATGTTTTTATATTACTACACAAGTTTCTTGAAATAATTTATAATATTAACATATTTTATTTTAATATTTTATGACATCGAGATATTAATATTAATTTTTTTACGCAATTATAAAATCATTAAAATGATTAAATTTTAGCATGACATTATTTTAAACATTACTGTTTAAGTCCTTATTTATACTTTAATTTACACGTTCTTCAACCGATATTTTTTAGCTTTCGTGCAATCTAAAACGGCTGCGGTAACTATATTATGAAGTGATACTCGGGTAGATACTACACGAGAAAATACATCGAAAATATGAAATAAATTATGTTCATTTCACACCTCGTTTTCTAGAATATCGAGTTTGCAAATATTATGGTTTCTTGCATTGTAATATTAACCATTCCCTTAATTTATTTTCGTTGTTGAGAAATATTTTAAGTACTATTTAACGCAAAATTCTAATATTTTATTGTATATTTTAAATAACTAAAATAAAAATATTTTCTTTGCTGTTCCTTTAAAATAGTATTTTATTTGAATTGTAGAACAACGATTATTTAATATAGTATTTAAAATATTTTTTCTCAAAAATTTGTCCCAGATCTGGAGATTCAAGAAATATCACGAACATTTCGGTTAATGTTTCGTAAGAAAATGACTAAACACGAAAAGGTTTTGTCATAAAACAAGTATTGTACTTTACTATTCTCACTGGTCGAGCTTCTGGATTCCTTGAAGGAGTACATCCCGCAGTACTGTGCATAAATGATTCACAAATATCCTACACATCTCTTCCACATGCATCGCGGCATTACCGTATTCTCGCTTCTCAAGTCTTACGCGACTCACCCCCCAGACGTACAATTTCTCACGGTTCAGTGTACCTTTCCGTGCAGTTGTAACGGCACATGTTCGCGAAGTATTATTCACAAAGCGATAGACAAGTACTCGTCCCTCGGCTCTCTTCCAATTTGTTCGAACGCACGCATCCCCGTCGTCTCGTTCCCCCTTTGTCTCTCGTCTCCGTACGTTCCCTGTCTTTCCTCTCCATTTTTTTCCCCGGCACTGCGTCGGCAATCTTTTATAGCTCGTAAACGTTTTTTCGTTGACGGTGCCGTAAGTGGAAATTAAATTCGAGTATGGTGGCCGATAGTTTCGCATGCGCGCGCGTGCGTGCTAGCGTCGAAGGAAATGACATACGAGTAAGAGGCAGAAGGATGGAAGAGAAGAAGAGAAGAAGGCGCAAAGAAAACAGAAGAAAAAGAAAAACGCGAGACGGTGCAAGGGAGAAACCACTCGCGTTTGCTTTGCAATTTCGAGAGACGCGTTCCCACCGTATCTGCTGCGCGGGCGAAAATTTACGGACTCCTTCGGCCATACTTGCCGCGGGGAATCCCATTTGTTCCGAACCTCGCGGACGTTTTACTTTCGATAGGCGGCGCGCGTGCCGCCCACGCTCAATTAGACCGCGTATTAAAGCGCCACGAATTCCAGCGATTAACCGTGCCAAATAAATAGTTTCCCCGTTTCTTCGCCGCCTGCCTCTTCTACAAGGTGTCCCCGAACGAAGGCTTCCGGTGGAGAGTGCAACCCTCCGCGGGGAACGTTGCGATCGTTGCGGAGGATTGAACGTTTCACGGATGAAACTTGTTGCATAATGTACAGGCTGATGGGGATACTAGATAATACTCGGGGGATCCGTTGAATACTCAATTATTTGATTCGAAAGTAGTTCTACGCTATAAAATTGTAAAGGAATTGCAAAAGAACGAACAGAGTTTTTCTTTGAGTAAAAAAGTTCTTACTCAAATGAGTAAGTACAATTTAAAAGAGAATAAAGGTTAAAATAATTTAAGAATGCCAATCTATTATACTCAGCTTGTTAAAATGATCGAAGTAAGAATGAACTGTCTATCTGGCACCAGTCCCTTGCAATTGGCGCAGTCATTTTAATTTTGTATGAAGATCCGTAGTCTAACTATAAATTATAATTTATACAACACTATACAAACCTATACAAATCCTTCTTATGGAAAAGAATTTGTCCCTCCCATTTATATCATGTTATTGTTCATTTTATAAGAAATATTTTTCGGTAAACTATAATTTACAGCTATAAAAATTATAACAATAAAACAAGTAACACTAAAAGCATTCATTGACAGCATACACAGCCACCTTTATTTTGTATCACCTTCAATAGTTTTTGTGACATAGGTTTATGCTCTTGTTAATTATTTTCTTTTATTTCTACGCAAATTTTCAATTTTTCTATATTTGCTGTCAGTACGCCTGAGCATAGAACAAATAGTTGAAAAGTATTAAATTTTATTTAACTATTTATATTTAACTTTCTTATTTCGTATAATTGTTAATTTAGTCAATTACCAAATATTATAGTTAAATTTTAAAACCTATTATTTTAGTAGAAAATAGAAAAATGTTATTTTAATATTGTTACGTTAAGATTAGTTACTATTGAGATTCTTGTGAAACGACTGTTACTAAAGGAATTCGCCCGGTGTCACATTTCTTACTACGTTTCACGTTCAGGTTCTTTATTTTAAGGCCATCCTATGTACTCCGCCCGAAGCAATTAAGACCATCGTTCCTGTAACCAGCAAGTATGCGAGTGCTTTTATTCCACCGCGAAGTATCACACACTTTTAAACCACAGTCAATGGCACTTGTTAGATCTTCCACACGCAATGTGTAAATTGATAACACCGAGTAAAATATATTGGTAAATCACATTTAACGATGCAAACATTACAGGAATTTTTAAAGCAATTGAAACACATGAAAATTACAAGGGGTGAAACAATTCTTTTGGAATAATTTATTTTATGACCTAAGAATAAAAATTACAACATTTTGTAATGAATGTGAATCTTAACATGATCAAGAAAAACTCATACTTTAGAAGTAAAACTTCAGTTTCGAACAGTTGAAAAGACACAGTAAAAAGACTTTGCAAAAGCTTTGTTTTTGAAGGGAATTAACATTGCACGCTTCTTTGAAACTATACTTTGTTTTAACTCACTTTTATACGATTTTCTTTCTCTTTTGCAAAACCTGTTCGCATTCAACTGATCAAATACAAAGGAATTTTACTACTGTTACTCAAAATAAAAAGATACTTTTATAGAAAATTGTATAACACAATGTTAACATTTTAAGTGCCGCATATCTCAGAACTGTGAAACTATTTGACCAGATATGAAAATTAATTTTCGCGCTAATAAATTCAGTGTACCCAATTTAATTATAATCTTCAAAATGCAAGGAGGTTGAATGTGAATTTGGTATTGAACACCTTAACTTTTCAATTTTTATTTCAATCATTAAATTACAGTAGGACCTCGATTATCGGAACCTCTGATATCTGAAGTCTGCATTGTCCCAACAAATTTCTTTAAATAAATCGCTCGAAGGCAATCCATATGCAACACTATTTATAATATAAATTAATAAAGACTGAGTTTAACGTTATAATTAAGTAACTATTCTACTATTCGAACACTCGTGTTTCCCTGTTTAGTTTGGATAATCGAGTACTTTGGTTTTATGGAGTTTTTAGGGTTGCCGAGTTGGCAGTCAAAGTACTAAAGGGTACAAAACCCACGTAAACGGTGTCTTATAATTTTAATAGAACATTAAGAACTAGTCAGTATTATCAGACCACATAAAGCTTCTGTGGATGGAACAAAACAGTTCATAACTTGTATTCTACGACGCTTAACCCCTTGCACTGTGATTTATTTTACGGTCACAGCGATTAAATCTCTTCTTTGTCGTTCACAACTTCTTAATCTACTTACTTAATCTTATATATGTATATATATCTACTGTGCGCTTATATATTCTTCACGCCAAATATCGATAGTAACAAAATAAAATTTTATTTCTTCGTCACAAGACTTCATCACAAGTGTGATCTCAACACAAGAAGTCCAAAGAGTAAGTACACAGGGTGAGTCTATCTATATAGGGTGTAAAAAAATTATATTCAATAATTTATATGATGAATAAAAATTATATGACGACTATCATAGTTTGATTCTACACCCTCGGTTTGATGAGAATGTTGGTGAGAATAAAAGTCTTTTCATTATTAAATTGATTTTGTTTAGATCATATTTTTGATATATTTCACGTACCAAGACATAATCTTCAATGGACTTATCAATAGCACACTATATAAATTCCATCTGACTGAGGAATGAAAATACAGTATGAATAAAATCTGCTTGATAATGAAAAACATTTACCACAATATTTTAAGAGAACGGATAAGTTTTGATCCATGATTACATTTGCACTTTTATCCGTCTGTTCAATAGAATACTACGCAATAAAGAATTTTCTGATCTTGAAATTCAAGGGAGTCTAATTTTGCTGCACCTTTATTACACTATATTCCGTCAAACCGAGGGTGTAGAATTACGGTATGATAGTCGCAACATATAATTTCTTAGCACCCTCTACCTGCCACTATTTACTCATAAACTACATATTGTGTAAAAAGATGTTTCAAACGAAAGTTGTTTGAAAATCTAAAAAACGCGTTCTATAGATGTGGCAGTAATGTACATTTTGAAAATTTTTTCGTACCATTTTATATCCCTTTTGATATCAAGCAACGTACGTTCGAGAGTGCGATATTACGCACTAATGAACTTTGGTCTATATCTTCAAATCTGATTGTCATCTCAACTTAAAAATTTACAGCGATTCGCGTCTTGACATGAACTACCATTTGGCACAAAAATTAGAGCTAAATTCGAGGAACCCAAAAAGGGTTTGGTAAAACTCCCAATTTTTGAGTCACTTTTTTCGACAGGTTTGTATGGCCGGGAACCGCTGACGGCTGATACAAAGCGTCGATTTGTGGGTGCGAGATCTCGTACGCGGCCCACAATAGGGTGCGACCCCTCCATCGCGCGAATCCAGCAGTCGCTAATCAAAACACCGTTAAACCTTTCATTAATGCCGCGATCAGGCCACCTTTTACCGGTCTCCACCCCCCCCCCCCCCCCGCCCCACCTGTACACCGGCGAGGAAACATTATTCACAATTATCCTTTCCGCGCGACAGGAGCGGGTCGCCGCCGATGGTAGCGCGGAGGTGGGGAAACGAACGAGAGGCGACGCGACGCGGCGACAACGGCCGCGAGACAACTTGATCCTCGTTTTCAAACGATTCCGCCACAAAGCGCCTAGGAGACGATCCAGCCGCCCCTCTCTCGGTATCCTGGCTCTTAAACAGCACTTTGCGTCCGAGGATCCGACGCGTCGTAAAGAGCGAACGAAGCAGTGTCCAAAGGTTCGACACACTGCGCCCGTGTGTACCGTGGCATGAATAAGTGGGAGTAGGACGGCCGATCAAAACGGAGGGGTAGAGAAGAGAAGAGAAAGGGAGAGAGCAAGGCAGAGAATCGGACGAGGAAACATCAGATACACGGCCGAACAGAATGGTTAAAGGAGGACGCGACAGGAGTAAGGCGAAAGAAGGTAAGGATGAGTAAAGAGAGAAAAACGAAGACGTTGCGCGGGTGGGAGGTTCAGGAGGAGAGTGGACGGGGTGCAGGGATGTTGCCTGGAAAGAGAGAAGAGAAGAAATGCGACAGGAAACGCGGGCAAAGAGAGCGGAATGCAGTAAGAGGCAGGGATGGGTTCGGCAGGATGAGCTGACAGGAGGCGTTAGCTTGGGATACGCGGACCCGTCATACAATAAATACGATATTTGCACCCCACCCATCGTGCAATAGAAGAGCGAGGTGGCGGCTTGGTGCAACCAGGCTTTGGCTCCAGCATCGGAGGACGAGGGCGGCCTGGCGTTCGCTCGGGGACGGCGTCGGGGGCAGAGTAGGTTTAGAGGATGCGGGTAGGTGGCGAAACGTTGGTCGATTGAAGGGACGAGGTGGTGCCGCGAAGGGCGGGTGGGCGGTCTGTACGATGGTATAGATTTTTATGTCTGCGAGAAATACAAAATGATGGATATAAACCTTCCTCGCCTGGCCGCCATTCTCCCTCCTCTTCTGTCTCCATTGCTCGCGCTTGCCCTTTCTCTCTCTCTCTTTCTCATTCTCTCTCGTTCTATTCCTCTCTCTTTCTCTCTCTCTCCCTGTCTCCTTTTCTCTCTTTACCGTAGGTTCTCTCTTGCTCGCTTCGTCCCTCTCTCTTCCGCTTTCTCCAACGCTTTCACCATCGTACACCCTCTCATGGATAGACGTATACAGTTTACTCAGTGCACAGCGACGTTGATCTCCGCGAGAGTGCCACCGATGTGTGTGTATATAGGGTGTGTCGTTTTTGACGCTCGTTGCCGCGGAAGTTGGGACACGGCGCGCGATCAAGCGTTGGTTTGGGGACTGAGTAATAAGCGCACTGTGGGGGCTATATCGAGAGACGCGGAATATTCTGCGTCGATGTGACGAAGTCGATCTTTGTATGGATCTACAGTCGATGTTCAAAGATAGACTGATGGGCATCAATTGGATTATCGCGAGATACACGCGAGGACAATAGAGAATTTGATAGACCCTGGACAAGGTTCAAGAAGCGATTAACGCTGCGTTTACGATTGCGCAAATATTTCGAACGACATAATATTTCAAACCCCGTCGAGTCGCTTTAAACTCCTCCGTGTTAGCTCTTATCCGCCGCTAATCGAGGTAATTTCTCCAACAATCTACACCGGGGTAAATAATTTCGCGTCGCGGCAGCCACCCCCTCGATTCCGAACTACAAAAAGCCGTGGAGGGTCGTGTGCACGGAGGGTGAGAAATGCCTGAAAGACGTCTCAGTGGCCGAGAGGCTTTTCTTAAAAACGGTCTACACGCGTCGCCGGCCACCCTCTCGAAGCCAATCAAGTCTCCTTCGGAAGCGTTGTCGTGTCCCCGTATCCCCCATTATCCCGCGCGCGCGGACAGAGACCGAGAGAGGGTGTCCGGGGTCGAGAGCAGGCTTACACATTAAAACGGGGACACCCCGTATATGCACACAGGCGAATATACGTTTCACACGTACACACGCGGCAACCTCACCTCGCTTACAGAGCAAGGGGGTGGGGAGTCTCTTTCCGGCTAGCGCTCACGTTTCCCCACACCAGCCGCTCGACCCACACCCCCGTGGCTACCCAACCCCCGAGAGCAACCTCGAACCTAACCTGCCTCCCTACCCGCTACGGCCCCCGCATCGGCCGCCTCCACCGCCTGCCCGGCCACCGCGCTTCTACCAGCGTCCTCATCCTTCTCGTCCGCCTCCTTCGCCGCTCTCACCGCACGCCCAGCTTCCACCTAACTCTCCGTCCTCCTCCTACATCCTGTGCCGTCGACCCACCTCCACCCCCTCGCTGCTGTACCGCGACCCTCCACGGAAGCTCAGAGCGAATGTTTTGTCATCATACCGCCCTGCCGGGGCACCAGCACACCTCCCCCTCCTCCACCTCGTCGATTCCCCTCGCTCTCTCGGATCCCGCGCTCCTCGCTAGCCCCCTCGCCGTCAGCCTATCCTCGCTCACTTCTCTCCGCCACCCTCCCGGCCACTCACACCCCCTCCTCCCACCGAACCCCCCGGCCTTCTGCGTACCAGCTCTCTGCCCCCAAGGCCCCGCGGCAGATACACTCGCGGCCACGTACACACCTCGAATTTCCGCTTTACCCATCCGAACGGCTCACCGTCGCGCGTCTTGGTATGCGTGCCGCGTTACCCACCACGGAAAGGACTTTTCGGTAACGTACGCGGCGCGCACTTGCTGGCTTTTCGGACCGGGTTAACGAAAGGTTCGCATGGATTCCAGGGCCGTGCGCTGCACGTTTGTTAATATTCGAGATCACGGCGGACTAAACGTTACGAGATTTACTGCGCTCCGAGCCAAGCTGAGCCAAGCTGACAATGAGCAGAGCTGGGCTCTCGGTCATCGTGATACACCTTTGGTTTCGGGATATCGTGGTGGCCGTGCCGGTAACCGGCCTCTAGTAGATGCGGGTTCAGCAGTAGCCTAAGTGGCTCGAAGCCTATCGACGGTTTTTGCGAGGGGTACCGCAACAATTTTTGCACTCTGAGGCTTGCGGTACCGCGTCTCCCAGAAAGGAGAGACAGATTTATACTTAGGCCTTGTATGACACGATATTCTAAAAACATGATTACAATATAGCACTGTGAGACAGTTGCAACGACGCTCCTACAAACAATATGCTGTCAACATCGTTTCTATATAGAGTAAATGTAGCTTATGTCAGTCCTTATTAAATAGTCAGCCTTTCTGCAAACAAATTGCTTAAAAATAAATAACTATTAACATACTTCCATACATTCCATCGAGCATCTATCCCTCGGTTCCAATGTGTAGCCTTGTGTAAAATCATATCGTATGAACAAATTTTGTTCACACGTATAGTGGGTGTACAAATTATTCGTAGAACTCTTAAAAACGAATAATTTATTTGTAATTAGAACAAATGACGAGTTTTTTTGGGATGTTAAATGTTTTTTTAAATGGTCATTGGTCGAAATTACGAAGAAAAAAGTAAAGATCACAATTTTCACCTTTTTTATCTGTGCCTCTGATAAAAATTTAAATGATGCAAATTGAAGCGTTTCCAAAAACGTTCAAAAATTTATGTCGTAAATAAAACTGTCGTTTAAAGATTAAAGATTAAAGCCCTCTCTATACAACCACTCTATACAACATTTTATGGAACAATAAAGAGGAACAAGCTCGCTCGTGTAAAAACCTCAAGGTGTAACTTATACTACTGTAAAGTAGGCAGCACAACTCTCATTCAAAGCCCGATAAAACGATTAAAAGAAATCATACTTCAATTTTCAAACCGTCGTTGTAAACAGGAAGCTTCAATCTGTAAATCAACGGCGGTTTCAGTCAAGAAAAAAATATTTCAAAGTTTTCATAGACATTTGAATGTATAGCATCGAGAAAAAATGCGTATTCAGTTCCTCACGCGCTACATTATGAAACAAAATCGTAGAATAAAATGAACAATGGATTATGAAACTAAAGGCTTCTAGCTTTAAAATGTGTGGAAATTTATTGAAGCATGACCATTTTTTTTGCGAAATGTGCACCGTTTAAATACAGGAAATTTTTCGAGAATCGACCATTCACAAGGGAAGGTGCTGAGGTGAGCGTCTTCGATATTAATGTACTTTTGCACGGTGGTAGTATACCTGTTTCTAATATATATATATATATATATATATATATATATATATATATATATATATATGTGTGTGTATATATAAATAATTAAGTTTTGATGACTAAAAACATTGAAGATATTAGGACTGGAAAAAATCCATTATTTGTTACCTTAACAAAAAACTTTATAATTTCACAAAAATTTTTAAATATTAATTCAAAATATAATTCCCTTCTTCGCTTAGGACAGTTTCCTATCTAGTAACCCATTTTTCAAAACCACTTGTAAAAAAATGTACGGGCTCTGAATTTAAAAAATCGTTGAGGTTTTGCACTTCGGTTAAATTTTGAAATTTTTTGCTACGAATGCCGGAGACCTAAAGAGGTAGTAATCGGTAGCAGTGTTGGGATATTGCACCAGATTCTCGCGCATGCGCGACGATTTTAGCGTCACTAAAGTACAAAGTTGAGATAAAATGGGGTACTTTGGTCACCTCGCATAATGTCGCAAAATTCTTTTTTCTGTACGCTTCCTTGTAGCTCCTTCTCCAATACCAGCTGTCATTATGCAATCGAATATATTAACATTAACTTACCAAAACTTCGGAGCACGGTCGTCTCGTCGTATCGTCTTGCACTCTTCCGTCCGGTTTCCCGCCAATAACAGTTTCCCCCTACTTTCCTCACAAACTTAGGACGTACATACGTTCCTGCATTTGGTCGCGCATGCGCGTGAAACCGGTGCAATATCACAACACTGATCGGTAGGTGTTAAATCAAGGGAATAAGGGGGACGACTAAGAACTTCCCAGTTCAACTCACGAAATGTTTCACGGGTGATCGATGCTGTATGGGGCTTTGCATTATCGTCGTAAAAGATTATTTGCTTAATATTAAACTGGTCGTTTTCCTATATGTTTCAATCTTTCCAATTGTTGGCAAAAAACAACAATATGATATTTCGTCAATCGTTAATTTTTAAACAGTATTGACTACTGACTCCAAAATGTCGTCATCAAAATTCGATGGTCTTCCATCGGATCTTGGGGCATCCTGCAGGTTCGTGTCGCTAGATTTAAATTTTCGAAACCACCGTTGACATTTGCTTATGGTTAAGACACTGCCGTAAAGAACAAAGATTGACTCCGTTGGTTTCGTATCATTCATACCCTAATCGAAAAAAGCAGCATACAATGCTTGATATGTACTTCTTCAACAACGGGCTTTCACATTTCGGGGTTTAACGGAAAATTACAGCTATGTCCTGAACAATGGAATTAATGAACACTAAAAGAGAACAACGCCCCCAAAATTCAAGTATAAAAAATTATGTATTTATTTCGGGTCCGTCTAATATAAACGCATAAAAGTTACGAACCTCCAGTATGCAATATAAGTACTTACGTAATGGCAGAGTTCCGTTTATAAAGTAGTAAAGGTGATGTTAGTTGGTAGCGAGACTAGTAAGCTGGAGAACGTGTGATCCAATCCAGGATTGATTACAATTTTTTTTATAGACTCACTTATAATTTTAGTTAAAAATTACATAACAAATTTTCAGAATACCACGAACTTTTTACAACCGGCCGTGACATGTCAGAACGAAGTGATTATATTACATTAAATTATTCACCATTAATTTTAAGCACCGATATATACAAGTACGGTAACGTATCCCTGGAGTGTCGCCAAATTAATTTTAATTCGCGAAATATTTTTCAATATAAATCAAATAACTATTCCCGACGAAGTAAAAAGCAAGAAATATAAATGTAACACACAATCATTTATTTAATGTTCTTGGTGCCGAAGTTTATTGTGTTTTAAGTGTATGTGCCATCAAGAATCATGTACGTCGTAATTATACGTGAAGCTACAAAAAAATATTTTTAATTTGTGAACAACCGAGATTTGTTCAGATGATCTCCAGTTTACTAGTCTCGCTACTAACTAACTTCGCCAATACTACTTTGTAAACGGAACTCTGCCATTTCGTACTGCGCATCGAGGGTAGGTAATTTTTATCTATTTATATCGTTAATGTTTTTAAGTATCTACACTGAAGATCAGTGGAGCTGCCTCGAATTTAGTACTGTATCCCTTCGCGGTTCTGGGGTAAGTCCTGTGAGGTCAATCACAGTGCACTTATCAGAAGGCATTCTCGCCTTCCGCACTCCTTGGCTAGATCTTTCAGGACAAAGCCCTAATTCTTTTTGGCAATGCAATGTCGGGTTGCATACCCTTGCAAGCTTCACTCATCTCTCTTTCTCTCTCTCTCTCTCTCTCTCTCTCTCTCTCTCTCTCTCTCTCTCTCTCTCTCTCTCTCTCTCTCTCATAAACGTCCCCGTGCCGACTGATAGCGGGTTGACCCACAGTGCTCTACCGCCATCACCCAGCGACAGTTTTGTTTAGTCTCATACGTCTATCCTTATTCAAGACTTCACGTAGGCCAAGACCCTGCCACAAATCCTTCGAAAACTACGGGTCGTCTCGATATCAGCCTTTGACTTCGCGAAAACACATTGGCGGTAACATATTAGAAACATGGGGGAGAGTACGATTTCCGTGGCCCCTCGTTTTGAGGTTATATTTGTGTTCTTGGGGTTATGTCAAGAAAAAAATGTATATATAACATGGTGTAAAATTGGCCTGGTTTAGCCGGTAAAATAGATTTCCTATTTTTTATAAATTTGCCAATATTTCGGTAACTATGCAAAATATGGCAAAATATCAAGAGACCTCTTTTGTAGAAAATTAAGTTTTATTCGTATAATCTTTGCATTGTAGCTGTCATCCAGAATTTGAATTAGTAATGGAAAAATCATGTGAATAGAATGAGTTGGGGTTAGGTCATGGAGGGGGCGAAAATCGTACGAGGGTCTATGGAAATCGTACTCGTGCCGAAACATGTACTACCGCCGTGAAAAAGTACATTAATTCGGGTCCTTCCCTTGTTAATGTTCTTTTGGGTATTTGAGTTGTAAGTATCTTTACTTATTGAGTTCACTGTATATTTAACTGACATGCCGCCTCTTGTGCGAACACAAACGTGAGTTAAATATAACTGGCATGTTCAATGTGTTAAGGAACCACTTCGCCAGGATAATAAATTACTGAATGGCAGAACCAATACGTGTACGATTGTACGTTTCAGAAGCGTAAGCCTGCAGCTGCGTCAGAGAGAGAGCTGAACCTCGTGTGCAACGATAAGTGCACACGGTCTAGGGTGCGGGGGTGGCGATGGTGGTGGTGGTGGTGACGGTGGTTGTGGGCGTAAGCGTGCGAGTAGAGGGTTACCTGTGCGCGGTTCTGTGGGCCAACGTGTTTGCCCTTTTCTATCGTGCTTTTTGGGGGAGGGACGGGGTGGACGGCGTCGCCGTTCGCCACGGCGGCGCACGGTTTCGAAAAGCGACGCTGGCAGCTCTGTGTCTGTCTGCCTTTCTCTCGCGTTCTCTTTGTTCGGCGACTTCGATGGATCGCGTGTGTGGTAGGGGGTGAAATTCTTTTTTTTTCCTTTGCCGGTGCGCTACCAGCAACTCTTCAACCCCCTCCCTCTTCACTCTGTCCTTCTCTCTCTCTCTCTCCTCCTCCCTCTCCTCTTTTTCTGTCGCTCTTCTCGCGTTCGGTCGTCGTTTTATTTTTTCCAATGAACGCTCAGCGCGTGTACTGGTTTAGAGAACGAACGAGAAGAAGGGGTAGAGGAAGAGAGAAAGAGAGAAAAATTCGGCTAGCTAGATGGGGTTCGGCGTTGATAGAAGCTGCGAGGGAGGCACAGGTACAGGGGCGAGTTTTTTCGAAAGGTATCTCCGATAGTAGGCTTTCGAACGAGCTCTCCGGACTGTCCGTGTGGATGTGCGGGCACGTGTGTGTAGTATAGGTTCGTCTCGCACACCGTCCATGGAGAGAAAGAGAGAGAGAGAGAGAGAGAGAGAGAGAGAGAGAGAGAGAGAGAGAGAGAGAGAGAGAGAGAGGCGGGAACGCTGATTGGTACTTCTGATGGCACGGTGATGCCGATTAATTAATTAATTCATTAATTAATTACTTCGTTTCGACGCGGGCAACGAGCGGCCGTGCCCCGAATCGCCGATCGCCGATCGCCGAACAACTTTTAACCTTTTCCCTTTTAATTAGGACTAGCCCTTGCAGCCGCGACCGAACCCGTTGATCCTTGCTGCGATTTTATCGACGCGACAACGCAGCCGATCTGACTACGCAAGATCGTTTCGGAAACTGCACGGTGCAACCACTTAAGATCGCATCGAAATTTTGGAAATAAGCACAAGTGTTCTGAACAGAGTAGTTCTCCCGCATCGAGAGTACCGGTTCATGAAATCGTACCAAACTATGTGATTTTTAGGATCTTATTACAAAAAGCTAAGATTCGATGAGTGTCACCTCTTCAAATACCAAAGTTTCATTCATTGGTATGGATTATTGCAGATAGTCGAGGTTCTACTGTACGCAATGCAATGTTAAAAATGTAATTAAGACTTTGTTGTTAATATCATACTTATGTTGTTTAAATGGAGGGAAACCAAATTTTTACCTTGAATATCAAGGTTCGTCCAAAATTATGACCTTGAAAATCAAGGTCAAGGACATTTTTGCACGGACTTTTTTTTACAAATCGCCACCGATCCAGAGGTGTAGAGTCACGCTACGAACGGCTTTATTTTTTTCTTATACGTCCTGTAAAGTGCACTAAAAAATTGTTTAAACACTACATTTCTCGAGAAATTGGCAATATTTAAACTGTCATAATTTTGATAAAAAAAATAATACAGCAATAAATTTCGACTCATTTTGAAGCTTGAAGCATCTATTTTTACACACCGTTATTCATTTTTTCTAGGAAATTATTACATAACATCACAGATGGAACACTGAGGACACGTATTTGGTCGGAACTGCTACAAATTCAATCACCTGTAAAAATATTAACAAATTTTTTTTTTAATGAATCTACATATAACGGATTTAGAGATTGAAACTTCCCCTTTACAACAGTTCCACGAAACCTGATCTACGATTTTTTTTCTGTTTTATAAAGCAAAAATTGGGGAACAAGTTTCACGGTGTACCTTATATTACATTCATCAAAAGTTGATCAATCGACCAAAAAAAAAAATCGTACATCAAGTTTTAAGGGGTTGTTGTAAAGCGGAAGCTTCAATCTTCAAATCTATGGCGGATTCAGTGATGACAAAAATTTTTCAATGTTTCTACGGACGTTTGAATGCGCAGTATTTTCGGCAAATACTTACCTTCAGTTTATCTGGTTTATCATGAAACAAAATCTTGGAGGAAAATGAATAAAAGATTATGAAAGCAGAGGATTCAAGCTTTTATATGAGTCCATTTATTGTTGTACTCTATACTATTCAAATATTCTTTGATTCAGTGTACGTGGACGAGCTAAGTAACTGGCTGTTAGTATGGTGCCTCAGGGTCGCGCCTCGCAATTAGTGACACAATCTAGCAGATCGAGAGTATACTAGATAATAAATATCACCGTTCCTCTTGCTTGTTTATTTATTTATTTGCAGTTTATTGTTCGTGAACTCATCGGTATATTTGGGCAAACTTGGTCCTCGCGTTTGATACGTACTGGTCAAATGTCATAAAATCGTGCTCCAGTAATCGTTTATAAACAGGGACAGATGTATTAATTGCTCGCGTTCCACTGTAATTTTGTCCGGGCACTGTATTATAACTTTCTGCCGCACGTTTTCACGTTTTACGTTGAACAAAGTTCAACTTTATCGTGCGATGCTTACATTGAATTTCACATTACATTAACGAAACGCAACAGCACATGTTTTCAAGGGGAGAATTGCCTTTCATTGGTCAAGAAATATCTACTCTTTATTATTTTTTATTAAAAAAACTATTACATTAATTAAACTGAAACTTTGCCGTTATTTTAATATACTTTCAGTAATTTATACAAAATTTGTTTACTCAGATTTGCTAAAAATCCAGTCTCTATCGCTCGTGGATTAATATACTAATATCTCCCCTTCAGATAATATGAAATAAAAAATTCCAGTGAGGTTTTCTTCTATACACATGCAGTTATCGTTTGACCTACAATCGTTAAAAATTTTTTGTTTAGAGAAATGGCAACTGTTCAAATTCAAAAATTCGGTTTTACTCGAAATATTTCCCAAACTTTTGGTAATTAAAAAAAAGTAAGCAAACTATCGTGTAAACATGAAAAATCGAAATGAAGATGAGCAAATCAAATGCTATTTGTAGGTTTATGTGTCCAGAAATAAAATGAAAAAAATCAAAGAGGTATCTTTTGGAGCTGTTTTTCAAAACTCGAATCAAAGATATATTTTTGGAATTTTCATTGAAACTCTGATCAAGTATGATAAATATTTATCAGAAAAAATTGTAACGAATTCAGAATATTCTAAAAATTTTTTTGTTGAATTTGAATGGCCTTGTAATACTAAACATAACTTATAAAAATCAAATTAATCGAGTAGCGATATTTAACATATATGTTAAAAATATTCAATTTATGCATTCCTTGGCACCAAACCTTTGAATGATTATATAAAGCAATATCTAAACATTAAAAGTAAATAAGAAATGTAGAGGTGTTTTGGGTAAAAAAAAAATAATTGTATGTTATAAATTAATTTTACGAAAAAAAATGATATTACTTTCGATTTTTTATGCTATCAAAACCACAGAAGAAAATAAACTAAACGCTTCTGTTTACGACAAAAACGTTACTAAACGCTACTGTTTATGACAAAAAATTATCATAGATTGTTTGAATATACATATATTCAGGAACACGAGAATGAAGTGTCATTCATTTTCGAAAAAATAAAAATTTCGAGTTTTTCCCAGCTTTTCGATACAAATGCCCACTGTGCAACGGTCCGTAGGCTTGAGCATAGAGACGAAACAGCGACACCCGTTACATCAACGATCTTGAGGATCTTTATACAGTTCGTGGGGCAAAGAAGACACGATAGCAACTCGGGAGGAGACGCGGTAGGTTCGGTATGAAGAGACGCGGAAGAAAAGACGGGATCTCGAGGAACGCGAAGGAAGTAGCCCGCTGGGGCAAGAAAGACGCGCCTTCGGCGCAATTGCGAGCGCTCGGCAGACCGTTTTGTAACAAGACCCTGCCCCGAGATATCGACTGTTCCAACCTTTCGAATGAAAAAATAATAAAGTGGATAGAGGATGAATGCATAATGGAAGCGAGCGGAAAAAGAAGAAGAGTGCGCGGGGAGATGAAGGGAAAACCGACCGGGGGTGAAACGAGTTCAGGAACGTCGGTGAACCGCCGTATACGGTGCTTCTAAATTCATTATTTAAGAATTATTGATCCGGGAGACCGGGCGCCGAGTCGTGTGACCGATATCAATCGTGACACGAATCGTATTTTGCACGGATATTGCAACTAACTTGTTCAATTGATCGCTACTGTATAGTATGAAGATGAGCAAAACCCGTATTCACGACTCGCGATTGCTCGGGGCTCTACGCAAACTTCCGTCATCGAAACGTTGTCGCGTGAAATAATTTATGAATACAGGAAATATCGGGTTTATGTGAACAAATGGGGTGAAGTTAATTTTCGATGAATTTCTTTCGGAGATAGATCATTTTATCAATTCCGAGCACGCTATTATCAAATACTACTACTGGCAGAAAGTATTCGATCAAAATCATGAATTTAGTTGTTGGACGAATTATGTGAGCGTTCATGAAAATACGATTCGACCCCCACGGCCACCCCCATTTCTTATTGCAGATTTGGATTCTCCAGAAAAAGGTACCCTAATTTGTCCTACGAGTTTTTGCATTTTGCTTCACAGATGGCGCTGTGATCGACAAAAATCAAAATGGGTAAACAAGCGTTGAAAATTGGGGATATCTCGACAAATGCACATCAGATCAGAATTTGATGTTTTTAAAAATGCTATTCAATAACACCATAATTGATCCCCAACCTCCACCTCCTGGGGATGGGAGACGGAATTATTTCAAAATCTTCAATGGGAAACCCTTTTATTATAGCGCATCTTGGTTCTCCATTGATTTGATATTATTAGTGTAATTTCTTTCATAGATGTCGCTGCAATCGAAAGCAGTTGGAAAAATTCATTGGTTTGTTTATCAATAAATCAAAAACTACTTTTAGCGTTACCCAGGAAAGACGACGTGGGCGTAGTATTTTTCTGTTCCCTTTGGAGTGATTGTTTTCAAATATTTCTATTTTTCTGATCTGATGTGTATTTGTCGAGATATCCCCAATTTTCAACGATTGTTTACCCATTTTGATTTTTGTCGATTACAGCGCCATTTGTGAACCAAAATGCAAAAACTCGTAGGTCAAATTGGGGTACTATTTTCTGGAAAATCCAAATCTGCAATAAAAAATGGGGCTTCCCATTTAAGATTTTTATCTTCCCCCACCCCCACTCCCAGGGGGTTTCGGTGGGGGGGGGGGGGTCGTGTTTGGTATGATTGGATGTCTCCCTTCGAGACGAACAACTTTCAATACCCACTTTTTTTGATCCGATGCATATTTCTCGAGATATTTCAATGTCTTCAGATAAATCGGCCACCCTGTATTTTAGACAAATGTACAATAGTATCCGAATTAATGATATCTTAGAAAAATATTAATAAAGTCAAGCATTCTTTTGCCTTTTTACCAGATATAAAATAGTAAGCTGCTTATCTTTAGGTGAAGTTTGTAAAGATACTTAAGTAGCATTATAAAGTAATAGAACTTTTTAAGTATTTCGAACGATGAAAATGACGATAGATATTGTAAAAAAAATGTTTTGAATGAATGGGAATGATTAAACACTTGCTTAAATCAGTATCTAACTTGCTCATTCTGTACTTTACCAACAAAACAAACTTTGATTCGAGCGATCGAGTTTCTCGGCCCGTCGACGGGTACATCCCGCAGTAGTAGGGATCATTTCTTTGCATTTATCCTATACAGGCTTGCTGTAGCTCTCATCGCGACAACACTGTATATAATAGGTTTTAAGATATTGGCTGTAACACTTTTAGGGGAAATATACTGTATATCCAGATATTACTGTATTAACTATGAAAAATCAGAGTTATCGTTCTCACAACAATCACTGCCCCATTCCGTACAAATGAAGAACGCGAATGTGATAGATAAAAGGATCCTTCGTCTCGCAATTGTCATCACACCCACCGAGCAGCCGTGAAATCGTTGGAAATAATTGAGCAAGAATCGAGCGGTCGAGGCTGCGGAACGCTCGGGTTTCGTTGAATTAACGTTATTTAATCGATTGCAGGTAATAGAAGACCGCGGAATCGATACGGGCGCCGTTTAGAATAGCCGGCCCAGTGACGTCTATGACAGACATTACGAGAAAATTATGATCTTATCGCTTCGCAGCTTTCGGGCCGCTATTAAACACTCCGAGCTAAAATCAATTAAGAGCGCGTGTCGTATATTCGATCCTGTCGGTGATCGGCTGGTTATAAAGAATTATCGCGCGGCTCTCGATTTCTCATTATTTCTGTTAAATCTGACTTCGTGATAACTGAAACGTGATTTTTTTGTGACATCCCTATCTGTCTCATCACATTTTTCAACCTACAAAATATTAGGTGCAGAAACAAATTCATTCCGATTTTCGCGTAAAAACTTCATTGAATATAATTATTAGACTGCGGATCTTTATGCAAAATAGAAATTTTCGGAATTAATTGCAACAAATAGGGGTCACTTAGAAGTGTTTCTCTTTTTTTAATAATTTTACTAAATCGAAAGTGACAGATTGATACTCTTCAATTCTTTTAATCATTTTCCTGTTTCAAACTGCAGCTACTCATTTCTATCATAAATGCATAAAATCTGCAGTCTAATAATTATAGAAAATATTCGCTATTATAAACTGGCATCTCTTGCACACCATCATGATGAAACCGTCCAGCTATGAGCTAATAAATTCATTATTGTTTTATTGATTTCTATTATATTCATTAATAATGTCACAATCGTAGTATTTCTTATATGTCTTAAATAGGTTAATAGAGGTATCGATGGGAATATAATTAGACTACATGATTTTATAGCAATTTCCGAGGTAAAAGCAGGGCTAAGGAAAATTTGAAATAGTTTGAGATAAAATATTAAGAACTGAAATATCTCCATAAGCAAATACTATTTGAAAATGATATGTCACTTTTTGCTTGAATCAAATACTATTTGAAAATATTATTTCATTTAATGCTTTCATTTTGAGCAAATACTATTTACTATTTACACTCGACTGTAACGTAATACTATTTACTATATACTTACCATTTACATTCGAATACAGGAAATAGGGATTTGTGTCGAAAAATGAGTTCTGTTAAAATAAATAAAGTAAATCAGTAACTAAATTACTCTTATGGCATATTTTCAGTTATTTATCAACAAAATAAATGTATTATTTTATCGATGAAACTACATGTTAAACTTGAAAAGTGTAAACTTTAATAATATTGTTTGAAATACTATTATTTGAAATAGAAATTGATGGAAATATTATTGGAAATACTTCTATCTTATATTTCAACGAAATACTAATTTCGCAATAGTATTTGTTTGACCTAAGATTGAAATATATATATTTGAAATAACTATTTCTTTATGTAATCACTATTTAAACAAAATTTAATTTGCTAAATCTTGTGGCAATCGAAATAATAAAAATTTTCATTTCTATTCATCTATTTCAAAAATCTATTTTTCACCAGTCACGAATAAAAGAGAGGGGAGAACATGATTCTGTTAAATGATGTTGCAGAAACTTATAGAAAGGATAATCAGATGGAGTCATATCACTATCAGGCGAACAGGAAGCATAAGTGTGGACGTCTCATCTCAAGGAAAATATGGTATTTTTGTTCTCTCTCTTTTCATTTTGTATAAAAAAATCGATTGACATTTACCTTACTACAGTATTTCATCGGTAATTGTCCCAAATGTCTCCGACATAATTGTCCTTGAGATATCCCCACTAGTGCGGAGTGTACCCCCCCCCCCCCCTTGAGGGGCCAAGAAGCTCGAGAGGCCTCGGTCGCCGAGAAATATGACATCATGCGGCTCGAGTATATCGGTGAGACCACACTAATCCGAATTCGCAACTTCTTTATTATTCATTATTTTTTTATGGGACTTCGATGATCATATTTGTGGCATTTTCCTAATAAAAATGATATCAAATATGATATAGTTCCGATGATATTTACTTGTGTAATAGACGATTAAAGTTTCGGGCGCGAGGAAGGATAGCGTATGGGAAAGAAAGAGACGCGGAAAGTCGCAGTCGGCGGCACAGTTCAAAGGCTCGCGCGTCCTCACAATGCTTCCTCGCGCCCGAAACTTTAATCGTCTATTACACAAGTAAATATCATCGGAATTATATCATATTTGGTATCATCTTTATTAGAAAAATGCCACAAATATGGTCATCGAAGTCCCACAAAAAAATAATGAATAATAAAGAAGTTGGAAATTCGGATTAGGTATGTTTCATTTCTCGGTGACCGAGGCCTCTCGAGCTCGGCTGTCCTTCTCTACGTTCGGCAAACCTCAAACAATGATATCCCTCCGGCATAATTGTCCCTCCACAGACCCGTGTTGTGGACAATTATCGATGAAATACTGTACTTCATCGATCAAGTTCGTAAAATTATGCCAGGAAATTTCAATGCTAAGCAGTACATATTTTGTTAATTGTAAATGTGATGTTCTAAAACTGTAAAAGAGCAAGAGAATATTTCCATTTAAATAGCTATATGGTTTATACACTTGCGTGGGAAGAACTTATTTCTAATATAATTATTTTCAAGGAAATTCAAGGGGCCTCTTTTCATCAACGATTTATAAAAATGGTGTTTTTTTCGGTTTTGCATTTGCTAAAAGTTTAATATGTATGGAAAGTAGTGGTGGTACTATGTGTGCAAGTGTAAATCGGACTGTTTGGTAAAGACTGACCATTGCATAAAAATGGTATATGGTGCCTCTCTGTCATAGAAACCTTTCTGGATGCGTAATAATAGTATGCAGTGTCTCTAAAAAATACGTGAATACAAAATCTCAAATTTTAGAAAAATTGTCGATAACTGTTATTATAATTTCATTCATAAATCGTACTACAATAAACCTGACTACATTTTAAAGTTTACAGACTCTATGTTACACAAACAAACTTACTTTAGAATCATTGAGTCAAAATATAAATTGCTATTCTCATATTAAGGATATCTACTTTGAATACGTGGGATGTCGTTTAAATAACTGCCGAATAAATTAATGTAGTGCCAAATAAATGTTATTTTTTGATATAATAGGAATTATGTGCAGTAACTGTGTGGTGTTCATTCATTCGTCTGACCCTCCAGATACGCATCGACGGAAAATGAAATAGTTTTATTTCTTTGAAAAGTTACAATTACATATGTCACTTTATGATTAGACTACGGATTTCATGTATTTATAATAGTGAAAATATTGAATGACTTTGAAAATGCTGTTGTATTATTTTCTAAAAATCCATGTAGTTCCTTTATCTTGCAATGAATGCAAACTATTTTCATTTTTCATAAAGTTCCGCACTCTATTTATGAATGTTGAAAATAATCAAATTTGAGGTTAAATCTTTGTTATCATGATTGCTTTCAAATTCTTTCATTGTATCCACTCTTGACCTGACTCTTGCCGGCCTCTTGGTTACAACTTTGTTGAACGGTTCAGCAATAGGAAGCGACGCCGACCGTAACACAATAATTGTCAAGCCTTAATTAGCGTTATTTTCGAAATGTCACTTGAAACGTGTTTCGCCCGGGGTCTTAGTCGGGTGACGATCGTTGGTTATCTAATTTATAATTAAGATTCAGCTCGGCGAAGGGAAGTGGCGAAGTTGAGTCAGTTGTTGATCGGTGAAACTAGACGGAGAACAGGTGAGCATAAAACAGCCGCGGTAGACGGCCCCAGCGAGGATCTTCGTTGGCGGAAAGTTTCCCGCAAACAGGACACCGGAGCTGCGTGGCGAAAAGGAATGCTCCGGACCGCAATCTCTTATCTCAACATTTGGAAAGATCGCGAGGAGGGGCGCAGCATGGGCTACGAAGAAGCAAAGTGAATCGGGGGATCTTTTCAATTTCCCGTTGAAAGGCGCAGCCTCCTCGCCAGGTAGAGCAGGTGAGCTGGGCGGGGCGTTCGCGGTGGGGATGGTTCGCGAAAAGATCGTCCTGCGAGGCTAATAAAAAATAAACGTGGCAGCAGATGCGCCCAAAAATCCCGAGTGCTTTAATATTGCCTCGCGTTCTCTGTTGCCGGAACGAGCGCGGAGCTAGCTGGGATAAAACCACCAAATGTTAGAACCGTGAGATGAATCAAATTACCAAGATGTTATATGAAATTGTTGTTCGATGACGGAATACTTTACGAAACCGTGCGCATTCGGTTTTCTAGAAAATTAATGAAAATTAAGCCAAGTTCCGAACGAAAAAGGAACGAACAAAGTATCTATGTGACACGCATCTAGAGAAAATTTTATGTAACAAAAATTGTTTCCCTTGCAAAGCAATAGAAAAGTTGTCAGAATATAATGAAAAATAAACATACAAAATAAAACAGTACTCTATCTAGAGTCTATCTGATCTAGTCAAAAAAATAAGTATTTGTAGTAATTACAATGTTTACTAGCAGGATTTACTAGCAGGCGCTAAATTAATTCCTGAATGAAAGTCATGCGTATGCTATACGCTGCGGCTCTATAGAATCTCGTCTGGCTACTGGAAAACAACTAACGACCACTGACGCAGTATTTGTAATTCCAAATGCTGTAGAAATTTATGTTATCTGTTACAAAACACACCCGAAGAGTTCTCTCCAAGTACAAGTTCTCAGGTACTTGAACAGTGAGCAGCTACAAAGAGTAGAAAACAGATTCCAACATTCTGAAGAGGACGTATAAAATGCTGTAATTTAAACTGTAAAAGACAGAAATATGCTGCCAAAAAACCAAAACCACGAACATTTCTCTCAGAATATGAAGAGAATGTTCCTGAAACATTGATTTTAAATACAAGTAATATTGCCGCTTCTATTACGAAAAGAACAATAACTAAATAATATTTATGAAAAAAGTGACAGTACATGAGGTGACAGTACTTGGTTGGTTGATACTAATTAGGATGTCAGTAATTCGACCGAACATGTTTTACGGGTGACAGTAATAACTTTCGAAATATATTTTTGAAACAAATGAATCTATAAACAAAAGTAGATGGTCAGAAAATTAAAAAAGTTTTTTCTTCAATTAAATATATTAGATAATAATAAATACAAATAGCTACTTATGTTTTTGGTTAATTAATACACAAACTATGCAATAATGTCAATGTCATTTCTTAAAGTGCGGAATCGGGTCTTTTACCGTATACAACAGTTTGAGACACTTATTTTCCGAAGTAGTTCAAGCCCTGGCCTTCTAAGAAGAAAGCAGACAGTGATGCAATGGGCGTAGAGCTAGAATGAAACAAGAGAGCGAGAGCGAGATGGAGAGAGAGAGAGAGAGAGAGACAGACAGGCAGAGAGCGTGCAGAGAACAGACAAAGACGAAAGGAATGCGTTTCTGATAGGCGCGATGGAGAGAAAAAAGAGCGCGACGGTGTGTGCGGCGGGTGCGACACCAACGGGGTTGGACAGTGACGAGCGGGGTAGGTGGTAGGACCCACAAAATAAACTGAAACCAACCCCCACCCCCTTCCGTTCTCTGTCCGTCCCTTGAACTCTCATTCTAGCCGCGTCACCTCCACCTCCGGCTCCGGCTCTCCGGCTCGGGCTCCTGGCTCCGGCTTCGGCCCTCCACCTCACCTCTGCCACCACCAGCGATTCCTACGGACCGTCGCTCGGCAGACCATCGCGTCGCCCTTCCTCGGCCACCTCCGCGGCTACCTAGCTCGGCCAAATAAATTACACCGCCTCGTGACGCGAAAAAATCCAACGAGTCGCTAGAGTGAACGAGCAGGCCGAACGAGACGAAGATGGTCAAACGAAAGCTGGAGGAAGAGGGCCACAGAACGGTACGGAACGGAACGGCGCGGCAGGGCAAAAGAGGGAGAGCCACGAGCAGAGAGAGAGAGAGGAGGAGGAGGAGGAACGAGAGAAAAAGAGAGGAGCAGTATGCGGATGTCGAGGATGAGGATGAGGAGTTCGGCGTCAGGGGTAGCCGGTTAGAGGGCGGGAGAGAGAAGCTGCTCGGACCAGGTGGGTAGAGAGAAAGGGGGAGCAAACGAGATAGAATGGATAAAGGCCAGCACGCGGGGCGGAAATAAAGAGAGAACGAAAAAAGTGGAAGAGGTCGGGGGTGGAGGTGGGTACCGCGGTCCACTTTAATTGGTTCGACGTGGTCAGATGAAAAATTCAACCACCCCCATACTCCCTCCAACTTCTCTTTTACCTCCACCCACAGATATCTATAAATATATATATATATATATATATATATATATATATATATATATATATACCTCTCCCCCTCTCTCACGATCTTCTCTTTTCTGTTTCTCTCTTTCTCTCTTACCACCACAAGCACGCTTTCATCGTCGTCGCGCCACGGCTCTGGACTACCGACCAAACGAATCTACGCGTCTACATATAGACGTCAGTGGGCCTTTGTGGTCAGCCTGGAACAAAGTATTTCGGTCGTCCTTAGATCGAGTTTTTGCGAACGATATAGTGCTCGTTAACCTTCCGCGGACCGTGAATCGGCTTCACTTTCCGACATACTCCGAACGCTCGTTAGGGGAAATGGTAATTCGGACGTTCTTTCGCGATGGCATGGCAGCGCGACGAACTTGATGAACCTGATAGGCCGTTGTATTTATGGATGTATATATGTATGTATGTACGAACTGTAGTATTCTGTAGGGGGACTTTTTCTAACGCCAGACGGCGCCTAATACCGAATAGTAGGTACATCTTTAACATTTAAAACTTTACACAGTTGTTGTATCGTATGGGTTGTAGAAGAACAAAATCAAACAATAATCACGTTCTTCTCGCGCGTACACAGCTTAAATCTTTTGATTTAATCTGTTCTGATTGGCAAGAATCTGGCGCATCATGCAAATTATAAACTATTGTATCTGTTATTTTTTGCGGTCAGAAGATGCGCGAGTTGTGCTATTATGTATATCTTTGGACAAGTATCTTCTTAACCCTTAGCAGACGGGAATTATTTTTGGCATACTTTTTGATGGGTCGAATATATTTTCTTCGTGAAAAAGAATTATGTACTGAAGAGTTAAGTACATGGATTATAGATTAATGAAAGAAAACCTGTTGTTTCAGTACAAATTTGTTTGATACTTTTTGAGCGTAATCATTTGTAACCAGATAAGTATTTATCAATTTAAACTATTTAAACTGCAAATAATCAAATGTCTCGGACACGCTGTGAACAACTTACACAGAAAACGCTTGGAGAGAACACGAGAGATCCGGCTGCGAGGTCCCCAAAATTATGGAACAATGTAGAATATTCCGCCCGCATTCTTTGAGTGTATTTTTTGACAGTTTTAATGAAGTTCACTGTCCACTACCTGAGTCCCGATTCCGGGTAAATTCCTTGAGTGGTTCGACCCAAAAAGAATCGATTAATGAAAACCTCCTCATATTATACTTTCCCTTAGTGTCAAAAATTGTTCACAGATATCGTGTAGGTGAGTGTGGGCGAAACACTAAACGCGGGGTAAACGCGAATAAGAATATTATATAATGTTGGAAAAGCATGAAGAGAAATGCGAAACAGTTAACACGCAAGCTGATCAAAACAAAATGTATCAGCTACAACACTGTGCAGTTAAAATAATATATGGTGCAATTTAAAAATCATCGATGACCTTCAAAAGACCTTGAAAACGACTACAATCGGAACATTTTGTTATATTACCATATTTGCCCGCTTTAACAGTACAACTTTTCTCTCTAACATTTTCTTCTATCTCTAAGCCTAACGGAGATATTTAGGTGGCCTGTTTCTCGTGAATCACTCGGTATATTGAAGATTTTTGTCCATCTTCTTCTAATCGAGTGACAACGTAAAGTAAGTATAACATTTGTATCTATAATTATCTGAATACTGATGTTTAAGGGTACAAAAATGTACAAATCAAGGATTAATTAAAATCCAGTATGGCGGCTGAAAAGTGTGTGAGAGGTGGAAAAAGGAGAAGGAAGCGTTTCGTCCTAGGCCCGCTAGAGGACTCATCGGTAAGGCTATCTAGCGGACCCGTACCTTAGACGCGGGATGTCGTAAGGACAGTTTAGGGCGGTATATATACAAACAGAGGAAGATTCAGGTAATAGCGGGAAAGTTGTTGTCGTAATGTCCCTCTGTTGACGAGCATAGGAAGTAGCCGCCATACCAGTATATTTTCTATTGTATGTTTCTAATCTAACACGCTGTCTACTACTTTTGTTTTTCATTTTATGATGAACGAATTTTGTGGGTCAATCTCGAACGTTCGTCATTACCGTTTGAATTATCATTATTACGTTCTGAACTGAAGCGTGTCATAGTCATCAATTTTTGTTTTATACGTTATGATTGGACTAGGGTTTTTTCCTAATTTCGAAAAATTTTTTTGTATTTATAAGTAAAGCAGTAAGAAAATTTAAAATTTTTAAGAGAAAACAGAGAAACAGACGGAAGAAGAAATACCAAGAAAGAAAAAGAAACTTAATGCTGAGGACGATAAAGATGAATATTACTGTATTTATTGTAAAGAAAAGTACGAGAATCCTCTAATTAAAAATTTAAATACATACTTGTATTTAAAAACATAATACGTCTTTAAATACAAGCAATCAACGAAGTATTATCTTCCTAATATTTTGTTCTATTTAATTTTTTCCTCGGGTGTTCGTAATCCTCCCGCATTCTCATCTCTTTCACGGCTATCGAAGCATTCTATACCGTTCAAACCACCAGAAGTTTCTCACTCATCCGCAAATCTGAAGCCTTCTGTTCTCATGCGGTAAAGTGCGAATCAGTGGATTAATCGAAACATTTCCCCAAAATTACATCGCAATGTAGTCCTGGCAATCGATACATACACCGCTCGGCTTTTAACCTTTTGAGGACCGAAAAATCGATATACAGGGTGTTCCAAAAATGTTCAACTTCTTATTCTAAGAAGCTTCTCCCTTTGCGAACGTCTCATGGATTCCGGCTTGGCGCGGCAAGGCGGCTGATTCTACTGAGCGGTAGCGTTGTTGTTGCGCCGTGCTCGAATCGTGAGCAAGAGATGAGGTAACGATTTATTCGAATAAAATTCGCATATTTAATCGCAAGCGCACTTGCTGCTTCAAATTCTCTTATAATACCTACATAATACTGACACGGAACATTATCGGTACCGGTATTATTTCGGTATTCTTATAGACATGATACTAACACTGATTAATAAAATAACTAATAAATAATTAAGAAGTCTACTAGTCAACTAACTAAGTAGGTCAGTGCGTTCAAAATTCAAAATTCAATTCATGTATCATTAGCGAGTTTGCGGAAGCTATGATGAACACAATATCAAAATTTTTACTTGCAATTTATAAACATTGTGTAAATTACTTCCAATTAAGCGGTCATCAGATAGAAAGTTTCAGCAGAATTTTATTAGGTGTATACTAATAAGAAAAATGTTAATAAATATTTGTATTTGGGTAATATATATGTGTATCGGTTTTGGTCTGATTTTGCTAACATAATCAACATTATGACGACACCTACAGAGTATACTAGTTTTAAGTTTTCAGACTCTATTTCAAAAACATGGTGAAGATTTTAATGAAATTACTAAAACCCGAGAAATGACGGCTAACTAAAAGTATATATTCCGGTGTTTTTATAAAGAGGCACGACGATACCGGTTTCTATAAAGTTAGATGCCTGCAATCTATTTCGGAGAAAACGTAATCTGTCACTTTATAAGAATCAACCTATACAAACGCTACCCAATGACAGGAACTTTGAGATGATGTTTCGACAATAATTGAAGCAACGTTGGGTAACTTTGCACCAGCATTCTGACGATTTAAAACCTAGTCCTCAAAAGGTTAACCGCGTCGTGCGTTCCGCGTTCGCGCGGGCACAGGAGACAGCGTGTCACGGATGGACGCATGCAATTCACAACAGTCTATGAGCAAAGCTTAAGTGTGTTCTTCTCGTGGTTAACGTTCCTCCGCGCGCGGCTCGTGTATTAGCAGCGGTGGAGACACGCCGCTCCGCCAGGGGTTGCAGAAGCGTGGGGGGCACGAAGAGAGAAGGGTATAACCGGAAATGAGTTCTCGCGTGTCCACGCTTGGCTCTTGGAACTGCTATTCAGTCCCTCTTTCCTTCCCGGTTCTCCGGTTCACCCCCTGAAAGGATTAGTCGTAGTTCTCTGCCGCCTCTGGCCCTCTCGTCCTCTCGTCCTCTCGTCCTCTTTCCATCCACCCCCTTCTTTGGCTCGCAGGAAAGCATTAATCAAAGGAGCAGCGGTGCGCCCTGTTACCGGCACGACGAAAGATGGAAATACACCAAGAGAGAGAGAGAGAGAGAGAGAGAGAGAGAGAGAGAGAGAAATGGAGAGAGGAGCCAGCTCAGTCGAGATATCACGGAACCAGGGTTAGGTTACGTTAGCCCGTGCCGACTAACCGCGGCAACCACCTCCGTGACACGGTGTCTTTCACCGTGACTCGCCGCCGAGAATAAAATTCTCGATCCGTTTTACAGTTTGACACACCCGTAATAACGCTTTCCACTGGCAACTGGAGGAGACAACTCTATGGCGTGAATATACACACCGCGCCAGGAATAAAGGGAATGCTCGGGTTGGCGCGGCGTTCTCACGAGAACACCGGCTTCTCAACGGTGCGTAGAATCTCTTGAATTTTGTTCGCCGCTGCGCTGCATCGCGAACTGGAACTGGTTTCCCGCGACTTTGTTACCCCGGCCGCCCGGCTCTGTTAACCGTGTCCTTAATAATCGAGTCTTTCTCCAAAGAGGAATTAATTACTCCGCGAAAGAGGAAAGTTGCTTTTGCCGACTATTATTGGATCGCCGGGCGCGCGCTGCCCCGCTGAAGTGAAATAAATGTTTTGTTGAAATATCGCGGTGCCAAGCTTGCCGCAACCGCGGGCTTTTTCGGTTGTAGATTTTCTGGCGAGGATGGATTTTATTTGTAGCCGTTTAATTGGCCGAAAGAAATTGCACATAATAGTGAAAACTCAAGACGTAAATCGTAAGTTTTTATGTGCCAACGGTGTTATCGACGCGTTGATTATTTTCGGTGGTAGTTTCGTATTGCCCCGCCACCCTTCTCGCAGCATTTGGCACATGTTATACACATCATGTTGTGGGTAGAATGCAATGTGCTAGTAAGAATGTTTTCTGCTAATATCTCGGTAATTTGGAATTTCCGCCAAAAACGAAAGTTATATTCATCTTCCGCACGTCGAGACGAATAGAATGACGTATAATAGGTACGCGAAAGCTTGGGAAGGGAATTGTAAAGTTCAGCCTTGTTTTGTTAATCCCTTTATGTATTAGGTTGCCCTAAAATTTCCTCTCCTGATGCGTGTTGTTTGTATTGTTAGGCAACGTGAGCGTATACAAACAGCATGAATGTTTTTTTGGTAATGATTTATTATTTCGTAATGTGTCATTTATTTAACAACACCAATTGCTAGTTTAAAATACTATTCTGATTTCGCACTGTGCACATCAGTTGAAAACGAAACAAACTTGCAGGAAAGCCTAACATAAAGACGTCTCATTAAAGTACACTCTTTAATCGATAATGAACAATTTTAGCAAAAATCGTTAAAATTGTTCAATTTTGCAGCGTTTACGTGAGACTACTCCTTTAATTAATTCTACGTATCGAAAGTTCAACCGTTTCGAAAGTGAAAGCAGCGTGTCGACTAGACTGCGGATGTTTATGCGATTTTCAATTTTTGTAGACAAATTTTAAAAAACAGGGATCAAATGAAATCTTATTTTCAATGGTATTGGCCTTTGTAAATCTAAAATAAATAAAAATCGTACTGACTTCTGTCGAATTTCATATTTAGCATTTTTTGAAAATTTTCGGAAGCCATAAATGCATAAAGATCCGCAGTGTAGTATCGACTTTTGCGGAATATTTACTCTACCGTAAGAGGAAGAAGAGTAGTGTGTTCAGAGACGCGGAAAGCACGTTACAGAAGTCCGAGACCGAGTTTGACTTTCAGCCGTGTGCGAGTGACCACCGGTGATTTCATTGACGAGCGCGGTGGCCTCGCTCAAAATGCCTGTGGTCGAAAATGGGGATGGGCGAGTTAAGGCCGGTGGTTCGATACACGACCATCATTATCCTAGCAGTTTAGTGGGCTTCCATATCAAAGGAGAATTTTTACGGAGTTCGACGATCAGCTTTCTACTTCTACGAAACTCAAGAAAGCGCTCTAGCTCGTTCTTCCTTAACTTCTTGCTATATTATTTTCTTCGCAGCTACAAATGATTCGAATGTCTTTGTTCTTAATCATTTTCTAGTAGAAAAAGAAAATCTATATTCATTGTATGTATACGATTAGTTTACCGTTTTGATAGTAATAACTGAAAAATAAAATTTGATTTCGATCTAAATGGAATGATCACTATCTATACTTAGTAGTTATTCATAGTCTGTTAGAAATCTTTTCTCACTATTTCCTTTTTCTGTGAATGATCACTATTTATACTTAGTAGTTATTCATAGTCTGTTAGAAATCTTTTCTTCCTATTCACTTTTTCTGTGTTCATTATTTCTCCGTTCATCTTTCTGTTTTTTCTTATATTTGCTAATCAATTATGAGTTCATGTTCGATTAACATCCATAAATTATTTTAATTCATTTTGACTTAAAGAAGCTAGTGTCATTTATTTGCTGCAGGACACAATGACTAATATAACTAATATTAGAGTCTGTAACTAATATTAGTCATTTGGTCCTTGGCAATTGGCGGTGCATGACTAATTTTGCTCCTTTAGACGGATATGTGTTAGGATCACATTTTTTGTTCCTTTGTTATTCTTCTACATCGTCTGAAGTTAATTTGTTGCACATGCATTGCCTCTATTAACCCCTTGCGATACGATTTATTATTGTATGGTTACAGTGATTCGGATTTTTTCGTTGTTCGTTGTTTCCTAGAAGAAAAAGAAAATTTATATCTACTGGATGTCAAGGTATTCACTAGTGGTTGTAATATTGACAACAACAAAATAGAATTTTATTCCGGTTTAAAAGAAATTAGTAACATACATATTTAGTAGACTTTGTACAAAACTTGCACCACGAACTTGACACGATGTTATGGTGGAAGTGGTTAAATGAAAATTATAATGCTTATCCAAGAAATTGAAATCCGTATCACATAATCTTAAATGGACATTGCTTAACTTTAAACGAACTCTTTAAAATTTTTAGTAAATCTTATTGTTCGTTAAAGAAATATAAACCACAATTTAAGTGATTAGAAAAGTTTGTCTATGTTTCCTATTGTCCAATAACAGTGAAAAATAACAATTTTTAAAATAATTGTAAGGTCATATAAAAAGTTTCTCCAGAAGGATACCGATGACAATGTACAAACAGGAAAAATTTAGCGAATCGTATACAATTAAATAATATGGCAATTTTATGTAATACCACACGTCATTCTTATATAACGAAAAATCAGAGGACAAGAATTAAATAAAGTATTAGTATCGGTTGATGCGGAAAAAAATGGCAGACGTTGAAATATGTAAAAATGTTTAGATTTATTGCAATTAGAGGCCGAAAATCGCGAAAAATTGCATTTTTTACTATCTTTAAATGTCATTGGCTCATTGCAACTTTGTTAACCGACTTTGATAAAATTTTCAGCATTTATATAATTGACGCTGATCTACAAAACGTATTTTTTATATTTTCAATATATGCACGTATGAAAAAGTTGTAAAATACAACGTTTAGTATTTTCTCTGCAATACCGACCAATTGCAATTTTTCAAAACTTTTTCTCACGTCATGCAGTAAACTAATTGTTCTAACATCTAAAAAGTTATGTTATAGCCGAATATTTATGTGAGACACTGTACGTAAAAAGCTACGGGTGTCCCAACAATAACCAAAAAATCGTTTAAAATAGCGAAATTCGATGTAATGGTATTAACAGTTTTTCGAAAATATCTCAGAAAGCGTACGTCGAGGTCATTGAAATCTATGAGGAAATGAAATCACTTTTTCTAGATATTTACCGGAAATTGAGAAGAATCTAATAATAACATAGTATTGGTGGAACAAAACCGATTTATTATTGTTGTTATGACTAGCTAGCAAAAACAGGAGATTTACAGAACGAGAATGCCAGAAACGCGAGTCGTTCGAGAAGAAATTTTAATAAAATTGTCCGCCGTTGTGAAGTAGTCGCCGAGGCTGGTTGCGAATGCAAGGAACGTCGCAACGCTTGGTACAGGCATACGCTGTACAAGTGGAATTCTGAGCAGGAAACTGGGCACGTTAATTTCGAACACCAAAGCTCCGTAGCATGTGACGCGGCGTGAATACAAGAGATATGTGAATTACACTCCATTGTCTTGAGGACACCGTTCAAATCATAGTCCGCCGGGACAAAGGTCTGAGCCCGGGACCGAGCGCGCCAAGTTTGAACGTTGAAACTTTTCCTGTTGGGTGGGATGAGGGTAGAAATATCTATTAACGCGGCCGTTGTTTCAACGTTAGGTGCGATCACAGAAGAAAAATTATCACTTTCCAAAACGACATTCCAACTATAGCAACATGAAAAATTATAGAAAATACATATACAAAAAGCAGGTCATCCAAAATGTTCACTGAACAATATTTCTTAAAATACTCAACATTAGGAAACGTTGTCAAATGATAAAAATTTCATGACAATATACATATGCAGCATTTTAATATTAATACTTATGTACAATAAGTAGCGTCTTATGCTATATAAAAATGGCCGGCATAAATAGTGAGAAAACGTGGCTATACAGAGTGAGACATTTAAAACAGGACACCCGAATAACGTATTCGAAGAGTCCTTTGAGACAATTTAATTTCTCTTGCAGTTGACCTTGAGTGACCTTGAATGACCTTAATAATAAGTTATCGTATTCGTCTTGAAAGACTCCATCAGTATGTAAGTAAAAAAAAGCAAACTGTTCCATTTAAAAAAGCAAGGGTTGACCTTCATATCCCCTTGACGCCTCCACCTATCAAAAAACTAGTAACATCGGATGATCAGCCCCTCGATACTGATGTCCTGTTTTAAACGCCTCACCCTGTACATATACAACTTCATTTTTTCTTGAACAAGTTTAATAAGTCGAAAATAATATATTGACGTTCTTAAATTGTTTTAGTCTTTATACTGTTTTAAATTGCGTCAACTCGTTTATGTTGTAAATGCATAAAATCCGCAATCTATTCATTAGAAAACTTCATGATCAATATTACAAGAAATGATACTTATACGTCTCGTTTATATTGTATTTCCCTTCTACAGGATGTCCTAGTATTCATGGTAGAATCGTGGAGGGGGTGATTCTACACAAGACAATACGGAATACATTTTCTTCATTTGAGGACTTGATTTCATTTTGTCATCGAGAAAATCAGTCAAGATCGCGTGTCTAGCATTCATAAGAAGTAGAACCGGTTGATCGTGCACAGACGTGTCAGACGATCCTATTCAGCACGCGTGTTTGCCGAATTTTCTCGAAAACGAGGTGCCAAATGTAAAAAACATGTATTACATATGTTCAATTTATTTTTTCATATAGAATCACTCCCTCCATGGTTGTGCCGTCAATACTGAGACACCCTGTGTATTTCAGTTGAAATTACAAAGTACATCCCAGATGACATACCATGTAAAAGATGTAAGAGAACATTACTAGATAATAATATTATATAAGGCGGATGAAAGGCATTTAGGGATCGCGAAAACGGTGACAGAGTCTTCTATGTAATCAGTACCTACACGTGCTGTAGATCCAGGGTTTTCATAAAAAAAGAAACTGGCCGTGCAACCCTAATCGTTCGTCTTTTCTCGTCTTCAAATGGAATAGCAGAGCAACGATTAGAATCGTCCCGGCGGGGCGAGTTCTCCAGGAAATGGATGAAAGTCTTTTTCGAGGGGTCAAAAGCAAATCTGTCGTGTCACGCGAGTTCCTGGAATTGATTGCACGTTCAGCTGAAATCGATACCGGCTCAAACATGCTAAAAGTAACTCCGCGGTTATGCATTATAAAACGGACACTTTCCGTTACGTTCTGGTATTTTCCATTGGAAAATCAGAGTCACCGGTGAACAAGTGTCTGGCGATGGCCGCGATGCTGCGAGAGCCGGTGACGCAAACGGCTCGATTATCATATTGCCAGTCCAGCGACATGCAATCGCGATAGCTCATTTTCATTTCAAAGACGATGGATCGTTCGACGCGACGATGTTCTACTCGGAACGGAACTGGGACAGGTAAGAGAGATCCCCTGGTGTCAACGGAACGAAAACCCTAAAGCGTGTCGCGTATTCCGGTGTTCGTTGGCCTTGTTTCGAATACGGAATTCACTATTTTGACGGGCTCTTGCGCTCCATCGAATAAATGTATGAACGATGCGAATTCGCACGATATGTGACGCAGAACCAGCCTACGAGACGAAAGACTTACTTTGTGCGACTGCCAACGATATAGAGAAACTAGTTTCTTGGATGATCTTTGCAAGACGTTGATAGTAGAATAAAATCTGATAGTAGATTCTATGCATTTGTTAGCATTTCTGATATCCTAAGACTCGGCATAGAAAAATATTTGCAAACGCTTAGGGTAGAGTGAAAATACGACGTGTAAGAAGTCTTGACTTCAATATCTTTGTTTATGGCCGACTAAAGGACCATCGGGACTATCGGGTCCCAATTTAATTTCGAGAACAGTTCGGACAAACTTTCGGGATCCTGCCCGACCTGATCCGAAATTTCGGAATCCCACACGCCCCTAATATTTTTACTTTTTGTTAAAGAGAACACGAGCTCGTAGAATCTAAAAAATTTCTTATTGTTTTACCGGTGATTGCATTAAAATCTGTAATATGATATTAACTTTACTAGTTGATTGATTAAGATTTATTAAGTATTTTATGTCGTATAAATGTCTGTATCGTATACAAAATATTTGCAATAAATAAATTCTTTCCCAAATGACGATATCTTGTCAAATTAAAATTTAACATATTTTAGAAAGAAATCATCAAACTTCTCAATCGTATACCTAGAAATGACAGAAAATATTGTTCGTTTATCATAACACTTGAAAAATATGAAGAAATATTCACAGTTTGGTGAAATTTACACTCTAGACATTCATACAGACGAAATTGGCATGAAGATTCAATAAGTAGAAACTTCAGTCTTTACAATGATGTTTTATCAATTTCTAGTAATTTACAGTAAAGATATTTGAACTTGAAAATTAAGTGAATTTTACGATAGTTTTGTCCGACTTTTCGGGTCAAATACCCCACTGTGCGTCGGTCGATCGCGCCTGTTCGTTATCCTCCTACACTCGCGCGAGTAAATGGAGTTGATGACGGAATCCGGTCAGTGCCTCAACTTCAAACAAACTTCTATGCACCCTTGGGCTTCGAGAGATTGGCCGTGTAAACGACGCGCCGCCAGTTCCCTCGGCGACCAGATAGAAGAAGACGGTCGACAGCTCAGGGTATACAGGAGAACGTCGAACGAGAAAGAGGAGGTAAGCCGGAGAAAGAAGAAGAAGAAGTAGAAGAAGACGGGCGAACCACAAGAACGAGACTTACGATTAGTGTTCGCGGCTAGCGACTTTCGAGGCGCAACGCGACAATTAACAGCGACAGGTATCCGCTCAACCAAGTCCGACACAATTTGAATGTTTCGCCGCTAAACGGGCTTGTAGCTTACGGTTGCTTCCGCTGGACTTCACTTTCGAAAGTCGTAGACGAAAATACTGCTCTAGACTTCTCGAACTTCTCTAACAAGAAACACTATTCAACTGATGATAAAATTGCATGGATTATTTTTCTATATAGATCGAGAGTATATGTCTTAGTTAGAGGATAGGAAAATGTAAATTAAAAATACTACTAAAAACTGGGTTAACCATGCAAGGTTAACCATTAGAGGGTCCGCATCATTGAAAACTTGAAATTGCTTTACGAAAACAATTTTTTCGTATTACAAATGCAAATTAATTCTATATATTATATACAGGGTGGCCCAGTAAAAATTAGCACTCGAATATCTCTGTCACTTTTGGAGACATTGAAAAACTTTATCAACCAAATTTTTTCAGTATAAAGAGGCATGGTAGTAATAGCTTTTCTTTTGTAAGTGCAAGAATTCTGGGGATTTCAAGGTCATTTCAAGGTTTTAGATAGAAACATAAATTTTCCTATACATTATTCGAGCTCGTCATTCTCTATAAAAAAAGTAGTAACCTTTAGCCACCTTCATTTTGTCAGACACCTCGTGGGACGTCTACAGAGTAAGTTTGAAGGCAATCAGAGGTGGGTGCTAAAAGGAACTCTCACCGTTATTTCTTGTAGACGAGTTAGTCTTCCTTTTTTCCCTAATGTAACAGCTGACCATTTAATTTAATCGGCAGAAAATGAATAATTAAATGTCGTTTTTTATATTCTGTGTCAAACAGACTCAAGTTCCGCTGTCGGAAGGTTAAAGGTCCACAGGCCTTTAAAGCACAAGGTAATTTACGAACGGAATCCGCAGATATCCCCAGTGTTCTTTTAGCTAGCCAATTGCGCCGGCTTATTTATCCAGAGCCCGGTGCCGTGCCGAGAAGTATCGTCCATTCAACGTGCTGAACACCCTAATTACCAGGTTACGGGGAGCATAAATAACCATTTACATTCCGCGCACGTCAAAATATGAAGAATTCGGCCGGCCGTTAATCCGAGACAAGCCGGCCGCGGAAAAGCTCCTTTAATTTCCACGGTTCTGAATTCCCACGCGGAAAAGGTAGCAGCAGCAAGCAGTGGTAAGCAGTAAGCAGTGGAAAGCAGGAAATCCCTTGCTACCGCTTGCTCTTTTCGCAAGCGTGGGGTGGCCGTTTTCTGCGAGCGTCGCTGCGCGCATTATGCGACGCGTCACATTCGTAGTCGACGCAGAAAAGGGCACGAGTCCGGTGGAAAACCAAAAAAAGACCTGGACGACGAAGCACGGTAGCGGGGATTCCGCGGCGCTTTCGCGAAGGAGTCCTTTAATCGTCGGGTAGCAGCCCGGGTCGTGGGAAAAGCCCCGGACCCCCGGACCCGCGGACCCCGCGGGAAACGGTGCAGGAACAAGCCTGAGAAAAATAATCCAATTTAGCGAGAGTACGCGAGCGGAGCGACGCGGCCTGCAGTTCGCCTGTTTTCACGGTTTTTAATTACGCGCCTGCCGCGTCGCTGCCCCCCACCCTTACGTGCGGAGCTCGCACACTTTGTCGTCGCGATTCTGACAAAGGAGCGTGTTTTCATGTATTTTTCACAGAGCCGCGGCGAAAGGAGAAACTGTGCGACTACCGGTTTGTTGCCAGCTGGCGATTCGACCGATGCGCTTTAACCGTTTGTCGCCTTCTCGACAGATCCTTTGGAATCTTCCCGCTCCCCTATCCATTTTGCTTCCGGTTTTTGTTAGCCCGTACCGATGTATTTCTTTCAAATTGAACGATTCAACGCTTCGCTGTTGCTCAGCTTTCCTAGCATCGTGTATCGTATGGATGTGCGTCAGGATATGTTTGGACTGCAATAAAATAGGTTACCATCCCGCGACAATACTATAAGTCATACAGGGTGCGACACAGTTTTGAATGGAAAACTGATTTAAAAAGTGCCATTTTAAATGTATTTTTTAAACAAATTAAGATATTTAAAATCGGACTACTCAGCTGCATTCCTTATTATAAAAAAAAAATAAAACTTTGCTACTTGAAATAACCTTCAAGCTCTAATATTTATCGAGATATTCGACCAAATATGGTTTCGACTGCAAACTTTGAGAGCTATTTTCACTGTAATATTTTTGCAGGAACTACGTCCTCTCAAATTTTTATTAAGACCTGCTGATGTCACATATTGGGATCGACCCTTGTTAGTATAATTGTATAATTAGTAAGGATCAGGGTATAGCGATGTTGCACCGATTTTTGCAAACAGTTCAGGAGATAGAATTAATGTAATTAACTTTGACGTAATCAACGTTTGCATTGTTGCAAGGGAAGTCTAATACATTTTGTCAAATGATCAGCTTTTTATCGGGAATGTTTCTCTTTCCAATTTGTGCAACGTACCTACCGTTTTTCGTGATCCTCCGCGATCGAACGTTTTCGAAGTTTTATCGTTCCTGCTCGAGGCATTTTGGCGATACGTTGCAACCGGTCGCGTAACAAGACGATCCCAGTTTTATTCGCGTCAACTTTGACCCGCACGCTTTGAAATGCAACGGCGGGTTTGATGTGTTCCTACGAAAGTGGACTTTCCGCGAAAACGTACGCCGGTACCTTTCCATCTTCTCCGAGAACCATATTGCTCCTTTTATTATACCCATTCGGTTCTTGGGGAAATTCGTACGCGTCTACCGGAATAGAGATCATTCTTTTGTGTATATTATTTATATCCTGATCGCTTGATGTCAGATCAGAATAGAGAGACGGATCAATTTATGAAATCAATTCTGAGATAATACTGTAATAAATAAAATATTGATCTGTTCAATGTTTTAGTGAATGTTACAAAATAGATTAAATCCATATACAGTAAAGTTTTGATCTAAGCCGAATTCTGGGGCCCGTGCTCCGGCATAGATCGTACAGTTCGACTATCTTTTTTGTGACCTTGCTGATCGCATCGGACGTAGGAAAAGACAGCGCGTGTAAACACGGATCGCTATTCTTTTCTACGTCCAAAAGTTAATGTACATACCGTCAATTAAACCACTAAATAGAGTTCCAATTGTATCATGTTTAGTGCCGTTTTAATCAGGAAAATACCACAAATAAGTTGGTGAAAGTCCTATAAAAATAATGAAAAATGAGGAAGTTTTGTCATTGGATTAGTAGTGGTTCCCACCGATATACCCGAGTACAAATACACTCAAATATACTTGAATATACTAAAATACTCCAGAATATACTAGAATATACTAAAATACTCCAGAATATACTAGAATATACTAAAATACTCCAGAATATACTAGAATATACTAAAATGCTCCAGAATGTAAGGTAGTTCGGAACCCACTTTAATAAACAGTAGGTCCCGCTAAAACTAGGCTGAAATAGGCTGGAATAGGCTGAAATAGGCGGAAAATTAGGCGATAGTGAGAGTGGAAGAAGGGGAGAGTGGTAAAATGGATTTGAAACGCTGAAGGGGACCAAATATCATTACCTATTATTCCAGAATGTACCAGAATATATTAAAATACGCCAGAATATACTAGAATATACTAAAATACTCCAGAATGTACTAAAATATATTAAAATACTCCAGCATATACGAGAATATACTAAAATACTCCAGAATGTACTAGAATATATTAAAATACTCCATAATATACTAGAATACACTAGAATAAACTATACTCCTCGAGAGAATTAAGGGATCACCTCCGCGAACCCGAAAAATTACTACACGTTCGCATGATCATAACTCTGGCCAAAAATTTCAAACACAGTGGCCATAGGTAAAATACTGTCACAGGGAGCTCATCGTGTGCTCAGTCGAATCGGCAGAATCTTTGCTTCAATCTGACTTTCAGACCATGTTATGTATTGCGATCATTTCTCGCCGAGATGTAGCGAGTTAAAGGAAAACTGGTAATTGAGCATATTTTAGGAATAATTTCAAAAGCTCCTGGTATATCGAAATGTTAATGTAATTGATAAAAACAAACAGAGTATCTTCAAGTGAAAGAAATGGCTCTTTCTATTGCTTCTTTGCACAAGCTACGACGATGATTTTTCCGCTTTCTGGGGCCAGTTCTAGTTAAAAGGACAATATTTACTTCAATGTTAAATAACTCGAACAAAAAAAATCGCAGAACAATCAACGACCACGCATTTTATACAGGAAAGATGGCGCTTCCAAATCATGTTAACGCGATTTATCAAAATTATTTCATCCCGTGTGATGTTACAAAGTTACACCAAATTTTTGTGAACTCTCAATGTTGTCTTTATAATGCTTTAACTTTGTTAAAAAACAACATAGCAACACATTTAACAAAGCATCTGAAACTAGATATTTCAAGCTTTCAAACCATTGTTTAACGATACCAATACAGAAATTTTTGCCGGAGTTAGTTTGCAGAGGTGATCCCTTAATTCTTTTGAGGAGGATATAATATACTATAATATACTACAATATACTGGAATATACTTGAATATACGTGTATATGTATACTATTTAGATTATTTAATATCGATGTCATTGATTTTTTATTCTCATGAATCAAATTACACTTAAGAACATGTTGCAGTGGCTTTTATTAGTTATTTCATACCTATAAGCAGAATATTTTTGTAGATTTCCACATGTGTCGAGAGGAGCAAGTTGTTACCATGTCTTAGGACAAATTGTTACTGCAACAGCGTGCCCCACCGCACATGTGTACCTGCATAAGTCACATCTGCTGTGTTTTAAGATGCGAACATATTAAAGAAAATAATGATTGCGATGACGAAAAAGAAAATTTAAAATATTTTAATCTTTTATTATATCAATTAATTATATTAAGTTTAAGTTAGTATTAGTGATTTATTCATAATATATGCAAGCCTCAAAACTATATGTAGAGAATTAAATGCATGATATGCCGAAGATAATTTCCTACCAAGAATAATGTTTGTAGCCTTATTATATCGTTTGGATTATCTGTTAAAAATAGTATATTTTTGTTAACCTAAACATAAACAATTAAATATTACTTACATAGTAGTGGCGCGTTTAATTAAAAGGTACAGTGGTTTATTAAAGTTTGAATTATTAAAGAATCTTATTATTTAGTACCAACTTGCCGCCTCACAACGGGGTAAAAAGTTAAGCTTCTCCTAACGACTAATAAATGAAAAAGTATAAAAAAAAATATTACAATATATTAAATTTCAGTTTGCAATTGTAAAGTATGATAAATTTAAGAATAAATTACTCGATAAATAAGAGTATTTATTTTTTATTTATTTTATTTATTATTAGAGTACATCTATACTATTTTCCAGTTATTTTACGTTTTTTTAGAGCCGGAACTTTTAGCCCCGGTCTCCTCTACATAAGTCTTCATCGTCGATCCACGATGCATAAAGTCACCCACTCCTACATTATGGTATCAGATTTGTATATAATAGGATAGAATAGAAGGTTAGATAATAGAAGCATAGAAAGTGAAAGTTGAAATCATGTGAATGATTTTAAATAATGGGCAGTATCACACCTATGACTCAGTGAGTTCCAGGTATACCGGTCATATGAGACTTCGAAATTTTTTGATTATGAAGAAGAGAGGTTAACGTTGAAACTCGTACCTACGTTTCGCATGTGGTTACTCGATATTTAGCGAGGGTGTAAAACGGTTACTGGGACGCGACAGGATTAACGCGCGAGATTCTTCTCAGAGGGACTCTTAAGTAGCGTGTAACAGGTGGGTCGAATCCGGTGCGGTGGCGCGAGCAGGGCTTGGTCCCGCGCGTGCTCAAGATCGCAAAAACAAGAGAGCGCCAGGGTGCTGCACGGTATTGATAAACGGCGAACGAAACGAAACAGAACGGAACAGAATAGGAATAAACTCACGTGTCCGAGCTTCTCCTCCTTCCGCCTCTTGGGATCGCTCTCGAGGTCGGGGGTGCGGCTGCGGAATTTCTCGGGCGGTGAAACGGATCGCCTGAGTCTGTCGTCGGTGAGAGCGATCGGCTTACGGTCCTCGGGCGTCTCCGCGGCCGCCCGATGTTGCTGCAGGTCAGACGGTTTCAGGAGTGCTTGCGCCTGTGCCTGGACCGCAGCCGCAGCCGCTGGGTGCGGCGGCGGCGCGAGATGAGGCGGCACCACCGCGGCTGCGGCCGCCGCGGCTGCACCTGCGAACCCCAACAGCCCTGCCGGCGGAAGACCGCCGACCACCGCACCATGGGGCAGCTGCTGCGCGTGAATCTGTTGCTGTAACATCGGCCAATCGGTATGATCAACCTCGTGTCGTGTCGTGTCACGTCCTTCCTTTCTAGGACCAAAACTATTGGCTTGACCGGAAATAAATTGCGGTTTTCCCACACGTTATACCGACCTGCGTTATGAAAAGTAGCACAATTCATACATTGCTGACCAAAATGATGGGTCGATTTCTTTTTTGTTCGTTTATTGTAGTAGTTGGTGCTACACAGTATGTTGGAAAAACATCAGGATTGGAAATATATTAATACAACCAGTTTATAAAAATATTTATAAAAATCGTTGATAATTATATAAAAGTTGATCCTCATCACCGATTTTTATGACCTTGAAATACGTTGTCGAGGTCACCGTTCTGAACAACATTATCCTGTACATGTTACCGCAACTCGATCTTCGTTTCCGAGATTATTTACAAAAAACTACGAATAGCCACTACAGCGAATTCTGGGCTCTTTAATTCACCGAACCCGTGGTCGATTTACCTTAGATTAACAAAAGGCATGTTTTAAATTTTCGTTATAGGCATATATACAAAACTTAAAAATCATGACCTTTATTTTTTTTTCATAACTCCGACCAATAAGAATTTAAACAAAATTTGTTTACAAATAATCTAGTGAACTAATCCTTCTAACAATTAAAATAAAACTCAAGTCATTTGGACCGATTTTAAGAAAGTTTCTCGTTTTTAAATGGTGTACTTAATATCAAGAGAATATATTCAACTTTATAGTGATATTATTAGTTAAATGAATTAGTTTTTATTAATTTATGGTTAAGTTTCACTCATTTAATTAAAGACACTTATTTCACTTAGTAATACCTTTTTCATTTCCGCAATAGAATTCTAGGCAATCTATGAAACGTGCTATTGTTCATGGCCATTAATGAATGCATGCTACTTTTAGAGACCAAAATACTAGTCTTTGTGAGACAAATAAAACGTGCTATTTTTCGTAACGCACGTTGATACATTCCGCAACAGAATGATGGGTTATTATATGTATAACGATTATAATAGCTTACTATAGCGAGAGAATACTGTATCGATCGTTCCCAATTAGAGAATCTTCTAGGTCAGAGTGGCTTTAAAACAAAAAAGGACTCACCAGTAGCTGTTGTAGACCCTGTTGTTGCTGCAAGAGATTCGCAATAGTTAGTGGTGTCGGTGGCTAACGAATTATTCTCAGAGATACGTTTTAACCCCTTGCACTATAAAACCGAGTCAGACTCGTGATGAAGATATTGAACAGAATCTACTAAATGTGTATCTTATTAATTTCTTTTAGACGAAAATGAAATTCTATTTTATTGTTGTCAATATACAACAAGCATGCAACAAATGTAAACTTTCATCTTCTAAGTAATTTTGAACGACTGTTATCGTAAAATGAATCATAGGGCAAGGGGGGTTAACCCTCGTACGCTCCTTGGGTAAAAATTCACTCATTTGAATCATCTATTTTAGGTACAGTCAAATGTTTTATAACAATTATGAGAACATGAAGCATGAAATTATGAAACAATTGATTAAATGAACCCTTTCCTTTTGGTATTTATGACTACGAGTATGGTTCCTCTGTACAGAGGAGCTTACTGCGAATGTACATTAAGGTGGTTCTCATTTTTCGACATTCCATTTTTTCTAGTCTTACCACCTAAAATATGAGACTTGGTGAGAAAATGATGTGTTCTAAAATTTAGAAGCAATCGGACATCGAGAATCCGTGTACTTGCGTTAAAATTTTCAAATTTTAATGATTTCATGTCATTTTCAAACATAGCTGTATTTCGTTAATGTGAAAATATCATTAAACATTCTTGAGTAAAAGACAATTCCTTAGATGAATAATTATGAGGTTTACGTGTTACATTAAAAAAAAAACATACAGCATCTTTAAATTGAATTTTAAGTATTTGACACGTATTTTTTTCTAATCGGCCGTCATTCGCGTTGAAAAGGCCAGAGCGCCTCTTAAATTTGTTGATTTTAACTGATTTCGCCCAACTTGGAATAGAACAGTTTACGAAACTTTGGAGTAGATTTTCAACAGAACTGTTCATTTGCACTTTGTAGTTCCTTTGAGACTTTTGTTCCTCGTTACGAGTACTATAGAATGCAATGAAAGAAACTTTTGACCTTGAAAACCAAAGGTCAAGGACATTTGTGCACGAACTTTTTTCATAAATCTGCACCAATCCGGAAGCGTAGAATCACGTTATGACCGGCTTCACACTTATTCTGTATACACTGTACAATGGATCCAAGAAGTATTTGAGCACTGAATACCCAATTCTCGAAAAATTACCTATGATTGAATTGTGATAATTTCCTAAAAAATGAGCGTACCACAAAAATTTTGACGCATTTTAAAGTTAGAAGCCTCTAGTTTCATAACATAGCATTCATTTTATGCTAAGATTTTGTTCACGATATAGTGGGTAACATTATAGTGGGTAACACTATGGTGGGGAAGACAAGTTTTTTCTCGAAAATGCTGTAAATTCAAACGTCTGTGAAAATTTCGAAAAATGATTTTCGTGACTGAAATCACCATAGATTTAAAAAGTGAAGCTACCTCTTTACATCGACACCTTAAAATTGATGTACAATTTTTTTTAGTCGTTTTATCGAGCCCTGAATGATAGGTGTACTTTCAATTTTAAAGTATTAGTTATAAACATACGAGTTACGCCATAAGGGCGTTACACGACCGAACTTGTTTCTCATTTTTGTTACATTAAACTTTTTTAAGGGGTTGTTGCAAAGAGGAGGCTTCAATATTCAAATCTATGGCAGTTTGATTTACAAGACAATTTTTTGAAAGTTTTTGGACACGTTTAAATTCGGAGCATGCTTTAGGTAAGATTCGTTGTCAGTTTCCCACCTGGTACATTATGTAAAAATATCTTGCACAAAAACGAACATTGCTTTGCAGATGTAGAGGTTTCTAGCTTTAACCCTCTGCACTCGGAGCTATTTCAACTAAAAAACCAAACATTTCTTCTAACCTAGAATATTTCCATTGTACATAGTTATTTTCATTATATGCGTAAGAAACTGATATAGTACCTCATACAATATTTAAATGTTTAGTAATTTATTATATATAAACAAATTTAATCATGTAAACAATATTCTGAATAATGGTCTAGCAATTTGTAGTGGCACCTCAGAGTTGTCATTCGAGTGCTAAGGGTTAAAATCAGTTCAGGTTTATGGTCGCAGGATTTATTTTTACAAAATGGTCGCAATTTAAATATCGATAATTTTTTGAGAATCGGAAATGTAGTATTTAAATGTATTTTGGATCCGCTGTAGCTCTTGTATCTTGCAATTGATGCAAACAATTTTTATTCTGCATAAAAATTTGCAGTATAATCATAACAGATAAAAAATTTGAAGTATTCAACCACAAGTAAAATGAACATTGGTGGAAGCTTTTGTGCGACTATTTTCAAGGAGCGTACGAGAGAGGATTAAGAAATTGATAGGCGAGCAGCCGGCAGGTGTATGAAAAACAGTGCCAAGAACAATGTACCGACTGCTTGCCAGAACCAAGGAAGTTAATAGAATCAATCGTAGAGAGACGCTCACCCCAATAATAGCGTTTAGCTCGGACGTCGTGACTTGCTTCGCCCTCTCTACGGCATTGGCCACCTGCTGCTGATGCTGCAAGCCATGCTATCATTATCGCGTCGTTGTCACTCTCGATCGTGAGATTGCGCGGCACACGTGCCAAACAGAAAGTCAAAGACTCACCTCTTGTGCCAGGAACGGGAGTAGCTGGACGATTATCGCGTTCAGCCTCTTGGCGATCTCCGTCTGCAACCATGATGAATGGCCCAATTAATGAAAGAACGAGGACGAGGAAGAGGAACCGAGACGCGGCCGATTAACAGAGGAATCCCAAACGGAAATTTCTAAATGCTACCAGCGAGAGCTCCGAGAAATTTAAGGATCAATAAGCACGCTGCTCCGCACAGATTCGGGCCACTTGAGCTAAAACTCGCAAGACCACAACTGAAACGAGCTTGGGTCCCTAGGAAACCCAGTGATAGGCTTCTGACTAGCTTCTTTCGTTTATTTACGAAATATAATTAGAAATACGAATGAGATATGAGTCAACCTTCCGACGGCAGTGTCTTGGTCTTTTGCGACCCAGAGTATCCAAATCGTCATTCAATTAGTCAGTTTCTGACGATTAAGTTAAATGAACAACTGTAAGATTAGAAACAAAAGATATATTTAAAAAAATTGATAAATAATGCAGTGAATACCTTTAATGCAGTATTTGTTAGCTAACAGTTAGAATTGTCAACCTTTTTTTGCAAGTGGGCCAACGATTATACCCAACATAGGACCTACGTAGGGATTGCAATACAGGTACACCGGTATACCGAATACCGGTATGTCGTATTATTTTGAAGTTTCGTGAAACCGGTATTTGCTAAGGTAAAATACCGGTATTTTCGGTATTAGAGATAAAGAATAAATATTTTTTTTTGGGTATCTACTCTTATTTGAAATTTACAAATTAATTTTTCCGATAGAGAATTCGATTTAATATCAAAAACTGTATCAGCTCTGCTTCAAATAAAGCTGGCTGTGGAAGCATTATGTCGCATAATCTCTATTTATCATCCAGATTGCTTAGCGATAGTACTTACTGTGAATCGCGCCGCGCATTATGGAGTCCCCGGAGGATGTCAATTTCAATGGGCCGTAAAAAGGTACCATACCGTATTTAAATGCGTGGCAGGTTAATACGGTTGAATTGATTGAAAAAAAATAGCAAGGGCTGACCCTTGCAATTGTAAGCCGAGCGCGAACAATTCGCGGGGACACCGTAAAAACGTCATGAAATTCGGGGTTACGTTGCGGTGATTGTACTGCACGTGACGATGGGGCAAATGGGCACGTGGGCTCGCCCATGGTTCGGAACGAGCGCGCTTAGTCATTAATACGACGCGATCGAATCGATTGCACGCACAGCCATGTGACTTTCCCACAACGACTGCCGTTGTACGAGAAAAAGAAGTCGACTTTGCAGTCTGCCCCAATAGAATGACCCTCTAACCATCTTGCGAGCGGACATTGGCACAGCACTTCAACTTCAGACCACCGTTCGACGTCTTGCGAACAGGACTCGAATGGAACTGTTGAAATTTTCAATTGGTTCTGGTATAATAGTAATTTTTTGACCGCTAACGTTTCTGTTCCAAGTAAACAGTTACAAAATAAAAACTTCTATTCCACAAATGTTCGTATAAAATGAGAACTTTTATTTTTTCAGGAATGGAAAAAGTTCTAGTTTAACAACGTTTACAACTAATTTCAGCAAATATCTAGATGAAATTTTTTGGAATGATTGAAATTCGCGCGTCGTCTTGTGTTGGCGATTCCGTTGTGTGGTTGGGATCGCGTTGTTTTTGTTTCTCCCGCGTCTTCGCGCGTTCGTTAGTTTGCCTACGTAGAGTATGCACGTGTTTGATGCGATGTGTGTTCTGTATATTCTAGTTAAGGCAGGGATGGGCATTTTGGTCTCAATTGAAACAAAACCGTCCCCACCATAGCGCCCGCTGTCCCCCACCAGCATCCGTCGTTACCATAGAGGAAAGAAGTGCTTCGCCCGACGCGAACAGTGCGCAGGCGTCGCGCATGAAAGAGAGGTTGGTGGGAGAAGCAGGCGTTTGAGGGGCTCCACCCGTGCCCATGCCTGGGTTAAGGTATAAGAACATTCTGAAAGTAACTCTAACAAAATTGATGCCTCTACTGATTCACCTAATGAAGGAAATGAAGACAATTCTGAGTTACAAGCAGTTCTACTTAACATTGACGTATATAACCGAAAAAAGTAGACTTAAATGTAAATATACTATAGTCCTCAAAATAATTGAGGGATCACCTCTACAAACCCGAAAAATCAAGGCAAATTCAAATGATCATAATTCCGGCAAAAATTGTTGTTAAACAATATACATCGAAAGCGTGGATTTTCTACATTCACATACTTTTTCCAATTTTTAGCTATGTTGCTTTTTAACACAGTTATAGCGTTTTAATGAAAACTTTGAAAATTTCAAAAAATGTAATTCAACTTCCTGACGTCACACGGGGCGAAATAAATTAATAAAAATTAATAAAAATTTTTTTTTTATTAATCGCGTTAACACCATTTGAAAGCGCCGGCTTTCCTACTGATCGTTCATTATTGTGCGATTTTTTTTTGTTCGAGTTATTGAACGTTGAAGTAAATGTCCTTTTGATTTTAACTGGCTGTAGAAAGCGAAAAAATCATCGTAGAATCTTGTGTCAAATAGCAATAAAAAAGACCACTTTTCTGTCTTGCAGACACTTCTTGTTTTTTTCAATTTCATTAACATTTCGATGTACCAGGTCGATCTAAAAATATAATAAGGTATGCATAATTTCAATTTTCACTTTAACCCGCTACATCTCGGCGAAAAATGATCACAATACTATAATCGCAGGCTTAATCTGAAACAGAGAGTTGGCTGAATCGGTTGAGTACCAGATGAATCCGCTGCGACAGTTTTTTACCTATTGCCACTGTGTTTAAAGTCACCGAAAAACGTGCGTGGCTTTTATCTGTTTATATCTTTACTGTTTTTAAGTATCTACGCCTAATATTTTACATATAACATCAGAAAACAGCCATCTCGGGTTCTTCCCTTGGGAGAGTTATCGGACATTCGAGGTAGTTGATCTTTTTGATCTCACAGTTCGGGCGCCGCCCTCGGTTACCCGACAGCTTCGAATCAGCGTTGAAACTCGTTAATCGGAGAACGCGCTATAAAAGACAGATAATGTATTGCGGATGAAGCACCGGCGTGCAAATAGAGTATTAATTTGTGCGCGGATAACGTTGTTAGTAAGCGTCAATGCAATTAGGCTGTTGTATTGGCGCTTTGCGATCGACACTCCAATCGCGTGCCGATTCCTGTAATATTGATCATCGTACATATTTGACCGTATTCGTTCTAGTTAATTATTCAAACCAATCTATCGCGATTGTGCGATAGTGGACGTGTCTATTGTTTGTTAACTGTGGCTGGACGCGTTTGCGTGTCGGGTGTTTGCGGTCCGTTAGCGTTTTCGGTCTTTGGATCGAGATTGAGAAAAACGGGGCTGCGTTTCGATTAATCCACGGCTTTATAACCAGTTCTATTCGAAACTTATTGTCTTAATTATCGTTTAATCGGTACTGAAACAAAACTAATTCATAATAGTCAATATCAGAGAACCTTTAATACCGTAGGCAAATATTTTGTGAAAGCACTTTATAGTGCACTGAATCGCCATTGGCACATCCGTAATATCCAAACGTTATTGGGTTGGTGCATAAATAATTTCAGTCCTGTTCCTTAAATTTTAAAGTTTGATATTCTTTATTATTTGCCATTTCGTGCTAAATATCGAATGACTGTTGTGTGATGAACTTATAGTTCTTTTGCAACCTCCCGAAATGTTTTCTGAGGATCTGCTACGATAACGTTCCTAGCTCATCGTTATCAATTGCAGAAGAACGTTCACGATCCTCTTCATCTTCGAGATCTTCATCATCGTCACGAAATTTTTCAATTCAAGCTTCTGTCGCTTCAGATTTTAATTTAAACTCGTACAGTAAAATCGCACGAATTTGTTCTTTCTCTACTATCATTTTAATAACAAACATAATCCTATGATAAACACATACTGCAAAAGACAGAATATAAATCGATGGATGAAGCTCACACTTTTCACTGATAAACCTTGTAAAATGAAAATGTAATGAGATAAAACATCAGATCAGAAAAATGGTTAATGCTTACTTATTGTTGAAAACTGCAATTATTTTTGAAGCAACCTAATGTAATTAGATTCCTTGCATATGTACATACAAAGTTATTTTTTCCGTCAGGATTTCAGAAACTAGAATGAAATATAATAACAATATTGTTTGCTGTATTACCCTCAGTATTTTAAATGTAATATAGAAAACATTAAAATTTTATGAATGTCGAAAAAATGAAATTCATGAAATACGTGGCTCTGAATACATGAAAGTCCGTAGTCAAGTTATATGATAATATTACCTATTTAATTAGACTATGAATTTTATAAAAATGAGAATATAATAATAAATGAACTATAAAACTATAAAAGGATTAAAAGAATTTAAAAATATCAATCTATTATTTTCATCTTGTTGAAATTATTAAAGAAAGAATGCCAATCTTCAAAATTGGTGCTGACAGTTTGTATTTTTTGCTGTCTGATAGTATTATTATAATTACTGGTAATAACAATTTCAAGCATCTCTGTCAGATTAATTCTTTGATTAAAAGCCTTTAAATATTAATTTTCATTCACAGATTTTTCAATCTACTTCCGTGGGGTCAATGTTAAATTGATCACTAGAAAATTAGAACACAGGGAAAACATTTCTAATACTCAGTTTCAGTGGAAGTTTCGTACAAGGGTTAATATGAAAGGCTTAGAAATCTCTAAGCATATAAACTAAGATAATTAAGTATTTTAAAACTTAATTGTAAAGATGTACCAGTGTATATAAATGGTTAGAAGAATCTATTTATCTACAGTGACATGCGAATAGTTTATGTGTCTGTTTTATTCGGCGTTATTTATTAATTAATTATTTATTATTTATTAATTAATTAACATTATTAGAAACCCAAACAAAGTGAAAATATCGCCCCTTCCAAAATAAATAATTTATCTTTTGACAATCGAAAATTGTCAAATGGGGAATGTTGAAATTGCAACTTTCGAATTTTATTCTTTTTTAGTAGTTTTCTAATTAAGCATTGGGCTTATACTACAGGCGACTCATGGCATAGCCGACTCTCGACTGACTGGCGGTCGTGAGAAGTTTAGGTTCCTGAACTAGAGTAGTTTCAAATAGGTATTTAACATTACAAGAACACTCCTTCCGCAGCCGAAGTAGCAGAACGTTCAAATCAACTCCTGTCAGAGCTACTATATTTTTACAATCGTAGAATATTCGAAATTTAATGTTTTAAATATTTAAGAATTTAAGAATTCTGATCCAGTATCATCCTAAATAAACGCCTTATCAGCACCATTGAGTCAAAAGTCGACCGTGCCATGACTCGCCTAACAGATTATCCGCTTAAAGAAGATATGTGTGTGATATTTATTTTTTGCAAGAACTACCTCATCTCAAAATTTCAATAACCCTTCGGATAGCGGACCGTTCTTGCAACTATATAATTGATGATATTTATGACTGCTTCATTTATCAATTTTTGGAATTATATTTCTTTTTTTCCTAATGTAACAGTGGTCCATTTAATTTAATCCACAGGAAATGAGTAATTAAATGTCGATTTTGATATTCTTTGAGACCCAGGTTCCGCTGTCGGTCATCTGGAGATGTCACTTCAGGATCGTCCCTTGTAAGTGGTGGGGAATAGTAGGGACGGATGATGGACATTTAACCGTGTGAATTTCAGGGACATTTAACAGTGGATTACAGCATATCTGTTATGTCAACGGTTACCGATTGTCTTCCGTTCTACATTTCTTCCATTTTATGCTCCGATGGAATTTAAGTGCATTCATGTTACAATTTCCCCGTGTCGAAAGGGATAATTCTGCAAAGGGTCCATTGTATAGTTGCAAAGAGATCAAACAGTCGAACAGTGTACGAGGCTAAAACAAATTATTCAGATTTTATGGAGTGTTCGAGTGTAAATATGTGGGTGCGCGGTGAAGCGTTAATAAGCCGCTGGTTATAAATCCAGTTTCCACGGTCGGCGCAGCAGGAAAGTACAATCGCAGATGAATTCGCGATCCGAATGAACGATCATCCTGGATCCTTGAACATCTACTTTTCCGCGCGTGTCTGTCGGCTTCGGTGGTTCTCGGTTTTGCCAATCGAGGCGGTGGTCGTCGCCCGGGCGTGCAACCGAGGCTTCAAACCGAAAAAAATGTCATTATTCCCGCGGGGGAGAACGCGGGGAGGATCGAGCGGGCGGAAAGATGGAAAACTGCCGCGTCCATGTCAGTTCGATTTCGCCCGGTCCGAGTCGGGAGGTGGTGGAGTAGAAGGGTGGGACAAAAAAAAACACGTTTCGACCGGCGGAAAAAAAACGCGACAAAGAGAACGCAACAGAGGAGTGGGACCGGGCGCCGCCGAGAGTTCGGCTGCGCGAGAAAGAGGGACAGACGTAGGTGGAGGCGGTGGTGCAGGAGGCACAGAGCAGTATGAGGAGGAGGAGGAGGAAGAGGAAGAGGAAGAGGACGACGAAAAGGGGGAGGACGAGGAGAATTTGCGCGGCGAGGCGAGACGCGGCGAGGCGAGACGAGGTGACGCGGCGCAAGTGTTGTCCGGTACGAAAAAATGGTTATTCCTTCTCGAATGTGCCCGATGCACATGCACATTTTCCCGCAGAACGGATGGTTCGAGGGTGGAGGTTGCCGGAGGATGAGGAGTAGATGGAGCACAGGGGGGATGGCGGAGATAGAAGTCGGGAGAAGGGGATGGGCGACGCAGAGGGTCGGACACAGAGGACGAGAAAACGAGACAGAGGAAGAAAAAGAGAGAGAAAGAGGAAGCGAAGGGGGAGGGTGAAAAAGGGGTAGGTGGCCGAACGGTAGGAGGAAGAGGAGGCAGAGAGAGAGAGAGAGAGAGAGAGAGTAGTAGTAGTAGTAGTAGTAGTAGTAGTAGTAGGAGGAGGAGGAGGAGGAGGAGGAGGAATAGGAGGAGGAGGTAACATTGAGATTAGCAACGGGTAAAAAATCGATGTCATCGCCCCCAGCCCACCGCACCCTCGTTTCGCTCGCTCAACTCAACCCTCTACTACCCCCTCAGGGCCAAATAAAAGAACTCGAATACACGACCCCTGGAACGCGTCCGCGAGCGAGTGTGTCCGACCGCCCCCATACGTGTAAGCACGCAACACGCGCGGCCCAACCGTGTGCGTGTGCACGCGGCGGGCTTGTGTACGCGCGCGCATCACGGAATATGTGTATATGGACGGTAGAGTACTGGAAAAGCGACCCTCCTCCCCCTCCCCCCTTCCTGTGTCCCCCTTCGACTACCGAAAGGGAGAGAGAACGTGAGAACGGGGGGGGGTGGTCCGAGGGGGGTCGTGGCAAAGGGGATCATCGGGGAGCAGGGAGGAAATACGGATGGAAGGAGAGGGAAAACTGGCAGCAAGAAAGAGAAAGAAAAAAGGGAAAGAGAGAACACGCGCAGATAGATAGACGTATATATACGCGGAGGCAGGAAGAACTGGAAAGGCAGGGTGAGTTATATGCAATTGGTCAGCCTGCACATTTTTTATCGGGCGCCGGGCGCACCCGCGATGGGAAATGGTAGTTACTCTTGTATCGACGAACGCCGACGGCGATAGAAATATTCTTCCCCGGGAGGGGCGGTCTTTCGTTTTGCGAGGGAAATCATAGATCGCCGAGGCTGTTTTCGAGCGATCGCCAATCGCCGGGTCTTGTTACTGCCGATCGCCGCTGGTATGTTAATTACGCTTTCCTTCGCGCCTTCTATTAGCACAGGGGAGAGCCATGCGGCATGCGGCACTCATCGCCGCGGCGCATGCTACTTTCAGAAATATGGCAGCGGACAACAGTTGTGTGTTTGTCCTATGTGATCTCAAAGTTTCATTCATGAAATAGGTTAGATGTACCATTTGAGGCCACGACACTATTCGTAGCAAAGTGTCTTATTTATTCCGATATATTAAGTATTCTGGTGTTAGTTTTATTGAAGTGAATTATGTTGGCATCATTGTCTACTTCTTTGTATTGTTACATTCTTTTGTTTAATGCAAGAAATATATGTAAACTTGTTTGAGATGAAAGTTGCTCAGTACCGAGAAGGACATCATGTGGTGGGACTTTTGTTTTTCCCGGTGGACACTCTAAGGTTAGGTGAAGATCAACTTTTTTTTTTAAATGGAATGATATGTTTTTTTATCCACCATTAAATACTGCGTTTTAAGATGAGTTCAATTACCTATGACTCAAGGTCATTCAGGTGTTCAACCTCGGAGTATACCACCAAATGAAGGGGAACAAGTCGTAAGGTTATGAAAACAAAATAAAACATTTGCAGAAATAGCAACTCTAATTAATAAATCAAAAACTGCTTGTAAACAAGCACGGTACAAATTTTTAATGTCGGGTGAATATTCTGACCGTTCGAGAAGCGAAAGACAAACAACGCCGCATATGAATCGCCAGATTCACATTTTATGTGAAAAGGATCGCTTTCGCTCTGCAAATGACATTACAGTTAAAATAAACATAGACAACCACACATTAGTGCTGTTGGAAAACATTTGAAAGACTTTAAATTAAGAGAACGAAAATTCCGTAAGCAACCAATGCTTACTTTCAAAAATGGAAAAGTACGGTTTGACGAGTAGGTTAACGTTGAAAAAGTACTATTTTCGAACAAGTCAAAATTTAGTCCTATCTTTTCTGATGGATTACGATATCTTAGACGCCAAATTGACGAAGGTTTAAAACCGCAATGTGTTTTACCTACTATTGAACATTAAACTGGGAGTTATGGTACGGTCTTGTTTCTCTCGTAGCGGACTTGGTCCACCGTACGATAAGTGTCTCTTGTAACAGCTAAGATGATAAGAAATTGTTAGAAGAAATATCGAACAAATATTTAGAGTGCAAAGGATTAAGACAACCACGTCGCAATCTACGATCCCTATAAATTTCGCTCTCATGAAACAATAATAAGCCTTTAGATAGAGAAAGTCTGCCAACCTGCGCTTCAATATCTGGCTCATCGATGAATTTCCTGCTTTGCATGCGATTATCTAACGTAAGAAAAGATTCTTTTAAGCGGCAGTGTAAAAACTTAAACAAAGTAATCCTTTCGATAATTTCCCAAGATAGCATTCTTATAATATCAGTAATTGTAAAATAAAAAAACTGATCATTTGACCGTGGGTAGGTTTAGTGTTAAGATTAAGAAACAATAATTTCCTATCTCGTGCTTCTTTTTTCAGGTATCGATTGAACCAATGTTTGTCATATTCGCGGAGGCATTCGATCATCCGAGAAAATCTATACTGATCATAATCCTCCTTGTATTCACAGTATTCAGGCCGACTGTCGAAGTGCGAGATCGTGCACCGTTGATCCTCAATTATTGCCGGTGTCCATCGACAGAAATTTGGACACAGAAACCAACGGTATGTGTACCGTCGGTCAAAATACTTGTCAACCCGATGCCAACCACTCCGGCACATGATTCTCGGGTGGTTGGAGTGGGATAGACAACTATTTCAACCTCGAGTATACACTAGTGACGGGAGTGATCCAATTCTTTCTCATGATTCTCAAGTGATTCGGGAATCAAATACTTACGTGAAAAAATCGGAGCGGAATGAAAAGTAAAGTAAAGTAATCCGCTTATTCCGATTTTATACTTTTATGACAAAAATTAATAAATCGAATGCAAAACAGTAGAGGTGTGCGGGTACCCGAGCCTCGGGTCGAGTCGGACAATGATCGGGTCGGGTCGGGTCGGGATCCCGAAAGTTTATAAACTTCGGTTACCCGCGATTTCGGGTACCTGAAATGGTAGTCGGGTCGGAGTCCCGAAAGTTTGCAATATTCGGGTACTCGAAGTTTTATATAAGCATAATGCTGTTTTATGATTTTTCAGTTCAATCTTTTATTTTCAATGGCAGGTTCAGAATGATTTTTGTATTTTTAATGTAATCGGTTATCAAACTTCGCGAGGAAAAAAATATTTTAGAATACATTATGTGAAAGAATGTACGTAAAGGACGTTTCTGTTTCTAGTAAACACTGTTCTTACAAGGCAATGACTCTTCGTCCGCACACTGTTCGTATAAGAGCACTGTTTCGTAAACAGTGTTTACTAAAAATCGAAATATTATTACAACCGATGATTGAACGTCTTGATATGCACAGAGTCACAGAGTTAATTATTCCTGATTTGACCACAGACTTGCCCCAACTTTAACTTCGAGTACCCGAATATTGCAAACTTTCGGAACCCCGACCCGACCCGACCCGACTACCTTTTCGGGTACCCGAAGTTTATAAACATTCGGGATCCCGACCCGATCCCGAGCAAATTTCCCGACCCGACCCGAACCCGAAATTTCGAGTACTCGCACATCCCTACAAAACAGTAAAGACATTTAAAGAATTTCAAGATGATATTGTACCATATTCAACTCACTAAAGTAGTACCTATACATTGGAATCAACTTGGACAAGTTTTATTTTGCATAAAATCCGCGGTCTAATAATTAATTAGAGACTTAAATTATGTCCAGTTATCTGCGATACTGGCCCACTGTGCAGCGGTATAATGCACCGATGCGCATTCAATGCCCACACAATCGATGGAGGCATATTAAAAAAATGACGTACGATATCCGCAAGGATCTGCAATAACTCAACGAACACGCATGGCCTGAAGGTCCTGGTTCTGGTGCATAGTGTTTCGCGATTTCAGAGAAAGTGCGCGGGCGTGACGGATTCACATGGCGTATTGCCATACATCGTGGCTTAATTGAGCAGGACAACGAGCAGGCAACTGATTCCGCGGACGAGCCTTTCAATTAAGCGATAAGCGTTATCGGATAGGTCGGCTGGTACTATAGTACGACTCGTCGCGTCGGATGGACGCAGCAAGAGCGCTCCATGGCAGTCGCGTCCCGCGGCCATTCTTTTTCAACCCTTCCCCGCCGTTGCGTTCGTTTATCCTACGCCGTCCTTTCATATTTTTCTTGTCCGTGGTCGACGTCGCTTTTTACAATCCATTCTCGTTTTTTATTGGCCCGCCGCAAATAAAAATCTTGAGAAAAAATCTTATTGCAAGCGGGAACCGTCGACCGGTGATGGCTGCTGCATCCTGGAACGTTGCACTGAAATGGGGTTGAGCAATTCAACGGAATTTACCCTTGGACGACGAACCATTCCTATAACTACAGTGGCAGACGTATACTTATGAACGCAGTGTGATCTAAATTTTAACAAACTGTATCGTACAATCTCTACGACATTTACCAATTTACACTGAGTATTTAGACAATGTAGTTTATATAGTTTATGCAGTTTATGTAGCTAGGAGAGTTCTGATTATCCAAGGTAAACATAAGTCTAAATAATACAGTAGTTCAGCGGACACATATTCACGAACAACGAATGTATAGACAAATTGAAGGACTTACAATGTTATTGTTTAATACGCAGTTTGCGTTGTGTGTAGAGACGATTCGAACGTCTGCCACGAGCAAAGAGAAAAATATAACGCTCGAACAATAAGTACAAGTACAATTGCTTCGAAAGCAAGGTATTATGTATTGAAGCATTTCTAAACAACTTGAAATATTTATTGGTACTTGTTACTAAGCGATGAGGCACATTAAAGGTAATAAAACAACAGAAAACGTTCTCTGAAAGCAAAGACCGTGAAAAACGGTTGTTCATTCCGACCGAGTGTTTCACAGAATTTCTAGAGGCGATCGATTTAAAACTCTGCAGATATTCCTGCTGCAATATTGCCGCGTTTACAACAACAAACAAGTGTGAGAACTGTACAGCGATGCTTAAATGAGTTTAACTTAATGGGTAGAGTGGGAGATTGCACGTTGCAAAAAAACCATATTAATTGAACCAAAGAAGAATGGTCTAAAGTGTTGTTTACGGGTGAAAGTTAGTTTAATCGATTCGGATCAGATGGCAGTGCTATGTTAGATGTTAGCCAGGCAAAGAATATAATAAAAATTGCATCAAATTAACCATTAACCCTCGGACAATGGACCGTTCTTACAACTATATGTACCGCTTATTTTTGAAAGTGGTGTAAGTCCATTGACGACCCAGAAAGAATATATTATTTTAGTTAATTTTGCATAGAAATCATTTATGTCATCAATTTAAATATTTCTAAATTCATAGAAACATTGCCAAACTTAGTACACGTTACTTATATTTTTGAATCGAATAAAATGCAAACCTCTAAATATTTCGGAAGAAGAAAAAATAGACTTACACCACTTTCGATGATATTTGTGAGCTTTCACTGCTTTATTTATTAATTTTAGGAATTATATTTTTGAATATACATCTTTCTCTTTAATTTTCAAATTCAGATTAGGCAAAATTATTTTTCCAAATGGCAGTGTATTTCTTCTGAACACGATAGTCTTCTTTTTTTCAAATGTAACAGCTGTCCTCGTTTAACATACTCGATTGACATTGACATACTTCTAATCGATGTTAAAAATGAAATAAATCAAAAAGAACTAAAAGATATTCAAAACCTCATCAACGTAATCGAAGAAGAAATATGTATTTGTTGTTTAGCACATCGTTATGGTGGTTATTAAATATAAAGGATGAGCTACCAAATATTAGTGTTATGTGAGGAGAAATACTTCTTATAAGTCTAATACTTTCTATTAGAAAAGATTCTAACGCATTCTAACGAATCTAAATGGCGGAGAACACGATTCTGTTTCCATCTTATTGTTAGGAGAGTATTTAGAAGTTACACTTACAGTTTGATAACGAAAATTTAACGCAAGTGTACGTCAAACAAAGCGCCACTACAAAAAAAGGAGCACTCTACGCTTCCCTAGTGTTTAAATGTGCTATGTCGCTTTTAATTATGATATTTGCTTTGAGAACATTATATGCGCAATTTGTGTTGTATTTCTTTACTACGCCGTCTCTCAATTGAAAGGTCCCACTGCGCAGAGGAGCGATAGTACCACTAATTCGAAGTTACAGCTTCAGATTCCGGCGTGACCGAACGATAAAGGCGTCTCAATAAAAAAAAATCCCTTACGCATAACGCGGAACGAAGGAACGAGTTTACGTTTGTCGGAAAAGTAAAAACTTTTATTACTATGACACGAGCAGACAGCGTTGGCTCTGGCTCGCAGGTGGGTTTCAGTAAAGTTAAAAGTTCCGGTCCTTCAGCGCGACAGCCAGCTTACTCCACGACGATACACATCGGTACGTTAGCTGCTGTATTAATAACGAAACTCGCGCATCCAGTCGTTCATGTTTCCAGTTGATAACCTATAGGGGAGACCGGGTAGCGTTGACACATATCTCAGTTTATCGTTTCTGCAATTTTCGTTTGAATCAATTAGGTGAAAATAAGTATAGTACTGTTTCGATAAAAGCTACAGGGGTGTACACGATAAGTGTAGTAAAATTATCCCCACTACATGCCACTCGAGGTGCCATGAAGCTCGACTCGGCTGAGAAATGTAACATCATATTCTGGATGTATTTCTCATGCTGGATGTTTACGCGTGAAAATCATTTTTGAAACAATATTTATGGCAAAAAATACAAAACGGTTTCACTGTGTGACCGAGTGGATACTACACATACTGGCTGTCTAGGTATAGCCAGCGTATCCATCAACGCACGAACGTGCGATGCATAAGAATAAAATCCACGACATCAAAAGGGCAGAGTGAAAAGTTTGTTTCATAGGGATCACAGTTTCCCATTTCCATTCTCGTAATAACGGTAGTGCTCGCGTTATAAGATTTCCCCGATCCTCCAGACGGAACACGCTGCTCCCATCAAAGCGGGCCAACTATCTCCATTAAACCGACTCTCCGAGAGGCCGACGTCAAATCGTTTCCTCGAAGCGTCCGCACACGTGACCGCATTCGAGCTGGCATGATGGCGGTCACATGTGTAGTCCTCGTGGTACAATTATTTGAAGGACGGTCGGGGTTGGGACTTTGGGACGTCGTCGGCGACGGCAACGGCGAGAACGACGACGACGCACGAGCTCGGAGGGGTAGGTCGGGGGCGAAAGAAGTGAAAGACCGGTATAAGAACTGGGACATTGCCAACAAATTCGAGTTAGTCGAGTAGCGAGTGGTAAAGTGGTGGCTGCGGGCTTTAACGGTGGAGTGGGAGGCAAATGTCGACTTGGGGTGGCGTGGCGAGCGATAGAGAGAGGGAGAGGGGTGGGGGAGAGCAGGGCTTGGAGCGAGAGCCACGAAAGAGGGTGGAGAGCAAGAGAAAACTGGAGGTAGCGACAGAGGACTAATGGGTAAGAGAGTGAGAGAACGAGAACGGATGAAATCACAGAGACTCGCCAACGGTGCCGGCTAAAAAGGGTAAAAACGAACGGGGAGGGAGGACCAGTGGAACGAGAGGCTAGCGACAGGGGTGAGGGAGAGTGCGCCGGTGGAAAAGAGAACGTCGCAGAGATGGTCTAACCTCGTAGGGGAAGATTGTTTTCATTCGATGCTCAAATTGAAAAGGAGCGAGGACCAAAGACCGTGATTCGAAAGCCGGCTAAGTGCCGGGACAACCAAACGGAGGATGATTTATTCTTTTTACTACCACCCTTCCTTTCCCCCGTGGACCATCTTCCGACCGATGTCCTTCCTAGCTGTGTTTTCTCCTTCATGGCGAAACGGAGAAAACAGTGAACCGGCGAAGGGGAGAAATTTGAAATTCGCGCGACCGGCGACGCAATCAATTTCGTTTTCCCCGGTGTCTTTCTTTTGTACTTTTATTCGCCGCGTTCTCATTTGCCGAGGGGCGGGATATATAGTAAGTAGCCCATAAATAAGAGAAGCTGATAATGGAAATGGGGCTGTAACCAAACCCGTAAACACTTTGCGCCGCAGTTACAGTGAGCAATATGATCGAGTGGCTGCAGCGGAACCTTCCGGTCCCCGGTCTTTAGATCAGAGATCATCTTTTACGATAGAGCTTCAATTCCCTAATAACTTATAATATATCTCGGACTTGTAAATTATTATTAGCTTAATGGAAAAATAATTGCAGTTTTCAATCATTAACTTTCAAATTTATTTTACAGTGATTACAAGTTCTTTGTCGTTTATGAACATATTAGAAGAAGAAGAAAATTTATATTTATTGCATGCTTGTGTATTCTCCAATGGCTATGTATCGACAACAAAAAAATAGATTATCCGAACTAAACAGAGAAACATGACTGATTTAATATTGAAACAGTTAAGTACTTGATTATAATGCTAAATTCAATTCTTATTAATTTAAAGCATATTGAGATACTGAAGTTTTCACAGGTACGGGGATCAGATAATCAAGATCCTACTGTATACATATTTAGTATAATCTGCTCGAAATTTTCATCCAGAGCTTCACTCGATGTTCTAATGCAAGGGGTTAAAGCTATTGTATATTTATAAATAAGAACCATTTGCATTTACACAGTATTGGCAATACGAAACAAATTTATTTTGTTCGCAAAGAATGTTTTAGATAACAAATAATGTTTGATATATTTATCAAATGAAATCATCGAAAACAGTTTTAGATGCTTCTTGATTTAAATGATTTTTTGTGAGAGCCGGTTAAAGTGCTTTAGCTAATGTTGTAAGTCCATGATGGGCATGGTAGGGGCCCCTCAAACGCCTGCTTCTCCCACCAACCTCTCTTTCATGCGCGAGGCCTGCGCACTGTTCGCGATGGGCGAAGCACTTCCTTCTCTATGGCAGGATGGGCATATTTTTGTGTCCATTGAGACAAAAACGTCCCCACCATAACGCCCACTGCTCCCCACCAACATCCGCCGTTACCATAAAGGAAAGAAATGCTTCGCCCGTCGCGAACAGTGCGCAGGCCTCGCGCATGGAAGAGAGGTTGGTGGGAGAAGCAGGCGTTTGAGGGGCTCCATCCATGACCATGCCTGCTCTATGGTAACGACGGATGCTGGTGGGGGGTAGTGGACGCTATGGTGTGGACGGTTTTGTCTCAATTGAGACAAAAATGGCCATCCCTGTTGTAAGTTAATGTTTGTAGTTTTGTATCCCATGTTGGGTACATTGAGTAAAATTATTTGAATCTGCATTTTTATATCTTTACTTCAGTATTGTCAATTGCACATTACGAAACAATGACAGCAAAAACCACTTGCACAAATGAATAAACTCTTTACGATGGTATAACGCGCGAACATTTTCTTATAATAATTTACCTTGAAATAAGTGGCAAACGACTGAAACCGCAAATAGTTTCACATAGACTTAATAAAATCATAAATGAGATACGCTTGGACAGTTTTAATTCTTCGAAAACGTCGTTTGTGCACTGTACTGATTCTAAGGATTATTTTAAAACTAATTACAGTAGACTGCGCATATTTACGCAAAATAAAAACGGATTGCATTGATTACAAAACATAGGAAACAAATAGGCATTTACTGCTCTCTTTGGTGGTATTATTAAGTTGTAAGTAATATATTCTTTTTCTTAAATTCTCTTAATCTTTCTCTTTGATATTACGCCCACTCATTTTTCTCATAAATCCATAAAATTTGTAGTCTACTGATTACACAAAGTCAGCTTATTAGCAGAAATACTTAATTCTTTACTTTTTAGAATCTAGATATGGCTATGAAAAATATTAAAATGTCTAAGTCATCAACAAATCATGGCAACATCCGTAACACTGTACAAAGTCGACCATACGAAAATAAATCGGCGATCCGGCGTCCTCCCTGAGAGGTAAAAAAGATTATTTTTAACAAAAAAGTGTTTGTTAAAAGATAGATACCTATGGAATTAAAATTCTGAGCACCTTCCAATTAGAATATCGAAACCCATATGACTAAGTAATTGCGGTCAGAAATCAATAAATTTTACGATAATTCGTTACGGACAGCGCGCAGTGAATGAGAATCATTAAATCGGTACACCTAATGGTAAGTTATCTACGAAATACACAGTGTACGAAGATTAATCGTCGAACGAGCTCTGCCAATAACTTTTCATTTCTCTTCTAATTAGCGTTAGGAGGTTGGACGAATCGCGTTACACCGCCTTCGCACAATTTGTCGTAAAACTACGCCCAGAGGGGATTGATTTTCTAGCGACCAGCGATTTTCCGTTTCCTACTCTTACTTTTATTGCCCTCCTACGCGTCCATTAGCAATTATACGAGCGTATCGGGTAACCGCTTACTTTCATTTCCCTCGTCACAGGAGCAGTATATCGTTTCGAGCTGTTTGAACGGAGCCTGATGCTGAAAAAGTTCTTTAAATCCCGCGCTACTTTTATCGCGATGCAAAATTTTTAATGACGACGCCCCGTTAGTTCCGACAAGACTGACAAACAGAGGATGCGGATAAAACAGTCCGAAAACTGTAATTGAAAATGGACAAGATAGTTCGGTTGATGGATAAATATCCAGTTCGGTCCGCAAATCAACCCCGTATGGGTAAGCTGCGGCCTCCTGAACGGTATGTCATCATACCCTGCGGCCATTTACGTCACTCGGACGGAAAAGCGTTTTTTTCCGCCATGATTGATTTGCGAACGTTTACTTGACGTTTTTTGGATATATTTTTGCGAATTTTTGACACCTAGTACGAGATTCTATAACAACGTATCCTGTTATGAACTGTTGAGACTCGTCTCTCGTATTTTCATATTAGTAACAAAGATCTTTGATAATTTCATAAGTTTGTTTCCGACAAAAAGTATTTTATCTCACTTAAAAGAAGGTCCAAAAACATATTTTTATTTTTTATAATGTTTATTTCACTTGTTCCGATTAAACAATCTTCTGAGAATAAATGTGTGATGGTTTCGACGCACAGGTTCGACCAGTACTGAAATTTCGATCGAAAAAAATATCAAATTTACTTCTGAGAATAGTTGAGTTTATCCATGAAATATTGAAATAACTTCGTATTCACATGATCGATGTTCATTTGGAAACTTTGACATTTTTAGTGAATCTAGTATCTAATCTGATAAAAAAAAACAATAAGGAAAACGAAGGAAAACATTTCAAACCATTGTGGATTGTATAAAAAGTTAGTAAAATCCTATTAAGCGTTTAAAATGACGGAAAAGATAAAAGTGGTATAAAAGAGATATTCTCTATAAAATGATTTTTAATACAACTAATGCTCAAAATGTTTTCAATTATAATTAATATATTCGCGTATTCGATCGATAAGTGCAAATTAGACACTTTGGAGCAGGGATGGGCACGGTAGGGGTTTCTCAAACGCCTGCTTCTCCCACCAACCTCTCCTTCATGCGCGAGGCCTGCGCACTGTTCCTGACGGGCGAAGCACTTCCTTCCTCTACGGCAGCGATGGGCAATTTTGCCTCAATTAAGGCAAAACCGTCCACACCGTCGCGCCCTCTGCCCCCTTCCAGCAAGCGCGGTACAATGGGGCAACGAAAACACTAGACATCAGCGTACGCAACGAACGTGCGCGCTGCATGAAAGAGAGGTTGGTGGGAGAAGCAGGCGTTTGAGGGGCTCCACCCGTGCCCACCACTGCTCTACGGTAACGGCGGATGCTGGTGGGGGACAGTGGGCGCTATGGCCGGGATGGTTTTGTCTCAATTCAGACAAAAATGCCCATCCCTGCTTTGGAGTGTTTCTTAAGTTATAGTATTACATGCTCCAGTGATACGATCTTCCGTATCTTCATGTGACATTGGTATCTAGTGATTAACTTCGTTTCTTAGATGATCTCGAAGAAAGTAATCAAACGGCATACGAGGGAAAAAGCTAATAATTATTGCGATACAAGTCATCAGTGAATAACAAGAAAATGTTGAATGTAAAATCCGTAAAACGAATTATGACAATATCCTTGCCTGATGTTTACTATTGTACTATTCGAGACGTATCTTATTTTCTGTGACGATTCTTAAACATTCAGTCTGAAATTATCGCCATGAGAGTTAAGTGTGCAGAAGGAAGCATTCTCCAAAAGTTATTTATTTATGCTATATTTCAAGAAATGCTTCAATTTGTATCATTTTCACTTATCGATCGGTTACCCAACTATATTAATTGCAATGGAGAACATTTTGACAATTTCTTGCATTAAAGACCATTTATAGAGAATATCTCATAGTTTTTTATTCTGGATTCACATCTCTAATCGACAAACAAGATAAAAATTTACTCTGAACAATAAAGAAACTGAAGATAACTTTTATATCTTGATAATAGAAAGTAAGCAAAATAGAAGAAAACTATTATATTGCATACTACTCCTGAAACTATATAACTTTCGTTTGAATCTTTTTTTATGTACCAAATAGTTTACAAGTAATTTAGGCGGCACCCTTAGCTGTATATTAAGCATTTATTGGTAAAATGGGATATTTATGAATTTATCGGATTTCGTTCGTCGAAGATTTCGTTAATACAATATCGAACATCTTGCGTCAGATTATCCTCTACAAAATAGTCAATTGATGCTTGAAATAATTGATCTCGTCCGGATATAACACGAATAAATAAGCTTTAAGTTAATGTCAGCACAAAGCTGATTTGCAGAATTTTATTCCAGACAACTCGACGACGACGACGACCGTCTAAAGAAGTTTCTAAACAGTACTTATTCCGCCGAATAAATTATTTTAATTCAATCTACTTGGACAGTTTCAGAAACCGAATCTTACAGGAAACAATTCGTTATTAACTAACAGAATATAAACTAGATAAACTAGAACCTACAACACATTGAATGTCGCATGTCCCAGAAATGGGAGTTCGAATTATTTGACACCATTCAAAAATAAATTTCTGCAAGAATAACGCAGTATACTGATAATAAAATTTAGGAAAGTTCATTTCGTACATTTTCAGTATTCAAGTTTTATTTCACTAAATAACACATTGATTTTATGGAATTTTTCAGATAACTGGATATTCTTTAAAAGGGAATAATTTTTTAAAACCTGGACATACCTTCACATACATTCATTGTCTGAGTCTGTATTAAAAATTGATAAATACGTTTTGTACATTTATTGTATATCAGTCATATACATTCTAAAAATTGCATCGAAGTCAGTAAACGTGGCTTTGAGCTGAAAAATGAATAGTAAAAAGTATATTGCGGGACAGAACTTCATACTTGAACAAAAAAATCCCGCGATCCATACTGCATAGTCGGCGAAGAAGTATATTTGCAATAGAAAGGTCGAAGGTTTACAATGTCCACGAACATCACCCGACCTAAATATACCAGAAAATTTGTGTGGTGAACTCGCAAGAGCAGTTTATGAAAATGGACGGCAATTTTAGAATATAAATGACTTGAAAAAGTGCATTGACCAAGAATGGACAATGAAGAAATCAAAGAGCTATTTAAATCGTTACCAAAAATAATGACAACAGTTGTAAAGAATAAAGAAAGCCATACGAAATATTAACATGACAATATCTTTGGCAAATGTGAGTAAATTTTCATTTTTATGTAGTATGTTATCCGACATAGTTATCATTTTATCCGACACAATTCTTGTATTATTTCTATAATATTTTTGCAGGAAAAAATATTTATTTCCATTTCAGAACTGTAATAGTGGTGCATAGAAAACTAGTTGTTAAGTTAATGAAAAATATTTTTGAATTTATGCCATATGCTATCTATTTGCCCGGGAATGTACATTAATATTACGAATTCAAACAAATCCTTCTGCACAGATGTTCCAGAACACTTAAAGAAAACGTAGTTGCTGTACGCGTTTCAATGAATTCATAAACAAGCCGGCTATCGACAACTCCGTAAGACCAATCCAATCGTAACGATCCTCCTGCGCAAACCGTAAACGAAAGTACCTCGAGCCGGCGCGGCGGGCTAATGAGTCAATTACGCGGTACTACGCCGTAAGGTCGACGTATCAATTCGAAGCGCAAATCGTACACGGCAATAACAACGCCGCTATAAAGCATTCTAAGCTAACTAGTTTGCCACTTGAGCCACCGGACGCAATTTCGCGGCGATTTAATGGTGGACAGGCCTATTCGACGACGGTATCCCCACTCTGTTCCCCGGGCTTGCACCCCATTAAGCAACACCCCTGGGTACAAGGGTGAGAAATGATCGGCCGCTAATGCTAATGAATATCAGCTCGTCGTGTCACAGAGGGTTGTTCGGGAGTTTAGAACTCCCCTGCCCCCCTCATCCCCACCACCCCCTCCACCAATCTCGTTGCTGTGGCACTTTCGAGAAGCCAGTCTCTCCCCGGTTGTTACGAGGGGTCGTGGCCGCTTTTAAGAAAATTGCTGACAGAGGGGGATGACCCAGTGTTTCCTCTAATTAGCTAAAATTACACGATTTCCTCGGTCGCAGATGCTCATCGCTACCGTCACCCCCTTCGTTTTTGCGGCCGTGGACCGTGGCGGCCGGATCAGCTGACATATTCCGAACTTAATTAACGAGGGATCTTTTGATCCTTAAATCACCCCTCTCGCTGCTGTTTGGGAAACGCGATAGAAATCAGGTCGCAATTCTTAAACCGACGCGCCGCCCCCGCTTGATGCCCCTCGTCGCGCAGTTTAGCAAAAGGGGGTGGGCCCCCGTACACATTTCGGGCAACCCTCGAAGAGATAAAGACGCGCAATCGAGGGTTGATCAAGCTCCGGGAGGGATTGTTTTAAGAGAATCGACTGCTACTTACCTGCTTGTGCATCTCCACCGTGATACCGTAAGACATCTCGTAGTACTGGAACAAACGAGAACAGTAGAGCAGGATTTAGCGGAAGACGAACGTGCAATAACATGCACATTTAACTGGACTTATAACCTATATTATACTGGTTTTATGGCTCTTAGTATACAGGTTAGGACTTATTAAACTCTCGAGCATCCACGCGGGACCAGAATACGCGCAATGTTTGAGTCGTGAAGATATATTAGATTGTGCTAAAAGTCTCTTTCGCAATGTGTATGCTTAATATCGTTAAACTACGCAAGCATATAGATACAGTGAGGAACAAAATTGAATCAATGAAGCCATCTTTCCAAAAAATCATTATTTGTGTGCTTATTAAGACATAGACCCAAAAATGTCAAAAAGCACATGTTTTTACATTTATTTTAGTTTAAGAAAAATAATTACTGATTTATTGATTATTTTCAAATGATTAATTTAGTCGAAACGAAATGAAATCTGTGCGAAAGTGCTTTATTATACCTACCTGAAAAATTTCTATAATGCAACAAGTTAGACAATTTCCACAAAGCATTTAAAAAACGCAAATAAGTGAATGACGTTTCAGGGAGTGGTTAAGAATGAAACGCGTGTCTTAAAATCTCTTAACTTTCAGCGAATGCTGCTGCCTTATGAGTTTAGAAATGTGAATATTTTGGTCTTATTTATTCAAACGAAGGGCCGTGTACATATACAAAAATGATATTTTCTGTAATTCTTTCTCTCACACTTAAGACTCGAGACATGAAGGGCTGCGAATTCCTGTTAAACTGTTTACTTTATGAGAAGGACCAATAGGGTCTATACAGGGTGTTCCACATAAATGGGAACACCTAAATATCTGTCATATTTACAGTCTTATCAGAAAACTTCAGAGGACAAAGTGACACTATTGCAGGGGGCAAATATAATGGTAAAGAAAAAAATTTTTTATGTCGTGTTTTTTAATGAAATTTCAAGGTCACCGATGTTTTTTTAAATGGAATAGTATATTTTTTTACGATAGCATGATAGACAATAAAAAACTGAATTTAGTGGATACCACCTTTTTGACCTTGAAATGACCTTGAGCAAGAATAATCATGTTGGAGCGGATAAAATGTGGAAGTTTAAAACTTACGTGTTTCAGCAAAGATTACGCGTTGTTTACGGCGGGTTGACCTTTACATATCATAATAAATGTTCGAAATGTTGACCATCCTCATTTATGCAATATTGCAATCTTGCATTAAATGATCTGTAGGCATTGTCGATTTCCTGAGACGTAATTGAAGCACATGCTGCAGTAATCCTTTGCCGCATATCCTCTGGCGTTGTGGGTTTATCTTTGTACACAATACATTTTATCTTGCCCCATAGATAAAAGTTCAATGGTATCAGATCCGGAGAACGGGCTGGCCATGGAATTGTTCCTCGTCGCCCAATCCAGCGTCCAGGATATTTCGTATTTAGCACCGTTCTGGCAACTTTAGAATAATGCGCTGGACAACCATCATGTTGAAACTACATGCGCTCCCGATCGAATAACTAAATTTCTTCTAAAAGGCTCGAGAAATCCTGTCGTAAAAATGTAGCATACTTTATACCAGTGAGAGTTCCTTGTATAATTTCGTTCGACGTTCAATTACATCTCAGGAAATCGACAATGCCTACGGATCATTTAATGCAAGATTGCAATATTGCATAAATGAGGATGGTCAACATTTCGAACATTTATTATGATATGTAAAGGTCAACCCGCCGTAAACAACGCGTAATCTTTGCTGAAACACGTAAGTTTTAAACTTCCACATTTTATCCGCTCCAGCATGATTATTCTTGCTCAAGGTCATTCCAAGGTCAAAGAGGTGGTATCCACTAAATTCAGTTTTTTATTGTCTATCATGTTATCGTAAAAAAATATACTATTCCATTTAAAAAAACATCGGTGACCTTGAAATTTCATTAAAAAACACGACATAAAAAATTTTTTTCTTTACCATTATATTTGCCCCCTGCAATAGTGTCACTTTGTCCTGTGAAGTTTTCTGATAGGACTGTAAATACGACAGATATTTAGGTGTTCCCATTTATGTGGGGCTTCAAAAAATATGGATGCATGATTCCTCATATATTTAACTACCTCAGATAACGAAAATTTCACGTCTTCGCAAAATTTTTTAAACTGACTTTTTGGGGGCTTTTCGGGGCAAATATCACATTGTGCGTCGCCTCGAACAAGCCTCGGTTCTCGCGAAGGACAGAAACTCGGTCGATAGAAAACTTTGAGTAAATACAACAAGCTTCCCCATAAATCTTGACGAAACGAGAACCTCTGAGCCACTGTTCACCCGCCCTGGGTTCCTTTCACACTTCTGGTCGCTGCTGCAAGCAATCCATAGAAGAAAGGATCATTAGAACTCTGTCTCGCGAATAATCAACCCACCAATTTGACCGTGCTAGAATAATATTAAATTCCCATTGAAATGAAACTTTCAGACTGGAGAAAGATTCAATTGGACGGAGCGTTCGCGCCGAGAATTTTTCACAATCGACTCTGCGGACATTTACCTTCGACTTTACCTCTACAATTACGAGTACCTCAAATCCCCCGCGACCCCTCGAAACGAAGGTGAAGATCGTCTATCAGCGACGGAATAAATTTTCGTATATTTTTGTTTCGGATCCGAGCCACCGCGTCGCAGTCACTGTCTGGGGTTACAAGACAAAAGTACCGGTTTTCCTTTTTGTCGCGCGAACTTCTCGCCTATCGATGAATGTTAATCGATACGGTTAACTTCAAAGTATAAGGAGTGGGCAAACGAGAAAACGACCGCTTAGGAGCACGATCGGCCCGGGATGTGGAGGATCGCTCCGTGCCGCAACACTTTCAATTGGGTTAACTACATGCAATTCATGGACACAATCCACTGATCGTAAATTGGTTGGTAGCCGAACTCGCTTGGGTACTAACCGCCCATTCTAGAACACATTACGTACAGACACGATGATTTCCGAGCAGTGTTATAACGTGATCGTAAAAATGTCCGGGGGCTACTCGAAGAAAGCGGAATAACAACGCGCGTATATGTCTGTGGTCGCCAAGAAGACCGCCGCATGTCACATATTTTCACTTTTGAGATATTGCCGTTTAAAGTTTTGGTCACTAATGCTTTGACATAGGTCATCGGTTAAATCTCATTATTTGTTTGAGCCTTTCGAATTTGTTTTCATGATATTCTTTGTCGTAAATATGTAAATACTATACTATAAAACTCAATTAATGCATAAACTCAAATTTTTTGAAATTGTGACGTGCGGTGGTTTTCCTTGCAGCCACAGATGTATACTCACGCTAACATTCGGACGCTATATGGTCACTGATCTATCGTATACAGGGTGGTGCACTATGAACAGATCACCTGAATAACTCGTTTTCTTTTGAAGATAGAAGAAAATGGATCGGACCAAACTTACTTGATATCGAGGCGCTCGTAATCTGATGTCATTAATTTTTTTATAGGTGGAGACGTCAAGGAGATGTGAAGATTAACTCTGTTTTTTTTCAATTGGAACGGTATGGTTTTTTAATTACATTCAGATAGCGTGTTTCAAGACGAATACAATGGACTATTATGAAGGTCATTCAAGGTCACGCAAGATCAGCTGCAATAGAAACTAAAGTGTCTCGAAGCACTCTTCGAACACTACGACGATTTACATGTAACATGTTATTTACGTATTCACTGCTACTTCAAGTGTTCAAAATAACTGAATACACCAGAAGCTAGAACGCGCTGCGATATTTCAATTTCGCCATCTTTGGAAATTTTTGCTTTCACCACCTAGGAAGGTGAGTGTGTAAATACTAAGAGATTTCGATTCTTTTATTATACTTATCACGGATATGTGAGCGAAGCGAGTTGTAAGTTGCAAGTTGTGTGTTGAAGGCGCTGAGGCCAAACAAACACAAAAAGAAACGATGACGTTGTGACGGACATTCGAGGTCGAATGTCTTTGCAGGATGGCCGATGTATACATATATTAATAAATATATATTTATTCACGTTTTTCGGACGTCCGGGACGTTCATCATCCTCAAGATTGAAATTTTTCCATTTCGGAATCATAGGACACCATCTTTTCTAATATGCGTTTCATCAGTCGGCATGTTACTTTCCAAAAATACGGTGAATTTTCGAATGTTGTATCACTTGAATTTCAAATCCTATTGTTCTAATAACTTCGTAATATACATTCTCACACTTTGCGGGTAACAGTTCCACTTAAATAAATGCAACAGCTAATTTGGTGTTGGGCCGAGAATTAATTTGTACATGTAATACTTAGTCGAGGTACGACCAAATTACAAAGGGAAAGAGGTAAAGGGAGGGATAGGAGTAAAGCGCCCGCGTATTGAAAATATTAAAATATTGCAAATATCTTGAAAACTATTGAGTGTCTGCCCCCATAATGGGGTATTTTCGTAATCAGGCGAACGAGATCTATAACTCTGTAAAACCTCAACTAAATCCGTGAGGGACAGGCTGTGCGGTCTCCTTGTTAATGGGTAGAGTCGCTCGGAAGAAATCTTTAATTTCAGAAATGAATCGTCGTGGGAGATTGCACTTTGCTAAAAAAAACCCGCATTAATTGAACCCAAGAAGAATAGTATAATGCCGTGTTTATGGGTGAAAGTAAGTTTAGTAAGATTAGATGGTTTAGCAACTGGGGGTAGGTTGTCACAGTACAATTAGGGTTATTTTTAATAAATGACAACCCACTGATTCTAATGATTTTGTGTTGGGGCCGAGAATTAAATTGTACATGTAATACTTAGTCGAGGTACGTCCAAACTACAAAGGGGAAGGGGTAAAGAGAGGGATAGGAGTAAAGCGGCCGCGTATTGCAAATATTAAAATATTGCAAATATCTTGAAAACTATTGAGTGTCTGCCCCCATAATGGGGTATTTTCGTAATCAGGGAACGAGATCTATAACTCTGTAAAACCTCAACTAAATCCGTGAGGGACAAGCTGTGCGGTCTCCTTGTTAATGGGTAGAGTCGCTCGGAAGAAATCTTTAATTTCGGAAATGAATCGTCGTGGGAGATTGCACTTTGCTAAAAAAAAACCCGCATTAATTGAACCCAAGAAGAATAGTATAATGCCGTGTTTATGGGTGAAAGTAAGTTTAGTAAGATTAGATGGTTTAGCAACTGGGGGTAGGTTGTCACAGTACAATTAGGGTTATTTTTAATAAATGACAACCCACTGATTCTAATGATTTTGTGTTGGGGCCGAGAATTAATTTGTACATGTAATACTTAGTCGAGGTACGTCCAAACTACAAAGGGGAAGGGGTAAAGAGAGGGAGAGGAGTAAAACGGCCGCGTGTTCTTGGTAAGCTCTCAATCGAGTCTCCGGTTTCCGTAGCCGGGCGTCATTGTCATCGCGGTCCGATCGTGATTATCGAGTGCATTATTAACTTGGTATATTTCCGTGGGTGATGCTATCGATCTCGGCGTGGTGTCTGTCGGTCGGCGTGTGTGCTTTAGTCCGACGAGAGAGAGAAGCTAACCCCCCAAAAGCCATTCGTCCTGGAACGAGCGGCTAAAGGCGGGCACGCAGTGCTAAGCGACAGCCACTAACCGATTTACGATCGCGCAAGCGCCCTCGCCAATCGTATGATCCGATGCACTGTATCGGAACACAGCCTGGATCGAACAACCGTTCCGGATTGGACCCGGCTGGCTATTCCTTTCTCCTGGCGTCGCTCGGCTTACCTATGTCCTCTCGCTACCCGGGATTATCACTTTTGACTTATCGTGCCGGCGTCGCTTATGAATCCTCCGACTAATTTCCTGTCCGAACTAACTCATTTACTGCCCTGTAATCCTCTGTATGGGGAAAAACATTATTCCGCTTTATTCACTGAAACCCCAACTGTCTAATATCGAGTTCTCAACCTCTACGCCTGAATTTATAGCTTTGAAAACGATACCATAACCGTCGCGCGAGTCAATCTCGACGAAATTGTTTTATTTTTGGTTGTGGCCGGGAGTAGCCGAATTCTTTTTCATGATTTTCAAGTAATTCGGTAATCAAATGCTTACAGTGGCGGATATATACTTAACACAGTGTTAGTTAAACTTTAACGAACTATACCGTAAAATCTGCATAACGTTTAGCTCACCGTGGGCAACCTACGATGATTATATCCGGAGCGAAATCTTACTCTTGAATTGTTTTTCTTTCCAATATTTATTTTTACATTAGAAAAATGCAATAGCCACGTTTTTTTGAAATGGAAACTTTTGTTTTTGACTGTGCCGATTGATGCAGTTTTTCTGTGCTCTACGTAAAAATATTGACATAGCTATGGCCTAAATTCATTCGTTAAGAAGTTATGGTAGCTACGATTGTTGTACATTCGTGAATTATTTTGGTCTGTCGGAAAGTGTTCTAGAGTACATACACCTACGCGATGCTCTATTACAATGTAACTTTTACCTACGATAACTTCTCATATTATACACCGTCCGATACCATTTAACTTTGATCTGTAAAAGTTTCTTCTATTTCCAAACGTTTAGGAGGTGCACGCTGTTCCAGTTGCGTGGTATACCCTGAATATTAAAATAAACGCATCGATACGTTTTCCAAAATTGTTTTAGATTTTTTGAAAGCCTATAACGGTGCAAAATTAGCCGTGGTATAAACAACCCAGGTTGCCCACAGAAGGTGCAAAAAACATGTTTGCCCGCGGAGGATTAATTATTTACATGAAGTATTTAGAAAATGTAGTTTACAGTGGGTAGAAACAGTTTTCGTAAACCTTTCAAAAACAAATAACTTTTTTAAAATTGGACCAAACGACTTCGGTTTGTTTGAGATGTTAGAAAGATTCGTTTACTAGGTGACGTGTAAATAATTTTCTCTAAAAATTGCTGTTGGTCAAAATTATGAAGAAAAAATAAGGGCCACGATTTTCAACTTTTTTATCGGTGCCTATGATGAAAATTTAAAATATGCCTTTTGTAGATATATTAGGTATTTGTAGATATTTGTATTTATATTTGTTTGTTATATATTATTTTAATATTGTTATTGTTTTATACTTATTATCTTTTGTGTATGTATTAATCATTTTCAATTAGCCCTTTAGCGAAAAAAAAGTTATTTAAAATTTATTTAACATTGAAAATGCATTTTTACATGTAAAAACAAAAATAAAAGAATTACCACGAAGGGATTCGAACCCGGGCCTGCGGCGTAGAAGTTCAGCTCGCTGCCGCTATGCCACACCACTGCTTGGTAAAATACTGAACTAAACTGACATTTTACGATTATGAAACTTTAATTGCAAATATCTTGAAAACCATCGAGTGTCTGCCACCATAATGAGGTATTTTCGTAATCAGGGGAACGAGATCTATAACTCTGTAAAATGTCAACTAAATCCGTGAGGGACAGGCTGTGCAGTCTCCTTGTTAATGGGTAGAGTCGCTCGGAAGAAATCTTTAATTTCGAAAATGAATCGTTGTGGGAGATTGCACTTTGCTAAAAAACCCATATTAATTGAACCCAAGAAGAATAGTATAATGCCGTGTTTATGGGTGAAAGTAAATTTAGTAAGATTAGATGGTTTAACAACTGGGGTTAGGTTGTCACAGTACAATTGGGGCTATTTTTTATAAATGACAATCCACTGATTTTAATGATTTAATTTAATTTAATAATTCTACTTGAGACTGCTGACTTGTTAACTATCTTGAATATTCAAAAGGTTTTTGTTAAACTTTTTTTTATTTTTATTTGATTGTAATGATCGTTTAAAATTAGTTATAGCCACAGAATTTCTAAAATTCCTCATTTCGTTACAATAAGCATTTCAAAATTTAATTTTATTTCATAGCGTTTCAGATGCATCACCGTATCAACAAAATGAGGTTCCTAATAGGTGTTCTTATAAATGTTCTCAAGTTTGAGACATTTACAATAACCACATATGTAATACCGTCAACAAGAAAGATAATATTGTAGGATCGCCTGATTCGCAGGTGTTCAGCGAGTTCACGAGCGTCTGCAGGTGGCCTGACACAGGCCTCCGTGTTTGTTTACCTTTTCGCGTAACGCTATGGTCAAGAAAGAAAGAGAGAGCGAAGGAGTGAGAGAGAGAGAGAGTGAGGTGCAAGTGGGGAGTGCAACTCGAGGCATTCCGGGTTTGGAGTTAGGACAGTGAAGTCGGACAGTGAAGTCAAAAACAGCGAAGTCTAGCGTATACCGTGCGAGATAAAGTCGTACCGCGTAGAACATTAGATTATCCGATTAGTTTAGTTATAAGTTTTGTTAAATAAATACGTTACGTCGAAGCTTGTTCTTGTCAAACCTTCCAATCCCACAATATTATCATAATTAAATCGACTATCCATTAATGAACTTGGTTATTTAAAATACCCAAGCTCGGGGTACATTGCCACAAAATTATTCCTAAAGATAATTTAAATCAATTTTCAATCTTATTGATAAAATCCATGAGACTAATTCTTTTGATTAACATTAACCGTTCCACGGCCGGTCAAATAACCGGTTTGACATTATTGATTTCGTAATTGTTGAAATTGCAAAGAAGTTTCTATTAGAAATGAGTACATAAATCTCATCATTCAAGCACACATTTTTATAAAAATTGCAGGACGACTAAATAAATTCAGTCTTGTAATTTTTATAAAGCAACGTATACCAGTGGGATTTTGTGCTCGGTACGGTTAGTGTTAAAGATAGATGTAGATATGTAGTTAGTGACAGATAGTGTAACAACTATGTATACCCGATCTCGCCTATCGCGGGACAAGTAGAGAGGCATCGCGCATCGGCTCGATCATACTCGGCGTGAAGAAAGGCGAGAACGGTATCCGGGGGAAACTCAAATGAGACGACGCTATCGGCGAAATCGTCCAAGAACAATCGCGTTTGACTATCGGATCGATCTGGGAGAAAAAATAGAAGGGAAAATAAAAGGGAAATAGAATCGCATTACAGTAGAGCTATCGATGTCAGCCTTAAATTGCGCGTCATGGATATCCTGGCAAGGGAGTTAATTTGATGCACGACGTAATAAAATGCTTCTCGGCCGCATCGCGGATCGTATATTGGTTCGCTGGAAAGTCCCCGAAACAAGAAGAAAAGAGTTCGCCGGGCCAAGTCGATAATCGGATGAAGAGAAACTTCCTCTCTCTCTCTTTCTATTTTGCTCTTTCTCTCTCTCCCTCTCTCTCTCTCTCTCTCCATCTCTTTCTCTTTTTCTCCCGATGCCGGTAGAAGGGTCGTATCGATCCTCATCTGGCAGCCTTTCCTCCTTTTCTATTTTCACGTGGTTCGGAACCCAGTAATAGGGGTTGTACCGATAATTTCACCCCCTCCGGTTATTCGATATGGATCTTTTAGTAGCGGGCCTTTGCTGGGGCGATTGAGCCGCCCACTCTCTTTCCCAGTCGTCTCCCACTTTATCTTCCCCGTGTTTCTCTACCCTATATTCCGTATCCCTTTTCCTGACTCATTGCTCCGCACTTTGTTCCAGCTTGTCGCTCGCTTCCATTTCCCTTTGTGCCCCGTCCCTACTCATCCTTTCGAATGTTTTCACGAGGGCTCGCACCTACCCGCCGCGAGTGCAATTAACGGATAATTAATCAGCCGGAGTCGATCGCGGCGGCCACGAAGATCATCGGGCCAGGGGAAGCGAGATGTTATCTTTGCAGATGACAATGAAGTAGATAGAGCGTCAACGAAGAATTCCGTCGTAGTCAGGCACGATTGATACAAGGGACGATCCCTGGTTTTATAGGACGTATTGAGATTTCACCTAGGTTCCGCACTTTCTTCGCTTGATTACCTTTCCACTGTTTTTATTACTGCGTAAACCGCGCAATAGTTTGAACGGAGAAGTTGGTGATGGGCAGTCACTAAAGCTTCCAACGGCGAAGCCCGGATCTATTTTGACCAATAATATCAAACCCGCCATCCAATTACTTAGTTTCTGGCTAGTTAATAAACCTTTGCACTCGGAACTATTTCAGCTCCAAATTAAACATTTTTTCCCGCCTACAATATGTCAATTCTATCAGATTCTTTTCAATTTATGCATCTAAAACTGATGCAATTTACTCGTACAACCGTGATAGGCACGGTACCTCAAACGCCTGCTTCTCCCACCAACCTCTCTTTCATGCGCCAGACCCGTGCACTGTTTGCGACGGGCGAAGCACTTCCTTCCTCTATGGTAACGACGGATGCTGGTGGGGGACAGTGGGCGCTATGGTGGGGACGGTTTTGTCTCAATTGAGACAAAAATGCCCATCCCTGTCGTACAATATTTAAATATTTAATAAATTATTTAATACAAACAAGTTAAATAATGTGAAAAATATTTTGGATAGTATAAGCAATTTTTAATGGTGACTCAGAGTCATCGCTCGAGTGCAAAGGGTTAGATCAACTGCTTCTGCATTAGGATCGATAAAAAGACATACATTGAAAAATATGTTTTAAAAAATTGATAAAGAAAGCTGTGAATGGTCTTAAACATCATCAATTATATACGTAGTTATAACCGAAAAATTGTTAACATTCGAATCCTGTAACTTTGTGTAAAATACTCTTAAAATATTCTGACTGTGCTTATTTAAAGGGAGAACTCTCTACCTTCATGTTTCTAAACACAGAATTTTTTCCAAAATCTCTTTTTTTGTGATAAGACGACGCACTGTGGTCACAAATCGGAAAAGCCCGAACTAAATTCGAATTTTCATCTCCCAAAATGTATGAAGTACTGGTTACAAATTTTTAAATGTATACCCCATAACAAATCTATAAGAAATGTAAGGAAATGAATAAAAAGCGCATTTCGGTAATAATTGTCTCTTCCTTTACTGCTAATATTATTGTTTACATCATATAGTAGTACTTTATACAATTCTATTGCTTCCTTAATGCTACGGTTCAAAGAACTTACATAACAAGTAAAAAGTGGCTCTTGCAACTGCGACAAAACTATAAAACATGTGACACTTTTTAGAAACAATCAACGACAAATTTCATTTTACCTTTAATAATAATGCGCAATGCCACCTTTATTTTACACGACCCCTGTTTAATAGAAACTGTCTTATAGTTGCGCCGCATCAACAAGAGTGTATTTACATTTCTTATTGAAATTCTTGGAACCGTAGCATTGAGTGAACTGTATAGCATGTTACTTTACGACAAGGATGGGCACGGTAGGGGCCCCTCAAACGCCTGCTTCTCCCACCAACCTCTCTTTCACGCGCGAGGCCTGCGCATTGTTCGCGACGGGCGAAGCACTTCCTTCCTCTATGGCAGGATGGGCATATTTTTGTGTCCATTGAGACAAAAACGTCCCCACCATAACGCCCACTGCTCCCCACCAACATCCGCCGTTACCATAAAGGAAAGAAGTGCTTCGCCCGTCGCGAACAGTGCGCAGGCCTCGCGCATGGAAGAGAGGTTGGTGGGAGAAGCAGGCGTTTGAGGGGCTCCATCCATGACCATGCCTGCTCTATGGTAACGGCAGATGCTGTTGGGGGACAGTGGGCGCTATGCTGGGGACGGTTTGTCTCAATTGAGAAAAAATGCCCATCTCTGCTCTACGATGTAAACAATAACATTAGAAATAAAGGAAGAAGAAAATTCGTAATGGAATATACTTTTCGTTCATTTTCATATACAGTGGCAGACAAAATATAAGTAAACTATTTAAAAAGGAATAAGTTTTAAAAAATTAGAACAATTAGAATATTATAAGAAGTAATCTATTAGATAAAGTGAAACAAATTTTTTGAAATTGTTGTTGATTGAAATTGCGAAGGAAAAAGTGAAAATAACGATTTTTAACTTTTTCATCTGGGCCTAATGTAAACTAAAAATATGCCTCTTATAGACCTGTGTATGTTATATACGTGCGCAAGGTTTCATCGAAATCGGTTGACGCATAAAAACGGTGCAGGCATTAAAAGATGGAAGAATCTTCGAATCTTGGGCTTACGATTAATCTAAATCGCAGTTTCTCACGACTTTCGCTATTTTTAATCATTTATAGCTAATAATGACTCGCGATTTCGATAACTCATTTAGACCTACAAAAGGTAATCTTCACTTTTTTCTTTTGCACATGCGATTAATTTAACAAAATTAGACAAAACTTTCCCTCTTAACTAGTAAACTAATGCTTCCAATATTTAAAAAAATTCATGTCGTTTGGTCCGATTTTTAAAAAATGTTTCCTTTTTAAAGGATGTGCTAATATTTTGGTCCGGCACTGTACGTCTCATAGTTTTGTCACGGAGTATGATTGTGTTCAAGCAAAGTCAGCACATGTTTACATTTTCTTCTCTACATGTTCGCTGTCGGTTCTACTTATCTATGCTTTTGTATACAAGTTCTAAAAATAATATACAAAATTTAGAATGTATAAAATGTGCAATGCTTAACTTGCAAATGTGTAAAAATACACAAATACCTGAAGTATTATATTATATTGAAATCAGGGAACCGTTTTCGAGGAGGATCGTTTCCAAATTCATCGCATTTGTTCCAAGTGTCTTTGAGCACACGTACTTCAGACGTAGCACAGAAGCGAAATCGATAGGTGGCGTAAGAGTCGGAAGTCACGAAGCGTCGAACGTTTACGGGACGCGACGCTCCCGGAGCGTTAAGAAAATTGAATAGCGAGGGACACGCGGCGGCGCGGCGCCCGGTGCCGGTCGAAATGAAGAAAGAGGGAAACGTTAAAGTGAAAATAGTTAGCCCCGTGGACGCTGGTCGCTCCGCGTTAAGATGGAACACGGGGCGAGAGTGGAGGGGTCGTGGGTTGGGCGGATGGAAAAAGGAGGGGGGAGAAAAGGGAGGAACGAGAACACTAAATTGCTCAGTGGAAAACTTCAAAGGTGGAAATAAAATCTGTAAAAAGAAGCTGACGAGGAACGCAACCAGGGGGAAAAAAACAAGAAGTAATCAAGAAACGTACCCGGAGGATGTGGGTTATGTTTAATTTGTTACGCCGCACAGAAACGAAACAGGGATAAAGAGAAGGTGTGAGAGGGAGAGGAAAGTCGCGAGAAGGGTAATCGTGAGGTCTGGCTTTTCAAAGGGTGAAAAACGTTCCGCGCCACCGAGACCGTTTCCCATGTACAATATTTTTCGCGTCTTTCCTTCCTCGCGTTTTATCGATACGAATCGGGAATCGAATCAATTTCTTATCGACTCAACGCGACTAAGCTTCTCTCTCTCTCTCTCTCTCTCTCTCTCTCTCTCTCTCTCTCTCTCTCTCTCTCTCTCTCTCTCTCTCTCTATCTCTCTCTCTCTCTTTCTCTCCAGCAAAGTATTAAATAAAATCAAGAGGACGAGATCCAAATCAAACCGTAGGATCTCGTTGCCGCATACTTCCTCCAGAATTAATTCCACTGAAGTTCAATCGAGTCGCGATAAAAGTAGGGCAACGTGAACAAAAAAAGGAGGAAATATTGTAGCTTGTCGTTATCAAACTTAAACAGTTATTGTTAGCCTTCAGATCTGTAGAATATATAGCAGTTTAGTTAATAACTGTGACTTTGCAAAATGGTCTTGTTATCAGAACAAAGTAAAATAATATTTCAAACAATAAATAGTAATTAGTAGACTGCAAATTATTATGCGAAATTGCTTCTGTTAATTGCAATTTACAAGAATTTATTACTCTCTGTAATAGCTCTAACAAGTTGCAAGTAAAATGTCCCGATATTCTCAAAATCCTTTAATCTTCGTATTGTCTGATGTTTTTCTATCTAGTTGTTCTAAAATAAATAAAATGTCTCAAATATAAGCTTCAATATTTTCATTACTATTCAAATAACATACTAGTTTAAATACTGTTTTAAAAATTCTTTTTAACAAATAAAATATTCCATCTTCAAAACTAGATACAATGGATGATAAAATTATTAGAGACGCAATACGAAAAATATGTTTATTGTGTATATAACGGATAGTATTATCTACAGTATTACTAAATATATATCTGCAATTTGCAAACATCGATAGTTCAGAGCAAAATAATAAGAATTCGGTATAGGTGGGCTGTCATTTGAAAATTAATTTTTATAATGTAAAGTCGTCAATTTATGCCACTGGTTTTAATAACTTGATTACCCACCATATGTACTTGTGAAGATGGAATATTTTATTTGTTAAAAAAGTTTTTAAAAAAGTAATTTAACTAATCTAAAAAATTAAATCCGAGCGACGGTAACATCTGTAGGTAAAATTTGTTCGGAATGATAACCTTGACGACATATTTCAAGGTCATTGAAATCGGTGAGGTGTACCCCCTTCTGTATAATTACCCATTTTAAATATTACTTATAATATAAAGTTACATTATGTTATGTCATTCTATTAATTATTAAAACAAGAATATTTTATTCGGCAAAATTTCGTTTTCTATTTAAAATACTATTTTAGTTGAACTATAGAATAACGATTATTTGAAATGGCATTTAAAATATTTTTTCTATAAATTTTACATGGCATTGTTTGTAATTGACCCTCGAATGGTGTAATGAAATTTTAAGGATGACACAGTGTCCATGGGGATACTTATTTCCATGTTTTCTTCGTAAACGCTAATGACGTTAATGCGACCCAAAAGTGGGGTCACCAAACGTCCCTCTTCACGCCTGTTGCTTCACATACACGAGTACATTATTCCCGTTATTCAAAAACGAATTTTACGTTTTATAAGCAATTGTCGATGTTTACCATGTTTTATGTACAATTTGCTCATAAAAAGATTTGAAAGAAACAATTGTTATAGTTGACCCACGAAACTTTTCAAGCAAACACGATTTACACGGATACCTGCAAAATAACAGAATTAAAACTATCGTAGATTTTCATTCTTTACGACATTATTTTGATGAATGTTATCTTTATTTATTGCCAAGATCGGTAGTAAAAATATACGATTCCGTAAATATATAGTTATATGGGAAACGACATGAATCATATGACAGAGGAAGTAAATAAAAAAATCGCGTCGATAAGGCTTAACACGGAACTCAAATTGAAGATAGATACTTAATGCATGCTTTAATGTGGCATTACTCCGATTATCTTCGCAGTTTCACTTGATACACAGTAAAGTAGGGGAAAGTCGCCTGATACCCGGACAACATTCAATCATAATGATAAGGGCCAACCTGTGGAAAGCATAAGGAAAAATTAATAGCTGCAAAGAGTCCAATAAAACTAACCAGCTCGACAAAATAAAGAAAATTAAAACAATCAAACGAGTACAGACCTTAAAAACTATTTGCAACTAAACATTCTATTAAATGTTGCTTCTAAAGAAATTCTATGTATTTGCATTGACACCTTCCATGTTAGTAAAATGATGGTAAAAGGATACAGTAAAAATAAGCAAACAATGAAATATTTGCAATAGTAGACAGTTTTGATCCTATATCAAATTAGTAATCACATTAACAAACATTTTATCTATAATATTCCAATAACTAAGATATTTGATAGCCTTTGGTTTTAATAACCTCCATCACGTGATGAAGCGTACTTGATATTGAATTTTTGGTAATTATTTACATTATGGGCTTCCTCGCCGATTTTGATGACGTTGAAATATGTTGTCAAGGTCATCATTCTGAACAACTTTTTCCTATACATGTTACAGCCGCTCAGCTTTAGTTTCCGAGATACTCGCAAAAAAAGTTTCAACATCTCAAAAAGTGATGGGAGTAGGTCTGGGTTAGGTCTGGGTTATTTATATATTATTTATATATTTATATACTGGGTTATTATATATTTTCTTGATTGTTGCAGATATCCAAGAATTCGTATAGTTTCATGCTTAATACTCTGTATTCGTAAACATAAACAGACAAAACAGTGGGTCTCGATTGATTGAAGTCGTTTTAAGTTGTGACCGTGGCCGCGTTATCGGTGGCCACTTTTCGAGATGTTGAAACTTTTTTGCGAATATCTTGGAAACTAAAGCTGAGCGGCGGTAATATGTATAGGAAAAAGTTGTTCAGAATGATGACCTTGACAACATATTTCAACGTTATCAAAATCGGTGAGGAAGCCCCTAATTTAAATATTTACAGAATTTTTTAATACTTATGGCGAAATGTCACTTTATGCCTTTTTTAAAACCGTTGCCAATTTTAATTTTGTATACCATCCGCTTTTCGGCATTTTCCATCAAATTCGTCCCACAAATGTTGAAAATAGTTTAAATCGAAAATCTGTGGTGGCCAAGAAAGCAGCGATATATTTTCTTTCATAAATTTTTTAAAAATCTTCGCTGTGTACTTGGACTCGTTGTCGCGTTGAACCTACCTTTCTCTGATTCCACATTTCTCAACTAATGAAAAATAAATTTTCTTCTAATATTCGTATATATTTTGCTTCCATTAATGTACTATCAATAACTTTTAATTTATTCAACTTTTTTATTGTTAAAATAATCTCACAATATAGTGTAACCCCCACCGAATTTTACGATGGAGGTAGTAAACAATTTCAGAGCACACGGAAGCTCAACTAACAATATAAGAACTACGGAATAATAATGTCAAGTCGCGCCAACTTAAATGCCGACGTCATTGTAACAAAACGAAATCATCGAAAACAATTTTAGATACTTCTAGGTCAAAATGCTTTTTGTAAGAGCCTGTCAATGTGCTTTCGTTAATGTTATAAGTTAAAGTTGGTAGTTTTGTACTCACGTTGGATGCATTCAACAAAATCATTCGAATCTGCATTTTTACATCTTTACTTCAGTAGCGTCAATTGCACATTACGAAACAATGAAAGGATTATCTTGAATCAAGAATTATCTTGAAATATGTGGCAAAGGTTAACACGACTAAAACCGAAAATAGTTTTACAGTTGGATACCAGAAATACAGTTGGACGGTTTTAAGCCTTCGGAAACGATGTTTGTGCACTGTACTGATTCTAGAGAGTATTTTATAACTGATTATACTAGATCGCGGTTATTTATGCAAAATAAAAATGGTTTGCATTGATTACAAAATTAAATTCATTTAATCTTTCTATTTCATATTACGCCCACTCTATCCTCTCATAAATCTATAAAATATGTAGTTGCCGATTACAGAAAGTCAGATTATTAGCAGAGATACATAATTCTTTACTTTTTCAGATCAAAATATATCTATGAAAAATATTAAAATGTCTAAATTATCAACAAATCATGGCAACACCCGTCAAATTGTACAACGTCGACCATACGACAAGTAATCGACGCTCGGACGTCCTCTCTGAGGGGCTAAAAAGAAGTTCGGTTCCAAAAGTTTTTGTTAAAGGCTAGTCGCATATACAATTAAAATTCTGGGGACCATCAAATCGAAATACTGAAATCCTTGTGAGTAGGTAATTGCGGTCAGAAATAAAAAATTATACGATGATTCGTTACGGATACCGCGCGATGAATGAGAATTATTAAATCGATACGCCTAATGGTAAGTTATCTACGAAAACCACAGTGTACGAAGATTAATCGTCGAACGAGCTCTGCCAATAACCTTTCATTTCTCCTCTAATTAGCGTTAGAAGGTTGAACGAATCGCGTTACACCGCCTTCGCACAATTTGTCCTGAAACTATGCCCGAATTGGATTGATTTCTTGGCAAACAGAATTTTCCGTTTCCTACTCTTATTTTTGACACGGATTTACTTTTCCTACCCTTACTTCAGACTGCGGATCTTCATGTATAATAAAACTGGTTTGCACGGAGTACAAAACATGAGAATCAAATTACTTCTTTCTTTAGTGGACTTATTAAGTTGTAAGTAATATATTATTTCTCTTAAAATCTTTTAATCTTTCCATTTGAAATTATGCTCACATTCATGACCCATCGTGCTAGCGTTGGGGATATGCCCGAGCGACCGTCAATATTTATGAGTGAAATATCGATGTGGGTCAGAAATGACTCCGGCATAGGCCTAGAACTCGCAGGAATTCGGGGGTTAAATCTGTGGTTGTCGGGAAGAACGACGCGTGTCACATACTTTCACTTACGAGATATTGCCGATTAAAGATTTGATCACCAATGCTTTGACATAGGACATCGGTTAAATTGCATTATTATTTGAGCCATTCGAATTTGTTTTTATTACTTTTTTTCTGGTAAATAAATAAATCCTATACTCTAAAGCTCAATTAATGGATAAACTCAAATTTTTTGAAATTGTGACATGCGGCGTTTTTCCTTGCAACCACAGAAATATCGACGCGAGTTGTTGTCCTTCCATCGAACAAGCACAAAATTATCCGCATCGCGCATATTTCATAATCAAGCAATCCCCGTTCGCAGGCGCAGGTTCGCGCGTCAGGGTCTTTCGGCGCAATTTCGTCAGTGTGCGCAACGTTCAAACACTTTTCCGCACGAGGCGAGCCGTATTTTCGCCATCCTGCGAGAGCCCGTTTGTATTACATCCTCGTCGGGCGTCGGATCAATGTTTCGGAACCGGCCAGGCAGGCGTCGGTTATCGAAAAATCCTCGAAAGTGTAACGAATCGACGTTGCTCGAAGGGGTTGTTTGGGGGCGAGGACGTGTCGCGAGGTGATGATCCGTGCTGAAGTTTACAAAAGAATGGAACTCGACGTCGACAAATCGTAGGAACAGGGGGCCGAAGCGAGGAGAAAAAGGGAGGTCGGTGAAGCAACGTAGAGAAGTCGGCGAAGTATCAATGCACACCAGTGTTTGCGTGTGTTTGTGTGTGTGCGTGTGTATTTGCGGAAAGGAGAAAAAAATATTGGAGCGGCGCACGGATTTACGCGGCACGTTACCCTAATGAAAATCGCAGAGGATGAATTGTAGGAGGAGTGGGAAAGGTGGCTGGTTGAAATACACAGGGGTAGAATTAGAATATCAGAGACACGCTCGTGGAGGTCTATACATACGTTACACCAACACTCGGCCCCGGTCGAACTGCACGTATATAATACTTGTCGGTAGTTGACAAACCCTCGACATCAATTTCTCTCTCTGTCTCTAATTCCCCCTTCCCCTTCGTCCTCCCCTCCTCTCAACCCCTGGTTCCACTCCTTCCCCGCGGCCCCGACCATCCTTCCCGCGTCGCTTCTCTGCTCTCTTCCATCCCCGTCGTCGTCTTTCCCTTTCTCACACTCTCTCTCTTCGTTTACTTTGGAGATATCGATTACCGGCTCAACTCCTCCTCCTCCCGGCCCCTCTGTCAACCCCTCTGTCACCTCTTCTCCCAGCCTCCCCAAACCCCTTATCCCGAACGCCACCCACCGCCCGACGGTTCCCACCCCGAAAGCCCCAACCACTCGGCCCAGCATGCTGCTTGGTTGCTTGCACGGTGTTACATCGGTGTAGCAGTTTACAGAGATGGTACAGTTCGCGACAATTACGATCAAACGTACAGTTAACATCGGCGCAGGATCTCGCGAGCCCGGAACACAGCCGGGGCTGAAGAAGAGAGGGGGGGAGGCATCCGGGATTGCGATGGAAGCCGTATCGCGTGTAACTGCTCCGACTGGTTCGGATCGATGATCGCGACGCTGTGTATCATCTTTTTTTCCCGCTTCTTCTGATTCTTCTTCGTTGTTTTGCTTTCTTCTCTGTCGCCGGGGCAAATGACAACGTCACCGGGATGTGTAGAACGGAGTGGGCGAGCTTATAGGCGGTCACGTGGCACGGTGACGTTCGCTTTTCACCCCCCCCCCCCTCTCTCTCTCTCTCTCTCTCTCTCTCTCTCTCTCTCTCTCTCTGGCCCTCTATTCGATTGCACACTTTGCACAATGCTGGGAGAACGGAGACCGCGAATCGCTTTGTGTTGTTTTAAGTTTCGAGATGCTTCGAGGATAATTAGGTTCAAAGGGCTAGGGAATCGCGTTGAAGTCGCGTAAATGGGTAAGAGAACAGAAAACTATAGGGTTGAAATGATGGGACTCGGTGGAATAATGAAGTAAAGGTTCGATATGCGACCACTAGTGGTTCTTCGTCTCTCCCGCGGCTTGAGTTTACGGATGTTCGGAGTACGATTAGATCGAAGAGATTGGAAAACCGCGTCTACGTTGCGAAGATTATTAAGAGAAGAGAAAGCTGTAGGTTCGAAACGATGGAAGTCATAACAACAATGAAATAGCAATTCTAAAAGAGACGACTGTTCAACTATATACTTTCAACTGTATTCTTTCGCATCTCTCGCGTTTTGTCCGTTCGTCGGAATACGTTTGGAGACGAATTATGTATGTTGAAAGATTTGGAGAGTTTAGAGTTGAGAAGACGATTAGAAGATAAGAAGGCTGTAGGTATGAAATGATGAAAGTCATAGTAATAATAAAAAGCAATTCTAAGTGCGATGACTATTCTTTCACTTTTCCCGCGTATCGATTCCAGCCCACACCCGACGAGAGAGACGAGTTGTTGTCTTTCGAGACAAAAACCACGAAGATGCACAATGCTTTCGAATATAACATCGATACACGACTGCATCTCAAAGCGACGTGACGTATCGGCAAATTCCAACGAACCACATCGGCGTGGTTCACTTTTTCCGTTCACTTGTATGTCCTGACGAAAGCATCGTCTATATTGAGCTTCCTCAAATAAAATAATCACGAATTTAACCGGTGGAGATTTGGTCCTGGAAAAATTATAAATAAGTGGAACTCGGGATACTCTAATTTTAAGAACTACGGTTCCCAAATAGTTTACACTGGCATATCTTATAATTAAACATTATAGGTAAACATGAAATCAAGTTGAATCTACATTTAGATACATGCCATTTGGCATACATGTGTATTACACAATAAATAATAACTGAACTAAAAAAAAAACACTTTCTCTTCAAGACTATCTGTTGACATCCTCAAAACATCCTGTTCCATATATCCAATAGTTATTTTGAAAAAAATCTTAAAAATCACTTGTTTTTAGTTGTGTCAAAGCTTTGAAAACATATCCCAAAGTTCGTGATAGCTACCTCGCGGTAATAAATATTTAATAAACTAACTGTGGGGAGGGGAGAGAGAGGGGGGGGGGGGAGAGAAATAAAGTAGTAGCCCCGGCAAAATACTTCGGGACCCACGTTAATGCCGCACTTTAATATAGGTAAGTCCAAGTTAAGCTCCTTACGGATGACGATACGATTAGTACGGTTGGTTGAGCTAATTGCCTTCGCGCTGATGCGAACCGAATCGAAGAGCCAGCAATATGAGCGGGAACAATATCGATCGTTTTTCTTCGGATCCCTTCGTCGGAGGGTTGTTTCGATAAAGATTACCGAATTCAATGACGAGCCCATGACACAGGCGCTCGCATAGATCGATTCCTCGGCTACGATTACAATGTAAACAGGGGATTCATGGGCGTGTGCACGACCACGCGTCGATTTTCTTTTTTCGAGCGCCACAGAACAATACAGGTAACCCTCGAATAACACGGTGTTTGTGTTACACGGAGATCCGTATCGCAGTCAAAAACTCCAATGGCCCTTGTAAAACAAAGTGCTTCTGTCACACGGATTCGATAAACACTTCCCTCATAACTGTTGACATGTTGACCTGTTCGGGTTTCGGTCACTTACACTCGCATAAACACAAATCTACCGTATACTGAACCGTATGTTTTCAAACAATCTTTTATACAGGATGTGGAAAAACATGTGGAGCATGTTCCAGATAACTTTTGGAGCTGATTTTAAAGGTCACATAAATATATGGTCTGTCGGTCTTCGTTTATGAGTAGACTGCAAATCTTTATGCAAAATCAAAATTTCCTAAGCGAATTCTAAGACACAGAAGGTAAATATTTAAGAATGTATCCTTTCTTTGCATAAATTGAATATTCCTTTTTACTTTGAGTGCAGCTATTCCTTTTTGCCGTAAATGTATAAGATCTGCGGCATGTTAATGAGACATAGCAAATTATGTGATAACAACAAACTATTTACATGTCTTCAATAAAATTACAAGTAAAACAAATTTTAATAAATTGTAGTAACATTGTATGAATCGGTTCAGCTCATTCAATCGATAAGAGCATTTCGTCTGATAGTGGGATTTCTAGCTCATAATATGTCGATGTTTACTATAAGAGGGTCCATGTGGTCGCAACAATATAATTTTATACAAAGTAGGTAAGTCACGTAACTTGTTACACACAAAATAACGTTCATAATATGCTTCTAATAAAAAATTAAATGGTAACCTCGAATAGGGGACGTTGCATTTATTATACACATCATTTCCATTCAATTGTTTAGCTAAAGAATTGATGCGTAGAAGTTTCAAAATTTTCATGGTCAACTTTGCCTCTTTACATGGAATTATGTATAATTATCTAAAATAAAAAGAATATTAAATTTCCTGTAAAAAAATATGAATCTAAGTTGGTCCGAAACTTAATAATTAACGAGATTATTCAAAAAAATCAAATGTCTTTTTGCATATGTCAAACCTATTTGTGTTTTTTCACTGTATTCATTAACACATTATCTACCAGCAAATATGAATACTTGAGATTACTATTATGTATATGTAAAGAAAAATTTCGCAGCTTCTTTTGGATGTAGTAGTACGGTGCTTTAGTTGTAAGTGTACGGACTTGCAATTAGTTTGCAATCTAATAATAGATTTCTTGTAAAGTACATAATAAACAAAAAGAGATGGGATAACCCTTCGTTCTCCGTTGATGCTACTCTGGAGACATTAGTAATCAGATGCTTAATAGTAATAATGGCAGTATTGTCTTCATTTAGCCTGGAATAAAGTAAATCAGTAAAAGAAGTCGGAGTAAATAAATCCACAAATACTTTCAGTTCTCTTTTCTCAGAATAAAATTCTTTGCATTAAAGAGGTTCACTTTAACAATTGGGGTTGTTGATGGCATTTAAAAATACTACGAGTATTAATGGTTAATTCGTACGTTTCATTTCTTTATGTACAATCGCCACGAGTCAAATATCAACAATCATAAAATATACTAAAGTATACGAAATGTTATTATAACCCATAGTTGGTATCGTTGAGTCTCCGACAACTCGTAACAATTTAGATTGTAGACTTTCTAAATGCTAGGCCAGGCAGTTCCAACCAGTAGCTCCGGAGCTATTTGAAGCACCATCCCCGCTTAGGTTCTTCCCCCACTCTTAGACTTCATCCTTATAATTTATAGTAGTGGAAAGTTCCCACCACGAGAGCTGCGCGGCGCGCGCAACACTCACTAACTCTACGACTGTACGTAGCAGTGAGAAGAGGTTCAATGGTGGGGGGACCTTGCAGTTCTCGGAGGGGAATACGTTGGAACCCCTGTGCTAGGCAATTAGAAAATTTCCTGCATCCTTTTGGAATAAGATGTAGCTTTATCTGCTACTTTCAAATATGAGTTCTGTTTCAAATCAGGAGTATTAATCACATTGTTGTCATGTTCGGGTTAAACTTGTTAAAATGTCATCGTACCAACTAAGGGTTAAAGAAGAATCAAACAAAATTTGTTAGTATCATAAGTATATTAGTTCTAAAATATATTATAGTCTTTTCATCAGAGCTAGGTAAAATTTTGGAGAACAAATATTTCAAATACTAGTTTAAATCGTCGATGTTTCACAATTCAAATAAAATACTATTTTAAATAAACAGTCAAATATCTGCTAATAAAATATTTCTATTTTGACAATCTATAACAGAAAATGAAATATTTGAATATTGCGATAAATAGTATTTAAAATATTTCTTGACGATGAAAATAGATTGAGGAAACGGGTAATATTAAAATTCAAGAAACCATAGTATTTTTGAACTTGATTTTCTCGAAAACGAGGTGTCAAATGAAAAAAATTTATTCGATATTTTCGATTTATTTTTCCATGTAGAATCACCCCTTTAAATAAAATTCTCACTATTTTGAGAATTCTTCGAATGAAATACTATTTTAAAACTTTTTCTAACAAATAAAATGTTTTATTTTTAAAAGTACACATATGATTTCAAATAAAATGCACTATTTACTATTTAATATAATATTTTACTCAGCTTTGTTTTTCATCTTGTAAAACTCGAAAAAAAGAAGGGAAACAGATATCCAGGAACGTTCTTGTCAACTTTTCTATGAATTTGTAAGTTCAAAAGGAACTTTATGATTGCGAACAATTCGGAGACTGAAGCTCTGGATCAAACGGCCAGATACAATCGCGAATTTATGGATCGACAAATGTACACCGGATAATGGAGAGCTCCTGCTCCCGATCGAGTTCTCCTTCCCTGAACAGTTTACGAATTTCCCCGATCTGCGCAACCGTCGCGCCGCGTCGGGCGTATACGAGAGAAAGATGAAAAGATTTAACTAGGAGCTTAGAAAATGCCTTACCATGAAGTAATGCCTCTGTATCTCGGTCTTCTCGCTGGCCAGCTTCTCGCATTCGATCTTCAGTCTGAAAAGTGAAAAGCGATTGAGGACGGAACGAATCAGACATGCGTTGAAGCGGAGACGACGCAATTGCATGCACGTGTACGTTCTCCGCAAACATACACGGTGTTCATCTTTTCAGATCTCGTGTCTCCATCAACATTTTCTCATCGTGAAAATAAACTCGCTCCGCACGAATCGGAACTCTCCTCAAATGTGCAAAAGTTGAATACACAAGACCGCCGGCGCCATTATTTTCATTCGACGATATCTTTTGTTCTCTTGTTGCGGTACATGCGGATAATTAAATGTGTTTAATGAAATTTTAGCATTTATAGCCAAGCAAATTACATGCGAAGGGTCGATTTCGTTCAATTTTAATTGCTCCAACGTACTTTACAAACTAGCTACCGATGTCTATCCACAAACATATCCGTGCAACTCCGAAAATAAACGGTTCGCTATATTATTTCTTCCGATCGTCGAAGAATTTAATTTGCTGCGTAAATGTAATTCGCTTGTGATCGCGCTCTTGCTTTATTTAAACTATCGCGCACTGCAATATACGGCAAATTAATGATTAATTAAAACGCGCGTGGGCGAATCGAATGAAAGGCGAAGCGGCGTCCGCTGTGAACGTTTCGATGAAAAAAGATTGGAGTATTCCCGTGGGGAATTTACGAAATATGGAAATCATGGATTTTGTAGTACACACTGCCCGCCGGCAGACGAGGGCTAGGCAAAACGTTTACGTTCTCACTCTATCCTGATTCCCCTACTATCGCACGCAGTGTTGATTTTGGCTGAAGACAATGACGAACGATAACAGCGGTCATATCGAGATTGAGTGAAATGGAACGATGACTTCACAGACTTAAGAGACTACGCTGATGCTGTGAAATCACACGATTTCACTCGGTCTCAGTGTGACCGATCATCGTCTTCGGCCAATAGCGACATTGCATGCGATGGTAACGGAGTCAGGATTATGAGACTGCGTTCTTTACCTACAGTCAGCGACAAAAAGACAGGACAGCTTATTAAGTTATTCATTTTTATTTAGTAGATCTCATAAATGAAATTTCATGTACAGGGTGTATCAAAATTATATGTCACGACAACCATAGCGGCCTCTATACCTCTGGATAGGTGGAGATCTGTTAAAAAAATGGGCCGCAAATTTATTCTTCACCCTTTTTTCAAGATCAACATTTTTTTTTGTATTGCATCGTATAGTACTCGTCACAAGGAACAAAAGTCTCAAAGACACCATGGGTTTCAAGTCAACCATTCTCTTAAAAAACGACTTTAAAGTTTCATAAACTATTTTATCCCATATGTCTACAAGGTGTTGCAAGATGGTATAAATGTGGAAGGTGTAATTCTACACGAGAAAATAAGTTTAAAGTTTAAAATATTTTTTTTCGTTCAACGGCTCGTTTTCGAGAAATTAGAGTTTGAAAATTCGGCGATTGCGCTTGATATTGAATATGAATCGTCTGACGCGTCTGTTCATGACCTACCTGATCTTCTTCTTACGAACGCTAGGGACACGAACTTGACGGATTTTTAAACTCTAATTTCTCGAAAACGTCGTGTCAAATGAAAAAAAATTATTCTACATTGTAAACTTATTTTCTCATGTAGAATCATCCTTCCCACATCTATACCATCTTGGGACACCCTGTAGACATGTGGAATAAAATTGTTTACTAAACCTTACCGTCGTTTATTATGAGAATGGTTGACTTGAGATCCATGGTGTCTTTGAGACTTTTGTTCCTTGCGACGAGTACTATATGATCCAATACAAAAAAATTTGACCTTGAAGAAAGGGTCAAGGACAAATTTGCGGACCTTTTGTTAAACAGATCTCCGCCGATCCAGAGGTATAGAAACCTGCTATGGTGGTCGTGACATATAGTTTTTATACACCCTGTACATAAATCGTTTCACACTGTTTTCGTTGATTGGGTTCACTTGGTAAAACTAATATGTTGTCGCTTCGCACGAATTTATCCAGAAAAATGTTCAAGATAAATTAATGTGACAAAATGATAGGGACAAGTGTTTAAAAAATGAATAGTAGACAAAGAATTTAACAGTTCTGTTTAATATCCAATATTTCGTAGAACCTCCTCTATTTTCTATCACGAAAATTATACGTCTGGCCAGGGTTTTTCATCATTTTAAATTGTTTTCTGTCTTAATTGGTGCCATTTATGTCCAATGTATTGTTTTAATTCATTCAGATTTAAAGTTGTCGGCTCTTGGCATACATCGCTCTCGCAAGTTAACCCCAGATATTTTCAATAACCTTAAGGTACGGAGATTTTGCTAACCAGTCAAGAATTTCAATTTTGTCAGTTGAAGAGAACGTTTTAACTAGTTTCGTCGACACGCCCCGTGCAAACTGGCCAAACTTTGCAGAATTGAAAAATCCAGCAAAAATCGCAACACACATGATTAAGTTTTTTTTTAGAAATGTTGCCCGATCAAAAGGAGTAGATTCGCCCGTAGAATGGTTGACTATTATTTCTCTTACACCCTGTACACGCGTGTACACGGGGGTAAGCACAGGAAGTAAGAAGACGCCTGCGTCTCCTTTGAGACTCGCAACATCTTGCATTTGAAGGAAAAGATCGTGCGCGTTCTGTCTCTGGAAGAAAGATCGAGTTCTTCGGCGAAAAAGCTGAAGGAATAAAAAGCAATGAGATTATGGCAGTGTTAGTGCTGCGCCATGAACAAAGAAGGGAAACGTATCAGGGGGCGTATAGTATTTCGGCAAATACGTTCGTGCCACGAATTACATTCATCCTGGAAAATCACGGGGAAACTATTGCCAGGGAATAAAGTTGGCATCAATGTTATTACACGTGGAACTCTTATTTGGTCTAAACTAAACCTTGTTTTAAGGTCTCTTGACTGACCATTCTGTGTTCCAGTAACCGAAACTCAGAATACATCGGCAAAAATTACCGATCAGCTGATTACTCTTGGTACAGTAGAAAAATTAACAGGAAAGTAACGACTACTCGATTTTTCATTTGTGAAAAGAATATTATTAGTGTTTTACGAAAATGTTTCCTAAGCATTCATCTTGTATCTGTGCAAATTTTGATTTGAATTTAGCATAAAATATTTCAAAGAAGACATCAAATTAGAAATACTGAACACTGAATATGACCGATTCCTTTATAAAAATAGCAAGACTGTTTTATGTTGCTTGTACACAATTTAATTGTAGCATATACTAGCCTAAATAAACGTTTATAATTTCAATAATTGTGGATTATGAAATTTGAAATCAGCCATGTTTGTTAGTCGGGTAGTTATAGTGCTAAATGGAGTACCGAATGTTTCGACAAAGCTTCAAACGCTGCCAGAAGAAGCGTTACACTAAATAAAGAAGCGTTACAGCAGGGATGGGCAATTTTGCCTCAATTGAGGCAAAACCGTCCACACTATAGCGCCCTCTGTCCCCTTCCAGCAAGCGCGGTACAATGGGGCAACGAAGACACGAGACATCAGCGTACGCAACGAACGTGCACCCTGTATGAAAGAGAAGTTGGTGGGAGAAGCAGGCGTTTGAGGGGCTCCACCGGTGCCCACCACTGCGTTACAGGGATGCGCAGGGTAGGCGCAAACGCCTGCTTCTGCCACCAACCTCTCTTTCATGCGTGAGGCCTGTGCACTGTTCGCAACGGGCGAAGCACTTCCTTCCTCTATGGCAACGGCGGATGATGGTGGGGGACAGTGGGCGCTATGGTGGGGACGGTTTCGCCTCACTTGAGTCAAAATTGCCCATCCCTGCACTAAATAATATTCGAGACAGAACAAGGCAAGTATAAACAGCTAACAAGGAAAGTGCAAGATCTTCGGGTTACCGATTTGGTGGAAATATTGTACAGGGTGTATGAAAAATATGTGTCACGACTACCATAGCGGGATTATATGTCTCTGGATCGGTGGAGGTCTATTAAAAAAATAGTCCGCAAAATTGTCCTTGACCCCTTTCTCAAGGTCAATATTCTGTTTTTATTTTATCGTGTAGTACTCGTCGCGAGGAACAAAAGCCTCAAAGAAACCATGGGTCTCATGTCATTCATTCTCATAAAAAATGACTTTAAAGTTTCGTAAACTATTTTATTTCACATGTCTACTGGGTGACCCAAGATAGTATAAACGTGGACGGGGGTGATTTTACCTGTAGAATAATTTTTATTCATTTGATGCTACGTTTTCGAGAAATTATAGTGTGAAAATCCGTCAATTACGCGTTCCTAGCAATGTCGCCAGATCAACCCAAAACTGGGTTGATTTTCCTCTTCTCCTTTTCCCCTTCCACTATCCCATTCCACTCCTACGCATACTCTGCATTACTCTGGTCATCAGAGAGGTGGTAAATCATGGACAGACGCGCGAGACGATTCATATTCAATATCAAGCATATTCGCATGAATTTTCAAACTCTAATTCTCGAAAACGAGGCGTGAAATGAAAAAAAATTATTCTATATTTAAGACTTGTTTTCTCATGTAGAATCATACCCTCCATGTTTACACCATCTTAGGAGACCCAGTAGACTTGTGAAATAAAATAGTTTACGAAACAATAAAGTCGTTTTTTATCAGAATGGATGACTTGAGACCCATGGTTTCTTTGAGACTTTTGTTCCTCGCGACGAGTATTATAGCATGAAATACAAAAAAAAAAAATATTGACCTTGAAAAAGGGGTTAAGGACAATTTTGCGGACCATTTTTTTTAATAGATCTCCACCGATCGAGGGACATAGAATCTCGCTATGGTAGTCGTGACATATAATTTTTATACACCCTGTACAGTTATAACGAAAATATACCATTATGGACGCAGATAGTTCAAATATGTAGTAAGAAAGAATCTGTGACGTTAGACCGCTTTCATAATTACCGGCACAATTAAACAATTAGGCCAAGAGAGGGCTCCGCAAATATTAATTCACCGATATGGTAAAATCACCGAAATTGACATTGTGCATACTTACATAAGTTGTATAAGTATGCACAATGTCAATGTCAGTGATTTCGCCATATCGGTGAATTAATATTGTCGGCAAAATCAATGTCGGTCAAATGTTGTCGATTAAAACATTGTCGGTGAAACGATTGCCGGTAATTTGATAGAAACCCCCGCAAATTACCACCGAAACTCGTTGTTAAACTACCACCGTACAGAAATATCTTGACCACGAGCACTGCCAGGCTATAGTGTAACAGCGGCGTTAACAGCGAAGCGCAAATTCGGCCGTCCACCTAATGGTTTCAACGGTATCGCGGCGCGCAAGATAATTAATGATACGTAAACGCAGACATTTGTACACACGGTCCCATTTCGGCGCACACTCGAAAGTGAGCGTCGTTTCAATAACGCTAACCGTTACAGCATCAGCTGCATCTGAATACAACTTGCCACAACGGCAATTGATAACTGTCCGACCGATAATCAATTACCATAAATCGCCATCATCGCGTCGCAGTCACTGTTGCGACTTGGCTGTTTCTTTCCTCGCTGCGCAAATCATTCGTTTTTACGCGACTGTTTCAGGTGAGCTGCCGCTACCCGTAAACAGTCATCAATCTATCGCTCGTTACGAGTCGACTGAATGTTAAATCACCGTCGCACAGTAGGACAAAACGACTTGACAACGATCGAAAATCTGTAACGTTGCTTGTACTCTCTATACTTTAATGAATTTTTGAGAAGCTAATCATTATATTAAACACTGTATGTTTTGTTAATTTTAGTTGTATTAATGGACTGAGTATTCAGATATTCACTTTATTATCAGATATTCATTTTCCAAGATCTGAATCATGTTGTATGGTAATGCACAAATTATGAGAACGAACAAAACACATTACAAACAAAGTACCTTTAAGTACATTACATAGAAAGCACACAATATATTGATACGATAATTCAATAATAACTGATGATTAGTGATGGGCATACAATACTTTGTCGCGCAAGTTTTCGAACAAATCAATCACCACAGAGTATTGAATCAATTCGATATTTATTCGAAATCAGAAATTCTTAAAACTCTTGAAAGTCTTGAAGTCTTGAAAATTTTAAAAGTCTTGATAATCGTAATAAATGTTATACTTTTGAGAATTTTGCTTGTTTCGAATGTCTTGGGAGCTTGGAAGATCTAGGAAAACTTGAAGGTCTTAGGAATTTAATTGCGTCAAGTTTCATGAGAAAGTAACTATATTTTTCTATGTAACAACAAAATCATGTTTAAGGTAGTATCTTTTAATCTGTTTCTTTTGTTATTAAGAATGGTTCCTGCTGAATTTTACATCTTTTACAGTAATAATATTGTTATGTGTTCACGCGTATGTATATGCGAGTGGAAAGAACGAAAAACTAATGGAAAGATGGAAATATTTTGTTTATCTCTAACTTTCATTTAAAATACTTTGGCAATTATTTAGACGATGGTCTCCCTCGCCGATTTCGATGACCTAGAAGTATGTTGTCAAGGTCATCGTTCTGAACAACTTTTCTTTAGGAAACTCTGCGTTTTTCCAATGTCTGAATCAGGGACTCATACCGGTATACGAAATACTGGTATTATATCGGTATTTTTCGGTTATACCTTACAACCTTTATAGAAACCGAAATACTTTACAGAAACCCTGCCCTTGCCCTACCTGCCCAAGAAATCTAACCTAAACCTAACCAAAATTCATTTAAAAGTTGTACAAACCTGACTCTCCGTGTAGTAGCAATCTAAAACCGGGGTTCCTGACCAATTTTGATGAGCTTCAAATATGTTATTTGATACTGATCTGTTAAATGCACTAGAGCAAACTCTGTCATTTTAAACGAATTTTGGTTAGGTCTGGGTTAGGTTTTTGGGAAGGGGGGCAGGAGGATGGGCTCCGTCCTAAGACACGTGTTCAGTCAATTAAAAACGCCAAAATTCGCTGTAGTGGGCTTCCGTAGTTTTTTCGTAAATATCTCGAAACCAAAAACCGAGCGACGGTAACACGTACATATAGAGAAAATTGTTCAGAACGCTGACCTATATATTTCAAGGTCATCAAATTCGGTGAGTAGGGTCAACTTCTAAATAATAAACATTACATCTTAGTCAAATTATCGAAAATATCTAAGAAATCGTACAGGTCCGCCCTACATTGCGTTGAAGTAATTCTGTATAAACGATCCTCAAAATCTTGTAACCCTTTGTCCCTCCTGAGGCATCACTAAAAATTACTATACTATGATTAAAACATAATTTCTACATTGCTAAATGTATGTATTTAATAAATTGCTAAATGCTACAATGTGATACGTGTAAATATACATTATTTCATATGGACAAAATTAAAAAGGTCGTATGTAACGAAAATGCTCTGATTGTCCGAATTCTGGAGGCAAAATGGTATCGAGTGCAAAGGGTTAAGCGGGCCTTTGAAGGTCTTAATCCGGCACTGCACGAATCTATCGGTAGGTATACATAGTATAGAGTATAGAGTGCAGAGAATCGATCGATTGGCGACGGTTAACGGACAACGGTTGCCTGACTCGGAGACGAATAGCGAGAGTCAACCTTTATCCAATCCCCGTCGACTTTCACTCGTTGCCTCGTTACTTGCGTTCGCGAAAATCGTTCGATCCGACCGCGGAGGACACCACTGCTGCTACGAGGTGACGCGTTATTATGAGAGCCCGGGAGAGCCAGTCGAGCAAACAATTCGAACTTTCCACTTCGGGTAAGAGAGTTCGAAGCGATCGGGGGAGCGCGCCGTTAACAGGAGGACGAGCGAGCAAGCAACAACCGCCGCGAAACACCGAATGGAAAGACGATTGCCGGGAGATGGGTGGGTGAGGGTGAGGGAGAGAAACCAAGGCGAGGAAGAGGGGCCAGAGAGGAAAACGGAAGCGAGGAAACGGGAGAAGACAAATCCCGGGAAACATCGGCGTCAATAATCGTGTATCTTCAAGAAACCAGAGGGCGGAGGGGATGAATAGACGAGAAAAGGAGAAACGGTCGCGGAAAGAAAAACAAAGAAGGACCGAGACCGGTAATGCGAGTCGAAGAATGGAGAAAGACTCACGAGTGGTTCTGTTGCTGGATGAAATTGAATTCCTCTTTGATCCTCTCACAAGTGTCAGCCACTGTAAATTTCAACCCTCCCGCAGCCCCGCCGCTTCCTCCGCCACCCTGCAACAAAAAAAAGAAAAAATATATATATACATCAGTGAGGAAAGGGAAATTAGATTAGCATACGCGACAAGCCAAGAGAAAGAATTGTAAGAGAAGAAAATGCTCGAGGAGGATTAACACAATACTTTAGTCGTTAGGTTCTTTCCGATTGACTGTTGTACAACGAGGAGGGGGTGTCGACTCCTTTGTTAAAAAGTGGAAACGAATTATAGTTCTTTCTCGATCGTTAGGTATGGTGGCAGCACAGAAGTGCCCCGACGTCAAAGAGTAGGGATACAAGTTGTATCCCCACTCTTTGCCGGAGTCCGGCTAAATTTTGGCGTACATATTAGCGTCACATGCTACGTGCTCATTGACATCGCTGGGCATCACGCAAAGTATGTTTATATTATGTATGAAATATGTTACATTATGCACATATATAGTATAGGTAATTGTGCGTAAAAGGTCTCACCCCACCGATTTCGATAATTTTTTAATATTTTGCCAGGTTCAAGTTCCTGAACAACTTTTTCCTATAAATGTAACCGCCGCTCAGCCTTAGAGTTTGAGATATGTGCGAAAAACTGCAGCTACTACTACATTGAATTTTGCCTATACGCACACGTCCGTGCTGTGCGTATGATATAGATATGATATGATATGATATAGACCTACAGATATATAACCTTTTTCTACATATGATTTTAAAACATATGTAGAAAAAGACAGCGAAGCTCGCGAGGCCTCGATCGCCGGTCATCGAGTATGTCGGTGTGAGACCATTAGTAATCCAATGACAAAACTTCTTATACTACTCTTACTTTTTATTATTTTTTTATGGAACTTTCACCAACATACTCGTGGTATTTTCTAATAAAAATGATACCAAATAAGATATAATTGCGATGATATGTGCTTGTGTAATGGACTGTGTAATGGAATATGATCCGAATTATGTCGTGTTTGGTATTATTTTAATCAGAAAAATATGACAAATATATTGGTGAAAGTCTCATAAAAAAATAAGTAATGGTAAAACAGTTTTTTTATTGGCATTACACTGTGAAGCACATGCAGGCCTTTGAGCTGTGCCGGTGACCGCGACTCTCCGCGTCTCTTTCTTTCCAATACGCTATCCTTCCTTGCGTCCGAAACATTCATGGTCCATTACACGAGTAACTATCATCGCAATTATATCTTATTTGGTATCATTTTCAGTAGAAAAATGCCACGAATATGTTGGTGAAAGTTCCATAAAAAAATAATAAAAGAAGATATGCTCGACCCGTATTATATTACACTTCTCGGCGACCGAGGACTCTCGAGCTTCGCGGCCCCTCATGGGGTATAGCCCGCGGAAGTGGGGATTGTTTTGGGACAGATATCGGTCAGATATTTGGGACAGTTATCGATAAAAGACTGTAGTTCGATAGCACAAACGGGGTATCTCGCTTCGCTTATTCGATTATTCGACCCCACGTTCGAGATATCTCACTTGATTTATGAATAAGTAATATTATTGTTCATTAGTCAAATATTTTCATTAATCAAAATATGCTCCATCAGTTTGGATACACTTTTTCTAATGGATTTTTAAACCATTTCTATAACAATCCGTGCTTTTATATTCTATAAATGTTGCTGTTGAATTGTTTACATCATCTCGTCTATATTGCTTATTCTTAAAAAATGATCTAAGTGTTTGAAAAGATGGTAATCTTTCGGAGGTAAGTTTGGAAAATAGGGGGAATGATTTCCAATTTCATATTATAATTCCCTTAAGTTCTTAACATTTCATGTGCACCTACCTAATACTTTGATTTTGTCAGACTTTTTGAAAGCGATTTTTCGGCAGCGACCACGTCAATCACTAATGCCAATACCTCCAAACTGTAATCAACGTCCAAAGCGTTTACGTATGAAACCCGATATCCCTCGAAGCTATGAAAACGCATGGTTTGCGCTCTTCATTTCTGATTACGTGGTTTAAAGTGTTGGACAAGTCTACGATTACATCGAAAAAGCACGCGAATACACTGCAGTGCGAGGCAACCGAGATCTTTCTTTCCCTCTCAGCCGCTTCTCGTGCTCGGCCCGTTCTTCCTGTGATTATGCAACCCGAACGATAACATCGATGCTTGGGGCAACAGCGGCTAGAGAGAAAGACGGAGCGAGATGGAACAAGAGGAATGCTGCACGGACAAAACACGGTGGAAAAAGCTCGTTAAAGGGCGCGGAAAAACTGGGAAACCTCGTTACACGGGAGACCAGGTACACGGTCGCGTTTCGCGTGACACTGGACCGCGAACCTCGCCACGAATAAATCCTAACAAATCCGAATTTAAAGGGGTGACCGCGATCGTGGTCTCGTTCTTTCGCTTGGTTCGCCTGTAAACCGTAACGAGGTTAAAGTCGAAGATGACAAGCAACCAGCATCAAATGGCCTTCGGCGCACGTAGACACACGAACGGACGAACGAGCGAACGTAAGACCGAATGAACGAACGAACGAACGAACGAACGAACGAACGAGCAAGTGAACCAGGTATAAAAGACGAGCGTTTCCGTGGGCTGGAAGGAGGGGAAGCAAGACCTGAAGAGGCAAGGATGAAGGGCCATGAAGGCGTTCTTAATGAGACCCATTCCACCAGGTAGCACGAGGTTTCTGAATCCACGGCTTCTTCAGTCCAGCCGGCGCGGAGGCGAGCGACGTGTACCGCTTTACCTCTTCAAATTACGGAGAAAAGGATCGAGGCCTCCCGATGACAGTAATGATTACGTTACACACCACCGTCCGCGGTCATGTCAATCGAATTTCGTGAGTGCACTCTCGAAACGTGCCCTCTCGCTCGTCCGGAGATCTCGAGAGCAACCGATCCCTTCGATTACGCGTGCCTCTTTCCAACAGGTTTTTAGCCCGAGAGTTAATGATTTTTCATCCCCTTATCGTTGTTGCACGTTTTGTGCTTTACTGCCGTGCGTAAAGAATCGCCGACAATAAACCGACGCCACAGCGGAACGAGCGAGAAAAATAACTGGACAAGCCAGTTGTCTCTGTTGTATGCAATTTTGTGGAGTACTTGTTTCGCGCGAAGTTACATTATTTGAACGGTTGCATCCGACGACGGTGGAGAATTTTCTACCTTGTTGTTTTCACGAGATTTCAAAATCATCCATATATTTTTATGGAATACCGAACATTGGATATTACTATCGTATACATCATATTTCTATATGTACATTTGTATTCCAATATGTAAACGATGCGACGTTCCATCTATTTGGCCAGTGGCGTCCAATTTCTTGATTGCTGATAGTTATTTGAACCGTTGTTTTTTAGAATGGTATAAGTTCTATTCTTGATAATATTTACATAATTCACACTAGAACAGTTCAACACTAGATAAGATTGCATTTATTCAGATTACGCACAATTTTTGTTGAAATATGTACTTCAATAGAGAAGTTTACTAGGAAGATTACTCCTAAAAACATATTTGTAGTTTCAATACTTGTAAAAGAAGAAATTGGGAACCAGTCATTTTGACTGGTACGGTACTTCTAGTATTAAAGGTTTGCATTTTAACCCTTTGCACTCGAAGTAATTTTACTTCCAAAGTCAAGACATGTCTTTCAACCTAGAACATTTTCATTAATATAACATTCCTTATGTCGTGCACATGAAACTGAATCTGTTTTCTGATGCAACACTCAGCAATTTATAGAATACAAACGAATTTAATAATATAAAAACTGTTTTGTATAATGGTATGGTAACTTTGTCTTTGTTAAGTATTGGGTTAAGCCAATAGCTGTTATCCGCTGTAAGGACTTTAAGAACAGTGCACACTGAAATCGTAATAATGAATAATTAATGCGATTAGAAAGTTGTTTCAATTATCATTATTACGAATAGACTTTTTCCACTGTCAACAAAAACATTTCTGCGATAACTTTTTACAGTTCAACTTCTTTTGGTTAATTTATGAGAATATTGTACATCATTGACTGTGTGATGAAAAATATAAAAAGAGGATATCTATATCTAAATAAAACTACCATTAACACATTTTTTCCAAAAATGGACTCTTACCACTTTCAAAAACAACAGCTCATTTGTGTTTCTACTTCCGTTGGCGCCTGTTTTCCTACCGCATGGCTTTAGCGAGACCAAGGCGCGTGTTGTAGGGTTACATTAATTAAATTATATTGCATATGTTGCAAGTAAAGGTATATTATTTATCTAACGATTACCAAATTAAGTAATACTACGAATTTCCTTATCTTCACCGGCTCTTGACCCCTTAACCTACAACTACGGGCATAGCCCGTAGTACGATGATCGGGACAAAAGTGAATATTACGGGCATAGCCCTTAATATTTACGATTGGCCCGATCAGCGTATTACACAAGTCGTGCGAATGGCTCGAAGGCTGCGCGAGCTTGTTTACGTTTTCGGCACAAAATTCTCATACGTAAATCGTAGGTTAAGGGGTCAAAGCGTTATCAAATCACTAGAGAAACCATCTTCCAGTTATAGCATCAAATGCCAACTTACGGAAGCTAAAACGTTTACATCGAAGCATAAAAACCAAAAATTTATCAAGTTTATCTGGAGTCCAGCACATACGGGGTGGTCCACGCAACTCGCTCACCCTCAATAACTTCCAAGATATGCATTGTATGAAAAAACTTTTTCTAGAAAAGTTGTATGATTTGAAGGGACACATTATGTAATTCATATACTCTTTTGGAAGTGGAGGCGTTTGGGAGATTTGAAGGTAAACTTCGTATTTTTAAATGGAATGCTATATTTTTTATGCCAAAATATCGAAGAGCGTTAAATTTTGAGTAAAAATGTACTGACCTTTATTAGCCGCAAATCTAATAGTTAACGAATAATTTCACTTTGTTTCTTGAAAAGGTTGTGTGCATGATATCAAGTAAGAGTTGCAATACAGTAACCCCGCGATCTAAGTCCAACGGAACATTGCGATCTATGTCCCTTGGTCTACTCCTTCCACTGCGGGGTATCCCCGGAAAGGCCAAGCTCGAGTTGCCTCGGCCGCTGAGCTGTGTAAACATGCCGCGAAATCCGATCCTGGGTCGGGTATATCGGTGTAAATCACAACTAATCTAATTACAAAACTTCTTTATTTTTTATTATTTTTTCATGGAACTTTCACCAACATATTCGTGGCATTTTTCTAATGAAAATGACACCAAATATGATATAATTTCGATGATATTTACTTGTGTAATGAACGATGGAAGTTTTTTATTGGCATTACATTGTACGGACACGCGGGCCTTTGGACTGTGCCGGCTGCCGCGACTCTTGTCGTCTCTTTCTTTCCTATACGCTGTCCTTCTTTACGTCCAAAACTTTCATCGTTTATTACACAAGTAAGTATCATCGGAATTATATCATATTTTGTATCATTTTCATTAGAAAAATGCCACGAATATATAGGTAAAATTTCATTAAAAATAACTAAAAAATAAAGAAGTTTTATTATTGCACTAGTACTGTCTCACCGATACGCTATTATTTGTTGCGCCTTCGGCCGCGCGGTCCGTGTTTGCATGCTGTCCTAAGTTCGGCGCGGTCGACGCGGTCACAAAAGGAGTGTGTCCCTACACGATCTAAGTCCCGGCAGAGAACCGAAAGAGGACTTAGATATTGAGACATTGTGTATCAACATCGATTAAAATTATTCGAATTAAAAATAAACTAAGTCATTTGGTCTACTTTTAAAAAGGTTACATCACTTTATAGGGTGTATGCAGACTTTTGTAATTGACTATGGTCTTATAGTTTTGTGTGTAAAACTAACGAAAGATTGTTTACAACCCTACGTTCTCAAAACCGACGATCAAAGATTCAATAATTTTCGATTCGGTCGTTTTTATCGTCGGAATTTGTCACAGACTCGTCGCAGCGTTTTCGCGAATAAAACGGATGGTATCTTTTTCGCAATCAAATCATTAATCCGATACGCTTACCGAAAGGGGCGAAACATGGAACAGACACGAGCACGAGGTAGGCTGGGGTTCGCGTCATCGAACGTCAATATTGCGCACCAGTGTGAAAACAAGAGGGAATTTCAGTCCGAATGACAAAATCTCCCGATAAAGAGAAATATTCCCAGCCGGGCGGCGCTAAATGGTCAATGACTGTCCACCGGCTGGACAATTCCCAGTTTTCGGAACAACGGCGGTCTCTCTCTCTCTCTCTCTCTCTCTTTCTCGCGCGCATAGAATGATTTGGCCACTTGTTGAATTCGAAACGGGGAGTAGTTGTCGGTGGTAAAATGGTTTGAGAACAGATCGGGGAAGAGGACGCCGGTGGGCCTCACTTGTTGCAATCATCAAATGGAACAGTCATCGAACAGGTTGTTGTTCCGACGGTTAACCCGGCAGCGTACACACATCCGTTATGTGATACGGCTAGTCAACGACGATTCGTTTCCATGAAAATTTTCGCGCTGCGCTGACGGCTTTTCGCCGTCCACGATAACTCGCGATATCGATCCAGAACTTGTCACTCGAAATTTTACTTTCTGATGCACGAAATGATTGAATATAACCTCATAATAATTTAATTCATGAGCATGTTCTGTTTTTAACGGAAAATCAATACAACTTATTTCGTAATAAATGGTCATACAAAAAAAGCGCGTCTACATTTTCCTTTTTAGTATAGTAACGCAACAAAACCACACCTTGCAGAATTACACGTACCTGTTTTCCACAAGGAGGTCGCAAAGATCTTTGCCAAAGCCCTACCGGACAAATGGAATAATGTATGGAAAAACTCTCGCCAGACTCAGATCCACCGTATTAGGAAAGACATCTATGAATTCAAGCCCGCTACCGTTTTTAACAGGAAAGAACAAGTAATAATCAACAGAATGAGACTGGGACACACAAACCTCACTCACTCATATTTAATTCAAAACCAGGACAAACCTAAATGTAATAGATGCTACATAATAAACACAATGGAACACATAGTTACAGCGTGCCATCTCTATAATCAAGAAAGAAGAAGATACAAAGAGGGACTATGATAATGTCCGAAAATTAAAAAAAAAACGTAAAGAAATTATTGGAATCGTTATAATTGTGGAAAAAGAGTCGGCAATGCTAATCGTCAAGGTTTTGGATATATTGCAGCAAATTTTACGGAAAAAAAAAATTTTATATATCGTCATAAGGAAGAGGAAATAGAAGATACTCATTTATATGTCCGAAAATGTATTCTTGTAAGTCCAACAAGAATCAATTATCTTATGACTCCTCGCCAGAAGGAACAATATTGTTAACTCAACTCCCTTACATCCGAAAAGACTAGGAAAGCAATGAAAATAGTCGGGTATATATAACGTCTTGAGTAACACTAATGAAAATTTGCTAGCATCATCTTCGTAGATTCCAAACTTAGAGAATTCAATTAGGTCAACTGTTAATTTTTCATTCTTCGAAACGACCTAATTTATTCCGTCTCTTCAATTCTCCTTAAATAAACGTCCATATTAATACTCGCGGCCATTTTAAGAGTTCACGAACATTTCAACTCCTCTTTATGCATCGTAATCTTTCAACTTTTTTGCAGCAAACATTTTCGTAGTTTACACAGTGAGAGATTGTTCGCAAACCGTAAGAATACTAATATTATTTAACAGTTTTATAATAATTCCAATTGTAAAAAGTCAAAATAATTCAGGGAAAATTACTTTTCAACCCTCACCTATCCTTGGTACTAAATTGACGAAATGGTAAAGATTAACCCCGAGATAACTAAACTAAACTATTATCGAGAATACAAACCAATCTATAATAAAGACATTGTAGCATGCATGAGGTTCCACATGTGCAATAAATAAAGGTTCATAAAATACATTAATATTTTTTCGTGAATCATAGTGTTCTTATACGAATTTCGTCCACTGGAAGAAATCGAACAAAACTTGTTCACAAACGAAAGAGAGCTGGTAATTTCGATCTCTGCCAAAATGTCTATGCTTTTCTGAAACCGGATTAACGACCCCGTAAAGAGCAAAAAGGGCTCCATTTTGAAAGAGCTCGTGCACAAGCGTTCTCGTTCGGCATTTTTATCTTGAGCTGGATCGGACTTAACAAAAATGTTCGAGTTGGAAGCCGAAGGGTCAATCGTTCGACCACACACGCGTTTAAATCAATCGTCCTTTTCCTGGAAGTTTTGAGCGCGCCCTTAAGGGGCTTCTCGCTTACGTCACCCGGCCTTTGGTCGATCGACGGCCCTCCGAAGACCTATTACCTTATTTACGATTCGCGCAGCCATTATCTCCCGGCAACAAAGTGAACCAGCCGGTTTTTCGATGCGATCCTGCGTGCACGTACCCGTCCACCCACCCATTTCGCACACACGCGCACGCACACGCCTCCGACACATGAACGAACGCGAGCTCCTTCATTGATCTCATTGGTGTGAAAGGGGAATCGGGCAGACAATGAATACAAAGGCCGCGTTACACAGAAACGCGGGCAGAACCGTGCTCCCCCTTTCTCCCCCCCCTCTCTCTCTCTCTTTCTCGCTCGGCCTTTCTCCCTCGCGTCGGGACGCCTCGAGAACGGAAGACTTTTGTCTTCTCTCGTTAATAACAGTTTTGACAGAGCCGGTGAAACGCACGGATGATTGGACGGCTCGCGGCCGAGGTAAAGGAGAAAATTATTGAAAAATTGATTTTTACGATTACGAATCGTCCTTTTGATCAGCGCGGAGCATTGACGGGATCACGGCGACTCATCTCGTGCGCTCGCATACCCGCCTGAGCGACGGTGAATATGTGTGAATCGTTAAGCTCAAAGAGCAAAATCCGATAGTCGCGTCAAAGAACCATCGAAAAAAAGGAAGAAAGAGGGCCACGTAATTAAAAGAAAGAGAGAAAAACGAATAAAAATTCATGCGTCGACGACGCGCGCCCGTCGTCGCCGTCGTCGTCGTTGGCGGATGGTGAACGCCGCGCCGCATAGACATTTTCCACGATGGTCGCCGTTGATTAGTGCTCGACGACCAAAAATCGCTTAACAAAACGGTCTTCTCACTTGGTATACAGTGACTGATCAAATTAGTAAGGCCACTTGTAGAAATTGACGAGTTTACATTAAAATAACCCATTTTTACATGAAAATTTAGTTACTTCGGTTACTTTTACAAAGTATTTTATGGATTATTCAAACACGTCGATTGGGTATGGACGTCAATACATTTGTACGCAGAATCGGAAAATATGACCTTGAGATGACCTCCGCCCACACAGACTTATGTCCCCCTTCAAATACGATAGGTATTTATTCCTATGCATTCTAGTATATTCTAGTATATTCTAGTATATTCTAGTATATTCTAGTGTATTCTAGTATATTTTAGTATATCCTAGTATATTCTAGTATATTCTAGAACATTCTAGTATATTCTAGTGTATTCTAGTGTATTCTAGTGTATTCTAGTGTATTCTAGTATATTGCAGTGTATTCTAGTATATAATAGTATATTCTAGTATATTTCAGTATATTCCAGTATATTCTAGTGTATTCTAGTATATTGTAGTGTATTCTAGTATATTGTAGTGTATTCTAGTATATTCTAGTATATTCTAGTATATTCTAGTATATTTTAGTATATTCTAGTATATTCTAGTATATTCTAGTATATTCTAGTATATTCTAGTATATTCTAGTATGTCCCAGTATTTTTTAGTATATTCTATTATATTATATATTCCCATGCATTCTAGTATATTCTAGTTTACACAAGTATATCCGAGTATATTCTAGTACATTTTCGTTTATTCTAGCATATTCCTACTCCCCAAACATTTTTTTTTCTGTATCTGCAGAAATAAAGTTATTAGAGGTGGCAGTCTTAAATAGGACACCCTGTATATGTACTTACTATGACAGAATTTATTAAAATCAAGAAGCGTATGGTTTCAGAATTATTCCGCTTAAACCCTTGCCTAAAATAACGACTTAGAGACGTCATGAGTTTCATACGCCAAACTTGATTATTTCTAACCTTTCACCACAAACTGACATACATATGTAGTAGCAACCTAACCTACTGTACACTTATTTGAAAACAATACAAATTATTTTATTTCTCGTCGATGCATGTTTAGCGCGCCAAACGAAATGAAACAATATGTTATAATTTGTAAACTTATTTTAAGTTGTAAGACAAAAGGTTGAGACGTAGTTACAATATTTTATTTCTGACTCGATTTTGCGACAACATACTAACGAGATGGCGTATTTAAGATTTCGTGCAGAGACCTCTGTTACAAAATAGGAAATAATAACAATCTATAAATCATTATGCTCTAGATCAATCCTAGCCAACCCAAATGGTTTCACGGGCCACTTTGATGACGCGTAACGTTACAGCGAGCCGCACTTTAGGTAAACATACTTTTAAAAAATGCAATATAAATACAAAATGAATAAAACTTTATTGTTATACTATGATTCAATATAATTAACTCTCGATTCTTAATTAATGACATATTTGTTTATCCTTCCCTTCACTTAATTTTTGTACATCTATATTTATGTTCGACGTTGCACATCTTATCTGGTTTTCTAAATTGGCATCAACTAATGAAGCACGTGAAGAACTCTTTGTGAATTTCATCTTCGAAAATAATGTTTCACAAACATATGTGGATCCAAAAGCACTTACAACTCGTTTCTTACACACAATGTTACTCGTTTTCAGTAACATTTGGCGATCATGGATATCAAATATAGAACTGGAGTTCGTAGTCGCACTTGCACATTATAACAATGACACATTGAAATTTTCATTTATTTGATATTTTTTATATACATACAACGAGAAACAAAAGTTTCAATAGAAATATCAAATCGCCCGGCGGGCCGCACAATTTAATACACATAACATAATTTAACAAATTCATGAAATCCGCAGTCTACTAATAATGTTAACAAGTTGAAAGTAATATGTATCTTGATATTCCTAAATTATTTTAATTCTTCCAATGTTTCAAGTCACACTTACTTATTTTTGCTATAAATGCATTAAATTCGCGGTCTACTAATAGGCATACTAATAATGCACCACCGAATGCAGTTGAGATTTTCTTGAATTTTCTGGCGCATGTTATTTCGACAAATGCAGAACGGTGTCCTCATTTTATTCAGCGGGAAAGTGTCTAATTGGATGAGTCACCGATATCGAAAATTATTCAAATCATGCTACCGGCGCTGTTGAAAGTCAGACCCGCACTTGAATAAACATCGATGCATCGATATGCAGCCAACTTTGGCGAATAGGCACACGAGCTTTGCATGTGTGTACGGCCACGCTGATAGTATATTCTGCGCAAATAACAGTCTAGGCTAGCGGTAACCATCGGAGAGGTCTCTCATTCGACTCTATCCCCTTCTATAATGACTGATCGAGGCAGAACGGAGGGACTAAGGGAACCAGAACGAGAGGATTAATGAAGATGAAGTAGAAGAACCATCGACGATGAAATGAGGGCTAGAGCAATACAGAGGGTCATACCGCACAGTCCAAGTCCCTTCTATACTACCCAATAGACGTAAAGTGGGAGAACCAACATAGACGGAGTGAGGCAATTAACACGTTAGCTACGGACGTCACATATTTGTGATAATCTCCGTTTGATGTTTTACGCGCGGAAAGAGAGTCAAAAAAATTCTATGTGGGTTTCTATTCGCGATGCGTGATGCAACAGTCACGAAATCAGTCAACTACACGGTGTGACTGAATGATAGCATTTTTTTGCATTTTTTAAAGTTTTGTAGTAAATCTGGCAAAAACACATTTTTCATGTCATTGCTAGTTTGGGCATGGTATGTATAGCATGCGCAATATTGTTCACAAAATTCACCTCGACAATTGTCTACGAATGCAAATGTAAATGTTGCAATACGCAAACGGGACAAACTGATAGCAGAAGCATAAAATCTACGCGCCTCAGTTGTGCATGAGCTACTAAATAACAAATATCGAACATTACATATAGTTGATGAAATTTGTATTGAGCCTTTGCACTCGGAGCTATTTCAACTAAAAAATCAAACATTTCTTCTAACCTAGAATATTTCCATTGTACATAATTTTTTTTCATTATATGCGTACGAAACTGATATAGTACCTCATACAATATTTAAATGTTTAGTAATTTATTACATATAAACAAATTTAATCATGTAAACAATATTCTGAATAATTCAGAGCCGCCATTCGAATGCTAAGGGTTAACATTTGGGATTTACGTAAAGAACACGATAGACACATAAAAATGGGCTGTGAAAAGTAACTAAGTGTTCGTGAAATATATAAGATATCGAAACTAAAAAATAAACAATATTGCATGGCACAAATGCCACGTCACAAAACCGAGGTTTTAAAGTTATGATGGATTTATTAAAAGATGCAAAAAAAATTATGGAAAACAAAGTTCTGGACATTCATTAAAAACATCATCGTCAGTTGAACATGTAAATACGATCCAAATTATACCGGGTATTATTTTAATAAAAAAAATGTCATGAATGTGTTGGTAGAGGTTTCGCGAAGAAATAATAAAAAACAAAAAAGTTTTGTGATTGCATTAGTATTGGCAATATACCTTATAATACATATGTGGCAGCTATCTCCTATGCTCAGTAACAGATGGACAGTGCGACAACACTTTCCCCGCTACTATCTGATTCTTCCTTTGTTTGTATATACAGGGTGTCCCACGCAACTCGACCAGGCTGTACCTCTTAAACGGTTGGGGAATAGAAGATGTTATAAGTAAAAGGTGAATGGTATCAGACGGTGCATAATATGTAACTAATTTTATGCACTTTTGTGCATCAGTGCATCAGAAATATGTAACTGCACTTTTTCTAAAAATGGAGACCTATGTTTTTGACTGCACCAATCGATGCAGTTTCTTCTGCCCTACATAAAAGTACTAACATACTTATGCACTAAACTTATAAGTTAGGGAATTATCGTAGCTCAGATTGTTATAGATTTGTAAATGACTTACGTCTGTCGACAAGTGTTCTAGTGTATCATGTGATGCTCCATTATATAATCTTTGTAACGTTTAGTTATGATACTGTCCTAACGAATAAGTTTAGATCATAAGTATTGTAGGATCGCCTGATTCGCAGGTGTTCAGCGAGTTCACGAGCGTTTGCAGGTGGCCCGATAGAGGCCTCCGTGTTTGTTTACCTTTTCACGTAACGCTGTGGTCAAGAAAGAAAGAGAGAGCGAAGGAGTAAGAGAGAGAGTGTGTGAGGTGCAAGTGGGGAGTACAAGCAGTGTTGGGATATGGTCCATCTTTTCTCGCGCATGCGCGGCCAAAACAGTAACGTATCTATACCATGATGACGAGGTACTCTAGCCCTAAGACAGTTATATTGGCGGGAAAGTATCGAAACAATCTATTCCGGACAAAAAGACATCAGGACGTGTCCTACGAGTTACAAAATATACACAAATACACATGTTACACATTCATTTTTCAGAATCAAATCATACCAATTTTTTAAAATTCTGCTGGGTGCTCAAGGTATCCCATTTTATCGAGAATCTTACTTTACCGAGGCCAAAATCGCCGCGCATGCGCGAGAAAATATACACCATATCCCAACACTGAGTACAAGCAGCGAAGTCGAGGCATTCCGGGTTTGGAGTTAGGACAGTGAAGTCGGACATTGAAGTCAAAAACAGCGAAGTCTAGCGTAGAAGTAGTGTATACCGTGCGAGATAAAGTCGTACCGCGTAGAACATTAGATTATCCGATTAGTTTAGTTATAAGTTTTGTTAAATAAATACGTTACGTCGAAGCTTGTTCTTGCCAAACCTTCCAATCCCACAGTATGTTATACTTTTATGTAGAGCACAAAGGACAGCATTAATGGTGCAATCAAAAATATAGGTTTCTATTTTTAAAAAAAGTGGCAGATGCATTTTTCTGATGCATCGTCTGATACCATTTAACTTTGACTTATAACATCTTCTTCTATTTCCAACCGTTTAGGAGGTACAGCCTGCTCCAGTTGCGTGCGACACCCTGTATACCATCCTAAGCTGCCTTATGAGATCCCGCGTTTAAGGTACGGGTCCGCTTGATAGCCTTACCGACGAATCCTCTAGCGAGCCTATTACGGAACGCTCTCTCCTCTTTTTTCCATATTTTCGTAATTCACAATAGCCGCTGAATAACTTGACTCGTATCATGTTACATTTCTCGGACGAGTCGAGCAGTCGAGCTTCTTGGCCCTTCAAAAGATGTACCCAGCAGTAGTGGGGATAATTTTATTGCACTTATCGTGTACACGTAATGGACGACTTGTCCAAGTAATTCATGGAAAAAAACTCACATTAGTTTCATATTAGTAAGTCATCGATTTAAAACAGACATATATGAGAGGTTTAAAATATAATAATAATGAAAAGTTTTATTGAGTTATTTTCCAAATGAGCTGCATATTTGATATTTTTTATTTGTTTTTCCATGTAAAAGCACTTCTCCTCTGTCAATAGTATCAGGTTATTGCATATGAAACATCCGAGTTTAGATTGTAAATGTTATCAAATGATTTGATCAAGAAACACTATTATAGACTGCAGGTTTATTATACACAGTGTAAGGTGCGAAGCTAATCTCTAAGGTCATATCTTCAGTTTTATTTGGGCATCCAATTTTATTTTTAAATAATGTTTATTTCAATGTCAATCCATGCGATTGTCGTGTATGCTTTTTATATATTATTTTTCTATTCATATAAAAAGCATACACGACAATCACATGGATTGACATTGAAATAAACATTATTTAAAAATTACATTCATATATAAAATACATATATAATATAAATATACATATATATATACTTATAATATAAAAAATATATTCGTCGATGGTAGAGAATATTAAAAAATGAAGATGACGGTCTTGTAAATGAAGAAGGTGAACGATCAAAAAGTTCAATTTCTACCGTACTGCAATCAAGAAACTTGTAATTCGTTCACAGAATATGTTTGTTTAATGGTACCATCAACAATCAGACATTTCATAAGGAAGAACGTATTAAAATGCATTAATGTTTCAGGTATAAATAACCGCGCGTAAAACCCTTTAGAGAGGCAACGTTGATTTGCAGGTTGACATTTCTTGGTAGTGAAAAAGCCACATTGCCAGGCAGCTATTTAATAAAAAAAAAAGAAGTTAATCACCCGACGACACGCGTTTAATTACCTTTGATGTGCGTAAGCACGACTCTGCTACAAATATACCTGGATAAATTACCATAAACGAAGTACATAGACTAATTGTACGGTGGAAAAAGTGGTAGTCGTGACGTAGAATAGCCCGTATCTAATTTATTGTAATGAAAGAGAAGAAAAACGAAACGCGGCGGTTGCACAACCAGTCCTTTCATATTCACCAGAATGTTCGGAAAACTGTTACGTAAGAATATGAGGTATTTAGTTATATGCTCGGTAATCGAACAAGCAGTCGAAAAATAAAATGCAAAGTGAGCGCGTTCAGCTATCAATGTTTAAGCTCCACTTATAGCGTCGGTATGATTGTTTTATAACCAGAGATATAATTACAATACGCTGAAAGTAGTATTGGAAAACTGCACGCACCGTAAGTGGCTATTAAAGATAATTATTACGCGATCTAAAAAACGTGACAATTTACACTTCTGCCTGGATCGTACTAACATGTATTTTTTCGGATTAGGCAAACATGTTTAAAAAGAATAGGTAATTCCCAAAGAATCCGAAAAATGCATATTTCTCGTAAAAGCTTTAGAATTATCAGTTTTATAAAAATTACGTAGTGAGCTATTGTAGAAAGGAATGTTCTTACTCTTTTCAAATTCTTTTATAAATTTCATCGTGCATCTTTAATAGAATAAAAAATCGATTTTCTCGACATTTCTTCACTTTTCGGTAGGTATATCATAGAATTTTGCGTAAACGTCAAATACAGAGTAAACATGAAAGTGAGTAAATAAGAAGAAGATTGGGAAGAATAAAACAGCGAACAGATGATGATAATATAAAAGAATATGCTTGTACTGCCTAAAAATATTAAATGTGCACATTGAGAAAGAAACTTTTGGGACAATCTGACACTTGATCAAAATGCAAATTAAAATTTGATTTCATGAAGATTGGAAACAAGAATACCCCTATAATTCATGAAAAGTAATGAAATAGTTAACGAGAGTGTTACTGTAGAGGAGAAGTGACTCGAACGAATAAATTCTCTGAAATGCTGGGTTAAACTATTAGATTGCATTTTCCGGGGCGTATATTCGCTCGATGAGAAAAGAACGAAAACGGCGGGGATACTCCATCATAATGGAGGGGAACACAATTTGGAACGTCTGTTGGTGAAACGCCTTAACGGAATATGTATGCTCAATCAATGTCGAGACATAAAATGCGCTAACAAATACCGGCACGCTTTGTAAGGGGAGCCTAGACTGAATTTAAAGGGTGGCTGAGTGGGTGGGAGGAGGCCGCTCGTTGAAGAAGACCAAGGTGAAAAGCAGGGTGGGAGAGAACATTGTGGAATTCCTGCTGTCTGAGCTGAGCAGTCAGAATTTGCGAAGCTGCGCTGTGATAACGTGTAACTGATGGGAGAGATAAAACATTTAATATATAGGGTGGCGAGAAACTCGATCTACAACCTGTGGAGGATAATAATTGACCATGAGAAAAAATTATGTCGAAAACGTGGAATGAAATTATTCTACACAGAACTCTGGTTCTGACACGGTACTTGAACGGTCGACGAGAACTATTAATACTTGGATGGCGGATGCAGGATCATTTTGATCCAAATGTTACCATATTCATTTATTTAGGTGATATACAGAGTGTCATTAATGGTAAATATAAAAGAAAGATGATTAAGTAAAAAGTGAAGTTTTCCTAGGTATTTACCCCTTGCCCTACGATTTATTTTATGAGTGCAACGATTAAAACTTTGTTACGATTCATTATTACTAGGAAAGGAAGAAAATTGATATTTGCTTTACGACTACGTATTCTCCAATGGCTGAATATTAATTACAATAAAATAGTAAATAGTAGTAAATAATATACAATTAACCAGATTTTGTTCAAAGTCTTCATCACGAGTCCAACTCGATATTATAATACAAGGCGTTAATGCACAAGCCTTTTTTATTTAAGTCTTCAAATCATTTTTGCCCTGTTTCATCGTTCATGTTCCTAAGGTCATGTCGAGGATTTCAATATTTGTTAACCACTTGCACTATTGCAGTGATTAGAATTTCTTCGTCGTCCATAATTTCGTAAAAGAAAATGAAAATTTATATTTATCGTTTGTGTATTAATTCTCCAATGGCTACATATCAACAACAGCGAAATAGGATTTTATTTCGGTTCAATAGTAGTTAATAACCCACATATTTGGTAAACTTTGCTCGAATTCTTCACCACGAGTCTGCAAGATGGTATTTCAAAAGTGTAATACAGCGATAAATTATTAAGTTAATTGTAAACTTAAAAAAATGAAATGAGCACTTTTACTTTAACTTTAATATGTATGAGCACTATAACTTTTAAATTCGAACCCGTAATGAAAATTTAAAATATCTCTTTTGTAGATCTATGTTAGTTATACGCATGCTGAAAATATAACGGCAATATATTAACGAAATTACAAAACAAGAAAAATTAAAAACTTACGACATGTAATGTTATACTAATAATTCTATTCTCTCCTAAAAGCGTATCAGTGTTTTGGATGTACTTTTTGTCTATATGCATATTTCCAGAGACATCAGCAGCATGCTTTTGTTGGACAACCTGTAAACGCATAAAATCCGCAGTCGAATTATGATATTATTAATTATGAATTATGATTATATATCTGTTTGATTCAGAAATTCCATGTAGTTTCCGACAAATCAAAGATAAGTATATACCACACGTGTCCTGTTATTTTGTCGAGGAGTGTATACGTATACAGGGTGTCTCAGCTAAATGTACATCATTCGGCTAGCATTCGTTGGCGAATCGAGCGCGTTGGGTGGCAGCAAGGGCCAGAGACTAGGGTTCAGGCTTGCTTCTCGTTCACGCGCGTAACCTCACGTCCATGTCGCAATGGCGGATTGACGGTCGCGTTACCGCTCGGGTCACACACGTACAGGTGGTTGGACGTGTGAGCGTGTGCACGAGAAGCAAGCATTACGGAGCTCGTCTTGTATATCGGTATGATTATTATAGGTTAGACGTTTCATAGCAATGCGCACAATGCGCCGGAGCAGAGAGCAGAGAGGATCGGTGGAATGGAGCCGCTCTCTCTATATATCTCTCTATCTCTCCTTCTCTCTTTCTCTCGCTCCCTCTGTCTCTTTTTCTCTTCGTCACTCTCGCGCACGCTATCTCTCTCTCTCTCTCTCTCTCTCTCTCCCCCCCCCCCCCTTCTCTCCCTCTCTCTCTCTCTCTCTCTCCCTCTCTCGTTCTCTTTCCTTTTCCGTCAGCCGGTTGGTTGCCGCAAACCCAGGCCGACGTGATCCAGCGACAGAGTGGCGCACTATGTTGTTCTTGAGGGGTGGAGGGGGGCGTTGTGTGCGATTGCACGAGCACGTGTACACGCTACACGTTCCTCCGGACGAGTAGCATCGTCGTCCGACACACAATGCCCTATAGCCACCCCTGGTGTTGCTACTTCCCCTTAACCCGAACGACGCAACTCCGACAGGATTTATCGTCCGTGGAAACCCTCGGTCGTTGATGAAGAGAATTCCCGAAGAATACTGGCGATTTTCTTCGATTCTAGATCCTCTGACTTGATACACTTTGTTGCTGTCAGCCACTGAGAGACATTATGGTACCAGGTATGGTCTGTTCGTCGAAGAATGACAACCGATGTACCGTTGCCATCTAGTCACCACGCCCCAATTAGAGTGACCCGTCTAGTGAACAGTGGTGGGCAAAAAGCATTTCAACAAATATTCGACTGACAAATACGTTATCAACTTCTAATTCAGTTATTTTTTCGAATGCGAAATGTATTTGGTATTTGGTATATGTGGCATCCGATATCCTCAATATGAAACCAGCAATTTTAAGTTTTTCGTAGACTTTTTAAAAAACGATTTTGCAGTCAAAAATGCAAAAAAAAATTCACAGCTGTTAAACTGGCGACGGTAATTATATAGAAAAGGTCTGCGTACTCCGATTTTGATGAAATTTTAATATGTTATGGAGCAACACATTCTGAACAACTTTTTCCTTTTCCAATATAGGGGGGTCGCTTTTAGTTTTCGAGATATTTGCAAAAAACTATGGGTAATGTTAATTTCATAACGAAAATCTTCTTTTTAGAAACACTGGGTACGTGTGAAACACTGAGCGGGTGTGTGTGGTATTGTCGCTTCTCATCTCCACAAACGTGTTTACAAACAAAAAATAAACCGATGCGGCCCGAAAATCCAGGAAATGGAATAACGGAAGAAACAAGCAGAATTAACTCTTATAGATAACTCTGATCATACATAGATATGCTGAGCTTTCAATTTTCAAAGACATTTCCTGGATTTTCGGGCCGCATCTGTTTATTTTTTGTTTGTAAACACGTTGTGGAGATGAGAAGCATTTCCATTAAAGCTTTAAAATTTTGACGATTTTATGTCATTTTCCAACATGACTGTATTTCGTTAATCGGGAAATATCATTAATCATTCTTGAGTAAACAACAATGCCTTAGATGAATAATGCCGAGATTTATGTGTTACTAAGTAGTCGATTTTCACTGATTTCGCCCAATGTTAGGGGCTGTTTTCAACCTTTCACCGAAAAAATACGTGTCCAATATTTTTTCGAAAACTATCTATTACTAACGTTTCATCAAAATCCACCTTTGCCAGATTCTGCATCGTACGCCGAATTAATTGTAAATCAAAAAAGATTTTGTTCGTTTTTCAAAGTGACAGATAAATCTCATCATTATTCGTCTAAGGTATTGTTTTTAACTCAAGAATGTTTAATTATATTTTCAAAATACCGAAATACAATTGTTTAAAAATGACACGTATTCGTTAAAAATTTTTAAACATTAACGCAAATGCAGCACGCAAATTTGGATTACTTCCAAATTTTGCACACATTAGACATTTTTGCACAAAGAAATTTCAAAAAAATTGGTGATCCTTATAGCCAAGGTCCATCCTAGTGTGCATATGAAACACGTATACGGATAATGAAGTTCAGATAATCGAGGCTCTACTATATTGTGAATTAAAGAGTGTGAATTAAACAAGTAAATGTGATCAAAATTGTGTTGTGTTTGGAGTCATTTCAATCAGGAAACTGTCACGAATATGATGGCACAAGTTTTATAAAGAAATAATTAGAAACAACAAATTTTTATTTTTGGATTGGTATTGTTTCACTGATACTCTGATGACCATGACGTTTTGTTTACTCGCTATTCTTTCCTATGGTCGACCGCAGCGGCAAGAGAGCGGAGAGTAGTGTCTGTATACGATATAAGTGACATTTCAGTTCCGACGTTTTCCCATATATCGAGCCCATTACTGTAAACTCCTCGGTCACGCGAGGGATGGAACATGTAGCGTCCACGAGAAAGACGCGTCCCTTTTATTATTTTATTCTCATCGCTTTAAAGTCTTTTTACACAAGTCTATAGTCAACCTACATACACATCTGAATATTTTATGATGGGTGTGGCCCTGATGAATAATGACAACTTGAAGAGGAGGTGTATTAACATTTACAACCCTCACAAAGAAGATTAATTGCGGGTAATGGAAAAATTGCTACCAAACTTTGACGTAGACAATTCCCTAGCAACTACTTACGTATGAATGTCCCAACATTAATTGTTGGGAGTCAGAAAGAAAGCAAACGATGTTAATAGTACTCTCATTTTACATGCTACTTAAAAACGTGTGCGACATTAACAGTACAACTACCAAGCAATGGATTTAATTTTATTATATAAATTATAAAAACACATAGACTGAGGTTCCGACTGACTTTTAACGTAGTACGCGTATATATTAATTAATTTATACAATGAATTCCCCACAAAGCTAATATTATATTATTATTATAATAATTGTAACAGCAAAGATCTAAAATAAGTGAGCTCTACGACAGTTTATGGCAGATTATGTACAGGATGGTTTAATTTCTCATTTTAAGAAGGAACTAATAAGTAAAGAATTGTGCTACTTGTTACAATGTTAGAAATTGTTATATACGTAGAGTTTAATTATTTTGAGCAGATTTTTGATTTTTGTAAAAGTTACTAACACGGAGTCGGAGTCAGCATATTTTCTCTGAACTCCGACTCCGACTTCAGTGATCAGAAAATCCTTCCGACTCCACAGCACTGAAAAGTATATTAAAATCGAAGACGACCATCTCGGGTCCTTCCCTTGTAAGTTCCCCAACCTAACGATCATCCAAGAAACCAAGTAAGTATTTACTCGGTTTTCGTTTCACGATGCAGAAGGGAGGTTCGTCGCCTTGAAGGAGCGGTCTTTTGATCGATACGCATCATTCGCTGCGCGACAATCATGCGGATGACAGTGACGTCGGTTCTGCGCCCGTGGCAGTGCGACTCTATGTATCCGTACAGTACTTATATGTACGTACCGCATATACGTGTGTACACAATATGGCCGCATATGTGTGTCGTACATATATTTCTGACCGTGCCCTTCTGCGCTTTAACGAGGATGGCCGAGGGTCCAACCTCGTTCGACATGTAAATGTAAATGTTGGACAAGAACCAGCCGGCGGTCCTCAACCCTCTTTTAATCCGGGGCTGGATCGCGTCGTGGGATCAAGGCCGCCCGGTGAGAATCACTGGCGAGGACGCTCGCTGACTCCCTGGTGTGGCAATAGTGTTGCGACGTTCTCGACACAGTTGGCAGTGGCGATCAATCTTCCACGACTAAGTTACATTCTTCGGGGCTGAGAGCGTCCGTCACCCGGCGAAAAACGCGCCGCGACTCTACAATGCCTGTGGAAGTGGGGGTGGTCTGAAAGTCTGAAGGCAGAAAACGCGGTCGAACACGACGCCGCGCCACCGCGGCTAGAACTTCCTCCTCGAATGAAGTATACATATACCAATCCCAGTGCCAGGCCGATTCAATTGCGCGCACGGAGATTTGTGGTTTCCCCAGCACGACTAAGAGTCGACTAGAGAAGTTTCATCGGTCCTGTCCGTCGTCGGAATGCCTTTCTTTATTGGCCATGCCGACATTAAGAATGGACAGTGATCGCTAACCGATCGGATCAACAGCGAGCAACGCGGAAATCTAATCATGGTAATTTAGCCGGGATTTAGGAGACGCCAGGCGAATCTTGAGCGGTGATCGATGCTAACGCGATCTGAGAGAAAGATCTGACTCGATCGAACCGCTCTGCGTGCTGTATTAGACTTTTCTAGTCTTCAGGTGACACTAGAATTTATGCAAACTGTTTTTCTTCGATTCACACCCCCTGATCATTGTCTTTCGAAATGTAGATAGTTTGTGAAGTGGCGCTAGAAAAGTGTATCTTCATACGAACAAGCTGCCTCGTACAATTTTCGTTTTGTCAGGTTGTAGGAGTGAATCATAGATAAATAGGTGAACGGTGAATTCGTGGAATACAGATGGAGCAGTTAAGAAAGCCGAATAGATAGATAGTAAATAACGTCCCTTTGCCAACCGGCTAATCCCATTTGTTGACGGTAGCAGCCGTACCGAATTGAATTATTCCCTTATCCGTAAACAACGTGACAATAGATCGTTAGCTAAAATCCGTGGTTGGATGAAAGGGAATATAATGAAAGTATTCGGAGGATGGACGTGGATTGCTCCAAGTGAAACCAAAATGAGAACCACTCGCCGGGATTTCAGTGGGTGGCGTTGGTCCCCTCATCAAATGCTTGTCATACCGTTCTTACCCTCAAACTCCGGAGTCTAACGGATCCCAACAGTCGGGTAAAGCCCGAGCCGCACCCCCGTGTACACAATGAGAGAGAGAAAGAGGGAGAGAGAGAGAAACCGGGTGTGTATATGAGAAGAGGTAGAAGCGACCGCCCCAATGGACCTGCCGACGAAGGCTTAAAGCCCGTAGGCCTGTGATATGCCTCGGGGCTAAGAATTATGTCGCTAAAATCCACCAATTACGGGGGATGTAAAGTGAAAACGGCCCTCTTTTCTACGGATTCATAGTATCCGGGATCAATCGATAACAATCGCCCTATGAAATAACTTGTTATTCATCGGCTCGATCAATAGTCCGGTGAAATTAAACCTCCATGCAAATTCATCTAAGGTAATTTAATAATTGTTGCTGCCAGAAACTCACTACGGAAGCCTTCAGCGCAGCGAAATACAAACTCGTAATTGGACTGCAGATTTCTAAGCGATTTTATGTTTCCGCGCGCAACATTTAGATTCCATCAGTCGCATGAAATGGCAATTCATCGGTGGTGAGCTATTGGCGCGTGAAAAAAGTAGATAGTATCTGAATTTGATGAAACTTACACACTTGTAGTTTTATTTACACACGTTATTTAGTAATAATCAGAGTCAGGGAGAAATATTCTCCAAAATAAATATTATTAACCCCTTCCCGTGCCATTTAGCTCGACGAAACTTGGGCCCAAGCGGTAGGCATCGACGCGCGCTAAACAGACCAGACTGATGCTTGTAAACAGTCGCAATACGAACTACAAACTATTGGTGTGTTTTTTACTTTTTGCCAAATCCATGATTGTTGTGTCATACTTTCCTCTTCACTACTCTCATCTATAATACAATTATACGCTTTACGACTGGCACAAACGCGTCACTATCAGAGGATTCGTTATCACTGCCTTCATTTAACATTTTTGTATCTTGCATTTTGAAGGGGTTTTTTAAATTTCAATAATTGAACTGCCTCGTAACAGCAACTATAAGAATTGTGACTAACTGTCATGAGGTACTGATAGGAACTAACATTCAGTCACGATCGTAACGGTCAAAAAATCAGTCCGCGAGCTCGGCTTGTTATGTTTACGTTTGGCCCAAGTATCTGGTCGCGAGTCTGACTCGCGATATTCATGTTTGGCCCAAGTATCTGTTCGCGAGTCTGACTCGCGATATTCGTGTTTGGGCCAAAATCTTCATCGCGAGTCTGACTCGCTAAAGTACGGGAAGGGGTTAAGGAAACATGCAACTAAAAAGTTCGCCATTATAGCAATAAGTGTAATCATAACTATAGGTAATTTCCTTCTTTTCACCTATGTTTGTTGATCTCGCAAGGTCAGAGCAGCTACTGGTAGCATTTTTCTGAACTCTACGACGTATATTGTATATTTATGTAAAACATGTTGTGCTATGTTATCAACAATTGAATAGTATTCCTTGTTAGTGGAAGATTTCACTAACACAGCCCCCGAAGTTGAAAGTTCACTTCGATGTACATCAACTGAATAAACATAGTATGAACGAAGTTATTCGTTCATTGCACTTTTCTATATTTGCATAAACTCCACGCTCCACAGTCTACTGGCAATGTTTATCAATTCACATTGTATTATTATTTGTATTATTATTTAGACTGCGGATTTAGTGCATTTATAGCAAAATTGTGCGGATGAAACTTGAAATCGTAGATACATTAAAGGAATTTAAGAAAGTCAATACATTATTTTTTATCTATTATAAGTACTGAAAAAAAGAAAGCACATTTTATTTGGTTTCTATTTTTTTACAATTGACGCAGAACATTTTTATTTTGCATATAAAGATCCGTAGTCTAATTATAAGTCGACATTTTCGTTATACCGTTACAACAGACGAACTCTGGCTCGACCAATGGTAACGCCGTGCTCAGCGGGACCCGTCGCCGAGACGGAGTTCGTCCGCTGTAACGAGGTTCTGATTGGTCCGTGTTTTACGTTCATAACTCCTTAACAAGGTCGATACGGCAATTTTTGCAAAGGAAAAACTTACTTTAAATAGCCGCAAGAAACGTCTATTACAAGAATTTACAACATTTTTGGGACACCTTGTATATATAATAACTGCCAACCTGAAATATTCTATTTATTATAAACAATACGCGAAAATGTTCCAAATAAAAGTTACAGGATTTAAAGCAATTAATAATATAGTAATAACAGTTTTCTGACAAGTGAACGCGTAAAGGAGATATAAAGGCACTTCCTTTTTTTTTAAATGGACTGTCATATTTTTTATGCTTGATTTCGATAGAATAGTAAATTCTGAATAATAATGTACTAAGGTAGATTTGTCATAAAACTTACCATTCCTCAGATCATTTGACTGTATTCAACCTATTACTATCCTTATGAAATAAAGAAAGACGACACGTTGAAAATGTTTCATAACATTCATAACGAAAGTCATAAATCCTATAACTTTTATTTGACACAATTCCGCGTATTCGTTCAGATGTTTTCATTTCATATTTAATTGCAAAAAAAATAGCCGGTCGTACGGTATAATTGTGGTTTTCCACAGTTGGCACGTAATGGTTGTTGGTGTTAACGAATAGGTAATTGACATATAATTGATCCGTACCTAGCATAAAAAATACATTCACGAATGGCTGCCTGGTGTACAGACAAAACGTAGGTTCGACGTAATCGTCAGAACAACGGAGTAATAGGGGATGATCAAAAATCCTACCGAGGTATATCGCAGTGCATCATTCGTGCAATGAAAAAGAGCATTCGTCTGATTACGATTTCGCGAAACGTCGTACGCTGTACCGGCCGGCGATGGATTCATCAGCGAAACCACGCAATTTCTTGCTTCCTCCGCGATTAATTAATCCCCGCGATTAATCACTCCAAGCGCTTTTCATCGGACAGCCGATCGTTTTTATTCGCGTTCTGGTGCGCTAGATATACGCGTATGCAGAGTGTTCTAACGCTGATGCTCCAGAATTTCATTACTTACAAGCTCCCATCAAAATAATGGTGAAGGGGTTAGCAAACGCGGATACATGTGAATTAATAGAATTCCTCGCGTGCAAAATCGACCGACCATATTTACTACAATTTCTTATCTCAATCAAATTGATAAATTATACTTGAATACTTTGTTTGGAAAACAAACGTAAGAACTTTCGGATTCCTCAACATTTTTTCTTATTACATACTATAATAGAGGAAACCGCATCAAGTTGATGCATTTTCCAGGTTTTCATTTCTGCAATTTTCGTTTGAATCAGCCTTCCTCCTTTCATATTGTAAGCATAACTTTGAGAAAAATACATAAAAAATAAGATATAAATTGTTTATTTGATCGTATTAACTTGCGCCACTTCAAGGTAAGTTGATACATCTCTATTTTTTATTAATACATATTTTAATTCTATCTTTTTTATCAAGATAACTTAACATCGACATTTTTCATTCCGAGACAAGCTTTCACAAAATAATCTCGCGTTATTTTGCCACGTTTTGTTTTTTTCATATAAATACGAGCCATTTGGAAAACTAGTCAGGGTAAATTTATACGCTGTGCCAATGTGCTACAAATAGAAGATATATCAATGTGCCCCACTGGAGGTTATTACATAAATACATCTCGATAAAAAAATATCGACCATATAAACAAAATTACGAAACATTATTACCTTCTCTTCAAATAACTTAACGTTAAATCACAGTAGTTTATAATACAACAGCATACATATACAGACGTAAATTCCATCGCAAAGAACAGTCAACGAAGAAACCTCAAATATCTAGCCATAATTTTGCATACACATACGCAGTGTCCAGATAACTGCATTGTATCAACCTGCGCCTGTATCAACTTGACCCGGTCTCCTCTACTCTAGAAGTAAAAATCTCAAAAATCGCAGATACCGAGATGGCAGTAACAAAATCATTCTACGCACTTTTTGAACAAGACAGTATAAATATTTAAAATGTCTTATGATTTTGTTCAGCACTGTAATATAAAATTTCGATCGTTACGGTTCATCCTGTATTCTCGCCATGTTTATAAACCGGAAGCAGTCAAACTTCACTTTATTCCGGAATTGATACGAATTATATTATCATATCGTAAACAATTGAAATACAAAATCGCGCGCTGCAAAATTCACCAAATTACCCATAAATCGATGAGCAACGTTACAAATAACTGCATTTCCGGTACGTCCAGGCAGCTGTTTAAACGGGCGGGGCTAGGGTAGTAAAAATGACGCGATTTCTGCTGGCGGGATGAATATTTTTTAAAATCCGGCTGTTTACGCGCTGAATAAAGTCGCGATGCGTGTAAACGGATGGACGGGCGGATGTCCGCGTGGCGAAAATACGAAATCGTCGAATTAAACGAACCGAAAACGATTAAATATTACCAGAGTAATTAACGTTCGCGCAAAGGGCACGCGTGATGGGTTGAAAAGGGAGCGCAGCCAGGAAAGATGTATCGGAATCGATCGACATTCGCCGCTGTTCCGACGTAAAAACTGAATTACGAGTTTCTGTGCCGGCAGCTCCTAAGAATTTCGGGATGCACGCTGCGACAAGAAGCTCCGAGTGCTCATAAAAACTTTGGAACGGGTCCATTATTCCGGTATGGGGGGCGTAACGGGCCGGTGAAGATCGACGCAACGTTTTAAAGGCGTTCTCAACACGGTGAAAACAAACCGGCGAGCATTTGCACGGTTAACTGCAACGGTGACTATGAACGCAGCTTAATGCTTCGTTGCGACTTCGGAATGTCACTCTCGAGAGCTATAAGCGAACGAAACCCGACTGTAGACACAAACTTCCAATAGGTGTCGCCTTTAGGTTCAAGAATACAAATTGTGTAAGTCTAGGACAGGCTTGGCAACTGATTGTTCGCCTGCACCGACCTCTCGAGTTATCACCCCAACTACCATACCGAATTATTAGAACCGTAGGGGAGAAATATGCCTACACTACTGTTCAAACGATAGCCCTAACTTTTAAGTAGAATTAGGATGAGACGACAAATTTCCCTATGCGACTCTGCCGAGTCAGGCATGCTGGTGTAATCAACTATTAGCTGTACAAATTAATTCTCGGCCTCTCAACAGACAAATTTATACAAATCAAATAACAATTTAATCAGAAATGTAAACTCCAGCAGCGTCTACATATTTTGTTCTATCTCTCGGACAGTTGGCGAATCTTATTTCTATAAAATGATGGCGGTTTTGAGTCAATGCAGTCCATGATGCATTTTTCGACTTCTTCATACGTGTTGAAGTGGAAACTCACTAAGGACCTGTTCAGACACGGCGGAATCCGCGCGTTTTCGACCGCGCAATTTGAACCGCGTCAAAATTGGCAGTCAGGAAGAGGCGGTAACCGTGCGGACATGCAGGAGGGGGACGAAGTTTTAGCTCAGGAGGGGGACGAAGTTTTAGCTCAGTACGAAGATGGATATTGAAGAAGCAATATCAAACCGCGCGATTTCCTTCAAACACATGAATGTAAACACTTGGAACAAGTGAAAGTCCGGTGGAGTTAGGTTTGGCGAATACACCGGATGTTGCAAAGATTCCTAGTTCAACGAATCAACAGTAAATACCTTTAGCCGTTTTTGTCGTATGAGGCTTGGGAATTTCGCGCAACTTTATAACCGGCCTAGTCCATGCGGGACTCAGTGAGAGGACTTCTTGAATTTTATCCAGCTTTTACAACCGGACGGTAATGGCTTGTTGGATAATTTTTCATGCTGTAGGAAGATTTTAATTGGGTTTGGCATGGATTATCGGGCAACAGGCATGGATTATCTGTTCGAAATCGTCTTCCGATTTTGTGCGTATGTCCAGTACATTCATCAGCCTCAAGTTTGAAATTTCCATTTGAGAATCTCTGAAACCACTTGTAGCATGAGCTACAGCATCTTGTCCTAATGTCGTACAAATTATTTCTTTAAACTCGTGAGCACCATTTTATAATTAAATTGTGAAATGCAACCAGCGCTTATTATGCGTTTTATCAGTCGAGACCGTATTTTCCAAACACAGAGTGAAATTTTGGAGATTATATCAATTGGATTTCAAATTTAATATTACAGTCTCATACTTTGGGAGAAAAGGTTCCACTTAAATAAATTAGTAATAGTTAATTTATTGTTAGAGTCGAATTAATTTGGAATTAATTTGTACACCTAATAGTTACCCAGACCTGGTCTAAAGCGAACGAATGGCTCCAAAGATCATAGACACCCGCCTGGCCTCAATAGACCTAAACCTGACCAAAAACGATTCATGTTGGCCGCTTCCGGCCACGGTACTTTAAGTGTTCCCTTTCTTGTAAAATTCGACGTACTTTTCTTATATTTGTCCATATGTTTGCTTCTTCGGCGAGTTTTCTTCCCGTGCCTTTAAAATCTGAAACAACATGCAATATTGAATTCTTGTCACAGTCAGACGTCACAAGAGGTGTCCCAGTTTTTCTGGTTTTCCCATAATCTTCCGGATTTGTTAGTGTATATGTGACACAGTTACTCCTCCTGATACTCTAATTTTCTAACCGCAATAAAATAATTCAGTGGACTTCACTTATCTCGGTTCAATTCTTGTTTTTCGCTTAAAGAAATAAGATAATATCGTAGGAAAATGACATATTTTGTCGTTCCTACACCTAAAGCTTGTTGTCCGATTCCGGTCATAATACTTAGGTGGTTCGATTCGGTCCGACCTAAACCGTCTTGGCCACAGAATGGCTCTAGACTCTAGACTCTAAACCAGGGCTGGGCACGGTTGGAGCCAGTGATGGTATATGGTCTCGGTTTTTTCGCGCATGCGCGACTAAATGCAGGCATGTACCGTACATCTTATGTTTGGGGGGAAAGTAGGGGAGAACTGTTATGAGTGCAAGACGACACGACGAGACGACCGTACTTCGAAATTTTGGTAAGTTAATGTTAATAAATTCGATTTCATAATGGCAACTAGTATTGGAGAAGGAGCTACTTGTCAATTCATATTTGAAAATCGAAAAAAAAATTTGCGAAACTATGCGGGGGTGACTAAGGCACCCCATTTTAGCTCAACTTTGTATTTTACTGACGCTAAAATCGTCGCGCATGCGCGAGAAAACCGAGAACATATACCATCACTGGTTGGGGCTCCTCAAACGCTTGCTTCTCCCACCAACCTCTCTTTCATTCAGCGCGCACGTTCGTTGCGTACCCTGATGTCTCGTGTCTTCGTTGACCCATTGTACCACGCTTGCTGGAAGGGGGCAGAGGGCGCTACGGTGTGGACGTTTTTGCCTCAATTGAGGCAAAATTGTCCATCTCTGCTCTAGACGGTCGGAATGGTTTTCAACGAGTCTACTGGGATTTGGATCTAGGGCCCACCTAGCCTCAAGATCTCGAAATCGAATTCACCTTGACTTTAATCTGACTCTAGAGGAACTGAATGAATCACAATGGGTCTCGATTGAGTTTTAATGGGTCGATGGTCAGCAACCTAGCCTCAAGGGATCCCAATCTAGCCACAGCCACCTGTTTAGCAGGGATCTATACGCCGGTGTCCAGGTAACTCGAGTTGGCCCGACTTAGCTCCTCTGTGCCTTAATCTAGATTTGACTAAGTGGGCCGAATGGATCGTAATCAATCCACGGGCATCTATCTAGAGACCATGCCTCGATAGACGGAAATTTGCCCTCAGACACTCGTCTGAGCCGAATCCGGTAAGCGAATTACTCAAATCTGTCTGTGGTCTTTCAGGTGGTCCAAGTCGGCCCGACTCTGCATCATCAACACTCACATTTGACTAAGGAATTTATTACTAAATATGAAATGAAAACATACTTTAATCATTTCAGAAATTCTCGTTTCCTACCTCTTTAGCTATCAGCCTCGATTATCAATTTCAAATTAGTTTATTCCATGATTATCAGCGTTCTCCACGTAATGATTGAATTTTAGCGAAACATCTGCCTGCAGAATATCTCTCCGTAGGTACATGTATTCGAAGGATAAAATTGTTTAATAAACGAGTGCATCAAACATTTATAAAAATGTTAAATGAGTTATAATTAAAAGCAAAACCATATTTAAATGGAAGCAAAAATATTATTTCCACAAAATTCGTGAAATTGCTCGCAAATCGCTGTTTACATTATAGATAACTATATTTTCACCCTGTATTACGTCATTGCTTAATCCCCGAAAAAACAATGCAGTATTTGCGATCAGAAATATTTTGCAGCGTTTTCCTCGAATAAAAAGCACACGAACGTTTTCGATGTTTGTGCGTTAACTAAAGTTGCGAGCCGTGTAAATACGTGTAAATACGCGTAAATACGTGTGTGCACGCGAAAATCAGTAATTACGAATTTATTACTGAATCAAGGAAGCGCATACGCATTTTTATTAATTGTACAACAATCGAGCTTAACAACCCTCCTCCCGCAAAAAAACATTTCCCGAAAAGTTTGCCGCACAGTAATTGTATTATCAACCGATATTTCGAAGGGGTGAAAACAACCCTCGAAGTTTGGGGTGGAAAGTCCGCAGCACCGGGTCGCGTCTCGGAAGAATAAATTCGTCATTGTCGTCCATTGTAACCAATCGGCCGTCTAGTATAACTTTTTCTATTTCGGAATCAAGTGACCCTCCGGCGAGCATTTCAATTTTCACTCCTCGTTCCAATTCGGATGGGACGACTCGACGAACAATTAGTCGTCGTGCAATTTGATCAGCGATTGTCATCGGCGATTCTCCCCTCCCCTTCCACTCTCCCCTCCACTCCACCGTCCACGTGCTGATAAACACTCAGCCGCGGAGAACCATTTTTATGTCGCAATTGCGTTTTTTCATCCGTCAACGAGAATTTTCATGCAGCTCGCCGAAAGTAAACCACTTTCGGTCGACGACAGATTATTCAAGACTTTAGCCACGTTACGGTTACAGGCACAAATGTTTTCAAGCGATATACTTTCTACTAGCGTATTTACAGTGCTAGGCAAAATAATAAGACAGTTTATATATTTATACAAGATGGCCCACGGTAAGTGTCGTTTGAGGAAATATGGGGGAAAAATGTGCTGGAACTTTTATTATTTTTTCTATTTAGAATATCACTGTGATAAAACAAATGATTATCTTTATTTTTTCAAGGTTATTTTAAGGTCACTGTGTTCGTGTTCTTTAAATGGAATACAGAAGAAAACAAGTTCAGTATACGTCCTTGAAATGACCTTGAGGCAATCCAAGATTGCAAAAATAAATAAATTTTTATTTATTTACTATTTATGCGACTTTTGTAATAAGTAAGTGGTGTTCGTGATTACTCCACTCTCTGTTCGTGATTACCCTTCGATAATTGAGAAAACACGAGCCCCAACGGTTTTGTTCCTCTCATTAAAAACTGATTTTATTTTTCAATTTTATCAAAGTTGATTAGAGAAATATGTAAACACATAAATGTCTAAATATAAGCAATAAAGAAATTATTACTTTTGTAATATTTTATTTTATTTCTTGTCTCCTTAGGTGGTCGCAACACCCCCACTCTCTCCTACTGTAATAAAAATAACAAAAAGCCTAGATAAATGCAGTCTAGTCAATCTTCATGTTAACAAGGAGAATCACGCAAACTCTCACCATTGTAAGAAGGTTGTCGGTGATAATTCTTATCGGGTCACTGTGTAGATGGTTTTAACGGTAATAGCGGTAGCAGGATTCAACCAGATTACACCGGTAAATACTTTAACAAGAGGAAACATCGGAAAAAACCTCGCGTCGTGTATACAAACTGCATCACCAATGCGAGATGATGTGCGCTGTGTGTGCAGACGAAACGCGAGTGAATAAATAAGCCAGCAATGAGAGAGGCTGAGAGAAAGAGAGAAAGAAGAAAGGGAGCGCGAAGAAGTGGGAAGTGACTCAAAGAGCAACGATGGAAGGGGAAACAAAGCAGCGGCTCTTTGTCCTTTGCTGTAATGCACAATACAAGTCAACGCGCGCTTCCAAAGAGGCTACAAGACTTCCAGTTACCGTGTAGCAGCGTAGCATTTCTTGTTGCTTCCTTCTCTGGTTCTGCATAGGGAATAATTAAGCAGCATTAATTGCTAATCATTAATTACTACTTATCGGAGCTTAATCACAATTACTTCGCACAGTGAATGGAACAGTTATTATTAAACTAGAAAAAACAACGTAAACCGAAGGCTTTCCTCGTCCTCGAAAAAAATTAGGTGACTTGAGTACACAAGATTTACAAGCTACAATTTGAAGATTTTAATGATGACGAAAAAGATTATATTTCATAAAAATGATAAGTGTCCACATACTTTCGAGCGAAAGTGTATACTTGAAATAATTTCCTGGAGCATTATTTTTTTTCGTAAAAACAAAAATAATTAATGCATAAAGTAGATTCTTTGAGGTTTGACAAATTTTGATGTTCAACTTCGTAAAGCCTTAGTACATGAACTTACTAAACGTAAATTGCAGTCAAGTAATTCGGAAAATGTAACTTCCCATCAGCATACGCTACTTATTGTTAGTCATGCAATAAATTACTTAAAAAGTATTTATTTGAATTTAGTAATTTCAAAACTACTGTTTCTCCGTTCCACGGATATGCAGATTAACAATGATACTCGTTACAATAAAAATTGAGGACTCGTGATGTGTTTATTGTGATCTGACATGGGGGAGTGGACAATATACAGGGTGGCCCACATAAATGGGAACACCTAAATATCTGTCGTATTTACAGTCCTATCAGAAAACTTCAGAGGACAAAGCGACACTATTGCAGGGGGCAAATATAATGGCAATTTTTTTTAAATTGAATAGTATATTTTTTTACGATACGGTGATAAACAATAAAAAACTGAATTTAGTGGATACCACCTTTTTGACCTTGAAATGACCTTGAGCAAGAATAATAGAGCGGATAAAATGTGGAAGTTTAAAATTTACGTGTTTCAGCAAAGATTACGCGTTGTTTACGTCGGGTTGACCTTTACAAACCACAATAAATGTTTGAAATATTTTTCATAGTAAACAGCGTATGTTTATGTTAGAGTATGTATCATTGAGATCGTTAACAGAAGGTTAATCGGTTAGAATAAGTACGTTGTTCCTTCTGCATTATTCGAATTCGAAACGTGAAAGTGATAACAATGCGTTATACTGTACAGGAACGAATCGATATGGTTTTCACTTATGGCGAAAGCCACCAATATTTGAGGCAAGCAGTACATTTGTATCGTGACAAATTTGTGAATCGTATTTGTCCTTCGTTACACGCATTTTCCGTTGTGGTAAAACAATTTATAAATACCGGTAGTGTAAGTTCTAAAGATCGTAATAATTACTGCTGCATGTTCTTCAATTACGTCTCAGGAAATCGACAATGCCTACAGATCACTTAATGCAAGATTGCAATATTGCATAAATGAGGATGGTCAACATTTCGAACATTTATTATGATATGTAAAGGTCAACCCGCCGTAAACAACGCGTAATATTTGCTGAAACACGTAAGGTTTAAACTTCCGCATTTTATCCGCTCCAACATGATTATTCTTGCTCAAGGTCATTTCAAGGTCAAAAAGGTGGTATCTAGTAATTTCAGTTTTTTATTGTCTATCACGTTATCGTAAAAAAAATATACTATTCCATTTAAAAAAACATCGGTGACCTTGAAATTTCATTAAAAAACACGACATAAAAGATGTTTTTCTTTACCATTATATTTGCCCCCTGCAATAGTGTCACTTTGTCCTCTGAAGTTTTCTGATAGGACTGTGAATACGATAGATATTTAGGTGTTCCCATTTATGTGGGACACCCTGTATACAGCTATCCAATATGGCGACGAAGTGCTTGGTCTTAACATTGTATTGATATCTTCTTTTTTGTTTTTACTTGAAATGTTTGTAAGTATGGGTGAAACTTGTAAGTGGGCAGGTACAAATCCTGCGGAAAGAAAGTTTGTGAAGGAGAGCGGCTTTTCAAAGCATGTTTTAACAAATAATTCATTTAAAAAAAGAAAATTTGTTCTTTAATATACCTTCTAAATTTACAATTGTAATTTCATAAATTTCTAATCGCTTAGAATTGGTGAGGACATATTAATTACTCCACAAATAATCGTGCAAATATCTTCTATTAGAGGCGCCAATGCCACCAGGCATCACTGAACCAAGAATTTTGAAGGTCTTTATACGCTGGTTAGATCTTCCAATATGGACTCTAGCTTTAGCTATTTTAGCTGTTAAAATAGACTGTTCTTTACTAAATTGTTTCTTATATTTTAGAAATGGAGGTCTTATAAGTTTTAAGCAGTTCACTTCACGTACTTGATTTCAAAGTGTGGAAACGGAGCAACAAATTTTTGCTCGCTCTACTATCACAATCTTTCACTGAATAGTAATCAAAATTATTTTTGCAACGCGGTGGAAAAATTGGAGCTTCCATAACGTTATTTTTAATTAACACCGGTTTTAACACTGGAAGTTTATACTGTAATCAACACCTGTTAACATTGTAAACTGATCCAAGCCAAGCCAAGCCATGTTTAGAGTATTTATACTTTTTGGCAGTAGACGGCGCCACTTAAAATGTCAGATCCCAATACGGCGTACTTAAAGGAATATAATCACTACATGTGTCATTTTAAACAGAAGACAAATTTAAATAATTGGAGAATATCGGCATACTATTTTTATCTTGTTAAGATTCTTAAAAAAATAATGAAAAATTGATTTGGCTTCTGTCTCTTACTGTTGATGCAGAGATTGTTTAGTTTGCATAAACATCCGCAGTTCAGTAATTACTAACTAACACTGTGCTAAATAACTCCGAGAAAACACAGAGTACAGAAGGTTAACAAGTTACAAGAATCATGCTGACTTGCGTCCTCAGATTTTACACATAAACGGTGAGTCACTAATCAACACGTTCGTGTGAAGTAAGCTGATTAAGTTCTTTACTTCCTTCACACGACACATTAAGCGATCAAGTTATAACTTCAGTATCACGCCCATTGTTACCTGTATTGATCTTCAGGTCTAATGGTAGCAATGATGAAAAAAACTTTGTAGTGTACAAACATCTATTCAAATTGAACTAAAGATACCGAATATTATTTTTATTGGACGATTATGTCCGTAGCAGAGGTAATTTTTCAAGAAACACTTCGTAAACATTTTGGTTTTTACAATTCTCTATCAAATTTTTTGTTATCACATTTTAAGACAAATTTTATTTCTCATACCTACATATTTATACATAGATTTATCATTTCCATACTTTTGTTTATTGTAAATTAATTTCTCCGAGTGAGGTGCTATATTATTGGTTATGAACCTGTTAATTGGAGAAAACGACTGTTTCTTAATTCAATCAGAGATTCTTTTTATTTTATCATAGTATTCGTATCGATGATGAATAGCTTGCGGACTTTATGCATTTATAACAGATTTGAACAGATGATATTTAATGTAATATCTTACAATAATCTATCTAATCTAATCCGCAGTATAATAATGATCTTTATCGTATTTGCGTTGATTGTGCCAAAATTTTTCTTCGCTATTCCAGTCAATAGTAATTTAAAAAAAAATTGTTTCCACATTGCCTAGTAACCTAATCTGTCTAACATCTCAAATAAACTCAAGCCGTTTGGTCCAATTTTAAAAAAGCTATTCCTTTTTAAAGGATGTTGGAATACTTTTGTCCCCCACTGTACCTAACATTTCTTATTGAACTGTATCAAAGTTCGGTGCAGATATTTCCTGGGACACTCTGATTCTTGATCGTACAGAACATTAAATAATTGAGAAGACTAAAGTCGCATTGCCATTACTTGTCAGATTAGTGGAAAATAAATGGGGGGCTAAGAATCATAGTGGTATAACTCACCTACCTATATCGAGTAAAATAATGCTTTGCGTTTGTTACGCATTGCGGTTGCAAAACACATCTATAGGTTCAGAAAACTATAAAAAATGTCTGCATGTGAAAATTAAAGCACGAGACAGAATTTTATATAATTTACAAGCGAATTATCTAATTAAGATTGACTTGGATCGATACACAGTGACTCCCGTACATGTACGATACTCTTAAAAAGAAGATAAATTATTTAATGTTGGACTCTACGAATTGGTTTGTTGGAGAAATTAGAACAATTACTTTACCGCATAACGTGAAAAAATTTTTGAAAAAATGCGAATGGTCGGGCTTGCAGAGAGAATACTGAAAGTTGTATTTTACAACTTGCTTATGTGGGCGTATATTGAAAATTTAAAAAACACGTTGTGTAGATCTGTGTTGTAAATCAGCGGTTGAAAACAAAAGAGCATAAGGTGGACTTACACTCAGTGATGTCAGATCGGTTAAATCGAGGGGAATATAGTTTACCACCTCCCTAATGACTAGAGTAATATGTGACACGTTGCACGTCACGTCACGTGACCAGTCTACGGTCTTAGTGGGGGACGTTGGATTGTGCTCAGGTAGTGGAATGAGATAATGGAAGGGAAAAAGCTGGAGAGGAAAAAACAACCAGTTCTGGTTGTTTCTGGCATCACTTCTTACACTACTATGATCCCAAATGCTTCGTTCTGTATTCATTTAGTGACAAAAAAACAAACTGCCATTTCTTAAGTAAAGAATTAAGTTCTACATCAATTAACGCTGCCAGTAAATAAATGATGCCTTTGGGATTCGAAAAAAAACATTAACTCAAATCTTCAGAACTTGTATTTACACCACTATGAATCTCAACTCGCCAAATGACTGTATAAGCATGAATTATAATATGCAATATTCGTTATCTATGCAAAATGTGGAATTGTAATGGCAATTGGCCATATACTTCTCGCTGACCTAATATTATTATTACCGCTACTAAATCTTGCCAAATCTTCCCGATCCCGCGATATCCACGGTCCGCCAAACTAAGGAACAAACGACGATGCTCCATCCAAGCGACTCCTGCTTTTATTATCTTTCCCTTCTTCGCGAGGGCTCGAGTTACAGTGTTACGAGCACAATAGTCGTAGGCGTCGCCATCATTTGTTTGGTTGCCAAGCGTAGAGTGTAGAGAATGGGTCAGCTCTTAGCGCTTAGGAGAGTATTCGCTTCTATTATGATCCCCGCGCCATCTATCATCCGCGAAGTAAATTCGAAATCAATTTCCTGTCTCTCGACTCGCGGCGAAGGGAAAACCTTACCGCTCTTTAATGCGCGAACAATTCATTATTCCAGATTGGATTTAACACCATCATGAACATAACCGTTGATCCTTGCCGTTTCTAGATTTCAATTACGGTCATTCATCTCAATGCACGCGTCAATTAATCTTGTTGCGACTTTTTACGATTCCACTGAAATTACATTCTACCATGAAAGTCTCAGGTTTTAAACACTAATTTTTCATATTACACTCCGGGACAAAAGAATACCGCATTTTTAAAAGTTTTGTAATAAAAACTGATACACATACAGCTTTCATGTCATTGCTAATCGTTGGCATGCACAATATTCACACCGACAAAATTCTACAAATGCGAATGTAAATATTGTCGTACGTAAACATGATAAAATGATAACACAAGCACACAATCTGTCTGTAATGAAAATTTAGAAGGTGTCTTTTGCAGACCTGAAAAAGTATAGGCATTGAAAGAGTGAGAATCTTTTAACTTTGGGCTTCTGATTATTCTAAATCGCACTTTCTCACAATTCTTGTCATTTTTTATTATTCATAGCTCACGGCAACCTTAATCGATTTTGATGAAACTTTATTGTATACAGGGTGGACGATTTATCTGAAGACATTGAAATATCTCGAGAACTATGCATCGGATCAAAAAAAGTGGGTAATGAAAGTTGTTCCTCTCGAAGGGGGACATCCAATGATACCAAACTCGACTCCCCCACCGCCACCCCCTGGTCTAGGGGGTGGGGGAAGATAAAAAACTTAAATGGAAACCCCCACTTCTTATTGGAGATTTGGATTCTCCAGAAAAAAGTACCACAATTTGACCTACGAGTTTTTGCATTTTGGTTCATAGATGGCGATAATCGACAAAAATAAAAATGGGTAAACAAGCATTGAAAATTGGGGATATCTCGAGAAATACACAACAGATAAGAAAAATAAACGTAGACGTATTTAATATTTTGAAAAATGCTATTCAATAACACCATAATTGTCTCCCAACCCCCACCTCCTGGGAGTGAGAGAGGAAATTATTTCAAAATTTTCAATGGGAAACCCTTTTTTTATAGCAAATCTTGGTTCTCCATTGACTTGATATTATTAGTGTAATTTCTTTCACAGATGTCGCTGCATTCGAAAGCAGTTGGAAAAATTCATTGGTTTGTTTATCAATAAATCAAAAACTACTTTTAGCGTTACCCAGGAACAACGACGTGGACGTAGTATTTTTCTGTTCCCTTTGGGGTGCTTATTTTCAAATACGTCTACTTTTGTTTTTCTGATCTGATGTGTATTTCTCGAGATATCCCCGATTTTCAACGCTTGTTTACCCATTTTCATTTTTATCGACTATAGCGCCATCTGTGAACCAAAATGCAAAAACTCGTAGGTGAAATTGAGGTACTTTTTTCTGGACAATCCAAATCTGCAATAAGAAGTGGAGATTCCCATTTATGTTCTTTATCTTCCCCCACCCCCTATTCCAGGGTGTGGCGGTGGGGGTTCGAGTTTGGTATCATTGGATGTCCCCCTTCGAGACGAATAACTTTCATTACCCACTTTTTTTTATCCAAATCGTCCACCCTGTATGCATATAACTTACTTAGATCTACAAATGGCATATTATAAATTTCCATCATCCGCGCAGATTAAAAAGTTAAAAATCAGAGACATTACTTTTTTCTTTACAATTTTAACCAATGGTGATTTTTACTTAATTTTTTAGAAATTACCTAATAGTTCTTCCAACATCTCAAAAAACTCAAGTCGCTTGACCAAGTTTAAAAAAGTTATTCGTTTTTATAGGATGTGTGGATAGTTTTGCACCGCGCTATATGTCAAAGTAATGGAAATTCAAACGGATTAGAAATTGAAAATTAGTTCCGAGTTTAAAGAAAAGGAACGGGTTTTCTGTAAATTAAAAAGAACACAATGTTTACGATCATAATTCAATTTCCTCTCGAATTACAATGCGGAATCGCACGCAAGCGGTCACTCGATACTGCTACTGCCAGTTAACTGGCCCGAACTCCTGTGCATAGATTTCTAAATCCCGGCTCATTGTAATAATTAACACGATTTTAGCAAAGCTACCAGACACGCGTGATTGAATCAAACCATACCAGGCCCTGCAAGAGTTAATTTCCGCCATTAATATCCAGTCGTTTGCGATTCTCGACAACATCGCGTACACAAGCTGTACCTAACGATAACTGTGCTTGGGATCGGATAGAAAATGAAATTTCATGCTAAAAATGTAAAAAGAAAACGCACAATCGATACTCAGATTACAAGTTTGTGATCTCAACAAACCGTAAAATTGATTATCTTTTTTTTACATTGTTATCCGACGTTAGCTTATTACAGAGAAACTCTGATCTTTTGTCCAAATTAACCACCACTCAGTAAACTGATTTCAAATCAATATAAAATTAACCGTACGCTACAATTTCAATAATTGTTAATAGATAATACTCTACGACGTTGCAAAATAGTACAAGGAAAAATACGAGCTACGATCAATCGAAACACAGTGCAAAAGAGCGATGATAAGAGTTTGCACATTCAAAGAAGTCGATTAAAGTCTCTGGTCTATTAGCAGATTGCACGTTGACACTTTCTCTAGAAGTTGTTGCGGTCGACGCTAATTGGAAGCGCTAGATATTCGCGAAGCGACGGTACATTCGGTTTTAATAATCTCCAGTTCTCCGGACAACATACGTGACCATTTAAAATCATCAAAGTGAATATCGCGTTGTGCAGGAGCCTAATTTTAGCGAAGCCAGTGCGATTCCAGACTTCTGGTCGGTAATTTCGATGGGATACTTCCTTTTCTCTCGGGACTGTGTTTCGCATCGGAATCTATTAGTCCAAGTCGTAACGTTTCCGGACACCGAGTATATCGACTGGCTTCTGAATCGATTCGTGTATCATCGCGAGAACGGTTTCACGGTTGAAGAATGCTCGCGCGAAAATTATTGAACCACTTTATGCCCGTTGAACGGCGCCACATTAGCGGCAATAAGCAAACGAACGACGAGTCGCGGCCACATATCGTCAACAGCCGCTTCTGCCAGCGACAATTGTTGTACGTTGACTCTCCTCTTGCCCTCTCTCTCGCACTATAAATAATCTGTACAATTTCTAGAGGCCTTCTCCCGCGTCGACGAATTCCCCGGTGGTCTCGCTTCGCATAAAGGACTTTGAGCTTATGTGACGCGTGAAATTATAACGGCGGGTTGGAAACGTGGAAAAAAGACAGGCGGGAAGACGGCGGAGAAGAGAAGGAAAGGGGAAAGGAGAGAACGGGACAGTGAGCGACGGCAGGGCATTCTTTGAATAGTGGAATTACTTGCAGTAAGAAAATGAAAATCTAGAAGACGGCCGAGTAAACCGTATAAAGGAGAATGCTTTTCCTACGATGGCCACCGCAATTATATTACTCCGCGCTGATCCTTTCTTCCGTAAGCTTTGCCCGTCACCGACCGTTTGAACCGCCTTGCGAAGCTTTACTTTTGAAACGCCAACACGACGCCAAAGAGAACGTCAAATCCTTGAACACTGGTCGAAGGAAAGACTGATGAATGTGGGTGACTTTGATTGTGATGTTACTCGGTTCTAGTCAAATGTTATTTTATATTCCATGAATTCGAAATCCGAAAATCTCGAATGGGAACTAGTCCCGCTGAGCGCGACGTTACCATTTGCCGAGCCCGAGTCCGCCCACTGTAACGCCGTTCTGATTGGATCGTGTTTTTTGTTAAGAACTCCTTAACAAAGACGAGGCGGCCATTTTTGCAAAGGAAAAAGTTACTTTAAATAACCGCAGGAACCGCCCATTTCAAGGATTTACAACATTTTCGAGACACACTGTATATGATATACAGAATTAAAGCAAAATTGTGTTACATTTGTATGGACAAAAGTTTAAGACTACATATAAAAAAAGAACTTTTAACGAAAAAGATAAGAAATTTTAGTTTCAGTTTAATATTTTATCCAAATGGCCCAAGTTCGGAGATCTGTAAATAGAGTAGACAAAGTTCGAATCTCAAAATCAAATCCAAATCCAACCTCGAAAGGCTAGAATCGCAAGATTATGGAATCCAGAAGTTTATTCCTTTGCGGACGCGTGTCTGCTGACAGTCGCCCAAACAATTTTACTGTTCTGTGACTGTGAATAATTTTTAAAGCAATTAATACTCCCGAAAAATATGAAACAAGTTTTTACTAAACACAACACGTTTCCCTTCATTTAATTCATACACCAAACTCCTCAGCAAACAATTTTGTTTCACAAAGAAAATTGATTTTCTCTTGCATCCACGGAACTCGTATGACTTACTAGGCCTAATACAGTATTATATCGATAAATATCCCAACCACGGGTCCCGCCTGGGACAATTATGGGCCAGGTATACTATTCTTTGACTTTTGACGAACGTAGAAAAGGACTGCGAAGCTGGAGAGACCTCGGTTGCCGAAAAGTGTAACATAATACGAGTCGGTGTAAATCACAACTAATCCAATGACAAAACTTCTTTATTTTTTATTCTTTTTCGATGGAATTTTCACCAACATACTCGTGGCATTTTTCTAATGAAAACGATAGCAAATAGGATATAATTGCAATGATATTCACTTGTGTATGTGAAAGAAACAGACGCGAAAAGTCGCAGCCGCCGGCACAGTTCAAAAGCCTTCGACTCTTTGCCTCCGAAATTTTTATCGCTCATTACACAAGTAAGTATTATCAGAATTATATCATATTTGGTATCATTTTCATTAGAAAAATGCCACGAATATGTTGACGAAAATTCCATAAAAAAATAATAAAAAAGTTTTGTCATTGGATTAGCAGTGGTCTCACCGATATACTTGACCCGTATTATGTTACACTTCTCGGCGCCCGAGGCCTCTCGAGTGTCGCGGGCCCTCACGGGGTATACCCCGCGGTAGTGGGAATAGTTGTGGGACAATTATCGGCCAGATACTTGAGACATTTATCGATAAAATACTGTACCTACTGGTCTTGCCCGAGTCCTCAAATTGATCCAGTTTACGCAAAAATTTTTGTGAAAGATTTCTGTTCACATACCTTTTCAAGGTCATTCAAAATTCAAAAATAATGACACCGCCTAACAGATTTTGTGAAACCTACTATTTTTGTTACAAATATTTTTCCAAAAAATAAATAGTTCCCGAGATTTGAGTATTCGGCAGCTCGAATTTGTCATGTTTGACTAATTATAACTCGATAACTGCCATTATTGAGCTTTATGCCCAGTATATCTTTTGTTCAGTAGATCATAAGTTACAACATATGAAAAATCCAACTGATTTTACCGGGAAGATTTTCCATATGATTAGTGCGGGGTTCTTTTCAATAGAGACACTCTAAAAGTTAGCTGTTGCATCAACTGATAAGAAATGTTTACGCGACTTTTCGTAAACCGTTTTCAACCACATGACAGCAAATAGCTGCTGTGTAAATGCTATTTCCCCATAATTCATGGAGCACAAGTCACAAGAATTACCCGGGGTAAAAGAACTGAAAGAATTAGCAGTTGCGACTCTGCGCGTGTTGAAAACTGACCAGGACACGATCAAAATTAGGTAAGTTCACGGTGTCTCGAGTTCTACGCCGAGTAATGGACTTACTTAACCAGTCATAATTTTTCCCCGCAACAGTCCAGGTCTGACCTCGACCGTTTCCCTCGGCTCAATGTATTCGCGAAAGTTCAAACAACGCGAGGACGAAAAACAAAGATGGAATCTTTCTTGTTTATTGGTTACTCGGGTACTTACGGCTGCGGCTGGGTGTCTCGCCGGCGCGGGGTACATCTTAATTGTGACTAAATACTTCTCAAGGAATCACACGTGTCCACTGTGTCCTGTGTACGCGGTCACTTCATGATCCATTCCCTGGCCCGACCTTTCTATGGACATTCTCAGGATCCTGGAGAAACGTCAAAGGTCTTCTCTCACCGTTCACCATCGAGATTCTCTCGCCACCTGTAATTATAACATGACACGATTTGTTACTTTCAGTGAAACCAACGTAGAGGAACGTGGGGCAAAAGTTAGACTGCTGGGGTAAGATAGTAAACCATTGTTTCACAGAAACTTTAAATACTATTGTTTACATATTGCGGGCTAAGAATCATAGTGTTGTAAGTCACACACATGTATGGTACATCGAGTAAAATAATGTTTAGTTGTCACAAAAAAAAACTCCATATACGTATTGCGGTTGCAAAACCACATTTACAGGGTTAGGTTGAGATCGTAAAAAATCTCGAAGACATGTGATTTAAAAAAAAAACGAACTGACACATGTCGATTAGTGTTTCGAGTGGGGAGTCAAATGGCACTACTAGTTTTTTAAGGCGTGAGAGTTTTCAGTTATTTCAAGGTCATTTTGTCTTTTTTTCATTACAAAAAAATGTTTCAAACAAAAGTTATGCATTTTTTTACGTAGAATATGATTACGAAATAAACAATATGGGTTTATGATATATATATAAACTTCGAAAATACAAAAATTACAAAATTTATAAAATTAGGAATTCAAGCACTCAAAGGTTATGGGTTTCATAGATTCAAAGAACAACCCTTACCACTCGAGTGGTGACTTTGAGGCTCCACTAAAAATTGCTATATCTTTATTCAAAATAAGTTTTACATTATTAACCTTTTAACTGGGGATGATTACTTAACTCATCATTCGTGTTTGCTACTACCTATAGCAAATTTTTCATTTTCTTTATAAGTCAATAAATAATTATTTCACTTTATTGCATCATAATTAGGGATTGCAATCCCTATACCGAATACCGGTATTTCGTGCTATTTTGCAATTTCGTGAAATCGGTATTTGCTAAGGTAAAATACCGGTAATTTCGGTATTACCTATAAATAATAAATATTTTTTTCGGGTCTCTACTCTTATTTGAAATTTACAAATTAATTTTTCCGATTGCGAATTCGATTTAATATCAAAAATTGTATCAGCTCTGCTTCCAATAAAGCTGGCAGGACTGCTTCCAAAGCATGGAAGCACTATGTCGGAAAGATTCCAACTTATTAACAGCGAATGAAACAATAAATTGTATGTTGCAATCGCTTAAAGATCAGGACACGCCACTGTCTGAGGAATTATACAGTGCATTGAAACTCCGTATGCAGAAGGCATAGTGAACTAGAAAATATTTTAAGGTATTTACATAATGACTTTAAAAAAGAAAACTAAAAGGATGAAAAGAAGCTAACAAGGTCAATTTTAATTAAGTTCGTCGTCAATTTCCACAAAAACATTTATGAAAAGCAAACACAAACCTATCCAGAAAAATTCGTTGAAGATGATGTTGATGTTAATATCGAAAAAGAATTGTCTCTCGAAAAGAAATTACAATTAGCTATAAATAAAAAAATTTCCACGAACAATAGTACAAAAATAATACAAAAAACAGGTTTATCCAAAACCGTCAGACGAGAAACTGAGTTGTTAGAAGATGAAGGACATCAAGGCAAATATTTAGAGAAAGTATATCGCTCATTATTAACAGTACCACTAACCAGCGTGGATGTGGAAAGAGCATTTTCAACTGCAGGTAATTTTTGCAGAAAAATACGCTCCAGGCTTAAGGACAGTTCAATAGATGCATTATGTTTTCTGCAATCACATTTCAAAAATATGTAGTTAATAAATCAGTTAATGTTTTTTTTTCTATTAAACAACTGTGTTTTTGTACCTTCTTGAAAATTCCTAATACCGATATTAATTCCGGTATTATGGTACAACGTTTAAACAAATACCGAATACCGGTATTGTCTTTTTGGTCCGGTATTGCAAACCCTAATCATAATATCCACATTAGTGTGAATTCTATCGTATTTACGCGTACACGTCGACAGCATACGCATTACCAATGAATTAAAACTGAATTTCGTTCTGACATCTTACACACGTAATGCTGACGTTCATGCAATTATCATATTTCACCATCGAAATGTCTTGTATTAAATTTCCGAACGCGAAACAACGGCGAGCGTATTGTAGGCTTACAAAACAATAACTGTTATTTCCCAGTTTGCAAGATATAGCCGAAAACACGATCGGCGCGTCGCATATTGATTTTTAAATAATTTATATTATCCGGTTGCGAGTAGACGCGGCTTTATAAATCCGGCTGATCAATTTATTGTTCGATTTACGACGTGCGTAAACGTATACCCCCGAACCGTACTGGACGCATTTATCCTAATCTTCGGGGCGTATTTCCAACGCGCGACAATGAAAGGGAATAAAAGCGGACGAGGGAGAAGAAGGCGGGAAGAAAGTGCGTTCGCACCCTTGTGCAAACTGAACACAAAGCTGTCGCATGTGCAAAATGTCACGTACGAAAACTGTCTCGCATTTTTTAAGCCGGTTTTCTATAAACACTCCCCTTACGCCCGTTGACGCTCTTTCGCCGATATTTCCCGTAAAGCTACGTACAAATAACAATTCATGCAACAATCAATCGCATACACGACGTGATAAAATATGTATATCAAATAATATGAAAGCGTATCGTAATCTTCATTTGTGATGCTAAAAGATGTAAATGCAGAGATTTCAGAATTTATACATTTAAGTAATCAAGGATTTGGAAATCGGAAAATTCAAACATGTAAGATTCTAAAACCTAAAAATTCTAAAATACAAAAATTGTAAAATTTACAAAGCATATAGCCGAATAAGGGGGTCAAATATGCCCTCAAACCAAATTGATCTTCCTTCATACCAGTCGATGGGGCCCCCAAAGAAAAACCCTCTTCTGTAAATTTCAAGCCGGTAGCCCAACCATTTAATGCAAACAATTCATGAACATTCTACCGGATAACACACACGACAGTGCATTTTTCTGAATTCTTTATGGCAAAAACGATGTTTAAAAAATTTCTGAAACTTAAAATTGCTGATTTGATTGAATTTAAAAATTAAAGTTATCAGACGACTACGTTTATATTGTTACCATAGTTGTCACATTATGATTATTAACGTGTATTTAGGCAAACATGTCTTTAAAAAAAATTAAAAATCTCCAAAAATCCGAAAAAATTGCATATTTCTCATAGAAGTTTCAGATATAAAAAAAAGTGCATTAGTAGTAAAGTTTAATAGTTCTTCCGAAAAAAATCCCATTAAGTTGGTAAAAAATGGCACACAAAATCAGAATATCCACTAAATTTTCATCTGCAAGATCTTAATTCACAGACTCAAGAATTTAAACATTTTAAATATCTAGGATTTTGTAATCTAAAGATCGCAAAGTTCTAATGTTTAAAACTTCGAAATTACAAAAATTGCAAAATTTGTGAAATTTAAGGATTCAAGCACTCAAAGGTTATGGGTTCCATAGATTCAAAAATTAACCCATAGCACTCGAGTAGTGACTTTGAGGCGCCACTAAAAACTGCTATATCTTTATTCAAAATATTTTTTACATTATTAACCTTTTAACTGGGAATGACGACTTAACTCGTCCTTCGTGTTTGCACTACCTATCGCAAATTTTTAATTTTCTTCATCGGACAAGAAATAATTCTTTCACTTTATTGCATCATAATATCCATATTACTATAAATTCTATCGTATTTACGTTGATTGTAATGAGATTTTTGTTATGACAAGTTTGTTTGTCTTATGTTACGTGTCCCCAAATGTTCATAATTGAAAAGTGTTCGCAGTTAAAAGATGAAATTTGTTTACATTTAATAAATCACTAAACATTTAAGTATTGTACCAAGATAGTGCACAAGTTTCATATGCATAAAATGAAAAGAACAATATCTATTACATAGAATAGAATGAAAATATTCTATATCGGAAGAAACGTTTGATTTTCGAGTTAAAATTGTTCCGAGTGCAAAGCGTTAAGTTTCATAAGTACTGATCCGTAATAATTAGACTGCGTATCTTTATGCAAAATAGAAATTTTGTTCACCAATTAGAAGAAACAGAAACCAAATACAACGTGCTTCCTTCCTTTAACAATTTTAATGGATTGAAAATAATTAATTGTCATGTTTCAATCCTTTTCGTCTACCCATTATTTTAAATTTAATCTACTTAATTTTGTCTTAAATTCATAAAATCCTCCAAAACTCTGTGCTTGTATGAATTGATACGGAAAATTGTGAATGTCGTGTATTCAGTATATGTATTACTATCAGCTCCCAGTTGCCGTAACAATTGTACGGGCGCGCACGTGTCATTACGGTCTCTTTGTAACGTTGGATGATGTTCCGTGTAACGTGAAAATGGAGTCATGTAACTCTGTTATCAATCCGTTCTCCGTGGATAATATATTTCACGGGCGATGTATAATGGAGCGGGCGTGCGTGAAAAACTCTCGGACAAATTCGAACAGTCATTTCCATCAATTTGCAATAAACGAGAACGATGAAAACTTTCAGCGGTTTTAACGCGCGTCGCCTTTATCGCCTATTTGCGTATCTGTACGTAACACGTATAGGCCATGGTAGATGAAAAATTTATTCATAGAGTTTACGGACAATCAATTTCGGCGTTGGATACAAAACGGTCGAAAATTCGATGTCTACAACGACAACAATCAATCTACCGACTACATACGTACAGTGCTCGCGATGATTTTTTCCGTTCGAGTTGTAGCTCGTTCCGTCACTAACGGCGATATTCATCGAAGCATTGTGCACTAACAAATTTTATATCAATCGGACCATGGCAGAATACATTATTCGTTGTAAAATATATTTACTCTATCGAAATTATTTTTTCCAACTGTAACTAGGAGATCTTTACAACGTGTAATGACTACAGATAGATTTTTATGAGTTCAAGGCATGTGCACGTTTGTGAAATGCTAAAAACACGTGTACTAACAAAAATGCATGGCACTATTATTCTACGTTTACCATAAGGGATCAGTGCCGCCAGATCAACCCAAAACTGGGTTGATTTTCCTCTCCTCCCTTTCCCCTTCCACTATCCCATTCCACTCCTGCGCACACTCCAACGTCCCCTACTAAGACCGTAGACTGGTCACGTGACGTGCCGCGCAACGTGTTACATATTACTCTTGTCATCAGAGAGGTGGTAAATTGTATTCCTCTCGATTTCAGCGATCTGGCAACACTGTAAGGGACCTACAGAGTGACGCAACAAATTGTTCATCCTTTAAAAACGAATAACTTTTAAAAAAATGCTCCAAATGACTTGACTCATATTTAGTCGATTTTGTTTGAAGTGTTTCGAAATTTTTTCAAAATAATATTTTCTTTGTTAGTACGAACACGTAAAGGAGTATGCTCATCTAAAATTGTCCAGAGATTTTCAATGGGATTGAGATCTGGGGATTGTGGTGGGCATTCGAGTTTTAAAATTCTCTTTTCCTTAAACAAATTGAATGCCACCTTTTAAGTATACTTGAACTAGAAATCGTGCTGAAAGATAAACGATTCCATTATTCTTAACCATTTATAATTGAGGATTAAGATGTTAGTGAAAGTTAATGTATTCACAGAAATAAAGAGAGATATCGACAAATGTGTACTATGTACTTAGACGTGAATATTATTACAATGCGAAAGATTTTAAACTTACTTTTTTCCGCTGCACATATCGAACAAAATAGATTGTTAACGCATTATGTTGTAACAAACGAATAAACAAAAGAATTTTGATGGCGTATAGTGTATCGAAGATGCCTCAGATTAGATGAATGTCATCAACATTTGTAAAGCCATCTAGTGCTAAAGCAATTATTACTCAAAACACAGAAATTCCAATTGTAAACTTTCTATTGTGCGCCACTGTAGTTTCAGCCAATTTCATGACATGAACATTTTTTAATGAATTCCACCTATTTTATGGCTCACTGCGCGACGGATTAGGGTATGCTCTGACGAAATTCGTGAGAAGGCAAATAAACAGGAATACGCACGGCAGCTGTTCAGAGACACCTATACATCCTGTTAGGGTGGTTCTAGGGGGTCGGCTAGCGGACGTGGCGGGAGCAAGTCACGAAGGAAGTTATCACGAATCTCGCGTAATCGCCGTCGAGATCCTCGACCACGCGATTTCCGTGATTTCTTTCGCTCGCGATCGCGATCGCTATCGCGACACGGTCAAGCACCGAGGCATACTGGAACTGTTCCCTCCTTTTAAAGGATTCGCCGCATGCCGACCCGTAACTAACAAAATTACGGTTCATCGACGGGGATGAAGACAGTACCCCGTTTACAACTTCATATTATCGGTGCGCAGAGAGCGTGTGCCGCACGATAAACACTGGCAGTTTATTCAGTTAATTAACATTCAGGAGAAAACAGCGATCGCACACGATAATAACAGAAACACCCGTTCGCGTATCCCTCTATATCACGAGATAGTTATGAAGCGGTTTATATCGAGATCGCCAATGATTTATGCGAAAGTCGAACGACCAACCTACCGCCGCCGCATCGCCGCGCCGTTTCAATAGTTAAATGCACGAGTATGGTCACGTGTTGCAATGCCCAGTAAGTGGGGGTGTGCGAGTACTCGAAATTTCGGGTTCGGGTCGAGTCGGGAAATTTGTATGGGATCGGGTCGGGTTGGAATCCCGAAAGTTTATAAACTTCGGGTACCTGAAATGGTAGTCGGGTCGTGTCGGGTTGGGGTCCCGAAAGTTTGCAATATTCGGGTAATCGAAGTTAAAGTTGGGGCAAGTCTGCGGTCAAATCAGCAATAAATAACTCTGTGACTCTGTGCATATTAAGACCTCCAATCATCGGTTGTAATAATATTTCGATTTGTAGTAAACACTGTTTACGAAACAGTGCTCTTATACGAACAGTCTGCGGACGAAGAGTTCTTGTCTTGTAAGAACAGTGTTTACTAGAAACAGAAACGTCCTTTACGTACATTAGTTCACATAATGTATTCTAAAATATCTTTTTCCTCGCGAAGTTTGATAACCGATTACACTACAAATACAAATATCATTCTGAACCTGCCATTGAAAATAAAAAATTGAGCTGAAAAATCATAAAACAGCATTATGCTTATATAAATACAACTTTAACTTCGAGTAACCGAATATTGCAAACTTTCGGGACCCCGACCCAACCCGACCTGACTACCATTTCGCGTACCCGAAATAGCGGGTACCCGAAGTTTATAAACTTTCGGGATCCCGATCCGACCCGACCTGATCATTGTCCGACTCGACCCGAGGCTCGGGTACCCGCACACCACTGCCAGTAAGTTGTTCTTTTTGTCTTATGGTTACAGTGTTACCTTCTTACAATCGAATTTCACCTCCTTCTTTGCAAACATGTTTTCATCCCAATCTGAACCATCTTGAGCCTAGCTAACAATAGAAATGCCAAATGCGCTCGCTGACCATCGTTTCAACTCAATCGCTCGCTTCGCTATTACTCCTATGGACAAACTCAACGCGAAAAGCTAGCCAATAAATAATCGTACAGTTATGTCCGATCGTTATACCGATTCTGAATCAACTGACTAGAAAAGAAATACTGTAAAGGCTTCTCTATGACGAAACGAATATATCGACGATCGTGGACACATGATTTTCTGTAGAGAGGACTGTGATTAGGCTCTGTATCGACTATTTACAGGGTTCTATCCCTATAATCAGAGTAGGCCACTAATCAGCTAATAATTAAAAGTGACTATTTCAATACCTGATTGAACGTTAGTCACAACTAATTAATCTATGGTTAAATATTTCTGATTTGTTAGTCACGATTGCATGATAGGTACTATTTATTCACAATTCTAAATTGTCGTTAGTCACTGATTGTTAGTGATAATTAATCAACTTAAATAATTAGTCATCAATTGTTAATCGTCAATTGCTATCCCGGATCAATGCGATGCAGGAACATTCAACTGTGTAAACTAGAAGTGCGTAGCAACTGTTACTAAACATTTCAATTATCTGCGTTATAAACTCGTCCTTCTCGACTCAACGCGATACCAAAATTTCACATAATCATATATCTGTAGTATACACAGTTAAGTATACGACTAAACCATAAATATATAAATTTTGGTCGTCAATCAAATATTTAAATACTAATAACGTGTTTAGTTGTTAGCTATGATTATAATTAGTCTTCAGTCATATCGTTGCAGTTAGTCAGTAGTCAACATTTATTATTCGTCCTTAATAAAAATTTAGTCGGTAGTCATTAGTCAAGTTCAAGTATTTACTTATAATTATTAGTCGTCAGTCACTAATCCTAATTATGATTACAGTTTGCCCATATCTGCCTATAATCTCTCTATAATAATGAGTAGAATGCGGATATTTATGCAAAATAAAAATATTCAACAGCAATTGCAAGATACTGGGACCAGATAAATATTTGCTTCTTCCTTTAACAATTTTAACCCTTAAGTGAACTATGGGGCCTATGCGGTCTCACTCAAATTTATGCTAATAATTATTTAATGTGTTACTATTAACATTATAACTATTTGTGAACTATTTACCGTTTCAATAAAGATGAGCATTACATGTAAATAATAATATATATCATATAATAATAATAATAATAATAATAATAATAATAATAATAATAATAATATTTAATCTAATTAGACTGTAGATTTTACACATTTATCACTACGAATTATTTTACAGTTGTAGTGATTAGAAATTGTCTGTCGTTCATAACTTCCTAACTAAATAACGTCACCAATAAAATAGAATTTTATTCCGATTTAAACAAAATTAATACAATACATATTTACTAGACTTTGATCGACATTTTCATCACGATGTTACAGTGCAAGGGGTTAATATAGGTTTTAAAAAAGTTAAAAGATATCGAACTTTCTACATGGCAAGTCTCCAGTAAAATTACTGTCCACGTACGATGATGGTAATATAAAAGGGTCTAGCCGGAAAAGGTAGTGAAAAGTGCCCTTGAGCAGATTTTGACCAGAGATGGATCTCGTTCGATAGCTTACCAGGAAAGAACCATTTCCACTAAGTTATAGCCCTATACCTCGTCTGCAAAGGTATTTATGGGGATTACAAGAGGACTCAGTTTTTGCCCCATTTTAGCCATTTAATCGCATTTAAAAATTTGGAAAAAAATGTGACACATGTAACATATCGAACCACATATCGGAGAATATTTTCTGAATTTTTAATTGTAAATTCTGGTTGTAAAAGATGGAAAAAACGAAAAAATTTGAAAAAATACGTATAACATAGTCAAAAAATTAAGTACAACTTAGTTTCTCGTAGAAAAAACGGCGAAAAAATTAGTTTCTTTTTTTTTAAACTATGAGGAATCCTAGCTAAAAATATGAAAAAATTGGAGATTGTTTTGAAGACTACCTCATTATTAAATTAATTTTTAGGTTGATTACTCTTAAGCTTCAATATGAAATCTGTATTTTTAAAAATTTTACATTTTTTGCAACCAGAGTTTGCAACTAAAAAATCGGAAAAAATTCTCGGGTATGTGATTCGATATGTTAAATGTGTCTAATTTTTTTCGAATTTTTAGATGCGATTAAATGGCTAAAATATTGCAAGAACTGTGTTTTATTTTAATCCCCCTAACTACCCTTACAGACGAGATATAGGGCTGCAACTTGATGCAAAGGGTACTTTCTTGGTAAGCTATCGAACGAGACCCACCTCCGATCAAAATCAGCTCACTTTTTACCTGTTCTGACTAAACCCTTTTGCATCGTTTCATTAAAATTCTACAAATTCTGTTTGGCGGATGGGGTGGGGGTGCGAGTCGCGGAAAATCAGTTACTAGTTATTTTTGAGACAAAACTTTCAAATTACGTAGTTTATTATAATTTTGAACACCAAGGTGAATAGTGCTAAAATTAATTTCCTATTTAATCAGTGACGATAAATTATTTGAACGATGCGAACAATGTCACACACAAAATGCTAATGAAAGCTTGCATACCATTATATGGCATAAATGTCCAAAAGATATTTTTCCATAAAAAAAGCAGTTCGTTGAAGCTGCGGTTGCAGAAGTTATTTATGAATACAATGAAGGGTATAATCAGATTTATTGAAAGATAACAGTATGGAAACGACCAAACAATCCCTAAAAATTATGCAAAATGTTCATGAAAACATCGAGTACAAAGGTACGAAGGTACGAAGGTACGAAGTAAAGGCATCGGCAAAGTACAAACACGCAAAAAAATGTATTGGAACGGCGCAATTGAGAAGAGAACAGAATTTAGGAGGAGAAAAAGGATCAACATACAAATCCGACAAAAATAAAGATTTTGCGTTGATTTGTTGTTTATAATAAATGTTCGTAGCTATACAGATAAGGGTACGGATTTAACAATTTGATAATGCAAAAGGAAAAAAAATGTTCACATAAAAGAAATTGAATTATGAAATTAATTTTAGCACTATTCATTTCAGCGTCAAAAATTATACATATAAAATCACGTATATTCAAAGTTTTATGTGAAAAATAATTATAGTAGCAGTTGATTTTCCGCTGAAACACCCCCCACCCCTTAAGTGCTGACTTATTTCTCTCGCGATTTCACTACATTTTGTTCGGCAACATACACGCGCGTCCATGCGAACAATAAGTAGGTTCGTCGCATGACGGAAATGGAACGCTGTAGGAGAAAAAGAAATATGTATAACGTACACGTTCCAAGAAGCCAACCATGACGAAGAAAGTGGCGAGTAAAACGTGTCGATTGTCTCGATGATTTAATGAGCCGTGTACGCTGATTCGCGATTACTCTCGACTCGTACCGAACCTCCATTCCCCCTACCATGGTGTCCCTCTCCGGTAAATAATTTACCTCGCAGCTGTGCCACGTCGGAGGCGCCGCCATTCGCATCGCTTAATAAACTGTTAAACAGCGAACCTCGTCGAAGAAGACTTCTTTTACGTTCGCTTGCGACCACTAGTTGCTGAATTTTACAGATAACTGTGTCTACTCGCCTTTCAATTCACGAAAGATAGAAACTGTTTATACAGAATATTGCATTTAACACGTTTGACCGTCCATTCAGAATCGAAGCAATTTATTCAATAAAACAAACATCGAGAATTTACTAATTCATATTTGCGATTATACAGGGTGATTTTGGTGGCACTACGATGTGGGGGTGATTCTAGATAAAAAAAAATACGTCGAAAATGTAGAATAAAATATGTCTTCGAGAATATCGTGTTCAAAAATATTATCGTTTCTTGTATTTTAATATTACCCGGTTTTTCGATCTATTTACAGATTACTAAAATAAAAATATTTTATTTTAGGAAATTTTACTATATATATAAGATAGTATTTTATTTGATTTGTAGATCAATGATTATTTAAAATAGTCTTTCAAATATTTATTCTCCTATATTTTACTCGGCTCTGATATTCAGTAGGAATCGTATGACACGTCTGTTCATGACTTACCGCTTCTACTTCGTATATATTTTTCTCGAAAACGAAGCCTCATATGAAACAATTCTATTGTACATTTTCGACCATTTTTTAATATAGAACCAGTTACCGATTATCCAGTGTACTCGTAAATTAAAAATTTGGACCCTGTCATTCTGACGAGTACTATACTTCGAATGTTAACACATTCACGTCGCACAGTGGGGTATTTGGCCCGAAAAGCGCCCAGAAGTCAATATAAAAATTTTGCGAAAGACGTAAAAGCGAAACGTCATTCACTTATTAGCGATTTTTAAATGTCTTAAGGGAATTGTGTAAATTTTTGCATTATAGAAGCTTCAGATATGTGTTTACTGCTTAGTATTTGCTTAGTTATTAATATTTGAAAATAAGAAAAAAATTCTGTCATCCATTTTACAATCGTGTGTTGTACCACCACTAAGGCTCACGCTCTTTATGATCTTATTACATTCGGTACAGATTTTTTATTACGCGCCACCAAGTTTCAGTTCTCTATTTGTTCGACATTAAGTTTTATAGGTATATTTTATACAAAGCCCCGGCGGCTGTACGCTCGGCTTTGGTGAGCCTCCGCTCCATAAGGTTCTTCTATGCAACTGTTTAGACTTTTTCTTTCATAATGTTGTAGCTGACGTTAAGACGAATTCGACGTTAAGACGTTAAACGAAATAATATTAAAACCTTGAGCCTACAAATAACGCTGTAATTGTATTTGCGCGCTTTTCGGGCCAAACACCGCACTGTGCGGCGGATCATTTTTTGCACCGTTACTGGGAGAATTCGCAACACTTCGAATATTTGTTATTTTAAAGAAATTACTACAACTTCTGAACCCGTCAATATGTCTAATTCTTGAAATACGTATTATAATTAGACAGCGGATTTTATGCATTGATGAAAAAAATGAGGTGTATTTCAAAATAGTAGAAACATTGAAAGAATTTAAAAATACGGTTATATTATTTTCACTCTATTAAACATATTAAGAAATAAAATAAATTGATGTTTGACTGCAGTTTGTCGCAATTCAGGTAGAAAATTTTTATTTTGCATAAAGATCCGCTCTCTAATTATAATATATCCGAAGATAAGTTGACCATTTACAGCGTTTTATTCATTTATTTTAAAGCACAAGATTGGAGAATCGAAAAACGCATACAGACGTCATCCGGTGCGAATGTGTTAATGAAAGAAGCTCCCATTTCGTATGGAGTTTTATGTCTCGTTCTAATAAGTTACATGTTCGTGCACGTAGAGCGGCTTTCCGGTCAGAGGTCATCCTGTTACCGGTGTTAATCAGACCGATTAAAAGCCGATCGCGAAGTTCAACGCAGTTGGAATGTGTATAAGCGAACGTAACTTCCGGTACGTCGTGAAAGGCTATACGAAATCTGCCGGTGTTTCTATAATTATCGCCACTCGAGTTGGCAACGAGCGAAACGAACTGAAACCAATTACCAAGGTTATTGTTACACGATACACTGTCGCCGGTAAGTTAACGAAAACAACCGTTACCACCCATGTGATAGCGTCTGTGGACGTTGGAGATAATTAATGACACGGTTCCCACGCGACGAGACCACGTTCTGTTGACGTTCGATGCAGAAAATGTTACAACCACCCATTGTTCAAAGACCTTATAGCATTTTCATGCAGTTCTTTTGTCCATTCTGAAATTTGTGTTCGCCGCGCAAGGTTTCTTAAATAATTGACATACTTCTTTTGACCAAGGTCTAACTTACAAGTTTAAATATTAGGTATATAAAATAATTCGTAGCCATTTCTTTGAGAATTTAATTATTTACAAACTATCAGGATACATTCTACTCGTCAAAATAATCTCCATTTTTTAGAGCAATTAACAGACTGCAAATATCTTCATGCAAAATACAAATTTGCTACATCAATTGCAAGAAACATGGATCAAGCAGAAATGACATTCTTTCTGTAATAATTTCGATAAGTTAGGAATAATCTATCGATATTCTTAAATTGTTTGAATCTTTCTACTATTTTAAGTAGAAAAATGTAAATGCATCAAATCGAATTCGAAATAACGTTCCAATCCATGAACTGTGAGAGCCACGAGTTCATTTGTACACCTAACATTTTGTAATATTAATGTTTCTTTACTAAGACAAGCCACATGTTTACCTGGTTTCAATATAATTAGTAAAAAATACTGTTTAAATTTAGTACCAATGAAAGAATTGTCTTTTATGGTACATTTGAAATAAATTACCTTCGAAAATGACTAGATTGGCTAATTTCCTTCCCATAACTTTCGAACTCAAATAATTGCTGGTAATTATATAGAAAAGGTCTGCATACCCCGATTTTGATGAAATTTTAATATGTTTTGGAGCAACACATTCTGAACAACTTTTTTCTTTTCCAATATACGGGGGTCACTTTTAGTTTTCGAGATATGTGCAAAAAACTATCGGTAATGTTAATTTCATAACGAAAACCTTCTTTTTAGAAACACTGGGTGCGTGTGAAACACTGGGTGGGTGTGTGTGGTATTGTCGCTTCTCATCTCCACAACGTGTTTACAAACAAAAAATAAACAGATGCGGCCCGAAAATCTAGGAAATGGAATAACAGAAGAAACAAGCAGAATTAACTCTTGTAGATAACTCTGATCATACATAGATATGCTGAGCTTTCAATTTTCAAAGACATTTCCTGGATTTTCGGGCCGCATCTGTTTATTTTTTGTTTGTAAACACGTTGTGGAGATGAGAAGCGACAATACCACACACACCCACCCAGTGTTTCTAAAAAGAAGGTTTCCGTTATGAAATTAACATTACCGATAGCTTTTTGCAAATATCTCGAAAACTAAAAGCGACCCCCCTATATTGGAAAAGGAAAAAGTTGTTCAAAATGTCAAAATCTATAATGTATTAAAATTTCATCAAAATCGGAGTACGCAGACCTTTTCTATGTAATTACCTAATTGCTTTAATCTTCTTTACTTCTGTCTTTCTATCAATTATTTTGAACAACCTCGACAAAAATGATCGAACCCCTCTTACCACGATTGCCCCTGTTGATAGGCTTTCCGTAACCAACGCGATGGTAGCGCTTCTTTTCATTAGGCGCCAATTCAACACGCTTGCCCAAATTGCATTACTTAACTCCCCGAAGTTAGCGGATCCGATTGTTAAGCATTAATTCGCCCATGGGTCTATAGAAAATTTCTTACATTCGCGGAAAGTGAAATTAGCTTGTGCATACTTCTAAAGATCAGGTCTGCGGCAACGTGCACTCGTTAATCGAGCCAATCGACGATACAACCTATCCTTGCATACACAGTGCACCGAGTATTATAATGCAATCGATAGAGAGGTTTGTATATCTACAGAAATTGGCGCCGAAGTGAATTTGTGAAATCAAACGTTCGAAAAAGCAATTTTGTATGGAATGCACGTGTGGTCGATTGCGAATCGGTGTAAACTGTTCATCGATTCTTCAAACGAACGAACCGCAAGACCGATTACATACTTTCAACACTTATTCATTAAAACTGGTTACAAATATCAACCTCGACTATAATTCAGAAATTGATTGTCAACGAAATCAAAACTTTATTCACTGAACAACACATTAGCCTAGACAAATCTTTTCCTCCATTCGAAAATCTATTTCTGAGGAATATAAGACACTAAACAGACCACAATCCCCTACGCGCGCTGATCGCGAAATGGATGTATAACTTCTACGATCAACAAATACTTCCTCAACGCTGCCACAATTTTCACGGTTACGATACTCGATCCAACACAACGCGAAACGGTTGAAAAAGTCACAGATCCTCAAAGTTTCACGCCGCGCATTGCAACTCGGAAACAAAGGGACTGTGTAAAATTAATTCAACTTTCTGCGGAGTGGGTATCTAATTTGCGGGTTATCGAATCGTGTCAACACGTTTCACTGAAATTTTACATGTTTCGGGTCTTGCATCTCGTTTCAATCGCGAGGACATTCTACGGAGTACGAATGTTTTAAATCCAGACTAGGGAGGTTAAGATATGCAAACTCATTTCTGGTTTTCACCGTGAATTCCGCGGCATTCTGTACGCGGGGAATCGCGCCGAGTATTAGCCAAGAATTCCGCTGGCGAATCGGCTGTCTGACCATTTGGCCGTTGTCGCGGTTCCGAACAATTAGTATACAAACGTGATCGGCTGCGAGCCGATTCACGCACAAGAGTGAAACGCGTTGAATATAGCAAGTATGTGCTCGCGATAATCCATTGCGTCGGCGGCGCGCGAAACTGCAATTTCACCTGAACTGTCAACGAACAAGAGGGGCAGTGTAGGCGGAGGGGGAATATGTAGAATAAAAAAAAACGAAATTAAACAATAAACAAAAATGATACCTGAGGTCCGGTCGCTGCCGGGGTCGCGTTTTCCGTGAGAATACGTCTTTTAATCCACGTTTGGCACTGGAGGAATGGGTGGTGTGGTGGTGGTGGTGGGGGTGGGGGGTGGTGGGTGTTGGAACAAAAGGGAACTCCGCGAAACACAAAACGATCTTCTTCCTCTCGCACTTTCGTTTCACCAATGAACAAAACGGAAAACGAAAAAAGAACGGAAATGAAACGAAACGAAACGGAACGAGCAACGAAACGAAACACTTCGCTGTGACGATTTTTGGTGGTCTGAAGGTGGAATAAGCAGCGGCGAAACGCGTGCACGGTCACACACATACATACATATCGAACCGTACGAAGTGATCAGAGAGACGGATCGCAAAACGTCACGAACCGCACCGTACAACGAACGACGCTCTACTGCGAGCCGGGTACCGAAGTGGATGACGGGAAACGTGTGAACCCCGCTTGCCGCCGCGGCGAACACCAATGAGCGGCTACTAACACCATCCGCCGTGACGACGACACACCGACACACCAATAAGAGGACACGAATGTACACAGGGACTGGGTTCTCTGCCTCTCTCTCTCTCTCTCTCTCTCTCTCTCTCTCTGTCTCTCACTCTCTCTCTCTCTCCCACCTTTTCGCTTCGATTCTCTCTCTCTCTCTCCATCTCTCTCTCTCTCTCTCTTCTCCGCCTTTCTCTGGCTTTGCAGCTCCGTCCTTCTTCGGCTCGGTCTTCAATTCGTCGAGTCAAGGGCGTCGACCGACAGGGGCGATTCGTTGTTTCCTTATATCACGGAGAAACCAATGATCGCTAATTCCGTAATGTTTATGAAGTTACAAGTTCCTGCGCCCCGGCAAAAGATACTGTCTATCGATCGGCGGATTCGTCTTTCGGGCCGAGAAGCTCGCGGGTGAACCGGCGCGCGGTTTCCTATCGGAAATTTTAATGGCTATTTAACTTGCCGACGCCGCGCGCGCTGTCCCGCGCTTTGGCCCAACTTTTTAATGAAGTCTGGTCACGGAGTTTCTTTCTAGTTGCGCGGAGAAATGAAAACAACGCCAAGTGTATAACCTGGCCAGAATGCCCCCCAAAGGAGATCGTTCATTTTTTAACCCCCTGTTTACGCGTTTCCGGTCCTCGACAAGTGGGCCCTGTTACGCAGAACCAAACTACCCCTCAAAACTACAGAAAGTTAGTTAACACATACCATGTCACGTGGTTCTCATATGCTCTATTTTGAACTTTCCGTTCAGACAAAATAAAATTTTCGATATTGATCGAACGTTTATTTTAAATGTTCTCATGAAACATATCTGTAACTTTATATAGTCATAGATGAGGTGTATGTAGGAATGCAAAAAGTAAAATAAATTATAAAATTATGCATATACAATCCCTGGCCATCAAATTTAACAAAGTGTTTTTAATAAACTTAAAAGGCCTGAACGAAATGTTATTATTTAATTACTTTAAATATTTAATTGTATTAACTATTAACAAAACAGGCAACAATCCTAACATGAATCCCATTAAAAATTTCTGGAGTTTATTCAAAACCCTTGTATACAATCACCTGTCACCACATAGGATAATTTAAAAAGAAAATTCTGGATATTATTGGCAAAATCATCCCAAAATAATGAATACGATAAAACGATGCATACGTCACATATAGCGATGTATATGTCATCAATAGACTGCGGATCTGTATGCAAGTTCAGAATTTTCTGCATCAATTACGGACAATAAAAATGTCAAAATAGTTCTCCTTTCTTTAATGATTTAAAAAATTTTACATAATACATTGGAGCTCCGAAATTCAATACCGCAATAAATTGCACTTACTCAGTTTAGTCATAACTGCATAAAATTGGTAGTGTAGGCAGAAGTGGACTGCGTATCTTTATGCAAAGTAATAATCGTTTGCTGTGATTGCAAGACATAGGAACCAAATACGAATTTATGTCTTTCTTTAGTGGTTTTATGAATCCATAAGAAATGTATTTATACGCAGAAGAAATGTATTATTCTTATAATCTTTCTATTGTTTTGTAATTGAAAATTGGTCTGGCATCTGGTGTTAAACACGCTATTGGTCCCAGAAAGTGGTTATTTTTAACGTGTGAAAGATCTCCAACCCATAAAACAACTACATTGTAAAGTTATTAATACAAACCGTACCACAGGCAGTAAAATGAGCGATTTAAAATTTTGAATAAAAGTTTTGCTTTTACTTTTATTATATTTCTGCATTTGACTTTACGACAATTCCTATGATATCCATTTAAGACGATATTCTGGTTTTCATTTTCGAAAAATCGATTTCTGTTGCATTTTCTTTATGTATAATATGCGCGCAATAGGATAATTATAATTAATATTATAATTATTATAATTATAGGATAATTTAAAAAAATAATGTATGCACTATACTTTATTTAATTTCTGTATTGACAAATTAATTGGCACCTATCTTACAACAATCATTCTTAAGTAATTCAATAACATCTCCGCGACATTTAATATGCTAAAAGAGAAAAACTTTTTTATATGTGGATCAAACGACTTTTATTTTTTAAGCAAATACTAAGCTTGTTTTTTACTACTCTTTATGTGGGTCCGTATTAAAAATTTAAAAGACGTGTCTTCAACATATGCGTTAGTTCTATACATTCTAAAAATCCTATCGAAATTGGTTAACGTTACTGTGAGATATTTAAAAATGTTGAAAATTGCAGTTTTTCATGATCTTCGGCCTTTAACTGTAATAAATGTAAAAATTCAAATCTCTGTGTCCACTTTTCACATTACCTCATCCAAACAAATATTTTTGAGAGATGTTGAAAATATCGGTTGCTTAAATCCACTTACCATCGATAAATAAAGAAATCTCTTTTCCTGTCTCACGAACTGTAGCCACTGAAGGGTTGGATAATTTTTTCCATACAAATATTATTGAAAAACGTCCAAAAAATCTACTTTTTTCAATTCTCCATTTAACAACGCTCAAGAAAGAATTCCTTCTCCCTGTCCAAGGTACTGTAACTTCTAAAGGGATGGATTACATTCGTCCAAACAAACATCCTCGAGAAACATAAAAAAAATAGATTTCTTAAATCGATTTCTCAACAACGCCGGATAAAGAATTCCTTTTTTGTGTCTGAGGAACTGTAGTCTCTAAAGGGTTAAACAAAATCTTTATCGACACCCCTGCATTCGGTCGTCGCTCACGCTCGCCGCTGACATCCTCCTCTTCCAACTGGCTCTCTTCTTCTCGCAGCAGACACGTCGTATCATCCGGTCTCTGTCGCACCGCAGCGTATCTTGTTCTTCTGCCTCACCCCGTCGCTTGTCTCTCTTAGTCGTTTCGTTCCGAAACCGTTTGACTTTGTCTTACAGGTGCACCGCATCATCGCTATCGTTGTTTCGCTCGCGCCCACTTTCTGTCATGCATGATGTCTCTCAAGCTTGATCTCTCTCGTTCTCGTTCAACCCTCTGATTCGACCCGAGCGTTTCTCCCTCTCCGACCGTTTCTCCGAGCCGCGTACACCACGCGATCCTCTCTCGTCTGCGTCTTTCGTATGATGAATGGCCGACGAGGACCGCCTGATCGATTCTCCCTCTCGCACCCGTTCGGCAACAAGGCGCGAGAGTAGGAGTATATACACACCGGAACCGAGTACCGAACGTTGCCTGTGTGTCACGAGACGCAGACAGGACGAGTCAAAGCGCTAGAGCCGGACAACACGAGTCAACCGGCAATGTAAGAAAAGGCCTGAGTGCGTGGGTGCGAGAGGCGAGACCGTGTGAGTGATATTCGAGGGGTGATGCTCACCCGAGCGCTGAACGCTCCCGCGGGTTTGTGTGTGGCCGCGTGTGTTGCCTGCTCGTACACGCGCCAACAAAACGATAGGATAACCTGAATTTTTTCGTGTACCATGAAGCTGACGCATGACAAATTTTTCCACACAATACGCAGTGGTTTGAAACGTGCGATCGGGTGAAAATGCCCGAAATGTATGATAAGTCAATATAGTAGCGCACAGTAGGCTGGCCCGTGGTCTTGCACCCATCCCCCCTTAATTGTGAAACTTGGTAAGAAAATGACGTGTGCAAAATTTGGAAGCAATCGGACAACAAAAACCATGCCGCAAATTTGAATGATTTCATGTCATTTTTTAAAGTAACGGTGTTTCGTGATTTTGGAAACAATGCCTTAAATAAGCAATGATGAGATTTATGCTATTTTTAAAAACTATACAAAATCATTGATTTATCATTAAATTCAATGTATGATACAGAATCTGGCTAAGGGGTAGATTTCGGAAAAATATTGGATACGTATTTTTCTGGCCATCATCCATATTAAAAGGGTGAATACAGCCCTTAACACGTTAAGTGCCACGCCAGCATGTGACAAAATTCCAAGAAATCGAATCAATTTTTTAATGGTAACCCTAACTGATAAGTCAAGATATATTACAGTCTCTGCTTTTTTAACTTTCTTGTAATTCGTAGGTCCAAACAAAATTTTGATTTACTCCGCCTGCCACCCTACGAAATAACGTTGAAATCTAGTAAAAAAAATGGTGTCAGTCACGTATGACTGACGTGGTAGTGAACGTGTTAAAGTTGTCTATTTTCACTGATTTTTGAAAAATAAGGACCACACTAGAGCACAATTAAATTTGCATCTATTCGGGAGCCAACAATTAAATTCTTGCGAACCGGACAAATTTTGTTGGCTCTGTAGTGCTATCGATATGCGTTACGAAAAGTAGCACATTTCATGTCATAAGGCCGCCACACAAGAACCGTCTTGTCGGCTCTTTTGCTTCTGCTGTCATAAATAAGCAATGCAAGACGGAACATCACGATATGTTTCGTGTATAGATTCTCTTGTCAGTTTTAATAAAACATGGCTACTGTACTCACAGGAAACTCTGGCTGCAGAGAATAGTGTTATAAGGAAAAAGAAAAATATACGCAGACATTTTGAAAGAAGCGGTCAAAACAGTGGTTATACACAAGAATGCAGAATTGATGTCTCTGAAAAAACCAGTAAAAATTGTCATATACCATTATTTAAAACAGTTTTCATATTATTAAATTCGTCTCTATTCTATAAATTTTTAAAAGTTCAACTGTTGTATGAGAAAACAGAGTTTAATTTCGGATGCACAATGTAAAATAAAAATAAATTTTTAAAAATACCACGTTTTTAAAACGGTCTAAAAAGTATAAAATAATAATAAATAAAAAAACGGACTGAAAAGTATAAAATAATTTGAAAAAAATAAAAATAAAATGGACTAAAAAGTATGAAATAATTTTTAAAAAACGGACTAAAAAGTATAAAATAACTTGAAAATAAAAACAAAAATTTGAAATTGTGTATTTTGAATAGCTCTGAAAATACTTGTAAGATTTAAAACGAAAAACGTGGGGCGCAAGATAATAGTAAGGAGTGTAGGGAGTAGCAGCCGTTGAGAAAACTCACACAACAGTTTATATCATTTGCGGAGCAATCAAATTTTTAGTGATTTAGGTGAACTATTCATGCATCAATTATCTAGGCTGCTAAGGCTAACGCTAAGGGAAGAGTCGGAGTGGCCGTGGTGGGGACTGGCTTGCCGACCAGGCGAAGCGGAGAAGCAGCAACATGTGTTCCGCGAGCCAACCGCGCCCAGGCCTGGTCTATCATATACTGAGCTCCGTCGGGGCGAAGTGGGTTCGTGGAGTGGGAACGAGTCAGAGTGCGTACGCATAGTAAAGTAGAGAGCGTTGTCGCGCGGAGTGGGGATCGCTGAACGCGATGGCCGCGGTGTAACGGTATTAACGGTAAAAATATTTGTTATTTCTCTTAAACGGATAGACTTTTTAAAAAAAAATTTTTTTTTAATACTACATTGTCATCCAGTTCTGAGCTACGTTTCCAATTTCAAGTCTCTAGCTCATCGGGAAGTTAGTTTAAAATCAATTGCAAGATTTGTACCGAACAAACAAACAAACAAACAAGAAAGCGAGCTAATAAAAACGTGGTAAAAAGACAGATAGAATGAAAATGTTCTAGGTTGAAAGAATATCTTAATTTTGGAATTATAATTGCTTCGGGTGCGATGGGTTAAGCCGTATCAAGTTATTAATCCTCCGTACGCTATGCCGGAGTCATTCGTGACCCGTCGTGGTAGCGGTTGAGATAAACTCGAGCGACCGTCAATATCTATTAGTGACGTATCGGTGTGGGTCAGAAATGACTCGGGTATAAGCCGAGAACGCGCAGGAGTCCGAGGGTTATACGAATTAAGATTGGAACCCGAAAATTGGTTTAATTACCTACGCACGAGTGAAGATGTTTACAATAAACTGCTTCAGATTATATTTATATACTTATATTACTATGTATGATTAAACTTTTCCAGTTTTTAAGCTCCTTCCGAAAGCATGTTCTTAAAGAATTTATTTTCTTCAAAACCACTTCTTTATTAGTCTCCGGATCCACTTATTTGAATTTATCAATTAAAAGATTATATGCTGAATTTATTATTATATGTATAATCTTTATATCTAACTTTCCATAAACTCTCATTTTCTTTATATGTCTGTGTAAATTCCCACAGGAAATCTCACGACCGTAATCTCAAATCTGTCATGTTTGCTTGAAGCTAGCTTACGCGATCCGTTTTGCTTAGCAACAAATCAAAAAATGCACAGAAAAATCAAAATCGTGGTGATTGCTTTCATGCTAGACTATTGACGGAACGCACATGCCAAATCAGACAATTTCACCACATACACGCTCCATTTTGCATTGCAACCTATGACTGCACAAGCAAAAGTGACGACACGACGGATCGTGTGAGGCAGCCTTTACGAAAAGTAGCACATTCAATTTCAATCCGTCACGAAAAGTAGCGCGTTTCAATATTTTGTTATGTATCGAGACTTTTCCGTTTACGACTTTTGACCCTCTCGGAGGTATGTGCCAGAACAAAGGGATTATTCGAAATCGAAGGGAGCTCTTTCAAAGGTGCAGCGAGTTCCATGATTTCCAAGAAATCAGTCCTAATTAAATGACGCACACACTTGGCCCCTCTATTGTATTTTAGGCCGATTTTTGAGTATATCAGAATTCATTTGAAGTCGTATCTAGACGCGAGATAGTTTGAACGAGGACGGGTCGTATAATCCCTTCTCAATCAGGTTTTACTATACAGTACTTATACTAACGTATACTGTTAGGCATTTCCGTAGATCACTCCCGCATTTTCGAGTGCGTCAAAACTGAGAGTGTCAGACTCAGAGTCCGCGACAAATCACATTAAACCAGAATATATTACTCTTTATATGGTGTATAAGTGTCCATCTTATTTTCATTTCACATTGCTTCGATAACCAAGTAGCAACGTATCCCACAACGATACACTTTTGCCGCACGAAGGGAGTCACATTACTTTAATAATTTACGAGTTAAACATAATATTCCATTCCTTTCTCCACGTGGAGACCGCGTGCTGAAAAAGGCAAAGGCTGGACCACAACAAATCCCGTAAATGCAAACAATCCTCGATGGTTTTTTTTATGTGGAACACCCCTTTTTTACGTACGTGCTGGAATTTCAAGACACTGTGACTACCCTAGTATTTGCAAGAAATAGAACCGATAGGTCATGAACGGACACATCAGGCGATACGTCTGTGGTTATAAGGAAAAACACAGCATGATATTGTCGTTTAAAGTTATAACCACTAATTCTGTAATGTTTCCTTATTCTCTTTTTATGGTGAACTTGTCGATTCCCCTCAGATTTTAACGGGACTTTTTTTAAACACTTTGTTTTCATGCATATATAATAGGAAAAATAAAAAGAACTGTCGTTCGAATTTGGACGTACTTGAAAAAATATAAAATATTGTAGGGACGGGTGAAAACGTGGATTTTCAAAAGTCCATGATCAACCAATTCTATTTCCTGGATCTTTAAACTCGATTTTCTCGATTTTCTCTAACAAAAAATGTTATTCCCTTCTTTCGATTTATTTTTACATGTAGAATCGTCCTCGGCCAGCTCGTACATATGTATGTATTATTCAGCCGCTGTATTCCATAAGGGTCTACCATTTTCACCCATTTCAGCAATATTTTATATTTCTTCAAGTCCATCGAGGTCCGACCGAGAATTTTTTTTATTTTTCCTGTCATATATTATGTATGAAAACGAAGTGATAAAAAAAAGTCCCGTTAAAATGAGGGCAGTACCTTAATCGACAAGTTCACCCTTTTTACAATACAAGTGTGCATTTCTTTCATTTTGCCTAATATTGCGTATTTGCATTTAATTAATGTCAAGAATAATAAAAAGAATAGTAATTTTAGTTTTTCAGCATAAGTTTTACCTAATGCGTATGAATTTAACATTGGACTCCGGTTAAATTGCATTATTTTATCGAGCCTGTAGAATTTGTTTTCTTGACTTTTTTCTGGTAAATACGTAAATCCTATATTCTAAACCTGAATTAATGCATAAACTTAAAATATTTTAAATTATGACATGCGGCATTTTTCTTTGCAGCCACAGACTTATCTTATAGCACGCGTACTCGCTGAATTTTCAAACTCGATTTTCTCAAAAACTTCAACTTTTTTCTGCATGTAAAATCGTCTATACTTCACCCTTATCTAGGAATCGGCTTGACTTGAAAATGCCAAAATCGTCCATCTTTTAAGGGTTAAAATCATTTCTTCATCGCCTTTGAAGAAAATCTGCTAATTTCCAGATGGCCTATACTTTTGTCCAGACTTGGACATTATCGGAATAAATTATTTAAGAAATAATCGTTAAGATAATATATATGTATTATTCTGTTTAGCTACATGTCATTTGAAATGATCATATGATAGTTCACTCGCATTTGAACAGCCAAATAATTTTTTTCAAAATAATTTATCATTTTATCTTTTGTTTACTCAAATAAGCCGTACTCTACAAAATTCTATTTATTTCGCGCATTCAAAAAAAATTTTAAAACCAAGTGCAAATAAACTTGAATGATTGAACTACAAAAATTAGCATATCGAAATTGAATTTAGTAATTGAGTTACTTTAATAACCTCTTCTCGAGGTGAAATTATTTATTAATGTATCTGAACAAATGTGATTGAAATAATAGCTTATTCAGATAAAATATCATTTGAAACTAATTTATTTGATTAAAATGCCAAATGAAAATTAATTTTTTATGGTATTGGGGAAATGAAAATAATAAAGTATTAAAAATAATTCATTATTTCAAGTGATCATTTGTTATTTTATTTCAATTAAAATGTGCTCATTCCTAATTTTGTCAGGGGGTGTATTACGTACAGTTCATACACCGTCTCGCTTCGAGGGGATACGAATCTGCGATTCGGTTAAACGCTTGCCAACACTGGCTCTAAACCGTAGCGTCTATCCGCGCGCCGCCGCGCCGTTTTCCGGAATTTTAATCGACGCGCGTATCATCGGGATCGATGGAAAACTCAAAACAAATTGCAAGGCAAAATGTACAATCACGCGAATTATCCGAATTAACGGAACACGCGATGGCAGGGTAGGGTCAAAAGGCCTGGCGAGCCGGGTCGATCGGTGTGGCAGAAGAGATTCAAAGCGATGTAACACATTTTTGTTAGCGTGCGCCGGTCGTAATGGTAACGCATCAATGACAATATGGAAATGCATTTAGCGCGCCTCTGTTGCCGGGCATTATTCTGTTTATTGACACATCAATTTCAAGAATGCAATAAGCGTAAAACATTTAGTTTCGGTAATACGTAGCGGATAAATAAAATATCGCGTGATTATACGCCGAGCGTAATAGCTGTTACTTTGCCCTTTGGACTACGCCGCGTTTATTATTGTATCGATTTCCAGGCGTGCTTCAAGAAGGAAAATTATGTTATATACCTCGGATAGAAGTTATAAACCCGTCGGTGGGGATGAGGGGTGAGGGGCGAGGGTGGTGTGGCTCGGAGGCGAGTAAACAACCGAAGAAAAGTCTGTGGGCGGATTAGCATGGTAGGTGTCGGTGGGATATCATAAAACTAGTTTGTAAAGTACGGGCGCACCCTCCGTTGTACAGAAGGATTTCATTCTAGTACCACGTTGGAACAGGGCCGCCCGGTTCCGAACAGAAATCCGTCCAAGCAGTCTGAAAGAATGGATTAAGGAAAGAAATGTTCGCCGTCACTTCGATTCTCCTTTTATCCGACGTCTTCTGCCGTAACTTCAGGCCCCTCGAACTTTTACTGAATTAAAATCGATAAACGATCATCATTTAGACCCGCATCGTTTGATCGCTTTGCTACCATCGCCGCGTTCCAAAACATCTTGGCCGTTCACCCAGTGAGCTTTTTGCAACTTTACAATGGTGGTTAAAAGTATTCGTAAAACCATTAAAAAGGAATAACTTCGTTAACACCCTGCATTATAGTGTCGAATCAAACCCGTCTGTGAAGATTTCGTATATGTGACAAAATGATAGCACACCTAACATTTTTTTAAAGTTTTGTAGTAAAACTTGATGTACAACATGCTCAATACTGTCCACAATATTCACAGAGACAATGTGCATTCTACGAATGCAAATGTAAAGTTTGCAGTACGGAAACGTGACAAAATAATAGCACAAGCTGATAACTTTATCAAAATCGATTGATGCGTAAAAAAAAAACGAAAGTCATTGAAACTTGTAAGATTCCTTGGATTTGTTACAGTCACAGGTCGAAAATCCCGAAAACTGCACTTTTTACCATCTTTAAACGTTTGTAGCTCATTGCAACCTCAACCGATTTTGATGAAATTTTCAGAATATGTAAAATTTTAATATTCTAAACTCAGTTTTCTAAAAAATGAAGGTCTATTAGGCAAAAAGCCATTAAGGTTTCTTAATACTGAGTACATGCTATAAGGTCTAGAGGGTCTCGTCCGAATAGTGATTTCCGGTATCGTGGAGTTTCCTCGTTAGACATTTATTTCTTTTCCTAATGATTTTAATAAATTGCGAATAAATACAGCGGTATTTTTAAAATACTTTAAAGGTTTTCACTGTTTTGCATTTGATCCACCCATGTTTGTCATAAATGCATAAAATCCATTTATAATTTTTCCCACCAATGGCAAACAAGAATCTGTTCCAGACAGTTCACTCGTCGGCAACACCGCCCACGATCAAAGATCCCCAATTGTCGATGTCGAGACGCATTGAAATTCATTCAGACCGAGATTTTTTCACCTGCCATGGAAGAAGCCGCGTATCGAGGTCAGATATTATTGCGAATGAATGAACTCCCGTTCACATAGTCCGACGTCGACGTTTCTCAGACCGTCGTGTTGCGCATCCCCCGTTGTTTGTACTCGATAATTTCTTATCGTCGTTGTCCAAACCGATCAGCAGCACTTCTGCGATTATCGAACCGATGAATTACAGTCGGAATTGTAAGGACTGCAGGAGGAGCTTTTATATTATTCAATGTCCTTGTCAGAAATGACGAATTTGCACGGTGTTCAACAGGCTAGTTCCGCCCGTTTCCTCCGGGTCTTGCTGAACAAACCACGCACGAAGTCAACACGATGTACGCTCATTTACTTATTCCTATTCGACTGTCAGTGTCGTCGTCGCAGAAAATATGCAGGAGTGTGTTACGCGTGCTGTGCACCGAGTAAACGCAAGTGTACGTATTCGGTGTCTCTCTACCTCTCTCCTTCTCTCTCTCTCTCTCTTCTCCTCTTCCTCTCTCTTTCATTCTCTCGGGCTCTCTCACTCTCTCTTTCTCTCTACCGTGGCATTGTGCTTCGGTTCTCGATCCCTCTTCCGAGCCCTTACCACAAGCCACAGCCCACTACACTTTTGCACGAACACGCGCACGTTCATTATCAACGTACAACGTCGTATAACCATATTTACGTAGCCCCAGCGGTCACCCACACGGGCGCTCCGTGCAATGAGGTTGCAAAGAAACGACTCGTGCACAGAAACGAAGAGCTATTTGTCGTTGTACACACAAGAAGCATGATGAGAGGGGGTAGGCGAAGGAGGTAGGAAGGGCGAAACGAGACGTCGAGAAACCATAAATGCAATTGGAAACCTTTAGCTGATATATTCGTACAATTTCCTGTGGCCAGCCGGTAGACGAAACGGAAGTTGTGTGTCACATGAAATCATAAGAAATTCACCATTAACAATTTCATTTCGTTGCCGTTGGTGAACAGAATTACGGGATCCCTCTATCTCTCCGTTTCTCTCTCTCTCTCTCTCTCTCTCTCTCTCTCTCTCTCTCTCTCTCTCTCTCTCTCTCTCTCTCTCTCTCTCTCTTTTTTTTTTCTTTCTTTCTTCCCTCTCTGACCTAACATGCTCGCGCTCTGTTACACCTTCGTTGTAATTGCCCCGGCACGTGATTAATCGTTTATTTAAAACAGGTACGTGAAAGGCTGCTTTCTTCTGCGGGCCGAACTATCGTACAAGGCGCATCTACATAATTTTCTCATAAATCACGCGACAGGGAAAATACCGGGAGCGTTTAAAACGACTTCTGCGTACGCGCGCGAAATTGCTCGGTTTCTTATCGCGTGACTAATAATGAACCACTGACGGTCGGTCGTCTTCGACTCCTCAATTATTCCCCTCGTAATTGGAGCAAATACAGTGTTACCAGTGGGACTCGATGACACGATGCTGGAAAAAATTGATAATTCTTTCTCAATCGCTGCGGTACCAGACGGAAACGTATCAAAGAGAACAAGGCGACACAGTGTTGCCTTGATGCAGGATAGAACGTTCGTAGTATGTCTTTAAGATGTATGAAATATAAAATTCCGTATTTGGAAGGCACGTCAGCGTGACGCGAGTTAAGTCGCTTCTGTAAAGAGCATTACCCATTCTTGAAGTATACCTCGGCGGAATCATCTACATACTACCGCACTCGTAAAACGACTATATATCTAACTTGCACCACGCCGGCGAACACGAACCCCCTGAAAACCTGTAAAACACGCGAACCGTCCGGATAATCATTCTTCCGACGGAACGACTAGTTCCTGAGTTACGTCTCGTCAAAGATAAAAAAGGAACTGGTTAATGGGATAGGACGGTCTTATCTCGAGCGCATGGAACCTTCACAGCACTGTATCTCTACGCGGTACGACAATGTTCCTTCGGAATCCTTGTGGTAATTATGTGGCAGAAATATCACTCCGCCGATACCTGTTTACTTTCACATAGTTTTTTTCCGTTTTCCTAGAGTAATCATATATTCTCTCTGCTTAGAATGCATTTTCATCAAAGCGCGAACAACCTGGGATGTTTAGAATGTTGTTTAACACTAAAACCAACGGGCACTAAAATTGTCCAGTTTCAATTGCTTCATAGTAAGGCAAGGAGCTAAAGAAAATCATGTTGTATTCCAAATATTCTTTACTACTTAGAAATGATTTTTGTGTGGGTGAAGTAGAGGACGACATTTAGAAGTGAATGTTCATCAATCGACAGTATCAAAGGACGTTGTACAAGCAAATGACACTTGTACACGAACATCGACTTTTGTATATTTCTTCTGCTTCGTACAATCAGTATAATAGTTTAGCAAGTCAAACAGTTAGTCAATACAGTCAGTGGATTTAATTATTAGTTTCTGTAATTTACTGTATGTACAATAGTCTGTTGTTTCAATAGTAATGTTAGTAGATTAACTGACATGTATTCACACACGTTGAAGCGACTTCATCCCCATTAAATCACGGTTTTACTATACGGAATGCGATGATTTTACCACATATTATGAGTATAAAAATATAGGGTGACATTTAATCCCATGTCTTGAAATGACGTCTCAGAGACGTCATGGGTTTTGTACGCCAAACTTGATTATTTTTAACCATCTATCATATACTAACTCGTGTAACAGCAATTTAACCATTCCACATTGATTTTGAAGCAATAGAAATTATTTTATTTTCTATCAATGTATATTTAAAATGTCAAACGAAATGAAATTGTAGTGTGTTTTAATGCGATACCTTGGAATTAAACTGTAAGGCGTGTGGAGTTAAAGAAAACCATGTAGCCTTCCAAATCTTCTTTACTACTTTGATCACAGAAAGCCATTTATATAAAATATTGCGGATCATTATACCCAGAGTTGGGCAATTTTGTCTCAATTGAGGCAAAACCGTCCCCACCGTAGCGCTAACTGTTCCCTTCCAGCAAGCGCCGTACGGTGGAGCAACGAAGACACGGGATATCAGTGAACGCGACGAACGTGCGCGCTGTATGAAAAAGAGGTTGGTGGGGGAAGCAAGCGTTTGAGGAGCCCCAACCGTGCCCAGGCCTGGTTATACTAAATAACTTTTGTGGGGACGCTATTTTGATAGCTTCAATGTCTCACGAGATATTCCACTGTTCGTAATTAAATGTAATATTCTGTATACAAAGAAAGGCTATGAGGAAAACACAGAAAATTATAGAATTTTTCATACTCCTAATGAACATATTGAAATCGGTGTTGCAAGCTCCGCAAGGAAGCTGTTACGTAGCACAGATAGTATGTAACCTTACTGCTTTATATCGGTATAATTAATCGTTTCTATTATAAAAGTATGCAGATGACAATTTGTAGCACAGAACCTACATAGATTGTTTGTGAAAAAAGACACAGACCATGTTCTGATAAAAAAAAACAATCCTGTAGCAACGTGAGAAAGCCGAATTTGAAGTACGACTGCTTAACGTGTCTGTTTACTATAGGCCATTTCTACTTACACTAAAAAAAACGTTTGGTCCAATATTGAAAAAATGATTTCTTTTTAAAGAGTGTCCACTTAATTTTGTCCTCAACTGTATGTCCAAGATTTTTTCCGTGCTCGTAGGGTAAATAGACATAAGTAAGAATGAACTGCAATTTGTTACATTATTAAGTCACGATTCTTTCGAAATATTCGAATACGCATTTAATGTGTTTAACAATTTACTCTGTTTTCTAGACTGTTCAAGTGGTGAAAGGTCGTATAAATGAAGCTCGATTTTTCTTCAAACTGTCGTTATTTGAAAAATTATTGTTCGAAATCAATATACGAAGTCCACACGGAAACTGCATTTATGTAGATTATAAATCAACTTTAATTTTTGATTTTGCACCATCCGCTCATCAGGTAGAAAAATGTTTTTGTAGCCGACAATATCTATTTTCTTGCAAAACAGTTATTGAGAAACCGCTGAAGGCAAACCATTTGAGTATTAAGCCTTCAAAAAAGCTTTAAACCATTTCTGACAATGTAATACTTATTATCAGTCTGCAAATTGTATACTTGATAACAAACAACAATAGATCAAATACAAAATTAAAAAGACATTAGAAGAATTTAAGAATGCTATTATATTCTTTTCCACTATTTCAGATCATTAAACGCGAAAATACATTTTCATTAATCTGCAATGTATTACAATTGGCTTGAACAATTTTTGTTTTGCATAAAGATCCACAGTATACTTATAAAACGAAAGTGTAAGCAAATAATAAAAATACTTTTATCACGACTGTACTATGAGATCGGTATGTTTTACTGTAAATATAACGACATGTTTTACCAACCATCGCAGAACGGTCTAGTCGGTCAAAAATCTTCTGACTGTTTCTAACCGCAGTAAAGCATTTCCATGCAGACGCGCAGTTTTTGCATGATACTTGAAACGGCATTTTTTTGTAATAAAATTCTATATATGCGAGTGTTACAATTTTTTACCGCGCACTCGTCGTGTTGCCTGTTTAATGAAGATAAAAGCAAACTTCTTTTTCCATCGAATCGGTATCATAAAAGCCGAAGCAGTTCGGTAGAATAGCGTTTATGGCACACGTTTAAATCGTGTCGTTATTTCTTCCTATGACAGATTTACTGCCGCTCCATATTTTACCATTTCTTGCAGGTATCCATTATACGAAGCGTCTGTACTGGAGCCAGAAACGTAACTTTGTATCCGCAGTGTACGCGTATAATTAGAATATACAATTCAAGACCCTTCCTTTCGACGTACCAAGAAATTTATGCTTTTCAAATAACATTTCATTTCTTTGCGCGTCTCCGTCTCTCTCCAATTTTCCATTTTTATCCCAGCAAGCACCGCGAAGAATGCAATGAAGTCTGTCTTCAAAGGAAAATCACGGACTAGTTTTCTGTCAAGTTACGAGATAATGAAGTTTAAAATCAAACGTTCCGTCTGCGGGCTCCTATTATTATTAACCGTTATTCCCTCTTGGAAAATGCAAAACAAGAACGGCACTCCGCTTTCAGTTTAATAAGCAAGCATCAGAGCTACCGATCGAAGTAACAAATTACATCGAACAGTCGACGTGTCGTCTTGAAACGTGCATTTTATTGTCAGCAAGTTAATCGGAAGCAATTTTATACTCGACCCAACACACTTCGTCATCTTCATGGACCATTAAACTATCCTTTGCTTACAGTAGGCCACAAAAAAGTAATACTCACTGTAAAAGCGTTTTTTTTTCTTCATTTCGAAGCCATACGTTAGTTTCTTTTCAATATTTACAGTGATTAAAGACCGAGCGGGATGTAGGTGTAGGGGAAATCGGATATGGTTGTCACATTTTTCTACTTTACTTTTTCTACAAGTTATAGCTTCCGGAAAGGTTATTTTGACAAGTCTAATACAAACTCTCTACATCAGCATTTGATTAAAAAAATAGTCTTATGGATATTGTCACACATTATTTTCTCATCTAGTCCTATATAATTCAGCAGTGTGTCCGCTGTCGAAACGCATTTGATCATCGGGTAGAAACGACTTCAAGCGAGAAAACGAAAATTCGCAGGTTCCATAAATGTTTCTAGAATTGTTCTTTGCTTATGTCTGAAGTTTCGACGTAACCTCGTACAAGATGCACGACTCGAGGGACTTTTATAATTTTCAGGCGGTCCCTTGGACATTCCGAGGCTGCAGCCAAGAGTTGGAGATCTCCTTGTCCCCCCGCCTGCCCTCGTAACCAAAAATGCTGTTCCGTCTTAGGAAGGCTCGGTTACTCTGTTTTTCATTCCTTCGCCCGGTGCACACCCGTGACAGCGCCCGGTCGCATTGTGAGCACCCTTTTTCCGGTTGTTTCTTATTCACGTATACGCTCACACATCCGCGATACTTTTTCCATCTGTCAGCCATCTCATTCTGGCTCTGACCCATCCACCACCCACGCGACCTTTTCTGTACTCATTTTTACACCGACCCATCCTCTCGCTCTATGAACCGGCAACGCGCAGTTCCCTGGATAGAAAAGAAAAACAACAAGACGAAACAGCGCCGCCTTCGAGTTTAGCTTTTTTCCATTTCGATAATTGAGAAACGTTTGGTGCCACCGTGCGGCTCTCGCGATCCCTTGAATTGTGGCGGCAATCGTACCGTTCATGGACAGCTCTAACAATAAGTCAATCTCTATAGTGCTACTCACGGTATCAACGGAGATTCCAACCAGCACTAAATCTTTCGCCTTTGTGTTCGTTTGCGACAGCAGATATTTTCGGTCCAGGGTAAAACGATATACTCTATACAACACACACAATACAAAATATTGTATGCGCGTATATCGTTTATTATATCGTATATATTATCATGGCGTGTATATATATTCATCCGTCTATAGTTTTTCGCGAGATCGACACGTACCTACTTCAAGGGAGAAACTCGAGTAAACCGCTAAAAACGACGAAATTTTTGAGAAGAGTCCTCGTAGAACACAATGTAAGTGGTCAAAGTAATTCTTAGAGATATTAATTACAATACGGTGTCGAAGAAAGTTTTTTCAAATAATTTAGATAACGTGATACAGAAGAAAAAGGAATTCCTTTTTATAACATAGATTTGTACGGTTTTATATACATGATGTCAACCAGTATAGTTGCGGAGTTTAGAACATTTCGTCTACCAATTCCAACAGAGGAGAAAGCGTGGTCTTTTGCGAACAACTGCACGATTTTTATGCACGAAAACACCACAATTCTATTATCCAATCGTCGATCTCTGTTATCGGAACGGATGAAAGCCAGAAGTGGAAATAGTTGGTGAGCCTCTATTAACGGATATCGTCGACTATCCGAATTTTGTACCCCGACGTGTTCAGATAAACGAAGTTCTATTGTATATCATTCTAAACGCAGTACTTTCGTCTTTTATTTACAATTCAGCCAACAATTAAGGGTACTGATCATCGAGCTTCGACTACAATTGTGAATTGAGCAAGTGAATGTGATCCAAAATTGTATTTGATGGTTTTAAAAAGCCGTGACGAATAACAACAAGTTGTCTCATTGGATTAGTATTGTCTTACGTTAGCATCGATACTTTGTTTACTCGCTATATTTTTCTACGATCGATGCTAATGATAAGACACCAAGAAATAGATCCTAAATTTTTCACATATAGGGCATCCCGAACTTAAACGGCCAAACTACGATGTAGTTTGAGCAAAAGAAGAACAAATGTTACGTAAACATGTCAAAAACGCTTTGTTAGAACGTCCTAAACAAATGTTGTACAAGTGGTATTATTTGATATTCGGAGAGCAATCTCTCCCAAAATAAGAGTGATATAAAAAATGTTCTATATAGAAGTTGCATAGCTACGCTGGGGACAATTTATGCTATTATTTATACAACGTTGAGATGGTTTTTTAAATTGGAACCCATATTTTTTATTGCACATTATTATTGCTGGCATCTCGATGTTTTCGAAACTATCTGAACATAATTTTAGTGCCCTGGAAATATATAAACTCTCAAAGTTGCCACCTACCTACCACTAAACTGAGTTCCACAAGCATATTATGCAAGACATTATAAACAAACTGGAATTAAAATTTATCCAGCAGTGCAAACATTATTCTCATCCACCAGGTGAGATTTTCACAACTTTAACAGGATAAAGGAGGTAACGAGTATTACGAATAAACAGAAGGTTAATTACACAGATCTGAAATTGCTAATGAGCGATAAACTGTTAGAAATGACTATTATGAACTGAAAACATTAAACACGTAGTTCTCTAAACCATGTTATTCGCGAGTGCAGCAAAATTCAACGATTATAATCAATGCTGCTGCTACAATGCATACGCATGTATATAGTGAAATTCATAACAAAATAAACATTATTTGATTTATGATATTAATTACATGAGCAATGTTCAATACATTGTTATGATGAAGTTATGATGCAAATTTTACGTAAAAATCACTGTTTTATTCAAATATCGGTATTGTTATCAACTCAATGTGGGCAAGCATGTTTTTTGCACCATCGATGGACAACCAATGTCGTTTATATCCATGACGAATTTAATTTCAGTTCTAGACATACAAAAATCGAAAAGATTCTGCAATTTGTATAGAAGTCGCCATTTTAATACATAATTGTCGCAACGTCAAAAGTTTAAAGTATTAATGGGCAAAAATAAATCCGAATCCGACCCCGGCAGAGCGGCCGGCCCGCCCTGACCCACGGATACGCGAGGGGCGCCCTGTCGCAGGTTCTGGCTCCTGCCAGGCCACAGATTAATCGGATTGGATCCAAACCTTCTGCATTCTCTTACCTGCAACCTCTAGACTAAATCCTGACCACAGGAACCCGCGGCGGGCCGAATCGGGCCGCGGCAGAGCGGCCGGCCCGCCTCGGCCCGTGATTCCGCCTGAGGCACAGGGCGGCACATTTCGGCCCCGCCCGGGCCTCGGAGGGGTCGGATCGGTTCCTAACCATCCACAACCTCTTACTTGGAACCTTGTGACTCGATTCTGACCACAAGAACCCGCGGCGGGCCGAATCGGGCCGCGGCAGGGCGGCCGGCCCGCCTCGGCCCATGGTTCCGCCTGAGGCACTGTTTGGCACGTTTCGGCCCCGCCCGGACCTCGGAGGGGTCGGATCGGTTCCTAACCATCCACAACCTCTTACTTGGAACCTTGTGACTGGATTCTGACCACAGGAACCCGCGGCGGGCCGAATCGGGCCGCGGCAGGGCGGCCGGCCCGCCTTGGCCCGTGGTTCCACCTGAGGCACAGTTTGGCACGTTTCGGCCCCGCCCGGACCTCGGAGGGGTCGGATCGGTTCCTAACCATCCACAACCTCTTACTTGGAACCTTGTGACTGGATTCTGACCACAGGAACCCGCGGCGGGCCGAATCGGGCCGCGGCAGGGCGGCCGGCCCGCCTCGGCCCGTGGTTCCACCTGAGGCACAGTTTGGCACGTTTCGGCCCCGGCCGGACCTCGGAGGGGTCGGATCGGTTCCTAACCATCCACAACCTCTTACTTGGAACCTTGTGACTCGATTCTGACCACAAGAACCCGCGGCGGGCCGAATCGGGCCGCGGCAGGGCGGCCGGCCCGCCTCGGCCCGTGATTCCGCCTGAGGCACAGGGCGGCACATTTCGGCCCCGCCCGGGCCTCGGAGGGGTCGGATCGGTTCCTAACCATCCACAACCTCTTACTTGGAACCTTGTGACTGGATTCTGACCACAGGAACCCGCGGCGGGCCGAATCGGGCCACGGCAGGACGGCCGGCCCGCCTCGGCCCGTGGTTCCACCTGAGGCACAGTTTGGCACGTTTCGGCCCCGCCCGGACCTCGGAGGGGTCGGATCGGTTCCTAACCATCCACAACCTCTTACTTGGAACCTTGTGACTCGATTCTGACCACAAGAACCCGCGGCGGGCCGAATCGGGCCGCGGCAGGGCGGCCGGCCCGCCTCGGCCCATGGTTCCGCCTGAGGCACTGTTTGGCACGTTTCGGCCCCGCCCGGACCTCGGAGGGGTCGGATCGGTTCCTAACCATCCACAACCTCTTACTTGGAACCTTGTGACTGGATTCTGACCACAGGAACCCGCGGCGGGCCGAATCGGGCCGCGGCAGGGCGGCCGGCCCGCCTCGGCCCGTGGTTCCACCTGAGGCACAGTTTGGCACGTTTCGGCCCCGCCCGGACCTCGGAGGGGTCGGATCGGTTCCTAACCATCCACAACCTCTTACTTGGAACCTTGTGACTGGATTCTGACCACAGGAACCCGCGGCGGGCCGAATCGGGCCGCGGCAGGGCGGCCGGCCCGCCTCGGCCCGTGGTTCCACCTGAGGCACAGTTTGGCACGTTTCGGCCCCGCCCGGACCTCGGAGGGGTCGGATCGGTTCCTAACCATCCACAACCTCTTACTTGGAACCTTGTGACTCGATTCTGACCACAAGAACCCGCGGCGGGCCGAATCGGGCCGCGGCAGGGCGGCCGGCCCGCCTCGGCCCGTGATTCCGCCTGAGGCACAGGGCGGCACATTTCGGCCCCGCCCGGGCCTCGGAGGGGTCGGATCGGTTCCTAACCATCCACAACCTCTTACTTGGAACCTTGTGACTGGATTCTGACCACAGGAACCCGCGGCGGGCCGAATCGGGCCGCGGCAGGGCGGCCGGCCCGCCTCGGCCCGTGGTTCCACCTGAGGCACAGTTTGGCACGTTTCGGCCCCGCCCGGACCTCGGAGGGGTCGGATCGGTTCCTAACCATCCACAACCTCTTACTTGGAACCTTGTGACTCGATTCTGACCACAAGAACCCGCGGCGGGCCGAATCGGGCCGCGGCAGGGCGGCCGGCCCGCCTCGGCCCGTGATTCCGCCTGAGGCACAGGGCGGCACATTTCGGCCCCGCCCGGGCCTCGGAGGGGTCGGATCGGTTCCTAACCATCCACAACCTCTTACTTGGAACCTTGTGACTGGATTCTGACCACAGGAACCCGCGGCGGGCCGAATCGGGCCGCGGCAGGGCGGCCGGCCCGCCTCGGCCCGTGGTTCCACCTGAGGCACAGTTTGGCACGTTTCGGCCCCGCCCGGACCTCGGAGGGGTCGGATCGGTTCCTAACCATCCACAACCTCTTACTTGGAACCTTGTGACTGGATTCTGACCACAGGAACCCGCGGCGGGCCGAATCGGGCCGCGGCAGGGCGGCCGGCCCGCCTCGGCCCGTGGTTCCACCTGAGGCACAGTTTGGCACGTTTCGGCCCCGGCCGGACCTCGGAGGGGTCGGATCGGTTCCTAACCATCCACAACCTCTTACTTGGAACCTTGTGACTCGATTCTGACCACAAGAACCCGCGGCGGGCCGAATCGGGCCGCGGCAGGGCGGCCGGCCCGCCTCGGCCCGTGATTCCGCCTGAGGCACAGGGCGGCACATTTCGGCCCCGCCCGGGCCTCGGAGGGGTCGGATCGGTTCCTAACCATCCACAACCTCTTACTTGGAACCTTGTGACTGGATTCTGACCACAGGAACCCGCGGCGGGCCGAATCGGGCCACGGCAGGACGGCCGGCCCGCCTCGGCCCGTGGTTCCACCTGAGGCACAGTTTGGCACGTTTCGGCCCCGCCCGGACCTCGGAGGGGTCGGATCGGTTCCTAACCATCCACAACCTCTTACTTGGAACCTTGTGACTGGATTCTGACCACAAGAACCCGCGGCGGGCCGAATCGGGCCGCGGCAGGGCGGCCGGCCCGCCTCGGCCCATGGTTCCGCCTGAGGCACTGTTTGGCACGTTTCGGCCCCGCCCGGACCTCGGAGGGGTCGGATCGGTTCCTAACCATCCACAACCTCTTACTTGGAACCTTGTGACTGGATTCTGACCACAGGAACCCGCGGCGGGCCGAATCGGGCCGCGGCAGGGCGGCCGGCCCGCCTCGGCCCGTGGTTCCACCTGAGGCACAGTTTGGCACGTTTCGGCCCCGCCCGGACCTCGGAGGGGTCGGATCGGTTCCTAACCATCCACAACCTCTTACTTGGAACCTTGTGACTCGATTCTGACCACAAGAACCCGCGGCGGGCCGAATCGGGCCGCGGCAGGGCGGCCGGCCCGCCTCGGCCCATGGTTCCGCCTGAGGCACTGTTTGGCACGTTTCGGCCCCGCCCGGACCTCGGAGGGGTCGGATCGGTTCCTAACCTTCCACAACCTCTTACTTCGAACCTTGTGACTGGATTTTGACCACAAGAACCCGCGACGGGCCGAATCGGGCCTCGGCAGGGCGGCCGGCCCGCCTCGGCCCATGATTCCGCCTGAGGCACAGGGCGGCACGTTTCGGCCCCGCCCGGGCCTCGGAGGGGTCGGATCGGTTCCTAACCTTCCACAACCTCTTACTTGAAACCTTGTGACTCGATTCTGACCACAAGAACCCGCGGCGGGCCGAATCGGGCCGCGGCAGAGCGGCCGGCCCGCCTCGGCCCGTGGTTCCGCCTGAGGCACAGGGTGGCACGTTTCGGCCCCGCCCGGGCCTCGGAGGGGTCGGATCGGTTCCTAACCTTTCACAACCTCTTACTTGAAACCTTGTGACTGGATTCTGACCACAAGAACCCGCGGCGGGCCGAATCGGGCCGCGGCAGGGCGGCCGGCCCGCCTCGGCCCATGATTCCGCCTGAGGCACAGGGCGGCACGTTTCGGCCCCGCCCGGGCCTCGGAGGGGTCGGATCGGTTCCTAACCTTCCACAACCCCTTACTTGCAACCTTGGGACTGGATTCTGACCACCAGAACCCGCGGCGGGCCGAATCGGGCCGCGGCAGGGCGGCCGGCCCGCCTCGGCCCATGGTTCCGCCTGAGGCACAGGGTGGCACGTTTCGGCCCCGCCCGGACCTCGGAGGGGTCGGATCGGTTCCTAACCTTCCACAACCCCTTACTTGCAACCTTGGGACTGGATTCTGACCACCAGAACCCGCGGCGGGCCGAATCGGGCCGCGGCAGGGCGGCCGGCCCGCCTCGGCCCATGGTTCCGCCTGAGGCACTGTTTGGCACGTTTCGGCCCCGCCCGGGCCTCGGAGGGGTCGGATCGGTTCCTAACCTTCCACAACCTCTTACTTGAAACCTTGTGACTGGATTCTGACCACAAGAACCCGCGGCGGGCCGAATCGGGCCGCGGCAGGGCGGCCGGCCCGCCTCGGCCCATGGTTCCGCCTGAGGCACAGGGTGGCACGTTTCGGCCCCGCCCGGACCTCGGAGGGGTCGGATCGGTTCCTAACCATCCACAACCTCTTACTTGGAACCTTGTGACTGGATTCTGACCACAAGAACCCGCGGCGGGCCGAATCGGGCCGCGGCAGAGCGGCCGGCCTGCCTCGGCCCGTGTTTCCGCCTCAGGCACAAGGTGGCACGTTTCGGGCCCGCCCGGGCCTCGGAGGGGTCGGATCGGTTCCTAACCTTCCACAATCTCTTACTTCGAACCTTGTGACTGGATTTTGACCACAAGAACCCGCGACGGGCCGAATCGGGCCTCGGCAGGGCGGCCGGCCCGCCTCGGCCCATGATTCCGCCTGAGGCACAGGGCGGCACGTTTCGGCCCCGCCCGGGCCTCGGAGGGGTCGGATCGGTTCCTAACCTTCCACAACCTCTTACTTGAAACCTTGTGACTCGATTCTGACCACAAGAACCCGCGGCGGGCCGAATCGGGCCGCGGCAGAGCGGCCGGCCCGCCTCGGCCCGTGGTTCCGCCTGAGGCACAGGGTGGCACGTTTCGGCCCCGCCCGGGCCTCGGAGGGGTCGGATCGGTTCCTAACCTTTCACAACCTCTTACTTGAAACCTTGTGACTGGATTCTGACCACAAGAACCCGCGGCGGGCCGAATCGGGCCTCGGCAGGGCGGCCGGCCCGCCTCGGCCCATGATTCCGCCTGAGGCACAGGGCGGCACGTTTCGGCCCCGCCCGGGCCTCGGAGGGGTCGGATCGGTTCCTAACCTTCCACAACCCCTTACTTGCAACCTTGGGACTGGATTCTGACCACCAGAACCCGCGGCGGGCCGAATCGGGCCGCGGCAGGGCGGCCGGCCCGCCTCGGCCCATGGTTCCGCCTGAGGCACAGGGTGGCACGTTTCGGCCCCGCCCGGACCTCGGAGGGGTCGGATCGGTTCCTAACCTTCCACAACCCCTTACTTGCAACCTTGGGACTGGATTCTGACCACCAGAACCCGCGGCGGGCCGAATCGGGCCGCGGCAGGGCGGCCGGCCCGCCTCGGCCCATGGTTCCGCCTGAGGCACTGTTTGGCACGTTTCGGCCCCGCCCGGGCCTCGGAGGGGTCGGATCGGTTCCTAACCTTCCACAACCTCTTACTTGAAACCTTGTGACTGGATTCTGACCACAAGAACCCGCGGCGGGCCGAATCGGGCCGCGGCAGGGCGGCCGGCCCGCCTCGGCCCATGGTTCCGCCTGAGGCACAGGGTGGCACGTTTCGGCCCCGCCCGGACCTCGGAGGGGTCGGATCGGTTCCTAACCATCCACAACCTCTTACTTGGAACCTTGTGACTGGATTCTGACCACAAGAACCCGCGGCGGGCCGAATCGGGCCGCGGCAGAGCGGCCGGCCTGCCTCGGCCCGTGTTTCCGCCTCAGGCACAAGGTGGCACGTTTCGGGCCCGCCCGGGCCTCGGAGGGGTCGGATCGGTTCCTAACCTTCCACAATCTCTTACTTGGAACCTTGTGACTGGATTCTGACCACAAGAACCCGCGGCGGGCCGAATCGGGCCGCGGCAGGGCGGCCGGCCCGCCTCGGCCCGTGGTTCCACCTGAGGCACAGTTTGGCACGTTTCGGCCCCGCCCGGACCTCGGAGGGGTCGGATCGGTTCCTAACCATCCACAACCTCTTACTTGGAACCTTGTGACTCGATTCTGACCACAAGAACCCGCGGCGGGCCGAATCGGGCCGCGGCAGGGCGGCCGGCCCGCCTCGGCCCATGGTTCCGCCTGAGGCACTGTTTGGCACGTTTCGGCCCCGCCCGGACCTCGGAGGGGTCGGATCGGTTCCTAACCATCCACAACCTCTTACTTGGAACCTTGTGACTGGATTCTGACCACAGGAACCCGCGGCGGGCCGAATCGGGCCGCGGCAGGGCGGCCGGCCCGCCTCGGCCCGTGGTTCCACCTGAGGCACAGTTTGGCACGTTTCGGCCCCGCCCGGACCTCGGAGGGGTCGGATCGGTTCCTAACCATCCACAACCTCTTACTTGGAACCTTGTGACTCGATTCTGACCACAAGAACCCGCGGCCCGTGATTCCGCCTGAGGCACAGGGCGGCACATTTCGGCCCCGCCCGGGCCTCGGAGGGGTCGGATCGGTTCCTAACCATCCACAACCTCTTACTTGGAACCTTGTGACTGGATTCTGACCACAGGAACCCGCGGCGGGCCGAATCGGGCCGCGGCAGGGCGGCCGGCCCGCCTCGGCCCGTGGTTCCACCTGAGGCACAGGGTGGCACGTTTCGGCCCCGCCCGGACCTCGGAGGGGTCGGATCGGTTCCTAACCATCCACAACCTCTTACTTGGAACCTTGTGACTGGATTCTGACCACAGGAACCCGCGGCGGGCCGAATCGGGCCGCGGCAGGGCGGCCGGCCCGCCTCGGCCCATGGTTCCGCCTGAGGCACAGGGTGGCACGTTTCGGCCCCGCCCGGACCTCGGAGGGGTCGGATCGGTTCCTAACCATCCACAACCTCTTACTTGGAACCTTGTGACTGGATTCTGACCACAAGAACCCGCGGCGGGCCGAATCGGGCCGCGGCAGAGCGGCCGGCCTGCCTCGGCCCGTGTTTCCGCCTCAGGCACAAGGTGGCACGTTTCGGGCCCGCCCGGGCCTCGGAGGGGTCGGATCGGTTCCTAACCTTCCACAATCTCTTACTTGGAACCTTGTGACTGGATTCTGACCACAAGAACCCGCGGCGGGCCGAATCGGGCCGCGGCAGGGCGGCCGGCCCGCCTCGGCCCATGGTTCCGCCTGAGGCACTGTTTGGCACGTTTCGGCCCCGCCCGGACCTCGGAGGGGTCGGATCGGTTCCTAACCATCCACAACCTCTTACTTGGAACCTTGTGACTGGATTCTGACCACAAGAACCCGCGGCGGGCCGAATCGGGCCGCGGCAGGGCGGCCGACCCGCCTCGGCCCATGATTCCGCCTGAGGCACAGGGCGGCACGTTTCGGCCCCGCCCGGACCTCGGAGGGGTCGGATCGGTTCCTAACCTTCCACAACCCCTTACTTGCAACCTTGGGACTGGATTCTGACCACCAGAACCCGCGGCGGGCCGAATCGGGCCGCGGCAGGGCGGCCGGCCCGCCTCGGCCCATGGTTCCGCCTGAGGCACAGGGTGGCACGTTTCGGCCCCGCCCGGGCCTCGGAGGGGTCGGATCGGTTCCTAACCTTCCACAACCCCTTACTTGCAACCTTGGGACTGGATTCTGACCACCAGAACCCGCGGCGGGCCGAATCGGGCCGCGGCAGGGCGGCCGGCTCGCCTCGGCCCATGGTTCCGCCTGAGGCACAGGGTGGCACGTTTCGGCCCCGCCCGGACCTCGGAGGGGTCGGATCGGTTCCTAACCTTCCACAACCCCTTACTTGCAACCTTGGGACTGGATTCTGACCACCAGAACCCGCGGCGGGCCGAATCGGGCCGCGGCAGGGCGGCCGGCCCGCCTCGGCCCATGGTTCCGCCTGAGGCACAGGGTGGCACGTTTCGGCCCCGCCCGGACCTCGGAGGGGTCGGATCGGTTCCTAACCATCCACAACCTCTTACTTGGAACCTTGTGACTGGATTCTGACCACAGGAACCCGCGGCGGGCCGAATCGGGCCGCGGCAGGGCGGCCGGCCCGCCTCGGCCCGTGGTTCCACCTGAGGCACAGTTTGGCACGTTTCGGCCCCGCCCGGACCTCGGAGGGGTCGGATCGGTTCCTAACCATCCACAACCTCTTACTTGGAACCTTGTGACTCGATTCTGACCACAAGAACCCGCGGCGGGCCGAATCGGGCCGCGGCAGGGCGGCCGGCCCGCCTCGGCCCATGGTTCCGCCTGAGGCACTGTTTGGCACGTTTCGGCCCCGCCCGGACCTCGGAGGGGTCGGATCGGTTCCTAACCTTCCACAACCTCTTACTTCGAACCTTGTGACTGGATTTTGACCACAAGAACCCGCGACGGGCCGAATCGGGCCTCGGCAGGGCGGCCGGCCCGCCTCGGCCCATGATTCCGCCTGAGGCACAGGGCGGCACGTTTCGGCCCCGCCCGGGCCTCGGAGGGGTCGGATCGGTTCCTAACCTTCCACAACCTCTTACTTGAAACCTTGTGACTCGATTCTGACCACAAGAACCCGCGGCGGGCCGAATCGGGCCGCGGCAGAGCGGCCGGCCCGCCTCGGCCCGTGGTTCCGCCTGAGGCACAGGGTGGCACGTTTCGGCCCCGCCCGGGCCTCGGAGGGGTCGGATCGGTTCCTAACCTTCCACAACCTCTTACTTGAAACCTTGTGACTGGATTCTGACCACAAGAACCCGCGGCGGGCCGAATCGGGCCTCGGCAGGGCGGCCGGCCCGCCTCGGCCCATGATTCCGCCTGAGGCACAGGGCGGCACGTTTCGGCCCCGCCCGGGCCTCGGAGGGGTCGGATCGGTTCCTAACCTTCCACAACCCCTTACTTGCAACCTTGGGACTGGATTCTGACCACCAGAACCCGCGGCGGGCCGAATCGGGCCGCGGCAGGGCGGCCGGCCCGCCTCGGCCCATGGTTCCGCCTGAGGCACAGGGTGGCACGTTTCGGCCCCGCCCGGGCCTCGGAGGGGTCGGATCGGTTCCTAACCTTCCACAACCCCTTACTTGCAACCTTGGGACTGGATTCTGACCACCAGAACCCGCGGCGGGCCGAATCGGGCCGCGGCAGGGCGGCCGGCCCGCCTCGGCCCATGGTTCCGCCTGAGGCACTGTTTGGCACGTTTCGGCCCCGCCCGGGCCTCGGAGGGGTCGGATCGGTTCCTAACCTTCCACAACCTCTTACTTGAAACCTTGTGACTGGATTCTGACCACAAGAACCCGCGGCGGGCCGAATCGGGCCGCGGCAGGGCGGCCGGCCCGCCTCGGCCCATGGTTCCGCCTGAGGCACAGGGTGGCACGTTTCGGCCCCGCCCGGACCTCGGAGGGGTCGGATCGGTTCCTAACCATCCACAACCTCTTACTTGGAACCTTGTGACTGGATTCTGACCACAAGAACCCGCGGCGGGCCGAATCGGGCCGCGGCAGAGCGGCCGGCCTGCCTCGGCCCGTGTTTCCGCCTCAGGCACAAGGTGGCACGTTTCGGGCCCGCCCGGGCCTCGGAGGGGTCGGATCGGTTCCTAACCTTCCACAATCTCTTACTTGGAACCTTGTGACTGGATTCTGACCACAAGAACCCGCGGCGGGCCGAATCGGGCCGCGGCAGGGCGGCCGGCCCGCCTCGGCCCGTGGTTCCACCTGAGGCACAGTTTGGCACGTTTCGGCCCCGCCCGGACCTCGGAGGGGTCGGATCGGTTCCTAACCATCCACAACCTCTTACTTGGAACCTTGTGACTCGATTCTGACCACAAGAACCCGCGGCGGGCCGAATCGGGCCGCGGCAGGGCGGCCGGCCCGCCTCGGCCCATGGTTCCGCCTGAGGCACTGTTTGGCACGTTTCGGCCCCGCCCGGACCTCGGAGGGGTCGGATCGGTTCCTAACCATCCACAACCTCTTACTTGGAACCTTGTGACTGGATTCTGACCACAAGAACCCGCGGCGGGCCGAATCGGGCCGCGGCAGGGCGGCCGGCCCGCCTCGGCCCGTGGTTCCGCCTGAGGCACAGTTTGGCACGTTTCGGCCCCGCCCGGACCTCGGAGGGGTCGGATCGGTTCCTAACCATCCACAACCTCTTACTTGGAACCTTGTGACTCGATTCTGACCACAAGAACCCGCGGCGGAATCACGGGCCGAGGCGGGCCGGCCGCCCTGCCGCGGCCCGTGATTCCGCCTGAGGCACAGGGCGGCACATTTCGGCCCCGCCCGGGCCTCGGAGGGGTCGGATCGGTTCCTAACCATCCACAACCTCTTACTTGGAACCTTGTGACTGGATTCTGACCACAAGAACCCGCGGCGGGCCGAATCGGGCCGCGGCAGGGCGGCCGGCCCGCCTCGGCCCGTGGTTCCACCTGAGGCACAGTTTGGCACGTTTCGGCCCCGCCCGGACCTCGGAGGGGTCGGATCGGTTCCTAACCATCCACAACCTCTTACTTGGAACCTTGTGACTGGATTCTGACCACAGGAACCCGCGGCGGGCCGAATCGGGCCGCGGCAGGGCGGCCGGCCCGCCTCGGCCCATGGTTCCGCCTGAGGCACAGGGTGGCACGTTTCGGCCCCGCCCGGACCTCGGAGGGGTCGGATCGGTTCCTAACCATCCACAACCTCTTACTTGGAACCTTGTGACTGGATTCTGACCACAAGAACCCGCGGCGGGCCGAATCGGGCCGCGGCAGAGCGGCCGGCCTGCCTCGGCCCGTGTTTCCGCCTCAGGCACAAGGTGGCACGTTTCGGGCCCGCCCGGGCCTCGGAGGGGTCGGATCGGTTCCTAACCTTCCACAATCTCTTACTTGGAACCTTGTGACTGGATTCTGACCACAAGAACCCGCGGCGGGCCGAATCGGGCCGCGGCAGGGCGGCCGGCCCGCCTCGGCCCATGGTTCCGCCTGAGGCACTGTTTGGCACGTTTCGGCCCCGCCCGGACCTCGGAGGGGTCGGATCGGTTCCTAACCATCCACAACCTCTTACTTGGAACCTTGTGACTGGATTCTGACCACAAGAACCCGCGGCGGGCCGAATCGGGCCGCGGCAGGGCGGCCGACCCGCCTCGGCCCATGATTCCGCCTGAGGCACAGGGCGGCACGTTTCGGCCCCGCCCGGACCTCGGAGGGGTCGGATCGGTTCCTAACCTTCCACAACCCCTTACTTGCAACCTTGGGACTGGATTCTGACCACCAGAACCCGCGGCGGGCCGAATCGGGCCGCGGCAGGGCGGCCGGCCCGCCTCGGCCCATGGTTCCGCCTGAGGCACAGGGTGGCACGTTTCGGCCCCGCCCGGGCCTCGGAGGGGTCGGATCGGTTCCTAACCTTCCACAACCCCTTACTTGCAACCTTGGGACTGGATTCTGACCACCAGAACCCGCGGCGGGCCGAATCGGGCCGCGGCAGGGCGGCCGGCTCGCCTCGGCCCATGGTTCCGCCTGAGGCACAGGGTGGCACGTTTCGGCCCCGCCCGGACCTCGGAGGGGTCGGATCGGTTCCTAACCTTCCACAACCCCTTACTTGCAACCTTGGGACTGGATTCTGACCACCAGAACCCGCGGCGGGCCGAATCGGGCCGCGGCAGGGCGGCCGGCCCGCCTCGGCCCGTGGTTCCGCCTGAGGCACAGGGTGGCACGTTTCGGCCCCGCCCGGACCTCGGAGGGGTCGGATCGGTTCCTAACCATCCACAACCTCTTACTTGGAACCTTGTGACTGGATTCTGACCACAAGAACCCGCGGCGGGCCGAATCGGGCCGCGGCAGGGCGGCCGACCCGCCTCGGCCCATGATTCCGCCTGAGGCACAGGGCGGCACGTTTCGGCCCCGCCCGGACCTCGGAGGGGTCGGATCGGTTCCTAACCTTCCACAACCCCTTACTTGCAACCTTGGGACTGGATTCTGACCACCAGAACCCGCGGCGGGCCGAATCGGGCCGCGGCAGGGCGGCCGGCCCGCCTCGGCCCATGGTTCCGCCTGAGGCACAGGGTGGCACGTTTCGGCCCCGCCCGGGCCTCGGAGGGGTCGGATCGGTTCCTAACCTTCCACAACCCCTTACTTGCAACCTTGGGACTGGATTCTGACCACCAGAACCCGCGGCGGGCCGAATCGGGCCGCGGCAGGGCGGCCGGCTCGCCTCGGCCCATGGTTCCGCCTGAGGCACAGGGTGGCACGTTTCGGCCCCGCCCGGACCTCGGAGGGGTCGGATCGGTTCCTAACCTTCCACAACCCCTTACTTGCAACCTTGGGACTGGATTCTGACCACCAGAACCCGCGGCGGGCCGAATCGGCCGCGGCAGGGCGGCCGGCCCGCCTCGGCCCATGGTTCCGCCTGAGGCACAGGGTGGCACGTTTCGGCCCCGCCCGGGCCTCGGAGGGGTCGGATCGGTTCCTAACCTTCCACAACCTCTTACTTGAAACCTTGTGACTGGATTCTGACCACAAGAACCCGCGGCGGGCCGAATCGGGCCGCGGCAGGGCGGCCGGCCCGCCTCGGCCCATGGTTCCGCCTGAGGCACAGGGTGGCACGTTTCGGCCCCGCCCGGACCTCGGAGGGGTCGGATCGGTTCCTAACCTTCCACAACCCCTTACTTGCAACCTTGGGACTGGATTCTGACCACCAGAACCCGCGGCGGGCCGAATCGGGCCGCGGCAGGGCGGCCGGCCCGCCTCGGCCCATGGTTCCGCCTGAGGCACAGGGTGGCACGTTTCGGCCCCGCCCGGACCTCGGAGGGGTCGGATCGGTTCCTAACCTTCCACAACCTCTTACTTGGAACCTTGTGACTGGATTCTGACCACAAGAACCCGCGGCGGGCCGAATCGGGCCGCGGCAGGGCGGCCGGCCCGCCTCGGCCCGTGTTTCCGCCTCAGGCACAAGGTGGCACGTTTCGGGCCCGCCCGGGCCTCGGAGGGGTCGGATCGGTTCCTAACCTTCCACAATCTCTTACTTGGAACCTTGTGACTGGATTCTGACCACAAGAACCCGCGGCGGGCCGAATCGGGCCGCGGCAGGGCGGCCGGCCCGCCTCGGCCCATGATTCCGCCTGAGGCACAGGGCGGCACGTTTCGGCCCCGCCCGGGCCTCGGAGGGGTCGGATCGGTTCCTAACCTTCCACAACCTCTTACTTGAAACCTTGTGACTGGATTCTGACCACAAGAACCCGCGGCGGGCCGAATCGGGCCGCGGCAGGGCGGCCGGCCCGCCTCGGCCCATGGTTCCGCCTGAGGCACAGGGTGGCACGTTTCGGCCCCGCCCGGACCTCGGAGGGGTCGGATCGGTTCCTAACCTTCCACAACCCCTTACTTGCAACCTTGGGACTGGATTCTGACCACCAGAACCCGCGGCGGGCCGAATCGGGCCGCGGCAGGGCGGCCGGCCCGCCTCGGCCCATGGTTCCGCCTGAGGCACAGGGTGGCACGTTTCGGCCCCGCCCGGACCTCGGAGGGGTCGGATCGGTTCCTAACCATCCACAACCTCTTACTTGGAACCTTGTGACTGGATTCTGACCACAAGAACCCGCGGCGGGCCGAATCGGGCCGCGGCAGGGCGGCCGGCCCGCCTCGGCCCATGGTTCCGCCTGAGGCACAGGGTGGCACGTTTCGGCCCCGCCCGGACCTCGGAGGGGTCGGATCGGTTCCTAACCATCCACAACCTCTTACTTGGAACCTTGTGACTGGATTCTGACCACAAGAACCCGCGGCGGGCCGAATCGGGCCGCGGCAGGGCGGCCGGCCCGCCTCGGCCCGTGTTTCCGCCTCAGGCACAAGGTGGCACGTTTCGGGCCCGCCCGGGCCTCGGAGGGGTCGGATCGGTTCCTAACCTTCCACAATCTCTTACTTGGAACCTTGTGACTGGATTCTGACCACAAGAACCCGCGGCGGGCCGAATCGGGCCGCGGCAGGGCGGCCGGCCCGCCTCGGCCCATGGTTCCGCCTGAGGCACAGGGTGGCACGTTTCGGCCCCGCCCGGACCTCGGAGGGGTCGGATCGGTTCCTAACCTTCCACAACCCCTTACTTGCAACCTTGGGACTGGATTCTGACCACCAGAACCCGCGGCGGGCCGAATCGGGCCGCGGCAGGGCGGCCGGCCCGCCTCGGCCCATGGTTCCGCCTGAGGCACAGGGTGGCACGTTTCGGCCCCGCCCGGACCTCGGAGGGGTCGGATCGGTTCCTAACCATCCACAACCTCTTACTTGGAACCTTGTGACTGGATTCTGACCACAAGAACCCGCGGCGGGCCGAATCGGGCCGCGGCAGGGCGGCCGACCCGCCTCGGCCCATGATTCCGCCTGAGGCACAGGGCGGCACGTTTCGGCCCCGCCCGGACCTCGGAGGGGTCGGATCGGTTCCTAACCTTCCACAACCCCTTACTTGCAACCTTGTGACTGGATTCTGACCACCAGAACCCGCGGCGGGCCGAATCGGGCCGCGGCAGGGCGGCCGGCCCGCCTCGGCCCATGGTTCCGCCTGAGGCACAGGGTGGCACGTTTCGGCCCCGCCCGGGCCTCGGAGGGGTCGGATCGGTTCCTAACCTTCCACAACCCCTTACTTGCAACCTTGGGACTGGATTCTGACCACCAGAACCCGCGGCGGGCCGAATCGGGCCGCGGCAGGGCGGCCGGCTCGCCTCGGCCCATGGTTCCGCCTGAGGCACAGGGTGGCACGTTTCGGCCCCGCCCGGACCTCGGAGGGGTCGGATCGGTTCCTAACCTTCCACAACCCCTTACTTGCAACCTTGGGACTGGATTCTGACCACCAGAACCCGCGGCGGGCCGAATCGGGCCGCGGCAGGGCGGCCGGCCCGCCTCGGCCCATGGTTCCGCCTGAGGCACAGGGTGGCACGTTTCGGCCCCGCCCGGACCTCGGAGGGGTCGGATCGGTTCCTAACCATCCACAACCTCTTACTTGGAACCTTGTGACTGGATTCTGACCACAAGAACCCGCGGCGGGCCGAATCGGGCCGCGGCAGGGCGGCCGGCCCGCCTCGGCCCATGATTCCGCCTGAGGCACAGGGCGGCACGTTTCGGCCCCGCCCGGACCTCGGAGGGGTCGGATCGGTTCCTAACCTTCCACAACCTCTTACTTGCAACCTTGGGACTGGATTCTGACCACCAGAACCCGCGGCGGGCCGAATCGGGCCGCGGCAGGGCGGCCGGCCCGCCTCGGCCCATGGTTCCGCCTGAGGCACAGGGCGGCACGTTTCGGCCCCGCCCGGGCCTCGGAGGGGTCGGATCGGTTCCTAACCTTCCACAACCCCTTACTTGCAACCTTGGGACTGGATTCTGACCACCAGAACCCGCGGCGGGCCGAATCGGGCCGCGGCAGGGCGGCCGGCTCGCCTCGGCCCATGGTTCCGCCTGAGGCACAGGGTGGCACGTTTCGGCCCCGCCCGGACCTCGGAGGGGTCGGATCGGTTCCTAACCTTCCACAACCCCTTACTTGCAACCTTGGGACTGGATTCTGACCACCAGAACCCGCGGCGGGCCGAATCGGCCGCGGCAGGGCGGCCGGCCCGCCTCGGCCCATGGTTCCGCCTGAGGCACAGGGTGGCACGTTTCGGCCCCGCCCGGGCCTCGGAGGGGTCGGATCGGTTCCTAACCTTCCACAACCTCTTACTTGAAACCTTGTGACTGGATTCTGACCACAAGAACCCGCGGCGGGCCGAATCGGGCCGCGGCAGGGCGGCCGGCCCGCCTCGGCCCATGGTTCCGCCTGAGGCACAGGGTGGCACGTTTCGGCCCCGCCCGGACCTCGGAGGGGTCGGATCGGTTCCTAACCTTCCACAACCCCTTACTTGCAACCTTGGGACTGGATTCTGACCACCAGAACCCGCGGCGGGCCGAATCGGGCCGCGGCAGGGCGGCCGGCCCGCCTCGGCCCATGGTTCCGCCTGAGGCACAGGGTGGCACGTTTCGGCCCCGCCCGGACCTCGGAGGGGTCGGATCGGTTCCTAACCATCCACAACCTCTTACTTGGAACCTTGTGACTGGATTCTGACCACAAGAACCCGCGGCGGGCCGAATCGGGCCGCGGCAGGGCGGCCGACCCGCCTCGGCCCATGATTCCGCCTGAGGCACAGGGCGGCACGTTTCGGCCCCGCCCGGACCTCGGAGGGGTCGGATCGGTTCCTAACCTTCCACAACCCCTTACTTGCAACCTTGGGACTGGATTCTGACCACCAGAACCCGCGGCGGGCCGAATCGGGCCGCGGCAGGGCGGCCGGCCCGCCTCGGCCCATGGTTCCGCCTGAGGCACAGGGTGGCACGTTTCGGCCCCGCCCGGGCCTCGGAGGGGTCGGATCGGTTCCTAACCTTCCACAACCCCTTACTTGCAACCTTGGGACTGGATTCTGACCACCAGAACCCGCGGCGGGCCGAATCGGGCCGCGGCAGGGCGGCCGGCCCGCCTCGGCCCATGGTTCCGCCTGAGGCACAGGGTGGCACGTTTCGGCCCCGCCCGGGCCTCGGAGGGGTCGGATCGGTTCCTAACCTTCCACAACCTCTTACTTGAAACCTTGTGACTGGATTCTGACCACAAGAACCCGCGGCGGGCCGAATCGGGCCGCGGCAGGGCGGCCGGCCCGCCTCGGCCCATGGTTCCGCCTGAGGCACAGGGTGGCACGTTTCGGCCCCGCCCGGACCTCGGAGGGGTCGGATCGGTTCCTAACCTTCCACAACCCCTTACTTGCAACCTTGGGACTGGATTCTGACCACCAGAACCCGCGGCGGGCCGAATCGGGCCGCGGCAGGGCGGCCGGCCCGCCTCGGCCCATGGTTCCGCCTGAGGCACAGAGTGGCACGTTTCGGCCCCGCCCGGACCTCGGAGGGGTCGGATCGGTTCCTAACCATCCACAACCTCTTACTTGGAACCTTGTGACTGGATTCTGACCACAAGAACCCGCGGCGGGCCGAATCGGGCCGCGGCAGGGCGGCCGGCCCGCCTCGGCCCATGGTTCCGCCTGAGGCACAGGGTGGCACGTTTCGGCCCCGCCCGGACCTCGGAGGGGTCGGATCGGTTCCTAACCTTCCACAACCTCTTACTTGGAACCTTGTGACTGGATTCTGACCACAAGAACCCGCGGCGGGCCGAATCGGGCCGCGGCAGGGCGGCCGGCCCGCCTCGGCCCGTGTTTCCGCCTCAGGCACAAGGTGGCACGTTTCGGGCCCGCCCGGGCCTCGGAGGGGTCGGATCGGTTCCTAACCTTCCACAATCTCTTACTTGGAACCTTGTGACTGGATTCTGACCACAAGAACCCGCGGCGGGCCGAATCGGGCCGCGGCAGGGCGGCCGGCCCGCCTCGGCCCATGATTCCGCCTGAGGCACAGGGCGGCACGTTTCGGCCCCGCCCGGGCCTCGGAGGGGTCGGATCGGTTCCTAACCTTCCACAACCTCTTACTTGAAACCTTGTGACTGGATTCTGACCACAAGAACCCGCGGCGGGCCGAATCGGGCCGCGGCAGGGCGGCCGGCCCGCCTCGGCCCATGGTTCCGCCTGAGGCACAGGGTGGCACGTTTCGGCCCCGCCCGGACCTCGGAGGGGTCGGATCGGTTCCTAACCTTCCACAACCCCTTACTTGCAACCTTGGGACTGGATTCTGACCACCAGAACCCGCGGCGGGCCGAATCGGGCCGCGGCAGGGCGGCCGGCCCGCCTCGGCCCATGGTTCCGCCTGAGGCACAGGGTGGCACGTTTCGGCCCCGCCCGGACCTCGGAGGGGTCGGATCGGTTCCTAACCATCCACAACCTCTTACTTGGAACCTTGTGACTGGATTCTGACCACAAGAACCCGCGGCGGGCCGAATCGGGCCGCGGCAGGGCGGCCGGCCCGCCTCGGCTCGTGTTTCCGCCTCAGGCTCAAGGTGGCACGTTTCGGGCCCGCCCGGGCCTCGGAGTGGTCGGATCGGTTCCTAACCTTCCACAATCTCTTACTTGGAACCTTGTGACTGGATTCTGACCACAAGAACCCGCGGCGGGCCGAATCGGGCCGCGGCAGGGCGGCCGGCCCGCCTCGGCCCATGGTTCCGCCTGAGGCACAGGGTGGCACGTTTCGGCCCCGCCCGGACCTCGGAGGGGTCGGATCGGTTCCTAACCATCCACAACCTCTTACTTGGAACCTTGTGACTGGATTCTGACCACAAGAACCCGCGGCGGGCCGAATCGGGCCGCGGCAGAGCGGCCGGCCTGCCTCGGCCCGTGGTTCCGCCTGAGGCACAGGGTGGCACGTTTCGGCCCCGCCCGGGCCTCGGAGGGGTCGGATCGGTTCCTAACCTTCCACAACCTCTTACTTGGAACCTTGTGACTGGATTCTGACCACAAGAACCCGCGGCGGGCCGAATCGGGCCGCGGCAGGGCGGCCGGCCCGCCTCGGCCCATGATTCCGCCTGAGGCACATGGCGGCACGTTTCGGCCCCGCCCGGGCCTCGGAGGGGTCGGATCGGTTCCTAACCTTGCACAACCTCTTACTTGAAACCTTGTGACTGGATTCTGACCACAAGAACCCGCGGCGGGCCGAATCGGGCCGCGGCAGGGCGGCCGGCCCGCCTCGGCCCATGGTTCCACCTGAGGCACAGTTTGGCACGTTTCGGCCTCGCCCGGGCCTCGGAGGGGTCGGATCGGTTCCTAACCTTCCACAACCTCTTACTTCGAACCTTGTGACTGGATTTTGACCACAAGAACCCGCGGCGGGCCGAATCGGGCCTCGGCAGGGCGGCCGGCCCGCCTCGGCCCATGATTCCGCCTGAGGCACAGGGCGGCACGTTTCGGGCCCGCCCGGGCCTCGGAGGGGTCGGATCGGTTCCTAACCATCCACAACCTCTTACTTGGAACCTTGTGACTGGATTCTGACCACAAGAACCCGCGGCGGGCCGAATCGGGTCGCGGCAGAGCGGCCGGCCCGCCTCGGCCCATGATTCCGCCTGAGGCACAGGGTGGCACGTTTCGGCCCCGCCCGGGCCTCGGAGGGGTCGGATCGGTTCCTAACCTTCCACAACCTCTTACTTGGAACCTTGTGACTGGATTCTGACCACAAGAACCCGCGGCGGGCCGAATTGGGCCGCGGCAGAGCGGCCGGCCCGCCTCGGCCCGTGGTTCCACCTGAGGCACAGTTTGGCACGTTTCGGCCCCGCCCGGACCTCGGAGGGGTCGGATCGGTTCCTAACCTTCCACAATCTCTTACTTGGAACCTTGTGACTGGATTCTGACCACAAGAACCCGCGGCGGGCCGAATCGGGCCGCGGCAGGGCGGCCGGCCCGCCTCGGCCCGTGGTTCCACCTGAGGCACAGTTTGGCACGTTTCGGCCCCGCCCGGGCCTCGGAGGGGTCGGATCGGTTCCTAACCTTCCACAACCTCTTACTTGGAACCTTGTGACTGGATTCTGACCACAAGAACCCGCGGCGGGCCGAATCGGGCCGCGGCAGAGCGGCCGGCTCGCCTCGACCCACAGATATGCGTGGGGCGCCCTGTGGCACGTTCTGGCTCCTGCCAGGCGTCAGGGTGGCCGGAACTGTAGTCGAATACCCTTTGTATGGGACGCAGAAATTTACGGATTTACAATATATGGTTTTCTATAATATCCTATAGTATCATCTACAGAATGTATGTAGAATATGTAGATACTTGATAATATACGTTCATATAACCCATAGTACTGGGGACGCCCTGCTCCGGGACTGTCGGGGAAGGGGACGAACAGGGTACTCCCTATTCGGCGTCGCGGCGGTCGTGGAGCAGGGGACGCCCCGCTCGAAGACAGCGGGGGGGGGGGAAGGGCCAGGGTACTCCCTGTCGCGGTAGTCGGCGAGCGGTGGCCGCCCCGCTCGGAGGGGGGGTTTTTTGGTGGAGACGAGCAGGGTACTCCCTGATCGTTTCGGTGGGTGAGGAGGGGAACAGGGTACTCCGTGTTCGCGTTAGCACGGTGCGGTGAGGTGCAGAACAACTTACGGTTTACTCTACGCTGACGGGTATGTCAATTGTCTTGACAGGTATCAGAGGACGGTAAGGTGTGTTACACGGTCCGGATTCAGGTCGCTTTCTCAGGGCGGTCCGGATTCCAGTGGATTAACGAATCCGTGCACCGGGTTATATGTACGCGACGGTTCCTCTCTAGCGGCGAGAATTGCGATACGCGTCGTGGCCATCTGGTGGCGGTGCGCGTTACTAGCGGTGCGGTGCGGTTACGGCTTCGTAACAGACGAGGTCTGTTACAGTACCTTGTGCTCTAGATCTTATAGTGGAGACTTGGTTAACCATTATGTCAATAACCGAGTATCATGGTGTCCACCTGGTCACGTTTTCTGAAAATAGTTTATCTTCCCGTGAAGAATTCGTTATGGTCGCTCTGATCTTCTTCATTTGAACATTTTGAAAGTGAAAAACATTGTTCTAGGTAGTACCTGTCGACTACAAACGTAGAAAACCCAAACAGACCCGATGCACAGTGTTTATTTTAAAAGTTGAGGGTGATTGCGTGGTACCTTCAATCGGTGGGCACGGGAAGGTGTTGTAAACCTTGGCCCGGACCACTGTCTTAATTGATAGGAAAATTGGAAAAATGGAAGAATAAAGCTCTGTCCAGGCTGACGGAGGAGTGTCCGTGGACAATATATCTACTTATGGACCGTTTATTTTGAACGTGGTGCAAGTCCATTTTATTTGTTTCGAGAAAATTAAAGGTTAGCATATCTGTCAATTAAAAAACATAGGTTAATTATGTCAAGTTTTGTAATGTTTCTACAAATTTATCAATATGTAATTTGTTTATATAAATTTCTTTTAGGCGAATTTAACTAAAATAATGTATATTTACAGTCTACAACCGGACTTACACCACTTTCATAATTAGTCAATTGTAAAAATCATTTAATTTCAATTTTGAAAAATCAAATGTCACTTGAAATATATTTTATATTAATCCAATTTTGTTTATAAATAATAACAAGAAATAAAATAGAAGTAGTACCTTTTATTTTGAACGTTAATTATATTTATATATTGTTAAACTTAACATAAGATATTGCTGTTATGAAATTTATTTATGCTCTTTATGTGACAGTGTTTTGAAACATTCATGATGCATAGGAGATATATGTATAAGGTAATAACTGCTCCATATCCCTATATTATTCGTATGTAATAGGTCTGGCATCGATATACAAGTTTTTTTGTATAATACTCTTTTCCCGCATTTCGCTTAATTTTGTATACTCGTTGCGTATATTTTCCTTTATTTTGTTTTGCAGAATCAAAGTTTTCATAAACAATATCCTCATCTGATGAAGATTCTACTTCTTCTCTTTTTACGTTTCACTAATTTGTTTTTCTTAGTGGAATTGTCTTCATCCTCCGATTCTAAGACCATTCTTTTATTTATATTCATGGGTTTTATTTTTGTGTGAATATATTTAAAATTAAATAAAATAAATGTTTTCAATTGCAATAAAATAATATTGATTTATTATTTCTTCATACCTCTATCACTATCTGATGTTAATATGAAATTACCCATTTTTGGAGGAAAATAAAATAAGTAACCTATAATAGGTTACTTTCGACACGTAAAATAAAACAAATGTAACCACTGATCCCGTCACCTGTCTATGGAAATTAGACTTACACCACTTTCATAATCAATGGCTACGCAATTTCTTTTATTGGTCAATTTTAAATTGAACAAAGCATTGGCATTTTTTAAGATATTAAACTAGTTATAAATAGACAGTTTACACTAAATTAAACACAAACGACGTGATATCTCATTTTTTTTAAAAAATCGACTTACACCACTTTCAAAATAAACGTTCCATATATCGTACGTGGTCTGCGCACTGCCCGTGGACAATTGTCCGTCAGTCTGGACCAAGTCTGCCACCCACATCTTTGTGTGTCGTAAAGAATCTGTTCCGTCTTAAGACGGAATATTAATATAATTTGGTTCAATGTGTCATTATTATGTCAAAATCCGTATCGCTCTGCACTCTATTGGCAGCCGATCGAACTTCAACTAAAAATGAATGGTAATACTCAGTAGATGCTCGATGATTGTCAAAGAAAATTTCTTTAATGTTGTTGACTGTTTCAATCAAGTAACAACAAAATTAAATATATATGTATACATATATATATATATATATATATATATATATATATATTTCTTACTTTACAGAACACAATATGTAAAATATTTTTACATTTAATCTGTACATGTATGAACTATAATATATTAGGCAGAAAGATAATGGATACATAGAAACAAAAAATGCAATTTACGTGACAACTGAACGTGATATTGTTTTTTCCTACATGAAGTCTCTTTTTAGATCATTTTCATTACTTTCGTGTAAAAAGTTTTTATTTGGAGAATGTTATAATTTTATCATTGTCACAATTCGTTTTTCTTTTGTGATCTTTCGAAATATATTTAAAAGTGTTGTATTGTAATTGGTTAAGGTTCAAGGTACGTAAAGGAGGCTGTAATTAGTTACGTTTACTTTTGATCGTATTTTCAATGTTCTACGTTAGTATAGATTATTTGTTTTTTAATGTTTAGTAGAAGTATTAATAATACAGATTTGTATGTCAATTTTCAAGTTTGAGAAAGGTTGTGAAAAAGAGTAATGAGGTTAGTCTTACCCTGCTTAGTGCTTTCGTATTATACATTGGAGTAAATTAATAAAATTGATTCTCACTTGCAATTCAAAAGGCCGAAAGAAAATGTTTAAATTTGATATCACAATATATTAACCTGTAACTATAAAAATGTCGGTCTTAATACCTGATTGTCGAAGTCCAGTCTGGCGTATCACCATCCTCTTCGAACTGAAACCTAAACAATTAAAATCTTTCTACAAAATTTGGAATTTCTGCAGAGCATTGGAATTTCTTTACAGAAATGTATATTATACATTATAACAGGTGTATAAATAACGTTTCGTTATGGAGTAGCATAACAATACAATCAAGTATTTCATATTAATCCGAAACATCAAGTAATTCGACAAATACCTCACGAAATTTTCCGAAATCTTCGAAAATTATTGGACCATTTCGTATACATATTTGCCTGCGCGCCACAAACAATGTGCAATGAAATCAATTTCTTGAAACACGTTAATTTAATTAACCAAATCTAAAAGACGACTACTCATGTGCAAACTTTGTAGTTTCTAATGACCCTTGTGAGGTTGATGTAACTTTAAATATAAAATAAAATAAAATGTGCAATGCCTCAACTTCTCCAAGTTTGTACTATGCTGACCCCTGCCCGATAATCCATAGAACTAAAGGCGCAGCTGCGAGACTGAACACACGTGCAACTTGAAACGTATTTGTGTGCAGGCGGTGAATGCGACGAGGACAAGAAACCTCGGTCATTGTTATGAGACGATTACCTGCAATAACAGACATCGATGCGAGCCCAGGAAATTCGCGTAGAGTACAGTGTGATCGTTTGTACGGAACAAGTAATTATAGCCGCGATCAAGATAAAGCGCGAATAAACGACCGATAAGCGAGAACGAGAGAGAGAGAGGGAGAGAGAGAGAGAGAGAGAGAGAGAGAGAGAGAGAGAGCAGGAGAGCGAGCGAACAGCTGACACTAACACGTTGCATGAGCGTAGATGGCAGCGCGAGCTCAGTTGTTGATGAGCCGCCGAGCCGAAAGTACAGGTATCTCCATCTGACGACCAGGCGAGACGTGCGTTCGCAAAACGCATCGAAACAGAACGCTCGAAGAAAAGAGAATCGCTCCGTGATTGTGTTGCATACGTTCCCGCACGCGCGCTTATTTAACTGTAAACCCAATTCTGCAAGGAAGTGAGCAAGATTTGCTGTAACGGTTTGTTATTTCGGACGTTTTTTTTTCGGCGGTTAGTAACGTCCGAACCACAAGACGAGTGGTCGCCTCGTGCAACAGTGATAAAGGAGTAGCGGGTGGAGGACGACAAGAGACGATTGTCTATCAACCGCGTTTCCCCCGTGTTCCCGGACAAAGGGATATGCTCCGAATTTAGAAAAATCCGCAGCACATGTATCTCGGATAGTACCGCTGTGTTCTACGAGGTCGTAGCATGTGAAAATGGATTATAAAGCCAAGGTGTACAACGCTGCAAGGGAGGGCAAACTGAAACACCTGATGGTAAGTCTTATTTATTGAATTCTACCCTAGCAGTACAACTTACCGTTGCACAGTGAGGTATTTGACCGGAAAAAGCGGACAAAACTGTCGTAAAATTCCCTTAATCTTCAAGTTCCAATATGATTGCAAAAACTCACTAAAAATCGATGAAACAAACGCCATTTTAAAGGTTAAGGTTTCTACATTTTGAATCTTTATGCCAATTTTGTCTACATGGGTATCTAGGGGTAAAATTTCACCCTTATCGCGAGTGTATCAAAGTGTAAATATTTCTTCATATTTCTCAAGTATTTACTGTGACAATCAAACATTTCAGCAGGGAAACAATATTACCTCTAATTTTCAGTGACACGATCGAAAAGTTTAATAATTTCCCTTTAGAGTAAGTTCAATTTTAATTTGAAAAAACAATTTTTAACAAAGATATCGTCATTTTATAAGAAAGCTATGTATTGTAAATATTTTGTATATTATACAGACATCATAGAATACAGTACACCATAAAATACTCGATAAATCGTAATCTTAGTAACTTGACTAAGGCAAAGTTAATAACATATTACAAATTTTAATCTCTTTACGTACCGATCGATGCAATTAGCGGGAAAACAGTAATCAGTTCATAGTCCACAGAAAAAGTAACAAGAAATAATACTAAGAGAATCATTAAAAATAAATAAAAAATATAACTAAAGAAAGCATTAAATATATATATATAAACAAAATTTCAAGCAAATAAAATGAAAGGAAAGTTAAATTTATAAACTGAACAATTTCTTCAAAGCGTTTCTTAGCACATTGCATATGCCTGATGAATGTGGTTAATATTAAATTGAATTCGGTCGAATCTGGAAATAAATCTTTTTGCATTATCATCATAACCCTTTACGACTTGCGAAAAACAATCACACAAGAAAAATCACTCAGACTCTCTTGGAAGTATAACAAAACTATTAATGAAATTTTAAAATAAAGGAGAAAATTACCGAATTATAGGTTACTTTAAATTATTAATAAGCACAAAAATATAGATATATGCTAGGAAAGTAAAACCTGTGCAATAGTAAATATTGGTTAAAATGTATCGCTGGTTATTTAAATAAATAATCTTGAAACTCGACCTATATTATGTTACCCTTCTTTGCCACCGAGATCTCTTGAGCTTCACGGGGCGTACCCCGCGGTAGTGGGGATAGTTCTGGGACGATTATAGGTCATACACTTACGACATTTATTGATGAAAACTGTAACAGGTTTTTCAATAATTGTGCTGTACCGAATAGAAGCTTAAAAATTTTCTGTTACACAATAATCCCAAACGAAATAATTCAATTACCTTATTGAGGGTGAGTTGTTGGTTTATGATTGAAGTTTCTGTTGCTGTTGAAGGATCTATTAGCACTAATCGCACCACGACCGGTCTAATGACGGGTTCCACATTTTTTATTTTTTAATTATTGACATTACAAAGATGCTTCTATTAGAAATTGTTCAATAAATTTCTTCATTCAAGCACATGTCGTTATAAAAGTTTCGAGAAATCAAAATAAATTCAATCTTGTAGTTTTTACAAAACAACTTATATTAGTAACATTTTGTGCTCAGCATGATTTCTGTTAAAAAATCCTCAACCATGGGCCATAGACTTCCAAAAATTATGGAATATTCGCCGTTAGATAATGTGCTAATATCTTGTGACACTACAGCAGTGATGGCGATATCCACGTCGCATCCAAATTTTGGTGTGAGTCACCGTAAAAGAATGATTTGCGAAATATTTATAATGAGGAGGTTATTATCGGAGACTGTATGGATTTTCAGTACTGGCGTAATATCCAGTATATTTTTACTACTTCATGCTTGTATGAGTCTTTTTGCGTTATTCTTCTTTTTGTGTTGATGTAGATATTATAGCGTCAACAAGGAAAAATATTGATCAATCTTAAAAGTGTTCTGCGTGAAATATCACTTTGTTTTCTAGTACGCCATTTATTCTTCACAGACCATACAGGTATAGTGCTAAATCTACAACTGTTGATATGATTGAGCGATCAATACACGTTTGACAATACAATATAATATTATATCCATATATTTTGATAGACAGTTTGAAATAATTGAATGAATGTTTGGAAGAAAGACGTAGGTTACAAATTTCCTGAAATAGAATTTTCCTTACAGTGTTATTATAAATGACTTTGGCAAAGCTTTTAGTACTCAACAATGGCGCCAGAGGTTCTATATTATAATCAAAATGTTACATTAACTGCTTCGTTCGTTGCTACTTGAGCAACGAATTGTTTTTACGTCCTCTTGTAAATATTACAAAAGACAACATACGCCTTTTTACTAGACACTCATTCAATTTTAATTCAACAGTTTAAAGTAGCGCAATGTAAAGACAGAGACGTGCCATTGATATAAAATTAACTGTTCGCGTCAATATTTAAATGCTTATTATAAATAATATAATACATATACAGTGGGTCCTTGATAACTCGAAAACCGCTATAAGACAAAAGTTCCCTTCATTCCTTTCTGCTCAATTGTGAAAACCTCTACAACTCGAGCCGTTTATCGTGTGTTGAATTGTATATTTTACCTCTACAATTCGTATTCAAAAGAATTCCGAAATTAACAAGTCTAAGTTTACTGCTACGTATCAGTCAATCAATGCAAGAGGATCAACGGTTTTGCGATCGTCAGTTGTCCATTTCTTAATGCAGTGTATGCGTCTTGATCGCAAAGGCAGTTGGCTGTTAAACATTGTATGAATAAGTTAAAGCACATTTCTGTCTTATCTTTCTTTATACGTTTATTGGCAGTTATTTACTTTAGCGATTCCTCACCGATTTCGATGACTTTGAAGTATGTTGTCAAGGTCACTATTCTGAACACCTTATCTCTGTACATGTTACCGTCTCTCGATCGTCGTTTTCGCAATGTTTACAAAAACCCACGTACACCCACTGCAGGGAATGCTGTCCCTTTTTAATTGTTCGAACACGTTTTTTAAGGCGTGCATCCCGTTTGCTGTAGCGGATCTAACAGTTCTTTATAGGCGAAAGTTGTTGGAATCACACCCCAGCCAGCGTGTTTTAAATTCATCAAAATTGGTAAGAAACACTGTTTCTAGATTGTTACCATACGGAGAGTTAGGCTTGTACAGCTGTTAAATGAATTTTGGTTAGATCTGGGTTAGATTTTTTGGTGTAGTAGGTGCATGAAAAGGAGTGGGGCGCGTCCCCCGCTCAAAAGGACGAATTCGGTCATTAGGAAAAGGCGGAATTTGCTATAGTCATCCTAAGAGTTTTTTGCGAATATCTAAAAAGCTAAGGCCGAGCAGCAGTAACATGTATAAGGAAAAGTTGTTGAATTATACCCTTTACAACATATTTCAAGATCATTGAAATTGGTGAGGAATTGCTAAAGTAAATAATTACATACTAGTTTATTTATAGTACTTCTACATCTGTAGTTAAATGTAAACAAACACTCCTCCTTATTTTAACATTTTTTACTAACTGTCCATTAACGTATACGAATATGCATAGTTTTGTATTCTTAAATATAGGTATTTGTTTATATTAATTTTCCCGCCATTTTTCACTACCAACATAAGCGTACGTGCAATTGTGTGAGTAGCCGTAACCGAAATACTCCATGATAAATGTATCGTTACATGGAATAAATGAGTTTGATAATGGTTTTGTAGGATGTCAAAAATATATCTATCAGCTCGACAAATTTCCGTCAGAGACATCCGTTGTCATAGTAACCTCAATATCGGATCGTCTGACGCATCTTCACAAAATAGTGAACCCTCTACGTAAATACATATATAGTAACACAACTGAACATAATTTTAATGCGCAACAAACATTGTTGTTGAACGGTCATAATTTGAATGCGCAACAAACATTGTTGTTGAACGGTGCGTCTGACTTTATTAATAACCTTTTCCTACGCAGCAGTCGAATGCACTCGGTGTCCCAAAAACTGCGTTTTGATAAATACTTTTTATAATGTAACAAACTTTTTTAAAAGTATAGTAGCATAGATTTATGTACAGTTGATATTTAACCCTGTCGTAGTCCGAAATATCGAACGTGGGCCATGTGTTATCGTTTATGATACGTAGCTGGCTTATCTTACACCGCAAGCCGAGATTGTCCCACCTCTCACGGTGACAACATGAAGCACTTCATTCGATTCATCCTTTCGGAAGTGTATTCCTGCAAAATGAGGCGAGCTTCTACACCCTTGGCTCACGTTTATCTTGAGTAGGAAATAGCCACAGCAAACAGCAGTTATATTTAGCAGTCGAGACATCCGTCCATAGACGCTAATGGGAAGTCTGCTTAGTTAGGTTTCCGTACGTATGCGCTTTTATACTCGCATGCGTGTATCTGTCCCACCGCAATGTATGAAATATGAGAAACATAAAGGACGTATTTGGGGGGGGGGGGGCACTAAAGGTAATCTGAATTTCGGATTCGAAACCGTTTTTCCAGAACATCGTAAATTATGTGTTGTTTAACCTTTTGGCTACTAAACGCCACTACAATGTCTTTCGCGTAAATCATCTTTTCGAACAATACGCCACTATTGTGGCTCTCCTGAATATCATGTTTTTGAACGATACGCCACTATAGTGGCTCACTCTGTCTTATAGATACATATGTTTATTTTAATAATTTTATGAAACGTATATCGAAGCTGACTATTTAATACGTTCAGCGCCATGTCACCCATATCTAGGTGACGGAATTATTTATACAGAATTGAAAATTAATTTTTACGTTGGTAGATTGAGTGTACAAAACTTCCTTACGATCTGAGGAATAGAAGAGGTTTGAAACAGTAATTAATATCACAAAACTAAACTTCTTAGTTTTTGTTTTATTTAATATATTGCTTTGATTTTGTGAAATTTTTATGATTGTGGAGTAGGCGCTGAACGTGTTAATAGTCCGCGTCGAAGCTTGCTCTATAGAAGTACATACAGTATTGCGGAAAGTTCAGCCGTAACTAAAAGGTCAAACCGGTGTTACGGACAGAGAATTCTCTCTGCGTGTATGTATTTCAATCAGAATTTTCTAATCTCTTTCTTGAGGACGGAAAATGCCCTATTCCACCCCTTTGCTTATAGAAGTGATGAATATGCTCTAGCTGGATGCAACCGGCACAAAACATGATTCAGTACAGTGACAGTTCCATAAGATTTCCTAATATAGAAATTTCGATAACATCCTCAGGATTCTCCAATATGAAAATCCTGAGAGCATCCCCATTTAGATTTCACAGTATATAAACCCTCGAATTTTAACCCTCTGATGAAAATAATTATTCGTAGGCTTCGAATAAACTTCGAATAACGCGTTATTCGAATACGATTAAATATAATATGAGTCTTAATTTACATAAAAATTTTTAAAGAATTTTAAATTTTAACAAAAAAATTATTTTACTCTAATCTAATTATTTTCCTAACATTAATAATTTTATTTATAAAATTAAGCCCTCGAATAACTTTTACCGAGACTCGAGCGCCGAATGTAAGACGTCGCGTAGCCAGCCAGGGTAGAACGCGTGCAAGGGGGACGCGGCTCGAAGAACGGACCCTCAGCGCGGGACGAGCGACGGCTACCTGCACGTCGACCCCCCACCCCCCCCCCCCCTCTCGCGAACCCCTGGCCCTGGGACCCTTGGCTACGACGAGAAAGGGATGACGCCGGGCAGTCATTCTGTGGCATACTGCCGCACCCGTCGGAACATTTGGACTCTACTATCAACCATAGCCTTGTTTCTTACACGAACTTCAAAGACCAGCGACCGATCAACGGTATACAATGCAAGCAGATGGAGAATTGCGCAAGAATGAAAATTTAAATTTTTACATTTTTCAATAGACACGTAAAAGTATTACGAATGAATTGAGGAGCTTCTCCCGATGAAAATGAGTCCAAACTCGAGTGTAATCGAACATTTTTTATTGATACGTAATGCAATGATAAAAATTATAATATTATTGAAAATAGTTCGAATGGTGTCGTGTTTGGACTCATTTTCATCGGGAGAAGCTCATCAATTCATTCGTAATACTTTTATGTAAGTATATTGAAAAATGTAAAAGTTTAAATTTTATTCTTGCACAATTCCCCATCTGCTTACATTATATGCCGTTCATCGGTCGTTGGTCTTCGGCGCTCGGTGCTCGGTGTTCGGCGCTCGGGTCTCGGTAAAAGTTATTAGAAGGTTATTCGAAGCCTACGAATAATTATTTTGCCCATGTCTGCTGGGGCAGTGCATAAAGTACAAACGGAGCTGGTTGTATTAAGTGAGATCGGGCCTAGCCACCCTTTCGAATCAAGTAACCTTATAGATTCCGCGAGTACGGTATTAATCTATTTTTTTCATAATTATTCAACCACTCCGTGTTCCCCGCATCACCAGTGCGTCATTCAACAGGCAGTAGTACTTAGGTAACCACACAATTGTGTTCATATACACTTAACCCTTTGCACTCGAATGGTGACTCTAAGTCAACAGTAAAAATTGCCATACCATTATTCGAAACAGTTTTTATATTATTAAATTCGTCTCTATTTTATAAATTGCTATAAATTCAACTGTTGTTTGAAAAAATAAGTTTAATTTCAGGTGCAATGTAAAAAAGATACATAGAATAAAAATGTTCGAGCTTGAAAGAAATATCTCAATTTTGGAATTAAAATTGCTTCGAGTGCAAATGATTAATTCTTATCGCAACAACAACAATTTTAACAGGGCTAGTTTCTTGTAATATACAATTTTTTTTATTGTTTTAACGTCGCATTAACTGCTATGGTTATTAGCGACGGGGGTGGAACTGTGAGATTTTGGTACGGTAATCGGTGAGTGTACGATGGGTGTCTAGTAACAATTGTTTTTAACCCACCATTCAGATTCAACAGTTCTCGGTTGACCGTTCCCACATGATACAATCTTACCGCTCTGGTTGTATCTGGTTACCGCTCTATTAATTTATGATATTAACACTAGGTTTACGGAGCACTATTGCTTTATAAAAATAATAAAATTGTATTTACTTAGATCTTCAGCGATTTTTATTGTAATATGTACACAAAAAAATAAATCTATTTAATAATTCCTCACGAATGCCTCCTTACACTCTTAATAATCGTAAATTAAAAATTTTTGAATCCGTCATTTTGACGGGCTCCGTAAATCTAGTGTTAAAGTTTTACGAGTTTGTTACTAACATATGCTAGGAACTACCTGATACCGTATCGGGAATCCAAAACTGTTTTCCAATCTGCGCGCTGCCTGATTTCACATTAGTATCGTCCGTGCACCTTACTAAAGGTTCACGTCCACTAAATACATAGCAAGTAACTTGCGACACTTCCTGCGAGAGCGACTCTCACGACCTGTGTAGACACGTCCGAGATAGCGGTCTAAAAGCTGTGCGCGCTTGCAACAGTTGCTCTCGGAGGACTGTTACAATGTGTAATAATGTATTATAGACGCTCTCTGGATATAGCTGAGACAATAATCTCAAGTTTCGAACAGCGTCACAAATATTTTATGGAAGATTGTAGAAAAAATGGCAGCAAAGAAATGTTGGTTGAAAGAAGAAACTTTTGTGTTAATCTCTTGGTGAGAGTGCTTACCCGCAAAAAACAAATGTCACAAAAAAATCTGTCGATTCAATTAAATGCTACTGACAGATTGTACTTCTAGAACTTTATGATTAATAGATGTTAACACATTTGAGCTTACTATTGTTGATATTTTGTATTGAAGGTTTTTGGACAAAATATTAAATGTCATTTTTTTAATATTTTGAATTGGTGCAAAATTGAGTCAAGAATAAAATACTGTAACTAGTAAATTAAATATAATAGAAATAGAATATTGTTTCTGAAACTAACATAAATGTAAAATATGATTCTTGAAATCTATGGGACTCAGTCTTAATGAATACACAGACAATGATTAAAAAAAAAGAATGGTTTGAATTTCGTTCTCTACTCTATATTTCAATGTACATATTAGGTTGGCCACAAAGTCTTTGCTTTTTTCGTTTTAGTTTATCGATAATATTATTTGCAAGAAAAAATATTCCGATAAAATCAACACACTTTTTGATTGAATTTGAACAATTCACTTATTTGAAGAACTCTTATTTCAAGAAGGACTATTTTAAAATGGTATTCTTTATTTTTCAGATAAAAGTTAAATAACCTTATAATTTTTTTGTTAACATGAGTCATAATAAATAAGTTGAAACGTAATCGTTGAGTTTTTCTACAATTAGCATGAAAGATACGTGAAAGCTTTCAATTTTATTGTAATTGAAAAATAATAAAAGATGGAGTATAAGAATGTTGTGATATACTCCATGTTGTGATATATTGTCGCATATACTAGTCGAAATAATTTAGCTTTGATAATAATAGGTTTGATTTCAGTTAACGTATCATTGTTATTAACATTTTTAAAGTAATAATATTTCTTAGAAGTAGTTACTAGGCTTTCGCTCAACTGAAGAATTGTCGTCTGCATATTTTTGTTGGCTCGATGCATGGTATTGCAATTTTTAAATTGCCCGTGATCACGTGTACGGCTTCAGCATGGCAGATCTCTCTAAGGAGGTCAATGTCGGCGTGTATTGATTAGCCTGATAGTTCAAGTAGTATCCGGCGTATATGTACCTAATTCACCTTAGCGAATATGCTAGTTGGTATATGTAGCCCGTGTGAGTTGAAACTCGCGGTCACGTGTGACGCAAAGAGATGCGCCTTAGTACGTTAGTAGCGATCATGGTAACGGGCAAAACCAATTTTGAACTGGGAGTCGCGAACGAGTAGTCGACGAAGAATAGTCTGCGTGACAGAAGCTGTAAACATTTAATGCGTAACGTGTGATCGTCACATTTTCAACATTATATATTTTATTTGTCTCGTCAACGCTTACGTTGAATTAACGAATAAACTCCAACAGTATATACGGGTTGTTATAGTGCAAGCGTTAGCGCGACACGAGGAACATTGTTCTTGTGTTCATGGAGGCACTCAGTCGATTCGTCTTCACGATCAATAACGTTGAATAATTATCATTGATTCCAATACGACGCCAATGGCGATTGATTTTACTGTTATAATTGATCAAATGAGAATTTACCGTGTGCCATTATTACAAGAAAACTTCATTTTGAAATGTACAAATTTGTATTTTGTCACCATACATTCTTATTAACTACCACAGACACTAATGTAACGAATCTGACCTAAAATAATCTTTTTCTAATTTCTACGCCATGCCAAAGTAATTGAGCGAGGTGCACTAGTGCACTGCATAATCGAAGAAATTTCTCTTTTAACGCTAACCGTATCGAGCGCAAAATGCGACTGGTACACATTGTTTTATAAAAATTACGAGTTTGTATTTGTTTAGATTTCTTGACAATAACTTCTTGAAGTAGGAAATTTATATAATAATCTCTAATGGAAGCATCTTTCTCTTCGTTAATTTTACAAGGGCCATTAGAAACTAGTTTCTACATGAGTAGTCGTTTTTTAGATTTTTTGTAATTTCATGTCACTGTGTTAAAAAATGTATACAGTAAATCCTCTATAAACGCATAAAAGCTGTAGCAGATAAACGCAGAAAATATATCCCCTCCACTTTAGTAATCCGATCTCGGCTCGGGTATATCGGTGTGAACCACTACTAATGCGACGCGGAGAGTCGCAGTCGTCGGCACAATCCAAAGGCCCGTGCGTCATGACAATGTAATACCAATATTTAATTTTTTTTATTATTACTTATTTTTTTATGAAACTTTCATCGATATATTCGTGGCATTTTTCTGATTAAAAAAGACCAAACACGATATGATTTCAACTATGTAAATACTGTTGTAGTATTTAGGGGTTTAAATGACGATAAACGTTTCGGGCGCAAGGAAGGATAGCGTGTCGGAAAGAGAAAAAGACGCGGAGAGTCGCAGTCGCCGGCCCAGTTCAAAGGCCCGCGCGTGGTCTCGCTTTACACGCGCTGTCCTTCTCTACGTTCGGCTCGGCCTTAGAAGCTCAAAAAATAGCTACCCGTCACAGATAAATGTATAACTATCCCACCGAGGCTTATGCGTTTATGGAGGATTTACTGTATTTTATTTGAATTATGGTTTTGAAACGATACGCATTCTACGAAAACAACAGTGTCATAGTGCACGAACTGGTATACGACTACCGAACAATAAATTGCGCGTTATAAATAACGTAGTAATCTGTGAAACGAGATACGTATTGGAAACTTCACGTCGAGTATTCTCAATCGAATGAAGAGGCAAGATATAAACGCCTCTAACTCGATAATTACGACCTACTAGCTCCTACTCACTGTGTGTTTATTTTCTTCATTTTTGTTTAATAGTAGTATCATCATCCTTTATTATTTTGAAAGATTTCGGATTAGAGATTTCCAAAATACTTATTTCTTAGCAACAGGTGATATTTATTTCTCATTACAAAATTTACTGATTTACAGTATACAGTGGAACTCTGATTATGTGAACATATACGGTGGCTCACAAAAATATTCGCTCGCCCTTTAAATCAGAATAAGTTTCTTAAAATTTCACCAAACCACTTGAATTTTTTTGAGCAATTAGAAGCATTGATTTAGTAAATCATGTGCAAAAAAAGATTTTGAAAAAATTGCAATTAGTAGGAATTACATGAAGAGATAAAAATGGTACTTTTTAAAACTTCTTTATTTTAGCTCATAATGAAAATTTAAAATATTTGTAGATCTATGTTAGTTATACATATGCTGAAAATTTCAACGAAATCGGTTGACGCAGAAAAAAGCGACACGCATCGAAAGATGTAAGAAACTATGGATTTTAAGCAGAAACTGACCAAAAGTCGTGAAAAACAGCGATTATCACCACTCATATGTTCGTTAACTGATTTCGATGAAATTTTCAGCGTCTGTGTAAATAACATTGATCTACAAAACGCATATTTCGAATTTTCATTATGGACTAAAATAACGAAGTTTTAAAAAATGCCATTTTTAATTCCAGAAAAGGAATTAATGTTCGAAAATAATTGTAGGTAGACAAACTTCTAGCTTACAGCGATCACATTTTCCAATAAACCTTCAACTTCGAGAATTCAAGTGCAATCAATTGTGCAATGCACTAAATGACAGTACAAAGGAAAAAGAGCATCCGAGTCATCGACCTTATCTGTCCGACAAATCGATCTCTTTCCGACCACCTTATTATCGCGTCGTTAATCAATTTTTTGGTAGGATCGTAGGAAACGTGTTCTGAATGATCCGCGTATCTCTCAGTTGATTTTGTTTCTATACGGAAAGCTTACTATCGGGATGCAGGACGCATTGCAGTATCTCGTCAGGATTATCTTGTCCGCGGTTATTTGTCAAGCATCACGGTACGTGAGTACGGAAAAAAGCCTTGGAGGCCCAATAACGAGTAGAAACAGCTGGTTTCACACATTCCATTAAAGTCGCGATTACTTGTCCACTCCGATAAATAAAACGTTTCAGAATTTACGCCGCATTATTGTATATCGTGAGTTATCTCCTGTATTCTGGTAAACAACGTAGTAGGAAGTACCACAATACGAATACCCGCGGCTCCAAGATTATATGATTCACGTACGTGGGAACAAAAAATTCTCAGCGTAACGACCGTATGCGAATTATAAACGTTCAGCTCCATTAACGCATTATTTCCGGCAGAATTGTTGTTAGTTTACCTATTTCTCTGTTTTACCCAGAGCTTCGTTTTACATGTTACCTTGGCGGCACAGATATTGTTCCTCTTTTAATATTTGTATTTATTTGCGTGTTAGTGAAACGATGCACAATATAGGAAAGCAGTTGGTAATGGCAGCCACTTAAGCTATAATTGTAATAAAATCATAATAGAATAGGAAATATTTATTACAGATTACTTTTTACGAACTTAAACTGTCAAAAGTATTTATCGGATACCTTTGTCGTGTCGTCATTATGCATGGATTGGTTAAGGATTATTGTGATAACAGTCAAGGATGGGCATTTTTGTTTCAATTGAGACAAAACCGTCCCCACCATAGCGCCCATTGTCACCCACCAGCATCCGCCGTTATCATAGAGTTTAGGGTAATAGAAGGCAGATAGCAAGAGCTACTCCGCTTTTGGTTAATTTATTTTAGGGTCAGTTATTTAGCACTGAACGTACCAAGCGGGGTCAACTGACCCTTACGTCTGCGGAAAATGTATGAAGGAGAAACCAGTCATATGTAAAAAGTGTAATAATTGATTATTTTATTTATAAAAATAAAAATACATGTTTGATTATTTTATTAGAAATCAGAAGTTACGTTGCGAATTATTTCCTTTAATAAATTAAGAACTTCTTTCTAAAAATCAACGTTTATTTCATAAGGGATCAAATAACCCTTTATGTTAAGAATAGGTATGTGTATGTAAAGTGCCGGTACGTTTAGTGTTAGGGTAGTCTCTCAAGGCGTAGTTCCGTCAACTGTTAGCAACATTAACCAATTCTGATGAAATTTTGTACATGTATATAATTTATATTGATTTGCGAAACACATGTTTTAAATTATCTTTATGAACACAGATAAGAAAGTTGTGACCTTGCGACCTTCCCGTTCTTCTTCCGAATTCCGAGCAATTGCAATCTCAAAAGAATTCTTTTTACACATTACCTAGTTAATTAATCCTTTTAACATCTCAAAAAGACTCAAATCGTCTGGTAAGATTTTAAAAAATTTATTAGTTTTTAAAGAGCTTCAACTTAATTTCCGACGTAAAAAATTCTTCAAATTCTGTAGTTTTAGGCATGCTGTAAGTGACAACTATTTATCACTATGAATATTATATGTGAAAACCATGTTATACTCTATCAAATATATTATTATTATTATTAAAAAGTAATTATATACCATGAATTTTTATTAGAAAATAAAAATTTTATTTGCATCAACTTACTTTCCGGCTGGAAAATATGGACAAGAATTTGAGATATTTGTAATTATTACACTTAATGTGATCCTTTCACTTCGAAACTTTATAATCAAATGCGACAGTGGTCATATTTAATGACAACACAAGCAAAGGATGAGTACATCAAGTACAACACTTTTACTAGAGAAACAAATCAACGCGTTCTTCGAATTAGATCGCGTCAACTTAAATACCGACGCGACTGTACATATAGATAAGATATAAGACACTTGTTTACTTAGTTGCAAAATCTGATTTTCTAGGTTGTTTATGTTCTTTGCAGTTAACAACAAGAGCGAGAAGTTTCGCGAGATCAAGATTGTAGAAACTAATAAATTTATTTTTGGATGATTACGTAAGGCGAGTCGCCCACTATGTTATACGCGCCATGCCTCGGAAAATTATTTGCGTAGGTGTCAATACGGGCATGCCGGAATTCCCCAATAACTTCATCAGCGGTTTGCAAGTGAAAGTTTTGCTCGGATCAAACAAGCGACGTATACAGATCGGCCGCGCCTAAATATTTAATCAAGTTACTTCAATGAAGTCGTTTCTTGTAGTTTGCAGTACTGAACTCAATGATTGTTAAGTTTTCCTTAGAGTGAGTCCGAAAGAATGTTTCCGGCTTCCGCTTATTTACGACTCGTAGATCTTTCGCTGGACGATTAATTAAATTCAGAGAATTAATTGTCGGTTCGAATTGTCGGCTTCAGTGTTTGATTATTTGAAGTTTTAATTCTATTTGTTACTTCTAGACTGTAGATTTTATGCATTCATAACAAAACTAATAGGAGCAATTTAAAAGAGTAGAAATGTTAAAAGGATTCAAGAATATCAATGTAGTATTGTTAGTTTATTAAAGTGATTCGTATTAGGTTTACGGGGCACTAAAAGTGACTATTTTACATTATTTTATAAAAATAACAAGAATGTCTCTATCCAAACTTTTGGCCATTTTTTTACAATATTATACCAAAAGAAACAAATTTGTTGAATAATTCCTCTTGGATGCATCTTTACAATCTCAATCATAGCCAATTAAAGATATTGGAACCTTGCCATTCTAACGCATCCCATAAATCTAGTGTTAAAGGGGGAAAGAAGTTTTTATAATGTCTTTCTGGTTTTGCTCGATAAACTGTTTCACTATATTATCGATTGATAAGGAATTAGCCTCTACACACTAGTTTCGACATAATGTTCTATCTTTATATGAAATAAATACTCACTGTCAAATGATATGTATGTTTTGAACGCGTCTACCACGTGGTACACTTAGCATGAAACGTGTTAATTTATTAGTCAATAATATATTCCTCAAATAAGTGCACTACTTCTTACAAAATCGAACAAACCTGTCAGTATTGTATATGTATACTTAAAACTTTTTTCCCTTGTCGATAAAGAGCTGCGTCATTAATGTATTCTGTCGTCAGCATTGTTAATCACCGACGATTGCTAATCTTATTGAATAATTAATGACACTGAAACTTGATTGTTGCCTTGATCAAACAAGCAAATTTGTTTCCACGTGCGATAAATTATTCCCCCGAATTCCCCGTTCAAGATAGTACAAATCTATTAAATTTGTCTTCTGCATTAGTAATATCGATCGACGCACTATCATGACATGTTTATTAGTATGGAATTTAGAATCGCCCCGACCAGACCTTTGCAAATCGTGAATTCTATCATCGTGATGTGGTACGGCATTTTGACATCATGCAATTATCACAAAGTTGTCAAACTGTCATGTTCTACTCGATTTCCCGCGGATACGTTGCAATTGCGCAACTTCAATTCTTACTATTCAAGGTTAACACCAATTTACACCACTCCTCAGTCTTGATTTTACGGAGACCTTTTGACCGATCATATGGTGACGTTTCTGGCGTTCCAATCACGATGCAGAGAATATCAATTTCCTCACTGTATATAGCAGCCATGGGCACGGGTGCAGCCCCTCAAACGCCTGCTTCTCCCACCAACCTCTCTTTCATGCGCGAGGCCTGCGCACTGTTCGCGACGGGCGAAACACCTCTTTCCTCTATGGTAACGGCGGATGCTAGTGAGGGACACTGGGCGCTATGCTGGGGACGGTTTTGTCTCAATTGAGACAAAAATGCCCATCCCTGGTATAGAGGTAGACAAAAGAAAGTTCAAAATTGTAATTTCTGTATATGAGTATTAATAACTTTAGCACTAGATACTTTTTCATATGTTGATAACATTCGCCTAATCGTGGTCATCCTCGCCACACTATACGACATCAAAATGCTTTTGTTTATTCATCTGCTTTCACATAATGCGTTAATAATACTTTTTGTTCGACACGTGCAGCGGACAAAAGTATTTTGTATTTTGGGATGTTAAATATAAGTTCTCGCTGTTTTTTCTATTAAATTTATACTTTATTTTAAAAAATTAGTAAAAAAACGTGATTGAAAGTATTGTCCATCGCTAGCCACTAGTTTTCCCACCTCTCTGGCAGCATATGAATTCCATGTAGGAAAAAAGACACGTCTTTTGAGGCTATCCAAGAGTCGACCCATTTTTGGCATCTTCAGAGGAATGGAAGTGCTGCTGAGCCAGGCCATGTGTCATCGATCGGAACAAATGGTACATAATCGGAAGGGGCAATGTCGTGAATACGGCGGGTGGGGTAGGTCTTCACATTTGAGCGTTTTCAAGTACGTTTTCATCGGTTTTGCAACATGTGGCCGAACGTTGTCGTGTTGCAAAATCGCTTCAACTCGTACGGCACCGAACAGTTTCAAACGTTTCGAAACTGTTGTGTGATCAACTCCTAATGGTTTTGCTAGTTCAGCTAGCGTCTGACATGAGTTTTCATCGAGTAATGCTTAAAATTCTTCGTCTTCAAGTTTTTGCTGTGCGCCAGAGCGTTCTTTATCTTCAAGAATAAAATCATTATTTTTGAAGCGACAGAGCATGGTCGCCGTAAGTGTCAACAAGAATTCCGTGTGCTGCAAATTTTATTTTTAATAAAGTAGTGCAGTAAAATTCTCCGAAAATACTCCTTTTTTGGTTCGACTTTCGACATGTTTGTACTTTGATAATGACTATCAACACAATGAAAAAAAAGTTGTTTACACTTCGGCGGAATGCCGTACACTGAATTTCAATCTTGCTTATAAATAGTACTTCTTTAAATCAGTTAAGTATGGAACTTGACAAATGTCAATAAACAAACTTTGACATTTGTCATGTTTCATACTTAACGACCTGATAGATGCGTTACCATCTCAATCTACACCCACGCAGTTCTGTTAAAATCATCTGTTGGAAAACAACGAAAACTTATTCAACATCCCAATAATGATATTAACTACTACAGAGTATACACTTGTCGATATCCCTCTTCACTTCTGTGAATACATTGACTTTAACGAACATCTGCGTCTTAATGACACAGTTGAATAAGAATAGTAGAATTGATTCGGGTCATTTATATTTCAGCAAGATATCGACAATAAGTACTGAGGTGAAACCCCATTTGTTTGATGAAAAAAGAATTTAAAAACTCGAATTTTCACTACCACCTCCAGATCTCAATTCCATCGAAAATCTGGATAATTTTATATGAGCATATTCCTTAAGTGCTCGTTCTAACAAAGAAAGTATTATTATGAAAGCATTTCAAAACACTTAAAACAAAATGTAATATGAATGTTATGTCTTTCTGTTAAAATGAAATAGAATCCTTTGTAACCAATATTTAAGCATTAATGTAAATGTAGATATACTGTAAATATAAATTCTGTGAAATTATTACAGACAATGAAGTGTGTTCGTGCGTCCCGCCTCGAACGTATAACCTACGCTCGTTGACTCGCACTAGGGTTGGGCGATTCTGAATCGATTTTCTGTGAAGTGATTTCCAATTTTTTTAAATCGATTCATGGATATTCGATTTTGAAACGTATCGATTTTTTTTAGATATGAATCAATCTTCGATTCAAGGGTTGGAATGGGAGAGTTCGAAATTAGAAGTGGATGATCGGGAAACTGATGATGTTAATATGTAAATGATGATTAATGAATATTTAAATTATTGTTAATTCTTACTTTTTTCAAGTCCTAAATAAATAAATATATCAATCTAATTTTAAAGTTTATATACAGTATCTCATCATGAAATAATATTGGTATCTCCATAGTGTTATAAAAGTTTTATATTTAATATTGAGTTACTTTTTTGTTGAACAACTTAATTTTGTAAATCGGTTTTAAAGTGCCATAAGAATTAAATGATATATAGCAATATAGCAATATGCCATGCAGAATGCATATGGATATACATAAATAGTATTTCAATAGATTTTTTTTAAATCGATTTTTCAAGGTTCGATTTTCTATTGAATCGATTTTTGTCGCTGCGATTCAGACTCGATTCATGAATCGATATTTTGCAATAATTGCCCATCACTAACTCGCACGTTCGCGCGATCCACCGCGGTCGTTGGGGCTAGTTCAGTCACAGCGTAAACTGCGCGGAGCTTGTTTACATTGACGTCTTCATATTCGCGGATTCTGCCGTGTCTGAACTAACTCGAACTCTCCTCGTCATGCGGACCACCAAGGTGGTATCGTTGCGGGGGGGGGGGGAGGAAGGGGACGACGATTCGGAGAAACCGGAACCGTTTTCGCGAATGAAAAAATCTTGTGCGAGGAGTCCACGCGCGACAGAAGTGAAACTTCCTGCTTATTGGGTGTAGATAGAAAAAAAGTATTAGTATGCATATTATTAGTGCAACGGTTCTTTCGTGATGAACGCGAAACTGTCATAAATAAATAAATTATTATTAGTATGGATATTATTAGTGCAACGGTTCTTTCGTGATGAATGCGAAATTGTCAGAAATAAATAAATTATTATTAGTGCAACGGTTCTTTCGTGATGAATGCGAAATAGTCATAAAAAACAATAACGTCTTAAACGAAAACTTCTGTCGCTGCAGCATTTTATTCTTTGCGATATATACCGAAATGTTCGCTATGATTCCAAGATCGTCGGTTGTCCAAGAGGTTAAGGAGTTGGACTACCAAGCGGTAGACCGGGGTTTGAATCTTGTCGGGGTAAGAAAGATCTTTTCTCCGGTAAAAATTTTCGTTACACTCGACTTCCGTAACGCTAGAAAATTGTAACCCCCTCAGCAAAGAAGTTTCACTTCAAAAGTTACTTTGGTAATTATATAGAAAAGGTCTGCGTACTCCGATTTTGATGAAATTTTAATATGTTATGGAGCAACACATTCTGAACAACTTTTTCTTTTTCCAATATAGGGGGGCCGCTTTTAGTTTTCGAGATATTTGCAAAAAACTATCGGTAATGTTAATTTCATAACGGAAACCTTCTTTTTAGAAACACTGGTTGCGTGTTAAGCACTGGGTGGGTGTGTGTGGTATTGTCGCTTCTCGTCTCCACAACGTGTTTACAAACAAAAAATTAACAGATGCGGCACGAAAATCCAGGAAATGTCTTTGAAAATTGAAAGCTCAGCCTATCTATGTATGATCAGAGTTATCTAAAGGAATTAATTCTGCTTGTTTCTTCTGTTATTCCGCATGGTGGCAGGGTGTAATATTTAAAATTATAAAGAAAAAGATGAATTAAATATTAATTACAACCTTATTATTTTTGCGACAATACCACACCCACCCACCCACTGCTTAACACGCACTCAGTGTTTCTAAAAAGAAGGTTGTCACATTATACAATATAAAATCAACTGAGAACAATACAGCACACATGTATTATATTATCGCATTTGATTGTAAAACAAATTGGTATTGGTTTTAGTTGACTTTATATTGTTTAATGTGAGAACCTTCGTCTCAGAAACACTGGGTGGGTGTGCTTGGTATCTTGTGTTGGATAATACATATATAGTGTATTGGTCTGAGTTGATTTTATATTGTATAATGTGAGAACCTTTTTTTTAGAAACACTGGTTGCGTGTTGAGCACTGGGTGGGTGTGTGTGGTATTGTCGCTTCTCATCTCCACAACGTGTTTACAAACAAAAAATAAACAGATGCGGCCCCGGAACAGGTTTACGTTGCCACGGAGCGTGCAGGAATACGAAAAATTCAATACAGTATTAGCGATAGTTTTTTGCGAATATATCGAAAACTAAACGCGACCCCCCTATATTGCAAAAGGAAAAAGTTGTTCAAAATGTCGAAATCTATAATATATTAAAATTTCATCAAAATCGGAGTACGCAGACCTTTTCTATATAATTACCGTTACTTTAAATAATCTCAGGAACCGTCCATTTCAAAGGTTTACAATATTTTTGAGACACCCTGTATATTAAAGCGATTGCACTACATCGGCAACGATAGCCAGTGTTGTCAAATGAAGTTTAAATTCCCGCGTATTCGGTTATTCTCATTTGTCTTTCTATCTTATATGTATTGTTACGGCGCACAGTGGGTTGAAACGCGAAAAACGCTGACAAAAATCATTTTCCTGACTAAACGAAAAATGTAAAATTATATTATTACCTTGTTGGTAGATAAATGTGGCATCATTTTCTGCATTTCGTTTTCCAAAATTCCATATCTGTATCCCACAATTAAATGCTGAAGTTCAATAGAAATGCATAAGTTTAGCTTCTCTTGAATTTTTTAGAATACCGTTTCATTTAGTACGTTATAACTTAATACACGTATGCGTGAGGATTTTTTGCATGTACTTAACTGAAAGCGTGTTCCAAGACGAAAATAATAAGCATGGATTTTGTTTGTTTTTGTTGTGTATAACACCTACAAACATTGATGAAACAAAGAGTAATACTTAAGCTTTTTCCCCACTCAAATAGGTTTATAAACCGATTGCCGTCGATTGCTGCATTAAAATTTGTTACACGTTATTGGTAGATATGTATACGATAAAACTAAAAAGGTTTCAGCTGCCAATAGCTGCCTGTTTGTACACTGTGTCACAAAAACGATGACTCGAGAGAATGCGCGGTTGCGCCGCGCCGCGCCGTTCAGGTAGTCACTATGGTGTCTTTTGGCATTCAAAGAGGAAAGCCATTTCCAAAAGAAAACCAGCCAAATTTTGTCGTAAATTTAGATTAGGATCGAGGATCAAAAACCTAACCCGAAACAGATTCGATAATACAAAAATGGGGTTTTCAGTAGTCAAAAACGCTAGATAAAAGATCGATCTAGGCAGCCTCAAAAGTCCTATTTTATCGTTTACGAGGCTTAATTTGCATTATTCGGAAGCATACAACTGCCCATGTAGCTATTTTCATATAGCTGTGACTGTGAATAATGCAAATTACGCCTCATAAACGTAAAAATAGGACTTTCGTGGGCGATTGCGGCCTAGATTGATCTTTTATTTAGCAGATTTGACTACTGAAAAATCTCCGAGATGAGAACGCGCATTCCGCACGTCTGCAATTCTGTAAAGGAGTCTACTGCCTTAATAATTTTATCAGAGGAGAAATCATATATTGACATCTTCAATTTTGAAAATTTTCCAACAATTTTTAATTTCATCTTCTCAATTTTGCTATAAATGCGTAAAAATCCGCTGTCTAATAAATAATATAATATAAATATAAATAATATGGCAATAATGGGCAAAAAATGTCTGGTATTGCTGTTGGAGCGCCGATTGGCATTTATTTAGGGACGGAAGGAAATTAACATCAAGTAAATTATACAGAATTTAGTATATAATAACTTAAAAATATTCCATTATTAATAATAAAATAACTAATAATATGTACGCCCAAATTCGAGAAAACCGTTTCGAAAAAACCTTATATAATTTTTATGGGTTTGGAATTAAACAAACTCTGATTATTAATTTGAATTCAGCACCTCAAAATCTATAAAACTGTACCATTTTTTTTAATTTAATCTTAGAAGTAGCTTCAGAAATTATTTCTGTCCGCGTTTTTCGCGTTTCAACCCACTGTGCGGCGGCGTGAATATTGAGAAGTCGCCGTAATGCCGTGATGAACGACCCCTAAGGGAATAATTGAAGATAGGGGTTGTCAACGAGCTGTTGATCGTTGAACAGAAGAGAGAGACAGAATCGACAGCCGAGCAGGAAAGACATATTTTGAAACCGATATATTTATATAAAGTTATAAGAGTTGCATTATAAATAAAGTTTGTAAATAAATACCTCGTGATGCCGCGGCGTATGACGCGAAGTAACAAAAGTCGCAACAGTATTATGAAGGGGCGCAAAATTATCCAATATAAAAAAAGGGGGCGCGATATACGAAAGTTTGACGTTCATCTATAGCATGGTAACAAGTATGCATCATTGACAGAAGTTTATTCAAATATGAAACAAACTGTACGCGATAGCCTAAGGCTTTTACACATTATGTCATGTATTCTGTGATTATTCTGGTAGATTCTCCTGTTTGCATATTGTTGAGACGTGCCTATTGCGTAACTAGCTCGCGTTACAGTTTGGATTTATGTTGCGGTCTCTTTTACGAATTGATTACTTTACGACTTGAATAAGGCTGGAAGGTGTCAGCTGATTCCCTTGGGAAAATCAGCTTAGCCGTAACGCTCAGTCTGGCCAGACAGGGGAAATCGAGGGAATACAGTTACCCTCTCTCTCTGCCATTACCAGATTAGTCACGACGTAGACGCAGTCACAACGCGATTTTGGGTGCACGGATCACGTCACGTGATCGGTCCGCGGCGGAAGCGTGGGGATGCTCGCCGCCGAGGAATGGGAAAATGGCGTCGTAGAAGGGAGTAAAGTAGAGTGGGAAACAAGTCTTAATCTAGCGACACTGGTATTTACCGCTCTCAATACCACTTGTCGTGGCATGGGTCCACACTGTCCACGCATAGCGCCCGAGGACACGATAGTTTATAGTTCCAGAAATGATACAGAGGACCCAGTGTCGTTTCCGTTTAGCAACTTCCCGACGATGTAGATGACGTCACGCTGTCAGATTCATCCCGAACTTCTATTATATTTTGTGGTGCAGGGAATTTCACGTCCACGACTTCGCGTTTTCCGACGGCTTCGTCAGAATCTCATCATCCGTTTATTGTATAACATCGGTCATCTTGCGCTAGTTTTCACTTTTTGTTATAATAAAGCATTTGGCTAAAGTAAAGCTGCAGATTTTTGGTACAATTTTATTTTACTACACCACTACTGCATTGGTCTGAGAAGTCGTGCGCCATATTTATGAAATATTAATTACGAAGTCGCGCGTACCCAATACATATTCTGCGCTGCTTTCAAAAGAGGGTTCTGTTCATACATAAGTACAAGTTTGCCTACGAGGGTGTTTAAGTGTGAAATCTGGGTTAGAATTGTGCACACGTGTGACACATTACGTTCCACTTACCGAAATAACTTCGAGAGTGACGCAAACTTTGTTTTTTCTCTTCCTCTTCGTACTTTTCGATGTTGGGCGCAGAATTTATTACGACAATCTTCCAATTGTAATAATACTAAGAAAGCGTAAGCACGGTTGTGTGACGCGATTACTGGAAAGATGATTAATAATCTAAAGCAGCAATCGCGTGAGCCATTTTAATATACGTATCAGACGTTCTGCAGGTGTAGACTTTCTGATAATATTATCTTTTAGTAACCTGCAAATTTTCTAATGTCCGGCTAGTAACCCGGGAAAATATGTGATTATAAAGACAATTATTAAAATGAGTACATTTCCCTTCAAAATAAAGGTGTCCTCGTGTTTCTTTTTTTATTTTATTGTTATAATGTGTAGTTTTACATAACAATAAGAAAAAAAAACATTCTTCATAAATTAAAGATGTGTTTCATACAACACATAAATATAAATAATAATAAAGAGAGCATTTTTGTATGTGATAATATTTTCATACTTTTGAGAAAGTGTAAACTGTTTTCATTTTATGAAAGATAAAAGAATATATACCTATTAAGATAAAATGACAAATACAATGTTTAACGTCGTTACAGCCTGGGTTTATGGTCCGCTTGGGGTCAGTATTATAGCTTTCTAAAATTGGAAGTTAAATGCTCTTAAAAACTTAGAGCATAAGGGTACGAGTATAGCGGAGCCACGATACCAGCTGCCATACTAGCGAAGACAGCTTTTGATATTCCAGCGCTTAGTTTAGTGATCGATCATCAAAAGCGTCACTCTCTTTGCGATTATCGCAGCTCCATTGTACTCGCACGCTTATAAGTAAACTTCTTTTTCCAAGAGCAGCGTAGCCCGGATTCAATCGAAGTCCGTGGAAGACTTTTCTTTGTTACATTTTCATCTCAGCCATTAACTCTTTTCATTTTCTTATCAGAGCAGACCGTAAGTTTTATCTAATCAAACAGACGTTGATAACTGAGTTTGCGCAATTTTTCATGCAGAGTTCATCGTTCAGCTGCATAATGCGGTTTGCGTATACACCTTTCCGCTCAGCCATTTGCGATGAAAGGGACAAATTCTATTACGACAAGGATTTCTATCTCTATTCTATCTCTATAATCGATAATCAAAACGAAGATTAATCTTCAACAGCGTATGCCGTATGCGAATATACAGTCGGGGACAGAAGTCACTGGACACATAGTAAAAATGACTATTAATGATGTTTAATGAAGATAATTGTATTGTTATATAACTAAATATTATTGACTATGTATTTTCATTGTATATACATTATTCAAGCAATAATTCAAAGTAATATTTACAGTTCTGTATAAATAAATAATGTTTAATGAATAAGGCAACCAAATGCGTGGGAACAAAAGTAACTGGACATATAACGCAGTAAATATAAACTACTTTTGTTATCATAAATAATTAATAATTAATATTTGGTATTATCGCTTTTTGCTTTTATAGCTGCCTCTAAACGTCGCGGCATACTATTCACTAAGTTTTCTATATAATTTTTATCAATTTCTGCAAACGCTGTAGTCAAAGAGTAAAAAAACCTTTTTTTTATCGTTACGACTATCTAATGATACTTTAGAATCTAGAACACTTCATAAATTTTCAATAGGATTTAAATCCGGACTCTGTGCTGGCCATTCGAGTAACTTAATGCTTGATTCTTGAAAAAATTGTTGAGCTTTCTTTGTGGTATGCTTAGGGTCGTTATCTTGTTGAAATATAACATCTTCATCTAATCAATTGATCTGAGGTATATTGCTGCGGCTACTCGCAAAATACATCGGCAAATCTTAACAATTTCCCTACTGTATTCTCTAAGAGGATATACGCGTTGTACAAGACTTTCAGCGACGCGGATGCTGTCAATTTCCACCGGACGTGCATTGTAATGATTGTTACGCGAGCTTATCAATTTTCAAACAGACTATGGTGGGCAGCACCCTCCTACGTCATCCAAGTTTTAATTTCCAACAGCTTGTATTACATAAAGCCTTCCGGCTGCTGAAGCAGCTTGGAAATCGATAAGGCTCGCTTGTCTCGCCGTTCTACGCCTCTTATTCCCGTCTACGGTATAAACTAGAACTGAATCGTCTAACCCACTCCATGACCCCGTCTCGTTCCGCGATAATCGACTTGGTCGAAAGCTTCAACCGGTATCTTAAGGCTGGATCGAAATGTCTACTCCTCGCATCATATCTCGCGAAGCTGGAGAGTAACTCTTGCCAGCCAGATACCGAATGCAGGGGCGCATCACGATCCTCGTAGACCCTAGACACTTTTCTAATGACCTCGCTGTGAGCCAACACTCAGCCACCCTCGCACAACGACTGTTCCTAGGGCAATTCTGTTTTAATGATAACCAGGGCTTGAAATACACTAATGTTTTATGCTGAACATTAGACTTGCCCCCACCCCCTGTCCCCCAAGCTTTTAGTACCTATTATACGTCATCCTATTATAAATATTTAAAAATATTTTCTATTTCTTTCGTTTCTGTCCGAGTTATGAAAATATATTAAACTAGAAGTTGGTAATCCAATTTTTGTCAAAATCCTTATCCTGTTAATAAACATAGTTAAAATATCCATTGATACCCACTGTACGAATTATCACAGTGGGTGACTGCAGTTGGCAGCTGTAGGTTCGCCACTCATACTGTATACAAAGAGAAGATAACACTTGGAACGGACAGAAACCAATACATCAGTGGTGGGCACGGGTGGAGCCCCTCAAACGCCTGCTTCTCCCACCAACCTCTCTTTCATGCAGCGCGCACGTTCGTTGCATACGCTGATGTCTCGTGTCTTCGTTGCTCCATTGTACCGCGCCTGCTGGAAGGGGACAGAGGGCGCTACGGTGTGGACGGTTTTGCCTCAATTGAGGTAAAATTGCCCACCACTGCAATACATAATGCAAAAAATCACGAAGAGTAAGGGCCAAGTTGGCGGAAAGTAGTATAATAGTGGCGGCCAGATACTTAAGTACACCCTTTAAAAGCGAATAACTTTTTTAAAATTGTTCCAAATGACTTAAATTTCTTTGAGATGTTCGAAGGATTAATTTACTAGATAATGTGTAAAAAGAACTTTTATAAAATTGCTATTCTTCGGAGTTGTGAAGAAAAAAGTGAATATCGAAAATTTAAAACAAGCTTTTTGAAACTTTAAGTCTAATTTATATATACACAAAGTTTAAACATAATCGATTACGGTTGCTACAAGCCATGAATGATTCAAAATGGTAAAAATTGTAAGAAAATGCGATTTAGGCCCGAAATTTAAATATTCTTACATCTTTCAATATCTACGGCTTTTTTATGCGTCACCCGATTTCGATAAAACTTTGTTACCTGTATATAACTCACTGAGATTTTCAAAATCCTGTTTTAAATTTTCGATACAGGCAAAGTTAAAAAAGTTAAAAATCATGATCTTTACTTTTTTCTTCACAACCCCGACTCTATTGGATATGGGTGTTAATGAATGCACACAGGACATGTAAAATAAAATAATTCTTTATTTTACGGTGCGGGAGGAAGCTCTTTCCTCAACAAAATCTATACTTCGACTGGATCTGACTGTGAGAGGAGGAATGTTGGAACCAATGTCGCCAGATCAACCCAAAACTGGGTTGATTTTCCTCTCCTCCTTTTCCCCTTCCACTATCCCATTCCACTCCTGCGCACACTCCAACGTCCCCCGCTAAAACCGTAGACTGGTCATGTGACGTGCAGCGCAACGTGTTGCATATTACTCTGGTCATCAGAGAGGTGGTAAACTGTATTCCTCTCGATTTAACCGATCTGGCGACACTGGCTGGAACCCGTAAAGGAAACCAGAGTATTTACCCTCGTATCTCTAGACTCCAGACTGTTTAGGTTAGGCCCCCACAGTCCGGGCCTTAAAGCAAAGTATCAAACTGGATACTTCGAAATCTTTGTTTAGAAACGATTTTGAGATCGTTGATTCATTTTTGACAACGAACAATATGTTCATTGTGCTGGTAACCTAGCACTTAGTGATAACTCAACAAGTTCTTTTTACGCATTATCTAGTAAATTAATCGTTCTACAATCTCGAAGAAAAAGTAATTTGGACCGATTTTAAAAAAGTTATTCGTTTTTAAAGGGTGTACTAAAGTACTCGGCCGCCACTGTATATTCTGCAAATTAGTAGATCTAATCCAAGACCTTAAAACCCTAATCCAAGCCTATAACTTCGTTTATTATAATTTCGGTCACCTGAAGGATGTTCTATATTTTACTTTTGTGTTGCACGAAGGGTTCCTGAACCCTTCTGATATCTCAAGAAACAATGTGTATCACTTGCACTTATCGTTCGATTACGCAAATGTATTAATTGCTGCGGAGAACATTTTGAACATTACTTGCATTAAAAATTAGTTATAGAGAATATCTCAGTAATTATTAGTTTTTTACCCTATATACTGTAATAGTTTTTTATTCGGATTTCAATTCTCTCTTCAATCACAAGACAATAAAGAAACTCAAGCTGACTTTCTCGATAAAAACCAAAATGTAACACGTTGTATGCTAATCTTGAAATCATGAAACTTTTGTTTCAACCGTTTTTTTAATATACCAAATAGTTTACAAATTCTACGTGTCCGTTGCCAAATATTTATAAAAAGATTTCGTGTGTATCTGGCAGATCAGCTGCGACCTCCGCAGGGTTAAACTGGATAAATTGAATAAGATAAGATTCTCTTCTACACAATTTCTGACGCAAGAAGCCCGTCTGTTGGAATTAAGACCCCAAGAGTTCTTGGAGCGCTTGCAACAAAGGTCTGACTATATTTCTAAGAGTACATTCCGGGGATAGCCGAACGTTGAATCGCGCGGCCACCTGGATTCCGTCAAACAAAATGAATCACTGTGCACGCTTTCGAAGATACAGAAGTGTGTATTATACTCGAATTTTAGGTCGTAGTTTTACCAATTCTACTTTTCTATCCATCTAGTCTTTATTCGCTTCCGGATTTATTCCCTAATAAATAAGTGAATGAACGAACGTCGTTATTTTTTCCGATTCTTTTAGTTTAGTAAGAATATTATCCACTAATAGAAATCTTTTTGAATTAAACTTGAGATAAAAGTATCTTTGTCAAATTTTGCTTTGAACACTTCAACACTTTTTACGCGGTGTAAATATCATTTTAAATGAAGGCATTAAAAGTAATAAAGATCAATTTCTTGCTAATAAAGATCAAGGATTCTACGAACCTTGGACCTCCAAGTTACTGAAAAAGTGGCAAAAGATCATACAATAAAACGGTCACTACATCACCGAATAAATAAATAAATAGTGAAAAAACGTGTTTCATTTTCCCTGGGAGAAAACGGAAGTACATTCCGAATAACCCAATAGTTGTACGCTAAATCGTATCGTCTGTATGTCTTTTAACAAAGATATGAATTCTGTCCACGGTTTTGAGCAAATTGTCTGCTGTGGCATCAAAGAGCTCAACAGAAAGTTTCAATTCTGCAAACTGGCTAGAGCCTGTTGAGTTCCGAGGGTGAGAACAGCCCTTCCAATCTTCGAATTTTCTTTCTGATTTCGCCTTTGAGCGAGAAGAATTTTCTTTGTTCGCGGCTTTTGCCGCAGCGTTTCAGCTGCGCTTTGTCCTTTCTTTGCTGTCCGGCCGTGTAGTGCCCTTGCCCTCCACCCCCTCTCCGTCCCGCTGCAATTAATCCGTCTATGCCTTGTAAAACGGGGGAAAAAGGGACGAAGGAGTAACAGGGTGACCGCGAACGTCGCGAGTCAACTCTTTCATCGCATGTTCTAATATTACACGGCTGGCGGAATATACGGTGAGTCAGGAGCCATAAATGGGCACACGTATAGTAGTGGATGCTGAGAAAAGATCGCGAGGATGGAGAAAAAGAGTTGGAGGGCTCGTTTCCAGCCCGTTCCCTCGTCTTTTAATATATCCTGCCATCTCTATTCGCCTTTATTCGTGCGAGGAATCAAACACCTCTTGGAACGTCTCTTTTCTACACTCCTGAACAAAAAGATACCACGTCTTACATTCAGAGATGCCAGCGTACCTCCCCCTCCACTATCAAATTCCCCTCACGCACCTCTCTGCACAAAAGAGAGCGAAAGAGAATTCCCATCGTGCAGAGAGTCGTCGCTAGTGTCGCTGGAGGAGAATCACGAGCCACATTTATTAGTAGAAGGGGAAGCTTTCTGAGGGGAATATAAGCCCGCTTACATTCCCTAGGTGAATAAAGCCTTCAAGTTCGGGTTAAAACGTATGTTCTTTTGAAATATCTTGAAAACTAGAAGGAGTACTTTAATTATGGGTTTCCGAATAAAGAATTTAGTCAAAAAAGAAAATTTCGAAAAAATCATTTGTTTTAATAATACTTCAAAATTCGATGTTTTTTGCAATTTTCCTTACTAAGAGAGAAGTATTCTGGTTTGTTTTGTAGATGAAAACATAATCTTGGTAATTATTTACATTAGGGGCTTCCTCGCCGATTTTGATGACATTGAAATATGTTCTCAAGGTCATCATTCTGAACAACTTTTTCCTATACATGTTACCGCCGCTCAGCTTTAGTTTCCGAGATATTCCCAAAAAAGTTTCAACATATATATTGATTGAGATAATTAGCAGTAGAGATAGAAATCATTTTTTAATAAAATTTAGTACAAATTTCATCCCGATATCTCTTACGGTTCAAGAGTTATAGTAAAATGTTAATGTCCGAGGCTGTATATCGCGGTGCAGCGTTCAGTTCAAATAATTTCAATTTCGACAATTTTCAAATGTCCATCTTTATAAGAACATGAACATAAAGGGGACGCTTGGGACAACATCCTGATTTTTCAAATTTTTAAAAAGTCCCTGCTATGAAAACGTTGCATTTATTTAAAACGATTGCAAAATGAATGGTGAAAAAAACGTTTTTTGGAAATTACATTTTTAGTAGATACTTTTATGTTACTAAAAACTCATTTTTATCGGTTTGTTAGTTATAGGTCACTTCGCATAGAATGACTTCTATTCATTAAAAATGAGAGAAAATTAATCAATCCATTAGTAGAATATACATATGTACGTTCAAATTTTAATAAAGGCAAAGGCGGAAGCCACATATGTACATATGTATATTGTATAATTGATTTCGAATTTCGGCCGATGACGACTGCTGCTGAGCGGCTACAGTTTCGATCAAGCACCCGATGCGATCAAGCAACCCGATGCAATCAAGCAACCCGACGCGATCAAGCTACCCGATGCGATCAAGCTACCCGAACATTCAGATGTCTCGGATACTCGCCCGAGCCCGCCGGACTTTTTCCGGCTCGACTCGACTGTCGGGTACCCGTAAATTTCGGGAACCCGCGCACTCCTAGTAGACACTATACAATGTTAACCAGAATTCATGACAAGAAACGCTTCGATTTTAAAAACAGAGATTGTTGATGTAAAACAGCAATAATTTGAGGAGTCCTCGTCGAAGACAATGTAAGTGTTTTAATTAACATTAGATCTACGGAGCATCAAATGTGACTATTTTACATTACCTTATAAACATAACAGGATTGAATCTATTCGAATCTTTAGCCATTCTTTGCATAATATTTATCCAAAAAAATAAATTTGTTGAATACCTCATGGATGCATCTTTGCAATCTCAATAATAGTAAATTAATAATATTAGAACCCGTCATTTTGACGGGCTCCAGAAACTTAATGTTGAATTATACACATAGACGAATTCTTCTTGAATTTCGTTTATTCCAAACTGTTACAATTTACTGCCGTTTTCGGTACAAGTTATCTAGGGACAAACCGATTGGCACTTGCAGTGCTTGCAAATTTAAATGGATGGTACATTCAATGTTTTCTACAACGAAGAGGTAGTACATACAGGGTTTTCTATAATTACAATACTTTTTTTTAGGAATTTAGACTATATTAATGCAAAAGAAAATTTGTGATGCGTTTGTGTAATTGTACAGTTAAGCATATTTAGCAATAGAAACAAATCATAGGGTACAGTCGAATAAATTGGTCAAAAATGCTCTTGGACCAAATTAAATGGCTAATGGACCATTTGATAGGACATAGAGATTAGATCCCGTGTTGGGTATCATTTCCATAAAAAAATGTCACGAATGTGTTGTTGGTAAACGTTTCATGATAAAGTAAAAAACAAAAAGGTTTTGTAATTGCATTAGTTTTGGTTCGCTGATTTACCTCGACAAGTATCATGTTACAATTTCTCGACCGAGTAGTGATGATAATGTTAATGCGCTTATCCTACTCAGCGTTGTAGCACTTATCGCGACAACACTGTATCATTGTACCCATGTCAACAATTTTTTATCATTCGAAATAAAATAACGAGTTCCTGAAATAATTATTCAAAATATCGTAGAAATCTCCGATCTGATTGATTATTAACACCTATTGCAGGATGTGCCGAAAAATTTAAATTATAATTAACTTTCTTTTGAAACGCAAAATTCAAAATTCTGTTTCATCCGTATTTCGTAATTGGATATACACTTCTCACATACCATTATTCGACAAAATAGATTAACATTTAATCGGACAAATTAAGAAAAAAGTGTTACTTTTGATGGTAGTGTTTGAACAAATAATGATAATGGAAATCTGTTTTCGCAGATCTAATCTTTATAAAGAAAATACATAACTTTGTCATATGAACCTCCCTTCTAGCTCCAATACTTCACTACACGTGCCGAATAAAATGGATTGTTATCGCATTAAGTGAAAACTGACGAATAAACCGAAGAAGTTTGGTGTTGCGTAGTGTGGCGAGGATGCTCCAGATTAGATAAAAACCCGTGTCGTGCCGAAGTTATTAATACTCGTATATAGAAATTACAATTTTAAACTTCCTTTTTGAGGAAGGTTATTGTATCGTGGGAAAAATAAGTTATTTTTACTTTGTTCAAAAAAAGTTCAAAAATGTCTATAACGTTTCCGTTGAATTGCGAAATCGAACGTCCATTTACACGCTCGCCGTGCATAACAATCTCCAAGTAGGAAGTCTGTATAAAACAGGCCATAAGAGTGACGAACATTTGCATGTCGGAACAAAGAGCAAATGAGTGTGCACATATTTGATCCACTTTCCCGGGTTTTACGCGACATCGGTCCGTCGCGATCAATGTACGGCCGTTTGCAACTCACGCTTCTATAATTAACAAGCAGCCCGTATGGTGCGGCTATCCGTGAATTTGCATTTTTGATGCGTTTTCCTGAATAATTGCATGCGATTTTTCCGATGGTTGAATATTCTCTTCACAGCTAATATTAAGCTAGTGGGGCATGGACCTTGATCAATAAACGTATTTAGTATTATGCAATGCCCACGAGCTGGTGCGTTGTTTTGGTGGTAAATCTCATTAAAATGGCATCTAGAAATACGACACCAAGTTCCTTGCATTTCCGAAACCTGCCTATAAATTACGGGTCTCTGGCGCTATAGGTGGGCCTACGTCAGGCATGTCCAGAAGTAGCTCACTTGGACGCAAATTCGAGGGAGACGCCTACTTCTCCCGCCCGCGTGTCTCGCTCCCCGTGGCGACCGTAGTCCTCCGAGCTCCTCAGACCCGTGCCTACCGTGGGTCCGAGAGTCGCACAGAATAGGTATTTGGTCTGAAAACCTGGCCAAAAATCAAAATTGTAAATATTTACATACAGGGTTGTGTTTGCGTCCCAGAATAGATACATAAACATGCAATCACGTGGTGCACCCCTTATCATTGATTACCCATACAGTCATCCGTGCCTGCGCTTAGAACATAGCATTTGTTCGATAGGCATCTCTTTATTCGCAGTGATAATATTCATTTTGTAAGTGATCTTTGTGGCGAAATTTGTGATGTATATTGTTACGCAAGGTATTTACATTATATTAATCATATTCTTGTCAATATTAAAATTTTTTTGTACGTGTTTTTACCGATCTGCAAGCTTGACTAAAAGTTCTTGGATTTTCATGACTTTTTTTGCATATATTAGTGTTTTACCACTCATCGCCACAGCATAAATGTTACGTGTTGTTAAACTTCAGGATATCTAGAATTAGTATACCGCAAAAAAGTTTTCACAAGTCTTCACATTACAAAAAAATAATGCTGCAAATATAACCCCTTTTGGCTGAACTGGACTTAAGAGGACTAAAAATTTTCAAGTTTTCCGTATGCGATGCTATACGAATCAGGTTTTGGTAACCGGAGTTCACTGGTTGAAAAGTGATACACGTGTAAACATGAGCAATTTTAAGCGTTTTTTACAGGTTAGAACGTTGCCAAATTGGATATTTGTAGGGTCTACTGTTGAGCGCATGCGCAGGATAGATGGTGGGTGTTCAGCGCATATGCTAAACAAACATCCAATAGGCGGCGCGGTGTTCTAACCTGCATGTTTTTGTAATGTGAAAACTTGTGAAAACTCTTTTGCGGTATACTAATTCTAGATATCCTGAAGTTTAACAACACGTAACATTTATGCTGTGGCGATGAGTGGTATATGTTTAAAAACACTAATATATGCAAAAAAGTCATGAAAATCCAAGAACTTTTAGTCAAGCTTGCAGATCGGTGAAAACACGTACAAAAAAATTTTAATATTGACAAGAATATGATTAATATAATGTACATACCTTGCGTAACAATATCCATCACAAATTTCGCCACAAAGATCACTTACAAAATAAATATTATCACGAGAAACAGATGCGTACGAACGAATGCTGCGAATAAACAGATGCCTATCGAACAAATGCTATGTTTTAAGCGCAGGCACGGATGACTGTATGGGTAATCAATGATAAGGGGTGCACCACGTGATTGCATGTTTATGTATCTATTCTGGGACGCAGACACAACCCTGTATGTAAATATTTACAATTTTGATTTTTGGCCAGGTTTTCAGCCCAAATACCATTCTGTGAGTCGCCCCAACGCGCCACACGCGGTACATATTGCAAGCGGTAGGCACGGGTCTGAGGAGCTTGGAAGACTACGGCCGCCACAGGGAGCAAGACGCGCGGGCGGGAGAAGTAGGCGTCTCCCTAGAATTTGCGTCCAAGTGGACACGGATAGAGTAAAGATACGCTTGTGTGTAGCGGGTAAGGAGTGGACGTTGCGTCATAATGAGGGGGGTGAGGCAACCGGCGGAGGGGTTGGGCCCACGGCCTGGCATCACTGACGCAGTGTTGCCAGATCGCTGAAATCGAGGGGAATACAATTTACCACCTCTTTGATGACCAGAGTAATATGTAACACGTTGCGCGGCACGTCACGTGACCAGTCTACGGTCTTAGTGGGGGTCGTTGGAGTGTGCTCAGGAGTGGAAGCTGTTTTGGGTTGATCTGGCGATACTGTACTGACGTGAAGTGCCATTGAGAGCGGTACCGGTCGAGATAGTTTCTGACGAACGTTCGCTGATGTTTTTTAGCTGTACCCGGGTCGTAAAGCAATAAATTAGTTAATAAGGCACTAGGACGCTTCCTCAAAAATTGCAACACCTAAATCGACCCTAACGTCAACCCAGACTGAAATTGGAACTGGCGACGCAACAAGTTCGATAATAGACGATAGCGTGAACAAGAATATTTAGTAATAACCTCTTACTACTTGCGCGATCGTGTAACAACGAAATTACAGGAGAAATGTGTAAAGCGGTTAATGTTAATAAAGCAAGTTTCATGAATTTTTTACAAAGTGATGGTACGTCGTACGATATAATTATTTTTTGTAATTGATTTATTATTCTATATAGTTTTGAGTGCTTGTTTCTTGGTTCTATCTCGCCCGCAATAAATACATTATTCTATATTATATATCATACATTATACTATATTAATAAATCTATTAGTCTATTTACACGAGATTGCCCCCTTAAGAGGGTATTCTTCATCGGGCGCGTTGTTTTTGAGTCACTTTTAGGAGAGAAATGTATCAAATTGTGATAGTACAAAGAATTTATTGTTTTTTATATATATTTGACCATATTTAAAAAAAATGCTGTGTAATTTGTATGCATTTGTTTTTAGTTTTATTCATGCTATTACTTCCGTAACGTGTAATTTAAAATGACTTCCATAATTCAAGGTATTATATTCATTTGAAATGACAAAATCGAAGGTACTCTTAGCTTATATAAGTGTGGCTATAGCCGGTACTTATTTAAATTATACAGAAATAACGTGTTCTGACAAAATGGCAGCTATATGAAGCCAAAAAAACTATTTTTAATCATTTTTAAGATACCATACAATTTCAGATGATCTTTTCGAAAAGAGAGTAATATTGAATGAAATCATCTTAACCAATTATTTCATATAAATCCTAATAATAATTATTTAGTATCTCTACCTGTTACAATCGTATGTTGACGAGATGACGATATTATAGGTTGTGTTATGAACAATAATAATACCTACATGTCTTTAGGAGGTACAAATAAAAAATTTTAAATAACGAATAAATTCAATCTACTTGTCATTTGTGAATAACAACTGTTGTGAACGGATATATCGTTAGTGGTAATCGCGTGAGTTTTATAGCACATCTACGGAGAACTACAGTTTCCTGAGAACTGTTCAATGCTACGCAAAAAATGAGGAAAATCGTTCTTGGATTCACAAAGTGTTTAAACGCGGTACATATTAGGAAAGCCCCAACAATGTGTCTAGTTACAAATTAGTCATTAACAGATAAGTCATAGTTTAGCAAGGCTATACTTAAACATCCGGACGTCGAAGTGTCGGTCCTGGCGCCGCGTATGAGGTGGAACACCTTGAGGACCACCATTGCGTCTGAGGAAATTGAGCAAGATTCAGATGAAAAAACCTGCGCCTTTACTTCGAACCAAAATCTCGGCTATTAGTCGACCTTGCCAGCTGCTCATTGAAACAACCGCATTTACTGACTTCACTAACATTACGCTGAAATGAAGGTTTACTTTTCTAGATATTTTTCACAAAGAAAATATTGATTTTTTTACTGTTAAAATTCATTGTTCGTGTTTACTGATATTTTAGGAATATTTACAATCTTTTAGTAAGAACAAAACGTAAAAAAGTTTTGAAGTTGTACAGGTAAAAATTGACACAAATAGGAGAACAGAAGACTGATTTCTAAATTTTTTACTTTGCCGAACTAAAAATAAGTAAAACGAATTTTAAGTTCGATATTCTGGTGGATGGTAACGAATGCTTCAGGCCTCTGTAGTTTGGTTAATTTTAAGAAATATAGATAAGATTAAGATAAATTAAGAATTCTATGTACGATCTGCGACAATACTATAACGCACTATACAAAATCATACAAATCTGGTTTACGAAAAAGAATTGGTCCCTTTCATGTATTCAGGGTATCTCAAAAATATTGTAAATCCTTGGAATGGGCGGTTCCTGAGGTTAGTTAAAGTAACTTTTTCCTTCGTAAAAATGACCGCCACGGCTTTGTTAAGGAGTTATTAACGAAAAACATGGACCAATTAGAACGCCGTTACAGCGGACAGATTCCACCTCGAATAATAACGTCACGTTTAGCGGGGTCTGTCGTCGCCGAGCCGGAGTCCTTCCTCTGTAACAGTGTTCTGATTGGAGCGTAGTTTTCGTTAATAACTCCTTAACAAAGCCGAGGCGGCCATTTTTACAAAGGAGAAACTTACTTTAACTAACCTCAGGAACCGCCCATTTACAACATTTTTGAGACACCCTGTATAGTGTTATGCTTACTTCATGAGAAGTATTTTCGGGAATCTGTAATTCATAATTCTTAAAATTATAACAATAAAATTAACAAAAACATTTACTTTCAGCCGCAACAAAATTATGACATATGTGCCTATATGATTTTTGTAAACGCTGAATACGAATAGTTTATTCTGATTATTCATTGACAGCATGCACAGCCATATTTATTATTTTATAACGTCTAACAATCTTTTTCGTATAGATTTATCCCGTTTTTTAATTGTTTTCTAATTTAAACACTTCCATGTATTGTGTTGTTCGTAAAGTAATTTCATTTTTCGTGTAGAGATGGCATTGCTTTCATCTATTATTATTTACCCTCATTTTGTTATTGTTCACATAATTGTTCTGAGACTTGTTTTTTTTACACCGATTTCTACAGTAATCTGTCGTGCCATCATTACAGAATTCAACGCGTGCATTAAGATGACTCGTCTTTCCCCCCAAATTAGCGTTTTTAAACAATCACTCGCGGTTTTTTAAATGAAGTGCATACTATCTTTGAAATAATGAAACAGTACACAACGATTTCTGCCAAATATCTTGGAAATTTTTCTGTAATGAAGTTTGCTCTTTAAAATATATAAATTGCGTCCGCTTCGATTAATTGAACATTTTCTTTGCAGAATTTTGTACAAACAAAAAATACGCCATGTTTACTACTATTTACAATATCGCTTGTTTACTATTAACTTTTTCAATCACAATTCTCTTCCGACACCATTCAGTTTGCCATTTTAATAAAGGTTGTCTTATAGTTTCGTCGTCGTTAACATGAACTGTTATCAGTGGGCTGCGGACTTTTATGCAACATAAAAACTTTGCACGTCAGTTGTAAGAAACAGAAAAATATTGTAAAAATATCCTCAAATGTCGCAGTTTAGTTGTCAGTTATTCTTATCTAGCTTCGTAATACTTGCAAGTATTAATTACAATATGGTGTACAAGGAAGTCTTGTCAAGTAAACTATTACACATAGTACACAAGAAAAAAGAAATTCCTTCTTATAACATACATTTGTATGGTTTTATATAGTGTCTTATAGTATTATCGGGGAGTGTACATTCTTAAAGTTTTCTAGGTACATTCCTGAAAATTTATTCTTTAGGAAAATATAAGGATAAATTGGTTTTTTCAGTACACTGCAGTAGAATGTTCGCTTACGTGATCGAACACAACGAGAACGATATTTTCTGTCGGTCAGAGAGGGAACTTGCAGTCACTTTGTCTCGAATTTTTCCTAGTGATAGAACAAAGCGTTTCCACGTGGTATTGTTCGGAGCATTTCACTTCAATGTCGGCAACATTCATCTGACGAAACATTGAACAAGCATGTCATCATGGTCTCGACACACTCGACACAAACAGCTTTGAATTCTCTACGCACAGTCGAGACTTGTTTTGTTTGCCACGCATTTCGTTTGCATCTTTTCCTCATAAACTAGTTGGAATGATTTGAACATACACGTCGAATAGTGGCCCGAAAGGATTAGTCTCTGGGAATTCCTGATGGGGTATTATTCCTATAAAAACAGTAATCGTGGCGTAAGACTTTTAATGAAGTCTGCGGTTAATGAAGCTGTTCGGACTTCCTAAGCGGAACGAACGCTGTGTAAATATGTACTCAAGGACAGTTTTTCTATTGATTGTACAGGGTGTTCATTTTAACTCGAACTATTTATAAATTATTTCAGCTACTATTAAAATTAAGCAAAAATTACTAAATAGGCTGTACATGGTTTTAAGGTGTGCATCAGATAGTAATAAAAAAACCTTTGAAGGTCATTTTAACGGTTTTTTTAACGTATTTGATTTACGTATTAAGCTGTATTTTTCATAATGCAATGTGGTAGTCGGCGTCAAGATGAGTTCAACGACCTACACACCATGACCTTGAAGGCGAAAAGCTCAGTTTCAGTTTGAATATACAAAAGTAATAAAATGAATAGAATATATGTAATAAAATGAAATATCACCTTATTTTATTAGTTGCTCAAAGTGCTGACCGTCCGCAACAAGACACGTGCAAGTATTATCTGGCCAGCTCGGTCACCTGACTTATCGCCACTAGATTACTTTTTGTGGGCAGCTTTAAAGTCTACTGTTTACAACGAAAGTCCCACGACGCCAGAAGATATAAAAAAACGAATACGGAATGCATGTTGCACCATTAATCGCATAAAAGAACGAATGTGGAATGCATGTTGCACCATGAATCGCGGAAATACCATAAGAAATGCGATTCAGTCATTCACTTCTCGCGTACGGACATGTCTTGCTGCGGACAGTCAGCATTGTGAGCAACTAATAAAATAAAGTGATATTATCCTTTTCGTTTTATTACTCTTGTATTCTTCAAACTGAAACTGATTTTTTCGCCTTCAAGGTCACTTCAAGGTCATGGTGTGTAGGTCGTTGAACTAATCTTGACGCTGACTACCACATTGCATTACGAAAAATACACGTTGATGTGCAAACAAAAATACGGTGAACTTGAAAAAATCGTTAAAATGACATTCAAAGGATTTTTTATTACCATCTGATGCACGCCTTAAAACCACGTACATCCTACTTAGTTATTTTTTTTTACTTTTAACAATAGCGGAAATAATTTAGGTGTTCGAGTTAAAATTAACACCCTGTACATGCATTGTGTCAGGAAACTAGTTGTAATAATTTCGTTTCATACTGTTACATCGATTTCTATTGTAAACAATAATGAGAAGCAGCGCACAAAGCTTGTGAAACGAGTTACATCTGATGATGGACTTGATTCAATCCTGTCGTCGTACGCTAAAGCGTGCTGATTGTGAATTTCATACTTACACTCTCAACCATATTGTAAGAAAGGTGCGTTTACATTCGAGAACAGACATTTTCTATGAACAAATCATCTTGATAGGCAATGTTTCGAAGACAAGATCCAAATGGCATTTTACCAAACCTTTTTAGTATCCAAGAGCCGTTTTAATTTATGGAAAATATTTTTTTTCTGTTTGTTATGTAAAACTGTATACTTTTGCACACTAAAATAAAAAACAGAAACGTGTAGATACCGTTGTTTTTAAGGACGATATTCTAGAATTGAAGCGATTTCAAATGATTGAATTTCAAATTGAAATTAAAATTAGAAAAAAGAAATAATATACAAGAATGTGTATGAGTATAAAGTGGACACATACTTGATTATTAGACCACCTAATATAATTTCAAAGAAGAACTTTACAATTATCTCAAATAAATATTTCAAATAATTATAAATTAAAATAACATCGATCTTCAAGTTTTCTTGCGTCTTTTTGGCAAAATACTTGATTGGCGCTAATATTTTTCTGTTTAAAATAAATGTCCTTAATAATTAGCCTTAATTCCATTGAATGACAAAGATTGAAAGAGCTTCTAAAAAAGAATATACACTATTTCATCGATTTTCTCTGCTTTTTATATTGTGGAGCTCTCGATTTGGCAAATGAGCGGCTCATATAATAGTTATACTTTTACAAAAACATTACTATTTTCAAGGATACCTAGAAAAAGAAGAATAAATACCGGGGAAATATAATCTAACGCTTGAACGGTTTCCGATAAACATACTTGTAAATGGAAGAATATTCGCTTCCTTGCGTCATGGAGAGACGAATGTGCCTTGTTTTCGAGCGTCGAATTGAATACAAAGGCATTTATGGCGGACACATTAATTTTCATAAAGGATGACAGGTGCGCACGCGTGCGCGTATGCATTTGCGTCTTCGTGCATGCGTAAGGGACCTGTAAATGTTGAGCGAGAACGTGGCCCGTTGTGCGCGTCATTTTATGATTGCTCCGATCCTGTGAGGTTTGTTCGTTAATTAACATTGGAGATGCGTCGCTCAGTCTATCGCGGGCTCAATTAAATTTGTGTACATGTCATTACGCCCGCGCGTGTTGGCTCGTTAAAGGTCTGACGACACCCCCGGATACAGACACGCGAAATACGCGACTCCACGCATAAGACTGTGCCCAATTAGCATGATAACCGGGGAGGAAGTAATTAACGGGATACGTAGACGATTACAATTGTGCCCGATCACAGTTGACACAGCAGTTGCTACAATTTCTACAATTCGCATTCCACCAAATCAAAAAATATTGTTTCGATCAGAAACTCGTCGAACTTGTAGGAAAAGATTGAGTTAACTCTCGTGTATTTTTGAGTTTAATTATACACTGATGGTCTTCGGGTCAAAAGTGACCCGATTATATAGACCACATACTTGGAATTTTATAATGGAATCAGAGGACTGACGAAACAGGAATAACTAGTAATTAATGCCAATTTTAATTTGAGATAGGACCAAATCTTATGTCGATAAACATCGTAGAAAGAGCAGCACAATCTGTACTTACTCGTGACAAAAAGTGTATCATTGAGATCGGACATCGGTCCGAATGTTTATAATATAAGAAATAAGTTTACATATCATCGCAGCAATTTCATCATATTATTAGTTGCCAAGGTCATCTGAAGGTCATGATTGTGACAAATACATTTTTCCATCCTCTACAAGAAGAAACAGGCGAAAAAATACGCGTTTCCCAGATAAAAAATATCATTGATCTTGAAAATGCACAGAATAAATGAGCTGACGAAAGCAATTTGTCTTTAGGATACTCCTTCATAGAAGCCATTCAAATTTTGCCCTGAGCAATTTTCAATGTAGTGAAAAAGATCCGGAAAAGACATTGTATAAAGAAGAATAGTTCATATTCTAAGAAAATGTCAATATATTTTTTCGCCAGTTTGTACAAACGTAGTAAATGTTATAAAGATTAGAATTATTCGATATAGCCTCCACTAGCTACCATGACCTTCTAGAGCTTGGAGCTGAACCTGTTGCAGACTCGCTTCACCTCCGCCTGGTACATTTTCGTCATCACCCCCGTGATGGCGGCCTTTCTTGTATCTTTAGTGTAGTGATGTTTTGCATTTATCTTTGCCTTGATTACGCCCCACATGTTATAGTCAACGGGATTTCGTTTGAGGCTACAGGGAGACAAGTCGAGAGGCCAGTGCTAATAGAGGCTTTCGTAAAGCCTAATTAATCTTTTCTTTCGATCATTGCGATCAAAATGATTTCTCTTAGCTGTCCGAGACGTAGAGATTGAAGTTACTTTCTTAATTTTTTGGCCAGGTCGTAAACTTGCATTTTCTTCTAGTCAAACCACGCAAAGGTATCCGCGGTCAATTTTCCAGTAAAGGGCGATTCGAATATTGTCGTTCTTCGATCATATTCTCGGTTCATGACTTTCCACTTGCTCACTGGTCTCAATTGCTTTGTTTATATTCGCCTTACCTACATCTTATTTAAGGAACTGCCAGAAAAAATTCCGGATTTATCTTGACGGCCGTGCAATTACAGTGTTGCCGCAATAAAAGCAACGTTCTCAGGTCCGAAACATTGCACTCATCGTGTACAGACACGATTCCTCGAGATTCCTTTAATCTTTTGGTCTCAGCGTCGAGGCGAGTGCTCAAAGCAATGGACAACAGCGCGTCGGTGAGCCAACACTAATGCCCTGACAATACTTTCTTGTTTTTAAATGTTTTTTCGTAAAACTTTTACTAACACATTTGCGACATTTTTCTGATTAAAATGAGACCAAATACGACATAATTCGGTTTATGCTGAAGTTTTGTTGCACTCCTCGTGTTCAGCCTTGTAGCTTTTATTGTAATAGAAAATATTTTTACAACATTCTTGGATTTATGAAAATTAAACGGCGATAAAAGCAAATGCTTACTATCGTGTTGTTGGTCATACTATATTGAACGTAACAGGCATGCCATAATCACTATTTATGAGTCATGGAAATGATCGATGACGAAGTGGCATGTACTCCCCATCATGAGTCAGTTTACGATCATTTCGCTATCGGTTTTGAGACTTTTTATATGTATCCTTCTGTTCAGTAATGGCAATTTGCTTTTTACGTATTGTTTTCATGTTTTTGTATCCGTTTTGTGGACCATTAGACGCTCTGATAGACCGAGCGTAATTACAAGTGCCACTTGCGGATCGTCGTCCCATCCGATTTCCTAGAATCTTTCTATTGCCTCCATTGCATAAAACACTTAATAATACGGGTGACGGCATAACTGTATCCTATACCTAATCGTTATTATACAATCGCGAGTTGAACTCTCGACGATACGTTGTTATTGCCTGTAATCTCTCCCGTAATACTTTCCTCGATCCACGTAACTAACTCGCTTGGAAAGTAACATATGCTGTAATTCAACGTAACACGGCATCAGATTACACTCCCGTGCCTTTGGCTTGATATTTTCCCTATCCCAACAGTGATTCACATTTACTTTGCTCGCCATTTTCAATCTCCTACGCTGTATTATATAATATAGCCAGAGTCTCGTTTAGCCAAGCATGTATGGGTAACCAAGCAACATTTCATTATCTTCAAGAACATTTTTCTCTTGCAAAAATATCAGACAACTGGATCTATATTCTTTCGACTTAACAGTAATGTCTCGATAGCTATGAAAGAAATGTACACGATATTTGTGAATAACTTACCCCCACTATTGCGGGATATACCCTTTGAAATCCAATGACAAAACTTTTTTGATTTTAATTCTTTATGAAACTCTTTATGAAAAAGCACCAAACATGACATAAATCGAAGCATATTTATTTATTTAATCCATGATACTGTAGAACCTCGATTATCCGAACCGATGACATCCGACTTTTCCATTATCCAAGCGTTTTGCATATAAATAGCGCAATCTAAAGCGATCCATATGCAAAACGATTTAATGTACAAATCAGTAAAGATCTAATCCAACATTGTAGCTAGATAACTATTTCGTTATCCGAACACTCATATTTCGCTGACAAGTACGAATAATCCAGGTTGATCGACCCAAATTGTTTAGTGTTTGGTATCATTTCAAACACAACAGTGCTACAAATACATTGGTAGAAGTTTCATTAAAAATATGATTAAGAACAAAAAATTTTTGTGTAACAATTTAATGTCTATACACGATATAAGGGACATTTCAGTACAGAATTTTGCACACGTATCGAAACATTACTTTACATCAGTTACCGTTGTCAAAATGAGGATTCATTCAAATAGTTATATGTTATACATTATAATTTTCTACATTTCTTGAACTACTTTGCATGAATAGGTTAGTACAAAAAAATTGCGGTGTTAAACTAATCAACGTTGACGCATAAATTCAGAGACACTTATATTTGATCACAAAAAGCTATTACAGTGTCACTCCAGATTGTGACTGTGAAGGTCAATATCGCGAGTGCTTGTGAAATATTTAGTCACTCACAGTAAAAATCGTACAGTGTGTATCGACGGATACCTCAACTAAGTTTAATAACAGAATAAGGATTTTGACAAAATTTGCTTTAACAACGTCTAGTTGAATTTCTTTTCATAACTTGTACAGAAACTAAAGAAATAGAAATTATTTTTTATTATAAAAATGTGACCGAAATTGACCTCGCATTCAAAATCGTATAAGATTTTGCGACTTAAAAAGCTTATAACGATGTTATTAATTTATTCCGCGTTTTGCTGATTTTAGAGGACTGTGCATCGATAGCATAATCAACACCTCACAATCATGTCATAGGTCGCCAGGTTAATGCGCGCGTCGAACGTCACAGAATCGCGCGTCACAACGGAAAAATGTGTTATTAACACATTCACATGCACGATCGATTGTGACGTATCATTGTTACGTAACGCCGTTAGGTGCAACAAGTACCATTGAAGCTACTGCATTACGTGGACGTTTCCGTGGACGCAGATTCTCGATCACGGAGAACGTCACACAAGAGGTTACGTAATGTGACGTCGGCCGTCAGGATAATACAGGAAGCTAGAGCTCCATATAAATCGCTATTATCATATAAATTGCTATTCAACTAAGTATGTGTGATGCGATGCCACTTAACTTTTGTAGCACTTCAAAATTTTGCCGGTTTACCTTTTGACTTTTATCGCTTTTTGTATAGAATGAAGAAGTTTTAAGCAAAATTTTTACCTTTGTGCAGAATTATTAATTTATCCCAATTTGCACCAATTCTCGACGATGAAAAAACTAACAGAGTCGATTTTCAGATCGTTCATCATGACAGAAAATAGTATGATTAGTAGTTTTTGTGATCTAGTCTTGTTAACACTTTGTTTTTATGAATAAGTCCCGATGCTAAAAGTGCTTTATAACTGTGACGATACATAGAAGTCATTTTTATAACTTTCTATGTAAAGATTTTTTAGCTGAATTACGTTTTTCGTCCTCGATTTGTTCTGAAAATTGCTCCGAGTTTACAACAATGGACAAAAGTGTATGAATTGGAAACATTTTTTATTATGTGTAGGTGGTTATGTTTTCGCTGTTGCGTGTCGTTCATTTGACACGGTCAATGTAAAGATGGAAGAAAAAATTTTCGAACGATTTTACTGCATGCGCTGCAGACGGGACATAAAGCGACGGAAACTGTTCATAATATTTAGCCAGGGATTCATCGGTGAATATGCAGCACAACAGCAACCACAATTTCAATTGTGAACCAACAAGTTACTTCCGGCAACGTCATCTAAGAATTTCGTTTCAGAATATAATGAAAAAGAAAATTTCTAAGCTTTCTTTTGGTGCAGTACAACTACTGAAAATCCAATTATTCGGATCTCGATCGGTAAAGTGTTAACAATATCATGATCGTTACAACGTTTACGCTTGCATCTATGAACTTGTTTACTATAAGCACGTCACAGGATATAAAATAATGACAAAAATAAAGTACATCTCGTGTTCATTAATTTATTCTAAAATGTACATTTTGCAAATTAGTCTAGCAACGCGAATTTCTGGGAATATCCGTCTATTGATAACGAGTCCACTGATAAGTGTATACTGATAGGTCATATTTGATAGGGGTCAGTGTAAGATAGTTATTTACATACTTAATTAACTGAATGTTTTGTGATCAATTACAATGTATAATTAGCTCTGTAGATGCATATTTGATGCGAAGTTAATCACTCGCACTGAAAAGATTTAACGACATAATTACGTTTATTGACTCCTTTGTTTGAATATGAGTACTTGTTGACTTTAAAATTCATGACTAAATAATGTAGGTGACTCTCCTACATTTCTGTAATAATATCCCTGATATCAATCGGTCGGTTATAAGAGCATACATGAAATATACATGGTGCAGCCGAATAAGATTACAAGCAGAAAGGGATTATTCTTCGTGTAAAAATAAATCGAATAAAGGAATCAAATTTTTTCGTTTGACTCTTCGTTTTCGAGAAATTTGAGTTTAAAGATCCGCCGGGTTCGCGTGCTTTAGTTCAGTAAAGTTTAGTTAGTTTAGTATCTGCAGGGAGTAGAATTTATTGGTCATGGCCAGACGCATCAGACGATTCCTATCTAATAGCACGCGTATTCGCTGTATTTTCAAACTCGACTTTCTCGAAAACGAAGCTTCGGATGAAAAAATGTTATTCTATATATTTTCCTTATTTCTTCATAAGGAATCAACCCGTGCCCGTTTGTACGTGTTATTCGGCACAAAAACTAATCGTTTCCGGACCTATGTTAATATAACTTTTTTGTCTTGTCTAAGCATTAGGAATCTATTCCTAAAGTTTTGCCCACCATTTACGAAACACTGTGCACATATACAGGATCTCAAAGAAAAGGCATAGTTGGAGTTGGTTGTGGTTAGGATCGTAAGTGAGCTGAGCGTCCCGGTAAAATCGGAGACAGTGATGCCAGAAACAACCAGAACTGGTTGTTTTTTCCTCTCCTCCTTTTCCCCTTCCACTATCCCATTCCACTACCTGAGCACACTCCAACGTCCCCCACTAAGTCCGTAGACTAGTCACGTGACGTGCCGCGCAACGTGTAACATATTACTCTGGTCATCAGAGAGGTGGCAAACTGTATTCTCCTCGATTTAACCGATCTGGCATCACTGATCGGAGAGGAGGAAGCTCATCGACAAGTTCACCAAAAAAATAAAACGTTTTGTCATTTATATTTATTAATCGAATGACTACTATCATATTAGGTCGTTGCGTATGAAATGTCCGATTTCAGAATGCAAATGACGTGAAGTGTTTTAATTAAGAAATACTATTCTAGTATACAGGTTTATTACATATCATTTGATGATACAAAGCTAATCCTTTAAGTCCTATCTTCAATTTCTATTAACTTTATCTTTAAGTAAAGTTTGTTTCAATTGCAGCCGATGTGATCGTCATATCTTCTTTTTATATCATTGAGAAAATAAAGATATTGACGAGAACATTATGTGATGTTTAGTTAAAACATTGTAGTAAATGAACGCACTATCAGTCACTGATAGGTAAAGCTTATGGCAATCTCATAAATGAAGTACGTGAACGACCAACAAAATTCAATTTTTTACCGTACTACAATTGTACAACTTGAGATTTGGTGACAAAATATGATGATTACAATGGAGCTTACTTTAATCCATCAGTTTCATTTAGAGAAAAGATAAGTTTGTTTAAAGTCACTGATATGAATCAGTGATGACTAGCCAAGCCATATGATTATATATTTCATAGGCAACAACCTAATAAGATTAAACAATTATTACTGTAACATGAGTATGTAATGTACGTATATTGGTTTAGAATTTTTATACTAACACATGTGTATACATATACATATACATACATCCATAAATACATTAAATTGCATGCAATGTTATACATTATAATATATCATACGGCTTTTCATCAATATAATTGATTACAAACAATTTGTTTTAATTCGAAATATCTAATTACTAAACGTTAAATTATTAATCAAAATGCAATTTATATCAATTTATTCCATTGCTCTCGGACTGATGAAAAACTATACCCTCCCAATGTGCAAAAATACGGCAATATTCTTGAAAATTAAGCAACAGAATTGCAAGCTTGTCTTATTATGCACACCTTGACCCAGAATATTTAAAAAGGAAGGTAGACGTTGATGGGTAACATTCTGTCTGACAACGAAAAATCTATACAAGGTTTCAATACGTCGACACTACATTATGCTTCTACTTTAATGGTTACATCGAATAAACCGAAAATAAATTTCAACATTCTGTCATAAATTTTTATTGTCGAATGGACTACAATTGAGAGCATCGAATAAACAAGAAACTGTGCATAAATAAATCGCGAACTTCTTAAATTAGTTTCAGCAAATTAATCCCTGACAAACGTTAGATTTGCAGACTTGAATTGTCACTAGGTCATCAAGACATTTCATTACAAAAGATCATATATTTGAACACACGTGTAATGAATTAAGCTATATGTACTTATATCTTCGGTTCTGTTCGCGATTCCGACACAGTTCTGTCGTATCGTTACATATGCAATCGCGCATTTGTTTTGTCTCCGCGTAAAATTTGAAAAGTGATCGTTACCCTGTTTTTGTCTGTAATCTTACAATTCCTGATAACTTCAATATAAACTCAACAATTTTAAGTTTGCAAATTTTTTTTAAAAATCTGTTTTGTATCCAAAAATTCGGTGGAATGTTCACTCATTTTTTCATAATTTTTAAGTAAGCCCAACCGAAAATATATAGTATAATTTATTAGACCATGCGCAATCTATCGCTAAATACTATTTCATTTCCTATTTCACCCTACTAAATGAAATACATGTAACTTGTGTTAATCCTTTGCATTCGGATGGTGACTCTGAGTCACCAGTAAAAATTGCCATACCATTATTAAAAACAGTTTTTATATTGTCAAATTCGTCTCTATTCTATAAATTGCTAAAAATTCAACTGTTGTATGAGAAAGCAGATTTAATTTCAGGTGAACAATGTAAAAAAAAGATACATAGAACAAAAATGTTCTTGGTTGAAAGAAATATCTTGATTTTGGAATTAAAATTGTTTCGAGTGCAAAGGGTTAAAATATATTATCTTTTGTAATGGAAGGTCTTGATCACCTAGTGATAATTCAAGTCTGCAAATCTGACGTCTGTCGGGGATTAATTTGCCGAAACTAATTTAAGAAGTTTGCGATTTATTTCTGTCCTGTTTCTTAATTTCATGAGAATTGGCCACCATGCGTGGGCACGGTTTTGCACACACCCCGACCGTCTGTAATTGCTAGACAGAGAAGGATCGAAGATGATCCATAGTCGGGTGGCTAGGTGGTTGTGCAACAACCGGTAAGCGCCGATCAGGAAGAACAATTAGAAAGCTACGAGACACGAGGCGTGCTGGCGCATAAACGCTTATGAGATCGGCTCGTCGCGCGCAACGCGCAACCGTTGCATAAATATCGGCGTGCACGCAGAGGCATGCGCTCTTGCTACCAAGTCGTTTCTCGGCTCCTAGTTGACCACCATTTTGATACTCTCTCCTCTCTCTTTCTCTTGTCTCGTCTCTCCCCCCACCTCCCTCTTTCACCTGATGGCTCTCTCTCCTGCTCTTTTTCGCATCGATTTGCTAGAACCTTGCGCACAGTTCGGAGAACCGTCGAACAGGCGGCGAAACGCGAACGTTCCGGCCGATTATTTCAACTACCGGTTCACCTCCCTTTTCCACCGCCGTTCTTCGTTTCCCGTTGTCGAAGAGTCTCGGTCCACTAGTCGATCGGTTGCTCGACAGGTTTCTCGCCATCCTCGCAGCGTGTCATGGTAATTTCGACCGTCGGTGTACGCGTTCTGCAGGTCTGTGGTCCGCGGTGTCCGGTGCGGTGGCAACGTCCGCGAGTCCGGGACCGAGTGTCGTGCACGAGATAATCTATATCGCCGCGTGCTCAATTAACACCCGTTTCATATCGGTTCCTCTTCGACGGGCTTCGTTGTCACTGCTCGAGGTATTCGACCTCTCTCGGATACGAAATCGCATCTGGTTAGGAGTAAGTCTTTCTTTTCTGTTTGTAACAAACACATTGCATCCAACCGCCGCGCAATGAAGTAGTCGCGATTTAACCAAGTGCGGCGGCAAAGACCCCGGCTGTTGTTGTTACCTTCGACAGTTCGTAAAGTAATAAGTTTCTCAACGAAATGGGATAGTTGTATGCGTAAACACACAGAACGGATCCAAAAGGGGAGCCGAGAAATGGATTACGAGCTAAATATCGAAGATCGGTTTTCGAGGGTGAGTTTTCTACCGATTTGTTCGTTGTGGTTATAGTAAGTCGCGAGTTTTGCGAGTTTTTAGAACAGATGAAATTTCATCGTTCGAATGGCACGGGTCTTGTTAACTAAAATATTAAAGTTTAGTCGTGAATCAAACTTTAAACAAGCATAACTTTCCCCTGAACAAAGATTATTGATTATTGTAATTGTCATACTCTGTCAAGAAATTACGAGTATTTGATTATATTACAATATATTGAATTATATTTCGGTAAAAGTTAAATTTTTTGGTTGTCCACCTTTCTTCATTTATGAGATCGTCTATTTTTGAATTTTTTCTATCATTAACTAATAGCGCATTCATCTAGTACTACTACCACAGTTTGACTAAACATCACATAATGTTGTCGTCAATAATGTTTATTTTCTCACTCATATAAAAAGAATACACGACGATCACATCGACTAATATTGAAATTAATTTTTATTATGTATATACATATTATATGTATATGTATATATAATATATTTTGATATGTATATATAATATATTTTGATATGTATATATAATATATTTTGATATGTATATATAATATATTTTGATATGTATATATAATATATTTTGATATGTATATATAATATATTTTGATATGTATATATAATATATTTTGATATGTATATATAATATATTTTGATATGTATATACAAACTGAAGATAGGACTTAAAAGATTAGCTTTATATCCTCAAATGATGTACAGGGTGATGCACTTAAAAATATCCACGTAAATATGTCTTTCAGTTGTCATGGTATGAAAAACATTTTATGTGCAGTTTGACGAATACGCAGTAGAAAATATTTTTATGCCAAGATCGTTCTTCGTCCTTTTTGCTTACATAATAAATTCACAAATTTACATTGAAACAATCAATTTCTAAATGAAAATCTACCTAGACTGATTTCTTGTTATATTTAGAAAGTATTGATGTTTGAAAATTGCAAATGTATGTTTAGTACACTATGGGCAACATTATCCGTCACATAGACAATGAATATATTTTTCGCACAGTGTTCTCTCACGTCTAAAACTAAAATTAAATATGAAATTCATTTCTAATAAATTACATACAATATAATTTGTGTATCTAACGCAAATGAAGGAGATATCTATGTGACTACATTTAGATGGACCACCATGTATAAGAAACGTGTAGATTATAATATTATTTGTTGATTAAGAATACATCAACGATCTAATACGATCGGAAATTGCCAAGCATTGTGATCGCGCTCCTTTCGTTTCGCGCCGAAAAATGCCAGGCAGTGCGATGGCGCCTCTCTAATGGACTATTTAATGCTCTAAATATGCTATAAAATTTGTGACAGTACAAATTTCAGTTTAATATAAGTTATATATTATGTAACTTATGCTCCCCATACCTGAATATCATTGAGAATTTTTTAGGATTGTTTATTATTAGACTGTTGAGGTTTATGCGAATGCATATTTTTATAGAAAATAGGCAAACTCGTGGGACCTAGACAGAAATTTGTTTTGTCATTTAGAGATTCTAAAAATACATTTTTTATTTTGCATATCACGCATATTGCATATGTTTTGCGTATTTTAAGCGTTGAATTGGTAGATGACCCTGTGATACAACAGTGTTTAAGTAAATTTAAATAATGCACCGGTAACATTTATAAAACCAATTTTTACCGACAAACATCACCAACTAATAACGCCATTAAATTTAGAAAAAATGCTTAGTATATATTGTAACTCGAAGTATAATACATCAGAATGACTATAAAAAGATTGTTAATATTTCATATTACACTTAACACTTAACGTTGCATATTTGCATATTTTCGTGCATGTTTTGCATATATTACATACTGTGCATATTTATCGTGCATAAATATCCGCAGTCTAGTTAACATGAGCTGTCTCCGCGGATGGCAGACAATTTGAAAATTTGCACGACTTACAAACCTGCATTAAAAGAGAATTAATAATGTAATATGAAATATACGTTTATATTTTTCTAGTGTGCTAATCATTATGTCTGTGTCCATTACTCTGTTTATATTTCTACCAAGAGAACGCACGTGTTGAAGCACACGTGCTCGAAGCACAGATAATCGTGGTTTTATTTTATTTTTACCGTAGTAAAAGAATCGCGCAATCGACAAAGATTAAGTTAGTTTTATTCTGTTTTTTATGGATAGTTTATGAGCATGACAATTTGCAGAAACATAGACAGTGTAGTGAGCAGCGTTAAACGAGTGGAACATTGATTTGACATTGACAATAAAGATCTGCTAGCCTCGAGGTGTATTATGATATTCTGAAAACAGGTGTTGCACATGGACGAATTACACGGACAGGAAGTTTGTTTGCTTCTTACATGAGTTTTTCGATGAATTTCAATTTTTTTTAAATCAATTCACAAAGTCACACGATTTGTTGAATTTAATAAAATGTAAAAGAGCATGCGGTAAGTCATTCTAAGTTAGACTGTTTTACAACTGCGTTTACAACTTATTCCGTTTTTACTGCGTTTACAACTTATTCCGTTTTTACTGCGTTTACAACTTATTCCGTTTACTGCGTTTACAACTTATTCCACTTATAAACTGTCCATGCAGAAAGTAAGATTTTGTTTCGTCTCTGTTTCGTGATTCTTATTATCATAATTTCATTATAATAATATATTATATAACGATATGATTATTATTTCTATATCTATACAAGTGTAAAATTACATAAAAGCTTGCAGTCTATTGATTGCACTTTTCTTTGCAACGTGTACTGCAATTAAATGATATTGTCAAACTGTTCGCACAGTGTTACTAATTTTGTTTCCGTTACAAATGCACAAGGATTATTTTATACTGTTAAATTTTATGTATTTGCACAGTAGACCCACGTATATGCAAACAAAAAACTGCCCAAAATACTGTATATACAAACACTATTTAAAACAGAATAGCTTCCTTAAAAGTTGACCAAGAGACTTGGATTTTTTTCTCGAGAAGTTAAAATACTTTACTACCTGTTTTGAGAAAGACATTTTTAAAAAATTGCAATTGATCGAAATCGCGGAGGAAACATCAAATATTGCTTTTTACAACTTTTTTATGTAAGTCCATATTGAAAACGTTTTCTAGATCTTAATCGATCACTTACACTCAACAAAGAGTTAAAAATAGTGAAAAATCGCAGTTCCTCACTTTTTTCAATATAGAACGAGATAAGAAGGTTGTAAAACACAATCTTCACAATTTTCTCGGTGCTTCCGATCAATTATTATTTTCTTAAAATTTCTTTTTCACATGAGCTAGTAAACTAATCTATCGAAATATTCAAAGCGTGGGATGCGATCTTAAAAAGGTTATTAAAAGTGTCCGAATATTACTGTGAGTTACGGTATATGTATATTATGTATTTTATGTGACAACAAATGTGTAATAATGATATGAAAAAACTGTTTAAAAATACTTTAGCGTAACTACCACAAACGATAGATGTATATGTACAGTTTTCTTTAAACAATTTTTTCGTTCGCCTACGAGGGTCTACTGTACTCTCACTATTTATGAGGGGAATGGAAGAAGAAAGTGTGCTAACGGGTGTACAAATATTACCAAATGTGTCTTATAGACTGCTAAAAACAATTCCGTAAGATTTCCCGTGACTGACGGAACTTTCTCGTCCATTCAACAATTCATTTGATACCGCGGACTCTTTTCACACCGACAAAAAGATCCGCAGCCGCAAGAACTGGACGTTCACTCAACCGTGAACGTGATAGAATAATTAATCGACGAAAAAGTGTTTCGATCACTCTCTATATCCTTTTTTTTTCTCCTAGAACGTATAATAATATTCAGACAAATTCTAATGGTAATTATCGTAAGCAGTGTTGTTGCTAAATGGTTAACAAGAAAAACCGCGACTTTTTCATGGGAACGTTCTTTAGGAAAATCTGTGCTGTGTTAAAAATTCGGAACACATTTTGTCTCGCGAAAGATGCATTGCGGTATCTATTCGTGTTTTGAAACTGCTGGTTGCACAATTGCGTCGAAGAACGGGTTCTTTTCAGAGGAAACAAAGTCGTGTAACCGAGCAATAAACCGTTTTTATGGCATTTCTGTGGCTAGCTTTCATTGGTTGAACAGCCTGGCGTTTAACAAAAATAAGGCGAACCGATACTTTGGACGAAATGAAAGGATTTATTATTTGAATACTACATTGCACAATGGTCGGAATGGTAGATCTTATGGACAGAAAGGTTTGACCACCGTACGTTGTAAAAAGGACGTCACTCAATACTTCGAAGGGTATGATGCTTCCCGGAGTGAGTACAATTTTTGACAGCAATTACCTCTTCCTTCGCCGTGACCCTGCAAGGTCACCGGACCTAAATATAATTGAAAATGTTGGGGGATCTTACAAGGGGAGGGAGGCTGAGGTACATAGGACACAGGTTTTAATGTGTTTCATATACAATATGTGTGGGATTATAATCGGGTGAAATAATAAATTTCTGATATAATAAGAAGAAAACCAAAAGAAGATGTATATTTAAAAAATAGAATTTCGTGTGGTTCTTTATACGTTCATAATTCGACTAACGGTTCTCATTCTCGCACGCATCCACACCAGTGATGGGAACTCCGTGTGCGCTGGGCGAAAATACTACCACCACTCTGACGTACCGTCTTCCCCTACTTTGCTTCTATCGCGCACGCGCTATACACAAGCGTACCTTTACTCTGTCCGTGTAGAATAGAGGTACGCTTGTGTGTAGCGCGTGCGCGATAGAAGCAAAGTAGGGGAAGACGGTACGTCACTGATCTCTATACTATGGATACGGCAGTGGCGGGCACGGGTGGAGCCCCTCAAACGCCTGCTTCTCCCACCACCCTCTCTTTCATGCAGCGCGCACGTTCGTTGCGTACGCTGATGTCTCGTGTCTTCGTTGCCCCATTGTACCGCGCTTGCTGGAAGGCGACAGAGGGCGCTACGGTGTGGACGGTTTTGCCTCAATTGAGGCAAAATTGCCCATCTCTGGGATACGGGATTCGGATTCTGAAAATATCCCGAATTGAACGTAGATTTGAATGCCAGCGCTGCTATCGTTCGACCGGTGTACTGAACCCCTCGTACTCCTCTTCACCTCCGTGATCCTCTATACTTCGCCATGTGTTTGCGTTCCTCTAGATGACGCTGCTTTCAATCGAGTTGATTGGACGTCATCGACACTTTTTATTTCATAGCGTGTCAATGGTGTCCAATCACCTCGATTAAAAGCAGCGCCATCTAGAACGCAAACACATGGCGAAGTATAGAGGATCACGGAGTCACCGGTTCAATTCGGAACAAAAAGCTGTGTAGCTGGCTTATGGCAATACCGTATCCATAAAACAATAAAACTTACCCCATCACGAGCATCTAATAAAAGATACTTAAACATTGTTATTAAAGAAGTTATTAACATTTTATTCCAATTTTTATACCTAATACGGCCGATATACATATAAGGAACTGTGTAACTAATTTAAATTACACCTTTCAAAGTAAGATTTCTCAGAACCATGAATTGAACTTTATCGATATTTTATATCATTTATATATATAAATAAATATATATAAATATATAAAAATACATATAAATTTTTGTGCACTTTTATGCAATAAATTTTATTGCACGTCCTCTCTTTCAGACGTCTCGAATCGTTTTAACGACCTTCTTGTGTCAACAAGACTCTGTCCAATTTTATCGATTGAACGGCTTCTCGGCGATATGTCCAGCATACCGCAGGGGGAAGGCAACTTCGTGAATGTCGCGACTCCACATCCTTGTAACAATATATACAGTGGCTCACGAATGTATTCGAACGCCCTTTAAATCAGAATATTTTGTTTAAAAGTGCATCACTCAACTTGAAATTTTCTTTCGCATTTAGAAGCATTGATTTACTGAATGACGTGCAAAAAAGATTATGAAAAGATTGCAATAAGTAGGCATTACATAAAAAAATAACAATGGCACTTTTTAAAACTTTTTTATTCTAGCCCGTAATGAAAATTTATAATATGCGTCTTGTAGACCCATGTTAGTAATACACATGCTGGAAATTTCATCGAAATCGATTAATGTATACACGAGTTACAAGCGGTTCCAAGTGATAAGCATCGCAGTTTTTCACAACTTTTTGTCAGATTTTGCTTAAAATCTACAGATTCTTATATCTTTCGATGCGTGTCGTTTTTTTTCTATGTCAACCAATTTCGATGAAATTTTCGGCATGTGCATAACTAACATAGGTCTATAAAAAGCATACTTTAAATTTTTATTGCGAACTGAAATAAAAAAGTTTTAAAAAGTGCCATTTTTATTTTTTCATGTAATTCTTACCAATTGTAATGTTTTCAATATATTTTTTGCATTCCTCTTAGTAAATCAGTGCTTGTAGTTACTAAAGAAAAAGTCAAAGCATTTGGTCCAATTTTAAAAAAGTTATTCCAACTTAAAGTGCGTTCGAATACTTTCGTGAGCCACCGTATATACATGTAGAGGGTGTCCCACGACTCATGGTCAACCGATTAAGAGGTTGTAAAATGTAAATTCGAGTCGAAAAGAAACAATAAAATTTTTTCATTTGAAGCTTCACGGTTTAGCAATTTTACTTGTGCGACTGTCTGCGGACACGGGTCCTCAAAGAGTTAAAATCTTATTCCCATTTATGGATTTCTCTTCACTACCATACGGAAAATAAAAATTGCTTCTGTTGCAAAACACAGGTGTCCCTTAGGGATTTCTTTTTTAATCTAACAATTTAAAAATATTGAAACTTGTATATCGGTATCCTATGGTTTGGTTAACCTCTCTCCTGGTTTAAATTTTTGCTTTTCATTGTGCTCATAAATGCATACAATCTGCAGGCTAATCATAAAATTGTTCAAACCCTGAAACCTTCAAAAGTAAATGCGACCGCGTCGAAAGTAAAAATATACCGCCAGAATCTCTTCGAATCAACCGAGACATCCGATAAATATAATGAAAGAACATTCAAACAAGCAACACTGGATCATTGTTACATTTACATCGTCGCAAATGTATAATTACCCGTTTAATGGCTTGTTTCCAGGCTGAATAATTTTTGTTCAACTAGATCGATCAATTCTATGCTTTATCATCATTTCGTCGGTTCAATATTGTACTCAGGGATTCAGTTATTTTATACAAACTTCATTGTACAAACCACGCACTCCATCACATCGCGTACAGTTTTCAACGCTTTCTTCATTTTGATCAATCTTGAAACGGATTTTCCTTGAATTATGAATTCAATTCATAGTGCAGAGGCATTATAGCGGCAGTGATTTTCCCATGTATTTATTCAGCACCCAGTGTAATTGCCGACGTTGAACTCGGTGCCTGTAAAAGTATTCCCCGTCCGTTTTTTATGCGATATTCGCATTCAGATATCGTGCGCCTTCGGCGCTCGTTGCCTACAGGAAAATGAACTCTTCTCTCTCTTTCTCTCTCTTTCTCTCTCATTCTCTCAATTTCTTTTCCTCGCCCGCTCGCTCAATTCCTCTTCCCCCTCTCTAGCAATCGCTCTCTCAATTCCTCTCCCCCCTCTCTAGCAATCGCTCTCTCAATTCCTCTCCCCCCTCTCTAGCAATCGCTCTCTCAATTCCTCTCCCTCCTCTCTAGCAATCGCTCTCTCAATTCCTCTCCCCCCTCTCTAGAAATCGCTCACTCAATTCATCTCCCCCCTCTCTAGCAATCGCTCTCTCAATTCCTCTCCCCCCTCTCTCGCCATCGCTCTCTTTCTCTCTCTCTCTCTCTCTCTCTCTCTCTCTCTCTCTCTCTCACACACACTCACTCACTCACTCTCCTTCCTCTGCCTTCCCATCGTGTGCCATTGAATTGATTTATTTTTTTGTCTTTTCTGAATAAGACACGTATTTCGCCGCGCAAGCCGTATGTTTATTTATAACGCGTTGTGCCGATCACGAAGACTGTAATACATTATTCGTGATACCATATCCCCCGGCAATCGTTCCGGCGATCGTCGCTAATTATCATGCTAATAGATCGAATCGACCGAGGTGAACGTACTTGGCAAGCAGACACGATTGAATGACTAATTCCCGCCGCAAACATTAAAATGCACCAGACTGTAGCATCTCGCCTCTATTATAATAGCAATGAGCATTACCTCAGTGTGATATCGATATAGTGAAAGATATTAGGTTGTTGCATACAAAATGCCTGATTTTTAATCCCATACAATTCGACGAAACATACACTGGGTGAACAAATTGTTTGTACACCTTTTAACGCTTAAAGCACTAACAATAAGTGATTTCAAGCAAATATATGGGTATTAGAAAACACAGAATATGTTGAAGCTTATCTATTGTGTTTAATAATACTTATAATACGTAAAAAGCAGAAATTTTTGTAAGTTTTCAGATGCAATCGTAATTTTTGAGGAATTCAGACGATCATGAATAAGATAATTATGGCTGGCGACGCCGACTTCTACGACAATCTGAAAATACCGCCATTGTGGCGGCACCGTCGTAAAGGGTTAAAAGCGAATAACTTTTTTAAGATTGTACTAAACGACTTGTGTTTTTTTGAGATGTTAGGATTAGTTTACTAGGTAATGTGTACATTTTTTTTTTAAATTGCTATTGGTCGAAATCGTGAAGAAAAAAAAAGTAGAGATTCCTTTTTTTTCGCATATTTTTTTATATGCGATCGTGATGAAAATTAAAAAGATTCATTTTGTAGAGCTAAGTATGTTATGTACATGTACATACGAAGTTACATCAAAATCGGTTGACGCATAAAAGAGCTGTTAGTATTGTAAGTTGAAGAAATTTTTGAATTTAGCTACTACTAGTAAATCTGCTACTTGTGCTATCATTTTGTCCCGCTGCTGACAAAAATATTTACTTTCTCATTCCTAGAATTCTGTTGAAGTAAATATTGTAGATGATATTCAATGCATATTCATTTTCTTCAGTTTACAGTACCACATGAGAAAAGAAATATAAGATGTGCTATCGGTTTGTCCTGGAGTGTATCTACAAAAGGCATTTCAAACGTTTATTACAAGCACACATAAAAAGGTTAAAAATGGATACCTTTACTATTTTCTTCGCAATTCCAACCAATAGCAATTTTAAAAAAATATATTCGCACATTACCTAGTAAACAAATCGTACCAATATCTCCTAAAAACTCTAGTCGTTTGGTACAATTTTAAAAAAGACATCCTTTTTTAAAAGGTTTGCAAATACTTTAACAAAAGTATAAGTTCGCTTAAAAAACCATTCATTTATAAATTATTTATAATGAAAATAATTTCATGGTAAGCGATTGAAAAAATTCCTTTATTAAAACACATATTACATATGATAAAAATCGCGTAAGATCTGAATAAATTCAATTGTCATCCTAATCAAAAGCATCGTATACATTATGTACATACCCGTCACTGTTAGAGCTTAGTAGGCTTAGTGTTAACTGCGTAACAAGTTTCGAATGCAACAAATTATTCTAACAGGCTGGTTAACCCTCTTTTTGACTACAAGTCTACTGGAAAATAGAACTTCAATTTTTTATTTTCTTCTGTATTGGAAAGAGAATCGGTTTTCTCTCAGAATCAACGGTTCTCCTACGTTACCTGTATGCTTTTTGTACACTTATGTACATCGTTCCAAAGAAAGTTATCACAAAACCAATTCAACAGGTTTCGTTTTCCGTTGCTTTGAGGTATACAACCAACAATTGATATCACGTCCATAAACGTGTAACGTTGTCAACCGGACGCTGATGTTAATATGTTAACGTCGTGAACTGACAACATACTTCTTGCGCAATACACCAATGACCTAAATAGACACCTTCGTTAAAAAGAAACTCTGAAATGGACTTTAGTTTATCAATGATCATCGATATCTAGTTAAAACAGAAACGCGTCGCCCTTGACAAAGACCGTACGTATTTGATTTCATGCAATACAATTGACTGTGTCAGTAGTTGTCAGACCATAAGTTATGCTTGTCAACCAAAGTTGGGCATTATTCGAATGAATTTACATGTATTTACTTGATAATTTCAATAACATTTCATTCGTTATTGCATTATTCGTTGTTCACATCGCATTATTCTTTATTTGCGTTGCACATTATTGACGCCATTCTATGTATTCGTTATTTACAATTTTCCTTATTCGCAATATATACGATTATTTCATTTTGGTTCATTTTAGTATAACGTTATTAGAACAGTGTACGTCGCAATATAAAATAAATATCTTAAAGTATATTAATGATGACCGTCGCAAATTAACAATGTTGCGGGCAATGTTACTTACAATAAAACAGGTCTTTTTGCGATATGATACACCACTTCTACAAGGCTTTAACGCTGCAATTATTTACATTTGTTATTCAAATACAACAATTACTCGCAATGTCAGACTACTATTAATAATCGAATAAGAATTATTCGTGATCCATGAATAAAACTTTATTCAAACTAAAGAGTATCCGTCACTCACTAACAATGAATTATTCGATATCTATTATTTATTATGTGTGAATATGCAATATTCCAACTTTTTGTCGGATAATTTGTAGGACAATAAAGCAACTCTGTCTGTGCAATTTGTTTACATTATATACATTTACTATCACATTTTTACATATTTAAACATTTTATTATCGTTGATATCAGCAGTTTATGCAATTTTGTAAATAGGCTCATATCTTTTAGTCATTAGTGTAGACATAATCGCTATATATAGCTAAAAAAGGAAATTACAGTAGAGCCTCGATTATTCGAACATAAAACGGCAACATGGCTGTGCGAATATTAGAACAGTCAATCAGTTATAATGCTAGGTTTAATTTTTATTAATATATATTTATGATGCATATATGGATTGCTTTTTCTATTGAGGTATTTACATCTGAAGGATTTTGGGATACTAAAGGCTTCAGAGATTGGAGGTTCAGATAATCGAGGTCCTACTGTACAATTAATAAATTAGATATCTAAATTGAGTACGTAAAAATAACATTGAAATTAAACACTTCTGCTTCCAAACTACTTCGTACAATAGATTAAGAGCATCGTATGAAACCAACTGGTGAACAAACGGTAAACTGTTCCGCTTTCGTGCAACTTTATTGTCAGGTCATGCCTCGTGATTTGTATGCATGAATTTTTAGAGCATCTTATTATTCATAGGTGAACCCCTCAGAAATATGGCAAATGCAAGTAATATGTATAGGACTTTGAACAAAAATCAAACGTACACAGTTAACAAGCACAAAGTTTAACCCTTTGCAGTCGGAACTATTTTAACTAAAAAACCAAACATTTTTTCCGACCAAGAATATTTTCATTCTTTATGATTTTTTCATTTTGTAGGTATGAAACTGATATAATTCTTCGTACAATGCTTAAATGTTTAGTGCCTAATTTATCAAATACAAATTTAGCAATGTAAACAATATTTTGAGTAATTTTTACTGATGCCTCAGGGTCCCCACTCGGGAGGTAAGGGTAACCACTCTGTCCAATTAAAACGCGCACTCTCTTTGTCTCTTTTGAATTCGCTTAATAACGGTTTCTTCTCTCTCTCTCTCTCTCTCTCTCTCTCTCTCTCTCTCTCGCTCTCGCTCTCATGCTCTCTCTTTTTCTCTGTACTCACAACGAGTACCAATGTTTTTGTACATTTATTTCCGTAAATGTACTTGCTCCTTCGAATTCTCTTATACGGCAATACCGAATTATTTTTGTCTAAAACCGAACAATAATTGCACGCATCCTAACCCAATGTATTATTCACGATTCGAGCGCTGTTCGACAACAACGCTACTGCTCAGCAGAATCAACCACCGCATAGCGCAGATCCGAAATGCATCAGTTGTAGCTGCGGTCTGGTTGGCCCGTGTTTTTCGTTAATAATTTGAAAATGAAACGCAAAGGAAAAAGCTGCTTAGAATAATCCCAGAAATCAGTCTTTTAAAGGAACTTGAATATTTTCAAGGACACCCTGTATATACGGATTGGCGATGGGTCAGGTAGTAGCGGAAAGGGGTTGCCTCTTTGTCCATCTGGTGGCGAGCATAGGAGGTAGCCGCCACAGAATGATTAAAGTTATAAAACTTTAATGCAAATGCGATACGGTTTTCCCTTGTCCGATTGCTTCCAAATTTCGCACACATAATTTTCTCACCAAGCCTCACAACTCTGCAGTTGTGCACAGGACCTTTAAAGCCTGCCTGGTTCCCGTGTCCAAACAGAAGATAAGTAGCCACCAATAGTAACGCGTGCGGTGCCACAGACGCACAAGTATAGACAGTAGGGGTGTGCGGGATTCCCGTAAAATATCCGGGATTCCCGGGATGATTCGGGATTCCCGAAAATATACGGGGTCCCGCGAAGATTCGGGATTCCCGAGAATATTCGGGATCCCAAAAATGTTCGGGATTCCCGAGAATATTCGGGATCCCAAAAATGTTCGGGATTCCCGAGAATATTCGGGATCCCAAAAATGTTCGGGATTCCCGACATTGTACGGCAGGCATGTCCAGAAGTAGCTCACTTGGAGGCAAATTCGAGGGAGACGCCTACTTCTCCCGCCCGCGCGTCTCGCACCTCGTGGCGGCCGTAGTCCTCCGAGCTCCTCAGACCCGTGCCTATCGTTTGCAATATGTACCGCGTGTGGCGCGTTGAGACGATTCTCGGACTCACGGTAGGCACGAGTCTGAGGAGCTCGGAGGACTACGGCCGCCACGGGGAGCGAGACGCGCGGGCGGGAGACGTGGGCCTCTCCCTCGAATTTGCCTCCAAGTGAGCTACTTCTGGGCATGCCTGATGTACGGTATATATTAGGTCGTCCCATAAATTCGTGCCGTTTACTGTTTTACTATTTAAATTAATATTTGAAACATACTTTCAAAGTCAACGAAAAAATATAACCACCTTCTCTACAACCTCTTCCCACTTTTTTGGTGAAGATATTATACCGTCACTAAAAAATTTCTGTGGTTTTTCCTTAAAATACTTTTCAATCCGCGGCACGAACTTATGGGACAACCTAATAGAATAATATTTGGGATTCCCAAAAGTGTCGTTATTCTCGACATTTTCAGCAGTCCAAATGCCTTTGTGTTCTTCGAGCTTTATGATCGCTTAGCTAGTTGACAGATCTTGTATACATTGCATAGTAAACACTAAATTATTGAAAGTATGGAGGAACTTTAAAATGTCGGGAATCACAGATATATTCGGGAATCCCGAACATTTTCGGGATTCCGAAATTTTCGGGATCGGGGCGGGATCCCGCACACCCCTAATAGACAGAATTCATTGTAGTGGTAGCAACAGTTTTTCGCAAATATCTCGGAAACTAAGGAGTCTACACCTTATATATACAGGAAAAAGTTGTTTAAAATGCTGAATTGTACAACTTATTTAAAAACCAGAGAAGAAGTAGCGTTTCTGCAGTTTCACCTAACATATGAATTCGAATAATGCCCCATAATAGCGGTAAATAACGTGTTAATTAATTTCATCTTGATTTTATTAAAAACTACACACAAGAATGAAGAAGTTACGTGTTCAGCTAACAAAGATCTATTAAAAACACCGTAGATTTCGAAGTTCAAAGAAGAGTTCAAATTTGTTGTACGGTGCAATTACGTCTGAATGTTTGAATCAATTTTGATCGAAAAAAAGTGGGAACAAAAGCAGCCGGCAATAACGAAATGATTGTCTCCCTGGGATATTCGCCCATTATGGCGAGCAGGTATAACAACCGTGGACTTTGATTACTTTCGAAATCATCGTCGCGCATCAATCTGCCACAGCGTGCGATCGCAGACATTATCGGATGCAATTTACAATTATTCCGTAACATCGACGTAATTTCGCTCCGCGGGGACGGTGCCCGAGTGTAATGGACCGAGTGGCAATTACAGCCAACATTATTTCCCGAGGCTCTAATTGTCGTACTGTGCCGCCGCAGTTGTCTGCGCGTTCGAAATTTCTTTCTCGCCGTAACTGTTACACTTTCCAGCAACGAAGTTACGAGGCGACGTCTACGACACGTTATCAGGTCATCGAGATCTGACAGCTTCATCAAAATTTTAGATCTCAGGGCTGATATTAGCCGGCGTTATAATTAACCCGGAAACACGCTCCATACGGTTCACTGTAAACTCTAAAACAAAACAATTACGATAGCCGTACAAAACCTGCAAAACCGGAAAAAATACATTAGGTTGCCGCAAAAGCTCCTTTCTCTTGCGATTAATGAGCATAATACAAATTCAAATTAGTGTTTACCGGAGCCAATTTATTATTATATATTTTAATTTATAATTTACGGGAGTTCATTATCGCCAATCAAACATGTAAATATGCACCGAATTATGTCATATTTGGTCTCATTTTAATCTGAAAAATGTCAGGAATGTGTTGGTAAATGTTTCATGAAAAAATAATTAAAAAGAAAGAGTTTTGAACCCGATTAGGGTTCAGTGGATCGGCTCGACGCTGGCGGCAAAAGATAAAGAAATCTCGAGGAATCATGCCTGTCGCGTAGAGCGCAATGTTTCGGACCCGAAGTCGCTGTAGGCTTCGCGACACTACTGTAGTCTTGTTTAGTGCTTCGTGAAACTAGTTTTAAGAAAGCATATTCTGTGGTTAAGTAAGGGGAAGCTTATAAAGTAATAAAATATTAACGAATGGATCGCATTGTTCGTATACACTCGTTCCATTGAATAATATTAAACGTATACATTGCGAAAGAAACTTTTGGGATAACTCAATACGGGCTGGTTCTGTTAAATGTGCCACCTATGTTACATGTAAACCATTCGGTATATGAAAAAGTGGTTGAAACGGAAAATGTATGGTTTCAAGAATAACATAAAATGTAACAATTAGTTTTCTTCTGTTTTGCTTTTTTTATCGAGATATAAAGGCCAACTTGAGTCTCTTTATTGTAAAGAATGAATTTTAACCCTCCCTGGGCAACCAGAGTCGTTTATATCTGGAGCGAAATGTCACTCTTGAATTTCTTTCTTTTCGATATTTATTTTTTCCCATTAATGCTTTAAACATTCGACGTTCCAACGATTATACATATGAAAATGGAACTTCAATACGTATTCCAGAAGTTTTTTAGATTTTTCAAAGACAATTTTCTCGAAAATAATGCGTCAAATGAAAAAAAATTATTCTATATTTTCGACATATTTTCTTATTTAGACTTACCCCCTCCACGTTTCTACCATTTCGGGTCACTCTGTAATGAGTATTATACGATACAATAAAAAAACTTGGAGCTAGGAACAAAGTGGTGAAGTGCAATGTTGTGGTCCATTTTTTAACAGATCTCCACCAATCCAGAGGTATAGAATCCCGCTATGGTAGTTGTGACATATAATTTTTATAGTCCCTGTACTTTGCCGCAAAAGATGCTGACACTCATTCAATTTTGAACCACGACGTTTCGCGAAGGATGATTTTGTAGTGGAAACGTGTTCAAGGATATCGCAGGGGAAGAACAGTACTGTTCAGCGAAACTCGAATAACCGCGATCGCAATCTTACGAGGAAGAGAACACGAGATGTGTTCCGAGACGAGCGCACGTATACGTTGCAAATCATCTCCGCGTGGGCCTTATGCTGATCGGACGCAAAGAAGAATCTTGCCGTGGATATTACGAGCCACAGATCGTGTCCTGGAGTTTTAGTTCACTGAAAAAATTACTACAGCGATAGGTCGGTTGCAATTCGCACACGAACCGTCTACCGAATTTTCTACGCAGGAGAGAACACCCGTGGGAAGTTCGAACAATTTGCATTTCGTTCGTATTGTTACTATTATAGTAGACTGTTAATGCTTCTGCAGTTCCTACGTTATGGAAACGAGTTTCCACGAATCGGCGATAAACCGAACATTATCCTGTATGTATGTATTTCGAGAATCTGAATACACTCCATGCGTCATGAAAATTGTGCAATAGTTTTGGGACGTACGTTTTATTGTGATTGTCAACGTCAAAGATTGTACAAGTGCGTGCGTGGATTTTTGTGCATTGACTGCAAAACACAGGGGGTAAATAAAAATTAACTTCTTTCATTAATAATTTTAAAGTGCAGGTAACAGCTTGTCGATATTCTTAAACTTCTTTTAACACTCGCACGACCATCGGTAAAAATATTACGCCGACGGTCATCTTTTTAAACCCTATCATTTCTATGCTAGTATTTACGTAAAAATAATTATTCGATTTATTTATTTTGTATTATACAATTACAGTATGCCATTTCTAAAAAATTCACACTGGTAACATTTATAAAGTACAGGGTTTTTTGTTTTCCTTGAATGCACTTTGCATATAAACTGTATACAGTTATCACATTTTTGAAAACGTTTAGTATTTTCCGTGACACTATTCAGAAAACTTCTGACGCAGTAAGATCTCAATTGGGGTCCAAAAAAGGAGAAAATATATTATTATACATGGTGCGGAGATAATTTAATTTTACCAGTAAAATCACGACTAATGAATCGAAAATCTTCATGATATATGGTACCTGATGTATCATAAGACATTTAAAGAATAATGAAAATAACGTTATTGTACAAACCCATAAAAATCCTAGATAGCAGAACTGTAATTTATGGGTCTAAAAAGACCCGCCGACGGCCGTACGAGTGTTATTATCTTTCCACTGCTTTAAATTGTCCCCGCTCACTTGGTGATAACTACACTGCGGATTTGATGCAATTATGACAAAATTACGTGAATGCACTTGAAAACAGTAGTCAGATTAAAAGAACTGAAATTAATGTATTGGTTTCAGCTTTTCAAAATTATTAAAGAAAGAACAAAATGTCTAGCTTACTCCAGTTTCTCGAAACCGACATTTCCAATTTTTATTGTACATATAACTAGAGTGTGGATTTTATGCATTTATGGCACAAGTAGATGAGTGAGAAATAAAACAATAAATGTATTAGAAGAATTTAAGAATGGTATTACATTGTTTTCGGTTTATTATTGTTATTGAAAGAAAAAAATACATTCTCATCTAGCTTCCATTTCTTACAATCGATTCAGAAATCTTTGATTTTGCATGAAAGTCCGCAGTCTCCTCATAACTTACAAAGAGCAATTGTCCTTTTCTTCGAACTAGTATCCCATAATCTTCTTATCAGTGTTACACGTTCAGTAGTACACAAACGTTTAAATTGTTTCGAAACGTGCCTATTAACACGTCCCATTCTTCGTGTCATTGGGAAAACTCGGTTTCCGTGTCAACGATCAGAAGAACCAAGTCACCGTCGTGAACTCAGCATGAAAGTTCGGCACTAATCAGTCAACTCAACATCCGGAGGCTTTCCTGGCATAAAACGCAGCTTTCATAAAATCTCTAACGGACGGTGCGCATTAGCATGGCTGCGTTTGCTACAAATAATTTTGCATCATTCCCCGGTTAAACTGGTTATCGCTCGTTTCACGTTTTTACCTGGTTCTTCCTCGATTCTTACTAGTTTTTCGTGCAGAAGGGAAAAGTCGTAAAATTTGGAATGGCATCATAATTAACGCATAAGGGGAGCGGAACGCGACCTATTTTCGTATTGGAAAAATAGAATCACCTGCAGAGTGCTTTCGAGGCTTGGTCGAAGATGACTTTCCAGTAGAATTCCGCGAGATCGAATACCAAATAGCTGCGGGCTACCATCTGTTGTATATCCGATAACTCATGCAACTACCATAGTAGAAAATAAGGAATATAGTTTTTTTCATAGGGGGCTTCATTTTCGAGAAAATCGAATTTGAAAATTCAGCGAATACGCGTACCATTAGATAGAAATCGGCTGTCGCGTCTGATCATGACCAACCAATTCTACTCTGTGCATACACTAATGCACACGAACCCGAGGAATCATTAAGCTCAATTTTCTCGAAAATGAAGTCCCGTATGAAAAAACTATATTCCTTATTTTCGACTAGATTTTATGTGAGGAATCATCCCCATGCCGGTTGTACCACGATTTCGCAAACACTCTGTATATAGCAGTCCGCTAAAACAGATCAGAGCTTTTTCCTTGCACACTTAAGACCAGTAGGTTACGTGATTGTACTTTACCCCACCACCGTGTACGTTATGTAAATAAAATCTCTTCCGATTTTTATAAAGTGTTGCACACGATTTCAAAACCTGAAATCCAACACATCGTTGCAAAAAATTTAGGTCTTGCATATACCCCGAACAAGTGTGTGACCGCGATAAGAAACTTGATTGGATGTCGGTTTCTTTTCAAGGACACTCGCCGATGACCTCGTCGCCATCGACTTTCGATGAAACCGACGATTTTCAATTATGTCGATATTTCGCATCGATGCGTGTCTATAGCCAAAGTATCGATATACTACAATATCGGGAATAAAATATAGTATCGACAAGTAGAGTTAAAATCGAAGTCAACTCTGGAAATAAAAATGAATCATTTAGTCAAATTAGATGTTTTGTAGACACAATAAAGACTTGACCTAAGTCCGACAGAGGTGTGTGATCCAGTGTTGCCAGATCGGTTAAATCGAGGGGAATACAGTTGACCACCTCTCTGATGACTAGAGTAATATGTAACACGTTGCGCGGCACGTCACGTGACCATTCTACGGTCTTAGTGGGGGGGGGGGGTGTTGGAGTGTATATTAGTGGATCAGGTAGTGGAATGGGATAGTGGAAGGGGAAAGGAGGAGACGAAAATCAACCCAGTTTTGGGTTGATCTGGCGACACTGCCTCCCTGATGACCAGAGTAATATGTAACACGTTGCGCGGCACGTCACGTGACCATTCTACGGTCTTAGTGGGGGACGTTGGAGTGTGTTCATGGTAGTGGAATGGGATAGTGATAGGGGAAAAGGAGGAAAAGAAAAAACAACCAGCTTTGGTTGTTTTTGGCATGACTGGTGTGATCTTTACCAGTTCGCCTACCACCTCCACTGGAAGGCATACCCCGTCAGGGGCCGAGAAGCTCGAGCTGCCTCGGTCGCCGAGTAGTAAACATGCCGCTCCAGTCTCAGGAATTTGAAAAAAAATGAGTATATTACTTATGATGATATCTTATTGCTACATTAAAGTTGTAGGTGTGCTCTGTCATCTTCTATATGAAATCTGCATCTCTTCAATTTTTTTCATATTTTTCATGTCTTAAAACCAAAATTTGCAACTTCCACGACGAACTTTGAATAGTTCTATTTTAGACTCGACGTCGATAGTAAAATCATCGGTGAAATAACGTTTTAAATCATACATTTATAATGTTTTTCTGCCTTGGTGTAGCTACACCACTGCCAAAGCACGGCTAGAGATTGCTCGCTGAGCAACTTGTCCGGGACGACGCCAAATATCTCGATGGTTCTACCTTAGGTATACCATGCGGGGTTGTGGGGTGCGGAAAGTTCTCGGGTTTCGGTAGCAAGCGTGACAATTTCAAAAGACACCGCCGTCCCGAGTGGCCTAGGCCCCGCACGGCTATGTATAATATAGCCGACCGTGCAGCCGTGATCCCGCACGGCGGTATAAATCGACCTTAATCCGATACCGATCGATTATATCGGTGTGAACCACTACTAACCCAATTACAAAACTTCTTTATTTCTCATTATGTTTGTATAGAACTTTCATCTTATTGATGAAAAGATTTAACATTTCAACTTATTTGTGGCATTTTTCTTATTAAAATGACACTAAACAGGATATAATTTGAACTGTATTTAATGGTTTAATTGACGATATGTACAATGACTTTTGGACGTAGAGGAGGATAGCGGTCCGTGCTTACATGCTGTCTTTTACTACGATGCAATATTTGCAAGACATTTAGACAAAATTGAATCAAGAATATTTATATCATATTTTAGCTATCACAAGCCAATTGTTTTAATAATAGAATCATAGAAAATTAAATGTCATAAAGTGTTAATAAAAATTCGAAAAAAAGTAAAGAAAGATGTTTCACTTCAGCCATGTATTCTAAGCACACATAAATTTTTTTTTCTAAAAAGAAGCATCAAATAAAAAAATGTCATTTCTTCTTTTCGGCTTGTGTTTCCATGTAGAATCACCACCCCGCCGTTTGTACCTCACCCTGTGTTTTAGTCCCATTTTTAAGCTTCACATCACTTGCATTTCGGTTGCATTGCATCATATAATGCACCTTTCACTTTTCCGAGACAGACTCGTACGGCGCAATTAACGCTCAGCGGTCTCCTCTAACCTATAAAATGTTTTTCAAGACTATTTTAAGATTGCTAACGACAAATCGTATTTAGTTCAGCAAAAGTGTATCGAAAAGGCAAATGGTTATGTAGGCAGACAAGTTGCTCACTCTCCGAGCTTAGTATTTCGCACATTGCGGTTCGTGGTTCATATTAGGCTGCGTCTACGACCTGACACAAGTCACGAGTTTTTCTATGCATAGGAATGGTTACATAAAAACAACCGTTCATATTACCAGTCTTTATACACGTCTTCTTCTTCAATCATCGTCGTAATAGAATCTAAACTCTCCTCTGGTAATAAATAGTTTAACAATTTTATGGATTAATATCTACGGTTTTCAAAACTTTAATATTATTCCTATTTCATTTTACACTCGATGCAACGCTTAATGCATCGAAGAAATTTCTATTTGAACCCAGTTTCTGTAAATCAAGGGGGCTCCTGGTGTAACGGCACTGAAAAAAGTGTGATTTTTAAGAATCATTTTTAGAATAACTATTAGATATCTGGTTTAAACATTTTTGGGGTGTAAAAAGATAGTCTTGAATTACAAGTGTTTCTTTTTTTTTTTAGTTCAATTCTTCTTATTAATTATTGTATAATATACAACACTTCTTAACTGAGTTCTCTTCGTAACTCTTAAGTTCAAGAGTTTGAAAGAAAAGTATACTTTTTTTGGCCGATTAATTAAATTTATATTGTTAGAAAAATATTACAAATAAATAATCAAATATAAAGTTCAGGTACTAGTTTAACAACTAGGTTCTAGTTGTTTAGTTATCGTGCACGTCAGATTAAAAAACTTTGTTTCTAGAAACATGCTTATAAATTACACTAGCATAATTTCCGTTAAAAAATCAACGGATGGCTTAGGTTAGAATAATCCACACTGACATGACATCGTGTAAGGAAAAGTAAAGTTGGTTGGTAAATAATATTAATTTAATTTTAACACTTGATCTTGACGGATTTCCAGGATCAAAACGTATTCGTACAACCCTTTAGGCTAACTGCTACCTGTATACTGCTAATATATATATATATATATATATATATATATATATATATATATATATTATTATACAATACATAAGAAGAAGAATTGAACTAAAAAATAATCACTTGTACTTCAAGACTGCCAGTTTACATTCCAAGTAGGCCTAGTCCCATATATCCAATAGTTAATGTAAAAAAACTTCTTAAAAATCACTTGTTTTCACCGCCATTACATGAGAAATCCTCCTGCGGCCATAAAGATTTATGTTTGTGTATTTTTAAGCCGTAAACATAAGCCAATGTAAAATTATTAAAGAATGAGGCAGGTCGGCGTTATTTTGTAACCGTTTAACGACAATGCAAAACCGATTCTACATACAAATTGGAATGTGACCATTAACATGAGGATTAACGTATGCATAACTATGCACGGATGTTCAATACACGTTATAAATTGAGCACATTCTTCGTACGTCGATATAAAACGTAGTACTTTATACGTGATTGACGCATTATCGTCATGCGGTACCAACAGAGTGTGCAACGACATTGCATGCGCGTAAATCAGTGCTGTTGTGTGACGTTTGAGTATCGTAAAGTGTATTCATGAACCATAAAATTGTACGAACAGCCGTTCGGCATATTACGAATTTATTTACAGTATAGATTCTACGACAGGTTTCGTTTTCTTCTAGAATAAACTAACACATGGACGACCACGTCGAAACAGACACGTTCCGTTACTCGGTTGACCGATTTTCTTTTTCGTGGGCCAGCCTACTGTGACTTTTCGGATCTTACTTGTTAGTCGGTGAGAAATGTAGGTAACGGGAACGAAACAAATCGAATAGTGGCCACTTGTAAAACGATCGAACCAACTATGTTTTCCTTTGGTTAACGGTGAACGATATAAGCGGAGGTTTGCTCGAGATACATTGACGGACAAAAGGAAATTTAAAGTTCGTACTTTTGTGTATGAGTATTAGTAACTGGTAGATAGTTTTTTTAAAGGTGGTAACATTCTTCTAATCTGGGGCATCCCCCAGTATAATATATGTATCTATAATTTGAAACTTCTTCTGTTTGTTTGTCTGATTTTACAGAACGCATTAGCAATCCATTTTATTCGACACGTGCAGCGAACAAAAGTAAATTTCATACCTTTTGTTTTGTGATAATATTATACGTAGACTGCAGATTTTATGCATTCATGGCAAAAACAAGCTGGTGCAATTTAAAATAGTAGAGAGATTAAAATAATTAAAGACTGTTAATATATAATGTTCAACTTGTTAAGATTATTGAAAAAGTAATATTTCTCTTCATTCCTGTGAATTACTTCCTTAATTACACAGTTGAATAAGTTGGGGAGACTGGGATAAGTTGATACACGGGCTAGGTTGATACAATAAAATTATCTAGATACTATATGTAGCACAATTATGGCTAAATATGTGAGGTTTGTTAGTTAACTGCTCCTTACCATGGAATTTTCATCTGTATACGCAGTCGCGATTAGCTGTTATTCAATCTTTTTCGGTTTTGTAACAGCAAAGTAAATATTCGTGTTTGTTTCGTAATTTGTCTGGAGATACTATACAAAATGTTACATTGTGATTTGGCGTTAAGTTATTTAGAGAGAAGATTGATATGGTCAATACTTTTTGATAGAGATATTTCTGCACAGGGTGATCGGTAACTGGTGGTACAACCGAAGAGCAGGTGATTCTACATGAGAAAGATAAGCCGAAAATGTAGAACAAAATTTTTTATACGAGGCTTTGTTTTCGAGAAAATCAAGAAATGTTTGAAGATTCGCACCTGTTCATGACGTACCGATTCTACTTTTTACAAATCTAAGCACACAAAAACAAAGCCCTATATGAAAAAATTTCATTGTACATTTTCGACTTATTTTTTAATGTAGAATCACCCTCTTTTCGGTTGTAGCACTAGTTACCAATCACCCTGTAGAAAAGAAGTGGGCTTTCTTCGAATGAATTTTTATTTCATTGACCATTTGAATAACATTTCATTCGTTATTGCATTATTCGTTGTTCATATTATTTCTTATTTACGTTATTCTTCGTATTGCACATTATTCACGTTATTCCTAGTATCCATTATTTGCAATATTCCTTATTGGCAGTATTTGTTAATTATATTATATCTTATTCCCACTACATGATATTTCATTTTGGTTCATTTTAGTCTAACGTTAGTGGAACTACAGAACAGTGTACGTCGCAAGATGAAATAAATATCTTAAATTATTTGAATGGTGATCGTCGTGAAGTAACAATGTTACAGACAATGTTCTCTACGTTAAAATAGGTATTTTTGCAATATAATACACCATGTCCGTTACCTACATCCGTGGAAAGATTGTTTTCCTGCGCCACTATGGTCAATCTTCGAAAAAGCAATAAATTGTCCGACGAAGTGTTTAAAAGGAGAGTTGTTCTCAAATGTACTATTTCAAAGAATTTATTTTAAACACTTTACTGACTGTAGTCACTAGTATATCAATAACCATTTATTCAAACGAAACTTTATTTCTGAATTAAAAATTATTCACATCTTATTTAAGTAATGCTGCAATTATTTCAATTAGTTATTCAAATACAGCATTTATTCACGATATCAGATTAATATTTTATTCGGATAAACATGATTCGTGATGCATGAATAAAACTTTATTCGAATTAAAAAATATCTGTCACTCACGAATAATTTATTATTCGTTATTTGTTACTTCTTATTCGCGAATATGCCGAACACTGCTGTAGAAACTAGAAAATCGGAGCTCTATAACCAATATGGGAATCGAAATGGAAACCGTAGCCAAGTAAATATTGATTGAAAATTTTAGTTATTTGTAACAGTTATTCGGAGTGAAACACACCCTATTCTAGCTCGGTTTAAGTAAATTTAAAACCTCCGACTTTACGGCACCTTTGTTTCCACTGGTTTACAGCGTCACTGAAAAATATTCGTTGTTTGGAGAAGAGACTAAAGTAAAGGGTAAGCGCAATCTGTCGCTTTATGATTGTTTTACTATTCTCCTTTCTGGTACTTGCGGTGACTTCAAATGTTTGAGAGCTGGAGCTCGGGTGTTTTCGTTCACTGAACCTTTAAACCAGGAAACGAAAGCATTATAAAAGTTGTGAATAAGTTATATTTAAAATATGGACGATGAAGCTTGTTGAAGAGCCATACTCATATTAAAAATTCTAATGAGAAGCATGATTAGAATTTATACAAGGTTGTCCACGCAATTCTTTCAGGTTATGACTCGGTTACCGATCCAGTTACAAAAAAATATCAGGGAAGAAAGATAAATTATTTGAACAGTACTGTATCTGATAAATATTTACATTAAGGGAGCCACCACCGATTTCAATTTTTAATGTATTGTCATATAGTCAACATAATTTTTCTGGTAATAACTTTGCTCTAGTTTATATAACTATGCAATTGTAACTATCAATTCCAGATATTAAAAATAAATGTTCACTTGGGAACTCCATTCCAAATGTGGCTAGAAAGTGTTTTTCTAATCCATACGGATAACAATCCTGTGTGATAGAATGATAGAATTTTTACCATTCATGACGTTTACCCTTGCGTCTCTTTATACTACACTTTCAGAAACTAAATACAGATATAAGAAGAAGATTTTCATCATAAATCTCCCAACGCGTGTACTTACAAAATTCATAACATAATTAGTACTGCAATATTAAAAAAGTGGAAAATATATATTCTGTTTCGTAAAAATTATAAGGATTTTGTACATGCTTGTTCAGTAATTGATTGTCTTTTAAAGCGAGTATATCATTCAGGACAACATTAGTACGAATTACAAATCGTATGTTCGATTTCGAGTATAAAAAGATCGCGTCCGAGTTTGACCAATTTAATCCGAATGTCTCCGGCTACCCGTGACGACCAAGCTACCCGACGCGATCAAGCTACCCGACACGATCTAGCTACCCGGCATGATCAAGCTACCCGACACGATCTAGCTACCCGGCATGATCAAGCTATCCAACGCGATCAAACTACTCCAATATTTATATGTCTCGGACGTTCGCCCGAGCCCGCCGGACTTTTTCCGTCCTGACCCGAACCCGAATCTTCGGGTACCCGCACACCCCTACTCATCACATGTCTGTGAACTCCGCTCCCCTTTTGCCTCTGTGCCGTCCCGTGTCTCACATTGAGAGTTAGTGACAGTACATTCTACCAGATGTAAGTGGTATCTAGAAAATTATTAGTCTATCTTCAAGAAGAAACACATTCATTGTTTTGGGAGTCGGGTTGCCGCCCCTGTACTCTCCGCAACAATACTATAAGCCACTATACTTATAAAACCATACAAATCTATGTTATAAAAATAATAAATTTCTTCTTCTCGTGTACTATGGGTTATAGTTGTGAATATAGTGTTAAAACAATTAAAAACAACATATATCAATATCGGAAAGATTGTTGGAGATTATAAAATATAAAGGTGGCGGTACATGCCGTCAATGAACAATGCAACTAAAGTATTTGCATTCAGTATTTTACAAAACACAGCATATGTGTTATATAAATGTAATCTCTTTCGATCGAATTTTGAATTATATTGATGAAACTGATTTCGGCGCAAGGGTTCGATCTTATTGAAATTCAGCAAATTTGCAATTTTATTATTAACCCAACGTTTCGATCCGTATGCGGATCATTCTCAAGGGATTTAATGCGTTTGCTGTGCACTAATTACAATAAAAGCAGAACAAAGAATTTTTTTAATAAGTACGAGTTACGATGGCACGTGGTTGAAACCATCAGTTACATATCTGCCACGATGGTTTCAACCACGTGCCATCGTAACTCGTACTTATTAAAAAAATTCTTTGTTCTGCTTTTATTGTAATTAGTGCACAGCAAACGCATTAAATCCCTTGAGAATGATCCGCATACGGATCGAAACGTTGGGTTAATAATAAAATTGCAAATTTGCTGAATTTCAATAAGATCGAACCCTTGCGCCGAAATCAGTTTCATCAACATATGTGTTATAGTTTGTCGCGGCTAAAAATGGGTGTTTATAGTATTATTTGTTCTATAGGTAAAAATTATAGGTTACCGAGAAATACTTCTCATGAAGTAAACAAGAACGAAGTAAATAACACTGTACATATATACTGTATTGTGTCTTATACTATTGTCGCAGAGTGTAGAAAGCATCTTTGTGAAGCACGTGCATAGAGAATCTGGAGTTCGTGGCTAGGGACCAAACGGGGACGAAAAGGGAGTGTACCAGGACGTTGCGTACGGGGGAAAGGTGATAAATGGATCGGCGCAAAAATCTAGGAAACAAGAGCTTGCTCTCGGCGTGTCCCCACCATGGTCGAGGGCAGAACGACGTTTTGTCCATTCACCGTACTCGCTCGTGGGCCCAATGTCACCGATTATTCGTTTAACGGGACCTACGCGTCCACCGTGGTGGTGAACGATGGTTTCTCCACGAGCCAATCATCGTTTAGGGGTACAGAGCCGCGGTCAGTTGATGAGCACGCCGTTCCGCGCGAGCATTGGTTCCGCTTTTTCATTATCGATTCGTCAGCCGAGTTGATCAACGCGCTGTTCCTCTTCGTCTTCCCGTCTCTTTTTTCCCCCCGATCGTCCAACACGTTTTTTCTTCGTGATAATCGAATCGGCGAAACGTGTCCGATAAAAAGGCGAGGTGTCACTCGATTTCACGCGATCGCGCTCCAAGTGTTGGACTCTGGCTTTACAGACTCGTCCTACCTGGATCAATATCATTTTTACGAGCACCGTGAAAGACGACGTACAAAGACACCTGGAGAGTCGCGTTTGCCGTGCATATTTCGCGATTTCGTCGCGAGTCCAGCTGCGTGACACAAGGATCCTCTGGTGAACACGTGTACCCTAACCCAAAACTCTTTTGTCCTGCAGCCACGCGATCCCAGTGATCGGTGGCTCATCTTATATCAGTGATTCGTCCGTATTACAACTCCGGTGACATAATAACGGGAGAAGGAAAGAGAAGGATGATAGGAAAGAATCGATTGAGCAACGATCGCAAACGATTCTAACGACAAGCGCAGAACGCGAGCTGCGCCGACGGAAATCCGACGTTTTTACGACCCAGTCGAGTCCCGGCTAATCGAACAGTGTTTGCTTTTCTTATTTTCTCTGGCCTGTATGTTGCGATAACAAGTGCGCTTCTCCATGATTCCCAACACTAATAGCGTCTAAGAGAAACAGTGACCGGTTCGAAAATTACAGCGGATATAGTGTTCGGATCCCTGTTATTATAGAATTGAGAATTTGCGAGAGAATTCCTGATTTAACGGAAATTGACTCGGATCGGGGTTTCGACGAAAAGACGATTGCTATAAACTGGATACTAGCGGAACGGTGGGGGGAGAGTAGGGGCAGAACAAAAGCGTCCAAGTACGCAAGAGAAGTACAGCAGTTTTAGGAGAAGGCGAGCCTCGTCGAGTGCTGTGCAGCCACGCAGGAGAAGGCTCGGGCGTATTTTGCATATTTATCATTCGCCGAAAGAAGGATCCGCCGGTGACGAGTGTCTCGCGGTAATTTATTTGAGCAACGTGCTGCGTCCCGCTGTAACGCAGGTTTCGTTGGCCACTCGGCGGGAGCGGTTTCGGTGAAAAAATTCCCTTTCTTGTGACGGAAGTGGACCCCATCGCAACGGTTCAAAACGGGTTCCGTAGTTTCAAACGTAAGTCAAACATCGGGACGAATCGGGATTCAGCGTTCCATCGTGCGCGCTGAAGATACACATACCGCACATTTCGTTGTACAGTAGCGGACAAAAGAAAGTTTAAAAAGTAATGTGTACGATAACTGTCACAATTTTTATAAACTCAATAATGTAAACTTTTATTTATAATATAAACTTTTATTTTAAAGTAGCAGTGAAGTTTTTATAAATACCTACATGTTATAAAATAATGAAAGCGAGGAAACTGTACAAGGGAATAGAAATTTTATAGTTTATTTAAAACAATGAAACAAGTAATAAAATTAAGTGGACAAAAGTAAGTTTAATTCTACATTTTTGTTAATGCAATTTTGATATTCAAACATTTTGTCTGTGGTATTACCTTGTGGGACCTCCGTTGCTGTATATTGCATCTTGTAGCCTGTTTTATTTGTTTGTAATATTCTCACAGCAGAGGGAAAATTGTATCTCTACATTTGCTTTAATACTTAAATATTGGTTAAAAAATCATAGAATTCTATTTCATTTTTAAAGAAAAGCATAATATTTAGTAGATTTTGTTTGAAGTGTTCTAAAGGATTTCCATAATAATATTAAATTTTCTTTGTTAATACGAGCATTTAAAGGAGTCTGCTAATCTAAAATTGTCCAGATATTTTCAATGGGATTGGTATCTGGGGATTGTGATGGGCACTCGAGTTTTTAAATTCTTGTTTCTCGAAAATTTAGATGCCACCTTTGAAGTATGCTCGAGATCGATATTTTGCTGAAAGATAAACGACTCAAATCATTTCTATTATTTTTATTCATCTGTGTAATTAAGGATACATACGTTAGTTAAAGTCAATGTATTCACAAAACTGAAGAGAAATATCAACAAGTGTGTACTACGTAGTTGTTAATATTATTACAATACAAAATACTTTCAACTTGCTTTTGTTCGCTACACGTGCTAAACAAAATGGATTGTTAACGCATTTTTTTAAAATAGACAAATAAACAAAAGAAGTTTGACGTCGTATAGTATAGCGAGGATGCGCCAGATTAGAAACTTTCTTTTGTCCGCTATTGTAGTGTCAGACTAATTCGGTTTGTGAATGAGTACGAATTTGCCTACGCAAGTGATCAAAGCAACAATAAATTTTTGTCGAAGTTCTGTCATCCTCATCTGTCGATGTTGATACACAGCTCCGTTTCAATTTCAGGAAGATTCGAGTGCTTCAATAATTCAGATCGATTCGATTAACCTTAGTACAACCAAGCGCTGAAAGTGACTAATTTTGTATTACCTTCTAAAAATAACAAGGCCGCAGTAATCCAGACATTGCACGATTATCTTTAAAAAACTATGTCTCAATAAATAAGTGTGTCCAGTAAGTGTTTACAAAACAACTGTACATTCTCAATAATTATTGGAAAATAAAGAATCTAGAATCCGTCATTTTGATGGTTATTTTGTTCTAGTGTTAAGTCACTGCAGTCGATCAATTTGCACTATTTCAAGAGCTTGTTGGAGTTTTGGGAAGACTTTTCGATTAGTTCGTGATTTTCTGGAGATTAGTATTAGGTTGTGTTATAAATCCGTTCGCGTAGATGACGGTACACATTGCGAAAAATGCTATCTTCAACTGTTGCAAGTTTTAACTGCAATGTTTATACATATTTAATAAGGTATGGTCCGGATGTGCATGAACTGTAGCATCAGGCAATTATTCTTTCTGTTTAACCAAGTGTAATACGTTCTCGAGAGGAGGGAACAAAATATTATTTTTCGTCATTTAATTCGTCACTTAATTTGTATTTCCTGAAACAAGAAAAAAGACTGAACTTTTATTATTTTTATATATTTTATTATTTATATTTGGCATTTATCAATAATTAATATGAATGAAATTGTGAATTTAATCTTTCAAAATTCAAGATATACGACTAAGGAAATTACCAACGTATTACACATATTGCATAAATCTCTTTAATTACATTTGACAATAAGAATGAAAACTTGGTGTGTCAAACGCGATCGCATTTATTATACAAACAAATACATTGCAGAGTATTATGTGGAATAAAGAGTGTCTGCGTTAAATAAAATAAACAAGGGTGAAACAGAATAGTATTTCTTTCCTCAAAAATTTAAAAAGTTGAAACAAATATGAGTGTTTTTCAATTTTTTAAATTTCTGTGTTGTCTTGTATTGGGTTGTCAACTAAATGATGGCGTATTTTAAATAAAAAGGAAAATTCAAAATTTTTACTTGAAAATATGACTTTATTAAATAAGGTATTGCCCGTTTTTGTCGATGATCTTTTCCCATCTTTAAGGCAGTGTCATAATTCATAATAAAAAAGAAAAAAAAATTTGGCAAACCAATTTTGACACTACCTTTCTTTCAAGACTTCATCCCCATAGACGGCACATAGCTTCTTGTATACTTGCGATGCGTTCCTGCATTTTCGGAAATAATAATAAAATGTGTCTGAAATGCGCGTTTTGTTCTTCCATTTTTAAATTGGGATAAAAACGAAACTAAATAACTAATCGATACAATTTTCTTTCTAATTAAAGGTGGAAGTCCAAACAACAAGAAAACAATATAGGTTAGGTGCTTCGAACACGTTGACAAAACAAAAGAATATGCTGGAACATATTATCAACAAAATACGCAATCATTTAGTTGTCAACACAATATTTAATTTACCCGTTTTTGGAATAAAAATGTAAAAACCGAATGCGATTGTAAGAATTTCATTTGTGCGCTTGTTTCTAAAAACAGATTTACAAAGAATTTTATGTTCTTCGAAAAATCTTGGTCCATGGTAATGCAATGACAATACGATTGCTACATTTTAAGTGTTTACTTGATTCTGTTTTATGCAATCGCGAACGTAACAATTGTATCGAATCTGCATCCTAGTTATGTCATTGAAAACAAACGATTAGGTAATTTGATTTCTTCGATAAACGACAGTCGATACTCGCAATTGTATCTGTCTATTCCATTGAGTAAATGTTGCCTGTACATCAATTGTGTTTTTAAACCGTTTACAATATTATTGTTTTGCTTAAAACAATCTAGGATGGAGTGATATAAAATAATCAAATGCCTTGTGATTACGAAGAATGACTAACGTTTCTCACCTGTTGCATCCGTTCTATTTGTTGCAGGTGTTCTTGAATCAGCGGGAAAAGGATGAGGTAGAAATTTTAGTCGGCGCCAAAACCCATGGCGCGACACCATTAGTAATGGCCTGTCGAAACGGGCATTACGACGTAGCTGAATACCTCGTCGAAAAATGTGGAGCAAACATCGAGCAGTCCGGGTCAGGTAATAATCGTCGACAGTTAGACATCGCTGCGAATTGCGAAGTTCAAACATTTTTGCAAACTTGCAGAATTACACGAAAGGACTGACATCATTTTCGTATGTTACTCTCTCATACGTTGCGTACGTTACACTCAATTTTATTCTGCAAAATTATTTTTAGTCATCACTGCGAAATCTCAACATTTTGACAAGCGTACACAATTACACGAAAGAAACGTTACCAGTTTCATTGCATGTAGCTCTTAATTCTATTCTGAGGACTTATTTTTGTTAGCCTATAAATTGTAAAACTCACTGAAATTCAAAATGGACCCAAAGTTAAGGGAGGAATTCTCTTTTTAGGGACAAATGTCGATCTTCATTAATTTCTTTTTATAAATGGAAAGGTGTAAATAAGTAAATTTTATCAATTTACTAAGACGCTTCGCATAATTTCGTCATCGGTGGATGACATCTGAAATAAAAAATTCCGATGAGGTTTTCATTTATTGATGTTGATTCAGCACAGTGCGCCACCTAAATTACATATCGAATGAAATGCGGAAAAATGATTAAAATGAAAGATGTATGGTTTTAAGAGTTGCATACAATGCAATAATTAGTTTTCTTCTGCTTTGCTTTTTTATCGAGATATTAAGGTCACCTTGAGTTTCCTTATTGTAAAGGATAAATTTTCATCTTGTGGTGGAAGAGAGAATTGAATCCTGAATAAAAAACATTCAGGGTATATGGGATAAAAAACTAATAGTTACCGAGACATTTTCTATAAATGATTTTTAATGCAAAAAATCCTCAAAATTTTCTGCATCACGCATATTCGACTCATAAGTGCAATTGATATATTTTGGAGTGTTTCTTGGGTTATAGCATTACATGCTCTACTGATGCGTTTTTTTATACCTTCAGTTGTCGTTGGTTATGCTGGTATTTCATGATTAACTTTATATTCGAGATGTCTCCAAGAAAAAGTAATTAAACGGCATATGGAGTAAAAGCTGATAGTTGTTGTGTCACAAATAATCATTGAACAACAAAAAACTTTCGAATGTAAAATCCGTGTAACGAACGATATCTTTGATGAATCATTTGAGGCATATCTTATTTTCGGTGAGGATTGTTAGACATTCAGTTTGACATTATTTATTGAACTCGCCACGCGAGTTGAGTCTGCAGAAGGTACTGCTTTACACAAATGATTTATTTATGCTTTATCTCAAGAAATACTTCAATGTGTATCACTTGCACATTGGCGTAACTAGAATGGGGGGGGGGGGCAGGTCCCCTAGCTTTTGCCTATAACGCTCCCCGTCAAGAATCTGTATATATTTTATACCAAATATACATTTTTTTGTGTTCGAAATATGTTCACTTATAATTAGACTGGGAATCTTTATGTAAAATAAAAATTGTCTGCATCAGTTGTAAGAAACAGGACATAAATGAAAATTAATTTGTTCTTTTAATAGTCTTAATAAATTGAAAATAATGTAACAATATTGTTAAATTCTTTTCATAACTTAACTGTTTTGTATTTCACTTATGCATTTTTACTTTAAATATATTAAATCAGCAGTTTACTTATAACCCAATATGTTGGTTACAATCCTTGAATACTGACACGAATTCCTCTTTTAATAAGAACTAACGTTTCAAATTCTGTGGACATTTTTGATCACCCTTAACCTCTTGCCGTATAATTACAAGTCCGACTTGTGATAATGATTTCAAACAAGTCTACTGAATATGAAAATTACTCCTTTCTTTCAAGTCGAAATAAAATTCTATTCTGTTGTAATCAACATTCAAGTAGTTCGGTGAATGCAGATATAGAATAAATATAAATTTTCTTTTTCTTTCGGGAACTAATTAAAGACAAAAAATTTCTCATTATTATATCCGCATAGTCTCAGGGTTAAGAATGTTTGCAACTATCAAGATCGAACGCTTGCAATATCAATAGTATACCGCGTGTACTAGTGAAATATTGAGGGTTCGAAATTAGTAAAATTCTAATTTGTTTGTTCTTTACGACAGTGGTGTTCGACGGCGAAACAATAGGAGGCGCAAGTCCCTTATGGTGTGCATCAGCTGCTGGCCATTTAGCCCTTGTCAAGTTCCTGGTGAAGAAAGGTGCCCAGGTGAACACGTCCACTCTGACAAGATCCACACCTCTGCGAGCAGCTTGCTTCGACGGATATTTCGACATCGTCAAACTTCTGGTAAATCATGGCGCCGGTACGTATGCGTTCAACATGAATCCAAACATTCTGAAATTATCCTCTTACAGCATTACGTAAACGTATAAAGTATCGTTTATGGACAGGTTGACATCTCGAAAAGAAATTGTAAGATTGATTCAGCTAAGTGTATCACCTAAATTACTTGTAAACCATTTGGTACATAAAGTTTTATGGTTTCCAGAGTAGTATACGATGTAATTACTAATTTTCTTCTGTTGTGCTTTTTTATCAAAATATGAAGTTCACTTTGAGTTTCTTTATTGTAAATTTTAATCTTGTGGTTGAAAACAGAAATGAACGCTATATAAAAATCTGTAAGGATATACACGGCGAAAAGCTAATAGTTGTCAAGGAATTATCTATGAATAATTCATAATGCAAGCAATGCTCAAAATGCTCTCCATTGTAAATTATACATTTGTGTAATCGATCAATAAGTGCAAGTTCATTGGCGTAACTAAGTAGGGGCCAGGAGGCCTGCCCCCTCCCCCAAAATGTATATCGACCCCCCTCCCGGATGTTTGGTATAGAATATGTACAGGTTCTTGACGGGGAGCGTAATGGGCAAAAGTTAGGGGACCTCCCTCCACAAAGATACGCCAATGTGCAAGTGATATACATTGACGTATTTCTTGAGATAAAGCATGAATAAATCACTTTTGAAGAACAGTTTCTACTGTGCACTTAACTCACGCGGCAATAATTTCAAACTGAATGTCTAACAACCGTCATAGAAGGTAAGGTACGCCTCCAATGACTCAATGTTAAAAATTAGACGAAGACATTGTCATCATTCGTTACACGGATTTTACATTCGAAAGTTTCTTGTTATTCACTGAAGATTTGTATCTCAACAACTATCAGTTTTTACTCCATATTGCATTTGATTACTTTCTTCGAGGACATCTTGAAAATAAAGTTAATCACGAAATACCAGTAAAACCAACGACACCTGAAGATATGAAAAAACATATTATTAGAGTATGTCGTGCTATATGGTCATTCCACGCGAAATCGGACACTTTCCGGAGTAGTGTTTCGGATTTTGTTCAAATTCAAATACGTTGCAGTCTTTATTGATATATCAACGAATTTTTCGATGTCTTGAAAATTGTTGGTTTTACAGACTTGTAATCTTTCCTGCTGCTCATACCGCGCAGCAAATTAAAATAATTTTTAAGTCTCCACTTTTTTAAGAACACGTCCGTAAAGGGTACATTTGGGGCTATATGCTCATTTTTCAAATTTTTCAATATTCCCCTGCATTTGTTTAAAACAATTGCAAAATAAATGTTAAGAAATCATATTTTTTGAACTGAAATCATTTTTACTAGATACTATTATGTTTTCACCATAAGAACCTAAAATATCGTTTTCATCGGTTTGTTCGTTCAGCCGTTATAATTTAATGAGAAAAGGTTTATACTTTATTTGACAGTCCTGTAAAATCAAAACTTGTCAAGACATCGAAAAAACCGTTGATATATCACTAAAGACTGCAACATATTTGAATTTGAACAAAATCCGTAACACTATTCCGAAAAGTGTCCGATTTCGCGTGAAATGACATTAATAGCTAAAGAAACACTCCAAAGTGTATTACTTGCACTTATCGATCGAATACGCGTGATGAAGAACATTTTGAGCATTGTTTGCATGAAATATCATTTATAGAAAATATCTCAGGAACTATTAGTTTTTCATCACATATGCCATATACCCTTATATGTATAGTATTTTATTCAGTATTCAATTCTCTCTTTCACCATAAGCTTAAAATTTATTTTTTACAATAAGGAAACTCAAGGTGACCTTTATATCTCGATAAAAAAGCAGAACAGAAAAAGCTAATTATTTTATAATATTATAAATTATTTTATAATAAAAATATGCTACACTTGAAGCCATACATCATTCGTTTCAACAATTCGTTCAGATACCAAATAATTTACATTAATTTAACACTAGGTTTACGGAGCACTAAAATTGATTATTTTACATTGCTTTATAAAAATAATAAAATTGTACTTACTTAGATCTTCAGCGATTTTTATTGTAATATGTACGCAAAAAAATAAATCTATTTAATAATTTCTTACGAATGCCTCCTTACACTCTTAATAATCGTAAATTAAAAATTTTTGAATCCGTCATTTTGACGGGCCCCGTAAATCTAGTGGCACACTTAGCTGAACCACTCTCTATAATTGATTATTACAAGATGTTTTACATCCTTCCTTCTGTTAACAAGAAACACGCTGAATGAAACCCAGATGCTTTACGACCTAACATTAACCATTCGATCACCGATTATATCAAAGGTAACATCGAGCAAGCAAAATTTAACGATTTGAAAACGAAAATGTGAGCGAAGTTCGTTGCGCGATCATAGTCGGTTATGGTCTATCGAGGTCCATTTATAGTTAACGACTACAGTCGACCGCATTATAAGAAGAGAGGGTTAACTATGCGTAGCATAAATGGTGAAGAACACTGTGGACATTATTCCCGACCACAATCGTAGCAATCTTGATAGATGACTATTTTCTGATTCATATATTCCTACGGTACTGCTTGAGCTATAGCAAGCGCCCTACATAGAACAACGATCTATTCTTACCATTCCGTAAATAGAGAAGAAAAATCAATCAACTGCAAACGTGCGTTCTGATTGCAGACATCGAGATCGCGAATCTTCATGGTCACACGAGCTTAATGATCGCCTGCTACAAAGGCCACATTAATATCGTCAGATATCTGCTCGCCCTCAAAGCGGACGTTAATAGGAAATCCGCGAAGGGTAACACAGCGCTTCACGATGGTGCGGAGAGCGGATCGCTGGAAATTGTGAAGATGTTGATCAAATACGGAGCCAAAATGGATGCGGATTACTGTGGGATGTCACCGCTCCTCACGGCAGCTGTAACAGGTTATAGCAATAGTGAAATCACAATTAGACCGGTTCTCTTTCCAAACAATTTCAGAGAAAAATATGTTAACAATGAATTAGCTTTGTAGGAACTGTTTTATTTTAAGCTTCATTTTCATCAGTTTTTTGTAAAAACTTAACGTCGAATAAGTAGACTTCGGAAATATGAAATGGTGAAAATACTCAACAAAGTTAAGAACATTGTTATCTTATTTTCACTGTAGAAAATCGATGAAGAGTACAAACAAATTTCTGTTCAATTTCTGTCGCTCGTAATCGAGGTAGAACATTTTTGTTCTGCATAACAATCCACAGTCTACAAATAAGTTGTTATGCATACTCAGCAGATGTTCGCAACAGGTGGGAACAAATTTAGGGGTTTCAGTTAAGGCAATGCTAGTCTAATGGCAAAACAGTTTTGCTTTTAATTATTTCTTTATGGGACATGTTTCTGATTAAAATGTGACCAAACACAATATAATTTGGATCCTGCTTATCTATTTATTTGGCGATTCAATAGAACCTCCATTATCCGGACCGATGATATCTGAATTCTCTATTACCTAAATACGTATTTCATATGTACATATACATATAATTCAATCTAAAACGATCCATGTACAGCACAGTTTATTGTGCATATCCGTAAAAGTTTAATCTAACACTGTAGTTGCATAACTATTTTAGTATCCTAACAATCATGTTCCACCACCAATTCGAATAATCAAGGTTTTACTCTGTCATGAGTTAAACAAGTAAAATTGATGGAAATTGTGTTGTTTGGTATCATTTTAATCGGAAAAGTGTCACGAATCGATTGCTAAAAGCTTTATAAAAAAATCGTTTGAAACAAAAAAGTTTTACCGTTAAATTAGTATTGGATCGCTGACACGCTGGTGTTAATGTTACGTTTACTTGCTACTAGTGACCTATCAATAAATAAAAAAATTGGGATTTCGGCTTCAATTGTAAGTAATGAAATTGCGAGACAAGGCTGTGTTTTTTGTACGAAATCAGATCAATTTTAGTAATTAATGAGTAAGAAACGAAGCTGGTACCAAAATGGTCTCTGAATGTTGTCCTACCTATTGACGAACACACTGTACAATAAGAGAGATCGTAAAACGAATAGAAGGTTATGAAGTATCTTTCTAATGTTTTTCTTTAATAACAATTCCGAAAATGTACATAATGTTGAATATAGCCTAGTTTCGTTGAGCTGAAAGACGATTCTACTCATAGTTTCGTTAGTCCTTCAGTAGTAATAAGTTTTCGACAGTTGTCAGTATTTCGAATAAAAGAAACGCGTTTTTCTTTAGATGCAGTTCAATTCTCATGGGACAATTGTTTCAACAGGTCATAGACACATCGTCGAATACTTTATCAACATATCTCATCTGGTAAGCCGGAAGGAACGTATTGACGCGCTAGAACTTTTGGGTGCTACCTATATGGATAAAAAAAGAGACATGGTAGGCGCTTTGGAACTGTGGACAAGAGCGATGGCCGAAAGGTTTGTAGCATCTTTGCGTTTTATGACAGATCGATGTTATCATTACAATCGTCATGATCTCGTGACACTTTTCCTACATGATTCATACCTACCAAAGCCCTTAGTAAAATAGAACATGAACTGTATTAACACTTTGCCGTCCGGCGACACCAGAATGGTGTCGCGCACAAAGTATTGCTCAACGGCCGGCGACACCACAGTGGTGTACTGGACGGCATAGTGTTAATTGCGCATTATTTAATGCATTCAGGACATGTCAACATTTCAATACAAAACGCAAAAGTCTCCGATTTCATGATTATTTATTCAAAGTGTCTGAATCGTGGATAAAAGATCATGTACCTGTTCCTGAGCAAAACTCGGAGGTCGCTACTACATCGCGTGCGTCCCATCATGATTCGATCGACAGACTTTCCGATCAGCTAAAACAACACCAGCTAACACTCATTTCCGAAACTAACAAACGAAAACGAAGAAACTGCCATGTATGTTCCAAAAACAAAAAAAGAAGGACAATAAATTTAATGTGCAAGTCTTGTGGAGTTGCGTTACATCTTAAAGATTGTTTTGTTGCATATCATTTAAAAGAGAAATACTAAGTTATTACCAAAGGAAACGTAAATAAAGAAATATAGAAAACAAATTTTACTTTTATTTACATATGTATATTTTCCAAATTTCATGAAAATAGGGGGCAGGATTGAAAACTCATGAGAGCTAACGATGACATTAGTAAAACTTGAAAATTTATAATCACCCGATAACCTCAAGAACGGCCGGCGCCAAGCGAAGAAATTTTTACGAGTCGTGCGGACGGCAGTGTTAAAATGGAGCTTAACACTGGAACTACCGGGCTAGTCGCAAAATCTGATTTGAGATTCTTTCATTCAAAGATTATTGAAATTATAAAGATGTATTTCCGGGAATTTATTAAATAAATTTTCTAAATGGGATACAAAACGCATAGCCAGAATAAATGCAGCATTGTCATTTTTATAAAACAATACAAATTAGGCACTTCTAGTGTTAACTCTCCAGTGCATGAGTCAAAAGTATTCATTTTTTCGTTGACATTTCTTCTAAAAACAGAGCTCTTCTTAGATAATGCTGTTGTTGCTATATTGCATAAAACTACTCCTATTAGAACAAGAATTTATTGATGAATTCTAAAATAATTAGTGCACATTCAAACAGTACAAATTCAATTTATAATTCTCACAGACCCAATCTGTGCACTGGAGGATTAAAAATCTTCTTTTAAATAATAATTTCAAGAGAAATGATTAGATCGCGGCACCGCAGCTGACTTGTTGGTTGCTAATTGAAATTGCTATCATGATTGAAAAATTCATTAAGAAATTCTTAATGTTTAAATAATTCTTAATTATATAATGTCGATTGCATCTTCCTTTACTGATTGTTTTGATTATCAATTATGAAAGCGTTGATACATTTAATTTTCAGATACCACCCGGATCTTCCGCCGATACCGAAACCAACGACGCAACCTGCGGTCGCAGCTTACAACTTCGCGCGAGAGATCTCTAGCCCTGAAGTGCTTAGCGAGCTAAACGATCCGGATGAAATACGGATGCAAGCGCTTGTAATTCGTGAACGAATATTAGGGCCGGCCCATCCTGACACTCATTATTGCATTCGCTACAGAGGAGCGGTTTATGCCGATGGTGGACAGTTTAATCGTTGCATTGAACTCTGGAATTACGCGTTAGACGTGCAGCAAAGTGTATTAGAGCCGTTGGATCCCATGACTCAGACTTCGTTTAGCAACTTCAACGATCTTTTCAATTTCATGTTGCGTCGACAGAGTAACACGGACCGTAAAGCTGTTCCACTGGTTTCGAGAGAAGAGATTCTTAGAGTGTTCAAGAAAGCTGTAAGTCTCTGTTAGAAAAGTGTACAGCAGAGTTTTATAACAAATTCAGTTTGAGATAGTCAATGCAAAGGACATCTACCGTCTTCAAGTTTATGGGTGTCCCCAATACTTCAACCATTTAGAAACTGGTTGGAAAGAGTATTTAATTTACAGTAGATGCCTTTATAGATCCCTAAACAAAGCATTTGTTTCTTACTGTCATGAATCGCTAGAGTAAAAATCATGTGTGTGGAATCCACACGCATCTTGTTTATTGGGTGTAGATAGAGAAAAATTATTAGTGTGCATATTATTAGTGCAACGGTTCTTGCGTGATGAATGCGATATTGTCATAAATAAATAAATTATTATTAGTGCAACGGTCCTTTCGTGATGAATGCGAAATGTGTCATAAAAAAAAAATAACGTTTTAAACGAAAAATGTCGCTGCAGCATTTTATTCTTTGCGATATATACCAAAATGTTCGTTATGATTTCAAGATCCTCGGTTGTCCAAGCGGTTAAGGAGTTGGACTACCAAGCGGTAGATCCCTGGTTCTAATCCCGTCGGGGTAGGAAAGTTTTTTTCTCCGTTAAAAATTTTCGTTACACTCGACTTCCATAACGCTCTACTTCCGTAACGCTAAAGAATTGTAGCCCCCTCAGCAAAGAAGTTTCACTTCAAAAATTCTGTTTATAGTCCTGCCGAATTGACTGTCTCTCTGCATAGTTACCCGCTGATGTATTATATTTTATAGGAAGTTATAATGCACGTGCATAAAGTGTCTCATTGTTACACAGGTTATGGAAGTGGAACTAGGAAAGAAAATGTTGAACAAAGGTTGCGAAAACAACTTCCATTTTAGTAAAGTTCTCGTGATCGCTTTACATCTGGCATGTTTATCGACACATGATCTTCCTGAAGAGGGTTCTGACGAATATGTCGCTCTGCACAAAGCTATTTATGAATTAGTTCGAATAAAATTTGTAAGTGCGATTAACCGTATTTCATTTACCTAAATGAAACGATTAAAATATTAAATATACATGGTGTTTCACCTAAAACAGACCATCTCATATTCTTTACTTATGTTACATTTTCGTTCATGTATAATAGTATGACCTTCTAAAGACCCTTGACTACAAAATTTTTCAATTATTTTAAAATTCAATATTTATTTTAAACTGGCGACTTAATGAAATGGACAGTTGCTGCATTATAAACAATGGAAAAATTAACGTGTCTACAAAAAGTACCTTCGAAAATACATTTTAAAAAATTTATAAATAAAGTAGTGAGTGGTCCTAAACATTATCAATTATGTAGTTATTCAATTACTTGTAAAAGACAACTACATGGGCTATTTCTGATGAATAGACTGCTGTTCTTTGAGAAAAATAAAAGTTGTCTGCATTTTATTACAAGAAAAAGAAGTTTCATAGAAATTGATTTCTTCTATGAATAATTTAAATGCATCTTTTTCTACTATTTTATGTTTCTCCTACTCATTTCTGTCACAAGCGCATAAAATCCGCAGACTATAGATGAAACACCTTGCATACCAGTACATACGATGTTTTTAGCTCAAAATACATTTTACTTTCCCTAATATTTATAAAGAAACTGTTCTTTGAACCTAGTAATAAATTTGCATTGAATTGTAAGATTTATGGTGTTCTTTTTTCAGGTTCCTCACGTGCTCCATGTGATTTGTAGCGGCCAAGGCACGTACATCGGCAAGTACACGATTTCCAAGTTCCCATCCACGAATTTAGCAACGGCTCTTATAAGAGTTGGCGCTGACGTCAACGCGAAAGATAACGAAGGGAACACACCGCTGCATTTTGCTGCTCGGTCGCACATCTTGATATGGCGGCGAGATCTAGTTATCACTCTCCTCGAAGCCGGTGCTCACATCGACGCCGTTAACAACGCTGGTGAATCATTCGAAACGTTGGCACGAGACAAACGCCTGTACTATTCTGTGAAGCCGATAAAATATATTACGCTCGCATGTCTGGCGGCCAGGGTAGTCAAAAGAACGCATAGCCTAGAAGAAATTCCGAAGCATCTCCAATCGTTCGTTCAAATGCATTAATGTTGTTAGTTAATGTACGCGACACTGAGAATGTCACGATGTTGTTTTTAAAATGCCGCGAAAGAATTGAATTTGTTTACTAAAGATGGAAGAGTTGACGATGAAGTTTTGCATCCTTTCGAATAGTAAACCTACGCTAGAAATACGTTTCTGAATGGGAAAGTGTGAAACCTGCCACCGCACCCACGAGAGACCTGACATTACTATTCATGTGATAATACAATTAAAAACAGTGCACTTAATATAGAACGTGCTCCTAGAGACGTCTCCATCGATATTCGGGTTTCAATTCCTGAGAATCTTCGACACACATCAATCGCGCGAGACTTTTTCTCGATTATGCGAATATCGTTTCGTATTAACAGAAACTTATAAAAAAGAAAACATGCTAATCTTGTATAAGAAATTTCAGATACTCTTGCTACAAGCGACTTTTTTAAAGATACAGAAATATAAGAAATATTCTCGTGCATTGATACACGATGATAAATCTGTGAAGGACATTGAAATCTTTGAAACAGAGAATCTAGGAGATAACTTACTGGGATCGATTGTAATGGCTTAGAAATATCGATCAATGTGATTTTATTATTATATACTTGGCTGACAGCCATCTCCCTTATATATATATACCCCATACGAGCCATAATATACACATCACGTTGATACTATTTAGTCATAACATGAATGTATGTTAAATCAGTGAAAGTTGTAGAAAATTGTAGAAAAAGAAACAATTTTATTTTCACCGTTGTATAAAGAAATAAAAAAAGGGATAAGATCGCGTAATACACAAGTTTTTTCCGTGTAGAGCGACTTAGCGATTCATGTGAAAATAATACATACGATTCCTGCGTTGCAGACTGTGAAATATGAATTGCATTCATCGTCGGGAAGTCGTTTGCTATTTTTTTTTCTTAAATCTGTTTATTATTTTGACAGGTTCGGAGTTCTATGTGCATATTATGATTCATATGTACAGGGTGTAAAGAAATTATATGTCGCAGCTACTATAGGATGATTCTACACCCTCGATTTGGTTGAAATTAAACTTAGGTGCCGCAAAATTGACCTTGACCTTGAATTTTAAGGTCAAAAGGTCAACAATTTTTTTTTAATTGCATCGTATTTTACTCGTCGCGAGGGCCAAAAGGCATGTAAAGTGCAAAAGGAATCATGGCTCGCCTTTTGTCTCTCGCGACGAGTAAAATACGATGCAATTAAAAAAATATTGCTGACCTTTTGACCTTAAAATTCAAGGTCAAGGTCAATTTTGCGGCACCTAAGTTCAATTTCAACCAAATCGAGGGTGTAGAATCATCCTATGGTAGCCGCGACATATAATTTCTTTACACCCTGTACAGTTCATTTGTGACTATTTCAGTCATCGATCCGTAAGTTTAATTTTATTCAGAACGTGATAAACATATACATATATACACATACATATGTATATATATATTTTTTCTATTTATTCTCAAGTGCAAGTGTATAACCGTTTTCAAAAAAGCACCTTAAACACTATATATGCGTACACACAGTGTGTGTATGTGTGTGTGTGTGTGCGTGCGTGCGTGTGTGTGTGTGTGTGTATGTATACATATACATAAGAATCGTGATAAGCAAAGTGTTTAAGTAATGTGTTTTTTTGAAAACAGTTATACTCTTGCACTTCAGTATAAATAGCACGATTATAGGACAGATCTTAAGCAAGGAGGGAAGAATATACAATTTCATTTATCATTTTTTGCTCAGTTTAGTAATTTTTTATACTCCTTGAAAAGGTTTACGTTTCATAATCGAATTAACGTGTATATGTACTATACACTTACTATAATTTTTCATGAACCCTAGAATTCTCTACAAAATAGTATCTTACGTTAAAAAGCACTCAGTTTATCAACTGTTTTGTATTGTAAAGACTGTGAAAATACAGGTGTGATTAATAATATGCTGCTTCGTTTATTTATTTTTATTTACTCATATTACATTATAGTCTGCTATAGAAAATAGAATGACTTTTTTCAAAAAATTATCATGCTGTTTAAAACCTTCTAAATTTTTCAAAGTTTCGTGTAAACACTAGCCTTTTACTTATTAGTTGTTCAAACATTATTTATGTAACATAAACTCAATTCACAGAATTTTGCATACAATTTTATTTCATTGGTAAGACTGTTGTACAACATTTGCATTGACGATATATTATAATCCTAAATAGCAAAAGTAAATATGTTAATTTAATACAAAGCTAAAATATTATTATTATCACAAATCTGACTAATTAGTACCATTACTTTGCCACTAGATGATTAACTATGTCCCTTTCCTGCTAATTAATTCGTCCACCTTAATACCTTCGTTGTTTTAATAGATACAAAAAAATACACGAGGAAAAAGTTGTTTGGTTTATCGCAACGAATATTGTAGTTTGTTTTTTTTCTATCAATGTAATGTTTTGTGTAATTTTCAAGTTTGTATATATAATATTTAGTAGTGCAGGCATATTTTCATCATCATATTCTTAAAGCTGATAAAAATTGTTGGCCTTGAATTGACGATAATGATAATTTGGAGGAAACTATGAAATTTAGGATTCGATATGACTTCCATTACTTTTAGGAAATAGATTTAGCTGCTGAAACAACGAAGATATTGAGGTCGGCAAGATAAACGAAACACCCTCTATAATTAAAATCAGTATGAAACATTTAAATGAATAACCACATTGAAGTGATACATATTTCATTTTCATTTTGCAATTAATGTTTACTTTTTAACGAAACTTTTGAAAAACAATCTATCGCCATCTATCGACATAATAGTGGTACTAATAAGTCAGTAGCGCCACTAGTCTACTTATCTAAATGTATATATTTGCCATTTTATACCGAAGAAACAGATATTAATTAAAAATGCCACAGTTAATAAGTGTTATCGCAAAATATCAGATCATAAGGAACTTAAAATAATATGACATCATTGAACAATTGTACTCTATTTTTCATAATGTTTCATATGCCATTGAACATCATGATATAAGAGTGAACTCTTATTTTAGTGGTGATGATTATCGAATTATCAAAGTGGGGTAAACATCTGTTTACTTTATAAGAAACTAAGCTATAGGCGATGCTATAGGTCGCCTGCTCGCACTTATTGTATTTTCTATATATTTATATATGTACAACGGACATGTTTCGCAATTACTGAAATGCGTGACAATAAATGTTTTAAATATTAACGTTTGTTCGATAATTACCTAACATATGTGAAATTGTATTTTTTTCGCAACAGGAACTTATTTTTGGGTATAGTAGTTTCCGGTACGATTTACCACTTCCGAGGTCGGCCATTTTATAAGACGCTTCGTGATCGCGTATGTTTGGATGCAGGGTGTCTTTTACTCTTTTTAGCTGCGAACTTTAGTATAAGTTCATCGCGTGATTATAAATTGTTTGCATAGTGAAGGAAGCCTCGACGATGATAAAACAAGAGGAGTAAGTATGAAATCGACACTTTTTAAAAAAATCTAATTGAATGTCCCTTTGTCGGCGTGTGAAATCACGTACGATTAACGTAAACCGACGCTAATCTATTCGGATATATCGGCACCGTAGTGTTTGTTTAATTACGTAGCATGAATCAAAATTTACACAGATTGCACGATGGATAAGTTTAACGCATACGCGTGTTGTTGACGCAATTGAAGATAACAGTTACCAAACATTATCTCGTGTACGATATTCCTATGTATCTTTATTAACATTAGGAATCAAGTGCAAAATAATGATGAACGGGATCGAAGTAGGGAACGAGATCGTAATCGCAGATCAGACCGACAAAACCGCATAAATTCAACAAGTCGTGATCGAAGCAGAGAACGGAATGATCGAGGTGGCCGAAAACCTTCGGATCGCCGGATTTATGTATCAAACATTCCTTACGATTTTCGTTGGCAAGATCTTAAGGATCTTTTCCGAACCGAGGTTGGAAAAGTTGCGCATGTTGAACTTTTCACCGACGAAAATGACAAACCAAGAGGCTGTGGAATCGTAGAGTTCGAGGATTTAGACTCTGTGAAAATAGCTGTGGAAAAGATGCATAGATATGATATTAAAGGAAGAAAGCTTGTAGTAAAGGAGGTAGTTAGTATATTATTATTTTTTCAGTCAACTTATACTTTGAACTACATGACGTACCTAATATTATAAACATTTTCTAATACATGGCCATTTTAGGATTTCGACATTGAACGTGATAAATATGGTCGTTTAGCCACTGCTCGTAATAATGATAGAATTCGTGACGATAGATTTAGAGACCCACCACGACCACAAGGAGGTGGACGACAAAATATGAATCTCCCCACTGGTGGTGGTGCTGGCGGTGGTGGTGGCGGCGGTGGTGGAGGTGGCGGTGGCGGCGGGGGTGATAATAAATTTGGAAATACTTATGGTTTAAGTACTCAGTTTTTAGAATCGTTAGGTATTAATGGACCTTTAGTCACTAGAGTATTTGTGGCAAATGTAAGTTTATTTTTACATAAAGATTATGATAATTGAATTGAGTTATATAACAATGAAGAGATGATCGATGAACATTGAATATATTGTATATTTAGCTTGATTACAAAGTGGATGAGAAGAAGTTATTGGAAGTATTTAAGTTAGCTGGTAAAGTACTGCACGTTGAGTTAGGTAAAGACAAAGATGGAAAATCCAGAGGTTTCGGAGTTGTAGAATATGATCATCCAGTGGAATCAGTACAAGCTATATCAATGCTTCATAATCAGCAATTGTATGATAGACGTATGACTGTTCGACTTGATAGAGCAAACGAACCAGACATGCCACCAAAGTTACCAGAAGGTATACATTAATTTTATTACAATTCGCATTAATATATCTATTACAGAAATTAAAGTAATTGTCAATCTTGTAACAGGTTTGAAAGGAATTGGAATGGGTCTTGGAGCAGGTGGTAATAGATTAATGGATGTAGCTAGAAACATTCCTAATGTTCAGGCAAATAATCCCCCTGTTGTAAATCCTATTTCTGCTCCTGTGTTGGCTGCCGGAGCCTTTGGAGCTGGCTTAAATAATGTTGTGCCTGCACAGTTAGGTAAGTGTTCTATTTACTAGAAATTTAAATATTGGCTTAAATTACGAAGTAAGAAAGTAATGAAAAATTCATTTATATTAGCATCTGCATTAACAAACACAAATGCTGCAGCTCTTCAAGCAAGTCTGGCAGGAGGTTTAAGTGCAAACCTGACCACCAGTTCTCTGCTGAATCAATCTTTGACAAATGAGTTGGCATCTAATTTAAATAACTTCGGCGGTGGAGTCGGAGGTTTATCCAATTTACAAGCCTCTTTAACTGGCGGACAAGGCAACAATTCCTTCGCGCCGCGAGGCTTATCTAAAATGGACAATGATGTAGGCTTCGGTGGAAACAATGCTTTCGGTGGTTCTAACTTCGGAGGCGGCAGAGATTTTGACGGTGGATTCAATAGAGGAGATAATGACCGCGGTCCTGGCGGAGGTGGTGGTTTCTCTGGCAATCAGGGTCAGGGAGGAGGTGGCAACAGACAAAATGCCAATGGTTCACGACCAATGTCCGATACTATTCTAATAGGAAATGTATGTATAAATGCTTTGCATGCACAACTTCTAAAACGTAATAGATACTTTGCAATTCATGGCCATTTTATCGTTATCTTTGGATATATTATTCTAAATTACCTTAACAAGGATACTTTATTACGAGATACCCACCGATTTTATTCATCCTCATATATGCTATAGCTCCACATGTCCGATGAAATATTCCCTTTTAATCATGTGCCGATACGTGGTCATTAGTGAATAATTAGCAATAGAAAATGATGTGTACATTATGTATTTTACTGAAAGAATCAGTCACTACCAATGGCGTAGCACAATGCTACGTTGTCCGAGTACCGCCAGGGTGACCGGAGTTCAATTCCTGTCATCTTCATAGACATTTCTCTTTAATTTTTTAAATATATTTTAATATCATCATATCATGATACCTTAATATAACAAATATATTTTGTACACAATATTGTTAAACATTAGGAAGAGATATTTTATTGTCTTTTTCTTGCAAGTGAATTACTTGTTCACTCCTGCACGCAAACTATGTATATCTTATCATCATGTTAAGTTTTGTACTATTCATCATTCAATCAGTGTGTCATATTTACGAATAAGTTATAGGTATAGTTGTATTATAAGTTATATTACACTTCATTCCATTTATTTTTGGCAAGTAGAAAAATGATTTTTGTGGTATGAACTATTTTCTAAGTGGTAAAATTAAAAGACTTACAGATAGTGAACGCAATATTAAGAATGAAAGAGCTTGGCTGTTCAAGTATAATGGAAACTGGTGATGATATTATCGTGATTACCTACGAATATCATCTCTCAATTGACAATGAAGAGAAATTATTATAAATCAAAATCGCAAATTAATGTTTTTAGTATCTTACATAAGGTACATACCTAATATACACATCATTTTCTATTGCTAAGTAGTCACTAATGAGCAAGTATCGGACCATGATTGAAACGTAAAATTTCATTGGACATGTAGAACTACAATATATATAAAGATGAATAAAATCGAAGGATATCTCGTAGAGTCTATTTATAAGCATATTTCCATGTACATAATATACTTTACATAAAGTTGAATGAAAAATAACGTGCATATAAATTGTGTTACTACAGTTACCGCCAAATACGACATGGCAAATGCTACGGGACAAGTTCCAAGATGTTGGGGAAGTCAAATTTGCTGAAATGCGGGGAACCGACATGGGAATGGTACGATTCGCCTCTGAATGGGACGCTGAGCGTGCTGTGTGTATCCTTTTACAAATACATTTATACCGAAGCAAAATTACTTTTTATTACATGGTACATAACATCCGTGAGTATGATTTGAAAGTTATGTCAAGCAATATTCAAATAATAGAATTGGAGATTAGAATATATGAATAATTTTGGTAGTCTAGAAGCTTTTAAGGAATAGAAGTAAATTGTCTTTCTTCTTTCGTGTTGCCAAAGTTATCTGAGGTAGATGTTTCTCTTAGCTGTCTCTTAGCAGGAATGATTTTAATATGATTTGCTAATGAAATCTATGGTAAGCACAAGAAATAGTCTAACTATTGAAAGATTTTCCTTAATACCATGTGTACAGCTATGATGGATCGGTCGCGTATCGAAGGTAGAACAATCGATGTTCGCCTTTACTAAAAGTTGGGGAACATATTTAAGGTAACACTAATAGCAAACCTCTGCTGGGGTTGATGCTTAACCATAACTTATTGATGCGCAGCGAGAGGAGACTGGGTGTTCGTTTGTCGTCTGCAGGATTGTTCCGCTCCTGATGGCATACTTGAATTTCATCCTAGTTGTGTGGCAGAACGTAGGACAGTGGGTGAGAGAAGTATCTATCGTTGGAAGATCAACAATCGTATTTTAATGCCTACTTCAACGTCGAAATAATACTTATTCGCTGCCGGTGATCACCCTTCCTTGCTAAAGAACTGTTTCAGTTATAAAATTCTTTATTAGAGAATTATCGTTCCTTTTTACAGTGGAAGCTCCTACTAAATTGTTCACTCCCGAAATCGAATACCCTTTCGTGTGATCGATACATAGTTTAATTGTTAGGCTTAGGTTCATAATGTTCAACGTAATTCGTAGGTTTTTTCAGTACATAGGTTTACACTATTTACAGTAATTATCAAAACGTAGTTTGTAAGTTTATTTTCATAGTGCTTTGTGACGAGAGATCAATCGGTTTTCTCACATTCCGGTCGGAGAACATGTGACGCTCTTGGTCGTGTTCGCGGACTGGTCAATCGATACAGGCTAGACAGATTAATCTTTCAAGCATAAATACTAAACGCGATATAGCTGTTACGGGCTTTACGAGTTTTTAGTTTATCCATGTATGATAGATATTTTCATGCACAATCCTACGCAGATCGTGGACGTATGTCGATTTTTCTGTGGTATCGGTCGCACTCTATTCTTGTATCTAACACATAACAAGGTACACGATGGCTCAACCAGGGGACTGTATATTGTTTCCATTTGTAGTTCTGCGGTCTGATCCTTTTATTCGTCGCGCCACATTGTTCTTAGTACCTTGGAGATTCAAGTAGAGCATACAAATTTTAGTTGTCATTAGGAAAGGTCCCTTCTTATAGTTCACTCGCTTTGAGACTTCGACGAACCAAGATTGGATGACCTTATACATTCTTAAATTTGGCAGAATTGTCTTACATATTGTGCATTAGAATATGTTTACCAAAGAATATGTGATTCTCTAACCATAGAGAACAAAAAAGCAAAGAAAATTTTTAATAGTCTTTCACTGTCGAACGAGAATGCACATAAGACAGAGGCTATTCAGCTAATTTTATAAATTCCCATTTTTTGGTAAACATATTTCCTCTGGCCATGTAGATTTCGAGGAACATTCTGCGAATTGTATAACACTCTTGTATAACCACGACATCATGACAGTGATTGAATAAAATCCAAATCCGTTTTGACTACAAAAAAAAAACATGCTGGTCGTTGTGTTTTATTTCTGTGTTGTTGTGATTCTTTAATACTTTAAGCAGGTCAAGTGCTGTGGATATGCATTGGCAAGGAGAGAGATGCATCGTTTTGGTAACTTAAAACGATCTGCAGTCATATTTATGCAGAATCAAAGTTCCAAATGCATTGCACTTTCAACAGAAATCTCTGCTTAAAGATTTACCATTCTATCTCTAGATGTAGATATCCCTACTTACTTTTGAGACATCGAAGTTCCACGATTCCTAAGGTGAATATTTGCTTATATCGCAGGTGAGAAACTTTTCAACCGATTGTGGTTTCCTGTTTCCTCGGTACTGAACACGTTTCAAGAATGAATGATTGGCTTGAAATCTGTTTATCAAAGATCTGTTACCTGTTGTGCTGGAACGTCATCGTTCGAAGAATATTTGGATCTCTTTCTCTGAAGACTGTTTATTCAGAGTTTTTAACTGTGGATGGAAATAGTGGATTAACAGGTTTCGGGGGAAGTTAAGATTGGCTGGTAATGTGGCATTTCGTCCTTTAACATTGTGGTTGATTCTTATTTATTGTAGTATTCAGAGTGTATTTTTCATATTTATTGATACTTCTGTCTGGTCTAAAGAATTGTGGAATTCTGTATGTTCGAAGTGAATTGATATACTATTAAGAAACGGACCCCCTCTGTGACAATTATAACTTCTATGGTAAGTGGTGGCAATGCTTTTTTAAATCTAGTCTTTGATGCAGTCGTCAATGAAACAATTAATGCGTGTTATCACTATGCGTATTGAACCATATGAATTAACCGTCGTCGATCTTCGCCTGTGTGGTTGCTAAATTTGTATCCTAACATTTCGAGGACGTTGCATCTTTTTTTTCTTAATACTATCATTGATGTCAGATAGGGTCTTATTTGATAACGCATGAGATCGTGTGCAATGGGTTGACGTACTGTTTCCAATCGTAAGTGAATCTCACGTTCGTACTTTTGTTATTCCAAAAATGTTAGTGGAAGAATTTAATTATTCCGACGATTATCTCAAGATAGGGCAACAGAATCTCCTTCTTGGTGTTATTCAAATTTATATCTACAATGGTGTCCAAATGTTGGTTGTTAAAGGGACAACGATGGAAGGTATAATTAAAGCATTCAATTTTAATGATACTAGGAGTACATTAAACAATGGGTACATATGAAAGGTTTGGTGGTTTTGAATTACATATACGATATGGTAACTTTTTTAATTTATTTGAAAAGATTCGAAAGATTTGAAAGAAAGTTAATCAAGTGACCTAATTAAACGAACAGAAAGAGAGCGATCAAATCCATAATATTATTTTCGTAGTATTCTCTAACGTATTTTCATTTGTTTAAGTGGTTGTACAGACCTGAAAAAAAGCTATATTTACTTTTATTAACGAGAAACAAGTGAAAAAACTCATAGAAAATTCGCATGTTTCACACATTGAGAATTAACTCTGGTGGAAATTTAATTTTTCAGGAAAGGATGATGAGGAGTACATAGTCATAAAAAATTAAAGATAGTTTTTATATCTTATTCTTCATAATCAACAAATCTTTTACAATCATATGTTCTCGATACATAACTAATATTTAAATAGCGGCTATTATTCAATTGAAAGCTGAGGTAAGTTTAAAAATTTCAAAAACGGATTTTTATGTGCATATGTTGTTCTTTCAGGAAATCTATCTTGACTGACTCCAACATTATTCTGTGGTAGGTACTGTGAGTGTAATCCAGGACTAAATATAAAATGAAAATAAATCATTTCGTTTTTTTTTATTTCCACAGTGTATATACTATAAATTAACTAAACTGGATAGTCTCAAATACAATCTATTTTTTAAAATAAAATATTTTAGTGTTAGTGAAATCTATAAAAGTGAGTGCATTTCATTACTTCTAGAGAAAGGTGTATAAAAAGTACAAGTTCTTAATTTAACTATATAGTGCTTAGTGTTCAGTATATATTTATTCATGAAGGAAACATCATATATAATAATTTTTGTGTATATAATTGTTTGTAAAATGTTTATTTGTATATGTATTACACTTAAATAAAGTTAATAAATTTCAGAAAACCTGTATTATAATATGCATGTAATACCAAACTAATAAAACCACACATATGTCTATATATATATATATATATTATTTACAAAAATGTTTACGATAATAACAATTTTGCAACGATTCAAATTATAGTTATAAACGTTAATAAAGGCATATTGCATATTTCTTTTAGATTAAGATTACTTAATAAAAAAATAGCAGTAGATACAAAATATTTACTATCATTGTTTATTATTTTTTTTTCAAACTTCCTGACTAAATGTTCCTAAAAGAGAAAAATTAATTTACGGAAAAATGTACGGATGTTAATTTTGGACAAACTAAGAGTCTCTAGTTGTGACCAATAAAAGTTTGCGTAATAAGATTCGCACACAAATGGCACGCCGAATCTCTTTTCAAATGTTTCAAAAATGTTTATATAACCATTTACATATTCCTCGGCACTTGATTCAACTTCTTGGAAGTGTTCGCAGAAATGCAATAAAACATATATTAATTATTAACATTAAAATAAATAAAAATATCGTTAAATGTAGAGCCACTCGCTGTTCTTCTACTTATACTCTATACTCTATACATATGTGTTTGCCACCTTCCGGTTTCTGAATAGCAGAAGACATTGTGTAACGGGAACCAATCACGATCGAAGACTGTTTTTCTCATCTCGGTTTTTGGTATTACTCTGACGTACGTAACTTTAGGTGGTGGGTGGAAGTTCATTTTTTTTCTTGAAAAATTCTTTAACATAATGGCAGCTCAGTGGATACGAACCGCAGTAAGTAACGTACTGTTCAAGAAATCCTTCTAAGAGACAGTATCCCCCATGTAACCCTGCCTGTTCCCAAATGAAAGGTTAGATTTCACAAAGTAGTTTTATATATCCGTCTTCTTGAATGTAATATATCTGGGCAGACTTCTATTCTTATACCTTTCATCCGTTGTTCTCCATCGATTTGACAATATCCACACACTGTCGTGTTCCTATCATTCTATTTTATAAAGTAAAATGTCACTTATACCGTGTCCTTTTTGATTATTGTGAATTATACGGATATTTCATTAACAGGTTCCGAAAATCGGCAGTGTCCGGTTATACAGCAGTAAAGTGCACAAATGTACTCTGATTCCTGGGGATGGTATTGGACCGGAAATCTCCGCCGCTGTCCAAAAGATTTTCGATGCTGCCAAGGTACAATGAGTTCTTCTCATGTAAAGTTATAATTTAAAAGTCGTTGTCCTTGCACGAGATTTTTATTTATATGCCAGTTACTTTTACGATTTCTATACGTACGTCCTTTGTGATACTTTTTTTGTTACATTTTTGCACAGTAGCAATCATGCTCGCAGTGTTTGCATTCTGTCATTTATGGATTACTTATTGTCTGAACCTTGCAAGGTGACCCTATTTGTCCTACTAATAACCTTAAAGAGTTTATTTTAATCTTACTCTTATACAGGTTGAACCAATTGTAGGTTAATTCAGCCTGCTCTTATTGTAGCTAAGGTATGTTTTTTTAATTTGTATATTTTTTTTCGTACACTGTCAACAAGTAACATGTTTCTATGACCTACCTTTTAACTGATTGCATGTTATTCTTTGACATAGGCATTTGCATACATAGCAATGATTGTTTTAATAACAACCATGTATAATGTAGCACTTCGTAGCTGCTGCAGCAGTAGCAATCATAACTTTTGTATTGCATAACACTATTACTCAACTCTCATCATTTAGTAGTTAGTATCTGTATGTCTTTCTTTTTTCAGTTCTTCTTCATAGATTTAGTTTTTAATATGTTTAATTGAAAATATTTTTATTTATCTTATATTTATTGGCATTAACAAAGCTGTGTTATATACCAGGTGCCGATAGAGTGGGAATCCGTTGATGTAACACCAGTAAAAGGTCCAGATGGCAAATTTGGTATTCCACAAGCTGCCATTGACTCAGTTAATAGGAATAAAATTGGTTTGAAAGGTCCTTTGATGACACCAATTGGAAAGGGACACAGATCTTTGAATCTTGCTCTGAGAAAGTAAGCCTGTTTTATCTTCTGTATAATTTAAGGCAAATCTAATTTGTTTATTGCATACACAAGTATGCTATGTTGATTTTGATTATATATCCTGAATTGTTTGAGTTATATAATCATGAATGTCATTGCAAACAGATATTGTTTGAATTATTTGAATTCAAGTGTATTATAACTGGTTTTAAGATAATAAATAATTTGCCTAGCTTTTTACTTAATTAGTAATTCCCTCTTCATATTTTTTTCAGAGAATTCAACTTGTACGCCAATGTTCGACCTTGCCGTTCTCTAGAAGGTTATAAAACATTGTACGACAATGTTGATGTTGTTACAATCAGAGAAAATACAGAAGGAGAGTATTCTGGTATTGAACATGAAATTGTGGAGGGAGTTGTACAGTCTATTAAGCTGATTACAGAGGAAGCTTCTAGTAGAGTAGCAGAATTTGCTTTCCAATATGCACAGGATAATAATAGGAAAAAGGTATAGGATTTATTTATGAAAATTTTAATAATATTGACCCGGTTATCGTTACTACAAAATCAACGTATTATTAAACAAACATTGACACGTTTCACAGGTGACTGCTGTACACAAAGCTAACATTATGAGAATGTCAGATGGTTTGTTCTTAAGATGCTGTCGAGATGCTGCTCAGAAATTCCCTTCCATTAAGTTTGAAGAAAGATATTTGGACACAGTTTGTTTAAATATGGTCCAAGATCCCAGCCAATACGATGTACTTGTCATGCCAAACTTATATGGTGATATTTTATCCGATATGTGCGCTGGTCTTGTAGGAGGACTTGGTCTCACACCAAGTGGAAATATTGGCTTGAATGGTGCCTTGTTTGAATCTGTATGTACCTGAAATTGATAATAATTTTTTGTCAGGTGCCACAGTATCAGAATTAATATTTTTATTTATAAAACAGGTGCATGGAACTGCTCCTGACATTGCAGGCCAAGACAAAGCAAATCCTACCGCGTTGTTGCTGTCCGCTGTGATGATGCTCAAACATATGGGCTTGAACAAGCATGCGAACATCATTGAAAATGCTGCTTACGATGCTATCAAAGAAGGTAAATTCCTAACTGGCGATCTTGGAGGAACAGCAAAGTGCAGCGAGTACACCAACGAAATCTGCAAAAAGGTTCTAGCGTCGAAGTAAAATAATACAAAGTTTATGGAAAATAAACTGCCAAATACTCGTAGAAATGATACGCATGAGTCATCTTGTTCTATTCGACCGTGTCTGTAATTACTGTTTTTTTAAATTATCCTAAGCGTACATGTCCGGAACATGTGTGCGATTTAATTGACTGAATTGCGGAGATTATACGAGTTGTAGAAAGATGTCAACCATTTGTTTATACACACACATTTAGATAATTTTTTCCAAGTACTTGTTTACTTAGTTTACCGTTTCATAATGCTACTTGACTTCGTGGAGTTTGATAACAATGTAATGGCATTTAATATTATTTTGTTGCCATCGAAAGCATGCACTGGAATATCATTTGTGTGTCTGTTACACCGTATCTGTTGTCGGCGGAAGATTCCCGTAGAATCTGTAAAAAAGGCGATTAGGATGTAAATTAATCCAGGAGAAGTAAATGATACTTTTAAATTAAATTGTTATGGAAGAAGCGTGGCCTCGAAGACGAGTTTCTAGAATCAACCTTGCGCAGTATTACACATTAATAAAATATTAGAAATCCAACTCAAAGTTTCTTTACTTGACCTTAAAAATTTCATAAAAATATATTGTGAACAAAGGACGTGAAGTATACGTAGATTTACATTTACAGGAAATTATAAATTCAACGCAATGTTTTTCTTTATTTAACCTTGAAAAGATAAAACATGTGTTATCATATAATTACGTTATGCTTTTATTAATAATGGCATGTTGGTAAAACATGATAAGAAATAAATAATATTCGTATAAAACATGAGAGACATGTTTACACAACCATACAGATAGCAATAATCATGATCTTGTTAAAAAAACGAAACGAATACGATAATTGAAGATAAACGAAGACAGCAAAATGATTCTTTTAGTATAAACACTACATACTTCCACATCTCGAAAGTGTTATATTACAGCTTTCGTCCCCTACCACTTCATAACTCCTACCACCGTTTCCCCTTTCTTTATGGCATAGTATGCTTCTCAAGAAAACTCTCAAGTATGAGAAAAGTTGTCGGCTATATTTCACCGGCGAAGGCAGGGGAGAAATGAGGAAAGGCCCGGTGTCATCTTCGCTGCTCGTTAATTCTTTTCGTGATTTATGGAGATTCCCCGGCCGAGTAATGACCGACTCTTTGTAAATTTTTGATATTAGATTTCCCTATTGCCGCTGATTTATACGAACACGGAGGCGCTTCGTATTCGAATTTTTCTCACAATGGGCATGCAATCGCATTATTAACGTTTTGAAAATTGAAGTAGAAAAATTATCTCACGGGGTACATATTTACTTCACTTAAAAATTACATATGGTCTCTTATTCCTTTCATGCTGACAAATGTCAGAAAATGTATTGAATTAATGGTTTGTTGTTTGTTTATTCGAATTTTTAAAAAATGAACGCATTTGTTTTTTAAGCAGTTTTATTGGAGTAACCAATGTATGCAAATATGTTTACAATTAAGAAACTTTAACATATTAATATTTAGTACCCGGGTACCCACTTTCAATTTCATTTTACTTTTTCATCCTTTTTCAAAACTTTTTAAATATTTTCCTTGGCAAACGGTCAACGTACGTAGATTTGATCATAGATTAATTTATATTTGAGGCATACAAATTTGCGTAGGAACTATTAAGTGCAATATCATTTATTATCGTAGAAAGTTTTAGTTATTGACACAGGGGTTTACGGTAATGTATTTATCTACAGTGGATCCAAAAAGTATTGGAACATTAAATTTCCTATTTGTGAAAAATTGTCGATATTTAAACTGATAATTTCGTATAAAAAAAGTAGAACAACAATAAGCTTGGTCTAATTTGAAAACTTGAGACTTCTACTTTCGTAAACTATCAATCTTTTTTACTTAAGACTATTGTGCACGATGTAACGCGTGGAAAATTGAAGAGATGTTTTCCCTCGATAGTGCTACAAATTGAAGCGTATCTAAATACATTAAACAATTGTTTTCGTGAATGAAGCAATAGTCGGTTTGATGATTGAATTATCCCCTTTGCTATAACGTAAAAAACATACAGTACGATTTTTTGGGATCGTTTTATTTAGCTTTGAGTAAAAGGTGTACTACTGTTATAATAATACCTAGATAGCACCGTGCGTCCATAGGACGTCCGTTTTACGTCCGATACGTCCAATGTCCGTCGTGTACGTCCGTGGGACGTCCCTCGGACATAAATTTCGGACGTCCCATGGACATCCGTTTTTACGTCCGTGGGACGTCCCTCGGACATAAATTTCGGACGTCCCATGGACATCCATTTTTACGTCCGTGGGATATCCCTCGGACATAAATTTCGGACGTCCCATGGACATCCGTTTTTTACGTCCGTGGGACATCCCTCGGACATAAATTTCGGACGTACCACGGACGTGGGACTTTGATTATTTCGTACTTGTCAGGGACGTGGGACTTAGATTATTTCGTACGTTTTCGGATGCTATATTGTGTTTCTATTATTATACTCGAAATATAGTTTATGAATTTTTTCAGATTTTTAAGTTCGCGGCGCTGTTGTTTGAAAAAAACTAATTTTTTGACATTTCTTCCGTGAAAAAATGAGCTAATCTTCAAATTGTTAGATTTTATTTATTCTGTAAGTCTATTGGACACTGATAAACTTGAAAATTTCACAGAAGTAGTTGAAAAATGAAATTAACTTGATTAGTATTACGATTATCTCGTACATCAGCGCGCATAGTATCTGAAAATATTAATCGTGTTACCAAGAACTCGGTTAGGTCAGCGCGTTAGGCGCTCGACGATTAATATATGCTCATACTAGGTTCGCGGCAGGCATAAGTCCACTCTTTTTTATTTGATCAGTTCCTCTTTTTCTAGCTATGTGATAATCAATGGTATTTTTGTAGAATTCCTTTAAACCAATATTTACATATTTAGAAAATTTTTTAAGGTGCAAACACGCTTTTATATGTCCGACAAACGTCCAATTAACATCCGCGCGGGACGTCCTATGTACGTACTGGGATGTAACTGGGACCTCTGTCGGACATACCTGGGACATAAATCGGACATATCTCGGACATATCGTACGTCCCTGGGACGTACATATGACCGGTACGGACGTACATTGGACGTCCGAATACTATCTGGGTATAAGGCATGCGATGAGAATTTTACATAACTGAAGTTAATCCTCGTTTTTATCTTATAAAAGAGTGAAAAAAATCGCACAACAATTTTTAAGACATCGTTGCAATGGGGAGGTTTCAACTTGTAGCATTTTGGAGGAAAAATGGTTCTTCAGTTTCCCATCCGCTACGTCATGCGAAAATAATTTTAAAGAAAATGAGCAATGTTCTTCGAAAGAAGACGCTTCTAACTTTCAAATGAGTCAAAATTTATTTCTGTGCTATTGTTTTTTTTACCAAAAATTACAACATGTTAAATATCGATCATTTATCTAGATTCGGAAATTTAGTGTTCAAATACTTTATGGATCCACTGTACATATATTCGATATCTTTCATTTTTAATGTTTAATTTCCTACGATTTGTTAGTAGACTGTGAGTTTAATGCATTTGACAAAAAATAACTAGATGGAATACAAACTAAAAGAATACTGTTCTATTATTCGTAATTGATTCAAATGATTGGGAGATTATATTATATGATAGTAATTGGTACAGCATGAAGATCAGTAGTCTAATTACTAAATGCAAGGAATACACGTTTCTTCTCCATAAAACTCTTAGTCAACCGTTGAAGGAATTTTTCGGAGGGTATGTATAGAGCCGTTGAGAGAAATCTGGAATCTTTTCAGGCAGTCCTTCAAATAAGATGTAGATAAGACAGATATAAACAAAGCAATTCTTCAGAAGGTAATTCATCATATGAGCCACCAATTAGTGAAAAAGTGGGAAAATGTCAGCGATGAACCGAGGATACGACCGAAGGTTGTTCACATAATCAGGTGTGGTTCATATAATATGAGTCCACCTGTCTCCAATCACCGACTATGATTTTTGATTCATATAAGTAGAGTTTCGCTGTACTCTAATTGCTTCGCTTCGGAAAATCGCCCGCAGAAATCATTGCGGTAGGAGAGAAGATTAATCAGGATATACGAAAACCTCTTTTATCACTGGTCTCCCGAATTTTGGTCTCCCTGTAGGTCCGATTGTAACTCCCTTGAATATTACACGTGCGGCGTGGTCGAGATAAAGTTACAGTATTTCGACGGTAATTGTCCCAAATGTCTCGCACATAATTGTCCCTGAGATATCTCCATTAGTGCGGGCTGTACCCCCTTGAGGGGCCACAACATTCTTTATTATTCATTATATTTTTATGGGACTTCGATGACCATATTTGTGGCATTTTTCTAATAAAAATCATACCGAATATGATATAATTCCGATGATATTTACTTGTGTAATAGACAATTAATAAAATAGATATGTATGTATAATCAGAAAAATTTTGATCAGAGAAATATTACAAATATGATGGTAAAAGTCTCCTAAAAGATTAATTAAAAATGAAAAAGTGCCGTCATTGCATTACTGTTGCGTCACCGATGTTATGTACCTGACCTATACATAATGACCATACCTGTATATGATCCGAATTATATCGTGTTTGGTATCATTTTAATCAGAACAATGTCACAAATCTATTAGAAAAAGTCTCAAAAAAATAAGTAATAATAAAAAAGTTATTCCTTGGTAATACGTTGTGAGGACGCGCGAGCCTTTGAACTGTGCCGTCGACTGCGACTCTCCGCGTCTCCCGAAACTTTAATTGTCTATTACACAAGTAAATATCATCGGAATTATATCATATTTGGTATGATTTTTATTAGAAAAATGCCATAAATATGGTCATCGAAGTTACATAAAAAAATAATGAATAATAAAGAAGTTGGAAATTCGGATTAGGTATGTTTACATTCCTCGGTGACCGAGGCCTCTCGAGCTCGGCTGTCCTTCTCTACGTTCGGCAAACCTCAAACAATGATATCCCTCGCGTATAAATGTCCCTGCGCAGACCCGTGTTGTGGACAATTATCGATGAAATACTGTAAATGCAAAACATGTAAATGTAAATGTAATACCAAAGGTACCATAAAGCCTACGGAGGTGATGACGAGAATATACACGGAGCAAGTGAACTTAGCTTGTAGCAGGTTCAGCTCCTAATTCAAAAAGGTCGTGGCAGCTAATGGAGCTCCTACATGGTGTAATTTCATTCTTTATATCATTCACAACTTTTGTACAAACTAGCGAACAAATATATTGACATTTTCCTGGAGTTTTAACCGTTTTTATTTATACAATAGTTTTTCCGGGTTTACCTTTACGACCCTGTAAAGACCCTTCGGGGATCGTTTTCAAATCGCTTTTCGTGGTAACGCTAACGAGCCGTCTTGACGGTTGCAGGTCAGAGACGCATCATGTGGAAAAGGTGCAAGGTGCATCAATTCCTCCGTTTCTCGCGGTGGGTAGTTACACAAAGGTAAAACACTCGGGCGAAGTGCGGAAAGCGACGCATGCATATTCAGAACCGAGGCCGACGTAGTCATAGGAATAATAAAAATTCGAGGGTTGAAATTATTTAGATTTATGCCCGCTCTCTTGTCCTCGTGCCGGCGGTGACGAGAAGCGATTCGATTCCGGGGAACAAATTTCATGCATTATTCAGGACCTGCCGCAATGCACCCCAGTCAATGGAACCGATCCTTTGGAAAAAGTCATTTTTAATCTCTCGCCGCGTTCCAATAATGCGCGTGCACCCGCTCGTTCCGCTTTCACCCCTTTATGAACGGAAACCGTGTTTTCTGCTTTTAATGCGGAAACGGGTTTGAATGCGAACAATACATCGGGATTTATTGGTGTCTGTGAATGCAAGACATCGGTTTAGGGATCTGAGATTTAGTTTCTATACCGGCATTCATAAGCGTTCTTCCGATAATTTCGAAGAATCCACGCGTTTCACGAGATTCCGGAGTGTAATGCCAAATAGAATGACAATTATAGACTCGTTCAGTTCACCGGTAAACAAACCGCATACCTATCAAATAAAACAAATTTTTCTGCTAGTCTAATGCACGATTGCGGTCTTCGATGGTCTTTACTATCATCAACACAGTAGTTTTTGGACTTTGAATTTTAAGAAGGCATTTAGACGTTCTGGATAGGAATCGGTACGTTTCTTTTTGATAATTACATGTGATTTTCTAAAAAAATGAAAATGTTCAATAATGGACATGTCTTGTGCTTTTATATGAATTTATTCGGCTCCGTCCAGACCGAACTGCTCACAGAAGTTCGTGAAGAGCTCGCTAGTAGATCACAAGTTGGTTGCTGACTCTGAATCACTTTCATCTTTCACATTTCTCTCAATTTCCTTAACATCGCATTTCATTGCTATAACTCTATTGCTCCATGCATCTATTCTTTTTGTTTTTTGAAGTGAAACTTTTTTAGGCGCGTTAGGCGCAAAACCTCATCGCGGTAGGCGTAAAACCTCGACGCGGTAGAAGTAAAACCGATCCGGCGATGAAACGATGAAACGAAATTCTATTCTATTAGCATATACGGTTGAGGGTTCGGCATTGCTTAAAAAAGATTATGATAAAATTCCGATGATGCTAAGTGGAGATTTCAACGTGAACTTTGCATCGGAACAATCGAAATTATTAACACTAGATTGCCCAAGGAAGTCATTTTGACTGCTTTTTAATTTCAATTAGAAAAACAGTTATGTATATAATGACACAATTTCTTAGAATTTTGTGACTTTTTGTACAACATATAAATGCGTTTATTAATAATTGTAGTTACCTCCCCCCTCCTTCATTTCCGGTATATATATATATATATATATATATATATATATATATATATATATATATATATATTGTTATTAATCCTTCTTCACGGTGTTTACTCCTCATAAACCAAACATAAACTGTCCACACTGCTGTCCACACATGTTTGGCGAACTGCTCGCGATCTACTGTCTGGACAGGACCTTAGACAGTATTAGCTTGAATAAAAGTGTTCCATTGTTTCTCCCGAACAAGGCGACATAGCTTAACGTACTATGCTATGAAATGTTGATAATATAATATAAAGTTGATAAATTTTTAATATTTCCTCGGAAATCAAGCATTGGAATTGAAGGAGTTTACTCTCGTAGAAACGAATGTACAATTTATTACAAAAGCCTAACTAAATTCCCAGAAAATAGATATAATTTAATTAATGAAACTGAAACTAGGAACATGAAATTTGTCACGGTGAATGCAACTTTAACCATTTTGCGTTCTAAAAATCCTAATAAAATTCGGTTTATTCCAGTATATCACAATAAAAATAAACAAAGAATCAGTCTCCGCCTTATGTGATTAACGTGGTAACGCGTTAATATTGCTTATTATTTTTACATTGAAATATAATACTAACCAAGTTCGTCGCATTCGTTGCGGCACAGTCAGCACTGAAATTGTTAATCGCTTCGTGAAACAATCTATAATCTTCTTACGATGGATAAACGTGTTTTATAGCAGCTGCAATGCGAAAGGTTTTAAGTCGACGTTTTCTTTGGTCTCCAGTCTTCACACTCAGTCGAGCACGGCCCTCCGTTTGATCCACATTTCCTTGAAACAATGAAGAGTATCCAAGGAGTTCTAGCAATTGTCTCGATCTTCGTGATCGCCGTCAATGGGCGAGTTTATTACTTACAAAATTCGGACGCGAATCGATACGCTGGCCTAACTTATCCCGTTCCGAACGAACAATCTTCGCGTGATCTTGATCTTAGCTTCTCTGCTGGAGATCCGAACGAAATCGATGACAATGTGCAACCCGCTAATAAGGTAAGTCACTGTTTTACTTGTTAACAATATCCGTACCGAGTACAGAGTATGATTAGTATATAGTGTGTTATAAAAATTACAAGTCGAAATTTATTTCAATTTTTCGCAATTTTTACAACAATATGTGCTTGAGTGAAGAAATTTATGAAATCATTTCTAACGGAATTATCTTTGTAATTTCAATAATTATAAAATATAAAATGTGATACTGGTTATATGACCGGCCGTGGTATGATTAATGTTAAACGACATCATTGTGTTAATATATGTCCTTAAGCATCATCATTAGACTGCCGATCTTTATGCAAAATAACAATTGTCTCTATTAATTGCAAGAGAGAGGAACTACGTAGACAATTATTTCTGTCCTTAATCATTTTGTAGCGTTGAAAACAATGCAACACTGTACCTAAATTCTTTAAATGTTTTAACTGTTTTGAATTCGATCTACTCATTTTTGTCATAAATGCATAAAGGTCTGCAGTTTAGTCATCATTTTGTAACTCAAATTGGCACAGTGCTTCAAGAATGAATTTAATTAATAATAATAATAAATTGAATTAGAATAAATAATGAATTTCACTCTTATATTTGATTCCATAAATCTTTTCTTAACAAGTATCTGACGGGAATTTTTTCTCAGTCCATCTTTTCGTTCTTCCATATATTTTTTAATAAACCGTGATTTCATCTTTCGTTAATGTTCATGTGTTCTTTCCATGCGTTTCGACTCGAGGAAACACGAGTCATTTATTTACTGCAAGAGAATAAAGTGAGAATAAAAATTTAATCAATTATTTTTCATGAAAAAATTATTTTCACATGTACGTATAGTACTGTTTAAAAATGTTTGATCATCCCTTGGACGGTTAGTGAAATTGATTTTCCATTTAAAAAATGCGAATAGACACTTGAGATATTATAACTTTGAATATAAACCCGTTAACTGATGAAGTACGATGAAACAGCATAATTTTAAAAACGAGATTGCATTTTCTACCTAATATTTTTCGTCGTTAATATGGGCATTTGTTTTATTGAAATTGAACGGTGCAAAAAGGAAGAAACACATTGTTCGGCTAAATACTCTGTTAGTTCAAAAATATTATAAAGGAATATGAACGAATCTCATGTCAACGATGATATCCGTTTGATTAAACGAGCACGAAGAGTGGCGCTGCTAATCCGATTAATGGCGAAACGTCCGGCGAATAAATATTAGCCGCAGGCTCGATGCTAATTACAATGCAGTGGCATGATTGTATCGTTAATGTTCAAATTAGGTGTACACGTTGGTCGCGCCGGCAAAGCCGTTCATCGAAGTGAACAAAGAGGAGTCACCGAACGTTCGATACAAATTGGTTGAGGCACCTATTAAGAGATTTGCTGGTTCGGACGACGTCATCGTTGTCCCAGAACAGAGCCGCAAAACGGTGAAAATCGATGGGAACAACAAGGGAGAAGTGATCTTGGAACTCCGCGTTATCGCTAACCACGACAGCGCTTGACCAATCTCTCCGAAACGGCGATAACTAGCGATGGGATCAAGCATGCAAAGAGGTAACGACGTAACAAGGTAGTAAACCAAGTCAGGTTATAAACGGAAGTAGTTTTTTTTTCAGAGTCAGAAACGTCGTCGAGATTCTACACATTTTCAGAACTACCCTAAAACGGAAAGTGGTTTAGAATGGAGCTAGTTTGCGGAGTACTTAGCAAAGTGTAACTTTTCTGCTGCCATGATATCCACCGTTGACTGCTGGTGTACTTTTCTGTTGGGTTTGCTGACTTCATTGCTTATTAATATGTAAAGTATGTCTACATCGCAAATGTAATTAATACCAAGCGATTATACTTAGAATAAATGACTTCTGCTCTATGTAGTGTTTCCACTCTTTTTATATGTATAATATACGCCGTGGGGTGCATAACTATAGCATCACTAAAATTTTGAAGAGTTTTGAACATTCATATAACGATTTCCAAATGTTAATAGTATTACGTGAAAAAAGTTAACAAGAAATTGTATACAATGAAAAGAGAATGAGAATATTATTTATTTAAAACAAAATATAATACAATGAAACGTCTGCAGCACCAGCGTAGTTTCACCATAATAGCAATATTGAATTATAACAAAATGATTAAATTATGATACAAGCTTTTAAAATGAAGAATGTGTAGAACGTCCTTTCTTATGTATTAATTAAACAATACCGTTAGACATGCTTCTAACTAATTTTTTGATAATTTCTTCGCTAATTACATTTCATTGTTCAATAACAACTGTGTACAATTTACAAGCAAATTATATAATTAAGATTGACTTATACCGATATACAGTGACTTCCATAAATATTTGGACACTTTTAGACAGACGATAACTTTTTTATTATCGAACTCTACGAATTGGATTTTTGTAAGCAGTTAGAACAATTAGTTATATGTAATACTGAAATATTAAAAGTTGTATTTTACAACTTTTTCATGTGGTTCTATATTGAAAATATAAAAAATACGTTTTGTATATATGTGTTGTAAATCTGCGGTTGAAAACAAAAGAGCGTAAGGTGAACTTATACCATTATGATCCCAAATAGTTCGTTCTATTCGTTTAGTGATAACAGATTAAACTGCCATTTCTCGGTAAAGAATGAAGTCTTACATCAATTAACGCTGCCGGTAAATAAATGATGCCTTTAAGATACGAAAAACAATATTAACTCAAATCTACAGAATTTAGACTAACACCACTATGATTCTCAGCCAGCCAACTATTGGAAACGGAAGTAAGAAGTAGACACTTTTGGTAACAGTTAGTGGAAACGGCAAGTAGTAGACAGACACGGTTATCGTTTCCACTTACCCTATATGTATACTTGTCAGATGATTGTTATAGTTGTTACAGTTTATTGTTCCACAAAGTAATGTTTCAGGACTTATTAATATACTGCGGATTTGATGCATTTATGATGAAAGTGAATGATTGAAACACAAATCTATGAAAACATGAGAAGTATTTTAAAAAATTGCTACATTGTTTTGGAGTTAATCCAATTATTGAAATTAAAAACACATTTTTATATAATTTCCGTTTCTTAGGATCACATTAGAATATTTTTATTGTTTATTGCATAAAATAAAATTAATTTTTACCAAAATATACTTTATAATCTTCATGCATCTTCGTATCAGTTCGACACATTTTTCCCCGCTTCTGAAAAGTTAGTCGATATGTAATCAATGTGTATAATCTTATTTTAATAATGCCTAGTTACACCACAGCTTTTCATTTTCATCAAAGACATTTACAAACTTAATGGTTTGGTCTTTATATCATATTGATATTTCACCATTGTGTCAATTTTATTAATAATATTATATAATCATAATAACAAAAATAATAATAAATAATAATTGTTTTGTTACACATCATAAAACGCTTAAACTTTGCTTGTTTACTCTATCTATAGATTATACACAATATTTTGAGCATACAAACCGTACATTTCCTACCTTTAAGTACGCAGAATGTACAGTTCCCCACTAACTCTGTTCTAAGGCGATATCTCCGCTATTTTTAATGCTGCGCGAAAGGTCAAAAGGACAAATTATTTCGGTCTAGGTGGCATATATCATTGTGGAAATAATTGTTTCTCCAAGCATATTTTTTTCGAGATTTCAAGGTCATCGATGTTTTTTCATATGTAACTACATATTTTTATTTTATTAGTTTTTATTAGTTTGGCGCTATAGCTTAGGTCAAGACAAAATCAATGACCTAAATGTCATGTCCGCCGCGTGATCTTGAGAATGAAAAATTTACAAATTTTTGGGTACTTATGTGAGTAAAGAAATATCTGCAACAGAGAGATTTGCGAAGAAGAATTTACTATAATAAATGCTCAAAATTACTTACTTCGATTTTTAAATATTTTTTAAGTCGATTATGAAAAGAGTGTCGCGCATTGGTATAATAAATGCTCAAAATTACTTACTTCGATTTTTAAATATTTGTTAAATCGATTATAAAACGAGTGTCACGCATTAGTTAGCATTTGTGGTGTTACAGTAGTATTATGATAAATTCTTCTTCGCAAGTCTCTCTGTTGTAGCTATTCCATCATTCCAATCAAGCCCCAAAAATTTGTAAATTTTTCGTATTCGAGATCACGCGTAGGTCTTGAAATTATAGGTTATCGTTTTCACGACTATAACATGTGTCCCCTCGAACCAAATAATTTATCCTTTTGACATTTCGCGCACCATGAAAAATAGTGGAGAGGCTGTACTTTCGAAAGGCACCGGTGACCGATCGAGATGAAACTGGGTGAGTATTATGAGGGATAGGGAAGGACCTCAGATATACAATTTTAGCTTCGGCAATTTACGCGCTTAAAAGATACAGGTTTTCAATTATAAATCCGTCATAATAGGTTTTGGATGCTTGGACGTTATATTCAGCAACAATATAAGAATGTCTCAGGGATATGTATGCATGTGTGTATCATGAGTGATGGTGTAGTGTGATCTGTTTATGTTTTTTCCGTCGGAAACGCGATGCTTAGGGAAATGTGAGACAATTCGAGTCGTATTGTGGCGCGTGCTGAAAGACTAATCGGAGTTGGTCTGGGTTAGTTTTCTTGGCGGGGAGAGTGTTTGGGGGCGGCAGCCCCTCCCCCAAAACAATAGACGACTTTCAATTTAAACAAATTAGTAAGACAACACGATGACATGTCCGATGCAAACGATCACAGTGATTGAGCGGCTTCCACTAAAGTATCTGTATATTTTAAACGGGTGAATTCCCAAATTTAAAATTTTATATTTGAGCTCCTCCCACATTCTTCATAACATGCTCCAAATTTCATACTGATCGGCCACCAGTGCCTTTCGGAACAATATCCAATGGAGATATCGCCCTATAGCAGAGTTAGTGGGATACTCTGTATAAATATTAAAGGTAATTATATAGAAAAGGTCTGCATACTCCGATTTTGATGAAATTTTAATACGCTATGGAGCAATATATTCTGAACAACTTTTTCCTTTTCCAATAATAGGGGGGTCACTTTTAGTTTTCGAGATATTTGCAAAAAACTATCGGGAATGTTAATTTCATAACGGAAACCTTCGTTTTAGAAACACTGGGTGTGTGTGAAACACTGGGTGGGCGTGTGTGGTATTGTCGCTTCTCAACTCCACAACGTGTTTACAAACAAAAAATAAACAGATGCGGCCCGAAAATCCAGGAAATGTCTTTGAAAATTGAAAGCTCAGCCTAAATAAAGCAGAATTAACTCCTGTAGATAACTCTGATCATACATAGATAGGCTGAGCTTTCAATTTTCAGACATTTCCTGGATTTTCGGGCCGCATCTGTTTATTTTTTGTTTGTAAACACGTTGTGGAGATGAGAAGCGACAATACCACACACACCCATCCAGTGTTTCGCACGCACCCAGTGTTTCTAAAACGAAGGTTTCCGTTATGAAATTAACATTCCCGATAGTTTTTTGCAAATATCTCGAAAACTAAAAGCGACCCCCCTATATTGGAAAAGGAAAAAGTTGTTCAAAATGTCGAAATCTATAATATATTAAAATTTCATCAAAATCGGAGTACGCAGACCTTTTCTATATATTAGGTCGTCCCATAAGTTCGTACCGCGAATTGAAAAGTATTTTAATGAAAAACCACAGAAATTTGATAGTGACGGTATAATATCTTTACCAAAAAGGCGGGAAGAGGTTGTAGAACGAGAAGGTGGTTACATTTTTTCGTTTCTAAAAGTACGTTTCAAATATTAATTTAAATAGTAAAACAGTAAACAGCACGAACTTATGGGACGACCTAATAATTACCATATTAAAAATATCTGATGGCTTTGTCCAGCACTATAGAACATTGAATTTCATCGGAGCCTTTAAAACAGTTGTACGACTGGAGACTGTCAGCGGATATGGCGCCTACCTACGCAGAACGATGTCATTGATACCAGCCGGATTCCCGCTTGAAGCATGCTTCATCGATCTAACTACGCGCAAATACGAACTTTTCGATTCGATGTTCGCGTACCAGTCGTCGGGGTGATCGATATCTCTCGTCAGATTTACCATCGTCCGTAAAAGCCGCGTATCTCTTGTCATTCTACGCCATACGCGTATTCGGGAGAACTTCCCCTAATTGTGCGCCGTCGCGCCCGCGCTCTGGCACACGCTCGTCGAACAGAGTAACGTTATCCCGATTGACGGACGACCGTCACGGAAGTTTATTAATGTCAAATAACGTCGGCGGTCCGACGGAGAGAAGCGTGACCGTTATCCGTCGGCTGAATGTGACGGCTCCTTTCGCATGTGCGTCGCACTCCTTCGAGGGGGCTCTCGATTATAACGAGCCTGACGCATTCAGAAAGGTGAGGAGGCCGCCCTCGCCCCGTTCTGTCTACTGTTCTGTTTTTCACCCTCTTGAGAGTCGAGTGCACCCCTCTCTTCCCGAGCACAAATGCATATTTCGAGGTCGTGAACGGGGAGCACGAAAATATTTTCCATTGAACCCGTACCTTCGCATCAACGGGTTTTCAGGGAAAACTTTCTCTTTGTTTCTTAGCATTCCCCTTCTCGTTTGTTTCTCGTCGATTTATCGTACACTGTGTGACGAAATTATAGGACACTTCACATTTGTTAAAATATTGTAGTAAAAACTGGTAAAACTAACACATGACCCTACGTCTTGGATTTTCCTGAGAAGTTCAAACAATCAGTTTACTACATGACGCGAAACAAAATTTTAAAAAATTGCTATTGCTCGGAATCGGAGAGAAAATAGTAAAAGTTATATTTTACAACCTTTTTATGTGGGCCTATATTGAAAATTTAAAAAATACGTTTAGTAGATCTCTGTCAATTATACACATTCTGAACATTTCATTAAAATCGGTCAACGTTGTAATGAGCTACAAACATTTAAAGATGGTAAACAGTGCAGTTTTTTTTGCGATTTTCGGGATCGCACATGTAGCATAAATCGATTTTCAATATGTATATGGTAGATGCCAAATATCACCGATAAGTAATACTTGTATGAACCGGAGCTCGAAACACACAAACTTCACCCACTCATATTTAATAAAACAACCAGGACAAAACTAAATGCAATGGATGCAACACAATAAACACAATGGAACACATAGTTACAGCGTGCCATCTCTACCATCAAGAAAGAAGAAGGTACAAAATTCCAGGAAACATCAAAGATGTCACCGACTCAAAGGAATCTTGCGAAAAAGTAATCAACTTCTTGAAACACACAAAATAATTCAACCGAATCTAAATAATAAATGATCACTTAATTGTAAGCTTGTAGTTGCTAATAATCCTTGTAAGGTTGATGCAACTTAAAAAAATTAATAAAAATAGAAACTGTTATCTTTTGTTTTTAAAATAATTAGGTTTGGAGAATTTACTTTTACCTATATACTTTTATTTTTTTAAAATGGTACTCCTAAAAGAAATAATTTAGTCTCTTTGGTATACTTGCAATTAACCCCTTACAGTATGATTATCTTCTGGTTACAATAATTAGAACTTCTTTGTCTGTAATAATTTCACAGAAGAAAGATGAAAATTTATATTTATTGCACGTCTACATTTACTTTAATGCTCAAATATTGGTTACAAAAGAATAAAATTCCATTTTCTTTTAAAAGAAGGCATGACATAAAGGATTATGCTCATTTTGTTGAAAGATGAACGGCTCGAATGAATTCTATTATTCTTATACACTATGTAATTAACACTAGGTTTACGGAGCACTAAAATTGATTATTTTACATTGCTTCGTAAAAATAATAAAATTGTATTTACTTAGATCATCAGCGATTTTTATTGTAATATGTACACAAAAAATATATCTATTTAATAATTCCTCACAAATACCTCCTTACACTCTTAATAATCGTAAATTAAAAATTTTTGAATCCGTCATTTTGACGGGCCCCGTAAATCTAGTGTTAAGGATGCAGATGTTAATTACAGTCAACGTATTCACAGAAATTAATAGACATCGACAAATGTGTACCACGTGGTTGTTAATATTACTCGACAGCGGATCTTTGTGCAGAATAAAAATTTTCTACCCGAATTACAACAAACTGGAGCGAAACACGAGTTTACTTTCTTTCTTAATATATTTAATAAGTTTAAAATAATATAATAGTACTTTTAAATTCTTCAAATGTTTTAGCCGTTTTAACTTAAACTTACCCATTTTTATCATAAATGCATAAAATCCGCAATGCAAAATATTTTAAACTTACTTTTGTCAGCCTTACGTGTCGATCTAAATTGATTATTAACTCATTATGTGAAAACAGACAAACAAACAAAAGAAGTTTGCTATCGTACAGTATGGCGAGGATTAGATGAATGTTATCAACATTTGAAAAATCATCTAGGGCTAAAGTCATGAATACTTGTATATAGGAAATTCAAAATTTTCTTTCGTACGCCACTGTATATTACTGATTGTAAAAGGAGCATGAAATTAATTCACGTATTTGAGTTGCATTATTTTTATTACGTTTAATATACACGTTGAATACTTTCTATTAGTACATATAGATACAATAGAACGTTACTATATTTACAGAGTATATCACATATAGTCGAATTTAGAGCGGAGTTTCTTTGCTCTGCAAGGACCACTACAATTCTCCATCTTCTTGCTAAACGGTGACTCTTCGCGAGAATCGAATGCAACAATAAGAAAAGTCTTTTCAAAGAATGATAGCAAGCTAGAATGGAACCAAACATATCGGTATCTCAAAAGTGCGATATTTGAACAGTGATATCAAAAAGTTGTGTGTGACGTGCTATTTTAAGCGTGAATCGAATGCTTTGTTTGTAAGATCAGAGTATATCGGTATAGAATCACAGACAAAGTTTCACGGATAAACTCTCCATCAATCGTATTTCACCGATACCGATTGCTGCTACTATTTATAATAGATAAAAATATTTGAAGAGGTTAAGAAGAAATTGCTGTTTCTTTTAACCCTTTGCACTCGAGTGACGACTCTAAGGCGCCATTAAAATCGATTTGCTATAATCTAAAAAAGTTTGAATTTTCTATGCTCGTATTTAAGAAATTGATAAAAATTTAAGTGTTATAAGTACGAGTGATAGTGATAAACTTCATATGTACAAAAGGAATTAAATCATGTACAGTAAAAATATTCTAGGTCACAAGAAACGTTTTGGTTTTGGAGTTAAAACAACTTCGAGTGCAAAGAGTTAAACCGTCAACTATATACATAATGTTTCGTTGCAAATTCGAAGAATAAGTGTGATTTCCTGCCCGTTCTATATTCAGGCTACACAAACGAAATGTTTTCTTGAAGAAAAGGAAATGAAGATTTAATATCCGTTTCACGAGATTGTGGTTTGAAGCCATTAAAACTTGTTCGTTTGTCATCTTTGTGTATTACTGAGATTTATTTGTGTCTTCTAAAATGCCAAATACAATAAAGATTTCCATTATTAACCCCTTCCACTATAATAACGAGTCAGACTCGCGATGAAGAGTACGAACAGAATCTATCAAATATTGGAGGATACATAGGCATTCAATAAATAGAAACTTCTTCTTCTTCTTCTAAGAAACTATGAACGTCAAAGAAGTTCTAATCACTGCAACCGTAAAGTAACTCGTAGTGCAAGGGGTTAAGTTTATTTATTAACAATTTTACAATCGTTTGAGCTTGGGCATTTAAGTTTCTTAAATTCTGCACTGGTGTTTTCCGTATCATTTGTGTATTTTCATTACCAGCACTTGCTTTGACAACAGTTCTCATAGCTATAACATTAGCTTAAATGCAACGTATCCTTCTATAACATATAAAAAAAGTATTCATTTATAATTTTCTAAAACAATGTTTCTTAAGTATTTAGAAATTATGTAATACCTAAGCTATAACACATGTAACAATATTATATTTGTCAAATAAACGATCTGGTTTAAAGCATTAATATATTAATGAATAAATAAATAAACAAATATTGCTACATCAAAAAAGTTCTCTCGACATCATGCTGTTTCTTATAATTTTGAATAACAACGTGCACTAAATCAATTTTATTTTCTTTAAGTAAATTATACAATTGTTGTCCTCACATACGTGTGACGTCTGCAGCGAACATGTTCATCGATCTATTTACAGTGGAAAATCAGCGTCGATGAAATATCATTGACGAAAACTGTCGATAGCATGTCCTCTATTAACTTCAGTGTAATCTGATTGAAGACGATCGTGTCGTTTAATACGCAAAACGTAGCACCGATAACAGTTTTGATTGATAGGCATACGAAACGGAATGAAGAAAGAAGAACGAACCCTCGATTAGAGCAAAGATTCTTTTTGCTTCGCTATAATCATTCGTCGACGTCACATATTTTAAAGAGGGTAAAAAGAATGGTAGGTCGGATCGTTTTGACGATCGTTCGATAAAGTTCAGAGCTTCCTATATTACCGTGAACGACGGTGACCGAGTGAAGTCAGAGCTACATCTATTTATACAGACGGGAGTGGAAGTGAGTCGTACGATTTTCACGAGTTACTCGGTTACTTGCGAAGTCTGGTCGTTCGATGGATCCACCTTCGGCTCTTTTACGTAGTCGACGACCAGCTCGAGGCCGATCAGAGCTCGAAGATCCTTCCTCCCTTCTTCTTGGCTCGAAGACGACGTGCCAGGCGTTTCCGGTTTCGGGCATCTATCGTCTAATAAATTTCAAAGCCGATTAATAACTTCATCCTTCAGCGAACTAGCTTACTGTGAGAGATTTTTTACACGAGACAATCGAACTACACTCCGTGAAAATACCTACTATGAAGCACTATACAGAACCATAAAAATCTGTGTTATAAAAAAGAATTTGTCCCTCCCATGTACAGTGTGTCCTACGAACTCGATTTACCTGCAATATCTTCGTTATATTAAAAGTTATAGGATTTGAAACAATAGATAATATGGTAACAGTAGTTTTTAGATAAGTGGACGCGTAAAAGAGATATGAAGGTCAGTTTCGTTGTTTTTAAATAGAGTAACTTGTTTTTATGGTTGATTTCGATAGAATGGTAAATTCTGAATAAAAAAGTCCTAAGATACACTTGTCCTAAAACTTACAGTTTCTGCGATAATTTAATTTAATTTATCTTATTAATTTTATTATGAAATCATACTTAATGACGTAGTACAGTCCTGGGCAACTGCCCAAATAACGAAAGTAATAGGATGACTAAAGTGAAATTCTCCCAGAAACGGTAAGTTTTAAGACAAATGTACCCTAGTACTGTTTTATTCAGAATTTACCATGCTATCGAAATCAAGTATAAAAATAAGTTATGCTATGTGGAAAAACGAAACTGACCTGCATATCTTTACGCGCCAACTTACAAAAAACTGCTATTACTATATTATTAACTGCTACAAATACTATAACTTTTATTTCAAACATTATCGCGTATTGTTTAAAATAATGAGACATTTCAGGTCGACAGAATTCATGGGACATACTTTATACATACTGTGTTATTTTTTATTTCATGAGAAGTACTTACATACAAAATATCATTCACTTTGTTAATATTCTAAGTTTCGATAAGATTTTAACAGTGCTATACCTTTTCTTTAGCAATGTACCAGCTACTCTTCGAACGAACGTATCACAAGCACCAAGGTTTCACAGCACCCACCAGCATCAACTCAAAGCATGCAGAAATAGCAAGACCGGTGATCAGCATCGAACAAAGCGCGGACACTCACTGTTATCAATTTCCTTCGGGCTGTCCTCGCTCTCTTCCGTGGACGACTCGATTCTGGACACTTTCTGCGCCTGGCCGATGTTTCTATACGTCCTGGTCAAGTGTCTCAGGATATAATTGGTGCCGTGTGAGTTCTCCTCGCTGCTCCTGGACGTGCTCGCCTCGTCCCTGGTCAGATTCAACGGCCTGTTACTGCTGTATTCTTTGGACTGCGGCACGCTGAACGCTGAGCAATGCTTGCCCTTGAACGGTAATTGTCTCTCGCTCAGCTTCCGGTCCCAAATGTGGCCGGACACGCGAAGATCGATGAAAAAATGCAACGGATCTATACCAGGATAGGACTGAGGCATTGGGTAAGGTGGGTACCAGAGAGGGTTGGGGAGGAACTCGGGATTCGTCACGTTCCCAGGCAGGCCGAACCCCTTGACTCCTTGGAGCATGTCGCAGCCCCTTCCGGGAAGACCGGGCAGGAAGTTCCTCGAGAAATCGAGCTTCTTCTGATCCGGCAGTAGAGGCAGTTCCTGACTACTGATCGAGCTCTTCGTGCGTTCGTCGTACGGACTTCGACTGTCGTAATTGCAGTTCTTGCGGTCCACCGAGTGCGTCTCTTCCGGCTTCACCCTCGGCAGTTCGGTGGGAAATATGTTTTCCGGCGGCTGGGCTTGCTCGAAGTGTCGCGGCCGCTCGTCGAAGTAGTTCTTGCTCTGTTTACCGAAGTCCGATCTGTTCTCGTCGACCGGTTTCAGTATATCGGTACCGAAGCTCGGTTTCTGCTCGAATGCCGCCATCTTGCTCTCCGGGTCGTACGCTTCGGTAGGCTTGTTTCTATTCTCCAACCTTGTTTCTGGTTGCTGCGGCTGCGGCTGCTGCACGTGGAAGTACTTCTCCGGCTGCTGTTGTTGTTGTTGCGCTTGATGCTGCTGTTGGTGATGGTGGTGATGATGATGGTGATGGTGATGTTGCCTTTCCTTCGTGGTCAGTTCCAACGGCCGATCCCGAGCTTCTCGCCACGATCTCTTCCTGCGCCGAGGCGCGCTGCTTGTTGTACCCGCTGATGTAGCTTCCGCTTTTGCTTGCACGAACGAACGCAGCATCTCGCTGAAGAAGAAGCTATGAGGCGTCAACGGCACGTTGTACAAGTAGGGAGGTGTCGCTGCCAACAGACGGGAAACTAGGTCACCGCCTGATAGAGACGCTGGCGTCTTCAGAGTCGATGGATCGCCCGTGGTTGTCGTCATGGTGGAGCTTCCCGACTATTCGCTGGACAAATGGGAAAGTTGAGCGTTTAGCAGAAACTTGGAACATTCTTGCATCTTTATCACGAAATTTTGGAATGTAATCTTTTTATATACAGATCACTGTTGTTTTTACAGTGCCGAATAAAATAGTAGGACAAGCCTGGGCAACTGGCGCATCGAGAATTGCTGTCGCAAGAATCGGCTACTCCCACTATCGCGCTCCGATCGCCCGGCCGGCCTTGAGAGCAACGAAATCGTATTCTCCTCTCTTCAGATTAAGACTTGTCTCCCACTCAACCCAGACCTTTACCCCTTCTACGGCTTCATTCACCCATTTCCCGGCGGCGAGCATCCCCACGCTTCCGCCACGGACCGGTCACGTGACATGATGCGCGCATCCAATTCGCGTTGCGTCTGCCTCTGCGTAACTGTATTCCCCTCAATTTCCCCTGTCTGGCGAACGGAGCGCGATTGTGGAGGTAACTAATTCTTGTACTCGTTTTTTTTAATAGGCTCCAGCTCTTAATAATGCTATCTTTTAATTCACGTTAGGTCAACCGAAACATTCTCAATAATATTAAGTTCAAAACAGCGGGTAACGTAAATTGCAGCATCGTCTTGCTCAAAAGTATAATTTCTTCCAACAATACAAACCGCAAACTGTGAACGACCAAAAAATCGTCATTTGTTGACAGAATATGATGATTACAATGGTGCTTACTTTAACCAATAAGTTTTATTTCGGGAAAAGTTATGTTTGTTTAAAGTTGCTGTTATGTATCGGACATTTCATATGCATCAATCTAATAGTTTCTACAATATGGATATTATGACACAATAAAGTGGAAGAATTATTTGTTACGTTAAGAAGAAAGTGAAAAATTTATGGCAGATGATAGCGAACACGAATAACGAGTTAACTGGTCATCGCTAGGAAAAGTTAACACCGAAGGTAAGCAACGAAACAAATGGTGGCAGCGAACCTGTTAACCTGTAGTTATACAGCGTAATAAAACATGTCAAAGAACTACAAAATGGCGTCTTTGAATATGAATTAGATTCTTGTGAAGGATAAAACCGCGGAGACCGACAGAAGGTTTACCGCAGTAAATAATTTTGATAGTGGTCGGGCTCCCTCTAATAATCCAACACGCGCAAAACATCGAGTAGTTATGTACAAATCGGCGGAGTGGAAGTGAGCTACTATTGTCTTCTGAAATTAATTGAATCTCCGCCGCTGTTAAGTCTAAGACGAAGGAAGCCGGCACTGCCTATGGCAAGGGGGAGTAAAACCAGCCTTGCATCGCGTCATCCATTAAGGATTACTAATTTCTGTCAAGTGCACGTTCGGTTTCGCTCGGATATCTTCCGAGGAATTCTCGAGGAATCCCCGTGAAATCGTTAATGAGAATCTACGCTAGTAGGTATTTCAATTAAACTTCGCGCCGCGGTTGTATGAACAATCGCAGCGAGGACAAATAGTAATTAGAGGGAACGTTCCCGAGATCCGACAGCGCCCTGTGATTAATGAACTTATAATATCTTCGAATCGTCTCGGATTCCATGATCCCGTGCTCTCGATACAAACCAGTGAAAAGTGACTGCTTTGGCATCTTCGGAAATAAGCGCGCCAAACTTATGTGTTTTCAATCCCTCCGTATCCGATGATTTTCCAATTTATCCAAAATATTTATGAAAATGATGCAAACATTCAAATTTCTGATCAGAGATGAGAAACCTTCACGGCCTGGTATCATACAGTCTTTACTGTTCACAGTTTATCAGTAAATATCTAGAAAAGGCAACTCCTCACCGATTTGGTGAACAATATTTTTCCTATAAGTGTTACTGCCGCTCGGCCTTCGTTTACGAGATATTGTTACAAAAAACTACGGACACCCATCACAGCATATTTTGATGTTTTTAATTGACTGAACACGTGTTTAAGGACGGAGCCCCTCCCACTGCCCCTGCACCCCTTCCCAAAAAACCTATCCCAGACCTCATGAAAATTCGATGAAAATGACGGAGTTTGCCGTAGTGGACTTTACAGTTTTTTTACAAATATTTCGCAAACTAAGGTCGAGCGTCGGTAACAAGTATCGGGAACAGTTTTGTTCAGAATCACACCTCTGGTAACATGTTTAACGCTCAAGAAAATCGGTAAGGAACCCCGTTTCTAGATTGTTATTCCACGGCGTAGGTTAAATTTGTACAGCTTTGAAATGAATGTTTGATTAGGTCTGGGTTAGATTTCTTGGGGAGGAGGTGTAGGGAGAGCGTTGGAGCTCCTCCGCTGTCTTAAAGGACGAATTTGGTCATTGGGAAAAGGCGGAGTTTGCTATAGTCCTAAGAGTTTTTGCGAATATCTAAAAAACTAAGGCCAAGAGGCGGTAAAAATGATGACCTTGACAGAATATTTCAAGGTCACTGAAATCTGTGATTTGCTAGTTTATCAACCGAAAGCCTATTAATACGTACGCTACTAACGTCATATGTATTCTCGTTTCACATCAATTTTTCTTAAAACCAAATTGTTGCGGTGTCTTTGAAAGTGTGTTTATACGGGGTCACTCCTCGAAAGTCAGTGTACAGAGAAAAACAGTTAAAATTCTAGGAAAATGTCAATATATTTTTTCGCCAGTTTGTACAAAAATAGTGAATGGTAGGTAAAAATTAGAATTACTCGAAGTAACCTCCACCAGGCTTGGGCATTATCGAAATAAATTATTTGAAAAATCATCGTTAAGATAATATATTATTCTATTTGCTTATATGTAGTTTGAAATAATTATATGTGTTTATTTGAACAACCAAATAATTTTTTCAAAATTATTTCATTGTTTTCATTTCAAAGAGAGTTCAAATCATTTTTCATTGATCATTATGGTCAAATAGTTCGTAATCACCAAAATTTTATTTATTTCGTGTACTAAATTACAATTTTAAAAGTGAACGCAGCTAAACTGTAATCATTAAACTACAAATATTAGAATAACTAAATATAATAATTTATTTATTTACCTCAATTATCTCTTCTAGGGATAGAATTATTTATTATTTTACTTGAACAATGGAATTGAAATAAAACATTATTCATATAAAATATTATTTGAGAATAGTTTATATGATTTAAACGCCAAATGAAAACAAACTTTTTATGTTATGTGTAAAATACGAATAATAAAGTATTTAAAATAATTGATTATTTCAAATGATTATAAGTAGTCTGCGGATTTTATACATTTATAATAAAAATAGGTTGGCGCAATTTAAACCAGGAGAAAAATTTCAATAGTTCAAGAATAACAATATACTATTTTCAATATTATACATATTATCAAAGAATGAATGTCGCGTAAAGATCCGCAGTTTAATTGTAAGTTAATTCATTTCAAATAAAATGTAGCCAACTCGGGCCTCCACTATCTGCCACCGTCTTCTTCAGCTTCAACCTGAACCTGCTGCAGGCTCGCTACACCTTCTCTTTGTACATTTTCGTCATCCTCTCCGCCATGATGGGCTTTAGTCTATCTTTGGTGTTGTATGTTTTGCATTTACATTTGCCCCGACTACTGCCCATATGTAATAGTTCAGGGAACTTTATTCGGAGTTACAGGAAGGCCATAAGTCATTATTCTTTTCTGTCAATTCGATCACGAATTCCGCGCTTCTCTTGCGATTCCTGTGATCTGCCCGCATTTCTTGGTTAGATCGTTAACTTGCGTCTTCTTGTAGCTAAACCACGCAATGATTTCCGGTTGGCCATATTCTCGATTCATGGCTGACGTTCTCTTACTTTTTCGCTGATTGGTAGCTTACATGGTGAGTTACCATATCAACAATTGCATTGGCTATATTAGGTTGTTGCATATGAAATGTCCGATTTTTAAGAATAACATTTAACAAGCATAAAGCTTTTTCTAAATAAACTTATTGATCAAAAGAACACTATTGTATGCAACATATTCTGCCAATGAGTTACGAGTTTCTTGACTGTATTATGGTAGAAATTTAATTTTTTAGCCGTTCATGTTCATTTATAAAATTGTAATTTCCATTTTGTGGATATAGCATTGATAAATTGTGTGTTGATTAATCATCACATTTTGATGAAACATCACATAATGCTATTGCCAATGTGTTGTTTTCCCACTCATATAAAAAGAATGCACGAAAATCAAATTTATTTAAAAGTAAAATTAGATATCTCCATAAAACCTGACAGACCCTTACAGATCAGCCCTGTACCTTAAAATGATGTATACTAAATTTGATGACTGTAAGAGTATTTCTTGATCGAAATGCTTCGTAACATTTGTATTCTAAAATCGGACATTTCATTTGTGACAACCTAATATTTGCCTTGCCCTCTTATGTAGATAATATAGAAAAAATTCCGGGTTTATCTCGACGGCCCTGTATTTCCATTGTTGCGATTTCTGTCGATAAAGACTCGGTACGTGTCGGAGATGGTGCGGGAAGCTTAGATAACCGAGAAGGCGCGTTAATACGTGCACCGAAGTCTCTCGCTAGAGAAAGTATTTTTCTCGAAACCGAAATCTACGGAGTCTCGAAAAGATTTCCCCGCGATAGAAAGACTAAAGAGAGTAACAGGGCGTGGAAATCAGAACAGTGGTCTGTATCCGAGTCCGCGGACCGAGGAGGGATTGGGTATTGTTTCGGTCCATTGTTTCCCAAACAAACGGCGTCCACGTTGTTTCGTCAGGAGATATTATGTTCAGCCAGACAGGCAGGACGAACAGGAAATGGACTGCTGTCAGTTTTACTCTTCGTGATAAATACGAGCTCGTCGCCCGAGACCGAGCCGCATCCTACCCATAATTCTGACCGCCTCTGTGTCGTGTCGTCAACATCGAACACTGTAAACCCTCTGACTTCTTTCACGCTTAACCACAAAATCTACTTCGCTATAGCCTTATAAGCAAATTAATTTTATTTATTTTAGGACTAACAAATTCAAATTTGCACTGTGATACCAAGACAGGAATATTTTATCTCGTTGGAAATAATAAAATTTAGTATTTTATCAATAATATTGCGTATTGGGTGATTGTGCATGTATTCGGGGTAGAAACAATCTGGTAAAGTTTTCAGTTTATTTATTATCTGCTTGGTCACACCATCTTAATTGATTTTATGTTAACCCTTTGCACTCGGAGCTATTTTAACTACAAAACCAAACATTTTTTCCGACCAAAAATATTTCCATTCTATATGACCTTTTTCATTTTGAAAATATAAAACTGATATAATACCTCGTGTAATATTCAAATGTTTAGTACCTAATTTATTAAATACAAATTTAGTAATGTAAACAATATTTTGAATAATGGTATGGCAATTTTTAGTGGTGCCTCAGACTTGCCACTCGAGTGCAAAGGGTTAACATTAATATATTAGGATAATAAAGTATACTTCAATATTTGCTATTTTATTCGAAGATTCAGTTAGTATGTCTGACTTCGCTGAAAATATAAAAGTGCTTTTCTTGTAATACTTATTTTCTTTTTCGGACTTCTTAAATGTATTTAAGTCGACTGGCTTTTAACATTTTAAAATAAACTGACATGTTACTTTATTTGGAGTAATTATTTATCCTTTTATTTGCTATTTTCGTTTCAAACAAAAGGTGTTTAATCCTGCAAACAATGAATTTAATGAAATCCTGTTCAGTTTTAAAATTTCCACCTGTGCAAATTTATATATTAAATTTACATTCGTTGCGTGAAATGCGTTTGTCAATTCCGTGACGTCGTATATGAAAAAGTCTGACAGAACATAGCATTCGAAAATTATTTATTTCTGAAATTAGAATCATTTGATGCTAAAGTTTGGTTAAATAACTACTTTTTAAAACAACATCTTAAAAATTGATGTACGTTTTCAGTAGTTTTATCTAGCTTTGGATAAGTAGTGTGAGGTCAACTTGACAGTAGTATAAGTCACAACATGAGGACTTTATTCGACTGAATTTGTTCCGAATTTTTGTTCCATAAAATAGTGAACAAAAATCGTATATCGATTTTTAAGGAGTTGTTGTGAAGAGAAGGCTTTAATCTTTATATCTATAGCACTTTCATTTATGAGAAAGTTTTTGGGGACGCTGGGTTTGCAGCATTTTTAGCAAAAATGGGTCTTCGGTTTCCCACTTGCTAGATCATGTAAGAATATCTTAGAGGACAATGAACGCTGTTTTACGAAAGTAGATGATGCATCAATCGTTCAACTTTGTCCAGGTTTATGGTTGCACTATATGCTTTTATGAAATTAGTACAATTTAGATATTGACAATTTTTCGAGAATCGGAAATGTAGCGGTTAAATACTTTTTGGGCCTACTGTAGGTACTTTACACAGCCCATTTTTGTTAATCTATTGTCTTTTTTAGCAAATGTAAACCACAAAATCTCATTATAGATTTTATTAAATATGTGTCATGTCCGAAACGTGTTATTCAGTTGCTCATGTACAACTGAGAAGCGTAGATTTTGCGCTTGTTCTATCATTTCGCCCCGTTTGCGCACTACATTTATATTTGCCTGCGTCAAATTTTGTGGATAATATTGAACACGTTATACAGACATGCATGCCCAAACTAGTGATGCCATGCAAAATGTGTGTTTACCAGTTTTTGTTACAAAACTTGGCAAAGGTAAGATGTGCTATCTTTTAGTCTCGGGGTGTAATTCATCGTTGACTCGAATACATCCGACACCATTGCATATTCGACAGACTTTTTAATCGTCGTCGTAACGAGAAAAGAATATAAAAGGCCAGAAAGGTACCAGATACGCGGACCTCTTTCTGAGGAATCCCAAGGGACGCGAAACGACTTTTTTTCTCCCCCGTGATGGCTCTGTCGCGAGACAATAGCAACGCGTTTCCACTGCTTACACCGCTGACTCTTTCGCAAACAGAAAATTTTAAAGCCCGCCGCTTCATAAAATTCAGGCGATGCACCGTTTTAATTCAAGCCCGGGTTTCAGTGTCCCGGGCAAAGATCTCTCGAGTTTCTAGAAAATTGATCGTCGGATCGCTGGTGGTACTCTCTTCGCGTTTTTTCACCTTTCTACTTCTTAACACGGAGAAAAAAATACACGATAAGAAAGCGACAAAGAAACTGGGAAATCTACATTCTAGTCACGTAGTGCCCGCAGAAACATCTTCCCGACTCCCTCATATTTAAATCGCATTACCCCGCGTAAAATAATTCAGCGCCGCGCGCGGCCGAGAGTACGTCAATTATGCAAAAACTGAGAATTTCCATTGCGTCGCGTCGGTTCCTTTATTCTATTACCGGGAAGATAAAGAAGCCGCGCGAAAAAATCTGCCGAGCATTTGCTTCGGATCCACCGCGACGAAACAATTTATTCCCCGGTGGAGCACCCTCCTAAAAGTCAACGGTAACACATTTCCGCCATCTACCCCCATAATATTCAATCTAAGTATCATTTTAAAATTGTAATAAACACTCACGACTCCTCCAAGTCCCGCCCCTTTACAATCGTGTCTCAACACCCCGAATGGTGACTTATTCCTTTCTGTCGGTATCGCTGAGATTGTACAAAATTTTTCTGTAGGTTGATTTCTTCTCTGCAACCAGTAAGAAATTGTGGAAAGCTGCAATTTTTACTATCTTCAAACAGTTGTAGCTCATTGCAACGTTTGCCGATTTTGGTGAAATGTTCAAAGTGTATACAGTTGACACAGATCTACAAAACCTATTTGTTATAAATAACAACTTTTAGTATTTTCTTTGTAATTCCGACCAACTATAATTTTTCAAAATTTCTTTTTTTCAACGTGTAGTTAACTAATTGTTCTAACTTCTCAAAAAAAATCCAAGTCACATGATCCAATATTAAAAACGTGATCGTCTTTTAGAATGTACGAATATGAATGGGAGTGACTCTATACAAACAGAGGAAGATTCAGGTAGTAGCGGGAAAGGTGTTGTCGTAATTTCCCTCTGTTGACGAGCATAGGAAGTAGCCGCCACAATATCTTTACGAAATATTACGTACGAAATATTCAAAATTTTCCTGTCATTTCTGACGTTGTATGACCTTGGAGGTCATTGTGTTGTATACGAATAAATTTGTCTTGACACACGCTTTCATACGATATAAAAAAATATATAGCATTTCATTTAAAAAATTGAAGGTCACCTTCATTTTTAAGAAAATAGTACAAACAGAGAAAATATATCATACGCCATTATGTTACTTACCAAAAACAGTATTACGTTTTCCTCTATCATTTTTTTCTAATATTAATTATTTGCAAGAAAAACACTGGCTAGTAATAGCGTGAACACCCTGTACAGAAACTACTGTATTGCATTGTACCATTACTGTAGCAAATGAGCGATACGTTTACACGCAATGGCACGGTGCGAACGCAAGTAGGGAAATTACGAATAGAGAAACACCTTCTGTCTTACGAGAGAACACCAGAGAGAACGTAAGCGAGCAAATAACACACTTTAAAAGGGGGGAGGGGGGAGAGATCCGCTGTTCTGTGAAAACAGATAAAAATTACGAGCTTTGCGAGTAAGACGCTAACAGTCGAAGATTCCGAGCAAAGTTCTGTACGGCAAGGTGCAGGCAGGGGTAGTCTTGCTGAAAAAGGGGTGGAAGGTGCGGATAAAATAGAATGAGGAAGCCTGAAATACTGGCGGAGGGGGACAAACGGAGGGAGGGGATCGGGCAGAAACGAGAGGAGCAGCAATGCAAATATTCGCGGCGACAGAGATTGAAACAATCCGCCAATTAGAATCGTCGACGTGAACGGGATTATGCAGATTCGCAGTGGGTGCGCGGACGGACCAGGAACGGACTGGCAGCTGCCGCACCGCTCGCTTAATTCAATCCACCGAGTTGTCTTATGAATCGTAAACCGGCCCTCCCCCGCCTCGTGAAACTGAAACTGCGTCGGAGACGACGACGTTCCTCCTCGACGAAGCAATCGAGCTGCGATGCGACGGTTCACACTGATTCGTCTTCGAACGCGCCGATAATGTACCCTTATGGTTGTCATTTCTCGCTGCGTTACTATGCCACTACAGTGCTCTTGTGAAAAAACAGGTCTTCCATGATACTTCGAAGGACCATTGCGTTGCGAAAAGTATTAGCACGTTTGATTGATCTTAACACTAGGTTTACGGAGCACAAAAGGTGACTGTATTACATTACTTCATAAAAATAACACGAATACGTCTATCCAAATTTTTAGCCATTTCTTAAATAAAATATACCCACAGAAATAAATTTGTTGAATAATTCCTCATCTTTACAATTGCAATAATTCTAGATTAAAAATATTAGAGTGCATCATTTCGACGCTGTTCCGTAAACCTAGTGTTAAGGGAGTTTTTTTTATTGAATCATTTAAAATAAAGATGGTATTTTCTTCTTAAAATATACAACATTTTATAAATAAAACTTTTGTACTTAGTTTGTGCACACTTTGAGTTCATAAAAAAAATTTTTTGGTCCCGTTCCTGTTGTGATGTCATTTATAGATGACGGTCAATGCACGGCTTACGAAATATGGAATGAAATCGGAGATCACGTTCACAAAAAATTTTGTGAACCGATTCGAAAAATTCTTGCGGCATTCTTTTCGTTATTGTATTGGAAACCGCGCGAATCAAACCGATGAATTTTGGAGCGCGCATTTTTTTGTTATTCATACTTTTATACGTAAAATTGACCATTTTTTATACGTTTTAATTAAACTCGCATTATACATCGCTATTTTGATTTTTTTGTCTCACAGTGATTCATACCATAGTCCTTCGTATAAAATGTAAGAATTTCTATCGTTTGTACAACGATGATGCCACCGAGTGTACGAACATAAGACAAAAAGTTATTTTACAATAGTATATGTTAATAAAAAAATTCTTAAATATCATCTTTATTTTAAATGATGTGATGAAAATGTCCCCATGAACGGCTTACGGACGATAGTTCACGTCTTACAGTGCGCCAGAATCGCAAAAAGCTGGACAAAATTCATATCTCTGTTAATTATAAGTTATTAACTACAAAAAGGACGGATTGAGGGTTTTTGGAAATATTTATTTGCTAGAATGAGAAAATGTCTTTATAAATCTACCCTTGTAGGGGTTGTTTCAATCTAAGAAATTAAAATTTTGCTAGTTGATTTCAAATGCGATTTTAAGGAATTAATGTCTTATAAACATACCATCGGAAATAAATAGTCAAAGAATTCATGTTAACAACAGTTATGATTTTTTTGGATTGCGAGTTTGACACACCTAAACGAATCTTAAGTGAATGGAGACTTAAAATTACGAAAAAACATTATTTGAACAAAAGTTAGTATTGAAATTGTTATTAAATTATTATTAGTGGCATCACACTATCTTCTCTCAAGTCGTTAAACAATTCTGTTTTACGTATTACCAAATGATTTCCTAAAACAAAAAATTGTCTCACGGTTACAGCTGCAAGTTGCTGCAACACTAGTGTTTATTAAAGATAATAATGGGAAAATGTTGATATACCTAACCGTACCAAAACAGTTACCATGTTTCCTATCCAAGTCCAATATAAAAAATATCGAATATTATTTTATGTGACAGCGTAATAGTGAATTGCGACATTAGTAGGAGGTAAAAACATAAAAAAATTTTAGTGTAAACAGATAAATGCCAGTACTATTAACATCCTTTTTACTTGGCAAGAGAATATTCGCTTAGAAGCAGAACGTGGCATTAACAATTGAGACGCGAAGAAAACTGATACAGACATATTACTTCAAAAGACATGGACTTGACTGGTGTTTATTTAACAAATGAGATCAGATATAAGTCTGTGTCCTTTTCAGCCTATTTCTCAATCTATTTTTAATTTTAATCAAGTATTAGATTATGAAAAGACATGTTTTAATTCCACTAATTTTATAGAATCCGTTTATAGTTTAATTGCTGCTTTAAAATAAAATTTCAGGTCGTAAAAATTCTGGTAGTTAGCCTATACATTACTATTTAAACTTTCGTTTGTCCATCACTGTATGAATGCTAGTGCAATCGACAATAGATAATTGCAATTTATAAAGAATAAATGGATAAATATTTGTGTCATCCATATACGATTGACGTGGCATTCAACGTGTTAAAATTAGTTTTCTCAAACCCCCAATTGCTCGGAAAGAGTATCAATAACTCATTAATCTTTTCAAATAATATATTGTACTTATCATGAATAAAATTGTAACGGCGTTAAAGTAAATCAGTCTGAATACTTTGTTCAAAGAAAATTTGTTACTGTTAGATTGTCCTTAAAGTCTCTTTCGCAATGTAGACGTTTGTTATATTGTTTGAAAACACGAGAATGTGCAAACAACGTAATGATATGTTCGCTAATATTTTATGATTCTCGAAGCTTCCTCTTATTTGTTATTTGCTTACATGCTTCTTAAGGGACCAATCAAAAGACACGTGTCTAGCTAAGGGTTGAAACTTTAATATTGAATTATTTTTTCTACAAACTTTCATTTCGATGATATTAATGGATGCAACAGTGTCTAACGTATAATTTATAAGGGTTTTGTGACATTTGTAGAAGAAAATATAAAGATGGTTACCTACACCAGTGTTCATTTTATTGTTTCCGGTAGGTACTCAAATGGATGCACTGATCACTAAATGAATAGACTACTGATTTTGTGCATTTATAATAAAAATTAATGAAATATAAAACAATGAAAGGACCGAAAGAATTTCAAAGCATCGATATGTTATCACTAGCAATTTATGCAGAAAATTTGTATTTTGCATACAAATCTGCAATGCACTGATGAACTACATAGTATTCAACATGTTGTCCAAGTGTCACCCTTCGCAATACTACTATCGGTTCTCCGGTAAGTTCTTTAACACGTATACTACCACTGTTTGTATCGAAAGCTGTTTTCATAATCACAAAATTCTATTAAATGTCACGTAACCTCTTTAACACGTTGACCGCCACACCAACAGCTTATTTAACACGTTCAGCGCCATGTCACCCATATCTGGGTGACGGAATTATTTATACAGAATTGAAAATTAATTTTTACGTCGGTAGATTGTGTGTACAAAATTTCCTTACGATCTGAGGAATAGAAGAGGTTTGAAACAGTAATTAATATCACAAAACTAAACTTCTTAGTTTTTGTTTTATTAAATATATTGCTTTGATTTTGTGTAATTTTTATGGTTGTGGAGTGGGCGCAGAACGAGTTAATATAGTTCATCATAGAAAATGATTTTTGTAATCTTTTCACACCACGTTGATCCTAATAAAATTTGGTTTACTTATCGGATTGCAGTAAAAATTGATTATAAGATTTGATAAAAATATTGTATTGATCAGTGTTATATTGTATCAGTGAAAGTGTTAGTTAATAATGCATATAAAATTAATTTGATTTTGTTTACCTACATTTTGCGACAGTACTATAAGGTATTACACAAAACCATATGAAGCTGTGCTATGAAAAAGAATTTATCCCTTCTGTATATAAAGTGTTATAAAAGTTATGACTATAAAACTAATAAAACTAATAACACCTATTTTTAGCCACGACGAAACCATGACATATGTTTTTTGTAAAAATTAAATACGAATACTTTATTTTTATTGTTCATTGACAGCATATACAGACACCTTTATTTTTTATAATCTCTAATAGTCTTTTTGATATAGTTTTTTAATTGCTTTATGATTTAAACACTTCACTTTTCTTCGACGCACATTTTTAATTGTTCTACATTAAGACTTATTTATCTAAAGTATTCTTTGTTAGCTAGCATCCGTCAACTCTATAACATTTAAGCCTGCGGATCTTATGGGGCACGATAAAATACCTATTTCTTGCTTTCGAAAGGAGCTTTATTATCTTCATTTTATGTAAAGCTGCATTATCATATTGTAAAATATACCTTGATTTGGCTGTATTATGTTCATTTTAATAGTTACTTGTTGACAATATCTACATCCATTCTACTATTCTACTATTCATTATTATACGAATAAACATTATAATCGCTTTTATATGGTACCCTGTTACCGTCTATATCATAATACCATCGCCATCTATTTATACGTTTGTATTGTGATTTCCTCTTTCTTTAAATCATAAACGTAATAATTTAAGTCATTATGCGCATCTAAATTAAAACGTTTTTCGTTAGAAAAAAATTACTCTTTTCCGTTTTTTATGCGAGTGGCTAGATATTGGTGGTTTTAAAAACAATTTACGGGTTTTTCAAAAGGTATAAACTCATTATTGTTCACTAAACTATTCTGAAATTTGTTTTTTACACACACTTCTACTGTCATCTGTCATGCTAACAGTACAGAATTCAATGTCGGTATTAAGCTGACTCGTCTTTCCCCCAAAGTTAACTTTTTCAGACGATCACTCGCGTTTTTTAATAAAATGCGTGGCATCTTTTAAATGATTAAACAGAACACAACGATATCTGCCTAATGCCCGGGAAATTTTTCCCTATGAATGAAATCTGCGTTCACTTCGATTTAATTTAACTTTTTCCCTTGCAGAATTTCGTATGAACAAAAAATATGACAAGTTTCCTATAATTTATAATATTGCATGTTTGCTGTTAACTCTTTTAATCAGAACTTTCTTCTGATATCGTTTCGTCGTATAAGTTTCTCGTGGTTAATAAGAAGTGTTAACAGCTATGCTTATCTAGCTTCGTAATTCTTCGTAATATTAATTAAAATGAGGTGTTGAAGAAAGTCTTTTCAAGTAACCTATAACACAGAGTACACAAGAAACAACAATGCCTTTTTGTGACATAGATTTGTATGGTTTTCCATGGTGCCTTATAGTATTGTCGCGGAGTGTACAATACAAACCGTGGCCGTCACGCACGAGGATTGGTGGTGCACGTGCTAATAATTCGTGATTGTACTGTTGAAGCAGAAAAATAAATAATAAAATCGATAAGAAGAAAGTCCGAGATTTCGGCAAAGTGAAAACCGAGTTAATTCACGATCTCGTGGTGTATATTCAACCTGCTCGCCTTTACGCGGCGTGGCATACGTCCTCATTTTCCCTTCAAGTAACGGCGATCCCTTTACTGTCCACATAAACATTTTTATTGCGGGGGAAACTCCTTCTGAAGCAAAACGATCTCGTTTTACATAGAGAGAGAGAGAGAGAGAGAGAGAGAGAGAAAAATGTCAGTCGCAGCAGAACCCGGTATTTTTTACGGTTGAACTCTCCGCGTAATTCGAACGGTCCTCTTCCGCGACCGTAAAAGAGTGCAGCGAACGAAAAATGCGAAACAAGCGGCAGCGGGGGTGCGGGTGACACACACGGGCCTTCGTTGGTACTTAAAGGAACGTGTGGTAACATTATACGATAGTTTGCGGTGGATGGGAGCCGAGTGATTTTAATGCCTTCGCGAGTGCAGAAATTGCAACGCTCCTGATAGATGCGGGGAACTTTGTGCGGAAGAATCCATGAACCATCTAAGATCCGCCATATTGGAAACAACGTGTTTCGGAATAAGCACACGCCTGTGCAACCACCATTTTTCTAAATGCATTTATTAACTCCTTGCCGTACTATTTTCCTTGCGGTTAGAGTAATTAGAACGTCTTTATCCCCAAAAATGTCGCAAAAGAGATAAGAAAATTTATATTTTTTGTATGACTACATTTCCTTTAATGTTTAAATATTGATGGCAAAAGAATAAAATTTTATTTCGTCTAAATAGGAAGGTGCACACTTCATATTTGTTAGACTTTGTTTAAAATCTACATCACGAGTCTGACTCGTTAAAGTACGGCAAGGGGTTAATTTTGATTGTGTCGTTTCGAAAATATCGACTTGAACAAAGTTCGCGATTTTAACAGTGATAATAATTCGTGTGTGAATGTTATGATTAGACTGTGGATCTTTATGCAAAATACAAACTCTCTGCATACATAGCTTTGAAATATTAAATATCATCAATCCGCTTTTTTTATAACTGTATAAAATCCGCAGTACAGTTATGATCGATTTACTTAGCTACACAAATAGAATTTGATGAATTGACATAGTTTGTTTTAAATTATATGAAAATAGTTCTGGATGTGTGTCACTTTGCATTCGTGAAGCTGACATGCATATGACGCAGTTGATGCGTCGAGATTTTACTCTACTCAGTGATGTTCGCTAATTACTTTGTTAATATTTAGCTACGAAACAATTACATGGTCTGGCTACCATGATGCAAACAGACATTTATATGCATTATTCGTGCATAGATTTATGAATATTGCAGCGCTTTCTATGCCCGATCAACTTCTCATCCATTAATTACACTATTAAAACGATTTCTATAGGGTGTTGTTTGAAAGTTTTCTAGAAATAAATATAACAAAGGAAAATGTTCGAGTTGTTATTGTTAGTGCAGTTATTTTAGGTCACCGATTTTTCGGTGGAAATATAAGCAAACTTTCATTCGGAAAAATTGTGTACACTAGTCAATCATTATCGATTTCCCAAACAGTGCACAGTCCCAATTTGTATTTTGCAATTAATAACCTGAATGAACAGAATTGTCGTTTCGATTGTTATTTTAACTTCGTTTGATTTTCTTCACTCAGAATTTCACTTTCCAGTATTTTTATTTACTTTACTTGTTTCACTAAAATAATGAAGCATTGAAACTTTGACCGAGTTGCCATTAAAGCAGCGTGGATTGTTGGATTAAAAATACAGCGGCTTTTCATACGAATTTTAGTAATTAGGAATAATATGAACGAAATATTTAAGAGCAGCGTTACGTATGACATGAAATTTGTTTAAAGAAAAGTGGTTTGCGTACCGGAGATCGCGTTTTATCACTTCAATGGAACCGAATCGGAACGACCCAGTAATCAGTGCTGACGCGTGGCGAAAACACGCGGTACAAAGGACCGCGTAGCACCAATCTAGGATTGCATGATGAATTATTATCGGACACGCGATACTCGCCAAATACTCGCGTTGCCCGCTAATTTTGGATTCGTCATCTCTGTCCGATTTTGTCCTTTCTATTTACTTTTGCCACTGAACTTTGATGTTCCGCCGTAATTACTAAAGACCCTGATCAGTGTCACTCGTTTACACATTTTGATATGCAAACGCATGCGGATCAATATAAAATTAATATCCTTCATCAAAATTTCCATGAGCCGCGGATTCGTTGATTTGTTCGCTCAAGTGGATTTCTACTTTACGCAACAAGCAAACTTTTCCTAATTCGCTGCACATAACTTTACGTTTCCATTCTTGTAAATATCTAAAGTATTCAAAATATTCCTTCCAGCTGTTCCACTGTTTCGTCACTTTAAAACCTTCGTTTTGTTTGTTTGCTGTTTACCTTCCATCGCGATCTGTTTAAATCGCGACAAATGAACGAATAATTGATTTCTCAGTTTCGATGGACCGAGACGAAAGCATGCGTCTAAACATCACCATAATCCCCTCGTTTCTTCTAACAACCACGACCTACTACAAGACAATACGGATCCACGTGTGCAAGGGAACCCGAGTAAAGTCTCCTGCAACTGGTCACAACAAGTTCCAACTAGCAACCAGTTTGAGCAACCATAATCGACACTAGTTCTGGAACACCAGATTTGTCCACAAGATCCAGAAGCTACCGAAAACGAGGCTTCTTTGAATCCCTCCGTTCAAAGAATAAGAAAGGGCGAAGAAGCGTTTACGAACTGACAGATCCGATCACCGATTAACGAAACGATCACAGGCCATGGGAGGAGGAATAAACTAAAGTGAACTGTGTTACTCACCTGTACACGCGGCGACAGGTAGTCACGGACCCGGTGGTCCAGCTCCTCGGGTGATCGAGAGACAGGGATCTACGGATCCTGTTCGTGAGCGGCGGCAGCAGCAGCGTCGCGTGCTGCTCGTGCCAGCAAATGAGATAATAATCGGAGGACTCAGTCACTCGTCGTCGGGCACAGTGGTAGGCACAGAGAGAGAGAGAACGGTAGCAGGGTGGTTGTTCGGCGGTGGTGCTGAAAGTGGGGGTTGTATTCCATCCCTGGCGGCCGTCGGCGACGACGAGAGTGCGAGTTGTACACGGTGAACGGAGACGGAAAGCGTGCCAGAGACAGGGTAGCCGAGGCTGAGCACGAGCGAGAGAATGATAGGGGACGAGCGACGGGGTGGCACGGGGGTAGGTTGGAGGAGGGCTGGAAGCAGAGGGTGGTGGTTTTTGAGATGATCCGGCCAATCTGCGCATCATTTCCCCGATGCACCCCGCGTCGCGGCAAACCGGCGCGGATTCCGCACCACCGCAAGCACCGTGGAAGCCCTGTTGAATGCTACATTTTGAGGCAACGGATGGAAAGAAAGGGACAGCGAGACCGCGCGAGCAGGACAAACCACCCCACGCACAGAGTAGGAAAAAGAACGAGAAGGAGAGGAAGAGGGCGGCACTAAAAAAGGGGGAGAGGAACGAGGGAGAGGACTACAACCGTACCCCTGCCACAGGGATGAAAAAAAGTGGAAAACAGATATAGGCAAAAGAGAATCTTTCTGTTCCTCCTCCTCCCTCCGTACACCGCTACTGCCGCCCATCCTCCTACACCTCCTACTACTCCTACATCTCCTCCTCTTCTTCTCCCCTTCTCCTCCCCTTCTACCACCTCGTCCTCCTCCACCAGCTCTGACGACGACGACGACGACTCGTTGAACGTGGCTGTCTTCGTGTCTCTTTGGTGTACAGACGTATCGAGGATATGTTTACACTGTCGGGGAAGAATCTGCTCCCGTTCACGACTGGAATATCGATTTTTAATGTACGCTGGAATTGAGACGTGCATGCCTTTGCCAGTTTATCTTAGGTAATGGTTTGCCGTTTCTCCTGGAATTAAATTAACGGCCTCGGTACTCTCGCGGACCGTGCCGGGGTCCTGTGCAATTAGCCGTGACCACAAGAATGTCATAAAACAACGGACAACAATGCCCATCAAATTCACACAAAATCAAAGCAACTTGTTTAAATGCCAACCAAGCAGCCTCAAATATTTCATAAAATCAAAGTAACGTGTTTGTTGCGACCTCGGATGTCGCAATTCGTGTGTGCCGAATTTCGCGGGGTCGTAAATCCCACTCCACTCGCTCGCGACGATATTTAAGCAGCGCCGACGAAGTTGATATTAACAACTCTTAGTTAAAATGAATAGAACAATTGATTGAGTCAACACTTGGTATACAATGGATCCAGAAAGTATTCCTATACTAAATTCCCCATTCTCAAGAAATTGTCGATATTTGAACTCTGATAATTTCGTTAAAAACAATAGTACAACAATATACCTGGAGTCACAGTCAAGCTTGAAACCATTTTAGCAATCCATCGTTCATTTCTGTCTAACAATGTGATATGTAGATTTCTTTTGCTGCCTAAATTCATTTTAAGGGGGTGATATCGACGCTTGAAAATTTGGCTATTTTTCAATTTTGCGTTATATAACTCGCAACCTATAAGGGGTAAAAAAAAAGTTTTCAGAGATCAATTCTTTTTTTTATGAGAACTATCGCTTGACAAAGCATTTACTAATTCTTTATATAATTTCTTAATCGCTTGACAAAGCATTTACTAAATCTTTATAGAATCGAAGAAACTATAGTGACACCTATAGTTTTAAGATTTTTGAAATTTGGAAGAATAATTAAGGAAACCAATAACATAACACGAGATTGCATGATAATTAACGAACTTCAAACTCGATTTTCTCGAAAAGAATGCTTCCATTTTATTCTACAGTTTCGACTAATTCTTTTGTGTAGAATCGCTCCCTTTTCAAGTACCAGTTACCGATCATCCTATATTTTTCAGTTTAAATAGCTGTAGCTTTTTTAGAATGGTTTGGTGAAAGATCCAGAAAATTATAGAAACGAAGAGTTCGGGACGTTCGTAGATCCTCCTGCTCGTGGAAAACGATATCAAATTCAAAGGTTTTTAAATGAGTATAAGCATTTATTACAACTGTCATTAAAGAAGGGACACCAAAATATTAAATACAAAATCTCATTCGCAAATTTGTTAATATCTTAAATTTTTAAAAATGCACTTTTATTTTACTTGTAATGTATAGAAACAAATTTTAGTTGAAATGTGAAAATAAATTAAAATCATTTAAATCTTAATGTGTGCTATCTTTTTGTCCCGAAGTGTAAATAATGTATTCTTACAATTTTATCCAACACTGTAAGTACGAAACTTTATATTATCTGAATAATTGTTTTGGACGGAAGATTGGAAACGTTTCGGAAATTTTTCGCTTCCCTTCAAGACAGTTCGTTATCAGCATGCGAACTTGAATGTTTAATTCACCCAGCGACGAGTGAAGAATCGTAAAAATAATGGAACGAATTAAGTGAACTTAATCCTCCTTTCTGGATACATTGAAGCACAACCGGAAGCAAGTCTGGCTTATGGGGGTGTGAGGAGTGGTATGAGTGCTTCCGCGCATTACCCCTCGCAACGGCCAATTAGCACCGTTTCACCATGTTACGTGAACGGTCATCTAAAGTCTACATGTAGTGGAACCTGTTACCAAGGATAATACGTGTACCGCTCGAAGTCCCACAGAATTACAAACGGCTTACGGTTTATCGCGTGCAATCAAGTTTTTCTAAATTACTCTTCCACACCGCTTTATGAACTCGTATCGCAATCTCACAAATTTCTAATCAATTTCGCAACAACGAGCTTCAACGAACCTCCATGAAACTGTACTCTGTTTTGCAGTTTTAACGTTCTTTTTCAGCCCTCAATCGTTCCACCTATAAACAAACGTTTCACTGATTGTGCATTTACAAGGTATAAAATTTAGTCTTCACGATTTTTGAGGCTCTTCCTATGGTCTGACAAAAAGATATTTTGAATAAAAGTTAATCAATTTTGAATGCTCAACGAATTGTATCAGTGAAAAATAGTTTCATTTCATTCCTAAACTATTCAATTTAAAGTGATCCATATATGTACAATATTAATTTTAATTGTTTTATTATTCGAACACTCATGTTCCTCTGATTAGTACGAATAATAGAGATTCTACTGAATCGTGAATTGATCAAACAAATATAATCTAAATTGTATCATGCTTGGTATCATTTTAACCCCTTGACATACCATTTATTTTACAGTTTCAGTGATTAGAATTTATTTGTAGTTTATAATTTCCTAGAAAAAGGAGAAAATGTATATCTATTGTATGTCTATATGTTCTCCAATAACTATACCTTAACAACAACTAAATAGAATTTTCTGTCGGTTTAAATGAAATTAATAACATACATATTTATTTGACTCTGTTCAGAATTTTCATCACGTCTCTCACACGTCATTGTAGGCGAAGGGGTTAATCAGAAAAGTGTCGCGGATTCGATGGTAAAAGTTTTTCAAAAAACTCATTAGAAACAAAAATGTTTTGTCATTAGGATTAGTATCGTCTCACCGATACACTGATGTCGATGGATGATTTTCTCGCTGTCCTTTTCTACGTTCGATGCTAGACATAAAACAAAATCGTGTCTGTACTTGATATCAGTAACATTTTCAATTGTCAATCGTTACAAGTGAAATTGTGAAATTGCAAATTATAATGTTTCAATTGAATTTCTTCGTAAAACAGGGGACCGTTTGAAGCAGCCGCCACCTCGTTTCCATTTGTCCAATTTTTTACACGGTACAATGGATCGGTCGAGCTAACGCGAAAATTAAACACGCATAGTGCGTATCTATGCAGGCATATTCGTATCCCTCGGCCATTCAAAGCTACATCGCTCATCGTATGTCCCTGTCGGCGGCTTAACAAAACGCGCTCGTTGCGTTCTAGGTAGCGAGGGATCCCTCGAAATCCCTTAAATTCTGAATCGAACCCATCGCGCGAAGCCCATCCCCATTTATCTGCTCGCCGAATTCGCCTTGTCGAAGGAAATTCGCTCGACGTCGTGTCGTACGCCGTCTACCCTCGCGATAAAAACCTGCCTGTATCTGTAATCTGTTAATTACATGATCCAACGAACTTTAACTTTTTTTCTGCGTTTCGACAACCAGCCATCGCTTCTTATAGTTTTATTAAAATCTTGATTTATCTAAATATATAGTGCTGGGCAAAATAATAAGTCTTTTTCACAAAAATAATGTTTTTCCATTTCCCATCTAATAACCGTAATCGTGACCAAACTTCGGTCGTGTTTCTTTAGAATTCTCAGTTAAGGAAAGCCTTTGCTTTCGTATCTTGCGTTTAGTGTGTTTTCTTTCTTGTAAAATTCGACGTACTTCTCTTAAATTTCCTTAATACTTCTGTTTCTTCGGCGAGTTTCCTTGCCGTGCCTTTAAAATTTGAGACGACATGCAGGATTGAACGTCTGTCGCATTGAAATGCCACGTGAGGTGGCTCAGCTTTTTTGATTGTCCCATAATCTTTTGGATTTTTTAGCACATTATATGTGACACAGCAACTTTCATTTAGTAATATGGAATTTTACTAAAATTCTAATTTTCTGATTACAATAGAATGATTCGGTGAACTTCACTTTCATCGAACACCTTATCTCGGCCCAATTCTAATTTTTCACTTAAAGAAATAAAACAATAAAGTAAGAAAATGACAAATTTTTCAATCCACGTGCAAATAATTCAATCTGAAACGATCCATGTAATACTCAGGTTCAAAATGAAGTGGCCACCCTTTAAAGTCCAATAACTTTTTTAAAATTAGACCAAATGACATGAGTTTTGTTGAGATGTTAGCAGGATTAGTTTACTAGGTTATGTATTGGTCGAAATTGCGAAGAAAAGAATAAATATTGTGATTTTTAACTTTTTTATCTGTGCCTGTAATGAAAATTTAAAATATGCCTTTTGTAGATGTAAGTATGTTATGTGCATGCACAAAGTTTCATCAAATTCAGTTGACGTATGGAAAGCCATAGGCATTGAAAGCCGTAACAATCTTTGAATTTTAGCCTTACGATTGATGTAAAATAATATAAATCGTAGTTTCTCACAATTTTTGCAACTTTTAATGATTTATGGCTTACGGCAACCTTAATCGATTTTGATGAAACTTTGTACAAGAAATGGTTTATTAGAGACTTAAAAATTATTTTGTATAGAAATTAGCTTCCGTTCAAGTATTGCACAGAGTGTCTGTCACTATTGTTCTGTAGAATAAGCAACATCCATTACTTTTGCCTTTGGAAACGCTGTTGGAATTTCTGTTCTGACGAAAGGTAAAAGTAAGATAATTACAATTACTTGTATCACTTTTCATTGTATAATATTAAGCGTGTGTAAAGGAATACTCGTTGTGTGGGAAACTTGGAAGATTTCGTTTTTTAGATAACAAGCACACTCCGTGCGATCGGCGCGAAATAAGGTCAGCCCGCATGGACTCCGAGCTACACAATAGGTTGGGTCAAGGTATAACGATTCTAAATAGATGCTCGGAATTCCCAAAAGGCGGTGGTCCCTCCATAGTCCGGGAAAGCGTTTTATCTCACAGACAAACGCTGCACTTAAACCCTTTACCTCGCCGTACCAACGAACCCTCTTTTCCTTTTTGCATATCGTCCTCATTTCAACACTTTTCTAGAAACATTTTCTACATCGCTCTAAACTTCCATCAACATCAACACGCAATCCGAAAATTGTATTGTCAACTCGATGCAAATTCAGAGAAAGTGTCCTCAGAAGAAGACCTAATGTACTAGACAATCCGAATGATCAACTATTCAACAAAATATAAGCTGTTCAAGAAAATATTTCATGTCTATTAAAAATGCAGGTTATTTATAACACTTTTTACAGTAGTAATATTTACGAAATATTCGACATACAATAATTATCGCTGTTCAATTTTTAAAACTTTTTCAATATAATTACAAAAGCAAGAGAATTGGTCCTCGTTAATTATATTTCGAGTTATATAGTTAACAAACTTTTATACTATTTTAATAATTTTCCAGCATAGGACAATCAAGAAAAATTATTTAAATAGTAAGTAACTGATATTAATAATCAGGCTGTGGATTTTATACATTCTGCTTTATTTTCAACCGATTAATGTATCCTGTTAACTGCAGCCTCCTGTATCTAACAATTCATGCAAACAAATTTTATTTTGTATAAAAATCCGTAGTCTGTTCATTATTTTAGTCTACTAAAATTTATTAAAAATCACTTCTTATCGATGCTGTGTACACGTGTGCTGTAGAAAAATATAATATGCATTACAACTGCATGCACAATTATCGACTTTTTCCGACTCATCATGGCCTATCACAAAATCTGAAAAATATTCGAATATGACTCTGGAACACCCGGTATATCTCTTAACACATTCACTGCCACACAAACTTTATAATTACAATGATTTTCATAACATTCTCACACCTTGCAGATTCTAATAAAATTTAGTTTACTTAATAAATGAAAGTAAAAATTTATTTTCAAGTTTGTTAAAAAAATTGTGTCGCTTATATATTAAGACGGTCTGTCACGGTAATATTGTAAAATACGGTCTGTCACAGTAATATCGAGACACTTTTAAAAAGACGATGACTTTTGTAATACTGAACCATTTGAGTTGGATTTTTTTAAAAGTTAGAACAATCAGTTTACTACATGACGCAAAGAAAGAACAGAGAAAATACTGTAAGTTGTTTTTTATAACATTTTTATGTGGGCCTTTACTAAAAATTTAAATAATACGTTCTCCAGATTTGTATTAATACTAGATATTTTAAAAATTTCATCGTAATCAATTGATGCGGAAAAAACGTCAGGCTTCGAAACATGTAAAAATCTTTATATTTACTACAGTTGCAGGCCGAATAACGTGAAAAACTGCGATTTCCACCATCTTGAAACTTTAGCAGCTCATTGCAACGTTGACCGATTTTGATGAAATTCTTAATTTCATCGTATTTTTTAAATTTCCAATATAAGCCCACATAAAAAAGTCGTAAAAAATAACTTTTACTATTTTCTCTGCAATTCCACCCAATTGCAATTTTTTCAAAGTTCCTTCTTCGTGTCATATAGTAAACTAATTTTTCGAATTTCTCATAAAAATATCCAAGTCATATGGTCCAATATTAAAAATGTCTTTTTAAAAGTGTTCCAATATTACTGTGACAGACTGTATTCAATGATACTCGTTGAAGCATGTTGTGAAGTAGAAGTGGAAAGCAATGGACAGACTTCTTCGAAGTCGATGTGCTTAAGGGGCTACATTGTATATTGGGGTCAAGCGGAATAACATGTACAAGCGGGTACGAGGTGATTCCCCAAGAAAATATAAGAAAAAAATATAGAATAACATTTTTTCATTCATGACTTGGTTATCGAAAAAATCAAGTTTCAAAATCTGGTGCGTACGTATGCTGTTATTATGGCTATTTGTACGGTTCGTCGAGCAATATATTCTGCATATTGTCGTCGCAAACAATGTTTACGCGGCATTTAAAAGCAACTGTGTTAATTGAAAAACACAACAAAAATATATAATAAACAATATTTAATTTCATCAATTACAGAGTTGCTGGAACTGTCTAATTTCAGATTCATGAAATTTCGGTAACGCGTTTTAATTTTTTAAGCCTCTGAAAGCGTGATTAATACTTTGCATTAATTGATCCTGACTTGCAATATCATGGCTATAAGCCGAGTAAAACGAATTAATGTAAAATGTTAATCACCCTTTTGAAGACAAATAAAGAAACCAACATTACACCTGTTACTAAAAATCTCATAATTTCTGTAATTCATTAAATTAGATTTTATTCATTACAAATTCTCTTCGTGTCTTCAACGAATTATTTAAGTTTTAAATACTGTGTAAACATTGTTTGCATAAATTATGTACGTCACACATTGTTTGTATGAACCGGACTACAGCTGTAACAGTATACGTATGCAGCCGCTTTTCAAACTTGGTTCTTTCGAAAAATAAGCCTTGGAAAAGAAAATGTTATTCTACATTTTCTCCATGTTCTTTCATAAGGAATCATTTGATGCCCACGTTATTCAGTCGACCCCTATACAGTCACTTCCATTAATATTCGGACACTCTTAAAAAGACGATAACTTGTTTAATATTGGACCATACGACTTGGACTTTTTTGAGATGTTAGAATAATTAGATTACTACATGACGTGAGAAAGAAATTATAAAACAATTGCAATTGGTCGGTATTGCAGAGAAAATACTAAAAGTTGTGTTTTACAATTTTTTTATGTGGCTTATATTGAAAATTTAAAATATCCATTTTGTAGATCTGTATCAATTGTATACATTTTCAAATTTTCATCCAATTTGGATTACGTGGAAAACAGCGACGGGCGTCGAATGACGTAAGAATCCTTCGATTTATTACAGTTTAAGGCCGAAAATTGTGAAAAGCTGCAATTTTTACCATCTTCAAACAGTTGTAGCTCATTGCAACGTATGCCGATTTTGGTGAAATATTCAGAGTGTATACAGTTGGCACAGATCTACAAAACGTATTTGTTGAATTTTCAATATGGACCCACATAAAACAGTTATAAATAACAAGTTTTAGTATTTTCTTCGTAATTCCGACCAATTACAATTTTTTCAAAATTTCTTTTTTTCAATGTGTAGTAAACTAATTGTTCTAACTTCTAAAAAACAAAATCCAAGTCACATGATCCAATATTAAAAACGTAATCGTCTTTTAGAGTGTACGAATATTAATGGGAGTGACTGTATATGCATAGAATTTGATATATTATAAACTACGAGCTGTAAAAGAAACAAAACAAAACGTGTCGGAAGAAAAGTGATCGCTGGTTCAACTCCTACGCGACAGTAATCAAAATAAACTACCCCGAAGCCGCCCCTACGGTTAACACTCAATAGCATGTAATGAAGTGACGCGTCCTAAATCCTGTTTACCGTTAACGCTCGAAGACGACGACGACGCAATAATCGAATGAGATTCGAAGAGAGAAGGTGGGCGGCATGGCCCGTGGCATGACGATTTAAAAATCGATGATCTCCAATCGCGGGAGGTGAAGGCCACCCCAGAGTCCAGAAGGGTGCTTCGCCTCGCGGGCAAGTACCCCAAATTTAAATCGTCGCTTCCACGACACCCAGTGAATCTCCTCTGGGCGATGGCGAGAGAACCCGAAGAGGCAGGGTGAAAAGAGGAGGACAGGAGGGAGGCTCGGGGGAAACAATTTACCCGAAATTCGCCTCGTCGCGTTTGGCGACTGGATACACTCTTATTTGTCCCTTCGGCAATCTGTCGACTCCGAACGCTCAACCCCTTCTCCTCGTTTCCTCTTGGTCCTCCACCGCCTTTCCAACAACCCCTTCAACCTCGATCCCCACCAACCCCGTTCACTCTCCCTCTCTTTCTCTTCCTATCTCTCTCTCCCTCTCTCTCCCTCTCTCTCTCGTCTATTTTCCCACCTCCTCTCCCGAAGCGCGAAACCGCGAAGCCTCACGGGAATTTTAAACACCGGTGATTCGTCGGTGTTCCTCCGGGGTCTATCTCCTCTTCTCTATCACGCTCCCACATTTCCCCTGTCTCCTCGCACCCCTAAACTATTTTTTCCCCTTTCTTTCTGCTTCCACTTACTACCAGCTTCCTTTTTCGCCTTTGTGTGCCCGTCGTCGCTATTCCTCAGTTTCAGCTTTTTCTCTCTCGTTTTTACAAGCGTCGTCTCTCACCGACTGCCACGCCAACGACCCACAGAGGGAGATCCACGTCGCCCAAGACATCCGCGCGTTTCCCATGCTGACAATACGGGTAACATCCGAATCGCACGCGGCTCCTACGCCGCCGCCGACGCGCGAAAATTGCGGCTCGGAAACACCGGCGGTGCCGCCTCTCGATGGAGGGGACCGTCTCGATGTTAGCGCGCCCCTTCTTTCGAGGGCTAAGGGTGCTGCAACAGGGTACTTACGCGCTAGTAATCTTATAACGAACCTAGCCCACGAATTAATCCGTTTGTTAGGATCGCGCATGGGTCGAGATCCTCGGTGACACTGCCAGTCGATATCGAAAGCTCGCGGTTTCTCCTTCCAGAACCGCGTCTACGTTCTACAATGGCGGACGAAAGAAACCTTAAATAATAATGTATACGATATCTACCACAATTTTTGCAAATTAAAATTTCATTCTAACGCAGCAATGAACTTTTTATAAATATCTACATCTTATAAAATAATCAGAGCAAGAAAACTACAAGTGGGGATAGATTTGATAGTTTATCTACAACAATGAAACAAGTAAAAAAACTGGGTGGACAAAAGCAAGTTTAATTCTACAGTTCTTTTATTACAATTTGGATATTCGAACATTTTGTTAGGTTTATTACTTTGTAGAATCTCCGTTGGTGTCTATTAAAGCTTATAACCTGTTTGGTATATTTGCAACTAACCCCTTGCCGTACGATTATCTTCATGGTTACAATAATTAGAACTTTTTGGTCTGTAATAATTTCACAGAAAAGGCAACAAAATTTATATTTATTGTATGTTTACATTTGCTTTAATGCTTAAATATTGGTTACAAAAGAATAAAATACAATTTCAGTTTAAAAGAAAGGCATAACATTCATATTTAGTAGATTTTGTTTGATGTGTTCTGAAGTGTTTCCAAAATCATACTTTCTCTGTTGGTAGGAGCACTTAGAGGAATATGCTCATCTAATATTGTCCAGGTATATTCATTGGGATTGAGATTTGGGGGCTGTGGAGGACACTAGAGTTTTTGAATTCTTTCTTTCTCAAACAATTTGGATTTCACCTTTGAAGTGTACTTGGGGTCGATATCTTGCTCGAAGATCTTAGTTAAAGTTAATGTATTCACAAAAATGAAGAGAAATATCGACAAATGTGTACCGTGTAGTTTTTAATGCTATTACAATACAAATTACTTTGAACTTACTTTTGTCCGCTGCACGTGTCGAACAAAATGGATTGTTAACGCACTATGTGAAAACAGACGAACAAACAAAAGAAGGTTAATGTCGCATAGTATGGCGAGGATTCACCAGATTAGATGAATGTTACCAACCCTTATACAGAGTGTTTTTTACATGCAAAAACTAGTCGAAACAAAGGAGTAACGTTTTTTCGTTTAACGCTTCGTTTTCGAGTAAAAAGAGTTTAAAAAATCAGCAAATATGCGGGCTATTAGTTAGGAATTGGCTGATGCGTCTGTTCATGACCTACCGGGTCTATCTCCTGCAAATATTAGAGCACGCGAATTCGATAGACTTTCAAACTCGTTTTTCGCGAAAACGGGATTTAAAACAAAAAAAATGTTATTCTTTATTTTCGACATTTTGCATATAGAATCACCGTCTGACCGTATGTATCATGATTTCGAAAATACCCGGAGGGCTGTATTCTTCAAACATCCATAACTTTGCTATTCTTACAAATTTAAACAAATCCTTCTTGCAGACATCTTTTTAAACATATGCTTTATGAAAACACAAATAAGAGAAAGTCCATTTTTTCAAGGTTCTAGGCCAAGAGACCCTCTTGAAACTTATTCAACTGTAATTTTATCGTAACACCAAAGGTACTAATGTCGTTTTTACGCATTCCGCGTTTAGGCTCGTAGTGACTAAGACGTTCATACTATAGAAATGGAAAAGACAAAATGTATTACATCAATTGCTTTTGTAACTTTATTATTCCTCGCAGCCCTTAACTAAGTTTGGTTTACTGAATAGATTGTGATAAATATTAATGCAATAGTTTTATGAAATGCTTGTGCCACCCATATATGACCGTCACAGCAGTTAAAGTGTTAAAGAAATCTATTTCAGTAGATTTTGTAAATTTTGTTCCTCTCAAATCGTTTTTAAAAAAAAATTAATGTATACAGAGGTAACAGTGATGACACTTTTGCGAACGAGGGTTTACAAAATTTCATGTAATAAAATACAGTCAACCCTCCTATAACACGTAAAATTTGAATCCTTTATCTCGGCTGGGAGGTTAGTTGTAGGATAAAATGGAAAAAATTAGTTTTTGATCAAATTTCCCAATCGAATTATACATAAAAATTCTGCAAAAATTGAACAGATGTCAGATACTCGGATATATTACTGTAATTAATTCGGATTTTTAACTTGAAGATCTTAGTTGTAAAAAATAAAAAAATTCGGAAAATTGCAGATTTCGCATTGATGTTTAAAGGCGTCATCATTTATATTTTTACAGTATCAGTATATAATATTTTTCATGAATTTTTTCAGATTCTTTTCTAATTGTACTCCGTGATAAAAAAAACCAAGGCCATTTAATTTGTTCCATGGGCATTTTTGCTCAGTTTTCTTATAAATGCATAAAATTCGCACTCAAGTTGCAAACATATCGTGTCATAGGAGTATCGTCGCAATTGTTGCGCCGTGTCATATTGAAACTGTGTTTTCAGAATACCGTGTTATAAGAGGGTTGATAATAAATAAAGGCGAGAGAAAAGCGAATTCAAGAATCGGAACACGGTTGCATTAAGCATCAAAATCGACATTTAATTACTCATTTTCTGGCGATTGAATTAAATTGGACAGATGTTACATTAGGAAAAAAGAGGAAGACCAACGCATCTACAAGAAATACCTTCAAAAATATGTTCCAAAAATTGATAAATAATGCAGTGAATAGTTATGAACATAGTTTGAAGGTTAAACAGTGATATGCAAGGATCGTTTAAACGAATCCGTCAACGAGTATCAACAAAATCTTGGACCGCAAATCGATAATTCCCTTAACAGGTATGAACGCCTTTCGAATCCTTCATTCGCAAACTGAAATGGAGAAGCAAGTTCGTCCGAAATCCCGCGATCTGTCGATGATGCACGGCGCAGGGTCCTCCGGGGTTATCGCGAGTTGGATAGAAATGCGGGCGAGCATCGATTGTCGGGGGAAGGAAGGAACAACAGAAGATTCCGCGGCCCCTGTCGGATAGAGGTATCCGAAAGAAGCCAGGGGTAGTAACGTAGACAACGGTCTCGAGGCCGGTTAAATCGGAAACACGGTCGGTGTTCCATCAAATCGAAATTCATCTAACGGAGAAGGGTGTAAATATAGCCGCGTTGTTGCGCATCTGCTTTCGCGAAAGAACGGAACAGTTAGGAAAAGGGCGAGAGATGAGGAATCACTCGAATCGGCGGGAGCTCACGGCGGGGCGTGTAATATTCCCGGGAAGTAAAGCTCCCGAGAATTTCAAGACCCCTCCCCCACTGTCAGCCCCCTGTGTCCGTTGTCCCCTGCCTGCACCCTCGTCTCAAACCCCTCGGCTCGCCCCGTCACCGAGTCCCTGTGCGCGAACGTATCCTCCTCCTCGCAGCAGGCAGAGCGGCGGACACCCCACCGACTGCGAAGGGATGCAAATAACTGGTGATAACAACAGATAGCTCCGCCGGTACGGCTGACTCTATATCTGTGTCGGTGCACCACTACTCGGTAGCGGTTTAGGTTCCGGGGACTTCGGGGGTGGATCGGAGGAAAAGAGCGAACACGGGTTTCAGGGGGCGCGTCGAAGAGAGCACGAACGGTGGAAAGAGACGCCGATGGCAATACGAAAAGAGATACGATGGAAGATTAAGAGAGAGAGAGAGAGAGAGAGAGAGAGAGAGAGAGAGAGAAGGGGGAGAGGGATAGAGAGAAAGAGAGAGAGAGAGAGAGAGAGAGAAGGGGGAGAGGGATAGAGAGAAAGAGAGAGAAAGAAAGTGAGAGGAAAAGAGGAGAGTGGTCTCTCGCCGGTGGGAGCGAAGAGGTCGGTAGGAATCGTAGAGCAGCGAGAGTCAGAGAGAAGAGATGGCTCGGGATGAGTATCGGGGAAGGGGTGACGATGGTGGTAGTAGTAGTAGTAGTAGGGGGTGACAACAGAAACCGGATGGAAGCTGAGGGAAGAGAGGACGGCTAGGTCTCTCTCTCTCTCTCTCTCTCTCTCTCTCTCCCTCTGTATTCTCTCTCACTCTATTTCTCTCACTCTTTCTGTGTGTATGTGATGGAGCAGGGTGTAAAGAGTATTCGGTAAGAGAGAGACCGTGAGGGATGTTTTAGGGAAAGAGGAAAAGGGCTGGGAGCTCGAGCGAGCGAGAACGGCCGAGAAAGCAGAAATAGATAGAGATAAAGATATAAGAGAGGGAAGGAATGGGAAAGGAGGGTAAAGGTGAGAAGGAGAAGGATGATAGCGGGTATACTGGTCCGAGGAAAGCAGCGATAGGGGCGGACGACGAGTGTACCGATGACAAGGAAAGGAGAGGAGGAAGCGGAGGGACGTCACTCGCTGTCGCATCGAGCGCGAGCGATGAGTGGCGCGCGCTCGCTCGTCTTTTGTTTGCGATACGATGCGACTGCCAGCCTGGTGACAGCGGTGACGGGCGGGGTAGTTCGAGGAGGAAAGGGACCAGGGGATAAGGGGGTAGGTCGGAGGGGGTTGATGGAGGCGGAGGTGGCGGTTAGCATGGTGAGGGTGAGGGAGAGGAGCCTAGAGCTGCGCCGCGAGGATGACGAGGTGGACAGAGGAGGATGGGGCTGGGGGAAAAGTGAGCTCTGGGTACCGGGTGAGAATCACAGAGCTACGCTACACTTAACGCGACCCATGCGTACATATGTTACGTGGATGAGAGTAACGTACGTACGTACGATGTGCATATATGAGCGTCGATACGGGAGCGTAAATTTCTACCGGCGGCTGGCTGACTGTATTGAGGCCTTGTTGTCAGCAGGTTGCCGGATGCACATCTACCTACTGAATCCATCTCTCTCTCTCTCTCTCTCCCCCTCTCTCTCTCTCTCTCTCCCGCTCTCTCTCTCTCTCTCCATCTCTTTCTCTTCTTGCTCTCCCTCTCCCCACCTCACTCGCTCTCTCGCTGTTTCTCTCGCTTGTGCTTCGCTCTCTGCTTTGCTCCGCTTTGCTTTACCCGCGACTCGTACGCGTCCGTACCCGTGCCCGTACGTGTGTATCGTGTATACTAGCCTGGCTCCACACACGTACGATCTACACGCCGCGCCGTTTTGGGGATAATCGTCTCTACAGTTGTACCGTGTACTATTGGATCAGACGCGGGTGAATATTATAGGGTCGTATAGACCGACCCATCCTAAGACGGACAGAGACCGACCAGCCTCAATGAAAGAAAACGCCGAATGATTTCTGGCTGGTCGGTGATACGAGCCGGTATTTCGTTTTGCGAGTTATTAGATTGATGATCACGTGTATTCCGAGTGATTCCACGGTCAAAGGGGAACTCTAATAACTACGCTGGGAATGAAAGGGCGCACCGGGACCACCAAGTATGAAAGGATTCGGTGTTTTGTATTTATATCAAACACTCGGAAACGATTATTGATTCAAAACTGAAATGCCGGACGCTTTTGAGTATTGTACAGATGTCAATGTTTAGTTCCGCCGTGGAAGTTTGTCAATTTTTTAAGCATATTCGTAATACTAGTTTATGTAAATTGAACCGGGGTAGGTAATTCGAAACATTCGTAACGATGTCACGCGATTGCAAAAAGCTTGGTGTAACAAAAACCTTGTCGCAGTCAACGTAAATGCAATATGTATTGGGTCGTAACATTTTGTTCGGTTATTTTCAATATCTTTTTTTCATTGGTTAAGTCCCGGCAGCTCTGTATAACTTTGAAGTCACGTACTGATATATCAATATTTTTTAACCTAATTCTATTTTAGCCACAATGCGAAAAAAGTATCTCATTCTTTTGTATCTCCTTTCTAACTAAGGAGCATCGATCAATGTTATGCATCGCTATGTCAATATGTACTTATTTCACACATCAGAGTAAATTTAATTTTTGGTAAACTGTGAATTCATTGTTAATTTGCACCTCGATATTTATAGTTACTTATTAATATTTACTGTTTTCAACTTACAGAAATTTGTTCACAAAACAAATTTAATCAGTCAATTACGTATTTTGTTGACTATAAGTAGTTTCTATTCAATCATCGTGATCAGCATTTGCAATGAGTCACAACTGAATCGTTAAAATTAGAACATTGCAACCGAACGAATGTATGTTCAAAGCCAATAGTTAATACCAATATGGAAACTATAACACAATAAATTGAAAGAATCATTGGTTGCATTAAAAAGAAAGGGAAAAATGATTGAAAAGCAGTGGCGAACACGAATGTCGAGTTAAATCACTTCCCCTATCATAGGGATAATCGTCAACCTTGATTAAAACGGAAAAAACTATCCCGCTATTTTATCGTCACACTAAACAGAAGATCATTACCATCTCGCTGGCTCTCTTGCACGTGTTGGTATCATCGACAACCTCATGTGTAGATTCAGCTGTGAGTGTGAAACTCTTAACCACGTCCTTTGGCAGTGTAATTTATACGATACGCAAAGATCATTACCGCCGAACAATCTCTGTAAGTTAAGATTTCAGCTGTCTCTGGAAGTTCCTATGTTTCTTGCTGGGCCCAACATAAAAGTCTGCCTCCATATACTTTCGTTCCTAAAAAAACTGTAACCTGCTCGTTTAAGGAAAAACAAAAAGAGAAAAATTATGAAAAACCCTTACTCCTAGTTTGTAGAGGTTACTTACTCTTTATACTTTCGTTTTGTTTGTACCCAATGTTGTAATAAATCTCTTATGAGATTTTCTAAATAAAAAAAAACAGTTTCCCGATTAAAAGATCAATTATTCGGAGTAGCTACAGCCCCTGTCCAAAATATTAAGACCACTCACAGTTTTCAACGCTTTTGGTAAAATATTTAGGCTTTAATCTGAAATTTTACATACCTATTAACTGTTACTGTGTTTTGCACACATGCACAATTCAACGACGGATTTCTATGCAAAATAAAAATTGTCTTCATTAACAGCAATATACGATAAATCCAAAAAGTAAAATTGTCGATATTTAAATTCTGATAATTTCCTTTAACAATAAGATATTTTTGTGTGATGTAACAAGTAGGAAACTGAAGCACCATTTTTTCCTAAACAATGTTGCAAATTCAAACGTTTCCAAAATCTTTCAAAAATTTGTCTTGTAAATGAAACTGCCATAAATTTGAAGAATCAAGCCTTGTTTTTACAGCGAGTCCTTAAAAAATGATGTACGATTTTTCCTCATTGTTTTATGGTTCCTCGATCGTTAGAATAGTTTTGTACAACGGAAAAGATTATAACAAGAGTAGCGATATTCAGTAAGAGAACGTCAATAGTACTATTCTGCGTAAGCGAGGACTAATTTTGAAAGCATTATACGAAAATGCATAAACTCATTAGATATAAATGAACGCGAATTGGGGTTCCACAAACTGGCGCGTAAAATCGCAATCTGAGGCTTCTCACACACAGCATACTCATGTATTGTACCTCTGTCATCGCTTTAATTCTCTTAAGCTTCAAATTTCGCTCCGACAATTTGCTTAATAATGAACTCTTTACTTTCGTATCTCGCATGTGTACCGTTAACATTTCACTTGATCGAGTTTTCTAACAAGCGGCATAAATAAATTATAAATATCTTATGACGGAATTCTGTAGATGATAGAAATTATAAATGGTCTGTATCAGAAGAAACAAATTTGAGTGGGACAATTGGTGTTTGATTATTACGATGTTTCTCCTGCATAGCCAAAATCGATCGTTCCTTTCGTCCATAATTTACTCGAAGTTCATGGTCAGACGTTCGTCAGTTTCCAACTGTAGTAATAAACACACACAGATTGCTGCTTAACAACAGTTCATTTGACTAGAATCTTTTGAAAGCGTCTCGCTCATTCAGATATACAGTGGATCCAAAACGTATTTGAACACTAAATACCCGATTCTTGAAAAATTGCATATATTTAAATTGAATATTTGGGCTCATTTTAAAGTTATAAGTCTCTAGTTTCATAATCCATCTTTCATTTTAGTATAAGATTTTTTTCATGATGTAGAGGTGTGAGCAACTGAAGACGTGTTTTTTCTCCAAAATGTTATAAATGCTTTGAAAAATGTTGTTCATGAAACCACCTTAGATTTAAAGATCGAAGCATCCTCTTTGCAACGACGCCTTAAAATTTGGTATACGTTTTTTTTAGTCGTTTTATCGAGCTTTGAATGAAAGATGTGCCACCAATTTAACAGTAGAAGAATTTTACAGAGCTTGTTCCTCATATTTTTTTTCATAAATTTTTTAAGGAGTCAGACGGGGCTTCAGTCTTCAAATTTATGATAGTTTCACTTACGAGAAAAATTTTGGAAAGTTTTGGATACGATTGAATTGGCAGCATTTTTTAGGAAAAATTGGTCATCAGTTTCCCACTTGCTACATCATATAAAAATGTCTTACAGGATAGTCAACACTGCTTTGCGAAAGTAGATGGTTCAATATTTCAAATTTGTCCAGGCTTATGGTTGTACTATTTGTTTTACGATATTATCACAATTGAAATATCAACAATTTTTCGAGAATCGGAAATGCAGTGTTTACAGTGGCTCACAAAAATATTCGTACGCCCTGTAAATCAGAATAACTTTCTTAAAATTTGACCAAACCACTTGACTTTTTTTGAGCAATTAAGAAGCGGGTCCCTCAAACGCTTGCTTCTTCCACCAATCTCTCTTTCATGCGCGAGGCCTGCGTACGGTGAATGCTGGTGGGGGGCAGTAGGCGCTATGTTGGGGACGGTTTTGTCCCAATTGAGACAAAAATAACCATCCCTGCTGTACGCCAATATTAGTTACTTTGTTAACAAAGTTGACAGGATTGTACCGGATTGTCACACAATTAGTAAAAAATTGAAACAAAAAAATTTTTTCATGTAGTTTGAAGTTGCGTACTTGTATGCCAAAAAGTTTTACTCCGATAATATAAATAATTTTTTAAGCTATTTCTCTTAAGCGACCAACTGCCTTCGACTTAGCGTAAAATTCGTTGGTCCGTCTACGATACGGGTACCGAATGAAACGTTCGTCTAAATCTTCGCTTCACTCTACGACTACAACGAAATCACGATGCATCTGCTGAATCCACCAACTTGTAAATAAAATCGGTCCAGCATTTGCTTACGCAGTGCAGGAATGATGAATGATCACGTGTATGCGCGGTCGCAAACGATTCGCTTATCGGAAGCTCATCGTCAACACAGTTGTTTGCGCACAGAACAGTAGGCACGCGGCACCTATATTTGTCTTTTCCGTATTTCAGATCCTCTCTATTAATTCGCTTTTCATCCCCAACGTTATTCGCGTAATATTTCGGCGACACGCGTGAGTTTCTCGCCGGCTGCGACGTGTTTTCCAGGCGCGTCTTCGTTAATCCCTTTCTCGTCTGTAATCACGGGAAAATCGACGACACACGCGTCTCTGAGCCGCGTTTTAAAGTTTATCGACAGACGTCTGCCCTTAATTGCTTCGCGTTTTCCATTGAATCATATATTTTTGTTCCGAACCACGTCGAGGAGGGCAGAGCAGCGCCGAACCGAGCGGAGTCACGCCTCTGATGTTTTGTTACAGCGAGCTTGTGCCATGAAGTGTTCGGAGCGCGAAAACCACAAGAGCGAGGCTTAAAACACGTCCGGATGCACCGCATCCGTATGATTCCACAGAAATAGAACGCAAAAGTAGACGTGTTAGGTGCGCATTCGATACCGAAGAATGCATTCCGGATACAGCCGCGTTTCGTTAAACAGTGCATACGCTGGAACACAGGGCTCTCCCTTTGAACACGAACCAACGTACCGTCGTCGCACGACGATGAAAATTGTTTACGATTTTCCGGAATCTATTGTTGTAGAAAGTGTTACTCTATTAATCGACTTAAATTTCGTTTCCAAAATTAAATTCTACGTGAAAATACAGTGAATCACATAATTGATCACACACATTTTAAATCAGAATAACTTCTTTGTAAATGGACCGAGAGACTTAAATTTTTGGAAAATTACATTTGGTCGAATCGCGCCTTTTTTGTATGGAGCTGTAAAGAAAATTTTGATAATGTGTTTTGAATTTTAGTTTGTTTTAATTTTCATTTTAGTTGAATTTGAAGTTTCATCGAAATTGATTAATTGGCCTACTTAGTTATAAATGGTCAAAACTGGTAATAATCGCAATTATAGGCCGAAAAACGTGAAAGAACTGCAATTTTCAGCAGTTCTAATGGTTTAATAAATATTTCGCTACGGGCTCAGATAAATAAAGTCGTCAAGAGCAAGCATTACTATTTGTCACGATTTCGAACAGTTTCTGACATTTTCAATGCACGCGATTTATTAAATTAATGCTTCTAGCTTTAGAGAAAAATTGAAGTCATTTGGTCAATTGAGACAAAAGATATTATGATTGAAAGTGGTAGGACGAATTATGTGAATCTCTGTACATATTAGTACTCTGAAAAGAGACTGATGTAAACTGCTGAGAATTAATGAACTTTAGGGAATTTACATTACTGTGAATAAACACAAGCCGTTTGCAGAAGAAGTTATCCCCTCGTACAGAAAGGCAAGTTGTTAAAGTTGCAAGTAATACTTAGAAAGCTGTCGAGAAATTTTAAACAAATGCGAACTTAATGTTTCCCGTTGGACTATTCAACCTGTTCTCCTAAACGCAATCTTAACATTGAAAGACGAAAATTGATGTCTGCGCTTACACTTCTAAAACGCGATGAATCAGTCAGACCAGAGTATGCTTGTAAAAATATGAATAGAATTTGGGATCATGAAAGTTAATTTTAAACATTGATAAAATGAGAGCTGATATTATTTATTTGTTACTGCTTAAAACCAAGTGGTTTATACATATAGCAAGTACAATATTAAGAGCTGATATTATGTTCAATGTCCCCAATTTAACACTATTTCCTATACTATCTTTTCCGACGAGAATAAATTCAATCTCGCCGATCCAGATGGATTTAATTCATACTAGAGTGACGTTCGAAAGCAACCAAAATATTTTTGGAAACATAATTTCGGTGGAGAAAAACCTATGGTATGGGATGCGTTTTGTTCTAGTGGCAAGCTTGAATTAGCTTTTCCCTCTTGCAGCAGGAATAGATCGGAGTACATTGAAATACTCAAAAATAATTTGTTAGCTTTTATTCGTGGAAGAAAGAAATTTCATAGGACGTATCAAAAGGATAATGTCCCAATACATAAAAGTCGAAAAACCGAAACGTGCTTTGAAGCTTTTAACTTTTAATATCTATTTATTGAAACGACCAGCATGATCGTGGATCACGGTCTAATGGAAAATTTGTGGGATATTATGGTACGATGTATTTATGCAAGTAGCTAGTAGTTCTCAAACGTTTCACAGCTAAAAGAAGCTGTTATTGAAGCGTGGAATATAATTAGCGAAGAAATTTTGAAAAAATTAGTTAGAAGCATGTCTAACCGTATTTTGGAATTAATACGTAAGAAAAGAAGTTCTACACATTATTAGTATTACTCACTTTAAAAACTTGTGTCATAATTTAATCATTTGTTACGCTGGCGCATTAGATGTGCCCCAGTCAAACATACGTTTTATTGTTATATTTTGTTTTAAATAAATAATATTTTCTTTTCACATGCTGTTAACATTTGGAAATCGTTATATGAATGCTCCAAACTCTTCAAAATTTTAGTGATGCTATAATGATGCCCCACAGTGTAGTAGTGCGTCCGTAACAGTGGTTCAGACTGAAATTGTTACATCCGATTCCGCACGTTTGCGCTTTGACCTGATGCATTTATCCTTCTGTCGTTCGAAATGCGCATACAAAGCAATCTGTATTTTTCTTCAGGCAACCGAGGAAGGAAAACCGCGGGATCAGGGACGGGGAATAACAGTTCCGTGAGGCGAACGGGAGATGAAGTAAGTTCGAGATGACAGAGTGGGGTCAGAGGATAACTCGGGTCTCGACCGGGGGCTGCTTTTGACACGAATACGTTTATACGATCGCTTGGCCTCTCGTTTCTCTCGCGTTAAGGCTCTGTCCATGTCGACACGGACCGCTTATCAGCGTTTTATTCGAACCGAGCCCGCCCGTCGAACTTCCCCGACATTGCCGTAAATCAGGGAGAAAGATTTCACTCGTCGCTGTGCTGTAGAGGCCCTCTTGCTAGATCACAGAATTTGCTCTCCTCCTCTCTCTCTCTCTCTCTCTCTCTCTCTCTCTCTCTCTCTCTCTTTCCCTCTCGTTCACTTCAGCTTGCTGCGCTCGCCTGGATACGTCTGAATCTGTAATGCTTTTGACATCGAGCTTCAGTCGTTCGGTATAATCGTGTCGCCCCGGCGAAATAAAAAAGAAAAAGTGAACCCGTTGACTGCGGAGCTCGGTTTTCAACTGATATGCATCTGTAAACGCGGGCGAGCGCGCGAACCTATTAGCGCGTGAAATGAAGCGATTTGAAAGAAACGAATTCTGTCCTCATCGGGGACGCCTGTAATCTACGTAATCGTGGACGGCTTAATCCGATGACGCTGGAATTTTCTCAATCGTCAGCGTACAATTAAGTCGACGGCGAACGGCGGCACGGCGCTTCGAGAGGCTCCGGATGGCTGGACAAAACTGTATTTTTACATTTCTTCGACAGTACATTCAATTAAAACTTCACACCGCGACAATACTGTAAGACACTATACAAAACCGTACAAATCTGTGTTGTAAAAAGGAATGTCTTCTTGTTGTGTATTATGTGTTACAGTTTCCCCAAACAGATTGCATTTCAATTCATTCGGATATCTTTAACCCCTTCCCGTGCCATTTAGCTCGACGAAACTTGGGCCCAAGCGGTAGGCATCGACGCGCGCTAAACAGACCAGACTGATGCTTGTAAACAGTCCCAATACGAACTACAAACTATTGGTGTGTTTTTTACTTTTTGCCAAATCCATGATTGTTGTGTCGTACTTTCCTCTTCACTACTCTCATCTATAATCATACGCCTTATACGCTTTACGACTGGCACAAACGCGTCACTATCAGAGGATTCGTTATCACTGCCTTCATTTAACATTTTTGTATCTTGCATTTTCAAGGGGTTTCTTAAATTTCAATAATTGAACTGCCTCGAAACAGCAACGATAAGAATTGTGACTAACTGTCATGAGGTACTGATAGGAACTAACATTCAGTCACGATCGTAACGGTCAAAAAATCAGTCCGCGAGCTCGGCTTGTTATGTTTACGTTTTGCCCAAGTATCTGGTCGCGAGTCTGACTCGCGATATTCGTGTTTGGGCCAAAATCTTCATCGCGAGTCTGACTCGCTAAAGTACGGGAAGGGGTTAACCTTCCGACAGCGGAGCCTGGATCTGTTTTGATCCAAAGTATCGAAGTCATCATTTAATTAGTCAATTTCTAGCAATTAAATTAAATGAACAGGTATTACCTTAGGACTAACAGAAATACTAACGTGTCTGTAAGAAGTATCTTCAAAATCTTGTTTTAAAATATTGATAAATAAAGCAGTGAATAGTCCTAAACATCATCAATTATAAAATTGTAAGAATGTTCCTCCGTTCGTAGGTTAATTATTATAGTTGTAAGACTTGTCCGCCGTCCGAGAGTTAGTAGTATTAGAGAGAAACTCCTTCGAAGATAGGGGATGTTTCGTAATACTACACTTGCTAGTGAGGTAGCGATCTATTATAAAAATTTACAAAATATTATTATAGTTTACGTAGAGAAAAGAATAAAATTGATTCAAGAGTCGCCGGTCCATGCTTATTCTACTATACTCTTTCAAAAGTCGATATTATAACAGTTTTCAAATCTTGATTGTAAATCATTTTTGAAGGATTATACCCTTTCTCCTAGTGTTATCTTGTAATTTTAATATGTCAATTTGCGAAGCAAGGTCCAAATCTCATAGTTACTTTCGGTGTCTTTTACGTTTTCTTTAGTAAAAGATTGGTGTGAAATACAAGTGCCAACATAATGTAAAGTGCACTGCCACTCAATAGTATTTATTTGAAGAAGCAACATATACAGGGTGTATCAAAATTATATGTCACGACCATAGCAGGGTTCTATATCTCTGGATCGGTGGAGATGTGTGTGTCCGCAAAGTCCTTCACCCTTTCTTCAAGGTCAACATATTCTTTTATTGCATCGTATAGTACTCGTCGCATGGAACAAAAGTTTCAAAGACACCATGGGTCTCAAGTTAACCATTCTCTTAAAAAACTACTTTAAAGTTTTGTAAATTGTTTTATTCCACATGTTTACAAGATCTCCCAAGATGATATAAATGCGGAGGGGGTGATTCTACATGAAAAAATAAGTCTAAAGCATAGAATAATTTTTTTTCATTTGACGCCTCGTTTTCGAGAAATTACAGTTCGAAAATCCGTCAAGTTCGCGTTTCTAGCGTTTGTAAGTAGTAGATCAGGTAGGTAATGAACAAGCGGGTCAAACATTTCATATTCAATATCAAGCACGTTCGCCGAATTTTCAAACTGTAATTTCTCAAAAACGAAGCGTTAATCGAAAAAAATTATTTTATACTTTAAACTTACTTTCTTATGTAGAATTACCCTCTCCACATTTATACCATCTTGGGACACCCTGTAGTCATGTGGAATAAAATAGTTTATGAAACTTTAAAGTCGTTTTTCAAGAGAATCGTTGACTTGAGACCCATGGTGTCTTTAAGACTTTTGTTCCTTGTGACGAGTACTATACGATGAAATACAAAAGAATGTTGACCTTGTAAAAACGGTCAAGGACAAATTTGCGGACCATATTTTTAACAGATCCCCACCGATGCAGAGGTATAGAACCCTGCTATGGTAGTCGTGACATATAATTTTTATACACCCTATACATATGAAAGCAACCTTTAACTGGCTATGTCGATGAAATATTACAAAAACAATTGAAACACTGAGATGTGTTTTGTGCTACGTATAATTTTATCCTATGATGTAATATAATTATAGTGAAGTTTTTGTTTTGTCCCTGTGCTCAAAGAAGTAGGAGTTGATTAGAAAATCAACTTTTAACAATTTTCATACTGTAAAAATAATATAACGATACTCTTACATTTTTCTGACGTTTGTATATTAACGTATATTAACTGACTAAAAAGAGATTACACAAAAGTAACAACTATTTGCGACAATATTATATTTGAGCAGTTCTTTGACATTTTTTTTTAACTGCATTGCTAATGGAGTTTCAAACCTGAAATAGTTGCGATATTTTATTCTAATTCTAATTTATCCTAATTTGTGGATTCTTCCTCAATATCATAAAGACTCGATATATTTCGGTGAAGTTCAATTCTCGGTCGGCACTAAGAGATTCGCATAATCTACAGTCGACTCATAACACTTATTCAGAATAAAGGTGCTTTGGCGCTGTGTTAATCGAAATCTTTATATATCAGTTTTGAACAATCATTTTCGGAACCGTTTCAAGCTCTGACTACCATTAGTCATTTCCTCACAACCAATTACCAAACATTATTTCATGTCAGCTCGGCATTCGAGTTCGATCCAATGATTTCACTGCTTGCCAGAGTCGAAATGTATGCATAAAGCAAGGAAGATGGGGCACAGAAAAATCGAGAGAGAAAGAGAGACGCACGAAGTGTGCCTCGGTGTAATCGTGACTGACGTAAAGCAATAACCAGACACACGATGTGCGGTTTGAATATCAGCGGAAATTAAAAAGAAAATGCAAAAAGGGGTTACCGCTGTAACTCCAAAGACGAGGCAGTTTGAGAAATATGAAAAGCGAAATGTTGCGAACAATCGCCGCAGCTTCAATTACGATATAAAAGTATGTGTCTATCGGAATAAATTAAAAAGGTTTAACATTCCTGCGAAACCGCGAGGCGCGATCCATTCACCGCGAAAAGAAATACCGCAAATGGGTTAAGGACAAGAGACACTTTTTTGCGGGTAGACCGCGATCCATTTCGCCGTGATTTTTCGCGTCATGGAACTTCTGTAGAGCAGCCAACCAACAGCCAACTCCCCGATCCCGACTTCCGGTGACACGGTGACGAGCATAACTCCCGACGCATTAAATGCGAGGACAATTAAATGGCCCCTTCGCCTCCTCCCACTGCCAAGTTATCCCCGAAGTTTCCGAACTTGGTCGCGCAAACAACTTTAATTAAATATCTACCGACGACGCGGCTGTGTGCGCCGATCGACCACAGACGAAGATACTGAAACCAGAGGTGAATTCGGAAGAAGAAAAATGTGCTAGTCGAATGAATGAACAAGTCGGAATGACTAATTGTAACTTAAGAAGACGGTCTGATGAAACACTGAAAAATTTAATACTTTTCGTGAATTATTTTTCAAAGTGATACTAGAGTGGATCGCTTGTATAAGTACAACTATGTATTAATTTGTCCGTTTCCTCGTGTAGATTTGATTAAAAAAATAAATTACTCTACTTCCGGCAAGCTTTTGAAATCAAGTATTGTATGTCACCGACGATATCGTATAAATAAGTGAAATAAAAATGAAAAATAAGGAATTAACTTGTTATAAAAATTTCGATGACAAATATAGTAACGGGGAAGAAGGTGCTGCAAGACAAGTGATTTAATCACTGGTTGATTGCGCCTTCGCGAACCTTGAAATCGCACTCGCTCAACTACACGAGTATGCATTAATGAAAATGAAGACTGAACAGAACAAATAGATAATCATGTCGTGGTAGAAACGAGCAGCCGCTCCGATCGTGACATTTTCTAATTACGTCCATCATCGTATTGACATCCCGTGGTTTCCGTTAATTATAATGAATTGTGAATCCCACGTCCCGCGCGCGTGCATCAAAGTACATACGATTGCGGTCGCTTCTGTTAGATATGATCAGATTACATTGGTGTTACTGCGAATCAGTTAGTCGAAATCAAGTCCATGTATTCATCGAGTGTGCTCGGAGAGTTCGAGAACTTCCTTCACATGATTATAAATAGCTTTCAAACTTTCATCTTATAATAAAATATATTTAATATTATAAAATATATTAGAAAATCATTCCGCAAGGAGTCTTTAAAGTTCACATATCGGTTAATATATGTTTAGATTTACACTTGGAACTGTATCCTTAATAATTTGAAAGATAACAGTGGAACTTTGTTTATATGTATCCAGTTTATATGAACGAAATTTTAGAGAGAATGTGTATACTACATATGTACACACACACACACACAAATATATATATATATATATTTTTTTTAATAACGTAAATATATCATAAAGAAAGAATAAAAAATAAAAAAAGGTTTACAATTGCATTTATTATTTCAGCTCAGATCGCTTATCCTACACAGCTTTGTAGCAATGCTACCTATATCCTAGACAGCAGGAATGGGCACGGTAGGGGCCCCTCAAACGCCAGCTTCTCCCACCAACCTCTCTTTCATGCGCGAGGCCTGCGCAACGGGCGAAGCACTTCCTTCCTCTATGGCCTCTATGGCAACGGTGGATGCTGGTGGGGGACAGTGGGCGCTATGGTGGGGACGGTTTTGTCTCAATTGAGACAAAAATGCCCATCCCTGCTATACAGTGTGGTCGCAAGAGTGCTACAACGCTGTATAGGGTAATCAATCTTAACCTTAACTGAAACAATAAATGCAATTGTAAAACTCTTTTTATTTTTCATTTTTTCCTTATGAAATATTTACCAACATATTTGTTACATTTTTCTTATTAAAACGAGACCAAATATGAAATAATTCGGTGCATATTTGCCTATGTAAATTTATACTTTAAAAACTTATTATCGTCAATTAAACAAGTGAATATGATCCAAATTATATCGTATTTGGTATCATTTTAATAAAAAAATGTGACGAATATGTTGGTGAAAGTTTCAAGAAAAAATAATGAAAACAAAATAGTTTTATCATTGGATTAGTATTGTCTCACCGACACGATGCGCTGGTGCCGATTGTTTTGATCGCTCGGCTCGACGCTGGCAGCAAAAGGTAAAGGAACCTCGTCTGTACACGATGAGCGCAATGTTACGGACCCGAGGTAGTTGCTTTCATCGCGACAACACTGTACCTCGTCACAAACATATACGAGTATGATCAGTGGTTTCCTGAAACAATTGTAATAATAGTTTAAAAAATGTACTCGGGTTTATAAATATTCACGGTACCTGCTATATTTGTTTCGATCACATTTCCTGCGCTATGTGCAGAAGAAAAAGAGGAGTTGTCGTCGGTCGAAAGGAATTATCATCAGTTCAAGGAGCAGGGTCGAATCGGAAGAACCATTCATACGGAAACGGGTATCGACTTTGACCATCCGGCGGCTCTCACCTTTACTGGAGCCATTTCTTTTAATCTATCGGCACGGCTCACGGTTCAGAGCTCAGTGCAGGATACGCGGCCGTTCTTCTGCTCCACCCCCAGGGGTTTTCGGCTGTACCAATGGGGAGAGAAAAAAGATTCGTGCGGAATCGCGGGTGTCGAGTACGCGGAACGCATTACACGATCATCGCGTACGGAAAGCCCAGATCAATTACATAATGGCGCGACTGAAACGGATGCTCTTCAACCACCGCCCGGAGCCCCCTTAGCCCGCCCCCGTCTCGCCTTTCCGCCCCCTCACAGTCCAACCCGGAACATCCCCACGCTCCTGGCAGAGCCCCTCTCGCAAAGTGACTATAGAACAAAGGGTTGAGCCTCTTCTCTGCGGGCGCAGTAATTATTATGCTCTTTGACGTTCCCTCTGTCTGTCAACGGTAACGCCAACGGAATCGATACTTCTAAAACTTTAATCGTTTCATGTATGAGTGACATGCTTTCGCGTTAAGCCGCATGTAAAAATATTCCGTTGATCGATGTTCGAGCCGAAGACACGGCGGCCTACCGATTATTTCGAAGCTGTTCGAGAATGTAGAATCGTGTGCGCTGATGATGATCGTCTTCGATTGAATCGTCGTACACCGATAATTCTAGTCATCGATCAGAAAAACTGTTCGACGGTAACATTTGTTCGTGAGGATCGGTATGGCGTCTTTTTGATAAATTTTATTTAACCCTTATGGCAATACCCAAGATTATGTACGGCATGTTAAACGATGTTAAACGAGATGGTCCAAAAGTCACTGAACCATTTAAAATTCGAATTTGTTTATAAAAGAATAAATGTAAATTTTTGTAAAATAGAAAGGTTATTTCACTTGAACCCTTTCGCTCATAACCAAAAAATGTCACACTGTTTCATGACGGGGGTACCTACCCACCAATGAACATTATTTGAAATCCTTACCTGTATTGTTTGAATAAAAAAAAACTAGCAACATAGTGTAGGACTTTGTGTATCGTGGAAGGCATATACAGGGTGTCCCACATAAGTGGGAACACCTAAATATCTGTCGTATTTACAGTCCTATCAGAAAACTTCAGAGGACAAAGTGACACTATTGCAGGGGGCAAATATAATGGTAAAGAAAAAAATTTTTTATGTCGTGTTTTTTAATGAAATTTCAAGGTCACCGATGTTTTTTTAAATGGAACAGTATATTTTTTTACGATAGCATGATAGACAATAAAAAACTGAATTTAGTGGATACCACCTTTTTGACCTTGAAATGACCTTGAGCAAGAATAATTATGTTGGAGCGGATAAAATGTGGAAGTTTAAAACTTACGTGTTTCAGCAAAGATTACGCGTTGTTTACGGCGGGTTGACCTTTACATATCATAATAAATGTTCGAAATGTTCGAAATTTTCTACACAAAGTTATTTTAAGGTATACATATCTATATATATTTAAAATCCATTTGTATGAAACACATTTTTATAATACTGGAACAAAATACTTTTTCAAGGAAAATGTACGATTCTTATTATTCGCCGTTTTGAACTAAACAACGTACTCCTCATATATATTTCGTATTTGCAAAATAGCAAAGATATTAAAGTGGACAAGATAAACGAACCAGCCTGTGTATATAACATTATTATAATTTAAATTTAAAATACATTAATAAGAGCAGAATTTAGGTTTGCCAGCTGGTGTCACTTGTATAATAAGTTCCTAACATTGTTGTTTCAAATTCTGCTGGCACAAGCTCAATGTTGTATATTACGATTCGAAACTTGTATAATAAAATCCTAACATTATTATTTCAGTATCGGCTTTATCGTTTGGACTGTTACGATTCGAAACTTTCATGGAAAGTACTAACACTGCTATTTTAACATCCGTTGTCATAGTTTGGATATCTTAAAATGGAAACACATCAAAATGGAAGACGATATGGATACACGGTGTTAAAAGAAAATCAGAGCTCAATATTGAATGTGAATCGAAACTTGCGTGGAAAGTACTAACATTACTATTTCAAAATCGACCGTATAGGTTGGATAAACTAGCTACTACGGAAACACATAAAACCGGAATAAGACGTACACGGTGTTAAAAGAAGACGCGAGTTCAATGTTGAATGTTACGAATCAAAACTTATGTGGGAAATACCAACATTATTATTTCAAAATCTGCTGTTATGATTAATATAAATTGTTGCTACGGAAACACAGAAAAATTGAATAAGACATGTACAATTTTAAAAATGCTCAACGTTAAATGTTTCAATTTGAAAATCTCAGAAAATCCGAACTGTCAATCTTGCAAGCATATCGCGGGGGCCATGGTATTGGTAAACAAGCAGGCGAAAGATAAGTGCAGAAATGGTTGACTTCGTACACCGTTGCGACCGATAAGGGGATGTAGAAGGTAAACGGCGGATCACAACGTTGCCGGGAGTTAGATACTTTCTTGGATCCGTAGTGAAAAATGATAGGTGCGGCGATCGAGCCCAGTGTCGGTGGGTTCCTCATTATCCCGGAGGAAAGACGAGATCCTCGACGCGGAACTTCTTTTCTCGGTTGGGAAGAAGACAGCCCCTTGAACGATACAGATAACGCTTTCCTCGTTAGTCTTAATTTTCCCGCGGATTGACATAAGCTTGACATCTCGCGCGCCGCGATCCACAGCCGAGCGTTAATGATACCGTGGAATACCTACACGCAATGAATGAAATCGTAATAATGAGTGGCGACCCGTTGTTTGCACGGGGGGAGGGGCTTAATTTTCCTGCCTAATGTTCGGATTAATTTTCCGTTCGTCTTTCTCGTTCACCTTTTTCGTTCCTTTTCCGCAGCCCGCGTATTTACTTTTGTTAGATAAAACAATGAATGTAGGCCGCTGTTGTAGGCCCCCGTCATCGTCGCGAGCTCGGAAAAATGGAAATTCCTTTTTCTGCCGCGATGTGGCTGCGCGCGTGAGGACTCCCATGTACAATGCGGCACGGTACACGGCCCGGGGAGGCACAATTATATCCAATTCTCTCTAGCAAGGAAATCGTTAATTCCAGAAATTCAATCTGGCCCTTTCAAACACTGTCACTTTTTAGATCAAAATCGGCTGGTGCCTCCTCCTCCACGACACGCGTCTTGATGCGTTTTCGGGGACTGCATAACGTCGAAGGTATCAGCTGCTCACAGTAAAATTGTTCAGTATGTATCGACGGATATTGATAAAAATGGAATTACCAACTTCTAGTTTAATATATTTTCATAAGTACAGAACCTGTACAGAATTTTTACAGAAACTAAAGAAATGAAATTCTAACAGAACAAAAATGTGACCGAAGTTCAAAATTGTATAAGATATGAAATAACACAGAGTTATATGTATAATAACACTATAAATGAACCAATTTTAATATTTGCTTGTAATTCTCGTGGTATTGACTTTACTAATTTTTCTAAAAAAAATGTTCAATGTTGATCTACGCCATTTGCAGTAATTCTTTTAATTGCCTTTCATTCGATACTTCGAATTTCTTTACCTCCTTGTACTACCGTTTATTTTACGGTCACAGTGATTAGAACTTCTTCGTCTTTTATAATTTCTTAGAAGAAGAACAAAATTTATATTTAATGTATGCGTATGCACTCTCCATGGTTACATATGACAAAATAGAATTTCCTCCCGAATTAGAAGTTCACACTCTGCAATTGTTGTTTTCCTCATATTTAAATTATTTTTAGGAGAATCACCTGACTACGTAATAAAAAATAATTTCTATTTTTTTATTTTTTATACGAATTATGAAAACATATTAAACCAGAAGTTGGTAATTCAATTTTTATCAAAATCGTTATCTTGTTACTAAACTTAGCTAAAACATTCGTCGATACATTATGTACGATTTTCACTGTAAGTGACTGTAAATATTTCGACACTTTTCGTGATGTCTGCCGAAGACGCAAATCGCTCGCGGTAGAACCCTCGTATTCGCAAACTGCATACTTACGGGGGAACCTTGCCAGCCGTGAACCGTAAAGAAACGATAACAAGAGTAAATAAAACCAGATTTCCAGTGGTAGAGGAAACGTAGACTTTATCGAAACACTATTTCTGAAATAAACTCTAGCTGCTAAATATTCTTAGTTCAATCAATGATTTGACATGCCGCAACAATGCTATAAGACATTATACATATGTATAAAACCATACAAAACTACATTATAAAAAGGAATTTCTTCTTCTTACGTTCTGTGTGTGACAGTTTACTTAAGAAGAGTTTTCTTCAATCCAAAATATTGCTGAATGTTATAAAAAATATAGGTGGCTGTATATGATGTCAATGAGCAATAAGCTAATTATAGTTTTGTCGCGAACAAAAATAAGAGATTTTCATTATATTAGTTTTATTATTACAATTTTTATAGTTATAAATTATAGTTTATGAAAAAATACATCTCATGAAGTAAACAATAACAGTATATATACGAGAGGAACGAGTTCTTTTTCATAACACCAATTTGTATGGTTTTGATTAATGTCGTATAGTATTATCTCAAATTGTAGTTTCATTGAAATAGTATCAGTCATGTGATCTGCACAAACTAATATTCATTTAAGCATCGGGTCGCAACCTCATCTCAATTGGAAAAAGTCGAAGCTATGTGTGTACTGCAGCGGTTACATCGTGAGTTTCATATTGTCTACAATAAAAAATGCTTCTACAATGGATTAATACAGTAAATTAATATTTATGAAGAAAAAATTTCATCTTTATCTTAAATTTCTGGTCCTCCTACAGCTATTAAATTAGAAACAAAAATCATACACACCTGGGACTCTTTACAGGGTTGATGTGTATCACGTTAAAAAAGTCATGAAACAATTGGCTTGCAATAATGTATAAAATTCGTATTAAGCTATAGCAAACAGTAGGTAAAGCAATTTAAAATATAGAACTGCATTCTATAATGACGTTTTATTCAATAAATACATTCTACAAATATTTTGTCCAAAGTCGACACGTTGTTAATCGAAAATCGCGTAAAAGTGAATAAAAAACGTTAAAAACCATAATTTGTTCTACCGTAGATCAATAAAAAAATCGTTGATCGATAAACAAAATCATAACAATCCGTTTGTACTGTATTAGACTACCAAGAATGTGTATGTAAATAAATATAACAAAGAACTAATATACATATATTTGCAAAATTCACCGACCAATACACATAATTGGTAAGCGTTGCCCTATAAAAATGGCAAGATTGAACTTGCACATGCTTAAATCAAGGTTTAATCATTTCCTTGGAAAGAATCTTCATAATTTCAATAATTGGAAAATAAGATATCTGATATTGCTTATTTGAATGGCAGTGTTTAATCTAATCAGGATTAGATTAAGTAGATTGAATTGCATCGTAAAACATGAGGACGCGTGAGAAGTTGCATGATGTTTCGGGACTAAAAATATTGTAGACACGTACAATCTATGGAAGAAATATAATCCAACATAAAAGAAAAGATTTGAAAGAAATTCTGACTCTCGAAACGCGTTCCTGATGGGAAATATCGCGTATCACTGGTCATATACGTATAATATGTACACGGACATATAACAGAGATGCTGCTCTTGGCCTGAGCAAAATCTCAGCCCGCAGGAATGACAATAGACTGTCAGATAATGAATCTCCACTGTCACCCCCTTTACCATTCCACGCCCTAAAACCCACCCTCTGTCGTGCTCTCTCTCTTTTTCCCAGTATCTCGTCCTCGCCCTAGTCCCTTCTCTCTCTTTTCTTCTCGGAAGTGACAGCTTCGAAACTGGCAACTTTCACTCACAAAGTACAAACTTTGTTGGTGCCTGGAGATGCCATACAGTGAACGGTGAACAGTTGATAAATATCATTGTAATTCTCAATTCTCGATCGATGTCGTCAGACGATTTTGGTTTGTACTTGCTGTTACAAATGTATCATTGGTGATCCCTGACTTATCGATTTAGTTTTTAGATACACGTTGGTTAGATGTTTCTAGGTGTTCGTGTGAATCGACACGTGGCGAAAAAAAAAGAATGTGACTTTTACTTGGATCTCTGTTGTATCTTTCACTAACTGCGCCCCTTGTACTTTCCACCCTCTGCTCTTGTAGCAAACAGGACTATGACTGAGTAGGCGAGGCGTCCACTTAGCGCTAATGCCCCTTTTATTGGTCAAGATTCCAGTCAAAAGCTGAATAGATGCCCGACTGGCTCGTTCTTCCACATCGGTTTCCTCGAAAAATTAAACGAAACCGTCGATTTCAACCCCGCATACAAATATCCGACTACCCATCCTACGAAGATTAGTTTAATTAATCGATTACAATTGTGTCCAGAAAAACCTATACTTTTTTATTAGAGATCCTCATTTCACGTGTATGTAAATACAGGTAGACGTGTGTAATAAACGAATCCGGATAATAATCGGTATAATATTAAATACCGGTTACCCGAGTATTTGAATTTCACGAATACTCGTGTAATTACATTACACTAGAAGTGTGCGAGAACCCGAAATATCGGGTCGGGTCGGGAACACAGAATTTTTTCGGGATCGGGGCGGGTTCCCGAAAATGTCGAGATTCTCGAATTTATCTGGATTCCCGAAAAAGTCGAGATTCTCGAATGAATCAGGATTCCCGAAAATGTCGAGATTCTCGAATGAATCGGGATTCCCGAAATCATCGGGATTCTCGAATGCATCGGGATTCCCGAAATCATCGAGATTCCCGAAATCATCGGGATTCCCGAAATCATCGGGATTCCCGAAATAATCGGGATTTCCGAAAATTCCGAGATTCCACTAACCATTTAGATATATTCGTTTCAATTAATACATTTATAGTTTCGGATTTTTTATTCTAAGTGTTTTCGGCAAATTATGTTATTTTACTTTTCACTTTTTTTTTATTCTTATCAAATTATACTATTTAGAATATATGGAATAGGAATAGTGCACAAATAAGTAATAAGTATAATTATTTATTGTAAATTTTCATGTAAAAAAGCTACTTTTTCGACATTCTCTGTCAGCAATCTTGTTCCGTTCGATGTTATAATATTTCCAACTGTGGAAAATAGCCGTTCACTAGTAGCTTGAGTTGCGGGTACACTTTGCGGGTAATCTTTTGCAATTTTCCATCCACCAGTCTGAAATGGCATTATTTCGAGGTATATTGTTTTCTTCAAAATATATTTTTGTTTCTTTTTCTTTAAGTTCATTATAACTCTGCTTATAATTCATGATGACAATGTCTGCATTCTGCTGTTTTATCGTCTGTATTCTGAAAATGTTCCCACACAAAGCTTCTCTTTATCTTCTTCCTTTGCACGACATCTTCCGCACTAGTTCCTGCTACAACTTCACTCTCGTTATCACTCGTCATTTTTTTTAAAAAGAATTCTAATCTTTATTAAATTTACACAGATCTTGAAATATACGTCTGAGCTTCCTTAACTTCTCAGCGATACTGCTCAACGGCGTGCACAATGTCGAAGTACTAAGCACGCAGTCACACGTTTGTTTACATGAGGGTATACGATTCTTAAAGTCCGTGTTCCTAATAACTTCACGGAAACTGAGAGAAGAAATTGAAAGAATGTTGTCTATTACGAATTCTTTTCAAGAGTGGTAAACACACGTGTGACTGTGTATTTATATACAGGGTGGCCCACATAACTCTGAACAGCTCAATATCTCGAAAACTATGCCATCGATTTTAAAGTTCTTAGTCTTAAATTGCATGGAACTGAAGGGCCTTTCTGACTACATAAACGTGAAGTGGCCTCCCTTCCCCTTTAACGGGGGAGGGGAGGTACCTTTGTAATTTTAAATGGAACCCCCTATAAAATGTTACATATTTAGATTCCACAGGAAAAAACAAGTCAATTTTGTCTGAAACATTTTTTTGTCAGATACTTCCATGATGAGATATAACAGTTTGAAGTTTCGAGTTGTAGGTACCTGAAGCGCTCGGAAATAGCGTTATGGAATTATACGCGCTTGAGTCCATTGCTTATTCATAAAGAAACACAAACAATAATATTTACAATTTTTGAGTTTGACTCGCTTATCTATGAAAACGTTTTCAGTTTAGAGCTGTTATTCAAGCAGTAACATTGTGATTATGGCTACTTTTGACACAGAAGTGAATAGTAAGGCTATAGATCAAGCATGTCCAGAAATAGCTCACTTGGAGGCAAATTCAAGGGAGACGCCTACTTCTCCCGCCCGCGCGTCTCGCTCCCCGTGGCGGTCGTAGTCCTCCGAGCTCCTCAGACCCGTGCCTACCGCTTGCAATATGTACTGCGTGTGGCGCGTTGGGGCGACTCGGACCCAAGCTAGGCACGGGTCTGAAGAGCTCGGAGGACCACGCCCGCCACGGGGAGCGAGACGCGCGGGCGGGAGAAGTAGGCGTCTCCCTCGAATTTGCCTCCTAGTGAGCTACTTCTGGACATGCCTGCTATAGATGGTATCATATTTATGATGGAGGCAGACTATTAAAGGTAAAGGCAATGAAACGGTATACATACTTCCCAGATAGCCAAACCTGTATTGAACAAATTTTTGCTTAATGTTTGCATTGTACTTTGCGAGAAAAGGAGACTAGTTTCGTGCTAAACCTTGCTTGGAGCAGGATTTGCTCCCTATTTGCTATGATTTTGCCACGAAGACTTGTCGACAAATTCTGAGTCGAATGCGAAAAGAGATTGCTCGGTATTTGACGCCATATTCATAGAAAATCAAAACCAAATTGCTTACTAGGTTTATATAATAATAATGTATCAAAATGTATTAAAAGAACAATATATGTGATTATTATTAGACTGCGCATCTCTATGCACTTATATGTAGATGCAAATTTATGAAATGTACGAAAACATTTGTATTATTCAATAATAAAATGTTTAGTTTAGTTTTCCCACAATGAATCTTCTAATAAACAATAAACTTTTCCCAATTTAATTTTTAATAAATCACCTATGAAAGTGGAAAATTTTATAAAGATCCGCAGTCTAATTATGATATAATTTTTGTTTATTTTTTCGACAAGTAAAATTGATATACTAAAACAGAAATTGTAACTTGACTTCAGTTCAGTAACTTCAGTTTCGTTTAAACCAATGAACGAAATTAAATATAATCACAAATTTAAACAAATTTAAACAAAATTTGCAGCAAAGATTATAGCATCCATATTGCAAATTATACAAAAAAATATAAGGTGTACGATCTTTTTTGTAATCAATTTTTTATCAACTATCGCGTATATATTCAAAGAAATAATTCGTTTATCTTGATATGATTAAACTGTTTGGAGTATTTAATGAACAAGTGCAGTGTATAGTTAATTTTATCATGGTACGTGCAAATCCCCTTTACTACGTTTTTTTGTACATTATCTCTCTTTTTTTGCGTGAGCTCGGGGAAACGAATGGAACAAAGCCCGCAAAAAGAATTGGAACGTGAGATGTAAAATATCGAACCGAATGTTGAAGCCGAGTGAGAGACCGACTCGAAAAAAAAATTTCCCCTGGAATAACTCGAGGTAGAAAAAGTGAACAAAAAATTTCCATAAAAATGCACCCGCACGTATAATCCGGATGAAGCTTAGCATTTCGCGAAATGGTATGCCACCGATGGAAAATGGCTAAAAAAGCATGGATTAGTGTACAGTAAGAAGTGTACAATCGAAGATTGAAAGAAACTCATGTGGGTAATGTCATACAGCTAACTTCATTTGTGATAGGCGTGGCTCCACAAAACACAATACAGTAAAATTGCAATAAAGCTTTTACATTTTATTTGAAATTTGATTTATAAAGAAAAAATATGTACTGTGTAATCATTTTATAGACTATAAAAGTATCACTACCTTTCTTCAAGTATAATACAAATAAGTCTAAAAACTGTTTTACAGAAAACATCTATTTTAACCGATAATCTTAACTACACAAAATTCGGGAAAGGTATTAAAATATTAGTATACTGCATTTACTTTGCAGAGTAAGTATGAAACAATCTGTGAAAATATACTTATTTTATTACTTACTTTGATACATTCATGACAGTTTGTATATAAATATGGCTTACATTTAGGACCTGAAATTTATCGTTTTATAGTGTAAAATTCTATCTCAGTCTCATAGAAAGAGTAGTTTTATCATCTCTATATTTAACTTCTACAAAGGTATGTCATTTGATTAGACGTCATTATTTTTAAAGTACATGATCCATTTTTAAAAATTTATCAGTACCATTAATTCAATGAAATATTAAGGAAATTATTAATGTCAACAAGTATACTGCAAAATATATTTATTACAAAACGATTAAAATAACGTGTCTTACTTAGTGACCTATTTTAACATAAAGTTTGTATAATATCTGGAAGATAATATTCACTGCCAAGTTTTCATGTTGGAAGTAGTTTTGCAGTTTTGTTTCTAAACTTCACTGTAATATTCGTGTTGATCGAATCAATCGATCGACTCTTATGTAAGAAATTGTATAACAAAATAATAAAAAATAACATTCTTGTATATCGTATGCAAAAGAAAACTTGAATGTGTAAAAATGCACAATTTAGAAAATATATGATCATGACTATATTCCTACTGAATAATCATTTATGGTTTAAAAAATGTTTACTTAAGAAACCGATCTGTATGCTTGGAAATTGAATATGATATATAATATCATGAGATCTTAAGTTTTAACAATTATACATCAGTCTTAAGACTGTTAGCTAATTAGTATGTAAAATAATCAATAGCGGTAAATTAAGTTTTATAGATCACAATGTTTCAGTTTTTACGTTCAACAAAAATATTCTGTAATTTAGGCATTTTCACTAGCTGGCCTCTTCTTGTTCTAAAAAACAAATATTTATTTTACCATTACTACATAAAATGTTTAAGATTATGCCATAATAACTTTCACCCTAAATTAAATCTTACAGTTTGCTTAGATGGTTTGACATCTGCACTGGTAGTACGTGTTTTGGACCTTTCTTGTTCTAATTGTGCATGTAAAGATGCTACTTCTGATGTTAACTCATCTCTTATTTCTTGTAATTTAGCTACTTCTGCTAATACCGATGCTTTATCTTTCACTGTGAAACAAAAACAACACAATCAATCATTTTTGTGGATGTTAAATGATTAATTAAGTAATCACAACTTACTTTCTCCATGAGATAATATTTGATATAGCTTTTTGTTCCTTTTCTTAACTTGTGTCAGCTCTTCCTTCAAATTTTCAACCTCTGTTCTTAATTCATTTATAATTTCATCGCGTTTCTCCACTTCTACCCTCAATTGAGCAGAAGTGATTTCATCGTCAATTCGTTTTAGTCTTGTCCTTAATATATCTTTCTCTTTTTCCTTTGTAATTTCTTTTTTTGTTTCCTTTTCCACCGCATTAAAGAATTCTTTATCCATATCTATAAAATTCTTATTTATTATTCGTCATATTGTTTTCTTTCAAAAAGCTCTAAGTAATAATAAAATATTACCTTTAGGTTTTTGATCTGCGCAATCAGTAGGTACAACTGTAATTTGACCATTGTTTGATCCCAAGCTATTGAATTCTTCCAATGTCATAGTAGCCTTTTTTGATTTTTTCCCTAATTTTTTATTTGGTTCTTGATCTTTTTCTGACTTACTAGTACCCACGCTTACTAGCTGCTCTTCATAAGCCAGCTTTGAAAGCAAAATGGCTTGATGCAACTCTTGCTCAAACGTTTCCTCGATAACCTTAAGGAAATCACAATTGGATATAACACACAACACTTATAAATATGTCATTACTGAAACAAAATCGTAGCTTTAACAATTTATATCTAAAACTAGACTGTGGTTTTCGCAACTTTAAGTCAAGCCTATCCTGTTGTTAATGTCGTCATTCCATTAACAAAAATAATATTTACAAAGCTATTGACAAATAAAGTTGACAAAACTGCACATGTGCTATATACCTACCATTGTATCTTTTTCTTTCCACTGCTCCCACTGTTGACTTTCATTACTACTCTTATTAGGTTTCTTCTTTTTCCCCTGTAAAATAATTAGAAACATTGTAAATCAATGTATTTAATAAACTTATTTCAAATTTCTTGACAAATTCTTTGCTCATTGTTGAAATAAATATTCAATTTATGGAATACTACAATAACTGTCATTTTTCTGTGTGTTTAAAGATGAATGCAATTCAGAAAGATTGTTTGAAATAGAATTTGACAATTTGAAATAGGCAAAAATTCCCGCCTAAAGTATCCATAAAGCACCCTGACCTTTACCGGCTAATCAAAAACAAAAAAACAACAAATATGTACCACACACGTCATACCTTGTTTTGTTTTTTCTTGTCATCCTTTTTTGGCTGTTGTTGCTGCTTCGCTTTGAAATTTTTAGCTTTTTGAGTTATCTTGCTAGCGGTAACACTTTTCTGACTCTTCTTCGGTTCACAGTCATCGTCGTCAAGACTAAGTATCGCAAATCTCGATGGTACAGCAGTCGCCATTTCTATCAACTATGAATATACGTATTGATAACGAAACTACAGAACTTCCGGTATCTTTACGATCATCAGACTCGTAGTATACGTTGTAACCCACGCTATTATTTCATATATCAAGCGGAAAATCTTCGAACACGTTGTATGCAACTTACATATACGCGCACTTATCGTAACAAAGAGACGTATAATGAAAAATGAAGAACGTCGTTAAAACACGACATAAACCGGAAACGAATGGTAAACATTGACGCAAAACGACAGCGCCTCTACCGGAAAATATCGTCAAAATTTCACTTAGCCGCCCGACGACACAGGATAACCAACTGTTGCAAGAAAAATATAAAACTAACGGTTTCTACACACATATTTTGCAGTCCAATCTTCTAAAATAAATATTTGAAGTGACTGTCATTACATGACAATACCAATTTGTATTAATTTATATTTTAATTTACATCGGGGTTTTAATTTCTTTAAAATAAGGTTATTTCAGCGTGTTATATCGAAATTAATGCATATTTATTATATTCAATCAAACACAATAGTGTGTAGTCTATAAATTTAGTCAAATACTATGAAGTCAAATACTTACTTAGTACACGTTCACTGAATGTAATTTGAATTTAATACAATGTAGAGAATTTAAATTATATATTACGTTATACGTATAATAAAATATATTATATGTACATGTTATTAAAATTTTCATTTTATTTTAATTAAAGTCGATTGCGATATGTCAATGTAAATATTGTATGAATATCGTAAAGAATAAATGCTGACACAGAGTTTTTCTCTTTGCAAATATATATATATATATATATATATATATATATATATATATATATTTTAAAAATCGCAAAACGACAAAATTTCTGTATATATAATGGATAATTGAAATGTTACAGTTTGAAATGATTCCTTTTACTAACGTTATTTTATTGTACATAACGTTGATAAAAAAAACTTGAAGAACCTGCACCAATTTAAAGATATTGCTTTTTGTGCATCTATATATATATATATATACGTATAACATTGATTACATTTTACAATTCTTGTTATATTCTATTACGTTATCATATCGATTACAGGAAAAAACAGGAACATATACGTTCCATTTTGCATAATTACAATCACACGTGCAGCTGACTATAAAATATTACTCGTGCAAACATTTATTAATATACCGAAATGAAAGGATAAGCCGCGAAACGTATACTTAATGTATCAATATTGTATATGCTACGTGGGTATTGCATCGTTTACAACTCCATTTTTTCCCAGAATTTTTCAATAAGCGAATGTACAAATCGATCGTTCATATTATTTATTTCGAATAATTTATCAATGTTGCAAATAAGTAACAATAAAATGGAGAAGAACAATAAAAAATGTAAGGAGCAACGTGAAAGGTTATTGACGCCAGAGCTGCGTAAAATTTTTGAGAAAAAATATTTGAAACACTGTATTAAATAATCGTTGTTCTACAAATCAAATAGAATACTATTTTCAATAAACAGTAAATTTTCCGCAAATTTTGAAAATTTAAAACATGAAATAAAATATTTTTATTTTGGTAATCTAAAACCTAAAATAAAATATTTCTTGACAATGAAAATACCCAGTAAGCAAACTGCCGACAGACTGGCGCCAGAGTCTGCTGGCATACGCAAGCGACAGATTGCCAGCAGACGTTGCCCAAAATCTGCCATTAAAGAGTGTTACGCCATCTAGCGACAATTTTAATGACTCTGGAATAGAGGGCGCACGTATAGAATTATACATTTAAATGAGTTTTGTAACACTAGATTTAATGTTCAAAGAGCACTACCGGCGACTATTATGAAAAATAGTCGCCTTAGATGCTCTTTAGAATTTAAATCTAAGTGTATAATTCTATATGCGCGCTCTCTATCGTAGAAATTGTTCGATCACATCGTCGCTAGATGGCGTAACTGTCCTTGATGGCAGATTTTAGCCAACGTCTGTCGGCAATCAGACACCTGCGTCTGCCAGCAGACTCTGCTAGTTTACTGCCATGTCAGATTTAGCTATCTGGGTAGATTAAGGAAACTTGTGATATTAAAATGCAAGAACCCATAATATTTTCCAACTCGATTTTCTCGAAAATGAAGTGTCAAATGATAAAAATTGATTTCATATTCTCAATTTATTTTCTCATGTAGAATCATACTGGGATACTCTGTAGATATAAATAAAATAACATAATATCGGTTCATTTGCGCGATCTAGTTGCTTTGAGACTTGCGTTCCTCGTTACGATGAGCACTATACGATGCAATGAAAAAAGTGTTAACCTTGAAAATCAAGGTCAAAGGCATTGCACAAAAGTCCTTACACGGACTATTTTTGTAAATCTCCACCGATCCAGAGGTATGCTGAAATAAGGGAAAAAATTGAGAATCTTTCAAAGAAAATACTGTATTATTTTCTAACAAATAAAATATGTTATTTTCAAAAGTGCGCTTATGATTTCAAATAAAATAGATTATTATTTACTATTTGGAATAGTATTTTACTCCGCTCTGCTTTATAACTCCCTTTTTCCCCGAATTTTTCAATAAACGTATGTACGAGTCGATATGGGACGAATGTACGGAAGAACAATCAAAATAAAATAATAGCGATGCGGAAGGTTATTGACGCCAGAGCTGGGTAAAATTTTGGAGAAAAAATGTTTCAGATACTATTTTAAATAATTGTCGTTTTACAATTCAAATAAAATACTATTTTAAAGAAACGATAAAATTTCTGTAAATAGAATAGACTATTTGCTATTTGAAATAGTATTTTACCCAGCTCTGCTATAACTCCTTTTCTCCCCGAATTTCTCAATAAACGAATGTACAAATCGATGGTTCATATTAGTTATTTCGAATCAACGTGTCAATGTTAATTTATCAATAACGCGAACAATTAACTAAATATAAAATAGGGACAGAACCATCGAAATAGAATGAGCGGACGCGAAAAGGTTATTGACGCGCAATAGTTGGTAGTACTGCCGGATCGAGAATCTCGATCAACGAGAGAGAAGGAAGCATCCATCTCTACACATCCATCCATCCACCGTACGGAGCCCCGTTGCACGTCGGGAAACTGAACATGTACGTACGTCGTACCAGCGACGTAGAGCGTTGAATGTGTCGATTACGTTCGGGGTTGGCTTGCACTTTTCGCGGTTGTATGTGCGCGCAGCAACGTCGCGTGGTCAGCGATTGAGGTGCTCGCGAACCCTTCTAGTGTGTAGTGACTGGGTGATAAGAGGTGAGCCGAAAAGAGAAACTTGGTTCTTTTCCTGGGACGCTCGCCAATTCAGGAGGTGTACAAACTCTATCGCGGCGTCGCTCTAACAAACAGCCGGGAGAGCCCGCGACATTCACAATAGTGCATCTGTGTGTGAAAACACATCCAATCACGGAATTCGCGGGCTAAGATGCCCGACGTGGCTCCCGCGGACAACGTCGGCATCGAGACCAGGGTCAACGAAGCGGTGCACGACGAGTGGAGCGACGCTCGCTCCTGGTTTCCCGCGAATACACGTCCGATCCAATTTTCATGTCCACTCGCGTACATATGGGCGAAAAGTTCGTCGTATTTTGAAACGCCAAACAGTGCTCACGCTAATTGAACTGGATGTTTCGTGTGTGAATATTTTCGTTCAATTGTGGTAGCACGAATCGTTGCTACACTGTTCCAAAATAACAACGACGATTTTGTTAATATACTCTTTCATACTATTCACCTTTAACCAAGTATGTTGAACATTAAATATTAATGCAAATGTTTATGGTGCAATCAATAGATCTGGATGGACGTATAATTATTTAAAGCTCTGTAAATGTTTTCTTCGAAGGATTCAATAGTGACCGAATTGTCTTACGTATTTACAGATCAGAGAATTCTATATGAAGAGACTGAAAGTATTTTAACGTTCGATACACATATTTTAAGTTTGATAAGCCCTGAAATGAAGGAAACATAATCAAACGGCACCTGGAAGCTTAAACGAATCGGTAGTTTCTTTGGGAATTGCATTTGTTTTATATACAGCTTCTTATATGAACCATGTTTCTTTTCCAATAGCGTATAACTAATTGTTAAGACTATATTTTGATTGGTAGATTAAGTTTTTTTTATGGTTATACATATATATATATATAAATATAAATATATATATATATATATATATATATATATATATATATCGGAGCAGCTAATAGTAAAGGTGCTTGTCAAAATAACAAATGTAAAAAGGAATATAATAATTTTGAACTTAGATGCTGATATTGTGAAGGAGTAAAACTGAAAACCTCTTTAAGATGTGTGAACAAACAGAAATCAATTACTTGGACGGTGACATAGTGTGGGTAAAACTAGGAGCTTGTTGGTGGCCAGGACAAGTTACCGGGTTCCATAATTTACCTAAGGATATTCAAGATGAATTTCAAAAGAAGCCTTTAATAGCCGCTGTAAAGTTTTTTCAAGAAGACACCTAGTAAGCAATTTTGGTGTTAATATTGTTTCGTTAATCTCCATTTACCTGTTTATATTTACATTGTAGTTTCAGTTCATTGATATTTAAACATTTCCTATATCTACTCTGTATATTTACATAATTTATGTACTCAATTAATGTAGAATTTTTATTATTTTCAGTGAGTTTGTAAAAAACTATCAACAAATTTATAAATATAATTGTACACAGAAAGATGAGTTCATCAGAAAAGGACTTGGTATGTTTCTTTTAATTTTGTTTTGAGACAAATATTTCTTTTGCACGTTGACTGCCAAGCATAGTTTGTTGGTTTTGCCTCCAGCACTGGAGTGAAATTGCCCATGTTAGAATCACATTGTACATATAAATGTATATTTGAGTTTAGAATACTAAAAATAGAAATATTGGCATGTTTGCATGTACACTAATTATTTCAAAGCATTACTCTGATATTAATTGCATACACAAAATTATAAACGTCGTTACCACCACTACAACCACCACAGCATTGTTAGAAAATTCAGTACCAGTCAGTAGTGACCACCATGGCAGTCAGCGTGTTAACAGACTTATCAAATTCGACTATATATTATATAACATGACTGTTTGCAGATAAATATAGAAGCAAAAGCAAAGATGGTTCTCGGTATATGGACAAATTCCCTGGCGATGTTGAAATGGCTGAGAAGTTAACCGGAGGTGATCCAGACATACTGAACCATGATAAATTTTGTCCAGAGGAGAAGCCAAACATATCAGCTTTGTTTGGAGATAAAAAAGTTGCAAAGAAAAAAAAGGAACGAGAGGATACTCCTAGAAGAAGCGACTCCATGGAAGTTGCAAGGAAGATCACACATCCCCGATTTTTAAAAGAAAGCGATCATGAAGTTAGAATTCGTCAGCAGCCCAGCAGTTTACCATCAACACCAAATAATACCAGTTCTCCGCAATATCCTTGTCATTTGTGCAATTTCACTTCTTCTCGCGTTAATGTTATTATCTGTCATATAAAGAGTCATAGGTCTGGAAATTCGCCAATGTCAAAAACAAAAGTGAAAACTTATTCTCAGTATAGGGGCAGACATTCGGATGTAGATACTCCAAAAAGAAAGTATGTGAGAAAAGAGAAAAGTCAATCAAACAAAAGTAAAAGCAGTGGAGAATCAGGGAAAAGAAAACAAATTAAACAAAACGAAAAAGCTGCTAAAAAGAAGAAAACGGATCCAAAAATCCGTGATACCATATTGGCAGACTGGGAAGACGAATCTGATGAAGATGTTAATCTGAATCAGAGTAAACAATCTGATTCAATGCCTGTAAATAATTCACCAACGAGAAGTCATTTTGATCTTGACAAGTCAGAAGAATCTGATCAAAAGAATAATACGCTATCAGATCCTAATGAAATTATGGCAGAAACTGAAAAATTACTTAAAGAAACGGAAAAGTTGACATCAATTGATATAATGGAGCACTCTGAAACAAATAATACTAATATATCCAAAAATTTAAAATCAAATCTTTTCGATAAGCAATTAGATCAGGAGAAGGACAAAACACCTGATGTCGAGATCAACGAGTCTGCTAACAGATTGCAGAAAGGAAAAGAATCTTTGAATTCTGATAATGAAAGTAAATATAATACAGTTAACAAAGATGATAGGAAGTCATTATTATCTTGTTTCGATTTTCACGAAGAGGAACTATCTATACCGCCTGTAAGGAAAAAAGCACGTGCGTTTCACCAAAAGAAAGAAATTATAAAAGAGTTTGAAATGAGTCAGGCTTTAAAAACAGAACAGAAGAAAGAAGCAGAAAATAAAACTGCAGACGAGGACAATAATTTTAAGTCACATGAGAATGAAAAGATGGATGCACTGATGGCTTTAGGTGTAAAGGATTTAGAGAAATACGGAAAGAACAAAAAACCCGTAGAAGAAGACAAATCAGAGAACAATGAGGCTGTAAAACTATCCGAAAAATTGGAATCTGAAAAAATGTCGGCAGACGTACAGAAATCTGATACTAGTGACTGCAATAAAGAGTTAAAGGCCGTAGAAATATTTGAGGCTGAAAAGTCCGAGGATGAAAGTAAAACTATTATGACCTCTCCAAATACTGAAACACAAGTTCCTAAAACAAATACCGAGGTAGAACTATCGGAAGATAAAAAATTAAATGTGCAAAGTGAAGCAAGCGTTGATAAACTAACGGAACATAAAAGTATAGATATTGATAATGAAAATACAGGTAGTATGGAGCAACCTTCGAAAGAAATAGATGAAATTTCTTCAGAGCGATTTACAACAGAAACAGAGGACGAAACGGTTTCTGAATCCGCTGATACGCTTCCCGACCAAAGCGAAAATTCTGATGCAGACATGCTGGATCAAGATCAAGGACCCAACCTCGACAGTGCGAATACTCTACTAAACAACGATCAATTAAACGTCACTCCACATTCTAGAAAGCGTAGAGGCAGACCAAGGATGTCGGAATTCTTACACAGTACCAGTGGCAACACTAGTGGGAACGAAAGCCCAAGGATAAAGGATAATAAGGGCAGCCAAAAGATTGTGGAAAAATTTGAAATCGAAAGGAGAACTTCAGAGTCTGATAGCGAACGGTCATACAGTGGGAGAAAACGAAAACCGAATAGAAAATATTTAGAATCTGACATATATGTGCAGGATTTAGATCAAAGAATATATAAGACTGATGAAAGCCAATCTGAAAATGAAGAGAAGAAATGTTTTGAAAAAGTGAAAGGTAGAACAAAGAGAAATAAAAAGTTGTCCACAATTGACAAGAAAACAAGCGAGAAAATTGAGCTTAAAGAACAAAAAGAATTGGAGATCTCTTGCAGTGTGTCGAATGTATCAGAGAATAATGTTAATTCTTCCGGCATCGAATTACAAGGTAATGTAACAGAAAGCGATACACATAATGACGAAATTGTTATGGAAGTAGACACGAAAGACAGTAACAGTCAAACTTCCAATGAAGTTCATGAAAAAATGAAGATATCTTTAGAAGAAAAAGACACATCTGCCTTTTCCGAAGATATAAAATCTCAGGAAGTAGAAAATGCTACAGAAACTAAGGACACGTTACTTGAACCTGAGAAAGTAAAAGATGTTACAATGGAAACTGAGAATTTATTAAGCTCGAGCGATGTTCAGACAGAAAATTTGAAAAATCTAAATGTAGAATCTTGTAGTACAATCCGCCCGGTAATTTCAACAGAGAAAGAAATTTCTCCTCCACAAACAGATATTTTAAAGACTGTCGATATGCTACCACCGAAAAAGTCACAAATTAAAAAGTTCGAGTTATCACAAATTGATTTTTTTGACTCGGGTGCCTCTGTTAATAAATCTACTATAGAACCTGAATTAGATAGTGGACAGGAAAAACTAAAACATGTAGAAGTGGTTAAGAATGAGACAGACGCAGATGAAACACATTCTTTGGAAGAGAAGGAAGACGTTTTTTCTGAGAAACTTGACTCGGATACAAAGAATGAGGACACTATGAAAGAGGAATCAAAAGAAAAGTCAAAAATACAAGCTTTCGAAGAAGCTTTACCAACAGATGAGGAAGTTCATCCAACCGAAATGGAAACCTCTGACATCCAAAAACAAGAGTTAAAGTTAGAAAGCTCGGAACAAGTATCAAAAGATGTGACAAGCGAGCAGCAACCTCATAAAAAATCGTCCATGCAAACAAGGTACAAAGGAAAGTTTACCCCAGAGACTGGTGCTAAATCGAAGAAAGATAAAGAACCATTTGTTGAAGACAAGTCATCGCATACATTTCAAGAAGCTTTCCTCAAAACTTTGCACATAGACAAGAAAAAAGGAGGAGTAGATGACTCTGACACGACTTTGAAGGGAAAGAAAGGTAAAAAATCAATGAAGAAGAAAACTGAAGAAGACGTGGATGCTGCAAACACTTCTGCTGAAACAATTGAAGATGTGAAAACTAATGAAGAATCGCCCAAGAAAGTAGAGAATTTGTCCAGCGTTCAAGCTGAAAGAGATAATTCGCAGGTCACAGTAGTGAGCAATTTTGAAGGTGTGGAAGTAATAGTTGATCAGAACCTAGAAATTGATGCAAAAGTCGATGATACTGTGTCCCAAAATGTGGATCAACATGCATCATCATCATCATCATCATCGTCGTCAAGCGAACTTGACAATACGTCTAAGTCAGTAGCACGATCACCTTCTACCGAAGACGCTTCGAAATCTGTTAGCATAGACATACAAAAAACGGATGAATCTTCGAGAATATCAACATCTACACCGTCACCGTCGTCCGACGTTGTGGTACCGGTAAAGAAACGCGAGATGCCTCGAATAATTAAAAACGTTACGTTAACCGAGCCCATGCAGATTTTAAAATCAAAATTATTGGATAAGTTTCCTCAGAAAGGGACTAAACATAAACTAGAAGCAGAAAGTCCAAAAAGGTCGGATCAGAAAGGAGGTCCAAAGGCGAAAATAATGAAAATTGAATCTCTAGCGTCGAACACAAAAGTAAAAACTGGTTCGAAAGTAACATCCCACATGTCATTGACTAAAAAGCTGCAAGTGTTAAAAGCTGAAGAAGCAGAAACTGCTGCGATGATGGAGGCGCAAAACGAACAGTTGAATTTGAAATCTACAAAAGCTTCTACCGCAGCAGCTGGAACTGAAAAATTCATTCAGCAAAGCTCTCAAAGTTTGGCGGATATGGAATTAGATATCAACTCAATGCCATTTGTTCTTAGCGAAGATGTTTTAACACCGGAAAGCATTGAACAAATGCCGGTCGTTATATCCTCTATCATACCCGCATCTAGTACGATACCGGCGACACTGTCATTTACCCCTACTACTCAGATAATGTCGCCTACTCAAACTCAATACAAATTGAGCGAAAATACGACCGAAGTGTCGCCTACGAAGAAAAAGAGTGGTACTCCTGCAATTTTGAAGAACAAAAGTAAAGCTAAACCTACGATTACTAGTATAAAAACAATAGTACCTCCATTAACTGGCGGAGTAAAAGGTATTAAATTCCAAAGTGCCCCAGCCACAAGCAAAGTTCCCCCTCTTTTAACACAAAAGGGTACGCCAGGTAAATATGTAGTGGTACAGACTTCTGCAGGACAACAGCTACGTTATAGTGTTCAAGGTAAACCTAGCACCCAACAAAAAATAGCTATACCGACCGGTAAAGCTGCTGGGAATACCCAAGTAGTTCAACAGGGTGGGAAAGTAGTCATTTTGACATCGGCGCAGTCTGGACAAGCGAAAATGTTACCTTTAAATATCACTAAAACTTTAGGTAGCAAGGTACAGAGAATTATGACCAGTAAAGGGCAAGTACTTTGTCCTATCAGTCCACAGGGTATTATAAATTCAAAAACGGTGATTGCTCCGAAAAGTGATGGTGTGTCTCCGGCGACTTCGAAACTTCCTGCGGGCCATAAAATTATTAATACACAAGGTATAATAACATCAAAAGGTATGCTGACTCCGATTTCTGGAACAATTGGTAAGACAGCTCTTCTGGGAACATTATCTCAAGGGATTCTTACAAAAGGTGGAATTTATACACCGATAAGTGCTTCTACTCTAGGTGGGAAAACGATTATTGGATCAAAAACTTTAGTCACGAAAGGTGCGACCATTTTGTCCTCACAGAACTTGGGTACTTCTAAAGCTATTTTAACCCCAATATCTCAAGCTATTAGTGGGAAAACGATTTTAACTCCTCAAGGTATTACTTCAAAAGCTACAGTTTTGACACCAATTACAGGACAACAAGTGAAAGCAATTGCAGCAAAAAGTCCATCTAAGGGCGGCAAAGTACAGTATCAGTCTGTACAACAAAAAGTGCAATTACCTATGCTACAAAAATCCCAAAAGGTTGCAATGTCATCGTCGCAAGGAAGATCCGGGCAGTTGAAAGGTGTGGCAAACACGGTTGTATTGCAGAATACTGTCTCTACACAGAAGTCTGGTGGGCAGGGGAAAAGAATAATTAAACAAATGATGGTGCAAGGTTCTCCGATTAAAAATATTACAACTCAAAGCGGTAGCCAACAAACGATGAGTATGAGTTCGCAGGTGCAAAAAGAGAAAGCTATACCTGCGTCTGCAATACAAAAGGTTATTGTTCCGCGTGGCAGCCGGCAGTCAAAGACTCAACGAAAGATCGTCGTTCAGAAAGTACAAGAACCAGCAATCACAGCTGTACAGAACATTCAGGCGAAACAAACTGTTTCTGGACCACTAGCAAGTGTGCCTAGTACGTCTAAGATTACGCAACAAAAACATTCTGTTACACCTACGAAATCTGGTATGAAAGGTCATGCAGTAGGTAAAAGCACGCAGCAACAGAAGAATTTGTTGAACATAGCAATGAATTCAGCAGCTGCAACTAACGTGAGCACTAATCTTTCTGCTTCTTTGTCTTTTCCACCATTAGAACCCATTGAGCCCGAAAAGAAAATGAAAGTGGAAAGTATACCTTCCGAAACTGTACAAAAGGAACCTAAAGGAGATAAGTTCCGCATCGAGAAAGGTGGTGAGACAGCAGAAAAAGTAGATAATTCGAAAATAACTACACAGCCGCAAATAATGGCCTTACCAACAGAGAGCAGTGACGGAACGCAAACTTACGTTTTAGTGACCATCGACGAACAGGGACAGATACACCCGCTAGACAATAATGCCCTCATGTCGTTAGAGGGCACGACGCAAAATCCAGATGGCACAAGAACATTGTACATAGATCCTAGTTCGTTAGGAGAGGCAGGTACACTAGACAATATTGTTCTACAATTTGACAACGGTGTATTGCCAAATATACAGACTAGTTCTACAGAACCTACACAAACAATTATATCAGAAAGCTTCCCCACTTCGGAAGTGATACAAACATCGAATCAAGATATCCTAGCAGCTGCTCTGGCCAATACAGATTTCCAACAAGAAATCAGTTTGTCGGAAAATCCAGCTGGAAATGTGATGACTGCTGGCTTAACCCAAACGAGTTTGATAAATCAGACTATTTTACAGTCGACTATCATCCCCCCCACAGAACCGATTTCTTCTCCTTCTGTACTTGAGACATCGTTGACCTTAAATCAACCTATAATGACCCCGTTAGAGGTGCCTAGTAATTTACCCATACAGACAGAAACAGCACCGACTTCGACTGTAACAACCATACCATCTTCTCTTGAATTGCCGATTACGATAACTAATCCCAGCATTTCTTACATTTCAACGGGCGAAGCACAAATCCAAATTCCTGGTAATTCTATGCCAGATATCGGGGAGATCATGGACAGTTCGAACACAACCGAAATTTCAAGAACAGATGCTCCTGTAACTACTCAGTACCTAGTGTTACCGAATTTAGAAAGTAACATACCCGCAAAATCTCAGAAAAAACAAACCGATGCTACTTCGATGCCCAGTGTCTCATATTCAGTCTCGATACCAAATAGTATAGTTATACAAACTTCGCAAGTGCAAACTACTCCCTCGATGCCTATAATAGATGACACCTACACGGAAAACGTTCAGTTTACTTCCACCATAGAGCCATCGATAACAACAGAGCAGACTTTTGTAGATGTAGCAGTTTCGGAGATGCTTGTCTCAAAAGCTCCTACATCTACAGAATGTGTACAATCACAAGATATCACTGTAACATCAGAGATGAATATATCTCAAGAGGTCTCCGCGTCTTCTCAAGAACCCATTGTATCAACGAATGAGTCTGCTGTTTCAGAAGAAAGACAAAATACAGATGCACCTTTAGAAGAAGTGTATTCTTCTCGAGAAGTTTCTATAAAATCGGAAGAAATAATTTTACAGCCCCAAATTGATAAGGAAGAGAGTAGTTCTAATGTGGTTATGGATGATCAAAACGAAGAGATTAGTAACAATGATAATACAATGCATGTAGATATTTCAGAGCAGCCAGATGAATCTATTCAGACGAGTAATATGCCCGTAATGGATGAAACTGCTTTAGTCACATCTGAATCCAGTGTAAAAATGTCGCCTGTAGAGCGTACGAGCTTTGAAGTGACAGACTCGAATGAAATCGATGCGGGTGCGTCGCAAGAATCAGAAAATGTAAAGAAACTTAAAGAATTAACTTTCGATGAGCAATCTGACGATAAAGTTCATTCTCCTGTAGCACAGGAACAAGCACCAACATCTAACGAAGTGGAGGTTGCCCAAGAGACGGCACAAATTCTACCTGCAGAATCATTGAATCGTCTAGATGAACAAAGTATGGATATGGATGAAGCTATAGAATCGAAAATTTACGCTGCGAGTTCGGTAAAGGAACCAGAAGGCTGTCAAAGGGATGAGCCATCATCTCAAGGAGAACCAGACATAGTTCAAAGAAATTTGGACTTACAATTCGAGGAGACGAATTCCGAGACTAGTCATGAAACACCGTCACAGTCGTACGAACAGTTTGGTGTAGCAGTGACTACCGATTCTACTGATTTGCCTAGTCAATCTGCTACGAAATCCGAGAACTCGAGGGAGCCCTCGCAATCGATAACATATGAACCGATGGAAACGGATAAAGAAGCGATTGTTACAGAGCCACCAAGTCAGTCGTTTGAGCATTCAAAGATGAACGAGGCTTCTCAATCGTATGAAACTTCTGCGGAAGAAAGCACGAATGCGCCTACTCAATCCTTTAATGAACTCATGCAAAGTCAAGAGGAGAGAACGACTATGGATGAGGGAATAGATGATCAAACGTTCCCAACGCAAAGCTACGATGTAGGAAAAGCAGAAAATATTTCAGAGAATTTGGAAACCGATACGGAAATTAGTCAGGAAGGAAACATGCCGTCTCAGTCTAATGATATCGGTGCTGATGGTATCGGTACGTCTTCAGTCTCTACGAATAATTCAGGGCTGAACGAGGACGAAACCGCGAGTTCATCCTATGTGCCGGAAACTCCTGAGAATCAGGAAAGAGACCCAGATCAAGAAAGTGCAATAAGTACATCGTCCTGTGAGATTCCACCTTGTGCAGAATTAAACATTGCGTCATCAAGTGCAGAGCATACAATTATCCATGACAATGGAGTACCTGAAATACCGACATCATCGTACAATTTAAACCCAGACATTACATCGACTCATGTGGATTCTGTGCCGACCTCTAGCTACGAAGAGCAGAATGTTTCAACGTCTTATGAGCCGATCTCAATGCCCGGCCTAGAAGAGACTCCTTCTCAGAACTTTGTCACTGAGAGTACAGATCACAGAAACGAACCTTCTAGTTATTATGCTCACCATCAAGAAGTAACAGCGAGTTATTACGAACCAGTTGGCCAAGAAACAAATTCTAGGCTGGACGAAGATCCACAAGAAGAGGTCACACCCAGTTATTATGAGAATAACCCTCAGGAAGCCAGTCAAAGCTACTTTAACCCAGAGGAAGCTACACCGAGTTACTCCAGTCATAACGTTTCTCCTAGTTACTATGATCACAGACCAGAGAGCGAAGCCAGTCAGAGCTACTATTCTGCAGATGATATAGAAAAAAGTGAACAATCATCCTCACAGAACATAGAGGCATCTCAAAGCTTTTATCAGGAACAGTCAGGCGAATTAAAATTAAGACAACAAGGAGAAGCTACCCCAACTTATACCGAAAGATATCCAGTTGATTACACATTGGAGAATTCCCCCATAGAAAGGCACGATCTTGTAGAAAGTTCTGTACCAGCCACCAGGCCTACAGAGAGGTAATACATTATGATGGGTAATAGCATTATGCTATGAGAACAGTCTCTGTTTTTGTAGACTATTGGACATTGCAGCCATTGATAGATAAACTCGAGTCTATTTTCAAATGTAAATATAATATTAAGACGATAAGTGACTAAATGTAAGGTTATAATTAGACTCTTATTATAATTTATAACTATTAAATAAATATATATATATATATATATATACATGCCAACACAATATGTGTATGTGTATATACACATATATATATACATATATATATCGTCAACGGATTTAATCCGTATATAGAATTAGATATGTAAGCATATGTAAGCAATTGTAATTAACAAGAAGTGATATGGTTTCATTGAAAAAACACTACGATCTTATTATTATTTGATATATTGAGGTATTGTTGATACTTCGGTACAATGTACCTATAATAACTTCTCTTTTTCACTCACTCACTCTCTCTCTTTCTTTTTCACTCACTCACTTTCTCTCTCTCTCTCTCTCTCTCTCTCTCTCTCTCTCTCTCTCTCTCTCTACCTATCTTCTATCTATCTATCTATCTCACATACACACACACAGATATGTTAATACTTTGGCATATGACAAATTTCTTACTATTATACGTTTTTAAATCCCATATGCATGCAATGTGTATATTGTAAAGTTTCGCTGTGGATCATTGGAGTAGTAGTAAAATCTATTGATCGCTCGTTTTGGATTATGTAATTGTTGCAACGAAAATACCATTCGCTCTATTAATAATTCGTTTTGCAATTACGTCGAACGAGTTGAGGCGAAAATGATTGTAGAATATTTATACATTGTCACGATTTTTTATTACAAAAAAGTAATCAAAATTACTGCTACTCCATATTCATCCATCAACTCCATAGAGTTGAATTTTAATAAACAATCTTTTTTGTCTAATGCCCACAAACCGGGCTCGAGTGATTGTATAAAAACATAAATGCACAATATATCTCCAATAAAGTACCAATAATGTACGCCCTAAAATATTTGTAAAATACACAAGTAAAGACTTTTTGGGCTATCATTCGAAGACTTAATTTGTCATATAAGTTCTTCACCATCCGTTCTTTTCGCTCAATAAACTGCCTGCTGATAGAAATTTTTAATGTTGTAAGTAATCACAGGTGCATATGATTGAGCGGATCCAAGGATCGTGTTATTAGACATACAGTGTTTACTTTGTAGGTACTAGTTTACATTTATGAAAAACAAACAAGCCTATTATTTCATCTATAATGATGTGTAATCTGTGTGTTGATGCAATGTAAAGGATAAAAGGGTTTTAACATGAAAATCTGTCATGTTTGATTCGAATTCATGCTTTTAAGAAACGATGATTTAAATTGAAATATTCGGATAATCGTTCTTAGAAACGAATCATCGATTATATCAAAAGGCAATTATATTTCTGTAATATATTTAAATTAATCAGAATTATTGCATAAATTATTTATGAATGAATTAGTCCGGTACACCGGTGAAATGTATATTTTAACAAATGTTTCTTGATGTAGATTGAAGCATATCATTTGTCAAAATAATTTATGGATCTCAAACAAGACAGATTTACCATTGTATCCTAATAGAAATGATTATATTATATTCTTTATAAACTCATGTTATCAAAAATAAATTTGTTTTTATTTCCCGTGGCGTTTTCAATTATGGTCACGTATGTATATATATTATATTATTGTCAAGAAAAAATATATTAATTAAAAGTTACATTAATGTTTTGCGAAAATGAGACACAAACTTCATAGAATGTTTTTGAGTAAACGTAGAAAAAAAATCAATTCTGCAAAAAATGGACTGAATTGTTAATATTAATCATCCTTTGAATAATTGGGGTTTTTGTATATTTGTGCATGTATAAATGTATGTACACATATATGTACCTGCATAAATATACGTGATTATATATCTTCCACTTAAAGAAGTTACATAAAAAATTTTTCTGTACCTATGAATAGTATATTATAATTCGAGATGGGAAAATTAGAGTTAAATTTTCTATTCAAAATTCTGAAACAATCGTCAGGTGGGACATATATAAGCAATATAAAATATATTGCTTCATTGAAGTAATAAAATGTAAGTGGCATAAAGTGATACTATAAATAAAATAGCATTGCTGCGTTCATATATCAATAACAATTTGATATTTTCATCACTAACAATAACTAGCTTTTTATTTCTACAGTGTGCACGACATACAAAACTGTAACTAAGAGATAAAATAAATATATGAATATTTACGTAACAGATTATATGTATAATGAATATGTTCTTGGTGGTATTTAATAATATCCCGTTACTGTTAACTTTATTTGAAAAAAAACGTTATTTAATCTTAATCTTAATCTTACTTAATAATTGTATTCAATATTTCTTGTGAAGTATAATTTCAGTAAAATCTTTAAAAAAATATCAAAAACTTCAAAATTCAACCATTTTATCAATATCTAGAATATACGACATTAACTTTTAAAAAATACTTTATAAGCAGTTTATAAATATGTAAGAAGTATGATCCAACTATTTGTTATTATCAAAGATTTATTACTTAATCCCAAAATACAACAAATTATATTAGATTTATATATACAATATATTATACTTGTAATAGAAAGGAACACAGTCTTTGTGATCGTTATGACGATTGATTTAAATTTATTTTCTCCAGTACTGTGCGAACTTGTGTAATTGTTCCACTAAAGCTGCCATTACAGCTGTTACCGACAAGTCCAAAAGATTCTGCACATAATGCACTGCTTCTTCATCACTCAAGTCCAAACGCAATTTATCTTGAACTTTTTTCACAGCTTTGTCTGGCTCTAACGCTATGTCTGGTACACTAGCGTCGACCATTAACGAAAATAGATTCAATATCAAATTTGCGTGCCTGCGCAAATGCAAAAACGCAGTGTAACACTGTTTTCGAAATTCATGATAATATTCTGATCCTACACCTCCCATTGCTTCGACCATTTCTTTGCTTAGTTTCATTGGTGGTGGTAAAGGTTTTGGATCTCTACCCAAGATATAACCAAAATCTATATGAAAAAGTTTTCCTGTAACATAAATATCGGTTCAGTTATTCATAATCATAATAGCTTTTGTATTTTATAATTTAAAAGAGTTTACCTGACGTTGTCAAAAGCAAATTGTCTAAATGTCGATCACCAACACCAAGCACGTATGTAATAATGCAATAGCCAGCTAAAATATAAGTTTTTCTGTAGCTTGTGTTAATCACAGCAACGTAAACAATTTTCTAAAAATATATAGTTACCACAACTTCGCACGTAAGTATCCATGACTTCAGGTACAACGCCATAAGGCCCTGTTTCAGAAGGATGATGTTTTCGAAAAAAGCTTAATATAGAACCTTCGCTAGCTAAAACTTCTGCAACTGTTGTAGATTCGATAAATTGTAAAAACCCATGTCTAGTACTTGTTGAAAGTACCCTAGAAATAAATTAATTTTCACTTTAAATAACAATGCAACCTAAACGGGTCAAAAGGTATTTACCTGTATGGTGTAAGTTTTAAATCTAAATTTTCTCTCCTTAATAATTTATCCATAAGTGCTATTGTTTGTAAGATTAATTGATCTTGCCGTAGATCATCACCATGTTTAAAAATTGCAATGTATTCGCTATTGTCTGTTGTCAAAAAAGTTAATTTTGATGGCATAAGTGCTGATTTGAAAAGACTCGCTCTAAAAAAAGATAAAATCAATTATTAAAAAAATGAATACTTTCTAAAGTATATTACGGTAAATTACGGTACTTTTCCGGGATGATGCCTTTAATACAAAGTTCTGGATCCAAAGGAAAAGGTATTGGTTCAAAATTGGAAAAATTAATTTTGAATGCTGGATCAGGATCAGCTAACAGTGCCCTAAGTCTGTCGGTCTTCTTCTTACGGTTTCCGCTTTCCCTTTCAACTGCTTTCACAAGTGCAACTAATTGGTCGATGAATATTTTCTGACGTAAAAGAAACGCTCTCCTTTTTTGCCAAATAGCATTCCCTTGAGCTAGCATCGTCGAAAACATTGCCATTACAGTAATGTACATTTCTTTAACGCGCGTATCTTGTTTCGCACTTATGGCTGGGTCATTTTGATCTTCACACTCGATTGAAAGATACCAGTAAAAATAATTCGCCAATGTCGTATTCTGACATGCACGAGTAATCAGAAAAGATGCTAAATCCATATGGGAGTCTTGATTTGATGAGAATTTTCCATTCTCTGATTCACTGGACTGTAAATTATGCATACTATTTGTAATAAATTAGAAATTCGATTTCTACTTCATCACAATTCGTAGCCCCCACAAACCACGAGAATACTTACATTTATTGAAGGTGTAGAAGAATCATTAAATTGTGCATCTCTATCTAGTTTCTCAATTTTTTCAGATTCTTTTTCTTTCATTAAAGTTTGATGTGCTGTTTTAATACTTTCGAAATCTTCGTACTTTAAAGCTTGTACCAATTGCAATAAGTATAACATTAAGTCATCATCGGGGGCTTGATTCAATCGAGCTATAGCGTATCTTCTGACAGCTGGATGAGTGAACGCTGGTCCAAGCAATTCTAACGCATCTTCCGGATCCGGTGGAGCCCATAATGCTAACATTTCTAAAGCTTGACGTTCTTCGCAGCCAACTTTCCAATTCACGCATTTAACAAACTTTGTTAAAGCTTTGTTTTGACTGGATAAATAAAACCTGTATTTCCAAATTAGATCTTGTTCCTCGGTAGAGAGAGCTGTTGTCGGAGGATAACTTAATATTATATTCAAAGCATCACGTACACTTGAAGTTGGTTTCAACTCTCTGGTATGGCCTCCACTGCGTAAACTACGGGCCAGTTTATGGTGTTTTGCTTCCACAAGATTTTCCTAATATTGATAATATACTTGATAATAAAAGTTAATACATTTACTAAGAAATATGTTTGAAAATTTGAAACTATTTTCATATAAAAAAGTATTAGTCAGACTTACTTGTAAAATCTCATAATCTGGAAGAGTTACAACATCCGGTTGTGCTCTATGTTGTACAACTTCATCACCATCTTTCTCATAATATACTATAGAGTACTGAAGTGAAAACTTTAATTTTAAAAACTGAACTTTAATTTTAAAATTAATCAATTTATGAAACATTAAGTTTTCTTTACCGGTATACTATCCATAGTCGCTTCTGGAAACTCAATCATTAAATACAGATATTCAGAAGCTCTCTTCTCTCGTTCATTGATCAATTCAATTTCTCTGAATGTTAATCTATCTAGCCAATCGACTTTGTTCATTTGTCCATTTCTATGTTTCTTCACAAGTTTTGCTAATCGTTGCATCTGTTCTTTCCCATGATCCTTAGTCTTTCCTGGAGTACTTGTAGGTACACTACCATCTGCTTCTACTCCAGGCCATACTCTGAGGTCTAACATTCCTTGGCGAAAAACTCCATGTTTTCCAAATAAAGATATTGTAGTACCACCCACAGGTAGTTCTCTTCCAGGTCCAGCACAATCATAAAGGCTTATACATAACTGAGCATCTCTTGGTAGATCAGAATAAGAAATAGATAATGTCACCCATTGGTTCCAACTATAATGCAATTAACAAATAAATAGAATCTTCCAATGTAACATATATGGTAAATATTGATAATATAGAACACCTGATTCCAAAAGTTTGCAAAAGTAGAGGAATTTTTTTCTGTTAATGAAACCTACGGTGACGAACCTATAAAAAGGGAAATGTAAAGTTGTCGATTTACTTTCGTATTATAATAAAAATTTTAATTGGAATCGATTTTTCAGAGAAACTACGTTAAACTACATTTGTTAATTTTTCTAAATTGTATGTTTATTCGTTTTGATATACAGCTGCATGCGTGTATACAAAAGTGATGAGTGTTTTTTTTGTAAACATATAAATTCTATTTGACAATTTCCTACAGATTTCGTTCCATTCGTAATAAAAAAATTTCCTGTCGCGTAGTCAGAGTAATGTACTTTTCACGATCCATTTCATTACATAATATTTTTAATTTTGCTATTTACATACAAAAACCAATCTATGAAGCACAGCACTATACACATATACATGTAGTCAACTCGCTAAGACGTAAATCTTTCTAATGTTGGAAGCAAATTAAATTGGCTCAATACTGCTTCCTTTTTTACATGCTTATGGAAAACACTTACAATTTCTGTATATTTGGATATACATATGAAACTGTATATAAAAATGAATAAAAATTATGAAATTTAGGAAGCCTAATGTAGTGTAACATAGTATCTATGAAAAATCAATTCAAATTCAAATTTGTACTATTACATTAAAATAAATCAACAATTTCCCATTTCCTCATTTATATTCTTCCCACTATATGCGAAGAGATGAAGAAACAAATACATAATTACACTTGCATTATCTTTAGAGTTCAATATTAAATTACATAAAGACAGAATTATACATACTTCCAACGTGAAGTAAAATGCTTATAGGATGTATGGACAGGTAAAGCAAGAGGTCTGCCACCAGCCCAAACCTGCAGAGAAGCAGCTAAGTCTCCTCGTCCACCATTAACACCATACAGACCAGAATACTTTAATAGAGGGTCTATAAGTAACTTGTCATATTCTGGCCTCTGCCTTTTGCCTTCTAACGTCCCTCTGAAAATGTATTTAACGCATTAAGATCATTTACATTAAGAAGTGTCTCTAAATTCTTTGTAGAGCTATGTTTTTGGTGATTAAAATTTTAAGTTACTATTGGACACTTGGATTACATGTTGTAATCCGATCATCTCATATTCTGTTTTAATATACTGTTAATGGTCCACTTGTTTTGATTAGGAAAATATTTCACAATGACCTCATTATAGTAACCTGATACCAGTTGACACTGACGTTAAATGTATTCAACACACAATTGAATCTTACATTTTAATTTGTATCTTCGTGTCTAAAGATGAACTGTACACGTAGAAAAACTTATCGTTAATATCATCCATGATAATATAATTTATGAAATTCTACGCTGATCGCGTTTCACTAATTTACATTTAACATTATTCCACCGCGTCTATCGTAGTTACGTATTTACATACATAGCTGTGCAAACAACGCGAAAACATTTTAATAGACAGATGGGTATTGTGGAAAAATTATCACATCGTGATCATGACATTTATGACGTTCTCGATAACATTACAGACGAGGGGAGGGACAGAAGTAGATCAATCACCATGTGGGCACGTGGTGGACCATTGATAGGTGGGCACAGACGAGGGCACAAACAAGATATAGACAGAGGGGTCCCCTCTGGTGGTACTACCTGGTACTATATAGAAAGGATATCCTCTCTGGTACTACATAAGAAAACAACCAATGAGAAATCAAAACTGAACGTGCAGCTATTTTATTTACATAATAGAACGAGTACTATATGTCTCAAAATTATTAAAACCTTAAAATAATTATTAAAATAACAAAAATAAATAAATATAATGAAATCGTATTGATTGAGAAAATATAAAGGGAGAAAAGAAAATGAGAATCTTGACAGTATGGCGCTACTTGTACTAATGCACAAATATGATTGGTGATTTCAAACTAGATACACAATTTTCCTATCTACAAACACATAACTAACCTTTGCTTAGTAGCAGCGACAACGTTTCACTTTCCTTTCCGGTTTCAGTCGGGCAACGAGTAGGTTCTTTTCTGCAGACACTCGTGGTGTATACACATTAAGAATGTCGTGAGTATCGAATCTTTCTATATCTTAACAATCTAACATTATAATTCATTTTCGTTAATCAGAAAATTTATTTCAATCTATATTGTAAACGTAATCGGTAATATTTATTAGAAATTAATTGGTTCCTAACTTTTAAATATTAATAACATATTCTTGTATTTTGTACCTTTTCGTGATCACACGTTCTCTATTTTCGTATTAATATTTTATTATTATCATTTATCATATCGCCTTGCCTCATAATACATAGTTATATGTAACCTTCTGCTAACTAAATAAACTATAAACTATCCACTAGTTTTAAACAAAACTTAACGTAAAAAGATATTCGGGAGTTCATATGTTGATGTGTTATTTCTCAGTCTTGCCCTTCCTTTTCTTTAGAATACTTACAATGATCTCGGTTCTTGCTCAATATTCTCTTAAAAATTCCTCCATTTCCATTTGTCCTTTTGTTTCTTGATATTCTCTTATAATGTGCCATATTGTTCATCTTTTATCTCATATCCTACACTTTTTTCTTCTTTTCTCTAGTGCTGGTTGTCTTTCATTTCATTACCGCATCTAAATCTGGCTGTCATTTTTCTTTCCTCATTTTTGTATAAATATAAAAAGATGTATAAGAAAGGAACGTGTATTGTGCATTAGAAACTCTACTAGATTAAGTCTAAATAGTATAACATTCATATGAAATATGACTTTGGTTAACCATGTGTATCCTGATTTCTAGGTCCAAAGTATCACGCGATACTCTCTATGAGTGTGTGAATACTGTAATTCAAACTTCTCAAGATAAAAAGAGGAAATTTTTGGAAACTGTTGAACTTCAAATTGGTTTGAAGAATTATGATCCACAAAAGGACAAACGTTTCTCAGGCACCGTCAAGTATGTTTCTACCTGACATTGAGGATTCTTTTCGGTTTAAAATGACGATTAGTAAATCACTTTTTCTTTATTTAAACTTAATACCCGAAAAGGCTGCCTCATGTACAGTCAGGGAGCTGGGTTTTTACCTAGCGGACCTTTACCCAGGGTCTTAAATAAATTGGGGAGGTTTTTTACCGTTACTTTAGTTACAGGATCATGAATCATGATCCTGCTGGTAAGTTAATACATAATTTGGTGATATTTCACTGACTCAAGTATATAAATCAATGTTCAATGATGGTAATTCATGTTGCATGTATTATCTGAATCAGTTATGTGGATCACTTAAATGTAACTGAGAGCATTGACTTTCATGGACACTTCCGTTTTTAACCTTCTCGATGTTGAAAAAGAAAGAACAATTAACACATGTTAAATTTTATTATTTAAATGTCCACAGTTTACTGTGAAATTCTTCTTTAGTTTCTTTTTAAAAATATTTCTTACCAGTATAGTATTATAATAAATAGTTTTATTAATTTATAATATTAATAGTATCTATTCTTACAGAAAAATATCATTATTTTGCTACATCAAGTTATTTAAAATTTATAAAAAAAAACTTACATTTGTGTTAAATTAAAATTTTTTTTTTATTACGGTACCACGTTTTAAACAAAAACATAGTTGTGTAGAAAATATAAAATTTGTAAATTGACCTTCCAATTTTTTTGTTAAAGGTTGAAGAATATCCCCAGACCAAAGATGCAAGTTTGTGTTTTGGGTGATCAACAACATTGTGACGAAGCTAAAGCTAATAATATTCCATACATGGATGCTGAAGCATTAAAGAAATTGAACAAAAATAAAAAGCTTGTAAAGAAACTAGGTAATTTTGTATTTCTATTTATATTAACTGAATATGAATATTCTAAGAATAGATGGAAATTTTCTACTGAATGATTCTTGTCTAGAGGATCATGCAGTTCATTACTATTCTTATCTTCCAAAAAGCACCATGGCTAGTTCATAATTTTGTAGCTATGGTTGTCAACGGAAGAAAATTAAATTCTTCACTTGGTGAGGGCGTCGTGTACTGTTGCTACGTACCTCAATCCGTGTCGAGACAATTTCAAGCTAAAATTCAGTGAATACTTATATTCATTATAAATTGATATTTATTAAATTTGTACTACTTTTATTGCAGCTAAAAAATATGATGCTTTTCTGGCCAGTGAATCTTTAATTAAGCAAATTCCTCGTATTCTTGGTCCTGGTCTTAACAAGGCCGGTAAATTCCCTGGTCTTCTTTCTCATCAAGAATCAATGGTGGGAAAAATTGATGAAGTTAAAGCTACGATCAAGTTCCAAATGAAAAAGGTATATATTGTAATTTTACAGATACTGTATGTTTTAATCGAACACTTTTAAACAATTGTAAACAATCTTTCTTTTACTTTAGTGTAATTCTAAAAATTTGTTTGTAGGTGTTGTGTTTGTCGGTTGCCGTAGGACACGTGGGAATGACACCAGATGAACTGGTACAAAATGTACATCTTTCGATTAACTTCTTGGTTTCATTGTTGAAGAAACATTGGCAAAATGTACGTTCTCTTCACATAAAGTCTTCCATGGGACCTCCTCAAAGACTATATTAATTTAATTAATATGAAAGTTTTTGAATTCTATTAAACAAATAAAACACGCAAAATGCATTACATTGTCTATTTATTATAGCAAATATCCTAATATTTTTAAATTATTGGAAAGAGATAATTGTATATATAGGTATTAGGCACTGTACATATTCACACTTATGACAAATGTTATTTTAAAAATACGAACATCTTATTGATAATAGAATGTTTTATTGTACATATTGTATATATTCCATTAACAAAAGTAATAAAATGAACATATTCAAAAGTCTGTTTGATAGAATTTTTATTTTGTATCATTTAATAATTACAGAAATTTATTTTAACATGCATGTGTATTTGAAAACAATACGGAAGAAACTTCCGAAATTTGTTCAGGAAGTCGACTGTAAAGGTTCTCGAATTGTGGGATTTACGCATACAAATTCTATTTTTGACTACCTTTGAGGGGACAATTTTAAACACTCCCCTTTCGAAGAGCACGTGGTCTCCAATTTCGCCTCATAAGCAGTTTCCGATACGGTCGTAGAAGTGAAAATATTCCTTTCATATTCTGTTTTACAATAAAACGCGACGCGATTTCGTTATCGCAAAATCCATTACAAAGTGTTGTTATATTATCAATGATCTGAATTCTGGATTGCGAAACGTGCACCACAGAAAAATTCTTATTTAATGTGCAAACAGGTAATATGTATATATAATGGGAAATATTGAATGTAGAAAAATTCTACTATTCTCTATAATATCATTTATCTATCTAGTTTGTATGCATAAATAATTTCAATTATGCACTATATTTACATTGTACAGTTTCAATGTCATCATTATTAAAGATATAAATCATGCGTGTAGTAAATTTATGCGATAACATCTACGTGTGTAATACAAATATGTTTATCAATTTTCTCAAGTTGTCTATGGTAACCGATTGTCGCGAAGATCTTATGAACAACGAGTGAAGAAATAAATTTAAAAATGATAAAAGATAGGAAAGCCGTGTGAAAACTATAAACAGTAAACATTATGGTCGTGTTTGGTTAATAAAGTAGTGCAAAGTGCACTCTCGAGTGTAACTATATACAATGAACTAAATATTCTTATCGGCGATATCAATGACCGGAGGGGGATAAATCTAAAGCTGTCAGTAAGTGCTATATAGTCAATGATTATCGGAGAAACAGTGAACGTATCACGTTTTAAAAATTGTCTTCTCTAACGTCGTAGAATATCGTCATGTGTTGGTGAACAAAAATGAACAAAAATAAACAATTATTTCTCTTCAGTGAAATTAGGTGATATTAGAGTATGGATATCAATCGTGCTTACGAAATCATCCGACGAACAAAAGCTTTCGTCTTTTTTGTGTCATACTTGTGATCTTTTGAATTGTGCGAATGACGTGAAACGACAGAAAGTCCTTATTAGTGTTGTCAGTTTTCAAATATTAATATTAAATGTGTTGCCTTATATAAATGGCACGACTGAATTTATTTAAATTTTGAACGATTTTTATTACAATGTATACTTTAATAAAGCAACGCGTATAATCATTTCCAGTGGAAGCGTCTTGATAACTTCAATAATTGTGAAAAAAAACATCTGAAACGGGTCATTTGATCTACAGTCGTAGGTTTAGTGTTAATTATACACGTAGCATTTTCCGTTTAATGGAGAAAATGTCATGAAATCGAAGGAGATAGAATGTATAGCTGCCTCGGAAAGTAAGTTAAAAATTTCGAATTTTTCTTATTACAATAAATTTTTAAATTTCAATTCAATCATTTAAAATTGTAGAAAGCATTAAAATACTTTCCATGGCGAATGTAATTTGTTCAACGATCCCCATCGAGATTTTATTTAGAATTTTTTAACTTCAAATTAGTACACAACTTCCAAAAGATATTCATATAGCTATTGAAGAAAATCGGAATTTCCATTTTTTGAAAGTACGATATGCGAATGTCTGATGAATCATGTTCAAATAAGCGGCAATAGTCCGATGCGAATATGATGGATTTATTATCTTTCATATATCATAATCTTCGTAATTTTCAAATATGATATACGTTAATGTAAAAATATTAACATTTTCATTTCGTATTTCAGTTTTCTAAGGAACATGATATTGAAAAAACAATTGCAATACTTCATTTGCGTCCTACAAATTTTGTACGTATTAGCCAAAAACAATACAATTGAATTAGAAGAATATGACACGACGGACAATGCAGTTCAACTTTCAGCGTTGAACTATGTAGAATACACGACGGCTTTTGAAAGTAACGATACATATGTGCAATCATCGAAGAACATCGAAGACTTCCTGTATGATACGACAGAGTTCGATCAAAGCGAGCACCTGTTGAATGATTACCTGAATAGCAACGGTGCTAACATATTAAGTCTCGATGTGCCGATTCTCGACTTCGATGAGAAATTTGAACCTTTGCTTAATTCGATAGACGAATTAAATGATAATGGAATCATTTCGTTGAACGATACAGAAAATGATAAAACAATGTACAATTCAGCAGGTTTGATCTTTTCGTTATAAAATTATAAAATATTTTCGTTAGTATAGCTGCGTCCATCAATATAATAGTCTGTTACACAATTCATATACATATATTACACTCAAAATATAAAATTAATAATTTTTCACATTTTCAGTCGTCATTTTTTTTATTTTATTGTATTGCCTTTCCATTCGTTTAGTAAAATTTGACTAGTTTTCAAAATTTAATAATAAATGTATTTTCTAACAAAACTAATTTTGGTTGAGGACCACCAGTGATTATTGAACATTGTGAAATAAATATAATGTTGTTCTATAACTTATGTAACTTATGTGTACACACAGTGTCATTTAGAAAATTTAATATTTCGAAAAGAGGTATTGTGTACACACCTTTTTGACCTTGAAATGACCTTGAGCGAGAATAATCTTGTTGGAGCGGATAAAATGTGGAAGTTTAAAACTTACGTGTTTCAGCAAAGATTACGCGTTGTTTACGGCGGGTCGACCTTTACATATCATAATAAATGTTCGAAATGTTGACCATCCTCATTTATGCAATATTGCAAGCTTGCATTAAATGATCTGTAGACATTGTCGATTTCCTGAGACGTAATTGAAGCACATGCTGCAGTAATTATTACGATTTGTAGAACTTACACTAGCGGTATTTTTAAATTGTTTTACCACAACGGAAAATGCGTGTAACGAAGGAAAAATACGATTCACAAATTTTTCACGATACAAATGTACTGCTTGCCTCAAAGATTGGTGGCTTTCGTCATAAGTGAAAACCATATCGATTCGTTCCTGTACAGTATAACGTATTGTTATCACTTACACGTTTCGATTTCGAATAATGCAGAAGGAACAACGTACTTACTCTAACGGATTAATGTTCTGTTAACGATCTCAATGATACATACTCTAACATAAGCATACGCTGTTTACTATGAAAAATATTTCGAACATTTATTATGATATGTAAAGGTCGACCCGCCGTAAACAACGCGTAATCTTTGCTGAAACACGTAAGTTTTAAACTTCCACATTTTATCCGCTCCAACAAGATTATTCTCGCTCAAGGTCATTTCAAGGTCAAAAAGGTGGTATCCACTAAATTCAGTTTTTTTATTGTCTATCATGCATTCGTAAAAAATATACTATTCCATTTAAAAAAACATCGGTGCCCTTGAAATTTCATTAAAAAACACGACATAACAAATTTTTTTCTTTACCATTATGTTTGCCCCCTGCAATAGTGTCACTCTGTCCTCTGAAGTTTTCTGATAGGACTGTAAATACGACAGATATTTAGGTGTTCCCATTTATGTGGGACACCCTGTATACTATATTATTGTTACACAAGCAAGAATACCAGCGATTGCTAAATTAAATGTTTTAAGCAATACATAACTAAGGCATAACAGGTGTCTAAAGAGAGTCTATGTATTTGCAGTTCCTACAACACAAATATTATCTATTCAAGACTTTTCTGCTTCCAAAAATGAAATCTTATTTTCTTGGAAAATAATGAAGAACAACAGTAATTGTATTCTAAATCATTTAAAGACTACATGTTGTTATGTAGCAACTAATGGTTATGGGTATGATATCATAAACGGAAGTGCAACAACATCTATAAATTCCAGTATTCAAGATGAATTTCTTATTATAAATTCAACAGTTGAAGGGATTAGTCCATATACAACATACTCATGTTCAGCATATGTTGTTAATGAAGCAGGAATGAGTGCATTCAGTGCCGAAATAAATATAACAACATTAGAAGATAGTAAGTACTTGAATGTGATGTAGTAACACTAGATTTACGGAGCACTAAAAGTGACTATTTTATAGTAGTTTATAAAAATAACAAGAATGCATCTATCCAAATTTTCATTAATTTTTTAAACAATATATATCCAAAGAAATAAAGTTGAATAATTTCTCATGAATACATCTTTACAATCTCAATAATCGTAAATAAAAATGTTAGAACCAGTCATTTTTATGAGTCCAGTAAGTCTAGTGTTAATACAAGTTCATATATACATGAATTTTAATTTAAATTTTTAAATGAATATTAATTAAATATTTTAGTAAAAATAAAGCAAGTACAAAAAACAAAACAATAATAGGAATAATCTACATTTTTACATATAATCATTCACATTTTAGTACCATCTATACCTGCACTTAATGTTACAAATGTAACGCATTCACAGTTTACAATTAAATGGGAATCACCAATATATTTACCAGGAAGTCTACAGGAATTTGAAATTACTCTTGAATGGGAAGAACGCTATGTAGTGCCAGATTGGTGTCAAAACTCACTAAAAAAAGTGAAAGAATTTCGTACTGGAGTTACACATACTTTGGAGTATGTAGAAGCAGTAGCGTATACAGATTATAAAGTAAAAATTAGGGCAAAGACAGATGCAGGTTGGGGAAATTACAGTGAATATTTAATGTTTCAAACTCTACCAAAAGGTATACATACTTGCATTGCACCATGTTACACATATTTAAAAAGTATCTAATTTTATTATGCTGGTGGTCTTTTAGTTTCAGATGTAGTATCAAACTTTTCATTATCACTTACCGATGATGAGAACAATTCAGATAGTTTGGAAACTATTTTAACATGGGGCTACCCATGTTCCTCAAATGGAAAAATAGAGTACTTTAATGTGTCTATATATGGGATTAGACGTAATCACTCACCTCATTCGTTCTCAATCAAAACATCCGTTCCAAATAATATTACAAGAAATGATATATTTTTTGTCAACTTAAAAGAATTGCAAGCAGAATACAATTATACCATAGAAATATCTGTTAAAGTGCAAGATGTTCAAAACTTAGGAATACCAGTAAGAAGTACTATTTTGTATCCAGCTGGTAGTATGTATCTATTTCTGAGCTTTTCAGTATAATATTTTTTACTACTTTTCATACATTTTTCATACTTCTTCAGTACCGTTTCAACCAGATGAAGAGTATATAAAATCTATAACTATAGACCCATCTAAAGCACGAAGATCTACAACATCAGCAACACTTTTGCTTCCATTATTCCCTGATGCAAATGGTGACATTCTATATTATTCTATTATAGTATCAAAAGTTGAACATAATATCGCATCAAATACTAGATACAATTTTGCAAAGTTTACATGGCCAAACATATCTTCTTGGGAAGAATCCATGCTAAAAGATTTTACAGTACCGTATCAAGCCACTAGAATGTGTTGGAATCCTTATCGTAGGTGATACATTTTCAGAATAAGTATATAATTTTATTTAAAAATACATATGCAATTGAATATTTGTTTTTCTGTAGCTAATTATGTTGCTGATTATGGTGACGTAAAAGCAGTGAAATATACAGTTGGCGAAGATACAAATTGCGAAGAAATTTCTTCTAACACCAATAAACGAGTTTACTGTAATGGACCTCTTAAACCAAATACATGGTATCATGTTAGAATGAGAGCGTTTAGTCATGGTGGTTATAGTGACTCTACTACATTTGTAATCAAAACAAGTATGTACTTTACCATAATACTTACTGTTTAAAATTTTTCTCGTTGATTAAATATTTTATTTAATTCCAGATGCTGAAGTAAATATCGGACTTGTTAGCGGAGTTGTTTTTGGTATTTTATTGTTAGGTATTTTAACAACGATGATGCTATTGGTACGCAAGTGTTCACCCCAAGAGTAAGTATAATGTTAATGTTGTTTACACTCGAATGTTTCTTATAACGACAAAATTTCAGAAGTAATATATTTATGCATGATTCAAAGTTATTATGGTTTTACATACGCTATATTCACTTTACTAAATATTATACTTTTTAGAAGATATTCTTTATTAGTTTATAAGGATACAGTTTTGGTATTAAATAAAATGTTACTAGAGGTGTATGTATACTGAAAGAAATCACTTGAACATTAGTGGGAAATAATCAATATTTCTCTTGTGACTCGGAAGAACACTATAGTTAGTAACATCAAGGTCATTTAATGCAGATGTCAACTACACATATTAAAATATACATTGCATTATGTTCAGTAGTCATCAAACTTACTTAGTCATGTAGCAAAACTTTTTTCATTGCAATTACTGTGTTCAATGTACGTGGTATTGTGAAGTGTTAAAACAGCAGACATTGTATCATAATGTTTATAGAAAAATATTAGCATACAATTGTACCCTTGAGTCTATAAGAAAATGAGTTTCCATTGTATCTTCTTACAAAGTTTGTATACTATTTCAATATTTAATTTGTACTTAAAATTTATTTGCAACAAATTGATTTATACTTCTCTTTATTGAATATGTAAATCTACAATATAATGTATTAGTGACCTTTTTGTTAATGTTTTTTCTAACAGACATTTAATAGGGACATGCTGATATAATTATATAATTGGTTTGATATTATTTATTTTTGTGTAGAATACTTCGAAGATTTCTGCATTCTAATATGTCCAGTTCACCAGTTCCTGTACCTTTTTCAAAGAAGAAATTTATAGCTCATTGTCAACAACTTATTGACAATCCAGGAAAATTGAGTAACGAATTTCAATTGCTTCAAACTCTTAGTTTGGATTTGCAGATGCCAACAAATAATGCCTGCTTACAAGCTAATAAAAAGAAAAACAGATACTCTGACATTCTGCCATGTATAAACTTATATTTATACGATTATGTTGCAACTAGGTTAAACATATATCATTCAAATTTATTTCATGTTTCTAGATGACTTTTCAAGAGTGAAATTACATGTAATTGATAATGATCCTAATACTGACTACATCAATGCATCTTTTATACGTGTAAGTAGATAAAAAGATTGACGCGCTACAGTAAATCCACTGGGCTTATACTTTATAGATAATAGTTTTAGGGTTATACAGGAGAAGATGAATACATAGCTTGTCAAGGACCAAAGGAAGAAACAACGTTTGATTTTTGGAGAATGGTGGAACAGTATAATATTAACATTATAGTTATGTTGACTCAATTAGTTGAAAAGGGCAAGGTAAGGTGAAAGTATTAATAATGTAGTAAAATATACATATTGCTCACGACAGCTAAAGTGGTGCTCGGAAGGAATGCGAAAGGAATTCGCAAATAAATCGACTGATTGGTCAGCCGCGTCATTGGTACAGTTGTCACAGGCTTCTCGCGATTCGTTGAAAATATTACCACTACTACTTCAAGTGTATCGCATCGTGTGTCTGTGAACTTCGCGCCTCTTGCATCTGTGCGTGTGAGGACCACTTTGACTGAGAGATGGTATATGGTCCCGATTTTCTAGCGCATGCGCGACGATTTTAGCGTCAGTAAAGTACGAAGTTGGGCTAAAATGGGGTACCTTAGTCACCCCGCATAGTTTCGCAAATTTTTTTTCGATTTTCAAATATGAATTGACAAGTAGCTCCTTTTCCAATACTAGTTGCCATTATGAAATCGAATATATTAACATTAACTTACCAAAATTTCGAAGTACGGTCGTCTCGTTGTGTCGTCTTGCACTCTTTTGTCCGGTTTCCCGCCAATAACAGTTCTCCCCTACTTTCCCCACAAACATAAGACATACGGTACGTTCCTGCATTTAGTCGCGCATGCGCGAAAAAACCGAGACCATATACCATCACTCAGTGACGCCAGAATCGTGGAACCGAGGAACTTACCCCTACCCCTCCGGTGGATCATCCGGCTGGACCCCCCACTCTGACGTACCATCTCAAGCATACCTCTAGTCTGTCCGTGTGAGCTGCCTATTCGACCAGTGATGCCAGAAATGTCCGTGGCTCCCTCTAGTCGATGTTGAGACGTTCCCCCACTTTGCTTCCACCAGCCACCGCACACGGACACGATGGGGGAGAGGTTCCTTGTGTGCGTAGCGACTAGTGGAAGCAAAGTGGGGGAACGTCTCAACATCGACTAGAGGGAGCCACGGACATTTCTGGCATCACTGGTCGAATAGGCAGCTCACACGGACAGACTAGAGGTATGCTTGTGTGTAGCGCGTGCGCAGTAAGAAACAACGTAAGGCGACGACGGTACGTCAGAGTGGGGGGTCCAGCCGGAGGATCCACCGGAGGGATAGGGGTAAGTTCCTCGGTTCCACGATTCTGGCATCACTGCCATCACTGCTTTGACTGACGTGAGCAATACTTACAGTTTGTACGAAGACGATATGATGGCACATAATTAAGAAAGTATAGATAGGGAGAAATTAACATTAAATACAGAAAAGTCGCAAAATTATGGTGTTTAAGACAGAAGGATGCAGGGTACGGAAAAGAAAATGCATTTGGAAGATAGCAGAGGTAGAGAAAGTAAAGGAATTCGCATATCTATGGGAAATAGGCATAAGGAAATTCAAGGATTACTTCAAAAGAAGGGTGTTTGTGTTTGATTATATTTGATAGTAGATATACTACCAAATATAAAGATTTGAAATACAACAGATTCAGATTAAGTATTTGAAGTGCTCCCTGAGATTAGACTACTACACATCTGGGTATATAGTATTACAGAAAACACAGAGGGAAAAGTTCCTAATAAAACCAGGGAAGAATGCTTTAAGGTACAGAGAATGCATTAGAAATGGAAAAGGAAGAATGTTAGTTAAGAGTGCTGGAAGAAAAAGAAAAGAAAACGAGGAAGACAAAAAATAGCAGAGAAAGAGAGGAATATTCATGGAGACATGGATACAGCCAGTTAGAGATAGAAAATCTAAGGAGGTAGCATGTAGATGTAATTCAAACTCTGACTGAAAAAGATAGAGAACAGCAGTATCAGGTGCAATGTAACAAAATTGAAAGTGCGAAATATAACTGGAGAAATATACATATAAGATCTGTAGGTATGGCAAAATATTTAGAAAAAGATAGGAAAGGGAACAACCAAAGGCTAATAACGAGAAGAAGATGTAGAAACATCGAAGAAGGAAACCGGCACTGGTTAGAAGAGGAAAAAAGAAAATGTATTATGTGTAATTGACGAATAGGTACAATAAAATATCTATTGAAAGACTGCTATAAACTAGAAGACATTGAGCTATAAGAGGAGAAAATAGTAGAAGGTAGAACAAAAGAGGTAGAGATAAACTGGTTGAGATTTATAGAAAATAAGCGTAAAAACATTAGGAATGAGCAATAAGACAAAGACAAACACAGAATATTCTACAGTCATAGTTCAAACTAAGTTGTAAATTAAGTCCATCCCTGGGTTATGAAACCGAAATAAATAAATATTTTACATACAGTTGGGGACAAAATTAAGTGGACACCTTTTGAAAACTATGAACTTTTTTAAAATTGGCTTGAATTTTCAAATTGTCGCAAATGGCTCGAGTTTTTCTGAGATGCTAGAAGGATTAGTTTGCTAGGTAATTTATAAAAACAATTAATTAAAAACTACCATTAGTCAAAATTACAAAGAAAAAAGTAATGGTCACTTTTTAACTTTTTTACCTATACCTATAATGAAAATTTAAAATCTGTCTTTTGTAGATCTAAGTACGATATACACATGCACAACATTTTCATCAAAGTCGATTAAGGTTGCTATGAGCAATAAATAATTAAAGATGGTAAAAATTGTGAGAAACTGCAATTTAGATCAATCGTACGTTTGAAATTCAAGATTCTTACATCTTCCAATGCTTGTAGCTTTTTCATCCGTCAACCGATTTAGCTTAAACTTTGTGCATGTAAATAACTTACTTAGTTCTATAAAAGGCATATTTTAAATGTTCATTATAGGCACAGGTAAAAGAAGTTAAAAATTCGGACCATCACTTTTTTTTCAAAATCCTGAGCAATAGCAATTTCAAAATAATGTTTTTACATATTGTGAATTAATTCTTCTAACATTAAAAAAAACAGTTGTTTGGTCCAATTTTAGAAAAATTACTAGTTTTTAAAGGGTATTTACTTAATTCTGTCCCTGACTGATGTATAAATAGGAAAGTAAAATAAATATTCTTTTACAGGAGAAATGTTATCAATATTTTCCTACAATCAAAGAAACTTTTAAATATGAAGATATGACTATAAAGTGTATAAGTGAATTAGATTATAGATCCTATACACAAAGAACATTGGTGTTGCAAAAGGTAACCATTTTATATTTCCTGCAATATATGTTTGTATTTTGAATTGTTTTGATCATAAATAATGTATTACAGGAAAATAAAAAACGGCATGTAATACACTTACATTTTAAAGATTGGCCAGATCATGATGTCCCAGAAGATTTTGATCCTATGATACATTTCTGCCAAGTTATACGTCGTAATCTTCTAGCTAATAAAGGATATATTGTCATTCATTGCAGGTAAAAATATTTAGAAAATTATACTATTAAAATTGTTTGAATTTCATAAACTTAAAATATTTTTCTATAGTGCAGGAATTGGTAGAACTGGTACTTTAATAGCAGTAGATATACTTTTGCAACATTTACGAGATAATAGAAAGTTAGATGTATTTGGAACTGTATACAGATTGCGACATCATAGACTAAACATGGTACAAAAAGAAGTAAGAACTCCAAAATATTATATTTCACGGTTGTATTTGTGTTGATTATATATTAATTACATCTGTTATCGTTTTTCAGAGTCAGTATGCTTATATATATAATTGTATAAAGCAAGTTTTAAAGAATCCATACTGTTTGAAATCTTGTAAGTTCGTCATATGAGATGGAATACATTTTTTACAGTTAAGTGTTGATTTTATAAAGGTAATATTTTTTACAGATAAGCCTCCACCTATGGATCCATTAAATGAAAATACATCTAGAAAGTCAAAAGTAAATCCAAATTCAAGATCAAGTCTAGTCAATAATATTGCGATATGTAATAATTTATTGTGAATAAGTTTTATTGAAATACTTATATCTATTTGTGTAATATTATCCTATTATATTTGTTTAGTATCACAGAATTAGAATATTTATTAATACATACCAGAATAATGTACAATATAGTTATGAACAAATCAACTCATTTGGACACTAAGAACAGTATGTTATAAGTCAACCTGTGTCATGGATCAATCTATATACATTAATATGGATCATTTAATGTTTACAGATTATTTTGTACTCAATAATATATGTCAGTCATTGTATGCAGAATATTTAATTTACAAATATGAATGAACTAATGCTTGGGGTTGGCATTTAAGTTGCATTCATATAGTCTTAGAAACTAGATAAATTTAAATGATAAAACTATAAAATATTTTTTTAAGTAGTAGTACTAACTAAATGATATTATCAAAAATATGAAACATCTAATTAGTTGCATATGCAGATTTTGAATAGTAACTACTGTCTATGTGCCAGACGATGGCTGGGCAAAATATATATTCTTAGAGTTAGAATATATATACTCTACCTAGCCACCATCTGGCGCATGAATGGTACATACATACTATTTAATTAGATTTGTCATCATTTAAATTCAATTGAAGCTATAGTATTTAAACTATATTAATTCAAATATAGATTTAATGATGCAATTGCTGATTTAAAATTATATAATTAATGTCTCGATCAAAAAATGTAAATGTTCTAGTAGTTTCAATAGAATATTTAATTCATAATGTAAACTCACAGTTTCAGTTCAAAGTGAATAAGGACACAAGAAAATAAATTGTTCTTTTACTATTGTACACATTTTAAAACAAATTAGATATAAATATATATAATATAAAGTTATATTTATTTATACTCAAACATACTGTCACTTGTCAGTAGAAATTCATTTACCACATTTGTTCATTGAAATATTATACAAATTAATATCTCTGTTCAACTTTATCCCTTTAATAAATTAATAACGATATTTTGTGGAATAATCTTTGGGTGAAACAACTAAACCTCTTCCTTTTCTGGCACCTCTATAAACTGTTTCAATAATATCAATCATTTCTTGTTTATCTTCTAGTGTCCAATTTATTTTGTTATTATTTCCTGTCCCCAAATCAATCATTATATGTTTGTTTCTAAAGAAAAACATAACCGTACAAGGATCGTACAATTCATACCTATAAAAAGCAAAATTTATATTCATTTTAGATGTACCACTGCTATATATCGTCTACCGTTTATTTTTATAATATGAAATATCAGTAAGATTATTTTCATTTAAACAAATTATTTTTGGGTTACTTTGCTATATAAAAACTATTTGATGCACAGCTAATTTTTTAAAACTTACATTTTGTTAAAGTCAGGTACTTGTGAAATATCAACTAAATAAATCACAGCAAAGTTTTTAACCTTTTCAGCGATGTTATAGAGAACTTCATCCATTTTCATACACATTGGATCCCAATCATGACCAAATCTAATGACCTAAACAAACATCAATATCTTGTAATTTATTGAAACAAATTGATTGAATATAACTAAGTATCAGGTAATTTAGATATGAGTACAATTTTTAGTAGAATGTAATATAAAACTTACAACTACTCTATCTTCTTCAGAGAGTATTGCTTGATCCACTTGCCACCCATTGTGAAGGTGTGATAACATATAAGACATTGTGCCGTTCTTTTTGTAAAATATAAATGAAATAAAAGAGATATAAATTTGCTTACGTCAGGCTTGAAATCACACTTGAAATGCTTTCTGATTTTGTATCACATGAAATATAATCTTCTTAGACAACAAGAAACACGAGAAAAGAATTGTTTAATTTATTGTCTTTATGTTTAAACCGCACAATTCAGATTTATATACATATATGTGACACAGAGCAACACTATAAACAAAAATGTAAACTTCTCCAACCATAGATCAACTCACAAATTGATGTGCCAGACTGCTGTCAGCAGAGAGGAATGAGAAGAATGAGGCAATGAAAGTTATGAAAGTGCTCAAGCTCAAGCCCGGAGTTTTGTCGTGCCCGGTACAGTGCTGCCTTCTAGTCTTAATCACGCAGAGAGGAATGAGAGTGCTCACGCTCGGGATTTGGACGTGCCAACTTCTTACGTTTAAGCCTAGAACAGAACCTGTCTGCACTGTTGACCCCCTCTAACGCATGAATCGGAACTAACTTTTTTAGCCTGGAACAGAACCTGTCTCATCATTTTACCCCCTCTGTGGCATGGATCAGAACTAGTGTCAACCAATTATTTAATTTGAATTTAAAATAATTTTTTAATAACGAATCAGTCCCACACAGGAGTGCAAATCTAATCCCGTACACGAGTACGGACTAACCAACAAGAGTAGCATGAAGAACCCAAATCGACACAAAATCGAAAACCAGTCAGAACAAGGAAAGTTAGGAAAGTTGAACTTTGAACGATCAACAGCAGATTCCAATTACAAATTCAAAACGAAATATGGAAAGCGTTCGTTGAACGTACACGTATTCTGAAACGAAAACTTTGTATTTGGATTATTAATTGAAAAGAATTGCTGAAGATGGGACATAGGAAAGCGAAGAAAGTATTGAGTCTTACATTCTACTATAAAATACATATTTACGCAAATTCTAAATGTGGAGCTATTAGCTCGATATTGTCCACTACATGCAAGATACTATAATTTATAAGTTATAGCATTTTGCGAAATGTGGATAATATCGATTGCCCAGGTCTCACCACGAGGAGGTTGCTGCACAAGAGACCCGAAAGGGAGTCAGAACGAATTCTCCCTCCGTTCTGTCTCCCTTTCTTACAACGAAGATTCTTAGAAACTAAGTTTCGCAGCTCGCTAAATGGAAAAGTAGTCTTTTTCATGGAAAAGACTTCTTTTCCATTTAGCGTATGTCGAGTAATTATTGCGGGGCAAAGAGTGAATCGGAGAAGAACTCTCCAAACCACGAGGGACCAAAGGCGAATCAGGCGGAAGGCTCTGATTCTTTCAAAGAGAGAAACAAGATCGAACCAGAGCAGAAGGCTCTGGTTCAAGGGTGACGCGACGCGTTCAGTGCTTACAAGTCCTGAGCCGACCAGCCCGATACCCGTCACTCCATCACCAAGAAAGATGGCAAAGAGATGCGCTCAAACGGTTTCTGGCGCTACTGGGTGACATGAGAACATGGCGTGCCCAGGATTACGTTAACACAGAGGATCGTCAGAAGACGAGTGAACGAGTCTCTCAGACATCCCTCTCAATGACTTCACGCCGGATACCGAAACTGGACCAGCTCAGAACCTGCAAGCAAGGCCGACACAGCAGAAGGCTGTGTCGGAGTCGGAAAACGGAGCGAGCAAAGTTAAGTTACGGCAATAATTACTCGACATAATTACAACGACGATATACAATCTTAATAACTAACGCACGCATTAAGACTAATTTATAAATAATCTGGAGTCTTCGTTCGATGATTCCTCTTCGATCGATGAATTTTCTTCGATCGATGAATTTTCTTCTGTCGATGAATTTTCTTCTTTCGATGAATTTTCTTCCTTCGATGAATTTTTCTCTTTCGATGAATTTTCTTCCTTTGATGAATTTTCTTCGTTCTTTGTGACTAACAAGAGCAAAATGGACGACCCAAATCGAAACAGAATCGAAAACCAATTGAAAGAAAAACGAAACAGAATCGAGAACCAGTTGAAGCAAAATGGAAACAGAATCGAAGACCAGTTGAAACAGAATCGAAAACCAGTTGAAATAGAATCGAAAACCAGTCGAAACAAATACGAAACAAAATCGAAACCTCATCGAGCCCAAATCTAATGATTTGTGGGTGCAACGACCTATAGGCGATTCGGGTGCCCCCGGGGACGCGAGTCCCCGTACCCACTCGCGGGCCCCATCCCGTGAGTGAGTCCCTGAGGGAACTCCGATCCGAACAATATTGATTTCAAGATAAAAATTTCAATTTCCAAAAATAAATATCCATTTCCAGAAATAAATATCCATTTCCAGAAATAAATATCAATTTCCTGAAATAAATATCAATTTCCTGAAATAAATATCAATTTCCTGAAATAAATATCAATTTCCTGAAATAAATAGCAATTTCCTGAAATAAATATCAATTTCCTGAAATAAATAACAATTTCCTGAAATACATATCAATTTTCTGAAATAAATATCAATTTTCTGAAATAAATATCAATTTTCTGAAATAAGTATCAATTTCCTGAAATAAATATCAATTTCCTGAAATAAATAGCAATTTCCTGAAATAAATACCAAGTTCCTGAAATAAATATCAAGTTCCTGAAATAAATATCAAGTTCCTGAAATAAATATCAAGTTCCTGAAATAAAAATCAATTTCCTGAAATAAAAATCAATTTCCTGAAATAAATATCAATTTCCTGAAATAAATAACAATTTCCTGAAATACATATCAATTTTCTGAAATAAATATCAATTTCCTCAAATAAGTATCAATTTCCTGAAATAAATATCAATTTCCTGAAATAAATATCAATTTCCTGAAATAAATAGCAATTTCCTGAAATAAATACCAAGTTCCTGAAATAAATATCAAGTTCCTGAAATAAATATCAAGTTCCTGAAATAAATATCAAGTTCCTGAAATAAAAATCAATTTCCTGAAATAAAAATCAATTTCCTGAAATAAATATCAATTTCCTGAAATAAATAACAATTTCCTGAAATACATATCAATTTTCTGAAATAAATATCAATTTCCTGAAATAAATATTAATTTCAAGACAAATATATCAATTTCTTGAGAAATATCAATTTCCTGAAAAATATCAATTTCTAGACAAAAATATTGTATCAATTTGGTAAAGTTGAACTTTGAAAGTCTTACAAAATTAAGTATTACCGTTCTTACAAATTACATAAGAAATTTAAAACTCTAAGGTCTAAAATTCTAGATCGGTACTTCTAAAACTACTTTAAATCGCGGCTATTTATTCGCAACATAAACTAGACATTAAGTCAACTTTGAAAATTTATACTATTACAACGCGTGTTACAATTTGTTTCGCAACGCTACTTAAAATCGCGAATGTTCTTATCTCACAGTTGATCGTTGCAACTGGAGCATGGGCGCCTGAAATATCGAATCATTCTAATACAAACGCAATCCTTTTGATGCGCAACGCTAATTCAACAAATCGAAATTCAAAATACTATTTAAGTAAGAAAAGAACTCTGACGTATAAAATTCTATATCGGTGTCCCTAGAATTACTTTAAATCGCGACTATTTATTCGCAACATTAACTAGGCATTTGATCAACTTTAAAAATTGATACTAGTACAACGCGTATGACAATTTGTTTCGCAACGCTACTCGAAATCGCGGATGAGCCCATCTCACAGTTGATCGTTGCAGCTCGAGCATGGGCGTCTGAAATGTCGAAAGACTCGAAAGCAAACGCGAACTTTTGGTGCGCAACGCTAATTCAACGAACAGAGATCCAAAAAAGATTACTCTAATTCAACAAATCGAAATTCAAATTGCTATTTAAATAAGAAATTTAAAATTCCAACGTTTAAAATTGTACATCTGTATGTCTAGATTTACTTTAAATCGTAACTATTTATTCGGAACATTTACTACACATTTAATCAAGTTTTAAAATTGATAGTAGTACAACGCGTGTGACAATTTGTTTCGCAACACTATTCAAAATCGCGGATGTGCCCATCTCACAGCTGATCGTTGCAGCCCGAGCATGGGAGCCTGAAAAGTCGAAAGACTCGAAAGCAAACGCGAACTTTTGGTACGCAACGCTAATTCAATGAACAGAGATCCAAAAAAGATTACCCTACAGTTTCTGCAAAACGAATCGCGACTATTTGTTTCGCAACGCTATAGTTTAAACGATCTATATCGCTGATAGAGACTACTAATATATTTAGAAGAAAGGCTAACTTTGATCTCTGTTAAAAATCGACTAACGCAACGCGTACTTTTTTCGCAACGCTAGTGCAAATCGCGGACGTTCCCATCTCGGCTGATCGTTGGGGCGGCGAGGCCTGCCCATGCATGCAACTAACTACTTTTACATTCTACTACAACTCTATTTCTACAGACGAGTATAACGACAAGGTAGTGATAAAATGACTCACTCGAAGATGCGAAGACGTTGCAATGATTGTCCTTTTGAATGATAGTTTGTCCGGCATCTTTGGCATAAAACCACGTCTGCTCCTTCGGCCTCATCCCGACAATTTGTTTCGCACCGCTACTCGATATTGCGGAAGTACCCATCTCACAGTTGATCGTTGCAACTGGAGCATGGGCGCCTGAAATATCGAAAGATTCTATTGCAAACGCGATTCTTTTGATGCGCAACGCTAATTCAACAAATCGAATTTAAAATGCTATTTAAATAAGAAATTAAAAACTCTAACGTCTAAAATTCTAAACAGGTATCTTTAGAACTACTTTAAATTACGACTATTTATTTGCAACATTAACTAGAATTTCATCAACTTTAAAAATTGATAGTAGTACAACGCGTGTAACAATTTGTTTCGCAACACTACTTGGAAGCGCGGATGTGCCCATCTCACAGTTGATCGTTGCAGCTCGAGCATGGGAGCCTGAAAAGTCGAAAGACTCGAAAGCAAACGCGAACTTTTTGTACGCAACGCTAATTCAACGAACAGATATCCAAAAAACGATTACTTTAGATTATATGTAAAACATCAACAATATGATCTTTAGAAGCGCAGTTATCAAATTGAAATGTAATTTTGAACCGCGACTATTTGTGATTCGCAACGCTACGCTCTAAACAAAATTTATCGTAACATTAACTTTAATCTCTGTTCAAAATCGACTAAATGCAACGCGTGATTTTGTCGCAACGCTAGTGCAAATCGCGGACGTTCCCATCTCGGCTGATCGTTGGGGCGGCGAGGCCTGCCCATGCATGCAACTAACTACTTTTACACTTTACTACTACGGTATACTACTACTTCTACAGACGAATATAGTAACAAGGTAGTAACAAAATGACTCACTCGAAGATGCGAAGTCATAGCAATGAATGCCCTCAATGAGTCGATCAGCACGGTAATGACTGCATGCCGGATACCGAAACTGGACCGGCTCAGAACCCAAGGTAAACGAAGGAAGCATTGAAGAGTCCATGGCCCCCCCCGAGCTAGCTTAAAGTAGGCCAAGGAAGTTTTAAATAACCCTTGGCCTACCCTAAGCTAGCTAAAGGTGGACCATGGTAGACGATGGTAGGCCATTGGTGGAAGACCCTTGGTTAAGCTTAAGCCAGCTGAAGGTAGACAAGGGTAGCTCTGGAAGACCACTGGTCAGCCTCAAGGTAAGCACAGGTAGGCCAGAGTAGCTCTCGATGACCACTGTTGGAGGACCCTTGGTCCACCTTAAGCCAGCTGAAGGTAGGCAAGGGTAGCTCTGGAGGACCACTGGTCAGCCTCAGGATAGGCCAGAGTAGCTCTGGATGGCCACTGGTCAACCCCAAGGTAGACCAATGGTGGAGGACCCTTGGTCCCTCCTAAGCCAGCTGAAGGTATGCAAGGGTAGCTCTGGAGGACCACTGGTCATCCCCAAGGTAGGCAGGAGAGGCCAGGGTACCGCTGGAAGACCCTCCTGGTCCCGGAGCCCATCCGCTCCTGCCGGAGGGCCCGGCTCGACTGATTGACCGAGCGCGCTCCGCGTGCTTAGGTAGCCAGTGATGCGCAGCGCGCAGCGAAGCGCAACGCTCCCCACCCCAACTAATTTCGGTAGATCTCGATTGCCGTGATAATAATTATTGATAAATGTATTATTTCTGGCTGTTTAATGTTTATAACAATTCCTTTTGCCAACGATGTCGACAAGCATCCCCTTGTCTATCTACCAACTAATTTTTTAGTAAAAATTGTTAATCGTACTCGAGGTACAGAACAACTTTTAAACCATGAATATTACCAAACAATATTATATCAAGCAAATGTAATTAATAAAGTTACTATCTCTGGCTGTTTAATGTTTATAACAATTCCTGTTGCTAATTATGTCGATAAGCACTCCCTCGACTATCTGACCATCTAATTTTTCAGTAAAAATATGTAATGGAACTCGAGATATTGAATATCTTCTGACACATGAATATTAGCGTGCATTAATTTATCGAACACAATTTACTGATAAATTTATCATCTCTAGCTGGTTAATATTTGAAACAATTCCTTTTGTCGATGATGTCGACGAGCACTCCGTTGACCATCTTGCCATCTAATTTTTTAGTAGAAGTAAGTAATGATTATGAATACCAATGATACATGAATATTACTAAGCATAATTATATTGAAAAAATGTAATTAATGGAACTAACAGAGATATCCACCACAGACTTAAGATACCTACAGAAAATTTATTAGTAACACACTTGTGAGGAATTGTTTACAAATATTTGCAGTTAGGAAATATAGAATAGACCTTCCGCTACTTTCACATATAGTTTATCGTCACATTTTATTTTTGACTAAATAGTTATAAACAATTATTCTAAGTCTCGTTCTAAAATAAACTCAAATAATTTAACAGATCTCTGGTAAAAAATAATCTTTCTTGTGATCGGAGGATCTAGAATGATGTCTCAGCTACATTTCTGTTGCAGTTTTATGTAGATTCGACGCCTAGTTAATTAGTTATTTATGATTTCCAGAGAGGTGACACAACGATTTGTGTGTTTACCTTTGACAAATACTCGGACTCTCCCTGTCTTACTCATTGCGGGCATAGAAGATAGAAGTTACCTCCACAAAAATTGTTGATAAATTACTTCAAGTAATTTCTATAAATATTAGCTCTCGAAGAATATAGAATGGACCTTCGGCAACATTCATGTATAGTTTTCAATTCGATTCTAGAAGAGGTTAATTAGTTATAAATAATTTTTGTTACTCTTGTTCTAATGAAACTGTGCATACTAGTGAGAACTGAATATATTGTACACTCCAAATGTTCATGCATAAAATTTAATCTGTATCTCGAGTACTATTAGCTATTTTTACTAAAAACTTGAGTGGTGAGGCAACCAAACATATAATCGCTGTAATCGTTAAACAAACAGAGATAACAAATTCATTAATTACATTTTTTCAATATAATTATGCTTAGTAATATTCATGTATCATTGGTATTCATAATCATTACTTACTTCTACTAAAAAATTAGATGGCAAGATGGTCAACGGAGTGCTCGTCGACATCATCGACAAAAGGAATTGTTTCAAATATTAACCAGCTAGAGATGATAAATTTATCAGTAAATTGTGTTCGATAAATTAATGCACGCTAATATTCATGTGTCAGAAGATATTCAATATCTCGAGTTCCATTACATATTTTTACTGAAAAATTAGATGGTCAGATAGTCGAGGGAGTGCTTATCGACATAATTAGCAACAGGAATTGTTATAAACATTAAACAGCCAGAGATAGTAACTTTATTAATTACATTTGCTTGATATAATATTGTTTGGTAATATTCATGGTTTAAAAGTTGTTCTGTACCTCGAGTACGATTAACAATTTTTACTAAAAAATTAGTTGGTAGATAGACAAGGGGATGCTTGTCGACATCGTTGGCAAAAGGAATTGTTATAAACATTAAACAGCCAGAAATAATACATTTATCAATAATTATTATCACGGCAATCGAGATCTACCGAAATTAGTTGGGGTGGGGAGCGTTGCGCTTCGCTGCGCGCTGCGCATCACTGGCTACCTAAGCACGCGGAGCGCGCTCGGTCAATCAGTCGAGCCGGGCCCTCCGGCAGGAGCGGATGGGCTCCGGGACCAGGAGGGTCTTCCAGCGGTACCCTGGCCTCTCCTGCCTACCTTGGGGATGACCAGTGGTCCTCCAGAGCTACCCTTGCATACCTTCAGCTGGCTTAGGAGGGACCAAGGGTCCTCCACCATTGGTCTACCTTGGGGTTGACCAGTGGCCATCCAGAGCTACTCTGGCCTATCCTGAGGCTGACCAGTGGTCCTCCAGAGCTACCCTTGCCTACCTTCAGCTGGCTTAAGGTGGACCAAGGGTCCTCCAACAGTGGTCATCGAGAGCTACTCTGGCCTACCTGTGCTTACCTTGAGGCTGACCAGTGGTCTTCCAGAGCTACCCTTGTCTACCTTCAGCTGGCTTAAGCTTAACCAAGGGTCTTCCACCAATGGCCTACCATCGTCTACCATGGTCCACCTTTAGCTAGCTTAGGGTAGGCCAAGGGTTATTTAAAACTTCCTTGGCCTACTTTAAGCTAGCTCGGGGGGGGCCATGGACTCTTCAATGCTTCCTTCGTTTACCTTGGGTTCTGAGCCGGTCCAGTTTCGGTATCCGGCATGCAGTCATTACCGTGCTGATCGACTCATTGAGGGCATTCATTGCTATGACTTCGCATCTTCGAGTGAGTCATTTTGTTACTACCTTGTTACTATATTCGTCTGTAGAAGTAGTAGTATACCGTAGTAGTAAAGTGTAAAAGTAGTTAGTTGCATGCATGGGCAGGCCTCGCCGCCCCAACGATCAGCCGAGATGGGAACGTCCGCGATTTGCACTAGCGTTGCGACAAAATCACGCGTTGCATTTAGTCGATTTTGAACAGAGATTAAAGTTAATGTTACGATAAATTTTGTTTAGAGCGTAGCGTTGCGAATCACAAATAGTCGCGGTTCAAAATTACATTTCAATTTGATAACTGCGCTTCTAAAGATCATATTGTTGATGTTTTACATATAATCTAAAGTAATCGTTTTTTGGATATCTGTTCGTTGAATTAGCGTTGCGTACAAAAAGTTCGCGTTTGCTTTCGAGTCTTTCGACTTTTCAGGCTCCCATGCTCGAGCTGCAACGATCAACTGTGAGATGGGCACATCCGCGCTTCCAAGTAGTGTTGCGAAACAAATTGTTACACGCGTTGTACTACTATCAATTTTTAAAGTTGATGAAATTCTAGTTAATGTTGCAAATAAATAGTCGTAATTTAAAGTAGTTCTAAAGATACCTGTTTAGAATTTTAGACGTTAGAGTTTTTAATTTCTTATTTAAATAGCATTTTAAATTCGATTTGTTGAATTAGCGTTGCGCATCAAAAGAATCGCGTTTGCAATAGAATCTTTCGATATTTCAGGCGCCCATGCTCCAGTTGCAACGATCAACTGTGAGATGGGTACTTCCGCAATATCGAGTAGCGGTGCGAAACAAATTGTCGGGATGAGGCCGAAGGAGCAGACGTGGTTTTATGCCAAAGATGCCGGACAAACTATCATTCAAAAGGACAATCATTGCAACGTCTTCGCATCTTCGAGTGAGTCATTTTATCACTACCTTGTCGTTATACTCGTCTGTAGAAATAGAGTTGTAGTAGAATGTAAAAGTAGTTAGTTGCATGCATGGGCAGGCCTCGCCGCCCCAACGATCAGCCGAGATGGGAACGTCCGCGATTTGCACTAGCGTTGCGAAAAAAGTACGCGTTGCGTTAGTCGATTTTTAACAGAGATCAAAGTTAGCCTTTCTTCTAAATATATTAGTAGTCTCTATCAGCGATATAGATCGTTTAAACTATAGCGTTGCGAAACAAATAGTCGCGATTCGTTTTGCAGAAACTGTAGGGTAATCTTTTTTGGATCTCTGTTCATTGAATTAGCGTTGCGTACCAAAAGTTCGCGTTTGCTTTCGAGTCTTTCGACTTTTCAGGCTCCCATGCTCGGGCTGCAACGATCAGCTGTGAGATGGGCACATCCGCGATTTTGAATAGTGTTGCGAAACAAATTGTCACACGCGTTGTACTACTATCAATTTTAAAACTTGATTAAATGTGTAGTAAATGTTCCGAATAAATAGTTACGATTTAAAGTAAATCTAGACATACAGATGTACAATTTTAAACGTTGGAATTTTAAATTTCTTATTTAAATAGCAATTTGAATTTCGATTTGTTGAATTAGAGTAATCTTTTTTGGATCTCTGTTCGTTGAATTAGCGTTGCGCACCAAAAGTTCGCGTTTGCTTTCGAGTCTTTCGACATTTCAGACGCCCATGCTCGAGCTGCAACGATCAACTGTGAGATGGGCTCATCCGCGATTTCGAGTAGCGTTGCGAAACAAATTGTCATACGCGTTGTACTAGTATCAATTTTTAAAGTTGATCAAATGCCTAGTTAATGTTGCGAATAAATAGTCGCGATTTAAAGTAATTCTAGGGACACCGATATAGAATTTTATACGTCAGAGTTCTTTTCTTACTTAAATAGTATTTTGAATTTCGATTTGTTGAATTAGCGTTGCGCATCAAAAGGATTGCGTTTGTATTAGAATGATTCGATATTTCAGGCGCCCATGCTCCAGTTGCAACGATCAACTGTGAGATAAGAACATTCGCGATTTTAAGTAGCGTTGCGAAACAAATTGTAACACGCGTTGTAATAGTATAAATTTTCAAAGTTGACTTAATGTCTAGTTTATGTTGCGAATAAATAGCCGCGATTTAAAGTAGTTTTAGAAGTACCGATCTAGAATTTTAGACCTTAGAGTTTTAAATTTCTTATGTAATTTGTAAGAACGGTAATACTTAATTTTGTAAGACTTTCAAAGTTCAACTTTACCAAATTGATACAATATTTTTGTCTAGAAATTGATATTTTTCAGGAAATTGATATTTCTCAAGAAATTGATATATTTGTCTTGAAATTAATATTTATTTCAGGAAATTGATATTTATTTCAGAAAATTGATATGTATTTCAGGAAATTGTTATTTATTTCAGGAAATTGATATTTATTTCAGGAAATTGATTTTTATTTCAGGAAATTGATTTTTATTTCAGGAACTTGATATTTATTTCAGGAACTTGATATTTATTTCAGGAACTTGATATTTATTTCAGGAACTTGGTATTTATTTCAGGAAATTGCTATTTATTTCAGGAAATTGATATTTATTTCAGGAAATTGATATTTATTTCAGGAAATTGATACTTATTTGAGGAAATTGATATTTATTTCAGAAAATTGATATGTATTTCAGGAAATTGTTATTTATTTCAGGAAATTGATATTTATTTCAGGAAATTGATTTTTATTTCAGGAAATTGATTTTTATTTCAGGAACTTGATATTTATTTCAAGAACTTGATATTTATTTCAGGAACTTGATATTTATTTCAGGAACTTGATATTTATTTCAGGAACTTGGTATTTATTTCAGGAAATTGCTATTTATTTCAGGAAATTGATATTTATTTCAGGAAATTGATATTTATTTCAGGAAATTGATACTTATTTGAGGAAATTGATATTTATTTCAGAAAATTGATATTTATTTCTGGAAATGGATATTTATTTCTGGAAATGGATATTTATTTTTGGAAATTGAAATTTTTATCTTGAAATCAATATTGTTCGGATCGGAGTTCCCTCAGGGACTCACTCACGGGATGGGGCCCGCGAGTGGGTACGGGGACTCGCGTCCCCGGGGGCACCCGAATCGCCTATAGGTCGTTGCACCCACAAATCATTAGATTTGGGCTCGATGAGGTTTCGATTTTGTTTCGTATTTGTTTCGACTGGTTTTCGATTCTATTTCAACTGGTTTTCGATTCTGTTTCAACTGGTCTTCGATTCTGTTTCCATTTTGCTTCAACTGGTTCTCGATTCTGTTTCGTTTTTCTTTCAATTGGTTTTCGATTCTGTTTCGATTTGGGTCGTCCATTTTGCTCTTGTTAGTCACAAAGAACGAAGAAAATTCATCAAAGGAAGAAAATTCATCGAAAGAGAAAAATTCATCGAAGGAAGAAAATTCATCGAAAGAAGAAAATTCATCGACAGAAGAAAATTCATCGATCGAAGAAAATTCATCGATCGAAGAGGAATCATCGAACGAAGACTCCAGATTATTTATAAATTAGTCTTAATGCGTGCGTTAGTTATTAAGATTGTATATCGTCGTTGTAATTATGTCGAGTAATTATTGCCGTAACTTAACTTTGCTCGCTCCGTTTTCCGACTCCGACACAGCCTTCTGCTGTGTCGGCCTTGCTTGCAGGTTCTGAGCTGGTCCAGTTTCGGTATCCGGCGTGAAGTCATTGAGAGGGATGTCTAAGAGACTCGTTCACTCGTCTTCTGACGATCCTCTGTGTTAACGTAATCCTGGGCACGCCATGTTCTCATGTCACCCAGTAGCGCCAGAAACCGTTTGAGCGCATCTCTTTGCCATCTTTCTTGGTGATGGAGTGACGGGTATCGGGCTGGTCGGCTCAGGACTTGTAAGCACTGAACGCGTCGCGTCACCCTTGAACCAGAGCCTTTTGCTCTGGTTCGATCTTGTTTCTCTCTTTGAAAGAATCAGAGCCTTCCGCCTGATTCGCCTTTGGTCCCTCGTGGTTTGGAGACTTCTTCTCCGATTCACTCTTTGCCCTGCAATAATTACTCGACATACGCTAAATGGAAAAGAAGTCTTTTCCGTGAAAAATACTATTTTTCCATTTAGCGACCTGCGAACTTAGTTTCTAAGAATCGTCGTTGTAAGAAAGGGAGACAGAACGAAGAAAGACTTCGTTCTGACTCCCTTTCGGGTCTCTTGTGCAGCAACCTCCTCGTGGTGAGACCTGGGCAATCGATATTATCCACAATTCGCAAAATGCTATAACTTATAAATTATAGTATCTTGCATGTAGTGGATAATATCGAGCTAATAGCTGCACATTTAGAATTTGCGTAAACTGTACGGGGACGTGGAATAGAACAACGAATTTTTTAAAAAAAGTCCCGTGAAAAAATATTGCTTTTTCGCTTCAGGAAATTGTAGTAAAGTTCTCGAAAATCAAGCTGCTTGGTTATCTATCTGTCTTTGTCTCTCCTGCGAGTGACATATCTTATTTCTCCGCAACTGTCGCTGAAGTCAGCTCGAAGTTTTGCTCTGGCTCGGTCTTATATATCAGTGCTCATTGCTTTCTGCTGGTAGCAGTTCACGCGATCCCTACTATTTAGTGAGCACTACATTCCTCTCTGACATTATCTACATAGATACATATTTCATGCATTTAGTAGCAATTGGTAGCAATATGGCGCCACGCAGAGATCACCGCTTTGACCAAAATTTGGTGAAATCAACAAAGAAAAACGTCAAGAATTGGTACGAAAACTATTTAGAATGGGAGAAACTTGTTTCCTTATTTACAGACCCAAAGAAAATTCTCCAAATTGGAAGAGTATTTATAATCCTGGAAATTGTTTTGAACATATTGGTTATTGAACGTGTACCATACACTGAAATTGATTGGAAAGCATATATGCAAGAAGTCGAGGGCTTTTTAAATGGAACATTGGATTATTCAAAACTGAAAGGGGATACTGGACCATTAGTCTACCCAGCAGGATTTGTTTATGTATTTTCCGCACTGTACTACATTACGGACCATGGAATGAAGATAAAAATAGCACAGTATATCTTTGCAGCTCTTTACATAAGCCTACTTATGCTAGTCTTTCGCATTTATGCAAAGACAAAGAAAGTTCCACCTTATGTTCTTATCATTATGTGTTGCACATCTTACCGGGTCCATTCTATATTTACATTGAGACTTTTTAATGATCCAGTTGCCATATTAGTTTTATTTGCAAGTATAAATGCATTTTTAGATGATCAGTGGTATTTTGGAAGCATTCTTTACAGCTTAGCTGTATCGATTAAAATGAATATTTTACTATTTGCACCAGCTCTTTTGATTGCTTACTTGTGCAATTTAGGATTAACAAAAACAGTAATTCACTTGTTTATTTGTGGCTTAATTCAGTTAATACTAGGTCTACCTTTTATAATCAACAATCCGTTAGCCTATGTTGAAGGTTCTTTCAATTTTGGGAGAATTTTTGAATTTAAATGGACTGTTAATTGGAGATTTATTCCAGAATATGTTTTTGTTCATCCATACTTTCATGCATTATTATTAGTATTACACATATTGACTCTTATTTATTGTACACCAAAGTGGATAAAATATATGAAATCGTATGCCAAATTAAAACATGTAGAGATAAGTTTGCAACCTCAACTAAAAAAGAAAGACAAAATAGATATGTCTACGATGAGTCAACTATTCATTTTACCAATGTTTGCTGCTAATTTTATTGGTATTGCATTTAGCAGGTCACTACATTATCAATTTTATATATGGTATTATCATACACTTCCTTATATTGCATGGTATACCAACTATAGAACTGTTATAAAATTGACCATTTTAGGTATTGTAGAGTTATGCTGGAACACTTATCCAAGCACTGTTTTTAGCAGTGTTTCTTTACACATATGCCATTTAATGTTGTTGTATGGAATTACTAAAGATAAGCCTGACCATGAGAAAGACAAATAAAGCTTTAGGTACCATGTTTATGTACTCTTTTGTATTTCCTATTGTTCCATATGATTATTTAATTTTTTAATGAAATCTGTGACTGGAATGTTTTGTTATATGTATTTATATCATTAAGGAGCCATTTTTATATTTTATTTCACAAAAACTATAGAAAATAACATTTTGTCATTGTATTTTAAATAAAAAAAGATTGTATAAAAAATCTGATTGATACAGTGAGATTGTAAATACATCTAAATATACGAATCGCAATAATTAATCGATGTTTTTCATTATTACATCCCCTCATCAATTAAAGTATCGAGAAGGAAACACACGTTAGTTTTGGAAGGGACTGAATAATACTGTTTACTAGTCTATATATAATGATGTTATTTATATCTTTTCGATATGTTCAACAATGAATTTTTGAAGTGTCTTATAAAAAACAAAGAAAATTACCGTATCATTGTATAAATCTTTGTATCACATTATATATATGTAGTTTCAATACTTAACCTACATATGAAAATGAAAACAACTTGAACAGTAAATCAAAAGATTTCAAAATTAAGAATACAATTTATTTCTTCTGTTCACATTATAACCGTTATGAATCTCAAAGGTATATAATTTCATAGATTTATGAGAAATAAATCGATAAATGTTTAATAAAATTGTAATGTTATTATATAAACAGTTTGTATTATGTTGCAGAAAATTTGTCACATTCGAGCACTACTTGTAAGCAAAATCAGAGCTCATACAAATTTCCATTTGTTGGGCTAGATGAGAAACCTTATGCTACAAAATGCCTTTTGTGCAATATAAAATTTGTTCTTCCTGATAACGAGAAAGATCTTCTGACACATTTGTTTAAAGAACATAGGCTAGTAATAGGGGATGTTTGGAGCATTGCTAGTTTGAAAAGGTTTGACGGATTATTACGAAATTTACCTATTCAGGTTCAAATTTTTATTACATTCAATGTTACAGCTATATACATTATTGGGGTGTAAAATTTAAAGAAACGCCAATAACTACATATTGTACAACAATGTTAATGGATTGCACACCTGATGGACAACCAAGCAAAAATGAAACATATTTCTTACTTTCTGACTGCCTCTTAGAAGATAAGACATTGAGAGATGAAATACATAGAGCCAAGTTGGTATGGAAATTTATATTAAGCATATATAAACTCTTTTCTTTGTTACAGTACAATAATACTATAAAGTATGTTTTTTGTTTCAAGGAATGGGTTTTATCGGAACAAACCAAAGAAAGAACCGACACTAACTTTAAACGTGGATGTATTTTTTGTCGAATGGAATTTTCAGGATTGCGCACCACATATATAAAACATTTGGCACAAAAACATAATTTATACTTTGGGAAGCCAGACAATCTAGTATTCATCGACGAATTTGTAGATAAGATTGAGAGTACTATTGAAAAGTAATAGGATAAAAATATAATGTGAATTACTTTGTATTATTTTAATATATATTACATATTTTTTCCAGTTTGGTATGTATATATTGTGAAAAAATATTTAAAGATCGCACAGCATTAAAAGAACACATGCGCAAAAAATTACATAAACGTATAAACCCCAACAATAAAGAATATGATAAATTTTATATAAATAATTATTTAGAGCCTGGAAAATCATGGAGGCATAAACAGGTAGTGCATTATAGCATTATGATAATAGACCACAACTATTTTAATGTAAATTTTTATTTATTAGGCTCAGAGTGATACAAAAGAAGATGATATAACAGGGGATCAAAGTAGTGAAGATGAAGGAACATGGTCTGATTGGAACGACGAAGCCATTGGTATTACATGTTTATTTTGTACACACATTGATACACACTTTCATCTGATTCTTGCTCATATGAAGATTGATCATGGTTTTGACTTCCAAGAAGCGTCTAAAGATTTAACATTCTATCAGAAGGTAAGACATATTGCTTTAAGTAAAAAAGATATTTTCGTATAGATTATAAATTTTGACTCTAAAATAGGTGAAAGTGGTTAATTATATAAGGAGTCAAATTCAATTGCAACATTGCATTTTTTGTGAGCTAGAAGTGGCCAATGTCTTAGAACATATGAAGCAACAAATTCATTTTAAGATACCTATGCAAAAAATATGGGATCAACCTAAGTTAGTATTTTATATATATGAATTTTGTGTACTATAAGTAGTCAATATAAGATAAGTAGTCAATATAAAATTCCAGGTTTTATTTTCCTATGTGCGAAAATGATTCCTTTTTATATAACTTGGATACAAGTGGTAGCAGCGATGAAGAAAGTGACATAGAAAATACTACAGAAGCAATGTAAGAAGTGTTAAAAGATTACACGCTTTGTCAATGTAACAAAATATCGTAACAGGATGGTTTCTTTTTTAGGAAAAAATTGTGAACGTCGCAACTGTTAATTAAAACAATATGTTTACAGTTAATAAATATTTATTAAAGTTATTACATAGTTCATTGTTGGGGCATATATTTATTTTATAATGTAATGAATGATAATGAATTATAATGATTCATAAAAATGAACACATTATAAACTCCATACATGTGCAACAATCTCTGAAACATAAGTGTGAATATAGTTCATTTAACTGTGTTTTATCTGTAGATAATGTTACTTTATCTAAATACATGATTTTATCAGAGAGGAAATGCCCTTTCTGATTTTACGAAAGAAGTTATTTTAAAAATAACAGTGACGATAAATTAAATCATAATGATGCAAAATAGGATTAAAACGTATTACTACTCAAATTTGGTTGAAAACGATCGTATTAGACTGAAAGTGGTAGGCATTTTGAATACTGTTGCTTTTCAAAAAGCTAGAATATGCGCCGAAAAATTGTATCAACATTTACCTTTTAAATTTGCATCTCCACAAATTGTAGAAATGTTTCAGGTAGATTGGCACGAATATATTAAAAAAAAAAGAAGGGTAAATATTATAATACTTGTATTGTATAAAGTATGTTATTACTCTTGAGTAATGAATACGTTTTAGGAAATTGGAGGTAAAATGTGGCCATTAGCGCGAACTGTCGCAGTCTTTATAAATGATGAATTTGTCGGCAGTGATAAAGAATTTATACGCTATATAAGCGAATCTTATGTCTTCAGTTTACCTGTTGGTATGCAATATTATGAAGATATTGCCATGGAGCAGTGTAAACTATTCATGGAGAAATCTAAGGTAAATAGCTATATATATAATATTATACAGATTTTTAAACTATAAGATGTATCATGCTAAATAACGCGTTTCAGAGAAAATACGTGTATTTTACATTCACTATAAACAGGCGTACAGTCGGTTCCTTTATGTTTATGGTAAGAATTCGCATTTATTTCGGTCTTTCTAGTTTTAAGACATATTTTAATTAAAATTATTATTCATATAGTTATATTCTGATCTGTTGCCACTGACTTGTCAATATTTCTTAAATCTTTGTACCGGATATGATGTTATAACAAAATGTTACAGAGACTCTTATTACATAAATATGTATGTGCATCGCATAGTAAAAAATGGTTGGATTCAATGTGGAGGTAACTTCAAATATAAGAATATGATATATGTATTAAAAGTAATTAATTATTACAAATCTTCATGCAAGTTTTTATTTAGCCAATGCCACCTTTATGGATCATGTTATTACAATACCTGATGAGTCTTATTGCGTTTCACATGATCGTCGTGGAGTTCTTTCAATGGTAAATGATGGGAAACATTGTAATCAACCACAATTCTTTGTAAGCTTAAAACCTAATCTATGGATGAACTATTATTATGTAGCTTTTGGGTAAGCAAAGAAAAAAGTAACTCCTTAGGAAATGTACATTTCTCCATCAAATTGTAATAGTACTTATCATAATATATTTGTCTTGAAAAGACAACTTGTGGATGGAGTTAAAACTTTGGAGACATTAGAAAAAATACCAACATACTATGAACGTCCTACTAAAGAAATAATAATTTCAGACTGTGGAGAATATATTTTTGTAGATGAACCTAAGATGGAGACAGAATCGAAAATTTTCCTTGTCAGTAACAATTATTATTACTAATTTAAATAAAAAATTTCGAGTTTCAGATTATAATATAATTAACTATATTTTGTTTTATTTCAATACTTTTTAAATTGATGACGGTTTAAATATTATAGATACCATAGTTTCTATCGTTATTAAGTGTAATAAACATTACGCGTTATTATTATCATTTATATATAATTATTGAATTATAATAAGTATAAGTATTATTTGTCTTCTAGAAACATCAACTACCAATATGTGCAGAAGGAGAAAGCATGAAGTATATAGATACTGGGTTTGACTTATATTCAATTACATCATGGCTTGATAATATAGTGGATAAAATAGATGTTCGTGATACAGCTTCAGTTTTAATGACAGAACGCTACTTAAATGGCCTTTATTGTCTTGTGTCGGATTATGAACCAGGTTTGTATATAAAAATAGTAAATAATTTATATTGACCAACAATCTTAGAAATTCATTGTATACTTCTTACAGGTATGGATATGCGTGTGCATGAAGAAATTCATTTAATTCCGAAAGAAAGTACTGAAAGCATGACTGAAGCTATGCTTCAACAACTATTACTGCAGTTTCATCCAAATCAAATGACCGAAGAAGAGAAATTAAAGTTTATCTCTCAAATTTCTAAAATAATTTTAGCTTATCTTTTCTGTTATGAAAATAATAAGGTAAGTTAAAGGAAAAAGTTATACATTTCTCTCGAACAAAGATAAAATAATATGTAATTTTTTAGTTTTGCTTGAAACATATCTCAATTGGCACACGTGAAACTATACATAAAATATTAGAAGTTGCACACAAGATAGCTTTAAAAGCTGTTGCAAGATCTGAAATATCCCAGAAATGTCATGACATCAAAATTGTTAAGTATGTTGATTAATTTTGAATTATTATTAATATTAGAAATTCTTCTAAAACTGTTTCTTATGTAAACATAACATTCCATCTGATCAATTTTCATTTACAGTATAATTGAATCGAAGAAAATTGAATCTGATCTACTGATCTCGCAAAATTGTATATCATTATTACAAGTTATTTTGAATGAAGCCATATTATGTTTCATAAGATCTTTTGATATACAAGAATAATGTAATAAAGTTCTTTTTGTATGAATATGTGTACATTATTTTAATTTCATTACCTATTTCATCTTAAAGTTATAACAATTCTCTCAATACATAAAAATATCTATTTTCTATAAAATGATGTACATTTCTTTTGATATCGCATAACTTCTGGCACAGTACACGCCAATTACATATTTTAAACAAATAGAAAACACGATTTATGTAATAAATACCTTTATGAACAGTATGTAGATTATATATACATTTATCATTGCTTGATTTTAGAAAAGAGTCTTTTGCCCCGCCCTCTACTAGACACGGTTTTCTTACCAATAGTGGTTGATTTTTCTTCAATTGCAGAACATTGTTCATGAAGTGCTTTGTATAACATTTGTGCTTCATTTCTATTTCCTATCATTTCTGTTATTTCTTCCTGCAAAAATAAGGAACTTATAGACAAATGAAAATATCTATTCGTTATTGTGTACAAGTTGTTCGCTCGAATATATACTTTTGTAAGTTTGTTAAGATGATCTAGCGATTGTCCTTTATTCAAAAGTGAATTCAAATTTTTAGTGGTCACTCCTGGTAGTTTCGCAATAAAATCGTGAATATACGAATTAAATTTTTCTTTATCTATCTGATTGTTTTCTTCAGCTCCCACCTGGGAAGCTGTAATTGTGTCTGGTTGTGGTCTTCCTTGCTGAAATATTTTATGCAATATTAATAAACACAATTGAATAAGTCTATTATCATTTATGGTATGTTTGGTTTATTACCTTTAGTTCTTCAAACAATTGCGCTGTTGCATGAGGTCCAGGCGACCATATAAGTTTTAATCGTGGAAAATGTAGAGTCAAAAGTTGTAATTTCGAAGTTATGGCCGTGTTTTGTACATCTACGCTGGCGTAATAGTGTCCCTATAATTAGATAATACGTTTTTTGAATAAAGTAACAATACTTCTTATCTGTAAAACGCAAAAATTAATTTACCTGAAAACAGAATGGTTTATTTGGATCAAACTCAATTAAAAGCATTGGTTGGGCATAATGTCTCATCATGGAAACGGCCTGATTGTATAATCTGCCGCTATTTAATGAACCAATTAAATCAGAAATACTTTTCCTTTCTACACATATTTCCGGCGACAAAATATAATCACCAACCTATAAATTGAAAATGAAGGGATACAGATTGCAAGGGATTTAAGTTCAAAAATATTTTAAATTAGAAGTCAAATGTTTCTAGATATACCAATAATGTTATAGGTTCAACTTTCATGCCTCTTGTATGAAGTATTGCAGGGAGTTCACTTCTAAATTCCCTTATATCAACTATCACAGTGTCGGTAACTTCAGACGGAGTAGATAATCCACCTTTACGCGTATCTCCTTCGGTGTTTGCATCTGTTTGCACTGCTAGATTAAAACAATCTCCAGTTTTACCGTCTTGCTCTTCCGGTATGACCATTATCTAAAATCAAGTGAAAACAGAATATAGCAATGCACAAACAGAGTAATATACAATATTGTAATATTACTTTTTTGGCATTGATCAATTTGTCAAATGCTTCCTTTTCTCGACGCAACGATGTGAGATGTTCTTGTTCTTCCACAGTGCCTCCATACATTAACCAATACACTTTCAAATTTATCGATGGATTGTTATTTTGGTAAACCTACAAAATATTACTTATTACGATATGTAATTACATTTTGTTTATAAAATAACAAAATCCCTTAATTTTCTTATATACATACTTCTATTTGCCGCACAGCAGAAATGTCACCTACATACATAATAATATTTCTTGGCATATGTTCTTCTAAACCACGTTGTAAAGACATTGGATCGTCGTGTTTTTTCAAAGATTGTATTAGAACGATAGGTACATTCGCTGTCACGTTGGTTAAATTTAGATCTCCCATCTGTTGAAATATTATGTTATATTACAATCTAACAATATCAAATACATTACACAATTGTATTTTCCATAAAACAATGTAGCGAAGTATTACTTGTGAGCATTCTTCAAATAAAGTTTCATGATTGTCCTTTTCTTCTGCTGAATCAGATTGAGTTTCTTCAGAAACTTTTTGACTTAATGTTAACATATAAGTATCTTGCTCGTTCTCTTCTGTATCAGTGTTAGTGTTCTCTTCTGTTGTTGATACTTTTTCAGCACTTTTTTCTCTATTTTTAATAAAATACAGAATACGATTAATCATAAGGATCAATAAATGTTGTTTTACATTAATTATTACATTAATTTTATTACCTTGTATTTTGCATTTCTTTCTGGGAAAGTTTCTTCATTGACTCATATAATAAATGCTGATTAGTACCCTTGGTTAAGTAATTTTTCAATTGGCAGCATGTTTTACTATCGTGTACCAAAACAAGAATTTTTTCAATATTCTCATCGTCTTTTCTCGTTTTAAGTTGATCTTGAATCTCCAAAAGTATTTCAGTCAAGGCTTTCCATTTAGGATTTGGCTCTGGTTTGAATTCTATTTACAAATAATAGAATTATGTACAATATGTACACATGTACATTATGTACAATAGTTGAGGCTTCTTTTTATATAAACCTGTAAACCCTTACCACCAGTTTTCTCATCATAAACTCTATTCTTTGCATTTTTGAATAATACGTCCACAGTGTCTAACATTAACCAACCACTGTTTTTTACAGCATATTCCATGGTGCGTAAACGATTCAACATTGAATAAAATGACACACAATCCTCATATATCAAAGAGCTGTACAGTTTCACACAATTACTATCATTGATAAATTAATTTGCTAGATAAAATTTTATTCATAAGTACTTACGCGAGAAGAGCTCTCAACGTTTTTAAATCGGACAATAATTGTTTCGATGTTGAACTAAGTTGATGCCAAATAGGATCCAGTTGCGATTGCAATTGTTTGTGGAACTTTTTAGCAATTGCATTTTCAGTATTTAATTCATCTAATTCCAACTGTAAAAGCACGTTATAATTTTATTTCAATGGTATTATGCTATGGTACAATGATAGAACGATACGAATTAATACTTACATATTTATTGAGTCTTTTCAATTCTTTGATTACATAATTCATTAGGTCAAGTAAACATGTTTGTATATTTAGCATTTTGGGTGTGAGTTTTGGATGTAATTCCATCACTTCAGGCTGTGAAATGCAATTAGCTGTTATAGTTTATAATGTGCAATATACGTTGCATTAAAAGATCATCAACAACATAGATTAGTTACCTTGTGTTTTCCTAAACTACTACGTACAAGTGAATGGAAACGTGGCCATAAATACAACTTTTTTACAAATAAAGCTTTCATTACTCGTTCTACTTGCAAATATCCAACAGTGAACGCCAATGCTGAAGTAGTAAATGCTTTGATGAAACCTGTCTACAAAAATTCAATAAAATAAACGATTGTGATGCTTCATTTTATGTTATATAGGAATGTATTAGTTTGTTTCATTACTAATACATACTTTATTATTTTGTCGATATAAACGAAGAGAGAATGACTCTTGATATGAACGTAGAATGTTATGTGCTCTATATACAAGAATTCCAGTAATTAAATTTAATGGAACTCTATTTTTTAATAGGTCCACTACAAAAATTCGACCCGATATAAACAAAGCTCCACCTTCTAGATACATTAGTGTCCTGTAGTATAAAGATGAAGAAAGAAATGAGAAGAACATATAAAGAAGCAAATTTCTGTGCACGAAATGAAAAATTGATTTAAACCTCTCATCAGAATGACATTCTGCAGTTATAACACGCGGTAATTGTTTTATCCCAAATTTTTTCAATCTATCAATAAAATACTGTTCATCGTGAGTCGTAGTTCCCAAAACAATGACCAAATTTCCCGGGTCTATATATGCTCTTAATATATTCACAAACACAGTTTCTATGCCAAGTCCCCTAAAATAAATAACAAATTATGTATAGGTAATATATATTTAATGGTAAAAACCAAAAAGTGAATAAATAGTAGGTACTTTGCTGCAACAACGAGGCCATCCTCGTGGAGAATTTCTAAAAACATTTGATTCTCATATTCCAACATGTTTATTTTTTAAATTGTTTACTCCAATCATCCATACATCAAAACAGAACTTGAAAAAGTATATCTAAAAGGTGCCATGTAATGAATGCTGAAATCGATGAGCCTTTATTCTGAACAAAAATCATACGATTACGTTAAGTGTATATTACAGAAAATTTTGCACAATTGAACTTTGAAATTTCATTCTTGTATAGTTTTACTTCATACAACATACCTTATTGCTATCTTCTTCTCTAGCATCCTCTGAATTTTTATTGTAAAATATACTTTCTCTGTTCTTTGTTTCATACACTACGAGAATATATTTACTAACTTCATGGGACGGATGTCCATAAATTCCTATACTAACTGGTCTTCTAAAGCTAAAAATTTCGAATTATTATTAAAATCTTTTATAGCATCAATGGTTTTACATTAATGTGAATAATCACCTGTCAGGTATAACAATTATGTCTTCTCCACAAGTAGCAGATTGAAGACAATATTGATCAGGCTCGTAAGTTGGCTTCGTTGTTATTTGAGAAGCATATATATCTGCATCCCCGGATCTATGAAATTTAAAATGCAAAAATCTTGTTTACATACCTTACACAAAAACAATCTTTTTAATGAAACATGTCTTAGAAATTGATCAAACTATTAAAGTTTTATGGTATTACTTACTGAGGGGTTAGTATTATTTTGATGAATCCATCATACGTTAGGCTATAATATTTGTATGAACCTCCAGTAACTTCATCAGATATGTAATGCAGTAATTTTTCTTTAAATGTTAACACATAGGGTACTTGCTAAAAAAAAATTATCGTCTTTGAAAAACTAACAAATTAATTTAGAGATTTATAATAAAAACATATTAGAAATGCATTTTACCAGAATGATGAAAAAAAATATATTCCTCATAGTATAATGCAGTTTAACATCATCATCAAATGATTGTTATAAATTTAATCGTCGTAGGTACATATATAGGTACATATTTACCTGAAACTTTGTTGAAACAAAATATTATACAACTAACCTATCTATCTTTTCTAAATAACTTTAAAATATAGTTCAAGTAATATTATTTTTGTACTACCATTAATTCAGGGTTTTCGGAGGATAATTAAAACTTTTACACGTTAAACATTTACTTAAAATACATATGAAAATTTCACTTTCCCTCCTTCGTGTGAATACGTTTAAATTCAGACAGGTTATTTGGCAAAGACGACACTATTTACATACATAGATATATCTGAACTACTCAATGCCATGCGATATTTATAAACGAACGTTTTATAATACGTACGTCTTTATATTTTCATAGCACTACTTGCTGAATTTATAACTAAGATTACATACAGCAACATTTTGCACATCCAATACAATATACATGTAAATATACTATATGTATATATGACATATATTATATGTATACACACATTATATATGTATGTAGACTTTAAATTAATATTCTTTATTTATCTGATTTGTAAATATAGTTCTTTATCTTCATTTGCGCCTATTCAATTGTACACCACTTTCTCGTAAATGTCAAAACAATTCGTACTGTGTGCGATATTGTATGATTCGTGTACACTGGCGAGTACGTATAATGAGAAGACCATATTATTTATAACATTTAAAAATTCATCGTGCAATCAGGATAGTGAATGCAATATTTAATTATTGTCATAATAGAAACTTTTTAAATTACGTATTTTTTTATCAAGTTATTATGTTCTAATTGCCTCGGTAAAAAAAATAAATCTTCTATTTGTCTGAATATAAACACGAAACAATAATTCAATATACGTTCCATGTTTCATATTATAATTATAAATACAATGAGTAACTTTATTAATATTATGACACCACGAAATTTTGACTTTTCCGCATTATTATTATCGCGGATAGTATATTTTTTCATTCGGATCAGAATTGTAATGCGGCAAAGTAAAAATTTCGTGGTGTCCGAATATTAAAGTTCCTCACTGTACATACAACTGTTGTATATGTCTGTTATTGTTCTTTTTTATGTAATAAATGGTTATATTAAAAGTATTCATTTAGAGTAATATTTTCTTCATATTATTATGACAATTTTATATATCATTTTCCATGAAACATAAGTCATCCAATATTCACAATAAATAAATGTGTATTTAACCATACTTGTATTTTATCACGCTTTTCTCTGTAATCTGAATGTAATTATAGCAGGAATGAGATTGACGAAGTTTAGTATAGAAACTTAATGCAAATTACTTTATAATTAGCGGTATATTGTTCACGTACTCTACGGCAATGTTTAGCACAGTATCAAAGCACTCGTTTGCAGACCCCTTGATGGTCGCACCTAACTCTTAGTAATCAAGCACGATATCCGGTGCATTATTATTAGGAAACGAGGTATAATAATTATTGTTTTGTATTAGGTATAGGTCGTCATAATTGCGCGCTAAGGGAATAATTAGCTCATCCCTTTCAAGTTAAAGAAAATTTGCATTAATAATAAAACTTCTATAATGTGTAAATATATACGACTATATCGGTAGATATAGATACAAAAATTTTTTTTTACAAACACATACGCAACCGAAGATACCACATTTTAGATTTTAGATTAATATAGGTGTAATTTTCTTCGTAAACTGGTACATATAAAATCGAGTGTACATTTTTTTATAAGTTTTCTGCACATTTTACTTAAGATACTGGTTTTATACAAAACTTGGACTTCGGTGCCCAGTCTATCGGACCCAGAGTACCAAAATTGTTATCTAACTACTCAATTCCTTCTGGTTAATCTAAATTGATAGGAGAATCCTAATGATATTCATTAGGAGCAATAGTGTCTAGAAGTATCTTAACATATACACATAGTAAAACAAATGTATAAATAAAGCTATAAATGACCCTATGGATAGTGAGCTATGTAGTTAATAACAAGAAACCTACCGAGAACTAAAAATGACTAGTATAAGAGTGTTCTATAAAAATTGTAATATGTTTTATAATAATTTCAATAATTATAAATTAAAAAATATGAAAGCGACCATTTGACTGACGGTGGTAGGTTTAGCGTTAAAAAGGTCAGACATCCGAGGGTTGAGCGCGGACACATTGTACAAGGATATTTTTCCAACAGAAAAGAAAACTAAGACAAAAAGAGGTAGATGGATAGTAATTTATATTATTGTTTTATTGAGTTACAAACTGCTATTAATGCAGCTGTTGTCCTGTTATTACGTAAGCCGAAATGCCTTGTGGTGTGCGCTGTGCAAGCAATGCATTATCAGGATGTGTTAGGAGATCGTCAATTTCGTGCTACGATTGGTATTGGTCCGGCGAATTGTAGCGCGGTTACCTCGATTCCGCCAGTGCAATAGGATCGGCCGATACTTTTTCCTACATCGATATAAGCTACCAGACCGGTAACAGGCTCTCCTTCTCGCGGGGTGTAAACAGGGCCTATGACGAGTCTCTAAGAAGAAAGAAGGACTGAGCGGTAGCGCGCGGGCGAGAGTGTTGACTAAGGACTCCTTGGCAGCGATGTGTACGCCGCCTTATTAGCAATGGGAGCAATACCCTCGTACTCATTATCAGCCTTTCGAGAACCACTATAAGATCAGACATTTCACGAAAAAAAATAATATTATCTGCCTCCTTTAGCAGAAAATTGCTTACATTGTTTCTAGACAGGGTAGCTTCTATCTTTTTCATCTGACAAGTTTTGTCCGCGTAGCCTGATTTTGGTTGTACGTGACTTCATCCGTGTACGCTGGAACTTTAACACTAGGTTTACGGAGCACTAAAATTGATTATTTTACATTGCTTTATAAAAATAATAAAATTGTATTTAGTCAGATCTTCAGCGATTTTTATTGTAATATGTACACAACAAAATAAATCTATTTAATAATTCCTCACGAATGCCCCCTTACACTCTTAATAATCGTAAATTAAAAATTTTTGAATCCGTCATTTTGACGGGCCCTGTAAATCTAGTGTTAATAACAAGAAAAATTGCCTTATTTATTGCAATACAACTTCGGAAAATGTTTACTTATCCAAAGTGATTCCATAGGGCAACTTTTTACAGCACCCCGCCTTTAAGTTTGCAAAGAAAAATATATTCAAAAAAAGTGTATTTTATGTAGCATCTTGAGTTCTTTCTACAGCTATTATGTTATCCAAGCTCTTATTTGCTAGCTCTTACGTTTTGACAGTTTAGAAAATGTGCTGTTGGGAAGAATTACGAAATTTAACGGCATATCTAAGGTATTAAGGGTCAACGAGAATATTGCTTACGGATACGATTAAGGAATTGGCAATATTCTCGGTAAACTTCACTTATTTGTTGTCCATACATCCATTATCTAAATCATAATATTCCTTTGATGCTGTAATAAACGCAGGAAACTTGTATTACGTGGAATCCCCATGGTCATACGTGAGTGGGTCATATGTTTGTACAACATATTTCCGTAAATACTTGGAGTCGGAATTTAAAATCGTTTAACACAAAATTCTGTGATCATACAGCATGAAATGCATTTAAATATTTGCTTCCTCATTCGTGTAAATGTCTATATTAACAAATTTTTAATAAACATCAAGTAAAAAGAGATTCCTGTTTAAAATTTTTTCCTTATAGAAAAACGAATAATTTTTATATTGAACACTTCTTTCCATGTGCATAAATATTTAAGATATTTTATAAAATCGATTCTCTCTCACAACTTTGTACGGTATATGTATTCACTCAATAAACGTGAAAACGGTCGGCCATAAAAAAGATACATGTCGAATATATCTTCCGACATCCTTTTCGCATGCAAATTCCACTTCAATCCCTTTCGTTCCTTGAAAACCTACTATTTCGCGTAAATAACGGAAAATCTATAATTGGTAATTCAACATAAAATAAAATAGAATGTTAATGGAATTTATTTGTGAATCGCTCATTCGATATAATAGCGATATAACTTAAAAATGACGATTTCAAGTTAGTTAAAGTGTTAATACTAATATAATTTTGTTTTATCAGAAATAGCTTGAATATTGTGGACCATCTTGCACATGATCATCGCATCCGCAGCGGTCATCGATGGCTGGCGTTATGGAATATCAATTTATTAACGCTGATATTAACTAGATTATAGTGTAAGGTGAGAACTCTATGACTAAATAACTAGCAATTGAGGACATTTCTTTAAAATGGACCTGTAGGTCTATGGGCCCTTTTTAGGTAAATCGTCTGTAACTAAGTGTTATACAGGGTGTCCTAGACCATCCGTCCACCCCTATTAAAATGGTGGAGAGTGATTTTTATTGAAAACATGAAAAAAGTTGTAGTAACTAATTCGAGTACGCTCTATCGAATGGTGGTAGTTGCAATTTCCGGTACTAACCGGAAATAGGATTTTTAAACCGGAACTCGTTATTTCTAATTGGACATTGTATTTTTGATTGCATATGCGGATTGTAAAACATTATTAAAAATTATATCTTTAATTTGAAAAATGTGAATTCATACATTGGAAATTATTTTCGGTCTAAGGGAGGCATTTTCAAGGAAAATGTTGGAGACAAAATTATATTTTTTTGCGTACAAGCCGAATGTGCAATAAAAATACTAGGTCCCATTATAAAAGAACGACTTCCGGTTTGAAAATCCTATTTCCGGTTAGTACCGGAAATTGCAACTACCACCTAAATTTTTTTTAGTTCTCAATAAAAATCACTCTGTACCAGTTTAATAGGGGTGGACGTGTGGTCTAGGACACCCTGTATGTCTAAAAATATTCCCCTAAAATGTCATTTTAATATTTTAACAATTGATATACATATACAGTAATATAGATATACATATTACTGTTTCTTTACTCGTGTTCAGTAAAGAAAAGCAGCAAACGCGACCATTCTTTGCTCTACATCATATTTTCGTTTATGCATCCTTTTTAAAGAATCGTCCTCAATTGTTATTGATACCTAGACTGCGGATTTTGTGCATTTATTGCAAAAATGAGTAGGTGAAACTCACAATAGAAGAAACATTAAAAAAATTTAATATCACTAGTACATTATTTACAATCTATCAAAATTATTAAAAGAAGAGATTATTCTTTATGTAATTGCCCTTTCTTGTAATTGATGCAGACAATTTTTATTTTGCACAAACATCCGAAGTATATTAACAACGCTGGTCGCTTACAAACATATCGACAACAATATTATATGATGTTTAGTGAAAATGTGGTAGTAATATGAACGCACTGGTAGTCAATGAAAGAAAGAGCACAAATATAGGAATGACAATCTCACAGATGAAGAGGTTGAATGACCAAAAATACAATTGTTACCGTAGTAAAATCATTTCTTGACAGAATATAGCGATGACAATGATGCTTACTTTAGTTGACAAGTTTTATTTCGAGAAAAGTTATGTTTGTTTAAAATGACTGTTATGAATCGGACATTTCATATGCAACAACCTCATACCATCGATGAAATAATTTTGTTTCGCTAGATTGGCGAAACATTGTGCTGTGCACCGGATCGACTCCATCGCTAGACAACGTGGCTGTGTTCCGTACGATGGAACGTAGGGGACGGCGTGCAGCGCACGGTGGATCGAGCCTAAGGGTGGTAGAGTGGGGTCGGGAGGGAGGAGAGCGGCTCGGAGGAAAGGGAGAATGGCGGAGGGTCAAAAAATGTGTAGGTGCGCGCGCAGCTGCTTTGTCTCTGTTGGTCGCATGGTGGTGGGGGGGTTAGCCGGACCACGAGGGGCCACAGGGGTCCGTGAGCGGACCATGGCGGACCAAAGGCGACTGCATCGTCTGCATCCTTTCAGTCGGCCGCTGAACCCGCGCGCCGTACGGTTGGTCGTGTGTGTATTGCTCTTGATTTCGATTCATCGCGTTACGTTACCTTTTTTTTTCTACTTACTGCCGCAGGACCACGCGAGTGAGGTTTTTCTATTTGCCGGCTGTCTTGTCCGCCTGTCAGTCCGTTCTGTACCTGGAAAGTGACGAGGTCTGCGTGCGTTCCGAAGGAACCTCTCCTGCGACAAACAGGATCACTACGGAACGCTATCACGGATTTCTTTCCTTCGATCGTCTGTTTCGTTACGGTGTACATCTTCTTAGATTGTGTACGTGCGCGGGCGTAACGCCGGGCTGAAGTTCTTCTGCATGGTAAGTAAACCATGAATCAAAACACTTCCGTGTCTCGTCTCTTTTTACCGGCGTTTCCTCGCGGTTGTCACGATAGTACGCGAAACAGCGTGGACCCATCGTTCTCTTTTCCTTTCTCTCTTTCTCTTTGTCTCGTTCTGCTCCGTACCGTAACCCAGAGTTCCAGAGGATGTTTCGTTCGCGTAGAAAATCTAATCCAGCCGCACACGTTAATACTAACCGCGCCACGGCCTGTCAAATATCCGGTGTCACATTTTTTATTTTATTATTATTGAAATTACAAAAGTGTTTCCAGTAGAAATTAGTCAAAAAATTTCTTTATTCAGGTACATATTGATAGTGACAGAAATTTACAGAAATTCAGTCTTATAATTTTTATAAAACAACGTATATATAGTAGTCACATTTTGTGCTCAGTAGAGTTAGTGTTAACGAGCCCGTTCGAAAACGAAAGGGCAGAAACGTTGGCGAAGGTTTTCGCGCACACGTGTGTGCAAGTACCAGGTTCGGGACCGCGGTAAAAGTGACGCAACGAGTATAGAGTGACAGAGAGATGAAGAGAGAGAGAGAGAGAGGGAAAGAAAGACGTCCACGAAGAAGGCCGGGTTATGCTTTTCATTGGGTCGTGTTTGAGAATGACACTTTCTTACCCTGCGCGATAATGACACTTCTCACGTGTTTCCCGCCGCAAATTCGCCTTCGACGGAAGGAGTGCGAATCGGTAAACCGGAAATCAGCGTAGGTTTGGGTCATCTGTGAAAAATATTGTTACATGCCACCGACTTTTCATGCTGGTTCTCTCCTACGACCGTCTTTTTGTTTTTTTTTTAATTTTAGAATAAAGTAGGTTAGTTTGGCGTCGTAAAAGTGCACGGAAGAAATAATTGATGTAACCGAACGCGGACAACGATATAATTCTAGAGAATTCGCTAACGGAAACGAGTTGAAGTTTATGTGGTAACCATACGTCGCGAGATGAAGTGCGAACCGAAGGAAAACGCGTTTCGCGGAGTTACAAGTGTGCTCGATAATAAGGGTGTCGGTTTTGTTGAATCCTCTCATGTGCGTGCGTGCGTGCGTTTCGAATTCATACGTTTCTGTGACACCGGACTTCGAAACTGTGAGTAATTGTTCGCCGTAATTGCAACTTTACTTTGTGCCGTTTCTGGTGTACTTCTAAGTCACGTTTTTTCATTTACTGTAAGTAACTTTAATATTTCAACGTTAATTTAATAATCGGACACTTAGAAATGTAGCAACTTCCGTAGATTTTTATGCGTTGCAATTCGGAGATAATATTTGTTTATAAATACGGTAGTCTATGCGCATGATATTAAGCCCTATAAAGTGGAAGATATAAAGGTATTATTAGTTCCGATATACAGGCGGCCCTCGACTTTCGCACATTCTACTTTCGCACATTTTTAAAGATTCAACTGTTTAATCCTCTGCGATCGGATGTCCCCTCTCAGGGGACATCAGACGCCATCAGATTACAATGTTGTTCGGATCAAGAGAACAAAACAGTTTCAGGCTTGCATTAGGGCGTGCGTCAACGTGTTGTGTGTTTTGCTAATTTATTTGTTTAAGTTTAAATATTTCGCCTTTATAAATTAATAAACATGAGTCAGAAACGGAAAAACTGCAGTGTTGATACGAACAAAAAGAAATTAAGGACTCATAAACTTCATACGATCGAGACAAAGATGGAAATAATTAAACGTTCTGAAAACGGTGAATCTTTTGCTTCAATCGGACGTTTGTACGGTGTAAACAGATCTACGATATGTTCAATTTTGAAAAACAAGAGTAAAATTAAGGAATACGTTCAAAATTGTGGAAATATATCTTCAAAGATTGTTTCCAAAAGACACGGCATAGTGATGGATGAAATGGTTATAACTTTATAAAGGAAACACCCGAAAGCACTTAACACGCCTCTTTAACTTCATTATGTATACATATTGATAGATAAATACTTTAAAACACAGTTTTTGGTGCATATTTTTTTACATCCCTCTACTTTCGAACATTCAACATTCGCACACACTGTCAGGAACCAATTATGTGCGAAAGTCGAGGACCTACTGTACCTCAATTTGTGATTTTTCATAATAACAAAGCATACGCTTATAGACAAATTGCTACCATGTTTAATATAAGTAAAACCACAGTGAGAGATATCATTACAAGATTTATATACGAAGATTGTATAGAGTCGATATCACAAAGAGGTTAAACAAAGAAGTTGGACATGCCTGATAGAAGGGAAATTATTAAAAAAAATAAGATGGTTCTTATAATTAAGTGCATTAAAAATTGGGAAGAAAGTGCACCGCCAAACGAACTAACCTAAAACACTGAGAAAAGTGGGCTCAATGAAAGAGTTACTCGGAGGAAACCATTTGTAAACGAAGTGAATAGAGAGAAGGATTGAATTTTGCTACTTAAACAATTTGTTTTAAGAGAAAATACATGGTGGAATGACGTCATCGTTAGTCACGACTGTAAATACAATATTTTTAGTTCAGATGGACGAAAAATGGTGTGGCGAAAGAAGAATAAAGAATTCATACTTATAAATACGGCATGCAGTGTAAAATATTAGGTTGTAAACATGCTTGTATGGGTATGTGTTTCAACATTTGGACTTGTATTGATAACATAATGGACAAAAACATATATTTAAGTATTTTAAAAAATAATTTACAGAAAAGTGCAAAAGAAATTGAAAATTCTTAACACCTCGAAGTATTGCCAAGACAATAACCCTTAACATAAGACTCGAGTTTTGCAAGAATATTACCTGCATAACTACCCCGAAATTATTACATCTATCACATTATCCAAGTATTTTGGATAAACATTATAAGTCAAGAAGGTTACTCTATAAAATATTAGATCTCATTCGAAGTATAAAAAAAACTTACAGATCATTAATTGTCAAAACTGTCTGAATATTAAAGTAACGTTGAAATTGAACATTATTTCATTTGAAACATATCATGTACTACAACATTATGACTGATCATGTTTGCTATTTTTTCTTTCTGAACAAAATTATAATGCGGTAAAGTCAAAATTTCCTGGTGTCCGGATATTAAAGTTACTCACTGTATTTCATTCGTGTCGTTCGTTGCGGATGCAGGATAATTAAGCAACAAATGGTAATAATTAAAATGCTGTCCCACTGTGAATGTAAGTAGCACAAATATTTTGTGACGATAGCAACGTTTGTGATATTTAACGATGAAGGTGGTTCAATATATTTCTCAAATACTACACTTAAGGTTGCGTTTTCATTTTCGACAATCGACTGGTCACTACCGAGTTTCGATTATCTGCTTTAGATTTAGTAACTTTTGGTTATCGATTTTCAATTTTTAGTTCTATCTTTTACAACTAAAGAAATTATATTATGAGTAATAATATGAATTGCAAATTTTTATGCTGTTTGAGATAAACAAAATTTGAAGGCAAAGGGAAATTCATTAGATTATTTTTGATCAGATGAAATTATTAACACGGAAAATGAAACTCTACTTGAAAGTCAAAGTCTAATGTAGTGTAAAAAATCATTGCGAGGTCGATAGGAAATTCATTTTCAATGAATTCTAATTCTAGTATATTTTAGAATATTCTAGTATATTTTAGTATATTCGAGTATATTCTAGTATATTCTAGTATATTCTAGTATATTCGAGTATATTCGAGTATATTCGAGTATATTCGAGTATATTCGAGTATATTCGAGTATATTCGAGTATATTCTAGTATATTCTAGTATATTCGAGTATATTCGAGTATATTCGAGTATATTCGAATATATTCGAGTATATTCGAGTATATTCTAGTATATTCTAGTATATTCTAGTATATTCTAGTATATTCTAGTATATTCTAGTATATTCTAGTATATTCCAGTATATTCCAGTATATTCCAGTATATCCTAGTATATTCCAGTATATTCCAGTATATTCCAGTATATTCTAGTATATCCTAGTATATCCTAGTATATTCCAGTATATTCGAGTATATTCCAGTATATTCCAGTATATTCCAGTATATTCCAGTATATTCCAGTATATTCCAGTATATTCCAGTATATTCCAGTATATTCCAGTATATTCCAGTATATTCTAGTATATTCTAGTATATTCTAGTATATTCTAGTATATTATAGTATAATTAATAATTACTCGCGTTTGGAGATCCGTTATTGAAATGTTATATTCAGGATTCTCTCCTCTCTCCATCCCGTTCCTTAAAATCTCAGCTCATAATTTCTAGATGGAATCTAGAATTTCTGGACAGTATCTCGATAGAATCCTAATATTATTAGAAATCTGTAAATTAGAATTCAACAATCACTTTTCGCAAATGAAGTCAACGACAATATATCGTTGTTCGACACAGAGGGTGTTAAAATATTCGTTTTCCTACTTTTTGGGAAAATTATAATTATTTTATAAATCGTTCGTGCTCTTGAAAGTAAATATTTTATTGCGAAGTTGCTCCGTGTGTTTGCGTATACATTTTGATATAAATCATTTGGATCATGATTCTATGTCATGATAAATAGGAAAAATGCATTTAAAATGTACACATGTATATGTTTACATGTATATTTTACATTTATAATATTACGTGTGTATTTGTAGTACATTCATAAAATGATGTATTTTAATGATACATGTTGCAAAAATTTGAACGTTAATTCAATGAAAGTTGGGGAACATCGAAGCAACGATTACTCAAACAATAGACAAGGGTTAAATGAAGCTCAGCAGCTTCGATGATCCAGACGAGCGTCTTATTTATTGCCCATGAAACAACATTTTGTGGATTCTGAAATATTGTGTATCACTGTTTACTTACTACCGTTTAAGAGTTCGATGAAGTATTAACGCCAGCGTTCCTCGCGGTTTATCGATAACTCCGTAATACTCGGACATAATTTATCGTGGCACGGTTCCGTTTCGTGGAATGGGAGTGTTCTGCAGAGGACCGGAGAGCTGTTTTTCAATTTGTATGCAAAAATTCATTTCGCCGGGTTTGGCTGTTGATGCACAAAAACAACGTTTGTGTAAATATCTAAAGCTCTTTTCACCGTGAGCAGCTAATGCACACGAAAACACGCACGTGGATAGGAAATTTTAATCGGTCGCATATTGCATATGCAAATAGTATTCCCGATTCGACGGAGGAAGTGATTTAATCGAGGAAACACGAGATTTTAAATATTCTGCTTACGAACTTTTTTTGAGTGATGCTTTAAGAAATTGAATGTCCACTTTTCGATTGTTTTTGCTCTCAATTACTCAATTATTCAACTTAATTTGATTGTATAGTGTTTGAGGATTGTAGTAACGTTGAATTAAAGGTACCTTCGACAATGTATTTTTTATTCAATTGAATCATACAGGTAGCCCTCCTAAAACACGGCATCCTGTAACAAGGCTTCGCTATAACACGATTCATAAATTGCGGGAATCCTCCTACAACACGGCATCGTATAACATGGTTTCGCTCTAACACGATAAGAAAATTGCAAAAACCTTTGTACAACACTGTACAGTAATGGTTCAATCGTATTTACCCATATCACAGCGAGTTATTATCACACCTTAAATAAATACATAAATTCAAAAGGGAGCTGCAAAACTGTCTAGCTGCATACTGAGAAATTTACAATGTCCTGGTAAGAACCAGCAAGCAAAGTAAAATTACAGATTTTTTAAAGAGGGAATGAGATGCAAGAACTTTAAATGATGAAAAAAGTTCTGGTAGTGAAGGCGATATCATTCCACCGAAAAAACGTTCTCGGTTGATTATACTGAGCAGTGACAACGAAGAAATTTATTAAATTAAAATAATACCTTTTGTTTTGTGTTGTACATACATTCATATTTTTGATAAAAATTATGTTGTTTATGTTGAATTAAAAAAATATTTGTTTTTAATAAGTTTTCGGAACGTAACCCCTCTTTTTGTATTGGCTCTGGGTGTCATATAACACGGTTTCACACAACACGCCATTTTCTAGGAACCTATCTACCGTGTTATAGGAGGGTTTCCTGTATTTTGATTTAAGGGATTCAAAGAAAATGTAGATGGTTGAATCGAAAAGGGGTTTGGAGGTATCAGTAGCGTCGAATCGAGGATACGTTTGCTATTTTTATTCTGGCTTAATCCTAATTACAGATGGCTGAGAAGGGTAGCAAACGCGGTCGTATCTAAATTTGATCAAACTTTACTCTTGAACGTTGAGAGCATCTCGGAAGGTCTCTGTGGTCCGGAGTTTGATCTCAGGGCCAACCGTGAACGGCAACCCTTGAGTTGTGCCAACTCCAACACTAGTGTCGCAGTACGACAATCGATCTCGACTGGAACACGTATACCGAACGCATTTTCAGGTCCCTTTAATCTCTGTCGTATCGAGCATATTGCTGAAATCCCTTAGTACACAGAAAGTCCAAAACTGTTGTGTGTACGCAAATAAGGAGGATTAATATTCGGCTTAAGTTGAATTTATCCAAGGAAGATGGAAACCTGTATTTTACACTTCACAAGTAGAACCATTCTGCCTGCCAAGCTTATAGATTATTCTACTATAATTACTAATTTTCATTTAAATGACCCTTAAAAAATTATTGTATACGTCGAAGAGTGATTCGATTAAAGTTTTCGCTGGTATTATTGCTATATATTAAAATAATACTAGTTAAAAATTGCGTGAATAACACACAATATCGTTTAATTTAACTTCGGAGTGTGGGATGTAAGAATAGTTAACTCTTCATTATTTTCACTATTTTGGATTAATCTATACGTAAAAAGCGAGTAAAATTAGATAGATGAGCATTTCATTCGATTAGTCTGATTAGATTTGATCGGTTATCAAGATGTAAGAAAATAAAATCTAAAGCTGTCGAAAGCATACTTTTGGTTTCTATGAAACGTTTTAGGGAACGTTGACTGATAATGATGGTCGTTTAGATATTGCTAATAGCGAATGAAATAAGTTTCACGGAAGCTGGATCGGAAAGAGATTAGTATGGTTCGCCGAGTCTTAATCTCGGCTGTTCATTCTTATAGTTTGTGAGGTTTGCTACATCGTGAAGCTACAAAAAGGGTGACTGTTTGTGCCGATGACCTCATTTCTCATGATCTCAATTTTTACGGCTTTTCGTTCTTTCCTGTGTACACAAGATACAAGGTGAATTACGATCGCCTCGGCACTTCAGGATCGTGGATTCTGATAAAAGGCTACGTCAATATTTAGATTCGTTATCGATTGACCCTTGAACTCGCAGGATTCTGACTGTAGGCCCTATTGTGTGACCCCTTTCGGTAAGCTTCGATCATTGCTCAACATTAACGACGCTTTATGACGTCTAAGATCTTTACTACCGCTCCAAAACGTGTGATAGATTACGATATTCCACTTCTAGAAAGGTAAAAATGAACACGAGCTATTAATTTCGAAATATACAGGGTGTCTCACGTAACAGTTTTCACAATTTTTTAAGTACTTGCGATAATCTGACAAAAAATATTTTCAATAAAAGTTGATCAGTTTTCGATTGGCTATATATTGCAATAAAAAAGGTCGAAAAACATTTTCTTTTTTACAGTATTGTCAAGGTCACCTTCATTTGTTTAAATGGCACTTTGTATTTTTGACTTAACTGTATTATAGCTCGTGTCAAGACGAATTCAACGACCTAGCATACCATGACCTTGAGATGACCTTGAAGGCGAAGAAATGAAAATTTCAACAAAACATGACAATTTGCTTGAATGGGTTATTATTAACACTCGAAATTACATTTAATTCAGAAACCTTGACTAAATGAACGCAAACGATTTCGTAAAAAAGTCACATCAAATGTTTGAATTGAAATCCGTTTTGTTGTAGGCACAATTCTGTTCTTCGTAGTAAATTTGCATTGGTTGCTCTTTCGATACTGTCGTAGCGAAGTTCTTCGCATGCTGAACGGATTCGCTGCTTTAAACGTTCCTTATTTTGTATTGAAACAGCATAAACTATTGACTGTAAATGACCCCATAAAAATTGAATGTAATTTCGAGTCTTAATAATAAACACAAGTTATTATCACCCATTCAAGTAGATTGTCATGTTTTGTTGAAATTTTCATTTCTTTGCCTTCAAGGTCATCCCAAGGTCATGGTATACTAGGTCGTTAAATTCGTCTTGACACGGGATATAATACTGTTGTCAAAAATACAAAGTGACATTTAAAAAAATGGAGGTGACCTTGACAATACTATAAAAAAAATGTTTTTCGAACTTTTTTATTGCAATATGTAGCCAATCGAAAACTGATCAACTTTTGTTGAAAATATTTTTTGTCAGATTATCGCAAGTACTTAAAAAATCGTGAAAACTGTTACGTGGGACACCCTGTATATGTAGCAGGACACGGAAATTTCCCTTTAAGTTATTATTTAGAAATTTATTTCATACACATAATTCGATTTTATTGAATAAACGAGTGATCATAATTTCATTGAAAAATTCTCTATTTGAGAATTGTAATCACCTACTGAATAATCCGAAGTCGATTAATTGTCAGAGATAGCATGCGCGTAAAAATAAATGTTTCAAGTCCCAGTGATTTTCACTTTTACTCGCAGTTAAAAAAGAAACGTGAACGTTCGAGACGCGCGAAGAACGATCAGATAAATCTCCTGAAAAAGTCAACTGCCAAGATATATTTCACATTCACGAAGAAACAAACGGGGAAAGTCGACGAGCCCGTTTTATCTCGGATTTGTCAAGCTGGGAGTACGTTGTCCCTCGCGTTCGGCTTTGTGTGGGTCCTTAATTGGCCATATTTTTAACTCCGCCCCGAGCTGGTTCAGAGCGATAACTTTTTCTTTCGTTGCCCGCAGTTCGTATGCATTTCTGTTTCTTCACTGTGAAACTCACTACCTGCCTCTGGCGCGTATAAACTTACAATAAACGGCGGGATCGTTTTAAAGGGTTTCTTAAACGCATTTATTAACACGCGAACACTAATGCAAACAGAAAAGCGAAATACTCCGAGTGACCTAAAAGTTTATACGAGCTTCGGTTTCAACTGATTTTTATTATACACACAGTGAACATGCTTTACCTTACATCAGTTAATTATTATTATTTATTTACATGGTTTTGGTAATACTTTAGTTTTGGCATAATTTGAAATGGCGAAAAGGAAAAAGATTTGCTTCAGATTAATACATACAGGATAATTCACGAGAAAAAGAACATCTCCGTTCAGACTGAAGATAGAAGAAAAATGTTCTGATTGTTGTCTTCAAGGTCTTTTGAAGGTTATCGTTAGTTTTCTTAAATGGCACCATGTATTTTTAATTTCATAGTTCAGTAGCTCATATCAAGACGAGCTCAACGATGTGGTACACTATGACCTTCAAATGACCTTGTTGTACAGCTGTAGTGTTAAATTAAAACTTTATCAATTTGGGCAATAAATTATGTTGTACATGACTCACTTTGGATTGAACTGTCTACCGAATCGTCGATCGAACAAGCAAATATAAAAAAAATTCAAAACAAAAAATTTTTGTGAAATCGGCATTCTAGCCTCTGGGCCTTTCAAGACGTACACTCCGCGGTAATCAGAATTTTTTCGCAAATATTTTCGAAAGTATTCGAAAGTATTAAATCAGAGTAACTTTTTTAAAATTGGACTACAACAACAACTTTTTTTTTAGCAATTGGAAGTATTGATTTACAAAGTCACGTGCAAAAAAGATTTTGAAAACATTTCAAGTGGTAGGAATCGCATGAGAAAACACGAAAGGCACTTTATAAAATTATGTTAGTTATACAATTGCTGAAAAATTCATCGAAAAACTGTGATTTCTACCACTTTCAACCGCTTCTAGCTGGTGTATACATTCATATCTATTCCGATGAAGTTTTCAGCGTATGCATAACTAATATAGATCTACAAGGCGCATATTTTAAATTTTCATTACGAGCTCAAATAAAAAAGTTTTGAAAAGTGCCTTTCTTATTTTTTCATGTGATTCTTACTAATTGCAATTTTTCTAAAATCTTTTTTACAAATCATTTAGTAAAACAATGCCTCTATATGCTCAAAAAACGTCAATTTAAAAAAAATTATTCTGATTTAAAAGGCGTTGGAATAATTTCGTGTATCACCGTCGTACGTCGAAACATTGTCGTATTTATTTTTCGATGTATGGTTTTAGCGTTAAAAATGGGTGTAGTACTTGGTCCCATCCGAGCTCGTTACCTTGTACCCCTCGCGACACGAATCAGAACAGGATCGTCAGTAAAGGTGTGTGTGTGTGTATAGGTGTTTAAGGGGTAAGGTGGAGGGGGAGTTAAGCGAGAGAAGGCAACGGCGGGATATTGTCGAGGCGTAACAGATCAGAGTGAAAGTTGAAGCACGACTTGGACGCTGGGTCGGTGTTTCTCTTTCTTTCCTCGGATTCCGAGCACGACGCGAAGAAGAGCCCGGAATCACGAGTCAAACCGCTCCGAAATGATCGTGCGCGCACAATTCGTGCCTTTGACTTCTCTCGACGCAATGATTATGCGATTATATCACGGCTGATGCGTCCCCTCCTTCTCGCTCCTTCATTCTTTCGTTCCTTTAACGAGCTATTCTCTTCGGGTACACTGCAACTGAAAAGTGCTCTACCTGTGTTCGATCCGAACTCGCAGGTTAACACTTTTCCTATCAGCGGTGATTTAGCCCTTACCACTTTGACTGCCCAGTGTGTTTTGTCAGTTTTGCCTCCAGCACCGGAGTGAAATTGCCCATGATAGAATCACACCGTATATATTTTTTTTAATTGCTATTGATCAGAATTGCAAAGAAAAAATAGAGATCAGCGTACAATGTAAATTTAATGTATGCCTTTTGTAGATTTAAGTGAACTATGGACGTGCACAAAGTTTCATCGGAATCGGTTGATGCATGAAAAAGCTGTGAGCATTGAAAGATCTAAGGATCTTTGAATTTTGGGCCTACGATTGATCGCAGTTTTTCACGATTTTTGCCATTAGTAATCATTGGTAGCTCGTAATAAAGTTGATCGATTGTGATGAAGGTTTGTGCATGTGCTTACTTAGGTATACAAACAGTATGTTTTACATTTTCATTATAAACGCAGATACAAAAAATTAAAAATTGTAACCTCTATTTTTTCTTCACACTTTCGACTGATAACAGTTTTTAAGTAATTTCTTTACACATTATGTAGTAAACTAATGCTTCTGGCATCTCAAAAATATTCAAGTGGTTTGGTCCAACTTTTAAAATGTGTGCAAATAACACTAAAAATAAAAATATTGATATGTTCACGTGTACTATATTGATGAAACTGATTTCGGCGCAAAGGTTCGATCTTATTGAAATTCAGCAAATTTGCAATTTTATTATTATCCCAAATTTTCGCAGTTAGCTCGCACGTTTGCGCCGGCACATGGCTCAGTTACGTATCTGCCACGATGGTTTCAACCACGTGCCATCGTAACTCGTACTTATAAAATTTTTTTGTTCTGCTTTTATTGTAATTAGTGCACAGCAAACGCATAAAATCTCTTGAGAATGATCCGCATACGGATCGAAACGTTGGGATAATAATAAAATTGCAAATTTGCTGAATTTCAATAAGATCGAACCTTTACGCCGAAATCAGTTTCATCAATATAATTAAAATTTCGATCGAAAGAGATTATATTTGTACACTTATTATTTTGAAACACTATTCTAATATTAATTGCATTCACAAACGTTTTGTTTACGAATTTCACGCAATCCCGCGGGATCTGCGTCATTTTTTGGTCCCGCAATTCTTACATAGGTGATGCGAGATCCCGCAAACTTTGCGAGACTATGCGTGTAGGGCTTGCAATCCCGCAGAGTAGATCCCGCAATCCCGCAGGATCCCGCGTCATTGTTGGTCCCACATTTCTTACAGTTGATGCAGGATCCCGCGGGACCTATGTAAGAAATATGGGACCAAAAATTACGCGGGATCCTGCGGGAATGCGGGATTCCACTCTGCGGGATTGCAAGCCCTAATTAGAAGTTCAGTGCCCGGTCAGTACATAGTGACCACCTCGGCAGACGCCGTGTTAACCCTTAGTAGTTTAATGTCGAGCTAGAGTTGGCTTTCGCACCAATAGTTTAGTTTATTGATTTATATTTCTCTCGTCAATAATACCACAAGTATGTATATGGTATGTACATAAGAATAATCGTAGTATTTCTGAACTATTCTAAAGAGCTTACGATTAGTACGGTTACCTATGTGAATATGAATTACATGACGTTGTAGAAATTATTTCTTTACGAAATATAAGTATTTGTTAATGAAATATTCAAAACTGGTAAAATTCAATACCCTTAACATATTATCATATCGACGATTATTTCGCAATTTTTGAAAGTCTATGGTTCATGGCTGAGGATTGTTTAATAGATTCTTGAACACCAATATCCATTTCAATCATGAACTAAAATTCATCGTCAGTAACGTAATATAATTATCGCGTTTGGAATTATTATATGGAAGATGATTTCTAAGCTTCCTATTAGTACAGCACAATTGTTGAAAATCTTATTAACCCTTACGCGAGATATCTCGTCCATAGAAGCACGATACTGAAATTGCAACACGCGATATCTCGTTCATGGCGTCGTGTAACGAGCGTCTTGTCCACAGCGTCGTATACGCGACATAGTGGTAGCGAGATATTTCATCTTGGGTAACAAAAGGGTTAATAAACTTTCTGCACCTGAATTATTAATATTTAGTAGTTGTTCGAATCGACAAACTTCGATTCTATAGGGTTTAACTTCTATAGGGTTACTCAATGTTTCAATAGCAAAAACCATCAGTCTTCGAAGCATATTGCTAAATTTCTAGACAGAAAAATTGACTGAAATCGATTTTAGAAATGTACAATTTTTGTGTTTGAAAGAAACGTAACTTAACCTCTTACGCACGACTGAATTTTGCGCGGGGCTGTTTCTCTGTACGGCGGAGTTCAACGAGAATTACTTGTAAACGATATAACCTACAATGTGTGACGGACAATGCTGTTCTTTACGCGATTACATTGGAATGAAGTTTTTAATGATTAAATTATAATTTTAATTGGGTACGATATATTTCACAGGCGTATCGGAAGACGATCATTTGATTCAAACGGTGAGCGAGTGAGCTACTAGAGTGAGCCAGTGATGCCAGAATCGTGGAACCGAGGAACTTGCCCCTCCGGTGGATCCTCCGGCTGGACCCCCCACTCTGACGTACCGTCGTCGCCTTACGTTGTTTCTTACTGCGCACGCGCTACACACAAGCGTACCTCTAGTCTGTCCGTGTGAGCTGCCTATTCGACTCGACGGCGTCGAGGTACGCTTGTGTGTAGCGCGTGCGCAGTAAGAAACAACGTAAGGCGACGACGATACGTCAGAGTGGGGGGTCCAGCCGGAGGATCCACCGGAGGGGCAAGTTCCTCGGTTCCACGATTCTGGCATCACTGGAGTGAGCCACTATAGTGGCGCGTCGTTCAGAAAGATGACATCCGTGAAAACCACTATAGGGCGTGTCGTGCCTAAGAGGTTAAAAACGCTCGATCCAAAAAAGTAGCTGACTACTACCAATCACGGATAGCGATAAAATACTTGGCCGGCGATGCGACGAGTGTACTATTAAGCAATTATTTAGATAAAGAGAGAAAGCCTGTTCGGATGGAGGCCCTTTCACTGGTTCTCAAAACGGGGACCTCTCCATCTTTGCAACTTCGTCTGGCCCCATTGCGCTCGCGTCCTCAGCATCTTGTTTCCTTCTCTGTACTGCGCTCAGCCCTCTCCCCTTGTTCAACCAGTTGCATCCTTTCGTCACAATCCGTGCTGACATCCTCCCATCGAGCGAGCAGTGTGCACTTCCGATCAACTGTTCAACCACTCCACGCCACTTACGCACTTAGGCTCGACGAAAGGGTCCTCATGCGTGTTTCAGCGTCTATTTTTATCCAGACCCCCGTGTACATCTCGCCTGTTCGATACCGTTTCGGCTTCTGGCTGCGGATCTCCATGACCCGGGGTTCTTGCGTTTCCGTTTTCTTTGAGATCGACTCCGAGAGATCATTCTCTCCTCCGCGTTTTGTCGGGCTGAGAATCATAGTGGTGTAAATCACATCCATGATGTATCGAGTAAAACAATGTTTTGCATTTGTTGTAATAAGGAACTCCATATACGCATTGTGGTTGAAAACACATTTTTTCATGTAGATTCAGAAAATTATAGAAAATTTTTGAGAAGTTCGGGCAATTAGTTTAATACATAACGAGAAAAAATTTTGAAAAAATTGCAATTGGTCGGAATTACAGAGAAAATACGATAATTATGCAGTTTGAGGGAGTCGGCTCCGATTTTAATGACCGTGAAATGTGTTGTCAAGGTTATCATACCTTCACCTCATATATTGGGTTGTTCGGAAAGTAATTTCGTTTTTCCAAGGGAAAATGAAGACGATGTTTCACTATTTATTTATTTATTCGGTGATGTAGTGGCAATTTTGTTCTATGATCTTGTGCCATCTTTCTAGTAACTTGGAGATCCCATGTTCGTAGAATTCCTGTTTTTTATTAGTAAATAATTGAGTTGTATTACTTTTGACGCCTTCATTTAAAATGATAGTTACACCGCTTAAAAAGTGTTGAAAAGAACGAAATAAATGGTAATACGACGGTGCACCCTCTCTGTAAACAGCATACATCTTTTTCCCTGCTTGCATTGCGTTTTTACCATACCCGTAACAAACAAGCAAAATGTGACGGATATGCTCACTTTGATTTTGCATATTTGATGCGATGACAAAAGAAATGCTTGAAAGATTATAAAGTTCTATAAGGCACGAAATGACGTCCGAAATGTCAGTTCTGAAAATATACAATGATTTTGCGACTTAGAATAATGTTAAGTAATAATAAATGGAAGCAATACCATCTGTACACGAACAACGAAATTACTTTCCGCACAACCCAATACATACATATGTACGATAATAGACGGTCACTTTTAGTTTGAGAATTAGTAGGTTGCGGTTCTTTATGCGAAATGAACAGGACACGGGAACGAAGCGGAAGTTTATTTCTTTAATAATTTCAATACGTTGAGAAAATTACATCAGTGTTCTTAAATTCATTTGATCTTTCTACTCTTTCTACTCTTTCAGATTGCATCAGCCCACTTTTGTCGTAAACGCATAAAATCCGCAGTCTATTAGGGTTTCGTAACGTTCACTTGTTCCTCGTTTCCGAATTTAATTTTTCTATTGATCACGAAGGACAACTAAAATACTACGTTTATTTACATTAGAATGAATCAAATTAAAGAAATAATTGGATGGTTAATTATTACAGAGTGCTTTGGTTGGGGTTCTCTAGTTGTGTTCTACGATTGTAACTGAACATTTCGTAGATTTGTGGAAAGTGGGTACAGACATAATTTGATGCTCGGAATATTCTGCAAGAATTTCAATGTGTCATTTTAATTTTAACACGTGAAACGCTATGTCAGTACGTGGTGACTGACGGTATCGAATTTACAAATGAATATATAATATATAATTCATGTAATGTTCAAAAATATTCACACGGTCTTAGTAGATTTAATTGTTACAGATTAAACAGGAGTGGGTTAAGCAAGTCTTTTGCTTATGCACAGTCATATTTTTGTATTTAAACTTAAATAAAACGTGAAATGGAAAGCGAGATCAAATTGCTCCGCCTTTAACGTGTTAAACAAATTTGCGAATTGTATAGTTCTCCCATAAATGAGAATTCCAAGCAAACTTTGTCTGCACGTGGAAAACCTTTCGTGTTTACTTTTCGGTCGAAAATATTTCGTTGTTGGTCAATGTTCAGACAAAAATGTAAAATATAAACGGAAAGAGACGCGTAGGTGATCCGTCCTTAAAAAATGCAAAATGTGCGAGGGAGAGAGGATGATCATTACTCATGTCATCAATATTTATAAAGATGATTTATGTATGTCGAATCGACTTGAAATATGTAAAAGAATTTTCAATGAGTTTTCGTGGTGTCAACGCGACCCACCTGTTTAAATATCGTGTAAAATTCACCATGGTCGTAACTTTTTGCTAACAACCCACGTTAGAAGACCTGATTTGGCGTAGAATGGGCAACGGGGTGTCGCGTCACTGTCAAAATCTATTGTTGATGTAGTCATAGTGAGTCACCGATTACCAACAGCTGTCTGATTTCTGATTCAGCAATTAAATTCCTCGCTGTGAAACTTGGTGCCCTACAAAGTAGCATGTGCACTTCCGGCAGAAGATTAGCTTGACTTATTTAGGCCACTGGGGGGACTCGGCGGATCTAGACTGCGGATGTTCAGGTGATTTCAAGTGTTTATACATTAATTCTTCGTAACACCGGTTATGAACAGATACCAATTTTGTTATCGATACCTTCAATAGCTTGAAAATAAAATACTAACATTGGTAAGACTTCAACTGCCGAATGCCTGGTAATACGCTTTCTAATTGCACAGCTATATCGGGGGACACTATTCCTTTTCAATTGTATATTACTCAAGATTATTTGTTAGCTTACGAAAGAAATTCTCAACTGTTGAGTTTTGAATTTTATAGAACTATGATTTTTTTCAAATGTGGTGCTTGCCAGTAGAAAACATACCAATGAATGATGGACGTCATATAGGGGGCGATAACATTCATCTAATCCGAGGCATTTATCTATGCTAAATTTACCAATACTCGTGTACAGAAATACCGAACTTTCTTCTTCGAATATATAACAATGACTAGATCGCAGATCGTTATGGAAATTTCGATTTTTATAACCAAACTTAAAAAGATAAGAATTCTGCATAAGAAAGGGTATAGCCGAATCAGATGGTCAAAAATGTCATTGGACTATATTAAAAGGCTAATGGACCCATACGATAGGGCATCGAGAAAAACTATGATGCGTAAAAGTTTAATCCTATGTTTCGACCGGGAGGAGAGTAGCAATGGATTAAAATGAAAGAGATTAGTTTTTGGCCTACTTTCCCTATGTATGTAGTTATGTACCAAAAAATTGAAGAAAATCCAACGGAAGTTAAATTAATTGATTGATCAGATCAAAATTAATTAATTCAAATTTGTAAGTACAACATTCTGGTTGTAAGAAATAAAAATTCACAAAAATGCAGATTTCGGATGTGGTGGAAATGTCAAATCTGCATTTTTCCAATTCTTTTAACTTTTTGATTTCTTACGATTAGGATGTTCTACTTAAAAATCTGAATTAATTGTATATGTATATGAAGATTTGACATCGGTTAGATTTCTTTCAAAATTTGTGTACGACTAAATAGGAAAATTAGACCAAAAATTATTCTTTTCCATTTTATCACATAACTACTCTTTCGATCGAGATGTAGGGTAACAAGTTTTCACTTGAACATGTTTTTTTTAATTAGTCTTTCTTTATTTGATTAGCCTTTACGATCAAGGGGTCCGATCGGACGAACATAGTGCGAGAACAGGATTAAATACTGCTTTTGTTCTCTTCGCCTTCACTCGTTGAAACATGTTACAGTTGCACAAAATTTCTGAACCAACGACTGCGATAGCGTTATCGTTGCTCAGGCAGGGAGCATTGTTCTTCGTTGGCGATCTGATAGGGACGTCCGAAGCGCGGAAACAGCAGAAGGGATCCGGATTAAATCTTCTAACGTTCGCTAATCCGACCGAAAAAATAATAACGCGGTGGTGTTGGCGGTTGTTTTCAACGGCGCAAGGAACGGGCCCGTTGTTTGTTTTGCAAATGCCTGGTAAGTGGTTGTGCCGCGGACCGAAACAATGGTTGGTATTCGGAGCGTACATTTATTTAAATCGTGGAGAGCAAGTGTTGCTCCTTGCGGACGGACTGCGCAGCGAAGAGGTTAAATATATCTGGCCTGGCTGAACCGTTCCTTCTATCCTCATTCCTTTCGAATACTCAGCCTGGTCTGACTCGAAACCGACTCCCTCGGCTGTACCGTGTACAGCTCTCCAGGTGGCAGCTTCGCAATCTTCGGGGACCTCGATGAAGGATAATCGACCGATCGCCAGACCGAACGATCGTTAACGCTTCCAATAACTTTCTTTTCGGCAGATTGCTGGCAACCAAACCCCGTCAAACTCTCGTGGGAATCTTCCCCTATTCGAGATCCGTTGCGATCCGGCTCTTTGCACAGTGAAGCCGACGTGGCAAAAACCCCAAAATCAAAATTTTCTGCTTTAATAATATGTTTAGATTTTTCTCTTTATTTTGAACCAAGGAATTGTGTTCAAGGTCGTTTCCCTCAATTGTTGTATTTGGGACGGTGGGAATCCTTTAAAATCGCCATTTGTCAAGATCAGAGAGATAATGCATTTTCTATCAAAAAATTTTCTTATATTCCTGTGTCTTTATTTTCACAGATAAACACTTCAAATTCAGACGAGTTGTTGTTTATACATTTAGAAAACAAAATGTATTATCAGCAATGGCAAAATTCAAAATATACTGACCGAAAAAAAACTATGAACATTGTTGGTTGCTTTTCAAATTTGTTAGGATTCTAGTCTTACAAAAAAAGCTCCGGTTTCGTAGGGTTCGAAATTATTTTTTTTGTGGGAGCTAATACACTATTCTAACTGCCCCGAAAATATCGTAGCCACATTCAACCGCAATTATTCTCAGTTCAATTTCGAATGAGGAGGTAGCGTAAGGATTTTTCACTACAACGATCGGTTGAAATATTTTTAATATTAAAAAAGTAAAATCTGAAAAGTTTAGAAAATTAACGATTACGTAACCAAAAAGCTACTGTATCTTCGAAACGGTTAAGATTCGGCACAGATAAAAAAGTTAAAAATTGTGACTTTCACTTCTCACTTTCAAATTCCGAGCAATAGCGATTTCAAATTTTTTTTGCAAATTACCTAGTAATCTAATCGTTCTAACATCTCGAAAAACTCTATACAAAAATATTGGAATGATGTTGAAAGCGCTACGAGATTCGTTTCAAGCAAGTTCAGTTCTCGCAACCCTTACTTGTCGATGTGTCTGGATTGCTTTATTCGTTCAATAACCGTCAAGGTGAGTTGGATCAATCCTTGACTTACAATTAGCGTATCTCACGGGTTTCGTTATATCGTTATAGTAATCCGCGCCGGTCGGTAAACATTTGTAATATCCCGACGCGTTCACTATATTCGATACATAATGAACCATCGCCAGTGTGAACTTTGCATATTGATTTAACAGGTGCAACGTCGATTTTCTTAATTGACGATCGTCCGAAAACCGTCGGTGTAGCTCCCGCGTGGTAAAATATTTGGGATGGAAATTATACGCAACATTTTCGCACTTGGACAATAAACTAAACAACAAGGAGGGACCCGTTAGCGAAGCAAACGTATAATGGCCGGTAAATTGGCTCTGATATACGGAGCGGCCGCCTCAGCCGACTCGTGGTCGGTCGGGCCTTGATTCATTTGCAATCTCGACTCGTCTTTGTCTCGCGATTCGACCGCGGGATCGAACGAGAAGCACTTATGGACAGATCGATTTGCCGCCGAGGAAATAGGGCCACCGATTACCCCCGGATATCACTTTGTTTAGAACCGCTTGCGATTCGGTCCGCGTTATTAATAACCCCGTGATATTGTATCGCATAATACAGGCTGTTTCAGAATCTTCGACGTTGTATACGCTCGTGCAAAGCAATAATATGCTTTGTTTATTCAAGCTAAGAATCTTCTTAGCCGTACTATACTATACCATACTATACTCTATTTATCTCGCCATATTAGGACAACATCCTGTTCCCAGTATAGCGAGATTGCAGGGTTTTGATTATTTAAAAATACACAAAAAACTAATCTAAAACGATGGGATAGATTCTATTTGTAATTTAGAAGCAATAAATGCAAAATTTCAAGATTTTCGTCTATTTATGTAGAATCTATGATCAATTAAAAAATCTCTACATTAGGCGACATTTCTTCACGTTTCTACATTAAATTTAACTTTTGAGAATTGATTAGTGATTGAGCAAATAATAATGTTATAGAATAAATATTATTGTGTTTTGGAACTCCAGTTTTGGTGTTACGATTTTTGAGGACACCTCTACATGCTTTGCCAATGACCTGAGTCATCTGAACTAAGCTTAATTAATGGGGGTAACGCCGAGCAGTGATGTAACAACGTAAACTATATTGAGGAGAACGAACTCGATGCGACTCTGGATTCAATTTAATGCGAACTCTTTTAGCCTCATCCAACCCGGCAAGGGCTCCCTTAAACACCTCAAATCGGATAAGAACACCCTTGAATTTATCAAATCCAACAAAGATACTCTTGGATTCACCAGGTCTGATAAGGACATCTTTGAGATTGTCGAATCTGATAAGTTCCAGGTGTTACAATAGGTCCACAATTTCAAGAGCTCACAAGGTCGGGGCGTTGCAAAGTTAGAGGATGCTAAAATCTAGAATACTGGGACATCGAAGGACCTCTGTCGGGTCTCTCCAAACTCGGCTATTAATCCATTTAACTACTAACTCGGATACGTGATTTTTGGCCTTTATCATCCAAGAAACGGAACTTGGAAATTCATTTTTCTTTTATTGATACATTAACAGGCGTAAAATTGGAGTTATAGAAATTACTACGGGTGCGCGAGATGACGAAAACGTCCGGTCGAGTTGGATTGAGAAGTCTTTTACTGCAGTTTCAAACGTCTTTCGTAAAATATCCGAAACCATGGTAGCATTAAATAAAACTAGCCCGAAATGTCGTTCGACACCCGAACACCAGTTTCCCAACATTTTTGGGTTCTCGTAAACCCTTAGAAATTACTATAAAGCTTGCCAATGAAATGGTCTGCTGCATTCCTTTTTTAATTCACGACAAAAACGAGTGGACAGAACACACAACAGCAACAATTAGAAAACGAGTATCAACTTACTACAAATGTGAAGGAAAGAAATAATATTCTAATTTTCATTTCTTGCAATGCAAGCAGAAAACTTGCATTTTGTATTAAGATGCACGCAGTGTCGCCAGAAAGTATCCAAACGGATGCTTTTTCCTCTCCTCCTTTTCCCCTTCCACTATCCCATTCCACTACCATGAGCACACTCCAACGTCCCCTAGTAAGACCGTAGACTGGTCACGTGACGTGCCGCGTGCGACTGATATTACTGTGGTCATCAGAGAGGGGATAAACTCGATCTGGCAACACTGGGTACACGGTCTGTTCGTCTAGTGCAAGGAGCACTAAAAGCTATTACTATTTGCTATTACTAAAGCTAAACTATTTTATATTAATTTATAGAAACAATGAGGATGTATCTATTCAAATTGTTAGCCATTTTTTTTATAATATGTCCCCAAAGAAATAAAGTTGTAGATGCACGTTTACGATCTCGATAATCATAATTTTTAAATATTAGAATGCGTTATTTTGACACATCCCGTAAACCTACTGTTAAGTATGATCCTTGACGGGTTTTCCTCGCTCGAGTCCATGTTTATTCACGATCAGGATACCTGTCAATGACCTATGGATTACTCCAAGTATAACTTCGCGTAGGTATTAGCTACGTAAATGTTGATTTGCAGAAAAATAGCATCTGGATGTACTATATGTAGTCCGCGGAGCGGGCAAGCATGAGACTGCGGCGCAGACGCTGTTGTGGGTATGCGAGCCCGACGTGGGAAGAAAAAAGTAATACGAAAGCGCAAGTTGTTTGCGTAATGCTGTGTTACTTAAGGCGACGCTCACACCACTGATTAAAAAGCCGACGTTTGTGTATCTCTGTTAGTGATTCGCCGAGGATTAGGTGCGGGATTCCGGAAGTTCGGGTTGGAGCGGGATCCTGAAAGTTTATCCGAGTCATAAATATCTTCAGGCACCCGACGATTTTGGGACTCGAAACTCAGTTGAGAACCCAGACTCAATCGGGACCCGATAATTGATTGGGAACATCATTTTTCAAACTGTACTTTTAATTTGAAAGCGTTTCATTTTCGTACCGGTCATTTGTTGCAATAATGACTCATCATTCATTCATTAATTGCAATTCGATTCATTATTGCTCTAAATGATCGGTACGACAATGAAATGCTTTCCAATTAAAGTATCAGTTTGGGAAATTATATTCCGAATCAAATATTACCCGTCGCTACCTGTCGTTCGGGTACCTGAAATTGCGGGACCCATCACATCCCTACCAAGGATAAGACCCTTGATAAACTGGAGGCCTTTAATCAAGACTTTATACATTCGTTAGCGCTTTAAGCGTCGCGTCTCTTGGAAATGGGAGAGCGAATTATTTATCTAGATTTCAAAGTAAATTTTTTAAGTCTCTAATATGTCGACTTTCGTCCACAAAGAGTTATTAAAACTATGCTAGAAGGATTTTTGCTATTCAAAGCAAAATGTAAACCCCCGTGCACCGTTTTTTTATTTTCTTCGTTATAGAAACATATAAAATTGGTTTCCTACTACACCAGTCTATACAGATTACGATTGGATTATGAAAAAGTCTTCTCCTTTCATCGAATATCAACTTTGTAGCTTTGGAGTTTTGTAAGTAATCTATTTTCTATTTTTGTTTCAATTTTATTTGAAACGGAAATGAGTAATCAAATCGATGATAGTTAGGATGCAGTGCTGGATTAACCAATAAGCAAAGTAAGCATGTGTTTAGACTATTAGGAGAAGGCGGGGCACTATTGGGATCTGACATTTTGAGTGGAGCCGTCTGCTGCCGAAAAGTAGAAATACTTTAAGCTTGGCTTGGCTTGGATTATAGCAGCTTACAGTGTTAACAGATGTTAATTACAGTATAAATTTTCAGTATTAAAACAGTTGTTAATTAAAAATAACGTTATGGAAGCTCCAATTTTTCCACCTCGTAGCAAAAATAATTTTGATTACTATTCAGTGACAGATTATGATAGTAGAGCGAGCAAAAATTTGTTGCTCCGTTACCACACTTTGAAATGAAGTATGTGAATTGAACAGCTTGAAATTTATAAGACCTCCATTTCTAAAATATAAGAAACAATTTAGTAGAGAATAGTCTACTTTAACAGCTAAGATAGCTAAAGCTAAAGTGCATATTGAAAGATCTAACCAACGTATAAAGACTTTCAAAATTCTTGGTTCAGTGATGCCTGTGGCATTGGTGCGTCTAATAGAAGATATTTGTACAATTATTTGTGGAGTAATTAATATGTTTTCACCAATTATAAGCGATTCGAAATTTATGAAATTATAATTGTAAATTTAGAAACTATATTAAAGAACAAATTTTTTTTGTAAAATGAATTATTTGATAAAACATACTTTAGTAAGCCGCTCTCCTTCAACAAACTTACTTTCTGCAGGATTTGTACCTGCCCACTTACAAGTTTCACCCATACTTACAAACATTTCAAGTAAAAATAAAAAAGAAGATATCAATACAATGTTAAGACCAAGCGCTTCGTCGCCATATTGGATAGCTATATATATTGTCCACGCCCCCATGTCAGATCCCAATAGGCCAGTGGTGGGCACGGGTGGAGTCCCTCAAACGCCTGCTTCTCCCACCAACCTCTCTTTCATGCAGCGCGCACGTTCGTTGCGTACGCTGATGTCTCGTGTCTTCGTTGCCCCATTGTACCGTGCTTGCTGGAAGGGGACAGAGGGCGCTACCGTGTTGACGGTTTTGCCTCAATTGAGGCAAAAATTGCCCATCCCTGCTATAGGCGAAGAGGAGAAGCAGCAATATCTGTTCCGAGAGCCAGCGTTAGGCACCGCTGTTTTACATAATAATAATATTGCTAAGTGTGTATATTTTAAGAACACTTTTTAGTAAAATTATCGAAAATGCCTAAAAAATCAGTAGACTCTACAAGGGGACCTTACAATTTTTTAAGTGCTTACAGCTTCTGAAGGTGTTAATCTGGTACTGTTAGGATGAAATATAGAAAGGTAGAGGTTGGAAAAGTTAAGACTGGTTGTTGTCGGGATAACATTGGTAGATAGAGGTACGATTATTGGAGTGGGGCGTTTAAGATAAAATTAATGGCTGTGACAAAAGTCGAGGATGTGGTTGTTTACGGTAAATATCCGTTTCTTGGCAAACTACCATTTTCCTGACCTTCAGGGAAAAAATCACACGAGTTGCTATTCACGCGAGCGAAAATAAGGTCTACTCCTGCAAACTGCATCGAAGCTAGTCGACTTAATGCAGCCGCTGCCAATGCAATCAATAACTCACCTCCAGCTACCTCGACATGTGGATAGGCATTAACAAAAGATCTTGTGTCAGGACATTTAAAGGACATGTCGGACCTATAAGCATACATTGATTTCCTTTAAGCAGAGCCGCGAACATCTTTTGTTTTCAAAGCATGTCCTTTAAGATGCTTCGTAGTTTACGTTGATTAGTTATGCGCTCTCAGTGATTCTGCGGTCTGGCACTTAGTCGTCAATCAAACATTTTCATCTCTGAATATAATATTCTTTGTCTTTAATCCCATTGTAAAAATGTATTCTTAAGAGAGAAGTCTCATGTATTTACAATAAATGTTAATGGACCGTTTTTTTGGTTAAATATTGATTACGGACCCGAAGTCGCTGCAGTCTTAGCGAAATTACTGTATCCTTTCTTGGAAAAAGGATAGAATGTGACATACCCTCCCGTTCTGGCACTAACAATAAGCGATGTCAAAAGAAGAACAGGGGATAGCGATTTTCTTGTTTCGAAACAAACACCGTCGCCCTATTTCGGAACAAGACTGTATATGAGACTAAGCCAATTTGTGGCCTGAAGTTTTAGGATTTCACCGTACGAAAAATAATTATTTTACTTCAAACACCTATTATTTATCGAGTATAACTCGGTATTCTTATCATCTTCGACGATACATCCATCACTGGTATGCAGTGTAGCGTCTGTCCCTGTCATCAGAATGTAAGAAATAACAAATTTTCTTAAAGTTAGATGGTTTACGCCGTGATTGAATCTAATTTCAATAGAAAAGCGTGAAAATTAGGAAAGTTAAAAGGTTTAAAAGAAAAATTGTTTTTTTTTTTTGCAAATAGAATAGATTTATATCGTTAAAAGTATAGTGCACATAAAAGATAAAATGCAAATTGAGGTTCAAGCCATAGGGAAATGTATAACAAACTGAATAAACTTTGGCCGACAATAATTAGCCAATTAGTTTGTTAGTTATCTTGCATATTAGTTTGAAAAATATGTTTTCGAGAAAAACACGTTTAAAGTTTTGTACTGGCACCGCTACTCCGAAGCATCGTTCTCTTGGAATCGTCATAACTTTTTCATTTCAATGAATTTGAGCATAATATTTTGGGAATGTATTTTTAAGACTCCATACTTTTAAAAAATACAATAAATAACAGTTGATTGTTTCATCCATCTATATGAGACTCCTCCCTTAACACGATCAGCGCCCACTCCACAATCATAAAAAGTACACAAAATCAAAGCAATATATTCAATAAAACAAAAACTAAGAAGTTTAGTTTTGTGATATTAATTACTGTATCAAACCTCTTCTATTCCTCAGATCGTAAGGAAATTTTGTACACTCAATGTACCAACGTAAAAATTAATTTTTAATTCTGTATAAATAATTCCGTCACCCAGATATGGGTGACATGGCGCTGAACGTGTTAAAAAGCAGACATTCAGTCGACAAATTAATCTTTCGGTAAACATGATCCAAATTGTGTTTGTTGTCGTTTCAATCCGAAAAATGTGACGAATAAGTACCTATGTTGGTAAAAGGCTCATAAAAAGATCATTGCAAATATAGATGTATTATCGAATACGATAGCAGCTCATCTGTTTCAAGAATGAAGCGAAAGAAAAATTTCATCGTTGATGGGTTAATGGAGTCTAACAGTAAAATCCTTAACGGCGAACGACGTAAATCGACTTGGCAGAGTTCACAACGTGATCCTTTCATTCATCCTTGCACCGTTAACAGCAATTCGACTAGGTTACCATCCGCGGTCGTTTAAGAGGGCGTGAAACGCGTTTCACGAGCCACTCTGATCCCTCTTAACCTTCCCCGCAAGCGAGCAAGAATTATGCGAACGCGCGAAAGACGTTCACGGTTCACGCGAAACCGGTGTCGTTACGAGACGAAACAGTTTTTCGCCAGAACAATGCAATGGACACCCTTAACGATGCGCGTCCCCTAGTCCTCGCGGCGTACGGTATCGTTTTACTATATTATTGTATCCTACATGGTATTCGGTTAAAGGCGGTCGATGATTTTTCGATCGGTGTCGCTTACTTCCCACGACTCCTCGGTTCTTTCGCAACATCCTTATTCCCAGCTCGAAAACCGGAAAGGACGGGAAGAAGCCAAATAAGTGCAGGACTTATTTCTCGAGGAAAGAGAAGGGAGAAGCTACTCAAGTGGCGAGAATGTAGGTAATATTAAGATAATCAATTTCTACATATATCTATGGCACAGTTACGCATTCTCTGATTGAATTTTTAGGTCTATTTAGATCGGGCCTGGCCAACACGCGGCCTGCGGGCCGCATGCGGCCCGCCACGTTACATTGTGCGGCCCGCTGGGCGATTTGATATTTCTATTGAAACTTTTGTTTCTCGGTGTATGTATACAAAAAATATTAAATAAATGAAAATTTGAATGTGTCACTGTTATAATGCGCAAGTGCAACTACGAACTCCAGTTCTATATTTGATATCCATGAACGCCAAATGTTACTGAAAGCGAGTAACATTGTTTGTAAGAAACGAGTTGTAAGTGCTTCTGGATCCACATATGTTTGTGACACACTTTTTTTGAAGATGAAATTCACAAAGAATTTGCTGATGCCAATTTAGAAAACCAGCTAAGATGTGCAACGTCGAACATAAATATGGATTTATAAAAATTAAGTGAAAGGAAGGATAAACAGATATGTCATTAATTAAGACTCGAGAGTTAATTATATTGAATCATAGTATAACAATAATGTTTTATTCATTTTGTATTTGCATTACATTTTTTAAAAGCATGCTTACCTAAAGTGTGGCCCGCTGTAACGTTACGCGTCATCAAAGTGGCCCGTGAAACCATTTGGGTTGGCCAGGCCTGATTTAGATCGTTTTAATGTTTCGGGATAAGATATGGTCGTTCTTAAATAATATGAAGTAAATTTCTTTAATTGAAGACGTTCGTGCAAAAACTGATTAACTCAAGGTTTTGAAAATAGTGTAGTTCTTGCACCAAACAATCAGGAATCTATTAACATATGTAGGATCTTAGGAAAAATGGGGACCCTCGCGGTTGCAGCTGATCAGCTCTTACACATACCCACGAGCCCTCCTACTTTTCCTAATCACCATACAGTATTTGGTCTGGGGGGTCCTGATCCCACACATATGTAGAACTGCGACAATAAGAGTATGTTACGGTTCATCTCTTCCAATTTTAAAGAAGTTATTTGTTGTCAAAATGTGTGCACTAAATTGTGTTCCCGAGCGCAACCGTAAGACCGGTACATCGCTTTGTTTCGTAGAGAAAATAGATGCGTTGAATCAAGTCGTCGAAAAATGAAGTAGAAACGGTTCTCGTCCACAGAGGGTTAATAATGTTCAGGAAGAGGAGACATAATTTCGCGTCTCTGGAATGGTGTCCCATAAAGGGTTAGTGCTCGCGGTTGTCAGAAGCGTGACTCACTCGAGATCACTTGCGGCAGTGAGCCGGGGCTAGTCAGCAGGGTCCAACGCCGCCGTTGCCTACCGTTAGCTTTTAGTGCCGATGACGAAGCCGTCGACGTACATCCGCGAACGCGCACGTGAGAAAACACTCTTTTCCCCGTGCCGGTAACGAACTGCGGTATGCGTTAATTGCGAGTTTTCGAGAATGATCGTTGACCGGCGCGCGCGCGCTGCTCGGTTCTGTTCTAATTTGCCCGCCGCTCGGTGCTTACAACTAATTTGTACGCGTGTAATTAAACCGATTATCCTTAGTCGTCGCGGATGGATCAATCGGCCGTCCGACAATCGAGGAAACCAAGCCCGGAGGGGAAATAAGAGCCCGAACCTCCTTCAAGTGATTCAATTTTGCGATTGACGTGAAAGTAAAATTGGTCTGCTCGTTAATTCCGTTGAGAAAAGTCGCTTTATCGAAGCACTTGTGTAAAGTGTTGATGAATATTGATGCGAGGGTTACGGATCACTAGAAGTTAGTGACATTCTTGTGAAATTCACTAGAACTGCCGGGCCAGTCAGTAAGACTGGTTTCTAGTTTTTTCTTTTACAAATATTGAAGTTATAAATATGTTTACTGGAGTCATTTGTTAGTAGATTTCTAATGAAATACGTAAGATGGTTCGGAACCCATCTTAACACTAAACCTACCAAGCACAAAACATATAAAAGTGAAACGTCTTATAAAAGTGAGAAGATTGAATTTCTTCAAACTTTGTATGGCTTTAATCATAATGTGTGCTTACATAAAAAAGCCAATTCAGTCATTTCCTATCAAAGTGTTTTTATAATTTCAATAATTGCGAGATGGAAAACCGGTCATTTGACCGTGGTAAGCTTAGTGTTAATAAACAGTAGGTCCCGCTGAAAAAGTAGGCTGAAATAGGCTGAAAAATTAGGCGATAGTGAGAGCGGAAGTGGATGAAGGGAAGAATGGTGAAAACGGATTTGAAACCCTGAGGGGCCAAATACCATTACCTACCTACCTCTATTGAAGTACATATTTTAATAAAAATTGTAGGAAATCTGTATAAATCCAATCTTGTCGTTATTGTAAGGCAACGTACGCCAGACGCGTTTAGTGCATGACAATTCTAGTGTTAAGGCCGGATATTCAGTAAGAGAACATCACACGAACGATGCGCCACGATGTATAGTGTGTTACAAGCTACGAAACCGCAGGTAATCGCGGGATCGTTTCACTTTCGCACGCGGAAGTTGATAGCAACAGGATCGAGGACACGTGGCTACATAAAAGGATAAGACCCAGTTGGTCGCGAAATATATGGGCCATCTAGTAATGGCTGATAATGACCAACAAACTAACACCTGATCCGTGGCTAAGCGTGTTTTCAAATATCGAAAAACTTGATGCGAATAACGAGAGGAGTTCTTAAACATACAGGGTGAAGCATTTAAAACAGGCCACCTGAATAACGGTTGCTATTGGTAATGGAAACCACTGTCGCCAGATCGCTGAAATCGAGGGGAATACAGTTTACCACCTCTCTGATGACCAGAGTAATATGTAACACGTTACGCGGCACGTCACGTGACCAGTCTACGGTCTTAGTGGGGGGTGTTGGAGTGTGCTCATGGTAGTGGAATGGGGTAGTGGAAGGGGAAAAGGAGAAGAGGAAAATCCACCCAGTTTTGGATGGATCTGACGATACTGATGGAAACTAATGTGTCAGACGAAGCCGGCAGTGTTCTCAGGGTGGCATAATCTCATGTTAATAGTTTTTCTGTGGGTGGACGCCTAGAGGACATATGAATGTCAACTTATTTTCATATGTTATCTACGTGTCCACGAAAAAAAAAACTAATAACATGAGATTATGCCACACTCAAACCAAGCAAGTTTCGTCTGACACATTTTCTTCTCTCACCAATGATATCCGAGTTATTCAGGTGGCCTGTTTTAAATGTCTCACACTCTATACATGCGTACATTGTTCGGCTTTTATCAGCACATCTGCTTCAATATTTGTAATGATTAAAGTGCATATTTTTATGCATGTGCAAGTTCTAAACTAATTCGCAAAAACTGTGTTTGTATGAAAAGCACGCTAAATCATGCAACTGCTATCAATGCATGAGACCCGCAGTGTAATCGTCAAACTGTGGGTCTTGTGCAAGATTTCCATGAGTTATTTGACTAGAAGCTTTCTTCTACAAAAAGTACTATCAATTTTCGTTGATGTACGTGTCTTCTACAAATTTGCAGGTGCCACAAAGACTTCAAGATACTAAGTCCAACAATATTGATTCGCTAAAAGAGTCCGAATTAGGAATAATCTCAGCACTTTGATTTTTTCAGAGAATCGATTCTTTGTCGAAGAATCGGCCCTGAAAGAATTTTGTTGAACAGTCCAATACGATTCTTTCGTATACCATCGATTCGATTATTTATGAGAGTCGCAGGACGATTCTCCCGCAAAAGATCAATCGAACAGTAAGCATGTTGATACCAAAAAATGGCCAGCGGTTCTCTTCAGACCAATTCTGACCAATTCTTACATCGATTCATTCATTACGATTTTTTCTGGCGAGTCCAACACCCCTAGTTCGATTGGTCTATTAGGCCAACCAAATATATCCAAAGACAATGCCCGGCTGTTGTGACTTAATTTTTCTTTCTGGCCATCTTTTCCACTAATGGTAACGGTAATTTCTGTTCCGGTGGTTCGAAGGTTTATCGCGTTTGTAAACTAGTCGGTCATTAATACGGTGGATGCGATCTTCGCGGCGGTTGTTTGGATATTATTCTTACGGATTTATGGTGGCGCACGTAGGGGGTACGAAAGCGGATTTATAATAATTACAATCACGCGAAAAAGCCGCGGACGCCCACGCGTGCGTGCTTGCGTGTGTACAACGAGAATGAACCTCCCGCAATACGTGCACCGACGATGCGCCACCGTGGGATTGATTAATACGCGTTAGTTATGGATTCTCCTCTTTTTTATTTCCTGCACATCTCTCTTTCTCGCTGGACGATCTCTCCTCGACTGTTCTTTCTTTTTCTTTCGTGCTCGATCTTACGTTCCGCGAGACGGTACCGGGGTTGTGCGGGGAGGATGGATCCCGATGGATGGAGACGCGGATCGCCGTAATTAACATTGTGTTTGTATTACGAGCGAATCCTTTTCTTCGATTTCTAATGCATTACGCGCGGCGTGTACGCACGCGACCGCCTATTATGCAATGCTCCAATCACACGTATACACCGGCGAGTTGTGTGAAATTTATGTCGCGGCAAAAGAAGCTGTTTGTGACAATAATTTTCACTTTCTTATTCGTGATCTCCAAAAAAATTGTACAATGTATTTTATACACCGCTGCGTAAAAGTTCTCTTCGAAAAGACGTTATCGTTAAAAGTTTCAAAGAATCGACTACTTGCAGATTTTTATGGACCGACATTTTAGGAATTTTATGGGGCAAATTTTACTCGAAACTACTTTTCTCTTTATAGTACGACTGTAACCCTTGGTTCTCCTTTGGTTTTACAACTTAACACTTAGCCGACCGCACGCGCCACAGAGACCTGTACAGTTTCCACTGCGCTCGAGAAAAACCAACTGCGCTGTCCACCGCGCATTTTTCTGAAGTAGCACGGACTAAAATTCGCTATTTGAAATCAAAAACGTCCGAAAATTATTTTATGTGATCAATTATATCTTACGGTAACAATTTCGTTCAACGATTTCACATATTGCTTATACAAAATTCGAAATTAAAAGTTTATAATAATGGGTGTGGTGTTAAATAATTGACTAGTAAAATAATTTTATAGCTGGTGGAGGCACCTTCGGAAATCCCGAACATAAAGAGCCGTAATAATGGGCAATAAAAAACTTCAAAAATTGGTGCATTTTATTATACATATGTTGTACTCTATAGAAATAAGAAGCTCTATAGAGAAAGAAGCGTTCCTCAGGTCAAAATGGGAGATCTACCCGATCGGTCGGCCATCGACTAGCTGGAAATGGGTAGATCTACCCGATCGGTCGGCTAAGTGTTAATTTGCCTATTCGTATCAAATTGATATAATGTTAAAAAATCGGATACGATGGAAACATAAATAATTAACTTTGGTAATTATTGCGAAAGGGTCACTATACACCGATTTTGATAAAATTTAAATATATTATGCTGCAACACATTTTGAACAACTTTTTCCTTTTCCAATATGGGGGGGGTCGCTATTAGTTTTCGAGATATTCGCAAAAAATTATTGCTTATACTGTATTAAATTTTCTCTTTTGGATTTTTCCTGACGGCCGGCCCTCTTCGCCCCCACCACGACCTAACCACAACTCATTCTATTCACATGATTCTTCCATTACTCGATCAAATTCTGAATGACAGCTAAAATGCAAAGATTATGCGAATAGAATGTAAGATCTAGAATGCAAGATTGCAATATTGCATAAATGAGGATGGTCAACATTTCGAACATTTATTATGATATCTAAAGGTCAACCCGCCGTAAACAACGCGTAATCTTTGCTGATGCACGTAAGTTTTAAACTTCCACATTTTATCCGCTCCAACATGATTATTCTTGCTCAAGGTCATTTCAAGGTCAAAAATGTGGTATCCACTAAATTCAGTTTTTTATTGTCTATCATGCTGTCGTAAAAAAATATACTATTCCATTTGAAAAAACATCGGTGACCTTGAAATTTCATTAAAAAAACACGACATAAAAATTTTTTTTCTTTACCATTATATTTGCCCCCTGCAATAGTATCACTTTGTCCTCTGAAGTTTTCTGATAGGACTGTAAATACGACAGATATTTGGGTGTTCCCATTTATGTGGGACACCCTGTATATACTTTCTTCGGTATCCTTGAAAGCTGTGTCAAATTGATACGAGGAATTATTCAGTTCATGAACTGTATAATTGCTTTTGAGGCCACAATGACAAAGAGAACTCGAAAAACATTGCTCTGAATGAAAGAGTGAAGTCTGATACTTTTTACAAAATGTTTAGAATGACATTTTTTACGCAACGATGAGCATTCTAAACCAATCGTAGCAGAAAGGTAATAAATTATGTAAAAAAAATGTGAAAATTCCATGTTGAAATCCGTACTATTATAACGAAGTATAGTGTTGATTCTATAGAAGGAAGAATATGAGCTGTCTTTCTAAATGAAGGAATTTGTTTCGTAGATGAAGCAGCTAATAACACCACGGGAGTTGTTTTAAAGGGACAAGTTCGCTGCGCCCTTCGTGTAGCCTTAATTCATTCTAGTTTAAATTCCAGTTGCAGGTCAGAGTTCACTCGATTATGGCCGCTTTGATCACCGCGTCCACTGCGGAAACCGTTCTCACGAAACTGGTTCTGTGTATCTCATACACGAGTCTCCATTTTGGTCCCTTCTCGAGCACGCAGCTCTAGTTAACCTAATTCACCACGACGAAAGGGTACGTGTATTTTTACAAGCTCGCGAGCACACTGATGCATTCCTGTATCAATGGTGCGCAACATTTTGCAGATGTCAATTTTCCTACAATTGTTATTCAAATTTCTACAGAAACGTGTCGTTTCTAAACATTTACTTGTAATCAACATTATGAAACATATAGAATAAAAAAACAGGCAAATGAGTATTATACTAGAAAAAGAAAACGCGTTGTTGGTTTTATACGAGGTTGTCGATGTATTTCTGTTATTTGTGAATGTATTAGGGTAACCCGTCTAGTGAATGAACATAATTTGAATTAAACGAAAAACTAACATTTATGATGTCTTCTTCATGTAAAAATGTATACAATAATTCTGTTGTAAGTTCACAGATGCCTTGCTAAATAGATCTTCTCTTTTCATAACCTATTCGACGCTATTTATTGAACATTTCTTCGAATGACATTCCACGTATTCAGAGTAAATATTGTCATCGTGAGATCAGCAGTTTGTATTTGGAGGTGGTTCATGGGTCCTATGATAAGTTTGTTTAAGTATCATTCGTTACTCTGCACATTCATTAGAAATTATTGTTCATTCAGTCTTCTCGTGTAGCGGCAGACAAAAGAAGTGGTTTTTAAGAATGTTCTGTCAGAATAATGTTGAACATATGGGACTAGACCTTTTGGAGATGTAAACAAATAGTCTTGAAGTACAAGTTTTTTTTTTAGTCTAATTCATCTTATTATTTATTGTATAATACGCATGTTCGTCGAAACTATGTTTTTAAACTAAAGTACACGATAATTAAAAAGCTGGTGAAATAATCGACTTTGGACAAAGCTTATTAATTTCTTTACATATTTCTTTAGGGATTGAATCTAAAATTTACGTTTTATTTTTTACTTATAATATTGGCTGAAAAAAGTAAACTTTTCTAAAATAGGTCCAAACCCAGTGTAATGTATTTCACTTTAAGAAAATTTCTCACTTTTTGTGTTTTCATCACTGTGATAGACGCTATGTCGCACGCCAACAATGCCCACACTGTCAAAGCTGTTAAAAAGTTTTGTATATTATACAATAAATAATAATAAGAATTTAACTAAAAAAAAAAACACTTGTACTTCATGACTATCTGTTTACATACCAAAATTGCCAATGCCCAATAATTATTCTTAAAAAAGTTCTTAAAAATCATTTGTTTTTACTGCCGTTAAACGTGAAGCCCCCCTCAAGTGTTCATTCACTGGATAGGTCACCCTACACATTTTTTGTGTAGAGTTGTATATTGTTTGATAACGAAGTAGGAGGGAATATGAAACAGAAATTTGTTCCTTTGTCAGGATCTGTATTTCCCGGGTTTGATTTGACACATTCAATTAACCGGAAGTAACTGACGCACCTCCAACTGTTACCAAACTTCTCAAAAAAGCTGTCCGCTTGACTCGATTTAGCAAGGCACACCAATTATTCTCCTTAATTCACCGCCAGAAGTTTCTGTCAGGCTGTAATTACGACGGCACATACCTGTTCCGGGAGCACGCGAGTCAGGTGTTTCCGATGTTTACAGAACTCCGGCAACTCCCGAAAATTTCACTTCCTACTCAAAAGAACGAAAGATATTTTATAAGATATTTTTATGGGAAGTCGATCGATAGATTAAACTATTTACGTACATCTTTCGATAAAAATTTTGTAAATTCTAGTTTTTGTAACTATCATTAGTTTTTAATGGCAAACCAGTCCCGCCTAATTCTTTTATTAGTATAAATACTCCTAACTGGTTTCTTATAAGTAAAATAGATTTACTACCCGAGGCAATTTATTTTTGTAAAATCGATTATTTTAATTAGTATTTTGCGGTGTGGTCTTGTAGGAGACACTCAATATTTCATTTTGGATTTTATTGCTACTGCGGATTTTATGTATTTATAATAAACATGAGTTTCTACATTTTAAGACAGTAAAGACATTAGGAAAATTGAAAAATACTGTCACATTATTTCTAACCTATTAAACGTATTCAGAACGAATATAAAATTTTTGTTCACTCCAGTTTGTTGCAAATCGAATGGAAAATTTTTATTTTGCATTACATCCTTACATTTTTTCTGTGGCCTAAAAAATTCTATAAATTTCTTTATTTAAAGTCTAAGTATATAATTCGCTATACAGTCCCGAAAACTTTGAACATGACTGAGAGGGGTGATTCCTGAGTGGGTTCTAAGCACTCTTTTCCTTTGCCATTTCGCGCAGAAATGCTTTGTTTTCGAGTTAATAACGAAATCAAAGACGCAAATTGACAATGGAAAAAGCTGCTTAGAATCACCTCAGGAATTATCTTTTTCATTTATGTTCAAACTTTTCGGGACACCTTGTAGGTAACCATTTCGTCGCCTATTTCCTGAGAGACGCGACTCGCGAAACTATTAAAAGTTTATTTAACACTGACAGCCGCACATTTCTCTCACCGACATTAGATTGTCGCCCGTGCTACTTACGCAGTCGTTCGTTGTGTAATTGATAATTAGTACCGATTGAAACATGTGAGTAATTGTTTCTCACCAAAAAGAAATCAATTGATTAACATGCGAATTTTAAATCCACACAGCTTGAAATTATTTTCATATCCTATCGAAAATAGCGCAGAGAAAGAAGAAAGAAAGGAAGTCACGCGTCCATGACATCGGCCGTTAAAGCATTGTGAAAAAAGAAGTTCGATTTTATTGATTCACAACATTATAATAATGTCGCGATACATGTGAAAAATCGCAAAATTCCCGGTTTAATTACTCGGGAACAAATTGTTCCGTTCACCGGTCGAGGTTCGTTCAGAGCGGTACCATTCCGTGTTTCCATTGAGCGGTGGTGCGTGAGGGTCCGCCTTTGCCCCTTCGTCACAGAAAGCACGGAAATATTTGACTTCTGCCCTTCGAGGCGTACACACAGGTAGGATCTTTTCCTCCAACAGGGCTCTCGATACGTGTTCACCGTGCGGGGTCCTTTAGACACGTAACATACGACCGAACAAATATCTACAGGAACACAGGTGTACGGGGCGTTTCAAAACGCGTGATCCCCGTTCCAATAATAAATAAGAGTGATTGTACAGTAGGGTGGCTCTTATTTATTCCCCATGAAAACATTTTTCGCGTCGTCGACCAGAATACACCTATTTCTCGATTTACGCTGTTCCAATGTATACAATCATATATTTTGTGGTATACGAAATACATCATTTTATAATTTATGTTGCAGTTTTCATGTTGTTAAAAAATGCGGTTTTCTTTATGGAACCGTGGGCCGGATAATCTGCGTAAATTGTGAACAATTGACTAGATTATTCGGAATTTTGAATAATTAACCGAAGTGAATATATCCCCTCTCCTCACTGAAAGAAGTAATCTTCAACAAACTTGAAACATACAATCGTACAAAAGATTCGAAGATAATACTTTAACCACTTTCGCTTAACACTTTAAAACAACTTATGATTCAACTATAATTTCACAATTTAAAGCAATACATTTCATAATACAAACAAAAAGAAATCAAACATTTCACAGTATATAAGAAAAAGAACTGGATGAATTACCAATCTTAGAAATAAATGATCGAATAAACCAAAAAGAAATTATTAAGTAATAGATATACTATAATGAGGATGACTTGTTGGTTCACAAGTGAAATTACCACTGCTATTGGGAAGTCTATTAAAGAACTCCAAACTGTGAATCATATATTTTTACGAACTATAAAATTATCGCCGATGGGTAATGTGTTAACTGTCGCGTTTAATGCCCACCATCTGTTAGGACCAGCTGGCATTTTGCAGCACGTTTCCGTCTTCTATCTTAAGAAACATAAATAGAACGTATCCTTCGGTGTGTCCTTGGTCCTTTAACTCCAGAAGGGTGACTCTGCCTCGTTCTCTTTTAACATTCCCCACTCTGTCTCTCCAAAGCTTTGAAGTGTGTAAACAACTCCGTCCTGTCGCGGACACGTGACGCTACAAGCCTCTGAACCTGCGACAACTGAGCCGTTCATTTTCCAAATGGATTAACTCCATAACATAAAAAGACGAGAAAATCGAGAATACAGTATACACTCATTTTTCTTTCTTTTCAAGTTTTTTCAAGTTTTGTCATTCAGTGGGACTAAACTTTGGCAATGAAAAAATGCGGATAAAAAATTGATAAGAATAAAACAATTACCAAGGCTAGACTGTGCACTAGAATAGACCAAGCGTGGCCGCAAAAAATCCCTCCGGATTATTCCATCAACATACCAATGGTGGAGCTAACTAGTGACGTCACCATTCGTACTGTAGGATTGTGATAGGATCCCTATTCTCAGCACTAATCGCGACGTCATTGGCTTCCATTCCCACTACTTTACCCCTCAATATTCCTTCAAAACTTTCCTCGATTTTGGATAGACTACACCAGGCCTGGGCACGGTTGGGGCTCCTGAAACGCTTGCTTCCCCCACCAACCTCTCTTTCATTTCGTGTCTTCGTTGCTGGAAGGGAACAGTTAGCGCTATGGTGGGGACGGTTTTGCCTCAGTTGAGGAAAAATTGCCCAACTCTGGACTACACTATAGGCTCGTGACGTCTCTCGATTTCGAATACAGCATTTTCTACATCATTTTTCCTCAATTCTCTCGACGTAGTAACGCTGGATAGATCTTACAAGTAGTACATTCCTAAGGAGTTTTTCAAAACAAATTCGAAGTTGGGAAAATGAGCTCCACCCTATTGTACATCTATAGTACAACCATTTTCGGGAGCAACTATGGCTACACGCGTTCGAAACATATAATTTTGCAATTCGTTTAAGACTGTATATTAGCATGAAAGGAAAGAAAATGATAATAATGTATCAGTCTTTAATCGAAATATTAAATACCCGAAAATTCAGGCAAAACTGGTTCGGCACAGAACGTACGAAAGAATCCAGCTTTTTCCTAATTGGCTAAATGGTCACATGTATTCACCATCAAGTGACAAAGACAGCGAATAAGAATATCTCGGGGCTGAACTTTTAGGGACGAACAATTTGAACTATTGTGCTGCCTTCTATACAGGACGAATCATCTAACTGTACCACGTTTCACTCGAAAATTATTTGTTCTATAAAAACGTTTAAAACAAAAGTTGTCTGACATCGAGAGGAGTAAAAGATATCAAAGACATCAAAATGCAACTATGCTTGAGACAGTTTTTGTATAGCACACATAGTTTTCAAGTGAAATGTGGTACAGTTAAATGATTCATTTCTGCTCCGCCTCTGCGTGTAGTTCTGGTCTTCTGTCTCGGTAAAGTAACCTAATATGAGGCCTATTTATGAAAAATCAAAACTCTTGATAACTATTAAATAGCTGCAAGGTTATGTCTTCATTATTTAACCCTTTGCACTCGGCGCTATTTTAGCTACAGAACTAAACATTTCTTCCGACCAAGAATATTTTCATTTTATATGATTTTTTTCACTTTATGGATATGAAAATGATATAATACCCCTTACAAAACTTAAATGTTTAGTAATGTATTAACTACAAACAAATTTAATAGTGTAAACAATATTTTGGATTATGATACAGCAATTTTTAGTGTCGCCTCAGAGTCGCCACTCCAGTGCTAAGGGTTAATAATAAAGAACTATGAAATCTTAAACTGCTTAAACCGCTGGACAGCAGTACTTATGAAAACGATGATATACTCACTATTTTGGAAGTTACTTCTAACTCAATAGAACACTTAAACATACTTTCAGTAACGTATTTCACAACATGCTTTCTCAAGACGCCTATTCGCTTTCAACGTCAATGTGCGAATAAAACAATTAACAAGTGCTTACTTAGTTACGGAACAAAACAGCATTGCTGTACTAGATTTAAGAGTACTACATCGGAGGTAAGCAAGGGTCTCGTATTAGGAGAGGACTTTTATTAACCTACTTTACCTCACGACACAGTGTCGGGAAGCGACACTAGAAAGGGAAGTTCCTGCAGCATTTGAAAGAACCTGTATGGAAGAAGGACCCGGGTGGTTCCGGAGCCGATGCTGGTGCGCCTGGACCTGGGTAGGAGCTTGCGAGCGTGCGAGTGCGCGCACGCAGGAGGCAGACACAGGCAGGCAAACAGGCACCAGGCGGGCACGTATGTACCTGCGGCTCGCACGTGTTGCATCGGGCTTGACTTATGTGTGCAGCAGCTGCGCGGCTGCAGTGTCATTGACATCACCGCGCACACTAGTTTCCTCTCCACGAGGAGGCGAGCTCGCTCACCGAGAAGAAACCCAGTGGGTCTTGTCCTCCTACCGATCGTACATTACACGCGAGGACGATTATAGCCTCGACCGGCACGCCAACCGGCCGTGTCTGATGTTCGCTGTTCGCGCGACGAGGATCCTCCGCACCCCTACCCGCTTGCACCCGCCCGATCCGCTCGAGTTGGCTCGGCCCGACCCGACCCGCGAGACCAAGAGAGTCCTGCGTGGCGAATTAAGCCCATTACCGGCCAGTGACTAAAATGAGAAATAAGACGAGGAGCCGAGAAGAGACTGGGCCTGCCTACGATGCATATTCAGAGGGATGCGTTCGGACCCGACCGCGATAAGATATACATATCGGGCCTGGATTCTGCACGGCACCTCCTCGGGTTGCACAGTTTCGGTTTCACGCGGACGAGCCACACCGGCGAAATTTCGTTTTCTGCAGGACGCTTAAATAAAACCGTTTGACAGACTGATTAACAGATTGTTGGTATTCGCTTTCCTACTAACGAGCAGAAAATACAGGGTGGCCCTCGAGTCCCTCGCCGCGCGATTTTCTTCACAGATACTGTGATGGGAACTTCTTTATTCTGAATAATTTCGCAAAAGAGAGAAGAAGATTTATGTTCATGTCGGATTTATGTCAAAAATCAATTTATAATTATAATCAATAATGAATGTATCATGTATTGACATTTTAGTAGAGTCTATACAAATTTTGAAAGCTATGAAAGGACGACAGCATATTTCCATTTAAATGGCTATGGTGGTTGTATGACTGTACGGAGAGAACTTATTTCTATATCTAACACACGCAGAACGTGATTTTTATGAATATTTTTAGGAAACTATTGGCCATATGTGGAGTTTAACGAAATGTGTACACGCTGTTAAAAAAAGAGTCCGACACTAACTACGATACGATTCTAAAAGCAATCCTTTCCCAGTAAAATCAACTTTTCCTATTTATTACTACAGTGAAGTCTCGTTGAATGTCCAAAAGATCTTACCATTAATTATCCCAGAACTATCCCCAGAATCATCCCCAGAACCACGGGGTATACCCCGTGATGGACCGCGAAGTTCGAGAGGCCTCGGTCGTCGAGAAATGTAACATAATGCGGGTCGGGTATATCAGTGTGAGACCACAACTAATCCAATAATAAAACTTCTTTATTTTTCATTATTTTTTTATGGGACTTTCACCAACATATCCGTGGAATTTTTCTGATGAAAATGATACTAAATATGATATAATTCCGACTATATCTACTTGTGTAATGAATAACAAAAGTTTCGGATGGGACTTTCAACTGTGTCAACGGCCGCGAGTCTCCGCGTCTTTCTTTTCCATAAGCTATTCTTCTCCGCGTCTGAAATTTTTGTTAAAAAATACTATTTCTATCCCGATAAATGTCCCTGGACTTTACTGTATTCCATATCATAACTTGTTTTTTTAGCAACACATTGAATGTATACACTTCTTAAACCACTTGTGCTTACAACCTTGTGTTTACGTGTGGGGGAGAGCGGGGTCGAAAGTAACTATTTGACGTTGAACTACGATGACGTAAAAACTATTCCATTTACAACAAAAATTTGTATACCAAAATCTTACATAGCTATCTGACATTATTAATTCAGGGCAGTTTTGCTTTCTGATTAGTAATTTCCAAGTTATTAAGAAAAAATAGAGACCGAAGAAAGTGTTACAACCGTCCCTTACTCCGGGGCGGTTGTAACACGGTGTTGAGTCGATAGTAACATAATACTTTTTTCTTTTGAATGAAAGTATTTATTAAAATTGATTTATAACTGTAAATGGATGGAATTATGTAATTTCGTTCATACAGAGAAATTTAAATATAAACCACGTTCGAATAAAAAAAGACAGTATTTTTGGTGTCCCCATCAGTTCTTATAACTTTTGTACGAGACATTCTAATAAAACTTTAATTATAATTTTTATTTGTAGAAAAAGATCAAAGTTGGATAACTTAATGAGAATACTTAACTTAGTAATACTAAGATAGAAGCAAATTATAATTAAAAAATTATTAATAATAGTAAAATATGGAAAACTTTACGCGATCCAACTTTCTTGATCGTTAGGACTGGTATAAACTGTTCATCGACTGACGGTTAACTGTCAAAAACATAACATTGGAAATTGTTCACGATCGCCTGGAAGTTGCATCAGCCGGAATCGATCGTAATGTTCCTTTCGACACCGTCTGCTGATGTTACAGTCGTCCCAGACCATGCTTTTTGACCAAGCATTGAGAAAAAGTGACTTTATGGTGCCGAAAAGTCGTTTTGTTCAATATTTATATTTATTGCTTATATATGTATATTGTTAGGACATTCAATTGTAATTATGCATCATATCACCCTGAACTGAATATGTACTTCTCAGTTGTATTTGTTTATTTGTTCATTGCACAGAGTAAAATGATATCAACTTGTTCGACGTGTAAGCCCTTGCTGATGTGACGTGCAGCATCTGTCATAGTCATATGCGAATAGAAAAAGCGAATAATTTTCTCATAGCTAGATAGTTAGCGCCAGGTTTATGTCAGCTTAAAAAAACATGAATAATTGAACGAGTTCTGACATTTAGAAAAAAAAATTACCAGTTAATGTACTGGTGTACATTATTCAAATGAAGCATTTGCTACGGCAGTTGTATGTTGTCTTATGCAGTTATGTGTCTTTCAAAATGTAGTAGCTTAAATTAAAAACATAAAAACATCTAAGTAGGTGAACTTTAGTATAAACAGTCTTATCTATTGATCCGCATAGCGATGGTTCTACCATAATTTACTGGAGAAGGAGCTCCCGGAATGTTGGCGGTGAAACTGGGGGACAGGAGATTAGGCGATGATAATGAGGCGGAAAAATGTACTGATGGGATCAGCGGAGAGGATGTAGAAAGTTCGACACGGTCACGAGGAAAAATGCAGTTCAAATTGAGAAGAATGGCGGAAGAGGAATGGCGGAAGAGGAAAGTTCGGAGGAGGCGGGATGGAGGGGGCGAAGGTGAAATATTTGAGAAGCTAGACAAAGAATTATGGAAATGGGATCGGGTGGGGAGAGGGACGCGAGGGAAGAGAGTGAAATTGATGTGGATCAGATTAGATCATGTCGAGTCGAGGATAAAAGAGGTGTAAAGAAAATAACGGTTGAGTAGAGATGCGATAAATTATTGTTAATATTGTTACTAATAGAGCGAGCCATTGAGAGAGATTGACGCGGTGAAGCGAAACGACCGGCTGGTCCTCTGCCCGGAGACGACAATTTCGCGCCGCGCCGGAAATTATGGTAAACTTTGCGAGCGTAATTTTCGGCAGACGAAAATTGGACCTCCGTAAGTGATAAAAGGGAGCGAGCACGTGTGAGCTCGGCAATGCCTCTCCCCCCCCTCCTTCCTACACGTGCTCGTTCGGCTGTACAACTTTTCGTATATACAGTAATCGGCCGACCGATGTTTTTTGTGTACGCAATATTTTCCCCACAACTCGATACAGAAACCTCACCTCGGGGACGCTGAACCTTCGATCGCCGATTTTGAAAGCGAATTGCGTCTTCTATTATCAAAACATAGAACTGAATTTAATTTTGGCAATTTATTTGCATCATACTCTGATTGTAGATAAGTATATTTTTTCTTTTATTTGGATCTTACTTTGGTTCAATTCAATTCAGAAGTGTTACATTGTTAATTAAAATGGTACAATTTTTAAGACTAACGGAGATTATAATTTTCAAAAATGTAAAATCACATTACCATCGAGTTAATCGCAAATTCAAACCATTGCTGCTTTGGATAGGAGTACATACACTACGGATTTTTACGAAGACATAACCAGAATCCAAGAATGTTATTATAATATTTTCGATTTATTAAAATTCTTTAAAGAAGAAACACATTGTCATTTATTTTGCGTTTCTTAGGATCAACAGAAAATTTTCATTGTGCATAAAGACCTGCAGTCTAGTCATGAGTTCACACATTCTTAAAAAAAGCTTCAGAATTGCATGTATCTGTCCTAAATTAATTGGTACAAGACTGTAGGGGAAAAAAGGTGAATTATATTTGATATAATCCAATAAAAGCTTGAACTAAAATAAAAAATAAAAATTTTGCGTGACTACAGTTTGCACGAACGCACAAAATTTACGATCAATGCGAACAGAGAAAATTGGGGTTAACGATGTAAAAATCGGTAGGGCGGGACGAGCCCAGTGACGAATCGCGAGCGGACAGGGGGTGTGATCGATAACAGGGTTGGCAGTGGAACGTGTCTCGATCGTTCCGCCTGATAATCGTCTTCCCGGTTCGGGGCGTCCCGCGGCCGCTAAATTTAAATGCTGATTAACGCCTCTTATTGAATGAATCATGCCCGGGAGTGAGACGTATACGGGCGTAGTAAATAATGTAGCTGATGGAACGGATGTTTTTCCAGAAAGGCGCAGCTTGGCGCAGCGCGTGCGTTCGAGTGCGCGAGTGTGGTCGATTTTATAAGAATTCCACGCGGCTCGATCCGCGTGCCCGCACAGCCCGTGGGATTCAGGATTTACAGACGGTAATTTTTCAAGCCGTTCCACCGTGTTACTCTCGCTCGTTCGAACCGCTGTTCCGTCTAGTCGCATCTAACGCTTCTCGGGTGGCTGCTTCACAGCCTCCTCAGCATCTCTCTTCTCCTCGCCCTCTCTCTCTCTTGTCAGTCTCGTTCGTTCTCTTTGTCTCTTTACACCTATCCGCGCTCGTCGGTTTCTCGTCTTCTCTCTTCCTCCAACCCTTACGTTTTCGCCCGCGACCTTCGTCTTTCACCTCGTTCATCGCCCTAGCCTTTCTGCTCTTATCCTAAGCAACACTCCTCCTCTTGATCCTCCTTCTTCAACCACGGCGTCCTTGTCTTGCTCTTATTCCACCGACCATTTTCGTCTTCTTCCTTCCATCGACCGTCCCTCTCCTAACCTTGCTCCTGTTTCATCCTCTACCTACTCGGCTCGCGTTCTTCATCTTCCTCGTATCCCCTACCCGGCTACTGTCCCTCCCCACTGTCTTCTTCCTACCACCGGTCTATTCTTATTCGCCGACGACTGTTCGCCGCGGCGGCAGCACTGCCGGAACTGGTCCATCGAGGAAAGATTCCCTGAAGAGGTAGCCAACACCAGCTACACACCGACGCCAACGGCTGCCGCCAGCTAGCCGACGCGACGTCACGTTGACCCGCGACGCAGCTTCAATCTCGACCGGTGCAAGACGGATTCCAACCTCGATCCGATCGTCCCACACCGGCCACCGGTGGACCAGATTTACGTGGCCCGTCCGTCACATTGGACGCCGGAGAATCAACCAGGGAGAAATAATATATCGAGTCTTTGTGATTCTTCGTCCGGCGGCTTCTTCGATGCGGATCTCGCAGCGGCGGCTTGTAACTCGCCTCTTTAGAGAATCCGTTGACACGGATGCAGATTAAAAATTCTCCTAGTCAAATGTAAGAAACTAAAGTTAAATGCAAGTGTATTTTGTCTTTCAATTATCTGAAAAATATTTGGTAATTATATAGAAAAGGTCTGCGTACTCCGATTTTGATGAAATTTTAATATGTTATGGAGCAACACATTCTGAACAACTTTTTCCTTTTCCAATATAGGGGGGTCGCTTTTAGCATTCGAGATATTTGCAAAAAACTATCGGTAATGTTAATTTCATAACGGAAACCTTCTTTTTAGAAACACTGGGTGCGTGTGAAACACTGGGTGCGTGTGAAACACTGGGTGGGTGTGTGTGGTATTGTCGCTTCTCATCTCCACAACGTGATTACAAACAAAAAATAAACAGATGCGGCCCGAAAATCCAGGAAATGTCTTTGAAAATTGACGATGCGGAATAACAGAAGAAACAAGCAGAATTAACTCCTGTAGATAACTCTGATCATACATAGATAGGCTGAGCTTCCAATTTTCAAAGACATTTACTTTATTTTCGGGCCGCATCTGTTTATTTTTTGTTTGTAAACACGTTGTGGAGATGAGAAGTGATAATACCACACACACACCCAGTGTTTCTAAAAAGAAGGTTTTGTTATGAAATTAACATTACCGATAGTTTTTTGCAAATACCTCGAAAACTAAAAGCGACCCCCCCTATATTGGAAAAGGAAAAAGTTGTTCAAAATGTCGAAATCTATAATATATTAAAATTTTATCAAAATCGGAGTACGCAGACCTTTTCTATATAATTACCAAATATTTATTTGACCTGTTAATTTTGATTATAAATACATAAAATCCACAGTCTAGTTATTGTTTTTTTCTTAATCAATCTATAGTCCGTTCAATGCGACGAGTCACCGAACGTAAACAGACGCACATGACGACTTGTTATAATCGCCGCAAGATGTTTGTTGCAAAGCTTTATACGACTAAGATTTATGCTATATTGAGAAGAGAACTAAAAGGGTAAAGTGAACTATATTTCATTTCTGTGCAAGGTTTATGTTTATGACACCTACTTTAGGAATAGAATGTTTTACATATATTTCTTTTTTAAGATAAACTTCCTAATATATTAAATATATCCTAATCTTCAAGAAATTGAGGAACTTGAAATTTTGTCAGCTTTGATGGTCTGTATCTCAGTAACGAATCAATATATTTGAAAAATTCAAATGGTATTGATACACTGGTACTGTATACAAAAAATTTGCTATAGTAGGAAAAGGTTACTATATACCTTGAGAAGTCAATTTTAGCCAGCTTTTCAGAAAATTGGCCCACTGTGCGGCGCCTAATTTGCGCGACACAAAGCAGAAAGTCCCGGTGAAAGCGTGAATCGGTGAAGAAAGGTCGCAGCTTCTCATTATATCTTCCGCAGCCGTCGATCGAAGGTTAAGTCCGCCGATGGATAATCGACTTAATTGGCGGCTATTATGCGAGTACGGGAATCGGGGGACGTAAACACGCGTTACAATGTGCTTAACGCGCGACTTACGAGCCTCCGCGACGCGTCCGAGGCCCGCTCGGAATATGGTTATTCGTTTGGAAATCATAGAACCGGTTCCCCGATGGTTCTTCAACTTCTTCGCTGGCCGTCGAAAGTTATTGAATCCCCCATGGATACTGCATTGTCGAGCGGACCCGACCGTCGGCTTGTCGCCGCTTTGTCCAACGAGAGGCCGTTCGCCTTGCGAAGACCATCGAAAATGGACAGGTCATCGTTGGCAACGTTGACAAACGACCGATTTCAGGATGACGCACGGGCCGATTCCGTGTAGCCAACGGGGTTGCGACCGCGGCATTATTAAAAAGAATTTTGGCTGGTCGCGAGGTCGGACACCTTCGTTCCGTTTCTAATCAACGACGCGACGCACAGTTGGCCAAACGTCGAATCTAGCTAATAAAAGAAATATCATTAAAAACAAAAAACAAGAAAACCGACTGCGAAAGGAACTAAAAAGATAAAAAAAAATTTTAAATCTAACAAAACTAGAAAGATATAAAACTAAATTATTAAATAAAAAAAGATAAAAACCAGTTCCTGTTTAAAAGAAGTTTACTGAATCTCAAGTTTTCTTAGTCAGTAATATTTCTAAAAAGACAATTCCAATTTCGTGTAACGCAGGCGAGATCCCATTTAAATGGCAACGAATCAGAATAACTTTTAGCTCTTAATTAATTCTAATTTATTATTTAGTAAATTAAATATCTTGTTTTGAATTAAGCTCGATACATTGAATAACCTACATTTACATTTTATATTATACTAACTATAATTTTAAAAAATTGATAGTTAATTTTCTTTATTCTTAAATGGTACTTTTTACACCAGAAACATTAATTTTAGAACTTATGTTAATGAAACGTTTTGAATTGCTCTCGGTAAATACCATATACGTGCCACGAAAAGGGACTTGCGGGTCGTGCCACACCCACCAAGTTGCGTACTTTGCACTTCAAAGTTCCATAAACCAACCTGCTGCAAATGGCAGCTGGTTCTTATAGAAGTCAAAGGTCAAAGTCTGAGTTACAGAATGCAATAATAGTTTTGACGGATTTGAATGGATCCGTCGACTTATACTTTAATAACTGAAATGCGTGAGGTAAAAAATTAGCCTGAACACGCTTACCTTGACATGTTATTTAATTCATTCAGTTTTTTTAAATACAAAAGGCGATAGCCATTACACAATTTATATACATTTTACCCTCTTTAAAAAATGTTCATTGGTAAATGATATTTTATTTCGACATTTATACGGGTCTACGAACAAATTAATAATTAAGCAATAAGAAATGATAAAATTTTGAATATTTATCAGCTACATTCGACGTTTCGCCCACTGTGCGACGGTGGCGAGCAACATTTTGATTTGACTTCGCGCCCTCGATCGTTGACCTGAACGTCCTCGGTTGAATGGCTCGCGGAAACGGAACTGTTGCGGTACGTGAAAGTTATCAAGGAATTGTTGAAGGAAGCGCAGCATATTCGGGATACCAATTTCTTTAAGTGGAGTCGGACATTGTACACCCGCCCATGTAAATTTCCCAACATTCAATGCTCCTTTTCCGAGGAACTATAAGCGATATCTTCAAAAAATTGTATTGCTTGATTCCTCTTTTCCCCCGCATACATTAACGAGGGGGGTATTCAACAATTTTTAAAATTATATTTTTGACAAATTGTCAGTTTAGTCCTAAGAAAATTCAAAAACATTACACTTAGAGCTAGATCATTTTTGAAGGAAACAATATTTTGAACCCCCCGCCCCCGTGTTAAAATATGCAAAAGAAAATATGAAATCAAACACAAACGAGTTTTTGAAAATCGCCCTAGTAGTTCCTGAGAAAAGGTTCATTTTCTGTGAAAAAAAAAATTTTCAAATAACTTAGTTTATAGTTTAGGAAATAGAGCAAAATAAGCGATTACGGTCTTAACTTAAATCTGGAAATATGTAGAAAAAAGTTAGTTAAAAAACTGGAATTAAAAAATTTGTACCCAAAATCAAAGTTCGACTTCCTTAACTCTTTGAGTACGAATGTCGCCATCTGGCAAGTTTGCTTGACCCTCTGCGGACGAATGTCGACGCATTGACGGCTCTATGTAATGAAAAATAGAATGAAGTGTTTTATGTTAAATATTGAATTTCATTGAATCCTATATGAAATAGACGGTGGAACGCATGAAATTGACCTAAAAGGCGTAGTTGCCTCATTTCCGCCGCGTGATAAGCTGTACTACTGCCTACGCACTAGAAATGTACTTGATCATGTGTCTCGGTAGTACAGACTTTATTTTCGAACAGCTTCCTTCTAGAAATGATGACGTAAATAATCAGTAAGCCAACTCTAATTGAAAAACGAAGGTAAACATGTCGGAAGGAAGCTAAAGCATTGGCGAATGTGGACTGCTTTACCTAGATTCTAGATGATTAAAGAATGAAGTTTGGTAAAGAAGGATAGGCTGTCTCGAAATGTAATTACAGATAGAAAGAACAGAAGGGAAAGCACGGGTCGCAGCCTTCAATCAAGCATCACGACGCGATTCCGCAATAGCAAATGGAAATGGGGATTTCATTCACTGTATTGGTTACCGAGATAGTGGCATGCGCGTATTTTCATTCTTGTTTTTCTGCGGCAATCGTGGTTCGTCTGTGTACAATCACTGTGATTTAGACTCCCGAGAATCAATTGGAAAGTCGCAGCGCTGTGAAATGTCCGTCAATGTAGAATTTTCATTTCTTCACAATCGGGTGGGAATACGCGTACATATAGACGAACACGATTTAAAAGAAGTGTACTTCTGAAGAAATGTTTTCAACGGGTCGACTCTCTTCTGAATCAAGGGGACTTTCTTAACAAATCATTTAAAATGAAAATGGCAATTAAGAATTTTTTCTTACAATACAGCGGAAAGCGATATTGAAAACATCTGGTGACGTACTCAGGAAGGCAGATAAATAATGCGGAGGTCGGATCGAAAACGGACATAATCGCGGGAAAAGAAAAGAAATAAACTGGGTTCAGGAACGGGTATCCATATTAGTCGGAGCTAAATCGGTGCACGTTGTATCCAGCACCGTATCGTTCGCGAAATTGTAACGATAAATCGGTATGTACGTCACTTTTCACCATTTCCAAGGCTCCATCATCATCATCATCATCGGCATCGGCATCGGCATCGGCAGGAGCATTAATTACATCGTCATTAACAGTTTCCAGCTGTAATTACGAGACAGCGTGCTAAACGGTAATGCACAAAAAAAGAAAGTGCTGGTAGTATCTTTCGCGCGATATTTATAGTGGCAATCACTGGTCGGTCTACTGCACCTGACGACTAGCATCAAACGCTAACGACCTATTAAGCGCGTTCGACGAGCGAGAAAGAAAGTCTGGCCGTTCGCCGAGGAAAACACACATTCGCGAGCTGCCGGAGCCACAAGGCACCGACAGAATTCCGATACGTCCTCTCGAGATCAGCTGGTCTAGTTCCGGCGCTGTTGCCAGCTGTCCTCCGATGCGGTGTCCCCTCTCATCTGTTAGATTGCTGTCGAACAACGAACGATCAGCGTTCTCATGTTCGACGTCTTACTTTTCGGAATTGACTTACTCGCAGTCAGTCAAAATTAGGTACAGTATAATGCCGTTTACATCAACAGAGTGAAAAACACGGCAATTACATAATGGAGTGGTTCATATAATAGAGCTCCGTCAATTAATCCCACTACCTATAGGTATTAGTGCTTTAACAAAATGTAAGTTGTTATTACAGTACTCTCGACCAAAACAGTGAAGCCGCGAAGACTGCGACAAAGCTGCTTGTACTAGGAGCGAAGATAATATCCCTTCTACTGTGGGCTATACCCCTCGAGGGGCCAAGAAAAGTTGTAACACAATACGGATCAGGTGTATTGGTGAGCCAATTGAAATGTAATGACAAAACGTTTTTGTTTTTTATTATTTTTTTCATGAAATGTTTACCAACACATTCGTGACATTTTTCTGATTAAAGTGATTTCAAACACGATATAATTTGGATCATATTTACATGTTTAATTGGCGATAATATGTTTCGGGCGCAGCTAAGACAGTGAATGAAAAAAAAGAGAGACTAGAAGTCGAGTAGTTGGCAAACATTAAAAGACAAAAAGGTCTTGTCATTACATTAGTAGTGGCTCACTGACACACTGGCGCCGGTTGAGGTTCGGTCGCTAGGGTCGACGTTGACGGCAAAAAATAAAGGCACCTCGAGGAATCGTATACCGTTCGTAGTAAGCGATGTTTCGTACCCGAAGTTTTCGCACTCTTCGCGGGCACCACTGTACTTTTATACAAGGTTCCGTTCAGCACATTCGAATCCAGCAACTGATGCGTTCTTATTTTCCGATCGGACTTTTTTTGACTGTGATGTTTGAAACGAGACGCAAGCGAGACAACGATCAATTCATGCTTTGTATCAATGGCTATCCGTGAATTTAATATTACACGGATTAAGATTCGTATTCGTTTAGTACACGTGGAACAGGGACATCTAATGTCGACGCGGTGATACGAAAGTCAGCAAATTCAACACATATAAAAAATGATACACATCTTTTATTATGGTACAGTCTACCCTTCTGTAACGTGGAACAAAAATTGCGACAGACCTTCTATAATGCGGTTTCTGTATAATTCTCTATAAAAGTCTAGTTCAAGGTAGACTGAAGCAAAACATTAACACTAGGTTTACAGACCACTAAAGTGACTATTTTACATTACTTTATAAAAATAACGAGAATATGTCTATCCAAATTTTTAGCCATTCTATTTAATAATATATAACCGAAGAAATAAATTTGTTGAATAATTCCTGTAAGTAGAACGTTGCAAATAATGAAATTGTGTGAAACGTACTCTGGTATCAAAAAATGCGCGTAAATCGAGAGTTTATTTAACACGTAAAAAGAAACGAGCATAAATAATGTGCCGCATGAATCGAGGGACAGGTGTATACAAAATGTTCAAACAAAGATATTTTTGGAAATATTTGGTCGTTGTTTTGCAATATTCGAGATGTGAATGGTGCTCATCGAGCCATCTCGGCGTATCCGCGAAACGGAGGCAATATTTCCCGCGAACTTACGGAAAATCGGCGAAGTCCATTAATTTTACTATGTGTCGCGAAGTTTCTACGATCCCTAGACACCGCCGTGTATAAATAATGGTAAATCTGGGAGGGAGGGGGGGGACGTTTTTCCGACGGATTCCCGTTGGTCGGCGCGCGAGTCGGTCACCAGACGAGCAAAAGAAACGAATATTGATGAGCCATCCCGTTGAAAAGCTATTCGACGAATCCGTTTGTAATTGGTGGATTGTCGTTAACCCCTTCCCGTGCCATTTAGCTCGACGAAACTTGGGCCCAAGCGGTAGGCATCGACGCGCGCTAAACAGATCAGACTGATGCTTGTAAACAGTCGCAATACGAACTACAAACTATTGGTGTGTTTTTTACTTTTTGCCAAATCCATGATTGTTGTGTCGTACTTTCCTCTTCACACTCTCATCTATAATCATACGCCTTATACGCTTTACGACTGGCACAAACGCGTCACTATCAGAGGATTCGTTATCACTGCCTTCATTTAACATTTTTGTATCTTGCATTTTGAAGAGGTTTCTTAAATTTCAATAATTGAACAGCTTCGTAACAGCAACGATAAGAATTGTGACTAACTGTCATGAGGTACTGATAGGAACTAACATTCAGTCACGATCGTAACGGTCAAAAAATCAGTCCGCGAGTTCGGCTTGTTATGTTTACGTTTGGCCCAAGTATCTGGTCGCGAGTCTGACTCGCGATATTCGTGTTTGGGCCAAAATCTTCATCACGAGTCTGAGTCGCTAAAGTACAGGAAGGGGTTAAACGTTGCGAAAAATTTCACGAATTACTCGCGTCTTCGACGTTTCTCTGTTTTGTTTTCTCTACATTTAACCTTTAAGAGTGTATTCTTAATCGGAGCCGTCGATTTTAGACGATTTCTAAATGTTTGTACAATTATTCTTATTATTATGTTTTTATATCATTCGTCATGGTTTCCACGATTTGGAAGATTGAAAAGAGAATTTCTTAAATAGAAAAGACGAAAATGATCCGAGTGTATCATGAATGTGGTTATTTTGTGAACTAAATGAAGCGGAACAAACTTTGTTGAATGAATTGGCAGATTGCAGTTACAGTAAATCCTCTATAAACGCATAAAAGCTGTAGCAGATAAACGCAGAAAATATATCCCCTCCACTTTAGTAATCCGATCTCGGCTCGGGTATATCGGTGTGTACCACTACTAATGCGACGCGGAGAGTCGCAGTCGTCGGCACAATCCAAAGGCCCGTGCGTCATGACAATGTAACACCAATATTTAATTTTTTTTATTATTTCTTATTTTTTTTATGAAACTTTCATCGATATATTCGTGGCATTTTTCTTATTAAAAAAAGACCAAACACGATATGATTTCAACTGTGTAAATACTGTTATAGTATTTAGTGGTTTAAATGACGATTAACGTTTCGGGCGCAAGGAAGGTTAGCGTATGGGAAAGAGAAAGATACGCGGAGAGTCGCAGTCGTCCCCCTGAGGCTTATGCGTTTATAGAGGACTTTACTGTACAAAGAAATTTTAACGTTGTTACGCATTCTTTGTGTTGCATCTACAGTCGAATTATCACTGTGAACAATTCTATGGAATCCTTGGACTTCGCCTTGGCAGTTATAGGCTTTGGGAAAACGATTCGCGTTTTCCTTCCGTGCTGAGACGGTATTAGCGCGTGTCGTGTTATTCTGCTTCTGTGGTAAGAGACTAGGAAGCTGTCGGCCACTATTCTTACTAGGGGATTCATAAAACGGAGGTAGAATTTCAAGACTGAACTTGTGTGAAGAGTGACTTAAACATGGACACGATTGTTTATCTTGGGGGGTTTGATCACTTATTTATGACGATGGTCTTTTGAAAGTTTCATTTCTCCTGTCGTCCGCTGATAAGAATCTCTGTCGCAATGATCCCAACCCTGGAATACTGACAGCAAGATGAATCTCGACTTATCCATTCAAAATTTTATTTGTACCAACCGTACTGTGTGTCTTTATGCAAATTATATTCAACTGTCTTAAAAACGTTTTTTTATCTGTTCTTTTATTGGATCACGTTTCGTTGATTAAACATTTTTGTAAATCGTAAAAAAATGAAGATCTGTTGTGAATGCTTACAGTGATGAATGAAATTAATATAAATGGTAATAATGTTGCATCTGGAAGCATAAATCTTTACTTTCTACTGCGCTCGAGTCTATGATCGACGGATCTTGTAATCAGCTAATCACGATGATTCATCATGGTATCTCTTGAGCATTTATTTTTAATTATTTCTCAGAGAAGAATGTCTAACGCCGAAGAAGAACATTTTAATGAGCGATTGCTCACACGAACGCGCACGATGGTTCGCCGATCGCGAGTTTCCCCGCGGTTCACGCAACGGAATATGATTATGCTCCGACGGAAATAACTTTCGACGCTAACTCATCCGCCGCGCGAAATTCTTGCCAAAACCAGGCCTGGGGTGGTGCACCCCTTTCACGTTTTCCCCCATTATTCCGACCGCGTTATGTCTGACTGAAGAATACGTTCCCAGCAGCGAGCATTTTCTGCCACTTTCTTCTAGTTCCCTTCAGAATTTCGAGTATTAAATGGGATGTCGTGATTGAACGTGGACGACAGTAAAAATGTCCGTCATTCAATACGCTCTGTGGGGCTGGCTATTCTTGAAAATTAACCGGATCTTTCTACGTGCACTTCAATTAATTGTGCATTGTATACAAGCTACACTGTTAACAAAATGTTTGAATTTCTCCAAAATGTTCCCTTTCGATTTGTTTCCCAAATGAATAGGTTGTCATGATCTTCCAGAATTATATTTTCTTGCCACTGCATTTATTCGTTCTCTTATGCGCCTGTCCCAGAGGCGTCAAGGACATATGAAGGTCAACTTAGTTTTTTTTAATGGAACAGTATGTCTTTTTACTTACATTCTGATAGAGTATTTCAAGACGAATACAATGACCAATTATTGAGGTCATCAAGGTCACCATGCTTTTCCTCGTACATTGGTAAATATGGATTTCGCAAGTTCCGCTATAATAGGTATCGACTAGCACGTTCCTATGTGTGTATTAAACGGTAACATTCGGTAATGAGGATCTCGTGTGAACGCTTTTTTTATCGGTCATCCCAGACGTTGTCAAAAGAATATAATCTTATACACACCAAAGACCGTGAGTGCGTTCAATTAGGGAAGTCCTACAATGCTTTCGCATTATCGAGTCGCAGAACAGCCGATGGGAAACAAATATAAAATAAAGAAATCTATTACGATTTTCTTAAGTGACATAATTATTCTAGATCTATGAACTAATTGCAAATCGGAAGAAATTCAAATGCAATACATTCGTATATCAAATAAAGAAGCTCAATTCCATTCTAGTGGAACGTTTAGCACATATAAGTCACTCTGACGTGATTTCTCTTTTTTAAATAACTCGAAAACGTATTTTCTATAAATTCGTTCTAAGTATTCAGTTCTTTAGAAATTTTTGCCTTCGATCCATTTAATATTTGGAAGATGTATCGAACAATTCTGAGTGTATAATAAAAAGCGTAGAGAAGCAGGTCAAAGTTGTAGAAACGGCACATCGGGTTTCGATTCGACGAAATTAAGTAGACTCATAATAAAATGATACGTTTAATATTGCAACTGGGTCAGCGTACAAAACGTTCCCCATTCGTCTCAGTCCATTGAAAAGACAATTTTTCATCTTCCATGCTTTCAACGCCGAATGAAAGAGCCGGCTGAAATTACTCTCGAATTTTCATCCAATTTCCCTCCGAACCGGTTTTAATCCAAATTAGACAGCAAGTGATACCGGTCCGCGTAAACTTGGCATATCGAAGACGTTCCCGGCCGCGCCTCTCGTCGTCCCTCGTCTTCCCCCTTGTCCCTCCTTTCATTATCACTTATTGTTTACGGAGAAGCGGCTATGTGGGTTGCGATGCCAGCGCCGACAATACCGTCGCGTGTGTTTACAACGCGAACTCGATAATATTGTTCCCGTGCTTCTTTCCCCTCTCTTTTTTCTATGCCAAGGCGAAGCTTTTCAAGCACACTCGACCGCGATGCATCATCCAACCTGCACGATTAATTCGATCGAAAGTATTTGATCGCTTGATCGAGTAATAAGCTCCGCTTGTTCAACAACCGAGACGCGGATGGATCGGCGTGCTCCTGCGCGATGTAAATTAACAAATGTTCCCGATGAAGGAGGATCGGCAGACTGCAATAAGCCTTTTCCATTTGCTTTGCTTTGGCAAGCCATGAATACCGTTCAAATATTTTGGAGAAAAATGTAGGTTATCTGGAAACGCATTCATTAGTTTTAACACGTGTTGTTATTGCAAAACGAAAATTTCGGAATGGAATTAATATTCTGAAATGCAGATGCAATGTGTTAGATGCTTCAAGCTAGCAGAAACTACAGTGAACAAATTTTGGTAACTATTTACATTAGGGTCTTCCTTACCGATTTTGATGACGTTGAAATATGTTGTCAAGGTTATCATTTTGAACAACTTTTTCCTATACATGTTACCGCCGCTCAGCTTTAGTTTCCGAGATATTCGCAAAAAAGTTGGGGTATACCCCACAGTAGGAGGGATATTGTCATCGCACCTAGCGTAAGCCGCTTTATTGCACTCTACGTGGCATTATTGTACTGTAATTAATTGAAATTTGTAAGCAGAACATCCTGGATATAAAATCAAACAACTCAAAAAAGAACGGAAAAATTCAGATTTCATATTGAAGTTGAAGAGCAACATCGTTTATATTTTTACAATATCAGTGTATAGGTATGAGTATTGTTCATGAATTTTTTCAGATTTTTTGGCAAACTGTGTCATGGTAAAAAAATAATTCCTGCGGTTTTTGATTTTTTAAAAAGCAGGATGATCTACTGCAAAATCTGAATTAATTACAATGTACCTGGGTATCTGACATCCGTTAGATTTTTTCAAAATTTTTTCTTATGACTAAATCGGAAAAATAGGCCAAAAACTAATTTTTTCCATTTTACCCCATAAGTACCCTCCCGGTCCAGGGCATTTTTGACCATTTTTGTGATAAACGTATAAAATTCGCGGTCTAATTTGTACAAAATGAGGATAATTTCCAGGCACAAAGCTATAATAGTTTTGTCAATTGTGTAAAGTGTAAAGGATGGGCGAAATGGCTCGTAGTGTGAGGCGAGCTTAAAGGGAACGGGTTGTCGGGCGTAAACCACGGTAAATCCTGCCAGAAGCCTTTGTGTTGACTGTTTCTTTGCCGAGCGAGCGAGCCCGAAGGCAGGGACCGTCAGATTCCCTTACCGAGTTCAAACGTTTTAACCACCTGCTTCCGAAATTTGACCGCGGCCATTCTTGTATACACTTTCGACGCTCTTCCCCGTGTTGACACACCGGCGGGGTGAAGATGGAATTGGAGCCAGTGGGACTAAAGAGGCCCAACCACTTGAGCATTTATCGTACAACCATCGCTCTCTTGCCAATAAAAACTTTGCATACCAGTATCATCCAAGAGAGTACAATTGTTTCTTAGCAATACATTATGTCATCCTGCTCGTAATGCTTTCCTTTCATATTCTTGAAAGGTAAAATAAAAGAAACATAATCACAACGAATAGTTTCCTTTGTAGCATTCCATTGATTATAGAAAAATGTGGGAAAAAATATACAGTGTGTCTCACGAACTCTGTCCATTTAAATATCTTGGTTATTTGAAACAATGGGAGGAAATGTTACTTACAGAAGTTGTAGGGTTTAAAAAACTACATAATATGGTATTAATGATACTCTTGCGAGTGGAAGCGTAGAGACGATCTAGCTGTTATCTTTGTTTTTTTTAAGGGAATGTCCAATTGTTTATGCTCATTTCAGTATTTCGACACATCAGCACCTGTTTTTAGTAATATTTTAAAAACGCTTGAGTGTTGGACCCAACATTAAAACATATTTTGTTGTATTACACCTACACTACACATTAAAATCCGTGTCCCATACGTTTTGGACTCCTCTTGTAAGACTCGTTCATCATACGTCGTATCATTATATTAGAAAATATTATATATATTCTTTGCTTTAAATACATGTTATAAAATCTTATTAAAAGATTATAATTTATATAGTTTTAGTTTATTTAACTTTTGAACATCTGTATACCATTTCCATTTGCTAGACTGAAAAATAAAAGACTATAATTAGAAAATTACTAGAAACACATAGTGATACTTTTCGATTCTTCGTTAATAATCGACCTATCGAGAATCTATTCTTAAAATAATTGATAAAATAATCGATTCATGTAAGAAAGAATCGAGTAAAATCGCCCCACCCTAGTATCAGAGACAAGGGTCATAAGAATCTTAAGCGACAATCCATCGACGGAGGTCGAAAAAAATCAAAGGGTAGTGTATAACTAGTAAATATATATAATCTCTAAAAAAAATCCCCCACTTAGATTATGAATCCTACAAGATAAACTATTGTAATAATATCACGTTCCGCAGGCTTCGAAATCATTCAAGTTCCATCGAAACGTTTCCCTCTGCGACTAATAATTAACGAAAAAAAATTTGGTAATTTCAGGCGTACAAGTTTAACCTCTTAGGCATGACGCGCCACTATAGTGGCTTTCACGGATGTCATCTTTCTGAACGACGCGCCACTATAGTGGCTCAATCTAGTAGCTCACTCGCTCACCGTTTGAATTAAATGATCGTCTTCTGTTTTGTGTCACACTTTTTTGTCTTCGTATCGATTTATAACGGTGTTAACAATATACAGACAGAATACACATTTTTGATACGCCTAGTGTCAGATATGAATTGTTGCTTTTCATTTAAATAAATATACCATTTGCTCTTATATACCAGATGTTCTTTTTAACATGCCTTTTTAATGCGTAGAGAACAGCATTGTCCGTCACACATTGTAGGTTGTATCGTTTACACGTAATTCTCGTTGAACTCTGCCGTACAGAGAAACAGCCCCGCGCAAAATTCAGCCGTGCCTAAGAGGTTAAAATAGCTTATCATCGTAATCTTTTCCGAAACTACTCTACTGAATAGTTTTGCCAAGAGTAAAGTGGAGTAGCTACACGCTAGAAACTCATTATATCATTTGAATGCCTTCCACCCGATAGTGTCAACCGTAAGCCCGTAAATCCTGCTTCTGCTACTAATTTCACAACTTGGTGCGATATTGTCCATTGCGTTTCCCGTCCAACGGGCGAGTACGTATCGTTAAAAACACATTACATCGAACATAGCGAAGTTTCGATCGCGGAAAAACGTATGTACTAGACAGACCTAGTAGCGAGGGACATCGTGATCGTCGTCCGATGTGCGGTGTCGCACAGCGTGTCGCGTATACAACAAAAGCGATTTTCTCGTTGGTCTTTGTAAACTTTGCAAGCTTGTTTGAACATAGTTGGTATAATTTAAATAGACATTATGGGACGATGAATGCTTAAAGTGTCGTCTTTGTTCTATTGAACATTTTCGTAGGTAGTATGACCTATCCAGCGAATGAACATAATTTGTATTAGACGAAAAAATAACCTCGGCGGAATAATATAACGTCACGTCTTTTCCTCGTGCAGAGAATCTACTGCGTATTGAAGATACAGTATTTCATCGGTAATTGTCCCAAATGTCTCCGACATAATTGTCCCTCAGATATCCCCACTAGTGCGGGGTGTACCCCGTTGAGGGCTCGTGAAGCTCGAGAGGCCTCGGTCGCCGAGAAGTATGACACCATGCGGCTCGGGTATGTCGGTGAGACCACACTAATCCGAATTTCCAACTTTTTTATTATTCATTACTTTTTTATGGGACTTCGATGACCATATTTGTGGCATTTTTCTAATAAAAAATGATACCAAATATGATATAATTCTGATGATATTTACTTGTGTAATCGACGATTAAAGTTTCGGGCGCGAGGAAGGATAGCGTATGGGAAAGAAAGAGACGCGGAGAGTCGCAGTCGGCGGCACAGTTCAAAGGCTCGCGCGTCCTCACAATGTATTACCAAGGAATAACTTTTTTATTATTACTTATTTTTTTATGAGACTTTTGCTGATAGATTGGTGACATTGTTCTGATTAAAATGATACCAAACACGATATAATTCGATATACTTCGCCACCAGAACTTACTCCACCGTCAATTCAAAAAATAGATATGTATGTATAATCAGAAAAATTTTGATCAGAGAAATATTACAAATATGATGGTAAAAGTCTCCTAAAAAATTAATTAAAAATGAAAAAGTGTCGTCATTGCATTACTGTTGCCTCACCGATGTTATGTACTTGACCTATACATAATGACCATACACCTGTATATGATCCGAATTATATCGTGTTTGGTATCATTTTAATCAGAACAATGTCAGAAATCTATTAGAAAAAGTCTCATAAAAAAATAAGTAATAATAAAAAGTTATTCCTTGGTAATACATTGTGAGAACGCGCGAGCCTTTGAACTGTTCCGCCGATTGCGACTCTCCGCGTCTCTTTCTTTCCCATACGCTACCCTTCCTCGCGCCCGAAACTTTAATCGTCGATTACACAAGTAAATATCATCGGAATTATATCATATTTGGTATGATTTTTATTAGAAAAATGACACAAATATGGTCATCGAAGTCCCATAAAAAATAATGATTAACAAAGAAGATGGAAATTCTGATTAGGTGTGTTTACATATCTCGGTGACCGAGGCCTCTCGAGCTCGGCTGTCCTTCTCTACGTTCGGCAAACCTCAAACAATGACATCCCTCGCGCATAATTGTCCCTCCGCAGACCCGTGTTGTGGACAATTACCGATGAAATACTGTACATAACTTTTATCGGTTTATATCATTAATATTTTTAGGTATGTATATACAAGTAACATTTTACAAATATCATTAGAAACATGTATACTACCACTGTACAAAAGTACATTAAAATCGAAGCCATGAATTAGAGTCAATAAATGATGAAATATGTATAAAATGAAACAAGTGCCAACTGAATTGTCGATCCGTCCCACTGTGCGACGGTGCGCGGTGTCTGGATTCGCGAAGGATGAACTGTCCGCGGCCTAAGGAAAGGCTACACTATACCGTGGACGAAGGTCAACTCCTGCGGAGTCGAGGCGATCGATGTGTTGTTTTACCGATGTGTGTCCGCTGCGGTTACACGCAACGCGTGTAATACGGGTCCGTCTGTGTGCGGCGAGCGTGTAAAACGCGTCGCGAGATCGATTCTGCATAACGTTTCGCCAAAGTTGCACTGTGCCTGCGAGGATTTATCGTCGGTTCCTCCGATTAAACAAATTAACAGCGACCGCACAGTATCAAAATGATAAAACGTTGCAAGCCATCGGCTTTGAGCATCGCCGCGACCATTTTGCTCGTCCGATTAAGGCCTGCACCCAGAGTTGCCGGGAAATAAAAAGATGCACGAATATTTTTTTCGCTTAATTATGATGGGCATATGTTTTTAACATTTTTTTTCAATGGTCACGAATAATGGCGTAGCCGTTCTGTTGGCGTCGATCGTGGAAGTATTCGTAATGCGCTGCGCAAGGTAACGCATTAACACCAAAAAATGTACACTAGAATGAAGATAGGGGTCTAAATAAACGTCGACGACATTTACGATTTCATTACCACAGGGTGTCCCAAAAATGTTCGGGTTCAAGTCCAGTTCGAGTCTACCAAGTGCATTTACGGCTGAACATGAGGGTTTTATTTCAATAAATTGTTACACCTTCTCTTGTTCACGATTCGAGCACGGCGTGACAACATCGCTATCGCTCAGTAGAATCGGCCATCGCGCCGTGCCCAGCTGGAATAAAAAAAACAAAGTCAAATCTTCGAAACGCTTCCACCGATAAAAAAATAAATACACTACATAATGTAACCCTTCAGATCATGCCACTTCTGTATACAACATTTTTTGGTGCAACGCATACTTTGGAAGTTGTAGAGGTGTGCAAGTTGCGTGGACCACCTTGTATACGTAAGTATGAAATTGTTGAGGGAGACGTTCAAAGCATACGGCACTGTATAAAATTTACATATTACTCTATCTAAGCGCGCGTAGTCCCTTCAACTACCAACTACGTATTATCCATTCGTCGTTTTATACCTGTTGTGGTTCAAAAATGATCCGCGTGAGTTATGCCTAAGTATTAGTATGATTATTGAGGAAGACTTTCGAAGCATATTACACCGTGACAAATTTATATATTATTAACCCGTCTAGGTGCTCGCAGCATTTTAAAACAAATTAATAGAAGCTATGAAGCGAATGTTGTGTTCGATCGCCGCGAAGTATCGCTGGGAGATGATCGATGGAAATGCATCATCGTTCGAAGTCGTAATTTCGAAATGACGTCGATTACCTATGTGCAAACGATACCAGCATCTGCGAAGACACGTCGTGTTCGGTCGCGTATATTTAGCCGACACGAACCAGTTTGTCAGGGCACGTAATTCGAGACCGACCCGCGACAAGCGTTACGTTTTGTCACGTAATCATTATTGATTAACGAAAATTACACACAAGCGTGGCGCGATCTGTTGCCGCAGCCGATACAATACCGTTTTTATTTTTTTTTTTGGTGCTTCAAGGATTAGAAAAACCGGGTTCGATTTCATTTCGATAAACGGGCCACGACGTAGAAGCTTGGTTTTATTATACGATGTTCTTTGAGACGCAAAATTGGAACCGGTATAAAGAGCAAATTGCTTGGCGTATATTACAGAGCAGTATATGGAGGAAACGGACACATACTTTTGGTCATTTTTGCAGTTTAGCTCGTTAATTATGGTGACGTGAGAAACAAAAACTTGATCGAAGCCAGCTTAAAAGAAGCGATAAAGACCGTATAAAAATATAGTGCTGCTTACAAAAAAGTTGGAAACATGTATCTCTAAACTGTAAAAAGTTTAACTCGATCAACAGTTGAATTCGAATTAGCATTTTTGTTAAACATAAAGTGTTTGCGAATTTTAAGCAGTCACAGCAGATTTCCTGAAATATTTTATAGCATAGTATGTACTTGAAAATTCTACTGAAAATGGAGTTTCTTAATCATTATGTTATATAAAATTTTAGATTGATCTTAATATGCAGACATGGATTTTTAGAGGACTGTTTTATAAAAACTGAAATAGAGAAAATGTATTCGTGAGACTAGATTTTTTTTTATCGCCATTTTTGGGTTAAAAATTTGATTCTATACTAATAAAAACATATAAAAATTTTGCTGAAAATTGAGCTTTTTTATCGTGTTTACAAAAGAATAAAATTTTCATCATGCAGTTTATATAAATGACTCCTGCAAAATAATCTATTTCTTGAGATTCAAATTGCGTAAATAAAAGAAATATAAATGACCCCACTAGAGATCTATGCACCATAAACTCTCCTATAGTGCAAAGCAATAATGACGATTTGATTTGTATAAATTTTATATTTTATTTGATGTGATATATACTAATTCTGAGCTACTTAGAACACGGTTTCCATAGAACACTATTATAGTACAGGTAACCCTTCTATAACACGGTAGATAGGTTTCTAGAAAATGCCGTGTTGTGTGAAACCGTGTTATATGAGACCTAGAGTCAGTACAAAAAGGGGAGTTACGTTCTGAAAACCTATTAAAAACAAACCTTTTTGTTTTTAATTCCATATAAGCAAGTTAATTTTTATTAAATATTTTTTTAAAGTGCATTCCACTTTATCCTTTTAGATACGGCGGGACTTTCCGCAACAGTGTATCTCTGAGACGGCAAGTTTCGCCGCGGATGGCGCGTAACCTGTGCATGATGCTTTCCGCTATAACATCAGAATAGTGTTATAAATGAGTAAATTATAATTTATTTATATATTTTCATGTAAAGGTACTATAGTTCATTATTTCAAGGTAATTTAATTTTTAAATACAAAAATCATGATATCTAGTGCTGTAGAAGTACAGTGTTCTACAAAGGTTTTCGCAATTTTCTTATCGTGTAGAGTGAAATCGTGTTATAGGATGCAGTGCTATACGAGGGTTCCCGCAATTTATCCTATCGTGTTTGAGCGAAACCGTGTTATAGGATGCCGTGTTGTATGAGGGCTACTTGTATAACTATAACAGTATTAAGATCAGCTGTTTAGTGAATAATAAATAATAGATGTGGACGATTCAGCTCAGTCTCAAAATGCTTGCTAGATCTATTGGCTCTAACGGGAAAATTGGTTTTTCTATTCTGGTCCCAATCGGCGACATACAGTGCATCGACTGAATAATGCGTACATGTGAATTATGTAAGCGGACGCGAGCCGGCTGACGCGCGTGGATGTTAGAGATTGAAAGTTCCTTGTCGGGGGTCAGTGAAAGAAAAGTCATTGATACCTTTCACCAGTCATTGACACACTCGCGTCGGATGCCGCGCGTTCATCGAACGAACGTTACAGATGTCTACAGGCCGCTCTAAAATTGGATTGACTCGTTGAGCGCGGCGCCATTTAAATGACCCATTGTCACAGTAGAATGTCAAGACTTGGCGGAACAAAGATGATTGACCGTTTAGTATTGAGAAGATAGATTGTTTCGACATTTTTCGACGATAAACCAAATTTTTCGTCGAATTCGAATTCTTAACTGATTTGGACCTGGCACTAGCTTGGTCAGAATTTTATGAAAATTTTTGTTATAGATATAATTATCACCTTCCACTATAACATCGACTCATACTCGTGATATAAGTTTTGAAATATATCATGTTACTAATTTCTTTTGAACCGTAATCAAATTCTATTTTGTTGTAAATTAAAAGAAATGAAAAAATATATGGGGTTGTAGTAGATATAAATTTTCTTTTTTTTTCTAAGAAATCACGAACGAGAAAGAAATTCGAATCACTGTTACCATAAAATAAATTGTAGCACAAGGGAGTAAGGAAAATCATCAGAAAAACGAAAATAAATTCGTAAACTATTTTAGCATTGTTTATATCTTTCAGTTGACTCCAAGCTAAATTGTTAACATGAAACTCGAGCGAATATGTCGGTAAATATTTTTGAATGTAACGAGTTAAAGAGATTTTGAAAACATACTTGTTCTTCTGTATTAGCAAAATGAGAAAGGTATTATGTAATTTGGTGACTTCGATGCACGGAGAGCGGCAACGTTTTGTCAGGAAATCAACTGGTATTTAGTGGATGATTCATTATATATCATTATTTTTTTCGAGAAAGTTGCGGTCGCAACCTGTATGACAAATTGCGATACGACACGGTGAAATAACTAAAGCTTCATTGCTAAGATATAATTTACAGCGAGTAGGAAACGACTCGGCTTCGCCTTTTGTCAGATCTTCAACGATCCTACCATTCGACAGTTAAGTTTCCACAGCAGTAAATGCTGAAGGCCGGTGCGGTCTTTAATTCTTGGAATGATTTCTGCGGGCATTATAAACAGGATTGATTATATTTTCATTTCACTTTTCATCGAACTTTAATCCTACCGGTCGCGTGAAAACACGTAACACTTAACGTTTCGAAGTGTTCTTTTCTTGGAATATAAAGACCATTCGGATTTCAGACAATATTCATTGATTCTTAAAACGAAACGCTACTGTGCAAACAAGCAAATCGTTCTGGAGGAATCGTCAAATCATACTAAAATCAAGTTTACGATTCTCAAAACGGTATTATCAAAATTCCGGAAACCGCTGGAATCGGCGAGCGACCGGTAGAAACGGTGAATAGGTATGCGGTGCGTGGGCGGTAACGTGAACGATCACCGGCAATCGTGTCCTACTGATTGATCGCGGTGGAAAAGAAAGCTTGCCTAGCTATAATGACGGTTGTGCAAAAATAAAACCGCGGGGAAGGTCGTTGACACTGAAGTGTGACGAACCCGTGAATGCCACGAACGGGGCAGCCTTGAATCCTGACAAACTGCGAGAGCGAGTTCGTCGCTCTCCCTGAATTTAAATCCAGCCGGCTGAGACATACTGGCCGACGTTTCGCCGAATTCGCCGGTCTCTGTGCGAATTTCAGAGTCATTCAGGATGCAGATCATCAAACGCTTCGGTCCTCCTACTCGACCATCAACTCGTTATGACTTTCAATATGAAAACGGATTTGGCTTCTAACAGCTTCCCTGTACTTGTACAAACGGTATTGCCGGATAAGATTGTCAAAAAGCACATGGACTAAATTAAAAGGCTAATGAACCATTCAATAGGATATCAAGAGAAACCATGTTATACAAAATTTGAACCCCACATCTTGACCGAGAAGATAGTTATCGGGTAAAATAGAAAAAATTTGTTTTTGGTCTATATTCACTATTTAATCATTTAAAAATTTTGAAAAAAATCTAATGGATATCAAATGCTCAGATGCATATACTGTAATTAATTCAGATTTTTAAGTAGAATATCCGGGTTGTTGAAAATCAAAGATTTCAAAAAATAGAATCGGAAAATTGCAGATTTCGCATTGAGGTTTAAGAGCAACATCATTTATATTTTTACAGTATCAGTGTATAGGTTCATGAGCTTTATCAGATTTTTTGGTGAACTGCACTGTGGTAAAAAATATAAAAACCACTTTTTCCGATGTTTTTTCCGAGAACAACTAATTTGAATATTTTCCATTCATTAATCGGAATTTCACTGATACCTACACTGCAGATTTTATGCGTTTATGACAAAAATGAGTAGTGCAAATTCAAAACAATGAAAATACTCCAAGAACTTGCTCAACTTTTGTGATTTATTTGTAATTCAAGGTCACGCGAAGGTCATAGTATTATAGGTTGTCGGATTGGTCTTGACCTCAGCTATCGTACTACCATGACGCAAATATATAGTCCCATTTAAAAAAATCTTCGATGACCTTGGTATATCGAAGAAAGTGACCTTGAGAACTTTTCTTTGCCTATCACCGCATCTGCTCCTTCGAATCGAATACTCTTTTCTCCTGACTTTTTTCCTATCATAAAAAATAAGTGTGATATTTAAGATAGCCGGGTTCGATTCCCGGCGCGGAATTCCACATTTTTCCTAAGATCCTACATTTGGGGGCTCGTCCGGGAACACCGATTCCCGCATGGTGACAGACGAACGCAGTGAGCAAACGTTGCGAAGACGGTCGCACGTGAGCGAAAGGACGACGAAGTGAAGTAAGGGGCACATCCAGGGAAAACTGCTAGAGGGGGCAGTAGGATGGTGATCCCGAAAAGTCGACGAAGTTGATGACGAGTTGTGTTGATGGCGCTGAGGCCAAAAAGACGATGGCGCTGCGACGGACATTCGAGGGCGAATACCGGAGCAGGATGGCCGAGTGTGGGATCAGGACTTGCCAGACCAAATACTGTGTGGAGATTAGGAAAATTATAGGAGGGTTCCGTGGGTATGTGTAAGAGTTGATCAGTTACAACCGCGAGGGCCCTGGGTTCGATTCCCGGTGCGGAATTCCTCATTTTTCCTAAGATCCTACAGTATTACAAAATAAATGAATTAACCCTCTATGGGCCGAATTTTTGTTTTAACTTCAAAAAAATTGTGGGAACGAAAAATCAGAAATTATAAACCTATATATGCAAATGAAAACAAATTTTTGCGTTTAAACAATTTTATTGCGATATATTTACTATGTGACTTTCAAGTCACACCGGTCTATAAAGTTACAAAACTGTATCATCAAAAACAGTAACAAATTGAAAATTGAAATGCAAACAAATAGGTTGTTATTGATATACTAACCCAGAGTTATTATGTCCACTATTTTTAGTTTGGTAATCACTGACAAAAGCACAAATAATATCAATTGGATCAAATGGTTTCGCGTAGTTTTACTGCCGACAGTTTGCACAGCATTTATTTTGTTATTTCAGGTTGATGAGCCTAGCAATGGTCATGAATACTAGTATTGGTTGTGTTGGCAACGTCATAGAGTTAAGATTTGTGCGCCATCTCATGAAAAAAGTAATAATTATTTTGTAAAATGTCGATAAATTAAAATGTGACCTGAAAGTTACACGAGCCCATAGAGGGTTAAATAATTATTTTTACTTGTAATATTAATGTAGAAAAGTCTGTGTCTAAAAAGACTCGCCGATGGCCCTCCGTGTAATATTTTTACCGATGGCCGTGCGTGTGTTTTACAGTCTAGCATTCAATTAAATTCGTTTAAAATGTTTCCCTTCCCAAAACAGGGAAGCATGAGACACAATTCCCGCCAGAGCAACGCGTATTATAATATTGCAATTGAGCGTGATTCACGGCGCCGGGATGTGTGATCGCTTAATGCCGAGGTATGCTAATACGTCGCGTTTCGTGGCTCCTACGCTGTTGGCAGATTAGAGATGAATTGCTGTAATATGCTCCATTATGGTTCACTATGGGTAGACTGGCATCGTCTAAGGCTGACACAATTCCTAACACGATAATCGTTGGTAAAGTGGTGCATATTTACATCGGGATCTAACCGCGGTCTCGCATTCCGCGAGACGGATACACTTTTCCGTGGAAGACTGGCATGCGACCGGAACATTTTTTACTGGATACGATCGCCGTCATTACGCGCTATTTACTTCGCGAAATGAGAGGATGCGTAATAAATAGATTTCTACCTTTCCCGAATGGCGAACAAGAATTTACACACTCGAGGAAGCCGAGGCTCGTTAGCTTCGAGGATGTTTTCACTGGTCTGGAAATCCACTAAACTTTTGTGTTCATTCTGTTGTAGATTTCGCGCGCTATACAAGTTCAAACATTAAATGGATATTTAGTATTCTCGCGATGAGGCGTTTAATGTGGGGCGAATAATTGCACTTCCGGATGGTTTGTTCAAATACATAGCCACCTCAGCTCAGTTGAAGGTTGATGATAGTTTGAGAGACCATTCGGCTTTTTTTTTTTTAATTTAAATGGACGAACAAAGTTCAGTCTGTGAGATTTTTATGCGCTTCTTCCTGTTCCTGTAGCTCGTCAGTCGTTAAACACCGCAGCCTGGACATTTTTATTTTAATAACAGAGCTTCCCGTCGACGTGCTTTTCTTCATATTTTATTGCAAGAATGAGCTAGTACCAAACTTTGCACGCTCCAACGCCGATGTACGGCTTTATAATTAGTGTAAAAACCGCTATACGCGTGGAATTCGTGTAAACCAGCCGTCACACCTTGATGCTGATCGTTAATAAGTAGACTGTGGATATTTATGCAAAATAAATTTATTGCGCACCGTTTGTACGAAACAGAGGCTGCATTGACACTGACCACTTCTTTTAATAATTTTGATAAGTTACAAATAGCATATTGAAGTTCTTAAAATGTTTTAATATCATCACTGTTTCGTGTTCCACCTACTCAGTTTTGTCACAAAATGCATAAAATTCGCAGTTTATCAATAAGCCGTCTACGGATTAAACTTGCGGGCCAGCCGAGTTACTCACGAAACAAAAGAGAACAGAAATTTGTCAAATGACAAGAATTTCTGATGACGACCATAATTTCTTCGTTATTTATCAAGCTAGAGTTTCTTGAAGGATCATTTTCGATGAGCGCAAGTTTGATCGATTACTCGCGATAATTAATGATCGCGGTGCATAGCGTCTTACAAAATCCGCTAATGACGATCATCGTTGCGCAGGCGTACTTTCACGGATTTCGGAAAAGGGAAGTTAGTCTAAGCCGCACGATATTGTTAGTCATTGTGATTTCCACCCGGCGAGCTGGTTGCGAACCCATTGCGAAACACCCGGCAACGTTACCCAACCCGAATTTCGATTTGGATAACTCGTCCTACTGATAAAGCCTGATTACATCATCTGTATACATTGCATAAGGCCGCGGCATACGGACATTTTATATATAAAGAGCAATTGCAAAACTTTCCGCCATAAATACACCGGCCGCCACACCGTGGCAACTATAATTGCAACGCGCCAATTTCAAACGTACAATGGAGCCTTCCCGTTGACATCGTTCATGCGACGAGAACTCGGACGATGATCCCGTTTAGATCAAGTCAGGATATAGTATCCGCTATTTATAGGTATTTGTTGTGAAACGCATAGTTCGCGGATGAAAACAAAACGTAGACGGACGTCGATCGCGTACCCGTTGCTCAATGCACTTCGAATTCTGTTAGATTTATTGACCTGTTATGTCACCGAGAAACCTAATCGAGTCATTCAATATCAATTCTCATTTGAACTTCAATTTCATCCAGCTTAAACCGGACAATAATGTCAAGTGTAGCAACTTCACTGCGAATCGTTGGCAAACTGTTCTTGTCATAAACGAATTTTTTTTTTGAAAAACAAGACGTAAAATATCGTTTAATATACTAAATAATAACAAATACTACCAGCAACACAAATAAAGGATATGTTTGGTCACATCGAAATTCATTTAATTTTTATGTCAACGGGTTAACAACAAAGAAACAATTTGTTTCGGTGAAGGAAAACAAACCGCTACAGAGTACGGGTAACATAAAAATCTCTACGCAAAGCTAAACGGTTGAAAATAGAAGAAACTATTATAGATCAAAACTAAATGGTATCGGACGGTGCACAATTTGTAAATGATTTTATGCAATTTTGTGCATCGGTGTATCAGACAAATACAACAGTCCCGTTTTAAAAATGGAAACCTATGTTTTTGTCTGCACCGATTGATGCAGTTTTCTGTTCTCTATATGAAAGTATTGGTATACTTATGCCCTAAAATTATTCGCTACGAAGCTATTGTAACTAAGATTGTTGTATTAGATGGTTGCATTGAAAACCGCTGTTCGCGGGTAAACGGCTCTATCTGTGTATGTGTTGGCGGCAACAGATGTCTCTTACATATATGTCATTTTGAACTGTGAACATTTCACATAAAAATTCAACCATCAAACGCCGTCATTTGTTTACGCAAGCGTTTTTCCATAGTCCAGGCATGGGTGACGTTGGCTCAAAAAACACATGTTGCTGCTTTTCTCCTTCGCTTGCTCGGCAAGGCAGTCCCCTCCACGACCACTGCGACTCTCTCCTTCAGCACGGGCTCCACGATGTTGCATCGGCAGGTAGGTGCAGCATCGTGGGGCCCGTGCTGAAGGGAGAGTCGGAGTGGACGTGGTGGGGATTGCCTCGCCGAGCAGGCGAAGAGGAGAAGCAGCAACATGTGTTTTTTGAGCTAACGTCGCCCATGCCTGCTATAGTCGAATGAAAATGGAAGACGAGAAGTTGAGGCGCCCCTACCGTGCACATCGCCGATCTATAATCTATGGCAGAGATGGGCAATTTTTCCTCAATTGAGGCAAAACCGTCCACACCGTAGCCCCGTTCGTCCCCTTCCAGCAAGCGCGGTACAATGGGGCAACGAAGACACGAGACATCAGCGTACGTAACGAACGTGCGCGTTGCATGAAAGAGAGGTTGGTGGAGGAAGCAAGCGTTTGAGGGACTCCACCCGTGCCCATGCCTGATCTACGGCATCAAATCGCCGAAAAGTGAACCTTCTCTACGACAACTCCCGGTCAATGATGATATATGGTCTCGGTTTTCTCGCGCATGCGCGATGATTTTAGCGTCAGTAAAGTACAAAGTTGGGCTAAAATGGAGTACCTTGGTCACCCCGCATAGTTTCGCAAATTTTGTTTTCGATTTTCAAATATGAATTGACAAGTAGCTCTTTCTCCAATACTAGTTGTCATTATGAAATCGAATATATTAACATTAACTTATCAAAATTTCGAAGTACGATCGTCTCGTCGTGTCGTTTTGCACTCTTCTGTCCGGTTTCCGCCAATAACAGTTCTCCCCTACTTTCCCCACAAACATAAGACGTACGGTACGTTCCTGCATTTAGCCGCGCATGCGCGAAAAAACCGAGACCATATGCCATCACTGCTCCCGGCCAGTGTCGCCAGATCAACCCAAAACTGGGTTGATTTTCCTCTCCTCCTTTCCCCTTCCACTATCCTATTTCAGTCCTGCGCACACTCCAACGTCCCCCACTAAGACCGTAGACTGGTCACGTGACGTGCCGCGCAACGTGTTACATATTACTCTGGTCATCGGAGAGGTGGTAAACTGTATTTCCCCCGATTTCAGCGATCTGGCGACACTGCTCCCGGCCCCATGTTGCTGTAGCCGTGAAACAAAAACTGATGGAGCTCGATTGGGAGGTTCTGCCGCATCTAGCATGTTCTCCGGACCTGCCATTAAGTGATTACCATCTGTCCAGATGGATGCAACATGTTTTAGAAGATACACATTTCTATAATTATGAAGACGTTGAAAATTAGGCTACTGGATGGATTAGAACAAAATACAGACCGTTCTTTCGTCGCAGAATTCCACTTATGCCAAAAAATTGGGTAAAACTTATAGCTTTTCCGAGGGAAAACACTTTGATTGATGTATTCACAGTATTCACACATTTTGTTGTTGAAGTAATTGCTGAAAAAGCACCAAAAAAATACGGCGGCTTTCAATGCAAAGCCCTAATAGATTTGTGAATTATTTCGGTCTGTCGTGATGCTCCGTTACATTGTTTATAACTTTTTGCTACGACAACGATGTAGAGCACAGAAAACTGCATCATTCGGTACAGTCAAAAACATAGATTTTCATTAAAAAAAAAAAGGAGCTGTATTAAACCTGTATTAAACGTGTAGATTATAGTAGCATTTATTCATTAAAACACTTCGTAATATATGGATTCTGAAATCGGACATTTCATATGCAACGACCGAATATCAATACAGGAAATCGGTTAGTCGATACACGGCGGCCGCGTATTTATTGGACCTCGTAAAGCTTCGCTTATTTATAAATCTTATTTTGGTAAGGGATCGTATTGTCTACATTGCGGGACTAAATCAGAGGGAACAGCCAGACAGCCGAGATGTGGTGTCTTATTGTGGCGATGAATTTTCTTAAACAGCCTTTATGTTTATGGTCGCAATTACATGGAACGGCTTGCATCCTCCGGCAACCAATCTCGGTGCAACTGGTGTCCGTAGCACGACAGCTTGGAACTCTCTCGGATAAAAAGCAAATACCGTTCTATAAATCATTCATTGACTGTATATTAGATCGTACCCTTTACCGCCGCGCTCTCATACATAAATATGAAGCTTTCTTTCCTTTTTCCTTTTCTTGTCGCTGTCCCGCAGTTGAAAAATAATTGTCGTACGGTTTCCTTTCTTTTCGGGGTCGAAAAGAGGGGGACATCGAGGTCTGATTCGATCTGTGGGATCAAATTCTGCGAGATTTCTTCGAAACTCATTCTTTTTCCACCCCACGAAATTTTTGATCGGTGGCTATATCTTCGTTTGTGAAACATTTCGTTATCCACGCTACGATGAATCTGAACTTTTTGGTTTTTGGTCTGCCTAAGTAAACCGTCTCGGTTTTCTGTAATTTTTATCGGCGCTAGTTCAGCAATTATCTTGGCTAAATCATTGATAACTGGACACCGCTCCATAAGCCAATACATTACACCGCGTTTTTACTGTTCTGCTACTTTAGAGATTTTGAAACGCTTTTTTCCCCTGTGTGAAAGTAGGGCGGCAGTGAGCAATGTAAACTGAACAAGTTTGTTCTTCTTGCTCCTTTGTGTTTATAACGGCCAATGCTTTTCATTTTCTGCGATAGCTTAGGTTGTTTGTTCCACTAACGCACCCATCAAATTGGCTCTGCTATGCGTTTTTCGTTTAACGATCAACCATAACCTATACAACAAACTCCATGAATCTTGGTTCAAATTCATCGGAAGTTCGTACGAACGTTATCAATAGAAATCGCATTTCATGAATGAACAATTAACCCTGCAGTGGCCGCGGTCGTAAAAATTCGTTCAGTGGTCGCCGGAAAAGGTTTTTACAAAATAAACCATGAAATTTAGAATTTGCATAAAGATCCGCAGTGTAATATTATTAATATCAATGTAAAAAGTGAACAATTATGAACTTAAAACTTATCGGCTATGTCAATCGATGGGTTCGTAAAATGATTGTAACATTTAGCACTAGACTGCGGATTTTCATGTAAAATAGAAACTTGGTCATCAATTAGAAGAAATAGAAACCAAATCGAACGTTCTTTCTTCCTTCAGCAATTTTAATAGAATGAAAATATTTTATTATTAATATTATTATTTTATTATTTAAGGTGGTTCTAAACCCACCGTAATAAGCAGTAGGTCCCGCTGAAAAGTAGGCTGAAATAGGCTGAAAAATTAGGCGATAGTGGATAGTGAACAAAGTGGAAGACGGGGGAGAGTAGAAGAAGGGGGAGAATGGTAAAATGGATTTGAAACCCTGCGGGGATCAAATATGAGTACCTATCCTATTATTTCATCATTATAAATTTCATCCATTTAATTTTGTCATAAATACATAAAATCCGCAGTTTATATATCACAAATTCTATTGCAATGTTCAAAAAATAGTTTACGTGTCGCAAGATTTACAGGAATATTTTGAGACACGCGACGAAATGTATTCAATAAACGAAATAGGATACCTCAATTGTTGGGTCTTATGGGATGTTGGATTGGTCGGAATTAACGTGTGCATACACGATAATAAAGAGTAAATATAATGTTACACAATTAAGGATTACGTACAAGACAGAAATGTACTGCTTGAGGCGGGTGCGAAGCAGTGTCGCCAGATCGCTGAAATCGAGGGGAATACAATTTACCAACTCTCTGATGACCAGAGTAATATGTAACACAGTGATGGACAATTTTGCCTCAATTGAGGCAAAACCGTCCACACCGTAGCGCCCTCTGTCCCCTTCCATCAAGCGCGGTACAATAGGGCAACGAAGACACGAGACATCATTGTACGCAACGAATGTGCGCGCTGCATGAAAGAGAGGTTGGTGGGAGAAGCAGGCTTTTGAGGGGCCCCACCCGTGCCCACCTCTGATGTAACACATTGCGCGGCACGTCACGTGATCAGTCTACGGTCTTAGTGGGGGATGTTGGAGTGTGCGCAGGAGTGGAATGGGATAGTGGAAGGGGAAAAGGAGGAGAGGAAAATCAACCAAGTTTTGGGTTGATCTGGCGATACTGGTGCGAAGACTGCGGCGTCTCTTCGAGCCATCGAGCCACGAGGTTGGCACCTTAAACAATTGCCGGGCGATGCAGTCGCAGCACCTACTCGATAGGTCATAGTTTGGCGGGATATACGAGTGGATGCCCAACATCGATGGTCCCGAACGAGGCGACGGATGTATAGTGGGCGAATGTATCAAACTACTCTTTGCGAGCAAGTGTCATAACGCTTCTGTTAAAAAATATTTCGAATTAGATCTTGTATGTATCTGTAGAATTAACGGCGACCTCCTGTAGGTACAGCTTGTCCAGAATAAGAATTAGTTTGGCACAATAGTTGGTGTATAGAATGGATCCGCTAAAGATATTCAACGTATTTATGGGGGACACCATGTACACACCGTTTCAGTGATCATTTCTGCCAGCCGACTGACGCGTGGCTCAATCAGCAAGACTTATTCGACCGTGGCGTGTACATGCAGCGTCATCAACGTTGATCCACTTACTGCCAGCGCACCCGGGTACTCTGATCCTTCATACAGCTTAAAGAGTATACATTGTGAGCGAGCGAAGCAGGATCTAGATCCTCTAAGACCATGCAAATGTAATCTCATTCGCTGGCGGATGTTTCGTACGTTGCAGACCCGGTGGTTTACGTCCTAACACAGATACCGGCGACCCTCTATCCGGTCGGTCCATGATGCATCGTCGCCGGATATCTCGTGGCCGTCGCCGCTCAAAATCATGTCTGTGCACGTGGGGCAGAGCGAGCCTTCAGAAAACTCCGCAATTACGTCGCTGCGGTGCACAACGGTTAGCTGCGGGGTTAATTGTGCGATCGTGATAAACATCGCGATCCTATCGCGCAGCGATTAAGCCCCAGACGGACCTTAAGCTTTTCCCTTGATACGCGATCTACGACGATGGCCAGTTATTCTCTTTCTTTCTCTCATTGTGAACGCGATGCGAACGATACACCGCGGCCTTGCGATTGGTGGCTCGCACCGGGACTCGAAGATTTTCAAATTGTGACCCATTTGAACTATGCGTAGTGTGGTATTTGACCCGAAAATGCGGAAAAAAGTCAATTTTTAAAGTTGACATAAACTGTAGGTGTACATTTGTACATCTTGTACATTCTGTGACGTATATAGTTTAATATTAATTTTTATGTGTTTAAAGAAGTTGCGTAGCTTCTTGGTACATTTTCCAACAAATTTCGTTTTGTCATCGTATTATTACGGCGGCGTGAATATTGAGAAGTCGCTGTAATGCCGTGATGAAAAACCCCTAAGGAATAATTGAAGATCGGGGTTGTCAACGAGCTGTTGATCGTTGAACAGAAGAGAGAGACACAATCGACAGCCGAGCAGAAAAGACATTCTGAAACCGATATATTTATATAAAGTTATAAGAGTTGTATTATAAATAAAGTTTGTACATAAATGTCTCGTGATGCCGTGGCGTACGACGCGAAGTAATAAAAGTCGCGACAGTATTTACTTGCATAGTTGTCGATATTTGTAAATAATCAATAATTCAGTAATTTTTTTACGATTTTAAGATTTCATTAAGCATTTTTTGTAGTTCCGACTGAGTCCGCATGCTCATGTTGGTATGATTTTATTCGATAAAGATTCTATTAGCTTACAATGGAACACAGTTCGTCCAAGTTCAAGTTCGATAGATAATTTAATATTAAGCCTCTAGCAGCGTTTCACGTAATTTTCAACATCTATTCACCTTTTTTTTGTGTTGCACATATAGTATACATGTAATGGCGTACCCTAAATGTAAATAAAAATATGAGGGATAAATATACGATTTTAATTAGAAAATCGTTTTTACCGTGTTCGGAAAGCAAATATACCGTTTTTATTACGATTTTTCGGTCACTTCCGGTGCCAAAATTTAAACGTCAACAAGGTATTTTGGCAGAAAAATTTCAGAAAATTCGGAAAGTAATTAATCGATTTGGCTAGCAAACGGCTCATATATCGAGACATTATCGTGCTCCACAGTAGTTAATTGTCAGTGGTGGGGTGTGGTGCGAGCATGGACCCTGAGTAATTTTTGTGTGCAAACATGGCGCAGCAAAAGGGTCGATTCATAATTCAGCCTTTTCACTGTTCGGCCACGGAGGGACATCACTTAAGTATTTGCGACGCGAGCACGCGTGGTCGCAAAACTACAGTTTCCTCGACACAATGACCGGCCGGTCACGTAGCTCGTATTTTCAGTCCGTCGAGGACGAGAAGAGGGTGGGGGAGAGAGGGGGGGTGAGAGGGAGCGAGAGTCAGAGAGGAGGATGGCGAGAGGGATTCGGAGACAAGTAACGGAAAAAGGAAGGAAAAAGGACGAAAGAGAAGGAAAGGGGTGAAAAATAGGGCGTCACGAGGGGATAAATAAAATGTCGCGACCGGGGAGAAATAAAATGTTAAGAAAAATAAATGCGCCGCGTTTCGTGTACGGAGATGCGCCTTCAGATAAAGATAGAAAGAGAGAGGAGGGGGGTTGGTTGGCCGCGAAGAAGGATAAACCGAACGCGTCCGACTAATCAGAGGACGACGCGATACGAACAAATAGAAAATTGGTTCCCTCCTTAACGGAACGTGACAGTGATGTACAGGCCGAAAAATTAAAAAAGCACGGCATTTAAGCTCGTTTTAGACGTGTACTCGACGCGAGGAATGTGTACGGACCTTGACGAAATTTCGTTATTTATAATCGGGGGCGAGGGGAGGGTGAGCTCACCGTTATGCGCTCGCCGCACCCCGGATCTTTATGGAAACAAGATTTTCTTTCATCAACTCCTTTTTTAATGCAAACGGCTTTATTTCACGGGGCATTGTGCTCGTTGGCCCTGCTCGGTGTTTTAAGAACGGCAATACGTTGCACGAGCATTCGTTGTAGAACTTTCTTCGTCGTTGGACGAAGCTGCGAAAGTTTGTAAGGCCTGAAGAGTTTCGAATATTCCCGACCGAGTTACAGTTTAAATGAGGCTGTATTCGGATTCGACGGGGCGAACGTGCCCGGTGATTCCCTTGGTTCTTGATGTAAGTACAATGGCGACCGTATCGGGTGTTTCAACTCGATCGTGAAAGTATTCTTTGCTGGAGGAGGTTGTTCCAACGAAGCTTTTGTAGAGTTTGATTTATACAAGCTTCTAGTAGGATAGTTTGAACGGTTTCATATTGTTTGTTTTTTACAAGGTATGCCCGTGTTCAGAATGTCATTGAGAGTCATTAGTAGAGTGCGGATCTTTATGCGAAATAAAACTTTTCTATCTCAATTGTAAAAAACGGGTGTGATAAAGAAAAATTTCTTGTCCACTTTAATCATTTTCATGGTCCAAAATGATATATCAGTACGTTTATATTCTTTAAATGTTTTCACTATTTTGTGTCTCATCTACTTCCTTCTGCTATAAATAAACGAAACTCACAGGCCCGTCATCAATTTCGTATTAAAGTTACAATACTATGAACTGAGTTCGATCAATATTTGCATCTAATGAAAGGTATAGACTCATATACGCCCGTTTTATTCAAAAGAAGAAGCAAAACCATTTTCAATGGTGGGTTTATGACATTTTTTGAAAGACGATAGAAATCTGATGAACACAATAGGCAAAGTAAGAACTGAATGGTAGAAAGTACAATTGTTTTTAGCCCTAGGTTTGACATTCGTAGAAATCGATAGAAATGAGTCACCCGCTACAAGAACCACCCTTCCCCTTTTAATCCTGTTCCATATAAAATAGATTAAAACTGCTCCCAGAAGGATGATCCTCCGTGGGTTAGAACCATTTTATATTTTCATGCCCCTTGGGACGGTTGCAATCTATGTAATTGTCAATGAGGATTACTTCATCGAATTTACCAAAGTGGCATTAAGTTTCACGACAGCGTCTTTGTACCAATATTTATGTAAGGTGCATTAAAGAAATTATTGTGGAACTAAATATTGTGTACTCCTATTGTGTACTACTTTCACTAATATGTACATCGTTTTCGTAGGGTTCTTCGATCTACTTAGATTAAGCTTTTTGCCATTGTTGACGCGAAGTCAACGAATCGTACATTTATGTCATTCGTTTCCTGGTAACATGCAGACGATAAAAAAAATGTTATTAAAGATAAGATATAATGTGGCATATGTATCTAAAAAACTTTGGGTACTTCTATATTCAATAGCGTGATTGAAAACGTGATCTTTTAAAAAGAATATTTAAGCACAACAGTTACTTTGTGCTATAAACTGGAAATATACTAAAATTTTTCAAACACAGTGCTCTGAGTTTATCCAATTTTCGTGGTCACCAAATTGATGTTCAATGTGTTAAATAAAAAGTACTTGTAGTCAACGATTTTATAACTGATCGCTTGTAAGTCCCCGCTTTGTTAATAAACAGAAAGAAGATATTGAAGATAAACAAATATACAATGAATCCTAGTGAAATTTAGAGTGTAACTAACGTATACAGGGTGGTCCTTTTAAGTAAGGCCACCTAAATATCTCTTCAGCTTATTGTGATGCAAAACATATTTTTTACGTAATGGTGTCAAAGGAACAATATCTGGCAACAATATTTTCACCTCAGTCATTTTTTTCGGAGCTATCAAGGTCATCGGTGTTTTTGACGCATAATTACATCTTTTTAATTATTGCTTCGTGTAACTGATCGAAAAATGTATTTAGATATGAAGAATAACATGACCTTGAAATGACCTTGATCTTCGAAAATTAGAGTTTAACGTAAAACTTATGTCGAATATCTTTTGCCAAGACTCCTGAACCTGTGAACGCGAAGAAAATATTTCTTATCACATTAAAAATATCGATCGTCAGACGTGTTAAGGCAAAACTCACTTCCTCATGAGTTATCATCTTCAGAGATGTTCAAAATGGTGTCCTTCTACGGTGATAAATTTCCTGAAACGTGCGACAACCGGCCATACAGATCTTTCAGTTTAATCAATTTAATTATTCGGTTTTTCATGTCCGCTGGTGTAGTTTGGTCGTTCATGATAAACTATTTGATTCTAGTTTTAGTTCATTTCAAACAGTATGTCGATTCGCTGATAAATTGAAACTGATCAGGATTTCAAACCGTTAGGTACCATCAATATTACGATAGTAAACATGTTTATTTACATTCACGCTCTTGATTATCGACTCTTGGTCAATGCCTGCGATCTCGATAGACACAGTTTTACGTAAAACTTTAATTTTTGAAGATCAAGGTCATTTCAAGGTCATGCTATTATACATATCTGAATGTATTTTTCGATCAGCTACACGAGGCAATAATAAAAAAATGTAGTTACGTATCAAAAAACACTGTTGATCTCGATAACTCCGAAGAAAATGACCTTGGGGAAAAAACATTCTTGCCAGATATTGGTTCTTTGACACCATGTACATTACGTAACAAATATTTTTTGCGTCACAATAAACTGAAGAGATACTTAGGTGGCCTTACTTAAAAGGACCACCCTGTATATTATAAACGAGAAATAAAATAAAAAAAACCTTTGCAAACCCTTTAATCGACGCTTTCTTTTATAATCATACGTCTGTGCTAACAATTCCTGGACTCACTGTATGTTACAAACCATTTCAGACGTTAGAGTTACACGGAGCTGAGGAAGATATAATACATTTGCGCACGGAGTTGAATGAAAGTCGGAATTAGCATGAATATCCGCAATCCCGTGATAAAAAAGGACGAGCGAAAATTGGCTGGTGGTAGGATAATTTGCGCGGGAAAACTTGTTGCGCCCCTAGATTCCGTTCGACGTTCGGCCACGTTTCGCAGACGTACAGCTTCCTGCTATCACGTGAACGCGAGTCTGGTTAAAGAAGCTCACGCCCACCGGTATACAGATTCGTGACTAGGAACTGGGATTCACTGACCCATGACTGGCCAGTCGAGCAGATGGCAGGGTAGTGGTGGTTTCCCGGTGGTAGTCAGTATAGTCGGTAGTGATGGTAGTCAGCGCGAGGCACGGTGCGCTGGAGCGGAGGACGACGCCCGTTCGCCAATTGAACTCCCACGTCCCCTGCCGTCGCGTCGCGTCGGAGAGGAATTACTATATCAAACGGCAGCGTGAGAGAAAGAAAGGCGGCACCGCCGTTAATGAAACAACGTTAGTCACGTCTGCACGTTTCATGCCCGGTATCATTTCGAACGAAACGTTACGAAACCACCGTTACGGTACCAAGTTGTTTCAGTGTTACGACAGTGAAAATCGTCCGCGGAAGAAACGATCCGCTGTACCATTATATCATACACTGACAGGCGTATAGTAAAACAACCTAATACGAGACCCATTTTTTTTAAAAAATCAATTCCCAATTAAAAATTACTACACGTTTTAAAGGTACAATATGCATTCTTTTGAGACCTATTGATAAAAAGTAAAAATAATTCGGTTTCTTAATAATGAAATAAAAACGAAAGTGGTAACAAAACACGGCGTAGGACTCACAGAAGAAAATTGAACAAAAATTTGTAATTTGTATAATTTACGATTATCTGGGAATATGATTGTGCAGCTGCACCCTTCACTTGATTTGGAACCATCGGCAAAGATTTGAATGTACTCTGGATGTTTTTGGATAATTTCAGAGAAGATATTTTGATAAATAAGTGGGCTAGTTTTTTCTTTGGGTTATTCGCAAAGTGTTAAATCAATTTTTGGGTAAGTTGATGTCCAAGGAGGGTCAATTAAAGGAGCTACAGATATTATTTGTGATCCACAAGATTTGATACGCGGTGTTCACGAAGTCTGTTATTTTTTCGCGGATGTTTTGCCATCGGAAGCTCGTCGCAGTGTACACAGCAGAAGATGCACGCAATCTCGTGGCCGTGGGAACCGTCGGATCCTCGACACTTAGACACCCCAGAAAAACGCGACTCGATCATTTTTTTTGCCATCGGCTAATGTTGAACAAACGGTGTAAGCGAGATCGTTTGAACGAGCGGCATATGGCCGGGGCTCGGTTGACTGTGAAACGGCAATGAACATTATCGTTGAGTCGTTTTGATCCAGATCCAGGCTTTTTCATGACCCTCTTTTAATACTTTGTCTAAATAGCATTTGTTATTCTTTGTAATGCCTAGGTATTGCATAGAATGACTAGGCAAAGTATACATAGAATGCCTCGCGTTTTAGGGCAAAGTATGAAACGATTAATATTTCACACATTGCCGAGGCATTCTACTGACCGCGTACCTTCTACAGGGTGCGACCGAATAACGTGTACAAGCGGGAATAGGATGATCCTATATGTAGAAATAAATCGAAAAAAGGGAATAATATTTTTTTGGTTTGACGTCTTGTTTTCGAGAAAATCGAGTATATAGATTCGTTGGATTCGCATGCTTTAGTACAGGCAGTTCCAACCAGTAGCACCGGAGCTATTTGAGGCACCTTCCCCGCTGATTTTTAAGGTTCTGTCTTCAGGTTTTATTGAGATATCTAATTTTATCTTTAAATCAATTTTATTTCTACGTCAATCAATGCGGTTGTCGTACATCCTTTTTATGCGAGTGGAAAAACAACACATTGATGATAACTTATGTCAGGCAATTCCAACCAGTAGCTCCGGAGCTACGCGAAGCACCTTCCCCACTTAGTTCTACCCCCACTCTTGGACTTCATCGTTATAATGTATAGTAGTGGGAAGCTCCCACCACGAGAGCCGCGCGGCGCGCGCAGCACTCACTAATTCTACGGCTGTACGTAGTAGTAGGAAGAGGTTCGATGGTGGGGACCTTGCAGTTCTCGGAGGGGAATACGATGGAACTCCCCACTTTAGTATAAGCTGGAAGTAGAATTGGTTGGTCATGATTAGACTGATAATATTATAGTACGCGTATTCGTTTCATTTTCAGACTTAATTTTCTCAAAAACAGTTTCGAATTAATTATGACATGACATATGACATAATAAAAAATGATTACCAAGGGTTTTGCAAACTAGTTAGTAAACTAAAAGCGGTGAGGTATTCTTTTTACAGGAGATCGGCGTCGATATTCTTTCACAGCAGCTCGACTATTTCCATGACTTTCACCGTACACAAAATGAATATCAGCGTATTCTTTCTTTGGTAAATATTTCTGGCATTTTGATGATGTTACTTTGGATGACAGTTCAGAACTAACTGCTAGTAAGAGTATTACAGACCAGATAAACGCAGTCGACCATCTGTGTGCTCTAATGAAACATGCGTAGTTACCCGTTTCATACATACAATATTTGTTCATAACTCTGTAACAATGTGTTTCTTGACAAACTTTATGTAACATTTTCTTCTTCTTTTTTTATGTTGATTAAACCTTAGCAGTTTGTCCGTTTAAGTTTAGGACACCCTGTATACAATTGACACAGATCTGCAAAACGTATTTTTTAAGTTTTCGGTATAGGCTGACATAGAAAATTTTCTCTGTAATTCCGACCAATTGCAATTTCTTCAAAATTTTGTTTCACGTCATGTAGTAAACTGATTGGTCAAACTATTAAAAAAATCCAAGTCGTAGAGTCATACATTTAAAAAGTTATCATGTTTTTACGAATGTCCGAATATTTATGCGAGTTACTGTATTGGTTTCCCCGTTGCCGGGTACTTTGGCGGCTACTTCCGAGTTCGATTCCATCGTATGGTTAGAACCAATTATGATCACGGGCTTCGTGAAAATGCATGCCGATCGTTGCATCCGTTTCTGCACGCAACTGTTGCAAGTTTGCAAGCGTTTTACTGGCGGACCCCGCGCGTTATCCTGACGTTTACGTCTTCGGGAAGGTATCCTCAAGCGTGTGGCACCGCACTCGGAAATTGCAGTCGCCATGATCGGGTCCACGGGTACTATCGCTTCAAGGGAAACGCGATGTGGTTGCGTAAATGCACAGGGTGTCCCATAAAATTCCTTAAAACTTTAAAGTTTTTGATCCTAGACGTAAAAAATGAGAGAAAAATATGAAACGAGATTTTCTCTTGTACCGCATCCTCGCATGCAAACCTGACAAGAGAAACGAAATGTTCGAGGTGTCACTACGAATTTGTTGCAGGGACACTTCTCGATCAATTATGAAAATCTTGTGTATTTATTCTTGTAACTGTCCTCATGATCACGGTGATTCTCTTTGCACTGTATTTACCTACAGTGTCCTACTGTGCGTATCCAAAAACACTAGTCCTCCATCCGACAAGGATAGTATTGTATACTTGAGTTGGAGGGCTAGCACAACTCAGATATGCAATACTGTCTTTGTCGGATGACTACAAAGTCTAATTATGCATATAGACTCCAAGTACAAAGAGCCGCGCACAAGAGTAAATTGCCCTTAACCCTTCGACGACGGTGCCTGAGTCTATTCTGACCCAGAGTATTAAAATCGTCATTTAATTACTCAATTTCTGATGATTCAATTGAACAAATAGCTGTTACATTAACAACTATAGAAAGACTAATGAATCTGCAAGAGTACCTTCAACAATATGTTTTAAAACATTGATAATAAATCTGAGAATGGTGTTAAGCACCATCAATTGTAAAAGTGCGAGAAAGGTCCGTCGTTTGAGGGTTAATATCGTTTTACTAGGGATATCGGTAGTTGTGCTGTCTTGTACTAGGCTAGCACAACGCAGATATACAATTGTATGCTACTTCGATAACTGATGCTAACTTAAACGTTAATTTCATGTCCAAAACTGTTATTTATCATAACTCCTTTCCATATTATTTTTTATAGTAATACTTTAGCAGAATGTTAGGACAATAGAAAGTATTGAAAAAAATGAAAAGTGGATAGCTACTGTACAAATCAATTTTTCTAGCATAATTCAGCACAACTATTGAAATTATTTAACCCCTTGCCTTACGATTTATTTTACGGTTTTCGTGATTAAAATTTCTTTGTAGTTCATAATTTCTTAGGAAAAGGAGAAAATGTATATCTATTGCATGTCTATATGTTCTCCAATGGCTGTACATTGACAACAACAAAATAGAATTATATTTCGGTTTAAAGGAAATTAATAACATACATATTTATTAAACTCTGTTCAGAATCTTCATCACGTCTCTCAGACGATATTGTAAGCGAAGGGGTTAAGGTGGTTCGGAACCCACCGTAATAAACAGTAGATCCAGCTGAAAAGTAGGCTGAAATAGGCTGAGCATTGGCGTTAGGTGAGAGTGGACAAAGTGGAAGAAGGGGGAGAATGGTAAAATGGATTTGAAACCCTGAGGGGACCAAATATCAGTACTTATCCTATCCTATCCTATTGAAATTATTTAATTCTAAAAGTGGGGACAAACTTCTAGGAGATCAGCAACTGCAGCTTTTACCTTCAAGTTTTCGTTGACCGAAACCACGGCGGTCATTAGTATCCATGACGAAGAAGGTAGGCGAGCGCTGATGCGGAATCGAAGGAGGAGACACGCATGTTGCTTGTGCCGTATCTAACGAGCACACCTTGACTCTTGACTCGCGAATCTAATATCTAATCTCTTTCCCTCCGTTTGGCTCGGTGCCTCCGGGACAATTCTTACATTCGTCCATATCAACAGAACCGTCGATACCTTAGAAACTTCGGAACTCCGGCGGACATCGAATTGGTTACTGGATAAAGGTTAAGGGTCGATCGAAGAAAATTTATATTTATCGCATGTCTACATTAAAATACCCCTTCAATATTGGTAACACAAGGACAACATTTGATTTCGATTTAGAAGGAGTGAATTACATTCGTACAATAAATAGCCCATTAAAGTATTCGAACGTCCTCTAAATCCGAATAACTTTTTTAAAATTGGAGCATACGACTTGGCTTTTTTGAGCAGTTAGAAGCATTGATTTACTAAATGACGTACAAAAAAGATTTGGAGAAAGTTGCAATTGATAGTAGACAGCGGATTTTATGCATTTATGACACAAATGAGTAGGCATAATTTCATACAGTAACAACATTACTAGAATTTAGAAAAACTGTCATATTATTTTCCAGCTATTAAACATATTAAGAAAGAAAATAAATTTATTTGTCACTCCAGTTTCTTGCAATTTAAATAGAAAATGTTTATTTTGCATACAGATCCGCTGTCTATTGATAAGAACTACAAGACAAAATAAAAAGGCACTTTTTAGAACTCTTTTATTTGAGACCGATTTCGATGAAATTTTCAGAGTATGTAGAACTAACATAGATCTACCAAACAAATATTTTAAATTTTCATTACGAGGTCGAATAACAAAGTTTTAAGAAGTGCCTTTTTTATTTTTTCAAGTAATTGCTACCAATTGCAATTTTGTCGAAATCTCTTGTGCACGTAACTTAGTGAATCAATGCTTCCAATTGCCCAATAAGAGTCAAGTCGTTCGGCCCTTTAAAAAAGTTATTCCGATTTAAAATGTGTACGAATACTTTCGTGGGCTACTGCATTTAGTGTTTGCTAGCTACCGTTTGAGATCTCAATTTCGAGTCAGGCTCGTTATTATAGAGGAAAGGGTTAAAAAGATCATGCCACAAGATTTTTTAAATACAAAGCCATTGAGAATTGAAACAGCTATTTTGTTTCAAGGAAACTGCAAAGGGCTACAAATAATTCGAAGTGCTTTAGAAGATCACAGTACTAAACAACTTAGCATAGAGCCACAATTGCCTACAATGTTATGCTCCGTCAGCAATGCGAAGGGCCATAATTCTAGTTTCAGAAGCGCACAGGGCAACAATGTCCAAGGCTCTAGTATAATGACGACCTAAACTTTTTGGTACGCGATATTACTCGTTTTTAGTGAACGTTACCGCAGGATGCTACAGAACTTTTTGTGGCCAAAATTAATCGATATCGATGTAAGCAGTATGTGGTTTCTGTAAGATGGAGCCACATGCCATACAGCCGCTGAAACGATAACCTTATTACGGTCAAAGCTTAGCGACGGAGTGCTGCCAAAATGTAGTGTCAATTGTTTGACAAGATCGATTGATTTGACGGCTTTAAATTGTTTGCTTTGGTGCAACGTCAAAGAACAAGTCTATCAGAATAATTCGCAAACCACAGAGGAACTGAAGGAAAATATTGGTCAGGCTGTTAATGAAATTCAAAAGTTATTGTTTTCGGATGTGATAAAAAATTTGGAGAAAGCAGTAATATCGTATAAAAATAGTTTAGATGATCATTTACCTGATATTGAATTTTAATACTTAATTGTCAAAGATCGTAAAATAATTACCACTAAAACTTTTGCTAATTTTTAACAGTAAAACATTAAATAATAAATAATGATGAAAATATGAAATGTCCGATTAAAGAATGCAAATATTATGAAGCGTTTTGATGAAGGAATAATATTCCAATATTCAAGTTTAATATACATATATTATTTTAAAGTACAAAGCTGATTTTTAAGGTTCTGTCTTCAGGTTTTATTGAGATATCTAATTTTATCTTTAAATCAATTTTATTTCTACGTCAATCAATGCGGTTGTCGTACATCCTTTTTATGCGAGTGGAAAAACAACACATTGATGATAACTTATGTCAGGCAATTCCAACCAGTAGCTCCGGAGCTACGCGAAACACCTTCCCCACTTAGTTCTACCCCCACTCTTGGACTTCATCGTTATAATGTATAGTAGTGGGAAGCCCCCACCATGAGAGCCGAGCGGCTCGCTTAGCACTCACTAACTCTACGGCTGTACGTAGTAGTGGGAAGAGGTTCGATGGTGGGGACATTGCAATTCTCGGAGGGGAATACGTTGAGACTCCCCGACTTACGTGATGTTCGTTAAAAATGTGGTGATTATGCAAAACACTATTCGTCGATGGTAAAAAACACTACAAAATGGAGATGACATCTTATAAATGAGGTACGTGAACGACCAAATGATTCAATTTCTACCGTAATCCAATCAAGGAACTTGTAATTCATTGATAGATTATGTTGCTTACAATGATGCTTATTTGAATCAACAAGTACATATATTTAGAAAACATTTGTGCTTACTAAAGGTTACTCTTAAAGATCGGACATTTCATGTGCAACAACGTAATAGTTACAAACAGTTTGCCGGAAACTCGTGTCAAAAGATTCTTTACAATGGTTCTTCATGTCACGATGCTCGTTAACAGAGAAACTTCTATCTGCAATGCTGCGAACGAAATAAAATCCAAAAACAACATTAGAGCAGTTTGGTGGTAAGTTTCTGGTATGTCCAGAGGTGTACGAGGAAGCTGGGTGGAATGCAAGTGCCTAAATCTTCCGAACACCATAACGCGGCCTTGTTCGTCAAGGATCTCTCGGAGATCCGCATCGAGATCACGGAACGATCTGGTTTGCCCGTCGTTTTCGTTTCACCGATTGTGAAATCGTGTAATGGAAAGAGGAGAGGGATCTAGAGACGACGCGCCGGCTCGAGCCAATTTTTCTACGGTTCGAGAACACGCGAGGAAAAACGAGCACGCTCGAGGGAGAAAATCGTGCGTCGTAACCACGTCTCCCTTCTATCGAGACTAATAACCTTGGCTAAAAACTTATTTATGAATCTTCACGAACTTCCTCCTTTACACTAGCTGCGCACGATTGTTATGAAGAGTTCGAGGGGAAAAGTTTGTTTCACGACTCGATGGGAAATGCTCAATATTGAAACCCGTCGAAATCAAATACTTCTCTATATTTTCTGTATTTATTTCTATAGTTGCTTGTCACCGAAACGTTCTGTTCGTTTTTTATAGTTTCCGTTGGAATAGAAGTTCCGATGGAAAGTTAAATTCTTGTATCCTATTTTTCGTTTTGAAAACAAGCACCGAATAACGCTGCAGTTTTCCTTCAAAATTATAGAAATATAGCTAACCTTTCATGAAAATGATGATTAGAACGTTTGAACCTTGTTATGTCAGATCCGCGAAATTATTAATCCAGTAAATTCGACATTCTATTTCGAATAGACCGTTTCTACGCGGTTGAAAAGCTATTAGAAATCGTTTTATTTATTTATTATGTATGTATTATTATTTATCATCGTTTTGCATCTCGGCTTTGGCAAGGACTCCCTTCTTTTTGCTCTTATATAATTTTATATACTATAATACAGCATAGTACGTGATCCTACAATACATAATATTGTATAATATAACACAATATAATATAACACACAAATAATGTAATATAACACGTATAATCTTGTTCTTTTTAACAAACTGTACTAACTATGAACTATTACTATTAACTAATTTGAAACAAAACTTAACTTGAAGAGAACTTTGGTTGTTCATGTATTGATCTGTTGTATCTCGCATTCAGTCTTGCTCTTCCATCTCTTTATGGTTTTTCTCATTATCTCTGCTCCCTCTCCATCCTCTCTTAAAAAATCCTCCACCTCTATTTGCTCTCTTATTTCCCCGCATTCTCTTAGAATGTGCCATATTGTAAAGCGCATTATTATCCCATGATTTTTCGTAAAAATAATCGTTATCCCGCAAGAAATCCACGCGCATCTACGAGTCAATCTGACGCGACAAGCAGGAACCTTGCATCGGAATTAATTTCGATTCGAAGACGTATCATAGGTTTAGCACCGAAGTGTAATAGCAGGCGGTCGTTTAGCGCTATCTTGGCAAGATCAAGGGGCCCGCTGAAACACTTCTGCTCGGTTGTTATCATCATTACCATTCCATCTTAAGCACAGAATAAATTCCCTCGAAACGGCTGGAAGACAAAGGAGACACGCGATACATCACGGAAGTGGTTAACATCGGTATCCTGTTATGGGGGGGCTACGCCGTGCGTGTCCCCTCTTGGTTCGCGGCCCACGTGTCACGGTCTTCGGCATCCTTCGAGCCGTTCCACCGGGTTCCCCCGCGAGCATACTGCGCGAGCAATAATGGAAAACAAGTTCTTTTTCTGGTCCGCCTAATATCCCGTGAACCCCGCGCAACCTTCACTCCGGGCGCCATTATAGTAAGTGTCGGCAATTGAACGGGATGAACCATCAAATCCGAAAGTAAATTGAATAGCGCAGCGCTGAGGGGGCGCGGCCCTCGAGAATCCTAATTACAGCTATCGGCTATTAGCATTCGGACACTTAACGCGATCCGATCGAGAAACACTCGTTGCCATTATTCGACCGTCGGTGTTTTATGCAAATTCATGGTTTTGAGCACCGGCCGATGCGTACGGGTATTACATAAAAATTTAGTAGCGTGGCGAATGTCTTCGTTCGATGGAGGATTTTATCCCAGCCCTCAGGCTCCTCGACGCTTTCGAGGCATAATGTTTTTCGGAGTTGCTCTGTGCATCGATTGTTGACGTATAATTGGTGCGAGCGATGAACAGGATGTCTGCAAGCTGATTATACATGTAGTTCTTAGGAAGGGTGGATGCACGCAAGAAATAAGTCAAAAATCTATTTTTAAGTAATTATAGCAGTAAGATGAAGTCGAATGTTTTTGGCAGGGGATATTACCGAACAGTCAAGGAGACTGGATTTCATTTTATTGCATATTATTTATAAAAGTGCTCAAAAATTATTGCGGATTCAATGGATTTTCATTTGCAGTACCCGTACAAATGAATCACCTATCGAATAAATTCCAATAAAAGCGCTTTTATGTTTCTCATAAAAGAGTAATTAAAAAAATCTGAAGTGGATCGTATTAAGCTTTCTGGTCATTCCAGTGTTAGTTCAGCCTGAAAAGATTCGATTTCATATATGTATAGTCAACCCTCCTATAATACGGTATTTTGGCAACACGGTTTCAATATAACACCATGTGAAAATCGCGACAGTCCTCGTACAACGCGGCATTTTTTTAACACTATTTCATAATTAGAACTGTACTTTATTGACAAAGATCCTTAGTATTGTGTAAGGGAACATTTAAAAGAGAACTGCAAAACTGTCTTGCTCCGTACCAAACGATTTTGGCAGAATTACAAATTAAGTATATATCGATGTCTATAACTTTCATTCAATTAGTAGTGCAGTTGGTAACGATGACACAACATGTGATGAGGATCTTCATGTCGCTAAAAGAAAAAGATCAGACGAATAGTAATTTCAGAAGACTGTGACGATAATAAAGTGACCGACATTAAGTCCTTAGCATTTCTGAAATTTGTACTTTCTAGTTTGACAAAACTATTCAATATTTATTCTTGTTGTATGAAATCATTAAAAATATCTAAGATAAATTTTTCAGATGTGTATTGTTTTGAAATTTCCTGTAATACCTGATAGAGCCCTTCAAGAACACAGTTTCGATATAATACAGAACGCATTGCCTTGATTTATATTGTTCCTGAGTCTCTTTTAGCACGATTTCGATATAGCACGACTTTCGAAAACGTGATTTTAATAAAACATGAAACGGATTCCTTTGATTTGTATTAGTTCTAGGTTTATTTTAACACGGTTTCGATACAATACTCAACGAATCTATCGTGTTATAGGAGTGTTCACTGTACTATGAACAAATTTCAGTTTTCGGCCTGTTGAGCTACATGACATACTAAAACATGGTTCATGTCACTTGGACAATCTCGATTAGATGGTCTTTTAGCTGCATTCTTTTGTTGGACAAATCTTGATTACTTCTGTTTTATCCTAATATTATGATTCTGTAGGTATTTTCTGTATGTATTTTCTGTAGGTATTTTCTGTAGGTATGTAGGTATTTTCATTTCTGAATACAATTTTTTATTATAGATATCGATGGAATTCACTATTTGCTGGTGCCTTTAAATAAAACTGGGCCATGGCTTCCCGACTTACCCTATGTCATTGTGTACAGCGTGTATAAAAATGATGTCACTGCTGTTGTATGCCCTTGAACCTTTTTTCAAGGTCAAATTTTTTTATTGCATCGTATAGCCTTCGTAGTGAACAATAAAAGTCTCAAAAGAACCATGGATCTCAACTCAATCGGCCTCTTAAAAAAATACTTTAAAGTTTCGTAAACTGTTTTATTGCATATGTCTACAGAGAGTCCCAAGATCGTATAAACATGGAGGAGGTGATACTACACGAGAGAATAAGTCATCAATTCTAATAAATTTTTTCATTTGACGCCTAGTTTTCGAGCAAATTGACTTTGAAAATATGTCAACGTCGCGTTTCTAGTGTTTGTAAAAAGTAGGACTGGTAGGTCATGAACAGATGTGTCAGACAATTCCTATTCAATAGCACGCGTGTTCGCCGAATGTTCAAACCTTAACTTCTCGAAAACGAGACGTCAAATGTAAAAAATCCATTCGATATGTTCGACTTATTTCCCCATATGAAATCACCCCCTCCACGTTTATATCATCTTGGGACTCCCTGTAGACATATGGAAAAAAATTGCTAACAAAACTTTAAAGTCGTTCATTAAGAGAACGGTTGGTTTGATATCCATAATTATTTTGAGACTTCTGTTCTGCGCGATGAATACTCTATAGGGTGTCTCACCTGATTTTGACATTTGGTTTACGTCGCTATTATAATATGTAGCGAAAATGTTTTGAGTGATTTTTTAATGGCTTTGAGGGGGCCATATTATGATGTTAGTCGAACATAACCTCTACAGTCCATCGCTCTACCAACTGAGCTATCGAAGGATTGTTATTATGATGTTAGTCTGTTTGTAGGTGAACGCGTAAAGGTCATGTGAAGGTTTACCTTGTTTTTTTTTTTTTTTAAATAGAATCATACTTTTTTTTAATGCACTCACAGATACAGCTCGACATTCTCTACAAAAAAAGTATTAAGCTATATATGTCGAAAGTATTAATCTATATATGGTCCTCTTGGGGCCATTAAAAAATTACTCAAAATATTTTCGCTACATATAATAATAGTAACGTAAACCAAACGTCAAGATCAGGTGAGACACAATTCGATGCAATAGGAAACGTTTAACCTTGAAGAAAAGGGGTCGACAATTTTTCCCCATTTTTTATTACAGATCTCCACCGATCCATAGGTATAGACTCCCGCTATGGTAGTCGAGACACAATTTTTATACACCCTGTACATATTATGATCAGATAAAAAATTACCAAGCATAAGTAGTAGATTTCGTGGTTGTAATTTTCCAAATTGGACCTCTGATTTCTTCACCTTGAATGCCCGCCCAGTGATTCATACGATGCTTCAAATAGTTTTTTCGTCGCCATGAGTCGTTCTCGAAGAGGGAGATGGTAATTTTACCGAGCACTCGGGTCACGCTTGACCAGTTCCTCGGTGGGTACCTAGACAGACTGGTACAGTCTGGTATCGGTACGATACAACACTCGTCGCTCTTCTTCCAGCCCAGACGAGAGACTTCATAACCCCGGTAACCAGCATAACCACCATGACCATCGCGCCGGCTAGAGGACTGGTATGGGAGTCGGTTTTGTATTATATAACACATAGAGACGGGATAGCAGCAGGTACAAGACACGTTCGACGTGGCGTATCACGAGAGCAGGTGTTGCCCCCAGGTCGTATCATCAAGGGCTATCTTTGAAGTACTTTTCTTGGGCCTTGATCCGCAGTTTGCTGCTCGTTGTTCACAAACGTTCGTTTCCATTATTTCGCCTTGTATCTGAAACTGGTTCGTGAAGTTGTTTATACATACTTCCAAATCATTTTTACGAAAAAATCTGATTAGATATTTAATTTTTATTATGTTTCTATTCTAAGCGAACAGAAACGCATTTTTATCGGTTCGTCGCTTCAATTGTTCTAATTCAATGAACACAGGTTACATATGTTTTGAACCTTATTTTAATAATATTGTAGAATTTATATTTAAAAATTAATTTATTGGAGAATTCGTAACTGTTAGCCTGTTGAAATACGTCGTACTTCATTACAGTTGAACTACCTTCTGCCTTTTCCCGATTCCAAACTGTTTTCTTAAATGTTACGATCGGTGCTCACTCACTCGTGCATCCCGTGAAGAATTATTACCCTGCACCACCCTACACCTCGGTCATCTTGATAAATATTATCTGTCCTCAGCCTAAAATATTTATGTACCTTAGAACATACGTACTTCTAGACTTGGCTTCAGATCGTTACCTGAAAGCCAAGATTAAATCATCTACGAGATGACCGTTGTTGCAAAAGTGCTATAGTCTGTTGAGAATTTGCAGTACCAAGAAGCTAAAGCGTTAGAGGTAATAGACTATAATATATATTTTATTGTATTACATGTTCATTTTTACTTTACTCTTATTATTTGAAGTAATGCTAACACATTTTGTTAATTAGAATTTGGAAAAAGTTGAATTTTAATGTAGATCTTACTTTGTTTAAAAAGTATTTAAAAGATAGTGCAGGATAAAAGGGTGATAGAAACATTAGTCTGACTAAGGAGTATAGACAAAAAAGAGACGAAATAGCCAAAAGAAAGGAAGAGGAGGCGATGGGATTTAGGTTTAAGAGTGGGATCTTAATTTTAGGATGGATGGATGAGGAGATGGAAGAATAGACGGATGAATGGAACACGAGAAAATTGTAAAGCAAGTCCCATTTCATGACCGCGAGGTCGAAAGTAAACAAATTATTATTATTATTACTTTATTTAAAAAGAGAACAGAACAATAAATATCGAATAAAATACGTAACACGTGCTTCCTTTCATACACTATCCGACATATTGAATTATCTCGTAACGTCTGTTATGGGCACTTTTTCTCCGTTATCTTGGCTCCGCGCGTCCTATGTATATCCTACAGCTATGCCGGGTTAAATACATATACAGGGTGTCCCAAAAATGGTGTACTTCCTTAAAAGGGGTGATTCCTGAGATCATTTCAAGTAACTTTTTTCTTTGCGAAAATGTTCTTCACGGCTTTGTTAAGGAGTTATTAAAGAAAAACACGGACCAATCAGAACACCGTTACAACGGACGGGTTCCAGCTCGGCGACAAGTCAGGCTGAACGTGACGTTACCATTGGTCGAGCCGGAATCCGTCCGCTGTAACGGTGTTCTGATTGGTCCGTGTTTTTCTTCAGTAACTACTTAACAGAGCAGCGGAGAACATTTTCGCAAAGAAAAAAGTTTCTTGAAATGATCTCAGGAATCACCCCTTTTAAGGAAACACTAAATTTTTGGGAGACCTTGTATATATTCTAAGGTATGCACAGCAGTGGTGGGCACGGGTGGAGCCCCTCAAACGCCTGCTTCTCCCACCAACCTTTCTTTCATGCAGCGTGTACGTTCGTTGCGTAGGCTGATGTCTCGTGTCTCCGTTGCCCCATTGTACCGGGCTTGCTGGAAGGGGGCAGAGGGCGCTACGGTGTAGACGGTTTTGCCTCAATTGAGGCAAAATTGCCCATCCCTGATGTACAGTCTTGTTCCGAAATAAGGCGACGGTGTTTGTTTCAAAATAAGGAAATCTCCTCTCCTTGTTCTGAAGTTGTTCGTTCAATATCGCTCAGTGCCGGAGTGAAAGAGATATCATATTCTATCCTTTTCGAAGCAAAGATATCGCTGCTCGGCCGACTACTTCATGATCTGCCGCTACCTCTCGCTCATTCTCCGTGTTCTCTTTAGGCCCATTCGAGAACAAACTGAAGTTAAATAGCATTCCTGATCTGAAATACTGCGAAAGCCGGTTCCGACTCGTCGCCTTATGTCGTAACAAACACTGTATAATATGAGTTGTTTAGAACATAATTCAGTGTTTTGACCATTGGAATATACCACCTGAGAAACTTTGCCGCGTATTATCAATATTTGCCATCGCGGAACGGTTAAAACGAGGCATTCGAGCCACAGATTACATTAACAACGTACCTGAGAGAGGTGCAGAGTGCAGAGGGTTAATATTTGGCAACCAATCACAGCCAGTGCAAACTTCCGAGGTACAGGAACAGGAACTGTTCGGCGGCGCAAGCAAGGCGACCCATGATACACATAAATCTATGGTGTAATGTGGATCCGGAATGGTCGAAAGGGGGTTGTTGGCAAGTGTACCGGGATCGTATCGCGGTGAGCACGACAGCGAATAGAGAACTAGGAGGAAAAAAAGATGGAAAGGGAGGAATAGGGGGCGGAGAGGAAAGTATAAGTGCCGAGGAAAGCATGCCGAGGATCGAAACGGAAAAGAGGCGCACCAGGCGGAGAGACCCATGCTAAGATCGCGAGCGAGGGAAACAAGGAGAAGAACGAGAGAAAGAAAATGGCGAAGGAGAGCCTGTGCACCCCGAAGAGACGCGACACGATGCGGCGGGAACTGGTAAAGACTCCTACGCGACAACGTGGACAAGACCGGGGCTCGCAATATATCGCACCTTCCAACGAGATAGCGCATAAGGCGCTATTTCACATACAAATACCCGTGGCGCACTTAGGCCGGCGCAGGTACGGGGCCCGAGCACCACCTAACGCCCACGCCTTTGGCGAGCGGGCCAAGCCTTATGTAGTAACGTTATCCTTACGCCACGCGGTGTAATCTCCGAGGTCCTGCGGCCCTCGCCTCACCTTGCCTCGCCCTCGCCTCGCTTCGCCTTGCTTCTTCTAGCTTCGTCTTGCCACGACCTCCAAGATTCCCTATCTCCACCACGGAAATTCGAAATCCGTGTATTACCCAGCCGTTTACCGCGGAATGATATTTTAATTCGAACTCGATACGATCTTACCACGCTGCTCGGGGTGTTTCGGTCGATCACAATCAACACGCTGCTCATTCTGCACGTTTAAGAGGGGCTTCTCGTTTTTTCTAGAATAATTGTTGGATATTGGGGCTAGGCCTTTTTGGCAGAGTAGGGCACAAATCAACTAATAATTAAAAATGCCTAGTAGTCTGATTGATTGTTAGTCATAGCAAAATAGTCATTAGTTAAAACTTTTTGATTAGTTAGCCATAACTACATGGTACTAGTTGGTCACAGCTCTAAGTAATCGTTAGTTATTGCTTATTAGTAAGCTAAGAGTGCGGATTATATGCATTTATGACAAAAATGAGTAGGTGTAATTTAAAACAGTAAAATCATTAGAAAAACTCGAAGACACTTTTACATTATTTTCAACTCATTAAACATAGTAGGAAAGAAATTAAGTTTATTGGAATTCAGGTAGAAAGTTTTTATTTTGCATCAAGTTCCGCAGTCTACTTATTAGTTATGATTAATCATTAGTTAGTTTAAATGATCAGTCATCAACCTTTAGTCATCAGTCACTATTGTGCGATTAACATACATTAATACGTATACTTAAACTATATCGGAATTTTCAGTGATCAAACGTGTCGGTAACCACCCAAGTCCGTCCGACTTCAAACCAATATCGCCAGATCAACCCAAAACTGGGTTGATTTTTCTGTCCTCCTCTTCCCCTTCCACTATCCCATTCCACTACATGAGCACACTCCAACGTCCCCCACTAAGACCGTAGACTGGTCACGTGACGTGTCGTGGAACGTGTTATATATTACTCTGGTCATCAGAGAGGTGGTAAACTGTATTCTCCTCGATTTAAACGATCTGGCGACACTGCTTCAAACTATGGTACCCCACACGTGACACAGTTTGTTTATAGTTTCTTTAGTAACTTTTTCGTTATACTTATCAATCCTTTACGCCCTTAACACGTTATTTGTCGGAAGATTTTAGCGTAATTGCCAATGACAGCATTATGTTAAAAGGGAATAATTTAAAGTTTGACATAGACACATTATTGCTTCGATTGTGTTCTTATACATGTAATATATTTTCGTAGAACAGGTATGTAATACAGTTAAAGTTTACTAGATGCAGACAGATTTTATCGTAAGCGTACGTCGGTCCTTAATAGTCGAAATAAATATTCGCTCGGTAAACTAGTCTGTAAAAATGTGGATTTGCATAAGCGTCTGCGTTCTCGTCATATCGATTACGATTTCATCAGATTCGAGATTATACTTTTAAAAAACCCGGCAGACTCGTCTAAACTGGATAATTGAAGCTACATTTATTTATTCACCTCTGACTGCAATACTTGCAATCCATTTTATACCGGGTGTCTTTGATTTAACCTGTTGACATACAAATATTGTTTTTGACTAAATTTGAAATTAATCGATATTGCGTGACTATTTTATCGAAATCGAGTCAGTATTTAGTAAAATATTACCAATTAAATGGATTTTTTTATAAAATTTTATATTTAACCCAGACCCCAATAAATCTTCTCTTGAAGTGCCTATATTCCCTCGAACAACGCATAGCAATAAGTTCAATCTAGCTCTACCAACCACTATAAATAGCCACATGAAAAATACAAATAATACAGTCTTAGACCAAGGTATATTATTCACTGATTCCCTGAGCTATACATATGAACAGTATGTTATCCAATAGCATGTGCGGATAATGACACTCCTTGACACACCTAACCCGACCAATATCGACTTTTCATACTAAAATAAATTGCATTTAAGAAAAAAAACATTTTGCCATCCGGTGGACGTGAACTGTACACGAACAACAACGAACATGTCATACATATTTGAATTGTGTTTAAATTTTTCCTTTTCAAAATTAATTTCCTTAATAATTAGGCTTATCCCACCAAGTTACTCTTGTTTTTATTTCACAGAGGTAATCTAAAAGTACACTAAACTACACGCTTCGAAAAGTGCTTAAAATGAGAATTGAAGAAATGTGAACGTAACTACTAGATTGCGGATTTTATGCTTTTATGGTGAAGATTGGTAGCTGTAATTTGACAAAAAGCTGAGATTAGAAGATTTTAAAAATATTTACATGTTATTTTCACCTCACTAAAATGATTAAAGACATTCCAAAGTGACTCTGCAGCAGTTGCAGACAATTCTTATTTTGCATAAAAATCCGCAGTATAGTAATTACACTATGATGCAGTGCAACGAACTCCAATATCAACAATAATAATCAGTTATTGATGTAACATTCCGGTACCATTTCGTACGTGCAACAAAGAAGTCGTTTGACAATGCAGCCGCCCGGTCAAGTGGTAACATTTAAATCACCCGGTACGTAACGATAGACAGAGTTCTAAGTATAGTGATCCTGAGTGTACACAGACAATCGCGCGGCTGTGTAGGTTACAGTGCACGGACATGGCCCGCATGCGAGGACGAAGCTCGCATGACGGCAATGACCCAGGACTGGCCTTGCGTTTCTTTCATCTTTCCGCCTTCTCCGAATTACATTCGATTAAACCGTCACGTTGCGACGGGTTTCGCTCCGGAGTCTCTATATTCCAGAACTGTTAGGGTAATCTTCTAACCGGCCAGGCCATGCCTACCGTAAATACCTTTTATACGAAACTATCGCAAGAAATTACGCTCCGAATAGAGTATTTTAATTAGAATCGGCTACCGAGATCATGGCCCATTACCTATTTCATCCGGTGCAATCAGGGAACAGTTAAACTCTCGTACTACAGCCTGGAAATACAGAGCGTTTCACAACGCGCAGACTTTCAGTTTCAGGGACAAATTCAGCATACTGAACCGGTGATGCAACTTTCTGCAAATGTATATCCTGCGAGAGGATCGGTGTTCTTGTTCGCACCTTATCAGTTCTTAACACATTACTAGACTGCGGATTTTATGCATTCCTGATAAAAACGAGTAGTTACAATTTAACCGTATGAGTCCCAAGCAGCGCGATCGCGCTGTTGAGATGTTATGTCGAGAAAACCCAGCACATTTCGAGCATTGTGGACAACTGACGGTGCGTTACCGATTGTCGAAGTCGCGCGCTCAGATTTACTGACGCAAGTACATCACACAGCTCCTTTTAATGTAAATAGTACAATAATACTATAATAATGCAATAATACATTACAAAATAAAATAAAACAAGCGCTATCGCGCTGCTTGGGTCTTTTCGTAGTCATTTAGAGAAAGCGCGGCTGCGCTGTTTGGGATTCTTCGACAGTGTTTTTTCAATACCCCCTGGGACTCAAACCGTTAAGGGAGTAACAGATCGAAGGTTTTAAAAACATCAATGTATTAGCCCGACCTTATTATTGGGTTGGCAACTAAATGATTGCGGATTTTGTCGATAGATGTGTTCTAGCACATTCTTTTGTTTTGTCAACGTGTCCAATGCGCCTAACCTATATTGTTTTTTTGTCGTTTGGACCGCCACCTTTAATTAGTATGAAAATTGTATCGATTAGTTATTTAGTTTCGTTTTTATCCCAATTTAAAAGTGGCAGAACAAAACGCGCATTTCAAACATTCTTTATTATTATTTACAAAAAGGCAGGAACGCATCGCAAGCATACAAGAAGTTATGTGCCGTATATGGGGATGAAACCTTGAAAGAAACCCAGTGTCAAAATTGGTTTGCCAAATTATTTTTTTTAGTTTTATGAACATGGAATTATGACACTGCCTGAAAGATGGCAAAAGGTCATCGACAAAAACGGACAATACGGAATTTTCCTTTTTATTTAAAATCCGCAATCACTTAGTTGCCAACTCAATAAAATGATTAAAGGAAGAAAGAAATGTCTGTTTGGGTCCTGTTCATTGTAACCGACGCAAGCCATTTTTATTTCGTTTGAAAATCCGCTTTCTACACATTACCTACTGGCAATTGTATCATAATTTTTAAAAGCCCATAGTGCATGGCGAGAAACCTTTTAGTTGATTTTTCAACAGCAAATTTTAATTGTGAATCAAAAAGTCACCTCCGGTATCTGGCGCTATTATTATTTATATGTCACTGAGACGCGAGGAACGAAGATTTGAATTCAAGCAGACGTTCAAAGTGTACAAACAATTGTACTCGTATCGTTTCGTTTGATACTCGCTTCGCGAAAACATTCTTGCGCCGAAAGTATACAACGGCACCACCGATGATATGATGAATAAACTGTGGGTGATACATACTTACGAAACTCAAGATTATCGGATAGTTAATATAACAAATACAGTTAGCAATCAATAGACTGCTGTCCTTTATGCAAAATACGAAAATATAGCAAAAGCTGGATAAAAATTGATTTCCTATCTAAATAATTTTAATAAGTTGATAATACTGTAACGATATTGTTAAATGCTTTAGATATTTTTACCGTTTTGTATTCCATTTGCTGACTTGTAATTTCGTTTTTCCAAGTGGTAGTCAAAGACGATTTTTCACTATTTATTTATTTATTTATTCGGTGATGTAGTGACCATTTTGTTCTATGATCCTTTGTCATCTTTGTGGCAGTTTGGAGATCCAATGTGCGTAAAATTGTGTTTTTTATTAGCACAAAATCTGGTTATATTACTTTCAACACCTTCATGTAAAATGATATTTACACCGTATAAAAAGTGTTGAACCGAAAGAAATAAATGGTAATCCGATGGTACATCCTCTTTGTAAACAGCATACCGTAATAAATTTAATAAATAATAAATTACCAAATTGCGGTAATAAAAAAAGCAAAATGCGGCGGAAATGCTCGCTTTGATCCTCCATATTCGATGTGATAACATAAAACATGCTTGAAAGGTTATAAAGCACTATAAGGCACGAAATGATGCTCGAAATGTCAGCTATGAAGATATACAATGATTTTGCAACTTAGAACATGGTTAAGTAATAATTAGACAGCGGATTTTATACATTTCTGACAAAAATGAGTACGTATAATTTAAAACTGTAAAAACATTGAAAGATTTTAAAAATGTGATGTTAAAAATGCTTTATTTTGTATAAAGCTCTGCTATTTAGTATAATTAGAAGCAATGGCATTTCCATAGGAAAAACGAAATTACTTTTCGAACAACCCAATACAATGCATTGAGATAAATACTTCATGTAGATAAAGTCATTTAGGGTAGGAGATGAAAGAAGTTGGAGAACTATGTCTCTGAAACGAATGAAATAACGAGATCTGCTCGCTCGTTATAGATCGACCTATATGACGGTACAAGAAAGAACATCTTAAGAAAACAGTCTTTTTGCACTTGCTTTCACGAGCGCACAGTCTTATTGCACATTGATGGGTAAAGTTAAAAGCTCCCCCGTTCACCGTGTACAAGCAGCCAATGACGTCACGGGAGGTCATTGCGAACGCCAGAAGAAACATCGCGATTGCTGTCGCTCACGTGTTTTGTCGCATTATGAATTACAATTTAATGGGAGCCAGAGCCAGCCGTAGTTCTCTTCGAGCGGATTAGATTGGACGAACCGCTACCTGAGGATCATCGGGTCAAGCAGATACTGATCTCGATTTACGACTCGTATAATAAACCACTGTGGAAGATCATGGAAATAGGATTGCGTGTAGACGTTTCCTCGAAATTTGTACCGGATCGCCGAGAAAATTCTCAACCTTCTCCGAATATTAATCCGCGGTTTAATTGTATAGTTTTGGCGGTGATAAAATCATATTACGTACTTAGTGGTCATTTCGATGATAAACTTCTGCCATTTTATGCACTATCGTCGGCTGCAGAATCTCTTTCCGGTCAAAGAACTTAGAAAACATTCAAAATCTTTCTATAGTTAACGAGTAATAATTTCTCATATACATATCTGTGTTCGGTGGTAAACGAGAAACTATACTTTTCAGTGAATAGGATATAGAGTATGTAAATTAGTAAATTTTACTAACTTCTATAAAAATCTCAGGCGTAGTTCTCAAAAAATCTAAGGCGTAGGGTTCAATGTTACAAAAGTTATCATCCCCTTTAGAGTGTCCGAATATTTATGGGAGTCACTGTATGTCAGTATAAGTCAATCTAAATTAGACAATTCGTTTGTAAATTTTATAAAATTCTGTTTCGTGCTTTAATTTTCACATACAGACATTTTTTTATAGTTTTCTGAATCTATGTATGTTTCTGCAACCGCAATGGGTTCATGAAGATTCTTTTTATGACAACAAACACAAAGCATTATTTTACTCGATATATACAGTGAATGCTCGATAATAATTGTCCCTGAGCTATCCCTACTACCGCGGCATATACCCCGTGAGGGGCAGAGAGGCCTATCGTACTTCAGTTCGGCGGAGGTCGAAAAAAAAATATCTTATGCACGATAATTGTCCCTGGCCGGACTCGTGTTGTGGACAATTATCGAGCATTCTCAGTACCATGTATGTGACTTACACCACTATGATTCTCAGCCCGCCGCGCTGGTTACAGACTTGCGGGATACTTTTGAACATCTGTTTTGGAACAAAGATATTCTTAATGGAACGCCGCCGCGATGAAAGGAGGTACATATCACAGCAACTGCAGTTTCGTATGCACCGATCCAATAACGTCCAGCATGAATCACTTCGACTACATTGTGTCCGACTCGGTGTCAGCGCGTGTGGATATTAAGTGCTCAGACTTCGTCATTCGGGCAGTAGTAGTAGCAGCAGCAGCAGCAGCAGTAGCAGCAGCGAGATCAAAGAACAAAACGGTCTGGCGAAACTGTTAGGAACAGGAGTGCAAAACAAGGGAACGGTTCACGTGCAATTCGAATGCGTTTGTTTACGGTTAATCAAGGGATTCGGAGCGTTAGGGAGCTTTGTGTCGGCCTACATTTCACTCTGCAGCGGTTCTGTCTCTCTGTTTCTCTCCCTCTCTCCCTCTTGCCCTCCCCCACTCTTTTGCTCTCCTCTCCACGACTTGCCAACATGGTTTCGCTTTCATTCATCGGCGTCCTCGTGCCACTTCTCCCGGCAAAAGGAACCATTACAATTACTCGCGGGACAATAATCGATTCGAAGGTGGATATTAGAGGGAGCTATCAACGCAAGAAAGCAACGGGACGTGAAACCACGCTGCTGTTCATGCGAACCATGTAGTAAATACCGGCCATTTCTAAGAACCTGACAGATTGACAAAGCATCGACCCTATACATTAACCCTTTACCTCACTGTTATCTTTGTTCTAGATACTTCTAACGACAGATCTGCTATAATATCGAATCTGTATTACATTCATCATCGAGCTGGAAGTGCATAAAATGGTACTCCACTTTTTTGTGTTTTGAATTATGATATTTACATTTTACCACCGTGTTTTAACGGAGCCTAATTGACCGTTGCGTTGGTAACTGGATACCCGCGTGCACAGTTACTATAATTTCTATAACAATTTTCTATGTTCTCCTAAGAATATCGTAAAATAACTATCAAGACAAGAAATATCAAATATTAAATCTTTATAATTACTTACTTGTTTGGTTGCAAACATAAAAATGAAATAAAACGCATGCTGTGTATAAATATGTTTTATGATGATTACGATACGAGTGCGTGTAATGATATTCCTAATTAGATTGAACTAAAAACAAAATGTAAACATATTTGGCTCGTTGTAAGGTTGTATAAAGTATCTTGATGATACAAAGGATTGAAACGCAATTGCAAATGTGTACAATAATTTCCGTCAGTGAACAGTGATGCTCATTTGTCCAACCGGTTCATTTATTTATAAAATTAATTATTTATAAAACGCCTTAAATAAGTGAAAAGATTGGATTTGCTTAAACTTTGTACCGTTTCCATTACAATATGTGCTTAAATAAAGAAGTAAATTCAGTCGTTTCCTATGAAATCCTTTTTCTAATTTCAATAATTGTGAAATAGAAAACCGGTCATTTTGACCGTGGTAGGTTTAGTGTTAATATAGTGTTTAGTTCCTTAACCTTTTATTTTCTGAATTATATCATTTTATTATTTTCTACTGTGCTTATTCGAGATGCCTGTTTCACAACCGTTCGAAGTTCGAACTGCATATATATACATAGCTTGCGTACAAATATTCTTCGCAGTTATTACGTCTTGAAGGAACGTAGTGGTATGATTGATGCTTATATATTGATATAATTGGATACCTAGTTATCTACTTCCAGTTTTTTTAATTTGTGTAACGTTTTCATTGATAAATAGCGAAATTGCTATAGATTTCTACTTTTCCGGATAAATGTTGCAACTGTAAACGACAGTGTTATTAAACGTTGTAGAAAATTTTAAGTATCGACACAACAATTGAAAATCATCATTACAAATAATTGAAATACATTCGATTATGAAAGTCTTGTGAATGTCAGCTATCCAGACAAATTTTCGCTGATTGGGTCATAAGTAGACTGTGAATTTTTATACAAAATAAAAATGTTCTGCATCAATTGCAAGGAACAGGAGCCCAATAGAAATGTCTTTCCTGCTCTAGCAATGTTTATAAAGTGATAATATTGCACCGACGTTCTCAAATTCTTTGAATCCGTCCAGAGTTTCTGAATTTCACTTACTTATCCTTGTTATAAATGCATATAGTGTGTTAGTAGAAACAGCGAAGAAATTACAAAAATTTAAGGATGTTGATATTATTGTCAACTGTACACAATTTTTAAAGAATGGAAGATATTTGTATTTAGCTCCTATTTCTTACAATCGATGAGGAAAATTCTGGTATAAAGATCCGCAGTCTGGTCATAAGTCTTGGATTTTGCGTGATGAATGTAAAGTAGAATAAAAGGAGAATAGAAATATAAAAACGTAATTTAAATGGTTTAACGATGGCGTGGAGCGAGTCGTCGAATATTTTAGCGACGTGTTCTCTATGTGGTTCTTTTCCGAGCGAGGCCCTCGAACCGGCCACCGCGTATGAGCAGACATCGTAAACGGGAACGACGACTCGTGAGTGCAGATTAAAATTGATCGATGAAAATCCGCGCGCGAGAATGGCCGAGCGTGTGGACGATTGAACCGAGTAATTTGCGCTCCCGAGGTCGATGAAACCTTCGACCCCGCTTAAACGTTTCTCGGCCACTGAATGGAAGCCACTGGCCGTCGCCGGTGTCGCTTTTGCCATCTCTTTTGCCATCGCTTTGCAAAAGAGCGTAGGCCGGCCGAGCCGCCCAGACAATGGCCAATCTATTCTTGTTTCGGTCTCTCGCGGGGACACCATCCTCGTGGCCGCGGAGGACCGTCGCGTTTCTAACTTGCTTCTTTTTCGATGAATTAGTAGCTGACATCATGTCTATCCGTGGAGTAGGCCGCGATCATCTTACCGTTTGATCACTAGTCGAAATCACCGATCGAAACAGTAACAAAACTTTCGAATAGGTTGTACTCGAGCCTCTCATTGGCCAAATCAGTCAACTCCAATGTTTGATTTCCAAATGTTATTGTAAAAGCTTAATTGACTCTTACATTTCAAAATAAATTCCCTCATTGTTGAGTATAACATCGCGACAGTGTAGTCGCGACGAAAGCAAGGACCAAGGGTCCGAAACATTGCACTCGTTGTGTACAGACACGATTCCTCAAGATTCGTGTTAAAAAATAATAAATTCGATTTCTAAAATTTCATATTTGATTTCCTGGAATAGGTAGTATGTAAACACTCTGCCAATACGAGAACAACATAATTTAGCGTATATTTCACTTACATTGTACTTTTACACACTGCATAAACAATTTTTGTGAGAAAACCGATTTATATGTACCCAGTACCGATCAATGGCCAGCGAAGGATACGATTACACGTACATGCGAGGTTAACTATGTGTGAGTACAGGTTTGTGTGATCACACACACATATACGTTTTAGTTCGCTTCCGATCTTTAGCTGAGAGGACGCGCTGAACAGTGTCTTCGAAAAAGTACGAGAGTCGACACCCCCTGGTCGAGGGTCCCATGACACGGGCAGCAGTGATGGGAACCAGTGATGGGAACTCCGTGGGCGCTGGGCGAAAATACTACCACCACTCTGACGTACCGTCTTCCCCTACTTTGCTTCTACCGCGCACGCGCTACACACAAGCGCACCTCTAATCAGTGATGGGAATGTTGGCGCTTTTCACGCGCATGTGCGGCGCTTTTAGCCTCAGTCCAGCACGAAAATCGGGTACCTTGGTCGCTCCGCTAATTTCTAAAAATTTATTATGATTTGATTTTGAAAAATGAATGTACAACATGTGTACGTATATATATATATATATATATATATATATATATATATATATATATATACACGTACATAGAATATATAATATATAAATATATAATATTTATGTATCTATGTACAAAATAATATAACTTGCTGTTCTCCATCATCTTGGGAATAAGGAAGGGAAGGGTACTAAAATAACTTTAAACGAAATATATAATAACAAACCCACTACTTTCGCCCCAATAGTACCCCACAAATTTCGGACGTAGCTTCGGTGCTGCCGAAACTCGCGCATGCGCGTGAAAAGCGCCAACATTCCCACCACTGCCTCTACTCTGTCCGTGTAGAGTAGAGGTACGCTTGTGTGTAGCGCGTGCGCGGTAGAAGCAAAGTAGGGGAAGACGGTACATCAGAGTGGTGGTTGTATTTTCGCCTAGAGCTCACGGAATTCCCATCACTGGAGGGCAGCATAGATACAACGTGTCATTTGTATAATACAGGCGCTCTAAAGTCAAGCGATCGAATGTGCCTACTAAATAACAATAGATTATTTTTGTCAATTTGTTTCCTAAATAAATTCCAACAAATTCGAATACGTTGCTCCGGGTTTCAGCGACCTGGAGAACGTGGAATGCAAAATATGAATTTCGATCGCGAGTCAACGCGTCGTAAGGAATATCTTCGAGCTAACGACGAGCAGACAACGTCGTACATATGTATAAGTTGCCTGCACGACTCCTGAGAATTTTTCGTTCGCATCGACTGTTACATTGTAGCATCGCGTGAAACTGGTAAAAATGAGGAGAATTCTTGGCGTATATATCTGGTCTGCCCACGCCTCTCATCCGCGCACACCTGTGATGCGTTTTCTCTCGATATAATATCGTGGGACGCGCGTATGTCGGAAATATAGAGAGGAAAAAGCAAATATTGAAAACAGGATAAAACGCATCGAATATGCTCAACCGGCTGGCCATGAATGTTGAACATTTTTTAGAACTATCGGCTACAGTTATTTTACATATTATCTTCTAATTTTTAGTCGTTTAATATGCGTCCGAGTATTCTGTATTTTCCCATACGTTCACCGATAACAACACCAATCCGCACGAATTTGTTTAACGAACGTGAAATATTTGTGTTATCGGAGAATTGATTTATCATTCTCGGGGATCACTTTTTCTCGTCTACCATACGTGCTGATATTCCTGTTAGCTTTACTGGACGTCGATGCCAGCTAACCAAATTTGCCAAACAGTTAATTGATTGAAAAACTATTCAATGTTCTAACGTTATTTATTTATTAAGGCTAGTTATTTAATTGTTACATATGAATACAGTACTTTCTAAATCAAGTTACCTATATTAGTATTTTTAATAAGAATACGTTAGATTTTTGTAGAGGTTTTTAGGCAAGAACACAAGCTCCAAACTTTTGCGTGGGGATTGTGCAAACACTATATTGATTAATTGCTCGCAGTTCAATACGCAGAATATTCAAACGATTCTAAATTTTCGCAATTGTACCGAAGCTACATGAACTCGATTTCAACAATTGTAATGAGTGAAAGTACGGTTAGAGACCGTAACGATGGAGATTGTTACCGAAGCTAATAGTGGCAAGCATAGTTCTAATTGAAGTGCAATTAATAGTCTGCAAAGGGCACTGTAAAATGGTAGCGAACAACATATACAATTTTTTTCTCGCGAACGTTCCTGGATGTACGATCAAAATGGTGCAAATAAATTGGCCAGAGATACGAAAAAGAGAAATCAGCTTTGTCAGCCTTTAAAAACCGGTTTATTTGAATTAGAAAAACTTCTTTTAAATACTAGAATCAATTCATTTATTCTCTTAAAAAAGTTAACGTTTTCAAGAGAATTCAAAAACCGGTTTTTCCCAAAATCTGTTTCGGTATAAATCCTAACTGTCGCATAAAACAATAAATTTGTGAAAATCGCGAAAATTTACAGATATTGATAATTTCAAAAATTGGTACACGTAGTAAACGACCGAAACAGTCGGTCGGGTGGCAATCGACCGTTTGATCGCACCTTGTTTGGGACAATGCTAAATAGTCTAACTTTTGAAGCATGCATTCTAAGAAGCTGTTTGTCATAAACTATTAGTAATATAATGTAGTTTGTAATACCACGTACAATTTGTACTAAATATATGAATTTATTGTTGAACTTAAAGTGTCGAATATAAAACGTGATATACATATTTTGAATGCTTATTCGATTAATTATGATTTTTTCAAGCTATGTTTAGTGTTATATGAGGCCTTTCGAAACCGAGAAGAATTTTTTTGAAATATTAACATTTTGTCCCAATTTTCAATGTTAAATGTTTATCGATGTTGATTCAAGCTTGAAAAATGGACCGCTCTGATTTTTTGCATACTACATCTCTTCACATTGACATCTCTAACTTGTCCGAACTGAAGAAAATGGCCGAAACGTAAACCGTTCACTACCGAGGCGTACGCAACGGTCACCGAGTGCATCGCGTGTCGCATTTCACGAATTTCCGATAACTTGACAAAAAAATGTTTCAAACAAAACTTGGTCAATAATTATACGATGATAAATTGTAAGGAAAAAATTAGCGAAAAGTTTTTTACTTAATAAAAAAATAAAGATCGCTTAATTTTTTTTTTTTTAGCAAAATTGTATGGTTTTTTTCATTAATCGATGTACCTTCTCGTAACTGCTTTATAAAAGTATTTTAGATCTTAGGTCGTGAGCGGGTTAGTTTAGGAGTTATTAATTTTCTGCCGACTCCCATAAAGAGTTCGAACACTGTCGATCGGTTCGATCATATGGTTTCCTTTTGCCGATGGACAGATTTTCACCGATCGGGGGACGGATACGTTGGGCACGACTCTCACGCGCGGCCTACGTGCGTCGGAATCGGCAGCAATATAATTAACACGCCAATCAGCAACAAAATATCGGCATGCATGCGCGCCGCGCTAATGACCAACGATACGCCGACAATTAATGAGCGTAATTTATAAAGTCCCTAATTATATAAAAGTTCACGCTTTCTTCAGACAACGCGGCTCGGCTCGACGCGGCACGCGTCTCGTTTTCTTGCCCCGTCGTTGTCCCGTTTGGTTCCGCGACGCGCCCGTTCCCCGTTTTCTCTTTCCTTTTTGTCTAACAAGCTCCTACCAGCTCTCTCCCCCGTGTGTCCTCCTATCTTCCTTTCGTCTCTTCCCGTGTCCTCCCTTGCCCCTCGCGTGTTCGCCATTGGCCGTTTCCCTGCGAGCTTCGTCTTCTGCTTTCTTTTTCACCCGCGCCGAGGCTGGCCCACGGAGAAACCTACGTATAATTGGCTCCTTGCGCGCTCGCCGAGCCACCAAGCGTATTTGGACTGCGTTGCATGTTCACCGAGCGCGGAGCCAGCCGCTTTTAAAACCGCATCCCGTGGAATATCGCGACCGATGCATCATTATCGGCCAGCAGCCCCGATGCTACGCCCGCGATACCGTCGATTCCATTTCTGTGAACGCAGCCGGATTCGGAATCGCCGGCTTGCGGAAATGCCCGACTGCATACTACGCTCACTCTCTTTCTCTCACACTTTTTGAACGCACCTTTCGGAACATAGTGATGTCTCCATACGGTTAGGTAGTCTAATATGTGGACCCATCTTTTAAAAATATCATAACTCTCGATTGAGAACACTTCTATACAGGGTGTCCGAAATGTGTTCAAGTTCCTTGAAAGGGGTGATTCCTGGAGTTATTCTAAGATGTTTTTTTCCTTTGCGAAAAAGTCGTACGCGGCTATTTAGGCAGAATACATCGCGTCTATACAATGATAGGTAGATATTATGCGCTGTTATGCGATGTTATGCGCTGACGTAGAAGGGGACTAATTAAGTTAATTTCATTTTTTAATTATTTCTGTGAAATGTTCACAGTTTATCAGTATCCAATAGGCTCACAGAGTGAATAAAATGTTACAATTTGAAGGTTAGCTTCGTTTTTCACGGAAAAAATGGCGAAAAAATCGGTTTTTATTTTTTTTAACAACGGCGCAAGAAACCGAAAAATGTGAAAAAATTCATATATGATACTTATAATAATATATCGGTACTGTAAAAATATAAAGTTAGTCACTCTAGAACTTCCATGTGAAATCTGCATTTTTTCAATTCTTTTGAGGTTTTTGATGTTTTACAAGCAGGATTTTCAATTTGAAAATCTAAAACGAATTGCAGAATATGTATTCGGGTGTTTGACATGTCTTAGATTTTTTTCAGAATTTCTAAACTCCGTTAACTAGGGCAAATAGGCCAAAAACTGATTTTTCAATTTTACCCCATAACTACCCTCCCGATCAAGATATAGGGTTAAAATTTTACACAGTATGGTTTTTTTGGATGTCCTATCGAATGACCTATCCGCGATATCATTCGGCTCAAGGGCAGTTTTGACCATCTTATCCGGCTATACCCTTTTATCAAAATCGGAGTGTAGTGACCCTTTCGCAATAATTACCGAACTTTTTACTTTGAAAATCAAGGTTGAAATTTTTACGCGGACTTTTTTTTACATATATCCACCGATCCAAAGGCGTAGAATCACTTTACAACTAACTTTACATTTATTTTTTATACATCCTGTACATTAATATTTTCAGAAACAATATTTGTCATTCTGAATAAAAGAAAAAATAAATGAAATATTTCAAATGAAGTTCCCACTATTTTGAGAATCCTCCGAATAAAATACTATTTTAAAAAAATTTTCTAACAATTAAAATATTTTATTTTCAAAACAGCACGTATGATTTCAAGTGAAATAGACTATTTATTATTCGAAATAGTATTTTACCGAGCTCTGGATAGTTTAGCGTAAATCGTATTGTGAGATAGAACAAGGGTATGCCGATAAAACGAATTCGCGTCTGACAAATGCTCCTGACCGTGTAACTCGGTTTAGTCTTGCAGTGGTTGCGCAGTAAAAACGCGCGAGAACAGCGCGGCACGCTTCTCGAGTTTAGCGTAACAGAACACAATGTCCGGCTATTGAACGGTTGTCGGTAACGTAAGACACAGCGCACCTTGCGAAATCCGGTCCCGCCGAGGTTGCAGGAATCCGCGTTACACCTTCCTCTTCGACATCTTCGCGGGTACGTGCACATATCCTCTTGTTGCGCGTACACCCACGCGACCAGCGTAGAGTTACGCGGGGAGGTGATATTTTTTTTCCTTTCGTAGCTACGCCGCTAAGCTGCGCCGTTCATGTTATCGGGTAGGCCGAACGACGTAAATGAGGATGGATCTTGATTGCGAAGAAGGAAGACGACGGTTCTTCTAAGCGTAGAAGCTTCTCGTAACGAGGCAAAACCCTTCGGACGTCTCTGGTTACCGGTGCGGCGCGAGCCTTTTTTCTCATCTCCTGTTTAGATACGTGCACGCTGGTTTATATCCTCTCGCGGGACTTTGTATTAATTTTATTGGCCGCCGCACAGGATCCCTTTCTCTCTTCCTGATCAACCACTTCCTGTACCGCTAATTTTATGTCTGCCCCACCAGATGCCAAACGGATAAGCAAATGAAGAATTAATTACCGTCCAAGACCTTCGGATCTTGATGTATTAGGCCTGTGTTTCAGTCAAGACGCGTTTCGTTACCGTACTTTCATAGTTTTATAGCTGAAGAACGTCCAAAGGTGCGAATACATTAACAAGTTACTGGCGACATTTTCCTTCAGGAGCAACTTGCAGAAGCGTGAAATTGGAGAGATGTTTTTGTACGTACCTCTTACATACATTTTACAGTCGGGGACAAAATGGTGTAAACACCTTTTAAATATTAATGACTTTTTTCAAAATTGGACCAAACTACTTGAGTTTTTTTTAGATGTTCGAAGGACTAGTGTATTAGGCAATGTATAAAACAAAAAATGAAACATCACCATTGGTCGAAATTATGAAGAAAAAAATAAAGATCACGATTTTTATCTTTTTTATCTGTGCCTTATGGAAATCTAACATATGCCTTTTGTAGATCTCAGTAAGTTATACAGATGAACAAAGTTTCATCGAAATTGATTAATAATGTTGCTATGAGCTATAAATAACTAAAAATGACAAAATTTTTGAAAGCCGAACCCGGTTACGGTTAGGATTCCTATCCCTGGACCAAACACTGCTGATTTCGAAGTTGCAGGGTCCGATATCGGCTACCTAAAACCTTTTGAGCCCGATACTAACAATACTGAGGTTGTAGGTCGTGATACTGGCAACTTTTAACTTGCGGTACCTATGTGCCCCAGGCGATGTTGTCGCTGTTGGTCGTCATGAGCGATAGCGATCGGTATCAGGTTCCGTAGTGTGAAGATCGTTTATGTCTGGTCCCATGTCTGAAATGTTATCAGCGATGGAGTCCAGTATCACAATCTTTTGATAATTTTCGACAACTGCTTGTGCGCCGTTGGATTGTATCTTTCGAGATTTAATAAATATTAGCATTGCATTTCGCTTAGAAGATATGTCCGAAAACTTTGTTCAGTGGAAAAATAGTTTTGCAGCGTCGAAATGGTTAATTGGTAATGTCGTACATGAAAATACCGAAGCATACCAGCTAATTATGGCAAATCTTAATCTCTTGCGTACGATTTATTTTACGTGATTAGAACTTCTTTGTAGTTAATAATTTCCGAGAAGAAGGAAAAACTTTATATCCATTAGCCTATATGTCACACTCTGTTATCGGGCAAGGGATTAAGCTACCACCACCGCATTGCGATGATCTACATTTTTTAATATGAAGCATATCAAATTGCTCCGAAGACCCGACATGTCGCAAGTAGCACAATTCTCCTAAAAAATAGTGGGAACATTCTCCTATATTATGAAATTTTCGTGCATTCGCAACCCCGCTGCGGTCTTTGTTTCAGCTGTGGAAAAAGAGAAGCTATGTCAAATTAAATGTGTCTTCCATGTTTTAAAATACTCTATTATTTTTAATAAAATAAAGGACAACCTCAAAGAAGTAGGGGTGTGCGGGTACCCGAGCCTCGGGTCGAGTCGGGCAATGATCGGGTCGGGTCGGGATCCCGAAAGTTTATAAACTTCGAGTACCCGAAATGGTAGTCCGTTCGGGTCGGGTCGGGGTCCCGAAAGTTTGCAATATTCGGGTACTCGAAGTTAAAGTTGTATTCATATAAGCATAATGCTGTTTTATGATTTTTTAGTTCAATCTTTTATTTTCAATGGCAGGTTCAGAATGATTTTTGTATTTTTATTGTAATCGGTTATCAAATTTGGCGAGGAAAAAAATATTTTAGAATACATTATGTGAAAGAATGTACGTAAAGGACGTTTCTGTTTCTAGTAAACACTATTCTGACAAGACAAGGTCTCTTCGTCCGCACACTGTTCGTATAAGAGCACTGTTTCGTAAACAGTGTTTACTATAAATCGAAATATTATTACAACCGATGATTGGACGTCTTAATCTCTTAGGCACGGCTGAATTTTGCGCGGGGCTGTTTCTCTGTACGGCGGAGTTCAACGAGAATTACGTGTAAACGATATAACCTACAATGTGTGACGGACAATGCTGTTCTCTACGCGATTACATTGGAATGAAGTTTTTGATGATTAAATTATAATTTTAACTTTAACAATTTACTTTAATAATTAATGGTACAATTGTGTACGATATATTTCACAGGCGTATCAGAAGACGATCATTTAATTCAAACGGTGAGCGAGTGAGCTGCTGGAGTGAGCAACTATAGTGGCGCGTCGTTCAGAAAGATGACATCCGTGAAAACCACTATAGTGGCGCGTCGTGCCTAAGAGGTTAATATGCACAGAGTCACAGAGTTATTTATTGCTGATTTGACCGCAGACTTGCCCCAAGTTTATCTTCGACTGCCCGAATATTGCAAACTTTCGGGACTCCGACCCGACCCGACCCGACTAGCTTTTCGGGTACCCGAAGTTTATAAACTTTCGGGATTCCGACCCGATCCCGAACAAATTTCCCGACCCGACCCTAACCGGAAATTTCAAGTACTCGCACACCCCTACAAAGAAGACAAATTAGAAAACTTCATCAAATTCTTACGGTCTAAACGACATGTATAATTTTACATAGGTTGTCCCATTCGAAGTTTCTCACACGATAATTTCCCAAACTATAGCTCGTCCTAAAAGATATATTTCAAATCAAAATTATACTAGATTCACATGTTTCCGTGTAGTTAAGATAAATTTTGAACGGTATTAAATGACCTTGGATGACCTAGGAAGACGAAAGTGTTATAGGTTAGTGAATTCGTCTCGGGATACGTTACACGTCGACCTTGAGAAGATTCGTGACCACCACGAGATGTCTCCCCTGAAATAGAATAAGTTGTATTTGAAATATTTTTCACAACCAGTTATAGTTTAGGGAATAAATGCGTGCAAAACTTCAGATGGGACACCCTGTATATTTTAAAAATACCAAATGCGTCCGGCACTTGAAGAATTACGCTTATAGGGCGATAATTTTCTTAGAAAGGTGAATAATTTTCCTTCCTAAATATAAAAGTAGCCAGATCGATGATGACGTCGGCAAGCGCGTAAAAATGGCCCCGAAAATTAAAGTATGTTATAAGTGGGAATTTTCGGTTAACGATCGGTTACGTGCGCGTTGTGTTGGAATTGTACCAGATGGTTACCGATCATGAAGCGTAACATTATGGACCGTTCGTGTCGGAATATTTTAAAAGCATGGTTGAAGTGAACTGGGTTCTTCATTGCATTGAACCGCATTCGTAGCACGCGTTACCGGGCCACGGGCCGACGGGACCAGTTAATTGCTTAATAATCGATGCAATCTAACGAGCCGGATTACGTGGATCGTGAATCGAGTGCGACGATTATTAAAATGTTACACGAAAATGTGCCCGAAAACATTTCTATAATTACGTTTCCTATGCTCCGACTACCGACTAGTTTACTTGAACCCTGAAATATTATTACGAATTTCTACTCCTTCGCGTAGAACACAATTTAAATAAAATATTTGATCTATACCACTTTTCAACACTTTGCAACAATATATGGTAATTTAAATAATGTATTCATTTCTGTGACAAAAAGCATATTTAAGAAGAAGTTTCTGTCTGATATGTTTAATAACATTTTTCCTCGTGCTTTCTCCTTTTCTGTCTTGTTGCAATGGTTTTGTTCTCTACTGTTGAGCTCTAAAACATATTATTCCGAATAGATTGTTCGATATGCAATTACAGCGAGAACGGAAATTGAATGAGGTCTTAGGAGACTCGAAACTGATTAGCTCCAATTTGACATGGTTGCAGCGTATCTCAGACTTAATAGACGCCATAGCGATCATTTAAGGTTCGTGCGGCATCATCTCACCTGGGACAAGATAGTCCTTCCTACTCATTTCTCCTCAGGAATTATGTGATCCGGGGGAGGTTTAGGACACTATGGGTATTCTGAGTTCTCAATAGGTTTAAAAGGATCCTGGGTATTATTTGTAGAATTCTTAGAATCTGTTATGGATGTCTCTAGAGCCTATACAGTTTAAAATGTCTCAAATTTCGAAGATCCTGTCGAAACTGTGGATCTAGGGGATTTAAAGCTATTTTGCACCATGTGATCTAAAAAATTTCCTGTCTACAAATACCATTTTTTTAAACATTAAAGTCCGCAAGCTTTCATAGAAAAAAATTATTGTATAAATTCATTTGTTAAGGCATCACGGACAAGTCACTAATGATGACGATATTTTTCAATTGTATCGATATGTATCGATAGTCAAAGAATCGATACACTATAATATCGGGAATAAAATATTGATACTATCGAAATTATCGGTATCATTATTTACTATTAAATAATAAAAATTCGAAGTAGAAATAATTCATTCGCGTAAATTGATTACTTTGTTAATATTTATTTAAATTTAACATACTTCATATAATCAATGAATTAGATATCCCATAAGCACAAAATTCAAAATACATAACCATTATTTCTTGTTCACTTTCCGCTCAAGAAAATATTTATTAAAGCGAATTCTCATGTGATACATGGGGAAAGAAATCGACCAATCGCAAACTTTATGAGAAGCTCGCGATTGGTTCGTTTCCTTTACGAAAAAAAGTTAGAGCAATCTCAATGATGGGATCGAAAATTTGATATTTATGGATTAAGTGTCGATACTAGAATATATGCCACGTTAAATTATATCGGTATAAAATATGTGTCGATATTTGGATTAAAAGTATCGATATTCCGATATATTATCGATACCGTGTTGTTATAACTTTCAGTCACTTTTAATGTTTAATAAGTTTAGTATTAACACTAAACCTACCACTGTGTGTCAAATGACCCGTTTCAGAAGTTTTATTTTGCAGTCGGAGCTATTTTAATTACAAAACCAAACATTTTTTCAGACCATAAATATTTCCGTTCTATATGATTTTTTTTTCATTTTGTAGATATAAAACTGACAAAATACCTCGTACAATACTTAAATGTTAAATACCTAACTTATTAAATACAAAGTTAATAATATTAAGAATATATTGAATAATTGTATAGCAATTTTTAGTGGTGCCTCAGAGTCACCATTCGAGTGATAAGGGTTAAAGTATACATTATAATAAAAATCGCAGAAAATCTATGTAAATTTAATCGTGCCATTTTTATAACATACTAGTTAGCTTTAATGGTCGGTAGGTTTAGTGTTAAAAGAGTGGATCAGCCACCTGCCATCTTAGAATTGATCAGTACTCTTTGTGTTCATCTTTACCAGATAAATCTTTGCCGAAGAATAGACATTTAACCGATGACTTTCGAACGTCCTTAATTATATGTGTAATAGCCATTCCCGTAAATTCGAACTGAATTAGCATCAGGTTGAAATAGATTAACAATTCAGTAAATATTGGAGGTAAAACCAGTTCCACTCGCTTCAATAGTAGATTTCCGTTCGCCCGGCTGGTGAAAAGTTAATTTGAGTGCTTTCTATTGCGCGGGGTTTAAAAAGAAATCTATTTGTAATGGCGAAAACGGTTCCGTGCACACAAGTTGGCAATGAAATCGCGGATAAACATATTCGAACGGAATAAATCGCGTCGAATCTCGAGTGGAGTTATCGTGGCTCACGGATTCGAGCCGCCCGCGCCCCGACCAATCTTCGATCGGGTTTACTGTTTTATGTTGTTCCGTGCAGAATTGCACAGCCAAGTCTCGTCGATGATATACCAGCGGGGCACGTGATATACACGTGCATACCGGCGTTAGCTATGTCTCTCTCTTTCTCTCTATCTCTATCTCTCGTATCGATTCCATGAACAGCAATTATTTTCTTCTTTTGTCGGGGACGTTTACCCTCCCCCGTAGCCAGCGTTGGGCGCTGCGGATAGGGGATGAAAACGGGCGGCGGAGGTGGTATGGCGGCCGAGGTCAAAGTACCTCTCGCAGGGTGAAAATCATTAGCGAGCGTGCGACGAGCGATACGTGAAAATGAAAAAAAAATATTCGCCCGTCGGATGTCGATCCGCGTAATTACACCGTAATTATGTTATTGCACGCTGTTCTACGGGGTGGCGGACTTTTAAGTGGCTTTTAGCTACATCGTTATCCGCAGCTCGATCGATGCGAAATAGACGCGGTTTCTACACAGAAACTGCCGATAGAAAAATTGGAGCACCCTTGACTCATCGGGATTTCCGTGTCATATTATTGAATAAAAAAAACGCAGATAGACGTCGCTTTATTTTTAACTTATTTTCTTGACTGATTTTACGAGTGCTGTCCATGGGGTGAATACACTTTCGCGAGCGCGTACTGTCAGAATAATCTTTGGAACGATAGAGGTATGGAGAATGTAATATTAACAACATTATTGCCTTTCCACGTGGAGCAATTTTAACGATTGGTATTATATAATTAGAGTTGTCATTTCTGGTAACAGTAGAGTATGGTAATTATTAGACTGCGGATTTTTATGCAAAAGAAACATTTTCAACATCGATTACTAGATACTGGAACTAGATAAATATTAGATTCTTCCGTTAACAATTTTAACAAGCTGGTGATGAAATGCATAAAACCGCAGTCTACAATTCTTGTTATTTGATTTGGTGTCTTTTCTTGTGTATTCTGATTTTTCAAGAAACCAAACTAAAAGCATAGTATATATCTCATGGTATTATATCATAATATTATCATAAACTTAGTAGCACATAACGAATATATTTTTTGTAGAAATTATTTGAATCATTTTTATCAATCTATATTTTCTTTTATGCATTTGCTCTTCTTCTCTAAACCATATTGTACTTCCATTCGTTATTAGCCTTTTACTAACAAGTAACACTAAGAAAAGCATTTTTTCAGTTTACAATTCACAACGCAAGGAAGTCTTCTTATCACAGTTATTATAATTGACACGTTTTTACCGCGTCTCATTGTCACTTAATATTTATATTACACCCATTGTCATGTTCTACAGATTAATGAAACCTTTTTCTTACATTTTGTATAAATATTTTATGAAATTTAATAACACACGGTCGCTATGAAGACTGTTATCGAATCAAATGCTAATTGTAAATCTATGTCCATACCTATTGAAACAATATCGAACTTCTTTTACCAAGTAAAAGAAGACGAAGACATCAAGGAATGCCAACAACTTGTTCGATGTTGTTTCAGTGTGGACATAGCTTAAGACCATTGAACAAGGGTCGCGTTTCGTAGCATTGGCAAACGAAGTTTTCAAAATAGGAATGACGGACGGACAAACAAAAGCGAGAGGAGAGTTTCGAACGGCAAAACAAGCAACCGGATAGGGTCAGCCCGCGTTTCACAATTTGCATGATGCCATAACGTCAATTCGCTCTTGTTCTACATTTTACGGCGTTAGCTGTCTTATGAGACGGTCGTCGTGTGTACGCTCCCGCGAGCCACGCGACGATTAAATTGTCTATTCGGTCCGATGTGTAATTACACAGCGCAAAATACGGCCCAGCAACCGTGCACGCATTCATTGATTAAGAATGTACGACAAATTGGACAGTGTAAGTACACACCTCTGGTTCGCTAGCCGGGTTCGAAAGCCCAGTAATTGTGCTAATCTCTTCGACCACGGCCGAGTCCCGGAGTTTTGCCGATCGATCGGCGATTTTGGTTCCACTCCAGAACAAACATACTTACACGGGAGCGAGTAAAAGGATATTGGTAGCTCGCACTAATTGGATGCAGAACAAAATTCTTCTCAGCCAGCAATTAACCAAAGAACCAGATTTTACCTTGATCTATTCGCGCTAGTCCGCCGAATTGCTATTGGCACTTTTTTCGGCGAGAAAGTAACCGTTGCGGTCTTAAAGCCGATTTATACTATCCTCGCAGACACGGAACGGCTCCGTTCACTATAGCAATACTTTAATAATACTTTTTTTGTTTAGTTTCTTTAGTTTTTAGGATAGTATAAAAGGGTCCGTCATGCTTGACCGCCAGTGACACTATTTCTCCAATAAACATATATTTCTCGCGACATTCTGTTCTCACTGCGACATATAAATAATCATGTAAAGAAATGCCGCGAAGAGTGCAACAAAACGGTTTGCACCAAGTGCGAAGATAATATACCTCCTACTGCGAGCTATATCACTCGAGGAGCCAAGGAGCTCCACAGCTCAACTCGTCCAAGAAATTGTAACATGATACGGATCAGGTACATCGTTGAGCCAATAATGACATAGTTCAGTACACGTACTTTACCTATTTAAAGTACTTTAAAAACTTATTGTCGCCAATTAAACATGTAAATATGCACCGAATTATATCATATTTTGTCTCATTTTTATCAGAAAAATTTGGCAAAGATTGCACGAAAAAATAATAAAAAACAAAAATGTTTTGTCATTGTATTAAATTGGCTCACCGGTATACCTTGACCCGTATTATGTTACAATTTCTCGGCCGAGCCGAGCGGTTGAGCTTCTTGACCCTTCAAGGGGTACAACCCGTAGTAGGAGGGGTATTATTTTCAGTCCAAGTAGAAAGTGCGTTGTCGCACTATTCGTGGGATTACTATATTTGTCTGATTGGTGCTGAATGGAACAGTTCCGTATCTGTGCGGATAGTATAAATCGACCTATATTCGCTTCTTGCCCGGTTTCCCGATTCTTTCGACAGTTGTATACTAATTATGGTGCGTATTTGTACAGGGTGTCCCAAAAATGTTGTATTTGCTTTGAAAGGGGTGGTTCTTGGTGTCATTTGATGTCACTTTTCACGAGTTATTAACGAAAAACAAGGATTACTCAGAGCACGGCTACAGTGAACGGATTCCGACTCGGCCAATACTAACGCCACGCTCAGCAGGACCTCCAGTCGAGCCGGAATAGGTCCAGAACTCCTTCGTAAAGGAAAAAGTTACTTCAAATAACCTCAGCAATCATCAATTTCAAGGAAGTACAACATTTTTGGGATACCCTGTATTTTAAAAAAGATTTTAAAAAGCATCGTATTTAAAAGAAGTAAAGATCGATGTTTAGAAGAAGTAGCATCTAATGTGAAGAAACTAAGAAAACTCTGCCAAGAAAATTGCGGACCTATACATTAGATTTTCGCTTATGCTAATAAAAATAGATATTCCATTTTATCTCTATCTCATGGGCACCTTCTAGTTGACGCAGTAAACATTTCCTCTTATTTCAATTTTCTCAGAATAGCTTTATAAATGATAAAAACAGGACCGCCGGGGGGGGGGGGGTGACACGTCCAAAAACAAGGGTGCTGAATAAAAATGGAAGAAGTGGAACTTTTTAACGAGGAAGCAGCTCCGTAGAAACCCGGGGCCGCGGCCAGATTGCCGTAAGCCAGCAGCCATGTAGGGATTAGCCGAGAACGTTGGCACGTAATTTGAAATGGACCCGCGCGATTAAGTGGGGGCACATATAATTTCGGAATGAAAAGTTTCACCGGCGGTAATTTGTTGTTTGCCGTAGTCGGTTTACGCCACGTCGTCGGGCGTAATGGAACGCGTTACTGGCTCATCGTCGGCATCCTGTGCGGCTCCAGGACCTTTCTCACACTGCCATTACGCCATTGTTTTATTCTCTCGCGTTTTTCCAGATGGCCGAATTAATGGGAACTAGGATAATAGCATTCAACAGCTTCGATGTACCCGCTCGAACATTATCCACGGTGTGGAAGTAGAATACAACTGGCACAATGCCGGCGTCTATGAACGATTATCTATCATTCGCGCAATCTGCGATACAATCGGGAATACTTTGTCCCCGTTCGGAGTTTCTCGAAAGCGACGGCAACAACGTTGGTTCTCTCGTCGTCGATGAATATGTTTATCCACGATGATTATCGGAGATTGTTGTGATGCCTATTAATACCTCGATCTTCGAAGCGCGTAACGAGCCTTTCCAGTTCACGTGCTTCCAGGCCATTCGCGTACCGATCATTGGCAGTTTTACTTTCTGCGCAAACAGTCTGCCATGATTTACCGTCTTATCCGAAAGAAATTTTAATCGCTCTTCGCCTCTTCTCGAATCACTGTCGATGGCTTTAAAGCTAAAGATTGACTAAACTTCATGTCGGGGACCAAAAGTTATCAACTTTTTTTAATGTAATATTATACAATTTCACAAGAAAATGATAGAACTGTAAGTTCTGGTGTGCGGAATTGAAATTTTAGTGCGCGGAGTTCACTGGTTCAAATGTTATACGCGAATAAAGTTTGACAAGTTTGAACACTGCCATATTGGTTTTCGGACATAGGAGCGGGTATGATCACGGACTTAAGGACTGTGCATTATGCTGCGGGGGTGAGGCGAAAGACGGAAGGGGTATCAACTTGTCGGCCATCTTGGATGGCAAACACTGTGGTGCGCTCTATAGGCAGTGTTGAGATATGGCGCAAGATTTCACGCGCATGCGCGGCGATTTCAGCCTCAGTAAAGTAAGATTCTCGATAAAATGGGATACCTTGAGCACCCAGCAGAATTTAAAAAAACTGGATGATTCAATGATTTGATTCTGAAAAATGAGTGTATAACATGTGTATTTGTGTATATTTTGTAACTCGTAGGACACGTCCTGAAGTCTTTTTGTCGGGAATAGATTGTTTCGAGACATTCCCGCCAATATAACTGTCTCAGGGCTCCACTACCTCTGTCATCATGATATAGATACATTACTGTTTTGGCTGCGCATGCGCGTAAAATCTTACACCATATCCCAACGCTATCTATAGGCAACTTTAAATACTAGTTGCGCGAATTTGCAATGCAATCATGCGGGAAATAGATACACATAATTTATTTATAAATTTATATTGGAGCCGAATGTGCAATATTTTATATATATACAAACACACTTGTTATGCATTCATTTTTCAGAATCAAATCATATCAATGTTCTCGCAACGTTATATAGGTGGCAACACTAGTTTTGCCATCCAACATGGCCGCAGTCTACCATCCCTCCTCGCTCGCGGCACGACCCCTCTCACCCATAAACCCACTTTATGCTCAGTCCTTTAAGTCCGTGGGTATGATGTAGTGAGCGGATCCGCTAGGTGGCAGCACAAACACATAAGAGTGACGATTTTTTAGTAATAGGTCAAACTCCTCGTATTTGGGTTTCGGCATCCGGAAATGTGATTATAGTCGACGTAAGTGTTACTGTGTTGGTCTGGGGGCTCCGCCCTCCAGCTACGCAAGCGACTAACAATTGCAAGTGCTCCGTGCTCGTAAGCTTAATTAATTGCGAGTTTTTCTGAAATTAAGTATCAGGAATTCAAGTCGCTGCTGTAAAATTGTATGCGCTTGTTGTGTGACGTGGCAGCTCTGCTGATTGGATAACGTGTATCTACATACAAAGCAATACGGCGGCATTTTAACCTGTCAAACGCGCTTGAAATCGAGCAACTTTACTCGCGTATAACTTTTGAAACAATGAAATCTACACATTAAAACTTGAATCCACGCATCAGAACTTGGAGTTCTATCATTTTCTGGTGAAACTGTATAATATTACATTCAGAAAAGATAAAATTTTTTGGTCCCCTAATGTGAAGTTTAACCTAAAGATTTATTCTACCGTTTGCATTTACCTACGTAAGCAAATGGTAATTCTTGATAAATATAATGTACAGGCTCTTACAAGTGTAATTATTTTGCAACATAAATCGACATTTATGGTCAAATAGAACTTAGTTCCGCTTCAATTTACGATTTCTTTACCAAAAAGGTTCTGATCACTTTTAATATTCATAGTTTACGAGAGTGAATAAAAATATAATGTAACTCATTGCTTGTCGTCTTTAATAGATATATTAGTGGCTTTCTTATTCATTTCAATAGGAAGGTCTATTCCATCGATTCTAGTATCTAATTCATATACCTTGAGCGGTTTTATGGATCATGAAATTTTAGTGTGCGAATAAATTTTATTGCACGGCAAGCGTCATAAAAACGCCGTTCCTCCATTAGGCAATTAGATTTTTATGATAAAATCTCCATTTAGACGAAAAAAAATTATTCCTATCAAAATCACATAAAATGCTCTGCAGCAATAACAGTAATCCTTCAGCGATGTATCAAACAGCTTTCGTTTGGAACATTCTTTTAAGTAACAAGTAGTTTATGATCAAAGGGTATAACAGGATAATGTGGTCAAATATGCCCCCAAACCAAATTGATCTTCCATCATGTCATTCGATAGGGCCCCTAAGAAAACTGTGTGTGGCAAATTTCAAGTCGGAACTCCTACCACAAGGGTAGTTATAGGATGAACATGGTTTTAATAAATCATGCTTCAGTTCTCTGTTCTGCTCAACCAAAAATTACGAAAACATTCATGGACATTCTATCTTACAACATAAACGACAGTGAATTTTTTCGAATATTTTACTGCGAGATCGTTTTTAAAAAATCCCAAAAACTTGTTGGTTTTATATTGAAGTTATCAAATAACTACGTTTATATTATTATGGTAGATGTGTCTTATAATAATTATTAACGTGTATTTTTTCATATTTTTCGGATTAGGAAAACATGTTTAAAAACATTGAAATTCTCCAAAAATCCGAAAAAATACATATTTCTCTTAGAAGTTTTAAAAATACCAGTTTTATAAAAATTGACAGTTACAAACAAACAAAATTTCAAAATATGTATATTGATATGCATCATTGATATATTTTACAATGAGTACCTAAAAAATTAATTTTATCTTAAATTAAAAATTTTGTCTTCAGGATGATGCTCCTGAATGTAAAATCATCTACAATGTATTTTGCATTTCGTAGTTTTGAAAGTTTTTTGTCCGCAGAAAAAGAAGGTCTTCAGAATATTACCCCTTGCACTACGATTTATTTTACGATTACAATGATTAGAATTTCTTTGATTCTTATAATACACTAGGAAGAAAAGAAAATTTGTAGTATACCCACGCGTTCTCCAATGACTAAATATTGACCCCAATGAAATAGAATTTCATTTCAATTTAAAGGGAATTAATAATATACATACATATTCAGCATGTTCTGTTTGAAGTCTTCATTGCGACTCTGACTCGATGTTATAGTACAAGGGGTTAAACTTGAACATGCATTTTGGCCATGTTTTCGCGTCTTCAGGACCACTGAGCAACATTCGCATTCTTTGAGGGTCTCGGAGGCCTGGTTTACTTGAACGGTCGCGAAATTTATCGAATTAATGTGTGATCGGTCCGTACAAGGATGTGTCGATGCCATATTACACGTTTCACCTCCGCAAGAACCGGCGCCGGCCGCACGACTAGTATTGTGTCACGCGTGGAACACAGACCAACCGCGTTTCCTTGAGGTTCGCATCGCGTGACTGAAGGAACTTCTGTTCCCGAGACAACGAGAGATGTCTCGGCCCATAGATCTTTCTCCAATGACTTCCTTTATAACACTGGCTCTCCTTCATCCGTGGATAGTCGTTTTACGCGGCTGTTATTGTCTCGGTGGTCCGTATTCGCGGCGGCGATCGTCTCTTACCGTTTCCCCGTGCCACTTATCTTTATTGTAGGTACCTAATTACCTCAGAATACCGGCGGTCAATTATCGTTACGTTGGAAGTTTCGTAGTCGGAGCGCGCCGCGTATTCCGCGGGTACACTCACGCGACACGACACGACCGGTCTTCCAGGCCTTGGTCGCTGGTACATATAACGTTGCCAGAACTTCCTCAACATAAACTAGACGTTTCATTAACCGAACAGGCTGGGGATGTAATTTATATTTGCCGTCGAGCATGGAATTGCTCGGCTGCGGTGGTACCATTCGCGTGCAGACGAACCCTCATGTGAAATCGAACCGACAATGAGAGTAAACATGGTGTCCCTCCTCGACGAGTACTTTAGAATAGGGCTGTTACTTTTCCGAAGCTTCGAAATCTTCGACCTCCGAAGGAAAGTTACAGCCCTACTTTAGAAGCGATTCACACTCGCTCTTCCTCTCCGCTAGATCCCGTCTGTCGCCATCATCCGATTCGTCCATGATCCTTATTTTGTAATCAATCGGGTTTGCGTTGCGTCGGTTCTAAACAATTTACTTTTTAGTTACAGATATTCCCATTCATTCCGCGTTTTAAGCGGGTACTCTCGTCTAGAGCCTTGAAACAATCCATTTTTTAATCGTATTCCCTTAATGGTCATCAGAAATGTATCTACTCAAGGGTTTATTTCGATTCTTAAACATACCGAAGTTATAAATAGTCGAATGGATGTGTACGTGGTTTCGGGTAGGTAGCTAATAGGGAAAACTTTAAACGCAATTTTCTCGAAACCTTATTTTCTGATATGGCTGATACTCGAGATCTCGTTTTCCGATAGACGCCAAACTTTGAGAGACTCTTCATGAAACTTGCCGCTATCGCCGTGAACCACAACCTTTAATAAGTCTCGATCTTTTTCTAAACGTTTACTATGCCGAAAACGAAAAGGTCCTAAAAATAAAAAATTAGAATGACATAACGCTGCCATTTTTGAAGACAATAAGAGTGAATCAATAGCCAGCCTATACAGCATTCTCTCCGTGAGTGTCGCAAAAGTCTATGCCGTGAATGTCCCAAGTTTTATCCCCATCATTCGGGGTATCCCCCTTGGAACCAATCAAGCGGTAAACACGCTAGACGACCGAGCCAGCGAGCGGTTGAGCATCGATGAGACTCGGCCTATAATGCAAGCGAAGCAAAAGATTGCAACTTTTCTAATCTCTTATGTTTTTTATGAAACTTTTACCATTCTATTCTTTTTTTAATATTCCTATACCATTCTATCCTGCTCTATGAATGTCGCGTGGTAGACTAGAAGCTACGACTCTTACGGAGAGACTACTGTTGTTGCGACTAATTTAGTGGATTGCGAAGGTGGCGGTTCACCGGTATCATTATCGGCTGGTTCGTTACCCGGTGTTGTCGGCGGGACGGTGTCCGGTTGATAAAAACCGATTTCGCTGAATCTTGCCCAGCAACTGTACCCGTGAAAGTAAGAGGAAATGAATCGCGGCCGTCCGTGGTGCAATCCCCGTTGCAGGGGAACCTCCTCGGCCTGCCGCCATGCGCATTTTCCTCGGCCGTGTTCACGTAACTCGTCGCCTTTCAAAATTAATCAGCCGCCCGGACGCGGAGGAAGAGCTTTCAAATTTCTTTCGCAACGAAATCTTGTGCAAGCAGAGGCGCCCAACCGCGCTTATTCTACATACCGGGCGGGCAATTAGTCACGGCCGAAGATTATGGCCAATTACGTGAACCAGGTTGGACGGGATGCATATCTAGAGCAACCGTACGCGATTGCGTTCCGTCGGCACGATATTATTGACGACGTTCCTTCAGCGATTTCAAATTTCCTCGAAACTGGACTGCCGCAACGATTGCGCAATTTTACTGCGCGCTCTCGCACGCAGGCTTCTTAAACAGCTTAGGCTTAAGAAATAGATTCTAATTAAATCTTGCTAACAAGTACTACAAAAATAAGTAATATAGTTTACTTAGTTTCTAGATTTCTAGACTTCTAATAACTCCTAAGTTATTTGTTGTACGGACAAATTTTTTGCACAAATGTTGAATGGTTTCCAGGGGGACATACAGTGCTGTAATCTGGTTTTTGTTACTTTGTTTTTTCATCGAGATATAAGGGTTACCTACAGTCTTTTACATGAAGTGCCCAATATGTCTTTTTGAATTCGGATAGAGCATGAATTCTGCATAACAAGGTATTATATCAATTATACCCAATAGATATGTGGGTGTTTATTGAAATTTATTGCAATCTGTATCTCAATACTCGGGTACTTAGGTATCTACTTCCAATTTGTTTCTAAAATTCTTTGAATATTTTTATTCGCAAATACGAACATTGCTATAGACTTGTACGTTCTTGGATAAGCAACTACAAAATCGAAATGTTTCAAAAGTAGGATTTCGAATTTTCGAATCAGCTTTACCATATTTTATCGAAACCGAAATTTTTGTTCACGATCGCTCACATCGACTGTAGAAATCGTGCAAATGGACAGTATAAGTTGACGATACTTGTGGCAGTTCATTCGAAGCGACTCGTCATTGGCGGACAAACAATGACGAAAGACAGTTTCGAGAATCGCGTATAAGGCAAGGGGATCGACGCATATGCATGAGCTACGTTGCGGACGTCCGCTCATCGGAAATCCAATCATTCTGTCTGCTGTTCATTTTTTTTTCTTGCTGGGTGGTTTCACCATGCAGAGGCCCACTAATGGGTTTCTCAATATCCATATAGCTCAAAAAGTGGTCACGAGCAAACATCCTCGCTGCATACCAAGAACCAAGCGAGATCTTCATAACACCTTGGCTGCATGAACTGGTTTCTAGATGACCGCGCGATTTATCTAACTCGCTGCTCCATACTGGCGGCTTGCAACCCTTTTTATTCACACGAAAGAAATCTTCGGATGCTGCACAAACCGAACTAGAGTGACGGCAAATAATGTTTTAACGGACAATAATCAAAATGAAAAGTAGTAACTGGAAAAGCGTATGTATTGTCGAGATTATTTTTTAGACTTCAAAAATCTTTTTACCAAAACTTACGGTATTTAAAAGTATTGATCTCAAAGTACTTGGGGTGTAATTTTTTGAATACAGAATATTCGCAAATAAGGGGATTACCGATGATCTTTCGATGACGGAGTTTTTACGCATTTTGTAGTGATCACTACATAAAAGTCGTGTAGTAGTTCATCTGAAATGAAAAACTCATGTATATTTTCATAGTGTGTTAGATTACTAAGGGCTCAATCGTATGGAATGTTCTTTCTTTCAATATTTATTATATCGAAAACTGTTTTGATGGAAAGAAAATTTTTTCTCAACTTCAGTTCCTTTGAGAAGGGCTTTTCGTGTAACGGCAGCGAAGACAAGTGATTTTTGAGAATCTTTTTAGAATAACTATTGGACAGGTGGGACTAGACCTATTGGGGATGTAAACACATGTATTCTCTTAAAGTACAAGTGTTCTGTTTAAGTTCAATTCTTGCTATTTATTTTATAACACGCACGTTAGTTGAAATTATGTTTTTCAAACTGACGTGCACGATAACATAAACACTGGTCAACTGATTAATTTTTTACAAGACTTATTCAATTCGTTACAAATTTCCCGGGATACCGAACCACAATTTCAATTTAATATCTTATTTATAATATTTTTTTCTTATGATATACGATTAATTTTCCTGCCGAAAAAGTATATTTCTTTATATTTTTTCTTAAGTGTTGGTACACTACCAGTATAAACAATCAAACTTTTAGATAACTCCTCATTTTTTAGTTTCAAATAGCTGTGACATTGTACTCAAATATTATCTACTTTATTAACAAGGTTGACAGGATTGTAATAATTGTCGCAAAATTAACCAAAAAAATGTTTCTCATAGTTTGAAATTACCTACCTGTATGCCAAAAAGTTTTACTCCGATAATGTAAATAGTTTTCATAAAACAAAAATCGCAAAAATCACTCATTTTTGTACTTGTTACGCGAGAATCCTCCCTTAAATTCACCCACGATTCAAATGTAAATTCGTGTAACACGCTGTGATTTGACAACGAATTTGTGTAAAATATCTGTATTGGTAGGGGGATGTTCTCGATCTCCGTGTACGAAAGCTGTAAGACGTTCTATCTTCCATTTTTCGCGAAATATAATCAGCTAGAAATTTGTCTCGTGTCGATCGATGCGATTCTACTCTCGATCGACGGCTAGTCGAAGGCATTACAGGGCTGCCTCATTTTCTGCGCTTTCATGCACTGAATGCTATACGGTTCTGCGGTTTCTAGGATGATCCGCATCGCGCGCACTGCTCGTAAAAAATTCGGTCAAGTCGGCGGATTAATTAAACGCCGGTTTGCGTTTTGCTCTGTGGCTCTCAGAGATCGCGAGGATTTTAGTGGCTGGAGGATGAAGGAGGAGGGACGGTTTTTCCATTTAAGCGGTTGCTGGTTAATGACTGCATTAGAATTGCGAGCGGCAAGTTCGCGAGACCGCGCGATCTCTCGAATGTAGCGGACGTCGGAATTAAACCGTAGAAAGTCGTGTCTTTGGTTCGCTGCTTGCCGATCGGACGAAGGCATGTCGAGGAAGATCCTGTATCCTCTTTTTGATATACCGCGCGTAACATAGATCTTGTTGTGAGCAACTTGGCAGATGTAGCCGCGAATAATCGATTAATTATTCTTGACCCTTTGCACTCGAAGCAATTTTAATTCCAAAATCAAGATGTTTCTTTCAACCTAGAACATTTTTATTCTATCTATCTTTTTATATATTGTACATCTGAAAGTAAACTTGCTTTCTCATACAACAGATGAGTTTTTAGCAATTTATAGAAAAGAGACGAATTTAAGGAAAACTGATCTGAATAATAGTATGGCAATTTTTACTGATGACTCAGGGTCACCATTCGTGTACAAAGGGATGATTTTGATGCGTACCTAAGGTTTTCTTCATACGCTCCTCAGATATAGTTGCAAACAAGATTTTTCTGTGAGTATTTTGCGTTACCGATTTACACTCTAATGTAAGGAACTGTGCTTCATTCATACCTAAATACATCTTTCACACAAATGCATCAGACTACAGCGCAATCATGGATAATTCAAAGATTTTGCAATCTCTATGTGCAGCTTGTATACATGTAGAGGGTGACAAATTGAGTGAATGAACATGCCCCAGTTAATGATCATTCGCATTAAAGGAAAAAATAATATTTATATTTATTGTTTCAAGCATGGTCTTATGTTTGAGGAAAATGTGACGAGATTGTCACTATTACCTGGTTTTAACCTTTTATGACTACAAAAATCAAAAATTTTCAAATTCTGTTTTCAGTATGTGCCCGTGGGTATTTTTGAACTTTAGACCAGCTATACTACAGCTTGGAGAATACACATTAATATAGTATACTTTTATTTTTATGTGTTTATAGCAGGTGTAATTTTATGAAATGCAAGAAAGCATTGGTATTACTAAATTATAACGATATTTTTAGTTTTGTCTGTCTACGATGAATCTTCCAATCAGCGAAAGAGATTTTTCTTAAAAAATGAATTACAAAAATAGGAAATAGTATATTCCAGTATATTCTAGTATATTTCAGTATATTTTAGATCATTCCAGTATATTCTAGTACATTCTGGTATATTTAAGTGTATACTTGTATATTCTGGTATATTCTAGCATATTCTGGTATATTTTAGTATATTCGAGTTTATTCTGGTATGATCTAGTATATTACAGTAGATTCAAATATATTCCAGTATATTCCAGTATATTCTAGCATATTCTGGTATAATTTAGCATATTCTCCATATTCTAGGATATTCCAGTATATTCTGGTATATTCCAGTATAGTATTGTGTATTGTAGGATATTCTGGTATATTGTAGTACGTTTGAGTATATTCTGATATATTCTAGTATATGACAGTAGATTCTAATATATTCTTGTATATTCTTGTATATTCCAGTATATTTTAGTATATTCCAGCATATTCTTGTATATTCCAGTATATTCTTGTATATTCCAGTATATTCTTGTATATTCCAGTATATTCTTGTATATTCTGGTATATTTATGTGTATACTTGTATAGTCTAGTATATTCTGGTATATTCTGGTATATTTATGTGTATACTTGTATAGTCTAGTATATTCTGGTATATTCCAGTATATTCTTGTATATGGTATTACATTCTAGGATATTCTTGCATATATTAGTATATATGAGTATTCTCTGGCATTCGAGCATATTCCAGTGTACATTACAGTAGATTCTAATCTATTCTAGTATGTTCTAGTGTATTCTAGTATATTCTAGTGTAGTCTAGTATATTCTGGTACATTTTGGTATGTTTTCGTATATTGCTTGAAGGTCCGCTGTCGAGTGGTCACCATGTGACAGGAACGATAATCGGTGCAACCGCGCTCTGCAATTGTCAAACGGTGGTCGGTCGGCTGTCGAAGCTATCCGGCGCAAGGACAAAGAGATTGCTCGTTTTTTCCTCTTTCGAAACCGCGAAAGCCCTGCGAAAGAACGTACTGAAGCAATATTGTATGTGGTAGTTTCTCGGGGAGAAACCCGGTCTCCTAAGCACGCGGCTCGTAGAAAGTATAAGCGGCGGCGCGTATCACCGCGCCGCCGTCTAATTGGTATCGCGATGCAGAATTAAAATGAATTTCTAAGTCAGATCCCCCCGGCTCGAATCCCATTAGCCGTATGATTATTGTTGCAACTGCGGTGCGCGCGATCTGTGTTTCGCAACGATGCAGTGAACTTTTATCCGCGCCGAACGGCCTTGCCTTTTTACATCGGCGTCGGCGCGGCCGTTGCGTGTAGGTGTTGTCACTTACTTTCGTGCCTTGAAAAACCTTTCACTGTTTTGCACCTACATAGACGGCCGGTAGACAGCCGCGTGCCGTTGCCATAAAGTCAGAGAAATCTCGGGGAGACGCGTAACCCGTTCCAATCCGTGAATTCCGTTTCGTTCGGCGACATTGCGCCACTTTGATTTGATTCCTTGTCGCCTTAACCCCCGCCAGAACTGAAATACTATTTCAAATAGTAAGTAGTAATTAGTAAATAGTCTATTAAAAAGTTCTGAAAATAGTACTTTATTTGGAGGATTCTCAAAATAGTGAACATTTTATTTAAGGGCGTGATTCTACATCAGAAAATAAATAAAAAACATATGATATTTTTTTCATTTGAACCCTCGTTTTCGAGAAAATCAAATTCGAAAATATTATGGTTTTTTGCATTTTAATATTTTCTGTTTCCTAAATCTATTTTCATAGCCGAGAAATACTTTAAATAGTATTTAACGCAAAATTCAAATATTTTATTGTATGTTTTGGATTACCAAAATAAAAATATTTTATTATATTTTTTACATTATGAATACAGTGTTTTATTTGAATTGTAGAACAACAACTATATAAAATAGTAGTTTCATGCGACAAAAGAAGAAAATATTTTTTTTGCACAAGGATCTGCAGTCGGTATGATATGTCTTAATTTTTTAGCTCTTCATGGGCAAACAAAATGTATAAATAATTTTGAACACTGGCCATTTAAATATTTTTGCATAAATGTTTGTTCTCGAAGCAAAAGAACATAAAAATTTGAGGATGGCCTTGAATACACAGTTACTAAGGATTAAATAATGTTTTCTAATTTTGTGGACACTGCTTCGGTGTTAAATATGTCAGACAGATCTGGAGATGTTTATTCAAAATTTGGAATTAGACTCTCTTAATTTCTAAAATATACATTTTTCATTTTAAGTTGATGATTGCAAATAACAAATGTACTTTTTAATGTATATCTTATTTTATAGGTTCTCTTAAGAATTCATTAGATTCATTTAGATAATCCAAGATACGAGTAATTCCGGATCGTTTTCTCTGAGACTGGTTAAAATCACTGGCGCTATCAACGGAAGATGAAGTTCTATCATATTTTGCAATTCGTTAGATTTACTTTATCTACGTAGTTTTATTTTATTATTCCTGTACACACTTTTGTTAATTGTTAGAAAAATATAAAATAAACGCACCTCCACGGAAAGGTGCAATTACATCAGTTTTGAAAATTCATTAAACTTTGCAGATTATCCATTAAGATTGGCACCTTCATAAATTATCTGTTTAGATCTATCTTACGAATATTCTGCATACTTTGCATTCATTGTTAGAAGAAACAAAATGAATGCACCTTATTGAAAGAAATCGTAACTATACCTTTCAAAAACGCGTTGAATTTCTTTAGATTACCTATTCAAATTTATTTATTCATGGACAGTCTTTTTAAATTTATTTTACGAGTATTCCAGACCCATTTCGCATTGAAGAAATAAGATTACCGCATCCTTACAAAAAAATATGCAATTATCAATTCCTTCGAATTTTAGTCAAATGGCTTAAATTGTTTATTTGAACTTATTTTTCGAGTATTTGGGACCTTATCTTCTTGAAGCGATATATCTGCATCGCGTTCGTCAAACGTGACGTCGGAACAACGATCCGGTGATAACGATCAGCTTCAGCATCAGTTCCCGAAACAATTAATGTCTACGCGGGAAAACTTCGCCGGATCGAATGCATGACCGAATGCGTTGCATCGTTTCTGGTCAGAAACAGGTACAGTCGTTGCTCGTTTTTCAAGTTATGCGACCCGCCCAGCAAAGACATCCAGTCAACGTTGGCCGAACCACCTGTTAACCGTGTCGAACTAATATTATACAAACGAATCAGACTGATATCGGCGAACGAGTCCGAACATTCTTATTAGCCACCGTTCGGGAGACATCCGTGCGACCGATTTCACCGAACTCTCGACATCCGTTCGCTGTATCTAACCGGAAACCGGCCAATGAAGGTCGAGGAAGCCGGGCAGCTCCGTGCGTGCTTCCCTCAATTTTCTTTTCTTCCTTTTCTTTTTTGCAACAGGTGGTATTATTCTTCGTTGAAAATACCACCAGTCGGACCTTCGGGGGGTTGCCAGATCTCGATCCGCGATTGTTAATCACTGGAATGCGAACGTTTGTGCAAACACACGGCTTTCGAAGACACTCTCTCCCTTGGAACGAAATTAGAAGGAAATCCTATTTCTTCTTTTTACCCCTGGCATTACAATAAACCTGATGTGAGTATTATCTCTCCCGCCCCATCCTTCGGGATTTTTCCTCCTTTAATTTTATTATTTTTAGTGAAGATTATATGCCTAAAGTTTTAGCCAGAATGCCCGAGTATTTACACGCGTGTAGCTTATATTATAAATTGATTGCAGATCTTTATGCAAAATAAAAGTTTTCTTCGTCAATTGTAAGTCGCAGTCACTAAACATTATTCAAATCTGAAAATAATATGTTGACATCTTTAAAATTATTTTATTCTCTCGACTGTTCTAAAATATACCTACTCGATTTTGCGTGGGCGTTTTCAAGGTTGTTTCAAGGTCATTTTGTCTTTTTTTTTCATAAACCCATATTTTTTATTTCGGAATCATATTCTACGTAAAAAAATGCACAACTTTTGTTTGAAACATCTTTTTGTAAGTTCAATATTTCTTAAGATATTTAGCTGATTTTTCATGTTTATGTCAAGGATAATTTTGTTTTTCTATTAAAATATCAACGTTACTTCCTTCTGGAAGATTTTTTATTTCATTTAAGAACATCATAATAAATGCTCGAAATTTTTACCCTCAACTTCTAGACACTTAGTAATTCGTTTAATAAAAGACTCATGAATACATAACAAAGTTCTTACAAACTTACAAAAAAATGTTTCAAACAGAAGTTGTGCAATGTTTTACGTAGAATATGATTCCGAAATAAAAAATATGGGTTTATGATAGAAAAGACAAAATGACTTTGAAATAACCTTGAAAACGCCCACGAATTAGAAAACTAGTAGTGCCATTTGACTCTCCACCCGAAACACTAAAGGACATGTGTCAGTTTGTTTTTCTTAAATTATATGTCTTCGAGATTATTTACAATGTCAACTTAAATGGGACACCCTGTATGATTTCACTCGTCGACGAAGCAATTTCGCAGAACGTCTTGGTCCACGAGCGACACAAACTGCATTTTTAAGCAAATGGAACTTAACAAAATTGAGTAACATGATAATAAACACATGAATACGTAAAAACTTAAAAAACTATAACGAAAACATATACAACGATTTAAATTAAATTATTCCATTTATTCTTTTTATGAAAAGTGCTAAAAAATTGATATTTATTATTAAAACAAAAAGAAATTCCACCCAAGTTAACATAAAACGATCTTTCTTTTTCATCGATTTAATTTTCGGAGTAAATATAGATTTACAACTTATACAGAGTTCCCTTCATTTTCATCGAATTGTTAATACTGGACACATTCAAAAACGTGAGTGCGTTTATTCAGATTTGGTGAGTTTAATCAGTTTTCATAGCATTATGTTTATATTGTTAATAGTGGAAAAATAAAAGAAAAACTGAGACAAATCATTTTCATGTTTTGTGATATTGTGTACGGAGTGGGGCACTAAGTGGGACTACTTCGCTATTTATAGACTCATTGAAAAAATTGTTTAAAGTGAAACGGTCGGAGTCCTTGAGACTTATATTTTTATTATTTCGTCGTATTCTTATTTTTACTTTGCTTTAAATAGCTGTTTTATGTATCTGTAAGAGGCTGAGATACTTAGCTGTTCCCATTTACATGGCTCATCCTGTATATAATATGAAACTACATTAAAATGTTTATCTCGTCGCTTGCAGGTTACAGGACGCTATAAATACACAAACATCTGGAGTGTAGACATCTTTGAGCTGCGGATTGTCTGTGTTCATTTTAAACTCGGATTTACAAACATCAAATTGCATAGAATCTTACCTAAATCTGATTGTTTAAGTCCACTTTAAATGCAGCGAGACCGTTAACCACACTCGGCCGTTTTAACTTATCGGAAAATATATATATTTCTTTTGCAGCGTAATTTTAGTATATAATATAGTATCGTATGAGATGCTTATCCGAGAATATTAAAATCGAGTGTTGTTTATTTTAGACATATTAATCACTATCTGTTCTAGAGATTATTAAAAATTATTACTGCACATAAATACTGTTTTTATTTCTCTCTGGAGGAACTAATGAACTAAAATCTCGCATGCAAAATTTGGAGACAATTGGAAAATTTCGTGCCTTTAATAAGAAAAGCGAATCTTTTTTTCAGATTTCCGGTTTCGTAATTTAATGTGCGAAGATGCGTACTTACAGAAACATCGGTAATCTAATAATATCCGTTATATGCGGTCCAACATTTGTTGACTGGAAAATGATTAATATATCATGTAAGTTATAGATGCTCGACCTTGATTCTGAGCCGATCACGTTACCCCTGATCTTTTTACTTGAATTGTTTACTTTCCGTTTTGTTGTACTCTCCATGCTTCTTTTTCTCACGCGGCTGCTTTAGTATTAAGTTGAAGAGCATGGCAACACTCACTGCGAACCTACTTTTGCGGAATCGTGTCGTGTTTGGCGACATTTATGCTACACGTATTTTAGGCGATGTCTGCTGACTTGGAGACTCTTGGGAAATTCGCATTCGGAACTGTGCTACTCGGAAGAGTAACGAATTTTTTATCTTGTTCACTCGTTCGCGAACTGAAAAATTGATTAACTGACAATGCATTAACAATCATTTGAAAAATATTGCGACGATGTGTAACGGCAGAGAACTCAAATGATTTATAAGAATTTTTGTAGAATATCTACAGGATGTAACTAATTCTAGGGACTAGGTCTTTTTAGGTATAAACAGATAGTCTTGAAGTACATGTATTTTTTTTAGTTCAATTCTTCTTATTATTTACTGTATAATACACAAGACTTCTTAACAGGTTCGACAGAGTAAGCACTGTTGGCGTGCAGTATAGCGTCTATCGCAGTGATCAAAATACAAAAAGTGAGACATTTTCTTAAAATGATTTCTGAAAAATATGAAAATTTGAAAAAGTTCTACGGTTCGCATGAAAAGATTACTTTTTCCGATGATTAGTTAAATTTATATTGTTAAAAAAGATATTACAAATACCAAATCAAATATAAATTTTAGCTCCAATCTCTAGTGAAATGTGTAAAGAAATGAATGAACTTCGTCCGATGTTGAGTACTATACCAGTTTTTTAGTTATCGTGCACACCAGTTTAAAAAACATGATTTCAAGAAACATGCGTATTATACAATAAATAATAAGAAGAACTGAACTAAAAAAACACTTGTACTTCAAGACTATCTGTTTACATCCTCGAAAAATTTAGTTTCATATGTCCAATACTTATCCTGAAATAAAATTCCACGAGAAGTGCCCCTTAAGTTGACCGAGTTATGAAGTTTTTTAGTAGATGTTAATCAGAAACATGAAGAATATTTCTCTTGGCTTTATACGATAAAAGATCAATTTCAGTATTTTCAAAATATTATTCTTGGGGATGTTGTAGAGCTTTAAAGGGAAATCGAATTTTCGAAGAGTCTCTCAGTAGACAACGCGATACCTAGCCTTAGGCAACGACCGCAGAACGACCATCATCCTTCAGCGATGTCTAGATCACCTCATCTGCTCTTCTCCCTCAGCCATCGTTCTTTCATGTCCCCTTCATGGGTCTTTCAGAGTTACGCCGATATAGTGTATAACATATCAAAAAAACAATTAATAAGTTTTTGATACAAATCGCGATAGATTCTTTCCAATCGTATTTCTTGCACTGCCCATTTTGCAAAGATAACCAGAACTGAATAGGAACTATGTGACGCAAGATGTTTGCGGACGTTATGTATCGCATTGAATTGCTTCACATTTTCTTTTAACAACAGGAACAATCCTTTACGTCTTAGATCATGTTCTCAAAACGCAATGTGTCTAAAAACGTGTACCCACTTGTATTGCCAGTGACTTGCAGACTTCTCTTTATTCGTTTTGTCCTTATAAAATTATAACATCGTTATTTAACAACTGTAAGTTTACAGTTTTTTTACACCCTGTGCGCATAATCACAAAGCAAATAGCCTGTCCGCTTCTTCATTTCGTTTTTACAACTTGTGACTGCGTGTTTCAAAGCAGTTTGAATGTTTTCCTGACAGAAACAAAGATAAACATTTTTGTTGAATTTCATGTTTGATAACATTCGGAAGAATTGGTCAGGAAAATACAGAGATCCGCATTCTAATGAAAAATACATATTTCCACTCTGTACATTAGGGTAGACCTTGGCCACGCTTGGTTCAAATGTATGATAAGATTTGTTTCGGACACGCCCTAGGGTTGTGTCATTGGATCATATTTTGAACAGCCTATTTTTCATCCAGTAAAACAAAACAATTCTATGGCAAAATCATAAGGTCCACCTTATCGTACACGTCATATAATAATGTCTCGACATATGTGGAAACTTTGGGACCAATAATAAAAGGTATATTCTGCGGTAGTAGGGATAAATATATTGCAAATATCGTGCGTATATCTTTTACACATATCGAGACATTACCATGCCCTGCAACGCAAGAAGATCATTCCCCAAGCCTAAACTTCGCCAAGACGCATCTCCACCCACGGGTCACGAGCGTTCACGTTCACGTTCACGTTCACACAATCCGTGCTTTGTCGCTTCGTATTTGTTACCGCCGTTCGTTTTCTTTTGAGTTGCTGGCCCCTATCCTGTTCCTACTTTCTGTTCCAGATTTCGTACGAACCGTCAGCGTACGGTACGAACGGCACCGCGAGCGACGAGGATGTAGCCGACAGGCTGCCAGTTGACGCGAATCACATCGAGGATGTGCACAATAGACCGACGAGCGTCGAGAGAGCGAGAAGTTTACCCCTCGAATCGAGCTTATTGCGTGTCGAGCGATCTGAATCGACGAAGACCACTGCCGGATTAACGAGTAGATAGTGGGGTAGCTGCTCGAGAATCCAACCCGAGTCGTCCGTTGTCGAATAGCATCGGCGATCGAGGAGCATCTGTCGCCTCGCCGCATCCCCCCGGAAGACGGAGAGATCAAAGACTGAGTAGTATCAAAGAGGAGGAAGATGTTGGGCGTGAGTCAACCGGGAAACCCGCCCTCGAGCTTGAGACACTCGGCGAGCTTCTCTTGTCTACAGCGCGGAGCGGCCAGCGAGGGACACCGAGCCAGGACCTCGACGCTGTTACAGCAGCCGAGCCTGCAGTTGAGCACCAGTCATCATCAATACACGTCCGGTCAGTCATCGTTGTTGCAGCAGTCGACCGGCACGGTTCAGCACCGTGTCGAGGCGTTGGAGTCGCTTCAGGATAGCAACGACTACGGGTTCGTGAAGATCAGACCACGTCTGCGCAGCACGAATGCGACCCTCTACCACGAGGAGGAAGTAGCCGCACAGAAGACCGCCCTCTGGGACCGCGATGTCTCGGCGTTCAGCGACCGCGAGTGTGACTCCAACTACAGGGATTGCTCGCTGAAGATCAAGGACCGCGAGCACTCGCCGAAGGGCGGCTCGTCCAAGAACCAGAACCCTCTAAGGGGCGCGTTGATCCTGTTCACCTCGACCTCGTCCTGGTGGAAGGCCCGGCAGCGGGAGGATCAGCTGACCGGTTCGGAGCGCGCTCTCACCTCGACCACCACCATGTCCGAGAGAAAGTGGTCCAGCACCTCGATGGCGTCGCCGTCGAACGAGCGGAAGTGGGTACCGTCGGTGACCTCGCCGACCAATGACCGGAAGTGGTCCGTGGGGAATAGCGCGCTGTTGTCGTCCTCGGGGAACGAGAGGAAGTGGACCAGGTCATCGGTGTCTTCCAGCTCGACGGGCCAGCAGGATCGGAAGTGGCGGTCCCTGGGCGCCCTGCTGAGGGCTCCCACGGGCACCGGCGGTTCGCAAGGCATGCAGCACTCGCTGTCTCACAACATGAGCGTCTCGATGATCGAGGGCGAACATTTCCGGGAGGATCTGCGCGGCTCCAGTTACAAGTCGTCACGCTACCAACAGCAGCAACAGCCTACCTCCTACTCCGCCCGCGTATCCAGGGTCAGCAGGGACATTTATAGAGAGAACGGAGAGTTCGTGCAGACCGGCCGGTCGAAGGTCAGCCGTAGACTCTATCAGGACAGCACGGAGGACAGGGACCTCGAGGAAAGACACCTGCAGACGAGACATCAGTCCGAGGACGAGTGTCGCAGCAGGAGAAATGGCGGTGAGATCGTCTGCAAAGTTGAGCAGACCGGTGCCGAGGTCCGCGCCACGTCCACGAGATCCAGCCGGGCGCAGAGCTTTTATCTTCTGGATGACTTCCTGCGACCGCAGCAGCAGCCGCAGCAGAGCAAGTGCATGCTGAATGTCTACCTGTCGCCTTCGCACTCCAAGTCTGGAAACGATCACGGCAGATCGGCCGAGGTGAAGCAAGCCTCCCAGGGGAACGTCACGAACATCACGCCGCCCAGGCGTCATAACTCGAGCTCCGATAGCCTCGAGGTGGCGACTAGCCCTTTGCCGCCGCCTGTACCGCCACCACCGCCACCCCCGCCCCAGATCAACGCCAGGCACAGAGACAGGGCAGACAGTTTCAAGGAAAAGGACGTCTGCCCGTGCAAAATGTGCTGGACCAATATGCAGCAGAGATCTTTCGTTGAAGAGGTAAGTCCCCACGGATGGGAAACGCCATCCAAGGGGATCATGTATGTTATCATCGTCGTGTATACTTTCGACCCGATGCAATGGTGGCATCCGTTCGAGCCAGAGAGCTCGTGCCTCTCCTGGAATTATTAAAGGCCCTTTGTTGGATCGTTCTGTACGGCGGAAATGGAACTGGTAAATGTTTCCTCCTCGATAGAGATTGATATTGCGATTACTCTTCCCTTTCTCTCGCGCGGACAATGACATAGACCTTTCGGCAACTAACGAAGTCCATTTGATTCGAAAGAAATGTACATGGCGTTCCTCTCATCTTGCATGATACAACTATCCCAGGGCAACTTGTTCGATTAAAGATGATGACTCAATGTCATTTTTGTCGAGTTTCCGATGTCGTCGACATATATTCGCTTTTAAGTAGGTAACGTCACGACATTGGAATGATCTACAATGAAAAAATCATTAGTTTAGGGACAATTTTTTTGTTAAGGCTAAAATAACGGAGATATCAGAAAGTGCAAGATAAAAGGAATACCCTGTAGACGTTTCAGTAATTTTTCGTGGCATTTTAAGATTTTCTGTATTTTGATACTAAAGCTTTCAAAATTTGGTGCAAGATTTACCGAAAGGAGACTTATAATAACGGTCACAGATCAGACAGCTCAGAAAATTTACGGACTCATCATCACAATAATAATGTGCTGGATGTCGCTCGCGGAAATATTCCAATATGGCAACATTAAGCAGTGAAATATTTATGATAAATCAGAATGTTTAAAAGAGTATGGCGTTTATAGTAATGGTAAAGTCTCAAGGCTACTGCGGTAAAATTAGAAAACAATTCAGCAATGTGAACTGTATTTATCCGATATTTACAATTAGGCTGCGGATCTTTATGCAAAATAAAATTTCTTTTCGTCCATTGCAATAAACAAAAGTCAAACAGAAATTTTGTTCGTCCTTTAATAATTTTCATAGACTAAAATAAATGAATTGATATTCTTAAATTCTTTCGATCTGTCCACTGCTTTAAATTGCACCTACTAATTTTTGTTATAATTGTATAAAATCCACAGTCTATTTATAACCATACATTTCTATTTTAAAATAAAGAATGTAAAGTGGAAAATTGGTTTGCGGGTTTCTGAGACGGGAGAATAATGGTCGTAACTCTTCTTTTATGCAATCCATTGTCGAGCTGGTTGCATCAAGGGGTAGCTCAAACTAAATTCACCGGGGCCAAAACGACAATGTAGAAGGAAATTACGCCGCTGTTCTCGTGTAGCTAGAATACATAGAACCGAGAATTGATTTATAGGTTTCATAGAAGGGAGTGTAATTTTCATAAATTTATGCTATACACGACATATTGTCTCGCTTGTTCTTGCATCACGGGGTAGCTCAAACGAATTTCCCTGGAACGAAGTTAGCATGGATGAAAACGACAAGGTAGAAGTAAATTGAGATGCTGCTATCGTGCAGCTTGGAGAACATTCCTTTGAAGAAAATTCATACCCACTCCGAAGTATGCAGTTGACAAATCAGTCTTGTTGCCTTCCATATTTTATGAAAGTTGAATTTCCGTCGCTACGAACGGTGCGCTTCAAACGACAAAGATTCAAGGAATTTCTGATCGTCGAAAGTTTCGTAACAATGTATTTCATTATTAAAAAATTATTTATTTACAATGTCTGAAGTCTACATTTATTAATTCGCTTAATTATAGTAGATATGTACGTACTTTTGGGTGATTCACAAAATTTTGTAGAGAGGTGAATGCCATAACTGGCAACATCCTACATTAATATACCTATGCACTGCTGCAGTACACACAACCAAGTATCGATCTAACCCGGGGTTTTTAACTTGCATCTCAACTTCTACGAAAATGTCTCTACTACCACTCACAGAAGAAAAGGATAAACCATTTCATTTACTTCCATATACAATATGATATTTGGAGCAAATAGTTTTCAATTCAACAACTGCTGAATCCAAAGAAGATTTTATCGATCAAATTGTTTAATTTTACGAAATGACTGCGTTCCATTATTTCAGTGGTTAATTCTGCACGGGAAAATAAATAAGAAACATAGAATAAAACTTGTTTTCATTTGACTGAAAAAATCGACTTCGAAAATGTTGTTTTCTTGCACTGTAATATTATGTCCCTGTTTCCTCAATCCATTTTCATCGTCTAGAAATATTTTAAATACTATTTAATGCAAAATTCAAGTATTTTATTTTAGGGTTTATATTACCAAAATAAAAATATTTTATTGTATGTTTTAGATTATTAAAATCGAAATATTACTGTTTATTTAAGGTAATATTTTATTTAAATTGTGAAATATAATGTCCGTTTAAAATACTATTTGAAATATTTTTTCTCCAAAATGTTACCCAGCTCTGTTTGGGACCCGTGAGATTTAGTAGAAAACTTTTCTAGTACAAAACACTTATAAATAAAATTATTCAGAAGAGTTTAGTTTTGAGTTATGCGTTTTCTTCTATTTTTGTCTCATTTTTTAGAAGAATCGATCACTGTGCGTCGGCTTCACAATACGGGTAGTTTACCGTCGCAGACGAGAGACGTGTCACACGCGAATAGGATTGCGTCCAACAACAGGGCTGATCCGGCGCTGGTAATTTTCGCTAACTCGATTTGTAGGCGATGGAACGAGCAATCACAGTCTCTGACCGGAGTATTTCGTGTGGGATGACGGCCGTCGAAACGCGTCGGGGTATCGAGTTTCTGGATCAATGCTAAATGCGCGAATCGAATACTCCAATTGTTAGACCTTCGTTGATCTTTCGATCGATGAAAATGCCGCTTCCGGTGAAAGTTGCTTTCGATCGGACGGTCGATATTGTTGCAACGGTATTGTTTCGAAAAGAGAAGAAAAAAAAAAAAGAAACACTTTGGGTAGGCATGAGATTCGAAGGCTTTCAATTGGCAACGTGGGTGTTTACTATCGACAATGTTTTCTCTGCTTTTTCACTTTGAAGTGATCCACTGCGAGACTGATTGTCTCTCGGTGTTGGTAGAACTTTTATTGGTGAGCTTGTTAGTGTCGACTTGTTCTACGTTGCCGATCAATGCACGCCCGTGTCATCGTGTGCACACGCTTTCTAGCGTTGGTTTGTTTTCGAAAGTTTATTTCTTATTCTCGTTTCACGGCTGGATTGAATTTTTAGGAGCTGCATTGTACGCTTTGGTTATTTATTCGATATCTTCCCTGTTGTACGATAAAACACAATTTCTTTTTGCTTATTTTTAAAATATTCTTCAACATTTCTGGACATCCTATCTTTAATTTTAATTCACTGACTAGTGTGTTACGTATAGGTGTTACATATTTCGATCAGAATTTTCTAATCTCTTTTCTGAAAACGGAAAACGCCTTATTCCATTCCGTTGCTTATAGAAACGATGATTATACTCCAGCTGGATGTAGCCGGCACAAAGCAGGCCGGTACAGAGACAATCGCATAAGATTTCCTAATATAGAAATTTCGTGAACATATTCAAGATTCCTTAATCTGGAAATCTTGAGAGCATCCCCACTTAGAGTTCACCGTATATAAACCCTTGAATTTTAACCTTCACGGGCAGTGCATAAAGTGCAAACGCGTCATGCACGTCGTTACGCTGAATCTCGTTTTGGAGCTGGTTGTATTTAGTGAAATCGGACCTAGTCACCCTTTCGAAATGATTAACCTTATAGATTCCGCGAGTACGGTATTAATCTATGTATTTCGGCATAATTATTCAACCACTCCGTGTTCCTCGAATCGCCAGTGTCATCCAACAGACAGTAGTACCTATGTAACTACACAATAATATTGTTCATATACATTCAATTCTTACCGCGACAATAACAGTTGTAACAGACAGTTTCCTGTAATATACAATTTCGTTCAAGGTAATTTTTGAGTGACAATTAGTTTTAATCCACCATTCAGATCCAGAACCTTAGTTAACTGTTCCCATATGATACAATCCCACCATTTAGTTTTAATCCACCATTCAGATCCAGAACCTTAGTTAACTGTTCCCATATGATACAATCCCACCATTCGGGTTAGTTAACCTCTTAGGCACGACGCGCCACTATAGTGGTTTTCACGGATGTCATCTTTCTGAACGACGCGCCACTATAGTGGCTCACTCTAGTAGCTCACTCGCTCACCGCTTGAATTAAATGATCGTCTTCTGATACGCCTGTGAAATATATCGTACACAATTGTAGCATTAATTATTAAATTAAATTCTTAAAGTTACAATTATAATTTCATCATCAAAAACTTCATTCCAATGTAATCGCGTAGAGAACAGCATTGTCCGTCACACATTGTAGGTTATACCATTTGCACGTAATTCTTGTTGAACTCCGCCGTACAGAGAAACAGCCCCGCGCAAAATTCAGCCGTGCCTAAGAGGTTAAATTATAAATTATATCAATTAATGTATAATATTAAAGCTACGAGGCCGTTATTAATACTGATCTATTATCACGAATCCAAAACTGTTTTCCAACCTATGCAGCTCTCCAATTTCGCATGAGATTCGTCTGTGCTTTTATCCAACCTCCTAGCAACTCCCCGATTTCGCATCAGGTTCGTCCACGAAGTCCCTCTACCTTCAAGTGGCTCCTCAATTACGTATCGTGTTCGTCTGCGCAACTACCTTCAAGTGGCTCTCCGATTTCGCATCGGGTTCGTCCACGAAGTCTCTCAAAGATCCTAGCAGCTCCCTTATTTCAAAAAACAATCGAAAACCATATGCCTCTATAAACCATAAGTAACAAGTGCATCAGTCAACGTTTTAAAAGAACCGTGGCAGGGGGGGGGGGGTATATTCAGATAAAAGTGTTAGGTGACTCGGTCTGTATTGTCACGATTTCTGAAGGAGGGCCAAGAGAAATTTAAACCCACAAGGGACAGCCCAATATAGCTGCGCTCAGGTGAACTGTTGTTATTAACAATATCTGCGCATATTTTCAAGGAGAATAGTCTTTCGTGAACGGTACTATGGCGGCAGAAAAGTGTGTGAAGATGGAAAAAGGAAAAGGAGGCGTTTCGTCCTAGGCCCGCTAGAGGACTCGTCAGTAAGGCTATCTAGCGGACCCGTGCCTTAGACGCGGGATGTCGTAAGGACAGTTTAGGTCGGTATATATACAAACAGAGGAAGATTCAGGTAGTAGCGGGAAAGGTGTTGTCGTAATGTCCCTCTGTTGACGAGCATAGGAAGTAGCCGCCACATTACCCCCCCCCCCCTTGCCAGTGGTCAACGATATCTGGACAAATTTCTCTCTAATTACGCTGATCTCCGCCGGAATCCAAGGAGTTCGCTGGAATGTGTGCTGTCAGTGTGCCCGTCAGTGATGCTGCCGAATCGACGAAGTTGAGTTGCTCCCTAAGCCGCTTGTAGGACTAGTTACCGAAAACGTCGCACAAATTTAGGTGCGGAAACGTTAAACCATATAATGCTGCGAAGATGACGTCAGAAGCGCATAGTAGGGAGAAATCCTCGCTGTTGGTCGGGCAGTAGTTCAGTCACTTTCCAGTCCTCCTGATGTTCGTGGTTTGTTGATGTTGTCGTCTCCTCTACTCAGAAGGTAGCGTTGTTATTCGTTTGTCGGGGTCACCAATTATGGCGGCAAAAAACTATGTGAAGATGGAAAAAGGAAAAGGAGGCGTTTCGTCCTAGGCCCGCTAGAGGACTCGTCAGTAAGGCTATCTAGCGGACCCGTGCCTTAGACGCGGGATGTCGTAAGGACAGTTTAGGACGGTATATTATACAAACAGAGGAAGATTCAGGTAGTAGCGGGAAAGGTGTTGCTGTAATGTCCCTCTGTTGACGAGCATAGGAAGTAGCCGCCACAGTACTATAATCGAGACTGCTTTTGAGAGGGGTGCTTCCCCACCCCCGGTCGGCTATATCGAATGTTTGAATTAGGTTGCCGCCCCGGACCCCTTATTTCGCTGTTTGCGCCAGTGTATCGAAAAGAGTCCGTTATTCTTAGGACGCAGAGAGGTACAGAGTGGCGAAGGAAGTCGTATTTCTATCCTTCCAGTATCTACTCTATTATTAGTAACCGCTGCGATAGCAGTAGACGGTTCGACTGGATTTCCGTTCGATTTTAAACGCTGCCGTATCCTCGCTGCCCCAGGCTCTCTATCCCTCTCTTCCCTCCTCTCCTTCTCTTCGCATTTCTCTTTCAATCTCTCGGGAGGTAAGGCGGATCCAGCAGGCTCGGCTGATTCAGATTTTCAGCACGTAGGCTAGCGGTAGCGCGATTTTCCCTCGACACAACGAATTGACACGGAAACGTCTGGACGATGCACACTGCACAGGGTGGCTCCGAGCGGATGCACCGAACGGCATCATAGCGTGAAATCCTATCCGCATGCAATGTCCTGATCGTGAACCCTTGCACGATCGTTACGGGCTCGCTCGGAACGGAGTCGTTCATAAAGATATACGTTCGGTTTTCTTTTTACAATTTTCCTCGGAAGAAACTCGACTAGAAGAGACAGTAAAGAGAATGGAAGAATTGTTCGATAGAAGGACGAATGCAGCGACTTATAATTTGACGACCTTGAGTTGACCTTGAAAAAACCATTGAAAAAACTGAAGGTTGCCTTAATATCTCGGAAAAAATCAGATGCAAAAAAATCACATTGTACTCATTAGATATGTCGCTTAAAATACTACATAATTGCATTAAAAGGTTTCATTACATACATATAGAGTCATATTAGATAGTATAGATAGCAATCATTGCTGCCTGACCTTGAACATGCAGGCTCGAATATTAGTTTTCGCTATGAACATATTCATGTTTAGAGGTAATTGAAAACCTAGATTGCTTAGAACAGAGATGGGAATTTTTATCTCAATTAAGACAAAATCGTCCCCACCATCCCGCTCACTGTCCCCAAGTCGGCATCAGCCGTTACCATGGAGGAAGGACGCGCGTCGCTCGTCGCGAGCAGTGCGCAGGCTTCCCGCATCGCGAGGATAGCCACGTGCGCCACGGCCACGCATTCGAATGCACGTGAAAGACAAGAAGGGAAATAGATTCTGTTTTGTTACCTCGCGACCCGCTCATTCGGAAAGCCGCGAAGTGAAACAAAATAAAACAAAACATTGTATTTTGACGCTTCGCTCTTTCGCGCGGCGGTCAGGTACGAAAGTATGTATAGTGGGATTCAGCAGTGAACACAGAAGCGGAAGGATTTATAGAACCTGTTATTTTTAAACTAAGTTCAAGGCAAATCTCCCCCCGATTTTGTTTTAAATACATTCAGACTCAAAGTACTATGAACGGTACATTTGAGTGAATTAAAAAAATAATTTACCATATTTCAATTTTCGAATGTACGCACGAGACAATTAGAGCATGTATGGGAGGGGTGGCTCCTAACAACCCTTATATACATTTAGTTTTTCAAACGCCTTTAATCACTTAATGATTGAGTAAAGTGGTCGTTATTGAATTAAAAAATATATTATAGACAGCTTCAGCTTTGAGTAATCTGCTTATCATTTTTTATGTAAATGTACCACGAACTATATCTTTTTTGAGGGTTACTTTAAATCGGAACAAATTATGCTGATATATTAATGGATCTTTAAAAGGGCGTGACAATTTTTCCATGTTCATTATTGCGGATTAAATCATACCTGATCAATACGTTGTCATCTTCAAAAGAGTTACCCCATTAACTTATTTAGACTTACCGTATTCTGTACCGTACAGACCCTTAAGAAATATTTTTTTGCATTTTTCTGACTCAAGGTCGTCAGAAAATTCGGTAACAAAAGTTCCATAAAATTTTGACTGGATTCAGGTCTGTACGAGTTAACACTAGAACTACCAAGCCCTTCGAAACGACAGATTTCAGATTTTATCTCCTACAAGTGGTGAATTTATAGAAATATTTTCATGAAAAATTTTGCAGTATACATATGCAATAAATTCAACCCTGTTATTATTATAAAGAAGTATACATCACAAGACTACGGATCTTTATGCATTTATGCCGTACAAAAATGTCCAATAAATCCTAAAATATAAGTTTTTTAAAATAAACGAATTTACTACGTTTTTTATTTATTATGCATCTACAAAGCCTGTTACCAGTGGAAATAAAATTTTATTTGATTCCACTGTCTTAAAATTTCTCTACAAAAATTAAAAACTGCATATACATCCGCAGTCTACACATTAGTTTCGTTTGTGACTGATATACATTGTTTTATCAAAATTATAAAACTGAATTCATTTAGATTTTTCACAATTTTTATAGCAATGTGTGCTTAATTGAAGAAATTTATTTAATGGCTTGTAATGGTAGCATTTTTGTAATTTGAATAATTATGAAATAGAAAATGTGGTACGGTTGTCGTTCTCTATGTCATGGTACGGTTAATGTTAAGGAGCAAGGGAACCGATCAAATCCAATAAATCATCCGACATACATGAGAGAACGGAATACAATAAAAAGAGAGAGCTCATTTATCTTGTACAATTTGATATTATACGAACAACGTGCAGCCGACTCGTAACCATCAAATCCAATAAACCCGTACAGATTCGAAGAAAAAATAGAGCAATAAAAGGGGGGAGATAAGGATCCTAAGATCTAAGAGCAGAACGCGTAACAACTTAATCGGCTTGCCGGAACAGGTTTCTTTGTCGGCAGCTCGCGAGAACAATGTTGGCACCGTTCGACGATATTTTTATCGCCGTCGACGCATCGCAATATTTCCAGCGGTCCGTCACGTCGCGTCGTCGCAGCGGGGTTATTTAAATAAGAACATGCTCGTTTGGTTTTCCATTGCGAGAAAGAAAGAGAGAAAGGATCTAAATCACCGTGTTGTTTCGCGCTTAACGAGACAGACAGGACACTTTGTCGCGATCGGTCTTTTATGCCTTGATGCTTTGTTGCCGCGATTTCAGCAGCGATGCGTAACTTCGAGGGCTTCCCTCCAGTTCTTTCACGCTCGTTTGCCGGTTCCGTTGCCCCTGTGTTTCTTCGTTTCTCTTCCTTTTTCTCTCCCTCTCGATCTCTCCTTTCTCTCTCCCCAACCTCCCCTTTGTAATATCAAGAAGTCCTAGGTCAGGGACGCGTAACCTACGCATCCGGCTCCGTCAGTCCGTCGACAGCGGTGTCTCTTTGTGCGTACGTGTGCGTGGACAGTCGCTAATTCAACGTCTGCCAAGGCAAATTGCTAGCGTTTTTATATACCCGGCTGGGAATGTGGCGTTAAATTCGTTCGCGATTTCAGGTTCGCGGACTACAACGACAAGCCCCCCCTCTGCGCGCTCAATAACTCCCCGTGAGTCGCCGTAAATTGTGTCACGTGGTCGAATGATTCCACGGCCTCGAACTATGGAAAGTTCTGACCGAGAGCAATAAGAAATTAAGGAGCAGTTCCATTTACATCAACAAATCGAGTTCTTTTTGCTCTAATCAATCGCAGCACACGGTAGAGATCGTGTCTCCGATGTTCCATGCAGAAACTTGAAGTTACGTGGACACAGATCGTGAAACAATAGTGGATCACACAGATAGATACACACCTGGTGGTGTTTATTCGAATACGCTGGTTTTCCACAGGAAATTCGGACATTATAGTTTTTATTAATTATTCTTAGTTTACTTTCTTTTCTTATCTATTAATTAATCTACAGAGTAAATTAGAGTTAGTTAGTTGTCCACAGACAGAAATCTGTCGTGGTAGGAGAGGTCAGTGTGAGAGATCAGATGTTTTAAATTGAAACGAAAATAGTTACAGTCGTAAATATTAGCATATTAATAGAATAGTTTCAATTAGAGCTCTCATAGAGGCAGCTATTACGATTTCCGGTATCTTCTTTCAAATGCAGACCATGGTGTCGAAGGGTGTTTTTATGGTAAATTGTTTTATAAGTTTGCAGTAAGGTACAGAACAATAATCGTAAACCTTTTTTAAACGCGACATTAATTTCCTTCTTAATTTTCTTCCCTAATGACGGCCGTCGGTATCTACACGACGCAATTACCTTGCAGCAGTCAAAGATTGAGACTCTGCAATTTATTTGCCGTTGCAGTAAATCATTAATTTCCCCGCGTCTCCGATAAAAGAATACGCGAGCGATATTTTTATCGGCCCTCCATTATTATCTCTTGCATTGCCCGTTCTCCGCGACGGCCGTGTTTTCCCACAGAAATAGGGCAAGCCACGCGTCCTTCACCCACGTTCATTGTCTCCCCGGATACAAGCTTGATTTCCAATGACCTTTCGCTATAAATATGTACTTAAAGTATTCAATTACCAGGCGTTATTCTCGCCGTGACGGGGTTCGCGCAGTGCACAATAAGGTTCGTTTGAGGGTCCAGGGTGGTACCCACGGATAACGATGAGTCTCCAGAATGACGCATCAGTGCATCACGCTATCTTCACACTATCTGTGATGCCTAGCGATGGGATCAAGCACTACAGTGAGTCCCATAAATATTCGGACACTTTTAAAAAGATAATAATACTTTCTTAATGTTGAACCCTACGACTTGAATTTTGTTGATATGTTAAAACAATTTGTTTACTACATGACGTCCGTTTTACCATGTTTAAACGTTGTAGTTCACTGCAACATTCACCGATTTTGATGAAATTTTCAGAATATGTACATATAATTCACACAGATCTGCAAAACGTATTTTTGAAATTTTTAGTATAGGACCATGTAAAAAAAGTTGTAAAATACAACTTTTTAATATTTTCCCTTTGTAATTCCGACCAATAGCAAATTTTTCAAAATTTTTTAGCGTCCAAAATTTAACGCGGAGGGTTCAGTATTAAAAAAGTTGTCGTCTTTTTAAGAGTGTCCGAATATTTATGGGAATCACTGTATATCCACATATACATAGATATACGGTAGTCGCGCGATGAAAATTATTCACTTAATGGAAGCCAGCCCATATAGAAGGGCATTATTTTAATGAACGATCGGAAAGGTACCCACGAAAAGGCCGATCGTGAAAAGTTCCCGCAAATCCTGCCGCCTTTCGTTCTCGTCACTGGCTATTCTGTTGATTCCGGTAAAAAAAAAGGAATTTGGCAAAGGCGGACCCTGTCAGAGCTGTCAACGAATCTGAGGGGAGCAGTACAGGCTTTAAAAGTTCACGGTGTTGGTTTTATGAGGAATATAGACTCTTTGAAGTGGGGCAGTGAGGGTGAATCGAGGACATCAAGAAAAGATAATTATAGGGTGTTGGAGTCGCTGATATCTTTTGGAATAATTATAGAAATGGTGTCAAAGTCTATACATCAAAGTACAGTAAAATCAAGCTCGTAAGTAAGACATGAAAAATAGAAAAGAATGATTTTGGACGTAATAATTGGTATTTGTGGAGTACTAATATAATATAATAATATCTTCTGCACGATAATTGTCCTTGGCCGGACCCGTGTTGTGATCCTCTATACTTCGCCATGTGTTTGCGTCCCTCTAGACACTTTTTATTTCGTAGCGTGTCAATGACGTCCAATCAACTCGATTGAAAGCAGCGCCATCTAGAGGGACGCAAACACATGGCGAAGTATAGAGGATCACGGGGTGAAGAGGAGTGCGAGGGGTACAGTACACCGGTCGAACGATAGTGGCGCTGGCATCCAAATCTACTGTTCAAATCGGGACATTTCCAGAATCCGAATACCGTATCCATAGTGTATATATCAGTGTCTGACTAAAATTACCATCCACTCATTTCTTCCAAAAATGGACTAGTACCACTTCCAAAAATAACGGCTCATAAATCGAGTCGAATTCCTTGTTGGGTTTTGCTCGAAAGTATCTATTCGAATCCATCATCGTCTCGCGCGATCGAGCGTTCCCCGTAGCCGAAGACAATAACCGGCACGGTTCAGAAATATTGCTACGGGTAGAAAATGGAAGTTGGCTGAGCAGGGGCGTTGTTCCGATCGAGCAGGCCCGCGCAACACGCGGGGATGGCTCGCGTACCGCGTGGTCCGCGGCGTCGTGAGTAATTCCTCGCCACCCGTGCATATATCAAGACATAATATCTTCATGTAGGAGTTATCTTGCCGTGATTTGTTCGCGCGAGCACGCTGCGGGAGCGTGCAGGGTACCGTGGAAGTATCACCGGGGAATGGATGGCGTCCCAACCATCCGGCCGAACCGTCCCTGGGAAATTATTAGGACGATTCCGCGGGAAACCATACGCCCGCCGACGACAAATAAAGACCACTCCTTTATGGTTCTGTTTCGCGGCGAAGCGGAGGGTGTCTTTAAAATATTGATCAGATTCTGGCCGCTTTCGTGCACGTCGTCGTCGTCTGGCTGCGTAGGGCGAATTTTACCGCGAACTAATAGAACCTCGAAATTAACGAACTCATTGTACGCAACATGCTACAATGAGAATACTAACGCGTTCGCTGGGCGACGTCACTTATGCGCGACAACTACATGTTTCACGAAAAACAATGTTGGATTCATTCTGCGCACGTTGTTTGTAACCGAAGAAACAGATGGGTTAAACACTGCTCCCAGAAATAATTGTACTTAGCAATTATTATTATTCCTTAGTTATATATTATTAACTCCTTGTACTACGATTTATTTTACGGTTACAGTGATTAGAGCATCTTTGGCGTTAATAATTTCGTAGACGAAAATGAAAGTTTATATTTAATCACATGTCTATATATTGTCCAATGGGTATGTACCAACAAAAATTAAATAGAATTTTATTTTGGTTTAAAGGAAATTAATAACAAATATATTTAGTGGATTCTGATCGAAATCCTTATCACTAGTATGACTCGATATTATAGTGCAAGGGGTTAAGTGTTATAATTATACTGTCGATATTATGCAATTATGACAAAAGTGGGTAAGTAAAACACGAAATAGTTGAAAACGTCGAAAGACGTCTGAAATACTATTTTCAATTTATCAGAACTATTACATGTGGAATACACTTGCAGTTAACTCCTGTTTCGTACAAATGATGTAGTCAATTTTCTACTTGCATAAAGATCCGCGGTTTAATTATAATACAGACTTCAGTCTGTTACAAATCGTGCTTACTGGTTTGGAAGTTGTTGTCTTATTTGATTTAATAATCTTGTAAAATAATATTTCGTTTCAAGAGTACCGTAGCCACAAAGAAGTAACTTAAACAATGACAAATTTGTATTGATATATTTTGTTAGATATGATGATGCATTCATTATATGCTTACAATAGGTACAATTTATTTTACCAAACGCTTCTTCGCAGTATAAAATCGTCTTTACTCTCAGTTTATTTTCATCATCAAAACAGTCCGTTTCGTGAAACAAGAAGTAGCACGAGCAAACGAATACCTGTTATCTATTAAATTTTATCTGAGTACCTAGGTGTTGGTACAAGAATTAAATAGAGTAATTATTTGTGTAAACAACAAATAAATAAATGCAACAGGGCTCGATTAGGCAATAAGCAAAGTAAGCACATGCTTAGAGCATCAGGAGAGGTGGGGGCACCATACAAATTATCTGAATTTTATATCTTTTACATAGTAATAATATTTCCAAGTGTTTATGTGCATGTGGTCTGCGAGTGGAAAGAACTAAAGGAATAGTGGAAAGATGAAAATCAGTAGCGAGCGAGCAAAATTCTAACTTTTGTTAAAAACACTTCAAACGAATTATCGATAATGCCTAAGAAATCGTACATACTGGTCCACCCTATATTGCGTTGAAGTGATCCAGCCTAAGGGGGCCTCAAAATCTTTTAAGTGCTTAGAGGATCCGAAAGTCTTAATCCGACACTATCCGTAAAGATTTAGTGGCAGTTAAAATTCTAAATACAATGTTAATTTCGAAATAGAAAATTCTAAAGAATCTAAAAAATGTTAAACTTTCTTCCGCCACATCTTAAAAATGGTTTCCTTGTGTTATCGCAACGGAAAGGTCAATCACCTAAGGGTAGAGGTGGTTGTTAATAGGAACGTGATCGCGAATGGAGACATTCGGCTTACGCACTATCCTCCGAGTAGAAAAGAGAGCCTGTCAAGGGGTGAATATCGTCGGTCCGTCGTTGTACGGTTAAAAAATGAGCGGTGTCGAGATGTATCAGATAGAATCAAGGTAGAACGTGTCGAATCCACGAAATCGGTGGAGGCGCGTTTTCAAGGGCACCGCTGAAAAGAATTCCTTCACGGATGGAAGTCACGGGTTGCCTTTGAAACGTCCTGTAGGACACAGGAGGAGACAGGACCGCATAAGATGGAAGGTACAAGATAGACCCCTGACGGTGGTATCTCGCGGCGAGATCTTGAAACCGGCCACGTCTGTCGTTGCATCGAACCAGGGTGATTTATCATTATTGAAATACGGACCATTTGTGCCATCGGTGCCCATTCTACGCTTCTTCGCGACCGTACCACGGTTTTCCATCTGAAAGGCCTCTGACCGAGGACTTATCTTTTGTAGTCCATGTTCTTATTACATTCTTTCCTCCGTTTGCCTCGTGTCCACTCAATTTTCACCAAATTGTCGCTGCCCCCCTTCCTTCCACCCAAGTCGTTCGACATACTACTCGTTAGGTGGGGACTTCTCATGTAACATCAAAATGACGCGTTCTGACATTTGTAATTTACCATTATCGAGATTGTAAAGATGAAATCAATAATAAATTATTCATCAAATTTCTTTGTTTGTGTGTATATTATTGAAAAAATGGCTAAAATTTTGAATAGACAAATTCTTGTTAGTTTTACAAAGTAATGTAAAACAGTCGCTTTTAGAGTTCTGTAAACTTAGTGTTAATGACAGTAAACATCTTCATTTATGCATTCTTTTAAATCGCTCGAAAGCTATACAATATCGAAGATTACTATCTATTCGTAATAGATTGTCGCTGATCTAGAGAAACAATTATTCAAAATGTTTCAGCTGGTAGAAGCAGCTATTTCTTTTGTGATCTGTTGCAGAACATATGTATGCATATTTTCACTAAAGATCATGAAGGAGTTTTGAGAAGTATTTTTTGAAACCTTAATTAAAGCCGGCAAAAATGAGGAATTTTATATTACCAGTTTAACAACAATACCGTAGAAAGAAAAATCAAAGGAATATAAATATAAGGAGTACTTACCTTCAATAACACACTCAATTTGGAAATAATAGAAAATATTCATTTATATAAAACTTGTACACAACCCCGATTAGAAGACGAACTTCGACTGAAATTTCTGACTCGCAAGGAACGTATTGAGATATGGTTGACGCTCGTTTGTTTCTTGTAATAACACTCCTTATCTTTAAAATATATAGAGAAGAACACTCCCGTTAGATCCCTGGGTGCCAGCGTAAAAGTTGATTTTTTTATTTTTGTTCATTACACAACGCACTGTGTGTCACGTCGATCATGCACGGATGACACAGTTTCCTATCGAGGTTTAACCCTTTCCAATCCAATTTCATGCCGGATTTCTCACCGGATCCAATTTTTTAAACCTAATTAGAGGTATTCATCACATCGGAATAGAACAAGAAAACGATGTCAGAAGAGGTTCGACAGCTTAGAGGATTTGAAAGGGTTAAAAATTTACTTGTATCGTGATGACTTTGAATAAATCAACTTCTACTAGGACTTGAATGCTGTAGTTAAAGATATATTTCAATTGATGATTTTGTGAGATATTTTAGGTAGTGGTTCAACAATAAACGTCAAAATCGTGAAGACTAGATGAAATTGATGATCTGTTAATATTATTAATTTTAGCTAACTTCAAGCTCTGCATTCGTTAACGATAATGTCACCCCATTCTATTTTTTATTAAATAATTAAAGAAGAAAAGTTCACGAAGAATTCAGGTGTCATTCAGGTGTTATTCTGCCATCACAGATTCACGTAGCATTTCTAACAATTCCTTCATGGAATCTGTTTCGAACAAATAGCGTCTCCATGATGAAATAGAAATTACCGTGAACGAATGCGACTTAAACATTTGCAATAAATTTAACAAAGAGTAGCTTTCGGCAGTTTCTAGCGTCACGGAAAGTTTTAAAATCTTAAACAAAATTCCTGAAGGTTCCAATCAGTGGGATCCGGGACCGGAAACGTTGAATTACCAACAACATTTAATATCGATCAAACTTCCGTGACACACCGGTCGTATTATCCCGTACAGATACACCCGGGGAAATTTGTCATTCGCGTTTCCGTCCTACGATGCTAATATTCTCTCCGATTGCGTAGCTACCAAAACTGGTCTCTCTTCCACAGCCACAGCGCGTTCTCTCGTTTGCTCTACCGCGTCGCGTCGCCACGTGCTCCAGATCCGGTTTGGATGGAATTAAAATCGTATGGTTGTGCACCATCTGTTTGCACCGAAAAAATGACTCGCGCGATGATTAACTGTGTTCTGCACCGGAAGCTACGTTATTCCTGAAATTTCGCGGAATTCTTCCATCATTTTGTCATTATTTTCTTATTCAATCAATTCTCGACATCTTTTAACTACATGTACAGCGGCCGATCTAAATATTGAAGCCGCTGTATGCAGAACCTATTGTTTAATCCTGCGAAGAATATTGTTGTTTACAGTGCTGCTGAATGTGCATTTACAATTTCAACATTACTGTAGTGCTAATTTAGTGTAGCTAGACTTTCATTTCAAACGTTATTGTCTCAATGTAAAATCGTTAACCTACGCAAGCGGTTGTAACATTTTCATCATCCCCCGCGCTACGCCAATTTATAAAATCAGTTGTGATAAATGTTACCTTAGAAAGTTAAACAACACACTTAACGCACCTACGTACCTCATCATTATACTGCGGCTTTTATGCATTTATCATACAAATGAGTAGTTGTATACTTTAAACAACAAAGATATTAGAAGAATTTAAAAATGCTGTTGTATTATTTTCAGTCGATTAAACGTATTAAAGAAGAAAATAACTTTACGTTTCACTGCAGTTTGTTACAATTCAGGTAGAAAATGTTTATTTCGCATAAAAATCCGCAGTGTACTCGTTAAATTGCACACGACTGATTGCGAGTACATCTTTTTTTTCTTAATAATTTGAATACGTAAAGAATATTGTAACAGCGTTATTCTTCTAATGTCTTTACAGTTTTGCGTTGCAACTATTCGATTTTGTTATAAATGCATTAAATCCGCGTACATATTACCTACCATTCATTAACCCACATTTCTGAAAGTGTTTCTTCTTTTCGGCAAGAACCAAATGTCTTGCACAACAAACAGTGAACGGAACGAAAACCGCAGAAAATTTGATCGTGCGTGCCAGCTCGTGTATAGAGATGTCCTTTTATTGCTTCCTTTAAATTGTGGTCAGGGCGTTAATCATTTGATAAACGAGACTGACAGAAGTTTCACTTGTTAAACCGCAGAACCACTGTCGTCCTTGTTCAACGCCGCGACCACGACGTGAAAAGGATCAAAAAATATTTCGTTGGAATATATAGTCTGCCGAGTTGCTGCGAAAATTGTTGCCGTACAGTTGGCATGGTTATCCTCGAAAACCCCATTAGCAGGGTTATTAATGTCTCGCCGAGCTATAGCCACCCCGATTTTCGTTCGGCGATACGATCTTTCTACGAATCGGTCTGACGATTAGAATCGTGCTGATCCCGCGACGAATAACATTATATTAGCTTCCGGAGATAGATTGCTCACGATAGCTTAGGGGAACAATGCTGGAAAAGTTAATAAAAATACACACGTTTGTTATTTACGATAAATGGACTGTGGAAACCCGTCAAGTTATGTATTCGTACACATCAGTGAGTAGTGAATAACGTAGTTAATTGGTTCTGTGTTATTCAAAATCGTCTTACACGAGAGTTAGAATTCTTCATGTTTTTGTCTACGAAAAATAATTCTTCTTAGAATTATTTAAAAAGATTTTAAAAATCATATATTTTATTCGAGGGCTGCGTAATTTTTAGCTGTGTTATGCGCATTTTTGTGTATTTCTTGCAGGGGAGAATGAATCATGAAATTTATATATTTTTTTAAGTAGTGTAGAAGAATGGTAAGTAATAAATAAGTAGATTGTGAATGTTCGTATGTTCCAATGTATAACAAAATCAAACTTAAAACAGGATTTAATGAAATTTCTTATTCCACTTTCATTGCGATCAATATCTTTGTGTAAGATATAAAATTCTCTATAATAATCTTTTCATTAAATTGGTATATAAATTTGTGAATTTACATGAAAATTTACATTTTAATAATCCGTAACCACTCGATTCTAATATTATCAAGAAATATTAATGCTAATAATAAATATTACAAGGAGTTTAAATATAAATTGATTTGTTGTTAAATTAGTTCGAAGATTAATACATTATAGAGCCATGAAATTTTGAAACTGGTTTATGAGTTACTTAGCAAGCGTATATTTGGTTTTAGCTATAATGTAAACTATACAATAATTTTGTGCATTTTTTATTGCTTAAAATAGAAGAGAGATAAGTAGATTGGAAGTAGGAAGATACTATAATATCATAAGTGATTGTTAGCGGTACTTGACTATTGCTATTTCGAAAGATCATTGACTCCGTTGAGTGTCAATGATTTCTTGGTTCCTTGCCAACAAACGCGCACCGACTTTATCCACTTTGTTCATGCAGCAGCAGGTGTAGTAGGTTCCTATAACGTCGCTGTATCATTCGTTCCCAGATTTCTGCATTACCAGCGTTACTTGTGGTTGCTCGTCTCTACCATAAGATGACACCACAGACGATTTTACAAAACCGCGAACTTTTGCTATCAAGACTGCGACTTTCGCATACATTTGTAATCAATTAACACTCATTATTCAGAAATTGCGGCTTAAACAACCAGTTAAATGTTTCTACAATAGTACAACAACTGATCCATAATGCTTATCGAATAAAATACAACGATGAGAATATTTGCGAAACGTAAACCGAGCAAACAGAGAACTCAATGTGTACAACGTTCGCTTGTTCAACTAAATAATCATAATATGTATTTCGTTTACTGGGCACATATTGTGGTGATTGCAGTAGCTATAGCTTAATTGTAATTATTATGTTAAATGGCCATTACAAACTCACAGGATGAAAGTTAAAATACTTAGAATGAGATAAAAGTCTACTGGAGATCATCATATTATAGGCCACTCAATTTGATTTTCCAACGGGTGCAACGAAGTATAAAAAAATATAGGGTGACTAATACAAAATTCAATGACATCTTAAACTGTTTCAGGTGGTAGATTTTGTTGACCCATTTTGTATAATGTTAAAGTGATCACAACATTTATTAATCCTTGTCCAGAAACGCCACAAAGTATAGTAATTAAATAATCGACTATTCGTTGGGGACTTTAATATTTCACGTTTGTTTGAAAATCCGAGTTTCTTCATTAGAAATCCTTCGCAAACGCCGGCCTTATTATTTGCAACCTTGGGTCTCAACGTCTCAAGTTTCTCCTTTGTTCTCTTCCCATGCATCGGAGCGATTATTAAAGTACCATGCGCGCCGCGTCGTTCAAGAAGAAAAACTGAGCACATATCACAAGCCCTATCTAAATGTAAGTCGTGCGAAAACATCCGAACAATCCGCGGTTTATATTCGCCGTGGTCTTGTCGCGCGCATGTTTGCGAAATTCCTTGCACACGTGGTCGGCAATTGGTTTACCTCGAGAGAAAGATTCTTTGTTTTGTGCCGCGCAAACAGTGATGGCTGCATTTTCATGGAAATTACGGATTCATATTAATGTTAGCTGCAAGTCTTCATTAAGGTTATATTAATTCTTCGGATTTACAATGATAAAATTATAAAAAAATTTGACAAAGACTCGGAAAAGGAACAAACTTTCCAGCTAAAGAGATTTTATATTTCAATCGGTAATAGTTGTAAATAAAATTTGTGTAATATAGAAACAGATTTATTAATCGTGTCCTGGAAATATAAAGCAACTGCTTAGTTATTAAATCGCGCAACACGTAGTTAATAATACTAATTGACATATTCAATGTTTTGTTTATACGCTGATTGTTGTTTTGGTAAATGTTAAGTTAAGGGGAGGCGGATCGGATGACCTTGACCTTGATATCTGTTATCAAGGTCACCTTTCCGAGTAACCTCCAAAAGGTTTTTGTCGTCGTTCGTTTTTATTAAAAAGTTATGAACAAAACATTCACGGTCGTAGCCGATGGTCGCGTATATCTCTGAATTCTTATTTCAAATACGATCTTTGGTGGGATTGTACCGTGCACAACTGTATGTATATGTGCGACCGCTAGAATTTGCCAGTTATAACTTATAGCAGTTACAACTCAATTAGACGTAGGTAAGCATGTTGGTCTAGGTTAGTTTGGTAATTCAGCCGCCGCGCCGGAAGGCGGCCAGCAACGTATGTATGAAATAATAACACATGTACGAAATCAAAATGCGGAACATTGTACGCGTAGTCGTAGGCTCTCTCTACCGCCCCTCCCCAACCAAACCGCAAACCAACTTGGACTACATCTTCTTTTCGAGATCCAGTATATGATTCTGTATATTTCAATTACTGTTCAGTGACAGCTTTTACGAGGCTAAAGTGTATTTGTAATCTAAATGTAACCAACATATTTTTGCAATTATTTCGGAAACTAAGATCGAGCAACGAGTTGATGTATAGAGAAAAGTTGTTAAGAATGATGACCTTGACAACATATTTCAAGGTCACAAGGTCAAGGTCACAAGGTCAAGGTCATCCAAGCTGCCGTCCCTAAACGTAACATTTACTTTTGTTTTGACTGAATGTGGTAAATACATCGGATTAATTGTGTATTCTTCATCAATATCCAATGTAATCATCAATTTTTGATGTAACCGTTTATTATTGTTATTTATCGAATCCATTGCGTTTATATCCTGTAATATTAAACAGTTTAAAGAAATATTTAACTTTAAAACATTTAGACATTTTTGTGGAAATTATCGAATGTCATGGAGCTCTTCCTTGCTCTCAACGGCATAGTTATCAAATGAAGGACAAAGCAGTGTTGTATTTAGGATGCTAAAAATGAACGGAACAATTATCGAAGCCTTTTTACTTGTGTTACGTCGTCGTTTTTATTATTATCGCAGATCGTGGAACATCGGATTCAGTGCCATGTATCGAACCTATATATGTCGCCAATTCCTTCCACGTTCGTCTTTATTGCTCTCCATGGAATTTAAACGTTTAGAAATTGAACGCACGCGGCCAGCTTTTGCGGAAGTTCTCGTGTCGCCCGGCGCGGATGTAATTTAATTAAACCGTTCAGCTGATTGCCACATTTATTATATCGTGCGCTTCATTTTCAAGGCCCGAATCAATAAAGCGAAACACGGGCTAGTTGCGCTCGTCCGCGACGTTTTTAACAAATTAAATTGTTAACTCACTTTCGCCACGATCCGATTCGAAATTCAAATCCGAAGCGAAGTTTAATATCATGGAAATCGTGTTTTCATCGATTATTCCGCAATGCAGCTAAACATTTATTGTTATTATTAAAAAAATGAAACGACTGTTTTTATACCTAAACAAAAAGAAGTATTTCTCAAGAGATCATTTCACCACTGCATGGATTCATGCTTCTAAAACTGCTTCCTTCTGCTCCACTGATCTCCGAAAGCCACAGTAATACGAAGATAATTATTTATGATCGTTTCTTCTGTATCTCGTTCCAATAATTTCGAATTAATTTCAATTAAATCCTATAACGTTCATCGATCCATTAAATCTCCGATATTTTGTTGAAGAGAAGATAAATATATACACTTTTATGATAATAATTAGTAAGCGCAATTTAAAGCAGTAGACGAATTCAAAAAATTTAATAACGTCAACGTACCAGTTTCAGCTTCTTAAAATATTTAAAGAAGAACGACATTTTTACTTGGTTTCTGTTTCCTGCAATCGATGCAAATTACATCAGTTATACTATAGTACAACCAGAAATTGTGTTTCTGTTAGAAAATATAACAACATTTGGTCGTCAAGAACTATTGTATACGAGATTAAGACATTATTGACTGAATTCATGCTTCTAAAAGTGATATTGTAAAAGTGGTTCCGTCCTCTCCACACACCTCTGAAAGAGACGGTGATACGAAGATGGCGGTTTATCAACAGCAAGTGGGTCCTCGGTATAGAATTTTTCTCGCGATTGCTTCACATTCGCGGGGTCTAGGGGCTTTTCGAATTTCTCACTGATCGTAAACGCCCTCGGGTAAACACTGTTCGAGGCAGCAAATATACTGACCGGTTTCCAGAGTTTATTTACCTGCAGCGGGTAGGTCTGCCCTTCAACCCAGAAAACCCATTTCACGGAGGGTTCTCCTTGCGTAAGATGCTGCACATCCAATCAGGGAAGGTCTTATCGAAAAAAAGAGGACGCCAATCGATACCTCAGAAATCACGACTCGTCCTATCTGCACAGAAATTGTCTGATCCGATCTTTTTTTGGAAAGAGAATCTAATTAAAGAACTTTTCGCACGAACATTATCGAATTTCTTCAATCTACGTTTTACGAGCAAATATCTTTTTTCAGCAATATCTTCCTTTTCTTTCCCTTTTGTTAAAACATGATAAAAATTTGTGACATGAAAAAACCATTTTACTTTGTTTCTGTAGAATGTCTAAATTTATAGCATGTACTTTAATGTCAAAATCGCATATATATGTTCTAAGATATATTTTTCTGGACACATTGAACATGATTCTCTTGCAGTTTTTTCTTTCCAATATTTATCTATTCCCATTAATGATTTAAACATTTTTTATTCCAACGATTATACAGGGTGAGTCACCTAACGTTTGCACTTCAAATATCTTTATTGTTTCTAAAGATACATAAAGTATGGTAAGGACAAAGTTGAATGGTACAATGGGGCTGACACGATGTCAAAAAAAATTTTGTTTTTATGTCATTTTTTAGAGATATCAAGGTCACCTTGACTATTTTAAATGGAACCACCCTTTTTTAAACACCTACAATGATGGTCCCTTTCATTACGAATTCAGTGACTATAATTACTCAAGGTCATTCAAGGTCGCGGACAGAGATAATGTATAAGATTTAACATCGATACATGCCTGTAAACGGGCTTTGAAGGAATGTTGAACTCCGTCCGTGACCTTGAATGACCTTGAGTAATTATAGTCACTGAATTTGTAATGAAAGAGACTATCATTGTAGAATGAGGCACTAACTATTGCCACCTCAAATATCTTTGTTGTCTTTAAAGATACGTCAAATGTCTGAAGGACAAAGTTGAATGGTTCAGTGGGGCTCACACGATACCAAAAAGAATTTTTTTTTATGTCATTTTTTTTTAGAGATGTCAAGGTCACCTTGACTTTTTAAACCTATCATTGTACGTGTTTAAAAAATTTCCACTTAAAAAAGATGAAGGTGACCTTGAAAATCTCTAAAAACATGACATAAAAATAAAATTTTTTTTTGACATCGTGTCAGCCCCATTGTACCATTCAACTTTGTCCTTACCATATTTTACGTATCTTTAAAAACAACAAAGATATTTGAGGTGCATACGTTACGCGACTCACCCTGTATATTAAAATAGGGACTCGGATGGCACACAGTGGGCCAAACCGATAAACAACGTGTGAAAATCGTAAAACTTTTGATAGAAATGAGATAGCCCGATAATTCTTGGACGAGGTTAAAATTGAAATGTTGCAGAGTAAGGTAAAATTATAGAGAAAGCAATATAAACAATTTTTAAACTCGATAAATTATGTTGATGCGACATTTTTTCGGATAGGAGCCAAATAAACATTTCTTTCTTATTTTAATCATCTTATTAAGCTGAAACTAATACACTGATATCCTTAAGTCTTTTTGATATGTTCATTGCTTTAAATTATACTTACCCATTTTTGCCATAAATGCATAAAATCCGCAGCCTATTCTAGTGTTAAACAGTGCAGCCACGAAGTTTCGTCCAGATATCCCGAATGTAGAAATAGTATTAGGGTAGTGTTACTTACGTTTTAGCCGACCCTCGTCGGAACGTCGGGAAAAGCGTAATAAATTCTCGTATCGGCACCGGTCGAGCGCGTTGTGAATCGATCTTTAATCGACGCGCATAGTATGCCGCGTGTACTCGGTCGCACACGTGCGCATAAGCACACGCACACCCCCGAGACATGGCGGTGTCGGTATTGCGCACGCGAACACGAGATGCCGTGCCACTTAATCACAGTGTCAGTCTATCCATTTATATCGGGAATGCGGGTACAAGTACGCAGTTCCTCAGGTGAGTATGTGGGTACTCCGGTGAGATTTAGATTCCGTGGTACAATTTGCTGCTGCGACGCCCCTTTGCTTCTCTCGCATGCTAAACACCGTGAACCCACAGGCGAATCGACTGTAATCGAGATCCCCATTGTGAGCGCGCGGATATTGTTCGCGGCCAGTTATAAATTCGTGGAACGTTCTGTCTTCGGTTACGATATGATATGCCTTCGCGTTAATTTTCGCCCAAGGAACGATGCGTGGGTGGCTCGATGGCACCGTCGACGCTCTCTCAACCCCTTAACGCTCAAATATTTGTTCCACTTCGCGAGACGATTTATCGCTAATCGAATTTCAGTCCTTCTACGCTGCAACCGATATGTTTTATTGCCTCTACTCATTTTATGCTTGACACTGCGCGAAATATTTCCGCTGTAGACGGATTCGGACAAGAGAGAGAGAAAAAGAGAGTAAGTTTTGTATGTACAGTATTTCACCGGTAATTATACCAAATGTCTCCGACAGAATTGTCCCTGAGATATCCCCACTAGTGCGGGGTGTACCCCCTTGAGGGGCCGTGAAGCTCGAGAGGCCTCGGTCGCCGAGAAATATGACATCATGCGAACAATGTCACAAATCTATTAGAAAAAGTCTCATAAAAGATAAGTAATAATAAAAAAGTTATTCCTTGGTAATACATTGTGAGGACGCGCGAGCCTTTGAACTTTGCCGCCGACTGCGACTCTCCGCGTCTCTTTCTTTCCCATACGCTATCCTTCCCCGCGCCCGAAACTTGAATCGTCGATTACACAAGTAAATATCATCGGTATTATATCATATTTGGTATGATTTTTATTTAAAAAATGCCACAAATATGGTCATCGAAGTCCCTTAAAAAAATAGTGATTGATAAAGAAGTTGGAAATTCGGATTAGGTATGTTTACATTTCTCGGTGACCGAGGCCTCTCGAGCTCGGCCGTCCTTCTCTACGTTCGGCAAACCTCAAACAATGATATCCCTCCGGCATAATTGTCCCTCCGCAGACCCGTGTTGTGGACAATTATCGATGAAATACTGTATTTGGAAGCGTATCACCGTCGGGAACTTGCAGACAAATTCTGCAGAAATCTCTCTTGGATGTGCGACACACATCTGTGTTCTTTGAAAGATTACAATATGAAATGGTTCATACTTTAATATTTTTTAACATATTATTACATGAGCGAACTCGTACTTTAGGGATGGCTATGATAAAGGCGCGTTTTCTTATCGAAAATCTATTTACTTTATTAATGAGGTCTTCTCGTGTAACAACAGCGAAAACAAGTGAATAAGAATTTTTTCAAGATAAGTATTGGACACATGGAACTACAATTTTTGGGGATGTAAACAGATGGTCTCGAACTATAAGAGATGTTTTTTGTTCAATTCTACGTATTGCTTATTGTATAACACATATTTTCCTCGAAACTATGTTTTTAAAACTGGTGTGCACGATAACTAAAAAACTAGTAAAGTAAAAATCTGCAGACGAAGTTCATTCATTCCTTTAAATATTTCTTTAGGAATTAGAGCTGAAGCTTATATTTCATTTTTTGTTTATAATATTTTTTTCAACAATATAAACTTAATTAATCCACCGAAAAAGTAAACTTGTCTTGCGAACCCTAGGACTTTTCCAACTTTTAATATTTGTGTTTCAAAATAGGTTCAATCCTAACGAAAGGTATCTAACTTTAATAACTTTCTTACTTTTTGTGGTTCGATCACTGCGGCAGACGCACCACTGCACGGCAACAACGCCTACACTACTGAAGCTGTTAAAAAAGGTTGTTGATTATACAATAAATAATAAGTAGGCCTGGTGCCTAGGCAAAAATTGCATTATAAGTCGAAAATCGTGAAAAACTTCAATTTTTCCCACATTTAATCGTTTACAACTCATAAACCAATTAACCAATATAAATCAAATTTTCAGCATGTATATAATTTATATGAGTCTATAAAAAACGTTTTTTAAGTTTTCAATATAGGCCCAGACAAAAAGTTGGAAAAATAAACTTTTACTATCTTTTTTTCGCGATTCCGACTATTTGCAATTTTTTCAAAATATTTTTTACGTATCATGTAATGAACTAATCCTTCTAACTTCTCCAGCACACTCAAATCATTTGGTCTAATTTTAGAAAAGTTATGCTGTTTCAACTGGTGTTGATACACTTATTCTCTTCCCTGTATTAGGTTGTTATGAAATTCATAATCGTTTTCCAAGAAAACAAATAACGTGGTTATGTAAAAGATAGCTTAGGAAATGAACGTTAGCGAAAGAATCTCTTGGGATAGCCTAATATACTAATATACTAATAAATATTAATTTATAAGAAATTTCTTAATGCCCCCTTACATACGTACCAAAATAGAAAAAGCTATAGTACGTTTAATCCGAAATTAAGTAATATATCTCTACTGTAATTTGTTAAAAGCTTTATTTCTAATATGTCGTAACAGTGCATGAATCCGGCGGCGTGGTTATTAAACGCAGAGGCCAGAATGATATCATTTCGGAGATGGCTCGAAAATGCGCCTGTCTCTCACTCTGGCTGAAATGATCCCGTAGATCAGGGATGGGCAATTTTGCCTCAATTGAGGCAAAACCGTCCACACCGTAGCGCCCTCTGTCCCCTTCCAGCAAGCGCGGTACAATGGGGCAACGAAGACACGAGACATCAGCGTACGCAAAGAACGTGCGCGCTGCATGAAAGAGAGGTTGGTGGGAGAAGCAGGCGTTTGAGGGGCTACACCCGTGCCCACCACTGCCGTAGATTGTTGCAGGTCTAGGCAGCGAGCTGCATTACGCAATTCACCGTGCGGTTGATCCCTCTGTTCGTTCGGGCGTGTGGGTGTGTGTGTGTATACACGCTTCTATGCGGGCCTCGCATTCGTTGATAGGCATTCGGTGCCTCCGTTGCGAATTCTTAATTAACGGTGGCAGACAGAGGGATTATCTCTGAATTTATAACCACGACTCGTTAATTTTCTCCTTCGTTTGAGTGGACTAACCATAATGCTAACGGAGTAACGAATCGCCGGCTCTACATGTCCCGATGAATATTTAAAGCGTGTTCCTGAAACGCTAAAACGGTCACCGAGCACACTGTGCAATTAGAACGAATTAATTTTTTCCACTCACCACTACCTTCTTTATTGTTTCCATGAAAGCACAGCGTCCCAGAAAATAATGGATGTTCACGCTTGGAGCAAGGGTTATTATTCACGCAGAGTGTTATTAAATTGTCGTTCTTATAATTTCTTTGTAAATTCTGGCGACACTTATTGGCTTTAACTGTCGAAGCGGAAGTGGAACGATCACAAGAGTCTGGCTTGTACTTTAGTTTCATTAAATTATCGTCGGTTTAGACAATTTGGTGGATATGAGCACACACTGTTGTTATCTAAAATTGTTTGAAAATTTAGAGAAGTCCATCTACATCGTAAAGGAACACCGGTTCTCCGTATTTATATTTTCTTCATATTTGTACAGTTTCAAGCATATTTGACAAGTTTTGTACGAATCGATCGTCAAGAAATGCCATTTCACCCCCAGGAATTGAGCATGCAGAAAGGTCGTAAAAAACGATAAAGCGTAGAGGCTTGCGAGAAACCGGAATTTCTGTGCGAATTGGTGGTACACCTGTGAAATTCATTCGGGGCGACGCGCGTGCACGTCGCGTCGCGTCGGTGTTGTGGAATCTTTTCATTCGACCGGTCGATCGATGAAATGGAGTCGTAAAACTTGATTCGGCTCGCGACACTCGCGCATAAAACGAGCCCGTGTTTCCCTCTGCCCCCCCCCCCCCCCACTCTCTTTGTCCTGTGCGTGCGAGGAACACTTAAAGACTAGTAAACTAATGCTTCTAATATCTCAAAAACCAAAAATCATTTTTTAAAAAGTCATTCCGCTTTAAAGTGTGTACGGAGAATTTTATGATCGACTATTAGATGTACAAATTAATTCTCGGCCTATTCACAGAAAAATTGATGTCTATTTATTCAAAATTAAATAACTATTTAATCAGAAATCTACACTCCAGCAACGTCTTCACATTTTTTTCTATCTCTCGTATAGGTAGCGAACCCCATTTCTACAAAATGATGACGGTTTTGAATCAATGAAGTCCACGGTGCATTTTTCGACCTCTTCATACAAAGCTCGATGAAGTTAGGTTTGATGAATACGCCGGATGTGGCAAAATTTCTTCGTCCAACGAATCAAGACTGACTTCAGTCGTTTTTGCCGTACGAGATTTGGCAATTTTGTGCAGCTTTATAACCGGCCTACGCATGGGGGACTCGGCGATTATCTTCTTGAATTTTACCTAGCTTTTGCAACCGGACAATAATGGTTTGTTGAGTAATTTCTAATGCTGTAGCAAGCTTTTAATTGCTTTTTGCATGGATTGTCGGCCAACAGCTGCTTCAAATCTTCGTCTTCCGATTTGTTTCGGGTGTCCAGGACATTCATCATCCTCTACATTAAAATTTTCATTTCGGAATTTCCGAAACCATTTTTACCATATGCTACAGGACATAGCATAATGTCCTATTGTACAATCATTTCTTTAACACTAAACCTACCACCGTCAGTCAAATGACTTTCAGATTTTTTATTTTACAATTATTGAAGTTATAAAGATGCTTCCACTGGAAATGACTATGCATACTTTATTATTCAAGTATATATTACGATAAAAAGCGTGCAAAATTTAAATAAATTCAATCGTGCCATTTTTATAAGGCAACACATGCTAATCAGCTTCAATGGTCGGTAGATTTAGTGTTAACCTCACTAGCACAGTTTTTTTAATTTTTATTATTATTATTTATTATCGCATTGCCTCTCGGCTTTGGCGAGGACTCGCGAGGTATATACCACCACACAGGATAACATAGTACGTGATCCTGTACAACCTAACACAATACAACATAATACAGTATTTCATCGATAGTAGTCGCCACCACGGGTCCGACCGGCGACAATTAATGTCCAGATAATACTATTCTTTGACTTGTGCCGAACGTAGAAAAGGACAGCACAGCTCGAGAGGCCTCGGTCGTCGAGAAGTGTAAAATAATACGGGTCTAGTATCTCCGTGTGAAAACAACAATTAACCCAGTGACAAAACTTCTTTATTTTTTATTATTTTTTTATGGAACTTTCGCCAACATATTCGTGGCATTTTTCTAATGAAAATGATACCAAATAAGATATAATTCCGATGGTGTTTACTTGAGTAATGGACGATGAATGTTTCGGAAAATTATTGTAAATATGATCCGAATTATATCGTGTTTGGTATTATTTTAATCAGATAAATGCCACAAATATATTGGAGAAAGTCTCATAAAAAAGTAAGTAATAATAAAAAAGTTTTTTATTCGCATTATACTGTGAGGACACATGGGCCTTTTGAACTGTGCCGCCGACAGCGACTCTCCGCGTCTCTTTCTTTCCCATGCGCTGTCCTTCCTTGATCCCGAAACTTTCATCGTCCATTACTCAAGTGAATACCATCGGAATTATATCTTATTTGGTATCATTATCATTAGAAATATGCCACGAATATGTTGGCGAAAGTTCCATAAAAAAATAATAAAAAATAAAGAAGTTTTGTCATTGGATTAGTAGTGGTCTCACCGATATACTCGACCCGTATTATGTTATACTTCTCGGTGATCGAGGCCTCTCGAGTTTCACGGACCCTCACGGGGTATACCCCGCGGAAGGGGGGATTGTTTTGCGACGATTATGGCTCAGAATTTCACGACAATTAACGATGAAATACTGTATAACCTAATATAGGATGCGGCCGAATAACATGTACAAGAGGGCACGAGGTTATTGCTTATGAGAAAGCAAGAAAAAATTATAGAATAAAATTTTTCCGTACGAAACTTAGGTTTCGAGAAAATAGAGTTTGAAAATACGGCGAATACGCATACTATTAGCTAGGAATTGTCTGAAGCGTCTAAACATGACCAATCAATTCTATTTCCTGCATATGATAAAGCACACGAACTAGATGATTTTCTCGAAAACGTGGCGTCGAATGGAAAACTGCAGTTATAAGAATAACATGTTATTCCCTTTTTTCGATTTATTTTTACATCTAGATCCATCCTCTGTCCACTTGTGCGTGTTATTCTGCCGCGCCCTGTATAATATAACATAATGTACCATAATGTAGCCCGAATTAATATAATATATCAAATATCAAAATATAACACGACATAACATAACATAGTTAGTATACCATAACACTGCAAAATACAATACCATATACATAATATTACACAATACAATACAGTGCAATATAACAACCAGCGTCTAATATGCCTTTATCAGTCGACTCTGTATTTTCTAGACACATAGTGAATTCTCTATGGCATGTCACTTGAATTTCAAATTCTATTGTCCTAACAAGTTCGTAATATGCGGGAAAAAGTTTCCACTTAAATAAATGCAACAGCTAATTTAGTGTTAGATTCAAGAATTCATCTGCACACGACGTAATAGTTTCTGTTCCTTGGAATTGATGTGCAAAATTTTCCTTTTACATAAAGACCCGCAGTCTACTTATGGGAGTCACTATGTGGGTTCGATATTATTTTTTGCACTCGGGCAGCATGCGTACGATCCAAATTGATTGGTCGCAAATACCAGACGGTTCCGTCCTTTTAGTAGATGATGTTCACGCGTTCGATTCCGAGTCTAATGACGAGCGTCTTTTGTTATAATCGCCTCTGTAGAATTGCCACTGGAATGCGATTGGCAGGAAGCCATGTGTTTCCGTATTGGTTTGATACATCTGTAGGGCTCGCGGACCCGACAACTAGTTGGCGGCAAATGCTGATCCTGAAATCTGTTTATCTATTATTGTATCGATAACAGGTTCGGCGGTGCGGTGAATTCGTCGGTGGCATCCACGGGTTTGCGAGAGGCTGGTGTTCTCTCCCTGGTCTTGTTTGCGACAACAATTACGAGGATCGTGGCGGCGCGGCGGTTGCTCTGCCGCGGGAGGTGACGTCATTCATTTACGTTCTTCTGGCTAGATTCCAATTCACCACTCGAATCTCATCGTCGCCGACGACGTCGTCCACGGGCCGGAAGGGCTCATTTATTTCTCGGAGAGGACTGCCGCGCGAAAGCGGCATCGCCGTGGAAAACATTAACGGAATGGTTATTAAAAATCTATCTGGGCGGCGCTGCGCGGCGTACGACTCTGCCGCGGGATTTTATTTATTTGCTCGTAAACAGTGTCTCCGCCTTTTTCCCCACTGCATTCATTACTATGTCACCTTTATTGCACACTTCTTAAATTGTACAACAGCTTCTCCTCTTAAGGATACAGTAGCTTCAAGATAATTCTAGCTTTTCCCCGAATTAACCGGTGAATCGCATGTAATTGCTATAGAACCAAGAGATTTTTATAAAATTGGTAATATAGGAATTAACACTACACGTCATGTATAAACTGCGGATTTTATGTATTTAGGGCACAAACAACAATGAAATTAAAACAGTCTAAGAACGTCGATATATTATTTTCAATTTATTACGATCACTAAAGAAAGAAATTTTAATGTCTTATTGTGCATGAAGATGCACAGTCTAATCATGTATGACAGAAATAATTGCTTTACTAAATTTGGAAATCAATTTTTAGTACGATCCATTAAGTTAATCGAATTTTACTAAGGCTGTGAAAATGTTACAACAATCATAGTCATAATATACTTTGTCTTTTCTATTCGTGTGTTATTAATCCAGTCGTTTTGATCTCGTATGATTCTTATGGACATTATTGTGTCACTCGATGCTATCTTTCGAGAGAAATCATTTTGTTAAATTTGCGTTCGTTTATTTATTTATTAAACAGTGCAAACATGTTAACCTGTTCGGCGTGCAAGTCCTTGTTTGTTTTTAATTAGAATTTAATTAGAAAAATTGTTAAAAGTGATATTAATATTGTTGGTAGAGTAACTGGACAAAATTACAACCAACCGAATGAGCTTTGCTCGATATTAATTAGTCAATTAGTTTTTGAGTTACTCTGTACGTCAGGAATGGGCACGGGTGGAGCCCCTTAAACGCCTGCTTCTCTCACCAACCTCTCTTTCATGCACGAGGCCTGCGCACTGTTCGCGACGGGCGAAGCACTTCTTTCCTCTATGGTAACGGCGGATGCTGGTGGGTGGACAGTGGGCGCTATGGTGGGGACGGTTTTGTCTCAATTGACACAAAATTGCACATCCCTGCTGTACGCAGATTTAGGAAGCTGGGTTTCGAGAAAAACGTGTTTAAGCTATCAAAGCTGAATGTTCGTGGCTTCGTTATTTTTTCGAATTCAATCGCAAAGTTCCGAGTGTGCATTTTTTAAATGTTGTACTTTTGATGTACGCAAAAAAAGGAGAATCATTGTTTTAAACCAGTTATACGACAATCCCTGCTTAAAACAAAGCCAGTGAAACCATTGTGATCTTATGCTCAATTTGTGTTCATAAAAAAGTCACATACAACAGATCCAAGAAATGGGTATTTATCAGAAAAAATGTGTGAAAACAAACCTTTTAGGCTCAAAAAAATAATGCAACTTAATCGAATTCCAATTCTCGATTACCTTTTAATGAAATAACCACTGTCACCCACGTATAAAGGCACGGTAGTGAAAGAATTCGGCGAATCTCATCGTCATCGCCGTAAGAATCTGGTTAATTACCTGATATGTACTATTATCCTCAGTATTCCTTCTAAAAATTGAAAGTGTTATGTCTTCGACAAGAATTTAAAGGCAGGTATAAAAAAGAATTTTAATCAACGATTAGGTAGTATTACACTTAATATCACCACAAATTCAATTTTATCGTTTTCGATAAACTCATCTTTTGACTTTCTACATATATTTCTGTGTGTTCATAATAACATAATATTTTATATCGAGTTTTAAAGGTGTGATTTTACTGAGCTGGTTATCGTAAATTTATGGTACTACGTAATTGAAATGAAATTTATTTTGCCTAAGTGAACCGCCGCAGCTACGACTGTAAATATAAAGTTTCAAGTAAATACCTCGCAACTAGCAGTTGAAAACTTTTCCGGGGTAACGATTCCGATTAAAATCCGCTTTGCCTTAAGATCAAATCAATATTTATCCGGAATCTTCAATCTGGAATTTTCGAGAAATTGGCGACCAGAAATGAGCGGGCGGTAATGGCGTAAATGTAATCTAACTTCTTTCGATCGTAGTCTCCTTATAAAGTTACATGGAAAGAGCGGGAGAGTGAAAATGAGGAGACACCGGGTCGGTGGTTCATTGCAGCACAAACTTCATGGAATTTTCAATATAGTAATCAGTGACAACTCGTTCATATAAATTCAATCAATTCCCGATGCTCTCTGTCCAACACTTTTCCACTGACTAGATCCATAAAATACTCCATCGAATTAATCCGGAGATGAAACAAAGATACAAATAGTTGTACACACAGGAATTTTATCATTATCTGTATCCACTAGTTACGCTTCCGCTTAAATTCGTATTTTATAGCTAATACGATAATATCAGAGGATTAATCCTGGGAGAGAAAAAAATCGAGGTAATCGTGCTGGAGAAACTATATTCATCCTGTTTATGTGCTCGATTTTCCTTGGAAACGACCCCGTATATTATAAAACGCTCCCTATACAAAGATATCCAGGAGGTAAATAATTCCAACCCCATATCTCGATGGCCTTCAGGAGCAGAATTTTACAAAGGACGCTTAAAAAATGCATGATACCGTATCGTGGTCCGGGAAAATTTAATTTGCCAGACATTCAACGTACCAGTGAATTGAGAATCGGTCTCTGTCTTACCAGAATCGAATCAGCACGAAAAATCGTTCTATCGAACCAACCACTGTGTACTTTCTCGTTCGACGTCCGCGTTAATAATTTTCGACGATGTCCGATAAGCTTGACTTCTCACCTGCAATTTTCTGATATTATTATACCGCGATTTTCAATATACAACAATTTCATATAACTTATGTTTACAATTGGGTTTGTAGCAAATTAGCGACGATCATTTCACCGACAACGTTTGACCGACATTGATTTCGTTAGAAATATTAATTACCGACATTGACATTGCGCTTACTTACGTGAATTATGTAAGTAAGAACAATGTCAATGTTGGTGAATTTAATATTGTTGGCGAAATCAATGTCGGTCAAATGTGGTTGATGAAATAATTTTCGGTAATTTGATACAAATCCATTAAATTTCTTCTTCTGTCGTTTGACTTCGGAAATTTTCATTTTGCACACATTTGCTATATTTAAGTTAAATACCATTAAACTATACTTAAACTTATATAAATGAATATACTTAATACACTAAATTAATATACTTGAATAAAGCCGTATATCGAGTATACTCGTTAAGAAAAAATGGAGTTTTTTTTATCTAATCACGACTTTACTCGTCATGTAGTGTGGTATGAAAAAAAGCACCAAAATAATGCCATCTTAAAAATAATTAAACACACAAATGCACGTTCTTAGCAAAACAGTTAACAGGTTAATAACTTACGACACAGTTATTATAATACTTTTCGGTTGTTACAATTATATAACTGTCATACTATCGTTCACTTCAATATTTTGAGGCTGCGGTGTCCAGCGTAGGGGCCCCTCACACGCCTGCTTCCCCTTCCTACTGTCAGTTTGCGCAGACGCAGTACGTTCTTACCTCACCGGCCAAGAAACCGAGTAACCGACCCGCGTGTCTTAAAACAATCGAAGATCGTCTTTTTAACGCGGGAAGCGAGCATATTGGTAATCGGTTCGTGGCGTCACGGCGCTATGGAAACGGCGAACGATGGTGGGGACTGCGTTCAGCTCCCGGAGCCGAGTTCGGACATCGCTGTTTTAAGGCAAACTTTTTGTAAATTTTTGCCATGTTTTTTATTTACTTATACGTATACTTATTTACTTAAACAGTCTTGCAGAATTTCTCCAGGTTCACCAAATAATTGAACACCCCTAAAACATTCAAACCGCTTGCCTTTCCTTGTGTCACGTATTCAAAATTTTTCGAGCGTACCAGACTGTCGCCACTGAACATGTAGTTTCAAAGACCTCTACAGTCTAGACCGCAATACAGAATACTTTCGCATAATTAAGTGCTTCCCCCAATTATCCGAAATAGGGGTCTCGTCCAGAAACTTCAGGCTTGCATACGCCAGACCAAAGATCGCTAGATCCGATCCTAAATCAGGGTACTCGCGCTCAGCGGCGATCTCTACCAAGAAAGTGGAAAGGTCTCGACGGGCCGGGGCATCCAGAAAATCAATATCACCAAAATCATTCGTCCACAATTCACCCCTGTTCCGTCTCTTAGGCGAGCCGCTTTGACAATGCAATTTCCCGTGACCTTCCCCGCGGGGGTTGGCCATAGTGCTGGCAAAGAAGAATCGTCGAAAAAAGCTTTTCGAGCCTCCTCGCAGGGAGTTCTCCACACGGAGAGAGTGGAAAACAGGGATGCGAGTCGTCGCAGAGGGTGGTGGATCAGGTGAGGGTTGAAAGGAAAATGTGATACACTACCGTCCACGACTTATACCCCTGCCTATAAGTCGTGAATATCATTGTTGAAAACAGGGATAAAAAATGACAGGTACCCAAAACGTTGTATGAAGGAAACCGGTAACTGAAACTTTATTGGTAATTATTTACATTAGGGGCTTCCTCACCGATTTTGATGACGTTGAAATATGTTGTCAAGGTCATCATTCTGAACAACTTTTTTCTATACATGTTACCGCCGCTCAGCTTTAGTTTCCGAGATATTCGCAAAAAAGTTTCAACATCTCAAAGAGTGATCGGAGTAGGTCTGGGTTAGATTTGAAATTGTGGCCGCCGATAACACGGCCACGGTTACAACTTAAAACGACTTGAATCAGTTGAGACCCACTGTCTTGTCTGTTTATGTTTACGAACTGAAACGTGAAATGAATCGTGTCGAACGCGAACTCATTTTATTGTCAGCTGTGTTAGAATACAGAGTATTAAGCATGAAACTATACGAACTCTTGGATATCTGCAACAATCAAGAAAATATATAATAACCCAGTATATAAATATATAAATAATATATAAATAACCGAGACCTAACCCAGACCTACTCCGATCACTTTTTGAGATGTTGAAACTTTTTTGCGAATATCTCGGAAACTAAAGCTGAGCAGCGGTAACATGTATAGGAACAAGTTGTTCAAAATGATGACCTTGACAACATATTTCAACGTCATCAAAATCGGTGAGGAAGCCCTTAATGTAAATATTTACCACTTTATTAAATACTTTTTGCGACGTGGATTACACCTTCATAAAAAACGTGATTTATAAATATTTCAATACGAAATTTTGTTGACGAAACTATCCAGTTGTTCGCATTCCACATTGATATTATACATAGTTCTTAGGTGGGATTTCGATCATGCCTAGCATTTGAAAACATTTTTGGTACTTCGAAAGGTTAAAGTAGCACTCGAAAAACGAAAATTTTAAAAATGATTTTAATCTCGTGAGATTTGTGGTAAAATTCACAGAACAATAGATGCAATTATTCACATGATAAATCGACTTTTCTATCCAAAATCATATTCCTTCACGTGCACAATGAGTCCTCGCTGGCGAAATGTCACGTTTCTAGCATTGGCAATCGCGGTAACACCGCATACATCAATTTTATAATAAATAAGTTGATTCGAACCTATTGTGACAACCGCGAAATAACAATTACGCTCGTATAACGTTTCAGCGACCCCGATTTAGGAAGTCGTCGACCAAAGAGACAGAGAGCGACAGAGAGAGAGGGAGGGAGGTAGGGGGGTGGACCACGAAAAAGCAATAACGTCGGAGCTACGATCCTGGGGATAGAGAGATCTCCCATCGAGTAATCATGTAAACCCTCGGATGATCGCGTTCAAACTCACCGTGTGGCGCATTGATATTATAATCAGCCTGGCGAATAAATAATACGGGTCCGTTGGGTGTCCAAATGCTTATGGCCGGCGGTTGTAGGCGAGAGAGACGCAGCTCGGAGAGCTCTGTCGAAGGTGGGGTTGCGTTCGTGAACGGAGACCGCGAGTGTTCCGCGTCCCTGGACTAGAAAAAGAGGCGGCGTGTTGGGCGAAAGTAGTGGGAAAAATAGGATGAAAGAGGGTTGCGGGGGTGGACACGAGACGGCGTTCTGCAACGGAACGGGAAAGGCAGAGGGTGTTGGCAAGAGGACAGGCGGGGAGTCAGGGGTAGCCTCGGCACGCAGGGTGGAAGGGTGGAGAAGGACCTGCGCGCGAATTTCCCGCGTTCGCTCAACCTCATATTGATCCCACCCCAGCAACTCCCCGCATCCTACTATATCTGTGGGTTGTGTAGGGGGTGGTGCGGCGGGGCCGGGGAGTAGGGAGGGTGGGTGGTTGATCGGCGTATACACAGTACGAGAGAAGAGAGGACGGCGAAGGGAAGGAATCAGAGAATCGTGGACTCCGGGTGGTCCAGCACGCGTAGTCGTGGTGCTCGAGTGTCGGAACGCGTCCTTGCGTCTTTGCGTCCTCGAACGGTGTCCCTGGTCTCGATCGGTGCTCTTTGATCAGTGTACGATAAAATTAATCATATTAATAATCATCGCAGCATCGTGTCAGCTCCGTGTTCGATCTAGTGTGATTCTGATCGAGGATCCGAAGAGGCGTCCGGGACGAAGAGGATATCTGGAAAGGAAAGAAGGTGCGAACAGTGGAAATCGTTTCCTTGGTGGGGACTCTCGGGAATGATCGCGGAACGGGATTCCTTTCAGGGTTCGGCGGCCCCCGGGCCTTCGCGCGAGGAGGATCGGCGCGCGAACCTTTTCGAGGATTAGAGGATCGGCGCGCGAACTTTTTCGAGATTAGAGGATCGGCTCTGTGGCGCTCGCAGGCGTCTTCTGCGGCTCGATCGTTAGCGGGAAAGACGGGAATCGTAACCGCGTTGTCTGCGCTGCAGGCTGCGGACTACGCGTTCGCGGTCCCACCGCATAGTCCGCGTCCCCGAAGGACGCTTGTTCTTGAAGTACGCGAACCGGGCGCGCGGCTACCTGACTCCGCAGCGACGATCACGTGCGAGAAAATCTACTCGCGTGCCCTCGCCGCGTGTCTACGATCTCGTCGAGTCGTCGAGCCGTCGACGAGCGCCGCTTCAGCGCTAGCTAGTCGGGGCGTGCTCCCCGGTGAAGCTGAAATAGCGATGGTTGTCGACGTCGATGTGGGACAACTGCTACGGGGCCGAGGTCCCTGCTCGGAAGGGAGTAGGCTGCGAGAATGATTCATGGTGACGGTGCTGTCCTACTAAAGTTTGGTAGCTGAGGTAGACACTCTGTTTTAAGGACAGAGTTGTACGTGTGATCAGGTTAGGGGACCCAGTTACTCAGGATGCTCGCGACAGGGTGGATCGCACGGTTGCGAGTGATTTTTTAGCTCACGATTTCGCGTTGTCGACCAAGCAAAGCTGAGCTTTTCGGTCCGGTGATTGGACGTATTGACGAGGATGAATCATAGAGGATCGTGGGCGAGGTTTCAGGGTATACGTTCTCGACTGCGGCGGTGAATGATTATTTATTGGGGTATGTTTCTTGGTAGTAGAGGAATTGGGTCGGTTCTCTGGCACTCGAATTGGGATTTGGATTTTCGAGAAATTTCGGAATCGTGGGCGAGGCTAGGGAGTTTGGACGTTGCGAACGATTGTTAGGGTTTGAATCGTGTGACTGTCTATTTTTCGGATGGTTCTTTTTATGTAGGGTAAATAGAGTTTATACTATAATGCTCAAATTTGGGTGTGCCACTAGAAACTATAAAAATTTGGCAGAACCGTGACTGGTTTATTGTTAGTTTTGTGGCCTAATAATAATCTTAATAATTTCCTATTAATGCTCTGAAAGAGTTTTCAGAAAATTTGTAGGTGATGAAACTTAAGTGCCTGCATTCTTTCGAGTGTAATTTTCTGAAAAGCTACTAACGCGAGTTATCTTTAACACTTATTTTATTTAGAACATTTTGTCGATATAACAACAAAAGTATGGGACGAGGTGCTAATTCATTAAACTTCATTATCGTTCCAACGACAAGAAACAAATAAAAAGCGAATTCGTCAAAGCGATGATTGCGTCGATATGTCAAAACTTATAATAACGTAAGGCGGGTGGGAAAATAGCCGGTGTACATTCAGATATTATTGCATTCCACGACCCACGCATGTTTATCAGCACATTTCTCGATAAATGAATCGATGCGATTGATAATGCTAAACTCACTTCTCGACGACCAATAGATAAAGAACGGAGGGTGGCACCGGTTGCTGGTAGTCAGTTATTGAAGCACCGAGGTGGTAGCCTTTTCCGATTGTCGGCCATTGTTTTCGTTCAATGGTACCCAACGTTGCTATTATTCCGGGTGGTTATTATGGAAAGTCTGATCGTGACGAATTTGCACGGAATTGTTACCGCGGTCGGGAATATATTCTTCCGAACGAGAGAGCACTCGGTTTGATGATGTTCGGCATCATTTCCGCGTAGAGATCTTCTCCGCTCTTGTATACGGTTGTTTGATGCAACGGTGCCTTTCATGAATAGTTGCAAATGTAAATTCGCCCTTTGAAATTGGAAAAAGTATTTCCATTTGGTCGATACCGTAGCGGGTTTCCTTGAATATGAACGATACGGTGTTTCTTACTTACACCAGAAGGTAACGCACGAATCTTAGATCAAACGGAGCCTGCGAACAAGAAAATGTAATACGATAAGCGATTTCTACAGTTTCGATGGTGGTTGATTGCAGTTGTTTTAGGTTTTAGTTTTTTATGCAAAAGATGATTGAAAAATCGATAAATCATAATTTATTTGAAGTTCATCAAAATAAAAGTGTCGTGAACATTCGATAAATTTTTCACGAACCAACAGTGAATTTCACAAAGTTGGAATGTATTTAATGGAACGAAAACCGAAAAGTGAATATTTCGTTGAGAATTCCAATAAAACAGAAAGGTCATTGTTTAATACTGCTTGCAGTTCAATGTTACAATATCAAAATTGTCGTTTAATTCCAGTTTTCATAAGTTATATCTAGAAAAGCGTATTTTGCATGTTGCTATTATTGTGTTAATTTACATCTCACACATCATATTGGCACAAACATTTTCGTTCTTTAGGAATTACACCTAGAAATTTTTTTTATAGGTTTGCAATGTTAGCAAACGATCTTGAAATTGACATGTTCTAATAACATTTGGATACTCGGCGTATTGGCAGAAAAATGTGAATGTGTCAACAGGCTTTCCACGATAGTAGGATCTACGTCCAAACGATGTGTACCTACGACAATGAGATTTTCGTGCAGGGCGTCGCAGAACCTCTAAAATCCTTGCTAAAACAGTCGGCAAAGCTCGTATAATGAATCGGGAGACAAGTTCCGAGCGATTTATGAGAAGATAGGTTGTGTGTCTTAACAATCTATAATGCCGGGTATAATGGGAACCGGTACGATTTTAGCTTTGCTTCGTTGCTCCGGCCGAGACTTTATTATCGTCGCGATATAATCGCGTGGTTTACTGGTCGGGAAAGAAAACCCTCCGTGGCGGGACTGTTCTCGACGGAACGTGTACCTTGGTATCTCGCCGTTCTACAATAAGCACACCGCGAGATAGATACGAATATATTCAGGCCCGATTTGTCAATTCGTCGGGCGACATATCGCGAGCGGTACCGTTTCTTCGCGTGTCATGAATTGGTCCGGATATCCCTGTCGTTTTCAATTTTTAATCTACCATGACTGTCCGACGGAGGGGTCGGGAACGTTGGAACTGTGCTGATAAGCAGCCAGGCCGAAGGAGACTTAGGTATAAGCGCGATTCCGGGTCGTTTGAATAATTTCAAGACCGCGGGCAGACACTTGGCTCTAAGCGCCATCGTTTTCTTCGAAGATATCGGATTTTTGCTCGTTTGGAGTCCGGTCGATTCAACGTTTGCAGTGGCTGCTGGCAGACGTAGAAATTACACAATTATATTTTTATTTCATATTTTCATTCAGCGATGGCGCGACATTATTTTCATGAATCGTCTTCGAATCACTTTGATCCAATTTGATTTTCTTTCCGTTGTATCTGTTCGAGATATCTATAGGAATTACGATTGTACTGTTGATGCGTAAGAAAAATGAGTAAGTGAAACACAAAATAATAAAAATGTCAGCAGAGTTAACAAACACTGAGACTGAGGTATCAAAGAATTAACTCGTAGAAGTGACACATCATAGAGATACTGTACAAAACCATTGACAATTAAAGAAAAAATATACACACATTTTTATACAGTTAACAGTTGACTGTGTTTCTAGTTTAAAAAGTTAGAGGCGAACGGGGAGTGTCCTGTGACATTTCTGGCATCTATCGAGAAAGTGTGGAACTATTGGAACCAGGACGGTGGAGTGCTAGTGGCATACTATATGTACATTCAAATTACAGTAGATTAATATCATGTCAGAGATTTATATTTAACTGTGAATAGTCAAATACGTAACCAACGCGTGTCAAACTAAAATCCTGTACGCTTTTCAGGCCGATACAAATATAGAACGAAATAGTACTACAATAGCGACCATGAATATTTTCATTGCCACCATCATAGAAGCTGGTAGCCGTGCCAATACAATGTTGTCCTATCAGACTGCACACAATTAGATTGGCCCTAATTCATAATTCATAGTCAATTAGTGCCACTAACGAAACACTGCAAATATTTTTCTTCTCCAAAGAATAGCTAAACCAGATTCAAATCACAACGCACAATCGCTTGACACCACCGGTAACATTGTAACAATTTTTTTTCCCAAATCGCATGACGGCTCAGCTTAGCCGGTGTAAATTACACAACTCTCCTTATCTCCTCAAGATTACAAAAAACTCGATTTATTGTGGTTGTCGCGTACAAAACTTAAACCCGCTAGGAAACAATATTTTCAGGTAGCATTGCAATTTTATTATCCTGTGGAGCATACTACGCGATTGTAGAGCCCCAAGGTGTTAATACGCAACCGTTGCGGCGCTAATTACGAGCTGGCGAGTGCAACCAAGTGATCGATCGTAATTAGCGATCGCGAGGCTCCAGTCCGGAACAACTTAATCCCGACTTACATAGCCGGAACCGCGTTTCTCCGAGGAAGGAGAACGGCCAATTCGATCGCACCGCTCGTAAATACCTGCTCTGGATAAAAGCTCGGGCCAGGCCGGGCCTCGCCGGGTCCGTGTACGGTTCCTGTTGCATTGGCGGCGGGAATGCTTGAATATGACTCACGGTCGGCGTGTGTCCGGACAGTTACGCGAAAAGAAAGCGTTCCTCGACGGCCGGGCCGCGGGGACGAATAAACACCTTTGCGAACGCAACACTACTCGCCACATGTGCTAGAAAGCGGATATGTAGGTAGGTTGGTGCGTACGTCATCCGCGAGATCGCGATAAATCATTAATCGGGCGTGTTTATTGTGCATGCACGAGCAAATCACGAGCTGCCGGTGGATTTATGCCCTGGCTCGGTTCGATTCGGTTCGGCTCGGTTCGCGCGGTTTCGATTGCCAATCAATCTATCGTGACTCGTGGATCGTGAATCGGGCGCAACAGGCGTGCTCTACGATTCACCTTCCGAAGGCCCGAATGGGAGCACGCGGGCATCGAACAGATCGTCAAGTGGTTCTAGTTAATTCACCAGATCGTTTCGCAAACTCCTGTACTCCGGTTCTCCTTCTCTCTTCACCTTTCTTTCTCGCATTGTTCTTCTCTTGTGAACAGTTAAATTAGGACGTTGCTGATTAGAGTATTCACTTAACCAGTTAACTGTTTCGACCTCTTTGGAAAATGCGTATCTAAATTGCGTCGCACAAATTTCACGATGACGCGTATACTCGTCAAACAGAGAGTATGTGTAATATGAAATTAGGTTGTAATAAAATGACTTTTATTTTTATATTTCATTACTCAAATTTATCGCAAATTTGTCGCAACATTACAGTTCGATAATTATGTAAATGGATCCCTGACCAGATGATATAATATAAACAAAAATGTTCAGGGAAATATCTTAGCAGGTAGGTAGTCCACAACTCAATTTGAATGATCCTTACGACTCGAATCCTGTACACGAGCTATAAAAAACGCCGTCTCTTGAATACATGTAAAAAGATTTGATTGATTTTATTGTTTTTAACGTCGCATCAACTGCTAAGGTTATTAGCGACGTGGACCTACAGCTTATAAAGGTGGGCTTCGAACCACCTTGGGCAACGCAGTATAATATCACATAGAAACAAAAAAATAAAACGAAAGGATCCTCATCCTGTTTTTTATTACCAGGCGCGCCACTTATTGCATAGTCTAAAACAATATATAAATCCGTAATTGCTTCTGTGATAACTAATAAAAGACAACGACACATTTACGAAAAATAATTCATACTACATGCGGTTTTTTTTTATTAATTATTTATAAACTTCTATTTGTTCCTTTTATTTCGACGGGCCTCAAAATATTTCAAACATCTTGAAGTTCACGAATTTATTTTAGTTTTCACTAAAACAGCAATTTAAACTGCAATTTGTCATTACTTATTACTCTTGACGAATATACTCATCATAGCACAAAACTTTGCACTTTTTTCATGACGAGTATACTCGTCAAAAATAGTTAACTGGTTAAGTAAGGCTTCTCGTGTAACGGCAGTGAAAACAAGTGATTTTTAACACTTGGTTTACGGCTAGATAAAAGTGACTATTTTACATTACTTTATAAATACAACAGGAATGTGTCTGTCGAAAGTATTAGCTATTTTTCTAATATTGTACCCAAAGAAATAAATTTGTTGAATAACTCCTCATGGATGTATCTTTACAATCTCAATTATTGTACATTAAAAACATCAGAACGCGTGAAATTGATGCGTTCCGTAAACCCAGTGATGCCAGATCGGTTAAATCGAGGGGAATACAGTTTACCACCTCTCTGGTGACCAGAGTAATATGTGACACGTTGCGCGGCACGTCACGTGACTAGTCTACGTTCTTAGTGGGGGACGTTGGAGTGTGCTCAGGTAGTGGAATGGGATAGTGGAAGGGGAAAAGGAGGAGAGGGAAATCCAGCCAGTTTTGAGTGTATCTGGCATCACTGCGTAAACCTAGTGTTAAGAATTATTTGTTGAATATCGATTGTATATGGGACTAGACTTTCGTGGAATGTAAATAGATAAATAGTCTTGAAGTACGAGTGGTTTTTTATGGTACAATTCTTCTTATTATTCATTGTACATTATACAAAACTCTCCCCGAAACTGTGTTTTTTAATCTGGCGTGCACGACAACTAAAAAGCTAGCAAAGTAATCGACTTCGGACGAAGCTAATTCACTTCTTTACATATTTCTTTGGGGATTGGACCTAAAATGTATATTTGATTTTATATTTATAACATTTTTTTAACAATGTAAATTTAACTAATCTGCCGAGAGAAGTAAGCTTTTCTTGCGAACTCTAGATCTTTTCCAACTTTTCATATTTTTGTTTTAAAATAGGTTCAATCCCAGCACAAAGTGTGTAACTAAGAAAATGTGTCACTTATTTTAACCTGATAGTTTACTTTCAATAAATATCATAAGCATGATTTCTTGCATAAAATATTTACACTCAAATGTCTGTTATTTTGCAAAAAATTCTTAAAGAAGAGACCGCTAGGTCGACCAATTTTTAAAAATTTTTGGTTTCGGATAAAAATTGTGGACGATGCGACGGTTACCGTAAAACCTGTTTTTTCAAAAACGTCACACACGGAAATTGTTGGAAAATCTTTCCTGTTTCGAATTTTTCCATGAAAATTTCGCAATTTATAGTTAAAAGTTCATATTTTTGAATGTACATGAGTTTTAAAAAAATTTTTCTTTCACCCTAAAAAAATGATCGTAATGCAACAACCCCTTAAATGCTCTTCATTTATGCCGAGTGCTTCTGTGAGATTTTCATTGCCAGGTTTATGTATGGTGGTTGGGTTTCTAGTGCTAGGTGAATTTGTCCTGATTTAACCCTCGTGACAGTTCTCCGATAGACTAAGCCGGTCCGGGATGACCCAGGCTCCTTTCAGCTTCGCCCGTGTGCAAATGGTTTGATACAAAATTCCTAGCGTTCAGATAATTAATTTCTTAATCTTTAGAAGCTTATCTATGTTTTACATGTACCATTGCTTTACGCTTGAATCAAAACAAACCCAGCACTGTAAACGAGGGTTAACCCAATGTGTTTCTTTAATACTTGTTAGTAATTTCATTACAACAAAAGTGTCCAGTAGGATTTTCATATTCGTTCACTGATAACTTTGCATCAACTTCGTGTAATTTATTTTGAATTATTTTGAATCAATTACCTTTTGCGTGCAAATGAGTACTTGCCAGGCCCATTGTTTATGCACAGCTTACACAATACGTTTGATTATTACACAAAGTTCTATTCATTGTCAATTCCTACAAACTCGAAATGCTTCAACGTTCTAATGATGCTTGAAGTTCCAGCGCAGGCTAATGAATCCTTTACAGTCAAAGTTCAAGTATGTCCCAAGTTATTCCTTATAGACGCAAAGCCGAAAGTTATTCTATCCTCGTTCGAAGTTTCGGGACTGTAGTTTTAACGCAATCAGTTATCAAGGAGACTAGTAGCTGTTCTTTCGATAGAGTAACTTCGAGCGACATAGTTCTGCAGATGTGATGATCGTGGTTACGTTATAAACAAATTTCAATGTTCAGCCTTTTGCAGTAGTGTAATAAACATTGGTTGTAAGTTTCTTATTTCGCCATCGGATTAAGCGCTTTAAAGAACAGTGTTGTAAAGACGCCAGATTAATTTAAGAATGTTCTTACAATCAGTGTACAAAGTATTCGTACACCATTTAAAAACGAATAACTTTATTAAATATAGATCAAATGGCTTGAATTTTTTTGGAGATGTTAGAAGGGTTAATTTGCTAATTAATGTGTAAATAATTGTTCTAACAAGTTGCTATTGCGAATAAAAAACTAAAGGTCACCATTTTTTATTTTTTTGTCTGAGCCTATAATGAAAATTTAAAACATGCCTTTTGTATAACTGAGTAAGTTGTACACATTTATACAGTTTTATTGAAATTGATTAGCGTATTAAAAAATTGGTGTGTGCTTAGACCACATGGCTGAAGTGAAACTTCTTTCTTTAATTCTTTTTTCGAATTTTTATTAACACTTTATGACATTTAATTTTCTATGATTCTATTATTGAACTATTATTATCATTACCAGTTTTAGCTGGAACAATTATAATATTATTAATTGATCGAAACTTAAATAATTCATTTTTTGACCTTCAATAGGCTTAAAATTTGTTCATTAACTTCTGTCTTTTTAAATGTTAGAAGGATTACATTGCTATCGGTTCAAGTTGTGAAGAAAAATGTGTAGGTCATAATTTTTCACTTTTTTATCAGTGTCTATTGTTAATCTAAGCGAGTTACATACATGTACATGTAGGTACAAAGTTTCATCGAAATCGGGAGACACATAAAGAAGTCATTGGCATTGAAAGATGTCGAAATCTCTGAATTTCGGGCTCATATCGCATTTTCTCACAACGTTTTCTATTGTCAATTATTTGTTGCTCGTAGCAACCTTAATCGATTTCGTTGAAACATTATGTATGTATAAAATTTAGTTAAATCTACGAATGACATACTTTAAATTTTCATTGTAAACACGGATAAAAAAAGTTAAAAATCGTGACGTTCACTTTTTTCTTCACAACTTCGACCAATTGCAATTTTGAAAAAGTTTTTACACGTTATCTACTAATCTCATCCTTCCAAAATTCTGAAAAAACACTCAAATTATTTAGACCATTTTTATTAGGTTGTTGCATATGAAATGTCCGATTATAGAATGCAAATCTTACGAAACGTTTTGATCAAGAAATTACTATTACAGTCTACAGTTTTATTATATGAAACTTTGAGCTGTAAAGCTAATCCTTAATATTCCATGCCCAATTTTAATTTAAATGTTTAATTTTACTTTTAAATAAATTTTGTTTTGACATCAATCAACGCGACTGTCGTGTCTTCCTTGTATACGTATGAAAAAATAACATATTGACGACTACATTGTGCGAGGTTTGGTCAAAATGTGGTGATTAATTAACGTACTAGTCGTTGATGGTAAAAGAAACTACAAGATGGAGATAACGATCTTGGAAATTAAGAACTTGAATGACCAAAAAATTCCACTTTTACTGTAATACAATCAAGAAACTTGAAATTGACAGAATACATCGAATATAATGATGCTTACTTAGATCAATAAGTTCATTTTAAAAAAGAAGTTGCATTTGTTTCATTGTACTACTAAAAATCGGACATTTCATATGCAACAACCTAATAAAAAAGTTTTTCATTTTTAAGGGGTGGTCTCAAACTTGAAAATCAGCTGAACTAGTTTGCATTTCGTGACAGAACGTCAGATTCTTGGTTTCATTCCGATAGTGCGTAACATTATAGGCATTACTATAATTTGTTAATAATTTAAACTAGTTAATGTTCTTTTATAGTTGTACTCAATTTTAGACGGTAAAAATCACCTGATCAAAGGGTTCCTAACAATCTGTTCTCGTGTGATCAATTTTGAATTTCCGCAATAGTTGTTACGATGAATACAGGCGTTGTCCATGGAGGGTTAATAGTGGTGTTCGTTTAAAAGTTTGAACATGATAGCAAGCTTTTTGCGGGAAATGTGCTGCAATAGAATTAAGCCGAGGAGGCATGGCTGTCGCTAAGAGTCCAGTTTATGGGAGCTAATTTTATAGGAGAGGAAATTCTCGGCATTTTTTCCAGATCCTCTTGTACATCGTCGCGTTCATAAAGATGGCTTTGATGGGCGAGAGATAATTGTTATCGCGTGCCCTTTATCACGTCGAGGGAGAATGCAGGATAGCTTGGAAATCGCGACGGCTTGTTCGATGTTGTGGACAGAGCCTCGATATTGGACAGGTTGGCCTGATTTACATTGCGCAACCTGTGGAGCCCGATTAAAAGAGTTAGAACGGCGAGACCCATCGAAAATGCGGCTCGCGCCAAGGATAGTGGGACTCGGGGTCAGGACGGGCTTTGGGCTTTTATGACATAAGCATCCCTTTCACGTAAATTGTACAATATTACACGGGCAGGCCCGTGTATGCATTATCTCGCGTTACGATATTAGCCTGTATGCTAATGTCGGCCGTGAACTTAACGATTCGCCGCGATGCCATGTAACTGAGATACCCGGCAATTATGGTCAATCTAAAGCATCCATTTTTCTACCATCACCAGCTAAGTGTGCTACGAAACGAGGCGCATCTGCGTTTCTCTGTCTTCTTGCTCTAACAGCCTCGTAGAATTTTTATATCTGAATTAGAGGCAACCGGGAACCCGAGAGTCTCCGGTTGGGTCGGGTCAGGAAATTCTTATGGGATTAGCTTTGAACGGGTCGGTCAACTTCCAGATTCTCTGTGGGATTTAATTGGATTGCCTCCGCATTTTTTCTTTCGGATCAAATTGCATTCGATCGAATCTGGAATTTTTCATTGCACCGAAACCAGCTCGATTGTAGAAGTCTCGGGAGATCAATTTGAGACCAGACAAGTTAGGAATTTTTTGGAGTATCGTATCAAGTCTAGTTCAGCCAGGAATTCTTTGTGGCATTTAATTGCATCGTCTTCGGAATTATTTGCGCGACCAAATTGAATTCAGTCGTGTCTGGAATCTTTCGTTGCATCGAATCGAGTCCAAAAGAAAAAAAGAGTTTTTTGTAACATCAATTTGATTACAGTCAAGTTTTTTTTAGGGGATCGAAACAGGTCCAGTCCAGGAGAGAATTCTTTGTGGAATATATGTATACTTAAATTGTCTTTGGGATTTTTTGGAAAATCAAATTAGACTCGGTCCAATCTAGAATTTTTCATTGCATCGAGTCCAACCCAATTATGGAGTTCTCGTGAGATCAATTTGAGACCAGACAGGTTGGGAATTTTTTGTGATCAAGTTAAGTTGATTATGGAATATTTGATAGGAGTAGTGAGGATTTGAATTACAAAGGTTTCGTGAGATCAAGTTGGGTTTGATTGGATTGAGAATTTTCGATGACACGATTGTGTTCGATTGAATATGAAATTCTTCGTAGGATGAACGACGAGTTGAGACTTTTTTCGGTGATCGAAACAAGTTATTTCTCCCAGATAATCGCAAAATCATCACGCGAAACAAGGCTATCTGGATTTCGACCGGCTTATAAATCATTTCCATCGCAATCAAAAGGTTTACCTTTTTATTAGTTACCCTCCATTGAATCGAGATCGACCGAATCTCGAGACTCGACCCGTCGTTTTCAGAGCCGCTCGATCGACCTCGTTATCACCGTCCCAGTTGCTCCCAAGTTTATCTTCACGGTTTGCAACGCCATTTTCCCGTCAGTTGATCTCGGTCGCTCCGTAATCGTGGCGAAGACAGGATCGAGTTTCTAACACTGATTAACGGGGATTATTCGGTTACAAATGGCACGGTAGCCAGAGGACAAACGATGAAAGTTCGCTTGTCGGCTGGGATCAATAACGATCTGATGCGCATCGCGAGTCATTCTGCTCGAATTCGATGCGTTTCGTTGTCGTACGCGATCGTCTTGCGATTACAAGTTACTCGAGACAAAGTCATAGTTAAGTGTACCCTTCAAGGCTAAAGCACTTCAAAGATTTTTAAACCCCTTATACAGGATCACTTCAGCGCAATGTAGAGTGGACCTGTACGATTTCCGTACGCATTTTCAATAATTTAATTAAAAAATGTTTTCAACAAAAGTTAATGTTTTGTCCGCTCGCTACTAATTTTCATCTTTCCACTCGTACACACATGCACATTAACACTTCGCAATATTATTACTAGACTGGAGATTTAAAGTATTTATTACAAAAATGAATAGGAGGAACACGAAACAGTGAAAACATTGAAGGAATTTAGAACTGTTGTTACACTAGTTTCATCTTATTGAACCTATCAAGACACGAAATCAATTTCTCCTTTGCTGCAATTCGTTGCAATCGAGGTAGCAAATTTTTATTTTGCATAAAAATGCGCAGTCTAATTATTATTACTATGTAAAAGGTGTGACATTTGGAACATTTCTGTGGTGTTCCCCCTCCTCCGATGCTCTAAGCAAGTGCATGCGTTGCTCACTGATTAATTCAACATTGAATTTTTTGAGGATGTTTGAAGGATTAGTTTCCAAGATAATGTGTAAAAAAGTTTTTTAAAATCGCTGTTGCTTGGAGTTGTTAGGAAAATATTAAAGGTCACGATTTTTAACTTTCTCATCCGTGCCTACAATGAAAATCTAAAATATGCCTTTCGTAGATTTAAGTAAGTTATATACATACGCATAGTTTCAATGAAATCGATTATGGTTGGTACCAGCCATAAATGTATAAAAATGGCAAAAATGTGAGAAAATGCGATTTAATCCTGAAATTCAAATATTTTTAAATCTTTCAATGTCTAAGGTTTTTTTCTGAACCACCTGATCTCGATGAAACCTTGTGCATGTATAGTATAACGTACTCACTGTAAAGTTCTGTAAAGTACTCGCTTAAATATACCCAAGGCGTGTTTTAAATTTTTGTTATAGGCATAGATGAGGAAATTAAAAATCATGAGCATTACTTTTTGCTTCACAACACCAGCGGTAATATTCAAAAGTTAATTTTACACATGATCTAGCAAAGTAATCCATCTAACATCTAAAAAAAAACTCAAGTCGTTTGGATCAATTTGAAAAAAATTAGTCGTCTTTAAACCCGAAAAATCTTTAAAACTCCTTCAATCTTTATATTCATAACTTTCAGATAACTGAAATAGTTCGTGTTGTTCCTAGGTTTCGTCATTATTAGACTCCGGATTTTATGCTTTTATGCGACAAATGCGTAGGTGAAACAGTGGAAAGATTGGAAGACCTTAAAGGTATTAATATGTTATTTTTACGATATTAAAATTATTAGTCAAAGATATAAATTTCTATTCAGTTCCTGTGCCTTGAAATTAATGCACCATCTTTTTCTTTTGCATAAAGATTTAGAGTCTAGTCATTATTAAAATGTAGATTTCTATGCAAAATAAGAGTTACTTGTATTAATTACAAGATACGGAAGCTGCTAATCATTTTAATGGGTCGAAAATACAACGGTACAACAGTATTTCTAAATTAGAAATTAGTATTTAAATTTTGTTACTGTTTCAGACTTGATCTACTGATTATTATTATAAATACATAGAATCTGCAGTTTAATGAGTGCAAACTTTGATAAAGCTGGAATGGAAAAGTTATCTCCACTGATTAAACCGGCATAAACTTTCTCGGCTACCCGTTATTAACCTCTGAATTTTATGCACTCGTTTGAAATTGGGTCTTATATGATACTTATCAAAAGTTAGTACTATTCTCATTTTATTCAGAGCAGTGTGGTCTGTTTTCCGAGAGGGGACGCCTGAAATCATAATTAAACTGCGGACACTGTGCAAAATATAAATAAATATTGTTATATTATTTTCGGCTTGGAAAATTACTATTTTACATAATAACCCACTATCAAGACGTAATAGTTGTCCACTAGGGGTCTGCGAGAACCCGAAAATGTATGGATCTCGATGGTCAAGACGGATCGGGAAGACATCGAGACGAGACGGGTCGGGTTCTCGAAAATTTCGGGATTCTCGAATGTCTCGGGATTCTCGAAAATTTTAGGGTGTTCAGTACTCGATTACTGTTATGAGACTCGTTTTCGGAAACGCCTCAAATATCGGAAATCTCATACCGCGATTGATTTCGAACCGAGTCTCGCAACGGTAATCGAGTACTGAACGCCCTAAAATTTTCGAGAATCCCAAAACTTTCGAGAATCTCGACATAATCGAGAATCTCGACAAAATCGGGAATCCCGTAATTTTCGAGAATCTCAACATAATCGAGAATCCCCTAATTTTCTAATAATTATGATCTCGAAAAAAATTCTCGTCTCGTCCCCCCTCGACATTTTCGGGTTCTCGCATACCACTATTGTCTACCATACTCCTGTGTTATAATGAACACATCTCATGTGCTCAGCCACCTTTTTTCGAAAAACAGACAGTAATTTCTATTGGATTCGAGCTTCTACAGACTTTATCTTAACCCTTAGCGGACAGGAATTATTTTTAGCATACTTCTGAATTGGCCGAATCGATTTTCTTTATAATAATAAAATTGTGTACTGAAGAGGTAAATATATGTATTAAACGAAGAAAAACGTGTTGTGTTCAGTAAAAATTTGGTTAATATTTTTTGCGAGTAATTTTTATCAACACATGTTCTTGGAATGAATACTAGAAACAGCCGAAGGGTATTGCTAGAAGATATTTTAGTAGGGTGTGATATGTCTTATGCTTTATAAGAAATTAAATGGGGCTTCTGATGTAACGGTAGTGAAAACAAGTGATTTTTAAGAATTTGTTTAGAATAAGTATTGGATATCTGAAACTAGGCCGTTTTCGGGTGTAAACAGAAAGTCGTGAAGTACAAGCTTTTTTTTAGTTCAATTGTTCTTATTACCTATTTTTATTATCTAATACAAAATGTGAGAAATTTTCTTAAAGTTAGATACTTTCTGCTGGGATTGAACCTATTTTGAAAGCCGACTTTCCGACCGATTAGTTACGTTTATATTTTTCAAAAAAATATTATAAATAAAAACTCAAATATAAATTTTAAATCCAATTCCTAAAGAAATATGTACCGTTCGTCCATCAGGAGATGGCAGTGATTTTCGACAGTGGGGTGCAGGGGGACCGCGAGACCCCCACTCTAGACGCCAGGCTGCGAACCCCACTCTTACGTTTACGTTCTGGCGGGAGCGCTCGACATAGACGCTCAACGTCACCACATCTCTCTGTTCCAGTCACACTAATATGCGCGATTCCATCTTCGTCGCCCGATTCGGCCAATAGCGGTAGACGTGTAGCGCGTGGAAGGGAGATCACGTGGTACCTACAAGTTTCTCACTGCCATCTCCTGATGGACGGACGGTAAAGAAATGAATGAGTCTCGTCCAAAATAGATTACTTCATGATAGAATTAACGCAGTGTATATTCACAATAACTCAAATGTATTTTACGGAACATGAAGACATTGGAGAGAAATAATAAAAGACAATAACGATATAACAACCAAACATACATTACAACGTTCATCGCGCTGCACACATCGATCATACGTCCTACATTACATACGTCATTGCTTACATTGAATACACACTTCAACCAATACTTCACTAATTTTTTAGTTATCGTGCACGCCAGTATCAAAAACATAGTATCGAGAAACTTGCGTATTACGCAAGAAATAATAAGAAGAACTAAAAAACATACTTCTACTTCAAGACTACCTGTTCACATCTCAAAATGGCCTAGTCTTATATGTCCAATAGTTATTCTGAAAAAATTCTTCTGTTCTCAAAAAATTCACTTGTTCTCGCTGCCGTTACACGAGAAGCCCCCCTTGAAGCAATTTGACACATTGATCGTCGTCGTTACATTAATACTGATTTCTATGGTTTCCGCGGGGAACAGAATGTCTGCCGACCATTCCGGTCGACGAGCACTTATCGAATCCGACGTATAATTCTCTAACTAGATCGCACCGAGATTATCAAGCACCGGTCTAAAGTATGATTAGGCGCGCGAGCATACGCGGAAAAACGTCGCCACCTCGGAGATACAGCCGGGATAAGAGAACGAGGCTGGCCGAGTTCGTTATTACTCGATTATTGGCTGTTGCTCGGTTAATCCCTCACCGGTAACCCTGCAGCTTGAACTTACCGCTTACGTGGCTGGTATTACACGGCAATAACAAGTGACCTCCATCCCGTAACCCCACTTAAGTCACCGCGGAAAGTAGCAACCAGCAGAGAAACCACCGAAAAATATAGGGGAAAAAGTAAAGCTTGAACTGAACGTACACCTAGCGCTATGGGCTTCGTAAGAAACCTGTGCGCGTGTTGATGACCTGTTTACCGAAGTTGATAACGGCTGCCGCACTACAGGGTGGCTTGAATGTTCCTAGGATGTGCTGCATACGGACATTTTACTGTGCCTAATGTTTTTCGAATTTTTTCTGGGATAACGATTCCAGATTTTTTAGTGCCGTCTCCTGCAATTTATTACTTGACACTCGGACTTTATTTAATATGTTTCTTTCGCAGAAAATTGTAATATTGTTTTAAGATAGATGACGTTATAGTTGTTGAATTTTTTTGGAAGCACATTTTGAATTTCCAATGGGATATCAAATGGTTAGAGCCACAATATGAAACATTAGCGATACTAGATGGGCGTTTGTCATTTTCAAACATAAATACAAATGTTATAAACTGACGGTTTCAATGTAAAATCGTCGATGTACGCAAGTGACGGGGAAAATTCTGTAATGAATTTTGAATATAGTGCTCGTCAGATTTGTGGATAACCACTACGAGTCGAATGTTAAAATTTCATCTATGAACTATTTTTCTTTGTAAATACAAATTACGCTTAGACCGTGGTTGGTTGTGAAAATAGAAATTGTCATGACCCAATTCACAGAAACTAGAATCAACTAACATTAAGTTTATAACTATTGAAAATTTGATCAAGATCCGAACAAAATACAAATTGCACTATAGATAGTTCTGCACCATAGTTCTTCAGGTGAAGTGCACACACACTCACATACACACAGCGATTCGAATCTTCCTGTGAAAGTCTCGAAATTAGCCGCTTAAGACAAGAAAGTTCTTTCAACTGATAGACTCTGTTTACAGAATAGTAGAACACGATAAAAAGCATTGTTGCCGGCAGTTACCGTGTAGCTGTCGCTTCCCAGATACAGGGCGTTGCAAAAGAAAAGGTCCAATGTGACATGGATCCGTAAGTCTGTCGTTACTTAAGTAAATTCACGCTGAGTCACCGCATTTCTTCATCGTAGGTCGTTCGAATAGTCTTCCATCGATATTTGTATAAACATACACCCATACACCATTTTGATGCTAGTGTTTCGACCGCCACCGACTGGTTTTACCAATTGCATTGCATGCGTTGTACGTTCTTTGCGAATCTTGACATGTTTTTCTTCTAGTAGCTAGTCACACCTCGAAATCTGCTTCACGTCACTTGTATCAAAAGTATCGGCCGCTATAATTTTCTTCTTAATTCTCAGCTTGAAGATTACGCCTGTAAGCTATACTGATCTTAATCAATTTTTTTTTACAGGAGAGTCCTAACATACAGAATGTTTTACTCAATTGTTTCAGGCTATAACTTCGTTACAGGCACAGTTGCAGAAAAACATCAAAGGAAAAGGATGAATGGTTTGAAGTGCACTACATTCGTAGAACCTTATTTTTTTCAAAGTGAAATTGTACATGTGCAATCAACAATTGCATCAGTTTTTTTTTTTAAATGGCGATACATACTGCTTTACATAGATAGATTCCTCTCGTCATTCTACGTAAAAAAAGTATTGGAGTAGAATGGCAAAAAAGTTATAAGTTATCGAGATGTTTCTAAAAAATATCGGTATCGAAGGAGATGCTCAAATGTCTCTGCGTTGTATCGAATACATTTCAGACAACACTTTTGAAGTGAAACTTCTTTTTGGGCGCGTTAGGCGTAAGACCTCGACGCGGTAGGCGTAAAACCAATGTGGCGATGAAACGATGAAACGATGAAACAATGAAATGATTTAGTAAAACCTCGACGCGGTAGGCGTAAAATCTCGACGCCGTAGTAGTAAAACCGATGTGGCGATGTAACGATGAAACGAAATTCTGTTGAAGTGAAACTTCATTAAGCGCGTTAGGCGTAAGACCTCGGCGCGGTAGGCGTAAAACCGATGTGGCGATGAAACGATGAAACGATGAAATGATTTAGTAAAATCTCGGCGCGGTAAGCGTAAAATCTTGACGCGGTAGCAGTAAAACCGATATGGCGATGAAACGATGAAACGAAATTCTATTGAGGTGAAACTTCATTAAGCGCGTTGGGCGTAAGACCTCGACACGGTAGGCGTAAAACCGATCTGGCGATGAAACGATGAAACCATGAAACGAAATTCTATTCTATTAGCATATACGATTGAGATAGATTATGATAAAATAATAAAGATTATTAATAAAGATTATGATAAAATTCCGATGATACTAAGTGGAGATTTCAACGTGAACTTCGCATCGGAACAATCAAAATTATTAATAGAATTTTTTAGAAGTAAATTAAGATTAGAAATGGTAAATAATTCTAATGAAGCGACAACAAGATCAGGAACAACTCTCGATGCAGTATTTGCAAGACATTTAGACAAAATTGAATCAAGAATATTTATATCATATTTTAGTTATCACAAGCCAATTGTTTCAATAATAGAATCATAGAAAATTAAATGTCATAAAGTGTTAATAAAAATTCGAAAAAAAATTAAAGGAAGAAGTTTCACTTCAGCCATGTAGTCTAAGCACATACCAATATTTTTCAATACAGACATTTTTTAGGTATATCTCGGTAACTATTGATCTTTTTGCCATTCTACCTCTAAACTTTTCTTACGTAGAATGACGAGAAGTATGTATCTATGTAAAAAGGGTATGCATTTACATTCACAAGAATAACGCAATTGTTAAAAAAATAAGGTCTTATGGATGTAGTATTCTTCAAACCATTCATCCTTTTCGTTTGATTTTTTTCTGTAAAGAAGTTATAGCGTGAAACACCCTGTATGATACGTAGATCCATCTACAGTCTGTCCCACAAGAGCCTGTCAGCGATATTTCTGTAAATATTCATATGTGCGTAAGATCTTTATATAAAAAGAACTATAAAAACGCCATTATCGATCATAGTTTGGCAGTATTTTGGTGTGCTGTCTACTAATTTTTTCGCACGAAACAAGTAGTGACCTCTATACTTTTCGAATACGGTCTATTAACATTCTGGATTTTAACATACAGTTTTCTTTATACTTCTACTTCGTAATGGAGCAAAATTTTTTTATAGAATTTATACGTTTTCTTTGCAATTCGGACATACGCGGCTTCGATGATGCAAGCCATTATTCTTTTACAAAATCCACTTGCTTCCAGTTTTATTAATCCAGTGTCAAAGCGTATTAATATTTCAGATATACTTTCGTTTCATATTACATTTTCTCCGAACACATTATTTTTTGCCAAGATATCGGCAACACGTTTTTGCGGGACAGTCCGTAGATCACGATTTGTAAAATATTTTAGACATTGAATGTTCCGATTACTTTTCACCGACAGATCTGCTACACGGAAATGATTGGATACTCGTTTTTGTGTGGATGGAGGCGTGACCTTGAGCTGAAAATTGTTCTTACGGAAACTATAGTTACTTCAAGATCCGTTGGATCCCTTCTGCTTTTTTCTTTCCGACAATTTTGTCCTCTGAATTGTTTTCTTCTTTTTTTCTCTTGAACAACGCAATATTGCTACGTATCAGAATTTTGTGCACAAATTTTATACGATATTGATAATTCATTGATAAAATGTCTCTCAGGATTATCAAGGTCAGCAAGTTGTTCGAAAACTTTGGTTACTTCTTAAACTATTTTCCTACAATCGCTTGAAATGTTTCGCGTGAGGAATCAGATTGATAGTCGGTCGAATTAAAAGTTTCCTGCAACTGTTTCGGTCGGTTGTTGAACGCGAACAAAGGAAGGACGGATAGGAAAAGTGAGGTTCCTCGAAGGTAAGCCAATTAGAAATTTCACGACAAGTAGCTGGGATAATATTCATCATCAGTTGTTCATTAGCGCAAGCTTCGACTGAATCGCAACAGCTTTGCCTACACATTCTTCATATTTTTTCTACTTCCAAGGCAGATTTCAATACTTTTTTCCTTATTATCTTATTGAACCTTATACGAACTAGTTAGTCCGATATTACATCTAACGAAAATACAATTTTCTGATAACCGGCTCTTTCTTGACATTCGCGTGTCGCTAAAGAAAGTGAAACAAGAAAATCTAAAGAGAAACAAAGCGTTCCAGCAGAGAGAAAGCTGACGAACAGGCCCGTTACAATATGGTGGCCGTCGGTGTGTGAGAGGGTGGAAGAACGCGTGTTCGATCAAGATAGGAAACGAAGACAAGAAAAAAACAACGGGACCATTCCTTAATTAATTCGGTATATCAGGCACCGTTAATTCTGTATTGCCAAGAGACAAACCTTCCCAACAAGAGCGCACGAAGTTTTCCCACAATTCAGTGGAAATTTTCAACCGTAGCGACGTGATGCAACAAAGTGGATGCAACAAAGTGCTTTAAAACGATGGCAGGGCTACAACGAAGTATGTTTCAATTCAAAACTGCATAGGTCCTGGAAAATGAGGTAGATTATAATAATTACAAGACTGAGGATCTTTATGGAAAATAAAAATTGTCTGCATCAATTACAAGATATAGTAACCATATAGATCTTCTTCTTTAACAATCTTAACACGCTGAAGACAATACATTGGCACTCTTAAATATTTTTAATGTTGCTACTCTGTTTTAAATTGAACCAAGTCGTTTTTGTCATAAATGCCTAAAATGCACAGTTTAATAATTACACATAGTTGAAAGTATATACAGAGTGAGTCAGTAAGGACTACTATCTGAAATGACTCGACACCTATTGGTTGTACAGTAAATCCTCTATAAACGCATAAAAGCTGTAGCAGATAAACGCAGAAAATATATCCCCTCCACTTTAGTATTCCGATCTCGGCTCTGGTATATCGCTGTGAACCACTACTAATGCCACACGGAGAGTCGCAGTCGTCGGCACAATCCAAATACCCGTGCGTCATGACAATGTAACACCAATATTTAATTTTTTTTATTATTACTTATTTTTTTTATGAAACTTTCATCGATATATTCGTGGCATTTTTCTGACTAAAAAAAGACCAAACACGATATGATTTCAACTGTGTAAATACTGTTGTAGTATTTAATGGTTTAAATGACGATGAACGTTTCGGGAGCAAGGAAGGATAGCGTATGGCAGTGGTGGGCACGGGAGGAGCCCCTCAAACACCTGCTTCTCCCACCAACCTCTCTTTCATGCAGCGCGCACAACACTGATGTCTCGTGTCTTCGTTGCCCCATTGTACCGCGCTTGTTGGAAGGGGATAGAGGGCTCTACGGTGTGGACGGTTTTGCATCAATTGAGGCAAAACCGGCGTATCACTGGCGTATGGGAAAGAAAGAGACGCGGAGAGTCGCAGTCGCCGGTCCAGTTCAAAGGCCCGTGCGTGGTCTCGCTTTACACGCGCTGTCCTTCTCTACTTTCGGCTCGGCCTTAGAAACTCAAAAAAATAGCTACCCGTCACAGATTTACGCATAACTATCCCCCGAGGCTTATGCGTTTATAGAGGAGTTACTGTATATATATATTTTTTTAATAACATATTGAAAATCTATGACCTCGCCAATTTGAAGTTCGTTAGGATTAGGTCAGGGTTAGTTTTGAGTTAGGTTTGGGCTAATTCTGGATTAGATCTGGACCGTTAGATCAGCTGGACTATACATACAGAAATCCATGTGAAATGCGGAACATTGTGAGCGTCTGCGTTAGGCGAAGCCTCCCCCCCCCCCTTCCAACCCAACCTACCCACCAACCAACTTGGATTATACCCTCTCTTTGAGATCTTGTATATGATTATGTACATTTTAATTACCGTTCAGTGACAGCTTGTAAGAGAATAAAGTGTACTTGTAATCTAAATTTAACGAAAGTTTTTTACAATTATCTCCAAAACCAAGACCGAGCGACGGGTACATGTTTAGGAAAAAGTTGTTCGGAATGTTGACATTGACAATATATGTGAAAATGAACGTCATCGGAGCTGGGTCCCCTTTTCTATATATTTACCTAATTTAATATTAATTATTATTATTTATTAATTAAAATTTAGATTCGAGAGTTTAGTAAGACCTCGGTTAAGAAAATCTAGTTAAGGGGTCAATGATCCTAATCGAATGGTTCAAATAAAATTTTTGAATTTTCCACGGTCAGGCGGAAGTTTTAAAAGGCTGTGCGAGTAGATTACACCCGAGGAGAGCAGAACAGTTGTCCCGTGGTGTACGCGTAGAAAGAGAAAATAAAAATCGCTCGAGTTAGCTGGCGTATCCACCTAGTTTCCACGCCCTTTAATTACCTCCGGCTCGTCGCCGGCTAGTTACCAGCGGGGAGGTAAAGTTGTTATTACGCCCGTAAAGAGGCTATCGTCGTTGGCTACGCCTGCCTCCCTGGGCCCGTCATCATTCTCCGCTCCGAGCGATACGGAAAGGTCGCCGCTCGAGTGGTAATTGTCCAGTCTCCGCGGTTCGAGATCCTTTGTTCGAGACACTCGACGCCTTTGTCCACCTCTAACGACCCTGGACCCCGTCATCGGGCATATCCTGTGGGTCTGCGTGTCCGGACGGTCACCGTGCTCAACCGAAGGACCGATCGTCTCCGTTCGAAACGATCGAGATGATCTTCGGCTCGACGACTAGCTTCTTCTTATTTCTACATTCTACAGATGTTTGATGCTGCCGTAGTTGATGAAGAAACGTCTGTGATTCAATTGTCGTGCATTCTCGGGACACTTGTGTAACGAAAAGTACGGAAAGGCAGCCGAATTAGAAGGGGGGGAGGGTGGGGCTAGATTAGATTCCACTGTATTAGGTCGTTGCATATGAAATGTCCGATTTCAGAATGCAAATGCTATGGAGTGTTTCAATTAAGAAATACTATTATAATCTGCAGGTTCATTATATGTATATCATTTGAAGGTGCAAAGCTCAACTTTTAAGTCCTTCAAGAACGGTCGATGTGATCAACGGGTATTCTTTTTATATGAGCAGAAAAATAAACATATTGACGACATTACGTAATGATTGGTCAGAATGTGGTAGCAAATGGAATTCAGTTATAGGAACATCTCAAAAGTAGTGATGATAGTCTCATAAATAGAGACCGTGAACGACCAAGAAATTAAATTTTTACCGTAGTATGATCGAAAATCTTGTCATTCGTGAATTAATCAATAAGTTTTATTTAGAGGAAAGTTATATTTCAATCAATAACCTAATATTAGGTTGTAAATAGGCAGAGGATCTTTATGTAAAATGAAAATTTTCTACCTAAATTGCAACAAACTGGAGTGAAAAACAAATTGATTTTCTTTCGAAATATGTTTAAGAGGTTGAAAAGAATACAACAGTATTTTCAAATTTTTCTAATGCTATTACTATTTTAAAGTACACCTACTTATTTTTGTCATAAATGCATGAAACCCGCTGTGTAATTGTTACATATAAAATGTCCAATTCATGGGATTAATTTCAAATGAACACAATATTTTTAGTAACAAATATTTTTAATCAAAATAGCAACCACTGGATTCTACACATTTCTTTCAACAATTTTCCAGTTTCTTAGTTCCGTTTTTATAAAAATTCGGCATTCTGATGTCAATAAATTCCTTAAAAAGTGTCTTCGACGTTTTCTTGATTTTTGAAGGATTTTTTGATGAGGAAATGGCGTAATTGTTTCAAAACAATGAAAATCCGTCGGTGACAGATTCGGTCAATAAGGAAAATGAGATAAAGTTTCATAATTTAGATCATTCAGCTTTTTTACCGTTATCCGTGGCACATGTGATCGAGCATTGTCATGGTACCGGTAGTTTTTCTTGCAATTTTTGACGCATTTTTTCAATTTCGATGTAGTTCTACTCGGCTGTAACTGTCTCACCCGAACCGTTTTACATTTTACAAGAACGGCGCAGTGAAGAAAATACAGTACCTACAAGGACTATGGAGATAAAGGATGGTAGCGAGCGTGTTAATGGCGATCGGACAGACACTGCATCCATTCGTGGGCGTTCTAGAGCCGTTTCGGTGTCGATGCTCACCGAAAACGATTTAGAAACGCGGTTGAATCACACAAAGAGATCCCCGAAGTGCGTTGACCGTCCTTTTGGAGTCCAGACCCGTGCCCTTGGGATTCCTTTCACGAATACTTGCGCCGCCTTCCCGGCCAAGCATAAAGCGAGATAAAGCTCCATAAACCGGGTATAAAAGATTTTCGCGGCTGCAAGTAGACGATCAAGGAATAGGCGTCCTTAATTGCGCGCACCTCGCGTCACGGGGTCGTTTCAAGGACATGATGTGTAGCCCGCGAAAGAACTTCGAACCCCGAAGATACCTACGGCGAGCTCACTTCGACCTGTACCCACCTTCTCTTCGTAATCGAAAGAGACGATCGAGGAATTCTGGTTTCCGAACCTCTAGAAAAGGTGGCCGTTTTTATTTTCATCCCGCAGCGTCTCGAAACCAGTGAATCTCTAATTGGTATTCGTTGTCGTGCTGGCATTCGTTTCATATGTTCATAATCGAACTCTGGATGTTTATGCAAATTCTCGATAGCGGGTAGCAATTTATCAAACCAAAATGTGGATACGATATACCTTAAAAATTAAGTTATTTGTTACATGTCCTATTAAGATATGCTATACGCTAACTCTGCAAAGTGTCTCAGGTTTAAACCGCCAAACATTGTCAGTGTATTCTATTAACGCTTTATTTAAATGTTACAAACGAAAATATAGAGTTCGTAGGAAAGAAGCGATATTTAACACTAGGATTACTGAGCATTAAAAGTGGCTAGTTTATATTACTTTATAAGAATAACGAGAATATGCATATAGAAATTTTTAGAAATTCTTTTTGTAATGCATACCTAAAGAAATAAATAAATTATTATTATTAATTAGCTACATGTAGTTTCCGGTCATTATATATCTGCAGTCAATAAATTCATACTACTTTCGGTTTAATACTAATTATCACTACTGACCACTACTATTGATACTAATTTTAATACAAAATTCGTAGATGCAGCTAATATTCAATTTCAAAATGGCCACCGTCTTTAATAATAAAAGATTGACAGCGTTTCAAAATGGAATTTATTATCATAAAAAGTTCATTTGTATTTTGCTTTATCTCAGTGAATGAATCGTTAATTCTTTGTATCAGTTCATTACGCGAAATTTATACTTGGTTTATAAACTTTCTCCTTTAATGTTCTTCACACATAAAAGTCCAGTGGCGTATGGCTTCATATTTTTGTTTATAACTTTTTAATAAAGCGCTAAACAATCTATGTCTATATAACATTTTTTGTTGTTTCGAGTCATAAAATGCAGACAAAATTTGGCACTTTAAACTTGGGACACTCTGTAGATTAATTTTATAACTCTAGAGATAAGTAAATTATCCCGACATTCTCTTTTCAAAATAATATTTTTATTATGTTACGAAACGATTTTTAAATACCAATCATGAAGACAATTGTGAAGAGTATATTCTCTATATACTTTTTGTTGTCTCCATTCCTTTTTGTAATGAATTCGAATTTAATTCTTTAGGCAGTAGAAAGAGTAGCTAACATGTTTGTCGAAAAACAATTGAGAAATACGTTGACTAAATACGTATCGAATATTGCAAAATGAATCGCGCTCAGACCTGGGTAAAATTTTGGAGAAAAAATATTTCAAACACTATCTTAAGCAGTTGTTCTACAATTCAATTAAAATAGTATTTCAAATAAACAGTAAAATTTCTGCGAATATAATATTTTCATTTTGATAATCTAAAACATGAAATAGAATATTTTTATTGTGGTAATCTAGAACATAAACTAAAATATTTGAATTTTACGTTAAATAATATTTAAAATATTTTTCGACAATGACAATAAATGGAGGAAACGGGCAATATTAAAATACAAGAAACCATAATAATTTTCGACCTCGATTTTCTCGAAAAAGAGGCGCCAAATGAAAAAAAATGTATTCCATATTTTCGATATATTTTTAGAACTACGGCCTTAAATAAAATTCTCACAATTTTGAGAATCCCGCAAATAGAATACTATTTTAAAAACTTTTAAAAGTGCAAGTATGATTTAAAATAAAATAGACTATTTACAATTTACTATTTGAAATAGTAATTTTACCTAACTCTGATGGTGTTCCTTGGAAGAGCTTCATAAAGCGCGATTTAAATTCGAAATGCGTGCAGAAAACTCGATGGAGTAGGATTTGAAGATCGATCGAACGAATCTTTCGCCGTCACCTTGCAATTGGTTAATTATTTAGTGCTTCTCGATTACCCTCGATATCGAACGATTTCTGCAGCAAGTCACGCGTTACGTCCATTCACAGCTGCGCGCACAGGTCTCGGGTTTCGCTCGATTCTTTTCTCCCTACCTTATTTCCCCCAAAAAATGCGTCCGTGATGTCTGCCTCCTAGACGTGGCATCCACCGACGTCTGCTTCCTAGACGTGGCATGCAAATTCCCCGTCTTATATCTCCACCGACAGACTCTGTGTATGAATCATGCCGTGTTCCTCAACGCCCAGGCGTCTCCAGTTGCAAACAGGAAATAACATCCGACATCCATGCTCGGATCCGTACAAACTGCAAGGATTTTTCCGCCATTTACGGGCCACGCTATGACTGGAATAAGAATGTTTACGGAAATTTACTGTCTGATACGCTGATTCGCGAAATTCAATTTTACACTCCGCTTCCTTCGATTCAGACTTCGGTGCGCGTCGACGGATTCTGGATGCATTTACTTGTCTTTTATGTTTGTTTCTTCATGTTTTCTAATATTATTTTTTTCCATACTTTATCATTACATTTTGTTGTACATTATTATTACATTTTATTGCTTTCTAATATTATTTTTATCCATACTTTATCATTACATCTTTTTGTATATTATTACTTTGTTCATTAATACTAGACTGCGGATCTTTATACAAAATAAAAAATATTTGCGTTGATTGCTAGTCACAGGAGCCAAATAAGAAATGTTTTCTTCTTTTAATTATCTTAGTAAACTGAAACCACTACACCGATATCCTGAAATCTTCTTAATCTGACCACCGATTTGAATTGTGCATACCATTATGTGAATCATCTATTATATGAGGCAAAATTGCCCATCACTGATGTGAATAATACCGAAACCGAATTTGCGGAATAATACCATTTTACAGAATGGGGATATAGTACAGTATAACCCACACAAAATTATGAGCTGAGATTGTAAGGAGTGGGGAGGAGCGAGCAACGAATCCTGAATATAAAATTTCAATGGCAGGTCTTTATTAAGTTTTGCATTCAATTATGCCTATACAAGCGTATAGATAAGTTAATTGACATAATCTATCATTTTACAGGGTGCGGTACTACCCTGTTATAACATGTACATGGTGTGTAAAAATTATATGTCACGACTACCATAGCGGACTCTATACCCCTGGATCGGTGGAGATCTGTTAAAAAAGTGGTTCGCAAATTTGTACTTGACCTTTTTTTTCAAGGTCAACATTTTTTTGTATTGCATCGTATAGTACTCGTCACAAGGAACAAAAGTCTCAAAGACACCATGGGTCTCAAGTCAACCATTCTCTTGAAAAACGAGTTTAAAGTTTCATAAACCGTTTTATTCCATGTATCTACAGGGCGTCCTAAGTTGCAATAAATGAGGAGGGGGTAATTCTAAATGAGAAAATAAGTTTAAAGTATAAAATAATTTTTTTTCGTTTAACGCCTCGTTTTCGAGAAATTAGAGTTTGAAAATTGGGCGATTGCGCTTGATATTCGCTTGATTTTCAAACTCTAATTTCTCAAAAACGAGGTGTCAAATAAAAAATAATTATTCTATATTTTATACTTGTTTTCTCATGTAGAAACATCCTCTCCACATCTATACCATCTTGGGACACCCTGTAGACATGTGGAATAAAATTGTTTACTAAACTTTAAAGTCGTTTTTTAAAAGAATGGTTGATTTGAGACCCATTGTGTCTTTGAGACTTTTGTTCCTTGCGACTAGTACTATACGATGCAATACAAAAAAATGTTGACCTTGAAAAAAAAGGTCAAGGACAAATTTGCGGACCATTTTTTTAACAGATCTCCACCGATCCAGAGGTATAGAGTCCGCTATGGTAGTCGTGACATATAATTTTTATACACCCTGTACAAGCGGACACGAGGTAATTCCTTATGAAAGAGGCAGAAAAAAGTATAGAATAAAATTTTTATCATACGAAACTTGGTTTTCGAGAAAATCGAGTTTGAAAATGCAGTGAATACGTCTGCTATTAGCTAGGAATTGTTTGACGCGTCAGATCAAGACCAACCAATTCAACTTTCTGCATATACTAAAGCGAGCGAACCCTACGGATCTTTAACTAAAAATGTTGTTTCGTCGCACCCTCTATATAATGTAATCCGAAGTATTTAATTTCAACTGAGTCAGAGTTGATAATTAACTAAAATTATTTATATATGGATTATACGTATACATAATGAGAAATTGTATGTAACGGGTGAACTCAAAAACATCTTTTTTGACAGTTTTTCAATAATATTTGAGAAACTAATAAAGACCCGCCATTGAAATTTTATATTCAAGGTTTTCTCCCCTCTCGTCGCCATCCCCAAAATCTCAGTCCATACATTTGTGTCGGTCATACCGCACTGTAGCCCAAAATGAAAACATAAGATTCAGTCGAATTTAATGGGGATTAAAGGGTGGGGGGAAGATGGAAGTACTTACCTCAGTTTCTCCGTGTGCATCGATAAAACGCATTGTTGTCAATTTGCATACATTTCCACAGTCTGTTTATTTCACTGCGGAATCTTTTCTAAACCATTCGCATCTAAACAACGGAGATACGGATGACGTTAAATGAACCACCCGGTAGAGAATCGCGGAATAACAGACCTCCGTGCGTATCGTTGCAGTCGAAATTCAAGGTTTACGCTTGAAGAGCTCACCACCTCATGCTAGGAGCGGCTCGTCTTCGCAGTGCGCGTAAATTCGTCTGTATTCGATCTACCGTGCAGCACAAATATGTTTAGAACAATAAAACATAGGTAGGCTGGGTAGTAAATCAAAAAGATCGTTCGCGGATCAGTCGCAAGCCGGTCACGCGATTCCGCCAGAGGAAGGTAACGACTAGTACAATGAGAAAGATTTCATGGCCCGGAAGTCGCGTTCGCAGCCTGCAACGAGTCATAATAAGTTGCGTCGAACGAAATGAAATGTTCGGCTGAACTTCCGTTAAGCGGACAACAAATGTCTATCTTTTCTGAATGAAATATTACACAATATCACCAAAAGAATATAAAACTTCAAGTTCTGATGCGCGGAATTCATTCGTTCAAAAGTTATACACGACTAAAGCCGCTCGATTTCAAACGCGTTTGACAGGTTATAACGCTGCCATATTGGTTTTCGGACATAGGAGCGGGTATGATGTACTTACCGGATTTGCTATATGGCGGCACATTCACGTAGGAATGATTTTTTAAAAGTCGTGAGTGATTTGCGATAATGTTCGGGATTTGGGGGCAGAGGCCCGACCACATATACCCACTCCTATGTCCGAAAAGCAATCTGACAGCTTTATAGCCTGTCAAACGCGCTTGAAATCGAGCAACTTTAGTCGTGTATAACTTTTGAACGAGTGAACTCAGCGCAGTGGAATTTCGATTCTGCGCATCAGAACTTAGAGTTTTGTCATTTTTTGGTGACATTGTGTAATATTTTATTCAGAAAAGTTAAACATTTTTTGTCCACTGAGCGAAGGTTTAACCAAACGTACCAGCAAAATCAAATCACCGATAGTAGATTCCGCGTCAAAGAATCCCGTCCCGATCTTTCGCGAGAGTCCAGCATCGTTTGTTCTTCCAGGGTGTAGAAACCAGAGGCGACCATCTCGAACAGTTTCTCCGACTCATGATCAAAAGTGAAATCAAAATTGCAATAATCCCGGCTGTAAAACAAAGCGTCGCGTCGCTCCGTTCGTTCGCGAGAGTGGCGTTCCTCCGCTGTATAGCTCGAAGAAGTGATTGAAGACGTCTGGAACAGATCGTCGATCTCTCTCGAAGATCAAAAGTGAAATCAAAAAAGTCGCGACAGTAACATTGAGAACCGGCTGGAGGGATCCTCGTAGAACGCGCGACCCGCGAGATCAAAAATAGGCCGGGACATTTTTGTGGAAGAGAATCGACGGGTCAAGTTATTTTTCTATGATATCAATTTGCGTTCGAAAATATCCGCGTGAAGTGGGCAGCAGCGTGTCGTCTCGTGGGACGATCGAGGCTAGGGAGAGGCTAAAAGGAGACTAGAGATAGAGATTAGAGGTCGTAGAAGGAGCGAGGGCGGTTGCCACCGATGGAAGAGCTAGCGTTCGCATGCGACGTGATCGAGCAGGCCGAGGATAAGTCAGCGAAATAAGTAACGGTAGGATAGTACGGCGGACACGTGCTCTGGGAATCGGGAGGATCTGGATTTGTTTGGTCTCTTGGTGGAGCGTGATGGATGCCCTCGAATTGCAAGCGGCCCTGGTCAAGCTGGACCCGGCTACCACGGTCACTCCGATAGGCTCGAACGTGAAGATAGTACCCCCTCATCATCGCATCGCGTTCGCGGTCGATATCGATGAGAGCAATCTGACCCTGGAGAACGCGACACTGAACGACGAGACGTCGACGAACAGTTCGAGCAACTCGAGAAAGTTGCACAACAAGTGCTCGGCGAACCTGAGCATGCCTGCCCATCAGAATCATCAGAACGCGCAGCAGATAGGGGTGGCCAAGAGCAACATGGCGGAGGTCAGGTGACGCCAGCCTTGCTTCGATCTCATCTTTTATCACACTTATCCACCGCACAGAAGCAGCAAGCATCACGCTAAACATCATTCTAAGGAGAAGAGACATAGGTCACATGTGGTGAGTTAGAGGATCCGGGGACGGAGGCGTATGTGTATAGACTGATTCATGTAACTCGGTTCGCTGAAACTGAAAAAAAACGTTTTTAGTCGAAGCAGCATGACCTGGATTAGATTATATCGTCTCTTGACACGATTCGACTTGTCCGGTTGCTTTTAAGCGCATCTTCCTATATTGGCTTGCTTGAATATTGTCCTCAAATATATGTGAAGAATTAACACTTTCGATGTTCATGTCTAGTATACTCCACATGAAAAGATGGCATTTTTTGTTTTCTAGTGACGGAAAGGAAGCACACTAATAATGCTAGCTTCAAAATAATTAAGCAAGAAGTGCACGATTTTAAAATGAAACAAAACAGTCATTAGGTTAAAATTCAATTTGCATGATGTGATGCTCGTAAATAAATTCTCTTTCTGTTCGTATGTATTTGGCTTTTTAGGGCATCGTACTTTTTACCGTTGCGTTGTTTTTATACTGAATATACTATCTCGTCTGCTTTTCAGTTCATTCAAGCTGCAAAATTCGATAAACCTTTTTAATGGAACGGCCTGCAAGTTATCGTGAAAATTTTCTTTGAATTCTCATGGAACAAATTGTTGAGTTTTCAGGTTGACCAAGATACATGAATCGTAGGTAAACTGTTCGTTTTGCAAAATAATTTTTCTACCATGTTCGATTAGCGCTTCAGTTGTAAGTAGCCTTTTTTTGTGTGTATCGAGTAGAACGAGTATGTGCTACGTAAGTGTATTGCATGAATCATTGTTTGCAACAAAAGATCCCACAGATGTGTAATAATCAGTCGTAAAATATTAAATACACGCCGCACATTTTATGCTTTATACATCAGCATAGATTTCAGTCTATCTTCATAACTAAATATTAATTTTATTTGAGCTAATAAAACATTTTAATCTACCATTAAAGTGACAGAGTCTATCATATATTTTCCTACTTTCCACCATCTAATAAAACTCAGAATTTCTTCTATTTTCAAAATCAAATGTTAATTAGATTTGAAATATTAGAATACAACGCTTTTGCATATCTTTCACTGAAAGTAGCTTATTATTCGTATCAAATTTTCAGATCTGAAATTTTCCACATGAACTGTAGTTTTCTTTATGCAGCCTTCCTTATTTCAAACCAGTCTATCGTGCAAATAGAGAATTAGGTGTACAAACACTTACGCACACGTGTAATTATTAGACTGCGGATTTTTATACATTTATTGTATTTGTGAATTTATCAAGTATAAGGGAACTTGTACACTCACAAGAATTAACATTACATTCTCCAAGTTCCATAAAACATGCTATAAGAATCAGAATTTGTGTAAAAATCCACAGTCTAGTAATTACATTATTCACGCATTATTTACGAGGCATTAGTTTACACAATTAAACGCACAGTCGATCTTTCTCGTTTAAAAGTATGTTAAACATATTAGGTTGTTGTATATGAAATGTACGATTTTAGAATGCAACTGTTATAAAGCGTTTTGAACAAGATATACTATTACAATCTTCAAGTTTAATATACAGGGTGTCCCGCATACCGCGGACCAGAAATTCAGCACGCAAAAATGGGCCGTAAAGGAAAAATAAAATTTTTTAGTGTATGCAGAAAGTAGAATTGGTAGGTCATGATAAAACGCGTCAGCCGATTAATATTTAATGGTACGCGTGCTTGCTGAATTTTGAAACTCGATTAACTCGAAAAACAAAGCGTCAGACGAACAAATTTTATTCTTTCTTTTCGACTCACTTTTCCGTGTAGAATTACTTCCCAATCGATTGTCCACGGTATGCGGGACACCCTGTATATCATTTTAAAGTACAAAGCTGATGTTCAGTTTTTGTTGACAGATCTAATTTTACTTTAAAATCAATTTTACTTCAACGTCAATCAATTCGATTGTCATGCATACTTTATATGAGTGAAAAAACAACACATTGACGACAGAGTATTATATGATGATTGGTCAAAATGTCGTGATTAATCAACACCCTATTCGACGATGGTAAAAACAAAACTACGAAGAACTACGAAGAACGTGAACGGCCAAAAAGTTCAGTAGTTACCGTAATACAGTCAAGAAACTTTTAATTCAATGACATAATATGTTGCTTACAATGGTGTCTGTTTTGGTGTTGTTTGTTAAAACTCGGATATTTCATATGTAACAACCTAATACGAAATGTTTCAGAAGGAACGTCGTAATTTTTCAACAAAAAATTGCGTTGCCGTATTTTTTGCTGTCATTACAATTACCGATGCCAATTTACCATTCTTTCTACACGTTCTAAGAGTATGTGTGGACTTCAACCAACCCCTGCGACTAAATCATCGTATAATGGGTCGCGATCTGGCTTATATTCTATGCAGCTCGGACACTGCTACCGCAGCCACATACAATTTGATGCACAAAGAGGCGAGCACGTTCCATGACGGAACGCGCCAGACCGCTGCACTTTGTCACCGAGCGCATTTGCACTAGCGGCTCCACTTCAAACGTACACACACCTCCGAGTCGAGACGAGTCGGGCCGTGTCGAGTCGAGTCGAGTCAAGCCGAGTCGGGCCGTGTAGGGTCGGGCCGGGCCGGGCTTGCACTTGCTGCAGCGCAATGCATAATGGACCTATCGCGAGCCACTTTCCTTACCCCAACGTCAGACTATCGTGCGCGGACATTAATGGACGCGTTTCCGGAACGGTGCTAGCCTACAGAATAAATTAGGCGAAATAGAATGTCCCTGCATCGCGACCTGAATCTCTCAACCTTTTCAAAGGACGTATATTTACGCGCGCGATAAACGGTCGATCTGCTCCCAAGACACCTCGTAATTTGTATAAAACACTCTCCGGACAAGATGTCGCGGAATCACGTGACATCGGTGACGAATTGGTCACACGGACACCGAGATCAATTTAATTAATTCGTAAGTCGCAAGTGTGTTATTAGTAGACTACGGGTTTTATGCACTTATGATAAAAACGACTACGTGAGACGTACAACAGTAGTAAAACCAACAGAATTGGCTCCCGTGCACTATAATCAATTTAGACAATTTTTAATTTGCATAAAGATCCCCAGACTAATTATTAGGTTGTTGCATATGATATTACCGATTTATAACAGTAATGTTTAGCAAACACAATTTTTGGCTAAATAAAACCTATTGAGCATAGCACTCACCATTGTAATCAACAAACACTGTCAAGGAATTGCAAATTTCTTGATTGTGGTATGGTTGAAATTGAATTTTGTTGTGCATTCATTTATCACCGTATTTTCACTAAATATCGTATATTGCACGATAATTACAGTGGTTGAGATTGAAATAGACTTTATTTAAAAGTAAAATTAAATATCTAGATAAAAAATGAAGATAGGGCCTTAAAGATAAATTTTCTACCTTAGAATTATGTGTAATAAACTTGTAGACTGTAATAGACTATAATAGTTTTAATCTTGATCAAAACGTTTCATAAAATTTACATTCTGAAAGCGGACATTTCATATGCAACATCCTAATAGTTGTTTTATTAGCATTGGTGCTTCGCGCCAGTGACTACTTTTGTTGAAATACGTTCCTGTATTTTAATAGGATATTAAACATTTGTGTTTACCTGTGGAATAATATTTAAGTTTATTAACGGATCATTGTAAGGTAACGAATTGACTCATGTGTAGAAGTGTTTGAGTATAACGCTGAGTAAACCAAGTATTTCATCTGTCATTGATGTTACTTAATAGCATTGATACTCGGTTTTCACTAATCACTGCCATACACGCTAATGTTGTCAACTCAATTCACCTCTCAGAGGTTAAGCTTTTGATAATTGCAACAGACGTCCTTTGAGGTTAAGTTTTTGATAATTGCAGCAGTGCATCAACGGTGCAATTGAATTCAGTCGGCCGGTATTCTCGCATAAAAGCGCAGCAATTATCGTTGGAGAATGCAGGCACTAATGCAAATTTTGGTCTCATTGTTCTGCACCATCGAATCTCACGTTTCCATTAAATTTGTTCGCTCGCAATAAATATCTGTAGTTCAATGTTGCGAGATTAACATTGCAGGTGTCGTTAAATAATACAAGGACATTTCGTGAACTAGGAAACGCAAGTTCACCTTCCGATTCAATTTAAGCTTCGCTCAGCTGCCAAGATGGCGACGTCTCATTATATTTTCCAATTCCGAGGCTGATTATATTGTAGAAATTTGTACGCAAATAACTGTTTAACCTCGAACACAATCTCGAAATCTCTCGATAAACATTTTAATAACCGCGGCGCAGAGTCAGCGCTGTTCAAGATTATTGAAATCGATTAATTTCTGTAAAATACCGATAATCTTCGTCGGGAACCTCGATGTCCGCAGTGCGTGGTCAGCATTCTTCAGTACAGACACAATATCCGGAATTGTAATAACTTTCGTGTCTCTGTTGTAACACTGCTCAATGAGATATCGATTCCCTTCGCCCGAATGCTAATAATTTCCGTTTATCGGGTAATACGCTTCAACAACATACCTTTCATTTCAAATCCTCTTTTACCCCGAGACTTTTTAATACATCGCTGGCATTCATCCGCAACTTCTAATCATTTTGTTCAATTGTTGCTGCCGCTATTGTACAGTGCCTCACAATACGCTGAAGAAACTCATAAATCTTTCAACTACACAATGTTGGTACAGACATTTTTGGATTTCGATATTTCCAAGTATTAATCCGCGAATACTGGAAACTCGCGGTCTATGAGAAGTTAAAACAAAAATTCCGTGAAAGATGTTGTGTCGCGAAATTCTTGACACCGAATTAATCGGGGATAATTCCCCATAATTCATGCCTCATAATTCACGCATCGAATTAACCTTACGCGAAGAGTTAGGATGAGTGGACTGTATAAAGGTTTAAAAAAACTGTGTGGATCGGTGGATTAATGCGTATATGTCGAAGTGTACTGTATGATCGGACAGAGTGAAATCATGCTGTGTATGTATAAAGATGTCTCGCTTATATACAAAAACTATTCTGTGGGAGGATTCGCAATTAGCCAATTGGCTTTAAGTAGAGTTTGGGCAATGCCCTTTTCGATTTACGAGTCGCCGCCCACTACCCGGCTTGTGGGGGTAGACGATGGCCCGCTACGGACGGGCCCCAAGCAGTGTTGCCAAATCAACCCAAAACTAGGTTGATTTTCCTCTCCTCCTTTTCCCCTTCCACTATTCCATTCCACTCCTGCGCACACTCCAACGTCCCCCACTAAGACTGTAGACTGGTCACGTGACGTGCCGCGCAACGTGTTACATATTACTCTGGCCATCAGAGAGGTGGTAAACTGTATTCCCCTCGATTTAAACGATCTGGCGACAGTGGCCCCAAGCTGCTGGCAGCCTGGAGCAGTGATGGGAACTTCGTGGGCGCTGGGCGAAAATACTACCACCACTCTGACGTACCGTCTACCCCTACTTTGCTTCTATCGCGCACGCGCTACACGCAAGCGTACCTCTACTCTGTCCGTGTAGAGTAGAGGTACGCTTGTGTGTAGCGCGTAGGGGAAGTCGGTACGTCGGAGTGGTGGTAGTATTTTCGCCCAGCGCCCACGGAGTTCCCATCACTGGCCTGGAGTGCGTTATGATTAGGTTTATGACTACGGTAGCTAGAGTCATGGAGGTGCACGTGCTTGCCAAGTGTGCGCAGCTTATAAAACACCTTCCAGGGTCCTAGCCTGAAATAAATGTGTTTTTCGCTGTAATAAAATAACTATTCACTAATGTTCCAGAGCGAACGAAAGAAATTGTAGTTTTATTTTACATGGAAAAAAATAATAGGTGGTTGAAGAAGTGGAAACGATCTACAAATTAAAACTAACGAAGTAGCTCGCTGAAAGTAGCGTTTTTCTCCACAATTATTCTTTTGTTTTCTATAGAAACCGACTTATACCACGGCCGTATTAGTGAATTTATTCTGTACACTCATCCCAGGTGATGTTTGCAACAAACTGAATATACATCATCGTGGAATAATATGTTCCTTCAACCGATGTGACCTCGACATCACTTTATAATTTATTAAATGGAATTGAATGTCATCGTCACGTGGCTGACACGTAATTGTAAGGCAGAGCATTAAGGGCGGCTTCTCGTATAACTGCAGCGAAAACAAGTGATTTTTAAGAATTTTTTTGCAGAAGTACAAATGTTTTTTTTTTAGTTCACTTCTTATTATTTATTGTATAATACGCATGTTTTTGAAACTGGCGTACACGGCAACTAAAAAACTAGTAAAGTAATCAACTTCGGGCGAAGCTGGATTTATTTCTTTACAGATTTCTTTAGGGATTGAACCTAAAATTTACATTTGATTTTTTATTTATAATATTCTTTTGAGCAATATACATTTAACTAATCAGCCGAGAAAAGTAAACTTTTCTTGCGAAGCCTTGAATTTCTCCAACTTTTCATATTTTTTTTTTCAAAATAGGTTCAACCCCAACATAAGGTATCTAACTTTGAGAAAATTCCTCACTTTTTGTTTTATGATCACTGTGATAGACGCCACATTGCACGCCAAATATTGTAAATAATCTCGAAGACATATGATTTAAAAAAAAACAACCTGACATATCTCCTTTAGTGTTTCGAGTGGGGAGTCAAATGACACTACTAGTTTTCTAATTCGTGGGCGTTTTCAAGGTTATTTCAAGGTCATTTTGTCTTTTTCATCATAAACCCATATTTTTTATTTTGGAATCATATTCTACGTAAAAAAATGCACAACTTTTGTTTGAAACATTTTTTTGTAAGTTTGTAAGAACTTTATTATGTATAGAACTTTATTCATGAGTCTTTTATTAAACGAATTACTAAGTGTCTAGAAGTTAAGGGTAAAAATTTTGAGCATTTATTATGATGTTCTTAAATGAAATAAAAAATCTTCCAGAAGAAAGTAACGTCATTTTAATAGAAAAACAAAATGTTTCAAACAAAAGTTGTGCATTCTTTTACGTAGAATATGATTCCGAAATTAAATATATGGGTTTATGATAAAAAAAAGACAAAATGACCTTGAAATAACCTTGAAAACAATAAAGGACATGCGTCAGTTTGTTTGTTTTAAATCACATGTCTTCGAGATTTTTTACAATCTCAACTTAAATGGGACACCCTGCATATTATACAATAGATATTAAGTAGAATTGAATTTAAAAATAAATTCTTCTTTAGTCATTCTAAAAAAATTCTTAAATATTACTTATTTTCCTTTTGTTGCACGAGAAGCCACCCTTCGAACTTCTCTCTTTCTCTCGCCATTCTCTGCAGCCTCTATTAACCCGCGTGACAGGGTTGATCAACCGAGCTGTATCTTGAAGATCGTCAGATCACCGTGCAGTAAGAAGAAACGGCGCGGCGCGGCGGACGGACGGCTATAACGCGAAACGCGTATGAATTGTTGCGAGGCGAGCCGACTCGCGTGAAATCGAAACCCAGTTTTGTTAGATCGCAAATATTGTTGCATTCACTTTTGACAGGAACACCGTTAAACCTTCGCTGCGGCGGCAGCGGCTTAGACGGCCAGACGTGATTCATATATGCCGGACATTGAAGCCTAGATGTAACGTTATACTCTCATTCCGGGTGTGTGCGTCTCGCACTCGCATAAACCATAAACGAACGCGACCTGCTACCACGCTTTTCCTACTTTGCTCAAACATTTACGCCTCTCTATCGCAGGAAATGATTTTACCTGGGGAATGTAGAGCAAATGAAGAAATTGGCAAAGAAATTGCACCGTTAACGCAAAAGACCAGGCACAGCTGTAAGCTGCTTTTCAAGGAATGCTTTCGATATGTTGCACAGTGCGTCAGAAAGTCCGTTTCCTGGACAAAATTACATACCTTCAAAAATATAAGTGCTATAAAAGAATGTTTCAAACAAAAGTTGTAGGGTATAGAGAAGAGTATATCACGGTTGTATTTGTTTGATATTGTAGTGACCTGGAGAAGCTTCGTGAAGGTTACCTTCAAAAATTTCATACACAAATCGTAACGTCAAGACATTTTCAAAACACTACAAAGACATTATTTTTGCTTAAGCCGTTTCCGAGATATAGCCGTTCAAAGTTGTGTCGATTATAGTGGGTTCGAAAAAGACGAAAATTAATAAAAAAAATTAATGAACAAAGTGAAACGTATCATTCAAGTTAAATAAACCTTGAACTAGTCAAAGAACTATAAAGTGCTTCTCATTTGGTCGGATAGAAAACCATTTCTCAAAAATTTCTTAATTTGATTTTTCTGGATGTCTAGAAAGAAAAAAGTACAAATACGGGGACAGCTTGAAACAACACATTTGTTTAGGAATCTGTAAAGAATAGTCCTACAAACATTTTCCAACAAGAATTTCAAGACATATTTTACCTTTTTTAAGAAAAGTTTAGTTAAAGAAAAAAAATAATTTCCGATTTCACGGATCTAATAAATGGGTCATTTTGAATCAATAAAATAGAAAATATAATAATTATAAAAAATTATATTCCTTGAATTCAAGGATCTATCGCAAATTGATCAATATTTCACTTTAAAATTTCAATATATCACTTTTTATTTCGTGGCGTGTCAATGACGTCCAATCAACTCAATTGAAAGCAGCGCCATCTAGATGGACGCAAACACATGGCGAAGTATAGAGGATCACGGGGTGAAGAGTACGAGGGGTACAGTACACCGGTCGAACGATAGCGGCGCTGGCATCCAAATCTACTGTTCAATTCGGGACAAAAAGCTGTGTAGCTTATGGCAATACCGTATCCATAATATATACAGTGACTATCAGTGACTAGGACCGTCACGAGGAGCGAAACGGTGCGGTCGGGTGGAGTGCGGATAACGTTTCAGAATCACCTCCGATCGAGCAACTTCTGTTCATGCCTGTGCTATACAGAGATATTAGTGTACAATCAAAATCTGGAACCACGAGTAGCTCAAGGATGGCAAATGAGTTGCACTGCTAGAATCTCGACGTGCATACAGGGTTGTTGGATCGATATCGTGGACACTCATACTCGGTCGTTGTCAACCCCCTGTGTTTTCTGACCACACACATACCCTTAGCCCTCTGTTGTACGTACATGCCAATGCGCGTGTGAGCGAATTTCTAATAACGTACGCGGATACGCGCCTTTATCTCCATCTTTGTCCTCGCTGGAATGCAGATCAGTCTTCTCGTGGCTCTGTATCGGCCACAGGGACGCGTGTGAGAATTTCTAATCACGCTTGCAAACATGCAGACGCGCACATGTGTGTGTGTGTGTGTACGCCACAGCCGTTCCTTCTTCCCTTTGCTCGTGCACTGTTTGCCGGATAAGGTCCAGCAGGTCCGCAACGGCTCTATACCTAGCCGAATGGTAATTAGGACAGATACGCCCTGCCGGGGCGCTGAATGCGACTTTCTGCAGGAAGATTTGGAGCTGGAGATCCTGTTTGCGGCGTTCTGTTGAGTCGAGCACAAAGGCCAACACGAATCTGGATATTTGGTTAAAATTGGACCCAAAGCTGGATAAAATACTATTTCAAATGGTCCATTTTATTTGAAATCGTACCTGCACTTTTGAAAATAAAATATTTTATTTGTTAGAAAAAGTTTTTAAAATTGTACCTAAAATAGTATTTTATTTGAGGGATTCTCAACATGGTGAGAATTTTATTTAAGTCGGTGATTCTGAAAATAAATCGAAAATATGGAATAAACTTTTTTCATTTGACGTCTCGTTTTCGAGAAAATCTGGTTCGAATATATTATAGTTTCTTGTATTTTAATATTACCCGTCCCCTCAATCTATTTTCGTCGTTAAGAAATATTTTACATTATGTTTTAGATTATCAAAATAAAAATATTTTACTGTTTATTTAAAGTACTATTTTATTTAAACTGTAAAACAACTATTTTCAATAGTATATTAAATATTTTTTCTCCAATATTTTACCCAGCTCTGATCGGAACGTGGGTACGATGATGCTCTGCTAATATTGTCGGGTATCAAACAATAGAATCTCAGTACTTTCCGACACTCGACTCGTTTTGGGTATTAATTAAAAATTTGGATACTGTATAACGAAAGTTCAATGACCTTAAATATATTCCAATAATTACGTTAACAGTACGTTTCAGTCTTATGATTCCGAACCGGATTCACGCATTATCCAGTGCTCACGGATAGACCGTTTGTCCTCTGTTCTTCATTTCCCACGAACAAGCCATTACGCTTTTCAAGCCACCCTCGCCGCGTGCCTACTTTTTTTCTGTCAGTGTCATTTCGCTGGTGTTATGATCTATCTTCGCAATATGGGCACGCAAATACGATCGCGTGTATGTATAACCGCATAAATTTGAAGGGATGCGCGCGATTATATTACACTCATTCAGATGCGTAGAGCATGGCCACGTGTGGAGTGATATACGCCTTATGCTATCAACAATGGGATTCATCCACAGCTTGATATTATACAGTATTGATCCGTTCTACTTGACCGACAATGTCTTCCTCGACAAGGTTAACATCGACACTATTCCTCCAATGTGTGCATACATACAAGGTGGAAATTATAAACCGTTACAGACGAATATGTCTAAAAATATTGATTATACGCAAAAATGTTTCAGATAAATGTTGTTCAGTACCGAGGGAGACATCATGTCGTGGGACTTTTATTTTCCCGGTGGACACTCCAAGGTGAGGTGAAGGTCGACTTCATTTTGTTAAATGGAATGATATGCGTGGTGTCGAATTGGTCACCTCGAATTAGGGAACTTGGATCCGACAGGATTTACGAAGAAGGTGCAGAGACCAACTCCGGAGAACAAACTCGTTTATTCGGTTAAGATCTAAACTAGACTCGGCTATACTTAGTGAGTGTCGGTAGTTCGGTAGTCAAGAAAGTTCAAGAGAGTTTTGATTTTGTAGAGTCGCGTAAGATTTTAGGAAAGCACGGATGTAGGTGTGGTCTTGGAAAATTGCATATGATTGGTTGTAGGGTGTGTCGGAAAAAGTGGTGGAGATGGCGAAAAGTTAGAGAGGGAATGTAGAAAAGTTGAGGTGGAGTAGGAGTAGACTACGCAGGATGACAAAGGCTATAGTTATTGTCTTTCGTAGCGAAGCACGGTACAGGGCCTTCAACACATCTGGCTATCAACTGTACTTTCGTCGGGGTTTACTGTTTTATGGTTGGTACAGCTAAGAAATTTACCTGGCCTCGGTCGCGCGTTTGTCCTTGAGCACGGAGGGTTTTGCGACGAAACAATATGTTTTTTTATCCACCGTGAAATAGTGCGTTTTAAGATCAGTTCAATTACCTATGACTCAAAGTCATTCAAGGTCAAACTTGCAGGGAAATGCAGAAAAGGTGTGATCGTTTTATTTGTACTTCAGTTTAGTATGTGTTCAAAATGATTATCTCTTAATTCAATGCACTTAACAATTCTTTGTTTAAATGATTCTCTAACTTTACTCAACATTTCAACATTTATCTCAGCACAAGCTCCGCATATTCCGATTCTCTTGTTTTCACGCGTCGTAAGCTTAATGGACATTACGCAGTTTTTAAGCACAGAACCTGAACGGAGAAAACGCTGTTCTAGTCTTTTAAATGCTATATGCGATTTTGATGGTCGATCTGGGTAGCGTTGAGCATACATATTAGCAGCCATTCTGTAATTTTTCCTGCATTCCCCTAGTACCATAAACAAATCAAAACAATTTAGATACATTTCCATTTGCACCACTTATTTAAATAGTATCGTTCAGCGAAGGATACCTGAGCACGAATAGTAATGAAACTAAACTGACTATTTTGCAGAAGAGCACAGTAATACTTTGATGTTGTAGACTTTGATGTTGTCTTGAGTAATGCTGATATTGAACACATGTTATTGTTTTGATGTGAAAGTTCGAAAGTGCGAACTGAAGTATAAATAAAACGATGATACCTTTTCTGCATTTCCCTATAAGTTTGACCTTGAATGACCTTGAGTCATAGGTAATTGAATTCATCTTAAAACGCACTATTTGATGGTGGAAAAAAAAACATATCATTCCAATTAAAAAAAGAAAGTTGACCTTCTACTCACCTTGGAGTGTCCACCGCGAAAAATAAAAGTTCCCACATGATGCCCCCCTCGGTACTGAACTACTTTCATCTGAAACATTTTTGCATACAATCAATATTTTCGGAGATATTCGTCTGTAACGCTTTATAATTTCCACCCTGTATATGCTTTCATTGACATTCTGTTTTCATCGACATCAATTTTTATCGACATTCTGTTCTCACCGACATATACGTCTTCATTAATACTAGGGTGAGCCATAACTGTTTTGACGTTTCTTTTGCGCAAATCCAGCACTTTTTGTATTTGCCTAGCCGTTTCGATCGTTTTGAAGTTTTGTTTCAAGTAATGCCGCAAAAAGCTAGCGACTTGAACTCTCTGAATTGGATAACCGAGATTCTACCTTGGCGTGCATTAAACAAATAAACATGATCCAAATTGTGTTACGTTCGGTGTCATTTCGATCAAAGAAGTATCACGAATATATTGGCAAAAGTTTCATAAAAGAAATCATTAAACACATAGAAACGTTGTCACTGGAGTCGTATTGTCTGATCGACACGCCGATGTTGATGTTTCGTTTACTCGACCTTGATAGCTATTTCAAGAACCGAAATTGATATCGTAACTGTCTTCAACCCCTGGTTTCATCGTGTCAATTTCACGGTTGTTGTCGAATTTTGCTGGTGCGGTAGTCGACACGCTAAAATTCACTTAACCGATTCATTATTGCGGATCCGGTAGTAAAACGACCCCTGCTAAGTCCAGCGACCCTTATATTTCGGCCGTGGACACCCTTCGCGTTGAAAGAGGGCCATAGTCTGTCTGGGTCAGTTTTTCAATTAGGGCTTGAACCACGACTTAACGAGGCTGATAAAAAAGAAGCAAAAAAGACGAGGAACTCCGAGGGGGCATTACGTGCACGTGCCTGCGCGGCAGAATAAGATTTAAAAGCGGATCCGGGAAGAATGTGTGTCCACTTCAGGGCTTCTGTTCCGACCAGCGCACCGCGGTGTAATGTAGACGTGTGCGCAACACTGGCGCGGTGTGTATGGTCGAGTTCGGATCAATCGACTTAGAGTCGATCCGAGGTTTTGCCCAGGAAATTGGGTGAAGGGATTAAGGGAGATATTGCGGCTCGATGCCACCGCCGCGCCGCGCCGCCGGGGATTATCGGCTATGAGTGCGCGTCGTGCTGCTAGAGACGTATTTATAGCACCGATGCGCCCTGTAAAAATTGTTTATGCTGATCCTGATTGATTCCTATTGGTGAGGAATCTGTGATTGCTGTGGGGATCTATAATTCTCAACACAATGTAAATATACACTATATTGAAGTTGAAAATTTGACTTTATTTCTAACGTTAAATTCCTCGGAAATATAATAAAAACAAAAATGTTCTGTAATTGCATGTTACAATTTTTCGGCCGAGTGGAGCGATCGAGATTCTCGGCCCCTCGAGAGACACACCCCGCAATGGGGGAGTGGGTATTATTTTCGCTCCAAGCCCAATGTGCCATGTCGCACTATTCGCGGGATTACTGTTCAGTTAAAATTTGTTATATGTTATCATTACCACAACTTTCTACGCACGAGAATGCATGAAGGACACTGTCCGCAGGTTCCAGTGGAAAAAATCGATACAACAGATCAATGCCAAGCGAATCAATGGATCAGCCGTGGTGGAAACTGCGATACTTCACCCTGTGAACAAGATTGCCAGTTATTCGCATATTGTAAATATCTATGTCCGGTTTTTGCAACGGTCAGGATGTGCGTGCTGGTAAATTCGTCGACGGATCCGTCTCACGCGAGCCAAGCCGTCTGCTCGTGAATCATGCCAACCATAATTTCCCCGGTAATCTCGTTAAACATCCCTCGGACTGAAGTGACTTGATTTTTTTCGAGGTTGAAATCTCAGTACAGGATTTGCTCAACGGCTCTTAAATTTTGTTGTATAACTAATTCCAACAATTATCTTATTAGTATGTGTACACCAAAAGTCGACATACTCTATCCAATCCAATCAAAGTTTTTCGGAATAGTTTGAGTTGAATGCGGAATACAATGCAGAGAGTCTCTCGATACTTTGATTGGATGGTTCTCCGAGTAACAAACGGCAGCTCATTCTATAATATCCCGAGTCCGGTACAGAATGATGACATGCGTCGCTCGTGTGCGCTTCAGGAGTAGAAAAAGCGGCGAGGGGAGGCCTTGACCGCGAAAGCACCGCTTCCAGGGTTATATTTATTCGGAGTGAACATGGCCAACCTTCGAGGAGAAATTGGTATTAATAGATACCTGTTTGTAGACTTCGATTAATATGTATCAGTTTTCTCTCTTCCTTGCTCTTCCTCATGATCCTCCAAGTTACCTCGTCGGAACCACCCGACACACGAGGATCGACTATCCAACCCTTATTGAGGTTGTCTATAATGAATGTTAATTATATCGTAACCGCGCACAAACACGCGAACACGATGAACGACATTAGACTCCCAGGCTACGTGTCTCTGTAATTTGTCATTTAAACCGAGGAACATGTGGTGGTTAATGAAACCCTCCGAGAAGCATCTCGGCACGTTCGTCTATCGACTTTTAAGATTTTCGCGGAAAAATTGCAATGATTCCAGGAGAACATAGATCAGAAAATCTTCGGAAATGATAGCTGAAAGCTGGAGAAGGCTGCAAAAGGATTTATTTCAATTAGTGATCCCCATTGTATATATTAAATGTGTTTATCGATCGAAATTTTTGATTAATTGTGTTTGATTTCGGCGCACAGGTTTGATCGAACCTGTGCGCCGAAATCAAACTCAATTAGTGATCCCCATTCACGTGTATATGTGTAGCTAATGTATCCGTGTTTTAATCCGTGTATGTCTTAACAAACGTATATCATGATAATGTGTAACGAAATACAGTAATGCCGCGAAGAGTGCGATAATGCGGGTTGCGCTAAGTTTGAAGATAATATCCCTTCTACTGCGGGTACACCCCACGAGGGGCTGAGAAGTTCGACCGCTCGACTCGGCCGACAATTATAATATGATACTGATCAGGTATATTGGTAAGCCAATACTAATGCAATGACAATACTTTTTCATTTTTCACTATTTTTCTGATTAAACTGAGACCACATATAACATAACTCGGTGAAATCAAACGTGTAAATATGCACCGAATTAAGTTATAGAATAGGAATGCTTTATTTTCAGCCTTCTGGCCATAAAAAGGAACTCGGTTTACAATTATAGCTAAATTCACTCATCCTTCCACACATCCCCGGACCCACTCATACACTTTGCTTTGCGCTATCTTTCTCCTATCTTTCTCTCTACTCTTTTCTTTCCTTCTTTCCCCTAGCTTCCTCAGCCATTCTACCGCTTCCTCTGACCCCCTCTCACTCACTAACTCTTCTATGCACAAACCCCTTTCAAGTTCCCTACATTCCCTTACCATATGCTCAAAATTTCCAAAGCTATCTCTACATAAGTCACATTTCCGGTTTTCCTCTTTCTCCCAATATCTATTCCACATTTCCAGTGACCCCCCTTTTGCCTGTGCTAGTAATCGTTGGCTCCCATCTTTCCCCTCCCTTCTCAGGTACTCTGGTAATTCTAATGTTCTTAGGTATCTATATCTTTGGTTAAATCTTGCACTTTGTATCTTTGTGTATGAATTAAGTTATATTTAGTCTCACTTTAATCAGACAAATGTCACGAATGTGTTGGTAAAAGTTTCATGAAAAAATAATAAAAAGCAGAAGAGTTTTGTTATTGCATTACATAAAGGCAAAAGATAAAGAAACCTCAAGGAGACGTGTACCGCTTGTAGAAAGCTGCCGACACGAAGTCGTCGCACTCTTCGCGGCATTACTGTGTACGCTTTATATTCTTTTATATTTAATTTTGGTAAATTAAGCTTTATGTGCGGATATTTAGTTTAAAATAACAATCAATATTTTAGCACATTGATACACGTGAAAGCATATATTCCGCTACATGTGTACCCGTGACTTCCAATACACGAGTATACATAAGTATCCGTGTATTAAAAAGTACACGGTTATATTAACTACATGTGTATACATGTATCTTTAATACATGTTCAAAACTACGATCTTCAATTTCAATTCGTGAAAATGACGAAGTTCTAGATGTTTGCGGCGAGAGTAGATACACATTTCCACGTAATTGATAGGAAAAATCTTCAAAATCTCCAGACCTAATTGTCTGTTTGGCTTCAAATTTTGAGAGAACCTTCAGTACAGTTAACGCTATCGCCCGAACCAAAGTCTTCAATAAATCGCTGTTTCTTCTAATTGTTTACCACGCAAAATCTACGGCCACCAAAAAAGCCTGAAAGATGACAGTTTACAACAAAGTACTCCCTTAAACATTTTATTTAGACGATGTTGAACTCATCTTTAACCGGTGGAAATCTGTGTTTGCGTCTGTTTACATCTGAGCTTACGATTACTTAGATGGCTTCCTGCGGGGAAATCACAACTACTACATGTAGACACCGCAGTAGGAAGATACACGTAAAGACGGTTCACATGGGTTATAATCTGTTCTGTGTTTTCGAGAAAAGAAGCCTCGGGTTAATAAGATTTCTTCTTTCGATGAACAACAACTATAAATAGCTCTTCCTCGTACAAATATAAATAGGGGTGTGTTCTGAATTCGTCGTTCCAAACCAAACAACTTTTTCCAAAGAAATGCTTCTTTCACATATACACTGCTGGACCACCACTCCGAAACATCCACTAAAAATCAAACTAGAGTCGCGTGCAAAATTCAGGGATTGCTAAATTTTAGTTAAGAAATTGTCCATGTTCAAAGTGCTGTAATTCATTAAATAAACGTCATAGAATATTTATTCTGGTCTCATTTTAAAGCATAAACCTTCTACTTCCGAAAGCTTTTTCTCAACCAAATTTTTTACATTATATATAACGGGTGAGAAAGTGAATATTCTGCAAATTTCATCAAAATCAGAATTCTTGCATTTATTACAGTTAGAAGTCGAAAATTGAGAAAAAATCTTTAAACGTCTACAACTCATTGCAACGTTTACCGATTTTGATGAAATTTTCAGAATATATATAGTTTACACAGATCTACGAACTGTATTTTTAAAATTTTTAATATCAACCCACAACAAAACAGTTGTAAAATAAAACTTTTAGTATTTTCTCTGCAATTCCGACCAATTATATATTTTTTCAAAAGTTTTTGTTCACGTCATATAGTAAACTAACTGTCCTAACTTCTCAAAAAGAATCCAAGTCGTAGGGACCAATATTAACAAAGTGATCGTTTTTTTATAGTGTTCGAATATTTATGGGAGTCGCTGTAGTTTTACTCCAAACGACCCCTTTCTTTTTAAGCAATTTTCATTTCAAACTCTAGACATCTCTTTCAATCAAGAACATTTTTAATCTGCTTTACATTGTGCACATGAAATTGGATCTATTTTCTCATACGACACTTGAAGTTTTAATAATATATAGGATACAAACGAATTTAATACTGTGAAAACTGTTTTGAATAATGGTATGGCAATTTTTACTGGTGCTCGAGAATCACCATTCGAGTGCATGGATGGTTAATCAAATTCCTAGACGTTTCCGCGCGTATTTGCAAGGATGGACAACACGCCTAAGCGAATTAGCGGTATACTGTATTTACTATTGACGCAGATGTGTACTGAAAACCACACAGTTACGCGTTCGCACAGTCTAGGTCGCGGACGGTTCTGGAGTGGTGTGGAGGTCTGTGTTTTGGAAACGCGAGACCGATCGCGCGCGGCGCGGTTTTTTTTACCGTGTGTTGGAGAAAAACGGATCAGTCCGGACAACAGTCCGGTTTTCTACATGACTGTGACTGAATACTAATATCCCGATTTATTTACATTATAATAATATAATTTTTCAGACGCATTAAATCCCTAGAGAATGATCCGCATACGGATCGAAACGTTGGGTTAATAATAAAATTGCAAATTTGCTGAATTTCAATAAGACCGAAACCTTGCACCGAAATCAATTTCATCAATATAATTCAAAATTCGATCGAAAGAGATTACATTTATAGTCCGGCCAACGCCATAAATTCGCCGGAACGGTCGATCGTTTTCCATGGCGTCGTATATTGGTCGAGTCCGCGAAATAAAATGGCGGAGTTCTCAATTCGCGCACGGCACCGCAACACGTGGTCTCCGCGAAACTCCGGGCTTCGCACCGGACAATCCTGTTTGCTTAATCTTCTTTACACGCTCGGATGGAAACGTATCAGGAGGGCGCCGCGTGTTACGGAACGATCCTCTATTACTCGAAACGTTGCTTTATGCCCAGCGTAATCTAAATCACCATCTTCAATTAGCGACTTTGCATCGCGACCGTAATTTTCACGTAGTTCTGGATTAGCCAATAAGCAAAGTAAGCACGTGCCTGCGGCATTAGGAGAAGAGGGCACCATAGAAATTTTCTGAATTTTATATCTTTTACATAGTAGTCGAAATATTTATTTAACTACACAGCTCCGCGTCGACCGCATCGTCAGTTTGTGTACGTTCTACAGCCTACAATTTTTATCTGAAACGGAAAAAACCAACGTTTTTCTTAATCCTTATAAAATTATGTCGTCGATGAATGAAGAGCATTTATAAATAGTTTCATTTTTCCATCTTTTTCTGCATTACAAAGCTGAAATTTTTTCGCGAAAATCGGAACTTCTTTGTTAAACCTAAAAATTTTTGCATTTTTATGGTTTTTCGGAATTTTTTTAATTCGTCGACGACATAATTTTATGAGGATTAAGAAAAACTTTGGGTTTTCTGTTTCAGATGAAAATTGTAGGCTGTAGAATGTACACAAACTGACGATGCGGGCGGCGCGGTGCTGTGAAGTTAAATAAATATTTCTACAACAAATATATTAATCGTTGATGTAGACTAATTTTTGTATTGTTTAAATATAGAACATGACACTAAGAAAGAAACAGATCCGCTTTGTTAAGAAAAAAATTCCTAAAAATCACCGATTTTCGAGTGCTCTAAAGTGTCCTCCCCTCTTAAGGTGTTAATGGGACAATCGAATACTTTTTTATATGTATATCTTTATAGGTGTTGCGAGGATAAATACTGTATTATTGTTCTTTTGCTTTCAACCATGAACAGTACTTTTAGATTAACAACCAATTTGCTACAATTGCATTTGATTTTGATTTGAAATCAACCCTCATGAGCCAGAGTAGTTTAAGTACATTTAATCTCCATTTTAATCGAGCAGTCTTTACGCATTCATTTCAAATAAAGACAGCAATGAAAGAAAGAGTGACGGGATTCAGAGCACAAAAGGTTGGGTCTGGGTTAGAAAATTGATGAAAAAGCTCCGATCACCACAATAGGCGAAACGTGTCGTGGTATCGGATTCAAGACGCAGTTCTCTTTGTGCAGTGGCCGTAGGAACGTAGAGCCCGAGTGGCTTGTAGACCGGATGCATATTGCACTCACGTTGTGCGGGCGTTCTTGAACGATGCTCTTCCTGAGTTCTCGTCGCGGACAAAGATACGGCAAAGATAGAGCTCTCACTTCTGTTTTGGACGTTTATTCGAATCCGCCGTATGATCGGTGACTCGCGGCCGCATTTCCATGCAAATCCGATCGATCCCGTGATCCGTATTTTCGAACTTCGCCGAGTTTGCGCAAAAAAAAAACAATCGTAAAGTAAAAGGGACATATTTTTAGCCGTGTCTATCTTGGACACTTTCGAACGATCGCATCGAAAGAATGCGTTGTGCGTCATATCAATACGCTTCCGGGAAAGAACGGAATTTTTGAAACTGATTTTAGTTTCTTTTTTGGGAAGAACGAAGGTTGGGTCTTCGCGTAAAAAGGTTGCTGAATTTGTTTTGAAACCTAATAAAATTGTAACGAGCTGTAACGCGTGAAACGTGATTATTGACAGCGGTCGTATTGAATACTTGTTTAGTGTTTGCAGTCAAAGTGACCAAAAGCGTTTCCAAGAGCTGTCGTTATAATAACAATATTCATTCTGTTTTTTAATTTGAGAAATATACCTTAATGTCGCTGCTTAAACTGTGTTAGAAACGAATAAAATTATAAATCTGTAGTATCTTTTGGAATTTAGTTAGCCATAAAGGTAATTATACATGTAGAAGTTGGTCCTCATCTCCGATTTTGATGACATTCAAATATGTTGTCAAGGTCATCGTTCTGAACAACTTATCCCGATACATGTTACCGCCGCTCGGCTTTCGATTTCGAGATATTTCTAAAAAAACTACGCACACACACTACACAGCGAAATCAGCCCTTTTGAATGATTAAAATCGGTGAAGAGGACCAACTTTTATATAATTACCGCCATGAATAGTACTTACTTGTTTCAGGATCGACAACACGTAAAATCGGGGCCGGTATTTTTTATAAACATTGAATGAAACTCTGAGATACGCCTATAAAGAGGAAGTACTGGATTCTTTTATTCAGCAAACTCATTTTTGTAATTCGCAATCAACAGAGATAAAATATGCAGTATGATTTATGTTTCTCCGACAATGCAGGGAATTAATAAAGTCTATTTTCGTTTCGCAATCCGTATTCGCAACGACCGTTCTTATTTTACATTTGCTGACGTGAGCAGCCAATGGCATATGGACAACAACACGCGGCGGGCATCTTAAGCATCATTGACATAAAAAGAATCGAATTTATTAATCACGGAAACTTTTTGCCCAACTTCGTGCCCGACATTCGAAGCTTGAATAATTTTGACCGGCTGTAGTCAGACCACTTTTGGCGAAAGCGATAAGAATTATTTGACCTGCACTTGAAGTCAAGCAACTAGTTCCATAAATTTCTTCTTTGTTCTTCGAATGCTTTCATTTTGATGAAGCAAGACTATATCCTGATGAAGGAAATCCAGTTAATTTAAAATACATACAGGTAGGAAGATTATTATACAGGGTGGTACTTTTAAGTAAGTCCACCAAAATATCTCTTCAGCTTATTGTGATGCAAAAAATATTTTTTCAAAGAGCCAATATCTGGCAAGAATATCTTTTTCCCTGTGTCATTTTTTCGTAGTTAACAAGGTCATCAGTGTTTTTTGACACAACTACATTTTTTTATTATTGCATCGTTTAGCTGATCTAAAAATACAATCAGATATGTACAATAACATGACCTTAAAATGACCTTCATCTTCGAAAATTAAAGTTTAACGTAAAACTTATGTCGAATATCTGTGGCCAAAACTCCTGAACCTGTGAATGCGAAGAAAATATTTTGTATCACACTAAAAATATCGATCATCAGATGTGTTAAGGCAACACTCACTTTCTCATAAGTTATCATCTTCAGAAATCCTCAAAATGGTGTCCTTCTACGGTGATACATTTCCTAAAACGTGCAATGACCGACTGTATAGATATTTCAGTTGTTTCGGATTTAATATCAACATAAGCTCTAATTATTCGGTTTTTCATCTCCCCTGGTGTAGTTGGTCGTTCATGATGAACTATGTATGTATTTTTAAACTATGTATGTATGTAAACTGTGAATGTTTTTTTGGATCAGCTACACGATGTAATATTAAAAAAACGTAGCTATGTGTCAAAAAACAGCAATGACGTTGATAACTCCGAAAAAATAACCTTGGTGAAAAAATATTCTTGCCAGATATTGTTCATTTGACACCATGCCTTACTTGAAAGGACCACGCTGTATAGTTATTCGTTAAAAGTTGAAAGCGTTAATGATGGGCTCCTCATGTAACGGCAGTGAAAACAAGTGATATTTAACAATGATTTTTTCAAAATAACTATTGGACATATGGGACTAAACTTTTTGGGGATGTTTCGAGAAGCAAGTGTATTATACATTAAATAATAAAAAGAATTGAACTAAAAGATAACACTTGTACTTCAAGACTATCTGTTTACACCCCAAAAAGGCATAGTCCCAGATACCCAATAGTTATTCTAAAAGAAAATCATAAAAATCACGTGTTTTCACTGTCGTTACACGAGAAGCCCCCCTTAAGGGAGCAAGAAAAGAGTAATTTAAGACAGGGTACGCGCGTAATAAGTTTAAAAAATCAATTCTCCCACGCAAATCGAAAGTACAGTTTAAAAATGCGCTCCCAAAATTTTGTGGTCGAATTCGCAAAAGTAATGTCGAGTTTTGTAACTGAAAAGGGTCATTTTTCTTTTTTATTTTAAGAGAATTATTCATTTTTTGCATTCGAATGAATATGACGTACGCTACACGTCGCGCAATTAGGACTTGCAGACCAAACTAGTTCACACGAATGTACGGTGTTCAATAAAGAGATAAATAAATGCAACTAAAACAAATATTATCGTGTAGCATAAGGATATATCTGTGCATCCCAAGAAGGTTTGATCGATAGTTTACTGGAGAAAAATGATAATTGTAGCTGCTAAACGAGAATCGCCCTCTAAGCGAGTTCGATGAAGAATTGACTATTTCCTTCGCAGTATGAAAGGAGCTCAACAAAAACTCGTATTCGTTATATTCAGAAGAAATTTCACGCCGATGCAACTGGTTGGAATTTAAATTGCAACAAAGTATCACTTATTAGCTTTAGAACTATCGAAGACGAAGTACCTTGATCCTCGTAATAGATATGTAGGGGGTTTTTCTCGTATTACCTACACAGGAAGCGTTTCTTCAGGAAGTCATTATATTTGCACCTTACTGCATTTATCTTGTGCTTCGTTAGAACTGCGTACGCGTGAAGCTATGCACGTGAAATAGCAACGGCAAAGTTGAACGGTAGCTGATAATCAGAATGGGTTATAACGAACATGTGCGCAGCGATTACTTACTGAAAAACCGATGAGCTACTGTAGAACTGTGAAATAGCGTAGAATTCAACCTCGTACAGGAAATCGGGATTTTAATTGACAGAAAAAAAGTAAACACATCGTGCTATATAATAGTGATTAAGTTTTAGATAATGATCAAACAGTTGAAATAATTACTTGCGAAAGATGTGCAACCAGCACGCAAGACACCAACGTGGTTTCTCTCTAATTATTATCACTTTGTCCTGAGCTTGAATCAGACTATTGGACTTTTTATCCGTTCAGCAATTAAACGATCTTTCTCGTTACAAAATAATTACTCGAGTGATAAAGTAATCTTATTAAACTATAGAATTTTGTGCACATAACGAATAGTTATATAGGGTGGCCCACATAATTCTTAACAGCTCAATATGTCGAAAACTATGCCGTCGGTTTTAAAGTTCTTGATCTTAAATTGCATGGATCTGAAGGGCCTTTCTAACTACATAGACGTGAAGTGGCCCCCTTCCCCTTTAAGGGAGGTTGTGGGTACCTTTATATTTTTAAATGGAACCCTCTATAAAACGTTACATATTTAAATTCTACAGGAAAAAACAAGTCAATTTTGTCTGAAACATTGTTTTGTCAGATATTTCCATGTTGAGATATAACAGTTTGAAGTTTCGACTTATAGATACTTACTTGAAGCGCGTATACAAATAACGCTATTTCCGAGTGCTTCAAGCAAGTACCTCCAAGTCGAAACTTCAAACTGTTATTTCTCAACACGGAAATATCTTACAAAAAATGTTTCAGACAAAATTTACTTGTTTTTTCCTGTAGAATCTAAATAAGTAACGTTTTATAGAGGGTTCCATTTAAGATTATAAAGGTACCCCCACCCCCCTTAAACCCCTTCCCCAAGAGGGGGGGGGGGGCACTTCACGTTTATGTAGTTCGAAAGGTCCTTCAGATCTATGCAATTTAAGACCAAGAACTTTAAAATCGATGGCATAGTTTTCGACATATTGAGCTGTTAAGAGTTATGTGGGCCACTCTGTATATCTTGTCTACTGAAAGAGTCTTTATTGTATAAATAAAATGGTAGTGCCAGTCATGGTTTTTAATGCAAACATTTTCTCGTGTTTTGTCAATTGGAAATTGGGATAAGTGCATGAAGATCCACGGTCTGATAATAATTACTGCTTCCAGAATAAATAGCGAAGTCTAAGAAGTTTCACAATAATCCCAGAAGATCGGAAAAAGATGAACGGATATGAGATCGTTCGATACGGAACGAAAGTGAAAACGCAGTGTGTCCATGGTGCATCGGAAACACAGAAATGCGAACAATAGCATTCCAGCGGAGACTTGTTTGAAAGTACAGGTCGATACTAACGAAGCTAATGTTACGAAATTCCCTCACATGTTATAAATACTCAAAACTTGCCAGGCGAGTGTTAAGAATGTTACTACATAAAAAAGATATGAAATCATGAAGTGATGCAAAAAGTGAAAGAAAGAAGATTCAATTTCTTTGCTTCAAATCACTCATTAGAATGGAAAAATACAAATTACATTAAATCGTTCTGATTCGAAATAAAATTCTGCTTTTCTATTAGCACTGTCTAACTTTCAGAGTACATGTGCCCCACGGAAAATTTTTATTTTGCATAAATATCCGTTGTCTATTTACCACAATAAGATATAAACAGTTTGACATAAAATATCTAATAATCATTTGAAAAAATGAATTATTTTAAATACTTTAATATTTTTATTTTACAAATAACATGAAAGAATTTATTTATTATACATTTGGTGTTTCAGTCTAATTAATAATGGTAATTTTCCAATAATTTTCTATTTCGATTACATTGTACAAATAAAATAATAAATAATTTCACCTCAAGAAGCGGTTATTGAAGTAACTATATAGTTACGTACAACAACTGAAGTTACTGAAGTGCTAATTTTTGTAGTTTAATGATTAAAGTTTAGCTGCAGTCTCGTTTAAGATTATTATTTAGTACACGGAATGAATAACATTTTGGAGAGTACGAACTATTTGATCGAATCAAAAAGTATAACGTAAAATTATTTGAATTTCACTCAAAATTCAAATAGTGAAATAATTTTTAAAAAATTGTTTGGCTATTCAAATAAAGCAACATATGATTATTTCAAATGACATATAGTCGCATAAGATAATATATTATTTTAACGATTATTGTTGAAGTAATTAATCTCGATGATATCCAAGCCGGTATACGCTGACGATGGAACTACCAGTTTTATGGCAAATTATACAAAAAATGTACTAAATTCGCTAATAAATGTATTAACTGAAAATATTAAAGTATTTAAAATAATCATTTGAAATAATGAATTATTTTAAATACTTTAGTATTTTTATTTTACAAATAACATAAAAAAATTTATTTATTATACATTTAGTGTTTATCTAAAACAAATGATTTTCAAATAATGTTCTATTTCGATTACATTGTACAAATAAAATAATAAATAATTTCACCTCAAAAAGCGGTTATTGAAGTAACTACATAGTTACGTACAATAACTGAAGTTACAGAAGTGCTAATTTTTGTAGTTTAATGATTAAAGTTCAGCTGCAGTCTCGTTTAGGATTATTATTTAGTACACGAAATGTATAACATTTTGGAGAGTACGAACTATTTGATCGTATCAAAAAGACAGAACGTAAAATTATTTGAATTTGACTCAAAATTGACATAATGAAATAATTTTTAAAAAGTTCGGCTGTTCATATAGCCACATATGATAATATATTATTTTAACGATTATTGTTGAAATAATTAATCTCGATAACGTCCAAGCCTGTATACGCTGACGATGGAACTACCAGTTTCGTGGTAAATTAAACAAAAATGTACTAACTGGGTTAGCGCCAATGGGTTGATCACGATGTGCAGTCGTTTTTCTGATTCAAAGCGGAGTGTTCGGTTCACCCGCACATTTTTGTTGCTAATTTCGGATCAGCCTGTAGAATAAGCGGCAACCGGACGCGCGGAATATTCATCCGAGGCGAGCCACGCATGTTGCCGTGAACACGACGCTCACACGCGCTTTTCGCGAGCTCGCGGGATCAGTGGCTGGCCGACCATCTGTCTCGAAACACGCGTGCGAACGGTGTCTCGCGAAATATTTACAAGCCACCCTCTCTGTCTTTGTCTTCGTTTTCGTCTTCGTGTGTCTTGCGCGGTCATGTGACCCTAGAACAAACTCAACATTTTCCGAAACCGGACAAAAGTTCTCCGTCAAAGAGAATCGAGCTCGATCAAGATCCTGGAGGAATTTCGTGGAGTTGTTAGGCGAGTTTTATTTATAGAAACCCGCGTGCGTTTCGTATGCAGGGAATCGTAATTGTTACTCGGTACTCGACGCGCTTGTGCAACGAGGGCTGCTGGATACTTCAGCAGTTAGTGGTTGTTCATGGTCAGACGGTGATCAAAGTGGTTTGGTCTGGCAATCTTTTTAGCTGATCTTTGTTGCGGTACGGATCGGTATTGTTGCCTGGAATATCGATTAGTTGTTCATAGCATGCGCTGAAGAACAGAAAATAATTTGAGTAGTGTAATATGAAGAATATTTGGCATTCGGTAAATAGTTCAGCTCTTACGGAGGTCTTGCTCCAAGTGATTTTTTGGGAATTTCTTTCTCGGAAGCTGTAGGTCTTTGTTTAACACTAAACTTATCAAACACAAAGCCAGAGCTGGGTAAAATACTATTTGAAATAGTAAATAGTAAATAGTTTATTTTATTTGAAATCATACGTGCACTTTTAACTTACCAAGCACAAAACCAGAGTTAGATAATATACTATTTGAAATAGTAAATAGTTTATTTTATGTGATATCATACGTGCACTTTTAAGAAATAGAATATCTTATTTGTTAGAAAAAGTTTTTAAAATAGTATTTCAAATATTATTTTATTTGAAAGATTCCTGAAATGGTGCGAATTTTATTTGAAGGCTACGTGAGAAACTAAATCGAGAATATGGAATAAATTTTATTCATTTGACGCCTCGTTATCGAGAAAAACGACATCGAAAGTATTATGATTTCTTGCATTTTAATATTACCCGTTACCTTAATCTATTTTCATCGTCGAGGAATATTTTAAATACTATTTAACACAAAATTCAAATATTTTATTTTATGTTTTAAATGTAGGTTATCAAACTAAAAATATTTTATTTGCGGAAATTTTACTATTTATTCGAAATAGGGTCTTATTTAAATTGTAGAACAACGACTATTTAAAATAGTATTTGAAATATTTTTTCACCAAAATTTTAACCAGCTCTACATAAAACATTTAAAAGTGGAACGCCTTGTCGAAGTGAGACGCTTGAGTTTACTTAAACTTTGTACGGTTTGCATTATAATATGTGCGTAAATAAAGAAGTGAGTTCAGTAATTTCCTGTGAAAGCGTTTTTATAATCTCAATAATTGTGAAGATATACGATCTATGAAACGTGAAAAATATTCAGTATTCGGTGTTTGTATTTAACGAAGTACATACTTTGGAGAATATCTCATGGACGGTCAGCCATAATTTTGTAGTTGATAAATATTTTTGAAGAGCGAAATTATCAGGTACTCTTTAAACTAAACTATTTTACATACGAAGACATTTATTTAGTTAAGTCTTGCACATTTTGAGAAAAAAGTTCTTAAATATCACTTTTTCGGCCTTCAGACTGAGCAAAACTTCTCAATGATGACACAAATGTGATAATCATTAGTTCAATAGTTTGTGCATACTTTTGGAAAATATAAAATGTCAAAAGATGTTGTCTAACAGAAAACTTATAAATACGAAAGATATTTTTCCACTTACAATTAGTTCAAAACAAAGTTTATGAAGTGTACATGCCAAGACGACCGCACTAATTTATTTATAGATCATAAGAGTTTCCAAAGGACAATAGACAGACAGCACAAAGTCCAATATAATTTAATAAATTGTCGAGTTATCCCAATTTGTCAAATTGACTATGGTCGAAAAGAAACTCCTATTTAGCTGTATTTTTTTAAAATTTAGTCATAATAATTGATAGTAAAGTATATGGTAATTGAGAAAAGGAATAAGTGTCTATTACAGCTCCTGTATCTTGCAGTTAATGCAGACAATTTTTATTTTGCATAAAAGTACGCAGTAGAATTACGACTATCATCATAGTTTTGGTCTTCTTGTTTCGAAAAACAGTCTGCAAGACCATACCGGAAGCATTTCTCCAACCGTGGCACTGATAGAACGTGCCACTTCAGTAATTCCAGCGAGTTCCTCACAGTATAACGATCGCTCGCTTCTGTTTATTATCAAATCAGAAGCTCAGGTTATTAGCAACTAATGTGCGGCGAAGTTACACTTACCCTGTCACGGCATTCGTATCTCTTCCCGTCTGAATAGCCAGTGTACTGGGCATTTTTTCGTTGGAGAAACCGGTTGCCTCAAAGTAAAGGGAACGACTCCTTTTATTTTCGTGCATCACCATGCGAAGGTAAAACCGACGGTTCTCAAGGTAAAGAGACGCGAGTCCCACTTAAATCCGACTAATTACTAGCTACTCGGACTAATTAGTCACCGGTTAATGGCTCGTAACCTAAAATCAGGCAAACCTAACAACGTCTTGGTATCGAAGCGATTCTCTTTGATCGGTTTGTGACTCCTATTTTTTTTAATCATCTTCCCGAAACGAATCGTCGCAGTACTCGCGTCATCGAGATCCTCGATCATCTTTGTCTTCTTCCCGGTAGCCGTTCGATCATGTTTTCTAAGGCAGTAGTTTTAATATTTTTATTGCGTGCATAATCATACGTAATGCGTGTATTGGTAGATGACGATGTTCGCAAAACAGAATCTTGAAAACTCCCTTTAGTTTATTCCTTTTTGGAATTTACATGGCAGTGAAGTTTGCGTGTCAGGGAAGAATAATGAAATCTGTTGAAGACGATAATATAAAAAAAAATGTTTTTATGAACGATTAGTGAAAATGTTGAAACAAGCGATTTGCAACAATAAGCACTAAGAGTAGAATTGCAAATGTATTTTCTTAAAATGTGAAGTAGTATGGATGTTACAAGGACGATTTCATGAGAAATGGCTGAATAAATTTCTTTAATCGAGTCCATGATATAATTAAAATCACGCAAAACCTGACTGGATTGAATCTTATCAATTTTTTAAGTTAACGTATACGAGTTGTTTTTTATCAGGGTCGATAACTGTTGTAATTAGACTGCGGATTTATATGCAAAATCAAAATTGCCTGCATTAATTGCAAGATTCAGGAGCCATATAGCCATTTGTTTCTCTTCTTAATCATTCTACATTCAGCTGATAGGTGAAAGTAATGCAATAATTCTTTATTTTCAGTATTCATGAAATTACTTTACATTCTTTAAGTGTGTCTACTCTTGTATATTCTGCATACTCACTTTCGTCTCACTTTTGTCATAAATGCATAAAATTCGCAATCTAGTTATGATTAAAATAGCATTCATATGATTTTTCCTAGTCTTACGATTGGGTGATCTTCTTTGGAGAAAAACCACGCAGTTTTTACGAAAAAGAGATACACCAACTCGTAAAACATTGTTAAACAATTCTAGAAAATAATGGCGACTATACAGAGTGCCCCCAATTTAAATGGCAAAACTTCGGGAGCGTGTATGGGACCGAAAAACTAAGACAAAAAGTTTTTTAGAGATTTGCTCGGTTTTGCTTCGTTTTGGAGAAAATCGCAAAAATTCAATATATCGTTGTCAGTTGCTTTCTTGAGTTGTTGTATACACTTGTATTTGTGATTGTTTTGACATTGTTGTGTGAGTTGTGACAGTGAGATATGTAAACACTTGATGTTATCCTTTACATTCTTTCGTGTGTTTACATTCTTGCTTGAAGCAGGAAGTTTATTTGGTGCCAATCAATTCAAGAGAGCAATTAAGAGACCGAATCATAGATGCAGTGCACCAAATATCACCAGAACAATGTTTAGCTGCAATTTATCAAGTCAATGCTAGATGTAATGCTTGCATTGCTGAGGGCAACATTTTGAACAATATCTACATGAAATAGATGATAACGTAAATAAAATGAAAATAAATAAGTACAAAAATGAAAACTTGTTTTGTTTCTTTTTTTTTTCAATTTTTTCCAAAACGAAGCAAAAACGAGCAAATCGCTAAAAGACTTTTTGTCTTAGTTTTTCGGTCCCCTACACGCTCCTGAAGTTTTGCCATTTAAATTCGGAACACCCTGTATAATAGATGAGCCGCTCGCTTTCAATTTTCAAATCTAACGCGAACTTTGGCAACCGTCTAAATATTATAAAATGCGTTCTTCTGATTTTGTGCTAGTTCTATGAGCACTGGCTCGGTAGTGCACGAGTTAAACAAATTGTTTTCGAGGGTTTAATACGTTGGACGACATGGTGGTCACCGGTGACCGGCGCTATTGTAGTGTTTAGCCCCTTAACTGTTTATGTAGAGTTCACTGGTCATGAAAAGATGGAATTTTTCGTCGAACGACGAGTTTACTCGTTATGTGGGAAGAAAGTTTGCATTTGCTATTAAATGAAATTTAAGAGAGTGCTCGTTGTAGTATTAAAAAGCATGAAAATAATGCTAGCTTAAAAATAATTAAGCACACAAGTGAAGGTTCTTGAAATGAAGCCGAACAGTTAACAGATTAAGAATGATTATCATAAAATTAATGGTATTGAACAATTTTTGACTGCCGAAATTAACTAAATTATAGTGTAAAATGGGAAATGCATTATCAAATAACTCACAGTTATCTTTAAAAACGCTAATGATTTTGTGGCGGCTACTTCCTATGCTCGTCAACAGAGGGACATTACGACAACACCTTTCCCGCTACTACCTGAATCTTCCTCTGTTTGTATATATGACCTTCCTAAACTGTCCTTACGACATCCCGCGTCTAAGGCACGGGTCCGCTAGATAGCCTTACCGATGAGTCCTCTAGCGGGCCTAGGACGAAACGCTTCCTTCTCCTTTTCCCATCTTTTCATAATTTTCAGCCGCCATAATTTCTATGAACGAAATAAATGAAACTTGTATGATTCACACAAAATTCGCGCGCTATTCAACGTGTTAAATGATCTTTCTCATCACACTATTTAAAATAAAGATGGTATTTAGGAATTTTTTTTTATTAAAATATACAATATTTTATGAAGAAAACTTTTCGTCCTTAATTTGTACACTCTCTTAGTATACAAACAAATTTTTTGTTGCGGTTCCTGTTGTGGTGTTATTTATAGATGACGGTCTCTGCACTGCATAGAAAATACGGAATGAAAACGGTGACCACGTTCACAAGGGATGTTGTGAATCTACTTGTATAGCATGAACCAACACGATGAATTTTGAAAAATTCACGCTTCGAGTCAACTCGCATTAAACAGCGCCATTTTTATTTGTTTTATCTCACAGTGGTTCATAGCATAGCCATTGATATAAAGTTTAAGAATTTCTATCCTTTTTTCATATCAAAAGATCTTACAATGAGTCACGATGGCCACCGTTTTCACCCCATATTTTCTAACCAGTGCAGCGACCGCCATCTACAAATGACACCACAACAGGAATCTCAACAAAAAATTATCTTGTGTACCAAAAGAGTGTACAAACTAACAACAAAAAGCTGTTTCTCATAAAATGTTGTATAGTTTAAGAGAACAAATTTTCCTTAATATCATCATCTTTATTTTCTAAGACTTGATGAGAAAGTCCCCTTAACCCCCTCTGCTATCATATCGAGTCAGACTCGTAATGAAGATTTCGAACAGAATCTGCTAAATATGTATGTTGTAAATTCCCATTCAATTGAAATTAAATTCTATTTTACTATAGTCAATATTTATCCGTTTGAGAATATATGGGCGGTATACAATAAATATAAACGTTCCTTTTTTCCTAGTAAATTATAAACATGAAAAAAAAATTCTAATCATTCAAATAAGTAAAATAAATCATAATGCAAGAGGTTAAGCATGTCGCTGTTGCCTGAGGGGTCAATGAGGTTAAGAATTTGATTCGATTCGCGAGTGGAAGAACTGTGGTAGCTCTCGTTGACACGTCGTCGTCCGCGGTGTCAGTAAATCAGTGTCCCAGTCTGTACCCGTTGACTCAGTGGTCTCGCAGCGTCGCGTCGTCGTCTACCTGTGAAATATTGGATTATAGCTGCCGCGCGACGGCTATAGTGTCTCGCGGCGCTGCTTAATTTAATATACACAGGCGAGGGAGTCTTCCACGGAATCAGGACGTGCCAGTGTCGAGTCAGCCTTCCGATTGCGAGGAGATCGGTTCTGCCTGTCGTCTCCGCGAACGGAACGCTCTCCAACCAGTCGACAGTCGACGCACACCGGCTCGTTTCCCTCGGAACGTTTCCACTCTCTCTTTCGTGCCGGTGATACAGCTCGTTCGACAGAGCATAACCGTTCATAAAGTCGGTCTCTTACTTAACTTGCCCGACCGGGGAAAGACGGTACGATTCGTCGTTTCTGTTATTATTGTGCCGGTGGTTCAAGAAGTGGCGTAAGTCCCGTACGTGTGCCTAGCTCTACATGAAAGTGGCCAAAGCCGTATGATATTCTCTGTTTCGAAACATCTCGATTGTTGCATTTCGCACGTGCATGGGATTCTGCTCCGACTACTGGACTACCTAGCCGATCCCGAAGACACTCGCGGGAAAAATTCAGTGAGAATTGACTGTCTTGATATATTATTTCCGGGGACGGTCTTTTGATATGTTAATTCAGTCGAGAGCAAACTTATGTGGACACCCTTTAAAGACGAAACATTTTTTTCAAAATTCTACTAAACGACTTGAGCTCTTTTGGAGATGTTGAAAGAATTAGTTCACTAGGTAATGCATAAAACAAATTTTTTTGAAATCGCTATTGGTCGGAATTTCTAAGACAAAAGTGGAGATCAGGATTTTCAACATTTTTCTCTGCGCCTGTATTGGAAAATGTACAATATGCCTTTTGTTGGTCCATGTAAGTTGTATACATGCACGAAGTATGATCGAAATCGGTTGACGCATGAAAAGCTATTTTGAAAAATGTAAGAATCTTTGAATTTTGCACTTACGATTCATCTAAATTATTCTAAATCGCAGTTTCTCACAATTTTGCTATTTTTAATCATTCATAGTTTATGGCAAACTCGATTGATTTCGGTGAAACTTTGTACATGTATATGACTTTGTTAAATCTAGGAAAGGCATATTTAAAATTTACTGTTCTATCTTAAATTTATTCTGCATGTGAAAATAAGTCGAGAAAAGGTATAATGTTTTTTCGTTTGACGCCTCGTTTTCGAGAAAGTCTAGTTTAACAATAGATTTACGGGACCCGTCAAAATGACGGATTCAAAAATTTTTAATTTACGATTATTAAGAGTGTAAGGAGGCATTCGTGAGGAATTATTAAATAGATTTATTTTTTTGTGTACATATTACAATAAAAATCGCTAAATATCTAAGTAAATACAATTTTATTATTTTTATAAAGCAATGTAAAATAATCAATTTTAGTGCTCCGTAAACTTAGTGTTAAAAATGCAGCCAACCCGCGTGCTGTTAGATAGGACTCGTCTGACGAGTCTGAAGATGAGCAACTAATTCTACTTCCTGCCTGTACTAAAGCTCGCGAACCCATGATCTTCTCAAAAACGAGCCGACAAATGAAAAAACGTTAATCCTTTCTTTCGACTTATTTTTACATACAGAATTATCCCCTGCCTGGTTGTGCCACCCGTTCGGACACACCCTGTATATTAACGCTTAGCACTCGAAAGACGACTCTGAGGCGTCACTAAAAATCGCTATACCATTACTGAAAATATTGTTTACATTATTAATGTTTGTTTGTACTTAATATATTACTAAGCATTAAAGAATTGTATGAGGTAGTATATCAGTTTTACACGCACAAAATCAAGAAAATCATATAGAACGGAAATAATATTCCCGGTCGAAAGAAATTTTTAGTTTTGGAGTTAAAGCAGGTCCAAGTACAAAGGGTTAGTACATTAAATCTTATTAAAATTTATACTATAAAGACAGAGTTATCCGTACCAGGAAACTGTCCAATTTTCGATGATTTTTCGATGTGTATTCTTTTAGGAGTAGAATTTGCCACAGATCTCTCGCTTAGGCCACTTTCATTCGGCACGCGCACGCGTTGAACGTGAGGAACAATATCTGACATATCAAAAGATTATCTGTCACGTTTAGGTCCACCGATTTCAGAACTCGTAATCATTGGTTCGTTCAATCAGTATCTTACGGACAAGGATCAAGACGGATATTGTTCTATCTAATCCGGGTATAACAATTATTTCGATACAAACTTCTCCGTCACTTTGTGGCTCGATAAAACGTGCATGACTGCGAAACATCTGGTTAGCAGGTTAAGTGTCGTGTATGTAGTCTGCTCCGGATTGATTCACGCAAGACCGGAAGACATTGCCGTCGGATGTTGATAAGAGTGAGCGTGGCTGTACGATTTCTAAAGACACCTACTCGGTAATTCGTCGAGCGAAGTCTGTGATAGAAAACGAACTCGATCGTGGCTTGGTGAGTTGTTAGACGAAGGTGTGGGAGCTTGACAAAGGGATATACCAGTAGACATGACAACGTGTTCCCTGATGCCGGTGTCGCTTCAGGATATCTTGGTAAATATCATCCATCATTTCACACAGCTGCGAGTAAATTTGTTTTTTTTACGAAGATTCACCGTTTGGTATTTCCTGACAAGAGCACAACATCTAAATGAAGTGTTCGAACGGTTCATACGTTAACTTTTCCTGTTGAATCGTGTTCTCAAGGATACCTTTGACTTTTTCAAAAAAAGATATTAACTTCGGGGAACAAGAATTCTAGACTTCTTTTATATGTATACAGGGTGTCCCACGCAACTGGAACAGGCTGTACCTCTTAAACGGTTGGAAATAGAGGAAAATATTATAAGAAAAAGTTGAATGGCATCAGACGGTGCATAATACGCAACTAATTTTATGCACTTTTGTGCATTGGTGCATCAGAAAAATGCAACTGCACTTTTTTTTTTTTAATGGAAACCTATGTATTTGACTGCACCAATCGATGCAATTTGTTGTGCTCTACATAAAAGTACTAATATACTTATGTCCTAAATTTATTCGTTCGGAAGTTATCGTAGCTAAGATTGTTGTAAATTTGTGAATGATTTCGCTCTGTCGGCAAGTGTTCTGGAGTATCACGTAGTGCTCCATTATAATGTTTGTAACTTTTAGTTACGATAACGTCCTAACGAATAAGTTTAGGGCATAAGTATGTTACTACTTTTATGTAGAGCACAACAAATTGCATCGATTGGTGCAGTCAAATATATAGGTTTCCATTTAAAAAAAAAAGTGCAGTTGCATTTTTCTGATGCACCGATGCACAAAAGTGCATAAAATTAGTTGTGTATTATGCACCGTCTGATGCCATTCAACTTTTTCTTATAACATTTTCCTCTATTCCCAACCGTTTAGAAGGTACAGCCTGTTCCAGGTGCGTGAGACACCCTGTATAGATTTGTGAACGTAGATTTTGTGATATGTACGTAGATTTTGACGAGATAAACCCAAAAATGTAAGCTTTAAAGTGAGGAGTTTTAAGCGTTCGTAATCACACAGGTCTCACTGACGCAAGCTACATTCACAAAACCGTGAACTGCAGTATTGAGTTCGTTAGTAATTAATAATAGTGCTAAATTTAAATTATCCTTATTTACTATAGTGACTTTTCAGCCTTATGCTTGGGATATGTATGCATTGTTTTAAGCTAGATCTGGGTTAAATATAAGTGAAATCTGAGTTCTGTCTTAAATCTAATTTGATTTGAAATCGGTGGGGAATCGCGGAAGTAAATACCTAATTACCAAATTATATGATTATACTTTCATGTAAAAGTAAATTAAATCGAAATTTTATTACAGGAAGTAATGGAACTCGCACTCAAACAGTAGAATCGATGTGGTGGCAAAATCGCCGCCACAACAATCAGTTTTTAAATACAATAAGTTGAAATATGAGAATAGCTGATTGGTCACTTATATGGACCAATCAAATTTCAAATAAAATTGTATATCAAAAACGTTAAAATCGCTTAACTGTTACACACGCATAACTTTTGATCCAGTGAATTCAAGACTCTAAAACTTAACTTGCAATCTTTCTAGACTTTTAATCTCGTTAAAATCTACGAGATTATACAGGGTATTCGGTAACTGGTGGTACAAGCAATACTGATTCTACATGAAAAAATATGTCAAAAATATAGAATCAAATTTTTTCATGTTAGGCTTCGTTTTTGAGAATATCGAGTTTGAAAATTCAGAAAATGCGTGTACCGGAATACAGTTTACCACTTCTCTGATGACCAGAGTAATATGTGACACGTTGCGCGGTACGTCACGTGACCAGTCTACGGTCTTAGTGGGGGACGTTGGAATGTGCTCAGGTAGTGGAATGAGATAGTGGAAGGGGAAAAGGAGGAAAGGAAAATCCACACCGTGTTGGGTATTTCTGGCATCACTGAGCATGACCAACCAATTCTACTCTGTGCACATACTAATGCACGCAATCCCGACGAATCTTTAAACTCGATTTTTTCGGAAACAATGCCTTACATGAAAAAATTTTATTCTATATTTTCGACTTACTTTTTCATGTAGAATCACCCCCTTTTCGCTTGTTCCACCAGTTACCGAACACCCTGTATAAAAAAATGTCCGAAATTTTCGGTCCACCCAGGCAAAGTATAACCAAAATGAGGAATCATTTTTAAACTACTATTATAGTTACACTCATAAATCGTGTCGATTTTGTACAGTGATGGTAAGTGTAAAATGATATTACATTTATTTTTAGCCATTGATGAATTGACCATCATGTGTAAAGACACATTCCCGTCTATCAAATTTTTATTCGATTTCCAAAAAATTCTAGAGTTTTGGATTAAAAACTTCTACCTGAATTAGAACTTTTAGTCGTTCGATATCAAACGCTGTTGATTGATCTAATCTTTGTTTATCAGGAATTCAAAAATATTTACTTACTTCGCAATTTGGGAATCTAGCTTTATCACTTTCTGGAATTGAAATTACGTCCTCCATATACGTCAGAAATACTTAGTATTGTCTTTGTCGATTCACACAGCATATGATAATGATAATGAATATCGATAACACTTATTTCTTGACTTCTTTTCAAATTGAATGCTTCGAGTGCACATTTTAGATTGATCAGAAAATACTTCCTAAAAGAATACCGCCTGAACATAATACAAACGCGTACATAAATGAAGAACAGTAAAAAAACAACACGGCTCATCGAACGACCTATTATAAATACTTTTATAATTTTACCATTTAATATATACAGCGTGGGGCATTTATTCTGGCTACCTGGAATATCTCAAAAACTAAATTCTGGAGAAAAAAAGTTTCTGTCGAGGAGGAGCTGATGCAGCAGTCATATCCATTTTTAATTTTCATTATGATTTCAAGGTCATTACAAGGTCAACTTTATTTTTTCAAATAGGAACATATATTTTTTATTACAGATTCTTAATCCACGACTTGAAACAAATGAATTTTATTTGAAACGTTTTTTTGTTCGCCGGTTATTGTATAATATTGAATTTTCAAAGAAAAAATACACAATGTCGTTTTAACGGAGAAAAACATTTTATTTATGATAAATGAAATTAATACCCATTTAAAATAGTATCAAATAAACATGTAATCTAAATGAATAAATAAATAATAGCTAAATATTGAAACCGGCAAAACAATTAGATAAAACTTAGCAAAGAAATTCAACGCTGAGCGTACACAACCTGTTCATTACGCGCAGGGATACACCAGTCTTTACTGTCTTTTCTTTCGAATAAGATTACACATTCTCTCGCATGAAATGCAAATGACATTAGAATTTTACCGAATACCTGTTACACTGATGTTCTTGTAATTAAGTTGCAATTCTCCTGTATTATTATTAATCAATATTATACAAAATAATCGGCGAAGAAAAAACCATTTCAAATAAAAGTTATTTGTTTCAAGTCGTAGATTAAGAATCTGTAATGAAAAATATACGTTTCCATTTGAAAAAATAAAGTTGACCTTGAAAACATGATGAAAATTACAAATTGATGTAACTGCTGCATCAACCCCTCCTCGACTTAAACTTTTTATTTGAAACATTTTTCTCTCCGGAACTTAGTTTCCGAGATATTCCAAGTGGACAGGACAAATGCCCCACCATGTATAAAGATGCTTCGAGATAGATGGCGTTAAAGGAGACTTGAGTTTTTCGATAATGAAGAAAGTAATACATTTTTTAAGCTGTTCAATTCTCCGCCTGAACTATCTGAATATTCCACCTTGGTATTTTACACTTTTTAATTAAGAAATACAGAAGTTGATCATTTGTAATATAACGGTTCGGCTGGCAATGTTCCGTGATCTCTGCGCTTGGAGGTTGACGCGTTGATATATGATTAATAGAATGTCGTAAGAATATTATAAAGTCGCACGGATCGGAATGACACGTGGGCGGGAACCATTTCGAATGTTAAAAGGGAAAGAATTCGTTGCCGGCCTTGACAGCTTAATAAGTCACGTTTTATGGCGATCTAGTTTTTTTTCATGAAGTCATTTCTCTATGCATTACCCTGTTAAGCTGCCGTAAAGCCGAGCACGATCTCGCGCATTTGTCACAATTGTGAATTACGAGGTCGTTGCAATTTTAATACAGTTTTCTTACAATCTACTTTATCCATTTGTCACATTCGTTTGAATATATTTATTTTTAATTCATTATTAATATATTACAAAATTCTATGCGTGTGAACCGAATACTTTCAAGAAAAATTGTTTTGGTTTAAAAACTGGAATTTATGTATAATACATATATGTAGTTTCCAAGATTTCGACAGTCTCGGTTTCAGTCTCGACATCGGTTTAATCGTATACGGTAAATAAAGAGAAATAACGCAAACTGTATGATTATTGCATGCGCTGAACTAAAAGTACCAAAGTACCGCAAATAAAATGAAAAGAAAATTAACCATATGGCATGGTACGGAAGGCGAGCTTCAGTGGCTGTTATTAAACCTAATCACAATAATCAACTTCAGCATACGATGATACGTGTAATAGAGTACATTTTTGTTACTGATTATGTAATTGAACGAAAAATAGCATATAATTTATTTGACAATAATTAAGGACTCGCTAAAACAATATCTATTAACCGCAGGAAAGCATTTTAAGCGGAGATCGAACTTTGAAGAGACATTTCCTATTTAGAATTACGATGTATACTCCTCAGCTAGCTTTTATAAATAGTGTTTGCAAAAGTCATCTCAAACAGTATTCGTGAGGAATATTAAATAATTTCCTGGAACGAATCAAAGCTAGTCCGTTCCGTCCAACGAAAAATTGATGGGCTAAATTTACGCGGCAACTCGCTATTAAACGTGTAAATATTAGCCACTTTGTGTAATTCACACACGAGATGGTATAACAGGGTCAATATTAAATACGTAAATGTTAGGCAATTTGTGTGGCTCGACCTTATGTAATACGAACAGCATTGACAATCCTGTTGCTATCATTGTTGTCTTACTAAATGCAGCGGTGTGCCAACAATCTTAGCGGTATTTCAATACTGTGCAAAGCCAGAGTCATTAAATGTCTGTGACAATGTGTTTTTATCACAACAGTCTTGTTTATGTTTCATTCTATATTTAATAACTAGTTTATAATATTTAAAACGAATTATTGTCGACTAGAAAGCGAAGGATTGTTATTCGTTACATAAAAGCTTGCGCACTTCGATGAAAGTAATTCCCGAATTTTTCACGTTCTCTTAATTTTTCATCTACTGTGCGGTTAAACAATTACAAGCTTCCACACGAGCCGGAATTTTTCATATCCTCTACATTTTTACTCTACTAAACGGTTATAAAATGACAAGCTTCTGTAGACATGAGAGCGAAAACATTTAACTTACGTTGCTTTGCTTTGCATTTGCAGGAACGGCGATCCAACCGTGTATTTGTTATTTTCAATTCTCTCAAGATACCAAGCTAAGTATCCGGTGACTTCTGGAACAAATGTGTATCATAGCTGCGCGTGTATCGTGAACGTCGAATGAATTGTTCAGCACGACGTTAATGACTCGCGTCGAATGGCGCTGATAGCGTAAGCAAGCAAGGCCGCGGTGCCAGGTGGTGTTAATGGTAAAGACATTCTCCTTAAGTAAGCATCTGTTTTCATCCCACGCTCGACCCTCGTTATACAGGGTGTCTCGAAACCGGTTTTACCATTCCAAGGGTGGTCGTTATTTTTATGAAAAATCAAATCAAAATGAAAAAGTATTTCTTTTCTAATCTGGCTTCTTCTCGAAGAAATTAAATGCGAGTTTAACTGCTCCTATCAGCGGCGTCGATATACGGTGACTCCCATAAATATTCGGACACCTTTAAAAAGTCGATAACTTCGTTATTGTTGAACCATATGGCACGGATTTGTTATTTTCATGAAAAATCAAATCAAAATGGAAAAATATTTCTTTTCTAATCTGGCTTCTTCTCGAAGAAATTAAATGCGGGTTTAACTGCTCCTATCAGCGGCGTCGATATACGGTGACTACCATAAATATTCGGACACCCTTAAAAAGACGATAACTTTGTTATTGTTGGACCATATGGCTCGGATTTGTTATTTTCATGAAAAATCAAATCAAAATGAAAAAATATTTCTTTCTAATCTGGCTTCTTCTCGAAAAAATTAAATGCGGGTTTAACTGCTCCTATCAGCGGCGTCGATATACGGTGACTCCCATAAATATTCGGACATCCTTAAGAAGACGATAACATTGTTATTGTGTGGACCATACGGCTCGGATTTGTTTTGAGAAGTTAGAAGAATTAATTTATCACATGGGGTGAAAAAGAAATTTTGAAAAAATTACAATTTGGTTGGAATTGCAGAGAATGTACTAAAAATTGTATTTTATAACTATATTGAAAATTATTGAATATTATATTGAATTGGGCCTATATATCCAAATCTATTGGGCCTATAAAGAAAATTTAAAAAATAGGTTTTGTAGATCTGTGTAAATTATACATATTCTGAAACTTTCATCAAAATCGGTTAACATTGCAATAAGCTGTAAACGATTAAAGATTTTTTCGCAACCTTCGGCCTCCAACTGTAATAAATCCAAGGATTCTTACATCTCTCAATGCCTGCCGTTTTCTACTGCATCAGCCGATTTTAATGAAATTTTCAGAATATGTATAATTGACACAGATCTACAAAACGTATTTTTTAAAATTTTCAATATTGGCCCATATAAAAATGGTATGAAATACAACTTTTATTATTTTCTCTGCAATTCCGACCTATTGCAACGTTTCCAAAATTTCTTTTTCGTGCCATGTAGGAAACTAATTGTCCTAAATTTTCAAAACAAATTCGAGTCGTATGGTCCAATAGTAAAAGAGTTATAGTCTTTTAAGAGTGCCCGAATATTTATGGAAGTCACTGTACATGAATATTCAGAAGCAATGTTCATAAAAACAGAATTTTTTATCGAAAACCTTTGATTTTACGCTGTATTTTGTCTTATACACGGTGAGTCACCTAACCTTTGCACCTCAAATATCTTGGCTGACATGATGCCCAAAAAAAATTTCGTTTTTATGTCATTTTTTTAGATATATCAAGGTCACCTTGACTTTTCTAAATGGAACTACCCTTTTTTAAACACCTACAATGATAGACCCTTTCATTACGAATTCAGTGACTATAATTACTCAAGGTCATTCAAGGTCACGGACAGAGTTCAACATTCCTTCAAAGCCCATTTACAGGCATGTATCGATGTTAAATCTTATACGTTATCTCTGTCCGCGACCTTGAATGACCTTGAGTAATTATAGTCACTGAATTCGTAATGAAAGGGACTATCATTGTAGGTGCTTAAAAAAGGGTGGCTCCATTTTAAAAAGTCAAGGTGACCTTGATATATCTAAAAAAATGACATAAAAACAAATTTTTTTTTGGCATCGTGTCAGCCCCATTGTACCATTCAATTTTGTCCTTACCATAGTTTACGTATCTTTAGAAACAACAAAAATATTTGAGGTGTAAGCGTTAGGTGACTCACCCTGTATAATCACTACCTAGCAACTTTATATTCTGTAATCAGCAGTATTAAGATTAACAACCTATAATATTTTTGCATCGCACTGCCAAGCACTTGGTTGATGCTTAATCCTCTACATTTAGCTTTAATAACTAAGCTTGATACCATTAAATGAATTGAAATGGAAAGAACTTCTAAAACCTAATGTACCTCCACTATTTCATTAATTTCCTCTGCATTATATTTTGTTGTGTCAATCGATTTCGCAAACGACTCGTTTTCGCGACTCATATTTTAATATTTTTCAATTTTTCTATTTAATGGGTAATTTAATAACGTTATCTAAATTATAAAGAATGTCAAATTCATACAAGCATTTAATAAAATTTCAGTGTTCAAGGCCTGGTTGAAAGTTCTTGTTTTGTTTCATTCTTTCGTATCGTTCACTTACAAAAGTGTAACCTAACTTTTGGCCTAGTCTGCTTGTACGCGAACGGTGTCACGGTGTTTCACGCACGCACGCCCGCCCGCGTATTTTATGGTGATTCAGTGGGGCAGCAGGGCCTAAGTAGCTTTGCTCTTCCCATCGCGTTTCATCGACGACGCTCTGTCACGATTGAGAGTGCTGACTTTGCAGCAGAAGTTATTCCCCCGACGTAAATCGTTGTTCGATAACTATCAATAATTGACAAAAGGATCAAAAACTTCCGAACGTTCTTCCGCTTCGCCCTTGCTCGGATCGTCAACCTCGAGCCGAGACCGTAATTTCTTACTTTCGCATCGCCCATGTAATTAACTTAAAACTTGGCAATCAACCGACGACAAAGTACCTAAGTACCCGATTCGAGGCTACTTGGTCTCTGAAGAGAACGTCGTCTAAGATTAATTGACAACTCTACGGTTGGTGAATGTCTGATCTGATCGTCGTGGTCCAGATGATAATAGAACAAAATGTACATGATTCATCCATCAGTCCTCCCAGTATCAAATACGTAAGATCTTTTAAAAATATTTCAAATCATATACAGGGTGTACGCGTTAAGTTATGTCACCATTTTTTAGGCATTTCCGGTAGTGCGATTAAAAAATGTTTTAAACAAAAGTTCATCAGTACTTGGTGAGCTGCATGTTCGCATATGCTTAAATCTGGAAAAATGCTTTTTACGTAAAAGAGTAAAGGTCACCTTGACTTTTTTAAATGGCACCACATGTTTTGGACGTCATAGGATTGTTACTGACGTCGTGACGAATTCAACAGTGTATTATACTATGACTTTGACATGAGCTCAAACTAGAAAATTGTGTGCAAACGTAATTTTAATGAAAAATTATTTTTTACAAAATAAATCAGGTTACAAGAGATGTTCGAACTGCGATCCATCTTCTATGATACAGAAGTCCGCTCCACACATGGCGACAACGAGAAATCTAATACAAAGAACGGAGTTCGACTTTCTCAAGCACGTAAACAAGAATTGTGTTGTTATTAGACTACGGATCTTTATGCAAAATAAAAATTGTCTGCATCTGTCGCTTGAAACGAGAGCTACATAGGAATGTCTTTCTTCCCTTAATATGAGGTTATAGCTAGAATGCAGACTTTATACATTTGTGGCAAAAATAAGTTGGTGTAGTTTAAAACAATAATGAAATTAAAAGAATTTGAAAATGTAAATATATATTATTTTAAATTTATTAATTTTATTATTCTTTTATGGAACTTTCACCAACATATTCGTGGCATTTTTCTATTGAAAATGATACCAAATAAGATATAATTCCAATGGTATTTACTTGAGAAATGGACGATGAAAGTTTCGGAAAATTATTGTAAATATGATCCGAATTATATCGTGTTTGGTATTATCTGAACATTAATCGTCGCCGGCCGGACCTGTGGTGGCGACGATTATCGATGAAATACTATAGTACCTGATCCGTCACCGATTCCTATATGTACCGTCCTAAGCTGTCCTCACGATATCCTCTGTGTCTTATTGACGAGTCCCCTAGCGGGCTCAGGACGAAACGCTCCCTTTCCCTTTTCTCTTCACACACACACTTTACAGCCGCCCAATCCAACAACCTAATAACTTGTGTACATTGACAGTAATTTATTGATCTTATTCAACTCTTTTAATCTTTCTGTTGTTTCAAATTACAACTACTCTTTTTTGTCATAAATACATAAAATCCGCAGTACTGTTATTATTACGAACATAGGTTCGTCGCAAGGAATCTTTTGATCAATGCAAAACATTCTTCCCCTTCGTGGGACTTCTACAAAATAAAAACTATTAAAAATCAAAGTCGATAATCGAGTTTTCTTTTGGAAGAACTCGTGCTTTCCCCAACCTGGTTGAAGTTACGTATTAAAAAATTGGTATTGAAATCTTGTTTTCACATTAACAGGATGTACAATGATAGAATGTGTGCGAACAACGCATAACTCGCGAGTGTGTAATAGTATTAACCGCGAAAAGACCTCGGGTTGATATCTTGGAAGGCCTCTGGTTTGCAGCGAGCCGTCCAACACGGATCTAATAGTTTTAACCGCGAAACCGTGCACACAACTCGAAACACATGTCACAGTATGGTGGCTTTTGTTCACACTCGATCAAATGTTTTTCAAAACTCTTTTTACTACACTTGCGAAAACACATAGTTTCAACAAACTATGGAAAGTTTGAACTTGATCAGATATCCGGAAAACGTGCCTCTGGACCCTTCAACATTGAGAAAATTAAATGCCGATGAAATCCATTTTTATCTATTTTCTTCTATATTATCGATTATATCTAAAAACTTGTGAGACAGAACTTGCAGATCTACACAAAATGTACCTTTTAGATTTTATGATTTTATGGAGCAGCTTACGTTTTCAAAACAAAAAAAATGAAAGCAACTCCTAAACAAATGTTGTAATTTTTTCGCAATTTTGAAAGATTTGAAGGAGCTAAAATTTTGCACTTTTTCTTTAACCATATCGATTAACTACCTTTCGAATTTTCTTACATTTTTCTGCCAAAATACTTCGTTGACGTTCCAATTTTTGCAATTAAACTGAACTTCGTAAATAATTAGGCTTAGTATCATTGAATGACAAACATTGACAGAATTTTTAAAAACAAATATACACTATTTCGTTGATTTTCTCTATTTTTAAAATTATGGTGTTAGCAAATGAAAGGCTCATATAATGTAAAATGTTTATTCAAATGATATATTTGTATTTGGACAAACTTATAAGACAGTATGTACCATTTTAAATGGAAAAAACTATTATAATTAAATAAAACTATTACCCTTTGTTTTCATATTAATAATGAGTCGAATAAGTTGGTTTGGACGTTGTTGTGGGAACAAATGGCTTGCGAATAAAAAATATTACAGGAGATGTTCTTAGAATTCCAAGAAAGTATAATTGGAAATATTCAGTTTGATAGAAGGTTGACATCGCTTGGGTCATAGTATTAATATAAAGGTACAGAATTAAGAATACAGAGTTGTTTAAGTATGAGAGTTAAGTTTAAGAGTTAAAAAAATGTTACCTGTCAAGGAAGTGAAAAGTAAATAATTGTGTTCGATAAGGGTCTCTGCTCTTCTGGTTTATATTATTGCCGTGATACTGTAGAGTAATCTTAAGCGTAGGCGTTTTCTGGACATTGCTCTGGCAATGAACGCATTATACATGGAAATGGTGCATAATAAGAACGTGCGATGTAGTTAATTGCTGATACAGGCTTCGCTTCACTCGGCGTATAATATCGATCTGACATTACAGAAATTGCTCCGGCCGTGTTAAAAATGAGAAATATTACTTTCCGAGAAACTGTGAAATAAACGATTATATTTGATGACAGCTTTACTTCGCCTGGTTTGTTTTATCGGTGTATTACGTTACAGAACAATCTTAACTACCGACGGTTTCTGGAAATTGGTGTGACAATAAAATATGCAATGAAGATGACACTTATCGAAGACATGTCGTAGAATTATATCCGATAGGGGATTTACACCGTCTGATTTATAGTATTACTACGATATTACAGAATACTCTGAGAAAAGGGTATGTACCTTGGACATTGGTCTGACTACACACATTAAAAACGAAAACTGACGTCTTTCACGGTTAATAAATAGAATGAGTGAGTGCGTCTGCTGCAATCTTTAATTTCACTACTTCACAACAAAGATTAGACTGCGGATTCTTACGAATTTGTACCAGTTAAAAATGTGTGAAGCACAATAAAAATTAAAATATGTATAGTTCGAAGAAGTCTCGTTTTGCAGAAAGAACCGCAATCTAATAATAACATAATATCTAATATCTTATAGACTACGAAGTAACCATGAATCATAAATGCAATTATTAGGAGACATAGGTCCTTGCAATCTCGTTGATACCTCAATTTTTGCGGTCTCCAAAACCTGTGAAGCGATCAGTAGCTTTGATCGAAACAGACCTGCTATAAAACAAGTACAGTGATGTCGCGATAAAAGTGAGAATCTCCTACACGATGAGTGTACAAAAATTATCCCCACTACTGCGGGGTATACTCCTTGAGGGGCCGAGAGCCTCGACCGTTCGACTCGGCCGAGAAATGTAACACGATACGGGTCAAGATATATCGGTGAGCCAACACTAATACAATGACAAATCTGTTTTGTTTCTTATCATTTCTTCATGAAATTTTTACGAACACATTCGTGACATATTTCTGATTAAAAAGATATCAAACACGATATTAATTGGATCATATTTACATGCTTCATTGGCAATAATATGTTTCGGGCGTAACGAAGACAGCTAATGAAAAAGAAAGAGGGACTATACAAAGCATCGATCGCTGAAATATATAAATGCAATCGTAAAACTTTTTTATTTTTTATTATTTTGTTGCGAAACTTATACCAAGATATTTATGATATTCTTTTTTATTAAAATAGGACCAAATGTGACATATCGCGGCCGTGTCGTGCATTATTGACTTTCCCAGCCGTAGAGGTCACCGAAACGTATCTGCAACACGATGAATGTGAAACGTGTTTCTGTTTTAATCGAGACATTGCTGTAAATATGATTATTTTTAATACGTAATTATATCGTATTTGGTATCGTTTAATCAGAAAAATGTCACAAATATTTTGGTATAAGTTTCATAACGAAATAGTTTTCAACAAAAAGTTTCATCATGGATTAGTACTGTCTCACCGTTTGTTTTGGTCGCTCGGCTGGTCGCTGGCAACTAAAGGTAAAGGAATCTCGAGGAACCGTTTCTATACGCGGAACCGAGGTCTTCACTTTCATCGCGACAACACTGTTTGTCTAAAATGAAGTATTTTCTATTTTGCGGCGTTCTATTACAATAGATAGCACTTTCTTAAAAAGAAGAAGTGGTCGAAGATTTTTCATCAATAATAGTATATGACCACGAAGACGTCGGATTAGCGAATCATGAAAATCCAGCTTGTACCGAGTCTCACGGAAGGCTTTGTTTCGGATAAGTACAGATTTTGTGTTCGTTTCTTCGAGATGTAGAGTAGACGTAAAAAAATTGAGCACAACGTGGTACGTACACGATATCTCGGGGCAACGCGCAGCTGCGCATGCACTTTATTGCAGTTTTATCGACCGGCCGAGTGTCATGCTCCGAGGAGCAGACGTACGCGTCCCCTTTGGACCGGAAAGAATTTTCGGCCGATCCTTTGCCGAACCGTGAACGGATGACGTGGGAATGTCAGTTGCAATTGCTTTTGCACAGGGCAATTAAGATCGCTCGTCTCGATACCGCTTATTTGTTTTTTAAACGGCTGCAGACGAAGACCTCGCGTTCCCTGATACTTCGTGCCCCCTGATTAAGATAATCATGCACGATATCACACGAACCTCTTTTCCGAATATTTTTTCAAGTGTACTGTCCGCTAATTGCCATGTCAGCAAGTTCGATTTCACTTCGATATCTAAATGAATGAAGCTGAAAGCTGCTTTCTCGCTATCTAAAATGTTCTTCGCTAGCCTGTGGAAATTGATGCAAATCTACAATTTTATCGGTGAATTTAACATTTTCTACCTCCATTCGCTCCGCTAACGGTCTTCGTAATTACATCTTATTAAATGCAACATCATACATTTCCTGAAACATGAACGTAACTTATCCAAACTAGTCGCAGATTCTTGGAATTGTACAACTGTTACCGATGCCATTCCAATTGAATCGTTGTTTAAACACAATTACGTATTTGTAATATGGTTTAAACATTGTACCGTTTTGTTTGGGGGAATTCGTAAAATATTTCCATGTGAAAAGTATTCTGATCGCTGTTGTTCGAAGAAACACAAAAGAGTAATAACACTGTTGGAAGAAATAATTCATTATATCATTTTCAATCTATTAAACCTATTAAGAAAGAAAACAGTTGAGCTAGCAAATATTTATTTTGCATGAATATTCGCAGTCTAGTTATTAAAAATAAAACATCAATGATTTTCAACTTTTCATTCTGCATATGGAAGAAACGAAGGTTTAAAAGCATAAGGAGAAATAATTACTGAATAACAATATTTTCTTTATAATAAAATGGCAATTTATTTGTACCGTTTTGCTTCGTATTAGTTTTTAGCATTCCGTTTTTGACCGAATCAGGCAAAAATCCGTGAGGTTGGTCGAGCCAGCTCGCAGTCGAACCGCAGAGGCTTAACCTGACCCTGATTTCAACCCGGTCGAATCGCTGAGAGGAAGCGTTCGCGAATTTCGGTTGCCACTTCGCCGTGATATTTTCGTTTCTGGCACGTCGCTGAGGCCTACATCTTACATTTAACGAACCGATTGCGAAACCAATAAACCTAGACCACCAGCGTTCGACACCTTCATCTATTGATTCACGAGGACCTATCAGGTTTTCGATAAACAATTACCGCGTCTACAGTAAATCCATGGGCAACAAACAGTTAGAGAGCTCGCAGCTTAATACGATTTCTACTTTGTTTCGAATCACTGAAAACTTCTAACACGGGAGATAACACGATAAAATACAAACCTCAAAGAAGGTTCAATGGAATTATCATAGTAATGAAGGTTTAACCGAATTTTCCCTTCACTTTGATCCCCTTAGAACTTGTAATTCAGATGACAACGCTATAAAACGAAGACATTAATGAAGCTGTAACCAGTGATGACAGAATGGTTGAATCGAGGGGAATACAGTTTACCACCTCTCTGATGACCAGAGTAATATGTGATACGTTGCGCGGGACGTGACGTGACTCTTAGTGGGGGACGTTGGAGTGTACTCAGGTAGTGGAATGGGATAGTGGAAGGAGAAAAGGAGGAGAGGAAAATCAACCCAGTTTTTTATTTGAACCATTTAAAACTTGTAACGTGGATTAATGAAAATTGAATTGCTACGACAGCGGAGCAGCGGGAAAGTAGCCGGTCAGTTTTAACTCGCACATTTTTTTTCTACATGCTTTGAACATACATTTTCGGTACAAAAAGCTGTACAAGGTAAATTGAACCAGCGTTTTTCTCGTAGACAGTAAGTATTTCAAGAAAATGGAAAAGACAGAAGATACAGTATATTTTACCGACAACACCATAACCTATGTAAGATTTTTATATTTACACTATTTTTCGTGAAATGAAGGTAACCTTCAGGTTTTTGTGTGCTGAAAATGTTACGATTTGTTCGATCTATATATTTCACTTATTTCTGACCTTGCATGACCTTGGAAGTCGTTGTGCTACATATGAGCGAATTCGACTTTACCCACGCCTCCATGTGACATTAAAAAAGATACAGCATTCCATTTAAAAAACTGAAGGTCGCCTTCTTTTCTCGAAAAGTAATGTATATATAAGAAATTGACATAGGTTACTGTGTTGCCAGTCAGGTATACCGTAAGTTCTTCCTCTTCCATTTTTTTAAAATTCATACAGTTTACGAGAAAAACGCTGACCCACTTTACTTAATTTCATCGTTAATTGTCGCCACCACGGGTCCGGCCGGTGTCAATCATCGTGTAGAAGATACTATTTTTCGACCTCTGGCGAACGGGAGGACGGACACCAAAGCTCGAGAGGCCGCGGTCGCCGAGAAATGTAACATAATACGGGTCGAGTATATCGGTGTGAGACCACGACTAATTCAATAACAAAACTTCTTTATTTTTCATAATTTTTTTATGGGACTTTCACCAACATATTCACAGCATTTTTCTAATGAAAATGATACCAAATATAATATAATTCTGATAATATTTCCTTATGTAATGAACGATGAAAGTTTCGGGCGCAAGGAAGGACAGCGCACAAAAATCTTTTTTATTATTACTTATTTTTTTACGAGACTTTCACCAAAATATTTATGGTATTTTTCCGATTATCGTTCATTACACAAGTAAATATCAACGCAATTATATCTTATTTGCTACCATTTTCATTAGAAAAATGCCACGAATATGTTGGTGAAAGTTCCATAAAAAAGTAAAGAAGTTTTGTCATTGGATTAGTAGTGATCTCACCGATATATGTACTCGACTCGTATTATGTTACACTTCTTCGCGACCGAGGTCTCTCGAGCTACACGCGGAAGGAGGGATTGTTTTGCGACGATTATTGTTCAGAGTTTCACGACAATTAACGATGAAATACTGTATATGAAAAGGAAACAAACTTTCTGAAAAATATGAGAGAATCTACTTACGTGCATCCTCTATCGAAAATCCCAATCCGGCTGGACAAAGATTAGCACAATTTTCTTTCATCTTTATTCTGTCTATGTTTCTGATCAAAGATTTGCGACTGTCACCTGTTTTTATAATGTGGCATAGAAAAATTCAGAAGTTGCATAAGCATCCTTAATCTAATTAACGCCACGAGTTGTTCACTTGCAGCGCATTAACAGCCAATCTCTCTTTTCTCGGCCACTTTCTTTTAATACTCCACTTCTCTCTCAATTAATCGCACGGATACGCGTGAGTCTTATCGCGCCGCTCGATCGGATTCCCTCGAACACGCCGCTTTTACCGAGCAATTGCTTGTTATGATGAGAGTTTCTTTGAAAATTAATTCTCAATTATGATTCGGTATTGTTCAGAAGGATTGCTGCACGAGGCTGGTTTACGCGGCGCGAAGTGAACTTCAGGTTAATAGAGTGGCATGTTTCCTTCTGGAGTCGGATGGTCTGATAATCTGATGAAATTTTACACGTGTCTGTTAACGTATTTCAAGCATTGAATGGGCAGAAAAATGATAGTGGACATAATATTTATCATTCCACCTGTTCAACATTCCACATTTTCTGCAAACTTTGATGTTCCAATTAAAATAGAAACGTTGTAAACACAAACGATTTATTGTTTTAAACATTAATTAGACGAATAAAGTAAAGAATTTCAGGTGGGAAATTTGTACAGTTCGTATGTAATCGAGTACTCTGCGGTGCCTGTATATTTAATACGTTGAACAATTTCAAATTAATCAGATTTTCTATATCACAACTTTCAAGAAATTAGAAAATTGTTAAGCGATTACGGTTCGTGTACTCTCTTCATAGTCACACGAAACCACGAAAACTAAAAAAGGAATACTAATCCATAGGAGATTGGACGAAAGATGTCGGTTACGCTTCTGGTGTAACGGCAGTGAAAACAAGTGATTTTTTAAGAATTTTCTTTCAGAATAACTGATGGACAAATGGGACTATACCTTTGGGGATATAAACGGATAGTCTTGAAGTACAAGTGTTTTTTTTTTAGTTCTGCATATTCATTATTTATTGTATAATACGCATGTTTATCGAAACTATGTTTTCTAAACTGACGTGCACGATAACTGCAAAACTAGTTAAATAATCGACTTCGAACGAAGCTCGTTCATTTCTTTAGATATTGCTTTAGAGATTGGACCTAAAACTTACATTTGATTTTTTGTTTATAATATTTGTTCGAACAATATAAAATTTAGCTAATCGGCCAAGAAAACTAAACTTTTCTTGCGAACCCTAGAACTTTTCCAACTTTTCATATTTGTCTTACAAAATGGCTTCTTCCCCAGCATAGAATATTTAACTTTAAGACAATTTCGTACTTTTTGTGTTTTAGTTTTGATCACTATGATAGACGCTACGTTGCTCGCCATCAATACTTATACTGCCAATATTTAGAAGTCTTGTATATTATACGATAAATAATAAGAAGAATTAAACTTAAAAAAAACATATGTATTTCGAAGCTATCTGTTTACTCTCCAAAAAGGGCTAGCCTCATATATCCAATAGTTATTGTAAACAAATTCTTGAAAATCACTTATTTTCACTGCCGTTACACGAGAAGCCCCTCTTAGGTAGAGACTTTTATACGCCACACGTATAGCATAGAGAAGTAAAATCAAGATAAATATTAATTTAGAACATAATTAAGTAATATCAACAATAGCAGGCAAACCCATATATTTGATAATAAATCGCACTGCTATTTTTAACTATGCTTGGAAAACCCGATATTACAAAAAGCTCAATTTTGGACCCGCATATCACTGACAACATTCACTTTAAGTATTGTAATTAACGGTAAAACATGCCCTGTTAGTTTATAGTTACAGCAAGCTCTAAAAATTTTTCAAAAAAAAAGAGTTTTTTCTACTTTTGTGCACGAACTCGGCCGTATTCGTCACTGTGCGCCAGTACACATAATACCATTTCTTTTACGAAGGCTTACACTGTGACAGCATTTTCTGCACTCGCTAATCAGAGGTCTTCCATTACTATAACGAAAGCAATTTGTGCTAGGCAACGTAAATGAGATGAGTCCGCTTCACTCAGCTTAAATGAAAAGAGCTTCCCGATGAAACGCACGCCTTTCGTTTTTATATAATGTCATCCGACAGACGCTGTTTCTTCCCTTTCTTGCCGGTACTTTCTCATTCAAATTACCTCTGCCATAACAGTTAATTCTTCCTTTATAACGACAATCTACGTACGTTAATAATATCGTGTACCTCTTTGTGAGAACCGGAAACGTCGTACTTTTTAGTCCACTTGTCTCCTCTTTGCGAGTTATAAATCTAGTAAACTGCAACAACATTTTTTTTCTAGTCTGTGTTAAAAATTGGATTTCTATATTAATACATTGAAATATACAAATTCAGCACTCACATAACCGACACTAATTGTTCAGAAAAATGGTCAAAAAGTGCTGATATACAAAATGGATTAATACCGAATGCACTTGTAAAGTATTGTTACTCTACCGCAACGATTACTGCAAAAACGAAAATTCTACTTTTTTCTGTAAAGACGAAAATTTGTATATACATCTGCAGTATACTCATAACTTACAACAGGAGAGTCATGATTTTCAGACAACGCTAAAATTAAAATATCTCCGAAATTAATGATTTTTTAACATAAATTGACACATTATGTAAAGAATATGAAGATGCATCAACTGGTACTATAAAAAATATACGTACTTATTTAAAATACTCGAAGTGGTAGTATCTGGCGCACCACCTTGTACATTCAATCGGTTTAAGCCTTTGCCATAGTATTTAAGACGAAAACATATGTTTGCGATACCGGACGAATGATAACGGAATTTATAACGGCCAAATCAAATTTGAATTAAATTTAAAATAGACGGAATTTAGTAAACTCCGTTTGAAATATTCGTCACGAGTTTGTCTATTATACGGGAACGGGTGGTAGAAAACAATTCGGGTGAAAAATAATTGATTATTTTTCGAAGGCGTTCATGTGATTCGGATCAACCCGGTCGTATCGTTTAGAATTCTGTCTTGAGGATCGGATGGAAGATTTTGACCGATTGCGCTAGAATTTCTGTTAGAACGTTGCTCGGTTTTGTTGGCGAACGAAAGGAAACGCTCTCGGCCGCAAATAAACACGCGGCCCCCAGAAGACATGGCCGGATTGCGTAATCGGTGCGTCGCGTCGTAATGTGGCACGCACGGGAATGCGTGCACAAATCCGCTGGGTTCCTCGTTGCCCGCGGCGAAACCGAGTCGACGCGTGCGAAACAACGCCAATTGCGTAACCATCGGACGCCAACCGGTCGATCAGCTGTTTTCCACGGCCTCCTCTCACCGAGTGACTTTTAAACTTTAAACACCTTTTGTTCCTTCAGCAATTAAACACTGCGAACTTGAGTGCTGTTCGCTTCCGAAAATCGGCGTCTTCGCGAAAACATTTCCTCAGTGAGGTTACTGTTTCAAGCTGAACTATTGTTGAACGTGCATAACTCGAAAGCCCAGAAACTAAAAATTGTTTTGAGTGACGCTTACTTAGGAAGAAACAACTTTTCCTACGAGCACCGTTTACGTTGACAAGCAAGTGTTTCTGAAAAATCATCTCATCGATCGAAGTGTGAACTTTCAACCACCGAAGATCGTTTTCCGATCGCGCGGAGCAAAGCCCTCGCCCTAGAAAAATCGGTTCGCCGCTTTAAAAATCGTTGCACCAATTCAAAAGTGACTTTGCAGGCTGTTCTAATAGAAGAGCCTAGTCGCCTGCATCGCCCGAGTGTATGTCGAACCTTTGAAGATCGTGTTTTTTCTGCTTGGAAAAGTTTTATCGGTCGACGAGTGTCTTTGTTCTCGAAATATCGGTTCTTTTGTGTCACGGAAGACTATATCCGTTGACTTAACCTTTTCAAAATCCGGTAAATTTCTGCTCGAAAGCGTTACGAGAATCGTTTAGTGAAAAATAAGTGTTCGAACCTTGGTTTTCCTCGTGTTCAGAGTCTCTTCTCGCGAAGCTTCTCGCAATGAGGAAACATTCGATCGATCGTCACGAGACTTTACCCTCCAAGCATAGGTACTTATAGACAACCCCGTAACTGGACGCATCTGCCTAATATTAAACACAAAAATATTATTCAATACACGAAATACAGAAGTTTTTCTGCAATATTCGCTAAATTTCACTTTGCCTACCAGAAACTTTCTAATGACTAGATTTCCACGTCACAATAACACACGTATAATGATATAAATGACTAATATTTTTTGTCTTATCTTTACTATAAGAGACGTTTCGCTCAATGAAAGAAATTGTTTTCTTCCTTCAGTTTTCACACAATTAACACACGTTGAACGCTGCACGAATTTTGTAAACAAGCTTCATACAATTAAATATACAAGTTTCGGTTGTATCGTTCGTATTAGGTTGTTGCGTATGAAATGTCCGATTTTTAACAGTCACGTTTAACAAGCAACATATTCTGTCAATAAATTAGATGTTTCTTAACTGCATTACGGTAAAAATTGTATTTTTTGGTCGTTCACGGTCTTCATTTATAAGATCCCAAATTTTGTAGTTTTTTTGTTTACCATCGTCGAATACAGTATTTCATCGCTAATTGTCGTGAACTTCTATACGATAATTGGCGCAAAACAATCCCTCCTTCCGCGGGGTATACCCCGCGAGGGCCCGTGAAGCTCGAGAGGCCTCGGTCGCCGGGAAGTGTAACATAATACAGTCGAGTATATATATTGGTGAGACCACTACTAATCCAATGACAAAACCTCTTTATTTTTTATTATTTTTTTATGGATCATTCACCAACATATTCGTGGCATTTTTCTAATGAAATTGATACCAATTAAGATAAAATTTGCGATGATATTTACTTGTGTAATGGACGGTGAAGGTTTCGGAAAATTATTGTAAATATGATCCGAATTATATCGTGTGTGTTATCATATTAATCGGAAAAATGCCACAAATATTTTGGTGAAAGTCTCGTAAAAAAATATGTAATAATAAAAAAGTTTTTTGTGTGCTGTCCTTCCTTGCGCCCAAAACTTTCATCGTTCATTACACAAGTAAATATTATCAGAATTATATCATATTTGGTATCATTTTCATTAAAAAAAAATGCCGCAAATATGTTGGTGAAAGTCCCATAAAAAATTATGAAAAATAAAGAAGTTTTGTTATTGGATTAGTAGTGGTCTCACACCTATATACCCGACCCGTATTATGTTACATTTCTCGGCGACCGAGGCCTCTCGAGCTTTGGTGTCCGTCCTTCCATTCGCCAGAGGTCGAAAAATAGTATCTTTTACACGATAATTGACGCAGGCCGGACCTGTGGTGGCGACAATTAACGATGAAATACTGTAGTGTGTTGATTGATTGCCACATTTTCACCAAAAACATCACATGATACTATCGTCAATGTCTTTTCACTCATATAAAAAGAATGCATGACAATCGCATTGATTGACGTTAAAATAAACTTGATCTAAATCTAAAAATTAGATATCTTAATAAAAACTGAAGATGGAACCTTAATGATCAGCTTTGTAACTTAAAATGATACACATACAGACTGTCCGAGGTTTAACAGTCTATTAACAACAATCTCAAAAAGAACCTCTACATTTTTCTTTCGAATAACTATGCCAAGCAAAAATGTCATACAAGTTCTAGGGTTTTGGATAATTTACAGCTTAACAATTGAAACTGCAACTTCAATTAAAGAATTAATTACAAGTCTGCCAAGTGGAAAAATCTAGAAAGACTAATGACGGTAGGCAATTTGTCAACGCAAACTGAATCAAATTACGAACTCGTAAACAAAAATTGGTGACGTTGTACAGGTGGTGGTGCGTCTAGTAAAGGGTTATACATGATCCTTGATGAGAAACCGTTAAATCCGTGAGCAAGTGTCTCGATCTCGCAAACACGACTTCCGAAGACGTGTTCTCGTTCGTTACTCGACGAGCTCCAAAAGTGGCCGTCCATAGCAATCCTTTCAATCAGAAGCGACAGCAATCTTCTCGATGAGGCACTCGTAGAAAGGATTGCGTCGCGAATAAACTCTCCTACAGCGGTGTCCGAGGCTATTCTGAAAATGAATAGCTGTTACATTCGGGTCTATAAGAACTATCTTCCAAAATATATTTGTGTAAATGTAATTTAACACGGCGAGAACATTAGAAGAATTTGGAAATACTGTTATAATATTTTCAACGAATTAAACATATTAAGGAAGAAAATAAACTTGTGTATCGCTCCAGTTTGTTATAATTCGGGCAGAAAACTTTTAATTTGCATAAAGACCCGCAGTCTAGTGATAAAAATAGCCCGCCGTTCAAGGATTAAAAGAGTCGTTCAAATTGTCCGCGCTTGTCTGGCGAAATAAAAGTGCACGACCGCGGGAACGTCGACTTTTCGATTATTGGTGCGTGACGGCATTGAAACGCTCTGCGAGAAGGGAGAGTGTGAAAATACGGTGGAAAACCGGTAGCTAGGGAAAACAACCTCTGTTCTGTCCGTCTCGCTCGAGGAAAATGGAAAACGTCTTGCGGGGACACGGATCGTTTCGCCCTTCCGCGTGCCGATCAAAGAGAAACCGGCAGAAGTCGTATTTTAATCCGTGAAAACGATCCGAAACTTTCCACCGTTCAGCCGGCTAGCCTGCAAGTTAATTAGAAAGCAGTAATGACGATCGGTTGTCCACCGTACTACCGATTCGATTAACCCGATGATACTGTGCTAGTACACTGTCGGTCGAAAGTATGAGACTAGGAACACGGATCGACGAAAGAAAATGTCTTACGACGTCAAAAAACAGAAAGAATGTATGTTCGTGAGTCGAATAATGTTTGTTATCTCGGAGCTAAGGTTATGGTCCAGTAGATCCTTTTATGGAGGTCGTAACTGCTAAAATTCTATTCTTTTATTCTCAATACTTAAACGTCAAAGTAAATGTGGGGTAATTATTTACTTTAGCGATTCTCTATATGTTACCGCTGCTCTGCCTTGGTGTTTCAGATACTTATTCGCAAAAAAATTATTAGAATGACTATAGCGAACTCCGCTTTTTCCCAATGAATTCGTGCTACCAGGCGAGGGAGGAGTGGGTTGCTTCCTCCTGCACACCCTCCCCAAGAAATCTAACCAAGGCATAACCAAAATTCGTTTAAAACGGTTATACAAACCTACCCATCGTCAGGTAACAATCTAGACACGAGGGTCCTCACCGATTTCGATGACCCTGAAACATCAAGGTCACTATTCTGAACAACTTTTCCCTATACATGTTACTGTCGCTTGAACTTAATTCACGAGATACAGTAACCCAGCGATCTAAGTCCTTTTTTGGTTCTCTGTCGGGACTTAGATCGTGAAGGGACACTTTTTTTGTGACCGCATCGATCGCGTCGAACGTAGAAAAGGACAGCATGCAAACATGGATCGCGCGGACGAAGGCGCAACAAAAAATAGCGTATCGGTGAAACAATACTAGTGCAATAATACAACTTTTTTATATTTTACTTATTTCTAATGAAATTTTAACAATATATTCGTGGCATTTTTCTAATGAAAATGATACCAAATATGATATAATTCCGATGATATTTACTTGTGTAATAAACGATGAAAGTTTTGGACGTAAAGAGGGACAGCGTATAGGAATGAAAGAGACGACAAGAGTCGCGGCTACCGGCACAGTTCTAAGGCCCGCGTGCTCGTACAATGTAATGCTAATAAAAAACTTCCATCGTTCATTACACAAGTAAATATCATCGGAATTAAATCATATTTGGTATCATTTTCATTAGAAAAATGCCACGAATATGTTGGTGAAAGTTTCATGAAAAAATAATAAAAAATAAAGAAGTTTTGTAATTGGATTAGTAGTGAATCACACCGATATACTCGACACAGGATCAGATTACGCGGCATGTTTACACTGCTCGACCAACGAGGCGGCTCGAGCATCAAGGCCCTTCCGGGGGTACCCCGCAGTGGAAGGAGTAGGCCAAGGTACATAGATCGCAATGTTCCGTTGGACTTAGATCGCGAGGTTACTGCATTTGTAAAAACTTGGTAGGTCCACTACCGCGAAGTCCGCCATTTTAAACGAATTTTGATTAGGCCTGGGTTACTTTGTGTGTAGAGGTGTTGCAGGGGAAAGTGCTCCGTGCTACCCCGCTCTAAAGTACGAGTTGAGTCAATTAAAAAGGGCAGAATTCGCTATAGTGGATGTCCGTAAATATCTCGAAAAAAGGCTGAGTGACGACAACATGTATGGAGTGTTCAAAATAGTGACCTTCATAGCATATTTCAAGGTCATCGGAATCGGCGAGGAATCGATAAAATAAATAATTACCAAATCTGGAAATACACTGTTTTCTATTCCTTCTAGAAAATAATCAAAGACAAAGAAGTTGCAATTCCTGCAGCCGCAAAGTAATACGACAAGGGTTAAAAGCATAAAATAGAGCAATAATGTGTCGATTTGATATTTAATTATTAGGTAGTTAACTAAGTCCTGCGGATCACTTCTAAATCACGGCAGTGCAGACCGAGTTTACATTTCACGCTGATTTTCTTTTGTTTCTATATTATATTGGTGCTATAACAAAATACGTAGAGAAGTCCAATCCTGCAGCCACAAATGTTTGTTTTTATTGATTTAAAATGATACCTGGTGAACAACATATCCGCCATTGCATTTTGCTGTTCTTTACCGTTTACTTCTTTATTTAAGAAACAAATAACGCCCATCGCTACAGTCATCAATCAATGAAACTTGATGCAGAATTAATTGATAAACGACCGTTAATAGCATCAAAACGCTAGGTCACACGCTGCAAAAATTATTGCAGAGACCATGTCAGAATTGGGATGGGATGTTCTTCCTCACTTTGCCTACTCTCCAGATGCTGCACCTTCAGACTGTCATCCGTTTCGCTCAATGCAACGCGGTCTGAAAGAACAGTACTTCAACAACCTGGATGAAGTGTGAAATTGGGTGGATTACTATTTTGCCCTCCTAGGAACCTGCGGTTTTCCGCCACGGAATCCAACTCTTTCCAAAGTATTGGGAAAAGATCATTGACGCTATTATTTCGAATGAATAAGAAAATTGTAACGATACTATTTTAACAAATATTATAAGGTAAAATATCCGCAGAAATTAGTTAACAACCTAGTACACCGAAGAGTAAGATTGGTCCCTACTTTTCGCCGGTAGTGTATTCTTGACGCAAACACGTGAACACCTGAAAAGAAACTACTGCCCGTGGCCATGAAAGGAGGCCAGGATGAGATTTTCCCCATCAATAATTAGCGTTTCGCGCGGCCTGCAGCTCGACAATGCGCAACCCCCGAGGAGATAATCAACGGGACGGACAAGTGATCTTTGTATCCGCACGTGCGACTCTCGAGAAACAGGAGGAACGATTATCTCAGATTCAATGAATGTAAATTACAGTTCGCTTTGGTTCTAGCGTGAGCAACCGCGTGTAATCGGTCTGCGTCACGAGCCCCGATGATTAATCAGCTGTTCGGTCTCGTTGCTCGGTTTCCGCTGGCTGACGTCCGCCATTTTTATCTGACGCGTAAAACCTTCGACTCCTCGAGAAGCAATTCGATTTACAAACAGTGTCGTTTCACTGCGCTTCATTAGTTTGTTTTAGCAAAAATAAAAATAACGAAATCGAAGGTAGCGTAGCAGACAAAATCAATTGCCGTTGATCGGCTTTCTTATGTCTTATGTCAATACCCGGATATTTAATTACTTATTTTCAGTATGACTTCATAATGAGATGTATAATTTGAATGTATTGGTAACAACACTTGAGAGTTATAATTGAAGTTGCTATAATTGGAAAACATTATATTTATAAATCTTGAGATCGAGAACAACACGTGAGACTTATAATTGAAGTTGCTATAATCGGAAAATATTATATTTATAAATCTTGAGATCTTAATCGTACATTGTGTATTTGATAATGACCCAGTAACATGACCAGTTCTATTACCAACCAGTAGAATGACAAAATTGATTTAAATTCTATAAAATATCGTGAAAAGTCTGACATATTGCCGTAAGAATGAAATCAGATCGATAATAGCAAGTAGAGCAAATCCATGAGAGAATATTAAGTATTTTCGATTCAATAAGCGTTCGAAACGCTTCTCTATAATTTCAGCAGTCCGGGACGTCGATAATTGTCTTATATTACAGACTAGTTTAAATCAGGTTTACTATTTCTACCGTGGTATTATTGTTTGGTTACTATAGAGATAAATGGACGACCGAATGCAAACAAAAACAGCAACGATAAAGAGCGAACCTCACGCGGCGCTCGTTCCTCGAACGATGATCGATAAATCGTAGAATTAAACGTTGCTACCGATCAGATTAGCCGAGTTTAAATTGTAAGCGTCTCAGACATAACGAGCAACGACGAGACGTTCGCAAAATCGCTGAGCGTCCCTCGCGATTTCTCCATGACGTTTGTTTGTCGATCGTACTCGTCGAAAATCGTCGATCGAACGTCGGGAACCGCATTTAATTAACCGATCGATTTTGTGCGTGCAAAGACGAACGAAAGCCACTCCCGAGCAAGTAGGAAACGCATGCTGTTCGAACGGAACCAATTACACCGGCCGCATAATGAAGTTCCTGGTGAAATACTACGACTTCCTAACCGTCAAGTTTACCACGGTGAGGCTTCAACCTGTAGATAAACCTCAATACCTCAACACAGACTTATGCTACGTCTTCACTGCACAGTAGACATCATTCAGCTATTCAGAGCACAAACAAGTAACTTATGCAAGATTGTTGTGTGTTTATTATTTCGGGTCACTTTCTTTATGATTAGATATTTTTAAGTGGACACGCAATATAGTGCTTGCTATCTGCAGCGCATCTAAACAATTATTAACAGAAATAATTTCATAATCCTCGAATTTACAACGATAAGAATGCAGTTTGTAAACTTCGATACCTTCACGCAGCCTTGTGCTGCTGATTGCGTACAGATCTCTCGACTCTTGAGAGCAAGTGTTTTCAGTAATTATTGCGAAAGGGTCACTATATTTCGATTTTGATGAAATTTAAATATGTTATAGATTTCGATATTTTTAACAACTTTTTCCTTTTCCGATGTAGGGGTGTCGCTTTTGGCTTTCGAGATATTCACAAAAAACTATTGCTAATACTGTATTGAATTTTTAACGTAACGCTGCTCCGGTGCGGCGTCTGTTTACTTTTTTCTTGTAAACAAGTTGTGAGGATGAGAGAAAAACAGGGTTTCACTCTATATAGGGTGAGTTTTCAATTTTGAAAGACTACACCTGAATTTTCGTATGCGTGGTCGGGCCGGCCTAACGGCCGGACTTCTACACCCCCTCCGCAACCTAACCACAACTCATTCTATTCGCATAATCTTTGCATTGTAACTGTCATCCAGAATTTGATCTAGTAATAGACAAATCATATGAATAGAATGAGTTGTGGTTAGGTCGTGGAGGGGGCGAAGAGGGCCTTCCGTCAGGAAAATCCAAGAGAGGAAATTCAATACAGTATTAGCAATAGTTCTTTGCGAATATCTCGAAAACTAAATGCGACCCCCATATATTGGAAAAGGAAAAAGTTGTTCAAAATGTGTTGCTGCATAACATATTTAAATTTCATCAAAATCGGAGTATAGTGACCCTTTTGCAATAATTACTGTGGTTTCTTAAAAATTATCAAGTGGACACGCAGCATAATGCTTGCTATCTATAGCATCACATTGCCAAAAGTTTTTAGTAGAAAACATTTTTTAACCTTCTAATTTACAAGGATGAAATTTTGACTTATAGATTAGTATCCATAACCTTGTGCACTCTCATCCGAAATCTTCACCTTAGAATAGATTTGTATTTGTAGGCTTCCCTCGAAGAAACAACGGCTATTGGAAAATAAACTTTACGTTCTCCGGAGGGTTCTACTCTCGAGTGTAGGATTCACCAGCGAGTGGGCAGCGTAATGTTTACTGCTGGTAGCATCATCTCTTCTAGAGTAGAAGCTATTAGTGGACACAGTTTCTTAACCTTCATGTTTACGGTAGTGTGGCTTCAACATGTAAATAAATCACTACCCCTTAAAGTGATATTATTCTCGTGTAACAAGCACAAAAATAAGTGATTTCTGTGACCTTTCTTTTACAATAACTATTTATTGTAGTATTGGAGTAAAACTTTTTGGCGCACAAGTGAGTAATGTATAGCTAAAAGAACAAATTTTTTTGATTCAGTTTTTATTAATTTTTATTAAATTAGCTAATATTGGCGTACACTGTAGCAAGTGTTCGCAATCGATGGAAAAATGAATCTTATCTTATAAGAAAAAAATACTGTAAATAGGAAATTAAGTTGAAATTGTGGTTCAGTACCTCGAGAAATTTGTAACGAATTGAATAATTGTCCTTGTCCGAAATTGATCAATCGATTGGTTTTTAAGTTATTGTGTGCGCCTGTTTAAAAGACATAGTTTCGAGAAACATGCGTGCAATAAATAATACGTAGAATTGAACTGAGAAAAACTCTAGTACTTCAAAAGGTCTAGATCCTTATGTCCAATAGTTATTTTGAAAAAATTCTTAAAAATCGCTCATTTTCGTTGTCGTTACATGAGAAGTCCCTTAACACCCGGTTTACGGGACTCGCAAAATGTCGGATTCTAATATTTTTAATTTACGATTACCGAAATCGTAAACATGCTTTCATGAGGAATTATTCAACAAATTTATTTCTTTGCTAAAAATTTGAATGGATACATTCTTGTTGTTTTTATAAAGTAATGTAAAATAGTCATTTTTAATGCTTCATAAAACTGGTGTTAAAAGAAGGGTTCGATACATCTGGGAAAACATGTGAACAGCATTATCAGATCGAGGGAGTCGAGAAATAGTGGAGGATATGCTATAGTCAGAACCTCAGTGACGTCACGAAACCTATAGTATAGTCTATCCCATATATACATGGTGGGGCATTATAAACAGGTCACCTGAATGACTCGCTTGCTTTTGAAGATAGAAGAAAATGTATCAGACCAAACTTACTTGATATCGAGGCGCTCGTAATCTGATGTCATTAATTTTTTTATAGGTGGAGACGTCAAGGAAATATGAAGGTCAACTCTGTTTATTTAAATGAAACGGTATGGTTTTTTATTTACATTCTGATAGTGTGTTTCAAAACGAATACAATGACCTATTATGAAGGTCATTCAAGGTCATGCAAGGTGAACTGCAATAGAAAATAAAGTGTCTCAAAGCACTCTTCGAACAATACGACGATTTACATGTAACGTGTTATTTACGTATTCACTGCTACTTCAAGTGTTCAAAATGACGACCTTGAACACGGAGACATAATGAAAAACGTTGCTATTACAGAGCAACCTCTTTTTATACGTTCTTGCATATCAACTGTGGTTATTGGTTTTTCGCGGTACACTTGTTCCTTCAATTTTCCCCACGAATAAAAATCTAGAGGTGTCCTGATCGACCAATCCAACGGCCTTCAAATGTCCCGTTCAGTAATTCTGTAACATTTCGTGCTGAGTGAGCAGGACATCCGTCTTGTTGGAACTATGTATATGGACTGTCGCATGTCCAAAGAAATGCCCTCTAACAATTCTGGTATTTATGACTATTTAGCGTGCCATCAATGAAATATGGACCAATTTCAAGTTCAAGGTCGTCATTTTGAACACTTGAAGTAGCAGTGAATACGTAAATAACACGTTACATGTAAATCGTCGTATTGTTCGAAGAGTGCTTTGAGACACTTTATTTTCTATTGCAGTTGATCTTGCGTGACCTTGAACGACCTTCATAATAGGTCACTGTATTCGTCTTGAAACACACTATCAGAATGTAAATAAAAAACCATACCGTTCCATTCAAAAAAACAGAGTTGACCTTCATATCTCCTTGACGTCTCCACCTATAAAAAAATTAATGACATTAGATTACGAGCGCCTCGATATCAAGTAAGTATGATCTGATGTATTTTCTTCTATCTTCAAAAGCAAGCGAGTTATTCAGGTGTCCTGTTTATAGTGCCCCACCCTGTATATAAATAAAAATTACAAATGGTAAAAATTAATTAAAAAATGGTTAAAAATTTGGTTAGACACATTCACGTTATTTTTGTAAAGTAATGTAAAATAGTCGCTTCTTGTGCTCCGTAAACCTAATGTTAATGTAACTTTAAGCTGCGTGTATACTTGAGGGTACGGTTTTACGAGTCATTCGATCAAAGTTAGAAGCAACGGTTATCTAGATAGCGAGATGTGTCGTTTCTCTCGAGTTCAACATTTAATGACTTTGAATTAGTGAGTTTTGCGTACGTAACAAGCATGATGCTGTGTGCCCACTTGAGAATTGAACTTCCTTGTGGTCGCAAGGCGCTCTTGCGACTAACACCAATTTTTCAATAACTTTTACATATATATAACTCGAATCCACTCTCAAATAGACACAATGCACCACACGCATGTCCCATTAGAATATTTTCACTCTCGAGAGAGAGCCACTTTTAGCTGTGCTAGCGGTTCCGAGGCAATAATGCATGACACTTTTTCATTCTTTTCACGGAGACCCACACAAGTCAACTGCAATTACGAGTTAACTTGCGCTTCAAGGACCGCAGAAAATTCTTCGGACTTTCTATCTATTCGAAGACTCTCGTGCAGTTCTTTTCATCGATCGCGAGAGGTTTCTAATACATTCAGGCAGAGCTGTACTGTGTCCTATATGAATCATTATGCTTCCACGTGGCACGCAACTATGACAGCGGCGTCTGTATCGGGAGTCGTTAAGGCAACTTTCAGCGAATTTCTTGCACGCTCCATCGATTTTCCAGCCAGCCTCCCGTAAGCCGCTGTTTATGCCGCTGCGCTGTATTCGAGGCTTTTTAATCCGCCATTTTATTCTTCTTTCCGGCGGAGCGAGAAGCCTCTGAAACGAGCCTCGCTATCAATTCATTAACTCCGTTTGGTATCGTCGAACTTGTAGAAAAATGTCAATGCTACTGAATCATGATGAAGAATAAAATTTCTGATAGATATCAGAAACCTGACAATGGTCCTCCTTCACACATTTGGAGGACAAAAAGGTTGTATTTTTCAATCATTTTTTGAACAAAATACTAACTAAATACAACCTATAGAGTATAGTACAACTAGTTATACATGTTCACTTCAGAGCTGCGGTAAAATATTCTCCAACTGAACAAGATGATTGAAGTACACTCTCACGCTATAGAAGTACAGGGTTGTCAATTTTCGAAAGAAAATAATATTATTTCACAATTATAAAGTTGAATTAACTTCTAAAAAGATTGCAGAGTCACACGGACACAACATAGATCATGTTAGCTGACTGAGACACTTTAGAAGCTGCTGTAGAATGCGCACGTTCGAAGTAATTATAAACTGCCGAGAAAATTAAGTAATTAAATTGACCCATTGCGATCTCAGGTACCTTTGTACGATGGTCCTTTTACATTCCTGAAGGCCTCTGGTATTGTAGCCCTTTGCATTCTTCGCCTCTTGTAATTATGGTTTTTTGATCTTGCTCTGATTTTCTATGACCTTCCGCATCTTTGTATTTCTGGAACTTTTCCTATTCTTGGTGACCTTGGACTTTTGTTCGGGATAGCTTCTTCTTTTCTCAAAAATCAGTGATTTTCACCATCTTTTCCGCACAAAAAATTTACATTTTCCTATAAAAGAAGTGTCACCCAAAAATTGACTAGTCAAATCGACTGATTTAAGACAAAGTTGTGTTGATTCAGAAACGCTGGCAGACTAACACTATCGGTAATTAGCCGTATAAGAAGCAGCGATGATAATGCAATCCATCCTGCGAATCATAGCGATATGGCCGCATGAAAGAATGCTATTGTGCGAGTTTGTTATTATTTATTGTTCATTACAATATTATCCGAGGTCGGGCACGAGTGGACGCATTCTATGGCCGCTGTTATCCAAACTTGTTATCGCCGAGCTACCATTGAGGGGAACATCTCGTGTAACGACAGACAACAAGTGATTTTTAAGAAACCTTTTTAGAACGGAATTAGATATACGGTGGGTGTTCAAAGTATTCGTACACCTTTCAAAAATCGAATAACTTTTTTAAAATTGGATGAAACAACTTCAATTTTAACCAATAGCAATTTTTAGAAAAAATTATTTACACATTACCTAGTAAACTAATCCTGGCACGAGTACGATTTCCGTGACCCCTCGTACGATTTCCGCCCCCTCTATGCCTGAACCACAACTCATTCTATTCACATGATTTTTCCATTACTAGTTCAAATTCTGGATAACAGCTACAATACAAAGATTATGCGAATAAAATTTCATTTTCTACACAAAAGGTCTCTTGATATTTTGCCATATTTTGAATAGTTACCGAGATATTTGCAAATTTATAAAAAACAGGAAATCTACTTTACCGGCTAAACCAGGCCAATTTGACACCATGTTATAATACATTTTTTTCTTGAAATAACCTCAAGAACACAAATAGAACCTCAAAACGTGGAGCCACGGAAATTGTACTCTTCCCCTAATCCTTTTAACATTTAAAAAGAACAGAAGTCGTTTGGTCTAATTTTAAAAAAGTTTTTTGATTTTCATAGGTGGACGAATATTTTTTACACCCACTGTACAAGTCCAGGGCTTTGTGAGATATAAAAGGATAGTCTTGAAGTAAAAGTTTTTTTGGTTCAGTTCAATTCTTCTTATTATTTGTTGTACAATATACAAGATTTCTTGACAGCTTCGGTAAGTGTGAGCATTGTTGGTGTGCAACGTCGCGCCTGTCACAATGGTCAAGAGATAATAAGTGAAAAATTTTCTTAAGGTTATACTTTATCCTAGGATTGAACGTATTTTGAAAGAAGAATATGGAAAGTTGGAATAGTTATAGGGTTATATAAAAAAACGTTATATAAAAGTTATATATAAGATTTTTTATATAAAAAGTTATATAAAAAATCAAATATAAATTTTCGGTTCAACCCCTAAAGAAGTATGTACAGAGATGAATGAGCGTTGTACTGACGCTATTTCTTTATTCATTTTCTAGTTATCATGCACACCAGTTTACGAAACATAGTTTCAAGAAACTCGCGTATATATTATATTATACAATAATAAATAATAAGAAGAATATAATTAAAAAATAAGCACTTCAAGACTGCCTATTTAAATCTCAAAAAGGCCTAGTGACATATATCGTAGAGATATTCTAAAAAACATTCTCAGAAATGATTTGTTTTCATAGTTGTTACAGGAGAAGCTCCTCTTAAACTGTTTATTCTCATTTACCAGCGATGATCGTGCTCTCATGAATCGTTGGGTGAGCAACTATCACTGGGGAAACGGTGATCATAACATTATTTTGCGAACAAAAATTCAGACTCGGTGGTCTGTGCCTGCGACACCCTTATCGGTATCCACGAAGAGACTCCCTCGTAGAATCGCGCAGATGATTTTCTTCTTGGAAAATATTTATGATCGCATTCTCCGTAGGTCATGGGTGATCGCGTCTCTATCCGTATCTCCAGATTCCCAGTTTCCTGAGCAAAATTCGCATGTTTCGTTGTTGTCCGCGTGTGAAACGTATAACGATTTGAAACAAGTAAAAGTGAAACAAAAAAATTCGTAAATGGAAAATATGAAATCTGACGTGAGACGAGCGACAGTCTTCAGGTACATTATATGTCACAGTAATTAAATAATTCACCGTCTTTTAGTATTCCAAAACAGTATTCGTTCAGATTTGGGCTAAAGAATCATCTTCCTTTTCAAATTCTGTCAGGAAACCTAGATTGATTGTTTCCGAACCCAAAAACTTGAATATTTATGTATGATTTCATAACAATTTTTGTCTGTTAATACGTCGATATAGAAAATTATACAGTTTCCCGAATTAATATTCGGGCACTCTCTACAATCCAATAACTTTGTTAAAATTGAACTAAACAACTAGAGTTATTTAACCGTTTGAGTCCCAGGGGGTATTGAAAAAACACTGTCGAAGAATCCCAAACAGCGCAACCGCGCTTTCTCTGAATGACTACGAAAGACCCAAGCAGCGCGATAGCGCTTGTTTTATTTTATTTTGTAATATGTTATTGCATTATTATAGTATTATTCTAGCTATTGTAAAATGTACTATTTACATTAAAAGGAGCTGTGTGATGTACTTGCTTCAGTAAATCTCAGCGCGCGACTTCGACAATCGGTAACGCAACGTCAGTTGTACGCAATGCTCGAAATGTGCTGGGTTTTCTCGACATAAAATCTCAACAGCACGATCGCGCTGCTTGGGACTCAAACGGTTAAGAAGGATTTGCTTATTAGATGTCGCGTGAAAGAAAATTTTTGAAAAATGCTAAATTTGTCGGAATCGTGAAAAGAGAATTTTTATCAGAGCCTATATAAGAAATTTAAAACATCCGATGAAAAGATTAGAAAGACCAACGTACACGAAACCGACAGTTCTTGAAACTCGATGTCCTCAAAAACGAGATGTCAATCAAAAAAATATTATTCCTTTTTTTCGATTCATTTTTACATGTAAAACCACTCCCTGCCCGTTTGTACATGTTATCCAGCCGCACCCTGTACACAATTGACACAGATGTATCGATCGAATGTATTAATCTTATCCTTTTAACTGCTTAAGAAAATTCAAGTCGTTTGGTTCAAATTTCAAAAAAGGAGACAGTTAAATAGCACGTTTTAGCCAGAACACTCTGTGTATCGATGACGCGGCAGTTAATGTGCTTTATAGCCAGTTAGCTTTCGCTTCTTCGAACGGCTTACTCGTCTCGTATTTTTCTGGACTGTAACGAGCCGCGAATGAAACAGGAAGGTGAAAATTTCGTCCAAGGAGAGACTCGCGACGCCTCGATAAACCGCGGCGCGTCTTGGTCGGATGATTGTCGCGATGACTTGCAACACGCGCGATTAGGTTGCGGGAATCTATCGTTAGAATCGACTGTCAATGTTCGCGGGAACGTCACTCGGGCACGCGTGGCCCCGAAAAAATTCGATGGGGCTCGTTAGCTTTCGTTTTGTTAAACGACAACGCCTAGGATCGTCGATCGCCTCTTTGCCGCCGGATGATGAACCAACAGAGCGGACGGGATTTTACTATGGTGAATTGATCGAAGTGACAGAGCGATATGTGTTTCAGATAAGCGTCCCCATTCAGCCGGCGAATTATTCACGCTGATCGACACCGTTGTCGTTAATGACGCGCCCGTAATTTTTCAATCACAATTGGCAATCAATCATAAACCGTTTCGACGATCCTTAATTGTTCCCATCTCATAGTAATCGAGATCGTTCACCGTCACTTCCGTCGTCGATGAAGCCTACGATCCCGTTGGAAATGAATTTCATCTTTGTATCATCTTCGTGGTGTATCATTTTCTACATCTGATAAACGACAGTACAAAAGGAAACATTTAGATAGTTCGTGTCACTGAAAATAATGTTCTAAAATTATTAAATTGCTTTAGTCCAAGAAGAATACATTATTAATTTTCCATCTTGTGAATAAAGAAAACGTAATCTGTAATATTAATCATTGAATTCTTCAATGTTTACTTCAATTTTTCGGGTCCAAGATCAATTTGTGGTGTATCATTCTCTACATCTGAAAGACGAAAGTACAAAATATTTTGGAATGTTCTAAAATTGCTTAATTGTTTTTAGTCCGATAGAAATGTTTTATCAATTGTTTCACCGTGTGAATAAAGAAAACGTAGTCTCTAATTAAACATTGAATTTGTAAGCCTTTATAAAATTTGCAAATTACGTACAATACAGAAACAAATTTTCTATCGAGAACCATTAATAATGTTCGAAATTTTTTAAAGTAACGTGACTACGGCTACGTTTGTTACAAATGAAATTTGAACGATGTGAATATGAGAACTGCAGTATATGTTCCGTTTCATTGTTTAACCAAAACATAAGATTTTACCCTTTCGCATTAACAATTTGCTTCCCCGCAAGAAAAGAAGATTAGAGTACGTCGAGATAAACGGTTACGAAATATTTCGAGGAATCACGCCTGAAATTTTCTATCAGCTGTTGCTGAACTTGCATTCAGTGTTCCGTTGGTGTGCACTATATAGCAATTTGTTTCACGATGAGAACTGTATTATCGAGTCGGTCATTATTCTTTATGCCATCGCCACAAAGAACGCCGGAGAAATGACAAAGACCCAATGAACTTTATCAGCGAGAACGCGAGTGAGTGCGGGCGCGCGCTCGCGCACGCCGGCGTGCACTGACACGTCGGTGCTATTTGTCAGTCGTTGCACCGCGACGCGACGTGGCTCCTCTATGAAAATTATTCGGCTGGAACGCGGCCAATAAAACCCGCCCGAGAGAAATTACGCTCCCGAAACGAATATCAAACGTTCCTCCCGATTCTCTCATTGTTGGCTAAAAACGGGGTCGCATTAAGCCGGAAGATTTTCGTTCTTTTTCCCTCTTTGCTACGCGAGGACGTAACATTGCGGCGAAATTTCTGCACCGATTTAAAACCCATGGAAGTTCTTCATTCGAAATATCTCAAGAGTTCTATTTACGGTTTGATGCTCTGTAAGATCGCTAGATTTATTTAAAGCCGGCTTCTCGTTTAACGCCAGCGAAAACTAGTATTTTTAAGCATATTTTTTGAAAGCAGCTACTGGACATACAAGACTAGACCTTTTGGGGATGCAAACAGATCATCTTGAAGTACAACTATTTTTATTAGTTCAATTCTTCTTACTGTTTATTGCATAATACGCATGTTTGTGTAACGATCTTTTTCAATGTGGCGTGCACGATAACTAGAAAACAAGTAAAATAAACAACTTCGGACGAAGCTCATTCATTTCTTTACATACTTACTTCTTTAGGTATTGGGCCTAAAATTTATAATTTATTTTTATCTATAATATTTTTTCTGAACAATATACATATATGTAGCGGCAGGTTTTCGGAGTATGAAAAGATGGAAAAAGCAGAAGGAAGCGTTTCGTCCTAGGCTTGCTAGAGGACTCGTTAGTAAGGCTATCTAGCGGACCCGTGCCTTAAGGGGCCCCTAGACGATCAATAATATTGTCAATACGCCCATCAATAATATTGACGAGGCGCATTCAAAGTATTGACCGTTTAGAAGGGGTTCAAACGCAGTGTCAATATATTGAAGCATATTGATAGAAATTTTGATTGAAGCGCATTGACGTGAGCTATATTGATGCGCGCATTCACGTTTAGGAGGTTTAGTTGTCAATATTTCGTCAGTCTCGACTCGGACGTCGTACTAGTCATACAAGCAAAATGGCTGGCAGAGTACACAACTGTTTCTCAAAACAACAGTGCGTAATCGCCGTATTGATAGCTAGATTCACGAGATTATTGAAGCGTATTGACGGGAGTTTCAATATTATTGTTCAACCTACATTGACAATATTATTGATCGTCTAGGGTACCCTTTAGACGCGGGATGTCGAAGGACAGTGTAGGACGGTACATATACAAACAGAGGAAGATTCAGGTAGTAGCGGGAAAGGTGTTGTCGTACTGTCCATCTGTTGGCGAGCGTAGGAGGTAGCCGCCACATATATTTTACTAATTGGCCGAGAAAAGTAAATTTTTTTTTCAAAATAGGTTCAACGCCGTCGTAAAGTATCGAACTTTAAGAAAATTTCTCACGTTTTGTGTTTTGATCACTGTGTCAGACGCCACGTTGTACGCCAACAATGCTTACACTGCTGTCAAGAAGTCTTGTATATTATACAATAAATAATAACAAGAATTGAATTGGAAAGAAACACTTGTACTTTAAGACTATCTGTGTACACCCCAAAAAGGACTAGTCTCAGATATCCAATGGTTATCCTTAGAAAAAATTCTTAAAAATCATTTGTTTTCACTGTTGACGAGAAACCCCCCTTAAACCCCATATATTTATGCATGGTGAAACCACTCAGGATTCATATACGGCATATCATGCTTAATAAAGAAAGCACAGGCTGATAACTTAACTGTTTTTGAGATGTACACTGTAACAAAATGAAGCTGACAAATGAACTGTTCGCATGTAGTAATCGTATCATCGGTTCGAACAATCGAGGTTCTACGGAATCATGAAATAATTAATCAAATATGCTCGCAATTATATCATTTTTCTCATTTTCCTCGGAGAAATGTCACAAATATGTTGGTAAATGTTTTATCAGAATGTAATGGCTTCTAGACATTTATAGAGAAGACATTCCACGTGTGTGAAATCGAATGGAGATATTCAGAAAGTGATTTATTAACGTTAAAAACAGCATCGCATGCGATAAGTAGACGTCTGTAATAAGTAATTAAAGTTGCTACCGCAAAAGAAAAAATTATATCTCAGAATTGGCTTCGTTGGACACTTTTTATATTCGTATAGATAAGATAGAAATTGAACCCATTCATCCTTGTGATCTTAATTTTATTACGTCTTGTACACTTTCGCATTTGTTATAGATGATGAATGTATAAAGTTAGCGCGTTGATTAGTCTGTAATTACTGTGTGCGCCGGAGAAATGAATGGTTTCTTAATTAATGGTTTCTCTTATCGACTGTTTCAGGTGAGTAGGCGATCCAAAGAACGTGCAACTCTCTACCAAGAGACGGGGAGGGTGAGTTAACTTGAGTTGAATCCTTAGTGGCGTTAGACCGTAGCCTAGCGCTCATCCTCGAACATCAGGATCATCAAGCGGGAAATAATCCGCCAACCATTTGATTCATGCATTCTTCCATATTCCGTACCGAAATTTTCACCTAATTTGTATTTCATGAGACATTATACCTACACAGAAATACTCTCTAAAGAAATAGACTTCGAATCGCTAGAAATTGATAAAACAATTTTTAAGTAGAGACAATTATTAAAAAATAGCCTAAAGTCAATAGAACCCTATATAAACTTCAAGCCGAAGAAACACTGGACTCGAACTATTTTTAAAAAGAATCTCTATAAACCACACTTTCCATCTGGAGAACTAACAGACGATAATGGCATTCTACTACGGCCGAGTTATGGTAAAAGGTTCACCAATATTTATATGCACTTAACATTTGTTGTATGAAAAATGTTTAGAGTGTCTTGAAACCGTGGATACATTTTTCAGAGAACTTCTGTTGTGTTTATATTCTATTGTGTCCTACCATATCCACTATTACAATTTCGTACATTTCGTACTGTTTAGCACAATTTTCTCGAAATTTGTCGACAAAAGTAGAAATTTGTATACAATCTACTTACGAGAGTCAACAAATCATACCAAACTTTGACCAGTTGTGTACGCAACGTCTTCAACCTACGCAAGGAAACCAACTGACAGTATCGACATGATAGAGTGCATTCGATTGTCATGCGCGTTGCGTTGCATCGAACAGGAAAGACCTTTTAATAGTACGTCCGCGTTTTGTTTACGATGTAACATCGAATAGAAATGGAAACACGCTGCACGAGTAATTGATTTCTCTTCAATAATTCGTCTCCCATCTTTATGACGCATTCAACGGCAGACTTTTATCCATTTTTTTATTGGAAATGCGTGACGGATAATTTGTAGCAGCCATACATAAAAATGAAATCCTTTAAATAATAAAAACGGTAATTATTTAGAAATTCGACCTCCTCACCGATTTTGATGACCTTGAAATATGTTGTCAAGGTCATCATTCTGAACAACTTTTCCCTATGCATGTTACCGCCGCACGGTTTTAGTTTTCGAAATATTCGCAAAAAACTATTGCTAGTACTGAATTGAATTTCCCCTATTCGTGCATGCTCCGTGGCAACGTAAGCCTGCTTCGGCGCTGCGTCTGTTTATTGTTTTTGTAAACACATCGTGGAAAACCAGGTTTTACTCTGCTCATACTATATAACAGCAGTGATGCCAGATCGGTTAAATCGAGGGGAATACAGTTTACCACCTCTCTGATGACCAGAGTAATATGTGACACGTTGCGCAGCACGTCACGTGACTAGTCTACCGTCTTAGTGGGGGACGTTAGAGTGTACTCAGGTAGTGGAATGGGATAGTGGAAAGAGAAAAGGAGGAAAGCAACGACCGCGGTCGACTGGTCGACCGCGTAACTATTCTTGGTCGCCCGCCTATATAATATTCTAAATTTACACTTATTTTTGGCTTTAATAATATTTTAAATTTAAACTTATTTTTGGCTTTAATAATATTTTAAATTTAAACTTATTTTTGGCTTTAATAATATTTTAAATTTAAACTTATTTTTGGGTTTAGATTACTACTTTTCTTATGATCACTTAATACATACGACGTTGGTAGACCGTCGCCTATAATTTAAAAGAACAGGTCGCCCGTAGTGATCGAAAGTTTGGTAACCCGTGGTATACAAGATGATCTTTCAACTTTGAGAGACTGCTCCTGGATTCTCATATGCGTGGTCCTCTCCGCCCCTTCCCACGACCTAACCACAACTCACTCTATTCGCATAATCTTTCCATTGTAGATTTCATCCAATCTTTTGTACGTGCTACTAGTTCAAATTCTAGATGACAGCTACAATGCAAAGATTAAGCGAATAGAGTGAGTTGTGGTTAGGTCGTGGGAGGGGTCGGAGATAGCTACTAATTACCAAATGAAGTGTACTCGTAATCTAAATTTCACTAAATATTTTTGCAAATATCTCGATAACTAAGACCGAGCAGCGGTAACATGTATAGGGAAAAGTTGTACAGAATGATAACCTTGACAACATATTTCAAGGTCATCAAAATCGGTGAGGAGAGCAAACTTCTAAATAATTACAATAAAAACAACTTTGAGAGATGGATTTCAAGCTATGCATACGATGACTAATAATCAAAATTTCGATAAAATCTCTGCCCAAGACTACGCTAATTTATTCGTTTCGAATAACCATTCGAAAAAGATAGTCTGCCGAGTCAAAGGTGCTCTCTACTCTAATTAATAATTCGAGAAAACGCTCGAGCCTTGGTCAATTGAGCACAGAGAGAAGATTCGAGTCAAACACGAATTACTCGGAAGAGAAAAAGGTATAGAAAATTCTAAACGTGGAAGGAAGCTCAATCTTCTTTCTCCACCGAAGAATAATAGATACTTGAGGAACGTGAAAAGTATTACGAGTGAGCTGCCCACTTAACTGATTGAGGAGTCACTAGGAGAGGTGAAAGGATTGGACAGACGAAAGAAAATTCTGTGTTTCAGAATTCTACGGGAACAGTGGCGGCGTCGACGCCCTTGTATTTTTATGGCGGTCACGTAATTTCGTTGCATCGCTGCGGTGCAACGAGGGTCGCGTTAACGAAGACGAATCAATTATGTAAGCAAGTAGGTCAGAAAGGTTCACGGTCAATTTCGCCCGTGGGATTGTGGTACATACTCTGTGGCGGCCATGATCACGCCGCACCAGTAACTGAATCCTTGATGCTCACTTCGGAGACCTGAACGATCCAATTCCTTGAACCTCTTTCTCCCGCGGCATTAAACGGCCGCCTCGAAACGCAAACTTCAACGGTTTACTCTTTTTATTGGCGACTCCTCGTGTAATACGCGACGGCCCCGCGTTTCAGGTTGGTAGGCCTGCTCGATGGCCAATGGAGGTCGCCGGGTTTCTGCAACCTCAGTTTCCTCGATCATAATATACGATTAGATGCAACAAATAAGAACGCGCGTTTCGAATCTCTGTACGATAATGAATGTTTTAATATGATACGATAATGAATTTTTCGTGAGTTGTTTGAGGTCGAACCAACGATTTTTTTCCTTGATCGGTTTATGTAATACTTACTTAGTGGAATCAAATGTTTCATTTAAAAGGAGAATAACTATGGACCGCGTACTTATATTGGGTTGGCAACTAAGTGATTGCGGATTTTAAATAAAAAGGAAAATTCAAACTGTTTACTTGAAAATATAAACTTTATTAAATTAGGTATTGTCCGTTTTGGTCGTTGACCTTTTGCTATCTTTCAGGCAGTGTCATAATTCCATGTTCATAAAACTAAAAATAAAAATTTAGCAAACCAATTTTGACACTGCCTTTCTTTCAAGGCTTCATCCCCATGTACGGCACATAACTTTTTGTATGCTTGCGATGCGTTCCTGCCTTTTCGGAAATAATAATAAAATATGCCTGAAATGCGCGTTTTGTTCTTCTATTTTTAAATTGGGATAAAAACGAAACTAAATAACTAATAGATACCATTTTTTTTATTAATTAAAGGTGGAGGTCCAAACAACAAGAAAACAATATAGGTTAGATGCTTTGAACACGTTGACAAAATAAAAGAATGTGCTAGAACATCTATCGACAAAATCCGCAATCACTTAGTTGCCAACCTAATACTATTCGACTGTAACATAACATTTTATACGTTGAAAGAATGTCGAAATTCATAGATTCCTATCTTGTTCATTCCGCCATAAAATTTCTAAACAAACAATTTAGGTAAACCAGAACCTCGTCTTAAATGGATTGCTTTTTAATCGAGATTCATTAGGGAAAGCATTTCGTGACTAATACATAATCCGAAGTATTTGTTCAAATACTGAAGTGAAGCATGGGCAAATACGATGTAAATATTGATGTCATTTATCTGGTTGCGACAATTTCTATAAAACGAGATATAATATTTATTTATCTGAACCATGCATTTTCCATAGTACAATAATCAACATCGACGAACTCACTGAATCCTCAGACGACACTTTCTAAAAATAAGTATGCTGGAAATGAAATAAATCCACAACAGTGTTTCCACGTATTCTGTATTTAACGTATAATTTATAATGTGATAAAACTGCGAATATAGTTCGACTGTATAACTGTATGTGAAAAGACTACTACTTTGCAAGATGCGCTCAGACTAGCTGCCATGACGGGACTAACGACGGTCCTAACTTTACGCCCTCGCCTGGGCCCTTCTGTCTCTGGGAAAAACCTCCCCTTAAGCCTACGCACTTATACTAGGACGCATGGTATCGTTGTATTCCAACAAAGTATGTGTAGAATTCTAAAATAGTAGAACAGTAAATCAGCATCATATTACCTGAACCAGGCATTTTCCAAAGGTGCAATAATTAACGTATTTATTAAATCATCAGACGAGATTTACTAGAAACTCGATGCGTCTAGAATTCTATAGAAATAGCAGAACAGTAATTTAGCATTACTTGCAAATATTTCTAAGGTCTCCTAATCTGAAGAATCTCTTGCGATGATTCCTGCCGTACGCAGCTGCCGCACGATTCAACTTAGATGATTCACGCGTCGTTTGCCGTGCCTCCGGAATTAAAATAAACAATCATAGTGTCCGTGCCGAGCCTGCCGCGAAGCAAATAAGCGTTATCGGCTCACGCGACATTAAGTCGCTGGAGTAAAAAGAAAACGTCCTCTTCGCGGCGCTGCGAGCAGGCGATAATTGTGGCGAGAAATTCTCGGCGTTTCACGATCGAAGCGATAATCGTTCCACGGTTTTTCCGTGCTCTCTCGCAAAGATATTTGCCAGGCCGCGGTCACAGTAAATCCCCGGTGCTCTTATCTTCGTTTCCTCGTTCCGGGCCTCGAGTCCGTGCACGAAATATAGGAACGATAAGATCAGGCGGTCCGCGAAAAAAAGCTGGCCGGTGCTCTCAGGATTTTTCTCTGGCTTACGGCCAGATTTGTGTAACGGAGAAACTTTCGCGATGGGTTATTACCGCGATCTGAGGGGGAATTGGAAGAAAAAGTTTAATGATGAATGCAGGCCTGCATCAAGACCTTCACAGTTTCCAGGAATTCTAGGGAAACTGCAGTCATTGTATCTACAGCGTTTCAGCATAACGAGTCTGCAGATTTTCGCCAGACAAATTCGATTAAAGTAAAACTCTCCATTAGTTGCGTAAATTGGTTCTTCAAAGAGTTGTCAATCAATCCTTAACCCTTTGCGGCCCGAAGTGTTTTCTCTCTTTTATTTTGGTTTAACTTGCTTTAACATCATATAATTGAATTATAGTTCCATATGTAGCCTGTGTAAAATAGCTGAAAAACACTATAATTGTTGTAATGTCATGAAATTGTAGCATTATTGATGGATGTACGGTAAATCAGCCATATAAGTGCCATAAGCTATATAACTATTGGTGCAAAAATTGATGTCGAGTCCAGCTCGACATAGTACCGGAAAGGGTAAAACTGTACTTTGGGTTACCAATTTTTTTAAACTTCTTTTATGCAATCCTATAGATTTCGACGAGAAAACACCGAAAATGAATGTCTTATTGCCAGGAGTTCACTGGTTCAGAAGTTATACGCGTGTAAAGTTGAGCACTTTTAACTAACCCCGAACCAACTTGGACTATACCGCTCATTATTACTTAGCTGATGCGCTGAACACCCACCTTCTATCCAGCGCATGAGCTCAACAGTCCTACCTCTACCACCCAACGAATATCCAATATGGCGACGCTCTGACCTGTTAAAAACGCTTATAATTGCTCATGTTTACACGTGTATAACTTTTCAACCAGTAAACCCCGATAACCAAAACTTGAATTTCGTGTACTAAAACTTACACGTCTATCATTTTCTCGTCAAAATGTGTAGCATCACATACAGAAAACTTGAAAATTTTTGGTCCTCTAAAGTACAGTTCAGCCCCGGAAAGGGTCACAGATTGAAAAGTAAATCCCTAAATTCAACATTTATCTTGAATCGAAGAAACGAACTGTGTCGTTACAGTATTGCTCTCTTTCTCGTGTCCTGTACACCATTTTGAATTAGCAGGTTATTTATTGCTGAATTTAATCGAAGATATTTATGCTATAAACATTGCCGATTAACATTCTGTCGATTCTCAATAAAATTGTATCTTCGACAAACATTCGCCCGACTCGGGGCTCGGATTGCTAGAAACAGTAACAAAAGTCTTTCGGCTCTTACCTTTTACAAAAAGCGGCAGTTACTCGTAGCCAATTAAATTTACTGGCATAACAAGCACGTATCTACATCCATCGACTCAGTTATTCCGCACTGTATATGAAGGAATGATACATTGATGATCTAAGAAAGCGATCGGAGTCCACGCAAGGCATTCCGATGATCGCTCCGACGCATCGACAAACACTGGAGAAGGAATTGTGGTATAGGACGCGGTGAATTACGGACAACAATAGTCGTTGTTGGCAAAACGAACCTGTTGCTGGTCAGAGCAGCGGTTTTTTTCTCCCCGATCGATACGTTTGTAAATATGACGCGGAGATTTACCGCCGCTGAATCGCGGTGTTTGATATCAGCCGTGCATAAAGCTTGCCGTCGACGCGAGATAATGACCGTGTCTGATTAAACCAGCGTCGCTGAAACTGTCTCGTTAAGGCAACACAGTCTCGCACATTCCTTGGTCCGTTCTCACACAGATTGAGTGGAGGTGTACGCAAATGTTTGTACGCAATTAATTCGAACACCGAGAGCGAGAGAGAGAGAGACAGAGAGTGAGAGAGAGAGAGGGAGAGAGAGAGAGGGAGAGAGAGAAACCGAGAAAGAGAGCGGTCAGGTGAGAATACACAGAGATCGAATTTCGCCGAAAGAAAGCTACATTAAATCATAAAGAAGCAACTCGGTGTACGGTGATACCTGATTTACCAGCTGAATTGAAAAGTTACTTGCATACATTTGCATGGCTGTGTGTATCTACTTCAACTTTGTATTCCAAATGTTCGCCAAAGTGGATAAGACAGTACGGTAGTTGAAAAATTACATTCGTCCAGTGCTTCAAAAAATACACTGGTTTTTGAAATTGATGAAGCGTTTCCATATAATATTAAGTTATTGCATATGAAATGTCAGATTTCGGGCCGTAACGTTAAACAAACGAAACTTTTATCGAAACAAATTTATTGATCAAAGTAAGCATCATTGTAATCGATGTATTATGTCAATGAATTTTAAATTTCTTGATTGCACTACAGTAGAAATTGAATTTTCTGGTCATTCGCATTCTACATTTTCAAGATTGCAATCTCCATTTTGTGCATCAAATCAAAATTCACGTAATGCTATTCTCCGTATGTTGTTTTTACACGCATATAAAAAGAATGCACGACAATCGCATTGATTGACGTTGAAATAATAATACAAGCAAAATTAAACGTCTAAATTAAAATTGAAGATGGAATTTTAAGGATCCGCTTCATAGTTCTAGGGGACCTACAATAAACCTGTAGACCAGGGATGGGCATTTTTGTCTCAATTGAGACAAAACCGTCCCCACCATAGCGACCACTGTCCCCCACCAGCATCCGCCGTTACCATAATGGAAGGAAGTACTTCGCCCGTCGCGAACAGTACGCAGGCTTCGCGCATGAAGAGAGGTTGGTGGGAGAAGCAGGTGTTTGAGGGGCCCCTACCGTGCCCCTCCCTGCTGTAGACTGCAATAGTATTTCTTGATCGAAACGCTTTATAACATTTGCATTTTAGAATCTGACATTTCATGATCAATCTGACATTAACATTATTTTACTCTTTTCCTTTATACATTTCCTTTATACGTATGATTTCATTTGCCATTTGGGGTTATGGTGACTTTGCACAAGCATGCAGCTGAATTTATCCTGTCCACGTTTTTATTACATAATTTAGATAAAATTATTGTTTATACGATTTATACCCTGAATTTGTTATTGCCGTAATTCTCGCAGCTATTCACAATGCTTGAGTTCCGTATACGGTATCTTCTCGAATACAGGGTAGATAACTAAACATATCATTCGAATGGCATATATTGTCTTTCTTGTACTCCGTTTAAAAAGAAAGTGCTTTATGTCATATACTAGGGAGTAGATAAAAAAGCTATTAGAGTGGATCACGGTAGTTACTTTCCGCCCAAGCCATCGCTACTTGCAAAACACATTCGCACGCGAAACAGATCAAATTACGTACAATTTACTGCTTCGTTAGCTGCTCGGTTCGTTACCGCAAATACTAAAAACAATTTTCCCCCCATAAATTCCGGACTAGGCGTCAGGCGTTTATGCATGGTTTCTCGTATATCTTCTGGCGTCTCTAATAATTCGCTCAATAAAACGGCGATTGATCGTGCGAAAAGAAGGTGTGCCCGTTCGATTCGGCGTCGATTATTCCTCGGCGTCAACTCGGCCGAACCTATTAATTAACCACGTTGTCCTGTAAACTTTCTCCAGCGATCGTGATTGTTCGAAAGGTTCGCGAAACTGGTCGGTACGGAAAACGACCGGAACACGGCAAATGGGCCGTTGCACGACCGAAGTTGCGTCTTGTAAATGCAGATTAATTAACGTGCGAGCAGGAAGAGCACACTTCCCAATTTGGCGTGGATGTCTAACGAGTTACGTTGAATGGCATCAGCCAAACACCTTGATCAGCTCCGACTCCTTTCGATCAATGTATTCAACCTCGATCAGCTTCTCATCAAAGATAGTTCACAAAAGGATGGTAGAAAGTGGCCAAAGTCTGGGTACCTCCGACACCTAAACTATTGTTATGGTCTCTTTCTATAGGTCCTAAGGAATTGCAAAAGCATGATTTTTTACGGTTCACATGGTAGGAAAGTTATGAAAGATACAAACAAAGTGGAGCGATCGCTGAATTTAAATGATCAAATGAAACGAATGCATGCGATATAAGAATTCAAACACTATTTCGTAACTATAAGTCGATATTTGCATCGTACATAAATAAATTATTATTAGTATGCATATTATTAGTGCAACGGTTCTTTCGTGATGAATGCGAAATTGTCATAAAAAAAAAACGTCTTAAACGAAAAATTCTGTCGCTGCAGCATTTTATTCTTTGCGATATATGTATACCAAAATGTTCACTGTGGGTTCAAGATCGTCGGTTGTCCAAGCGGTTAAGGAGTTGGACTACCAAGTGGTAGACCGGGGTTCGAATCCCGTCGTGGTGATAACAAAGTTTTTTCATCGTTAAAAGTTTTCGTTACACTCGACTTCCGTAACGCTCGACTTCCGTTACGCTAGAAAATTTGTAGCCCCCTCAGCAAAGAAGTTTCACTTCAAAAAAATTGTCCAAAACATTAATATAACAACCGCAAAAAAGAATAGTTTAAGGAAACTGACTGGTACGTATTTATTCGAAGTTTTTGTATCCCATGATTACCAAAAATATATCAACCTCAATCCCCGACTATAATATTTCATTTAAAACGCAATTAGAACCTCGCCATAACAATTCCATAAATAATTTTGCATATATTCTATTTGATAAAAGTAAATGTGGATTATTATCAATGATTGGTCATATGCGTGAGTGTAAAGATTAGTTCGGAATCGAAGCGAGAACCCGCCAACTTTTTGAAAGATTACTTCGAGGAAGATTTATCTTAAAAAAAAAACAGCTATTCTGTGGTATAAAGAACTTCTATTTGGTTATACAAATAAGTTATAGTATAATTAATATACTGCAGATTTTATGCATTTATGACTAAAATGGATATACACAATTTAAAACAGCGGGCATATTAAAAAAATTTAAGGATATCAGTGTATCAGTTTTAGCTTAATAAGATAATTTAAAGAAGAAAGAAATTTTGATTTGCCTCCTATATCTTGCAATCAATGCATACATTTTTTATTTCGCATAAAGATCCGCAATCTAATAATTGGAAGCATAATTCATCGAATTGTGAAAATACAAATATCGTGCACCCTAAAAAATCATGATTTTACAATTTTTTAGGACCTATACATAGAAAGACACACTAACAATATATTAGGCACCGGAGTTATCCAGATTTGTGACCATTTTCTATAACATCCTTTACTTAACAGATTACCTACCGGCAATTATTTCATAATTTTTGGCAGTCAATGGTCCATGATTGAAAACTTTTTAATAGATCTTTCAACAATAACAGCAATATCAATTGTAAACCATCAAATTCATAGCCAGTAACGTCATCTAATAATTTCGTTTGAGATCATAATGTAAAACAATTTTTCTAAGCTTCCTTTTGATACAACGCAATTATTGAAAATCCTATTAATAGACTTCCGGTAGGTAAAATGTTAAGCAATCGTCCCTTAATTAGTTCGTCCCTTTTGTTATACAGATTTAGAAATTCGTCATGATAATATATTTGAGTATATCAATTTTTACTATAACTTATGAGCTGCTAAAGAGTTAAAGAAATAATTCCTCGGATTTAATTTATTATAATTTATTATATATAATTTATTATAAATTTAACTTTTGATGGTTCGACAGTCGACGCGTTAAATAATTGGTCACGTTTTAAACAACTCTGCCCGGTATCACACTCAAAAACATCTGTATACATCGAATGTATCACAGATGGCGCTCCTAGTGCCTATCTTCTTCTTTACACACGGTTATCATGTCTCATGCTAATAGCGTTGAACGAATATTTTCCTACCAATAAGATTATTAATTATAAAATCGGGAATTCGATGAAAGAAGTTTATTTCCAAGAGCAAATTGATTGCTAACAGTAAATTAATATTAAGAAACCGGACAGTCATTGATTGTAATTAAACTTTTTATTTGATCGTTGTCTGAACTGTCTGGAAGTAAGTCGGCGCATGGAGTGCGGCTACAAGGTGTCGATCGTACATGAACGCAATTAACGAACAAAATAAATTCTCTGTATATCGGTCAGCGTTCATTTGCCGAGGAATGTTAGCAGATGTTTTTTGTCGGTCTCTGCGAACGTAACTGTTGTCGTGTTTGGTTTTCAATAGTTGCACAAAGAAATAAATCTACCGCGGGCTCGAATGGACAATTTTGCAGCGAGCTCCGGCACGACGCGACGCGGCCTTCGAAGAATGAATTGAACATATTCCATAATTGAATAACGTGGACGATAATAATTTTGTTCGGTAGCTAATTTAGTTCGGGAGGACACGCGAAATTTGTTGCTCACCCCCGGCGGTGGTCTTTGGTGACGTCATGGGTGGCCTAGATCAGAAATTACTAACGCCGCGTTAACAATGGCGACGTACGGATGTGATGTTTTAAAACTTGCTGCCGCGGTAATAAATATCATGCGCGAAAATACGCAGCAAAGTCACGGGTCGCAACGAGAGTAACGCGTTCCGACATTTTTACACGGATATCGATCGCTTTGCAGGCGGATTCGGGACGTTGCTGGAAACCTGCTTCTCGGCTCTGCGGTTTTTCCTGGTAAACAACCTTACTTTATCTTTCGGGACCGTTCAATATTTTCCTAGACCTAGGAGAAACAGTGAACTTACGCGTAATCTGCAGCTGATTCACTCCGAGATTGTGCTGTTGGTGCATTGGGTTTCTAAGATAAACGAAAACATGTTATCGGAGACCATACGGTAACACATATACAATTAGGACGAGTATAAATTGTTTGAAAGATTTCAGGTTCAAAATTAAAAACAAATCAAATACTTACTGGTTTCAAATTTTGTATTTTACAATTCTTGAAATTATAATGATGCATTCGTAGGAAATTATTATCTCCTTAATATACAAGGTGTCCCACATAAATGGGAACACCTAAATGTCTGTCGTATTTACAGTCCTATCAGAAAACTTCAGAGGACAAAGTGACACTATTGCAGGGGGTAAATATAATGGTAAAGAAAACAATTTTTTATGTCGTGTTTTTTAATGAAATTTCAAGGTCACCGATATTTTTTTAAATGGAATAGTATATTTTTTTTCGATAGCATGATAGACAATAAAAAACTGAATTTAGTGGATACCACCTTTTTGACCTTGAAATAACCTTGAGCAAGAATAATCACGTTGGAGCGGATAAAGTATGGAAGTTTAAAAGCAAAGAATACGCGTTGTTTACGGCGGGTTGACCTTTACATATCATAATAAATGTTCGAAATGTTGACCATCCTCATTTATGCAATATTGCAATCTTGAATTAAATGATCTGTAGGCATTGTCGATTTCCTGAGACGTAATTGAAGCACATGCAGCAGTAATCCTTTGCCGCATATCCTCTGGCCTTTCACGTTTCGAATTCGAATAATGCAGAAGGAACAACGTACTTATTCTAACCGATTAACCTTCTGTTAACGATCTCAATGATACATACGCTAACATAAATATACGCTGTTTACTATGAAAAATATTTCAAACATTTATCGTGGTTTGTAAAGGTCAATCCGACGTAAACAACGCGTAATCTTTGCTAAAACACGTAAATTTTAAACTTCCACATTTTATCCGCTCCAACATGATTATTCTTGCTCAAGGTCATTTCAAGGTCAAAAAGGTCGTATCCACTAAATTCAGTTTTGTATTGTCTATCATGCTATCGTAAAAAAATATACTATTCCATTTAAAAAAACATAGGTGACCTTAAAATTTCATTAAAAAACACGACATAACAAGTTTTTTTCTTTACCATTATATTTGCCCCTGCAATAGTGTCACTTTGTTCTCTGAAGTTTTCTGATAGGACTGTAAATACGACTGCTATTTAGGTGTTCCCATTTATGTGGGACACCCTGTATATCTCCTTAATCAACCTAACGTTATAATTAGACTGCAGATCTTTATGCATTTCTGGCTTTTGCAAAACTAAAAAATATATTAAAATATAAAGTTTGATAGAATTTAATACGATTTCTATTTATTCCTTATCTACAGAGGCTATTACCATTGAAAACAGGATTTTATTTGATTGTACTACCGTAAAATTTGTCTACAAAACTAGAAAATTGCATAAACATCCGCTGTCTAGTTATAATCAAAATTGGGCGAAATCTGAATAAATTCAATGGTCTCGCTTTTAACCCTCATGCGTTCCTTAGTACGTAAATTCACCGTTTACTATTTCTACATACGATAGATCCATTGATCTCTTTCTGTTGGTGTTGCGAGACGTATTTGTTTAAAATTTAATGTTATAAATGAAATATAATTTATTGATTTAGTAGAACCAAAACGGGTGAATTGTTATACTAGGATCTTTTATGCGACTACATATTTCTCAGATGTGTACGAGGGTTAATGCTTGGTGGGTTTAGTGTTAATCGTATAAAATGAATTTATAGATGGATTTAATAAAATTCTGCAGAATTTTATACCAGTAAAAATTCACTTTTGAAATCGTAACTCATCGTACATTGTCATCGTCGAGGGTAGAATTATTTCAATTCCACCGTCGCCTCCGTTAATCTGTAATTGCACAGGTACGGCGCAATCGCACAATTACGGCAGTTCGTTAAATAGTAAATTGTGCCGCTACTTGTTCATATAAATTCACCGTATAGTTAGCTGCGAATTCACGTTGATTGGACAGCAGTCCCGTCGGGCATTCGCAGCCTTGACGTTAATGGAATTTACAAGTTCAAGCCTCCGTTTCAATAAAAATGGCGCCAGCGGGTGTTCAACTTGGGCTTCCACCGGGAAATCGATCATTTGGTTTCGCCTCTTTTAACATTAACATCCAAAATAAAATACACACTTTTTATTGCAACTCTCATTGCATTTAAGTTGCGGATAACGTATAGATATTCTTACATTCTTTCCAAAGCATTCGTCTTTCTCAGAAATGAATAATAAATGAAAAACATTTCTGTTGTAGACAGATGAACATTTTGTTCATACTTTGATAGTGTTTTGGAATGTTCCACTGTAACATAAAATGTTTGCGAATTCTTGGGACAGAGCTACACCATTTATAAACGCATAGTCATTCTCAGCAGAAAATGGTACGCAACATCGATTTCGTTATTTGGTACAGGACGTGTAACTTGCAAACAAATAAATCGCATGATTCACTACGTATTCTCCCGATTGCGCAATAGTTTGAGCGATTAGGCCATCGAGAAATTTTTGCTAGTAAAAGTGGACCCCGAGATCCGCCATGTCGCCAGGGTTAAGAAACAGGTAAAAGGTAGTCGAAGGTATCGATGAATCACGGGATTCTGTCTCGTGTGCGGTAGACGAGGTCTCGAGGAATCGTTGTATTATGATACAGTGACAAGCGTGGGCCGCGGAAGATTCGCAAATCTAATATACGTGGGCGGCGTGCGTGGATGCAACATTAATCGCCTGTAAACGAGAATTCCACAGGATTATCCGTTAACCCCGAAGGTGTGTTGCACATGAATATTACAGCGTTTCATTTCTAATCCTCCATCAATTACGTTAGGTACACGTATTTCACTTTTTTTGATCATTTTATTACCGTCGGATTCATGTATCTCGATTACAGTCAAGGTCATCGGGTTTTATGAAGGATCAAATTCTATTACGGAACTAAAGTGCAATCTCGATTTAACGTCCTTCGTGTCTCTTCAGTATAGAGGCTTTTCCAAAACATGTGTTCTACAATAAGAAAAAAAGCTGATATAAACATATACCTGATATGACCTTATTTTTTATTATAGCCGTTTCCGTACGATCGAGGAGACCGGGACTAGTTGACTAATGTTTACAAATAAACTACTGATATTTGGTTGGAGTTGTTGAATACTAAAAGTGCTCAAATTTACTGAAGTGTAGAGGATTAATTTTGAAAATCGCTTTAATTAAGCATAGTTGCAGTTTTTATCTGGGTCTGGAGTTAGTTCTATCATTTATTTCTTTAACATATATTTCTGTTAATCTCAAATCTTATCTACAAGTCACCACCCAGGTCACAATTAATGCACGCATAAAACGCATTATTCGAATTTATGCTTTCCGTAGTTGAAAATTTTTAGCGATACTGTTAACGCTTTTACTTTCATCTATTACAATTCGGACTGCTCATAAAATTATATCAGCTGATGTTCTGCTCTTTTCAGTTTTTCGTTTCTAATTTCTCACATTGATGGCTGCAACAAATATAGCGAATTGCCACAGAAAGCAAAGCAAAATACAAATAAGGCAAAAATAATATTCAGGTTTAGGTCTGGGTCTAGGTCTACATTTTATTTGACTAATAGCCAAATAATCCCATCAGTATATAGACAAATAACCCCATTCGACATTTTCAACATTTGGCAGCTATATATCCATAACGTTCACGTGTCGGATAAAGTAAATATCACAAATTATAATCAATGTATCATCCTTCACCAAATATTTATAAACAAATATCAAGCCCTATTTTAATGGATAAAAATTCATAAATATACAAAAAAGACAAATATTTACTTACCGTTGATGTTTGCAAATAACACGCAAATTTCTGTCACGGTAACACATTATATGGTGGGCTAAACAATCAAATATTTCAAAATCTTGCATGAAGGTGTCATCAATTGTATGATGTAATAGTTAAAAGCAATCAATCAACTAACTCCATTAACTAGCCGCGGTTTCCTCTACCTGTTATTGTATTATGTTGTGTGTCAGAAAAATACGTGCTGTTATCACCAAAAGCATATATTAAACTGATTGCAACAAATTACAAAATACTGTTTATATATGTAGCAGACTGGGTCGTGGGCTAAATAAAAGGCTATAATTCGAAAACAAGGTCATGTCGGGTATATGTTGTACAGAATGATGACCTTGACAACATATTGAAAGTCGTTAAAATGGGCGGTGGTTCTGTTAATCCTCTGACAGCGGAACTTGGGTCCATTTGTCCCAGAATATCAAAATCATTTAGTTACTCATTTTTTGGTGATTAGATTAAACAGACTGCTGTTACATTAGGCCAAAAAGGAAGGCCAAAATATTCACAAGACATACCTTCCTAAATACGTTTCCAGATCCGTTTCGCTGATCCGCGTCCAAAACGATTTCGAAGTGTTCTTCTGACAGAAACGGTCGGAGATCGTTAGATAAAAGAGAACGGAGATTGGCCATCTGTGTCACACGTCGATCGCGATAAGGACTCGCCCGGAGAACTGCATCCTTGGTGGTCTGAATCGCGGATGGTTGAGAACCACCGGGAAACACTCTCGAGTGGGCGCTAAACATGTTTACTTACAAGATGCACCGATGCGAGAGCGTTCGCGCGGATATACAAAGTCTGTAAGTGCCTGTTTCGCGGCGAGCGCACTCCGACAGGATAACCAGGCTTTCGTTTCTCGCTTAAGATCGCGAAGTCGTTTGCATACAGTCGCGTGGTCTCTATGAACGCGACCGCGACGTAATCGACTCCGTAATTCCTCTTATCTCGTGGACTGTTTGCTCAGATTACCGTTCTTTCATCGCATTTTCTTGTACGGTCTTAATGTAGTCGGTGTTTACATATTCAACACGCGGTAATAATGCTAGATCGTAAACTATGGCATGCAATTTTTTCCCCATATCTATCGTTAACAACCAAAATGGACAAAACTCAGCTTCTCGGCTCACCTTACCCGTCTTCCTGTCGGTATTGCATATCTATAAAATAAAACGGCACTCTCCGAATCGATGTATGAACGTTCTACTCGCAAAAGCTGGAGTTTACTAATAAGGGGATCGACCTGCAATTTCCTACGCAATTCTATACGAGAGTGGAAGACATTTTGTTGGTTCTTTTCAATCCTACGGGGTAATATGTATATCGATTTTATTGTTTATGCAAATTATAAAGCTTGATCTATCACGCGGAGAAAGCGGATATGCACGCTCTTATTGATAATTCAAAATCCAGAATTTTTAAACATTTTTGTATAACTTTATAGATAAAAACAATACTACTTTCCACCGAACGAGCTACTTGCAAAAGTCTTTTCAATAAATTAATAATATTAAAGAAGAAAAATATGACCCGAGAGCTTTTTAATGTCTTTCAATTCCTACACTAATTAATTAATGAATCTTCCAAATGCCAATTTAATATCTTTTCTTATTGCATGAAAGCTTGCAGCTCCCGTAAAGTAGTGTTGTGCTCTCTGACTGCGAATGGTGCCTTCAGGCGTCTGACAAAAATCATTACCGAGTATTGTCGACGCCTAAAGACGTTCTTCTATGCTACACATACAGAGCATCTTGTTCCTCAGAGATCCACAGTCAAAGGGTCACGAAAAAAAGATTTCTTTCTTCCGGGCGGACCGGGACTCTTCCCTTGAGCATTTCTTGGGTAAATGGATTGTCTGAACCCATCAGCGGGAGTTGTCTGTCTACACTGCTCTCTATTCGACTTTATAGTACTGTCCCGGTGGCAAACAGTAAGTCTATAGACAGCAAATGTACCGAACACGTACTCTCCTAAATGTTTACGACATCCAAGCGCAGGAACAGAAAAGGTAATCGCTCACAGCAAGAAGCATTGTATTTGTGTTTGATAATAATCATTAAAATTTTCGTTCCATTGAACTACTGTTAATTGCGTTTACACCGTGCTATTGTAGAAACGATTTCTGTAAAATCTAGACGAAAACTATGCTGATAGTAGCAAAATGAAAACAGATCCATCGCAGAAGAAAGTAATTAATAAACTGCAGATTATATGTGCTTTATAACAAAAATGAATAGATTAAATACAAAACACTAAAGACATTTAAAGAATTTAAAAATACTGTTGTATTGTTTTCAACTCTATAAAATTGTTACGATAAAAAATAAATGTATATATGGCGCCTGTATCTTACAATTAATACAGACAATTTTTATTTTGCATAAAAATCGACAGTCTAGTCATTACGATGGTAATACGGATATTGTTACCCAATTGAATGCTCTAACTGATACTTTTAACATGTCATCTATCGATTAAGAATTCCCGAGTTATTTTTTTGTTATAATTAAGTGGTTTATACAGGGTGTCCCATTTAAGTTGAGATTGTAAATAATCTTGAAAAAACATGATTTAAAAAAAAACAAACTGACTCATGTCCTATAGTGTTTCGGGTGGGAGAGTCAAATGGCACAACTTTTGTTTGAAACATTTTTTTTTAAGTTTGTAACAACTTTATTATGTGTTCATGAGTCTTTTATTAAACGAATTACTAAGTGTCTAGAAGTTAAGGGTAAAAATTTCGAGCATTTATTATGATGTTCTTAAATGAAATAAAAAATCTTCCAGAAGAAAGTAACGTTGTCATTTTAATGGAAAAACAAAATTATCCTTGACATAAACATGAAAAATCAGCTAAATAACTTAAGAAATATTGAACTTACAAAAAGATGTTTCAAACAAAAGTTGTGCATTTTTTTAAGTATGTGATTCCGAAATAAAAAATATGGGTTTATGATAAAAAAAGGCAAAATGACCTTGAAATAACCTTGAAAACGCCCATGCATTAGAAAACCAATAGTACCACTTGACTCCCCACTCGAAACACTATAGGACATGAGTCAGTTTGTTTTTTTTTAAATCATGTTTTTTCGAGATTATTTACAATCTCAACTTAAATGGGACACCCTGTATAATAGGAGCACACCTGTCTCCCACCACTGACCATAAGTTTTCGTTCATTTAATACCAGTTCACGTTCATATAAAACGATTTTGCTCAGCTAGCGTTCATTTAACCAGGAACTGTTAAAATTTAGTACATATAATTGGAGTTCTCATAAAAAGTTAAACTTTCATATTTTTGGTCTTTCATGAATCAAACTCGTAATTACATCGTAATTAACATGACAACATAGACGATATAATAATTGCGAACCTAATTACATGTATTCCCCTCTCGTCTTCGCGCCAATCGGAGTACGGTAATGGGGGTAGCGGCTAGAGTGTCGGCAGTCCGTGAGCAATCAGTTGCCCAGGCTTGGACTACATTATATCTTCGTGACGTCACTCAGGTTCTGACTATAGCATTTCCCCAACTATTTATCACTGGAATTCCTTGATCTGGTAACGCTGACTGCTGGCTCCTGTACCGACATAACCGTGCACCATTGTAACGAGTCCGTTGATCTCATCGTAGTTCCCAGGAAATTCGGTCGAGCGTGGTCGATCTCCCCCGGGAAAGCCACGTTTTCATCGCCAACGTTTGCACGCGATCATGAAGTTTGACCGTCCCTTACGGCCGTTAAACCGTGCGCGATCCCCTCGGTGGACGCGCACGCTGCCGCTCATTTTTAACACTTGCCCCAGCGCAGAGGTTTGCTCGCGTTAATGCTCCGACAGGCACACGGACGAACGTCGTCAATCGGATCGGCGTTGTGTGCGCGTGTCCTGCACACGTATTGCCGTCGTCGGTTCATTCATAAAGTGGAACTTCCTGAACTATCCGCGCTCCTCTCACCTGGTCGTCATGACAACGACTGTTTTCATTCATGCCAGCCTCGCGTAGTACGCGCGCCAGCAGCGATTTCCTTGGTACGTGACTCACGTCGAGCCGCGCGAACCCGCGAGCGTTGTCAACAGACTTCGGCTGTCATTAAAACGCGACGAATCAAACTTTACGTGTCCGCGACCAGTTACGTAAGAACACGTCGCCGCGACAAGCCGCGCGCGGTTTCTGCTCAATCTAGTGTTCGTGGTCCGTGCGCAAGATAAGGAAAGAACTTCTCCGACAGGCAGCGACTATGTCACGACTCTAATGTCACACGAGGCTTTCGGGAACATTCGATGTATGGCGGGCTGAGAATTATAGTGGTTTAAGTCACATACATGGTGTATCGAGTAAAAGAACGTTTGGCATTTGTTGTTATAAAAAAAATTTCTTATACGCATTGCGTTTTTAAAAGTACATCTATAAGTTCAGAAAACCATAAAAAATGTGTGGATGTGGAAAATAAATTACGAAACAGAATTTTGTACAATTTACGAGCGAGTTATTTAATTAGGATTAACTTATACCGATACACATTGACTCCCATAAATATTCGGCCACTCTTAAAAAGACGAGAACTGTTTTAATATTGGACCCTACAGCTTGGATTTTTTGAGAAGTTAGAACAATTAGTTTGACACGCGACGTGAAAAGAATTTTGAAAAACTTGCAATTGTTCGGAATTGCAGAGAAAATACTAAAAGTTGTATTTTACAACTTTTTTATGTGGGCCTTTATTCAAAATTTAAAAAATACGTTTTATAGATTTGTGTCGTAAATCAGTGATTGAAAACAAAATGGCGTGTGGTGGACTTACACCACTATGGACCCAAATGATTCGTTCTATTCGTTTAGTGACAAAAAAATAGCTGGGATTTTTCAGTGAAGAATGGAGTTCTACATAAATTCACATGCCGGTAAATCAATGATGCCCTTAAGATTCGAAGAACAATGTTAACTCAAATTTTCAGAATTTTGACTTACACCACTATGATTCTCAGCCCCCCATATGCTGTTTTGTATCTACGATTGGCCAATTTGAAGGGGCGAAAGGAGCCCTTGAAATGTAGAGACGTGAAACATGCAGATTGCGCCTTTTTAACCCTGATGTCAGTAATATTTTCTACGGCGTTCAAGAAAATCATTATTTTTCATGATATCCTTCGTATGTGAGTCAATTTATAATCATCCAAAAATGTAGACGTCTATAGAAAACAAATAGAATGTAGCCGAGTACTAGGGTGATATGTAAACGTTAGCAGATTTAACCCTTTGCACTCGAAGAACTACTTTAGTTGCTTTATACTGAAATTCTGTCCTGTAACCACAAAATGAATATTTTATTACATTCAACTATTTTAAACAAACTCAAGCTGCCAATATTACCAAGCAGCTGTTGGATGTAGATAAGACGCTCGATGTGTCGTTCAAAAAATATTAGTTGTGCTGCAACGTACCCCGTGTTACAAGCTACACTTTAACCCTTTGCACTCGAAGCTATTTCAACTAAAAAATCAAACATTTCTTCTAACCTAGAATATTTCCATTGTACATAATTTTTATTATTATATGCGTACGAAACTGATATAACAATTGTAGTGTAACAATTTGTAGCGGCGCCTCAGAGTTCTCATTCGAGTGCTAAGGGTTAAATCGATGATCTTGGGAATAACAAGTCAGTACAATGTGCTGTATTTCATGATAATTTGTAAGCACTGACCAGCACAAGTTCCAGTAGACGAAAGATTGAGCAATTCTTGGACGAGCTTAGGTACCGTGCGGTAGTCGGCGCAGAATGTATACTGTTCATTGAATCAACCGAACAGTTTCATCAAAGAAAGAACCGTCAATTACAGCCATCAAAGGGGCCAACTGTCCCTACCTCGGGACGCGGTCCGGGTTAAACGTCCCACAAATTCGGTCGTCGAAGTCTGTTAATGGCGAGACTGCACCGTGCCGCGCCGCACGTGACTCACTTCCGTTGCTGCTTGGTCAGCAATGCACAATTGCGGGTCTAATCGCGTGTAGTCATTCCTTACTAATCGGTACACGTGATCTACATGTCGCCCCGGCATACTCTGATGACGTTGGAAACGGCTACCTCTCTTTCGAACACTTATCTCCCGTGTCCGCTGGCACGAGCGACGCGACGCCGCTTATCCGTTCCGGCGGTAATTACTGGCCGAAGTACTCTCTCGCTTCTAAAAACTTCCCGTCGGAGAGATTATATCGCAGCTACAAACGTCTGCGAGAATGTACACTGTCGGACAAGAGTTTCGGGATCAGCTGGATCCTATTTTAAATCTTAATTCCCACGCGATATCGGAAATTGAATGTGCTCAAAATTTCAAGAATTTGTTGATCGTTATACTTGATAAATGCATAAACATATGTCAGGCATGTACAGAAGTTGCTCGATTCGTGGCGTTATCAAGAGTTACCCCCCACTCCACTCGCCCGCGCGTCTCGCTCCCCGTGATGGTCCTAGTTCATACGATACGGGTCTGAGGTGGCTCGAGAACTAGGATGATCATGAGTAGCGAGACGCGCAGGCGGGTGGAGTAGGGGTAACGCTTTAAAATGCCTCTGATCGAGCAACTTCTGTCCATGCCTGACATATTTAACACTAGGTTTACGGAGCACTAAAATTGATTATTTTATTTTAAAATTGTATTTACTTAGACCTTCAGCGATTTTTATTGTAATATGTACACAAAAAAATAAATCTATTTAATAATTCCTCACGAATGCCTCCTTACACTCCTAATAAACGCAATTAAAAATGTTTGAATCCGTCATTTTGACGGGCCCCGTAAATCTAGTGTTAAACATAATGCTAGTTATATTTGAATGGAAATAACGGAAGTCTAGGTTGCATGAATTATACATATAGCTTGATATAACAAAGAGTTGGCAACAGTATCTTCACAGTGAAAACAGATAGGGTGTCACTTAACACTTCACCGACCGGAATCCGAATAATAGGATTTTCAGTAGTTGAACTGTTATAATCTGAAACGAAATTCATAAATGACATTACTGGAAGTGACTTGTTCGTTCAAAATTGAAATTGTTGTTCCTGTTGAAAATCCACTAAAAAGTATTTAGCCATGGACAATGGGCTTTTAAAAATTATAAAATAATCGACGGTACGTAATGTGTTAAGTGAGACACCTTGTATACACAATATTAAAAATAGCAGTAATACTCTACTACACATTTCTTGAAAAATATCTACGTTCCTCGATTTTGTTTTATATCATTCGTCGAAGAAGAATCAGTTTGCAAGTCGTCAAAATGGTCAGAGACACGCTACCGTGTACCGTTTCGAACTTCAAAAGAGTCATTCGACAAACAACAAACCGGAGATAGGTAGGGCAAGCCTCCTTAAAAAATTCGTCCAATTTGTTCGATCCCTGGATCACTTATCTTTTCATACCGATCGTGCAGAGGACGAACGGAATACATGAAAAGAAGCGCGTAATGGCAACTGCAGTTTTCGCTCGACTGGTAGACAGTCCTCTTCATTGAAACAACTCCGATAGACGTTGAAGAGCGTTCCGAGGCTGACGAACATCACGCATCCAGTCTCACCTTGGCAGCTCCATTAAATTGGTGTCACTGAATAGCCGAGTCCAAAATGAAAGGTTCAGATGCCGAAGGCGGCTCGGTTTCCAGGGAATCCTGGGACACGGCAATGGGACAATTATCCGCGCCATATTACGTGCATGAACGGTAATTGTGAAAGCAGAGTGATGGTATTCCGTCGCCTTTGCAATATCTTGTTTTGTTTGCAGTTTTCACCCGCGCGCCTTGTTCGCAACGCTCCCCGCAGCCTCGGGGATTAAATTCCGCGCACGATCCTCGCGGCCAACTCGCTGAAAACTGGGACAACAAATATCGATGCGACACGCCTTTTTCAGAAAATTTGTAATATCCTGTCCGCTTCGATATTTCGCTTGGACCCCGGTTTCTTTTGCGTAACGCTACGCCACGCCACGACGTAATTTCATGAGAATTAGCCGTGCTCGAACGAGCCGTTCAGGGGAAAATTGTTACCGGAGATACTCTGCTCTTGGGAAATGTCTAATTTAATATGTATGTATGTATTTGGTTTATTTCAGCCTTACAGCCAAGAAATGTGACTTAGTTTACATTAACCTACTGTACAATCTATCTTATTTCACACATTCGTCCATAACTTCTCTCACACTTTTTCTTTGTCTCCCTCCTTCCTAATGTCTAGTTTAATATAGCGTTGCGATTCTCTCAAATCACTCGGGAAACGAGATCCGAGGATCTCACGTTCACTTCTTTTATGATCCATGGTTACGCCTTGGTGTGTTAATAGCTTACAAGCTAATTTCGTGAAACTTTTGCCACACCTTTCTTGAGTAAACCGTCAAGTCAGTTTGTGCAGTGCCTACCATAGGGAAACATTCCTTAACACTTGTTGAGCAGAGTATTTTTGGGAGGACTGCGGGAAATGCACTAATAGCGGGGCTGTGCCGGATCCCGAAATTTCGGACCGAGTCGAGCGGAATCTCGAGAGTTCGTCCGACTCATAAGTATGTTCAGGTATCTGAGAATATCGTCAGTCGAGACTCAATCGGGACCTGATACTAGAACGGGATCCGAAATTTGTTGCAGTTGTGTTTCAGGTCCCGAAATTCTTGGATACCCAAGCATATTTATGAGTCGGACAAATTTTCGGGATCCCGCTCGACCTAGTCGGATCTTTTACTCGTCCAGACCTGAGGCTAGGGTATCCGAATTTTCGGGATCCTGCACACCAAGAATGGACATTTTGTCTCTGTTGAGACAAAACCGTCCCCACCATAGCGCCCACTGCCCCCACCAGCGTCTGCCGTTACCATGAAGGAATTACCATTCGAATGCACGTGAAAGACAAAAAGGCAAACAGATTCTATTTTGATATCTCGCGACCCGCTCATTCGGAGAAGGGCAAAACATAACGAAACATTGTATTTTGACGCTTTGCTCTCTCGCCAACCGTTACTAACTGTTACTTGTTTACATCGGTGACTTGTTTATATCGCGCGCGCGGTCAGGTACGAAGGTATGTATGGTGGGGGGCAACGAAGGCGCGCGATGCATGCGCGATCGCGAGAAAGGGTCGCGCTGCATGAAAAAGAGGTTGGTGGGAGAAGCAAATGTTTGGGAGGCTCCTGCCGTGCCTATCTCTGCCGCACGCGTTTAATTAATAGGCTACAATTTAACAGTTAACCCTTAAGGGAGATTTCTCGTGAAACTGCAGTGAAAAAAAATTATATTTAGGAATTTTTTTAAGATAACTATTGGATGTATAGCACTAGGTCTTTCTGGGATGTAAACAGGTAGTCTTGAAGTACAAGTGGTATTTTTTTAGCACAATTCTTTTCATTGTTTATTGTACAATATACAAGCATTCTTGACAGCTTCGGTAGTGTAAACATTCTTGGCGTGCAACCTAGCGTCTGTCATAGTGATCAAAACACAAAAAGTGAGAAATTTACATAATTTAAGACTAAATAATCCAAATATTCTAAAAAACTTGAAGATGCTTGATATTTGCAACTATCGTAAAATACAGACAGTAATGATGTACTGAAATTTTACTTGGGGGTCATCAAAGGCCTTAGTATACCAGTTAAGGGTAAAGATAAAAAAGAGTGGGTTTAAAGATTTATTGTTGAGGGAAAAATGTTGGAAGTGATACATACTTTGTTCATCTTTGACATCAACATTGATCTTTTTATTGGAACTAATGTGTGACCTGATTTCGGCTCATTTGGCTCACCTATGGTTACATTAAGGCAGACTACCAACTAATGATACACATTGGCATCGTTCTTGAATGGATGACGTGTCGATCGGTACATTAATATGCATTCACGAGTCATCCTGCTCGTATGAAACATCTATTTATGACTCCACCTACTCATCACCAACAAAATTGCTACTTCTCGTTATTAATATTATGTTATACGTGATCTATCATCTAAACATTGAAAATCTAACCACGACAACGACATCGATCTGCAGAATCCATTATGTAATGCATCCAAACCAAGGATACGTGTGACTTTATAATATTCATATCGGTTATCCAATTTGATGATTGTTTTTATCAAGCAAGAGATGAATAGTTCATTGGATTTATCTATTTTCGTTGTGAAACTATATTACAGACTGAAGACACGAACATACCAGTAAAATGCAGGAAAGAAACGTGTTCAATGAAAATTTTATTTTATTTGGGAATAATAATATTTTACAACGGCGATACTCCTCCGGAAAGGATCAAAGTCTACTATTACCTTGCTCATAGGAAACATGAAACATTAATTTCCTTCGGTTAGGTAACATACTACATGGACGTATGTATCTGCTACCGGTGAGCTTGCTTAGACTTCCACGTAACAGAAGCTGCATCAGTGAACAACTTTTTCTGCTGTACAGTGCCAATTCGAACTGAAGAGAAACGCTGAAATAGTTACTCAAATTCCTCGGTTCCACGATGGACCAATAGATTTTCCTACTTTGCTCAATTTCGCGCAACGCTTGAGGGCCTTTTTTTAGCATGAATTTTTAAGAACTTTCTCAGAATAGCTATTGGACATATGGAACTAGATGTTTTTGCGGATGGAAACAGATCGTCTTGACGTAGAAATGTTCTTTTTAGATCAATTCTTCTTATTATTTATTCTATAATAAGCATTTTTCTCGAAACTATGTTTTTTAATCTGGAATGCACGACAACTATGAAACTAGTAAAGTAATCGACTTCGGACGAAGCCCATTAATTTCCTTACATATTTCTTTAGTGATTGGACCTAAAATATATATTTGATTTTTTATCTATTATATTTTTTTCAAAAATATAAATTTAACTAATCGACCAAAAAAAGTAAACTATTAATATTTTTCTTTCAAACAAATTCAATCCCAGCATAAAGTATCTAACTTTGAGACAATTTTACACTTTTGTGCTTTGATCACTGTGACAGACACTATGCTGCACGCCTACAATGTTTACACTACCGAAGCTGTTAAGAAGTCTTGTATATTATGCAACAAATAATACGAAGAATTGAACTAAAAAAATAGCACTTGTACTTTAAGACTATCTGTTTACACTGCATAAAGGCCTAGTGCTAGATATCCAATAGTTATTCTGAAAAAAATTCTTAAAAATCATTTGTTTTCTTCATTTGTTCTTACTGATTTATTCTCCCATTTTTCGGAACACATTTTTGAAGCTATTTTTTGTAGACGCGTTAGTCTTCCCTTTTTCTTTGAGGATGTTTATGACTATGCACTGATTTATTCTTCCATTTTTGCAAACACATTTTTGAAGGTATTTCTTGAAGACGCGTTAGCCTTCCTTTTTTCTAAAATAACAGCTGTCCATTTAATTTAATCGTCGGTAAATGAGTAATTAAATGTCGGTTTTGATAGACCGGATCAAGTAGACCCAGGTTCCGCTGTTCGGGGGTTAAGCCAGTCATCTGAATGCTTCGAAAATTCCTTTAACTTTCTCTCTCTACTATTTCGAACCCGCTAGTTGAGTGGATGAACCTGCAGTGATACACCAGCTCGGAAGACACACGAAATTACACGAATCACAAGCAAACAGTAGCCCAGAACATTCCCTTTTTCTCTCGCTCCCTCTTTCTTTCTCTTTCTCGGGCTACCGAATCCTTATCTCGAAGCCCCGAATTTATCTTGCCTTTAGAAAAATAAATGGTCCATGACACGTAGATGCAAAAGAAACGCCATTCTTTGCTTTAACGAGCGCACTACGATAAATTTCAGTTTACGGGAGCGGCAACAGATCGGGTTGCTTGGCTTCCATCCGTGTCTCCGTGGCAAAATGGAGAACGATCGTACGAAATTAAGGGTCTACTTAATTCAGGGATGGTTAATAAACTCGTATTAGTCTAAATTACGAAAGAAATTCCATCCTTATTACAAGATTATAACCTACCGCGGATTAAGTGGAAAGAAAATTGAAGCTGCTCACTGACCTCTGATGTTGTTCAAAGCGGTTGTCCGTACTGTTGGAATACAACGATACCATGCGCCCTAGTATAAGTGCGTAGGCTTAACCCCTTAACCTACAACTACGGGCATAGCCCGTAGTAGATGATCGGTCCAAAAGTGAATATTACGGGCATAGTCCGTAATACGATGATCGGGCCAAAAGTAAATATTACGGGCCCGTAATATTTACTTTTGGCCCGATCATCGTACTAAACAAGACGTGCGAATGGCTCGAAGGCTGCGCGAGCTTGTTTACGTTTTCGGCCTAAAATTCTCGAACGTGAATCGTAGGTTAAGGGGTTAATACGTTAAATACAGAATACGTGGAAACACTATTGTGGATTTATTTTATTTCCAACACGTACAAAAATACGGGGCTTATATTTTTTAAAAGCGCGAATACTGAATATTATTGTGCTTCACCCCCCCCCCCCCCTCTCGTTCTCTATCGTGCAGCATTCCATCTCGTTTCAATTCATTTCGTAATCAAGCGAGTTAATACGTCGGGGAAAGTGGTATGCCCGCAATGAAATATTGTGCTCCGTCTAACTTATCTTGTTGGAATTCACGAGGACGTAAGCTCACAAATTACGCTTTAATGGTTCATTCGTATACTCGGGAGAATAAACGATACGTTTACGCTGCTCGCGTCGGCCACGCCTCGGACCGAAATCTTCGGATTCATTAACGTCTAAGCGGGATTTGCATAAAAATCGAGATATTCGTATACCGATTTGCGATTCGACTGCGATCGTTTCCTCGTCGCGCGAACGTAAAAGCGTAATATTAATAAATTCTGATGTTTTCCATTAGTTGTAGTCGACGCACGCGTGGTAGGATCACACGGGAAAATAATTGTAGTACTTCCTGATCGAAATGGTAGGACACATTTTCTTAATGTCAGCCCACGCTAACTTTGCAGCATCTGGAAACCGATTTTGCAATAATTATAAACCTGACCGCGGGAAAGAATATTTCATAGAAATCAAGAGCTTCGTTGGCTCTGCGATATTTTCGCTGAAACGCGTTTATCGGCTTTATAATACGAAACAGGCAAAAATGGTAAAACAATTTCCGGTATTTGGTCGTTTCATGGTATATAGGGTGAACGGTATAATTGGAATTACGCGAAAATTTCCGGTAATCATGGGCAGATAGAAAGACGGAGTAAGACGTGGCAGACCGTTTCGTTTATGACATAATTGTACAGGGTGCACTACGTGAGTGGAATCAATTTAATAAAAAATACTCTGCACAACATAGTATATTGTTTCACTTGTAATTTATGGGTATATAATTATACAATTATATATATATATATATATATATATATATATCAAATGGGGAGTATTATGTAGAATATGGGAAACTATATAAAGGATACTAATATTTAATTAAAGCTATCAATTTCTTAGGATATCATTTACATGTAAGTATGCAAAACTCACTACGCTTTTCTTCATAGTGTACAATTCTGAAGACAGGGCCACGTAATAAAATAAATGTTTGGGATATAGTCTTTTAGTTTTCGAGATGCTTCTGTGATCCTATTTACTTAATCCACCTTGTATATTGAATGACTACACACAGAGTGCACGTGGCTGAGGGAGACGTCTTACTCATAACAAGCTTCCTTCTATTTACCGTATCTTTCACTTAGCAAGTTTATTAAAGTTAACAGATGAAATAGGAAAACACTAATTTGGAATATTTCATTATTATTATATTTTCCGTACCCGTGTTATATTAGCTAGTGAAAGGTAGCCTATTGCACAGTCCAACGCACTTTAACATCCAATAAGAGAATTTTGCAGGTTTTTATTGTCTCAAGAGGTTTAAATGTTCATAATGTATACATATATTTTCTGCAGACAAAATTTATATGGCTTTCACAGTTAAAATGCCAAAGATAAAAAATTCAAGTCTAACTTGAAAAAAATCATGTAACTTTCGACTGTTTCGACAATTAAGTTTCTCAAAAACTGAGAGTATAAATAGAGAGAACGTTTTTCAATTTCGCATTCAGTGCATGAAGAACAATAAGGATCGTCAGTTGAATAAAATATTTAGCAGAAAAGTTAAAATTAGTCGGACAACACCGTTCAATGTTGTTGGTCAAGGCACGCTGTGTCTAAATTAGAATTGTTTTCCCGTCGAAAGCCCGCGGGTTATAAGCGACAAAGCTTCGCGCGAGCATTGCACGGGCAATAATGATGAAACTTCCGTCATTACCATTTTACGGGAATTCGCGGAAACATAAAGTGTGCCAGGCATCTCGCACGCCAGGTATCTCTCGTCGAATCGCAGTTCTCCGTGAGTCAGAAAATTCGTGTTACCTATAAGCAGAAAATAATCTTGCTGTCGGCGTTTCGCTTGCCGAGTTTTTTTTTTTTTGCTTCTGAGTGCGAACGCGTTTTCAGTGGAACCTGTGCGAATTCATTGTGATACGTTCGGAACGGCATCGAAATTTATGAAACGCTCATCACTTCGCGAAACGGTGTTTCATATGTCTTATTACCGACTCGTTGCAACTTCAATGTCTGCGAATTAAGATCTACAAATTTCCCCTCAACCAATTATCATCAATGTTTTACATCTGGAAAAGGAATCAGGTAGTGTGCAGGGCGAAAGTGGAAAAGAAAGGGAGGAATATTTAAAGAGAAACGGTTAGAGCCAAGCAGGGGTGGAAGAGATGAGAAGACAAGAGAGAGAGAGAGAGAGACAACGGAGGGTTAAAGGATAGGGATAGCGAAGTACAATGGCAAGACAATATTTGAGTAAGGTGGGTAGAGGGGACAGTCAAAAGCTCATAGCACGGGCAAGATGCGGAAATACAGAAAACTGGAACAAATATTGGCTGGGGGACGAGGCAAGAGGATGCGACCTATGTGAGGACAAGTATGGAAGCCTAGAACATTTAACAAGAGAATGCAGGATAATGAGAGAAATGATCACGATCGAGGATGTAGTGCGTGGGAGGAAAGATAGAAATGTCGAAGAGTGGTTGGAGAAGTTGAGGAGAAAGAGAGAAAAGAGACTATACCAAAGAATATACCAAACAAATGAAAAAATGTTAGGGAATGGGGAAGGATGCAATGTTTGGGTTAGTAGTAATTAGGAGACTACCTAATTTCTCTCCTAATTTCTCTTCTGTTCCATACATGTATTTTTCCGTAGAAAAATTTTGTATTTAGATTCGTTATCAGTGACGAGGACAAATCCGGTTCGACACTTCGATAATTAAGCAATAAATAAGATTTCATTGCAAAGCGGATGAATTATTCTCGCCAAGTGCACGTCCGCTTTTCACGGTGACGACTTCGCATTTCTACTAAAAGTTTCTAGGCATCGTGAAATCCGTCCGTTTCGAACAGGGAACGTGAAAGTTTGCCGGGTTGCTATTCGAAACAACAAATACAATCCAATTTTCTACTTAATTCGTACATGCGAGGATACCTTCGGCGCAAGATTGATGCCTATGGAACCAGGCGTCGCTACAAATAAGAATCACCTCGTGCGCAGCTGTTGTCTCATCATCATTAATCCTGCGAGGATAATTCTCGGTTTCGTTCCAGGGGGAAAGTAATTGTTATCTAACGCTATATTTTTTCAAAGTTCCCCTTTCGCCGGATTATATAATTTTTTCGATGGCGGTTCCGCTATGCGGATGGGATCAGAGAAACTATTATTTTAGCGATCATGCGCCCTCGTTCTAATCGGTCGGGAACATCGAACCGTATTCGCAATTAATAAATAACCAGTCATCGATGTAACGGTTCGGTTGGCGGCGATTCGTACCACGAAATTGCCAGCGATTGAATCGTCAACGCGCGAAACGATTCCAGGGTAAGTGCAGGTAACCGCTGCCAGTCGGCTGCACCATTTCTAACGCAGCCCCGATGCACTCTGTGTGACCGGCAATGCATTAAAATTCGATGCGCACAAAAGTCTAAATAAATCATGGGAGAAAGCCACACGCGGTTCCGTCCGCTTTTAACAAATTCGAAGTCAACGTGAATTATTCAGTTTCCGATTTCTTTCTTCCTTCCCGACTGGTTTTTGTAGCAAACCGTAATAAAGTTTATTTACTTTTCTGCCACTGTGAAGTCAGTCAAGCGGCGAATGTAAAGACACGATAAATTCTTCAGCGGACAATCGAAAGCTTTACGACGGACAACAAAAATGGAAATTTTCAATAATGTAACTCGAAGCATAAATCGTTGACTCATTTCGGATCTTATTTTTACTCACAGTGGCCCACGAAAGTATTCGAACACCCTTTAAATCAGAATAATGAATAATGAAGAAAAATTTTGTAAAAATTGCAATTGGTAGGAATTACATGAAAAAATAAAAAAGGCACGTTTTAAAACTTTACTATTTGAGTCTGGAATGAAAATTTGAAATATGTATTTTGTAGATCTATGTCAGTTATACACGTGCCGAAAATTTCCGCGAAATCGTTTGACGCAGAGAAAAAACGACACTCGTCGAAAGATGTATGAATCTCTGGATTTTAAGCAGAAGCTGGCCGAAAGTCATAAAAAACTGTATAAGTAACATAGATCTACAAAATGCATATTTTAAATTTTCATTACAGGCTTGAATAAAAATGTTTTTTATCTTTTCATGTAATTCTTACCGATTGGAATTTTTTCAAAATCTTTTCTGCGCGTCATTTCGTCAATAAATGCTCCTAATTGCTTAAAAAACGGTCAAGTAGCTTCGTCCAATTTTTAAAAAGTTATTCTGCTTTGAAGACGTTCGAATACTTTCATGAGCCATTGTAATTTTACTGGTTTGATAAATAATTGACCGTGAAACTAGTGAAGAATAGTATCGAATAAAACATTGAAGCACGATGTTGAGTAAAAGCTTTTGTATCTATACAAAATTCGACACTAATAAAAAAACTCGTAGTTTATCTTACTTTGTAAACACAGCAATTCATGTTTATATTATAGCAGAATCATTGCATACGAAACACAAAAGATGTATAAACCTACGGAAGATAAAAAGTTAATCGCAGTGATAAGCGCGCGATTTAAGCAGTGCGCCGAAATCGTTGATCAGAAATTGCGTCCTTGCATTGTTCTGTTCTATCATAACCTCTATTGTACGTCCCTGTGGCTGGGTTCTCGAAAAGGTGAGGTTTATCTGTCCGCTGGGACGTTTATCTTCTTCCGTGGTCCGATAACGTCGTCTTTCCCCGAAACTTTTCGAAAGATCAGTTTATCTTAATTGCGGAAAGGTGTGTTAAAACACGGAAGTGCGGCCAGTTTTATTACGCTCAACGGCATTCAGAGCAGAGAAAGGCCTGTTCGTTGCGAGGCGAACAATTATGTCGTATTGCGCCGGTCTTAAAGAGGTTCCGGCGAACCAGCAGCGTCGCGATGCTCTCCTTTCTTTTTTTCCGCGAGAAATCTGGGTGAATCATGATCGTTTCGCCAAAGTACGCTCGATCTTTTTTCCGTCGTGAATGGACCGACAATGCCCGGCAGGTGTTCGTGCACGCGTTTTACGTCTTGTTTCATTGTTCATAGCGCGGGCTGTTCGAAAGCGTTGAACAGTAAAAAAGAGACCTATTTAGAGGCCGGTAAACGTGGTAATTAAATTAGTCCACGCGTTGCAAAGTTCCACCGTTCTGTACACTCATGCAGATTTCCGATAGTGAGTCATTTTACTGTCGGCCACGTACCCGCGCGTCTCTGCAGGTGAAATCATTCACCTTCTCGGCAGATCAGAGCCGCGTTTCTCGAATTCTTCGCGCGCGTCATTCGATCCACGATGACGCCGATTATCGCCAAGATTGCGCACCTTGATCTACGATAATGTACTAATCGATCGACTCTCTTCGTAAATCAAATCAGCTGGAAGCTTGGAGCTACGCTGATGTCTTTATTGCGACTTCGCCTTGAGCCAGTCCTTACTGTCACATGGTGATGCGATCAAAATCGGAGAGGCAGTTTATAATGCACATTGCTTTATCGTTTTGGAAGAATTCTGAACAACAGGATTTACAAATCTTCTTTTTCATGGTCTTGTCAATTCGACTGTTAACGAAATTCGAAAAGTAAAGGACTGTGACTCACTACCTCCTGCTCTCGTCAGTAGATGGATAATAAGACAATACCTTTCTCGCTACTAACTGACCCATCTCCGATACGTGTATGCAAGATGTTTCATTTCACTCGGCCACTCCTAATAACTTTGTTATTTATACACATACAAAACAATGTTTGGGGAGGAAGTTATCGTATTTGGAGGGGGACATAAGTCTGTGTAGGTGAAGGTCATCTGAAGGTCATATTCTACGAAAACTTACAAACAGTAATGTTTTTTTTTCTATGGAATGACCTACCTTTTGTGTCGTGAATCGATGAAGTAACAAATTCTGTGTACAGTTGTATTGACCTTCACAGATCCTAAATCTAAGAGTTAGCTACGAGATATTGTCGATATAATTTTTAATACGTACTTGCCTACTACGTACCAACCTTGAAGCTAGTAGGTCCTCGTCCTGATGCTCCTCAGCTGGAATATGGTAAGTACATATGGAAAATTAATTCGATATTATCTCGTGAAAGGTTTTAAAAAATTTTTTTTTTCATTATCTCGATAATATATCGTGATAGAATCTCCTCACTCACAGCATGAATCGCGACGTCACCATTTAGGATAGACCACACTATAGCTTCGTGACGTCGCGTCGCTCAGGTTCTCACTGTAGCATTTCCCCCACTATTTATTTCTCGACTCCCTCGATCTGGTAATGCTGCTCCGATGTTTTCCCAGATGTATCGAACCCTTCTTTTAACACTATGTTTACGGAGCATTAAAAATGACTATTTTACATTACTTTATAAAAATAACCAGAATTCAAATTTTTAAGAAAGAAATAAATTTGTTGAATAATTCCTCGTGGAAGCATGTTTACAATCTCGGTAATCGTAAATTAAAAATATTAGAACCCGTCATTTTGACGGGTCCCGTAAGCCTAGTGTTAAGAACATAAATACACCTTACGTATGTTCAAACTAGCACATTTTCTTTGAAATTGTATAAAGTTATCAAATAATGTTCTACATCCTACGAGATACGAAGTCAGGAGTTCAAGCAGTCCCTCGAGCAGATCCTTACACTATAAATACCCATTCTTCTTTTATTGCTTTCTCATCGAATTTGTCAATAACTAATCAAACAAACAAATATAAAAGAAAAGAACAGTATAAACAAAATGAAATATAGTTCCGGATATACATGTAAAATCTGATTCCAGGGATCAAAGTCGACTGCGCTCCTCCTTTTTCTTGTCGGGCATTCCGCGTCCCAGCGATTACCATAATCTAATTGTATACCTGAAGCACTTCACCACAATACGAGCCACCATAGACGGAATATTAGGTTCTACACTCCAGAAAAAAATCCTCACGTTTATGACTAAAATTTTTCCTTTTGAATTACTACTTCGACGAACAAACGAGAACAGAATGATTGATGAAAATTATACAATCGACAGGAAAACGTTTTGCGTGTTTCTTTTCGTGACAAGAAACGTGGGGAAGAGACTCCGTTTAGAATTCTGGAGAAACTAGATAAACACTCGGGTTTTTTGTACACTGGCACCTTGAAACGGTGACAAGTTCGTCAACCCCGTGGAACGGAAGAATGATTCTATTTTTCTGGTCTCGGCGACGAGGATGGGTGCATTTCTCAGAACACGAAACGACAGGACACAACGCGATACGAGACGAAGCGGCGCGACGCATCGGGCTAGTAGAGTGCATCCTCTAAAACGCTCGCCCACCTTGTCATTATGATTGGAAACCCTTTCGTGGAATCAGGTCAGACAGCTGTCTCGTCGGGTACCCGCACACCTCTGCGTTCATCCTCCTCGTCGCGGTCCCTCGTCCCTCTTTTTCCCCAACTGGCAACAAAGCACGGCGAATCTCGCGTGTACACGTCCGACGCCCACGCTTCTACACCCTCATAAACGCACCGGTATAATAGGATCCTCCGTGGGTCCTCCCTATTGTCCACTTACGGTCAAAGTCTTTCCTGTAAAGCGCACGAAAAAATCGTTTGATTGGCGCTGCGCGGCTCTCCAGTCCCCATGCCTTCTTTGTTCATTGGAACTGCGTCGAGACCTTGGTCTTTGCAACCTGGATACTCGAAGATACCAGGTTCACCACGTTCGCTACTGCCACGCACCGAGTACTCCCTGCTAGCAAACTTTTCAAAATTTAATTAACGAACCGACCCTTTGTCTTACATTTTTCAGCCATTTTATCTTCGGATCTGATCTGCTTCTTATACCCTACTCGATACGTTTTCTTGTACTCGACGCACCTTCTGAAAAATGTTAAAAATCAACGTACTCTGTAGATCGCTTCGTTATTTGTGATGAATCTGAACAATTTTGTGCGTGCCTCGGTTATATAGAAAGCCTGTGCCTACTACAAAGATTTGCAGAAATGTTTTGTTTTTCTGTTACATTGACTTTGTGTGATTTTATCAATTTTACGTAGAATAGGAAATTAAGTTGGGTAACTGAGAGCCGGATAAAAGTCAGTAATTTAATTGAAGTACACAAGAAGTTATGTTCATTCCGTATGGTGCACATTGCGTGAACGATATTATTCAGACTGCGAATCTTTATGCAAAATAAAAATGTCGGCATCAATTACAAGAAACGGTAACCATGTGGACCTTCCTTTTCTTCTTTAATAATCTTAATAAGCCGAAGACAATATACATATTTTTGTAATAAATGTATAAGACCTAGTCTACTCGTAAATCTAATCATAAGTCACGTGGTTAGCTCCGCTGCCTGCGCTGGCTATGAAAAGTTGAATAACACGGTTAACCATTAAATATTGTAATGGTGCTCCATTAAATGATAATCGCACCGCCAATCGGACTTCGAACGTATTATTACGCTCCGATAGTCATCGGTGACACCAATCGAGAGAAACACACTATCTACAAGATTACGATCGCATCGAATTATATCATGAATATTTCATTATTCGATGGTCAATTAATGACAATCGCTGTTAATGAACTTTCATCTATGTTCGAGTGTTACCGGTTTAGGACCGGAGTGCGCATTATACGTGGATTCCGCCATGCTGGCAAATGGGGATATACCACACGGATTTCGTAAACTTCATTGCTCTGATGGTTTCTTTTAGTTCGTAGCGTGTACACACTGTCGGTACCGTTATTCAACGACAGCGGGGGTTCTACTGTACAGAGTACCGTATAAGGAATGAAATAAAAATACGCGAATAGTTTAGGCGGTCCAGACGTCGCGGAGTGCCCGTTACACGCCGTCGCGTCGCCATTACGTGACCAGGGAAACGTATTAACCTAAACATCCTCCTTGGAAATTCGACGGTCAGTACCAGACAGTTCCTTCTGGCGACCACGTGGCGGGTAATCGGAAATGTTTGCCAACCCGGAGGGACTATTCCAGGTGAAACATGCGTCATCGCTCGGCGAAATTCGTGTCAACTCGGACGTGAAACTGCAGGCTCGTAAAGCAGATAGAAGCGTTGATAAATATTTAGATGGTAGAAAAGCGAAGAAGCGACGGAACACAATTTCTTTTGATTTCCTAAGGCACGCTGCATTCGCTCGGTAACTTGTGAAATCGATTCGAAGTGGAACCCGAATCTTCTATCTGTCTCTGTAGATTACGTTGAAAGCGTGTTTACGTTTAATTACTTATCGTCGGATTTATTATAGGCGGCAATGAAAGTCACCGATTGGTACACGCGTACACGGTTGCTTTATGAAAGCTCGGACGGTTTTGGTTTTATTTGCAGTCCATGCGTTAGAGCGTTGATCCGTAACCGCTTTAACACGTTCACTATCCCATGACTCACGTGTGTGGATCCAGTCGGTGTTGCCTCAGGAATTCATAGCTCACCTGTGGCCAATCCAGTTTCGATTCGGAAGTCCGTGATCGAAACAGAATCCCGGTGTCAGGTTTTGAGGGCCAGCCTAGCGAATTTGGTTTCAACTAACGGTGAACGAACGGTACAATTCGAAACAGAACGAAGAGAGGATTTCTTCGCAATATTTTTCTGCCGGTCTGTTAGGCGCAGTAATCGGAAAGCACCGGTTACACAATCAGCCGAGATACCTCCGTTGGACGGCTACAATTGAAACAAACGATACACGTACAATTACCGATCTACACTTTCGCCGTCGCTTTCTGTTCATATCAATCCGAGCAACGAATTACCAGTGTCTCGAACAATTATTCGAAATGTTCTCCGAATGAACACGCTTTCTGCAAACATCGTCGCCGCCGTAATTGAATGTTCCACGCCTATTAATCTCAATGAGCTTTATCAGTTTTGGACCTTAAACTGGTCTGCAGTTATTTGATTCGAGCATTTAATAATGCACGATATCGCGGGCCGGGTAACCAACCGGTCAAATAACCGGTTTCACATTTTTTATTTATAATTACTGAAATTACCATACATTATTATAAAATTGCGAGAAATCTAAATAAATTCAGTCTTGTAGTTTTTATAACGTAATTATACAAGTCGAATTTGTGCTCAGAAAGGTTAGTGTCAACAAGAGCAATTGACGGTCTGAAATATTAAAGAGTTCGACGTCGTTCGACCAGTTCCCGCCACGTGTTCTCCAAGTTCTGTTCGCTGAAACTTCCACTGATGGAATTTCTATCTAACCTGCGTCGTACGTATTTGCTGAATTTTCAAGCTGTCGATTCGGTAAGTAATTAAAACAACATTTATGCCTTAAACTTACAGCTAATGAAATCTCCAGTATACTCTTCTTGAGTTTTGTTCTCGGTAATCCTTATTTGCAAAATAATTTATCGTTCTTATTTACGAATACTGTCCACTTCTAGTCCAGTATCTTCGTTACTTTTCGTTGTACAAAAAAACTTCTTAGGACAAAGTTACACTGTTTGAAAGGCCACATGTAACGGTGTAAGGGAAAAAATTTTCAAGGTCATTTTTTAATGAGACAACCCATTTTCAACCCAGAAAAATGGAATAAATAAAATTCAACGTGTAAGATTCATTTGCTTTACTTCTGTTACGGAAAATTACCGAATCTGTTATTATGTTGTGTATTGCGATATATTTGAATGTAAGCAGCTCGAGGAATATTTTTGAACATTTTACTTAACAGAAATAAAGCAAATGAATCTTACACGTTGCATTTTATTTATTTCATTTTTCTGGGTTGAAGGTCATTTGTAGGTCATATTGTGTTACATGGATGAATTCGTTATTTTGTCAGCTACAACATTACGTTAACGAAGATATATCATTCTCATAACATTACGTTAACGAAGAAATCTCATTAAAAAATGACCTTGAAAATTGTTTCCCTTAACCGTTACATGTGGCCCTTCAAACAATGTAACTTTGTCCTAAGAAGTTTTTCTGTGCAACGAAAAGTAACGGACACATTTAGGTGTTCTCTTTCTCCGGACTCACCCTGTATTACTGTTAAAAACATCATTTCTCGCAGATAACTTCTGCCGGAATTGGGTTCGAGTATACAGCAAAAACACTACCCAAACGTAGTCAAGTCGGATGGACTGCACTCTCGTTTTATAATGAATGTAGTGATCAGGGCAATGCGAAGTTTGCACGGCTCTCTCGCAGAAAGCCATTTTATGTTGAGCATCTCTCAGCTAAATGGATTATAAGAACACATCGGCAGTGCTTACTGCCCTGTAATTTCAGACATTTAGTTTGATTGAGCTATATGGCAACACCTGGCGCACCTTGAGGATTCTCTCGCACCTACGTTGCGAAATGAGAAAGGTGCAAACTACTACCAAGAGTAAACGAGTCCGATACATTGTTCGATCGCTATAATTGGTTCATATATTGTAAGGATGGTTGCTCTTGAACACTTTACGAGTTGTATGGACATTGAGAAATCCATTAGTAAGACGTCGAACAGTATAATGTGAAACGGTTAGGGCGATTCTGTGAATCTTGCACATCATCTCGGAACTTGCAGCCATCGATCCTTGTAAAATCGGAAGATTCAAAACCTATTCAAATCTTGAATGTGCACGACGAGAGGAAGATGTTCACAATATGATTTGGAAAGGGAATTATCTAATATAAACAATGAACCCACCAAGTGTCATCAGAAAATAAAAATTTTCTGTATCAATTGTAAAAAACGAGCTAAGTACAAGTATTTTTCATTGGTCAATAATTTTAATAAGTTGGAAATGGTATATTGATATTCTTAAATTCTTATGTCCTCTGAACTGTTTTAAATTGTACCTCCTCATTTTTGTCATAAATGATAAAATCCACAGTCATCAGCTATGCTCTTTGTTTAGTTTAGTGATCGAGGTTATAACAGAACTGTGTCTTGTATTTTCGGTGATTTTTAACCCCTTGACGTACAAAGACGTTTCAAACACGTCATATATTTCTTATGGCATTGTGCACATTGAAGTAAAATATTACACAATATTAACAGTAAACATTACCAGCAACATGTTTTTTATCATCCCAGCAGGAGCATATTAATTTTGAATTTATATGAAAATCATTATTAAGCTTACACGAATGATAAGTTAAACAATAAATGCTAGCTCTGATCGCATCGAATTTCATTTAATTCGTATGTCAAGGGGTTAATCATGACTTGGAAGAAGTGGCACGGTAACATTGCAAATGCTTTATACAGCTTCTGGAAATACTGCTGTGAATCGTCAGATTTAGCAGCAGCAGATCTTCCTCTCTTTTCAATGGCTTTTGAAGACCGAAAAAAATGATTCTAGAAGCTTATGGTATCCGAAGGATATCCCACATAGATCTGTTTAAGTGATACGTCAATTTTGTAATAGCCAACTCCGCCGATGACGTACTATGTGGTAGGTAAGTCAAAATCAAACTGAAGCCCGGTTACTTTTTGGACAGACCTCGTATACACGAAATCACTATCAAACGCAAACTTGTACGTTAAGTTTCTACTTATCTTTGGATTAAGTTGAGATTATCTAGATAACTCCTGATTACCATTCTCACTGCTTATATTTCACTCACACATACCACTCACGCTTACCACATTAACATTTCCTATCATTGACTGCATCATCGACTATGTTTATTGTAACTAAACGTTGCTAATACCTAACTTTACCAGCGCTCTTAAATATCGTCGTAATCGAGCGGAGCGGAATTTAAGACTCCGCGAAACTCGGTTTACGAATTTGCGATGTTCAAGGATGCAACATACATACATTTTGGGCTAGTTCACGCGACACGGGTTAAAAATAAAATAATTACAAAGTCCCCGATGCTTCTGAATACAAATTATATTTTCTGTTGGGCGCGTGTGGCTGTGTGGACATTGAGAAAGCCATTAGCGAGGCTGCGCCCGGTGAGCTTCGGGACAGTGGTTGGTTGTTCCCCAGAGAGAAAACAGTGGAAATTCGTGTCAATTATCGCGCGAGCCTGGTACCATTTGGAAAACCCGCGGGACAAGAAAAATTGGTCACCTGTCGGGTAACTAGAATCTGCCGATCGCGGCGCAGCCTCGGAGCGACGCGACGCAGCGATCGAGTTGTCTGCGGTTTTCTCCCTGTGCGGTCGTTGGATAACGTCCAGCTCGGATCACCTTCGATGCGAATGTGTGGCATAACTTTGACACATTGATCTTAGGCCGATAAAACGCGGCAAAAGAGCGTAACATGCGGTCACGCTCGCGCACGGAAAAATCCGAGCGAGCCGGGGCGGCCGTTCGTACGTTCTTCCTGTTTCATGGCTAGGCGTCTATGGCTCGATGTATCATTCGCCAAGCGTTATCGTGTCGTTTGTCGCGTTGCGTGCGTAACAATACAGAAACGCAGTTGATCGTGACTTTGGACTCTTCCGTTTTCAACATGTAGCCGCGCAAAAAAAGAGCAAAAATGTCCTCCCGTTTTGTACTTCGGTCTTATCGTACGCGTAGCGAACCGCCGTATCAGCAGAAACTATAAAATGCGTGTTTGAATTATGCAACAGTAAAGTTTTCTATCTATATCGCTGATATTTGTTGCAAAATGCCTCTCTTCTCTGCGAGAATACGTTGACTTCTACTGGAATTCGATTAGAGCTTCGAAACAACTTCGAAGGAACAAATCACAAATTAAAATCAAGGGTCAAAGAAAATGATCGTTAAAATTACTAACCTGTACAATAACATAGCAATAGCACAGCAATAGCGAACTTATTTGCGTTTAAAATATTTTTGTCTTAATTTTGTATCGTCATTAATGGCACGGTCTTAGAAAAACTGATTAGTGCTAGGTATACAGGACCCGCCATAATGAAGGGTTCTAATATTTTTAATTTATGATTATTAAGATTGTAAAGATGCATCCGTGAGGAATCAAGCAACAAAATTTATTTCTTTGCCTATATATTATTGAAAAATGTATATAAATTTGGATAGACGCATTCTTGTTATTTTTATAAAACAATGTAAAATAATCGATTTTAGTGCTCCGTAAAGCTAGTGTTAAGATGCCGTAGTTAGAATGAATGCGTACAAGACGCTTGTACATTTCCTGTTAATTTATCAGTTATATGAGCTACTGTCGGTAATACTTTTAATACTATTTTGCCAGTGAGAAAAGTTCGAGTGACTCATTGCGAATTGGAATACGTCTGTACTTGAATTTCCGGCGTGTTCTGTCGAAAGCTACTCGTATCCAAACTTTCTAAAGTCAATATGAGCCTGACTTTAGATAAAATCATCGTGAAAAATGATTACCGGCTTCTTATGAATGAACGGGTGAGTCATGTGTTCCTGCAAATCGAAATACGTGGACGTTATTTCCCGACAGAGTCGGAGCGAGATAGGCAACTTCATGGAACGTCATTGATCGGTTCTGCTCCGCTAATAAAAACATTTCTGCTGGAAGCATTTTCGCGGTGCGAAAGTCGAGGGAGGGGGGGGGGGGGTGAGTCGGATCCAATCAGGTCCGGAACTTCCTCCATATCATGTAATCAGAAATGGTAGATGACAGTGAAAGTGCATTATTTACTTATGCTGAATCTTACGTAACAATTCTCACACGCACTGCACATAACGCTGCAATTGCAACAAACTAATAATCGTTTTCTTTACACGCGGTTTAACATTCGAAACGAATTCTTTCCCTTTGTGTTCGAGGAACCAATCAGAATATCTCTAATATGAAAGTATTTTGCACACTGCATTTAAAATTCTAATAATAATAGTAAAATTCATTTCATTTGGTAAAGCACATTTAAACATAAGTGAAGATTATTTTAGCTTCTCATTATATAGGAAATAATCCATGAGGTAAATCAAGAATTATCGAACAATATTTTGTATTTACTATTTAGCAAAAGAATTGCTCACATTTCCAGTTCATTATAAAAATATGTTATTAGAACAACAGATCGGAATATACAATGAAAGTAGAGTAGCTTTTACGCACGTAGTCAGTGTCGTCACAAAAGCACCGTTATTATAGTCAGCTGAGATTCTAGAAACAGGTGATTCACGCGTCGTGTTGTCTATTACATGGTTATCTCTCTTTATAATTTTTAAATATCTTCCTTGTTCACACAATTTCACCATGAATCTCGCGTACTCGTGTAATAAAAGCGTGAAAGTAATATATTAGTCTATTATATATAAACTGAATGATTAATAACTCAATATTCACGGTAAGGGGATTAATTAATTTTATTATTATTTGAGTTGAAAAAGGATTTACACCTATAACAGTCGTAAAATCAATCGTTACGGTTGCTTAATGTAAAAAATTCAAGTAACTCTCGTACCTGCATGAACTGCGGCTGTTGTCTGAAGTGTAATACACGATGCATTGGGAGAAACGAAAATATGTCAGCATCTGAAAAAGATCATTTCAATGTTTGTAAAAGTTGCCTTTTTTCAATCGCAACAATTAAATTTTTCAAATTTCACGACACGTTTGCGAAGTTTAAAATAAATCGAATTCTTGATTTTCAAGACTACAAATTTGCGTACCAATTCACAATTCTATAACGATTATCCAGAGTCTAAAACACAATAAAATTTTAATTACAATACAAATGAATTCAATACCTTGAAAAAACGATAAATACAAAGAAGTTTCATTAACACTTCACTAAACACGCAAAGCGTTTCGCAGTCTACTTTAAGAGACAATATCTTGAAGTTTCCAACATCGAATATACATACACTAGAAGCACTAAAAAACATTAAATTTTTCGAGGCCGTTGAAATAGGCAGACTAGTATGGCCCTCTCGTATCTGTCTATGGCAATGCTGGGTAAAATACTACTTCGAATAGTACGTAGTAAATAGTCTGTTTCTTTTTTAAATCATACATATTTCATGTCTTAGACAAGTTTTTAAAAAAGTATTTAAAATAATGTGGAAATCGAGTGAGTCAATATTTTATTTTCTGTTTTAAATTACCAAGATAAAAATATCTTATTTTATCTTTTCGATCAATGTTTCCCAACCATTTTTAGTTCGCGATACACTTTAGAACTACTTAGGTTGTCGCGGCACGCTATAAGGTGAAGACGAAAATTTGTATAAAACATGCCCAAGTGGACACCCGGTTGCCCGGCTATTTACATATAGGTTAAGAAAATTATGCGATTTTTAAATGTGGTCAAATACTTTTTGCCAGCGGCTGTAGAACATCGATTATTGAAGATAGTGTTTGAGATATTTTTTCCCATAATTTGAGTCAGCTGTGGTGTATCTTCGGTACGAGTCCCTTTTCTCTTTCATCGTGTGCGAAGTAAAAACGCGGAGACAGTGCGGCACGCACACAAATTCCGAAGCACGCGTGCATCGGCACCGAGTCCGAGTGCACAGAAAGGCCACGCACACCGTCCCGTGGCGTATTCACGCACACGCGTGTGCGTTGTTTGGGTCGAGGATTGGCTCGAGGCCCGGTAGAAGGGATAAGGAAACGGCCGTTGGTGGGGAGAGATGTGCCCACAATCCACTCGGTTTCGCGTTGTGAGTGAGTGAGTGAAAACCAGTCAGTCAGTCAGTCAGCGAGCCAACCGGGCAGGAGTATGTACGGTACGGGAGCTCTGCGGCCCGAGCACCCTTAAACGATACTCGTTCGATCGTGATTATGGACCGAGTAGATCGCGACCAGGTCGTTAGTCGTTGAGAGGAACGTAGAACGTCGGGTGAGCCCCGCGATTACGGTCCGATCGGTAACGGTGCACTGCCAGTTGTTCACTGCCAATAAACCTCGGATTCCGAATAAATCGATCCCGCGTCAACAGTTTGTGTTCTCAAAGCATTTATTTCGGTTGTTCCTGCCGTATCCACGCTCTGGAGCTCTTTTCTACCGCTAGAAACCAGCCGCAGGAGAGTCCGGCCTGATTGGTAACGCCGATACACTTCCAGTTTCTATGTGTTCCCTTTATGGTCGCCGACCGCGTGTTTTAAGCCTCGTCGTAAGACGATACCGATAGATCATTGTCCGCGGACACACTGATGGACGTTTCCCACGGTAGTGACGTGCCACCAGTTTTGTTACACGTGACAAGTGAGGAAGAGACGCTGCATCATGCCCAGCCAAACCACCACCATACTTCTTAAGTGTTCTATGGTGGACGTGCCGGCGCTCAACCACGTAAAACTCAAGTCCCTATATGGCGTAAGTAGCAATTGTTGAATAACCAACTATTTACCTCGTGATAAGCCCGTGACTAAGGTGTTTTCAATAGTAAGTAAGATGTTTCGGCAGTGAACCTCGACCGATCACTAGTCACACAAAAATCAGCGCTATGACACTTCATTGTATAGTCATCTACACTACCTCTCCCTTCAAGGGACTGATATTTAAGTTCTTCTGCTATTTAAGATACGCAAAACACCGAAAACCAGAGGTATAGATTTCAACCTCGGCAGAGCTACGACCTCATACATTCGAAATCCTGTCTGTTACAATTGTCAGACTTTCGATGAATTATACTTTGTTACGCACTTCTCTTACTTTGTGAACGGTTTGAGGAGTTTTATTAATAAACTAGTGTTTTATTTATCGTGAACCTACAACGTTTATTAATCCCTCATTCGGAATATGACAATCCTTGATTCGTGTACCCGCAGTTATGGACGTTGTGTCACTGACCGGCATTCAATTCGTTGCAAAGTGTATACACGCGCGACAAGTGGTACAAATCATAACACTGTTAACGGTCTGTGTTCTTATACAACCCGTGGCAAAAGGTATTTGAACACATTTAAAAATCGCATAATTTTCTTAAAATTGAACCAAATGAGTTGAGAGTTTTTGACAAGTTAGAAGAATTAATTTACTAAATAACGTGTAAATAAAATTTAATGCCGGCTTAAAAATAATTAAGCACACAAATGCACGTTCATAAAATCAAGCAAAACGATCAACAGGTTAAGGATAAACGGATTATTTTTTGAACTTACATAAATACAAGAATGATGTTTATTTGGTTCGAGGGGTCAAACGCGATAGTGATCCGAATTTCTGTTTTTACGATTAATATAACAGTTACAACGGTCGAGTTACATATGTATATTCCAAAGACTAGTCTTTCGATCCAAAAACATTCATTCGCTTCTAGACTATCATGTTCAATGCCGACTGCTCTAATCAGGTGTATATGTATATTTTACAGGTCGTTGAACTTGTATTCGCACCAATCACTGTGTAGCTTAATTTACAAAGTGACATTTCGCGTCTTCTCAATCAGTAATGTAAACAAACCTTGAGCCCCAACAAAAATGTAACGTTTCTATAAGCGTTTCTTCCGTAAAGTTACTTTAACATTAACCGCACCGAGCATGAAATGTCACTGGTATATATTCTTTTATAAAAATTATAAGCCTGAATATTTTTAGATTTTTCTCAATTTTTTTCGAAATGTATTAATTTCGTGTAAATATGCGGCCAATATTCTTGCACAACTCGAGTCTTATGTGAAATGTGATAGTCTTGACATATTTCGAGGTGTCAATAATTTCTATTTTTGTTGCACTTTTCCGTAAATTATTTTTAAGATACTTACATATATATTTTTGTCTATTTTGTTATCAACCAAAACTCATTTACCAGGTACAATATTTTACACTTCGTGCCGTATTTATAAGTATGAACTCTTTATTCTTCTTTCGCGACACCATTTTTCATGCATGTGAACCAATAATATTACCAAAATTCAGTCCTTCTCTATATTCACTGCGTTTACAAATGGTTTCTTCCAAGCAACTCTTTCATTGAGACCACTTTCTGTTAATGTTTTAAGTTTAGGTTATCGTTTCGCGATGCACTTTCTTCCCAATCTTTGCTAAGAGTCCGCTAGCTATTTTTAATGCACTTAATTAAGATCCATCTTAATTTTTTTCTTTTTTTAATAATTTTCCTTCTGTTGCGCACGTCCAACTTATTTGTTTGGCTTCTTTGTGGTATCGACTCTATACAATCTTCATGTTTAAATCTTAGATCGATATCTTAGACTGTGTGTTTTACGTATATCGAGCACGGTAGCAATTTGTCTATACGCTTTTCCTTTGTTATTATGAAAAATTACAAATTGGGGTATATTGGAACTAGTATTACTTTTACATTTTCCATTGCCCATTATGACAAGTGGATTTCATGAATGTCGAACCACAACTGATGTTACAGGGCTTAATATTATCCGTACAGACTACCGTATTTATAAACAATCATTATTTCTAACATTATCTACATTTTTAAGTGTCCGATTATTAAAGTAACTTTGAAATCAGACAATATTTCATTTAAAATTTATTATTTAACAAATAGTGTAAATTATGAAAATAATTCGTATTAAACGAAAAAATAACATTTGTGATGCCCTTTTCATGTTCAAATTTATACAGTAATTCTATTATAAGTTCGCGGTTGTCTTGCTAAAGAGATCTTCTTGTTTATAACCTATTTGGCACAAGATTCATTTATTTAGTACTTGTGCGACCGACATCCCATGTATTTAAAGTGATCATCACTATCGTGAGATCAGCACAATTTGTATTTTAAGATGGTTCAATGGTCCTTTGATAAGTTTGTGTAATTATCATTCAATGGGATACCTCTGTTCATTCGTCATAGATTGATGTTCATTCATTGGCCATTTGGCCTATTTTTCGTTTAATAGTATGCTAGATTTTTTATACAAGTTGTAACCAAAAAATATCACTAGAATTATTTTCTGGAATCTGAGAACTTAACAATGACACAACTAGTAATAGCACTCAGGAAATTAAATAATGATTTGCATTTACTAATTTCAACAATCATTCAGCTTAAGTGTTCATTCATTGGACAGGTCACCCTACTCACTGTAGTTATTTTCAAGGCCCGTTTACACTTTCAGTAACTATCTAGTTACTACCTAGTTAGTTATGTAGATTGCTCGGATGTAACTAAAGAAACTAACTTCTTTTATTCGAAAACAATTAGAATAAATGACTTCGAATTGTTATTGTAAAATATGAAATGACCATTGTATTTTTCGTAGTGTTGTTAAATGGAACAGTTTCCTGAATAACTATTAGTTATTTCTTTAGTAATTAGTTAGTTACCCTTTCCCGATCACTATTAAGTATTACGTACGTGGCGCGGTGCAATATCCAGTGCGTTTGATAAGGACCAGGCCTTCGAGAACGAACATAACGGTACGCGGGCATGCGGCGTCTGTCGTGTTTGTTGGTGACCCGAGACGGATGATATACGGCCCTCGTATGCCGCGCGTCGATTCAAAAGATTTCTCTGCCCGGTATGCGTATGTATATCGAACATTTTTCAACGGCCATTGTTTCGACCACGGGCTGCCGTCTTTTGTCCGCCGCGAGAAGTTTAATGGACCCTTCCGAATCTCCGGAGAATCTTCCCCCTCTGGTTTCTCGGTAAAATGGAGGAAGGTGAGTCTCTTGTTGTGATCTCAATTATATCGCCTTCTCCGCTCATCCATTACGCTCTCTTACATTTTCGTCGATGTTATTTTCGCCCAATACGCGCGACATTTATTTCTTGGAAAAACGTCGACGCGAGGGAGAATGACTCGTCGAAGCGAAAAAAGTATAAATATTGACAACACAGTACCGCTTGAAAGAGGTTGGTGATACGCGATCAAAAAAATCTACAGTTTTAAAATAATTCTTTATCGTGTTGATAGGAAGATTTGAGTCAGAAGGTAGATTACATAATACAGTTTTAATGTTTTTGACCCGTTTTAGCCACACGAAAATTATACATATGTAAAGAAAATATATTTTCTTTAATTTAAATCGAACGCACTTTGCATGCTCAGCGCACTCAAGGAATTGTTCCTACATTCGAGATAGATAGAGAGGGAGATGGAGAGAAGAGAAAGAGAAAAAGAATATAGAGAGCACACGTGCATAAAAGATTAAATAATAAGTTAGCGATACAAACTCACCTGTAAATAAAGAAACGACAATTAGAGTCTATTGTTCACTCTCTTTATTCACACTAACTTTATATCGTTAACTTATTATTTAATCTTTTATGCACGTGTGCTCTCTATATTCTTATTCTCTTTCTCTTCTCTCCATCTCTCTCTATCTCGAATGTAGGAACAGTTCCTTGACTGCTCTGAGCATGCAAAGCGCGCTCGATTTAAATTAAAGAAAATATATTTTCTTTACACATATAATTAAATAGTTTATTAATGTTGAAAACTTCATGAAACTGGAAAGTGGAACGCGTCGCTGTAACGTTCAAACTTGTATTCCAAATACTGCGAAACCCTTTGTGTACTGGAACGCCCCCCTCTCCCACCCCAAGCAGCGTGCATTGACCAGCGTACTCGTTGTTCGAGTGGAACGAACCAACGGTCGTTGAAAACAAACAAAAAAAAAACAGCAGGAAAAAAGAAGAATCCCATCCCTATCCGCGTGCACGTCCGACACAGCCGTGAGGGCTTATGACAGGGTGAATAAAGGGAAGGTCTGGCCACGGTGTCTGGAGATGTTTGTGCCTCATTAACGTTAACCTCATTCGACGCGAATGCAGATGCGTACATGAGGCGGGAGGTATCTGTCCAGGAGTCTCACGCTCGTCTACTCGTAATACATACGCTAGCACGTGTAACGCAACGGATGTGTGCGTGATCGGTACAAGCGGCCCCGTGTGTTGTCACGAACACGGTTTCGATGACGCGCACAATGCGTTACTGTATCGTAATCGTATATCTTCGAAATATCAGAAGCGTTCGCGTCAATAGCAAATTACACGCTTTATCAATGGCGTCATGAAAATGTTTTGCGCCAGTTATCACTAGACTGTGGATTTTATTCATTGATGACAAAAATGAATGGGTACAGTTTAAAGCTGTAGACAGATTAATCATTGTGTAGCCAACCGCGTGACCATTTCCATATTTCCTTAAGTCATTTTTTAATATTCCTGACAAAATATTGTAAAACCCTCCCGGATCCCCATTCTTTGTACAATTTCTAGATTAACGTTCAGTGAAAAAAAACAACAGTAAAATTGTCGTTACTCCGGTTGGCCAACAACCGTGAACATTCTGGTTGGCTACACAAGGGTTACAAGAATTTAAGAATACCAATGTATTGGTTTCAGCGTATTAAAATCATTAAAGCAGGATGGAAATTTCGATTTAGTGTTCCTGTTTCTTGCAATGAATGCAAACAATTTTTCTAGTTATAACATACAGAGACCAAGTCAAATATTTTTTCTGTTTTTAATAATTTTATTACGTTGAAAATAATATACTAGTTTTTTAAATTTTTCTTAATCTTTTCAATAGTTTAAATTGTATCTACACATTTCTGTCATAAATGCGTTTCATCTACCTTTACTTCAAAACTTTTTACAACGTCGTATAATTCAACTATATTATCATATGTAACTTTACTAACCAGATTAAAACTGTTAAGAAATACTAGAGGTGTTCTTTTGCATATCATGTAATTGTGGCATTATTGGCGAGTGTAGTTTGATTCGGTAAAATAGGTGTAACTATTGGTGCAAAAGTCAATGTTGAGTATGGCTCGATATACAGTCCTATCAGAAAACTTCAAAGGACAAAGTGACACTATTGCAGGGGGCAAATATAATGATCAAGAAAAACATTTTTTATGTCGTGTTTTTTAATGAAATTTCAAGGTCACCGATGTTTTTTTTAAATGGAATAGTATATTTTTTTACGATAGCATGATAGACAATAAAAAACTAAATTTTGTGGATATCAGCATTTTGACCTTGAAATGACCTTGAGCAAGAATAATCATGTTGGAGCGGATAAAATGTGGAAGTTTAAAATTTACATGTTTCAGCAAAGATTACGCGTTGTTTTCGTCGGGTTGACCTTTCGATGGGTCGAATATGTTTTCCTTGTGAAACAAGAAATGAAGGGAGGAGTGTTGTGTTCGGTAAAAATTGGTTTGATATTTTTGAGAGTAATAATTTCATTAAAAATTATTAGCAATTGTAGAACGGTAAAATTGCTTGGGCAGCTATTTGCCGACACTCGTCCGCAAAGGGTTAATAGGTTGAAAGTAATATAACAGTATTTTTAAATTCTTCTACTATTTTTACTGTTTTAAATTCCACCTACTCGTTTTTTTCATAAATGCATAAAATCCGTTGTGTCTAATAATAAGAATACAAGTGTAAGGTAAAATAGAAATTCGAACGACTTGTCCCGTTCAAGCTGCTTATTTCTATGAAATAGTCTTGCGTTATTTCGAACATAAGTTATTTATCTTTGGTGAATGTTATCGGTAGCTGCATACGCCGCTATCGACATCTGTGACCGCTAGACAAAGCCGATTGTCTCCAATTCGTAAAAATGCCCACCGAGAAAACTAATATACCATTCCGGCGTACAATGCGCCCGTTTCATTTGCATAACAATCCGCCGCGGCGCGGCGCGGCGCGCGTCGTCACGCGACGAGAGTGAATCCGAGATTTAGTTCCGCGGCGTAAAAATAAGTTCATCCTTATCGGGGCCGGCAACAATAACTTTCATTATCGGATATATCAGTCGAACGATCTGAGCTCGTGCAACGTGTTCCGAGCAACGCGACTATTTCACAGGGCGTAGGATCTGTACATGTATTCCCGCGGTTTTTCGAAGCGTCCATCGTCTAAATATACACAGCAAGGGACTCGAACAGCACTCGCTCACAGTCTAATCCACTGTCGCTGCTGTGGGAGAGAAGGGTCGCCTTGGGGGTGTTATGGGAATAGACCCGTGAGGGAACGACTCGAAACTGATCGAAAAATCCAACGGCCCCAGGACGCACGTGTGTACACGTGCTCCGCATAGTCCTCCGTCTTCTCTAGAGTGGCAAAATGGTGTGGCACACCGCTGCTATCGTCCAGATTCCCGTCTAGCCGGCGGATATAAAATCGATCCACAATTGCAAGCACCGATATCGATACCTGCTCATCGATATAGCCGCGAAACGTTATGCGCCGTAATTGCACGCGTTTCACGCGATAACACCGAACTCGAAAAAACCAGCGAACAGGTTACTCGAAAAGGACATGAAATCAATTTATGTATTCTTTTCCGTCGTTATCCTTATCGGAACCTGTTCCCTCGCAGCTTGCGGCTTCGCGAACGTCGCGTTACATTATTTTCCATTACCCGCACGGAGAACCTTCTTCTTTGCAATTGCAGCAGTCTTGTACGGTGCTTCTTTGAATCTGCGAGGCCTGGATACATCGATTATTCACCGCTACCATCACAAATAACTGTAGTACATTTGTATCCTTCCGATGCATGTGCATATCTTTTTATGGATATTGTTGTTACATATTACGCAATTATATTACTCGCACATGTATTGTGTTTATAGTTGATCACAAAAGTATTCGATTATCGTAAATGTTCAGTGAAGTTTTATAGGCTCACACATTAAAAAGTAAATAAAAATCTATTTTTAATGAAATCGGTACGTCTTATACACAGAGTGTTCCATTTACTACGGACCATCTAAATATTTACTCTATCTGCAATAATAAGATGGCAAAAAATATTTCTTCAGGTCACCTTATACATAACAGGATCACCTTAAAACAATCTTGGACTTCAAAATATTAATATTATCGTAGAACTTACTTCCAATGTGAATTCGACGTTCAATGACAACAAGAGTCACCTTGAGATTGTAAGTAAAAACACGTTTGTCATTGTGCTGTGACATTCCAACGTTCACTTATTAAGTCTCTCGGAGTATCTAAAAACGATAATACATAAGGTTAAACATATACAAAATACCATAAATATATTACATGAGAGTGGATGACAATAAATTTTAATTTTCGCAATTTCTTTGACGGGGAAGATGGTAATGTCTCAATAGTGAAAACAAAGGAAGAAATTCGCGTATAATCGAAACCGCGTTATTCGAGGGAGCGGTGTATCTCGGTCGAGAAAGTCGATGGACGATTTTGTGCCCGGTTGAAAAATATTGGGGACCATCCACAAGGAAGGCCCCCAGCGGGAATCGAATTTCTCTTCGGGCCTGGTGAAACGAAAAGCGTAACGGGATCCATCCGGCGCCGGTCCGTTCATAAACGAAAACAATTTAATGGCATGGGTAAGGGTTTTTTTTTACTGGGCCATCTGAGGCGCAACAGCCACTGCCTTGTGAGGGATGGTCGTGGGACGACTCTGTTTTCCGAACGTCATTTGGCTGGCATTGTAGGGGCTGGTTGGTATAAACAAGTTTCACCGTTTTTACCACTCATGGTATTCCATTTCTTATAAACACCGGCTTGATGGTACTGGAAGATCAGAATCTTAAAATAAATAAAAGGGAATTTATATTTTGTTTTATGTTAAAGTTATGTCGAAGCAGTAATCCATAAAGAATTTAAGTTGATGAAATATTTTAGAACAGACGCGGTCTTCTTTTTTCGGGTCCTGATCCCACATACATGTTTCATATAAATGAATAAATGTCAGTAGGGTCCTCTAACATATTGTTTAGTGAAACCATTTTCCCAGGAAATTAGAGTGTACAGCGATGAACTTGCAGCTGAAAAATGACTGGTGGAAACGACAGTCAAAGGACACACGAATCGGGTAAATTGCAACGCCGCTTTTCGTTCACCTTGTTCGGACTAAAGTGCTTAAAGCTTCACTTGCCACTTTAAAGCGGTCAAGACATTTTTCTCTCTAGCATGTCTCAGCTAAACGTATCGTCTAAACTCATCAGTTGAGAATCGTCAGCGAATAGGAGTGTCTGGTGGAAGATCGAAGGCAGCTGGGCAAAGTTTGTCCTTTGCGCGTGCTCCCAAGCCACGGGATAGAAAATCCTCGTCTTGACGGCAACATCGGAGTCCCGGAGTCGCTTTAATTCGATAACCTGTTTCCTTTTTACGCGCCGATTCCGCTTTCACGGAGACCAGCCACCGGTCAGCCGTTACTGTTGCTGATCCTGCTTCGGTTTTTGCTCGACCTCTCCTCGCATGCGTTGTATACATACATACATACATACATAAATACATACATACATACAAGCATGCGTGCGTACCTGAAACCAAGTGACCAGGTCGAGCCCGTGGCCGTGAAAGTTCTGTTTCACTTGTGTGTTTACAGGCCATCAGGGCCGGCGCGGATCTTCCCGGTGGCGGTAAAGGAGTCCCTGGCTCGCCTCGAAGAAAGGGAGAAATTTTCGAAAGCGTCGACGAACCTTTTCGAACTCGTTCCCCCGCGGATCTTCTGCTTTTCCAGCCTGTTGACCCGCTCTTCTGATTTTCTCTAACGCAAATCCGCGGAGATCCTCCGCGATCGCCTTTTATGCAAAAGTTGAAGAAGCGGTGTCGCCGGATGTTTCCCTGAATCTGGTGAAATTGACCTGGAACATTGATACGTTCAATCCAAGAAAGATTGAGCGTGGAGTCTAGAATTCTAGAAGCTAGACTTTTTGTTGTAATAGCTGCTTTCTTCAGATAGACTTCTAAGATGTTGAATGACTATTTTCTTTTTTAGTACTAGTAAGGATCAATGCTCAAATCTACTCCATACGCCATAGTTCCGAAAAATCAATAAAACTTTAGAGATTAAAGTTTGAACGGTTTCAACAATCGAATTTAGTTCTAATTGTCCGCTTCATAAAGTTGTAGCCGAAGTTACGCAAAGAGTGTTAAATGAGACTTATATTGAAAACCGCAAGCGCTATTTTCACTTTTGTATGGATTCCAACAAAGTGTTATGTTTACTAAGTTACAAATGATTCTTTAATGTCAGTCTGAAAAGTATAGGGGACGAAGTATAATCTTTTTAAAATATTCTAGACGAGATAAATAATTGGAGGGCTCAGAAGCCCATCCTCTGGCACATTATGGTCAGGCTGCATGTGGGTTAGACCGCCATTAATCCTCGGTTAGGTTGATGAGATCGAAAAGACCGGTTCTCATAATATATCCAATTATGAAAGTCCACCCGCAGTTTTCAGACACCTACAAAACCATCCGACGCATATTTCAATCAGTGTGGTAATAGTCTATTCTTAATCGATCTCTGCCCATAACATACTTTCTGTAGATCTTACACGTGCATACTGTTTATTAACAGTGTATGGATTTTAACACTTTCCCACACTACTTATAATATGCATACAATGTAATATAAGTACAGGAAATATAAATAACGGAATCGGAAGTAGCTTTGTTACTTTATTCTTTCATTTTAGTGTGCTGCGGTGTGATTACACGCAGCATTTAGTTTCATTTTTACTACAATCTATGTTCCAGATGTACGATATTTGTTTATTTCATTACGATTATGTCGTGTAAAAACTTAGAATACCTCAGATACAATTACCAATTTACTGGGTCAGAAAAGTATCTGAACACCTAATTTCTTGGATATAGCTTCTCGCGAGGAAGTGGAACATTAACGCGCTGTACACCTTTCAGTGGTTAAATACAGTGATGGGAATGTTGGCGCTTTTCACGCGCATGCGCGACGATTTTAGCCTCAGTCAAGCAAGAAAATCAGGTACCCCCGCTAATTTCGCAAAATTTATGATTTGATTTTGAAAAATGAATGTACAACATATGTACGTGTATGTATATATATATATATATATATATATATATATACATATATATATATATATTTATATGTATGTATGAAAATGTAATATATACATACGTACATAGAATATATAATATATAAATATATAATATTTATGTATCTATGTACAATATAATATAACTTACTGTTATTCATCATCTTTGGAATAAGGAAGGGAAGGGTACTAAAATAACTTTAAACGAAATATATAATAACAAACCCACTACTGTCGCCCCAATAGTACCCCACAAACTTCGGACGTAGCTTCGGTGCTGCCGAAACTCGCGCATGCGCGTGAAAAGCGCCAACATTCCCATCAATGGTTGAATATACCTTGTAACTTAGCGTTTGAAAATAATTCAAAACTATGAAAATTTCTTACGAGAAATAACATTTGGATATTGTCTATAGAAATACTTTTTCGATCCACTGTAGAACCGAAGCGTAGTTGAACGGAACGATTGTAGACATTAGTTCCGGATTGAAAGACCGGAAACGTATACCGAACCGCAGCCATTGATACAGGGGAAGTGAAATTCTGTTTCGCCTCTGGTTTCGCGGCTGCCGATAGCGAAGACGCGAATTTGCATAGAAGCTCGCGATCTGCGCATCGCGTCGCCCCGCCTCTATTATTATTTTCTCAATGACATTTTTTCGCGGGCGCGTGCTCCGTCGTTGTATTTGTTTGGGTCGCACGAACTCTCGAAGCCTGGCTTATCAAACAAACATGTCTCGGCTGGTTTTCGTGTCACCAGCCGAAGGCCGGCAACCGAATACATAAACGTGAATGATCCCGTTGAGGACTATTTCAATTTCGCTCGTCATAGCCGATAACGATTACGCGAGCCCCGAGATACGACGCGTGTACTCTCACGCGAGCCAAACGGAATTTCGCAAATGAGAGAGCACGATAAAGTCATTTAATCCCGGCGGACCGCGAGATCATTGGCTTAACCCTCTGTCTACCAAGCGGGTCCATTGGACCCGACTGTATGTAGATACTGCGGTTATTTAAACTTTTAAAATTCTTGGGATCTTGTCGTTACATGACTTTGTTACTTTTCTTATTTTTTATTATTTAAAGCTAAAAGTTTTTTTTATATTTACTACGTTTTGTGGTATAAATTTTCTATCGCATAATGAAAGTTTTTTTTACGGTAGACAGAGGGTTAATGAGAAGTTTGCGTTACGATACGTTTTGTGTCTATGCCTAATCATGCGCCGTGTACTGCACTGGAATGCGACTTTTCGTAGCCGGAGCTCGAGATTCTTTCTTTTTCGTTTTTATTTGGTTTGTTAAGTTGCATCGATCCTTCAGGGTCATTGACATTAGCAGCCACTTGATTCACATACAATTGTAAGACGCGAAATAGAAAATAATAATTAAGGGGGAAACAAAATCGACCACTCCTTATTAGTCGGATACTAGAATTTATTTTAATCTGTACACCGTGATTAGAGAAAGTCGCGAACTACGTTCGTGTCGACGAGCTGACGTCAGTAAACCAGAGTGTCCCTTCCGACCTTCCCGAAGAGCTATTTATTTCGTCCTCCAAAAGAGAGACAAAATGTCCTAAAGGAATGGGAGGACCGATCAACGGTGGAGTGAATCGATATCATAACTGTTTTCAACTGGTTGAATCTATAATACTATCTGTTTTTTCGAAAGGAAATTTCCATTACCTCAGACTTGCATTAGTTATCTTCTTTTAAAGAATAGACCATAGAACAACACGCACATCAATTGATTTATTCCTTTATAATTAATAATAATTTATTTCTTAATATGTTTAACCCTTAGCGGACAGGAATTATTTTGATCATAGTTCTCGATGAGTCGAATATATTTTCCTTGTGAAACAAAAAATTTTGTACTGAATAGTAAAGTGTATTAATAAAATGAAGGGAGGAGTGTTGTGTTCGGTAAAAATTGGTTTGATATTTTTGAGAGTAATAATTTCATTAAAAATTATTAGCAATTGTAGAACGGTAAAATTGCTTGGACGGCTATTTTCCGACACTCGTCCGCAAAGGGTTAATAGGTTGAAAGTAATGTAACAGTATTTTTAAATTCTTCTACTATTTTTACTGTTTTAAATTCCACCTACTCGAAGGGCTATTTATTTCGTCCTCCAAAAGAGAGACAAAATGTCCGAAAGGAATGGGAGGACTGATCGACGGTGGAGAAAGCAAACTCTCGGCGCCAAATTTGCCGGCAAGTTTTCCCTTGGCCGTGCAAGGTCAACTATCAGGTATGTACATTATACCTTGGATAGCTAGACTTGTCACGAGCCAAGGACACTCGCTAGCGGGACGGTATGGTCGGCGAATCTGGCTGCCAGATGCGTCAAAAGCCCATCGCAACCAAACTCGTAAAGGCCTAGGTAGGAAATTTAACTAAACACCTTTTTGCAGACAATGCAAACTGAAATTTCCCAGTCATGGTAGCGACAAGGCCGCTACACAATAAACAATACGATTTTCTTGTATTGGATTAAATGAATGAATGCAACTTGTTTCAAGAACCATAGTACATTCGAGCATTCATCCTCCAATCGGGTCACCTCCTCGGGATTTTCATTGATGTGGTACAGAGGCTCTTTCATCTTTTTCGCTCGAAGTTATATTAATCAATAGACTGCGGATTTTATGCATTTACGGCAAAAACGGGTTATGTATTTTTTGTACTCAACGACTTTTTGTACTCATTATGTACTCAACTACTAAATGTATTTAAGAGTGACAATGTATTATTTTTAATCTATTAAGATTATTAAAGAAAGAGGGAAGCTTGTACATGGTTGCTGTTTCTTGCAATTCATGCAGACAATTTTTATTTTTCATAAAGGTCCGCAGTCTATTAATCAGCAATCAGGTAAACCAAAGTATATATCGTCCTTAACAATCTAACCTTGTGTAATCAATTTCGAAATACAGTATTTCATCGATAATTGTCCACAACACGGGTCTGCGGAGGGACAATTATGCGCGAGGGATACCATTGTTTGAGGTTTGCTGAACGTAGAGGACAGCCGAGCTCGAGAGGCCTCGGTCACCGAGAAATGTAAACATACCTAATCCGAATTTCCAACTTCTGTATTAATCATTATTTTTTATGGGACTTCGATGACCATATTTGTGTCATTTTTCTAATAAAAATCATACCAGATATGATATAATTCCGATGATATTTACTTGTGTAATCGACGATTAAAGTTTCGGGCGCGAGGAAGGATAGCGTATGGGAAAGAAAGAGACGCGGAGAGTCGCAGTCGGCGGCACAGTTCAAAGGCTCGCGCGTCCTCACAATGTATTACCAAGGAATAACTTTTTTATTATTACTTATTTTTTTATGAGACTTTTTCTAATAGATTTGTGACATTGTTCTGATTAAAATGTTACCAAACACGATATCATTCGGATCATATACAAGTGTATGGTCATTATGTATAGGTCAGGTACATAACATCGGTGAGGCAACAGTAATGCAATGACGATACTTTTTCATTTTGAATTAATCTTTTAGGAGACTTTTACCATCATATTTGTAATGTTTCTCTGATCAAAATTTTTCTGATTATACATACATATCCATTCTTTTAATTGACGATGGAGTAAGTTTTGGTGACGTAAATATGGTCATCGAAGTCCCATAAAAAAATAATTAATGATAAAGAAGTTGGAAATTCGGATTGGTTGGTCTCACCGATATACCCGAGCCGCATGGTGTCGTATTTCTCAGCGACCGAGGCCACTCGAGCTTCTTGGCCCCTCAAGGGGGGATACAACCCGCACTATAGGGATATCTCAGGGACAATTATGTCGGAGACATTTGGGACAATTTCCGATGAAATACTGTATTCGTCACGGTCAGTAGTACAGTGCACAGACGACACCTCTGAAAAATTGACTTTTGGCCATGAAAGGTTTTTCGAATCAGCAATTGAAGGCAACCGGACGGTGCATACTTGCCGGGCAAAACGTTCGCACCGTGGAGACTAGTTTAATAATTTCCGACTAATAACACGAGAGGTGGCGCTAGTTTTTCTGGTGCCTCGAGCGGCAGATCCGATCGTTCGCGCCAACGAACACCTTTCGTGCGTCTTAATGCGCCGGCTTATTTCCTATTCGGCGTCCCATGCATGCACGTGCAACTTAATTATTTAATTTTATAATACTTTAACAATCTACTCGGCTATTTGTCAATTTTTATTTTGGCCATGCGATCCTACTGTAGAGGATGATTACGTACACGCGAATTTAATATGTTGAAATTGAGATTTTCCTGGTAAACGCTCGGCCAGATACAGATCGCGTTCTGCGGTATGGTAATTCGTTTTAAAAATAGCGAATTGAAATTTCCATACTGCAATACTTCGAGAAGGTCTGGGGCTAGGTCAAGAATCAAAGTTTTTCGGAATGTCCAAGTGATTTGATGTAATATTAGCTGACATTTTCGTTACATGTTCTTAAACGTGCAGGAATATGGGTATAGAATAAACCACACTCTTTGAACTATGAAATAGAATTTATAAATAATAAATTTCTAAGTAATACATCTGAAGACATTTTGTGACGTTCTTACTGTTCGACTAAATATTCTCGAGTGAGGACTGCTCTGAAAATAAAAGTAAACGATTGATTGAGAGCCGCAGGTCCCGTGACACATAGGTCAGCATAGATACAATGTATCATTTGTATAGGCGCTCAAAAATCAAGCGATCGAATGTACTAAATACTAACTAACTAACTAAATAACAGTAGATTATTTTTGTAAATTTGTTTCTCAAATAAATTCCAACAAAACACGTCAAAAGTTGTAGTGGAAGATCAGAGCGTAAAGGGTGACAAAGTCCCTTTAGAATCACGGCTATTGTCTATAGCAGTGCTCTGAAAATTGCCAGCTGTTGCCTCTCCTCGAATTGTTCGCTTTTCGGATGCATTTGGGGCGACAGTGAAGGACATTGATTGCGATTGGAGTAAAAAGAAAGCTTCGACCAATTCTGGAGATTGTTCGGGATGACTTCGCGCCAATTAACGCCTCAGGGCCGGCGTTGAGAGCTTAACTTGGGCCTCGAGATAAAGAAAGGCATACGTTAAACTTTAAGAAGAAAGTTTAACATTTTTAGTACAGGTTTCTGTAAGATACACAGATATCTTACGAGGTCGCAATATTTAAACGTTTAAAAAGTAAAATGAGAACGCGTCGTAATACAAAATCTCGCTCGGGTTTTTCCGGTGCTTTCACGCGCAATGTCCAAAATATTCTGTTCTCCCCAGTCCTTTAGTTTTCCACACGACCATAACATTTCCGAGCTCACAACAGTGGGCCGCAGCGCGGGGGAGGAATACCCACTTTGCTTCGAGCCTCGACTTTCCGGGGTCTGACACGCCATGAAAGAGTAAAATTATAGAGATATGAAATGTTACATTGAATTAATAAAAGAGGGGATTTTTAATATAAATTAAATAATCTAAAAAACCTATAATAATAACTTATTTGGTTTTTTAAAAACACTAAATAATAAAAAAATGAGGAAGCTAATTTTGTGTAAAATTATGGGGCAGAATTTAAAAAAAAAAATTTGCGCTAGCATGACGCCTAAGATGGTTGCAATTCCGGGGCGTCTTACATTACTATCAGTCATGTAAGAGTATTCTTAAATTCTTCTAATGCATTTACCACACACTTTTGCTCTCTGATAGCAGAGCTAGAGTCCATTTTAACTCCGGATTACAAACGTTCCATTTAAATTCGAATTTTCTAAAAGCCAGTTCAAATCTGTGGCGGGCTACCTTCTATGCTCGCTAATAGGTGGACAGTGTGACAACACCTTTCCCGCTACTACCTGAATCTTCCTGTGTTTGTATATATCTGTGGTTGTCAGGCAAAATGACGCATGTCACAATTTCAAAAAATTTGAGTTTATACATCAATTGATTTTGGTTTTGGGAAGCTAGGTTATTTTATAATAATGACACATATGTCTTTATACGATACTTTTATTGATGCTCTCTCTTCAGACGCTATACCTCGACTAAAAGAGCTCGGAAGCAGTGATGGTATATGGTCTCGGTTTTCTCGCGCATGCGCGACGATTTTAGCGTCAGTAAAGTACAAAGTTGGGCTAAAGTGAGGTACCTTAATCAGCCCGCATAGTTTCGCAAATTTTTTTTCGATTTTCAAATATGAATTGACAAGTAGCACCTTCTCCAATACTAGTTGCCATTATGAAATCGAATATATTAACATTAACTTACCAAAATTTCGAAGTACGGTCGTCTCGTCGTGTCGTCTTGCACTCTTCTGTCCGGTTTTCCGCCAATAACAGTTCTCCCCTACTTTCCCCACAAACATACGACGTACGGTACGTTTCTGCATTTAGTCGCGCATGCGCGAAAACACCGAGACCATATACCATCACTGCTCGGAAGCTCATCGGAACCGTTGGATCGCGTTGCCCATGTCGGCATGTGGACTCAAAGGACCGCGGCTCTATCTTTGATTGCGAACTTACAGGTACCGCGAAATACAATGTTACGGTCTCGTACATATGACATCAAAACTTATACATATGCATATAAATATATAATATTACATGAACAGTATTAATTTCTGTATACACATATACATATATCAATAATAGAGCTTTATAGTATAGGATTTACGTATTTACCAGAAAAGAAATCATGAAAACAATTTCGAAAGACTCAAAAAAATAATGCAATTTAACCGATGTCCTATGTCAAAGCATTAGTGATCAAATCTTTAAACGGCAATATCTCGATAGTGAAAGTATGTGACATGCGGCGTTCTTCCTGACAACCACAGATATACCGTCCTAAACTGTTCTTACGATATCTCGTGTCTAAGACACGGGTCCGCTAGATAGCCTTACTGACGAGTTCTCTAGCGGTCCTAGGACGAAAGGCTTCCTTCTCCTTTTTCCATCTTTTCATAATCTGAAAACCTGGCGCTTCAAATCTGTACATAACTAGTTCTATTAGGTCCAATAAGAGTATCAAAGCAAACAATCCTCACTCGGTTAAGAATTGGCCACACAATACTAACATATGAACACTTGATGTCGAAGAAGGCCCTCAACAAATGCAACAGTTGCAATGTCGAACACACAATTACTCATATGCTTCAAGATTGTCCAGCTATTAGGTTGTCCCATAAGTTCGTGCCGCGGATTGAAAAGTATTTTAATGAAAAACCACAGAAATTTTTTAGTGACGGTATAATATCTTTATCAAAAAAGTGGGAAGAGATTGTAGAGAAGGTGGTTATATTTTTTCGTTGACTTTGAAAGTATGTTTCAAATATTAATTTAAATAGTAAAACAGTAAACGGCACGAACTTATGGGACGACCTAATATACGAATCGCATTAAAAATAATCAGAAATTTCCAACCGAATTAAAAAACGCACTTAGCGGCGAAAAACAACAAAGTACAATAATCTCGTTTATAAATAATATACATTTCAGACCTCTCGTATAAAACTAACAAAATCTTAGACTCAAGCCAGCAAACACAGCGTTAGATAGTACAGTCACTAATAACCTGTGACGTCGATGCGACCATAAAGTAACTAAGTAGAATAAGAGTATCAACACTAGTCTCAAGCAAGTCGTACCAGAAATAAGTGAAAGAAAATTGATATGTAAGTTAGTAAAAAATTGTTTGTACAATGTGAGAAGACGTGTTCTGGCCCACTTAATAGAAAGCAGGTTTCGACAATTATGTTTGCTATAGTTTTGAAAGGAAAGTGGTTACTTGAACTTTGCAGACATCGTAGTGCCCCCGAGAGATATTCCCACAAAGAAATCAGCCGACAAGTGCGTGTACGCTTCGACGAGGCGAACGCTCCTCGCAATCCAATTCGGATTTCTCGGCGCGAAACAAAACGGAAGTCAACGAAAGGCTGAGGGGTTTAGCCCCGTTTCGTCGCGGCCTTTCGCCAGCCGGCAATAAAATAATCCGACGAGCAAACATTCTCGACTCTTCCATGTCCTACGGCCGGAACAGACGTCGCCTCTTGAGCACAACCCCTTTTTTCGTTCTTCTGCGTGCACCAGTCAAAGCGGACGCGGTTCGTTCTATACTCGTCCACGCGCGTTCTTGCCGTTAAGGTTCGTTTTCACGTGACAGAGAGCCGTGCCAGTCTCTATGGAGTATTTGCGACCCTGGCGTCGTAGGATAAACAAATTTCGGCTCTTTTTACCTCCGCGTTTCGCAGACAAAAGAGCATCTTCATCAACTAGACTCCGAAAGTCTCTCTCAAAATTTCATGAACAAATTAAAACAGCATTCAACCATATTATTATATAATGTAAATAAATCGGGATATTAATATTCAGTCACCATTATGTAGAAAACCAATGATGGAAAAGAAATTGAAAGGTATGTACTAGGTTAGGTAGGAGAATTTGATGAAAGTATTCTAATAATTGTCATGATTGAAAACTATTTTATTTCCAAGTTTATATTTATCTAAGATTATGCATCTTGTTCTATGTTATTAACACAAGAAATAAAACGTAATTGTGTGAGGTTCGAAATGGTGTCTGAAAGGTCTGAAAAATAAAAACCGGGGGTGTCAGCGGAACGCGTAAACGTGTCGATTTGAATGTCACGCGAGGACGGACCTTTATCGCAAAGGGTGAAACGCGCCCTTCGAGGTTCACCCTTCGCTCCAGCATCGAGAAGAGCGTTTTCGAGCGTTGGGGAACGGTCTCGATACTATTGTCGGTCGATCCTCCTCTCTCTCTCTCTCTCTCTCTCTCTCTCTCTCTCTCTCTCTGTCTCTCTCTCCTCGAGACCAGTTTCCACGGAACGAAAGAGGAGCGTCATCGCGTGCTACGCGCACCGTGCAATTCGCACCGTGCAATTCGCTTGCGCAAAAACCGCGGCTCGCCGAGCAAAAAGGTAATGCGAGTTCCTTTTCTTGCGTTCGGGAGGCTCGCGAGCCGATCCGAGACGAGCGTTCCTCTGCTATCGTGTACCGTAAACGAGACACCGTTTTTCGGCCGAGTCTAATCGCGCGCCACTTCCTTCGTTCCCCGAGGACGCTCTTCGGTAAACCTTCTCGTGATTGTGTTCGTGTTCCGTTCATTTTTCTAGGACTTTATTGCGGTCAGTCTTATACGACTCGTGTCGAAAGAAAACTCAACCGACAAACGTGGCAACGAGCGCAATTTGTCGGGCTGCGGCTCATTTTCCTTTGGTAGTCCACGTTGAGAAAACTAAGATGATGATTATATTTGACATTGGAAAATATTTACTGTTTAGCGATAAAGAAATCTCTATGATGTTTGTGATACGAAGGTTCTATGAGAAATACAATAAGTAGGGACCAGCATTCGGCACATTTCATGCCAAATGAGGTAACAAATTAATCATTTGAAATACTTTATTATTTGTACTTTGCAAATAACACAAAAGATGTATTTTCTTTTGGTTTTTAAATCAAATAGATAAGTTTTAAACCATTTTTTATTTCAATTACATTGTTCAAATAAAATAATAAATAATTTCACATCAAGAAGAGGTTATTGAGGTGACCAAATTAATAATTAAAGTTAGATATATCAATTTTTGTGGTTTAACGATTAATGTTTAGCTGCGTTCGTTTTCAAAATTTTTCTTTAGTACACGAATTACAATAGAATTTTGGAGAGTACGAATTATTTGATCCATTGAAAGATGAAATGAAAAATTATTTGTGTGTGTGAATAAACTAACATATGATTATTTCAAATGGCATATAGTCAAATATAATAATATATTATCTTAATCAAGTCTATTGAAAACATGAGCTCCTTGTATTACGATAACTTGCAACAAATTTTAAGAAGTTGGTGTTTCAGTGGTATCACGACCGGTCAAATGACCGATTTCACAATTTGGTTTTTTATAATTATTAAAATTACAAAGATGCTTCCATTAGAAATTGTTAAAAAGATTTCTTCATCCAAGTCCATATTGTTATAAAAATTGCGAGAAATCTAAATAACTTCAGTCTTGCGATTTTGATAAAACAACGAATATGTACCAATCATTTTGCGTTTCACCATCTTTTTAGTGTACAGTTAAGCTGTAAATTCATCACTGAGAACGGATGGAATTGATCGTTCGGAGAGATTTATTTCGCGGGGCGGGAAGTTTGTTGCTTGTACTAATGTACTAGTTGATTAACAATATCTCCGGAAATCGAATAAAAGGTTCGCGCAATTAGGTGTTGGCGCGGGTTGCAATGTTTTTAGGCGGGACACTCGACAGGCGTTGGCGCAAACACGCGATGATTGATTTCCTAGTTGTAGTGACGTTTTCACAAGTACCAATTAGCCGGTGGTCATTGATAGGTGAAACCGCTTCTGGTATTAGCAACGGATGGCGAAGGCTCAACCTATTTCAGAAAGGTTGCGACACGATCGGTTGCCAGGAGACATTGCACTCGCCTTCTATGCAATACGCCAAGCTCGACTAATTATATGTAATGGTAATTACCGGTTGCATGCACAAAAACTGTGCACAGAAGAGTTTTTTTTGCAGAGGTTTTATTTATTCGAAGAATTTCACGCCGACTAACAGTAAGTATATTTCTGTGTACAGAAATAATGAAATAAAGAAAATGATTGAAGATTTTAACCGATGTTCGTATTATTTTTTAAAAAATATTTTATACCAGATGAGCAATGTATTTTTACAAATTTGCACTTGGAGAGTTAAGAAAATTTCTCTGTTAGTGTTCCTAGGACTAACGAAAAGTTTCAGCGTTTCTCATTCGTCGAAAGGCTATCATTACCATTTAAAAGTAGCGATCACGACACGATAATCGTCGAGTATGATTCGCATGGAATGGTATCTTCGAGGAATCTAAAGATAGATAAAAGAAGCGTTGTTAGAATCTTTTGTCGAAGATTTTGTGTGCTAACAGGCCGGATGTATGTATAATTAATGATGTGTGCATCATGGCTGTCATTAGTCGAGCTGCGCGCGTTTTGCATTCTAGTGAGTCAGCTAACAAGACAATTGACAACTGACCTACATGTGAAAACCTAGGATTCTTTCTTGTGACCGAGCTTATCGCGTACACCCATTCCGCGGACCACTTATGAAATATTCACCGACTCGTGACTACTGGGTCGTATAAAACACCATAACCGGAGAAATTTTCAATTGACAACTAATAACGAAAAAATTATCTAGACAATATGTGCCACAATAAATCTTGGCCCGTATAACTTCCTTTTCTTAAAAAAAAAAAGAGAAAATATTTTTATTTTAGAATAATTTTGAAATAATTGTGAGTCCACACAGTAAATACAACCTTCAAAATCGGGATTTTTTGCGAAGTATAATTTTTTAGGTAATCGCGGAAGATTCTAAATTTAAAACAAGAAAGTTCAGATTTCGGAGTGTCATTTGGCCCGGCACATTGTCGTCAGAGATTTAAATATTCAAAATCTTTGAATATCGTAATGGAGTTTGGTTCTGTGTCTGGACAGTTTTTTTTTCGCTCGAAAAAAACCGTACACGTTACCTGATCCGACATGATCAAATCAGGATTCGAAGCTCGGGTCCCCGAAGCCGTAGGTATACCTGTCTTGCAGTTATAAATTTTCGGGATCGGTATCTGTGCGCACCTTTCGTTTCGGTTCGTCGTAATCCAATATTTACAGACCGAACCTGTTTGCGATCTAATTTGACCGGGTGAAATCTTTTTCTTACTAGACTCCCTGGCCCCGATCAGCCTCGACCTTTTTACGCCTGGATTTCTCGTGATCCAATGTCCTCAAGATCGAACAAAAACTAATCATTCCAGTATCCGACTTGATCGGATCTAGACTCCAGACGATTCTACGCCACGGCTTCGCAGATCCACTCTCATCGCAACACTACTTGACCTGGCCGAGTCTTATGACCAAACTCGACTTGACCCAATTTTTTTTTTATAACCTGACTCGAGTGGGCCCGATTTCCTCGCGATCTGACTCGACCAGATCCAATATTCCACATCTTGAATCGTAGACCCCCCAGAGAGACGTTCAAACGCGCAGATAAAACTCTCGAATCCTACGGGACCACCTGCGTAATATTACTTTCAGTCTTCCCTAAATTAATCATTCCGCTTTTTTGATAGTATCTTCAATATGCAACATCGCGTATTACGTAGAGAGAAATGTAAAGTATTGGTAGAGTATAATAATAATAATTAATATTACAGTATTTAATTGATAAAACCGCGTCTCTTTCGTCCCCATACGCTGTGCGCCCGAAACTTTCATCGTCCATTACACAAGTAAATATCATCACAATCATACCTTATTTGGTATCATTTTCATTAGAAAAATGCCACGAATATGTTGGTGAAAGTTCCATAAAAAAATAATAAGAAATAAAGAAGTTTTGTGATTGGATTAGTAGTGGTCTCACACCGATATACTCGACCTGTACTATGTTACACTTCTCGGTGACCGAGGACTCTTGAGCTTCACGGCCGCTCACGGGGTATACAGTATTTCATCGATAAAAGTCCACAACCCGGGTCTGCGCAGGGACGTTTATACGCGGGGGATATCATTGTTTGAGGTTTGACGAACGTAGAGAAGGACAACCGAGCTCGAGAGGCCTCGGTCATCGAGAAATGTAAACATAACTAATCCAAATTTCCAACTTCTTTATTTTTCATTATTTTTTGACAGGACTTCGATGACCATATTTGTGTCATTTTTCTAATAAAAATCATACCAAATATGATATAATTCCGATGATATTTACTTGTGTAATAGACAATTAAAGTTTGGGGCGCGAGGAAGGTTAGCGTATGGGAAAGAAAGAGACGCGGAGAGTCGCAGTCGGCGGCACAGTTCAAAGGCTTGCGCGTCCTCACAATGTATTACCAAGGAATAACCTTTTTATTATTACTTATTTTTTTATGAGATTTTTGCTAATAGATTTGTGACATTTTTCTGATTAAAATGATACCAAACACGATATCATTCGGATCATATACAAGTATATGGTCATTATGTATAGGTCAGGTACATAACATCGGTGAGGCAACAGTAATGCAATGACGATACTTTTTCATTTTGAATTAATCTTTTAGGAGACTTTTACCATCATATTTGTAATATTTCTCTGATCAAAATTTTTCTGATTATACATACATATCTATTTTTTTAATTGACGATGGAGTAAGTTTTGGTGACAGACAAAGAGAGTAAATAGTAAAATGACTGTACCCCGCGGAAGTGGGGATTGTTTTGCGACACTTCTTGTTCAGAATTTGGCGACACTTATCGATTATATACTGTATTTATTATCGCTTTGTCTCTCGGTTTTGGCGAAGACTCCCCTTCTTTGCTCGTATCCAATTTTATACTATAATATAACATTGTACGTAATCCTACATAATACGATACAATACAACAATAGATTTAACATAATATTGTATATATAATCGTGTGCATTTTAACAAACTACTCTAGCTTTAAACTACTCACTAATTTTAAACAAAACTTAACTTGAAGATATCTTTGGTTGTTCAGTACGGTATAATTAGCCACTGGCACCGAAAAAAATGAAACGAAATGTTCATGATTAAAAATAAATGTGTTCCGTACGTTTTAGTACAACACAAAAATATAGTAACACATGGCACAAAGTGCAAAATATATTATATTATTGCTTTTCCGACTTGCTCGTTCAATATCACAAGAATTGGAAATATTAATATTTTGTATTTGTATGACCATAATACATTAAAATGTATAAAATATATACATTTTGAATAATGAAACTTTCGTCAAATGTTTTTTCATAGTCATGGATGTTTACACCCCAAGGAATGTACTGTGCCAATCAGTGTGATTTCTTTTTATGCGATGTTGAAGTCCAAGTCTGCAGGTTCGAGTTCATTCACTTTTTGTTAGTCACTTTGTATCACTTTGTGCGCATCCGTTGAATATATTAAAATTAGAAAATTCGTCAAACAAATAATTTACATAAATTAATAAAATTCGATACGATACTTTTGCACGGTGTTTCATACGTTACATAGATGGATACGTTGAGACGGAACAATCTGTGCGTACGATATCGCAGCGATTACTCGCAGCACCAGACTAGATACCAAAACATTATTATGTAGCTACACGATAAACCAGTTTCTATGGTCGCAACTAAGCATTTATCTCGAGAATCAGACAATTGAACGCAGGAAATCTATCCGTACTGTGGAACAATAACTAAAGCCGCAGGGGGACTTATGGGCGAGCCTCGCACCTTTCCCACAAGTAAAAGTGAACCATGTTGATAACTCGGTCCCACGAGTCAACGCGGAAAGGCGACCCAGTAATCGTCGCCTTATTGGTGATCCGTTATTTGTTCGCAACACATTTTTCTCTCCACTAGAAAGTGTCTTTCGTTGTAATTGATACTTGAATTTTTGAGCTTTCTCCGCGCTGTTGGGTAAAGCTCGATTCAAACAATGTTGAGTTGCTAGCCGGCATGCGGCAAGACGAAAAACTTCCAATAGAAAACAGTCGTTGCACGAACCTCTTTTTGGTGTCTAAAGAGTATCTAGTCAAACTAGATTTTATTATGTGTTTGATCGACATTTTTCTTATGATTTTTATGTTTCACTTAGGAAATTTACTTTAACACTAGATTTACGGAACAGTATAAGTGGCTAATCTACGTTACTTTATAAAAATAACAACAACATGTCTATCTAAATTTTTAGCTGTTTTTTTTTATAATACATACCCAAAGAAATAAATTTGTTGAATAATTTATTTGCATTCCTCGTGGATGCATATTTACAATCTGAATAATCGTGAATTAAAAATAATAGAACCCGCAATTTTGACTGGTTCGGTAAACTGACAAGGAGAAGAGGCGGTCATCGGGTCTCAGATTTTGTCGAAACTTTGCATACTGGTAGATTTCGCTCTCCTGTTTATGAAAATATAGTATTATAGGCGTCGATACTCAATAATGTTTGAGATATTTACAATTTAAATTTTATTATATCCGTTAAGCCGTTAAGTACAGTTTTGGTTGAAGTTTTTGTCAAGTGCCAAACGGCGTGATGGTAACGTACTAGATTCATTACCGGGAAGGCCAGTGTTCAAATCCCTTTTTTCTTTTTTTCCATTTTTTTCTTTTTTCTCTGTTCAGTTTATCTATTTTTATTAATTGTATTTTGCTCATGGAAAATACACTCATAATATCTATAGGATACAGAATATAAACATTTTATTGAAAAGGAACATAATATGAAAGAAACACTAACTTCATCAATCTTAACGTATCTCAAAAGTTGTTGAGTATCGATGCCTATAATGCTACATTTTCATAAACAAGAGAACGAAATCTACCAATATGCAAAGTTTCGAAAAAATCTGAGACCCCATGACCGCGTCTTCTCCTTTAAGTGTTAACACTAGAACTATCGTTCCAGTCAAATTGACTGGTTTCTAATATTTCCTTTAACAAATATTGAAACTCTAAAGATGCTTTCCGGAGTAAGTTTTTTTTACTAAACTTCTCTATTGAGGTACATATTTAAACAAAACGTGTACGAACACTGGATAAATGCAATCTTGTTGTTATTACAAGGTAATATACGCCAGTCGCGTTTAGTGATCGGTGGTTCGTGTTATGTTGCTTTAATCGATGCTGACATCGTTTAATATCATTTAAAAACATATCATCAACAATACAACATTCCAAATTAATCGTTTATTAGTGTTCCACTCTTGTTGGTCTCCTACCTATCTCTGAACTATCTAGACCTGGATTGTGCATTTGTGACTCATCCAAATATCTGGGTTAAAAGAAGACGCGTATATTTCTAAAAATGAACCTACATACTTCATTTTCATCATAAGAATTCTTTCAGTCAATGGGAGGATACATCCGCCTTATTTTTGTCTCCATGAAATGGAGTATCAAAATGGAAATTTGCATAAAGATCCGCACGATGACGACGTGACAGCCTCTTTTTCGAAAGGAGAGGCTCTTCTCCATCGACGTAACGCTTCCATCACAGTCACTTTCGATCAATAAAATTAAGTTGGTCGGAGTGGGGTGGTCTCACTTCTTTCAAAAAAACGGACTAGAATCGCTTTCTTGGTCCGATCATGGCTCAGGAATCCGACTATAGTTGACTTGTCACGATCGATGTCTGTCATCCAGCTTGACTGGAAATCCCGGTACGTTTCTGAAATGAATTCCACTGGGAACAAACGAGAAAAATGCTCGCGGCAGTATCACGTTTCAAGAAACAATATAAAGGCGGTATTCTCGTTTTGGAGGCTTGGGAGACTCGCTCCGACCTCGCTGAAAAACACTTTTTGCAGCGGTCGTGGCTTATTACATACATATTTTACCTCGGTCTACGAAAGAGTTAGATGAAAGCCGGCCCCGTTTCAATCCACGTCCGTTGGACGGGTCGACGCCGCACAATGGTCGATTTTTCGAAAAAATTGAGACAAAAATCACTGTGACTTGTAAAGAGTCTTGCCGGATAAGGTAATCAAGAATATCCTTCAGGCGATTTAAACCGGAAATGGCTGGTTCGACGGTTTATCAAGAATACTTTCTACCAATTTTCAGCCTTAGTCTATAAGGATATTTATGGGGATAAAGGAAAACCCAGTTTTTCCCCATTTGCACCATTTAACAAAATCTAAAAATTCTAAAAGAATCTGACGCACTTAGCATATCATAACAAATATTCGAGAAGATTTTCCGATCTTGTTGTTGCAAACTCTGATTGTAAGAAATATGAAAAATTCGACAAAATTCGAGAAAATACAGATTTCATATTGAAGCTTAATAACGACCTCTGTGGAAATTAATTGAATGATAAGGTATTGTCATCACCACTGTTTTTAATTTAGCTCATATTTTTAGCTAGATAGTTATAGATAACAAAAATATAAACCAATTTTTCGAAGGGTTCTTTCTCTCTTGACTACCTTATCCGGCAAGACCATTTAATTTATCCGCCTTTAACAGAGTTGAATAATTGGGTATCGGACACTTGAGTCTCTTTATCACTTTGAACCTAAAGTCTCAGCCAGCCGCAAAAAGACGCAGTCACTCTTGAATTCTGTGATTGCAGTAATAAGAACAGAATTATATGCAATAAGAGAAAATTGATTCTAGTAGATTCCAAAGAAGTTCTATACAAATATTCATATTATGGATTATATTACGAATTGTATGTGTTATCTAAATTTTTGGCTATCGTACTCTGTCAAAGCTATATTTTCAGTTTCTCAAACAATTGGGAACATATTCAGTTCGGCAGAAGAGAAATGTGATTATTAAAATTGAAATAATTTTCGATCAATTCAATTTTCTTAGTTGTAAATGAAATTCAATCGAAAAAAGAATCTTGCCAGACACGCGTATTAGATATTAATGGATCAAATTATACAACAATTTTCACTTTACAAAATAATTATTTTTTTATTTTTGTCCCAGTTTTCGTACTTATCGAACACTGTGCGCTGTGTACTTACAATACGGTTTAATTCGCAATTACTTTGCGACCTCTCTTGTTCACGTGCAAGAATGTCCGCGCTCGTGTCTTCTAGTATCCCGGCGATTTCCAATGCGCGACAATAAAAGCGCGTCTAGGCGTTGAAAATAGAAAAAATCGTCGAGCATTCCATTCTAGTGACTGTCTGACCAGCTCGGGGAATTAGAATGCCGTTGAAGATCGGATCGGTTGTTGGAGCTCGTCATCTTCAGTGCCAGCGCCGTGGCATTCTTACGAATTCAATGTGTCTCATGTTCCATGTTTGCATAGTGTAGATGTTTATTATCGAGGTCTACGATGTTGGCTTCCGGATGCTTCTGCATTTGATGATGCGAATAGACGAAAGAAAGATTTCGGAGATTGCTAGTGACGTTGCTATAAAGTTGATCAAGCGGATCGATGTAATATGTTTTCTTTTGATCTTGGATTGTGGAAAATAAAAATTAGTTGGATTTATCGTAATTTAATTTTTCCGTGATTCTGAGTGATGCAGACAATTTGTGTTTTCCATTAGTTTGAGGAATCTTGTGAAATCATGAATAGGAATTTGCAATACAGAATTTTTACCAGAGCGAATATCATCTGAAGGGAGGAGTCATTGATCGTTGTTCCAATAAGATTGTCTAGACACTGCGAAATACTCCGATGATTCTCACTTATTTAGAAACAAGAACTCTAATTGTAACCGGTGAAAATCAACGGAGAATTTCGTATATACATTGTATTTGATAATTTAGTAGAACTGAAATATTGTGACCTAGTTTCGCAAAATGAATATTTTTAAAAAAATATTTTATCAACAGGTTACCGTGATACGCGTGTTATCTTCGATTATGAAATGTTATCAGTTGGTTGGCGTCAGGTTGATATGGTATCCAAGAAATAGTGTAAATCGAAAGAGGTTAATTAGAAGTATGTCACATCAAGTATCGATTATCTTCTTCGAAAATCTCGTCTAGGGGTTGGGCGATACTGAATCGATTTGCAATTTTTTTTTAATCGATTCTTGGATACTCGATTTTGAAACAAATCGACCTTTTTAGTTATGATCCGATCTTCCATTCAAAGGGAGGCATATGGTAATCTAAAGTGTCATAAGAATTAAGGTATTGCATTTTAAGTCCGGTTTAAATAATCGGTTTACGCGATGTAGCAATATACCATGCAGAATGCATATGTATATACAGGGTGTCCCATTTAAGTTGAGATTGTAAAAAATCTCGAAGACGTGTGATTTAAAACAAACAAACTGACACATGTCATTTAGTGTTTCGAGTGGGGAGTCAAATGGCACTACTAGTTTTCTAATGCGTGTGCGTTTTCAAGGTTATTTCAAGGTCATTTTGTCTTTTTTATGATAAAACCATATTTTTTATATCGGATTCATATTCTGCTTAAAAAAGTGCACAACTTTTGTTTGAAACATCTTTTTGCAAGTTCAATATTTCTTATGATATTTAGCTGATTTTTCATGTTTATGTCAAGGATAATTTACTTACTTTCTTCTGGAAGATTTTTTATTTCATTTAAGAACATACGTTTTACCCTCATCTTCTAGACACTTAGTAATTCGTTTAATAGAAGACTCACGAGCACATAATAAAGTAAAATAATAATAAAATAAATAAAAATCTTACAAACCTACAAAAAAATGTTTCAAACATAAGTTGTGCATTATTTTACGTAGAATATGATTCGAAAATAAATAAATATGGGTTTATGATAAAAAACTCAAAATTGCCTTGAAATAACCTTGAAAACGCCCACGCGTTAGAAAACTAGTAGTGCCATTTGACTCTCCACTCTAAAAACTAAAGGACATGTGTCAGTTCGTTTTTTTTTAAATCATACGTCTTCGAGATTGTTTACAATCTCAACTTAAATGGGACACCCTGTATATAATATTTCGATAGATTGTTTTAAAATTCGACTTCCTATTGAATGGATTCTGAATCGCAGCGACGATAATCGATTCAAGAATCGATTTTTTTACAAGAATTCCCCATCCCTAATCGCAATCTTTGAAGTTCTGCTTTGCCTCGAGTTGTCTTTCAAAATTTCAATCTAATTGCAACTTTTTTAAGACTGCCAAAAAATATAAAAACTTCTCGGTGTTCAACTACTTTCATTTGTAGATTTCTAGAATGACAAATAATGAATTACTTCCTTGAAACTATGCAATCTAAACAATCATACAGTAGCCGACATCGCTCAGAAAATGGTTCGTGTAGGATTAATTGCATTCGTTGAAGATAGCAACTCAGGAAGTGACTAATAAAAAATGCGGGATGGAACGTTGAAATTGATGTTGCAATTAGTACAGGACAGACTTGGATGACTCGATACATATGAACTGAATCCGTGTATTTTTGTCTTGATTGAATAAGTTGATGAAACTAATATTTTATTTGCAAACACAGATATGTATTTAATCTCGGTCCAGTTACAATTTGAAATATTTAACACTAAACCTACCAAGCATAAAACATATAAAAGTGAAATGCCCTATAGAAGTGAAAAGATTGAATTTACTTTAACTTGTTACGGTTTTCATTGTAATCTGTGTTTAAATAAAGAAGACAGTTGAATCATTTCCTATGAAAGCGTTTTCATAATTTCAATAATTGTGAAATAGAGAACCGGTCATTTGATCGTGGTAGGTTTAGTGTTAATCATTCGTAGACGCATTCATTGGTAATTTTCGTTTCTCCCGCGTATATTGCGTTAAATAAACGAGATCCTGTTCTAATTCTGGCACACCCTGTACTACCACTGACACGGTAACTTTAATTCATCGATGAAGTACATCGAGCCCGGTGGCCTTATCTTTGATCTAGAAATTCAATCGTGGCATTGATCTATCGTTAAGATGTATATAATCCTCTTGGTAGATTTAATCGTCACGTTTCCTCGGAATTGTTCCCCGAGCATCAAGAAGAACTTCCAATTAACTTCTTGTTTCAAGAATCGTAAATTTATTGCAGCGATTCTTTCTTTCCGCTTCGCGAGCTTCTTCGTTGCAAAATTTTGCGAGACAAGAACCGGCAATTGTATACCCAATGACTTGTACCGTCTTACCTTACGAAACATCCAAAGTTCATTCCTCTAACTGTTTCTGTACAATTCTGCCGTAAAAGTTTCCGTCAAATGCCCCGCTTGCAACTATATATAGCCTTGAAGAATAAGCGAATGTAAATTTCGCACGATTGCTACGAAGACGAAAGAAATATCTTTGAGAAAACTTTCATTAAGCTCCAAACAAATTAGCTTTCTTCAAGTTAGAAACTGGTTGAAAATGTTGTGCAGTTTATAACAGATCTGCGGATTTTATATATTTATCAGAAAAAAAACGAATAGGTGACGAAAACTTACGTTCGAGTTATTGAAGTGATTAAAAGACGAAATAAATTTCGTTTGGCAGTGTCATCATAATTTTTCCATTTTTATTTCATTAAATAAATTTCTTCGGTTTCATGGAATTTCTGAGATTGTTGGATCGGCGGTGAAAGTGGGAAAAATTGGATTTCTGTTCAACAGCTTCGGAAGACTTTGATCTCGCCTAAAAATCTGCGGTTTACTTAACACTAGGTTTACGGAGCACTAAAATTGATTATTTTACATTGCTTCATAAAAATAATAAAATTGTATTTACTTAGATCATCAGCGATTTTTATTGTAATATGTACACAAAAAAATAAATCTATTTAATAATTCCTCACGAAAGCCTCCTTACACTCTTAATAATTGTAAATTAAAAATTTTTGAATCCGTCATTTTGACGGGCACCGTAAATCTAGTGTTAAATAATGAGTACGAGATAACAAACGATGCGGTCGCAAAAATCGATTTCTTCCTTGAGAAGAGGAGACGAGACGAGACGTTCAGCCTTAATAAATTCGTGGCTTCAAGTAGGTCGTCCCCCGCGAGGAGTTTCCAAAAACGTCCGGAAAGGGTCTTTTATCGATCTAGCCGGCCATAAGGCGAGAGCGAGTGGTTGCAGGAAGTCTCGAGTGCCCGTGGATTTCGTTTTATCGGCTCGCCCACGCACACAGGCCGTTCCGGGACAAAAGTAATGGGCCTGGCCCGAGAGACTCTCTCGAAAAAGATTTCCTCTCGGAAAAAGGTCTCTATGCGAAAGTCCCCGGACAGCTGCTGCTGCTGGCCGGGGCTCCTAAACCTATCCTTTGTACCTGCGCTGGCTGGCTGGCAGGTGTTGAGACCAGATACATCTGCTGACCTGCACGTGTCTCGAAGGGATTTCTGCACGCATCTGTGCTTGTTGTGTGCGTTGTGCCTGTTCCGTGCAGGTATCCCAGCGCTCTCGAACGGCTCGGTGCACCGGTCTGTCCTGTACGTGTCCACCTTCTGCCTGTGTGAGAAAAGTGGAACCGGAGTGCTCTCGATCGCAGCCCCTACATGGCGAGCTGAAAAAATTCCGGGATTTAAATCACTGACGACCGACTGATAAATCCACCCGGATTCGGTCGAGATACAGGCCGAGCTTTAGTCGCAGAGGTTGCGCGTTAGGTAACCAAGAAAGTTCGTGCCGGTTTAATCAGTACCGATAAATGATACACAAAGTGGAACGAACTGTGCCTTATTCAGAAAAATGGTCGCCAGCGGCCATTGCTACCCGTGGCGGAAAGTCTTCTGGGCAAACTTTTTGTTTTTTAAAGAAATAACGCTTTATGATATTTAATTTTCTATGCTTTTATTATTGAAACAATTGGCTTGTGATAGCTAAAATATGATATAAATATTCTTGAGTCAATTTTGTCTAAATGTCTTGCAAATACTGCATCGAGAGTTGTTTCTGATCTTGTTGTTGCTTTATTAGGATTATTTACCATTTCCAATCTTAATTTACTTTTAAAAAATTCTATTAATAATTTTGATTGTTCCGATGCAAAGTTTACGTTGAAATCTGCACTTAGCATCATCGGAATTTTATCACAATCTTTATTAAGCAATGCCGAACCCTCAATCGTACATGCTAAGAGAATAAAATTTCGTTTCATCGCCAGATCGGTTTTACTCGTACCGCATCAAGGTTTTACTAAATCGTTTCATCGTTTCATCGTTTCAGCGTTTCATTGTTTCAAATTGTACTATTTTAAATAATTGTTGTTCTACAATTCAAATAAAATTTTACTTTGATTAAACAGTATAATTTTGATACATAAGATATTTTAATTTTGATAATCTGGAATGTAATATAAATGATTGGAACTTTGCGTTAAATAGTATTTATAATATTTTTTCTATGTACTGTTATACGATTGGTGAAGAAATTATTCGATCGTTTGCTGAAGATGAAAAATTGTATCTCGTATAACTGGAACTCAATATAACAGAAGAATTATCAGTATTCTGAGAGAATGTTTGTAAAATGATCAGTGTTCCTGTGCCATTTCCAAATATGTAATAATACATTGTGAATGACAAAGCGTTGCGACAGAATCTTGAATTGTCTGATTCTGTACTCTATGAAAAACAAACATTCATTTTTATATTTATATCTTTTAATAGCTACAGTGACATTTTCCACATCGAATATAAGAATAATTGTAATGATACCTTTTAGTTGAATTGATAAATAGTTGTTACTTAAATTCTACATTAAATAAGCTTACATTACGTTCAGTTGTAATTAATACAATGTGTGCATTTACAGTTCAGTAATGACAAAATCAGAAAGTGACGCGACATTTCCGGATAATCTCATACCTATCGCCTGGACTGTTACTGGAAATTGTTGTGTACTGCGAAAGAAGTCGACAATTTTTTATGGTTGAAACGTCTTTACTTCGACGCGCAAAATGTGTTAAGAATTTTCCACACTCGCCAGTAATTACCAGATGATAGAAATGGTAATCGCATCGCTAACATGTCCGCTCAATTTTATGCACTTTATTTGAAATTATAACGAACGAGGTAATATTCAGGAGAACTTTTCGCTGTTTAATTCATTTCACGTTTCATCAAATATCTTGTATTCGATAAAGTATAACTACGAAGTGAAGAGAGTCAGGAGAATAAACGAGGATACCCAACAGGTTCATGCCTGGTTGAAATTGTAAAATCCAAAGATCGGCCAGTTCTCAAAGATAAGGTACGCGGTTAATTGATACTCGTACGGGTTTAATACCTCGATAAAATATAGGGGTTATCATTCAGTATGCTTTAACGAAGTCGTTAACACCTCGCGGTTAATATAAGTTCTGCGGAAAGAAAGGTAAAGCTGCAGCTCGATTTGCGACCTCCTGGAAACCATGCTACCTTCTCTCTCTTTCTTCGGCCCACACCTTGTGTACCAACAAGTCGTACCTGATCACCTGCTATCGCGCGCGGTATCCGCAGCAGCCAGGTGTCTCGGGAGAAATAGAAAAACGCGAGAGCCACCAGAGATTAAGGGTTCGACCCTCGGTCGGGGCTAATGATGGGGTTCAGTGAGCTATTCTCTTTCTCCGTCTTCTCTCGTCTTTCTCGCATCTTCCTCTCCGCTTCCTCATCACTTCCTCGCCTCTTCTCCTATCCCATCGGCGAGTTTCTTTCACCCGTTCCGACACCGGACACACATCTGCTCGTAAGGGTCTTCAATGAGAGATAGAATTCCTTTATGGTCTACTTGCAGCTCTTAAGAGAAATTATTGCTTTCGATCGGCCCCGTTCTCTGAATAGACGAAAACCGTGTGTGAGAAAGTCACGTTTTCTTCTGTGAAAAGTATCTGAAAAAAACTAGTTTCTCCTCTGAGTCGGTTGGATCATACGCCTGATGCTCATATACTTGTCATCTCTAGTACTTTAGCAACGTTGCTCGTCTGACCTCCAAAAATTACGACAAACGTTTCACTACAGCGGGACTCTATTTGTCATAGCCATTATTTGTCAGAAAGCCAAATTTTTTTACAAGTCTAGTTATACAAACATCTGTTTTTATTATACAAACGAAGAAACGATGGCTGAGGAGAGTCAATGAACTCCTATTGTCCGAATGGTTCCACTGTATCTCCATTTTGGTCAAGTCTAAATAAAATGTGAGTAGTAATGTGAAAAGGATTAGAAAACTATATTCTGAGGATAAGATATAAAACGCATATTTTAAATTTTCATTACGGGCACAAATAAAAAGCTTTTAAAATGTGCATTTTTTAGTTTTTCATATAATTCTTACCAATTTCAATTGTCCAGAATCCTTTGTTGTACGTCATTTAGTGAATCAATGCTTCTAATTGCTAAAAGAAGTCGTCGTTTGGCCCAATTTTTAAAAAGTTATTCTGATTTAAAGGACGTTCCAATACTTTCGTGAGCCACTGTATGTAAAGCCTTAATTAAAGTTGGCAAAAATGTGAAATTTTATATTACTAGTTTAACACCAATAAAATAGAAAGAAAGATCAAGAGAATATAAAAATAAGGGGAATACATACTTACCTTGAATAACTAGGGGTGTGCGGAATCCCGAAAGTTTGTCGTTCGACCCATAAATTATGTTCAGGTAACTGAGACTCAATAGGGATTGGTACTTGCTCGAGAACCGCTATTTGATTCGAAACATAATTCCTCAAACTGATCTTTTAATTTGAAAACATTTTATTTCCGTACCGCGCATTTGTTACAAGAATGAATCAAAATGCAACTAATGAATGATGAGTATCGGATCCCAATTAAGTCTCGGGTACCCGAACATATTTAAGGGTCGGACAAATTTTCGGGATCCCGTCCGACCAAACCCGATCTTTTACTCGATCCGACCCGAGGCTCGGGTACCCGAAATTTCTACATTTCGCACACCCCTATCAAGAACTCACTGCATTTGGAAATAATAAACAAAATTCGGTAAAAATTTACTTTAGGGGAGGCATCCCGGATGACCTTGACCTTGACATATGTTGTCAAGGACACTATACTGAACAACTTTGCTTTATACATTATCCGTCGCTCGGCCTTAGTTCCCGAGATATTCGCGAAAAAAGAGTGATTGGAGTAGGTTTGATTTGCAGCCAATGTGAACTATCTCAAGTCGAAACTCGTCTTTTGTTTTGGTTTTGGCTGCCGCCCCTCCCCTAAACCCCCTCCTCGCCTAAAAATCTAACCCAGACCTACTCCAATCACTCTTTCTTATGGGATAGAATGTATGGTGCATGGTTATCGTAAAATTAACAATTTGAGATATTAATTTATTCGCTATTATTATACTCATCCAATGGGTAGAAATGGGCCACAATTTCGAGAAATTTATGAATACGATCTGTATAATTAAATTGCCGTTTAAAAATAAACTGGGCCAAACAATGGGTTAGGTCTAGAAATGTAATTGTAACTTAAGATTAACTGAAGTTTTTCGCGAATATCTCGGAAACTAAGGCCGAGCGACAGATAATGTATAAAGCAAAGTTGTTCAGAATAGTGTTCTTGACAACATATGTCAATGTCAATGTCATCGGGGATGCCTCCCCTAAAGTAAATATTTATCCAAAATTCACTGATACAACATTTGTACACTACCTCGATTAGAAGACGATCTCGACTGAAATTTCTGACTCGTAAGGAATTTATCTAGACATGGTTGATGCCCGTTTGTTTCTTGTAATAACACTCCTTACCTCTGAAATAGATAGCTAGGAATACTCCTATGAGGCTTCCGAGTGTCAACATAAAAGTTGATTTCTATTTTTTTCAATTGGACGACGTGTCGCAGCCGGAATAGGAAAAGGAAGCAAATTAATATCTCACTCGACGTGAAAGTTGCATAATAAGCGTCCCGCAAAGGTCGACCCGCGTAACCTTGCGCTGTTTACATAAACCGCGTTTGAATGGTGGTCGGTCCACCCGTGGTGCCTGGTGGGGAAGAAACGCGACACGACGGCTAACTCATTATTACGTCTATAATTAAGGCAGCGAGAAGGAAAAGAAAGGAAGGGTTGGCGAGGCCGGCGCGGCGACGGAGACTGAGACCGGGCAGTTTTTAATTAACGAATAATCACGGGCTCGTCCAACGACAATGGCTCACGAAAGCGATCCGCGAGGATTGTCGAAGCGAGAACATTGATGGGAGATCATTAAACGCTCGGAGTTCTTTCTTCGGGCGCAGTCATCGATGTATAGGGTGAGGCATTTAAAACAGGACACCTGAATAACTCGCTTGTTTTTGGAGATAGAAGAAAATGCCTCAGACCAAACTTATTTGGTGTCGAAGGACTCATAATCTGATGCTACTAGTTTTTTGATAGGTGGAGGCGTCAAGGAGATATGAAAGTCAACTTTGTTTTTTTTTTAAATGGCACAGTATGTCTTTTTACTTACATTCTGACAGAGCATTTCAAGACTAATACAATAACTTATAATTAAGGTTATTCAAGGTTACTCAAGGTCAACTGCAAGCGAAAATAAATTGGAATTGTTGTTCGAACTCTCGACGATTTAGACGCAACATGTTATTTACGCACTCATTGCTAGTATAAGTGTTCAAATTGGGTGACCTTGAGTGACCTTGAATGAGGTCATGGACATTTAACACTCTTTTATGCATCATTTTCTGTCAAACTTCATCGAAACAATCATAATAATCTTCTTATATATACATAATAACATATTCATGCTTCTAAATTTTCATCATGTTTTTCCTGTTTGAAATTACACCTACTCGTGTTTGTCATAAATAAATAAAATCAGTAGTCTATTTAGAATAGCATAGTCACCACTTTTGATAAGAATTCTGACAAGAATAGTTTCCGGATGGGTCAGAAGAATGAAGATATCATGTATTTGAGTTGTTTGTGACTAAGAATGTCCGTAATAGAATAATCATCGCACCGTATCCGTGCCACTGCAGTTTTAGACAACAGTTAAGGTGAAATCGATTAACGTGCAGCTCGCTAATTAAGGAAGTCGGAATAGGAGTGCTGAACTTTCCGTATGCCATTTCGCTAAACGAAGTTAGGCGCGTCCGGAAGTAACGGGGCAACGGCACCGGTTCAGTTCGATGTACCTGCGCTTCATTATCAATGTCGAAACGCGCGGCAACCTTGTGCCATTAGATCAGAGGTCAACGCACCTTTCCACGAGGATGTATATCCCCCATGGAAAGTGTTTCAACGCCTTTGTCCGCGTTTTTTTGTGAACTACGCAATGGAAATGGTATCCTGTACGTTTTGCTACCGTTTCGCTTCCGTTTCCAGGATATTCGTAACAGTATCGCTTCTTCTGATTATCGTTCGACAGTATTTCTCGCTTTTCCATCAGAATTTCTACAAATCTTCTTTTACGGGATATGAATTTATCAACTGGTTTACATTACAGACGGATTAAGAATGAAACTTTTGAATTCTAGAGCAACTTTATACAATAATAGTTCACTCTATAAAATCGAATATAGTCTTGTTCCGCTATAAGGCAAAAGCTCGGGACCGGCTTTCGCCGTATATCGGATCAGATGCACGAGAGGCGAGAGGTAACAGCAGATCATAAAGTAGTCGTCCGAACTAGGGCTGTTACTTTTCCGAAGCTTCGGCTCTTCGAAGCTTCGAAGGATTCGAAGGAACGAAGGGAACTTCGAAGGTGATGAAAATCGAAATTTCGAAGGTTCGAAGCTTCGATCCCTCGAACCTTCGGACCTTCGAACCTTCGATTCGTGTCCAGTTAACGGATAAAAGAAATAAACTTTCATAATTTGTTTCTATGTTCACTATTTAAATTATGTCAATAATTTATTGTTAAGATAATATATTTATAATTTGAATTATCTTTTCGATAGCACATTGTTAAAATAATTGTTTAAATAAATAAATTTTCACAATTTGTTTCTATATTTATTATTTGAATTATTTCCATAATCTATTGTTAAAATAATATATTTATTATTTGAATTATCATTTCGATAGTTCACTGTTAAAATAATTGTTTAAATAAATAAACTTTTTTATTTCGTTTCTAAATTCATTATTTGAATTGTTATTTCAATTATTTATTGTTAAAATAATGGTTTAAATGAATAAATTTTCATATTTTGTTTGTATATACATTATGCGAATTATTTCAATAATTCATTGTTAAAATAATTATTTAAAGAATGTACAAGTATTTACATAATGAGTATAGAAACACATTTCTATAGATTATAAAAATTTCTGTAGATTATAAATTTCTATACTCTATAGAAACGTTTTTCTATATTAATTATGTAAATACGTGTACATTGTCTAAACAATTATTTGAACAATAAATTATTGAAATAATTCAAATAATGAATATAGAAATAAATTGTAAAAATTTATTTATTTAATCAATTTTTTTAACAATAAATAATTGAAATAACAATTCAAATAATGAATATAGAAACAAATTATAAAATTTATTTATTTAAACAATTATTTTAACAATGTGCTATCGAAGGGATAATTCAAATTATAAATATATTATCTTGACAATAAATTATTGAAATAATTCAGATGGTGAATATAGAAACAAATGAAAATGTATTCCTTTTATCCGTTAACTGGAAACGAATCAAAGGTTCGAAGTTTCGAAACTTCGATTTTCATCAGCTTCGAAGTTTCTGAAATCGAAGCTTCGAAATCGTCGACCTTCGAAGGAAAGTAACAGCCCTAGTCCGAACAGTGACATCTTTCCTTGGAAAATCGTAAAGCAGACATGGGAGACGCTGGCTCAAAAAACACAGATTGATACATTTCTCCTTCGCCCGCTCGGCAAGGCAGTCCCCACCAAGTCCACTCCGACTCTCCCTTCAGCACGAGCCCCACAATGCTACACCGGCAGGATACTCACCACTACTACGTAAACATGTGCACGTATATAAGACCGTTTACGTGGTAGTGGCGAGTAACCTGCTGGTGTAGAATCGTGGGGCTCGTGCTGAAGGGAGAATCGGAGTGGACGTGGTGGGGATTGCCTCGCCGAGCAGGCGAAGAGGAGTAGCATCAACATGTGTTTTTTGACCAGCGTCGCCCATGCCTGGCGTAGAGTATGACATTCCTTCTCGTTCTGGCACTAACGAGGGAAGGACCCGAGGTGGTCGTCATCGATTTTAACCCCTTGTCCTACAACAGGGAGTTCCAACGTATTCCCCTCCGAGAACTTGAAGGTCCCCGCCATCGAACCTCTTCCTACTACTACGTACAGCCGTAGAATTAGTGAGTGCTGCGCGCGCCGAACGGCTCTCATGGTGGGAGCTTCCCACTACTATACATTATAACGATGAAATCTAAGAGTGGGGGAAAAACAAAAGTGGGGAAGGTGCCTCAAATAGCTCCGAAACTGCTGGTTGGAACTGCCTGTCCTACAATATCAAATCAGACTTATGATGGAGATTTTAACCATGATCTGTTAAATACGATTGTTATTAATTTATTCTAAACCGGAATAAAATTTGATCTATGTTTATTTAAACGTAGACAGGTAATAAATACAAATTCCATCTTTCTTCCACGAAATTATAAACGCAGAAGACGTTTTAGGGTCCGTTTATACTCGTAAGTTCAGTGCCGGCTCACTAGTGTGGTTACTCTGTCCTTCGTATCTAGTTTTTAATACATCCGTCTATTTCCGAGTGCTAGTGATCGGCACTGAACCGATGAGTATGCATCGACCTTTAATCGTCGTAGATTTAAAGGAAATTGTAGTGCAAGGGGTTAATGTACTTTTACACGGTGGTAGTGTACATGTTTCTAATGATATATGCAAAATATTAGGTGTAGATAATTAAAAATATTAAAAATATAAACGGATAAAAGTTACTCTTTTTGCCCTGTCCAGACCGACAAACAATTGTCCGCGAACACTCCGCACACAGTCTGCGAACAATACAAAAAATTGCGAACTATTCACAAACAATATGTCCAGTATGAGGACTCTTTACGGGCAATTGTCCATCAGTCTGGACAGGGCTTAAGCGATGTCGAGTGAACAACTTCAAAAAAAGAAGAGGGGATTTCCATATTTCGAAACACACACCGTCGCCTTATTTCGGAACAAGATTGTACATCTTTGGGAGAATTTTAGTACTAAGAACGGAAATGAACATTTCTTACTAGAGATTGAAGCATTATTAACTCGCAGTTAAACATTTGATTTATTCTCGATTCAATTTATCGATTCATGCAACTCAATAAAATGAAGACGCGCGTACTATAAATATAACAGTGGAGTTAGAGAGTGTTCTGAAATGCCAATCGCTTTACACGAGTCGGATATTTGATATGTATCATCGTGTACGCATTTTATGGATGGTGTTAAGAGGTTTAAATATAGGATGACCCATTAATTGCGGAACTTATGTATTGCTAAAATTACTTACGACTTGATTCAGAATATTAACTTAAATTCGTGTTTTAATTAATCCTTGCGTAAAAATGAACAATCCGAAGAGGCGCTCGACGTTTGCTTGCGCGTTTATATTTATAGGGTGCACGCTCGAGTAACGTGTAACTGGATCTCCACTTTATTTCAAATTTAATGGAATTTTTTTGTAAATGTGCAGCCCGACTGTTGCTCATACTCTCGTGAATGAAATAAATTAACCCAGCTGTACTCCATTACTTCACGCTAACTACAATATTTTTATACAAATGAACACGCGATCAAGGTAATTTGTAACGATGCTTCCGTGGTACAAAATAATGAAAAAGGTCACAGTAACACGTGCGCGATAAGCCTTACTTCCTACGACAATGAGTCTTGGGACACGTTATCTGTATCGAGAACAATCGAGATTATTCTTTTTATAAATAGTAATAACTATTACAACCATACCTTGACTCGCGAGTTCGTCGAAGCTTTTCTGCAAGCATCCGTAACCATAAATATTGGGATAAATTACTATTTGCATTTTTACGAGTATCCCATATAGGTACCTATCTGTAGTAATGGGATCTTAAGCGATAAAATATTCGAATCACTTCGAATCTGATTCGAAAGTTCAAACTCTTGAAATTCCTGCAAATCTTGAAAACCTTGATCGTCTTGGAAGTCTTAGAAGTCTTGATTGCCTTGGAAGTCTTGAAACTCTTCATCGTTTTGAATCATTACGCTATAGACATCGTCACGCGAGACGCGACAGTCGACACACGACAGCGACACGCACGACACGCAGTAACACCAATGGCTTCATGGTATCGACAACTCAATGATATGAATCGGTGTGGAAGTGAGTCAGTGCCGCTTAATCCTGAAATCGAATAAGGAACAAAGATTTATTCTCAAATAACGAATAACGGTACTGATTTATTTGTGACTAACAAATACCATGAGGCCGCCATTGGTGTTAGTGCATATCGCCGTCGTGTGCCGATTGTAGAATGTAACATCTCGCATGTCGATGTTTATAGCATACTATTCAAGACTTAGACCATATACAGGGTGTCCCACATAAATGGGAACACCTAAATATCTGTCGTATTTACAGTCCTATCAGCAAACTTTAAAGGACAAAGTGACACTATTGCAGGGGGCAAATATAATGGTAAAGAAAAAAATTTTTTAGTCGTGTTTTTTAATTAAATTTCAAGGTCTCCGATGTTTTTTTAAATGGAATAGTTATATTTTTTTACGATAGCATGATAGACAATAAAAAACTGAATTTAGTGGACACCAGTTTCTATTTAAAAAGAAGTGGCAGATACATTTTTCTGATGCACAGATGCACAGAAGTTCATAAAGTTATATGTATATGATGTACCGTCTGATAACATTTAACTTTGATCTATAACAGTTTCTTCTATTTCCAACCGTTTAGGAGATACACAGCCTGTTCCAGTTGCGCGCGACACCTTGTATATGATCTATGATTCAAGACGGCCAAGGCTTTTAGGACTTTCAAGACTCCAGATATTATAGTATTTCATCGTTAATTGTCGTGAAATTCTGAACGATAAATGTCGCAAAACAATCCCTCCTTCCGCGGGGTATACCCCGCGAGGGGCCGTGAAGTTCGAGAGGCCCCGGTTGCCGAGAAGTGTAACATAATACGGGTCGAGTATATCGGTGAGACCAGACTAATCCAATGACAAAACTTCTTCATTTTTTATTATTTCTTTATGGAACTTTCACCAACATATTCGTAGCATTTTTCTAATGAAAATGATACCAAATAAGATGTAATTGCGATGATATTTACTTGAGTAATGGACGATGAAAGTTTCGGGCGCAAGGAAGGACAGCGCAGGAGAAAGAAAGAGACGCAGTCGGCGGCACAGTTCAAAGGCCCACGTGTCCTCGCAGTGTAATGCCAATAAAAAGAAACATTTTTATTATTACTTATTTTTTTATGAGACTTTCTCCAATATATTTGTGGCATTTTTCTGATTAAAATAATACCAAACACGATGTAATTTGGATCATATTTACAATAATTTTCCGAAACTTTCATCGTCCATTACTCAAGTAAATACCATCTGAATTGTATCTTATTTGGTATCATTTTCATTAGAAAAATGCCACGAATATGTTGGTGAAAGTTGCATAAAAAAATAATAAAAAATAAAGAAGTTTTGTCACTGGGTTAGGTGTTGTTTTCACACCGACATACTCGACCCGTATTATGTTACACTCCTCGGCGACCGAGCTCTCTCGAGCTTCGCTGTCCTTTTCTACGTTTGGCACAAGTCAAAGAACAGTATCATCTGAACGTTAATTGTCGCCGGCCGGACCCGTGGTGGCGACAATTATCGATGAAATACTGTATAACGAGTTTCAAGAGTATTAAACTTGAATCATATCCAAATTGACTCTAATTTGTTATACGATACAAATCCGAAGCAATTCGAAGCGTCTCAAAATCCATCACTACCTATTTCTATAACGCGCGCACGTTTTTCGCCCAAGGGAGAGTAAATTCCCGAGCGTTTTAATTCGAGGCAGACATGTGCCCATGATGATTCGCCACAGTTTCCAAGGCAAGAAAACTCTCATCGACGTGTTATTTCACGGCGTGAAAGTCCTGAATCGCTGGACGCGTCTCTCGCTCGCTTCTCCCTGCCTCGCCGGCCTTACAATTTCAATTGTCCGGCGATTGACGCGGGCGAGGCGTATGTGCGCGTTTCCATTAACACTTTCACTGGCAAGGGCGTGCGTCTCGGTTCTGGCAGCGTGGAAAATTGTTGGCTGCGAGCAATCGTCCGTCGGGGAAATCGACAGCCGCGAGCATAAAATGTTGACATTTCAAAGATCGATAAGTCAAATCACACGTTTTATTTACTAACTGTTGATTTTGCCTTCGAACATTCGCCGCTCTAACTTTTATTGGATGAGCATCGAACGAGGCGGCATAAACAAAATTGGAACCGTCCGAAGTTTTCTAAAAGGAGCATGGGCATTTCCCGTTCAAACTTTTCCGAAGCGAAATAATACTTTTACTCGTTCTTTTTCCTAGAAAGATCTCTTACAAGCTTTTGTGCTTGCGGAAATTTTTATTTTCGTAGGTAGCTTGTAGAAATAAGATTATTACCTGAAAGTTTTGATGTTTTGTATTTTAGTAACAGTGTTTCAAGTAGATTGCTTTAATAGAGTTTCTTAACAAGTGGAAGGTAAAATGTTCTTCCTGTAGGCACTTTACACAGTGAAATGGTAGCTTGTAATATTAGTAAATTCACGTTTTAATTGACTAATTCTACTAGTTTTTATTTCACTATACTGGAGGGTTCGTACTTTTGTCCGTAAGTATCTCCCAATTATGTAGCGGTCAACAGATTGCTAAACCGCGTTGATATGCATTTTCATATCCTAGTAGAATAATAATTCCATTCATAAATCTTTCTGTCGTATTCAAGGGAGGCGCGGACTATTGTCAGGGGAGGCGCCAAAATTATTAAGAAAATATTAATTTTCATACCATATCTTCAAAATGAAACCTTAATTCCATTTTGGATGAATCTTAGCGGAGAGTATGAATCTTTGTATTACAAAGCAATGCAAGTACTTGTCACGTCTTATTTATACGATACGGGCTTTTCGGCACTGGCTGTTATGAAAACCATATTATAGCCAGAACCTTGTTATTATAGTGTTAATTATAGTTTTCAGTTTTTTTTGTAATAAAGTTTTTATCATTTAAAACGCGTCTATATTATTTATTAAAAAAGTAAAAGGTAGGAAAGTGCGGACAAATTTTTTTTTCGGGGAGGCGTAGTAGCGTAAAAGTTGGAAACCGCTGCTTTAGCGTGAAAATGAGGAGCTGCCGTACAGAATGCAACGCGCGTTAAAATTTCAAGCGCAACTGCAGGCAGGTGAACCGTTCATTTCGGGTACGATAAATCAGAACAATACGCGAAATTTAAAAATTGAGCGTCATGTTTCGTCACCGACTGCAGAGCAACAAGTGCATACGCGCATCTCTTTCGTTCATGTTTAATGCAACGTGTCGGTGGTCTGGTTCGCGAGCTGCGACGAAGGCCACGGCGAGACATGTTAATTGAAAGCCCGGATAAACGTCGCAGCGGTGAACAATTAAACGATATCACGGCTCCAGGATGGTGACGGTGTCCGGCGCGCGACGATAACCGCGAATGTTTGTATTTCTGCGGGCTTATCGGGCTGTTATCGCGCCCGAGCTACACGTGGACATTGCGATGTTCATAGAGACGCGCGAGGATGTATAAAATTGTAATCAGAGGCAGTCAACAATAAATAGAAAATGAAATATTTGATCTGATTAATGGTTTTTACAATAGCATTTTACTTGGATGATATTTAATATAGCTAGACTTTATTTTGAAACATTTTATTTGCCTTCATTTACTCTGAGTTTTGAAACATAAGTACATAGTAGCTTCTTTATCTGTCGTTGAACATCGTGTCACAGTGAAATAGAGGCAATCGATCGTTCCATAAATTTTTGTTAGTGCATATTACATAAACATCGATTATCCGATGTGATTAGGAGACAAACTCATTCGGATAAATAGTTTTTTGGATTATCGGTTTGAAAAAATTAAATTTGTGAGCATGTCATAAATGAACTTGAAATTAAATTGTTCCCAAATATGGATGCTCTTAGGCACCTCCTCTAACTTTCGAAAAAACAATACTTCCAAATATACTTCTCTTTAGACGATATACGAAAATAGTATGAGTCTAATAATAATTATTGTTAAATGACAAAAGAAAAACCAAAAAACAAGTATCCAATGTTTTTATTCATATATATAACAGTCACGAGTTTACATAAAAATCGATCAACAATTCGTTAAAAAAATGGCAAATATATCAAAATTTTTAAGATATTTTTACTAATTGCCTCACTCGAAAACCCACAAATCCAAAAAATGTTGACTATCTTACTCCATCTAGTTTCCGAGATATCTCAAAAAAAATATTTCCGACCCCCAAAATTAAGGGCAGGTTTTACGCCTTCGATGTCGATGATGATCAATAAAAAAGAACATGTACCAAATACTTTTCTAATAACTACTTCTTGTACGAGTTTCATTAAATTCGGTCTGTGTAACTCAAGCGTGTTCCCTTGTTAGACGATACACTACGATACGATTCGCTTTCTGTGAGTGAAAAACAGTTTCAATATTTCTACTCTACGTACTGTCGATCCGAGTACACGCGCGCTAGTCGTCGCGGTGCCTCGTGCGCTATAGCGCCGCGGATACGCATTCGAAGCCTCCGGCCCACGTCATCTCTTTGTCTACTGTTACTAAATCACTCTGTTTAGTCCGTTGCGACAAGACGCAAATGAGACAGCGTGCATAAGCTGCGGGGAAGCTATACTGCCGGCCCTTAATTAACAGAAACAAGCCAGCCCGTGGGGAGCGCGGCCACGAGCCCCCGTTTGCGTGCCGCTTGCTCCCAAGTTAAATCGTATGATATACGAGCCGCATAATTGATGCGAAGTGAACGGGTCTCGTTGGATCAACGTAAATGTCACGAGGACTTTTGCCGGTTCGGTGGATGAAATGTTCCTCGATTGGGACGCGTCTGTCTGTCTGCCTATGCCTACACGCCTAAATGCCTGCATGCCTATATGCCTACATGCCTATATGTAGGCCTGTATGTCTAAGTACATGCCTACATGCCTATATGCTAAATGCCTATATACCCAAACCTATATGTATTCCTATATTCATATTGGAATATATGCCTATATTCATATTGGACTATATGCCTATATTCATATTGGACTATACGCCTATATTCATATTGGACTACACGCCTATATTCATATTGGACTATATGCCTATATTCATATTGGATTATATGCCTATATTCATATTGGACTATATGCCTATATTTATACTGGACTATATGCCTATATGCCTGTACACATATATGATATATGACTATATGCCTATATGCCTGTACACATATATGATATATGACTATATGCCTATATGCCTGTACACATATAAGCCTATATGCCTATATGTTTACATGTCTACATGTCTACATGCCTTTGCCTTGCCAGTCTGCCTGCCTGCGGCCGATCAAAAGAAAACTTGAAAGTCGAGGTCCCGGCAAGAAAGGTCGCCTATTCGCGCTCCCAGCGATTACGCACTGATTATAGTAATTAGCCGGATGGAAAGTGGTTACTGGTCGCCTGGATCGATGCCGCGATCGAGGCGAACGTGATTGATTTCATTGAACCTCGGGCAGAACGCGTGCACCATAAAATATAATACATATATCGGACAATATATTTTTCTTATGACTTTCTTATTTTATCGGAAGAATTACCCAATGGATCTTTTATTTTGTCTAGATACATTCCCATTAATTATCATTTCTGGTGAGTCTCAATTTCATCCATAAAAATCTAAAAAGCAACCAACTGTGGCGCTTTCTACAATGAGAGCAGAATATATGGCGCTAACCGAAGTATCGATAGAAATTATATATTTAAGAAGATTTTTAAATTACATTAATCCCGGTAGCCTAGCGATAAATCCGTCAGAAATTCTTTTTAATGTGTTGCTGACGGTTTTCACAATTATTCGTTCCGTATGTGGACTCAATTTGTTCTTTGGTCCACCCGTTTTATTCTAACCATAGTTAGCTTGGTCATGTAAAAAGTTAATAACAACTTTTTGTGATCTTTCTAGCCCACGAGCAATTTCGCGAATGCTAAAATCTAATTCCTTCAGGGCTAAAATTTTACCCCCTCTCCAAATTTTTATATTTACTATGGCAAATTCTTAATTTTTATTTTTATTTTGACGGATACTTAGTTAGGTAGGTTAAACGATGCTTAGCGAACCTAAACACCGTGATGTTAGTAAATGACAACGCTGGTGCTATAGTTGTGCAACAGTTGAAAATCACATTTTCGATTATATCGTCTTGTATAAGAGGGCAATTTCAATGTGATTTAGTCTACAGTTCATTTTATTCATATTTTCCCAATTTCTAAAATCAATTTTTTTGCACTCCTCAACTAAAGTCTGAAACAACTAACAATTTCAACGGTGCTGTAGTTATGCACCGCAGTGTAAATCAGGCCTGTACGGAGGCTGACGAAATTGCAAAATGCCGTGTTTCACCAGAAAATTCTGTACAATTTGTGACAAATGGCCAGGTGCGTTGTCATGGTGACGCATCCAATCACCACTTTTCCATTATAATACGCGACGCTCACTTGACTCGATGCTTACAAAACTGTGTATCGTTTTCAAATGACGCCATGAAGAGATTTGTTGCACGGGGAGGTCACTTATTACAATGTCGCCTCTAATATAAACGTGCGCTATCCGCCTTAACCCACTTAGAAACAAAGATATAAGCAAAGGTCGGATGCTTTCTGAGCAGACCTCGTACATGCAATGCAAAAAGAAATTATACAATTGAATTAATCGTGTAGAAAGTATTAATATAAGTTACAAAATAATTAAATAATAATTAGTGAATACTAACCTAACCTTACTGCCTCGTCTACAAGACCTGAACAAAGATTCAACGATGAATTCTATATACAATAAACAATATCATTCACTTTCACCCGTGTATTCCCATAAATATTTTTCTATATTAGCCACTATAACAGATTATACCGAGTATCTCGAGAAACAAAGCACATCCTTATTATTCGGTTCGCTGTTCAGCAACAAGACAATCGATGACCGGTGTAGTCTGGGTTTCGGACAAGAAAAGAAAAACAAACAGAATCCGTAAATGTGTCCGCGACGCTCCCACGGAATATTATTTACAATATTATTGGGGTGCATTATTTCGCCGCGCATGGGACCCATTAAATTTCCCTTTGGTCACGTATTTCATCCGGGATTGAATGACTGCGCTGGGTTGCATCCCCTCATTATCATCGACGGAGTTAAACCCTCTTCCCCCTGTCGCATTGTCCTAACGTTTGTGCCGATATTTCAATTTCAGAGTCCTGGAACGCTGCACAAAGATGTCAGTGGTGCTGGTACCAAGGTCAGCGGGAAGACGGTCGGCAGTGCTGCTACTGCGGCCCTCACCGCGCTATCTGCCATTAATAACACATCCAACACCAGTCGGAATAAGAACAACATCCCCATATCCCAAGAGGTAAGTCGACAGATTGTTACGCAAAAACATACGAACGCCTTTTGCGTTCGACAAATTACGCTGGCCCATGGACGGACGACAATTAATCCTTGCGCGGCCAAGCAAATTATATCGCTCTTCGTATCGCCAATTAGTTTATAGTTTTTATCATAATATTTATAGTTTATATGACTCGATAACATGTCCAGTAACGATAGCGAGTTTATTCGTAGAACGACAAGTCACCTGGAGCAATCTAATGTGCTAAGTTTTTTGAGGGTATTATTTAGAAGAACATGACTAAATTTCTTTTGTATATACAGGGTGTTTGCGCTATTACTAGCCAGCGTTTTTCTTACAAATAATAAATATTAGAACAAAATGAAAGAGGAAAAAGTAATACTGGTTTTTGCAAGCAACGTAATGGCGTATGTAATTTTTTTGTATTTGCACTATTTTCATGAAAATGTCGGTGACGTCTGATTTTTGTAAATGTAATGCTATATATTTTTTCATACCATATGAAAGTATGTATCAAGTCAAATTCATTCGTATACGACACAATGACCTTCAATATCGTACAAGGTCAGAAATGGAAGAAACATTTTGAACATTTCGTACTAATGTTTACAATTATACTTTATTGACGAGGCTATAGTAAATGTTCAATATAACTTCCTTATGCATGACTACATATTTCGGCACTATTAATTACATTCTTGTTAGCTTCTTCTAACGTTGTCCAAAATATTAATGCACATGATTGCGTTAGTTTCCTTTGCAAGTCGTTTACAATTCTGGGCGTTGTGTATTGTGACTGATATCTTTACGAAATATTCAAAATTTTCCTGCCATTTCTGATCTTGTATGACCTTGAAGGTCTGATTTAAATCATTTCTAAGAAAGTACTGCAAACACAAGAAAATTACATACGCCATTATGTTACTTACCGAAAACAGTATTACTTTTTCCTCTATCATTTTTTTCTAATATTTATTACTTGCAAGAAAAACGCTGGCTAGTGATAGCGTGAACACCCTGTATAGTCCAGTCATGGAAAAGCCTATTGATAGGTTTACGAGGTGTGTATGTATATTATTAAATGTACGAAGAATATAGCCGAATAAAACACGTATTAACTCTGTATCTTGATCGGTAGAGTAGTGATGGGGTTAACACTAACTATACCGAGCACGAAATCTGACTGGTACACGTTGTTTTATAAAAATTACACGATTTTATTTAGATTTCTCATCATTTTTATTACAACACTTGCTTGAATGAAGAAATGTATTCAATAATTTCTAATGGAAGCATCTTTGTAATTTCAGTGATTATAAAATAAAAATTGTGACATCGGTTATTTGACCGGTCGTCGTACGGTTAGTATTAGATAGAAAAATTGAATTAAATAGACAAATTTCGTCTTGTGTTTTCTATTTAACGGCGTTTAAAGATCTAAACAAATCTTACACTTGTCCAGTACCCAGGTACATGCTCTGCAATTTGTTTCTAATTTTTAAGTTGATCATCCCAGTTGCAAAAAATGAAAAACATGGAAAAATCGATACAACTGATTTTGTATTAACGTTCAAGCGAGAAATCATCTATATCTTTACAGTAACACCATATTATGATAAATAGTGCTCTTAAAAGTTTCAAAACTGGATAAGGTGCGTTCCTGCTGTTTTCGCGAATATAAAAGTTCAAATTTTTCCGTATTTTAAAAATACAAATCGTCTAATGGAAATCCACTTTGTGACTTTCTTACAAGAGAATGGGAAAATTGATACCAGAAATATAGAAAAACACGGTGTTTTCAGAATGAGATTTTCGGAAATTTGTGATTTTCTCAAGAAAAATTCTTCGCGCTTGGTTTCGTTGTCATGCGCGAAATCGAACGACTTGCCTTGACTGCCACCGTCTGCCGTTCAATCTGGAACGAATTAAGAGGCCCGACAACTTTCGAACGATCCCGCATTATTAATAGCGTCAATTTCGACAGTGACTTCATAACGCGTCTGTCTTCTCAACGACAAGTATTGTAATTAAGAAAATTCAAAATTGCATTCTTTCTTCACGAAGCTCTTATTTGGGTAAAAATCAGATATATTTGGTCTGATATCGGTTTTATAAAAATATCGCAACCAAGCCATAACAGCGACTTAAAAACAAACTCATACGGAAACCTAACGACACCAAAACTGTGTGAGAGCTAGTACCGTCGGTGGAGGGTTAATAGAACGGTCGAGGGTAACCGGAGGTCCACTTTCATGGTAGTCTTCGATATCGCTTCGATTATTACTTGCCTATTCTCCGGCAAAGGTTTTCCGGTTATACGGTTCGGATTGAATAGCGTATGGGTTCCCTGATGTTCCGTTCGATTCCGGTTCCCGCGTCTCGGGAAGAATCACGATTCATGATTCAGCTTCTCTGATCGCGTCGCGTTCCATCCGGCTCGATCGACTAATCCCCGGCCATCGGCAACGATTATTTCTTTCACTTATCGTGACCTCGCACGGTTTGCTACGGTTTCCATCATCTCCGTGGGCTGGGCGCGAATTGCGCAGCGTCACCGCCGTTTGTCTCCTTAATGTTGTTCTCCTTATTTCCCTTCCTCCATTTTTCTTCTCGCCTCCCCGGGCCCCATGTTATTATGCGGCAAAGATGATCGAATTTCGTTGCATCGAGCGACGTTGCGCAACGCGGCGTGCCCGCTCGCCTTCTTTTGCACGGTAATTGTCTGTCGCGTCGCGTTCACCGTGCCACCGGCCACATTCTGTCGATAAAATGGAGGACAATGTTCGAAGCAATCGCGTGAACACGCCAGAACGAGTGTGTCAACATCTTTCATTCGTTTTTACCGAGGTCGACCTCGAACCGCCTCCTTTGCTGCGAAGACTTAAACTTCGTTCAACCCCTACAAACTTCTCAGGAGAAGATTCAATTATTTTCTGTTTGCAGATGTACTCGAAAATGTTCGATTTCTCCCCAATTTCGTTGGGATTCGTTTAAAATATCAGGTTACGAACGAAACAGTCTATTAGTCCTTAGCATTCGAACTCTGAGGCGGCACTAAAAATTGCTATACCATTATTCAAAATATTGTTTACATTATTAAATATGATCATATTTAACAATAATCATACCACGACCGGTCAAATCATTGGTTTCACATTTTTCATTTCATAATTATTTGTAAGCAATTTTCGTGACGCTCCTACACTTACCCTCTTTACGAGACCCCGCGACGTTTGGGACGGTTGTATATTTTCTCGCGAAGAGGCTAAGCGTGACGAAATGCAGAAACGCACTTTGGCCACGTCCACTTGGGACCCTCTCCCATTTTCCGGCAAGACGTTTTCCACGTTGAGAAAACCGAGAGCAGACAGTCTGTAACTGCATCTCGAGACAGAACGATCAATAGAATATACTGAATTATATAGTTTTTCGAGTTTTATCGTTTGCACCTCTTTCCCGGTTCGATCACCGATCCATCAGTCCATCCTTACATATTGAAGTTAGAAAGATTCGTTCGACAAATCTAAATGAATTCAGTCTAGTAATTTTTATAAAACAACGTATACCAGTCACATTTTGTGCTCGGCACGGTTAGTGTTAATAAATTACTAAACATTTACGTATTTGTGAGGTGTTGTATCAATGTCATTTGCATAGAATGAATAAATCATACACCTAGAATGGAAATATTCTCGGTCGCAAGAAATGTTTGATTTTTTGAGTTAAAATAGATCTGAATGTAAAGTATTGTAAAGGGTTAAATTGATCCTTGGATGGCATCTATTATCAATTTAGTTTACACTTCGAACCAGCTACTATAAAACTAGAATTTAGATGGACGTTTGTAATTCTCGGTCGAAATGGATCTGAGTCACCCATCCGAGAGAATCGAAACGCAAACACAACCGGAGGGATTTTCTCTGCAACTATTACCACTTTATTGCCCGAATTTGCCTCGCCATGTCTTTAAGATGTCCTTGCTCGAAGGCCTTAAATATGGCTGGCAATTGCAACTTCGAAACGCAGCCAATCCTCGTAAATCCATTCGAAGACAAATGGAACCTCGTCACTGGTGAATAACAATTCGTCAAGGAATGACGAATTGATTCGTCATCTGTCAACAGCACATTAAAACATTGCCATTCAGGCATCGAAGCGCAGCGTCGGAGCACAACGCGATGGTGTATCATTCGTTGAGCTTCGTATTATCCGGGGAAGCACGTAGTGATCGGTGTGTACGTTGAGCGCAGAAAAATTACGCTTTCTCGATAACGCGCGATACCCTTCGCCATCTTTTCGCCCAGTTTTTCCCAGAACCAGTGTGATTCGCGCGCACATGATTTTGCTGCCATTGAGGCCCGAGTTCGCGTGACACAATGATAACACCGCACGCAGTTCTCGCGGCAGGATTCAGCAGAATCAACGGATTATCAGAGACGAAGAAGGAGGGGCGGGGAGGCTAATCGGAAAATAGTCTCCTTGAAACGTCGCGTCGTGCCGATCCTCCACGCGATTCTCTTTTGTCCATTCGCGGCCGTGCAGCCGTATCCCATCCTACACTTATGTAAACGAGCAACGATACCTCCGTTCCTCGAGTCGACCCGTAACAACTAACGTATAAATAGAAGTCTCGGGATTGTTCAATTTTCAAAGTCCCCCCTGCTACCGTTACCATTTATTGGCCGTGTAAATTAACCCCCTCGCTCGCCGACGATTGTTTTAGTTTTTGCGAAACATTCTTTCGCCAATTTTATTCTGACAATTTTTTCTGGCGGGAGTGCTATTCTCAAGTGAAAAATATGTAGAATAATAGAATGCAACTCGGTTTGCATCTTATTTATTCTTAAGTCTTTCGTGCTTCTCTAAGAAATTTCGAATTTGCATAAGTACAATTTAGAGTAAGAAATGTAAGAAAATATTTGCACAAGGAAATACTAATGATCAAATTACGGATTTTACAAGAATGCAAGAATTATGGAAGATCAAAGGAACAACATTGAGAGATAACTTAAAGCAGATTTTCTATTTCACGATAAAGATTCGCTATATCGAAATTTGAAGAGAAATCCGTAGGTAGCATTTAGAGTCGAGTGAATTTGAAAGCGTCGAATTAATGTACGCCACGATTTTATGTTCGTATTTACACGCTTTCAGCGAGCCAGAGAATTGAGAGTAATCCGATATTATTGAGAGGTTGCGGATTTCACAGATTGCCGATTGAATGCGAATCTTTGTCCGCCTGTGTTCGAATTCAGTGTCTCCGCGTCTCTTTCACGGTCCGCGCAGGTGCTGGATCAGATGAACGCGGATCAATACGCCCGCTTTCCAAACTTTCCAACCTGAATGGATCTAGAAATCATTCAGCTCTTTACTTATGTTACATTAACTTTCGATCTTAGCACGTTGGTAATGGCCGATGCGATGTCGTCTCGCTACCAACAAAATGGAGACTATTGTAGAATTAAAAGTGTCGAAGGTGAAGTTTATTAAATGAAAAACCAATCTAATTGCCGCATGTGCACGTTGCTGCACTAATAGCGGTATAAGTTTTCGAGACACAACATTTGTACCCATTCATCTTTTGCACTTAACAAATTATGTAAATCAAGATCAATTATAGTGGTCGTTTTAGAATGACATTAGGAGGTTCTGTAAAATGAACGCTTTTTTTATTAGAAAATTTTAAACGAATTTTTCACAGACACAACACATTTCTTTCTGAAACTGATTTTATAGACAAAAATTCAAAATATACTATAGAAGTTTTCAAATTAAGCATTCATACTTCGAAATATCACAAAATTGATGTTTCAATTGAAAGAAGCATTTTGACGATGAGCCTACTCCTCAAGATTAACATAAAGAAAAAATTGGTTCGTTACGCAGGCAGCATTTAAGATAACACGAGTACTCTGCTTTCATGATATTCGGCAAAAATTTCAAAATTTAAATTCGAAACGAAAAATATTACTCCAACACAAGCGGTCGGTTCTGCGTGGTATGACCCAAAACGAATCCTACAGCAAATTTCGCAAGCAACGGTATATTACAGTTTCCGAATTTCGTTCCGAGAATCCGTCCAGCGGTTAACACGTTGAAGGTCACACCGGTTCGTAGCAAGGATTCGAACCGTCGCGCGTCACTCAAGCGGGTTACTCAAGACTGACTCTTCCGCGGAAACGCGACGGACTATGGTCCTCGTGAGGAACAAAAGCTCGTCGGATTTTATGACGATCATTAACAGCCAATCGCCAAAACAAATGATATCGTACGAAGGTCATCAACGGCCGGTCGTCAACAGTCGATCTTATCTAATACCTACAAAATACAAAAAATAAACAGAGGAAGTGAATATTTTAATAACTTGGGTATGTAATTGAGGAGAAGTGTCGTCTTTTAACTATCGAATACAACAGGGATGGGCATTTTTGTCTCAATTGGCTCAAAACCGGTCCCCACCATAGCGCTCACTGTCCCCCACCTGCATCCGCCGTTACCATGGAGGAAGAACGCGCTGCGTCTGTTGCAAGGAGCACCGTGTGCGCCACGGCCGCTCGCATTCAAATGCACGTGAAAGACGAAAAGTAAATAGAGTCTATTTTATTATCTCGCGACCCGCTCATTCGGAAAGGTGTGAAACAAAACGAAACATTATATTTTGATGCTTCGCTCTCTCGCCAACCGTTACTCGTTCACGCGCGTACGCGGTTAGGTACGAAGGTACGTATGGAGGGGGCAACGAAGGCGCGAGGCATACGCAATTGCGACGAATGCGCGCGCTGCATGAAAGAGAGGTTGGTGGGAGCAGGAGGCGTTTGAGGGGCCCCTACCGTGCCTATCACGGGAGTACGACTAAATCTCTGCTCGCTCACTGTTGTTCCAATGTGGAACACGAAAGGTTCCAAATCGAAATTAACTAAATTGTTTTATAGCCACTGAAAAATTTGGTCACAACCACGTACTGCAACCCGTCTTCGGCCGCGGAAAATTGCGCCGTCTTTACAGACTAGCCTACATAAGACGCGACATGTTTCATAACTGAAAAAAGGCCTTACGCGCGTACGCACATATTCAAACAATCAAAATGCAAGACTTTATTTCTGTTCCATGGTTTGCTTTCTATTGCTTACACTCTTACAGTAACCAGAGGCGGAATGGGATTAAAATTATTACCAGCAAATGACCAGTTTTGCAATGAATAAATTCAGTGAAAGAAATAAATTCTTCAGCGGCCAAATAATCTCTACAGACCAACCGCGAATTTTCCTGTACTCCCGATAGCCATTCCGTCCTCGACAGGAACCCACATATAACCGGGTTATTCGGGTCATATGTAGATGCTTGTGCTAACCTGGTTAGACGGGTGAACCTACGATTTAAGTACCGAACCCGGTATGGGTTAGGGTTTGAATTAGGGCTGTTACTTTTCTGAAGCTTCGAAGTTTCAAAGTCTTGGAAGTGCACGAAATTTCAGTCTTCGAAACGTATGAAATTTGAACTTATGAGTTTCATAGCATGTTACGATTTTTGATAAATAAAAATAATATCACGCTAAGCGCTATGTCACTCACCGGAGACTGAGCCTGATTTCTCCGTTTGGACTGTTCGTAATTAAATTAAATTTAAAAAACCGCATTCTATTAATAAATTTCAGGATCATATCACGAATGTACTTGAAAAATAATACTTCGGAAACAAAATTTCAATGAGTTTTATTAAATCCTATGAAGGCTCCCGTGGCGGTCTTACATTGTAACACATTTTAGAAAGAGTGTCTTCATTCGCGCAGATTGAACTTTTTTCACCTCTTATCCGTTAACTGGTAACGAATCGAAGCTGCGAAGCTTCGAAATCATCGACCTTCGAAGGAAAGTAACAGCACTAGTTTGAATCCCTAGTTCGTGGGGACCGGTCGCAGACTTGTCGTTTACGCTCCACCGCTGCCTCCGGCTTTTGTTTGTGGGCTCTCCCCACTTGATGGCAGAGTCCTCAATGTGAAATTTTTTCTAGGATTTTTTTGGTCGGGTCGCGCAGATTTTCTTATTTCGCGGTAATTACACGAGTGTTCGTAACGGAACCGGAGAAGAAAAGAAACCGAGTCGCCCACGCAGATCCTGTGACATGGATCCACTTAGCGTTTTTTCGTGAATCCTGTAAAAAAGGGGGAAACGTGATCGATTGCAGAACGGCGAACGATTAGCTCGAATAGAATGAATCACAGTGGAATTTCTGTTTGCGTTTCGAAATTATGGAGGTAAAAACGTAATCTCTGTGACGGCTTCGTATTATGTAATACAGTAAAATCGTTTATTCAGAGTGTCAGCGAACGCGATTGTTTCGGAATCCACGGTGACGCGTGCGTAACCGTTTCAACCGGGATCCATTTAATCGATTTTATCGCAGCAATTACGTTTTACGACGCATGCCTCGCCGGACAAATTATGTCGGGCGCGTCGCGCTTGTTCGGATATCGCGAGAACGATAAGAAATGTAAACATCGCGAATTTCGGTGGTGTCCGGTTCAATTAACGAGGCTGCGCTGCTTGGCCGGACAAATCATTTGATCCAATTCATTATAATTTTAGCATATTACCTATTTTAGTATTGCATTTAACCCTTACGTGAACACACTGGGTCATTTATGTCTAGGCGAAATTTTCACTTTCAAATACTGTCAAAGAGAAAGAAAGAGTTACCTTCATTTTTTCGAATTTAATACGAAAAATGTTAGTATTACAATAGAAACTTGGGCTGTTCTAAAAGTGCTCCATTTTACACGTGTATAACTTCTGAACCAGTGAACTCCTGACAATAAGACTTTCATTTTCGGTGTTTTCTCGTCGAAATCTATAGAACTGTATAAAAAAAGGTTTAAAAAAATTGGTCCTCCAAAAAAAGGTTTAACCGAAACTTGGATAAGTATCCTAGAATTTTTCAAATTTTTTGAAATGTGAATATAGATATCCCTGGACATAAACGAGCCCGTGTGCCTACGGAAGCTGTGACAAATAAGTGGGCCCATGGAGGGTTAGTGTCCATTTAAAATTTAATAAATAGAATTTATTGTCTTGTACAGTTTAGCAGACGGTAATGTTTCCTTTTTTTTAATTATTGGTTTAACAGACTTTGTATAAACCTCCTATCGATTAATTAGGTTCAAGTCTGATAATGGTTTGAAGAGAATGAATATCGGTATTATAACGCAAAAATAATAGTATCAGCCTGTTCTGTATTAAACTGATTCAATATTAACTGATCTTATCTGAATCGTTACTATTAACAATTCGTATCATTGACTTACGATTCTCGAAATCCCCTGTGCTTTTACTCCGTGATGTAAGAAGAATTTCTAGTTAAATATACTTATTAGCATTAAAGAATTTTCAGCCATCTGCGGTGAAAGTGGACGGTTTGTTTGTAAATCTTATTTTAAATACTTCTTTACTTTCTAAAACACGACTCGATCAATTACTTACCTTGCGTTTTTCCCTTCGAGCATATGCATAAACACAGCCATTTTGTTTCGCAAAAAAGCTTCGATAGAAACTTCAACTAGCTCTTACATTGAAACTTGAATCTCTGGTATCGGAAAGACGCGAATAAATTGTGTGTAATTCTATCTACAGATTCTTATAATAATTGTAATCAATTTCTAACAACATCGAGAGATGAAATAAAATCTGCGGTGAGCATCATTAAAGCTCTTGCATTATTTATGATAATAACAATACTAGTGAAGTATCTTTATCGTGCATTTTGGAGTAAAAATTTACGAAATAATGGAAAATATTATGCAGTTTTAATTAATGCATTCGCGAGACGCAATACAATGCTGTTAATCAATCCAAATGCGTATTTATTGTAAACAAGTGAAATCTGTGTCGAGGTAATGAGCAAACATTCAAATAGAGCCTTAAGGAGGATTTCTCATGTAACAAATACAAAAACTATATTATCGCAGTAAAACTTTTTTGCATACAATTAGGCAACTTCAAACTATACGAACAAATTTTTTTGTTTCCAATACTTATTAATTTTGTGACAATTTTTACAATCCTGTTACCTTTGTCAAGAAAGTAGCTAATATTTACGTACAGTGCAGCAAGTGTTACAGTTATCTGAAATCAGAAATAAAGAATTATCTTAAAGTTAGATTAGTTACGCTGGTACTGAACCAACATTTTAAAAAAATGTAGAGAATCGTAAAAGTTATGGGTTTCTGAAAGAAATATTCTCATGTTGATAGAAAAATTAATTTTATATCATCAGAAAAAATATTATAAATAAGAAATTAAGTTGAAATTGTGGTTCAGTACCTCGAGAAATTTGTAACGAATTGAATGAGCTATGTCTGAAATTGATCAGTTGATTAGTTTTTAAGTTATTTTACAGTTTAAAAACATGATTCCAACAAACATGCTTCCATACAATAATTAATAAGTATTGAACTAGAAAAAAAAACACTTGTACTTTAAGACTACCTGTTAACATCCCAAAAAGGCCTAGTCCCATATATCCAATAGTTATTCTAAATAACATTCTTAAAAATCACTTGTCATCGCTGCGGCTACACGAGAAGGCCCCTTTAAAAGCGCAGTAACAAGATCAAACATCCACCGACGTATTCCGTGGAAACGGCGGTATCTGTAAACGTCGCCACTTTGTGGTATCGCTTGCATACAGTCCTTTCACCTTATCAACATTGTTACAGCACCGATAACGCGGCGACACGGTGAAAATTTTCCTGTACTCTCACAGGCGCATGAAATACGCGCGGACTCGGGTCATGTTAATAGACTTGTCGTTTTACGCAGTACGTCACGAGCGTCGTGCAAGCACAGGAAGGCTTCGCATAAACCATAAGCGAGCTGCCAGTGTAACTCGATCGGCTGGCATTGTATCTCGGATTTCGCGATAGCATAAATATGCTACCTGCGCGCCGGCTCAATGTTAACGATCCTAGGGAAAAGTAACATAACGCCGGGGCAGTTCTGCGCACGTTTCTATCTCCTCGTCGGTACAAACCAGCCTTCTTCAGAATCACTATTATGTCACTTTTATGTCTTCCTGCTACATTCGAATATAGCTCTATACTTCCTCAATGCACTTATATTCTTTTAATTATCACATGTAAAAATTAATTTGTTACACTTGCAGTTCTCAAAATCATTCGTCGTAACTAGTGACGTTTTCATACAATTGCAGATTCAAGCAGATAATGAGTCTCTGCTTAATAAAGAATTCTATAATTACGGGCGCGCAGTGACTCAGTGGATAGAGCGCGCGACTACAAACACTGTGGTCGTGAGTTCGAATCCCACCACCGTCACCTCTGGAAATTCTTCTATATGATATTATACTGCGTAGCCCAAGGTGGTTCGGAGCCCACCTTTATAAGCTGTAGGTCCTTCACGCACAGATCCATACACACACAGACACACACATATCGTACACTCACCGATTACAGTACCAAATCTCATTGTTCCACCCCCGTCGCTAATAACCTTGGCAGTTGATGCGACGTTAAAAACAATAAAATAAATAATTCTATAATTGTTCCAATGCTATAAACAGGTTATTAATATATTAGAGAAGCTATGTCCTTTAACCTTGTCAAATCCTACAAAATCTATTGGAATTCGATTCACATACAGTCACTCCCATTAATATTCGGACACTCTTAAAAAGACGATAACTTCTTTAAGATTGGACCATACGACTTGGACTTTTTTGAGAAGTTAGAATATTTAGTTTACTACATGACGTGAAAAAGAAATTTTAAAACAATTGCAATTGATCGGTATTGTAGAGAAAATACTAAAAGTTGTGTTTTACAATTTTTTTATGTGGCTTATATTGAAAATTTAAAACATCCATTTTGTAGATCTGTATCAATTGTATACATTTTCAAATTTTCATCCAATTTGGATTACGTGGAAAACAACGACAGGCATCGAATGACGTTACAATCCTTAGATTTATTACAGTTTAAGGCCGAAAATTGTGAAAAGCTGCAATTTCTACCATCTTCAAACAGTTGTAGCTCATTGCAACGTTTGCCGATTTTGGTGAAATATTCAGAGTGTATACAGTTAACACAGATCTACAAAACGTATTTGTTGAATTTTCAATATGGACCCACATAAAACAGTTATAAATAACAACTTTTAGTATTTTATTTGTAATTCCGACCAATTACAATTTTTTCAAATTTTCTTTTTTTCAACGTGTAGTAAACTAATTGTTCTAACTTCTAAAAAAAAAATCCAAGTCACATGATCCAATATTAAAAACGTAATCGCCTTTTCGAGTGTACGAATATTAATGGGAGTGACTGTAACTACATCACGATAAAAATCAATTTTTCAGAAACGAACGAGGAATCGTGTTGTTTGCGTACGCATCGTGTTGAAAAGCGATTCTTTAGCAAATGGACAAGAACTATGTTCGTGAAACGAGGTAACCGTATTATCAAAGAAATCGAAAGTGAACTTGATCGATCAATTTCCCGCGACCTTCATTGACGCGGTGTTAGGTCGCGGTGTTCTCTGTATAAGCTGCTCGGTCGATTACGAAAATCGTTGCCCAATAAACCGAATACCGTTGTCATTTGCCATCGTTGGCTTCTCCTAAAGTAGCGCAGAGGTTTGGAAGCGTTGAATAATTGTCGAGGAGTTAAGTGGCCCGCGGGTTACACGGTTTTATTTACAAGAGGCGCGAGAGACGCGCACTGCGCGGCATACTTCTGCCGAGGAAAACAAAAGGCTTCGTTGCGATCGTAACCTAAAACTCCGCGCGGTTATTATTCGCCGGCCGAGCTCTGTAATAAATGTAATCACAGCTTGTAATTCGCCGAAGGCATACACGGTATCGTGAACCGTCTGGGCGACTGACGCAATTAATCCTCGCCGTTCGCAGCGCTCGGGCATTAGTCATGGATCAGAGCTGGGTAAAACACGATTTCAAATACCAAATAGTAAATAATCTATTTTATTTGAAATTGTGGGGATATCTGTGGTGAGAATGAGAGAGAAACATTTATGAATGAAACAAAAGTGTATGAAGTGAATTTGGTTGTATGTTAAAATGAAATGAATGGACACGAAGAAGCGATTTTTGTTATTTTTAAAAAGGATGGCTGTGATGTAGAATGGTTCTCATTAATATGTTGTGTTAAATATATAGTTATTTGTTGAGATATATGATAATTCCATTCACTGCCTGAACAGAAATCGTGCTGCACATTTGGAAAGAAAACATTTTATTTGTTAGTGAAAATTTTTAATCTCATATTTGAAAGAGTATTCTATTTGAAGGAGTCTCAAAATAGTCAGAATTTTATTTTAAATAATCTATTTATTTTAATGTATTTATTCTCTTATCCCCATCGACGAAGTATTATTTCTGAAAATATTAATGTACAGGGTGTATAAAAAATTAGTGTAAATCTGGTCGTAGTGTGATTCTATACCTCAAGATCGGTGGAGAGTTGTAAACAAAAGTTCGTGCAAAAAAGTCCTTAACAATAATTTTAACGATCAAACATTTTTTACATTACTTCGTATAGCACTCGTAGTAGGGAACAAAAATCTCGAAGACACCATAAATCGCAAATGAACCGTTCCCTTGAAAACGAAGTTTAAAATTTCGTAAACTATTTTATTCCTCATGTCTATTGTATTAGGTACAACTGTGGATGTGGGTAATTCTGCATGAAAAAATAAGTCAAAAATACGGAAGCCATTATAGTTTATTGCCTTTTAATATTACCGGTTTTTTCAATCTATCCTGATCGTCAAGAAATGTTTTAAATACTATTTAACGCTACGTTCAAATTTTTACGTTTTAAGTTATCACTTTAGATTATACTTTGTTTTATGTATTAGATTATCAAAATATAAATATTTCATGTGCGCAAATTTAAGTGTTTATTTAAAATTATGTGCTATTTGAATTACAGAACAACGATTATTGAAAATGGTGTTTCAAATATTTTTTACCTAAAATTTTACCCAGCGCTGTAATGGACAGGTGCGGATTTCATGCAGTCAGAGCATGCTGAACTTGATACACCGTTTACCGGGAAGCCCCCGATATTTTCAATCGGAAATTAAATGTCACGAACGGAAAACGAACTTTTTTTCTTGCATTTCGTTTATTCGTTAAACCTACGCATTAGGAGAATATTCTCAAATTAGTTGTTGCTTCGAAATAATAATTTTCACGGTGCTTAGGATAGTTAGAATGTTCTACTCTGGAGAAAATCTTTGAGGATCTTCCGCTTAATTACCATTTTTGTTGAATAGTCCAAGAGAGCAGAAACAACGTTACCCTAAAATTAAATGGTTCTCGCTAGATCGTATCTGTAACATCTGTAAAAATTCTTTCGCAATTCTTGTCTTTCTTTTCGCGGGGAATGGAGATCGGGCACACGAAGTAGTGCGTTAAAAAAATATAGGGCTTTGCTCGTAATACTTCGCAGCTGCGAATATGAAAGTATAATAGCAACATAGAAAGTTCAAGCTGGCGCGTAGCACCGTTTAATCTCGCTACAAATTTTCTCCCTTTGGTCTCGTGCTCTGCAAGATACCGTACGTGGATCTAACTTTTTCATTTTTAACACTACATTCATCTTGGATACTAATTACAGTGTTTAAGCGATAATGAACCCCGGAAAGGTTCATTATAGATATAAAAATGATACAAATACTATATAAAAACTGGAAAAAATATACAATATTTTATCGATAGATGTCCCAAGTATCTGGCCGATAATTGTCCCAGAACTATCCCCAATACTGCGGGGTATACTCGAGAGGTCTCGGTTGTCGAGAAGTGTAACATAATACGGGCTGAGTATATCGGTGAGACCACTACTAATCCATCGACAAAACTTCTTTATTTTTTATTATTTTTTATGGATCTTTCACCAACATTCGTGGCATTTTTCTAATGAAAATGATACCAAATATGATATAATTCTGATAATATTTACTTGTGTAATCAACGATGAAAGTTTCGAACACAAAGAGACGAAAGCCTTTGAACTGTGTCGGCGGCCGCGACTATTCGCGTCTCTTTCTTTTCTAAAAGAATAATACCATCGCAATCATATCTTATTACGTATCATTTTAATAAGAGTAATGCCACGAATGTGTTGGCAAAAGTTTTATGAAAAAATAATGAAAAACAAAAAAATTTTGGCATTGCGTTATTACATATTGGCTCACCGATATGCCTGACCCGTATCATGTTACAATTTGTGGGCAGTGTCGAGCGGTCGAGGGCCCCTCGAAGCAGTAGGGGGGGATAGATACGCTGCGCCTAAACTACACACCGTTGTAGCACTGATCGCGACAGTACTGCAATATATTGATACTTTTAAACCCTTGTTTCCTTTCTATAGTTTTGTATTTGATCTATTCGTGTTTGTCATAGATGCACAAAATCCGCTGTCAAGTGAGAACAGAGTAGCAATGAAAACTGATATCAGTGAATGCAAAATATCGATGAAAATATATATTGGGGAAAAAGTGTCAACGTGAACATCGTCGAGGAAGTCGCTGTCGGTCAAGTAGAACGGGACCCAAATCTTGATCGGAATTTGCTCCGGTAACGCGAACGAAGTCGCGAGCGACTTGAGGCCGCCAGCGTGTGCACGACCTTATTATCGAGTCGACAAATGAATATCTCCATTAGCATAGGCATAAGCACACCCGAGAGACCCACATAAGCACAGGCGCATAAAGTTAAAGTGCGTATGGAGATAACGGTACGTACAACGGCGTTGCGTGTGCAACGCACGCGTCTGTGTAGACGGCATCGGCATCGGCGTCGACGAAAGCGTAGGTGAAGAGAAAACGTCTGTGCGAGCGGTGAACAGTGTTTCTACGGTTGCCCCCTCGTGACCAGACCAGGCAAAGTAAGACGAGACGAAGAGAGGAGGCAGAAGGCCAGAAGGATTCGACGAACACGGCAAATCGCTAATCACCACAACGGTCCGCGCTCGCGCGACCGTGATTTTCTGACACCGCCTGGAGGCTTGTCCGTCCATCGCGACGCGACAAGACGCGCGGACCTACGCTCGGAACCGCTTACCGTTCCGCCTCTAATTGACTTACTTTGCCGCGCCTCGTTACTCGTCTCGAGATTTTTCTCATCCACCACGGGCCAGGCACGGCGCACACTGGTCGATTTTTAGAATAAGTAAGGCAAAAGTCAGTATGGCTTGGAAATTTAATTTATTTCTGAATAAAGGCCTAGTTATATGTACCGTACCGTGCTTTTTTATTTAAGTAGGATTGGGTCTAGAGCTTGCGACGGCCGTGGCCCGTGTCTAGACCCAATCCAATGAAAAAAGGCACGGCGAGTTTGGCCATTCGTTTCAACACACGCGTAGACGTGTATTTCGATACACGGATACGTGTGTATCGAAATTAGAGTTTCTGATTTCGAACGTTTATTGAAAATGCGTATTTTGATCCGCGTTCCGTGTGCACGGGTATTGAAATATCGAAATAATATCTGTACAGGGTGTTTCAAAGTTATATGTCGTGACTACTCTAGCGCGATTCTCCATCTCTGGATCAGTGGAGATTAGATAGAAAAAACTTGCTGCAAAATTGATTTTGACTTTGAATTTCAATATTGTCAGAATTGCATAATATTTCGTCACATTTTCATCAGAAAAGTGCCTCAAATATGTTTGTGAAAATCCTATAAAAAAATAATTAAAAATAAGGAAGTTTTGTCATTGGATTAGTAGTGGTCTCACACTGATATACCGGACCCGTATTATGTTACACTTCTCGGCGACCGAGGCCTCTCTAGCTTCGCTGTCCTTTTCTACGTCCGACAAAAGTCAAAGAATACTATCCCTGGCCCCTAATTGTCCCTGGCCGCACTCGTGGTTTGGACATTTATCGATAAAATACTGTAGTTTTACGAAACCTTTTCGACAGTCGTGTGCCTCGGAAAAAGATTTCTTGCGTAGTTGGGAATTGAGACAAAAGTATACTCTAGCAGAGAAAAATGGAAGCGATAGAAGAGAGCGTTATGTAGACGGGATAAAGGTGGATAAGATAAATGAGTGGGTATTAATAATCGGGGAAGTGCAGGAAAATAACAGGGAGGATGAGGAATAAAGAGCGAAAAACTAAGTATGTAGTAGGTTAGGATTAAGATCGAGGTATAAGCTAAGAGAAAAATCTACACATGTACAATGGATCATAGAAACGTGCGCGAGTGAGTGGGCACTGTAAATGGGATCGTAACAGAGCGGTGGTGATACGGTAAGAAAAACTGTGATCCGGTACAGGAATAGTACAAAATATAGTAACAAGAAAGATGTATATATACAGTGGCTCACAAAAGTATTTGCACGCCATTTAAATCACAATAATTTGTTTAAAATTGCATCAAACGATTTCATTCTTTTTAGCAGTTAGAAGCATTGATTTACTAAATGACTTGCAAAAAAAAATTAGTAGTGGATTAGTAGTGGTATCACACCGATATACGGAACCCGTATCATGTTACACGTCTCGGCGACCGGCACCCCTCTAACTTCGCTGTCCGTTTCTACGTTCGGGCAAAAGTCAAGGAATAGTATCCCTGGCCCGTAATTGTCCCTGCCGGCCACGTGGTTTGGACATTTATCGATAAAATACTGTATCTATTGTATAATATACAACACTTCTTGACACTTGGCATGCGGGTATACTTCGCCGATTGAAGACCGAGTAACTCGACAATTGATACTTGTGGGAATAAAAAATGCGAAACGTTGCCTAGCAACGCAAACAACACACATACAATGTCACACGATGTAATTATACAATACCTGCTATCCACCACAAATCTACTAAATACGTATTTTTACGTGACCCGCGCTCCAGTGACAGACTGCGAAAAACGTAAAAGTACGTTGCCCGCATGCCAAGTGTTAATAGCTTCGGTAGTGTAAGCATTGATGGCGTGCAATGTAGCTTCTATCGCAGTGATCAGAACACAAAAAGTGAAAAATTTTCTTTAAGGTAGATACTTTATGCTGGAATTAAACCTATTTGAAAGAAAAATATAAAAAGTTGGAAAAGTTCCAGGGTTCGCAAAAAAAGTTTACTTTTTTGGCCGATTAGTAATATTTATATTGTTCCGAAAAATATTATAAATAAAAAATCAAGAATAAATTTTAGACCTAGTCCCTGAAGAAATATGTGAAGAAGTGAATGAATTTCATCTAAAGTTGTTTACTTTACTAGCTTTTAGTTATCGCGCGTGCCAGTTTAATGCTTTCATCGCCATGTCACCCATATCTGGGTGACGGAATTATTTATACAGAATTGAAAATTAATTTTTACGTTGGTAGATTGAGTGTAGAAAATTTCCTTACGTAATGAGGTATAGAAGAGGTTTGAAACAGTAATTAATATCACAAAACTAAACTACTTAGTTTTTGTTTTGTTAAATATATTGCTTTGATTTTGTGTAATTTTTATGATTGTTGAGTGAGCAATGAACGTGTTAATAGACATAGTTTCGAGAAACATGCGTATGGTACAATAAATTATAAGAAGAATTGAACCGAAAAGAACACTTGTACTTCAAGAGTATCTGTTTACATGCCGAAAAGCTCCCCTAGTCCCATATGTCCAATAGCTATTCCGAATAAACATTTTAAAAATCGCTTGTTTTCGCTGCCGTTACACGGGAATCCTCCCTAAGACTTCGGATACGTCCGGGTGACTCTTCCCACGAAATAATAGCGTCGAAGTTGCGACGAGAACTTTTCGATGTGGGGGTGATTCGTGGGAACCTGGCGAGTCGCCGAGCAACGGGTTTGCAATGAAACCCTGTAGATCGCCGCTAGAAATCTGCGAAACACAATTACCTGGCATTTGTTGCGCAACCGTGAACCGGGATTCTGAAGCTTACACGGAGATGATACGCTGATCTCTTTAACGGACCTGTTATTGCGAATCGAAGGGTACTTTGTCGTGACCGGGAAATTCAATATTTTCAGTTCAAGGTGATCAAGATGGTGCAAAAGCGGAGCGACGCGCGTTTGGAAATATTGTTACGTTTATATCGAATTGCCGTGACAAAACTCTTTGAAAGACTGCATCTCACCGAGGCATTGTCTTCGCGGATACGCGATAGGGTATAACCGGATATGATGATGAAAATTCTCTTGGAACAAATTAAAAAAACTATTGGACCATTTGACAGGATATTAAAAAAAATTACGTCGTGTAAAATTTTAACTCTATATCTCAACCGTGAGAGTAGTTATGTGGTTAAATGAAAAAAATTAGTTTTTGGCCTATTTTCCCTATTTAGTAATATGCAAAAATTTTGAAATAAATCTAACGGGTGTCAAATGCCTAGATACATATACCGGATTTAATTCGGATTTTGAAGTAGAACATCCTGGTTGTAAAACATCAAAAAAGCTAAAAAACATCGGAGAAATGCAGATTTCTATTATTTACTTCTAGCGGCATCCACTCGGGATCATTTTGATTTGATTCATCAGAACTGTCATGCATTTTAACTTATTAAACTTATTAAAGACAAGAAACAACAGTTTAGGGTGTGTTAATAAGTGAAAATGGCGGATACGAATCATTAACGCAAATAGTTTGTTGCGCATGCGCAGAGCATTTCCGCGTCACGTGACCAACCCACATGACTCTACTGGGCATGGGCAATATTTTGGGTAAGTTGGGACCCAATCGGGGGTGGGTACTAAAAGGAACTTCACCCGTATTCTCTAAACAAAATGATATTCACTCGAACGAAACAGTTTGTTCGTATTGCGAGAACAATCAATAATTTGCCAAGACGATAGCACGTCGGTTGCCTCACCCCGACTGGATTGCTCGCGTTATCTCGTTTAAATGATAATTGTCGATTGAGACGCGAATATAAATATAGAAAAGTGGAACTGGATTGATCAGTTGTGCCTTCGAAGATGGCGATAAGGTATCGACACGGTATCTCGGCTCCGAGGAAAAGAGGATACGCCCAGCCGCATCAACAAACAACCCGGGAGTCGACCTAAAATCGTGACTCTTTTGTTTTGGCTACAGCGAAAACTGTAATCGCCAGAGAATTTCTGTACGTACGGTTACGACGCAAGAACACGGAAATTATAGTGTACAGAGATGTGTGTCACATTTGCGATTCACTTAGGCGGAAATTGATTTCGAAAGGTCGTCGAAAGTTAATTCCGCCGCTAACCCACCATTCAATTCGGTTGGATGTGTGTTATCGATGATTCGATTCGTGCCGTCCACTTTAACGCGTTTTAATGAATATCAATTTTCTTCGGTGTTCCACGGTATGTTTACGCGAGAATTTAGCAGTCGGTCGTCAATATGATTCACAGCCGAATCATAACTTCAGTTCCAATTTACGTTTCCCATTGGGTATAATTGTCGGATGCAATTTTTTAGTACGTGAAAATAGTAATGTAGGTTCACTACTATTTTCAGCATTAGATGATCAAATTCATCGACATCTTCGTTTTGACACGTTGACTGCCGTGTCACCCATATTGGTTAATATCTGGAAAATGCAAGAAGGTTAAAACGTTACTCAGTGTCACACATTTTAATTCTGTAATCATTATTTTATTAAATATATTGTTTCGATTTTATGAAATTTTCGAGGTCGCTGCATTGGCAGTCAAAGTGTTAATGTGTTAAGCTTCTTACATTTCTTGGAGTGCAAATGCATTATGAAAATAACTTCAATATACTCGACTTAATATTGATATTACGACGGCTACATGCATTTACAGAATTTAGATTATCTCGAATCGCGATACCAGTGAAAGAACGATAATGCCGGATACGAAGGATTAAATCTTTCCGGGCAGTTGGTAAATGTATCGCGGGAGCTATCGAGTCTGAAGGTAATTGCGACTCGATATGTGTTGGTGCGATTACAGATTTTTCTGCACCCGAGAGTGTATCACAGCTGGTATGCAGATGATCGAAAGTGAGCAATTTAATAGGGAGCACTATCGGGGAGGAGCGATCGCTTACAGCTGCGGTCTCAGTTATTGCGCATGCAATAGATGCACGGACACGTAGTTACAAATCACAATTACGTCTTTGTAAACGTCGCTTGACGCCGGTAAGTGGCCAGTAGGCATGTGTGGCCTAACCGACAAAAGGACAATGAACCATACCAGTAGCTCCGTACCGTCCGGCGATTCGAGATAACCAGTTTCGGTTATCAGCGAAATTACCCGCTGTATCCGCGTTCAACGCCACGACGTGCTCGTTGTCTCCAAGGTTTCCGAACTTTGACTGTAGAAAAATAATGCGCTCGCGTTGTAATAATTATATAGCACGACACTACGCAACACCCACTTCGACGATACTCCACTCGTAGTTATAGGAATAAATACATACTGTTCACAAAAGAGAACGTCAGAAATTCTACATTCAAGATTCTGCCATATGAACGGATAAACAATAATTATTCTGCTGATATCATTTTTATATTAATAGTAACATTACACAGCATACATTTTGTCTACCAAACAAAAATATACTCTGTCCACAAATTCTTGAAAAAATTAATATTGATGCATCTAAAAGAAACATCAGGCACCTTTCTAGATTCAAACTTTTACCATATAAACGGACAAAGGATAATTATTTTATTGATACCATTTGTGCATGAATGGTAATATTTTATTACATCGATCCTACATCAACCGCACAAGAAGACCGTGTTTTACGACTGAAAAAAGTCATGTATCTTTAATGTATTCGTACAAATCAACGTTTCACCATTTTAGTTTTTAAAACATTGAATTTGATTGTCCATTTGGTGCGCGTGTACTCGGGTTCCATTTAACTCGCAAACAAGACCACCCCGCCCATCGCTCGGAATTAATGTTTGCATTCGTCGTTTAAAGACATTCATAATGAACTCGGTGATTTCGCAGTTACTTACACGGTCGACGAAGGAATCTTCGGAAGATCGTCGAAGGTCTTCGGTGAAGATGACGCCTTCCGTTACCGGACAAACTGTTCCGTCACGTAACGAAGACAATCGTTCCTGGTCGGTATTCACCCGCCAACTGTATCATGAAACTTACAACGACGCCCGAGCGAACGTAAATACATTGTCCAGGTGGGCAAGGCGTAAACATGTCCTTGGTATGCATCGGCTGTGCACGGAGATGCATATTGTTCGCCGTGTAAACGAGCGAACGGGCTGCCGGAAGTCACGTGACCGGCCCTCTCGCAAGGCCTCACCGGAAACCGTGTCGATAGATACGATTCTTAACACGGAGTCGTCTGCCTTCGGTTACATAAGCCAGAACAAGCGTTCGAATGTAGCGAAAACAAAAGGTTGACCCCGGAACGACTGAGGAATGGTTCCTCAAACCCACTGGATCAAAAAGTCGAAGAAAATATCGTTTATCTCATTTCAAAAAATTTTGACAAACAGATGACGAGGGCGAAGGCTTTGAACGCATAAGCGCGACGTTATGGCGCACAATGCACCGCGATCACTAGCACGCGTCTACTTAGTTTGACAGTATGTACAGCTGAAATATTGAAAATGTTTCACTTTCAGAATGCGAATGCTTTTGAGGATTGCGGGTGTCCCATTTAAAGTTACGCGCGCAATTATTTTCTACGCTATACCTCGTTGTAACAAATATTTCAAATAAATTCGAGAGAGACAACGTATGGTGGTCACAAATAGCGTAACCAGCGTGTAGTTTGTACGCTTCCTCTCTACCATCAGATTCCTCTCTTGCTACTCTCTGCACGATGCATACATCAATGGCGTGTGGGATACGTGACGGCACATTATTCCCACTGCGAGTAAACTCGAGCTAAATTTAGTGGTAGAGGGGGAAGCATTTTGAGGGGAATACACACTTCTCTGGAAACGCTGGTCACAAGACTTCTCTAGGTCGACGTGCTTCTGAGATTTCAAGGTGACCTCTGTTTTGTGTACGTAATTGTATGTTTTTATTTACGAGAGCGTGTAACCTATCCCGACACCAATTCACTGACATATAAAACTTTTATCTCCCAAGGTCATTCGAGGTCATTCGAGGTCATTTAGTGCCGTTCAAAGTTCAGCTTATCTTGACGGAAACACTTCCACCTCGAGAATATTTGTGACCACCGTAAGATGTCTCTTTCGAAACAGAGCGAGTTTCGTTTGAAATATTCTTTACAACAAGCTATAGTTGGGGAAATAATTACATATGAAACTTCAAATGTCACGCTCTGTACATTTATACAGTAGAAACGCCGATTATCCGAATACAGGATAAATCACATGGGCTCACGAAAGTATTCGAACGTCCTTTAAGTCCGAATAATTTGTTTAAAATTAGAACAGAAGACTTGACTTTTTTTTAGCAATTGGAAGCATTACTTTACTAAATGACTTGCAATAAGATTTGGAAAAAATTGCAATTTGTAAAAATTACATAAAAAAATACTGGTGAAAATTGTAGCTTTTCACGACATTTGGCCAGCTTCTGCTCAAGATCCACAGATTTGTATATCTTTTGATGCGTGACATATTTTCCTGTGTCGATCAATTTCGATGAAATTTTCAACAAATGCATAACTAATGTAGATATCCATAACACGTATTTGAATGATTTCTGCCAATTCAAACTTTTTCGAAATCTTCTTTGCACGTCATTTAGTAAATCAATGCTCTTAATTGCTGAACAAAAATCAAGTCGTTTCATCCAATTTTAGAACAGTTATTCTGATTTGATAGGCGTTCGAATACTGTCGTGGGCCACTGTACATATTATTTTCGTCTCGATGTACTTCTAGAGTTGAACGGATCAGAAAGAACGTTTCGATAAATAATCGAAGTTTCACCTTCTCGCGCGGAGCCGTTGCATCGTTCGATCAAATTTTCTAGCTTATCTGCTTCCTCGATCGAGAATCGACGAGAATCATCGGAATGGTTCTATTAACCCCGTGAACTCCTCGGGGACGATAACGGGACACGCGTGACCCAGCCAGCCTGCGCGTTTCTTCTCTAGGCGGAGTGAAAATAAGGGGAAGCCTCGTGTAACGCGCTAAAAATTAGGTGATCGTACGGTACTCTTTTAGAAAATTACGCGACTAATTATTTGCCTGGTAACTTGGACAGTTTCATGGTAATTTGTTGTATTTTGGACGTAGTAGAATATTCGTATCAATACGTCAGCTACTGTAAACTCCTTGCATACTCCATGGGAGCTTAATTGTCAGAACAACTGCTTGGTTTGCCTCGTAATAATTTATGAAATACAACAATATGGTGAGTTTCGCGCGGAGTATGCACAAATGTGATGTTTACTGGTCGATGATTGTCTTAATACTGAATCTTTCTAACAAGCCGTTAGCGCCGCGACCTTCATCAGCAATCCCCTCCCAAGTACTGTCATGTTTGGAGAATTGATTAAAGGGAGAGAAAATTGCCAATTGCAATCTCGAAGGGTGTTTTCCCATTTTTTAACCCATTCTAGCTTGTCCACCATGGAGGTGGAAGACAGGTCATAGGGTCACTGCACACGCTGTGCAGGTTTACGGGAGGGTAAGGCAGGTTTAACTCCAAGAGCGACAGCTACAACTCGCGACTGACCGTGGAGACTTACTAGGATTATGGTACATACGTCACTTCTACGGAGGCACAGGAAGATGTCACGAGTCTTCCTCCCTGGCACGGAAATGAAATGGTAAACAGCTAAACCCAGTAACACTAAATCTACCAAGCATTAAAAGTATTTAGTGAATGTTGCCTTATAAAAACGGCAGCGAGGAAAGTCTCTGAGCGCAAAGGGTTAACATTTCTGACAAATCGGTCGAATCACTCGCCGCCTGATACATGACCGTGTTGCAGCGTGCCGCCATCTTTTCAAAGACTGCAGGCGCGGTAACGCGCTCCCTCGGTCAAGGTTCCCGCAAAAAGCTTAATTATCGGAGACGAACAACGATAGGAGGCTCAGATTTATGTATAGAGTTTTAATAACGAGATAACCATGCGGAAGATGCAATTTCGACGGGCGTTCAGCCGTATCGGCTCATACCGGAGAGAACAGCACTCGTCTTTAATTAGCGGAGTGGCTGACAGCTGAACCACTTGACCCCGCTGCACGTGAACAAGAATCGATGTCATTTGCTCTCGAGCGCTACCCTGGCTTCATTAAACCTTCCTCGGATTTTCGACTTTAGTTTTATGCTTCGTTTGTTAAACCTCTTATGATTTATTGGTGCACGTCCTGCGACCGTGACATCTATAAGTTATAATTAGATTATGAATTTGATGCATTTATGCCGTTTCCGTCTTCCTCGAGAGGCAAACGGTATTAACACTAAATCGACCATACACGTAAAGTGAGTGGTATATGGTAGGCTGAGAATCATAGTGGTGTGTAGTGTAGTGAGTCATATATGTATATAGTATATATTATAAAAAAAACTCTGCATACGCATAGCAGTTGCAAAAACACATCTGTAGGTTCAGAAAATCGTAAAAAATGTCTGTATGTGAAAATTAAAGCACCAAACAGAATTTTATACAATTTTCAAGCAAATTATCTAATTAAGATAATTAATAACTAAGAGGACTCTACAACTTGATCTTTTTGTGAGAGTAGAACAATTACTTTACAGATGACGTGAAAAAGAAATTTTGAAAAAAATGCAATTTTACAACTTTTTTATGTGGGCCTATATTGAAAATTTAAAAATTTTGTGGAACTGTGTTGTAAATCACCGAGTGAAAACAAAAGAGCATAAGGTGGACTCACACAATCATGATCATCATCAAATGGTTCGTTCTATTAGTTTACCGACAAAAGAATAAGCTGCCATTTTTCAATAAAGCATGAAGTTCCACATCAATTAACGTTGCCGGGAAATAAATGATGCCTTTAAGATTCGAAAAACAATATTAATTAAAATCTTCAAAATTGGGACTTGCTCCATTATGATTCTCAGCCCGCCAAATATTTCTTTCTAAAAATAGCAAGATTGAATTTATTCCGATTCTACAAGACTTTTATTGAGGCATATATTTCAACAAAGAAGCTCTTCAATAATTTCCCATGAAAGCGTCTTTATAATTCCATTAATTGCAAAGTAAGAAGCCATTTATTTGGCCGTGGTAGGGGAAGGAAAACTTTTCATTGATCGTAATTTCTATTAGAATTTATATTTAAAGAAAAATCTGTAGCTTGCATTGCATTCAGATTTTGTTAACATTGTGAACTCGGTTTGCAGCTCTTGCTAGTGTTCAAAGAAGTTAAGACCGTTTTATTTTTCCGAATCGATAGGTGCCAGTTAAATTTACAATAGAAGCATGCCAATATGAACTGCTCAGCCTCAATCAATTTTCAAGTCGGTACAGTGTATGGTAAATATATGTAATAATAATAGACGTGTTACTATGCAGATAATGGTGAAAGGGTTAAAGCGTGGCTGGGAAAAGGGCTGAGCCGGAAAATTAACCGCTTTCGCTGGCGCATGCTTCGTGCAGGCCTGTAACTATGATCGACGAGCTGAATATTAACAAACGAGGTTTACGGTCGAACGAATGACCAGCATTGACTTTGAGTGATTGTATTCTTGGCGAAACAAATGTGGTGACTTCCTTATGAGCCTAGTCTTTGTTTACGGGATCGCAATTAGAAGATTCGGGTCAGACGCCTCCTCGGCAGTGTCTCTTCTTAAAATCCAATAGAACACGCTACATATACAGTTGAGGCGGAAATTAAATTAACGCTTTTTAAAAAATAATAACTTTTTTAAAATCGAACCAAACGACTTGAGCTTTTTTAGATGTTAGAAGGATTAGTTTACTAGGTAATGTGTAAAAGAATTTTTTAAAATTGCAGGTATTCAGAATTCGGAAGAACAACGTGAAGGCTACTATTTTTAACTTTTTTTATCTGTGCTCATAACAAAAATTTAAAACATACTTATGCAGGGTGGGGCATTTAAATGGGAACATCTAAATATCTCAGTTGATATTATTCGTATGAAAAAATTCCAGAGGATGTAATCTAATGCACGGTAAAAGATAATAAGAGAGGGAAATGAACGCAATCATTGTTGTAATAAAGTTGAAATCACTTTCACCGAGGATTCCAGAGTGACCGATCTGAGTGGAGCAACAGAAAGTAGCTTTGCATCTCGACGATCGCGCCATTAACGTGTCGGATAACGCGAGCATCGGTTCTCCCGTCGCTCGATCAACGTCTCCCGTGTCTTTTTGCGCGGAGGTTGCTTCCGCGGAGTGTTTCCATCGTATAATTGTGTCATAAAGGCACCTTACATCAGGGCGCAGGCATGTAATTGCAACAGAACCGATCGTTCGCGGGACAGCGCGCGATTAACGTTTTCCGGCTTCCAGAACGAGCAACCGACCGACCGACCAAGTCGCTCCTTGTGTGTCAAGGCGACCAGGCCTCTATAGTCTATATTTCTCGGAGAAATTGGCGAATCAGCGTTTCGGGACCCCCGTTTTCATCGCGAAAACACGCGACATCGTTCCGAACTATAACTTACGTTGATGCGCACGCAGTGGTAAGTGGGTCGTGTCATGGAAGCGGTTCTTGTCGCTGGTCCTATGCCCGCGGTTTCGTCATGAACATTTTTGACTTTAAGTAATCGAACATTGCTACGATTCCTTGTTCCAGGTAGAAAAATTGAACTTTTGGCCTTCAACCACAGTTCTAGTTCCTCCGAAAACTAACGGTCCAACCGAAGACAAACCCGTTATTCTGCAATTTATACTTCAGTTGTTATTTTTCAAACTGTAGCATTTTTATTGGATGATTTTCAATACATACTTGAACTATTTTGAAATCATTTTACACAATAGTTTAGCTTACTTTTTATTTCATCATCCTTTTAATATACAGTTTGGATTCGTCTTGACCTTAGCTATCATACTGTCATGACGAAAATATACAGTCCCATTTAAAAATCTTCTATGACCTTGATATCTCGAACAAAATACACTTAAAAACATTTTTTTGTCTACTACAATATTTGTCCCCTTGAACCAAACAATTTTGTTCTGTAATATTTGAAATATTAAGAGATATTTGAAATGTTCAATTTTAGTGGGACACCCTGTATAATAATTCGACTGCGGATTTTATGCATTTATGGCAAAAATAGGCACGTACCATTGGAAGGAGCACAAAGATTTTTAGACTTTTGAAGTTATTAAAGAAGGAAAGTAATCTCTACATGGTTCCAACTTCTTGCAATTAATACATACAATTTTTATTTTGCATAAAGATCCACAGTCTAATAATAATACATCACACTTGCTGTCTCGTTGCAAGATCTAGTGATCTAGTACTTTGATGTAGGGAATAACGAGTAGCATCGAGTAGTGCATTAAAAAATAAACGATTCTATTTAAACAACCAAAGTTGACCTTCATATGTCCTCTACGCATCCACATAAAAAAAAGATATATACATCAGAATGTGTGCCCTCTGATACCGTTTAGCCTTGGCTAAAACATTTTTTAATATCATTAACAGTTTCGTGAATATTCGACTGGTTCGATGTAAATGGGACACGCTGTATAATAAAATCTTATGGTTAGGAAATGCTGCTGCACCCATCGGCGATGTTGGAAGTACATTCGCATCATTAGAATATAACGCGTATATCGGTTTTCGTTTATTGCATTAAAGTAACTTGCACACTAAAAAGTCTGCAAATTATGTTTTTCTGCATCTTGAAATGTTCAACATTGCATAATATATTTAAGGAATTAAGAAAAAGCAGGGATAACTTGAAACAACATCGAAAAAAGTAATTTTTATTTTTTATAACTATGGCGCACTCTACTTAAACATATGAAAAAAATTGGAGATAGTGTTGATGACAATACGTTACTATTAACCCCTTCCCGTGCCATTTAGCTCGACGAAACTTGGGCCCAAGCGGTAGGCATCGACGCGCGCTAAACAGACCAGACTGATGCTTGTAAACAGTCGCAATACGAACTACAAACTATTGGTGTGTTTTTTACTTTTTGCCAATTCTATGATTGTTGTGTCGTACTTTCCTCTTTACTACTCTCATCTATAATCATACGCCTTATACGCTTTACGACTGGCACAAACGCGTCACTATCAGAGGATTCGTTATCACTGCCTTCATTTAACATTTTTGTATCTTGCATTTTGAAGGGGTTTCTTAAATTTCAATAATTGAACTGCTTGGTAACAGCAACGATAAGAATTGTGACTAACTGTCATGAGGTACTGATAGGAACCAACATTCAGTCACGATCGTAACGGTCAAAAAATCAGTCCGCGAGCTCGGCTTGTTATATTTACGTTTAGCCCAAGTATCTGGTCGCGAGTTTGACTCGCGATATTCGTGTTTGGGCCAAAATCTTCATCGCGAGTCTGACTCGCTAAAGTACGGGAAGGGGTTAATTTGTTTCCAGTAGGGGTGTGCGAGTACTCGAAATTTCGGGTTCGGGTCGGGATCCCGAAAGTTTGTAATATTCGGTTACTCGAAGTTAAAGTTGGGGCAAGCAAAGCAAAGTTAACCCTTAGCACTCGAATGGCGACTCTGAGGCGCCACTACAAATTGCTACACCATTATTCAGAATATTGTTTACATGATTGTTTTTGTTTATATGTAATAAATTACCAAACATTTAAATATTGTATGAGGTACTATATCGGTTTCTTGCGCATATAATGAAAATAACTATGTACAATGGAAATATTCTAGGTTAGAAGAAATGTTTGGTTTTTTAGTTGAAATAGCTCCGAGTGCAAAGGGTTAAACTTCCGTACCCGAAGTTCATAAACTTTCGGGATCCCGACCCAACCCGACTCGATCATTGTCCCACTCGACCCGAGGCTCGGGTAACCACTCGGGCAACCCCTGGTTTCCAGGGTGGTCGCTTTTAAGCTTCAACTGTACTTCTTCGTTTTTTACAATCGGAGTTCGCAATAAAAAAAGTGGAAAAAATTCTCAAGTATATGTGGTTCGATATGCTAAATGTGTCAGGAATTTTTTTAAAATAGTTAAATGCGATTAAATGGGGTAAAAATTAGGATTTCATTTGCTTCCCCTAAAGTGGCACAAGGTATAGGGCCAAAACTTGGTAGAGAGGGTTCATTGTTGGTAATCGGTCGAATACTGATACTCTAAACATTTTTGCGGATATCATAGGCTAGGCGCATGCAAAGCTAGTAATGAAGTTACACAGTATAAATAAAAGAACCGACTCGACCAAACTCCCGGTATAAGAAAGAAGAATTGAAGAGAAGTAGAGCTTGTGTGAACAATAAGATTTCTTTTAATCTGAACAACAGTGTATCGTAAAAATCCACAAGAATCGCAGTCTGTTGGTCACGCACGAGGATTCCGGTGAACTTGGCGAAAAATAAGAAGCATTGTTCTTCTCCGGTCTGCGAGCACTTTCAAGGAACGCCGCGGTGCCATTGTTTTTTCGCCGGGTGCTTTTCTGGGCGCATTCCATATTTTTTCGGTCGTTGAATCGCCACGGAAGCGAAGTTTCTCCACCGGGAATCGCGTTCGCGAGGATCGCGCACGCTTCGCCTGAGAGAAAGCGTCGAGATTCGGCGAGATCGGTGCGCTTCTTGCGTTCCCCCGTTAGGTTACATGTGTCCACAGGACGAGACACACGGAACTCGGCTGCAACACGTGTTCCCGAACACGTGTGCATGGTTTACGCGTGTAAGAAGACCGTGCGCGGCTTTTCCCTCATGAGATAGCGTACGTGCACCATAGGTTCACGGAAATCGGTGTTGAAAGTTTACAAGGATTTTGTTCAACTTAGCAACTCCACTTCTGAGAAACGGATGGTATTTATTCTATTCGAGCAAGAATCAAATTGAGGATTAAACGATTTTTTGTATGCATGATCACTGTTCGGTCTCAAGCAAACCGAACGTGAGATTTTAGACATAGCTACATTAGACACGGACATCTGCGATATCTCCAGACTCGACGCGACGCGACTTTCCCAGAACGAATTGGGGATCACCGGATACCACTTGGAGACCCCAGTGAGCGAATCCATTAACAGGGCGATTTTACAAGCAACCAATTCGTTTCCTTAGCGTTTTTCCCATAACTTTCGCAGTCAGTTTATCGCATAGCCCAAACCATAGTTTCACCAAAACACCCCTACTCCGACGACCGAATGCACCATCCATTCACCAATAGAAACCGTTTTAGTTACCCCATGCATTTTTAAATACAACCAATAAGAAAAGATCCGAGCTGTATTTATACCAGACGCAACGCAGAGAATCAGATCTCACAAAACATTTGAACCGAAAACACGAAAACTAGCCATCTCGATCAAACCGTGTACTTGTTAAGTTTGTAACATTTATATATATATATATATATATATATTAAAGTTTTGTTTAAACTTCCAACGTTGATTTCATTTCAACTAGTCGTTGTTACTTCCGTAACTTCGGCAAAGCCCCGAGTATCGTCGCGAGCAAGCGAAACGGGCTTTACAACCCCGCGAAGTTTGTTACACGGACTTGCGGTATTCGGACGCTTCTACTATATTTCCTCATTTTAGTAAACAGCGAAAGGTTTAAGAAGATATGCATACAGAAAGTTATTTTGCGAGACCTTCGTAGCCACTTTAACCCTTTGGTTACTGTTGGCGCCTAAAAGCGCTTTTAAAATTTGGTTTCCTGGTACTGTTGACGCCTATAAGCGTTTAACTTATTTCGGTCCACTGAAACGATAGCCCCTCCCCCACCGCCGTTCTCAGTGAAGGTCGCGATTGAATTTTTGCCGTATGGTACAAGCGGTACGCATCAAAGTCTGCCGTTGCAAAAGGGTTAAGAATGCCCAGCACAGTACACGATACTCGAATAATTTTCGAACGTACTCGCTGACCGATCGAACGATGTCTTCCTTGTGCTGTTAGTCGGTAAGTTCATTGTGATAGTTTCTTGTAATGTTCATAATCGCAGTAGATTGAAAATTACATTTTACATCGGTAATAAATGAATAAATTTTCTGCGTGCAGCCATCAAAGTTTATCTCGATTTCTGAAAAGAGTACAAAAGGAAGTGAAAGAAACGTAGATGACGTCAAAAATTAATTAACAATTAAAGGAAATCGATATATCAAGAAGGGAGGTGGGCCCGGGGGGGGGGGGAAGATAACGGAATTACGCTGTACGTCCGGATCAGATTTTCTGTTCCATTCGATTCTTATCTCGGCCGGAAGCGAACACCGACAAACGTTCCTAACAATTATCCAAGATCAGAATCTGCGATTGAGGCGCGTGTTTTTCAGCGAAAGTCGCGGAACCATTAGCCGAATAGTTGGTAATTAACGCTCAACCGATAATTGCTTTCGCTCGTAATTGCCTATTTATGTGATCGGGTTTGATTAATGCGGTGGTATTCATTAGCTCATCTAATTAGATTATTTTTCTTACTTGCCGCCAGGGTAACATTTTTCTCTTTTGAACAGCCGTGCTAGCACATTTTACTGCGAGACTTTTCAATCAAATTCAAATATCAGACTTTGTTAAATAATTCGATTACCAATGTTTCCACAGGCTTTACAATTGTTTTCTAGGTTCCATAGGTTCTCTGAAATGCTGTACAAGCTTTTCCCAGGTTCTAGAATTTGTACCTAGTGTCTACATTTTCATAGGCTTCAGGAGTTTTTAAGTTCAATATACTTCTAGGCTCTACAATATTTTCCTAGGCTTTCGAATTTTTTCTAGGCTGTGTGATTTGTTCCTAGGCACTACCATTTTTTTCAAGTTCTACAATATTTCCCTAGCCTCTACAATATTTTCCTAGATTCTACATTGTTTCCCTAAGCTCTAGAATTTTTTCTAACCTCTACAATATTTCCACAAGTTCTACAACATCTATGTTTTAGAATTTTTTCCTAAGCTCTACAATATTTTCCGAGGTTGTACAATTTTTTCGTAGACTCTGTAATCCTGTCTTAGTCTCCAGAATTTTTTCATACACTAGTAGGGTGTAGAATTTTTTCTCAGACTCTACAGTTTTTTTCTTTCGATCCTGTTTTCATAAGCACTGTAATTTTCACAGGGCCTGGGCACTTTGCCCATGGTGCTTGTCGGGGCAAACGATGAGCCCGAAGGTAGAACTCAGTGACATATCGGGTCGACGAAATAATTACTGTCCCCGGTCATTTGTGAGGCCACGACGGACCGTAGAAAGGAGTCGGGAACGCAGCCATTCGGATTCGCGTCGACGAAACGGAAATTGTGTCGGCGCGGCCTACGACGAGGACGACAAAGGCATCCGAGATGCGGCAGCACGATTGAATTTCAATACGCAGAAACTGTGTGTTGGGCAATGTGAGGCTTCCACGGGCTTGACGTTCGATTGTCTTTCCAGTTTCCATTGTCTTCGGCCGAGCCACGGTTTACCGAAGTATCGATGGAGAAAGGGTCCCCGCGCGTTCAATCGACGAACGTGTAACGGAATCCTAATGCGCCAGCACGTCATACACAACGTCTTATCACCCGACGTTTTTTTTTCGATACTAATCGAGAATCTTGCGAACTCGAGCGTGCAACAACTCACACGATCAGGATTATTTCTCTTTATAATTGCGCTCGTGCGGTTCAGCGGACAGAAATTCTTATCAATTAATTTGCCAGAAGAGAAAATCGAATATTCTTTTAATGGTTGTATTTAAATCTATTAAACGTTGATCATGATCCTATGTATATTTTATCCTATCTTGCACATCGAAACGTACCGTGAACACAATGGGATTCCTGCCGACAGCGACGCACAGTGCAGCGTGCTGTGGACAAAAATTTGATTTTTTTTTGTTATTCGACTTTGATCTAATTGTTCGGAGATCATCAGTGACTAAGGAAACTAACAATATGTCTCAATTGAGACAAAACCGTCCCCAACATAGCGCCCACTGCAGTGTCGCCAGAAACATCCAAAACTTGGTGGATTTTCCACTCCTCCTTTTCCCCTTCCACCATCCCATTCCACCATCCCATTCCACCACCTGAGCACACTCCAAAGTCCCCCACTAAGAACGTAGACTGGTTACGTGATGTGCCGCGCAAGGTGTCACATGTTACTCTGGTCATTAGAGAGGTGGTCAATTGTATTCCCCTCGATTTAATCGGTCACTGGGCCCACTGTCCCCCACCAGCATCCGCCGTTACCATGGAGGAAGGACGCGCTTCACCAGTGTCGCCAGATCGGTTAAATCGAGGGGAATACAGTTTATCACCTCTCTGATGACCAGAGTAATATGTAAAGGGGCTCCTAGACGATCAATAATATTGTCAATATAGGTTGACCAATAATATTGAAGCTCCCGACAATACGCTTCAATAATCTCGTCAATCTACCTATCAATACGGCGACTACGCACTGTTGTTTTGAAAAACAGTTGTGTAGTCTGCCAGCCATTTTGCCTGTACGACCAGTACGACGTCCGAGTCGAGACTGACGAAATATTGACAACAAAACCTAAACGTCAATGCGCGCATCAATATGGCTCCCGTCAATGCGCTTCAATCAAAGTTTCTATCAATATGCTTCAATATATTGACACTGCGTTTGAACCCCTTATAAACGGTCAATATGCCTTTTCAATGCGCCTCGTCAATATTATTGATGGACATATTGACAATATTATTGATCGTCTAGGGGCCCCTTAACACGTTGCGCGGCACGTCACGTCACGTGACCAGTCTACGGTCTGAGTGGGGAACGTTGGAGTGTGCTCATGTAGTGGAATGGGATAGTGAAAGGGGAAAAGGAGGAGAGGAAAATCAACCCAGTTTTGGGTTGATCTGGCGACACTGTGCTTCAACCGTTGCGAGCAGTGCGCAGCAGTGATGAGAACTCCGTGGACGCTGGGCGAAAATACTACCACCACTCTGACGTACCGTCTTCCCCTACTTTGCTTCTATCGCGCACGCGCTACACACAAGCGTACCTCTACTCTGTCCGTGTAGAGTAGAAATACGCTTGTGTGTAGCGCGTGCGCGGTAGAACCAAGGTAGGGGAAGACGGTACGTCAGAGTGGTGGTAGTATTTTCGCCCAGCGCCCACAGAGTTCTCATCACTGGTGCGCAGTCCTCGCGTATCGCGGTCGCGCGCATTCGAATGCACGTGAAAGACAAAAAGAGAGATGGATTCTACATATTTTGTTGTTTCGCGACCCTATCATTCGAAAAGGCGCAAAATGAAACAAACCAAAACGAAAGTTTGTATTTTGATGCTTCGTTTAGTCGCCAACACGTTACTAACCTTTACTTGTTTACATCGGTGACTTGTTTATATCGCGCACGTGGTCAGGCAGGAAGGTCCGTATGGTGGGGGCAATGAAGTTGCGAGAATACGCGATCGCGACGAAGGCGCGCACTGCATGAAAGAGAGGATGGCGGGAGAAGCAGGTGTTTGAGGGGCTCCTACTGATGGGCACATCACTACTGTAAAACTGTAAACTATGTCCTCTATATGTCTTCCCTATAAAAATCTGAATATATCACATTACGGTACATATAAAATTATTCTACGTGTATCCAAAACACTTTTTCATAGTATCAAAAATGAAAGCAGAATATTATATTTTTTCATCAGAATACTGATAGAAGTTATAGAGAAAACGCTCCGAATTTCAAAATCGAAGATTACCGCACCTGAAATCTGTTTGGTTATGTTCTTAAAAGTGTTTTTGCACTGCAGTATTACCATGACGGTTTTACGTCGAGGGTAGATGACGCAAAAAAGTTACATCGAAGTAAACTTCGATTTTATGATTAAGACTTCTTTGCTGAATTTGCGTTCTATTGAAATTTATAAAGGTATTATTGACTTTTTAAATGTAATATACGCGTTTAGTATGAACATAATCTGATTACAAAATTATTTTTTATTTGTAATGTTGTAGATACTCGCATCTACGTTTTCTTATGGGCACGCTTGTGCCTGAGAATTGATAGTCCTCAGTTTCCTAACTTTCATCCTATAAAATCCTTGTAATTAATGGCATTCTCAGAAAATTTTTTATTTTTTGCAGCATTTCAACTATCCTACTATGTAACTGTAATGAAAAAATGGTGTATTTAATATTTAAAAAATTGACTTTTTCCACATTTAAAACACTGTGCGGCGTCGCGTGTCGTAGTCCCGAGTTTCGGTTGCGCGAAGGAAATTGAAAAGGAAGGGGAACAAGTTGAGGATAACTTCATGCGCATCGACCGGAGCTGACGAAAGCGAAAACAAAAAGGGATGATCCCGTGATCGGCCAGACACTTTTCAGGTTGCATTTCGTCACGGGTTCACTTTACATTGTTGCACGCTGCCTCGCTCACTCGTTCGCTCTGTTTGCTTATGCACCGACAAATTGATGCAGATTGCTCAACGCTCGAACGACGCGACAGAACGGGTTTCCTGCGTTCGGAGAGCGCCGCACAGTAGTGCCAAGGCAGCAAAAATCCATTTTATAAATTTTCTATTTTTCTAAAAAAAGTAATTTCTCTATTGCCAAATAGAGGTGGAATACTGTGCTACAGTCCGATTGTTTAACATATTTTTTATAGAGAATTGATGCATGCTAACCTTTTCTTATCTCCTGAGAATCCATCAGTTTCTACTACAATAGTTATGTAATTTTTCCGACTACAATTGAATACTTTGGGATCTACAAGTTGGGTCGTTTATTACGTATAGTTTAAACTAGTATCTGGGAACAACAGTTTTTCAATAAAGTTGTTTAACATTAAGCAGTACGGGCTAACCGGCAGTCTCTTTGCGTTACGCTAATTTTTTATTTATGGAAGCATACAAAAGATCTTTTAAGAGATTTTGGTTTGACACTGATCATTTTAGCAACATGTAATATCACTTTAAGATGCTACGTATGTACGTACCTTCAGCGGCAGTGCAAATTGATGTTTCGGGTGAAACTTTTTAGGGATATATCTTAAATAATAAAGAAAAATACGAAATTCATATGTATAAAAAAAATGGTCAATGATAATTTTTGTATGTTAAACAAACAAAGTTTTCGTTCACTGGATCGCTGTTGCAAAAGTGCAACAGTCTTTTTTGTCACAGTGGTTCAATGAACAGTATAATAATGGTTTATGTAACAAAAAAAAATTGTTACTAAATATTTTTTTATACTTAAAGGATTAATAAGCCATATGCATTTCACATTTTTCATTATTATTTAGATACGTCCCTAAAAAGATTCACCTGAAACATCAAATACACGGTAACCTCAGCACGATTCATTATTGGGATTTCTGAAAGTTGCTATTTAAATTTAAATTGCGACCAAGACTAGCCGAAGATGACTTTTTAAACACAGTTAGTTCAATATTACACCTTGCCAAAACGATCAGTGCCAGACCAAAATCTATTGAACGATTTCTTGTATACTTCCATAATTAAAAAATAAGCGAGACACAGATGTTACCAATTAGCCCATACCAATTGTTTAACAACTTTTTGAAACAAATTATTTTTGTCAAATAATCACTGTGCCCGCGGTATGCTTTCCACAAATTTTCAGACAAATTTGTCGGATAGTTTAATGTTTACGGATCTTTTGTCACTTTTTGGCCAAACGACACCACTGTATGCCCCGCGCTCCGCCGCGCCGCGTCGGTGCTCCGAGGACGGAACGCCCGTCGCCCGTGAATAGAAGCCTCCAATGGATTCGAGACGAAAATAGTGGCACGCGTTAAATATTGAACAGCCGTGCGCAAAAATGGAACTGCTCGCGTGCGTCAAACGCGACGCTCCTGCTTTTTAAAGGCTTGCGATACGACGACGGTCTGTCCGTCCATCCGTCCATCCGTCCGTCCGTCCTTCTGCCTTGCGAGGAATCGCTACGATGAATATTGTAAATATTACGGGACAGAATTAAACGTATTTTAATTAGATCCGAGCTTGGATCGATAGTTTCGTATCGCTTATGAATATTCTGAAGCAGGAGCGTTGAATAAGAACGATTCCGAGCAGGCACAGTATAATAAAGAGTATGTAAGTTTATGGGACTCGAGAGAATCGGCAGGGTCTCGCAACATTCAGGAGATTCGATAAAAACTACTCCAGAGTCAAAAGATCAGATACGAAGCTGTTCTGTCTCGATAAACGCAATACAAACAACGCTGGTTACAAGAGACTCAGAAACCATAGTGGATCGATCAAATCTGATAGACCACCTAGTGTACACACGGACCACGTGGTGAGCCACGTAACTTAGATTGACTCGATGGTAGACAGATCCGACAGTGGGTCGCAAGTGTTCCAGACAACACAACGGCGTGCGGGGATTAACCCGGGACTCTCGAGTTTTCGTTTTGACCCAGCACTTGAAAGGCATCATCCGGCTCCTGGTGATCGATTCGAGGTTGATGGCAAAGGAAAATATGTAGTTGGGTTTTATTTTCAAACGTTTTAGTAGGTCGAGTCATAAATAATTTCCGTTTCCACGAACAAACTGTAATGATGCATTTACCATCCTAATGGTCCATCATTTTCCAGTTGCATGATAACAAGTCATTGGAAATAATGACGAATGGCTAACTGCAGCCTATTTTTATTGGTAAATAGAATTGATATATTAGAATGGATATTATTTATCACTCGACCTAATATTTAACTTATAATTGCAAGCAGTAGTTGTAACTTGTTAATTCGTGAATTAATCAATAAATTATTTAGCTTCAATTTGATCTGTTCAAAATTTATATTGATTCGCAAATACTTTCATTTTATTGGAATATTTTATGTTAATATTTCACAGTAATGTAATTAAAATAAAGGAAAGAGTTTTTATCCCAAATAGTGTGGCTTTAAAAATGTTTAATCAAATATAGAGTTAAAAATGAAGAACACATTAGTGTGCCTCCAGTTAATGTGCTCGTCCATATTTGTACGCCTATTTGAACATTGTTCCCTTCAAAATTGTTATTCTTATTTAAGTAAGTGTTTTTACGTAAAAGTAGAAATACGCAAACGTGAAATATACTGTAAAATATAAATATACTGCCTGGAAGTGAAAATGGGGATAGGTTTGTCGAAAATAAGAGAATACTAGGCCATGCTAATATGGACAATCCTTGAAATCTCGCGGTATCACTGGATTCACTTTAAATAAACACAAGAACGCTTCAGAACTGGTCATTTCACTATTTTTTTTCCAAAACATTAAATAGTTGTGCGATACAATGTATACCTTATATAAATAGAATAAATTAATAAATTATGTTAATTATCTATTTATTTAGTCCTGTTGATTAGACGTTACTTATCTTTTTTGACAAGGTATTTAGGTAAAACTGTCGAAAGTGTAATGTGCATCTTTGGACAAATGTTTAATATACTTCAAGAGTTAAACAGTGCAATATTTTCCTTTGTAAAATATACATTAATAGTTTAATTTATATGATCAAAATAATTGCACTGTATTTACTTTTTCAAGTTAATTTTGCTTGCTCATTTAAATACGGAAGCACATTAATAGGAACAAGTACCCTAGTAGTAGTGTAGTAGCAAAGTAGTGGGGGAACGGACTGATTGATGGTGGGGGCCGTGTGGTCCGCGGCGAAGAAGTTCGACAGTATTCGGCAGTCATAGGAGAAACATATTGTCGATGTATGAAATCGCAAGAGAAACACGCCGTTTAACGGGGCGACGAATTTAACACGTTCAGCGCCATGTCACCCATATCTGCGTGACGGAATTATTTATACAGAATAGAAAATTAATTTTTACGTTGGTAGATTGAGTGTAGAAAATTTCCTTACGATCTGAGGAATAGAAGAGGTTTGAAACAGTAATTAATATCACAAAACTAAACTTCATAGTCTTTGGTTTATTAAATATATTGCTTTGATTTTGTGTAATTTTTATGATTGTGGAGTGGGCGCTGAACGTGTTAAATGGCGCATACTTAGCTTTAATTTTTTAAAACGGTCATCGGCCTGGAATCGATCAAATCCGGGAACGTTGCATTTATGGATAAGAACAGCAATTTCTCAGGGAAGTAACAATGTCGATGGCACTCCCGGTCCGACAAAAGAGATCCGCATTATCCACGGGCGAGGCTGGCCTCGAATAAAACCCCTCGTAGAAAACATTGCCGGTCGCCGCTCCGGACGCGGACGACCAGCTGGTTTTCTCTGTGGCACCCGAGCCTGCATGCATCGGTTAACCTACGTTTCGAATAATAAACTGGTTTCGGAGTTCCGGTTTTCCGTCTTTCTTCGTTCCGATAGCCGGTCGATGCGGCGGGGATCGGCGCGAACCTTAATAAGGCAATGAAACCTTTATGCTCATACATGGCAAGACTAGACGACTATGCTTCGCGCTCGCGTTCGCGTTCGTGCTTCTTCCTTTCTCTTATCTGCTTCCACCGTGCATTCCGACATGTACGAACATCCTCCTTGATCGATCGAGGACCCGCTCGATCACGGCAATCAGCGCCAGCCATATACAGACAGTGTCAATAAGTATAGGGGACAGTTTTTCGGGGTCTGCTCGGGTCAAAACAAAGCTTCCTCGCACTAGGTCACGAACGATCCTCCTTCTCGTGCCCCTATCGGAAAACAACGGACAGGCTGCTCATTATCCTCCGTTTCCATTTCTGTGTGTCGGCTACAATGGGTCTCCGGTTACTTCAACCTGTGCCAACGAGATAATCGATCAAAATGACAGAACTGTTGATAATTGGGTAATAAGACCTCCCACCGATTCCCCTTTTCTCTTTTGTACACGTTCGTTCGAATAACTCGAGCTGATATTTCCACCTATCTAGATTTCCACTCGTGCGTGTACCAATTTCAAATCGATCCGCGAACTTGCCGAAGATCTTCATTTTCAACCATCAACAAAACACTTGGTTGATTATAAATAACCACATTAATTTATCAAACGCAACAGCTGGTGTTCTGAGAAGCTGCTTTTTTGTACTGAAAATACAGGCCTACATTTTGGATCTGTACCGTATTTTTCTCGACTGTGCTATCTTTTGTTCCCATGTCCTGTACTGATACATTCTTCTTGTTGACGAAAGAGTTGTAGAAATGATAGAATGGCTTAGAAAAATTGATAAAGAATGTAACGTGATAAATAGAAAGAAGAGAGAAGAGGAGGAAACCAAAGAATAACTAGAGGCAATAGCAGGATTAGATTGCTTAGAATGTTAGTACTATAAAAGGATAAGTAGTGTAAAGAAATATTAGTATAAATAATGATTGCGTTATTAATAATAAGAGATAGAGAATAGGGAATGTTGGATATATATGTGTGTGTGTGCTGCACATGCTGAAAATTTCATCGAAATCGGTTGACGCAGAAAAAAACAGTACGGTAAGGATCTATGGAAATTTAAGCGGAAACTGACCAAAAGTCGTGCAAAACTGCGATCTTCACCACTTTTAACCGCTTATAACAGCATGTGCATAACTAATATAGGTCTACAAGGCGCATATTTTAAATTTTCAATACGGGATGGAATAAAAAAGTTTTAAAAAGCGCATTTCTTATTTTTTCATGTAATTCTTAGCAATTGCAATTTTTTCAAAATCTTTTTGGCACACCATTTAGCAAATCAATGCTTCTAATTTGTAAAAAAAATGAAGTCGTTTGATGCAATTTTAAACAAATTATTCTGATTTAAAGGGCGTTCGAATACTTTTGTGAGCCACTGTATATATACATCTTTCTTGTTACTATATTTTGTATTATTCCTGTACCGGATCTCAGTTTTTCTTACCGTATCACCACCGCTCTGTTACGATCCTATTTACAGTGCCCACTCACTCGCACACGTTTGTGTGATCCATTACACGTGTGTACATTTTTCTCTTAGCTTGTACCCCGTTCTTAATCCTAACCTACTACATACTTAGTTCTTCGCTCTTTATTCCTCATCCTCCCTGTTATTTTCATGCACTTCCCCGATTATTAATACCCACTCATTTATCTTTTCCACCTTTATCCCGTCTACATATCGCTCTCTTCCATCGTTTCCATTTTTCTCTGCTAGAGTGTACTTTTGACTCATTTCCCATCTGAGCAAGAAATCTTTTTCCGAGGCAAACGACTGTCGCAAAATGATTCCGTAAAACTACAGTATTTTATCGATAAATGTCCAAACCACGGGTCCGATCAGGGACAATTAGGGGCAAGGGATAGTATTCTTTGACTTTTGTCGATCGAAGAAAAGGTTATGATTTTTTACTTTTTTATTTGTGCCTCTAATGAAAATTTAAAATACCTGTTTCGTTGATCTAAGTAAGTTACACACATGTACAAAGTTTCATCGAAATCGGTTGACGCATCAAAAAGCTATATGCATTAAAAGATGTAAGCATCTTTGGGACAATCACAAACCAAGAGACAAACTGTGTAGTTTATTTAAGAAATAGTAAACGAGACTGAATTCAATGTTTCGGTTGCCAAAAAATGGCCCCACGGGGCTTGTAACGATATCCCAGGATGTTGTGACCATTATATTTGCAATTGTTGCAAATTATTATTAGTAATTTTAACTGTGTTCATTACTAGGCGCACATCATGATTTCTTAAAATCATATAACCAACGTATAATCTTAATTTATGTTAATTATTACGGAAGTTTTAATTATTCTTCATTTTAGTTTGATTTATAATATCGTTAATTTACGAATAATGCAGAATAAAATAAAGTATTATATCTTTTGATTTATTTAAGAATAACCTTAAGTGTCCGGTGCTAGGGAACCTCCCCCCCCCCCCCCCCCACCCCATTAATTTCGTTTAAAATCCTGAGTATTAATTAAATTGCAATTGGGTTTGGATTATATTTGTTAACATGTTGTCGTATCATCTGCTGGTTAAAAAAAATGTATTCCTTTTTCAAAAAGCGTACGAATGTTACCATCACCGAAAATCCAATAGTTTCGTTGCCAAAATACGTTACTTGTGAGAGTGCGAGCATGTTACTAGTGATTTCAACGCAATCCAATTTCGCACGTCAACGCGAAACACCTTTTCTTCGGTCGTAGGAGGAAACGACGAGATTGTCGGATATAATAGACGCGAGTATTGCCGTTGTTACGTAAAGGCGAGTCGATTTCCGGTCAGGATGCGCCCCGAGGGAACGTAAATGCTACCTATAACTTTCGATTGTTGCGAGATCCGAACCGTGGGCGAACATATCGATACTGCACACGTTCTCCGTTACTTTTGTAGGTTTAACAACTGGGTCAATGATAGCAACGTCACTGATACCGACGCACTATGGTCCCAAATCCCGAAAACGTGGTCGAAACCTTAAAAATGAATTTTCTTGTGGAGTCATTTTGATCGTTGTTTAGAGTACTTTATTGGTCGTCCTATAGTGAGGTGTACGCAAAAATGGTCACATTTTTATACCTGAGTGACTGTTGTGTCGTGTCAGTGCTCAAACTGCGATTAGTGAGCCGCTGAGGTACACGCCTCGGCACGAGTACGATTTCCGTGGCCCCTCGTTTTGATCCGCCCCCACCACGTCTTAACCACACAACTCATTCTATTCACATGATTTTTCCATTACTAGTTCAAATTTTGGATGACAGCAACAATGCAAAGATTATGTGAATAAAATTTCATTTTCTACAAAAAAGGTCTCTTGATATTTTGCCATATTTCGCATAGTTACCGAGATATTTGCAAATTTATAAAAAACAGTAAATCTACTTTACCGGCTAAACCAGGCCAATTTGACACCATGTTATATATACATTTTTTTCTTGAAATAACCCCAAGAACACTCATAACCTCAAAACGAGGAGCCACGGAAATCATACTCTCCCTCACGCCTCAAAGAGAGATAAAATAAATGAAGAGAATAATCTGGTTCGGATAACTTGTAACTTTAATAAAACAACGAGTGTGAAGAACGGTATATAAAAATAGAGCTGTTATAGCTTGTAACTCCAGATCGCGACTCTTACTCTCCGACTCTATTACACGACTCTTAATCTACGTCTTGCTTAAAACGACTTTATTTCACGACTAATCTTACAACGAAGGCCTAAGAACCAAGAAACCTCGTGGGGTTGAAAATTCCCTCCACAAAATACAAAATAGTGGGGGCCCTAGCCAATGATACAATATTTGGGAGGCTACAAATGACCTCCCAAAATAAGGGCAACGCCCATAGACGAAATACATCGCTACGAGTGTCGCCAAACAGACGACACTCGGTTTCCTGTAATTTCGCCGGAAACTATGACTTAGGCTTCGGGCCACAGCCCCCCCCCCCCCCCCTGGCTTAGGTCAGCTGATATTTTCCAGTCGCACCAGAGTCGTAAAACAATAAATTCGTCAGAAAACGCTAAAACAGGCATGGGTGACGCTGGCTCAAAAAACAAATTGCTACTTTTCTCCTTCGCTCGTTCGGCAAGGCAGTCCCCCACCACTCCGACTCTCCCTTCAGCACGAGCCCCACTGCTCACAATGCTACACCGGCAGGTCACTCACCACTACTACGTAATCATGTACACGCACATAAGACCGTTTACGTGGTAGTGGTGAGTAACCTGCCGGTGTAGCATCGTGGGGATCGTGCTGAGGGGAGAGTCGGAGTGGACGTGATGGGGATTGCCTCGTCGAGCAGGCGAAGAGGAGAAGCAGCAACATGTGTTTTTTGAGCCAGCGTCGCCCATGGCTGCGCTAGAAGACCCCTTCGACAATGGCACTGTCCAAAATCGACCGTAGCGTCGACCCAAACCGAAATTTGAGCCGGCCATACTATAAGCACGTCTCAACAATGACAATCTCGGCTTGAAAATCAGTCAAGCAGTTGCCGTCAAGTTGAGCAGACGTGTGAACTATTCAGTGTAAAGCGCATAACTTCTTTTAGAAAGTATTATATTCAATTCTGTGAAATGGATGCTGTTTGTGGAAGTAGGTAGATTGTTTTTTTAATATTAATCTGTTAAATATTGATAATCATCAAACGTATGAGTTAGGAACAACATAAGGTACAAAGAGCTAAGCATAAATTTTGAAGATGAAGAAAAAAATTGATTGCTCCCCAAGGTGCTACCAAAATTCTTGTTGGAACTTTTAGTTTATACATTTATCTCGCAGGATTTGCAAGAATTTGATGCGGATTTTTGCAGATTCGCCTGTATCAGCGATTTTATATAATTTAGTGCATGCTAGTAGTTTTCACTATGTTTCTTTCGAATATTATGAATGATATTTAAAAGTGTTCAAGAGAAAAGTTTTATAAACTTTGAAGAGTTTTGTAAGGCAGACGTATGAAAAATATGAATATTATTTTCTTGTATGTAACATTCTTTTGTATGTAACATTTTTTAAAATAAAAACTCTTGAAAACGGAAACACTTCGTTTGAAGGTGTGCAATGTACATAGCTGCTTTATACAAAGGTAGTAGGGGTAATGTTAAATGTTATTTGCCATTCCCCTCGTTAACAATAGAGGGAGCGAGAGAAATGGCTAACTGCATCGGACAGCGGGTTCAGGTAGCTAAAAGTTTTGAAACGGAATAACTTTTTTGAAATTGGATAAATTTAAATAATACATTTTGTAGATCTAGCTGACTTATATGCATACTAAAAATATCATCAAAAACATATTGTTTAAATTTTTTCAAATACCCGTCTGTTGTATTGGATCGGCCATTTTGTTTTTAGACACTTTAAGTTCAGATTCGTTATCAACGACCTCGAACACATTATATTATCAATTTTCGTGAAAATCAAATAATTTTTTCAAATACCCGACCACTATATTGGATCGGCCATTTTGTTTTTTCAAATTTTGAATATGCATTCGTAATCCGCATCCACGATAACCTTCAAATACAAATTATCAATCAAATCCCTGAAAGTCTTGGGGTTTTGACCACGTTTTTGGGATTTGGGACCACTGTGTGACGCGAGGATTTCGTTTGCCTAACCCAACGCATTTATTCTGCATCGATTCTGCATCGATCGCGCGTATCTGCGCATCGATATGCAAAGAAAAGGTTCCTGAATTCTCCTCGTTCGCCGGAGAGGCAACTCTGATCCGATCGATTCTGTATCCAGATTCGCACGAAGCACATTCTCCAGCTGGCGATGTTTAAATCAATTTTTCGACTCAAATATCTTTGCGTGAAAGATAATGTTTCCTTTCAAACCGTTTTGATGGATGCGAGTAAATGTTTCTGTTGCCTGTAACACAAAGTCTCCTTCATTGTAAACTGTACAATTCGTTTATAGATCCTTATAACACATGAAATGGTTTAATTTTTACAGTATGCTTACAGACCAGTAGAAGTGACTACTTTGCACTGCTTTATAAAAATAACAAGAATATATTTACTTAAATTTTTAGCAATTTTTATTGTAGTATGTACACAAGGAAAAAAATCTAGTGAATAATTCCTCACAAATTCCTCTTCATACTCTCAGTAATCGTAAATTAAAGAATTCAGAATCCGTCATTTTGACGGGTTAAGTGTTAAAGTGAGATTTGAATCGAGAGGCAGATCTACAGAATCCAGAGCTAAATAATCGCTCATTCACCGTGCAAGAATACTGTTACTCGCGTGTGAGTGATACGGAAAAGATCGTGTTAATTTTTAGATTACTCGTTTATTTGTGAAATGTACATTCTTCTTTTAGCCGAGGAAAAAATTATATCTTAATCATTAAATCAGAGGAAGTAGGAACGATAAAGAAACGCAGAATATGAAAGTGTTTTCATCGATGGCTTCCTGAACGCAATGCAATGTGAAATCGTAGAAATCTTGATGGTACGATTTAACGATCCATCAAGTTGATCATAAAATGCTAGCCAGTGCATATACTTGTTGCGTTCACTGCATACGGATCACTTGTCTTTTCCAGGCCGCCGATTTTATGCATATTGTGCAATACAGAAAACGCTTTGAACCTCACACAGTGTCTAATTAAAGCCTAAAATTATTATGTTTATTTTCCTTTTAATCTCTTAAAATTCTTCACACAAGAACTTAATTTAACCTTCGAGGATAGTCTTGAAAGATCGAATATTTATTATATTTAACGTCAATATTCATGATTTGAGTTGTCTTAAAAGATTTTGTTTCTTTACTATAATTGAAATATAACTGAAAATTGTCGAACAATATGGGCTTAAAAATGTTTAATTTAATCCCTTGCAGTATGCGAGTTGTTTTACGCTTGCAATTATTAAAACTTCTTTGAAGTTCATAATTTCTTAGAAAAAGAAGGAAGTTTCAATATACAACCTGGAAATTATAAAGCGTTACAGACGAATATCTCCAAAAATATTGATTATACGCAAAAATGTTTCAGAAAAAGTTGCTCAGTATCGAGGGGGGCATCATGTGGTGGGACTTTTATTTTTCCCGGTGGACACTCCAAGGTGAGGTGAAGGTCAACTTCCTTTTCTTAAATGGAATTATATGTTTTTTTTTGCACCATGAAATAGTGCGTTTCAAGAGGAGTTCAATGACCTATGACTCAAGGTCATTCAAGGTCAAACTTGCAGAGACATGCAGAAAAGGTGTGATTGTTTTATTTATACTTCAGTCGGGTATGTGTTCAAAATGATTACTTTTTACTTCAATGCACTTAACAATTCTTTGTTTAAATGATTCTCTAACTTTACTCAACATTTCAACATTTATCTTAGCACAAACTTCGCATATTCTGTCTGTCTTGTTTTCATGCGTCGTAGGCTTACTGTACATTATGCAGTTTTTAAGCACAGAACCTGAACGGAGAATACGCTGTTCTAGTCTTTTAAATGTTATATGCGATTTTGATGGTCGATCTGGGTGGCGTTGTGCATACAAGTTAGCAGCCATTCTGTAGTTTCCAGCATTCTCCAAGTACCATAAACATATAAATAAAACGATCACACCTTTTCTGCATTTCCCTGCAAATTTGACCTTGAATGACCTTGAGTCATAAGTCATTGAACTCATCTTAAAACGCACTATTTGATGGTGGATAAAAAGACATATCATTCCATTTAAAAAAAGAAAGTTGACCTTTACCTCACCTTGGAGTGTCCACCGGGAAAAATAAAAGTCCCACCACATGATGTCCCCCGCGGTACTGAGCAACTTTTTCTGAAACATTTTTGCGTATAATCAATATTTTTGGAGATATTAGTCTGTAATTCTTTATAATTTCCACCCTGTATGTACATATATTTAACCCTTAGCACTCGAATGGCGACTCTGAGGCGCCACTACAAATTGCTACACCATTATTCAGAACATTGTTTGCATGATTATATTTGATGAAATGTAATAAATTACTAAACATTTGCATATTTTATGAGGTACTATATCATTTTTGTACGCATATAATGAAAGAAATTATGTACAATGGAAATATTCTAGGTTAGAAGAAATGTTTGGATTTTTAGTTGAAATAGCTCCGAGTGCAAAGGGTTAATATATTTTGTTCGAAATCTTCACCACAAGTCTAATTCGATTTTATAGTGCAAGGGCTTAAAGAAGCGGATGCTATGTTTAAGTTCCTCAAAAAATACAGGAAATTTTTTTTTATCGAGTTGGTGTAAACGATTTGTAACAGTAGTCAAATGTATTCGAAAGCAAGTAAATTTTCGTTAGCGTAGCTTTTTATTGAAATGTTGTCTGGCGCTTTTATTGAAACCCGTTGTTCTAATTGTATACTGAGAATTATAGTCGAGCAAAGTTCAAGGAAGGACACTGGGACCGAAATCTCGAGGCGCGTCCAATTTTACGGCTGTCCTCGGTAGCCCGACGAGTTGTAACACCTTTAACCAATTAATTAAACTTGCATTGACACACGGCCAAACTAGAACCGACGCTCTCGGTATACGATACCGTATCTCTGTTCATATAATTTTCTGGTTGGCGTGCGACTGACAAGGTTCATCCCTTTCGTGGCCTGTTTGCAACTTCATTTTCATGGAAACCCGGCGTTCAGGTTTAAATTTAATATTGCTACTCGCAGATGCTGCCACGGATTTCGAATAAGGAATATTTGTTAGCGGTGCATCCAGAAATTGATTTTTAGGATGTTCAATTTAGCTTTAGCTCAAACTGTAACATTATTTCTAGACAAAAACATTTACAACGCCCGCTGTATGAACTGTCGAGTTTCAAATCACTTGCATTTTGAGAGTTGTAATTGACGAAGAATTGTATAAACGGCATACAACCTCTTAACATTCTCATTCGGTTTTGATTATCATTAACCAAATCACTTCGATTCTGTGATATTTTTTAGAGTGGAGGTTCGGCAGTCAACGTATTAATAAACAAAAATTAAAAGAGACGGATTAAAAACTGAAGATTTAATATTTACACTAGAATATTCAGCATGAAATAGGGTAAACTAATTAAGTTTTCTTCAATTCAACCTTACCCAAACATATCTTATAATTATCTTACAGTAACACGTCGATTTTGGCATACATATACTATTGTAAATATACTATTTATGTAATTATGTCTCGTACAAATAAGTAGGTCATTTGCGCGACGAATTGTAGGCGTGACGGAAAATGGTTGAATTTTTTAAACAAACCAGCAAAACGAAGGAACCTAGTTAGCAGCGAGTACGCGTAAAATTTTTATTGTCGCTCGTCTGCTCGCGCTACTCATGATATCGTCCTTAATTCCCCAGACAATCCCGTCGCCCGAAACTTAAATATCCTCTTAAAATTCGTCGGACCGCAGCGAGGCAGGATTTTTTACTTTTTCTCTCGTCAAGAGAGACGCGTTTAATTGCCCCCACCCCGCGCCTTGATACCCGTTAATTTAGTATTCTCGCTGAACCGGTTCGCAAATTAAAATTGCATTACTCATAGTTCGCTGGCCGTGTAACAATTACGTAACAGTGCTGTTTGTAACTGTTCGCAATTAACTGCAACGGCAACATCGCGAAGATCTTCAGCCCGGAGCATGGGAACGTTAACAATCGACGCTAATCAATTCGCAGTGGAGGCCGTTTGCAGGAGAGTTTGGACGTCTTTATACTATAACAAAATAAAACATTTACATATAGGATCTCCGTCCTCACGTTGTAGATAATTTCTTCTCATAATTGCCGATCGCAATTATGTCGGATAATGAATAAAAAAATTATCATATGCTGTCAATGATATTTTATAGATTGGATCATTAGACAAATATAAATTTTTTACCGTAAACATGTTCATTATAATCAAAGAGGAATATATTGGTACTTTATTAACGCATATACGACCGGCATTTTTACGTTCATCTTTCTGTTCCTTCTTATATTTTCTAATAAATTATGATTGCCTTTTTCGTTAATGTTCATGGATTATTTTATGTTTGTGTACGTTCAAATGAAATAATAACTTAGCTGTAATTCTCCTAAAGACTCGATGTAAATATTTAAACGAAGACAGGACCTAAATAATTAGATTGCAGAACATTATCCAAAATCAAAATTTTGTGCTTCGATTGCAAGAAAAAGGAGCTGTACAGACATTTCCCTTTTCTCCTAATTTTTATGTTAGAAACAATATAATCGTATTCTTAAAGGCGTCTGATATTTTCACTACTTTTTAAAGCAAAGGGAGCTGTACAGACATTTCTCTTTTCTCCTAATAATTTTTATCTTAGAAATAATACATATAATCGTATTTTGAAAAGCGTCTGATATATTTCACTACTTTTTGTTTCACTTACTCATTTTCGTCATAAATGCATGAAATCCACAGTATAGTAATAATATTCATCAAAGAGAGAAGCGTTTGCAAAAATATTTGCTGCATCGGAGTTCTTAATTTGATTTACACCATTTAAATGAAGGAAAACGTTCGAGAGACTCGACAGCACGTCCCTGTAACGCGTTATCGGTCCATTACAACCTCGAAAGTTTCTCAGCCTACGCCCCGTCCCATAAAATGGCTGCCGCCGTTGTGCTAGTAACGACGTTACTTTTCTAATTACTCTGCGGCGTCCCAGTTGGCCGCAAGTGTGCGGCACGCAGGTTAACGAGCTCCTGTTCCTGGGACAGTGACGGTTCTAATGCGCTTCCGAGATACCTTGCACGCCCACGCGTGTCTCCAGCCCCACGTAAATATGCCTGGTTCACGCGTGCACCGCGTGCACTGTATGCACCGCTCGCGGTTTTCCTCTTGATTGCCGGGCCACCACACGGTGAAAGGGAATCAATGAATTATCGGAGATGAGCAGTGAATGATCAATCAAATGTATTTATGTTTCTACACTCACCTGTCCCTCGTTATTCCAATTTATAACGAAAAAGGCTTTTTAATAGTTAAAGCAAACGTCAATCGATTTTGGTTTCAAAATTCAATGAGTTTGAAAGTACTTCCCGATTCTGCTTATTCCTCGTATCCTGATATTTCGATATTTCGATATTTAAAGCGATTAAATAACTCTGGTTGAAATAAAGCAGAGCGAATTCTCTGTACGTAACTCTTCATTTCTAATCTTATTGTTTGCATCGTATAGTAAATGATGCGAGGAGGTTGCCTCTATCGATTATTAATAATAATAATAACAAATATTTTCTGTAATTATTTTTGGACGAAGTTTTTACCCGGAAATCAGAGGAAAGAATTTATTTGTATGCAATTGTGTTGATCGGTCGAACAAGTTTCCATTTTACGGGAGAGTTAACCGCGTTGCTGTGTTTACGTTCACGCGCTCCCACCTGATGACGAAGGAGAACGATCCGCTACACGCGGACTTAGAACCCAACGAGGGTGAAAGTTACATTGTGCCCGAGTTCAGTTGTCGAACAAATTTTACGATTGTGCAAAGTTTTACGAACCCGCCGGTTCGTATTGTTTCTCCGGTGCTCTGCTTTCGGGCCATGAACGACCGAAGACTGTTTCCCAATGCGGTCAACTCGAGATTCCTCTTATTACAAGCAGACTGTGAGCGTTCACCAACATTTGTATTTCCCCTAAAGGATGTGAAGAAACTGGAGTCAAATGAATTCACATTTTACCGTCTAATGTATAAAATTACATTTTTCCATGGGCTACAGCCAAAAGTGTTGTGTGTTTCGATGATTGTACGGTACACGGATGATTTTTGCAGTTTGGATCGTGGGTTGAACACCTGGTACCGACATGAATCATTAGAATGGTGTTTATAGATGTGAAAGGGGTCTTGAGGATATTCAATCTTGCAGTATGCAAATTTTGGACATAAACTGTGGACGTTAAGCTTGACATAATTCTTGGAGTATTGAGGAACAATAGATAGATTAACATCCGTGTTTCTATATAATTACTAAATTGGAATAATGTTTCTGTGTATCATGTATACAGAATTGTAACCACATAAATGTATCTTTCAGTTGCGATGATACAAAAAATACTTTGTATGTGATTTATTAGAAACTAATTTCATATTTCATTGTAATTTTAGAAGTCAAAAAACATACAACTGACGGACATAATTAGGTGGCTACGTTTAGATGGAACATCCTGTATACTTCTTAGTAATTCCGAAATTATTCGAAGAGATCGGTTCGTACGCCTAATCGTACTATTTGAAAACAGTCCGGGCATAAAATTGTGCAATAATAAGTGAACAAGCGAAGAGTCGGTAGTAACGTTTCAGACACCCGGTGAATAATAGAACGAAACGGTGCGGTGCGTCGAGATCTCGAGGTATCGCATTAGAAAGGCGCGTGGCCGCAGCAGCCAGGAGATGTCACAAGGTAAACCGCATGCATAACTCGGACGTAGGGAATTATTGTATGTAGGTACCTATCTCTCGAAGATCGAAACACCGGCGTCGCCGAGTTGGAACGTTCCGTCGTCCTTGGGAAAAATCCGTTTCTACGTAGCGTGTCCTTTCTTCCTCTATGCTACCTCTTCTATTCCCAAGCCAGGTGTATTTGTTCGGGAATCGAGGATAGACTGTCCCCTGCGGAAAACGTGGAGGAAAATGTTGGTCGTCGATCTATCGTGTCACGGTATAACGAATTGCCGACGTATCCTCATGTACTTTACAGAATCGATGATGTCGCATTTATTGTGATTTATGACTTAACCCATAATCTTCTACAGGTACCCCGATCTGTTCGACGCTGTTATTTTTATAGAATCTGAATACGACTCAAATTAAGGGGTCAACCATTTTTTATCCCTTCCGTTCTGAAGTTAATTCCTCTTCCTGTCCAGTGCAACTTTACTTGTCACTTGACTGCGGATTTTATGCATTTATAATAGCATTTTCATTTGCAAATACTATCGCAGTATTTTCAACTCACTCAAATTAACCAAAAAAACACATGTCTGTGTAGCTTTTATGTCTCGCAATTGATGCAGACAATTCTTATTTTGCATAAATATTCGTAGTCTACTTATCACTAATTGTAAGTCGATGATCTACTAGTTGAAGATGTTGCCCCTTTCACTTGGTCTCAAAATGTAATGTTTCTTTCTGTAACAATATCCACCACGAGAAATATAGGAAGATTGAAGTGAAAAAGATAAATTGGTAATTATACAGAAGAGGGTACACCTCACCGATTTCAATGACCTTGAAATATGTCGTTAAGGTTATCATTCTGCATAACTTTTCTCTATACATGTTACTGCCGCTCGGCCTTAGTTTTTTAGATATTCACTAAAAAAACGGCTAGGAAGGTTATTGGGATCTGACATGGAGGCGTGGACAATATATATAGCTATCCAATATGGCGACGAAGTACTTGGTCTTAACATTGTATATATATCCTCTTTTTTGTTTTTACTTAATATGTTTGTAAATATGGGTGAAACTTGTAAGTGGGCAGGTACAAATCCTGCAGAAAGAAACTTTCTTGAAGGAGAGGAGCTTTTTAAAGTATGTTCTATCAAATAATTCATTTTACAAAAAAAACGTTGTTTTTCAATATACCTTCTAAATTTACCTTCTAATCGTTTAATCGCTTAGAATTGGTGAGGACATTTTAATTACTCCACAAATAATTGTACAAATATCTTCTATTAGAGGCACCAATGCCACAGGCATCACTGAGCCAAGAATTTTAAAATTCTTTTTACGCTGGTTAGATCTTTCAATATGCACTCTAGCTTTAGCTATTTTAGCTGTTAAAATAGACTGTTCTTTGCTAAATTGTTTCTTATATTTTAGAAATGAAGGTCTTATAAATTTCAAGCAGTTCACTTCACATACTTCATTTCAAAGTGTGGAAACGCAGCAACATATTTTGGCTCGCTCTACAATCACAATCTTTCACTGCATAGTAATCAAAATTTTTTTTTGCTACGCGATGGAAAAATTGGAGCTTCCATAACTTTATTTTTAATTAACACCTTTTTTAACACCGTAAGTTTATACTGCAATTAACACCTGTTAACGCTGTAGGCTGCTATAAGCCAAGCCAAGCTTAGAGTATTTTTACTTTTCGGCAGCAGACGGCGCCACTCAAAATGTCAGATCCCAATAACAAACTCCGCATTTTCCCAATCACTGAATTCGTCCCGTAGGGCATGGAAGGGGCTCCACCCGTCCCTCTTCACCACCGCCCCAAGAAATTTAATCCAGATCTAACCTAGGCCTAACCAAAATTAGTTTAAAGACTGTACAAACCTAACCCTCCGTGAGGTAATAATCTGGAAACGGGATTCTTTACCGATTTTGATGAGCTTTAGATATATTATCTGAAGCATGATTCTGAGCAATTGTTTCCTATACATGTTACCATTTGAGCATCGTTTCCCAGATATTTTTAAAAAACTGTTAGGTTCACTACAGCGAACCCCACTATTTTAAACGCATTTTGGTTAGATCTGATTTATGTTTTGGGGTGGGGATGCAGTGAAGAGGACCTTTGAAAATGGGCGGGTCCCATCAAATACGTGTTCGGATAATTAAAAACGGTAGAATTCGCTTTGGTGGGGATCCGTAGATTTTTGTAAATATATAGAAAACGAAGGGCCGGAGCGGCTGTGACATGTATAGGAAATAGTTGTTCAGAATGGTGACCTTGATAACAGACTTCAAGGTGATCGAAATCGGTGAGTCATCCCCTTTACTGTATAATCACCGAAAAATTCTGTACAGTTAGCCAACTTTTAAAGTTTTCTATAAAATGTCTCCGAATGTAGATAATTTAAACATTTTTTCGCTGAAGCGTGCTTTCGGTCTCTTAACAAATGGAAGCTCGTAGATAATCGTGTCGCGTGTGACCCCCGCGCGGAACTATTTAAAGCGGTAACCAAGAACAAGGGACTACACGAGAGATCATAACGAGGCATCGAGGGTCGAACTCGGATTTTGGCTTGCCGTATCGGGCGTTGCGTGAATCTTGGCCCGCCATGAATCCCGCGTTTTATTTATGCTTTAGAGCCGTTAGCACCGTGTCGCCTGGCAGAAGTCCGGCGAGAATTGCAGCAAGAACGGGACAGCGCGAGAGAAAAAGAAAGAAAAAGGAAGGATAAAAGAGAGACGGAGGAAGGAAATCTCTCTCGGTGTACACGATTACAATTTATATACGGGCGAGCTCTCTCGCCAGGGTTAAGAGGCTACTCACCGTCGCGGTTATTCCACTCTGCCGCTTTTTATTTATGCCGATGCGGCGCGAGTCATGCGATGCCCGGACGATAATAATTTTTCATTACGCGCGAGGTCGATCGAGAGCCGGCGCGTGTTGTTAAACTCGTCGCGAGTCCCTCGAAAGCTCGTTGCCCGTTTTCTCACGCGCGATCTTGTCACTGAAACCGAGGCGAGCTCTCGTCGCCGATAGATTACGTGCTTCTTCCAAACACGCTCGGCAACGTAAAACATCCGAAAATATTAGAGACATCTGCTCTGGGTGCTTGTCGCGGGCCTTGCGATCACGTTTAAATAGACGCCTCGAGAAACTGTAAATATTGTAATGTCTCCGGGATGCGTTCGCTTAGAATCTGCTGGCACGCGTTCCATCAACCCCTTGTTCTATCATTTCCTTCGCAGCTGCTATCATTAGAATTTCTTCGCGGCTGCAATGAATACAGTTTCTTGATAATTTCACAGATTTTAATCTCATCAAATTTATATTTATCGCATGTCTGCATTTACTTCAATGCTTAACACTGGAACTACCGAGTCCGTCAAAATGACTGATTTGAGATTTTTTCTTTTACAATTCGTGACATCATAAAAAGATTGTTTATTCAAGTACATATTACTGTAAAAATTGTATGAAATCTGAATAAATTCAATCCTGTTACCATTATATAAAACAGTAAAAGTAGAACAAAATGTTAGAGGACAAGATTGTTTGATTCAAACAGGTAAATATTGTAATGGACAGAACAAGCTTTCAAGTTTATTTATTTAATTCACAAAAGTTGGGAAATTCGTACAAATAGTGGACTAATTTCTGTTTTGCTCTGTTGATTGCCCAACTTTTGTAATTTGTTTGTAATGCAAGGTCACGCGAAGGTCATAGTATTATAGGTCGTTGGTATACAGTATACCGACCCATTTGAAAAAAATTTTCGATTACCTTAATATCGTAAAAAATAAACATGGAAACATTTTTTGGTCCACTACAATATTTGCCTCTTTGAACCATACAATTCTGTCCTCTAACATTTTCTTCTATTTACACTTGAAAAAGAGCAGTAACCTGTCCCAGTTCCCAGAACCACCCTGTGTACATCAATCTCGTTTAGGGCTCGGTAGTTCTAGTGTTAAGTCTTTCATTCTAAAAGAAAAACCTCAAGATTACTGTAAAAATAATTTTGACGAACCATTTTGGAAAGATTTTAAATTGAAAGCGTGTATGAAAAAGTAATACAGAAGCTTGTTCCCTCAAAAATGGTGGTGTACTTGCATAAAGAATTGAAAAATCATGTTCTCCTCTGTTCTGGTATTACCTTGACTTTTTGCAAGGAATGTTCTGTACGATCGTAAAGCTTTCAATGTCTTCGAGTCAATCCTTCCGTGCAGGAAGCGACTTGTTTGTGAAACAACGACGGAGTACGATTAGAACCAGCCTCGCATCTCGAGGTGCGTTTCAGTACACTTGTTCATCTTTGCAGTAAAGTAAATTCAATGATAGAGACTGCAATGGCGAATGCATTGAAATGTTTAAATAGTTTCCAAGAATTTCCACGTCGGCCACGTATGTATAAGCCCGAAGTAAATTGCACTCGCGAGTGAATCACAGCGGCGAACAACGATCTCTACTCCCCCCGCCCTCCAATCGTGCGACCGAATCCCATAAACAGTTTGTAGCTTGTAAAGCAATTCGTTGCAGCAACGTGTAATCACAGGATCATGCGATCGACCGTATTCGCCGATCACGCAACGCCGATCGCCACGTAGAAATTATCGTCCCGTTGCATCGTAGACATCGTTTCGTATCGGTGCATCGGTGCATCGAAGAAGAAGTTTCTAAGGGGTCGGTTCTTCGTTCGGCGTCGTGACGTTGCTCGAAACTGTTCAGCGGCAATTGATTCGGGTCAACGACGATTACCACCGAATGAATGTTGACATAAATTTCTATTAAAGGGTCGCGAGACCGTGCGTAACTATGGCGGCCAGGGAACATTCCTTTTTGTAATTGGATTTATCTTCGACAAACTACCCTATAAACAAAAGACAACGCATTAGGTTATTGAGTAGAAGATGTTCAATGTTTATTTTAGAATTTTTAGCCAATCTTATCATGTTCCATCAACGACGTTCTCGATGACGTTCGGATAGCAGAGAACATCTTGCACGTTTCTTTACGTGTACATCTATCAGTGAAATCTGGCATTTTACATCCAACAGCCGAACGGAGCCAGTTAGAAATCAACCAATCGAAAAATATATTGCAACCGATTTCAGTGAGCCGTTACGAACGCCATAGGGTTCGGCGATCGGTAAACTCGCTGGTGAAACAGCGAGAATAGCTGCGGAGAAACGGCGCTGTAAACTAAAGTTGACATTGATGGTCGTTGCCCAACGGAAGATCAGTTTTGTTTCCTGCATACTATATCGATCGCTCTTTTTATCTATATGGAAATTTCGTTCCCCCTTCCGTTAGTAAACAGCAACGTCGAGAACAAAGCAAAGAAAAAAGCGAAAGAGAGGGCGGGGGGGGGGAGAGCAAGAGAAAGACGGACGAATCGTTTCTGCGTGACCAAGGCTCGTTCACACGAAGCCCAAGTGCGAGGAATTAATTTCGCCGAGTTCTCAGGACGCTTCTTCCCCTCCCCCACCTCCTCCACGATCGATCGCGTTTTACGAGACCGTAACTTCGTCGAAACGATCGACAACGTACGCGAGGCAAATCGTGAAATCCGTTCGATCGGTCGATCGGATGGCTTAGGCTGGTCTAAGCCTGCACCTCGCGGTGAAAAGTACGCGCGGGAAATTAATGGCTGCCGGTAGGTCGTGTAACTCTGCCAGAGGACAACTACGACAGTCGTGGACGATCTGCTGATTGTCATTCAAAACGGCACCGGCGACCGGTGACTGGCCTTGGCCATACGGAAAGGCGACGCTTCGCAAACGAAACGCTTTAATGCCTCAAAGAGGAGACATAATTGCCGGGGCCGTTTCTCCCGGTGTCGTTAAACTTGTTGAGCCATCGCGCTGCGCTGCAGGGTCAATATCCAGGCGTTCTGGACGCATCTCGTCCCACATTCGCGACGATTCTCCAACACGGCGCAGTTTTTCGCCTCGCTCGCCTGATCCCCTAAGCGGACCCTCGCTTTTCCTCGAAAAACGGCTACATTCTTCATTGAAACTTATTTCTTATTTGCCTCCTTGATTGTACACAGTCTTAGGAACAACGCATTTTGCGAACAAATTTACAAAACCGAGAGAGTTGTAATCGTCAACTCAGATATTTGCATGTATCTTAAAATTATTGAAAAACCAATATACTTGAAAATTTTGTTCAGTTATATTTAATTTCTCCAGCTCCGCGAAGAAGCGGTGAATTGGCGAAGCTTATTTGCAATAACAAATTTGAAAGATAAACTATATATAGCTGCGGCTGTTAAAGGGTTATCGGTAACTGGATAGTAATAAGCGAGAATCCCGAATTTCAGTGCCTACTTTAATTTCCAAGCGTGCGTTGACTCTTGATCAGGGGAATTTGTGCATAATAAAGCGGAATCTTAGGCTCGATGAAATATCGGAGCTAACGCAGAGTTTATCATGATTGGTTTCCTTTAGAAATGTTATCTACGAGTCATTTTATACAGTGTGGATGATTGTTTTAAGGAAATAAACTTCTATTAGACGTTTGTTGATTTGGAAACTGTGGAAACGTTTGCAATCTGCTTCTTGGGATAGACTTCAAATTTATTCGAACGAATTTGAAGGGGGTTTCCATTCGTCGATTGAGCAGATTAGCACAAACTTGGGACAATTAACGAATTAATTTGTCTTGCCCCGGATAAGTTGAAAACGCTAAACGCGCTGAAATTAGTTTAAGTTAGCTCTCGCCTCGGTTGAAGTAAATTGATGGGGTTGAACTTAATTCTGACGTGTACGCATGACTTCGAGAAAGCGTATACCTATTAAAATTCATATCCCTCTCTCGGTGGAATGGTTATTTTTTAGAAAAATATACAAAAAGTCAATAATCTTTAATACACTTTTTTCGATAACAGAAATGTTCACCGGAAACCACATGTTTCGATAAAATTACCGAGAGGTTACTATAATTTTGTAACAGATACATATTTTTGAATAAGGAAATTAGGATGTACTATTTTAAAACAAGTCATTTTAAATACGAACATTTCTTTTTAATAAAATCTCACACTTTGTGGAGAAAAAATATTCTTGAAAATCACGTCTTTTAATCTCTTAACTGAGCACGACCACTTAGGGACTATTTTGGCAAACGCTCTGATAAATCGACAAAAAATACGAACGCGTATTACGGAACGCATCGAACGTTGTTGAGTCGCTACAGTGTGGGTGAAGATGCTTTCGCGAAGATTCTGGTTTTCCTTGAGCGAGGTGTCTTGCTTTGATTGAAGTAATCAATAGTTGCTTTTAACTCTTTCACTACAGCGGTACTTGCCGCTTTGACAATGCTTTTTGGAAGAAAAAGGATTTTCTGTAAAACATGTTTTTTATAGTTGTCCATGAACCTATTTTTAATTCAACATTGAACCTGCAAGTTTAGTGTACACATACGGAATTTTTATGGCGAGCGACTATAGTCATCGTTGTAGTTTCAACCCTTCGAAATCGATTACCGACATCAGACTCGTGTATCTTAATACTTACAGCTATGATCAAGTAATTCAATTATTTAAATAACAAAATATCGATAGATACTTTTTCCCCCAGTATTTAATATTTTGACATCTATGACAGTTTTCCGAGGTTAATATTTTTAATGTTTAACGAAATTCTCGTTCGTGAAAGGTTAGTACTTTTTAACGTTGCTGTTTTGCCAGGTGAGTGCAAAATGGTTGTCGGAAAACACTTTGGTACGTGAATTCCATTGAAGTCAACGTGTGGTTACACTTGAGCGATGCCCGCTGCAAGCGCACTTGACATTGCGAATGGTACGAGGTCGTCTCTACCTCGTAACGCAAGACCACGCACCGCACCACAAGCCTCCGGTAAATTATAACAATTGTGGCACGCAGTTCTTCAAAACATTCCACCGAATAATTACCGGTTTATACGCGAATGTTCCATTATGGTCACGAGCTTCGACGGGAACGTAATCAGCGGTGCGATTCCCGTTGTCGTCGACGTCCACCATGGAATTCGATGCGTCCATCCCTCTTTCCCCGTATTTCTCTGAATAAATAAAGAAATTTGCAAGCTATCGACGCCGGGAACACGGAAAAACTTGTTTGCGTCAGATGAGAGCATCTCGTCGATGGCTGTTAGTAATGGCGACCATCATTCTGCCGGAGGTAGCTTTCGAAACAAATCTTAAATAGTAATCTTAACTTTTATTTCTGTCTGGTCGAATATTATTTTAATCTCAATTGCTAAATACAACTGTGACTTGTCGTTGCAATATGTGATCACTAGGCTGCGGATCTTCATGCAAAATAAAAATTTGTTTCTTCTGTTAAAAATTTGAATAAGTTGATGATAAGATACCGATACTATTAAATTCTTTTTATCTCTCTACTGTGCCATGTTTCACCTACCGGCTTGTGTCATAAATGCATAAAATCCAAGGTCTAATGTTCATATATAATCGTATATAAACGTATCGTATTTAATAATGTAGCATAAAACTTTTGATACTTGATTCTCTGTGCGAAACACTCTAATGAATTTTATGACGATTCTTTGTTACAGAAATTAGTGTCATTCTTTCGCCCTAAACCCACGCGAGTGGACAAATCGGACAACAACAACACAACAACAACGACAACAACAACAACACATGACATATACTGTACGTAAAAATTTATTGGTGCCTGTGCTACGCAAAAAGTCTCGTGGGACGGCACAAAGGCAAAGTAGAGGTGTGTTTATCGATAATTTATCGATAAATGACTTCACTTAAATGTTATTACTAAGCCTTTTACGAATACAGTAGTGTACAAAAGTATTCGCACATTCTTTAAAAGGAATAATTTTTTTAAAACTGCAACCAAACGACAATTACGTTTTTGAGATGTTAGAAGGATTAGTTAACTAGATAATATATACAAACATTATTCAAAAATCACTATTGATCGAAATTAAGAAGGAAAAAGTGAATGTCACAATTTTTAACTTTTTTTTGTGTGCTTATAATGAAAATTTAAAACATGCCTTTCGTATATTTAGGTAAGCTCTATACATGCACGAAGTTTTATCTAAATCGATTAACGTTGCCGTAAACAACGAAATGGCAAAAATCGTAAGAAACTGCGATTTAAGTAAATTGCAAATCCTAAATTCAAGGATTTTTACATCTTTCAATCCTTGTAGCTTTTTATGTGTCAGTCGATTTCGTTGAAACTTTATACATACATCAAGCATGGGCACGGGTGGAGCCCCTCAAACGCCTGCTTCTCCCACCAACCACTTTTCCATGCAGCGCGCGCCTTCTTCGCAATCGCGCATGTCTCGCGCCTTCGTTGCCCCCACCATACGTATCTTCGTACCTGACCCCTAGGGTTTCGCGAGGCCTACGCGAGACATGCTCACTGCTCGCGACGGGCGTAGCGCGTTCTTTCTCCATGGTAACGGTGTATACTGGTGGGGGACAGTGGGCGCTATGCTGGGGACGGTCTTGTCTCAATTGCGACAAAAATGCCCGTGCCTGCTGTACATGCATACCTGCATATGTATATAATTCACTTAGTTTTCACTTTTTATTATAGAATCACATAAAAGATTTTAAAGACCGTGACTTTCACTTTTATCTTCGCAATATTGATTTATTTGTTTTACTTATATTCGGATAATAAACACTAATCTATGCAAAATGTTCAGTCTTATATTTTAAATTGTTTCCCGCATAATATCACATTTATTTAATGATAGCCCTCAAACGTGACTAGCATATTAGTGATTGTGCAAAAAGTTATCGATAAGTAATCGATATTGTCAATAAGTCGACTATTATGAATAACAATACCAATAATTATTGATAATCGATAATCACACCTCTAGCGCAAAGGAGGCGCCCGCTCGCTACGCCTATCCCCACCGTTGACAGTGTTTACAGTATTCACAATGTTTACGCTTCGACGTCACATACTGCATAGTATGTGTGACCGCTTTAGCCAATACAGTAATGCCATGAAGAGTGCGACGACTGCGGGTCCGAAACTTAGCTTTCTGCAGGCGGTAAACGATTCCTCGAAGTTCCTTTATCTTTTGTCGCCAGCGTCGGTCTACCGGTGAGTCAATACTAATGCAATGACAAAACTTTTTTTTTAATTATTTTTTCATGAAACTTTTACCAACACATTCGTGACCTTTTTCTGATTAAACCAAGTACAAGATAATTCGGTGCATATTTACATGTTTATTTATCGATAATAAGCTTTTAAAGTACTTTACATAGGCAAATATGCACCGAATTGTTATATTTGGTCTCATTTTAATCAGGAAGATGTCACAAATACATTGGTAAAAGTTTCGTGTAAAAATAATGAAAAACAAAAAAGTTTCGTCATTGCATTTAGTATCGACTAACCGATATACCTAATCCGTATCATATTACAATTTCTCGACCGAGTCCAGCGGTCGAGTTTCTCGGTCCCTCGAGGGGTATACCTCGCGGTAGGAGGGATATTATCTTCGCATCTAATGCAAGCCGCTTTGTCGCACTCTTCGCAGCAATTACTGCATTTCGCTAGTGCCCGAAAAGACGTGTGATACGAGGCGTGCCCCCTCCACTCTGACCAATCAGCACCGCATTTCTTTCACGGGACTTCTTGTAAGGCACGCAGAGCACATACTTTTTAGTTTTTCGATACAAAATACCAAAATTAGCATTTTTCATAGTCACATTTCGCTCTAAATGCAGATGAACAAGCATTTTTCTAATCGTTTGCAATTGTTTCTCTTCTTCGTTGAAAAACAGCTGGGAGACTGCCAATGACACCTCAGGAAGCGATCAAGTATTTTGGTTCGAGACTCACGGAATTCGAACGCGCGGAAATCGAGAAGTATTCCGAGATCTGGTATCTGGGTCTGCCGGCCCACAAAATTCTCGGCGAAGAGGGTGCGTCCCAAAACAGTGGATACGACGACGAAAATGGGAACTACAACAAAGTCCTCCACGACCATATTTCGTACAGGTGGGTTTCCCCTTTTCTTCGACGAGACTTTCCTTTTAATTACCGCTCATAGCGCGATGGCGGCGGCGGCGACTACATGCGTTTAGTCACGCCGATTTCACATTTTTGCGTATCAGCCTTAAGCGATATATGTAATCGTTACCCAGAGAGAGATCGTTCGAGGTAATCTCTGTAATCGTGTTTCTCAACTAAAACGAAGCAAGAGGAAGAAAATCGCGTTACAAACAGCGCCGCTTAATAAACTGCAAAGGGAAAACATAAAATACTTTGCAAAAATTCAATATTTATACTTCTGCTTTTTAGTGTATAAAGTAATGGAAAAATGATTGTAGGAGCAATAAAGTCAGCAAAAACTAGTTGCTCGGAATCGAGTAACATAAAATGTCACGATAAAAGAACTTTATTCGTTGATTAAAATTGAACGTACCTCAATGGAAACGTCAGAAATCGAATATTCATCAACCAGTTCCGACTGTGAACGTTTATGCAAATTAACATTCTTGTAGGGCAAACCTAAAGGACTAAAATTGCATAAATTTCAACGCGAATCTATTAAGAAATGTTAACAAACGATCAACCATTGGACTGTAGATCTTTATGCATTTGTGGCAGTTGCTAATTGTTGAAGCACCAGAAGACATGTTTCGATACCAAACATCGATCACTACTTGAATCTTTATGCAAATAAAAATATTCCGCATCAATTACAAAATTCTTTATAAGTTTCATCAATTATATCCTACACAGTCTACCATGCGCCGAGACGTGCTTATTGCGTGCCGGCTCGAATTTCAGATTGGTTTTACGCTGCGGTCGATTTTTGGCGATGCCATTTTTGAGAGTCATTTTAATATCTCTCTGATGAATTTATTGTTTTATGATTTGTGTGCGGCTGGAAAGTATCAGCTGACTTCCTTGGAAAAACCAGCTGTCCATAACGCTATCAATCTCAATGGCACGTTACATAACATAGACCCATATACGGTGGCTCACAAAAGTATTCGCTCGCCTTTTAAATCAAAATAACTTTCTTAAAATTTGAACAAACCACTTGACTAATTTTGAGCAATTAGAAGCATTGATTTAGTAAATCACGTGCGAAAACGTTTTTGAAGAAATTGCAATTAGTAGGAATTACATGAAGAGATAAAAATGGCACTTTTTAAAACTACTTTATTTTAGCCCATAATGAAAATTTAAAATATGTCGTTTGTAGATCTATGTTAGTTATAGATATGCTGAAAAATTCGTCGAAATCGGTTGAAGCAGAGAAAAACGACGCGCATCGAAGGATGTAAGAAACTATGGATTTTAAGCAGAAACTGACCAAAAGTCGTGAAAAACTGCGATTCTCACCACTTTCAACCGCTTATAGCTCATATGTTCGTGAACTGATTTCGATGAAATTTTCAGCATATGTGTAAATAACATAGATCTACAAAACGCATATTTTGAATTTTCATTACGAGCTGAAATAATAAAGTTTTAAAAAGTGCCATTTTTATTTTTTCATGTAATTCTTACTAATTGCAATTTCTTCAAAATCTTTTTTGCACGTGATTTACTAAATCAATGTTTCTAATTGCTCAAAAAAGTCAGTTTTGGTCAAATTTTAAGAAAGTTATTCTGATTTAAAGGGCGAGCGAATACTTTTGTGACCCACTGTATTACATACAGCGCCAGGGCCTCGACAAATTATGATTCCATAGAAATGGAAGGAGCTCGGTGTCCTTGCTTTGTCGGACTCATTCCTCCAAAATTCACGTATTTCATCTATGGACTTTGCCCTTTTGAAATTTATTTTGAAACCTCCCTAAGAAGGTTGCCTCCACTTATGTGGCTTCTTTATAAAGGTAGTCGCGAAATCATAGCCAATTTCTGTTTTATACCTTTGTATATCCGTTCCTCACACCGTTTTATTAAAGTTGTACAGTTATTCGGAAACCTATAATCTTTTTATTTAATTTGATTACCTCTCTTTGACACGACCTAACAACATGTCTACCTTGCTTCGACCATTAAGCTACCATTATCTCTTAGTCAGCAAAAATAATTTCCTCTTGATTCGATTTTTATAAAGGAACCTGTGAGAATGGGATTCTGCGCAAAGTCTATCCATCACCATCAATTGAAAGATGCGAAAAATTGAGAATGTGCTGTTTGGCAGATTTGGGCGTTATTCGAATGAAATTTCATTCGAATAACCCAGCGAATAAAACTTGCGAAAAAATTTTTATTCGCTGGGCTATTCGAATTTTTATTCGAATAAATTTTTGTTCGAATGAATTTTTATTCGAAAAGCCCAGCGAAAAAAATTTTTTCGAATAGCCCAGCGAGCGAATAAAGGTAATTGAATGACATCGTGTCATAGTCATCAACGAAAAGAATCAAGAATCCTGGCAACAAATGTGTGTGTGGAGATAACGAACGTCCCAGGATCGGTCACCAATAGGCGTTATTCGTCTCGAAATTATTTTGAATAATGAATAACTACTGAATAATTGTTTTCCGAATAAAATCATTATTACATTCACGAATAAATCCTCATATTTTATTTATTATTTTTTATTTGTTATTCGAAATAAAATGTGCTCAAAATCTAGGGACGGTTGCCATTACGCAAATCGAGGCAATTGCTTAGATAAAATTAATTATAATATGTCGCAGTAACACTTCATATTATTCTACTTAAAAAAGAAATTTCATGAAATGAAGACAGTTTGGAGGTAATATTTATATAATTGTGTAATAATGTACATTACGTTAGAAACGATAGAAATATTTACAACATTGTATTAATATTTAGGTACCTATAGTTACGATAGAATAGCTCAGCTATTACAAGAAATCTATATGGAATATTTTTTGTTCATAAAAAAAAACAACGATGGTATTGTACTGGTTGTGTTAAAAGAATCACTGTTTAGTTATGTATTGTATATGTCATCAATTGTCAACCGACATCTCGTCTCGGGAAGCCTCAGGGCCTCGGTTATCGCCTACAACTTGTCGGTGTCGAGTTCCTACTAGGGCTGTTACTTTCCTTCGAAGATCGAAGATTTCGAAGCTTCGATTTCAGAAACTTCGAAGGTGATGAGAATCGAAGTTTCGAAGCTTCGAAGCTTCTATTCGTTCACAGTTAACGGATAAGAGGCGAAAAAAGTTGAATCTGCGTGAATGAAGACGCTCATTTTCTAAAATGCGTTACAACGTAAGACGGCCACGGAAAGCCTTCACAAAATTTAATAAAACTCATTGAAATTTTGTTTCCAAAGTATTCTTTTTCAAGTACATTCGTGATATGATCCCGAAATTTATTAATAGAATGCAGTTTTTTTCATAGTCTCAGTCTCAATCACCAGACATGGCGCTTAACGTGTTAATATTTTTATTTATCAAAAATCGTGACATGCTATGGAACTCATAAGTTACAACTTCATACGTTTCAAAGACTTTGAAATTTCGTGCAGTTCCAAGACTTCGAAACTTCGAAGTTCCCTTCGTTCCTTCGAATCCTACGAAGCTTCGAAGAGTCGAAGCTTCGGTAAAGTAACAGCTCTAGTTCCTACCCATAAAGGCTGCCGGCTGCGCCTATTCTCGGCCATTATTCTAACGAATCAAGCGTTATTCACAAGCTACGAATAATTTCTCGGCGAATGATATCGTTATTCGTTATTCGCGAATCAATCTGGGACTTTATTCATTATTCCTTATTTGTTATTGCTTATTCGTTATTCAAAATAAAATTTGCCCAACTCTGGTGTTTGGAATGTCTAGATATGAGATCTTGGAGGTGATAGGCAAGGGAAGCTTCGGCCAGGTGATCAGAGCGTGGGACCACAAGACAGGACAGTACATCGCCATCAAGATTATCAGGTGAGCGAACGGCCGAGAACTCGACCCCGTGAATCACGCGAAATTGCGATAGGGGACGCGCTCGGCTCAATTATAGACGCTTTGTCGCTGCCGACGAGTTACCCGCTTTGTTCCTTCATTCAAATGACAAGACGCGACTCGTTTGTCCTTGCAGGAACAAAACGAGATTCCATCACCAGGCGCTCATCGAGGTGCAGATCTTGGAACACTTGAGGAAGAAAGACGTAGACGCGAACCACAATGTGATACACATGCTAGAATACTTTTACTTCAGGAACCACTTGTGCATCACTTTCGAGTTAATGAGGTACGTCACTCGGTTTAATATATGGACCACGTTTAATATTCTCTGGAAAATACAGTCGTCTAAAAAATTCACGTATTCCTAACGAATTTGAAGTATATAGTAATACAAGCGTACAGTTTTTGCATATTCTACGAGTATTATGCTATTAAGGCTACCGGGAGTACTGTCTATTTTTCAAAGTTAGCTTTTCCTCCATAAAGCTGCAAAAAGCGAATAAAAAAGACATTGTTCCACCAAGTGTGCACTGTACAGACTGATACACAAAACTATGCAATTCTGTATACACCCTATAATTTTCATAAAATCACGTTAGGATTAAAGCGGTTAAAAATTTAACGAGACATCGATTTGTAATTACTAGTGGTGTGCGAGAACCCGAAAATGTCGAGTCGTAACGAGACGAGAATTTTTTTCGCGATCGGGACGAGTTCTTGTAAATTTCGGAATTCTCGATTATGTCGAGATTCTCGAAAATTTCGGGATTCTCTGTTATGTCGCGATTCTCGAAAGTCTCGGGATTCTCAACTATGTCGACATTCTCGAAAGTCTCGGGATTCTCGAAAATTTTAGGGTGTTCAGTACTCGATTACCGTTACGAGACTCGCTTCAAAATCGATCGCGGTATGAGATTTCCGATATTTGAAGCGTTTCTGAAAACTACATTATGAAATTTATTCATTGAATCTCATTTTTTCATCCTTTCGAGACTTTCGAGAATCTCGAACATTTTCGGGAATCTCGATAAAATCGAGATCCATACATTTTCGGGTTCTCGCATACCCCTAGTAATTACGTTGACACACGCAAGACGTAGTTACATTAAAAATGGTTCGAAATTTCCAATCGCACAAAGAATACCGAAACACAACAAGATTCATGTACTCACGATCGCTTTTTTTCGCTTGCAGCTTGAATTTATACGAACTAATCAAAAGGAACAACTACCAGGGATTTAGCTTGAGCCTGATACGACGGTTCGCCAATTCGTTGATTACATGCCTGAAACTGTTGTACCGAGAGAACATCATCCACTGCGACTTGAAGCCGGTAAGCGCAAAAACCGCCTGTCCTCTTCCGACACGTCAGCATTAAAAGCCCGGCGTACGTTTCAGGAAATAACGATGACTGCTCGTCGTAATATTACACTATTACGATTCCTCGATGACGGTATATCCCCGGGGTGAATAAATTTTTCGTGGAAAAACGGTTCGAATGAAAGAACGAGAAATCGTTAAAATTCTATCCAGAATAAATATTGCCGCGATTAACGGTCAAATAAATTGGCGAGCGTGAGCGCGAGCCTCTCTTTAACGAGATAAACCTCGCAAATGAGTGAAACAGAGAAACAAAGTATGAAACGTTCGGGAATGTCGGTGTAGAGTAGGGTAGGGCTAGGGTCAAGTTTAACAGGCAATTCGGTTAATGCTGTTCCCTGATCGGCCGGTTCGTTTCGTTCGATTGCAGGAAAATGTGCTTCTGAAGCAGCGGGGAAGCAGCTCGATTAAGGTCATAGACTTCGGATCCTCTTGCTACAGCCACCAACGAGTTTATACATACCTACAGTCCAGGTTTTACCGGAGTCCAGAAGTACTTCTGGGTCTTCCATACGGCACGCCGATCGATATGTGGAGTTTGGGTTGTATTCTGGCTGAACTGTACACGGGCTGCCCATTGTTTCCGGGCGAGGATGAAATCGAACAGCTCGCCTGCATCATGGAGATACTCGGCGCCCCGCCGAATTACATCATCAATCATGCGTCTCGTCGAAGGCTTTTCTTCGGTAAGAGATTTTGAAAAGATTCTAACTCTCGCTTGCAAATTTATCACCCGAACCAAATCGAGACAAATCTGGTATATCGTTATTTAATGTTGTAACAGGCAACGCATAGTATTCTGTCATATTATTAGCCCACGGAAAATGTCTAACGTGTATGAAGTTATCTTGAAACAAATTGTATTTACTTGTTTAATTGTAACAGATTACGTAATTACATTTCACAACTGAGTAATGAAAGTATGGTTTCAGATCCGAACGGAAGTCCTCGATGCGTGACAAATAGCAAGGGCTTGAAGAGGTGGGTTGGTAGCAGAAATCTCGCGAAAGCTCTTCATTGCACCGACACCCTTTTCGTGGACTTTGTCAAAAGATGTCTCGAGTAAGTTACCAAATAGCTACTGTTTTGTCTGTAAAAAATTGAAAACCGGTTTATTCGTGGTGTAAACGAGGACGGAGAGGTAGTGCAATTATAAGCTAGTCTGGTACGCGTGCACCTAAAACTGATGACTAACGTAACAAATTTCATTACAAACTATTACTATGACTGTGTTTGATATACAGGGTGTCCCACGTAACAGTTTTCACGATTTTTTAAGTACTTGCGATAATCTGACAAAAAATATTTTCAACAAAAGTTGATCAGTTTTCGATTGGCTATATATTGCAATAAAAAAGTTCGAAAAACATTTTTTTATAGTATTGTCATGGTCACCTCCATTTTTTTAAATGCCACTTTGTATTTTTGACTTAACAGTATTATATCCCGTGTCAAGACGAATTTAACGACCTAGTATACCATGACCTTGCGATGATCTTGAAAGCGAAGAAATGAAAATTTCAACAAAACATGACAATCTGCTTGAATATATATATATGCCCCTACCCGTGGCGCACCCCAACATTTAGTAACACTGTAGATACTATTATCTACCACGTGTCTCTATCTTGCCTCTTCGCCTACAAAGCCAAAAAACATATAATGTCTGGACCTTCAGAGGAAAGTCTTGCCGGCCCCTGATCCACATAATTCTAGCCAGCCTCTAATCATTAATCTTGATTCTTGTTTGCCGCAGGTGGGATCCAAACAAGCGTATGACCCCCAGCGAGGCAGCCCGTCACGAGTGGCTGAAATCGACTTCCTCCTCCCGCGTGAGCTCCACTTCTTCGACGACGGCTTCGTCGACGGCGAACGCGAACGCAAACGCGAACGCGAACGCAAACGCGAACGCGAACGCGAACGTGAACACGAACACTAATACCAACACAAATACGAACGCGAATACGAATGCGAACGCGAACGTGAACGCGAACGCAAACGCGAACACGACGACCGTGGAAACATCCTCGCAGTCGGCACACGCCCAAACAGTGAGCGTAACGGTGAGCGCGCCACGGCAACGAGCTACCACGGTAGTAGACCCACCGTTCACGATGTATCGACTCTACAGAGACCGTAAATATGTGCAGAGGATCAGCACGGCCGACAACACGGAGAACGGCGGCCTGGCGGTGAAGAGTAAGCTGAACGGAAGCGCGAGCAGCCACGCGCTCGCGAGTACCGCGCAGACCACTACCTCGAGACACGCTTCGACTGGCGATATCGTTGCGAGTTTGGATCCGAATCTCGACGACTCCGGTACGTTTTTACCGCCGATATTGTGAAGTCGTCTACGCTAGCCACTTCTAGATGCTTTCGCGCCATACCGTGTCGCGATCGAACTCGTCCTCTCTCGCGTACAACCGCGACGAAGCGGAATGAGGTGAGAGAAAACAGAGAAAACGGGGGGAAAAGACGAAAAAGGAAACTATGAGAGAGGAACACACTCACATACACGCATACACTCTCTCACACACATGTACACAAAGAAAAAAAAAGAGAGATAGAGACCGCTATTCTCGTGGATTCTTCCGCGGCGAAGAGGTCTCGCGCGGATAGTCGGTTTGGAGTAGACGAGGCGCGACGGTCGATTTGATCACGACAATAAAGCATCAACGCGATCGACCGTCGGCCAAAAGACCAAATTAGCTCCACGCTAGGATTTTCATCGTAAACCGCGATGAAAATCCTGCGTGTACGTGCACCGTTCACGCGTGATAGTCGCCAGTGTACGCGAAGAGTGAGATATACACACAGTTTGGGGTAAGAGGATATTACCGCGGCATGTAGAAATGGCTGGCTGGATCGGCCCGATCGTTATCTAGGACGCCGCAAAGGCTAAGCAAATACATGTTGCTAGTCTCGGCATTATACATCGAGCCATGAGGCCAAAATGATCTGACGAGCGGGAGGCGCGCGACCAAACGATTCAATGTGTATCCGAGACAAGGTCGTTCCCGTTCGTTGGCCGGGAACGAAACGACGGACGGTCTATGAGCGCGACCGCCCCCGATGTCACTCAGGTAATCGTAACGACGTGTTATGCACCAATCGTAGTAGGTCGAAAGTAACGTAGAGAAAGAGACAACGCGCGCAAGAGAAAGAGAAAGAAGGAATAGAGAAAGAGAGAATGAAAGAATGAACGAGACAGAGAGAGAGAGAGAGAGAGAGAGAGAGAGAGAGAGAGAGAGAGAGAGAGAGAGAGGGAGAGAGAGAGAGAATGAACGAGAGAGACAGAGAGAGAGAGAGAAAGAGTGAGAGATAAAGTGTAAGAAGGATAGGAGTTTCGTTCCCCTGACGTTCGTCCCTTGTTCTCCGAGATATAGCAAGAATTAACTTAGCTAAATGCGGTTTCGCGAGTCGATTGAGAAGGATCGGGTCGCCCGCCCTGTTGCATCGTTGACGACGATACGTTAGCACTTTTTAGGCACAGACGATCGTCATCGTCGTCGTGACATGAGAAAGGAAAAGGATTCCAGAGAAGAAAGGGTGAATGTGTTTTTAACAACGATTCCTGCATGACACTATTCCCGTCAGCTAGCATCGAATTATCTCGCAGTGACGACGTAAATGTGTGAATTTGAGTCGTCTGAAACCCCCGTGGCAACAACAGGATCGTGAATTAACATTGAAACAGGTTCATGCAACGGGAGAAGTATAAACCTTATCGACGGGGAATAAGATCAGAATAGAAGGGGGAGGGGTGATACGAGGATGATGAAACGAAGCGTATGCGCCCCAGTTTCACGAGGCCTGATTAGTCTTATTGTGATATTAATCTACCACTGTCTTACGTAGATCTCTCCGATATTAAGATGTAACGATCGCTAATAATGATTTTCATTACTATTAATCATTATCTTTTCTCTGTCTTGATATGATTATTGCTCTCGCTATTGTCGCAAGATTATAAGTACGATTAACGAAATCTCTATTCGTGAGTTAATAATACGCAGAGAATAACATATTATAATTATATTATTACGGATAAGGATTGTACAGACTTTAATTAAGCCCGACGGGGGAGAAACCCAAGAGTTTTACCACGAGCACGCGGATTTGCCTTTTTTCCCCGTTTTTCCTCGCACTGAAGCAACTCTGACTCCGCAATGGAAAATCTACAGAGTCGGAAACCATCGGAATCGTTGAGTCGGCCACCGATTTCTCCGGTGTCCTGTTTTAGTTCACTTCGTTGAATTGGTTGACGACTTGTTTCCGTTTGAAGCTGCCGCTCGCTGTTTTCCGCTAACCCAACCGTAGATCACCTTTGCACCGATCCAGGAAAAACAAAAGAGAAACAATTAAACACGTAAATCAAGATCAAAGATTCTTGGTGACCCACTGCCCCTTAGCATATTGCGAAGGATTTGAAGAGAAGCCGTTGCGTACCGTGTTTAGCGTCGCGATGTGTGAAACACGCGCGCACGAACGCGTCCCCGCTCATGTTCAGAGATCAATGAAAGTTTCGCTCGTCGAGGAGGATGCTCGAGCTCGTAGCCATGCTAGTGTACACCGTACGCTTCCCCGTTTTTCAACGACAACTCGTTTTGTAGCAACCGAGTTTCGTTCGAACTTCTTCGACCGAGACCGACGACAACAGAAATATTACTTCCCGCGTCGCGATTTCGATAGATTTCCCTCTAACATGGTCTTCGAGCATTTCGTCGCTGAGCCTAAGAGGCAACAACGCCGGACTTCGTCTCTGGTAGCCTTAATTAAGTCGTAATCTAGAACTTCATTCCCTGCAGCACCCGCGAACGGGATGAACATCCGACTCTCATTCAATGCATATACAGAGGAAGTTCTTTTTTCGGTTAACCCTGTGACTGGTTTTCATTACCGGACGGATGCTACCACGTTGGGTCTTCTGCATCGCTACCATCACTACCATTCTATTCGCCTGGATGGAATTAGTTTCCCCTCAACAGTGAACTAAATATTGCCTGGCGTTTAGTACCACTAGTCCATGATAAAAGTAGCTGTATCAGGGCGGGATCACTGTTCACGCGTAAACCGAAAAACCTACTCTTCCAGCATGTCCATATAACAGCCATGCCTTGGAGGACCTTCTAGCACTAGTGGGGCGACCAGCGAAGTCCTTCCTTTTGGCTAAAGATCAACGAGCTGCTTGTACAACACGTGCCAATAACACCTGGCTGGTCAGTACGAGGTTTCCATATTTGTTGGATGTCGTGCCTGCATAAGTCTCACAATCCTTGCTAGGTTTGCTCTCATACTCAATCCTGATATTTTCTTCTTACTTTAACACCGTAACTTTAAACTCTAGACCTAGACTGTGCTTGCACTTTGCGGCTCCGTGTTCTTCGAACTTCTGGTCACGCGACCACCTGATTGGTCTTTTACTATAACTTCTCTTCACGGCCGGCATCCAACAATTCTGGCGGTATTAGAGTGACTTTGAAGGGCTGCCCTCTATTAGTGTCCTTCTTCGTAAGTCTCTCTAACGCACCATCCTTAGCATTCTCGTTTAGATAAGCTCCATTTGGTGTCTCCATCTCCATGACCCAGCGTTTTAATGGCGGCCATGCACCATCTCCAAGGCGGCCGCTTCCATGGTTAACTTGTTGCTTAGGTCCTCGATCACGGGGTGACGTCGTAGCCCATGACGACGACTCCCGAGTGTGTCCGCGCGTGAGGAACAAAAGAAAACACAAGATTCAAGTGAGAAGACTGAAGTAACACGTCATCGTAGAATTTTATTTAAAAGCCTTTCTCCCGTAAGGACGACCACTTATCGCGCGATGCGTAACACATTTTTCATGTTTGTATACGATCACCACCAACCCTTCCTCTGCTGCCCTCCCTCCACGAAACGCATTTCAATTCGTTACCTATCGCAACGAACGATGTGGCCAAAACACGAGTGCAAAAATTCATCGAAAGCAAGTGATACCTTTTCGCGAAACACTTCGTTTTTAAACAAATGATGTATTCGGTAAATCAGCCTGAATTTTCTCTTGAAATTCGTTTACATTCGAGAATGAAAACGGACGTACGAAATGCTTCATCTCGCGTTACCGATATATTTTTGTAATTGAAAGCATCCACTTTTTTTTTCAACACGTCCTGTGTTATTCAGTGAATTTGATAACTTCGTCATCACTCTTTTAGTTGAATGCCACCGTTTCGCGTGCGTAGAGACGGTTTCGCACATTTCCACCTCCCTTTGTACACGTTACGAGCAAGATAATTGCTGCCTGCTTCTTGATCATCACTTCGCGCGCTTGATTTCTTCAATCATCTCGGACGGTACATTTAAAGATAAATACAGCAACTTTTGTAAACGTTTGGATGAAATTTTCCGCCGCGAATCGAAAGTTCTTCCATTGATACTGGGAAACTTACATGTTAGGTACCGGAAATTAGATTTCGTCGTAATGAGCATAAGTAATCGCATTGTCAAAGCTAGGATATAAAAAAAGTAGAGATAGAAAAGGATGTATCGAGTGTGCAAATGAAGTACTTAAAGACTTAAAAGTGTTAAAAACTTGATGAGGTGTGAAGACGATTCAGAAATCTTGTTCGGAAGTTTCGATAACGCGGAAAGTTGATTGGTACTTCTTAAACATTCGTAAAACTTCTTCTCGAAATAAATAAATATATTTGAATAAAAATTACGGAAATATATTCGAACCTGATAGCGACAGAGACAACAAGACAAATCTTTAAGTACTTCGTGTTGCAGGTGCTAAAGGCGCAATTGGACGAAAGACGAACCCGCGCTAGAACGACTTAGGGAAGTAACAGATAGAGCGAAACGAGACGAAATTTAGTTGGCATCTCTCGCGGGTTTGTGACTTGTTGATAAGTTTGGTTGACCAAATGATTACAAATTCGCAGGTGTTGACGGAGCATGCGCGAGAGAGAAAGAGCTGCCCGCGGAAGATCTTCATTCGACTGTAGTCAGAACAAAGAGTCTAACGCTTAACGAGTGTAGTGTGTAAGGTACCCGGGATACACACACCCACATAAATACACATACGGACACACGTACACCAATACTGATCTATAGTGAACAAGAATATCAAATCGTGTATAATAACTACCATTTACGACACGTGTGCGTTCGGATACATGAGTGTGAGAATGCGAATGAACGAGAATCGAGAAACGGAGCCAGACACAAACCTATAACGAAAAGGATGCATCCAGCGAGAGTGAGTCACATTACTGCATATACAGATACATATTATTCATATACGATTTTACGGTATTAAGAAACCCACGCAGAAGCGGAAAAACGAGTTAAATATAGGGTATCCATTTAGACGTAATTAGAAAAGAAAACAGCCGTTTGAACAACGTAGCTCCATTATATGGGGTCTCAAGCACTCCTTTACCTCCCCCTTGTACTGTCGAAAATGTAAGAATATAGTAGCGTCGATTGAATCGTGTTGCGAAAAGACTGTATTTTTCAATCGGAACGCTTCGTGACCGTTTGCTTATTAATCGAGTGATTTTTTAATTTTAAATCCTTTCGAACGTTGTAACCTGAAACATATAAAATTCACGTAATAAAGGTTACGTACCGATAAATGTAAACGTTCGCACTATTGTAGACGCTACGGCATTACAAAGTATTGATCTAATGAGGAAAAACATGAAAAGCTATTGGAAACGAGTGTTAAGCGTTTAATCTTTTATCCGTTGCGCATAAAATTTCTTGTTAGCTTATTTAAAGGACTTCTATTAATTACTCCAGTCCTAGGATTAACATTTAAAGTTAGAATATTCCCGTTGTTTTTAACGATACGAGAAAGAACAGGAAAAATATGTTTGTTTCAAAGAGGTAATCTTGAAGTGGAGAAGACTGCAAGGTCATATTTTCCGAAATTTCAATATCATCACCATGTTGTCCTTCGAATGACCTTTGAAGGAGCTACGCAGAAAGTGCAGTATCCATTTATTTCATATTATTAAATGTAGAAAAGTAGAATTTGAAGAATGTGTTCAAAATGGTATCTGTTAGTATTAAAACATTTCTGTAAACTGCTTCGTAAAGAAGATCGCATATTACTTAATTTCTTAGGGATAATATATTGGGCGACATATAATTTGTGGTTATAATGTTACCTAGCCTATTTAAAACAGCATCGATGATCGAGGAACATCCTCTTCTCGTATCATTAAAAACGATGGAGATATTTTAGGTTTATATGTTAAGTGTCTCCGAAAAGATGTTCCTCACAAATACCCAAGACAGTACCAAGTACGCCGAAATCTTGTTTGAAATGTAACGTTATTTAAGATATCGCTACGAGCGTTGATGTCTTAACTTTTTGAAACGATACTATCGCTAAGCAGACGCGTTCTTTGAAACTGTCTTGAAGCGTCTCAAATAAAAGCAACGGTAAATGCTATGAACGGCATAATTCAAGACGAAAGGGATTAATCGCGCAACTCGTTTCGAACGCGAGAGAAGTCGTTGTCCCTTGTCAGTTTTTCCGCAAACGATTTAACGGCGCGAACCGAACAACACGCTTGTCGCGAAGAATTTGTAAGTGCGAAAAAACGTGGCGACGCAAACAATGGGGAGGTATACCACGGTGCAGTGATCGTATATGGTCTCGGTTTTCTCATGCGCGACGATTTTAGCGTCAGTAAAGTACAAAGTTGGGCTAAAATGGGGTACCTTGGTCACCCCGCATAGTTTCGCAAATTTTTTTTCGATTTTCAAATATGAATCGACAAGTAGCTCCTTCTCCAATACTAGTTGCCATTATGAAATCGAATATATTAACATTAACTTACCAAAATTTCGAAGTACGGTCGTCTCGTCATGTCGTCTTGCACTCTTCTGTCCGGTTTCCCGCCAATAACAGTTCTCCCCTACTTTCCCCACAAACATAAGACGTACGGTACGTTCCTGCATTTAGTCGCGCATGCGCGAAAAAACCGAGACCATATACATATACCATCACTACTGCCACGGTGCTGTTGCCCTCTCCCCCTCCCAGTCACGTTTTCTTGTTCTTACTAATTGCTTGCGCCAGTTGTACAGTCCGTCGAGTTTTTAGTTGTGTTCACTATTGTATACAGTGGGATCAAATTACATGCGTTAGGTTCGACTAATATCTATGTAAACTGAACGCGTTTGCGTGCACGCGACCCGGTAACGCCTAACATAAGTAAAACAAGTACTGTCAAGTATGCTATCCTGAAACGAAGCACAGAGAAAAAGGAGCTGGTGGTGGAAACGAGGAGATGTTCCAACTCGATCAGTTTGAACGACGTTGTAACCGAAGCCGGAAGTAATGGTGTGTTAATGTTACTCGATTCGATCGGTCGGGAATTCTGCGAATGAGAACGACAGTGGCGCTTTCTAGTCCGGGGTTGTAACGGAAATAACGACGGATGATGGTCGAAAAGGTCTAAATTTGTATAAGGAAGAAGAAAGGGGAGGATTCTCTTTCAGGTTTCAGCGTGGAATGCTCTTAGCGTATATTGTGTTAGGGCAACGTGCAACTAATTATCGAGTTAACGACGTGATTAGATATCTTATCTAGTTCAGTTAGATAGTAAATAATGCATGCATGGCAATATTGCTGCCATTGCCGCGACCGTCCCTTTTCCCCCTCCCTTTTCGTCGTGCGATCGATCCGCAATCGTTACCGGATCAATCCACCAAATCGTATCCAACAGTCCATCGATTTTTTCTTCTTTTTTTACGAAAAGTATCCTCAATGGGACAATCATAACTAACGAACAATTTCCCGTTAGACGTCGTTGAAATTCTCCTAAATCGTAAAAGAAACGAGACATGAGCATCGAGTATCATTCTCTGTCGCGAAATGTCCGATCGACGATGTTCGCTCCCCGCACCGCTATTACCGAATAACTAGTACTATATAACCGAAATTTGTAAATTTCTGCGTCTCGTATGGTTTTTGTCATTGTCAAGTTTTCTCTATTGAACATTCATGTTATTGGTATAGTTCGTATCCCGTGAATAGAGAAGCATGTACAAAATGTAATATTAAATACATATACATATAAATATATATGCATATACTATATGTTGTATATATGTATATATATATACATACATATATATTCGATATTTTAAAAAAAGACGACTGTTCTCCTCTACGGTTCTGAGGTAAGTGCTGAGTGGTCCATCACAGTCCTCTTACCAGAAGGTTCGTTACCTTCCCCACTCCGTGGCCAGACCCTCCGAGGAAGCCCTTATCGCCTACCTCGTGCCGTGTGGTGGCATAGTCTTGATACATTTCCCAGGCAGGCAGAGTTTTGCAATCGGCAGTCGACGTTACAGTTCGGGATTTTGGGAATCTATCACGCAACCATAATGCACCCCCTTGCAATGTTTCGCGTGCCGACTGATAGCTATATGATCCGGGATTCGGCCACCCCTTAACTCTGCCTAAAACTCGTCGACGCTAGCATATATGTGTGCATATATGAACGTTTACATACTTGTATATATATTTATATGTATACCTTTAGTAATAACGAAATTTTTTGCATGTTTGAGATAAAAATCGATGGCGTACCTTCTAATCGTGATTTCATTAGGTATTTGTTAGTGTGTTACTTTCGAAGTGTGTATTATTGATACGAGTCGTCGACATATACGAGAATGTTTTATTCGATGTGTTATAACGAGCTTTTCAAAACTGATAAATGTGTATGGAGAAAAACCTGGGAGGGGGAATATAAAGAATATACACAAAGACAAAGAATGGAGGAACTATGGGAAGCTGTGTGCGTGTTTCTGTGTGCGTGTCTGCGCGCGCTTTTGTGTGTGTGTGTGTGTGTGTGTGTGTGTGTGTGTGTGTGTGTGTGTGTGTGTGAGAGAGAGAGAGAGAGAGAGAGAGAGAGAGAGAGAGAGAGAGAGAGAGAGAGAGAGAGAGAGAGAGAGAGAGAGCAGGGAAGAGCAAGAGTTGCAATGAATATTTGTAACTCGGTGTGGACAAGCGGGGAAAGACCTTGTTATATCGTGTAAGTGCGAGTTCGTCAATTTCTGCCCACTTAATTATAGTGAATGAAGAAAAGAATTGCTAATAATAAATGATTATGATAATGTGACATTAGTACATATAACGATACAATACTGAAGCATCATCACCTTTTGTATCATTTGTTCGTTTGTTTTTATCTTACTGCGTTTGTCTTTCATTATTAATGCAATACCAAGATGACTCGGTTTCGACACGGTATCTTGTGTGTAAATATATACTAATAAAAAATACAAATACAAGAACAACGTGTGATAAATTAACCGTTCCCTGTGAGAGTAACCGATTACCTCAGAATATTTTATTAATTATAATAATTTGTTGTAACATCAATGATGAGATAAATTTTTAGACACGTGTGGCTCAATTTATAATCGACTAAATACTTTAACTTTTGGAAATCTATTAATGCATTTTTCAATGTCTGCGCTAAACTAGAAAGACACAGTTATGTTCTTTTGAATAACAATCTCGAAAGAGGTTGTTAGATCATATTACTGAAGATCATTTATTGTTTTACAAATAAAATAGCTATTCCTACTGCACAACTCAGTAAATGATCCTAGATTATTTATCTTTGATTTATAAGCACTAATAAGTAACTATCGGTAAGGAAAGCGTTAATTGTCGAATGACCAATCGCGAACGATGGATCCTTATCGATTTTAGGCAACGCCTCTTGATGGCAACCCGGTGTACATCGGTTCATTTCTGTACACTAGTACCCAGGCGTGTGCAGACGTCTTTGTGTCAGTAAGTTGGGTTCGTTTCTACATTATACAAAGTTTTCTACGTAGCCGTTATACATATGAATTCAACACAATTCTCATTTTTGTCGAAACAGATATATTGAACTAAATAGTACAGAGTATATTAATCATCGGTAAATTCACTAATGCAACGCAAGAATTAGAAATCATTCAAGCACCGGTGTACGCGGGAAAATCATTCAACAGGCGAGTATAAAACCCACCTGACACCACTGAATGAGTTAAAATTCATTCTTTCTGTAACGTTGTATTTTCATTAAACTAACTGTTATAGAGCCGTATATTAATATTATATTCGTTAGTAACAAAAAAGAATAACCATCGCCACGTTGGTAATTCAGCCTTTCTTCAATATAGTATCATAATAATTGTAAATCCTTGAAATTATTCAGGTGGATCGCTTATTAAATGTTTAAATGATTTATTTAATGCATCAGTATTAAATACATGATGTAGTTAAGATAACATAAGCTAAGCGTAATTACAAATACAAATACAAATCAATTGTCCGTAATTAGATTATCTTCTTGTACTTAATCTCGTACAATAATAGCTTGAAATTTAATAGAATTGAACAGATAAATAATAACGGATTATATCTCACATACAGATGATATCGTCACTGGTAAACTTTAATGATAAAAGAAGAATAGAAAAACCTATTTCACAAGAGCGTAGATGATTTATAAAGATTTTCAACAGATCGAAGGCACAGGATGTAACATTAAATACCACAAAAATGTAATTAACATTATTCAGCTACACACATATGTTTAGTATATCGTCTGTGAACATATACACTTTCAGAACATGAGATTAATTTAGACAGCATAAAGAAGAATCGAATAAAATAAGATCAATTTACAGAACTGCTGGAGATTATTGCATGCACAAGAATAAATATAGATGTATATGTATGCTGATTTGCATTTGATTATCTTAAATCTCAAAGTAAACTTTAATATCCTGTTGTGCCACTGCTACCTTCTTCGTTCTCCTTTTTGTGTTTTACGCTTCTCCTTTTTCTCTTCCTTCAGTTGTTTCTGTTTCTCTCTAAATACAAAAGGATAACAATATCAATATTAAACAATTCCTGAGATTCATATTTTATTATCATTATTATTATTATTGTAGTATACCGATCCTCTTTGTCTTTTTCCTTTTTCTTTTGACTTTCTAATTTAGCTTTTTCTCTCTTTTCTTTCTCTTGTTGAACTATTGCAGCAGCATTTGTGTTCTTCTCAATCCCACAATCTCCTCCACTGGCACCATCATCTTCATCATCGCCATCTCTATGTTCTTCGTCCGACATTTGACTGTACTGTGCCAGAATTGCTTCTCTTATCCTTCTTTCTTCTTCTGTATAACTCTTCTGTGAGGTAGTTGGCAAAGATTGGGATTCCAGCATTTTTGCTAATCTCACATCCACATCTTCTACCGGCCCTTTTGAAGCAGCTATTTCTTCGACTGGAAGCCATTTGGTCCAGGCGCTTAATATTTCTGTCACATGACCACTAATGTTATCACCCTGAAAATCAACAGAACCTAATATTATAAATGTTATATATAAAAGTGGGGTTAACAACCTCATGTATTGCTATATATTCCTAAATAATTAAACGAATTATAAAAGTTATAAATAATTAAAATAATGTAAGTAATTCAAGATAGAAATGACCACATATTCTTAATATATCTAGGATTTAGTTATTAGTTAGATGAGCAGATTTTTCAATTAAAATAATAATAATGTTATTCAATTCCGACAGATATTTTGCACTTATTCAATATATTAGAATATTAGAGTGATAGTGAACGTGACAACAATTAAACATGCAGGCAAAATAAGGTACACAATGTTGAATCTGTGCGGGCACATGCAAGCCAACGACAGAAACAATATAATTGTCAGTTGTTATTTTTGACCGGTTGATAAACTTCGACGACGAACAGCAAGCGCATTCTAACCTCACAGTCCGAGTGCTCCTCACCGTTATGGCAGCGAGTATGCCTTCGAGGGCTTCGGTTTTTTCATCCTCTGTTTCATCGCCTTCTAAAATCCCTTTGATATAGGATCCAAATACACCTTCGTCAGTATTCAAGGCCTGCAGCTTTTTACTAAGCCAGTTATCGAAACAGTTGTTTGTAACCGCCATCTCTGCCGCCATGTTCGGCTTTTTCAACTTTTCAGCCCATCTATTGGCAACACTTAAATTTTGCCAAAATCTTAGCAAGAAAGATAGAGATGGCGTTCAAAATCACCCACGGTGATTTATCCAGATTTATCCAGAGAGGAATTCCTCTCTGATTTATCACAGTGATCGCAGAATCACGATGACGATCATGATCATAACTTTTTTATCTCGAGTCATAATAATTCTTCATCTTTGAGTTAAAACATTGTATTATTTATGTAAATAATAGAAAGGTATAGACAATTTCTTTTTTGCAAAAATACGCAGCCGACAGCCGACGGGGTATGCGGCGACCACTCAGAAACCACCCATTTCAAGGATTTACAACATTTTGGGACACCCTGTATAAGGCAAACACCTACTAGTTTGAGCCTTTTGCCGTTATGATGAATGGCGCTAATGCAAATAAGAATGAAACAATGAATAATGACACAAGTGAGTCTTGGCTCTTGCCAGTATTAAGCTGTGGCGAGCAGCTGTTGCAGAATAAATAAATAGATTTTGTAACATCCATACAGAAACAAAAATAAAATGTTAAATTATAATATTTATTTGTGTAATTGAATGGAAAGACAATATGAGCAATAAAATATTGAATCAATAATTAAATAGTGGTGTTAATGCTGTATCATACAAAAAAATATTCTAATTGAAAAAATTTTAAGGTTACGACGTGAAACATTCTGAATTTCAAAATGAGTTCACGGTCTGAATATAAATTTAAATACAAATACGAACACAACCAACGTAAGAAAAGTAATCACTATAATCAATCAACGTCGCCTAAAATTCATTTGGATAAAAGAGATACAATTGACTGTAAAGAAAAACATCTCTCTCAAGAAATTTATAACTCTGAAACCTTTTGTTTTAGTAAGTACAAATATGAGTGCAATAAAGTATTTTCAAAAAATTTGAATGTAGTACAAGACATAGAAGATTTTTGGAAATTCGTTAATAAATATGAAACCTTACAAAAGAAACTTAGTACTCCTGATACATCCCCCAGTTTTACTATAAATAAAATCGGTATACCAGAAACATATCACAAGCTGCATTGCATTAATTTTAAAATAAGCCTTAGTTTCAATGAATTGTTTGCATGGATTCCACCTACGGAAGCATTAACAAAGGAAAGATTATTAAAATTTCAAAATATAATCATTTTATATTTGGACTTCAAACAAAAAGAAAAATTTGCAAAATTAAAGAAACTTCGTGAATCTCAAGCTAACTTACCAGTTAGTCAGTATAAAAATGAGATTATTGAAGCAATAAAGAATGAGCGGGTAGTTATCATAGCTGGTGATACTGGCTGTGGTAAATCTACACAAGTGCCTCAATATTTATATGAAGCTAATTATCAAAAAATTGGTAGGTAAAATTATGTTTACAATTTTGAATGTTTTGCTACACAATCACATATTAATTGATTACATTGTTGCCACACTTCTTATAGCATGTACTCAACCCAGAAGAATAGCATGTATATCTTTAGCTAAACGGGTTGCTTTCGAAACATTAACAGAGAATCGTAATGATGTTGGATATCAAATTCGTTTTGAAAAACAGAGGAATCAAGATACCAGAATTACTTTTATAACAGAGGGTCTTCTCCTAAGACAAGTAAACATAAAACTTTAATAAACAATATTTGATTATTATATATTATATGAAGAAAGACTATATATATATATATATATACTCATTTATCTACAGTTATCTGGCGAATCTGAATCATTACCTTATGAAGTTGTTGTTTTGGACGAAGTACATGAGCGTCATTTACATGGAGATTTTCTTCTTGGCATTATGAAGTGTGTTATTAATCAAAACCATAATGTGAAAGTGGTGCTTATGTCTGCCACAATTAATATTGACCTCTTTAGTAATTATTTTGCAAAAGAAGATGTTAGAGTAATACAAGTAAGTTCTAAAGATTAATTATTCTTTAACATCATGTAGAGATAGGAATAAATGTTACAGTTATAATGTACAGGTTCCTGGGAGATTGTATCCAATACAGTTAATATATAGACCAGTTAGTATAGAAGATATCAGATATAAAAATGATAGATTTAATCCAAGTCCTTATATACAAATAATGCAACTAATTGACCAAAAATATGCAGGTAAATGTCCCGTAAACAAAACTTATTTTCTGACTGTACTATATTAACAATGTATATTTTTAGCAAATGATAAGGGTGATTTATTAATATTTCTAAGTGGGATGAGCGAAATTACTGCAGTTGTAGATGCTGCAAAAGAATACAGTCAGAAAAAAAACAATTGGATCGTTTTACCACTTCATAGCACTCTATCTATTAATGAACAAGATAAAGTAAGATTTTGTCAACATTTTTCAATATGAATAATATCTACAATATCAATTTACATATTCCCTTTTTTAAAGGTATTCGACTTTGCTCCTGATGATGTGAGAAAATGTATTGTATCCACTAATATTGCAGAAACCTCAATCACTATAGATGGAATAAGATTTGTTGCTGATAGTGGAAAGGTAAAGGAAATGAATTATGATCCCTCATGTAAAATGCAACGGCTCAAAGAATTCTGGATCAGCAAAGCCAGTGCAGAGCAGAGGAAAGGAAGAGCTGGTAGAACAGGACCAGGTGTGTGTTACAGGTATGTATAGGTATATTATGATAAATGTACCGAATATTCAGCACCGGATTAAGACTTTTGGAGACCCTAAGCACTTAAAAGGTTTTGAGGTTCCCTTATACAGGATCACTTAAAAGCAATGTAAGGTGAACCTGTACAATTTCTTAGGCATTTTCGATAATTTGACTAAAAAGTTTACTACTGATTTTCATCTTTCCACTATTCTTTCGTGCTTTCCACTCGTACACACATGCGCATAAACAATTATCAATATTATTATTATGTAAAAGATGTAAAATTAAGAAATTTTCTATGGTGCCCCCTTCCCTTGATGCCCTAAGCACGTACTTATATTTAATATATTATATTTAACGAATATTATACGATGTCTTTACAATATCATAATAAAAATATTTTCATTTAGATTATACTCGGAAGAAGAGTATATGGCTTTAGAAAAGTATTCAACGCCAGAATTGCAACGTGTGCCTTTAGATTCATTACTTTTACAAATGATAGCCATGGGACTTCCAGATACACGAAAATTTCCATTTATAGAACCACCACCAGCTGAAAGTATAGAAAATTCTATATTGTCTCTGAAAGAGCACGTTAGTATAGATTGGTCAAACATTTGTCCATTATTAAACCACATTCTAATTACATTGCATATTTTTTATTTTAGGGTGCACTTACAGACAATGAAAAGATAACATGCATTGGAAAAACACTTGCACGTTTACCAGTCGACATAACAATAGGCAAAATGCTAATAATGGGTTCAATTTTCCATCAAGTAGAACCAGTATTGTCATTAGCTGCTGCTTTAAGTATACAAACACCATTTACAAATAGAGCGTACAGGGACTCAGAGTGTGAAGTAATTAAATATACTTTATATATATATGTATATTTTAATTTGGAAAAATTGTGTTTTCTATATGTACATTGATTAAAAATTTTAGACATCTAGGAAATCGTTAGAGTCTGATCACGGCGATCCAATAACATTGCTAAATGCATTTAAAGAGTGGCTGGAAGTGAAACAACAAAGTTCTCAAGAATCCAGAGGTAGTGGAAGTACTAGTAGAAAATGGTGCAGAAGAAGAGGTTTAGAAGAACAAAGATTTTATGAAATGACAAAATTAAGAACCCAGTTTAAAGAATTACTTCAGGTTAATTGATTGACGTATTACTAATTCTTTACAGTTATGTATTGACAAATGTGTGGCTCTACACAAAATTATTTATATTTCATAGGATTGTAATTTATTAAAAGGTCTTCCTGAAGTAAACTCTTCTATGTCGAGTGCAGATCGTGCCATTAGACACGGAGAAATGAAACTCTTGAAATCATTGAAAAGAACTTATAAACAAACCGCACCTAGAAAGCGGAAACAATTAAAGCTGGAATCGTTTAATATACACCTAGAAGATGATGATCATGACGACGATGAAGGAATCGATATAAAGGATATTGAATTTCGAATGAAAAATGATCCAAGTCAAGTCCGAGATTTATTAACAGCAGCCACTGCATATAGTTACAAAGATTTGACAATGTTGAAAATAATATTATGCAGTGGTTTGTATCCACAATTCGCATCTGCAGACGAGTTTAATTATTGTAAGGTAATATCATTTTGCTTACTTCAAATAATCATTTTGGTGAAAGTAATACACGATTTTGCAGTCAATGAACGAGCAACTATTCCATACAAAAGCAAAGCCATATATAGCCTTACATCCAATGAGTTTCTTTGGAAATCATCCACAAGTATTACAGTTAGAAGAAACTGATATTATATCGATACCAGGATACAAAAGTAAAACTCCTGTCAGTACAAAGCATACAATATTGGCATATTTGTAAGTTCCTAATAAGAGATATACATAAAAATTTTATTATAATTCTTTAAATACATACTCGATTATAATTCATAGATCTCTTTTGGAAACAACAAAACCTTACTTGGTGAATACAATTAGAATGCCTGCCGCGCAGACATTATTTTTATTTGCTAATGAAATTCACACAAATAGTACATTTTCAATGTAAGTATTTATCTAAAAGTGTAAGTAAAATTTTTTAAATATACAAATGCCGTTTCTATTTTATAGTATTATATGCGACTCATGGTTAGCATTAGAATTTCCAGTACCTGACAGTGGTCAAACTTTACTATTAAAAGCTACTAAATTACGGAATAAATGGGATTTTTTATTAAATCAACAGTTGCAAGGTATATAATAGGATATGTTTATGGTTTCATTATTTTAAAATTCAACATAATCTTTTAAGTAATATATTTTAAATATTTTAAAGATTTAAATAATGGTAATGAAAATAAGCAAGATTTTAAAGAAGTCGAATATACACTTACTCAGGAATTAATCGAATACATGCACACAACGATTCCTTATACAATAAAGCGGCTGTTACCAGCTGATCTTAAAACAATGTATGTAGGAAGGGAAGAAAATATTATAACTATAGACCCAAATCCTTTTCAATCTGACTTTGTAGCAGTTCCTAATTCGATTAAAGGAGGTGTTCAAGTGTCCAATGTAACTACGTATAATTGGTAAATTATTGATTATTATATCTACTACTTATTGAAATAAATAATAAATCGTATAATACAGTGATGTTTTATTTTTCAGTTTAAAAGAAACAGAATGGAGTCATAAACTTTTTTTAGAGATGATAGAAAATGAGTGGCACTGCCAAAATTGTAATATGCAAGCAATTCTTACAAACATAGAAAAATTACAACATCAAGAATCCTGTATAAAACAAACCACGAAAAATATAGAAGAAAAATTTGATAAAGTAAAACAAAAGTCCAATACACAAGCATACGAATGTCCTGATTGTACACAGACATTGTATTTAACACCAATCGAAATACTTAAGCACAAAAAGTCGCATATTAAATAATGTTTTCTTATAAAACATGAGTTTAATTAAATATTTTTACAGAGGTAATGTGTATTATGTAATAACATATCATTTAAATTCATAAACATTCTTTAATTAATTAGGTAATGTATTACACAAATTTAAATTAAATTACAAAATAATATTTGTTATAAATTTTACATTTATGTAATTATTAATAATTTTTACAACTATGTATTTACATTGGTAATATACACCATAATAAACTTACTAAATTTATACAACATAATGTATGCACGAAGTAGACACATGTAAATTATGTCCACGGTAAAAAATTTGAAAACATGAAGCATCCTATAATCGCATATCCTAAGAAATAACTTAATATAAGCTTATCCTTAAAAACGTATTTTTTTTGCGTGAAAAAAAATACTCTCCATTTTGAATACATATTCTCAATACTTTCATATCCACTCTCACCATTACAACGCGATGTACAACTCATAGTTGAAGCACAATACCAATATATTAATGGACTCGCTGAACATAGTAAACGTGTACTTACTTGAATATGGACGAAAAAAATACAAAATATTGTCATGAACAAACCATGAACAATAAATACTAACATTTCAGCTGGATATTTCTTTACTTTAACGACTTCTGTCTTATCATCAATTCTTTCAGTAAATCCCAATGTACAAAAATATTTACTGTGTTCAACAATATATTCTTTCATACATGCAATCATAATATACAAGATTGGAAGTGCTAGAATAAAATTTGGAATTTGTTTAACTGCATAGTATTTTAAAAATCCTACATTCCAGTACTTGTTTTGTACATAAGAGTATGCTACTGGAAGTGTAGCGTGACACCATTCTATGTTACTGCTACCTGGTAATTTAAAATTGTTTATTGTACTATGATTCAAAATATGTTGTGGAATGAACATTTCATTTGAACGAGGAGTGCAAAATATGATATAATTATATATTTGTAACAAAATAAATGGAGCTGTAGATATAATTACTATATTATACAGTAAACAAATACTTTTCAATGTAGTTACTTTAAATACAAATTGACATAGTGTTCTAAATGAAAATTTGTCATAATTAGTCACAAAATTATTGTAAAATTTTCGTAATAGAAAATATATAGGAAAACCAATGTTAACGATACCATTTGACCTTGTAAGAATGGATAAACCTATTGGAAAAGCTACATATATATCGAGATTAAAAGATTTTAACATACTGTAGTATGATAAGTAAGCAAATAAAGACTCTGAGTAAATAGCAGAGAAAAATATAGTGGCTGGATTAATGCAGTAAAGTATTGCTGCTCTGTAAGCTGTATTAGTGTTCTTTAGCACTACTTTACTGAGATCGTAAAATATGATAGCAGATTTTACAAAACATATGACATTAAGTAATGCAGCAGCAATAATTATAGAACTATGAATGTTCAATGAAAAGAATATTTTTCTAATACAAGCAGCAATAATTCGAATTAATATAGGACATAATGGATAAAATGCTAAAATATTTTCATAAGTATAACCATATTTTGTAATATGTATAAAATATTGACCATCCCATCGTGTGAGACCATTAAATAGTAATGTTACTATATTATCGTACCATGACACTCTCTCAGATATATCGTTAGGACTTCTGAATGCATCTGCATAATGATCAGGACACAGAATATTGCAAACAAATTGCAAACTTAAAACTGTTATTCTACTGATTACTGCAAACCAAAAAATCTTCTTTCGTGGTTTATACATTGTTATTGTTTTGCATACAAGTATAAAAATTTAATACTTTGCACAATTACATTTTTTCTTTATTAGATTTAAATGAATAAAAATTCGAAACCACCAAAAGACATCCTTGGTTACTTGGTAAAAAATGTGATTCATTCCTCTTGGTTTCCTGTGTGTTCTTATCATTTAAGGATGACGATATTGTGAATATATTACATATATAGATATATATATACGGTGGTTCTTTTCCTGTCCACAACTCTTGTCTTACAAGAGTATAAAGCTAGAACAAACAATTCAATCGCAGTGTGTTAATGAAATTCTTTGTTAATGAGAAAAATGATGCACATTTTGTTTTATTTAATTGTTATTCACTATCATGTTGTATTCAACTATGTTAATGGTAATTACACATTTCCTACTACTGATTCAACTTGTAAGTATATACTTCAATAACAACATAGTATATATCCCACATAATGTTTGTTATAGTATAGTATTATAATTCAAATAATGTAAGTATTACTAAGAAATTATTTGAAAATATTTCATTCAAAGGTGACAAACCAGATGTAATCGAATATGAAAATAAACTAATGATACTAGATTGGTTATTTAATGGGAGTTGTAATGAAAATGATAATTGTGCCACAAAACGTTTTGAAGTAAAAGCAACAGAATATCCTGGATACGATGGATGGTACAATAATATTGGACGACCAGAATTAGGAGCCATTGATACACCTTTATTGAGAAGGTGGCCAGCTGCTTACGATGATGGTGTATACAAGCCTTCAGGCTCTAATAGACCAGACCCGATAGAAATCAGTGAAAAACTTTTTAAAGGTGACATCAGTTCTGTCTCCAAAACGGGAAAAAATGCATTGCTTGTATTTTTTGGTATGTTACAAAGTACTAGATCGTTCAGATAAATCTATTTCGAACTAAACAGTTTATTATTTTCTCGAGTATAAGCAGTTATAAAGTATAATTATTCTTATAAACATAATATCAACAGGACAACACATTGTAGAAGAAATTTTGGATGCGCAAAGACCAGCATGTCCACCAGAATACTTCAATATTAAAATTCCATCATTTCATCGTTACATAAAAAAAACTGGACATCTTGAAATGCCAGTATTACGTACACGTTATGATACAAGAACTGGACACTCTCCTAATAATCCACGTCAACAGGTTTTGAATCTTAATTTAATTCGTAATGACTTTCTTAATATTAGACGTATATAAGGTGAGTCAATAAGAAATTTCATATAAAGTAACTCTGTGTTCAATTGATCAAAATATATTTTACATTACATATGTTCTATATGAGAAGACACAAATATATTACAATAAAAAAAGAACACTTATTAAATTAATATAAAATTTTCTCTAAATTCTATAAGTTACCTTGATATCTAAGAAAATAGACAATGTAAAATTACATGTATATTTATGAATAACCCTTCTTGAATAAAATATGTTTCATGTAAAATATTTTTTGATCAATCGAATAGAGAACGAGTTATTTTAAATGTAAGCCTTTATTGATTTACAATATAATCTATGTATGTAATATGTACACTTACTGGCAAAAGTTAAGAAGCACCCTTTAAAACCGAATACTTTTTAAAAATTGGTCCAATCGACTTGAGATTTTTTTAGGTATTAGAAGGATTAGCTTACCAGGCTATGTGTAAAAAACTTTTTTTTAAATTATTATTGACCACAGTTGTGAAGGAAAAGGTGAGGTCATGATTTTTAACTTTTTTATCTGTAACTGTGACGAAAATTTATAACATGCCTCTTGTAAATATAAGTGAGTTATATATATGTATGAAGTTTCATTGAAATCAGCGAATGGCATCTTTTTTATTTTTATTGTAGGTACAGATGAAAACTTAAAAATCGTGGCATTCATATTTTCTTCGCAACTCTGACCAATAGCAACTTAAAAAAATTTCTTTTACATATTATCTAGTAAACTAATCCTTCTATTATCACAAAAAAACCAAGGTCGTTTGGAAAAATTTTAAAAGAGTAATTCATTTTTAAAGGGTGCTTCTTAACTTTTGCCAGTAAGTGTACATGTACATAGATTAAAAATGATATATAAACATTACAGTTAAATGAAATAACTCCATTTTTGGATGGTGGACTTATTTATGGTACTTCAAAAGCATGGTCAAACGTTTTAAGAACCTACTCAAATGGCACTTTTGATCCTAATGGATTATTAGCAGCTTCTCACGATAACTTATACCCCGAATACAATACTGATAAGTTGCCTATGTCTAATCCACCACCTCCAATTCATCATCACGAATATATTGCACAACACCATACAGAAAAAGTTGAGCGATTTTTCAGTGAGTAAAATTTTATTATTAAAATATAAAATGTATTTATATATTTATGCCACAAACTTTCTTAGCAAACTCTGCAATATGATGGTCTTTGGGTGTACATTCGTATTCAATAGTTTCTGCATAAGGCATAGGTACATCGATACCTGTACAACGAACAGCTGGGGCATCAAGCTCAAAAAATACTGGATTTTCCATAACAGTAGCTACTACTTCAGAACCTACTCCGCACGTAGGCCACCCCAATTCAACTGTCATTAATCTATGTGTTTTTGAAATTGATTTAAATATTGTATCCCAATCTAGTGGTCTAAGAGAACGTAAATTGATAACTTCTGCTTCTATCCCTTCTCCTGCTAGAATTTCAGCTGCTTGTAATGTGTATACTGTTGCTTGACCATGTGAAATTAATGTAATGTGTTTGCCTGGTTTTTCAATTTTAGCTTTACCAATCGGTATCAGGAAATCTTTGTCCATAGCCTCATCAGATACAGGAAACGTAAAGTTATACAGTACTTCACTTTCTAACATTACTACCGGATCAGGATCTCGAACAGCAGCTTTTAGACAACCTCTGTAATCTTCAGAGGTTGTAGGCGATGTTACTTTCAAACCAGGACAACTCATATACCATGCCCCAAAACACTGAGAATGCTGTGCTGCTAAACCTTTAGCATTACCATTTGGACCACGAAATACAATGGGAACGTTATACTTTCCTGCAGTCATATAATAGTTTTTAGCTGCTCCATTTATAATACGATCAATAGCTTGCATTGAAAAATTGAATGTCATAAATTCGCATATTGGTTTTAAACCAGCAAGCGCTGCTCCAATAGCTACACCACAAAAGCCAGCCTCTGTAATAGGCGTGTCAATCATTCTTTTATCTCCGTATTTTTTCCAAAGACCTTTTGTTACTTTATAAGCACCATCATATTGAGCAACTTCTTCTCCAATAATGAATACTTTCTCATCTCTTGCTAATTCTTCGTCAAGAGCTGCATTCAATGCATCTCTTACACTTATTTTGCTTGCAAATCTAAATTGTTTTCTTTGAAAACTAGACAATGTATTTAACAATATTGTATGTCTTAAACAATGTAAAGAATACATTTTTAAAAATATGTATATCGTGTACTTATTAAAATAGATGCAATGCATTCATATATGTTGTAGAGTTAGGGAATCCAAGAGGAAATGAAAACCCATTCCTTCTCAGTTTTGGTATAATTTGGTTCAGATGGCATAATTTTATAGCAAAGTACATAAAATCTCGGCAGTCTGACTGGTCTGGTGAAAAAGTTTACAATGAAGCTCGTAAATGGGTAATAGCAACACAGCAACATATTGTTACAAATGAATGGTTACCTGAATGGTTAGGGAGAGAACTTCCCGAGTACAATGGTAATTAATTTAAAACATTAAAATTAACAAAAGCTATTGATTAATTTTAGGTTGTTTCGATTTTATATAATTCTGTTCATTTTTTGGAAGGTTACGATCCAAGCATCGATCCACAAATTGATCAATTTTTCCAAGCTGCAGCTTTTCGATTTGGTCACACTTTGGTGCCACCAGGTACCGTTCAAAACATTTTTATTAAATTTATCTTCAACGAATTAACTGTTATATGTGTACACTATAAATTAGTATAACTAATTATACATGGCAACATGTAAAGATTCATAGCCTACTACATCTATTGTTATTTTTCATTAGAAAGAATGTCAATTTTTGTAAGATGCAAACTAAATATTTTTTCGTAAAACGTAATTATAAAACAAAAAGTGTAATTAAATAATTCTTTTCCATAGGTGTACACTTACGGGACTATGGAAAAAATGGTTGTAAATTAAAACAACATTCTAGAGCAATTAGAACATGTAATAACTATTGGATGTCAGAGGTATACTCATAGAAGTTTATTAATTGTTTACATATTGTTTTATAATATTTAATTCTTTTGCGTAGAATTCCATTTTCGAAAATAATACAAAAGTGGAAGGAATTATTGATATAGAAAAATTGATAATGGGAATGGCTATTCAACCAAGTGCAGAGGAAGATCATAAAATAGTAGAGGACTTAAGAGGTAGTTTGTTTGGTCCGCTTGAATTCTCACGAAGAGACTTAATGGCACTCAATATACAAAGAGGACGTGATCATGGACTTCCAGATTATAATACTGCTCGGATGGCATATAATTTGTACAAAGTTAACAATGTATCTCACTTTACGAATGTAATTCCAGAAGTATGTACTAAACATGCATTTAGTCTTAATGAAATTAAGTAATTCGCATTCTATACCATAAAAAATGACATTATTTAATATTTCATGGCAAGATTAAAAATTTATTTTTGGAACTACATAAGTTTTCCTTTGATGATGTTGATACCTGGGTAGGAGGAATCTTGGAAACTGTCAATGGACCTGGAGAATTATTTCAAGCTATCATAATTGATCAATTTCAGCGCATACGTGCTGGAGACAGGTTTTGGTATAAAAACATAAATAATAAGTAAGTTATTTTATTCTATCCTACATTTTTATATCTATATCCTGAATTTTTAATACTAAAATTTACAAAAACAAATGTTAGCCTCTTCACTCATGATGAAATTGAAAGACTGGAATGTCTTTCATTTTACGATATATTAATATCTGTTACTGATATGCAGTATAATGATATTCCAAGAAATCCATTTAGGGTACCTACATCAGGTACGTTTGATCCTAGTTAAATAATTCTTCTCTAAATATTAATATAAATCTCTCTTATTTCAGAAAATGAAATCCATGAATCTTGTTATAAAAATAAGATTATTCAGAAAGGAAAATGTAAAAACCATGATGGTACATCTAGAAGTTGCTATCATGCTAAACGGATCACTATTAACACAGTTGACGAATGTACAGGTCCTGCAACATACGATTACTTTGACAATAGTGATATATCATTCATTTCAACATTCATAGGATTATCTACTATTCTCTGTTGTAAGATATAAATGTAAATACATTTCTTATAATATTACAGAATTAATTGAGATGTATTATATAATTTGTTAACAGGTTTCATTACCCTACTCTATTGTCAATTAAGATTGAAATCGAACAATCGATTTCAGTATTCAAAAAAGTTAGGGAATTCACACTTGATAAAAGAAGATCAAGTTACTACAATACTTACAGGTAAATTTCAAAATGCTAAAGATGCAATTTGAATGCAAATCTTCAATATCATTTATTTCTAGTGAATGAATGGCAAGATAAGGCATTGCCATTGAGACCTGTAATTATTGTTTTAAACGTGGAGAAAAAGCAAGTAGAAGTAAAAAATTATTTAGGGCACTTAACACGAGCAATAGATGTGATTCAGTATGCAATAATAACGGTATATACGATGCACAGATAAATTTTATAAAATGAATATAACATAAGTCTATTTCATAAACAAAATTATGTTTGTCGACAGATGCATATTTCTACTGATGGTAACTATGTTATGATAAGGGTGGAACATAATTATGATTTAGTCCTAAAATTCGACTCTGATTATTTGAAACATTTATTTCTTCAAGCTATAAAACAATTTGTTATTGAATTAAAGACAATTTCAATGAAAGAAATTCGGAATATTACAGCCACAGAATTATTAAAACATGCTGTTACTAAAAGAAGTCGACAAAAAAAGTTAGAACAGTTTTTCCGTGTTGTTTTTTCACAGGTATGATAGAATATGACCAAAAATTGTATGATATTACCATGCAATTATTATGAGTATTGACATTTCTAACAATACCATATTTTATACTTCAAAGGCACTTCACATTACACATACAGAAGAAGAAATATTAAAAATAGATGCAACAGTAGCAAAAGAAGTAATTTATACTGAATTAACACTAATAGAATTTTCTGAAGCATTGAGTATGAGCTCAGACTCCGAATTTATTAAGAAGGTAACAATATTGAAATGTTCACTTAAAAAATTATGTAACACATGTGTAAAATTTCATTTTCAGATATTTAATTTAATCGATAAAGATAAAAATGGTTTCATATCATTTAGGGAATTTCTGGATATGTTAGTTATATTTTTAAAAGGTTCTGCGGAAGACAAAGTGAAACTAATGTTTGATATGTATGACATAAATGGAACAGGTAGATTGAAAAGAAATGATTTCAAAAATATGTTAAGGTATAAAATTTAAATAAACCCTATATAGTATATTTGATAGTAATCTTATTACATTTTTTCTATAATTTTGTTAGATCTCTTATGGAAACAGTTAATGCAAATGTAACTGATAATAATTTAGAAACATTGATACAATCAATGATGGAGCATGCAAATATAGCAAGAAAAGAAACTATAGATTTGCAAGATTTTCATCAAATTCTTAGCGATTTCGATACTAAATTCAACTATGCGGAATTAGAATTTAATATTAATACGGCTGAAGGAAATAAAAAATTACATGTTGGAGCACCTAAATCAACGTTTGTGGGCGAAGTACAAAGAACAGTGGAAAGTTTATACGAAGATCCAAGTGAATTACGAACAAGAATTGGTGGTAACATTAAAATAGAAACAGACATACATCAAGATAAAAGTGATAATACTATGCATGAGATAGAACAAATTGTTGATGATGTTCAGCATGTCCAAGACTATTGGTATCCTATAATGAAATATCTTGCAAATAAAAAGTTACAAATATTCTGGCTATGTTTATATACTTTTGTTCTTCTTGGTATTTTCGTAGAGAGATTTAATTGTAAGTACCAACAATTTTAATTTTTCTAAACTTGTTTTTCTATTTTACCAATATTATTACAGATTATTCTGTGGAACGTGAACATTCCGGTTTAAGACACATTTTAGGATATGGTTTAGCAGTAACTAGAGGAGCAGCATCTGGAATAATGTTTACATACTCAACGCTTTTAATTACAATGTGCAGCAATACAATTACACTTCTAAGAGATACTATTTTACAATTATACATACCTTTTGATTCTATGATTGAAATGCATATATACACTGCTTGTTGGGGATTGTTTTTCACAGGTAATCAAAATATATAACATTTTAAATAGAGTTTAGATAAAATATTAATTACTTTTTTAGGTTGTACTAACTTAACATTTACTTTCAATAAACTTTCAGTACTTCATATAATCGGTCATGGGTTTAATTTCTATCATATTTCAACTCAGAGTGCTGACGACTTAACGTGTCTCTTCCCTAATTATTTTCATGCGTAAGTAACTTTACTAGTTGACACAATACAAATTGATACTGATACAAAATTTCTATTTCAGTACAAACGAATTGCCTAAATTTCACTACTGGTGTTTTCAAACAATAACAGGATTAAGTGGAGTTCTTTTAACTATCTTAACATCATTCATATACCTGTGCACTTTACCAAACATTCGTAGAGTACTTTACAATTGGTTTTCATTGACACATTCTTTGTATCCTGTTTTCTATGTTTTAATAATATTACATGGAGCAGGCAGATTAGTTCAAGTATTTATTTCATATAAAATTAATATATAAGTAAATACAATTTAGTTTTAGTATAATAATATTATAATATTTACTGTATAACAGGAACCACATTTCTATTATTTTTTTCTGGGTCCATTAATTCTATTTATTTTTGATAAAATTATTACTGTGACAAGAAAAATTATTGAAATACCTATATTAAAGGCAGATATACTACCATCAGGTAAAATTATAATTTTCCACATAAATGCTATAAACCATAAATAAGGATTCACTATTTTGCATCTTTACGGATTTCAAAATAATCAACATTTATAGCACAAACTCTGTAAATTCAAAATTATGATAACATAGTAAATATGTATGTTTTAGGTGTGGTTTGCATTGTGTTTTCAAAACCTCAAAATTTTCATTATAAATCTGGTCAATGGATTAGAATTTCATGTCCTGCATTACAAACAAATGAATGTCATCCGTTTACATTATCGTCTGCACCTCACGAACCAAATTTATGTGTACATATTAGAGCAACTGGATCTTGGACTACTAAAATTAGAACCAGATTGGATCCTACTATAGCATTCGATCAACATTTACCAATGGTTTGACAACATGTTATTAGATGTCATTAATTTGTAACTTATTCCATAATTTGTTTATTTTCAATAGATTCATATAGATGGTCCATATGGTGAATGTCATCAAGATTGGTATAAATATGATTTAAGTATAATGATAGGAAGTGGAGTAGGAGTTACTCCTTTTGCATCAATTTTGAAGGATGTTGTATACAAGTCAAATCATGAATTGAATTTGGAATGTAAAAAAGTAATTTCAATGGTCTATGTAATATCGAAGGTAAAGTTCTAAAAATTAATCTCAATATTAATACATAGGTGTATTTTCTTTGGATAACAAGAACACAAAAGCAATTTGAATGGATGGTTGATATAATAAGAAACATTGAAAATGTTGATATCAATACTACCGTATTCTCTCATATTTTTATCACACAATTTTACCAGAAATTTGATTTGCGAACTATATTATTGGTAAGCTACAAACACATATAGTTTCATTAATCTTTCAATCTATAAAGAATCAAGATATAATGACAGGATACTTTTTCAGTACATTTGCGAACGACACTTTCAGAAAATTTCAAATAAATCATTATTTACTGGTTTAAAAGCAACAACCCATTTTGGAAAGCCTAATTTTTTGAGATTTTTTATGTCTGTGCAACAATTACATCCTACAGTAAGTAATATCGATGTCTCTACATATTTATTTCTAATTCATTGTATCACTAAGATTTTATAAAACATAGTAGTAACCATATGCTATCCAATGTTTTTCATTCTAGATTAAAAAGATTGGTGTTTTTAGCTGTGGTTCACCATCTGTGACACAAGCTGTAGACACAGCTTGTAAGTCTATAACGCTAAATGAAAATCTCAATGTTCTATTCCAACATTATTATAAGAGTTTCTAAACACATAATAAAACAACTTATTTTTGAAAATATTTCAGTAATTTCAAACAATTATTAAAATCTCCTTCCTAACATCTGTAAGATAAACATTTACATAGTCCTTCTAAATAATTATATTTTAATCCCAAGAATCATGGGAACATTGACTTTCAAAATCAAGACATTATAAACAGGTATGTTTTTATCTTTTACTTTTTTTAAATGTATCATTAAATTTATCATCAAATGACTCAGTATCAATATCACTTCCATTATCAATGATATAATGATACCAATACCAATTCAACATTTATGACATTCAATAGTAGAAGTAAAAATATATCTTGAAAGTTTTTTAATGTATTTTGTTGTATTGAATAATTATTACCTAACAATTTCGCTACAACTATAACAGGTTTGTGTAGCTCTTTAGAGTAATCTGTACATAAATCGTTGCTATTTCAATAAACTATGTAAATATATACATTTTAAACAAATAGAAGTAAAATTATATTTAATTGAGTGTACTTTTTCAATATTTTTACTTATCCTATAATGTTATATAACAATATACATAGATACAGCAAATACATATAAAATTAAAAGTCATATTCGAATTTTTATTTTATAACGATTTATAACTTCACCTCAAAATGGTATGAAAGAAATATGGTACATATATAATAATACCATGAACAATTATAAAGCAAAAATGAAAGCAAATTACCTTCTCTAAATAGAATTGTTGTAAAATGCTTCAATGCGAATAAGAAGAGGAATTGTCACATAAACAATACACATTTATATACATATAGCTATCACAGACTTAAGATACCTACAGACATTGCATGCAATGCATTTTTCTGTCTACTGTTCTGAATTACCGACTCTGTAGAAAATGTCCTAATACGATAGCGGACTCTATCGAAATGGAACGGTCAGGTGGTGAATTACATGAGGTTGCAACACATAAAGTGTGTGTCCGAGGAGGCTCGATTTTACAGCGTTGTCAGCTTTAAAACGCAATTGTATTCGTACAAAAATACTCCACGTATTATTCACTTGTGCCGCCCATTTTTTACAGGACTTCATACCCCCTGGTAAAAATTTGGCGAACATGATAAAGAAGTTTGTATCCGACAAAGACGAACTTATGCACATTTAAGAAGAGAAAGAAAGACAGACACAGAGCTGCTGAACACTGTGCACACTCGACAGAAAATTTATTAGTAACACACTTGTGAGGAATTGTTTACAAATATTTGCAGTTAGGAAATATAGAATAAACCTTCAGCTACTTTCACATATAGTTTATCGTCACATTTTATTTTTGACTAAATAGTTATAAACAATTATTCTAAGTCTCGTTCTAAAATAAACTCAAATAATTTAACAGATCTCTGGTAAAAAATAATCTTCCTTGTGATCGGAGGATCTAGAATGATGTCTCAGCTACATTTCTGTTGCAGTTTTATGTAGATTCGACGCCTAGTTAATTAGTTATTTACGATTTCCAGAGAGGTGACACAACGATTTGTGTGTTTACCTTTGACAAATACTCGGACTCTCCTTGTCTTACTCATTGCGGGCATAGAAGATAGAAGTTACCTCCACAAAAATTGTTGATAAATTACTTCAGGTAATTTTTATAAATATTAGCTCTCGAAGAATATAGAATAGACCTTCGGCAACATTCATGTATAGTTTTCAATTCGATTCTGGAAGAGATTAATTAGTTATAAATAATTTTTGTTATTCTTGTTCTAATGAAACTGTGCATACTAGTGAGAATTGAATATCTTGTATACTACAAATGTTCATGCAGAAAAGTTAATCTGTATCTCGAGTATTATTAGCTATTTTTACTAAAAAATTGGGTGGTGAGGTAACCAAACATATAATCGTTGTAATCGGTAAACAAACAGAGATAATAAATTCATTAATTACATTTTTTCACTATAATTATGCTTAGTAATATTCGTGTATCATAAATTATTCTGGATCTCGAGTTTTATTACTTACTTCTACTAAAAAATTAGATGGCAAGATGGTCAAGGGAGTGCTTGTCGGCATCATCGACAAAAGGAATTGTTACAAATATTAACCAGCTAGAGATAATAAATTTATCAGTAAATTGTGTTCGATAAATTAATGCTCGCAAATATTCATGTGTCAGAAGATATTCAATATCTCGAGTTACATTAGATATTTTTACTGAAAAATTAGATGGTCAGATAGTCGAGGGAGTGCTTATCCACATAATTAGCAAAAGGAATTGTTATAAACATTAAACAGCCAGAGATAGTAACTTTATTAATTACATTAGCTTGATGTAATATTGTTTAGTAATATTCATGTGTTAAAAATTACTCTGTATCTCGAGTACTATTAGCAATTTTTACTTAAAAATAAGATGGTAGATGGTCAAGAGGATGCTTGTCGACATCGTTGGCAAGAGGAATTGTTATAAATATTAGACAGCCAGAAATAATACATTTATCAATAATTATTATCACGGCGATCGAGATCTATCAAAATTGGTTGGGGTGGGGAGCGTTGCGCATCGCTGCTTACCTAACCCCGCGGAACGCGCTCAGTCAGTCAGTCGGGCCGGGGGCTCCGGCAGGAGCGGACGAGCTCCGGGACCAGGAGAGTCTTCGTCTACCTTGGGGTTGACCAGGGGCCCTCCAGAGGTACCCTGGCCTCTCCTGCCTACCTTGGGTCCTCCAGCAATGGTCTACCCTTGCCTACCCCGAGGTCGTCCCCCGAGTGGTCATCCAGAGCTACCCTAGCCTACCCCTGCTTACCTTCAGCTGGCGTAGGGTTGACCATGGGCCTTCCAGCATTGGTCTGCCCTTGCCTACCCCGAGGTTGACCAGTGGACATCCAGTGGACATCCAGTGGACATCCAGTGGACATCCAGTGGACATCCAGTGGACATCCAGTGGACATCCAGTGGACATACAGTGGACATACAGTGGACATACAGTGGACGTACAGTGGACGTACAGTGGACGTACAGTGGACGTACAGTGGACGTACAGTGGACGTACAGTGGACGTACAGTGGACGTACAGTGGACGTACAGTGGACATCCAGTGGACATCCAGTGGACATCCAGTGGACATCCAGTGGACATCCAGTGGACATACAGTGGACATACAGTGGACGTACAGTGGACGTACAGTGGACATACAGTGGACATACAGTGGACATACAGTGGTCACCCAGAGCTACCCTAGCCTATCTCTGCTTACCTTCAGCTGGCGTAGGGTTGGCCATGGGTCCTCCACCAATGGCCTACCATTGTCTACCATGGTCCTCCCTTTAGCTAGCTTAGGGTAGTCCAAGGGTTATTTAAAACTTCCTTGGCCTACTTTAAGCTAGCTCGGGGGGGGGGCATGGACTCTTCAATGCTTCCTTCGTTTACCTTGGGTTCTGAGCCGGTCCAGTTTCGGTATCCGGCATGCAGTCATTACCGTGCTGATCGACTCAGAGAGGGCATTCACTGCAATATCTTCGCATCTTCGAGTGAGTCATTTTGTTACTACCTTGTTACTATATTCGTCTGTAGAAGTAGTAGTATACCGTAGTAGTAAAGTGTAAAAGTAGTTAGTTGCATGCATGGGCAGGCCTCGCCGCCCCAACGATCAGCCGAGATGGGAACGTCCGCGATTTGCACTAGCGTTGCGACAAAACCACGCGTTGCATTTAGTCGATTTTGAACAGAGATTAAAGTTAATGTTACGAAAAATTTTGTTTAGAGCGTAGCGTTGCGAATCACAAATAGTCGCGGTTCAAAATTACATTTCATTTTGATAACTGCGCTTCTAAAGATCAAATTGTTGATGTTTTACATATAATCTAAAGTAATCGTTTTTTGGATCTCTGTTCGTTGAATTAGCTTTGCGCACCAAAAGTTCGCGTTTGCTTTCGAGTCTTTCGACTTTTCAGGCTCCCATGCTCGAGCTGCAACGATCAACTGTGAGATGGGCACATCCGCGATTTCAAGTAGTGTTGCGAAACATATTGTTACACGCGTTGTACTAGTAGCAATTTTTAAAGTTGATGAAATATCTAGTTAATGTTGCAAATAAATAGTCGTAATTTAAAGTAGTTCTGAAGATACCTATTTAGAATTTTAGACGTTAGAGTTTTAAATTTCTTATTTAAATTGCATTTTAAATTCGTTTTGTTGAATTAGCGTTGCGCATTAAAAGAATCGCGTTTGCAATAGAGCCTTTCGATATTTCAGGCGCCCATGCTCCAGTTGCAACGATCAACTGTGAGATGGGTACTTCCGCGATATCGAGTAGCGGTGCGAAACAAATTGTCGGGATGAGGCCGAAGGAGCAGACGAGGTTTCATGCCAAAGATGCCGGACAAACTGTCATTCAAAAGGACAATCATTGCAACGTCTTCGCATCTTCGAGTGAGTCATTTTGTCACTACCTTGTCGTTATACTCGTCTGTAGAAATAGAGTTGTAGTAGAATGTAAAAGTAGTTAGTTGCATGCATGGGCAGGCGTCGCCGCCCCAACGATCAGCCGAGATGGGAACGTCCGCGATTTGCACTAGCGTTGCGAAAAAAGTACGCGTTGCGTTAGTCGATTTTGAACAGAGATCAAAGTTAGCCTTTCTTGTAAATATATTAGTAGTCTCTATCAGCGATATAGCTCGTTTAAACTATAGCGTTGCGAAACAAATAGTCGTGATTCGTTTTGCAGAAACTGTAGAGTCATCTTGTTTGGATCTCTGTTCATTGAATTAGCGTTGCGTACCAAAAGATCGCGTTTGCTTACGAGTCTTTCGACTTTTCAGGCTCCCATGCTCGAGCTGCAACGATCAGCTGTGAGATGGGCACATCCGCGATTTCGAGTAGTGTTGCGAAACAAATTGTCACGCGCGTTGTACTACTATCAATTTTAAAACTTGATTAAATGTGTAGTAAATGTTGCGAATAAATAGTTGCGATTTAAAGTAAATCTAGACATACACATGTACAATTTTAAAAGTTGGAATTTTAAATTTCTTATTTAAATAGCAATTTGAATTTCGATTTGTTGAATTAGAGTAATCTTTTTTGGACCTCTGTTCGTTGAATTAGCGTTGCACACCAAAAGTTCGCGTTTGCTTTCGAGTCCTTCGACATTTCAGGCGCCCATGCTCGAGCTGCAACGATCAACTGTGAGATGGGCACATCCGCGATTTCGAGTAGCGTTGCGAAACAAATTGTCATACGCGTTGTACTAGTATCAATTTTTAAAGTTGATCAAATGCCTAGTTAATGTTGCGAAAAAATAGTCGCGATTTAAAGTAATTCTAGAGACACCGATATAGAATTTTAGACGTCAGAGTTCTTTTCTAATTTAAATAGTATTTTGAATTTCGATTTGTTGAATTAGCGTTGCGCATCAAAAGGATCGCGTTTGTATTAGAATGATTCGATATTTCAGGCGCCCATGCTCCAGTTGCAACGATCAACTGTGCGATAAGAACATTCGCGGTTTTAAGTAGCGTTGCGAAACAAATTGTAACACGCGTTGTAATAGTATAAATCTTCAAAGTTGACTTAATGTCTAGTTAATGTTGCGAATAAATAGCCGCGATTTAAAGTAGTTTTACAAGTACCGATCTAGAATTTTAGACATTAGAGTTTTCAATTTCTTATGTAATTTGTAAGAATGATAATACTTAATTTTGTAAGACTTTCAAAGTTCAACTTTACATAATTGATACAATATTTTTGTCTAGAAATTGATATTTTTCAGGAAATTGTTATCTATTTCAGGAAATTGTTATCTATTTCAGGAAATTGTTATCTATTTCAGGAAATTGTTATCTATTTCAGGAAATTGTTATTTATTTCAGGAAATTGTTGTTTATTTCAGGAAATTGTTGTTTATTTCAGGAAATTGTTGTTTATTTCAGGAAATTGTTGTTTATTTCAGGAAATTGTTACTTATTTCAGGAAATTGTTATTTATTTCATCGAATTGTTGTTTATTTCAGGAAATTCTTGTTTATTTCAGGAAATTGATATTTATTTCAGGAAATTGATATTTATTTCAGGAAATTGATATTTATTTCAGGAAATTGATATTTATTTCAGGAAATTGATATTTATTTCAGGAAATTGATATTTATTTCAGAAAATTGATATTTATTTCAGGAAATTGATATTTATTTCAGAAAATTGATATTTATTTCATTAAATTATTTATTTCAGGAAATTGTTATTTATTTCAGAAAATTGTTATTTATTTCAGAAAATTGTTTATTTCCGGAAATTTTTATTTATTTCAGGAAATTGTTATTTATTTCAGGAAATTGTTATTTATTTCAGGAAATTGTTATTTATTTCAGAAAATTGTTGTTTATTTTAGGAAATTGTTACTTATTTCAGGAAATTGTTACTTATTTCAGGAAATTGTTACTTATTTCAGGAAATTGTTGTTTATTTCAGGAAATTGTTGTTTATTTCAGGAAATTCTTGTTTATTTCAGAAAATGTTGTTTATTTCAGGAAATTGATATTTATTTCAGGAAATTGATATTTATTTCAGGAAATTGATATTTATTTCAGGAAATTGATATTTATTTCAGGAAATTGATATTTATTTCAGGAAATTGATATTTATTTCAGGAAATTGATATTTATTTCAGGAAATTGATATTTATTTCAGGAAATTGATATTTATTTCAGGAAATTGATATTTATTTCAGGAAATTGATATTTATTTCAGGAAATTGATATTTATTTCAGGAAATTGATATTTATTTCAGGAAATTGATATTTATTTCAGGAAATTGATATTTATTTCTGGAAATTGATATTTATTTCAGAAAATTGATATTTATTTCAGGAAACTGATATTTATTTCAGGAAATTGATATTTATTTCAGGAAATTGATATTTATTTCAGGAAATTGATATTTATTTCAGGAAATTGATATTTTTATCTTGAAATTAATATTATTCGGATCGGAGTTCCCTCAGGGACTCGCTCACGGGATGGGGCCCGTGAGTGGGTACGGGGACTCGCGTCCCCGGGGCCACCCGAATCGCCTATAGATCGTTGCGTCCACAAATCATTAGATTTGGGCTCAACATGGTTTCGATTCCGTTTCGACTGGTTTTTCATTTGGTGTCGATTTCGTATCAACTGGTTTTCGATTCTGTTTCGACTTTGTTTCAACTGGTTTTCGATTCTGTTTCGATTTTTTTTTCAACAGCTTTTCCATTTGGAGTCAATTTTGTTTCGCTGGTTATCGATTCTGTTCAAGAAAATTCATCTTGCGAAGAAAATTCATCGTACGAAGAAAATTCATCGAAAGAAGAGGATTCGTCGAACGAAGACTCCCGATTATTCTTGAGTTAGTTTTAGTGCGTGCGTTAGTTATTAAGATTGTCAATCGTCGTTGTAATTATGTCGAGTAATTATTGCCGTAACTTGACTTTGCTCGCCACGTTTTCTGACTCCGACACAGCCTTCTGCTTTGTCGGCCTTGCTTGCAGGTCCTGAGCTGGTCCAGTTTCGGTATCCGGCGTGAAGTCATTGAGAGGGATGTCTAAGAGACTCGTTCACTCGTCTTCTGACGATCCTCTGTGTTAACGTAATCCTGGGCACGCCATGTTCTCATGTCACCCAGTAGCGCCAGAAACCGTTTGAGCGCATCTCTTTGCCATCTTTCTTGGTGATGGAGTGGCGGGTATCGGGCTGGTCGGCTCAGGACTTGTAAGCATTGAACGCGTCGCGTCACCCTTGAACCAGAGCCTTCTGCTCTGGTTCGATCTTGTTTGTCTCTTTGAAAGAATCAGAGCCTTCCGCCTGATTCGCCCTTGGTCCCTCGTGGATCGGAGACTTTTTCTACGATTCACACTTTGCCTCGCAATAATTACTCGACATACGCTAAATGGAAAAGAAGTCTTTTCCATGAAAAACACTACTTCCCCATCTAGCGACCTGCGAAACTTAGTTTCTAAGAATCTTCGTTGTAAGAAAGGGAGACAGAACGAAGGGAGACTTCGTTCTGACTCTCTTTCGGGTCTCTTGTGCAGCAACCTCCTCGTGGTGAGACCTGGGCAATCGATATTATCCACAATTCGCAAGATATTATAACTTATAAATTATAGTATCTTGCATGTAGTGGATAATATCGAGCTAATAGCTGCACATTTAGAGCTTGCGTAAATATGTATAATATTTTATATTAGAATGTAAGACTTAATAATTTCTTCGTTTTCCTTTGTTCAGGTATTCCATGTTCAGCATTTTTTTTCAATTCATAATAGAAATACGGAATTTCAATTTCAGATTACAGTGTACCTTCAACAAACACCTCCATTATTAATTTTTGGATTCGTAATTGGAATGTGCTCCTGAACTTTCAAAGTCCAGCTTTCTCAAATTGATATTTTTGTCTTGAAATTGATATTCCTCCGATCGGAGTTCCCTCAGGGGCTCACTCACGGGATGGGGCCCGTGAGTGGGTACGGGGACTCGCGTCCCCGGGGCCACCCGAATCGCCTATAGATCGTTGCGTCCACAAATCATTAGATTTGGGCTCAACATGGTTTCGATTCCGTTTCGACTGGTTTTTCATTTGGTGTCGATTTCGTATCAACTGGTTTTCGATTCTGTTTCGACTTTGTTTCAACAGGTTTTCGATTCTGTTTCGATTTTTTTTTCAACAGCTTTTCCATTTGGAGTCAATTTTGTTTCGCTGGTTATCGATTCTGTTCAAGAAAATTCATCGTGCGAAGAAAATTCAACGTACGAAGAAATTTCATCGTACGAAGAAAATTCGTCGAAAGAAGAGGATTCGTCGAACGAAGACTCCAGATTATTCTTAAGTTAGTTTTAGTGCGTGCGTTAGTTATTAAGATTGTCAATCGTCGTTGTAATTATGTCGAGTAATTATTGCCGTAACTTGACTTTGCTCGCCACGTTTTCTGACTCCGACACAGCCTTCTGCTGTGTCGGCCTTGCTTGCAGGTCCTGAGCCGTTCCAGTTTCGGTATCCGGCGTGAAGTCATTGAGAGGGATGTCTAAGAGACTCGTTCACTCGTCTTCTGACGATCCTCTGTGTTAACGTAATCCTGGACACGCCATGTTCTCATGTCACCCAGTAGCGCCAGAAACCGTTTGAGCGCATCTCTTTGCCATCTTTCTTGGTGATGGAGTGGCGGGTATCGGGCAGGTCGGCTCAGGACTTGTAAGCATTGAACGCGTCGCGTCACCCTTGAACCAGAGCCTTCTGCTCTGGTTCGATCTTGTTTGTCTCTTTGAAAGAATTAGAGCCTTCCGCCTGATTCGCCCTTGGTCCCTCGTGGATCGGAGACTTCTTCTCCGATTCACACTTTGCCCCGCAATAATTACTCGACATACGCTAAATGGAAAAGAAGTCTTTTCCATGAAAAAGACTACTTCTCCATTTAGCGACCTGCGAAACTTAGTTTCTAAGAATCTTCGTTGTAAGAAAGGGAGACAGAACGAAGGGAGACTTCGTTTTGACTCCCTTTCGGGTCTCTTGTGCAGCAACCTCCTCGTGGTGAGACCTGGGCAATCGATATTATCCACAATTCGTAAGATATTATAACTTATAAATTGTAGTATCTTGCATGTAGTGGATAATATCGAGCTAATAGCTGCACATTTAGAATTTGCGTAAATATGTATTTCATAGTAGAATGTAAGACTTTTAATACTTTCTTCCTTTTCCTATGTCCCAGCTTCAACAATTATTTTCAATTAATAATCCAAATACAAAGTTTTCGTTTCAGAATACATGTAACTCTTGCTCTCGTGAGTGAGTGTTAAATAGATTTGCACTCCTGGAGTAGAGTGTAGGTTCTGATGTAGTCTAAATATGATGTACGTGCTGAGATGTACGTTACATATCGCATATTATTTCGATATTGAAACATTATTTTATATTCAAATTAAATAATTGGTTGAAACTAGTTCTTATTCAGACTAAAAGTTAGTTCTGATTCATGTGTTAGAGGGAGTAAAAAGATGAGGCAGGATCTGTTCCATGTTGCCGCATTACCGTAAAGAAAGTAAACTATTGGTCTAAAGTGTATAAAACTATTATAATATACATTCATTAGTGACACGAGTAATAAAAATAATATTACGTATAGAAACCAAATTAATTTTACTACAATTCGTATTTTTGTAATACATTCTTCATAAATATTATTTTCACCGTTCGCATTAGTAGCCTCCAAAACACCCGTAGTAAAAATAAAGTATACGGAATATTCAGTCTTGCTAATACGGCTAAATTCGTGAACTATCGGTAATATTGAGCGCGACACCGAAATGGTACGGTGGCCGCTGTGGCCACCCGAGGCCTAGACAGAAAAGCCCATAAGATGCAATGTCTGTAGTAGGCTTAAGTCTGTGTGCAATGTCTGTAGTAGGCTTAAGTCTGTGTGCAATGTCTGTAGTAGGCTTAAGTCTGTGCTGCGTCAGTGGCGTAGGTAAATAGATTTAGTACCGCAGGTAATAAATAAATGTAGAATGCTGACATTACCCACACTGAAATTGTTTGGAAAAAAATTACTTTTTATTGTATAATTTCATAACGCCCCTATTGCTGTCTTATCTCCCTTATTGTTCACCATTGTAATCATTGTTTTATAATCGACAGTGTATAGATATAGGAAAAATGAAAGTAATTACTATGTAATATTCTAAAAAAGTATCGGAATTTTAAATTAATTTGAAAATAATTGCAGTATTTATAATATATAATCATTCGTAAACGAAAAATATTTTGCAATAATCGTTATTTAATGTAATAATTATTTATTGTTATTTACAATTCAAACAATTTTTAAATAAATACATTTTAATAATTCGTTTCTATATTCATTATTTAAATTAATATTTCAATACTAATTTATTGTTAAAATAATTGTTTAAATAAATAAATTTTACAATGTATAGAAATTTGTTTCTACATTGACTATTTGAATTATCATTTCAATAATTTGTTGTTAAAATAATTGTTTAAATAAATAGATTTTACAATGTATAGAAATTTGTTTCTACATTGACTATTTGAATTATTATTTCAATAATTTGTTGTTAAAATAATTGTTTAAATAAATAAATATTTAATAAATACATAAACAATTATTTTAACAATAAATTATTATTGAAATAATAATTAAAATAATGAATATAGAAACGAATTATAAACATTTATATATTTAAACATTCATTTTACCAATAAGTTATTGAAATAATAATTCAAACAGACAATATAGAATCCAATTATAAAAATTTATTTATTTAAAAATTGTTTGAATTATGAATAACAATAAATAACTACTTATTTAAATAGCTAAAATTTAAGCATTCAATTATTTAATAAATATATACGGACGAACACAATAAAGAATACAAAATGACTACCGAAACCGAAACCGTATCCAATATAAACCAGAACCGATATTCTCGTAACAGTTATAACATCATTTCGGTTTTCATAAAAGTTTTCAATCCCTTCTTTCAATGCGTGTTATTTTAATGCATAACTAACATAGATCTACAAAACATATGTTTTAAATTTTTATTAAGAGCCCAAATAAAAATGTTTTAAAAAATGCCTTTTTTATTTTTGCATGTAACCTTATAAATTATAATTTTTGGAAAATCTTGTTTGCATATCATTTCATAAACCAATGTGTTGAAATATTATAAGACAGGTTTACTGGAATACGAAGTCAGCCGCTGAGCGGTGCCAACCTTCTAAAAGAACTAGAGGTCTTAGTTATAAGTTTCAGTTTGGCACGCCTGTGCCATACTGTAGTCACCCCCTTTTTATTTCAAACTGATCTCACTTGTAAACTCTACAGCATATAGTTAACGCGCACATTCTATCCTTCAGTATTCAGTACTTTAATAAACTTTATATCTATTCGTTAAACATACATCTCTGCGAATCATTTATTTTCCACCTGAAATTACAACACAATGCTTCTGATTGATTATAAAAATTCCAGTCGTTTGGTACAATTATAAAAAAGTTATTCCGTTTTAAAGGGCGTTCGAATACTTTCGTGGCTCACTGTACATATTAGGGTGGCACTTACTTTCGACATTTGAATTTTTTCAGATACATCTTTTGCACGAAGTGTAAAATGTGACCAAACAGTGTCAATATTTTATGATATTAATCGAACTTGCTCAAACATTGCGACGAAGTGATACTTCGCGCCAGCGAACCGTTCGTTCCGCGCCCCGGCCGTGAGATGGCCTCCGCTACGCGCCCGTTCCCGCAAGCAAAGAAAGCCTGCGGCCGGTACTAGAGCGCTCCCCACCACTCGACCGCGGAGCCTCGCGCCACGGCCGCGAGATGTCCACCACGACGTGGCAGATTCTCGCGGCTGAAAATAAGACGCGACGTAGATATGAAGCGGGCAGTACCGGCCGGGAGGGGAGACGAGAGCAGCTCTTTTCAGGGCTAGTTGGTCCAACGCAGCCATACGCTCTACAAGACTCCCCAGCGAAGGACCTCGGGTCCGACCCGCCGCCGCCTTCGTCGCAGGCGTTCCTTCAGCGCCTCCCCCCTCGAAGGCGCCAGATCCATCTGGCGGCCTAGAGGATGAGTCAGGCGAGGGACGACTCCCGACGAACACCGTCGTCAACCACACCGGATCTAGCCGTCTCTCCGCCGTCGCCACCCAACCCCCCTCGAAAGCACCAGGTCCATCTGGCCGCTTAGAGGAAGGGACGGACGAAACCCGGATTCCGTCGACACCGCCGTATCGCGTCCGCCACGCGTCCTGTACAGCGTCCTTATCGCGTCCACCTCGCGTCCACCTCGCGTCCACCTCGCGTCCACCTCGCGTCCACCTCGCGTCCACCTCGCGTCCACCTCGCGTCCACCTCGCGTCCACCTCGCGTCCACCTCGCGGCCACCTCGCGTTCTGTACCGCGTCGGTATCACTCCTGTAACGCGACCGCACCGCGTCCGGTACCGCGTTCCATACCGCGCCCGTATCACTCCTGTAACGTGACCGTATCACGCCGTTCCGCGTTCCGATAGAATTAAGTAACGTATAAAAGTTTGCACCAAAACCTTCAATAAAGATCTCGATTATTAAAACCGTCTCATTCGTTTGCGATCTGCCTAACCTCGAGCCCCTTCCTGCGACCCTGGGCACCCTGAGCTTCGGCACAGAGGGCTCCGTCGCGATCCGTCACAACCTCGCGACCGCCACCGTTACAACATTTTTGAGACATGTTTGATACTGTTCGATACTGTTCTTTTCTTCTTTTGCATATTCTTCTTTTCTTCTTTCTTCTTTTCTTCCTTTCTCTATTCTTCTTCTCTCCTTTTCTTCGTAACTCTATTCTTCTTTTCTTTATACTTCTTTTCTTCTTTTCTCTATTCTTCTTCTCTTCTTTTCTTCTTTTCTCTATACTTCTTTTCTTCTTTTCTCTATTCTTCTTGTCTTCTTTTCTCCATTCTTCTTCTCTTCTTTTCTCTATTATTCCTCTCTTCTATTCTTCTTTTTTTCTTTTCTTCTTTTCTTCTTTTCTTCTTTTCTTCTTTTCTTCTTTTCTTCTTTTCTTCTTTTCTTCTTTTCTTCTTTTCTTTTTTTCTTTTTTTCTCCTTTCTTCCTTTCTTCTTTTATTCTTTTACTCCTTTATTCCTTCATTCTTTTATTCCTTTTTATTCAGTTTATTCCTTTTGATTCCTTTTTATTCCTCTTTATTCCTTTTTATTCTTTTTTATTCCTTTTTATTCCTTTTCATTCCTTTTTATTCCTTTTTATTCCTTTTTATTCCTTTTTATTCCTTTTTATTCATTTTATTCCTTTTGATTCCTTTTTATTCATTTGTATTCCTTTTTATTCCTTTTTATTCCTTTTTATTCCTTGTTATTCCTTTTTATTTCTTTATCTTCCTTTTTATTTCTTTTTCTTCCTCTTTATTCCTATTTATTACTTTTTATTCCTTTTTATTCCTTTTTAATCCTTTTTATTCCCTTTTATTCCATTTCCACCATTTTATTCCTTTTTATTCCTTTTTATTCCTTTGTATTCCTTTGTATTCCCTTTTATTCCTTTTTATTCCTTTTTATTCCTTTTTATTCCTTTTTATTCCTTTTTATTCCTTTTTATTCCTTTTTATTCCTTTTTATTCCTTTTTATACCTTCTTCTCCCTTTTTATCCCTTTTTGTTCCTTTTTATTCCTTTTTATTCCTTTTTACTCCTATTTATTCCTTTTTATTCTTTTTTATTCCTCTTTATTCCTTTTTATTCCCTTTTCTTCCTTTTTAGTCCCTTTTTATTCCTTTTTATTCCTTTTTACTCCTTTTTATTTCTTTTTATTCCGTTTTATTCCTTTTTATTCCTTTTTATTCCTCTTTATTCCTTTTTATTCCTTTTTATTCCTTTTTATTCCTTTTTATTCCTTTTTATTCCTTTTTATCCCTTTTTATTCCTTTTTATTCCTTTTTATTCCTTTTTGTTCCTTTTTGTTCCTTTTTGTTCCTTTTTATTCCTTTTTATTCCTTTTTATTCCATTTTATTCCTTTTTATTCCTTTTTATTCCTTTTTATTCCTTTTTATTCCTTTTTATTCCTTTTTATTCCTTTTTATTCCTTTTTATTCCTTTTTACTCCTTTTTATTCCTTTTTATTCCTTTTTATTCCTTTTTATTCCTTTTTATTCCTTTTTATTCCTTTTTATTCCTTTTTATTCCTTTTTATTCCTTTTTATTCCTTTTTATTCCTTTTTATTCCTTTTTATTCCTTTTTATTCCTTTTTATTCCTTTTTATTCCTTTTTATTCCTTTTTATTCCTTTTTATTCCTTTTTATTCCTTTTTATTCCTTTTTATTCCTTTTTATTCCTTTTTATTCCTTTTTATTCCTTTTTATTCCTTTTTATTCCTTTTTATTCCTTTTTATTCCTTTTTATTCCTTTTTATTCCTTTTTATTCCTTTTTATTCCTTTTTATTCCTTTTTATTCCTTTTTATTCCTTTTTATTCCTTTTTATTCCTTTTTATTCCTTTTTATTCCTTTTTATTCCTTTTTATTCCTTTTTATTCCTTTTTATTCCTCTTTATTCCTCTTTATTCGTTTTTATTCAATTTTATTCCTTTTTATACCTTTTTATTCCTTTTTATTCCTTTTTATTCCTTTTTATACCTTCTTCTCCCTTTTTATCCCTTTTTGTTCCTTTTTATACCTTTTTATTCCTTTTTACTCCTATTTATTCCTTTTTATTCTTTTTTATTCCTCTTTATTCCTTTTTATTCCCTTTTCTTCCTTTTTAGTCCCTTTTTATTCCTTTTTATTCCTTTTTATTCCTTTTTATTCCTTTTTATACCTTTTTATTCCTTTTTATTCCTTTTTATACCTTCTTCTCCCATTTTATCCCTTTTTGTTCCTTTTTATTCCTTTTTATTCCTTTTTTATTCCTTCTTCTTCCTTTTCATTCCTTTATTCCTGTATTCTCTTATTCAAGTATTCAATTAATCAATTAATCAATTATTCAATTATTCAATTAGTCAATAATTCAATAATTCAATTATTCAATTATTCAATTATTCAATTATTCAATTATTCAATTATTCAATTATTCAATTATTCAATTATTCAATTATTCAATTATTCAATTATTCAATTATTCAATTATTCAATTATTCAATTATTCAATTATTCAATTATTCAATTATTCAATTATTCAATTATTCAATTATTCTCTTCATTTATATGAATACCTGAGTACCTGAGTACGTGAGTGCCCGAGTACCTGAATACTCGAGTACCTGAGTACTCGAGTATTCGAGTACCTGAGTACCTGAGTACCTGAGTACCTGAGTACCTGAGTACCTGAGTACCTGGGTACTCGAGTACCTGGGTACTCGAGTACCTGAGTACTTGAGTCCCCAGCTACTCAAGTAATCATATAAATGAAAAGAGGTCTGTGTTAGGTCTGGGTACTCAGGTACTCAGGTACTCAGGTACTCAGGTACTCAGGTACTCAGGTACTCAGGTACTCAGGTACTCATATAAATGAAGAGAATAATTGAATAATTGAATAATTGAATAATTGAATAATTGAATAATTGAATAATTGAATAATTGAATAATTGAATAATTGAATAATTGAATAATTGAATAATTGAATAATTGAATAATTGAATAATTGAATAATTGAATAATTGAATAATTGAATAATTGAATAATTGAATAATTGAATAATTGAATAATTGAATAATTGAATAATTGAATAATTGAAGAAATGAAGTACTCAAGTATTCATACAAATGAAAAGAGGTCTGGGTTGGGTCTGGGTTAGTTCTGGGTACTCAGGTACTCAGGTACTCAAGTACTCAAGTACTCAAGTACTCAGGTACTCAGGTACTCAGGTACTCAAGTACTCAAGTACTCAAGTACTCAAGTACTCAAGTACTCAAGTACTCAGGTACTCAGGTACTCAAGTACTCAGGTACTCAGGTACTCAAGTATTCATATTAATGAAATGAAGAAAAGAATAATTGAATAATTGAATAATTGAATAATTGAATAATTGAATAATTGAATAATTGAATAATTGAATAATTGAATAATTGAATAATTGAATAATTGAATAATTGAATAATTGAATAATTGAATAATTGAATAATTGAATAATTGAATAATTGAATAATTGAATAATTGAATAATTGAATAATTGAATAATTGAATAATTGAATAATTGAATAATTGAATAATTGAATAATTGAATAATTGAATAATTGAATAATTGAATAATTGAATAATTGAATAATTGAATAATTGAATAATTGAATAATTGAATAATTGAAGAAATGAAGTACTCAAGTATTCATACAAATGAAAAGAGGTCTGGGTTGGGTCTGGGTTAGTTCTGGGTACTCAGGTACTCAGGTACTCAAGTACTCAAGTACTCAAGTACTCAAGTACTCAGGTACTCAAGTACTCAAGTACTCAAGTACTCAGGTACTCAGGTACTCAGGTACTCAAGTACTCAGGTACTCAGGTACTCAAGTATTCATATTAATGAAATGAAGAAAAGAATAATTGAATAACTGAATAATTGAATAATTGAATAATTGAATAATTGAATAATTGAATAATTGAATAATTGAATAATTGAATAATTGAATAATTGAATAATTGAATAATTGAATAATTGAATAATTGAATAATTGAATAATTGAATAATTGAATAATTGAATAATTGAATTATAGAAGAATTGAATTATTGAAGAATTGAAGAAATGAATAATCGAATAATTGAAGAAATGAAGAAATGATGAAATGAAGAAATGAAGAAATGAAGAAATGAAGAAATGAAGAAATGAAGAAATGAAGAAATGAAGAAATGAAGAAATGAAGAAATGAAGAAATGAAGAAATGAAGAAATGAAGAAATGAAGATATGAAGAAATGAAGAAATGAAGAAATGAAGAAATGAAGAAATGAAGAAATGAAGAAATGAAGAAATGAAGAAATGAAGAAATGAAGAAATGAATACATGAATAATTGAATAATTGACTAATTGAATACATGAATAATTGAATAATTGAATAAGAGATTACTGGAATAAAGGAATAAAAGGGAAGAAAAAGGAATAAAAAGGAATAAAAAGGCTTAAAAAGGAATAGAAAGGAATAAAAAGGAATAAAAAGGAATAGAAAGGAATAGAAAGGAATAGAAAGGAATAGAAAGGAATAGAAAGGAATAGAAAGGAATAGAAAGGAATAGAAAGGAATAGAAAGGAATAGAAAGGAATAGAAAGGAATAGAAAGGAATAGAAAGGAATAGAAAGGAATAGAAAGGAATAGAAAGGAATAGAAAGGAATAGAAAGGAATAGAAAGGAATAGAAAGGAATAGAAAGGAATAGAAAGGAATAGAAAGGAATAGAAAGGAATAGAAAGGAATAGAAAGGAATAGAAAGGAATAGAAAGGAATAGAAAGGAATAGAAAGGAATAGAAAGGAATAGAAAGGAATAGAAAGGAATAGAAAGGAATAGAAAGGAATAGAAAGGAATAGAAAGGAATAGAAAGGAATAGAAAGGAATAGAAAGGAATAGAAAGGAATAGAAAGGAATAGAAAGGAATAGAAAGGAATAGAAAGGAATAGAAAGGAATAGAAAGGAATAGAAAGGAATAGAAAGGAATAGAAAGGAATAGAAAGGAATAGAAAGGAATAGAAAGGAATAGAAAGGAATAGAAAGGAATAGAAAGGAATAGAAAGGAATAGAAAGGAATAGAAAGGAATAGAAAGGAATAGAAAGGAATAGAAAGGAATAGAAAGGAATAGAAAGGAATAGAAAGGAATAGAAAGGAATAGAAAGGAATAGAAAGGAATAGAAAGGAATAGAAAGGAATAGAAAGGAATAGAAAGGAATAGAAAGGAATAGAAAGGAATAGAAAGGAATAGAAAGGAATAGAAAGGAATAGAAAGGAATAGAAAGGAATAGAAAGGAATAGAAAGGAATAGAAAGGAATAGAAAGGAATAGAAAGGAATAGAAAGGAATAGAAAGGAATAGAAAGGAATAGAAAGGAATAGAAAGGAATAGAAAGGAATAGAAAGGAATAGAAAGGAATAGAAAGGAATAGAAAGGAATAGAAAGGAATAGAAAGGAATAGAAAGGAATAGAAAGGAATAGAAAGGAATAGAAAGGAATAGAAAGGAATAGAAAGGAATAGAAAGGAATAGAAAGGAATAGAAAGGAATAGAAAGGAATAGAAAGGAATAGAAAGGAATAGAAAGGAATAGAAAGGAATAGAAAGGAATAGAAAGGAATAGAAAGGAATAGAAAGGAATAGAAAGGAATAGAAAGGAATAGAAAGGAATAGAAAGGAATAGAAAGGAATAGAAAGGAATAGAAAGGAATAGAAAGGAATAGAAAGGAATAGAAAGGAATAGAAAGGAATAGAAAGGAATAGAAAGGAATAGAAAGGAATAGAAAGGAATAGAAAGGAATAGAAAGGAATAGAAAGGAATAGAAAGGAATAGAAAGGAATAGAAAGGAATAGAAAGGAATAGAAAGGAATAGAAAGGAATAGAAAGGAATAGAAAGGAATAGAAAGGAATAGAAAGGAATAGAAAGGAATAGAAAGGAATAGAAAGGAATAGAAAGGAATAGAAAGGAATAGAAAGGAATAGAAAGGAATAGAAAGGAATAGAAAGGAATAGAAAGGAATAGAAAGGAATAGAAAGGAATAGAAAGGAATAGAAAGGAATAGAAAGGAATAGAAAGGAATAGAAAGGAATAGAAAGGAATAGAAAGGAATAGAAAGGAATAGAAAGGAATAGAAAGGAATAGAAAGGAATAGAAAGGAATAGAAAGGAATAGAAAGGAATAGAAAGGAATAGAAAGGAATAAAAAGGAATAAAAAGGAATAAAAAGGAATAAAAAGGAATAAAAAGGAATAAAAAGGAATAAAAAGGAATAAAAAGGAATAAAAAGGAATAAAAAGGAATAAAAAGGAATAAAAGGGAATACAAAGGAATAAAAAGGAATAAAATGGTGGAAATGGTGGAAATGGAATAAAAGGGAATAAAAAGGAATAAAAAGGAATAAAAAGGAATAAAAAGGAATAAAAAGTAATAAATAGGAATAAAGAGGAAGAAAAAGAAATAAAAAGGAAGATAAAGAAATAAAAAGGAATAACAAGGAATAAAAAGGAATAAAAAGGAATAAAAAGGAATAAAAAGGAATACAAATGAATAAAAAGGAATCAAAAGGAATAAAATGAATAAAAAGGAATAAAAAGGAATACAAATGAATAAAAAGGAATCAAAAGGAATAAAATGAATAAAAAGGAATAAAAAGGAATAAAAAGGAATGAAAAGGAATAAAAAGGAATAAAAAAGAATAAAAAGGAATAAAGAGGAATAAAAAGGAATCAAAAGGAATAAACTGAATAAAAAGGAATAAAAGAATGAAGGAATAAAGGAGTAAAAGAATAAAAGAAGAAAGGAAGAAAGGAGAAAAAAAGAAAAAAAGAAAAGAAGAAAAGAAGAAAAGAAGAAAAGAAGAAAAGAAGAAAAGAAGAAAAGAAGAAAAGAAGAAAAGAAGAAAAGAAGAAAAGAAAAAAAGAAGAATAGAAGAGAGGAATAATAGAGAAAAGAAGAGAAGAAGAATGGAGAAAAGAAGACAAGAAGAGAAGAAGAATAGAGAAAAGAAGAAAAGAAGTATAAAGAAAAGAAGAATAGAGTTACGAAGAAAAGGAGAGAAGAAGAATAGAGAAAGGAAGAAAAGAAGAAAGAAGAAAAGAAGAATATGCAAAAGAAGAAAAGAACAGTATCGAACAGTATCAAACATGTCTCAAAAATGTTGTAACGGTGGCGGTCGCGAGGTTGTGACGGATCGCGACGGAGCCCTCTGTGCCGAAGCTCAGGGTGCCCAGGGTCGCAGGAAGGGGCTCGAGGTTAGGCAGATCGCAAACGAATGAGACGGTCTTAATAATCGAGATCTTTATTGAAGGTTTTGGTGCAAACTTTTATACGTTACTTAATTCTATCGGAACGCGGAACGGCGTGATACGGTCACGTTACAGGAGTGATACGGGCGCGGTATGGAACGCGGTACCGGACGCGGTGCGGTCGCGTTACAGGAGTGATATCGACGCGGTACAGGACGCGAGGTGGCCGCGAGGTGGACGCGAGGTGGACGCGAGGTGGACGCGAGGTGGACGCGAGGTGGACGCGAGGTGGACGCGAGGTGGACGCGAGGTGGACGCGAGGTGGACGCGATAAGGACGCTGTACAGGACGCGTGGCGGACGCGATACGGCGGTGTCGACGGAAACCGGGTTTCGTCCGTCCCTTCCTCTAAGCGGCCAGATGGACCTGGTGCTTTCGAGGGGGGTTGGGTGGCGACGGCGGAGAGACGGCTAGATCCGGTGTGGTTGACGACGGTGTTCGTCGGGAGTCGTCCCTCGCCTGACTCATCCTCTAGGCCGCCAGATGGATCTGGCGCCTTCGAGGGGGGAGGCGCTGAAGGAACGCCTGCGACGAAGGCGGCGGCGGGTCGGACCCGAGGTCCTTCGCTGGGGAGTCTTGTAGAGCGTATGGCTGCGTTGGACCAACTAGCCCTGAAAAGAGCTGCTCTCGTCTCCCCTCCCGGCCGGTACTGCCCGCTTCATATCTACGTCGCGTCTTATTTTCAGCCGCGAGAATCTGCCACGTCGTGGTGGACATCTCGCGGCCGTGGCGCGAGGCTCCGCGGTCGAGTGGTGGGGAGCGCTCTAGTACCGGCCGCAGGCTTTCTTTGCTTGCGGGAACGGGCGCGTAGCGGAGGCCATCTCACGGCCGGGGCGCGGAACGAACGGTTCGCTGGCGCGAAGTATCACTTCGTCGCAATGTTTGAGCAAGTTCGATTAATATCATAAAATATTGACACTGTTTGGTCACATTTTACACTTCGTGCAAAAGATGTATCTGAAAAAATTCAAATGTCGAAAGTAAGTGCCACCCTAATATGTACAGTGAGCCACGAAAGTATTCGAACGCCCTTTAAAACGGAATAACTTTTTTATAATTGTACCAAACGACTGGAATTTTTATAATCAATCAGAAGCATTGTGTTGTAATTTCAGGTGGAAAATAAATGATTCGCAGAGATGTATGTTTAACGAATAGATATAAAGTTTATTAAAGTACTGAATACTGAAGGATAGAATGTGCGCGTTAACTATATGCTGTAGAGTTTACAAGTGAGATCAGTTTGAAATAAAAAGGGGGTGACTACAGTATGGCACAGGCGTGCCAAACTGAAACTTATAACTAAGACCTCTAGTTCTTTTAGAAGGTTGGCACCGCTCAGCGGCTGACTTCGTATTCCAGTAAACCTGTCTTATAATATTTCAACACATTGGTTTATGAAATGATATGCAAACAAGATTTTCCAAAAATTATAATTTATAAGGTTACATGCAAAAATAAAAAAGGCATTTTTTAAAACATTTTTATTTGGGCTCTTAATAAAAATTTAAAACATATGTTTTGTAGATCTATGTTAGTTATGCATTAAAATAACACGCATTGAAAGAAGGGATTGAAAACTTTTATGAAAACCGAAATGATGTTATAACTGTTACGAGAATATCGGTTCTGGTTTATATTGGATACGGTTTCGGTTTCGGTAGTCATTTTGTATTCTTTATTGTGTTCGTCCGTATATATTTATTAAATAATTGAATGCTTAAATTTTAGCTATTTAAATAAGTAGTTATTTATTGTTATTCATAATTCAAACAATTTTTAAATAAATAAATTTTTATAATTGGATTCTATATTGTCTGTTTGAATTATTATTTCAATAACTTATTGGTAAAATGAATGTTTAAATATATAAATGTTTATAATTCGTTTCTATATTCATTATTTTAATTATTATTTCAATAATAATTTATTGTTAAAATAATTGTTTATGTATTTATTAAATATTTATTTATTTAAACAATTATTTTAACAGCAAATTAGTATTGAAATATTAATTTAAATAATGAATATAGAAACAAATTATTAAAATGTATTTATTTTAAAATTGTTTGAATTGTAAATAACAATAAATAATTATTACATTAAATAACGATTATTGCAAAATATGTTTCGTTTACGAATGATTATATATTATAAATACTGCAATTATTTTCAAATTAATTTAAAATTCCGATACTTTTTTAGAATATTACATAGTAATTACTTTCATTTTTCCTATATCTATACACTGTCGATTATAAAACAATGATTACAATGGTGAACAATAAGGGAGATAAGACAGCAATAGGGGCGTTATGAAATTATACAATAAAAAGTAATTTTTTTCCAAACAATTTCAGTGTGGGTAATGTCAGCATTCTACATTTATTTATTACCTGCGGTACTAAATCTATTTACCTACGCCACTGACGCAGCACAGACTTAAGCCTACTACAGACATTGCACACAGACTTAAGCCTACTACAGACATTGCATCTTATGGGCTTTTCTGTCTAGGCCTCGGGTGGCCACAGCGGCCACCGTACCATTTCGGTGTCGCGCTCAATATTACCGATAGTTCACGAATTTAGCCGTATTAGCAAGACTGAATATTCCGTATACTTTATTTTTACTACGGGTGTTTTGGAGGCTACTAATGCGAACGGTGAAAATAATATTTATGAAGAATGTATTACAAAAATACGAATTGTAGTAAAATTAATTTGGTTTCTATACGTAATATTATTTTTATTACTCGTGTCACTAATGAATGTATATTATAATAGTTTTATACACTTTAGACCAATAGTTTACTTTCTTTACGGTAATGCGGCAACATGGAACAGATCCTGCCTCATCTTTTTACTCCCTCTAACACATGAATCAGAACTAACTTTTAGTCTGAATAAGAACTAGTTTCAACCAATTATTTAATTTGAATATAAAATAATGTTTCAATATCGAAATAATATGCGATATGTAACGTACATCTCAGCACGTACATCATATTTAGACTACATCAGAACCTACACTCTACTCCAGGAGTGCAAATCTATTTAACACTCACTCACGAGAGCAAGAGTTACATGTATTCTGAAACGAAAACTTTGTATTTGGATTATTAATTGAAAATAATTGTTGAAGCTGGGACATAGGAAAAGGAAGAAAGTATTAAAAGTCTTACATTCTACTATGAAATACATATTTACGCAAATTCTAAATGTGCAGCTATTAGCTCGATATTATCTACTACATGCAAGATACTACAATTTATAAGTTATAATATCTTACGAATTGTGGATAATATCGATTGCCCAGGTCTCACCACGAGGAGGTTGCTGCACAAGAGACCCGAAAGGGAGTCAAAACGAAGTCTCCCTTCGTTCTGTCTCCCTTTCTTACAACGAAGATTCTTAGAAACTAAGTTTCGCAGGTCGCTAAATGGAGAAGTAGTCTTTTTCATGGAAAAGACTTCTTTTCCATTTAGCGTATGTCGAGTAATTATTGCGGGGCAAAGTGTGAATCGGAGAAGAAGTCTCCGATCCACGAGGGACCAAGGGCGAATCAGGCGGAAGGCTCTGATTCTTTCAAAGAGAAAAACAAGATCGAACCAGAGCAGAAGGCTCTGGTTCAAGGGTGACGCGACGCGTTCAATGCTTACAAGTCCTGAGCCGACCAGCCCGATACCCGCCACTCCATCACCAAGAAAGATGGCAAAGAGATGCGCTCAAACGGTTTCTGGCGCTACTGGGTGACATGAGAACATGGCGTGTCCAGGATTACGTTAACACAGAGGATCGTCAGAAGACGAGTGAACGAGTCTCTTAGACATCCCTCTCAATGACTTCACGCCGGATACCGAAACTGGAACGGCTCAGGACCTGCAAGCAAGGCCGACACAGCAGAAGGCTGTGTCGGAGTCAGAAAACGTGGCGAGCAAAGTCAAGTTACGGCAATAATTACTCGACATAATTACAACGACGATTGACAATCTTAATAACTAACGCACGCACTAAAACTAACTTAAGAATAATCTGGAGTCTTCGTTCGACGAATCCTCTTCTTTCGACGAATTTTCTTCGTACGTTGAATTTTCTTCGCACGATGAATTTTCTTGAACAGAATCGATAACCAGCGAAACAAAATTGACTCCAAATGGAAAAGCTGTTGAAAGAAAAATCGAAACAGAATCGAAAACCTGTTGAAACAAAGTCGAAACAGAATCGAAAACCAGTTGATACGAAATCGACACCAAATGAAAAACCAGTCGAAACGGAATCGAAACCATGTTGAGCCCAAATCTAATGATTTGTGGACGCAACGATCTATAGGCGATTCGGGTGGCCCCGGGGACGCGAGTCCCCGTACCCACTCACGGGCCCCACCCCGTGAGTGAGCCCCTGAGGGAACTCCGATCGGAGGAATATCAATTTCAAGACAAAAATATCAATTTGAGAAAGCTGGACTTTGAAAGTTCAGGAGCACATTCCAATTACGAATCCAAAAATTAATAATGGAGGTGTTTGTTGAAGGTACACTGTAATCTGAAATTGAAATTCCGTATTTCTATTATGAATTGAAAAAAAATGCTGAACATGGAATACCTGAACAAAGGAAAACGAAGAAATTATTAAGTCTTACATTCTAATATAAAATATTATACATATTTACGCAAGCTCTAAATGTGCAGCTATTAGCTCGATATTATCCACTACATGCAAGATACTATAATTTATAAGTTATAATATCTTGCGAATTGTGGATAATATCGATTGCCCAGGTCTCACCACGAGGAGGTTGCTGCACAAGAGACCCGAAAGAGAGTCAGAACGAAGTCTCCCTTCGTTCTGTCTCCCTTTCTTACAACGAAGATTCTTAGAAACTAAGTTTCGCAGGTCGCTAGATGGGGAAGTAGTGTTTTTCATGGAAAAGACTTCTTTTCCATTTAGCGTATGTCGAGTAATTATTGCGAGGCAAAGTGTGAATCGTAGAAAAAGTCTCCGATCCACGAGGGACCAAGGGCGAATCAGGCGGAAGGCTCTGATTCTTTCAAAGAGACAAACAAGATCGAACCAGAGCAGAAGGCTCTGGTTCAAGGGTGACGCGACGCGTTCAATGCTTACAAGTCCTGAGCCGACCAGCCCGATACCCGCCACTCCATCACCAAGAAAGATGGCAAAGAGATGCGCTCAAACGGTTTCTGGCGCTACTGGGTGACATGAGAACATGGCGTGTCCAGGATTACGTTAACACAGAGGATCGTCAGAAGACGAGTGAACGAGTCTCTTAGACATCCCTCTCAATGACTTCACGCCGGATACCGAAACTGGAACGGCTCAGGACCTGCAAGCAAGGCCGACACAGCAGAAGGCTGTGTCGGAGTCAGAAAACGTGGCGAGCAAAGTCAAGTTACGGCAATAATTACTCGACATAATTACAACGACGATTGACAATCTTAATAACTAACGCACGCACTAAAACTAACTTAAGAATAATCTGGAGTCTTCGTTCGACGAATCCTCTTCTTTCGACGAATTTTCTTCGTACGATGAAATTTCTTCGTACGTTGAATTTTCTTCGCACGATGAATTTTCTTGAACAGAATCGATAACCAGCGAAACAAAATTGACTCCAAATGGAAAAGCTGTTGAAAGAAAAATCGAAACAGAATCGAAAACCTGTTGAAACAAAGTCGAAACAGAATCGAAAACCAGTTGATACGAAATCGACACCAAATGAAAAACCAGTCGAAACGGAATCGAAACCATGTTGAGCCCAAATCTAATGATTTGTGGACGCAACGATCTATAGGCGATTCGGGTGGCCCCGGGGACGCGAGTCCCCGTACCCACTCACGGGCCCCACCCCGTGAGTGAGCCCCTGAGGGAACTCCGATCGGAGGAATATCAATTTCAAGACAAAAATATCAATTTGAGAAAGCTGGACTTTGAAAGTTCAGGAGCACATTCCAATTACGAATCCAAAAATTAATAATGGAGGTGTTTGTTGAAGGTACACTGTAATCTGAAATTGAAATTCCGTATTTCTATTATGAATTGAAAAAAAATGCTGAACATGGAATACCTGAACAAAGGAAAACGAAGAAATTATTAAGTCTTACATTCTAATATAAAATATTATACATATTTACGCAAGCTCTAAATGTGCAGCTATTAGCTCGATATTATCCACTACATGCAAGATACTATAATTTATAAGTTATAATATCTTGCGAATTGTGGATAATATCGATTGCCCAGGTCTCACCACGAGGAGGTTGCTGCACAAGAGACCCGAAAGAGAGTCAGAACGAAGTCTCCCTTCGTTCTGTCTCCCTTTCTTACAACGAAGATTCTTAGAAACTAAGTTTCGCAGGTCGCTAGATGGGGAAGTAGTGTTTTTCATGGAAAAGACTTCTTTTCCATTTAGCGTATGTCGAGTAATTATTGCGAGGCAAAGTGTGAATCGTAGAAAAAGTCTCCGATCCACGAGGGACCAAGGGCGAATCAGGCGGAAGGCTCTGATTCTTTCAAAGAGACAAACAAGATCGAACCAGAGCAGAAGGCTCTGGTTCAAGGGTGACGCGACGCGTTCAATGCTTACAAGTCCTGAGCCGACCAGCCCGATACCCGCCACTCCATCACCAAGAAAGATGGCAAAGAGATGCGCTCAAACGGTTTCTGGCGCTACTGGGTGACATGAGAACATGGCGTGTCCAGGATTACGTTAACACAGAGGATCGTCAGAAGACGAGTGAACGAGTCTCTTAGACATCCCTCTCAATGACTTCACGCCGGATACCGAAACTGGAACGGCTCAGGACCTGCAAGCAAGGCCGACACAGCAGAAGGCTGTGTCGGAGTCAGAAAACGTGGCGAGCAAAGTCAAGTTACGGCAATAATTACTCGACATAATTACAACGACGATTGACAATCTTAATAACTAACGCACGCACTAAAACTAACTTAAGAATAATCTGGAGTCTTCGTTCGACGAATCCTCTTCTTTCGACGAATTTTCTTCGTACGATGAAATTTCTTCGTACGTTGAATTTTCTTCGCACGATGAATTTTCTTCGCAAGATGAATTTTCTTCGCAAGATGAATTTTCTTCGCACGATGAATTTTCTTCGCACGATGAATTTTCTTCGCAAGATGAATTTTCTTCGCAAGATGAATTTTCTTCGCACGATGAATTTTTTTCTTTCAATGAATTTTCTTCGTTCGTTCTGACAAACAAGAGAAAGATGAACGACCCAAATCGAAACAGAATCGAAAGCCAGTTGAAACAGAATCGAAAATCTGTTGAAACAGAATCGAAAACCAGTTGAAACAGAATCGAAAACCTGTTGAAACAGAATCGAAAACCAGTTGAAACAAAATCAACACGAAATCAAAAACAGGTCGAAACAAAGTCGAAACATAATCGAAACCACATCGAGCCCAAATCTAATGATTTGTGGACGCAACGACCTGTAGGCGATTCGGGTGATCCCCGGGGACGCGAGTCCCCGTACACACTCACGGGCCCCATCCCGTGAGCGAGTCCCTGAGGGAACTCCGATCCGAATAATATTAATTTCAAGATAAAAATATCAATTTCCTGAAATAAATATCAATTTCCTGAAATAAATATCAATTTCCAGAAATAAATATCAATTTCCTGAAATAAATATCAATTTCCTGAAATAAATATCAGTTTCCTGAAATAAATATCAATTTCCTGAAATAAATATCAATTTCCTGAAATAAACAACATTTTCTGAAATAAACAAGAATTTCCTGAAATAAACAACAATTTCCTGAAATAAACAAGAATTTCCTGAAATAAACAACAATTTCCTGAAATAAACAACAATTTCCTGAAATAAATAACAATTTCCTGAAATAAGTAACAATTTCCTGAAATAAGTAACAATTTCCTAAAATAAACAACAATTTCCTGAAATAAATAACAATTTCCTGAAATAAATAACAATTTCCTGAAATAAATAACAATTTCCTGAAATAAATATCAATTTTCTGAAATAAATATCAATTTCCTGAAATAAACAACATTTTCTGAAATAAACAAGAATTTCCTGAAATAAACAACAATTCGATGAAATAAATAACAATTTCCTGAAATAAGTAACAATTTCCTGAAATAAGTAACAATTTCCTGAAATAAACAACAATTTCCTGAAATAAATAACAATTTCCTGAAATAAATAACAATTTCCTGAAATAAATAACAATTTCCTGAAATAGATAACAATTTCCTGAAATAGATAACAATTTCCTGAAAAATATCAATTTCTAGACAAAAATATTGTATCAATTTGGTAAAGTTGAACTTTGAAAGTCTTACAAAATTAAATATTATCATTCTTACAAATTACATAAGAAATTTAAAACTCTGTCTAAAATTCTAGATCGGTACTTCTAAAACTACTTTAAATCGCGGCTATTTATTCGCAACATTAACTAGACATTAAGTCAACTTTGAAGATTTATACTATTACAACGCGTGTTACAATTTGTTTCGCAACGCTACTTAAAACCGCGAATGTTCTTATCGCACAGTTGATCGTTGCAACTGGAGCATGGGCGCCTGAAATATCGAATCATTCTAATACAAACGCGATCCTTTTGATGCGCAACGCTAATTCAACAAATCGAAATTCAAAACACTATTTAAATTAGAAAAGAACTCTGACGTCTAAAATTCTATATCGGTGTCTCTAGAATTACTTTAAATCGCGACTATTTTTTCGCAACATTAACTAGGCATTTGATCAACTTTAAAAATTGATACTAGTACAACGCGTATGACAATTTGTTTCGCAACGCTACTCGAAATCGCGGATGTGCCCATCTCACAGTTGATCGTTGCAGCTCGAGCATGGGCGCCTGAAATGTCGAAGGACTCGAAAGCAAACGCGAACTTTTGGTGTGCAATGCTAATTCAACGAACAGAGATCCAAAAAAGATTACTCTAATTCAACAAATCGAAATTCAAATTGCTATTTAAATAAGAAATTTAAAATTCCAACTTTTAAAATTGTACATCTGTATGTCTAGATTTACTTTAAATCGCAACTATTTATTCGCAACATTTACTACACATTTAATCAAGTTTTAAAATTGATAGTAGTACAACGCGCGTGACAATTTGTTTCGCAACACTACTCGAAATCGCGGATGTGCCCATCTCACAGCTGATCGTTGCAGCTCGAGCATGGGAGCCTGAAAAGTCGAGACTCGAAAGCAAACGCGAACTTTTGGTACGCAACGCTAATTCAATGAACAGAGATCCAAACAAGATTACTCTACAGTTTCTGCAAAACGAATCGCGACTATTTGTTTCGCAACGCTATAGTTTAAACGAGCTATATCGCTTATAGAGACTACTAATATATTTACAAGAAAGGCTAACTTTGATCTCTGTTCAAAATCGACTAACGCAACGCGTACTTTTTTCGCAACGCTAGTGCAAATCGCGGACGTTCCCATCTCGGCTGATCGTTGGGGCGGCGACGCCTGCCCATGCATGCAACTAACTACTTTTACATTCTACTACAACTCTATTTCTACAGACGAGTATAACGACAAGGTAGTGACAAAATGACTCACTCGAAGATGCGAAGACGTTGCAATGATTGTCCTTTTGAATGACAGTTTGTCCGGCATCTTTGGCATGAAACCTCGTCTGCTCCTTCGGCCTCATCCCGACAATTTGTTTCGCACCGCTACTCGATATCGCGGAAGTACCCATCTCACAGTTGATCGTTGCAACTGGAGCATGGGCGCCTGAAATATCGAAAGGCTCTATTGCAAACGCGATTCTTTTAATGCGCAACGCTAATTCAACAAAACGAATTTAAAATGCAATTTAAATAAGAAATTTAAAACTCTAACGTCTAAAATTCTAAATAGGTATCTTCAGAACTACTTTAAATTACGACTATTTATTTGCAACATTAACTAGATATTTCATCAACTTTAAAAATTGCTACTAGTACAACGCGTGTAACAATATGTTTCGCAACACTACTTGAAATCGCGGATGTGCCCATCTCACAGTTGATCGTTGCAGCTCGAGCATGGGAGCCTGAAAAGTCGAAAGACTCGAAAGCAAACGCGAACTTTTGGTGCGCAAAGCTAATTCAACGAACAGAGATCCAAAAAACGATTACTTTAGATTATATGTAAAACATCAACAATTTGATCTTTAGAAGCGCAGTTATCAAAATGAAATGTAATTTTGAACCGCGACTATTTGTGATTCGCAACGCTACGCTGTAAACAAAATTTTTCGTAACATTAACTTTAATCTCTGTTCAAAATCGACTAAATGCAACGCGTGGTTTTGTCGCAACGCTAGTGCAAATCGCGGACGTTCCCATCTCGGCTGATCGTTGGGGCGGCGAGGCCTGCCCATGCATGCAACTAACTACTTTTACACTTTACTACTACGGTATACTACTACTTCTACAGACGAATATAGTAACAAGGTAGTAACAAAATGACTCACTCGAAGATGCGAAGATATTGCAGTGAATGCCCTCTCTGAGTCGATCAGCACGGTAATGACTGCATGCCGGATACCGAAACTGGACCGGCTCAGAACCCAAGGTAAACGAAGGAAGCATTGAAGAGTCCATGGCCCCCCCCGAGCTAGCTTAAAGTAGGCCAAGGAAGTTTTAAATAACCCTTGGACTACCCTAAGCTAGCTAAAGGTGGACCATGGTAGACAATGGTAGGCCATTGGTGGAGGACCCATGGCCAACCCTACGCCAGCTGAAGGTAAGCAGAGATAGGCTAGGGTAGATCTGGGTGACCACTGTATTTCCACTGTATGTCCACTGTATGTCCACTGTATGTCCACTGTATGTCCACTGTATGTCCACTGTATGTCCACTGTATGTCCACTGTATGTCCACTGTATGTCCACTGGATGTCCACTGTATGTCCACTGGATGTCCACTGTATGTCCACTGTATGTCCACTGGATGTCCACTGGATGTCCACTGGATGTCCACTGGATGTCCACTGGATGTCCACTGGATGACCACTGGATGACCACTGGATGACCACTGGATGACCACTGGATGTCCACTGGATGTCCACTGGATGTCCACTGTATGTCCACTGTATGTCCACTGTATGTCCACTGGTCAACCTCGGGGTAGGCAAGGGCAGACCAATGCTGGAAGGCCCATGGTCAACCCTACGCCAGCTGAAGGTAAGCAGGGGTAGGCTAGGGTAGCTCTGGATGACCACTCGGGGGACGACCTCGGGGTAGGCAAGGGTAGACCATTGCTGGAGGACCCAAGGTAGGCAGGAGAGGCCAGGGTACCTCTGGAGGACCCCTGGTCAACCCCAAGGTAGCCGAAGACTCTCCTGGTCCCGGAGCTCGTCCGCTCCTGCCGGAGCCCCCGGCCCGACTGACTGACTGAGCGCGTTCCACGGGCTTAGGTAAGCAGCGATGCGCAACGCTCCCCACCCCAACTAATTTTGATAGATCTCGATCGCCGTGATAATAATTATTGATAAACGTATTATTTCTGGCTGTCTAATACTTATAACAATTCCTCTTGCCAACGATGTCGACAAGCATCCTCTTGACCATCTACCATGTTATTTTTAAGTAAAAATTGCTAATAGTACTCGAGATACAGAGTAATTTTTAACACATGAATATTACTAAACAATATTACATCAAGCTAATGTAATTAATAAAGTTACTATCTCTGGCTGTTTAATGTTTATAACAATTCCTTTTGCTAATTATGTGGATAAGCACTCCCTCGACTATCTGACCATCTAATTTTTCAGTAAAAATATCTAATGTATCTCGAGATATTGAATATCTTCTGACACATGAATATTTGCGAGCATTAATTTATCGAACACAATTTACTGATAAATTTATTATCTCTAGCTGGTTAATATTTGTAACAATTCCTTTTGTCAATGATGCCGACAAGCACTCCCTTGACCATCTTGCCATCTAATTTTTTAGTAGAAGTAAGTAATAAAACTCGAGATCCAGAATAATTTATGATACACGAATATTACTAAGCATAATTATAGTGAAAAAATGTAATTAATGAATTTATTACCTCTGTTTGTTTACCGATTGCAACGATTATATGTTTGGTTACCTCACCACCCAATTTGTTAGTAAAAATAGCTAATAATACTCGAGATACAGATTAACTTTTCTGCATGAACATTTGTAGTATACAAGATATTCAATTCTCACTAGTATGCACAGTTTCATTAGAACAAGAATAACAAAAATTATTTATAACTAATTAATCTCTTCCAGAATCGAATTGAAAACTATACATGAATGTTGCCGATGGTCTATTCTATATTCTTCGAGAGCTAATATTTATAAAAATTACCTGAAGTAATTTATCTACAATTTTTGTGGAGGTAACTTCTATCTTCTATGCCCGCAATGAGTAAGACAAGGAGAGTCCGAGTATTTGTCAAAGGTAAACACACAAATCGTTGTGTCACCTCTCTGGAAATCGTAAATAACTAATTAACTAGGCGTCGAATCTACATAAAACTGCAACAGAAATGTAGCTGAGACATCATTCTAGATCCTCCGATCACAAGGAAGATTATTTTTTACCAGAGATCTGTTAAATTATTTGAGTTTATTTTAGAACGAGACTTAGAATAATTGTTTATAACTATTTAGTCAGAAATAAAATGTGACGCTAAACTATATGTGAAAGTAGCTGAAGGTTTATTCTATATTTCCTAACTGCAAATATTTGTAAACAATTCCTCACAAGTGTGTTACTAATAAATTTTCTGTCGAGTGTGCACAGTGTTCAGCAGCTCTGTGTCTGTCTTTCTTTCTCTTCTTAAATGTGCATAAGTTCGTCCTTGTCGGATACAAACTTCTTTATCATGTTCGCCAAATTTTTACCAGCGGGTTCGAAGTCCTGTAAAAAAATAGGCGGCACAAGTGAATAATACGTGGAGTATTTTTGTACGAATACAATTGCGTTTTAAAGCTGACAACGCTGTAAAATCGAGCCTCCTCGGACACACACTGTATGTGTTGCAACCTCATGTAGTTCACCACCTGACCGTTCCATTTTGATAGTGTCCGCTATCGTACTAGGACATTTTCTACAGAGTCGGTAATTCAGAACCGTGGACAGAAAAATGCATTGCATGCAATGTCTGTAGGTATCTTAAGTCTGTGGTCTGTGTATCCTCTCTGTCCAAATATATCCTAGAGGGCGTAAGAGAACGCTTGAATTATTCAGGCTGCACGAACTCCCGTCTCGTCAGTGATGAAACGGAACTAACTTTTTTAGTCTGGAACGGAACCTGTCTCATCATTTTACCCCCTCTGTGGCATGGATCAGAATTAGTATCAACCAATTATTTGAATATAAAATGTTTTAATAACGAATCAATCCCCCACAGGAGTGCAAATCTAATCCCACACACGAGTGCGGCGTAACCAACAAGAGTAGGATGAAGTACCCGAATCGACATAAAATCGAAAACCAGTCGGGACAAAATCGACACCAAATCGAAAACCAGTCGGAACAAAATCGACACCAAATCGAAAACCAGTCGATACAAAATCGGCACCAAATGAGACCCACAGACTTAAGTTTGTGCCCCGTGCGTGAGCATTTTCATTCTTCTCTATAAAATCGCTTCTATAAAATCATCCAAAGAGTTGTATCACAGACGAGGTTACATATCATCTGTGGTTGTGTCCCTACTTTTTACCTCGGTTGTAATGCAGGTTCTGATCCAGGCTGAAGATCTGACTAGGAGGCAGCACTATACTGAAGACTCCGAAATCTCGGGCGTGAACACTGAGCACTCCCATTTCGTCTCCGTTAATATGAAATCACAATGTATTAAGTATTAAATACGCTCCAAAAGATGTTTAATGAAAATTTCGTACTCATTGTTGATAATATTTGTTTTATTAATTTAAGTATATATGCCATTTTCTTACATTGAAGTACAAATACATTAACCGTGTTATACAACACTCCGGTATGGTCTAGTGGCTAGGATACCTGGCTTTCACCCAGGAGGCTCGGGTTCGATTCCCGGTACCGGAAATTATTTTTCTTCATCACAGAACGAAATTTTTAATTTTGCATTTATATTTACTAACATTTTGTTATATAATACCTTACATCTATTTTTATTTCGGTTTGTTAACCTGTATAAACGAGTTAATTAATCACACCTACGATATACGCGAAATGACACAACTCGTGTCTTCGATTATTTTTCTTTTTCTGTATTATAAAAACATAAGTAATTTAAAAATTTATTATCTCTATTTTAAGAGATGTGAATGTTTTGAAATCAGTTGTACATATATCATTGTTAATCATATGAATGTCATACGTGAATAGTATGTAGAATAATATATTGCCGTGCTTAATAATTGTAAATATTATTGAATAATTTCATACAATTTAAGACGAACCCTCTTTCCAAATATTTCGTTTTCATTTTGAATTGCACATTTTTTTGTAGATAGAGAACAAGACAATACAAAATGCAAATTCGATTCGTTTATACTTTAACTTCTAACTTTCACGTGGTGATAAATTGCTATAATAGTACGATTTCATTGATATAAAATGGAAATCTCAGAAGATTTATTGTAATACGGTCAATGTACTACAAAAGCAGTATTTTCAGTATTTCGTAACGTTTCAATTGTTTCATTGTATCACAAGCACACATCGAAATGATTTAAAATAATTAAGCTCAGAAACGAATATTTTTTATTAAATCACTGAAAATGAATTTTCGTATCTTGAGAGTATGCTGTAACACTATGTTTGATTCACGTCCGTTGTTCAATATTATTTATCGTGTTATTAAATGTGTTAGTATTTAGTAATTATTAGCAGTTTCGCAACAGAACAAAGGCCATACTTGCACTATAGATATCTATAACGAAAAATAATAGTCATCTGGAATAAATAAATTATCTAACATGTGCATATAACACCGACTGGCATACGTGCACAAATTCGTGACTTTTAGTCGAATCCTTGATAAGGACTATAATAGAATGAATAAAATGTATTCATAATGTTTAAAAATGGGATATGTTATTCACCTATTGAATCTTGTTAATTTTTTTATTTGATTTAATTTACATAAACGCAATAAGAAAAGATATATCCATAAAATATAAGGAATATTGCAAAAAAATTGCAGGTTGGACGAATGTGATAATAAATCCAATAATAACGCAATGCACTGATTAATGAAATAGAATGTTAGTTTATTTAATCACTCCATTTTGTGAATAATACTCTTGTGAATTTACACTTTTACGGTTCCCATTCCTTTCTTCATAATATATTATATTTCAAAATTAGTTAGACGATTTCACTGTGCACCTTAACCACGGTTCATACAGTTCTCACGATTTTGCAAAGGATAATCGCATGTTCCAATGTTCGGGTTAAATTCTGTTCCGGCTCCGCACGATAAAATGAAGCATCCGCTAGCATCGCAATGTTGGTATTTTGAGCAATCACCGGGATACGGTAGAACTTCTCCCTGAAATGGTAGTACAATAAATTTTAAATTGATTTATAAATCATTACGAGTCATACGGACGATAAGTTTCAAAATCAATGAATATTTTGTACAGGTTATTTGAATACATTTAAATTCTGTTAAATCATACGATTCCTGTCAACATTGCAAAATTACCAGTAAAATGATATTATTGAAATAGTATTGAAAAACTAATTCCGTACACTTCATTTTGATATTATTAGCACAAAAAGGTACTCACATGAGTCGGTGCAATGAAAAAAGATGTGATGCACGCGATTGCGCACAATAAAAATACCGCGAGCTTCATACTGGCTGTTGGTTCTTCCACAAATACGTTCTTCGAATCTCAAGTGTCTTCTTTACTGAAGGAACGAATTTTATATACGAATCTCCTAACTTACTGTTACATAAGTAATATGACTTGACACGTTATCTGGGAATACACGTTTTTCCAATGACTTCATGCGTGTTTTCATCGTCGATGGCTTGTGCAAGATGACATTTTTTCGCAACTTTAGTTCCTCAAAGCGTACAAGATCAAAGTCTCGGGCAACAGCGTGTTTATTTATTCGAGAACAAGTGATCTCTAATGAAATTGGCTTTGCTTAAACAGAAAAATTCGTTATTTAATTGTTTTGTTAAATAATTGTGATTAATCTAATTCTATTAAAGATTAGATGGCTTGCTCTACTGTACATTGCAATAACATCCATACAAATATCTTTCTTCTGTTATCTATGAATTCCAAATTTTTATTCGAACACAACGTCTTCGTTTAAATCGATGTATTTAACTTAGTTATTTATTCAATAGTTTATTTTATCATTTAAGTTGTGCTATACTTACGTTATTGCTATTTGTCCGAATAATGTAAAATTTCATTCAAGTACTTTCGAAAGTACAAAATGCTGGGAACTGTACTTTATAAATATATGTAAAATATAAAATACTAACTCTGCCATCACGATTTCGAGGAATACTACGTTCATTCAGATTAATTTCAGAGCAGAGATCGTAACCCTTTTTAACTGGAATCGTATACCGGTTTCAGCAAGATAGATTATTATTGTAATCCATAATTACGCGCAGTCACGAGTTAACGTTTCTGAAGTATACTGGGGAGCTAACCCGGATACAGGTATCTACTTAGTTTATAAGCGATACAATGCATAATTGTAGTCGGATAATTGTACGCACAAGCATAATGGACATCGCGTAACACTTTACACGTCGGTTTAATTTTGTGTGAGTGGTTGCCAATGAGCAGGCTGTGTTTTACAATTGGATTTTAGAGTGATATTGGAAAATTACATCTCGGTCTATCGGTTTGTAACAGATCGTGTAAATATCTCCATTATTTACTTTCACTGATATGAACAATGTTTCAAACACAATTTACATCGCCCAGCCGAGTATTGTAAATAGAAACTTTTTATAAAAATATTTTCAAATGCTTTTGAATCGTCAATATTTATTTTTTTGTTTAATTGCAAAATGCATTTAACTTGTGATCTTGAAGTGGTTTTCAACATTAAAACAATATTGAAATTGTGGAAACGCCGACAGCGTTAGTTTTCTAGCGTTTTGTTTATACAAAATCTGGGAACGCATAATCAAGAACATTATATTATATTATATAAATAGTTATATTTATTATACATATACATTTATATTTTTAGAGTTATTTATGATATATCATAAAGCAATGTTTCATAAGGTTTAAATAACAATTGTAGTAATAAAGAAAACAGACAATATCATTGCTCAAAAGTAATATTAGAGTCACAATTTTTAATTGACTAAGCTCAATGTTGTTGAATTATAAGATTTGAAGCTAATTGTTTCCACTTAAAATTGAAATTCTTGAAATATACTAAACTAATATATTATTCATCTATACATAATATGTGTAGAAAGGATGCATGCATGAACAAGATTATACAATTTTTGAATATGTGACGATTTATTTCAAAAGATACATGAAAACAATTATGCAAATGCTCAAAAACTGCATAATATTATACTGCATAAAACTTTCTTCAATTATGTAATTAATAGAAATAATTACATTTCTGTAATATTATATTTGAAACTACATTTCTGTACTATACAATTTCTGTAGTAATATAATTCATAAATACTGTTTCTTGTTTAAATACATGCTTTGTACGAATTTATTGCTTCCAAATTACACTGAGTAGCAGAAACGAAGTATACTGAATACTTGATTCTCACTAACAAGCCTAAACTCAACAGTTGTCGATAACGTCGAGCGCAATACGAATATGGTATTGGGACTTTAGAGATCTACGAACATGTGCCAGAATGATAGCACAGACGAGATATAGAAGTAGACCAGTGACCATACGGGGTTATAGGTTTCATGATTTGAAATACCGACATCGCTAAAAACCAGTGGTCTCGCGCTCTATATCCAAATAGATCAGCCAACTGGTAAACTAGATTACATCACACACAACATACCTCATGAATCGAGGCATATTAGTGAGAATCAAGTATCTTATATACTCGACATGGTCATATACAATAAAAGTTACCCTGACATGCTTTAAAACATGCTCAACACATGTTTCAAAATTTACTCTGTATCTGGAGTACTATGAGCCATTTTTACTAAAAAATTTAGTGGCAAGATGGAAAGGGAGTACTCGACACACCTTTGGCAAGAGGAATCCAAATAATTGTTAAACAAGCAGAGATAATAAATGTATTAATTACGTTTGGTCGATATAATTATGCTTGGTAATATTCATGTACAATATAATCACAACGTTTCTGTTTCAGAATACCGTCAAGAATGCCATCAATTTTTGTTTTGGATATCTCATTAGAATTTAATTCTGTATTACTTATGGATGTGGCCGTAAGTGGGTACGGGTGTCGTGTTACCCGAGGTATCCGAATCGCCTATAGGATTTAAGGGCCGAGTAATTATTGCCGTAATTCGACTTTGCTCGTCTCGTTTCGAACTCTGTCACAGCCGTTTGCTGTGGTGGCCTTGCTTGCAAGTTTTGGACTTGACTTACCGATATTCGGCGTGGAATTATTGGTAAGGTTGGTTGGGGAGCAGTACTCGCCCGGTAAGTAAACTTGCGTTGCTCATGGCGGGTGGTTGGGGCAAGTACTTACCAGGTGTAGGCATCCCTTTCCATCGTTCTTCATGTTGAAGCTCCGTACGAAGCTTTTGCGCTGGTTCGCTTGTGTTTCCCTCTAATAGAATCAGAAGCTTCTGCTCGATTCACCTTTGGTCCCCGTGAATGGTCACCTCTTCTCAGATTCACATTCTTTTTCCCCGCAATAATTATTTGACATATGCATGACTTAGTTTGTACGATTGTAAGTCGTAATTGCAGGAATGGAAGTCAGAAGGAAGGGTGACTTCGTTCTGACTTCCTTTCGGGTCTCTTGTGCACCAATCATTTCGTGGTGAGACCTGGGAAATCAGTATTATCCACTATTCGCAAGATACTCTAACTTATAAATTATAGTATCATACGTGTAGTGGATAATATTGAGCTAATAGCTGCACACTTAGAATTTGCGTTAATATTATATTGTAGAATGTAAGACTTGCTAGACGTAAGAGCAAATTTACTGAAAGATTTTTAATGAAGAAACTGCAAATATTATAAACATCTCTGAACATATCGATCCTATTCCCTTCCATGAAATCTTGTCCTGCTATTCCACCTTCCCTCAGAACAAAATATATTTATTATTCAAGCTAGTTTATTTCATTGCGGTATTAATGTGAATAGGATTACTTTCAGCTATTATTTTCCAGTCACTTTGTCTTATTTTTCGGAATTAGTCAATTCTTTGATATTGTTACGAATATGGCACAATAGGTACTTCCGTTATATCGTCGTTGCCTAAACGACGATATAACAAGGACAAAAGACAGAGTCGCTTCACGAACGTCGTACCGGTCGGACGTGCAATTCCCTTCCTCTTTTAATAAAGAAATTAATTATCTTTTTATAACGGTCTTTTATTGAGTATGCCTAAATTACGCGGTCGCTCGCGTAACAATATGATTTTAAACTTTTATATCGTCATAATTAAGAAAATTTTGTCAAGTCAACATTGTTTGTTTTTTACCATTCTCATTAAATGTAATTTTATATGTACAAAAAAATATTTTGAATAGATACGCACGAAGGTTTCTAATAAAAAATTGGATAAAGTCGAACATTACTGTTCAAAATCACCAATAACTGAAGAGCTTGGTGGAACAAACCAGGTACGTAAATCCACATTTTGAAAATTGTATAATTCCTTTAGCAAACAATCAGGATTATATAAAACTTTGTGAAACTTCAAGTTCGACATATTTTTTACACAAAGATCTTCAAGTGCTTAAAAAAAATGTGATAACATTCATCATACGCGATTGTGCGTGCAAATACGACAAATATAGGATAGTTGCATATGAAATGTTCGATTCATAACAGTAACTTCAAACACACGTAACTTTTCACTAAATAAAACTTATTGATTAAAGTAGACACCATTGTAATAATCACATTCTGTCAACAAATGACGAGTTTTTCGATTATACTGCAGTAAAAATTAAATTTGATGGTCGTTCACCTTCTTTATTTATCAGATTGTCGTATCTATTTTTGAGCTTTGTCTATCATTGACTTTGACTAACAGTGTGTTCATTTTAACTAAACCTCACATAATCTTGTCACCAATACGTTTATTTTCTCACTTATATAAACAAAAAAATACACGACGATCACATCGACTGATATTGAAATAAACTTTATGTAAAAATACTGTTGGATATACAAAGAGAAACTGAGGATAGGACTCGAAAGATTAGCTTCGTATCTTCAAATGCTATTATAATAAGCCTGTAGATTATAATATTATTTCTTCATTAAAACACTTCATAACATTTAAATTCTGAAAACGGATATTTCATATGCAACGACCTAATGTTTTTTACCGTAGACCAATAAATGCATCTGTGTTACGTAGTCTAACTTCTTCGAATCAAAGCGCAACGTTTAAGTGTTGGAAAGGGGATGGTTCGCCACCAGTGTCTTTGCATTGACAATTTACCATCCCTTCTTTCTCGCAGAAACCACAGCGTACACCCATCATGTCGATTCCCAGCGCAACCCCCACTTTGTGTGTCAGAAGAACTGACGACGTAGCGTTCCATCGACAAATGGGATCGCACCCGTAGCAGCCACCTACGACGTTGGTCTAATCTCGTAGCGGTGATTGGTCGTTCGGAACCTCGCTCTTTCCCCTCGTCGAATGAGCGTGCTTGCGCCGCCCATCACCCCTTGATACATAGATCCGCACCCCGTCGCCGTCTCAGGGGTGGAGTCGACCAATGACACAGTGGTAACGTTCGTCTGACAACGTGGCCTTCGGAGCCGCCCCCGCATTTCCCGTGGCTAACTAGCACTACCCCACTATAGTTGCGTCAGCCACTCAGCCAGCAAGTCCCCGGGCCGTCTAGTCGCCCGTTGGAATTCCCCACCTATCTCGCTGTCACCTTCCTCTGGCTCCTCTTCATCTACCCTACACTTCTAGGCCAACGTACCAGCCACACCGAAGAAGCGGTGTACATCGTGCGATAGCCTGACTAAAGCTCGCTCTAGCAATGGCTTAGAACCCGTGTTCAAATTGTTCGCCGAACTACAGGCAGACCTGGGCGCTTTTGAAACAGGGCTGGCCACATTTCATTTGAAATAAGACAACAAGTAATCATTTGAAATAATGAATTATTTTAAATACTTTATTATTTGTATTTTACAAATAACATAAAAAAATTATTTTCAATTGGCGTTTAAATCAAATGAATTATTATTAAATAATATTTTATTTCAAATACATTGTTCAAATAATATAATAAATAAATTCACCTGGCGAAAAGGTGATTGAAATGACTAACTTAATTATTAAATTTAGATACCCTAATTTTTGTAGTTTAATGATTAAAGTTTAGTTGCGTCCGCTTTTAAAATTATTCTTCAGTACATGAAATACATATAATTTTGGAGAGTATGAATCATTTGAACTATCATTTGAATTTGGTTTTTCATATATTATATTATCGTGACGATTATGGTATTCAGAATCAGTATTCAGAATCCTCCATTGTTCAGAATTTCTTAAACAAAAGGGAACTTTTAATTTATTGTGTACCTAAAAAGCTTAAATAGAATTTTATTTAAGTTTAAAAGCAATGAATAACATACATGCTTAATAGGTTTTGTTTGAAATCTTCATCACGTCGTTTGACTCAATAGTGGAAGGGGTTAAAATATTTCTTGGCGATGAAAATAGATTGAGCATACGGGTAATATTAAAATCCAAGAAATCGCAATATTTTCGAATTCGATTTTATTCGAAAACGAGGCGTCAAATAAAAATAATGTATTCCATATTTTCGATTTATTTTCGATTTATTGTCTCATGAAGAATCACCCACTCCCTGAAATAAGAAACTCACTGCTTGGAGAATCCTTCAAGTGAAATATTATTTTAGAAACTTTCTCTAACATCTGAAATATTTTATTTTCAAAAGTACTCGTATGATTTCAAATAAAACAGACTGTTCAGCATTTACTATTTGAAATAGTATTTTACCCAGCTCTGGTTCGCCGCCATCGCTAGCTACCGTCGAAGTCATGGCTACGGCGACTTGTGGCCGTTTAGAAAGTTCTGTAGGTGTGCGAGGCATCGCCCACACCCCCGCCGTGTGGCCAACCCCGCCGGGGGGGTTAGGTGGCACGTCGAGCGTGGTGAAGAACGACCCGTGATTCCACGTAGTATGGCTACGGTCAGGAGAGATGGGTAATTCCGACAGCCAGTCGGGCAGCGGTCCTATACAAGCGTAGAACCGGGTGGAGAGACAGGGACGCGCCGTCCTGTGCATACACCGACATCAACACCGACAACCCGACACCGACACCAACACCAATACCGACACCGACACCGACACCGACACCGATACTGACACCAACTGGCAACATGAACGCGGTCGCGGGTACGCCCTTTCCGGCGAGATGAGTAGGTACGCCGAGGCTCGAAGCCACCCCGTCACGGAGAACGCTTCGGGACTTCGCGCGACTCCCTCGGCGTCGTATCGGATCGGCCACCAGCCCGATTGTCCGTCTGGGGATGCTCGACTTTTGATCAGCCGCGAAGGATGGGCGCAGGTCAGTTCGATAAGGCGCGTCTCTTGCTTATATTGCCAACGGTACATATATATCTATATAGGTGTGCGGCAAGCCCCCTCGGGCATGTGCTCTCAGTGTACAGTGATTGACATACAGGGTAAACGTTGCTAATCATAGGACATCTGAATCTCGAAAGCTTACCGTCGCTAGACGGATGCTTTTTCTCAGAGCGAAACTTACGATCGTCGATCGGAAAGTCGCCGTGCACCCTGCAATCCTTTCAACTACCTTAGCACCACGAATATTCTTTTTTCAATTTTATCGCCAAGACGTTTTCAGCGTAGTTCGAAAAACAGTTCTTTTGATTAGTACTGATTTTAAACTATTTTTTTTTTGTTTAGTTGTAGTCAACCCTCTTGTCATTATGGTGTTCTGAAAACGTGGTGCACAAACTGCGACAGTTCTCCTATAACGTGGTGTGAAAATTGCGACGGTACTCCTACAACGCGATATTATAACACGGCTTTCAAGTACCACGACTTGGTTTAGTTCATCACGTTGAACGCGGAGCAGTTTTTTCCGGTTTTCCATTTCTTTTTTCATTTATCCGTTTCAGTGCCATGGTTCGTTCCGTGTCTAAAAATGCCAAAGAGCGATACTGTGCTGTTCTCTGTTATATGAGTTACTTTGCCTATGACTAAACGGTAAGCGTAAAAACACGGGTGGACAAAAACCGAGCGTGCAGTTACTATCGCCTTCACAGCTACTTTGCACGGTGCTGACACTTTTTTAACACCGGAAGGAAGAAGCGCGATCGCGCCGCTTGACTCTCAATCGGTTAAGTTTAAATACAAAAATACGACTGTGCGCAAACAAATTACTTGCTTGCCCCATTTACGTTTAACCTGTTTCAATCGAATCTATTGAGACAGTGTGAACATTTTTTAATATCATATGAATTATATGTAATATATTATTATTTTGTAAATCCGATTCCGTCAATCATCAGGGCATGCCATAACGTTTAACGTGATAAATATCCTTGTGTTAGACGAATGTTTTCATCACGCTGTTTCGCTGACATAAATAGAGAGGTCATGTTGTACAAGTAATCCGGATTTTGTGCGTCGCTGTTCTATCTGAGGATCGATTCAGTAGATTTCAGTTACTCGTTCTTATTTGTATGGCTTTTAGTATTTGTTTAACAAGGTTTCTATTCAATGCGGTACACAGTCCGTCGAAAAGATCGTTTTCTAGACAAAATTCCATTACTCGAAAACTCTAAGTGATACAATGAAATGTTTTAGAGATAAGTTGTAGGATACAGAAGAGTGTACAAGTATGTTCCGTAGACTATTAAAATTTTGAGTGGAAACCTATATTCTTGATTACATATTCTTGAAGGTGACACCAAGACATTTGCAAAACACTGGAATAATTTTTTTGTTGCCAAGTTGACGTGCCAACATTAACCTTATACAAGGTACAGTACATCGTGAAGTTGTTCAATTGTACATTGGCACTGTTCTCTTGTATGCTTTGTAACTTTCTTCTACAAACAGTTAATGAAAGTACAAGAAAACCTTTTGCACTCGAATGATGACTCTGAGGCACTAGTAAAATTTGCTACATCATTATTCAAAACAGCTTTATATTATTAAATTCGTCTCTATTCTATAAATTATTAAAAATTCATGTGTTGTATGTGAAGCCAGGTTCAATTTCATGTGCATAATGTAAAAAGGATTGCATAGAATAAAAATGTTGTAGGTTGAAAGAAATTTCTTGATTTTGGAATTCAAATTTGTCTCGACGTGAGAGGATTAAATGAATTTACGAGTCTCTTTTTTTGATTGTGCGGAAGCAATGTATACAAGATAGATTTATTCGTAATAGGTTATCCCTGACATAAAGAAAATGGTTAAACATGAACGGGTAGGTAGTGGTAGCTATGTTTTTTATAATTTCTCACAGCATATATCTACGCATATTTCCGTCAAAAATCACGAAGGAATTTAGAGAAGTTCAAAACCTTAATGGAAGTGATCAACAGCGTTTAAATGTGTGTTACAAATGTTACAACAGTGTTATTTGTAGAATTACTTCAAAGACACACTGTATATTGCTCTTTTAAATGAGAAAGAATTAACATTATAAAATCTAATGCAGATTTAACACGTTCAGCATCCACTCCACAATCATAAAAAGTACACAAAATCAAAGCAATATATTTAATAAAACAAAAACTAAGAAGTTTAGTTTTGTGATATTAATTACTGTATCAAACCTCTTCTATTCCTCAGATCGTACGGAAATTTTGTACACTCAATCTACCGACGTAAAAATTAATTTTCAATTCTGTATAAATAATTCCGTCACCCAGATATGGGTGACATGGCGCTGAACGTGTTAAACTGGTAGTTTAGATATATCGAGTCAATAGAAATAGAAATAGAAATTCTACGAATGAACTTGATGGCGAGCTACAATTAACATAGGAGTGTAGAGGGTTATCTGAGATTAGGCGCATTAATTCGCCATTGGAGTTGGTTGTCAGAAATTTTTCATGGTTTTCCTAATTCAACGAATAACTCTTTTACTTAATTGTGAAATAGTATCAGCGCTGGCATAAACTACAATTGCATTTACGTTGATTATGGTGAAATTTTTGTTACATCAGTTTAATTTTTCTTTCATTACATCTTTGGGTATGTTCAGAATTATAAAGTCACTCTCTTGAAAGGTGAAAGTAGGATAGCGTTTTTGAAAGTGAATACGAGCTTTTGAGAAAATTGTAATTGGCAGGAATTATGAAGAAATACTGATCTTACAGCTTTTCTATTGGGTTACGTTTTATTTTTATTAGGTTTAATCATTCGTAACCAGTCATTTAGATATTACTGTAAAATAAATCACAGACCAATGAGTTGAGATCAAATGCTTTATGACGCATCCTAAATTTCTTCTTTAGACAAAACAATTTAACATTTTCGTAGAAACAAAAATTCCACCGAATTTGATTTATTTAATGGATCAAATAGCGACCCTAAAATATTTGTAACGAACATGATCTGTAGCCTGCATACCTTATTGTAAAACAAAAATTGTCTGCCTCCATGGCAAGAAACTGCAAGAAACCAGAGCAAGAAACTTTCTTGACACTAAACCTACCAACCATTAAAAATGACTAGTACGTGCTGCCTTATAAAAATGGCACGAGCGAATTTATTTAGACTTTGTGCGATTTTTAATATAATTTATGCTGAAATGGAAAAGTGTGGATAATCATTTCCAGCGAAAGCATCTTTATAATTTCAACAATTTCAAACTAAAAAATCTGAAACCGGTCATTTTACCAGTAGTGGTAGCTTTAGTGTTAATAGATTTCTAATGTTTTTACTGGTTTGTTACTCATTTTTGTCGTAAATGCGTAAAACCCGCAGTCCAACGATCAGTATATCGTTAGATTCCTAATATTCATGGGGTATCAAAGACAACCGGACGAGTTTAGGGTTAATTGACGCTCAAGATATAAGAATGCAAGTATAAGCAGAAACGTCGAAGGAGGTAATCTGTTGGGGTTGAAGTAACTCGTCTGATCGGGTTAGGTTGGTAGGTTTTTGGGTGTGAGAAGAAGGTGGTTGGTTCCCCAGGCCAGAAGCGGAAGCTTTGGTTGGCTTAGGCATGGCCGTGTTTTTCTTGCCGCGGATCATTAGGGCGATTAGGGTTCCTCCGAAAAGGGGAGAACAGATTAACGCTCGAGTTCTTCTTGCGGTCTGCCTCGCTTTCTTAAACGGACACCTCTTTCCGTCAGCTTTTCACGTTTTTAAGATTCCCAATGAACTCTGCTTCCACCCGCAGAAAACGTTCGATTACAATGCTATCGTTGAAATTGTAATTTAAGCGTATATTAACATTTTAACACGTTGACTGCCATGTTACCCAGATTCGAGTGGTGGAATTATTTCCCAAGACTTAAAAATTAATGCTTGCGATGATAAATCAAGTAAGCTAAAAATGTAAGAAAATTGAAAACGTAATTAATTTCTCAGTTTTTGTTTCATTCAAATTGCTTTGATTTTACTGCTCTTGTGTTTTTACTAAATATAAAACTGTCTACCGCCATGTTATAAAGAAACTTAAGCAGTACCACAAAGCATTCGAATACTTTTGAATACTTCAACGGTGAAAATGAGGAAGCAGTTTACCAAATGTCCTCAATGTTTAAAAACAACTGAACCTTTTCACAAATCAGTGTAAAATTTTGTCATTGTGAATCGTCTTAAAACCCAAACATATTCATTTTTATATTAATGATTTCTTATATTGTATTAACACTTCACTTGTAGTCAAAATATTTTCCATGTCAAGTGTTATGAACAGTTTTACCGACAGATGTTTGATTTGTTTGATCGAGTAATTTTTGCCAGAGTTAATATGCTTTTGTAATTGCAAAACTTACAAGATTACTTCAATTGGTTGTGTAGTAGGTACACAAAAATTAGACTTTGTGATTTTTTAAACAAAGAATGGATAGTATTTTGAATTGTAGTAAGTACTTTATATTCGATGGAATATAATAGTAATTGTGTTATTTTGCAACTAATTATCTGTATAAGCTATTTGAATTTCCGTTAAATGCAGTTAATAAATTTCTTTATTAACTGGAATACGAGATGTAACTTTTATTGAATTGAGTCAAAGCGGACAGTGATATAAATTTGTTTACGATGTGGTAATTAGTACTATTGTAGATTTACGTTTGTAGATTTTGGAAGACAAAAACTCATAAAGATAGTAATCGTAGCAACGTTTGTAGATATTGGAAGACAACAACTCATAAAGATGGTAATTGTAGCAACGTTTGTAGATTTCGGAAGACAAAAACTCATAAAGATAGTAATTGTAGCAACGTTTGTAGATTTTGGAAGACAAAAACTCATAATGATAGTAGTTAATGTTTAAACGCGTGCCATATGAGTAGTAACTATATAAATATAAGTACTAATGTTAATATACAGTTGTAACAAAATCTTGTAATATATTGTATTTCAATTCCACTGAACAATTCATTGAATTGTGTATAAAAATCACCTCGTAATGCTTTCAAGTAGAAGTGCACGTGTTTAGTGCGTCTGACCAGTGAAATCCACTTCTACTGACAGTGTTGGCTGCAAAGCCCTCGTTTTCTTTTATTCTCAATAATTACTGTATGAATTATTTAATATACATATGCTAAACATTAGCAAGCATTTTGCATATTATTGAATTAACTAACATATCTTTCTTTGGGTAGTGTATATTCAAATGATGGAAATTCGTACTGTTTTAAGAATTTCCATTTTTCAAAGACATTGTCATTTATATTGCTATACATTTTTGTCTAATTAAGTGCCAGGTAAATATTTGTTGTAGGAGACAGATTACTCGATATACTGTGTACTGTATGCGGTGATCGTAGCTCTGGAAAACACTACGGCACCTACAGTTGCGACGGTAACTATGAATCTCTTCTTTACTATAATACTCTGTGCATCTGTTCTAATAAATTGCAATAACAAATCGGATGATTATAACTGCAATCGTTTGTTATGGTCTCATTAGTAATACTTTCATTTTTTATAATTTCGGAAAATAACGTAATATAATGATCTTAATTTAAATTTGATGTACTGTTCAAGTTTTATGAATTATGTTTAAATTTTAATTTTATATTATTATATCATTATTATTTTATACAATTTGAGTTTACATAGATACATAACGAGAAAATCTATGTTCTTTTTTATTAATAAATATAGTGTACACTTTATTGATTATTTACACTCATATGATATACTTAGTTCATTTTATAGTACATTTGAAGAAACTATTTTTAGATCGTAATTGTCTATTACGAAGTGCTGTTTGAAATGGTTTTTGCAACTAGTTCATCGGGAAAGAAACGAACACAGCTTTGCAGAATGAATGCTTGGCAATAATGATGACTCTATTGGTATTAAAAATCAAATACTCTACTTTCTACTGTGCATAATGTACCACTAAGGATAATTTATTATTTGATAAGTACAATTTCTGTAATCTATAAATGGTTAAATACAATCAGTAAACAGTTTACTCTAACTGTGGGATTTCGGGAATATAATATATCTTATCATGTAAAAATAATATCGATTCGAGCATATTGGTGTTCATTAGAAATTCTACAAAATCGATGAAAACTTGTCGTTAAAAAGAAGACACGATTAGATGAAAAATAGTATAAACTATAAAATTTACAAGTTACAATCCACTTTCCAAAAAGTCACGTTCAGTATATTCTAATAGTATTCTGATTGTTGGTTTGAAATAATGTAAAAATAAGGCTTGAATAGATTTAATACGTTATGCGACACCATTGTCAAGGAAAATACTGCACGGTAATATGTATAATGCAAACAGTTTTCAGTATAACGACTATAAATGTGTATTCGGCATTAATGTCCAACACCGCTCATTGGTCTTATCCACTAACATTTTCAAGCATTAATTCACACATTTCGAAAGTAGTAAAATAATAACGTTAATTTCACTGTGCGATATAATGGTAATATTATCCGAGGATGTACGTACGATTACTCACGCACGGGATCGGTGTTATAGAATTTTAATAAATTTAATATCGTATTTACCTCGACATACAACAGGACCGTAAAAGATGAAATAAAACAGGTTTTATTAATTTTCACCATGAAATTTACAAATTTTTTAATATATATCCGAGTACCGACATTCGTTATTATATTCCATTCATTTCATAATCCGAATACAAGCCTGAAAATATCACAAGCATGATGTCGTCCGTATTTCAGGCTGCTCAGGATTTTTCAAGAGGAGCATCCACGAAAATCGGAAATACGTTTGTAAAGAACAGGGTGCTCTGAAAGGACACTGCCCCATCAATAAGAAATTGAGAAATCAATGTCGAGCTTGTCGTCTTGCTATGTGCTACAAAGCTAAAATGAACAGAGATGGTAAGTAATACTATCAATTACGCTAATATTACACCAATATTTTAATATACATTGTGTCATCGATCTAGTGGCTAGTGGTACAAGGAAGCTACGTGAACGAAATAAGCCGAGAAAACATAATAATATTTTTCTCGTTTAAGGTATCGTATTTGAGAAAATCGAGGTTTAAGAATTCAGCGTATACGCGTGCTATTATTATAGATAGGAATCGGCTGGTGCGTCTGTTCATGATCTACCGGTTCTACTTACTGCAAATACTAGGGCACGCGGACCCAACGGACTTACAAACTCATTTTTCTCGAAAACGAAGCCTTCAACCGAAAATCATTATTCTTTCTTTTCGATTTATCTTTTCACATAGATTCACCTTCTTGTGGCTTGCACCACCAGATTGATGACATCAAGAAGAAACTAGGGAGTTTTTCTCATCTTAGGTTTATTGTGGGTAACATAACCCTACCACGATAGCACCCATGACTAGACTGCGGATTTTATGCCTTTATTACGAAAATGAGTAGATCAAATTCGAAACAGTGAAAGTATTTCAAGGATTTAAAAATATTCTTGTATTATTGCTGATTTATTAAGACAATTAGGAAAAGAAATAAATTCATATGTAGCTTCACTATTTCGCAATGGTTGCAGACAATTTTTATTTTGCATGAAAATCCGCAGTCTACCCATGACCAATGAATTGTTTTTTCTTTTGAGATGATTATAATGCAACATTGCCTAACTCAGACGTAACTCTAATTCGATTTAATAACAAAATACCAATGATCTATGATTTGTTTGTTCTTTTGAGATGACTAGATTGCAGATCTTTATATAAACTTAGAATTTTGGTAACTCTTTTTTGTAAACATAATACATTACAGTATTTTGTAACCGGAGTTTGTTTTATTAATACGTCGTAATTTATTTGATGTATTGATAAACAGCATTCTCCTTCCCTCGTAGTCTTAAATAATTGTTTAAATCATACATGTAATATTGCGCAATTCACTAAATGTAGAGGCGTCGGTTATTCGTGATTATCAAGATACTTTTGAAGAGATCATAAACGACCATAATGTTTCGATGCAGTAAGTAATTGATGACTGTCCACTGTCAGCGGTTAACATATGAAAGACAAATTATAGTAAAGAGAAATGTGTTTGACACTTTAATTACACGATACATTCTATTAATATTTGTTTGTTCTCAAATAAACATGAATGGAGTAAATATTGGATGAAATATATGCAATTGGTGGTTGAACAGACATTTGATCACCTAACAGAGAATTCCATAAAATTTCAAGTAGAATTCACGTTTCTAGACTGGTTATTATGGATATTTATCGCATAAATTTTAGAAATACACAGTTTCTGAGAACTTATAGTCGAATAATTCCGAGTCCGACTTGTTCAACTAAATCGATTACGACTTCGTCGTTCAAAGTAGTTGGAATAAGGTCACTTAGCCACAAATATACCACAAAGAAAGTTACTTTAGCCAGTGGCCAGGCAAACCTTCCTAAGCAAACGGTCTCCAAGCCCTATGGCACAGCGAATCTAGCTTGAGTAGTCTATTTGATGTTGGTTTTGTAGTTGATTTGATGAAAGCTATACTGAAACCATTCTCCTGAGAGCAGTCTCCAAAATAGTCCACAAAATTTGTATTTTCAAAAAAAAAATGTAATCAATGGGACACTGTAGAAGTACAATCGTGCTGAAATTTAATTATATTTCTCATTCAATATTTAATTTCTTAATTAAGTTTGGTCAATACTTTAACGCGATATAAAGTGCTACGTGTCACTATTAACCGACCATGTGGGAGACTTCAATAGGAGCACGGCAAGTGTGCAGACTTAATCATGATAATGCAGAATCATGCCACGTTCCACTTTTCGGTGATCTCTCACTTGATCATTACGTGGCAATTCTGCTTCATATTTTATCATACACATACGTATACTTTACCACTTGGAACACTTTATTGATTGAAACGAATTCTATAAATTCTGTTGCCTAGTTTCTCTTTTCTGTATTAACAGTGATGCAACTGTTTGTATTAGGTTGTCCCAAATATTCGTTTCCTTTTCGATTAATGCGATCAATGTAAATTGAAACTGGTTTTTTAAAAAGGCAAAAGGCATGGGTAAATAAAAGAAAGCTTGGAGAAAAAGAAAACATTAGTGAACAGATGATAATGTTGTTTCTATATACTTGTGTTACATAGCAATAATAAAAATGCGTAGTGCGAAAGAAACTTTCGGGACAAGCAATTTATATACTATGAAATCTTATGCAAATGTACTAAACGCACAACAGAAATATGTGCTGAACAGTCATAAAATGTTAATTATATTAGATGCATGCAAAAGTTTTAGTCTTTTTCAGTCATGACATATAATTGTAATACTTATAATCGTATGTCTTTGTGTGCAACTGTTCGTTTGCTATCGATGTGTCTAAATAACCTAACTTTACTGTTTACTGGTAACATATCTCGTATGTCGTGTATAAATGAAAGAAAATTGGACACAAAATAGAGTAAAATTTGTACGAACAACTAATACATAGAATCGGCGGAGCGTATGAAATTTGATACTACAATGTTATTCAATATTTGCAACGTTTCATTCGATCGATTCAGTTTGAGAATGTTTTTTCGAGAACATTCGAAATTTGTAATCGCCAGCTGCTATATTTATCGCACCGAAAATGTCACCAACCAATGTTTCCACTTGATCTCGCGTTTATCCGGCAAATGTAGACGGCATCAGTGACACTGAAACTTTTCACCGGTCTTCTAAAAGCGTTGCTGGCAATTTTCATTTAATTAATTAATCGCTCGAAAACTCGTAATCTCTTTCTGATGCGGCATTACATTATGTCGGCAATGACGGGCCAAATTGTAATTAACGCATACTTGTAAATTTTCTCGTTTTTCTGGTACAGGATTTGGTGAACACCCTGTTGCTTTCAAAATTACTGGGATCGCGATTTAACGATGACTGATATTAAAAAGACTCAAATTAAAGTTATTATTTTAAATACAATATATTTCAGAATGTTCTAATATTACAACTTTCTCGACTAATAGAGGAAAGCAATACCTGCAAATGTTTTATTTGCTTAAGAAATCATAATTCAATAGAAAAATATTTTTATAATCATGCATGGAAATAATAACAAGAATTTCGAGTACTTAGGTTTCCACTTAAGAATTAATTGATTTAGAGTGAAATAATACTGTCGGGGACAAAATTAAGTGGACACCCCTAACCCGTTCGATACGAGCGCCGTTTATAGTCGGCATCCACCCGACGACCTGTGTATACGAGCGCCGACGTGCAATATGCACAATTTTCGGCGCGGTGCCCCGTTCAGTGGCATTACTCCGGTGGAGCGGATTGTCGTAACGAAAGGGTTAAAACGAATAACTTTCTTAAAATCAGATCAAACGACTTGAAATTTGCTGAGATGTCAAAAGGATTAGTTTACTAGATAATGCGTAAACAAATTTTTGTTGAAATTCCTATTGCTCGGAATTTCGAAGAAAATAGTAAAAATCACGATTTTAAACTTTTTGAAGTGAAACTTCTTTAGGCGCGTTAGGTGCAAAACCTCGACGCGGTAGGCGTAAAACCTCGACGCGGAAGGAGTAAAACTGATCTGGCGATGAAACGATGAAACGATGAAACGAAACTCTATTTTATTGAAGCGGAACTTCTTTAGGCGCGGTAGGCGTAAAACCTCGACGCGGTAGAAGTAAAATCCTCGACGCGGTAGGAGTAAAACCGATCTGGCGATGAAACGATGAAACGATGAAACGAAACTCTATTTTATTGAAGCGGAACTTCTTTAGGCGCGGTAGGCGTAAAACCTCGACGCGGTAGAAGTAAAATCCTCGACGCGGTAGGAGTAAAACCGATCTGGCGATGAAACGATGAAACGAAATTCTATTTTATTGAAGTGGAACTTCTTTAGGCGCGGTAGGCGTAAAACCTCAACGCGGTAGGAGTAAATGCCTTTTGTAGATTTAAGGAAGTTATATACATGCGCAAAGTTTCATCAAAATCGATTGACGCATAGAAAAGTTATAGGCATTTAGCAATTTTTACCATTTATAATTATTTAAGTACGGCAACATCGATCGATTTTGATGAAACTTTATGTATGTATATAATTCATTTAGATCTACAAAAAATATATTTTAAATTTTCATCATGGGCATAGATATATGAGTTAAAAAGTTCTTAATTACTTTTTTGTCTACATTACATAGTAAACTAATTCCTCTAACATCTCAAAAAAGTGAACTTGTTTGATCCAATTTTATAAAAGTTATTAGTTTTTAATTTATTTCAAGTGCCCTAATAATTCCAGTCCCTACTGTACATTGTAACATTAGATTTCCTTGCAACGAGTAAAATGTCATGGACCCAGCACACTTGGTCGCAGCTTGTAAATTGAGACTAATTATTTCGATCGTAGGAGCAGGAAGCTCCGTATTTGAACTTTGAACGCCAATCTCCGATTCAGGGTAAACCAACAGATATTATAATTTGTTTGCCGGTACATTTCGGATGTACGACAGAATTATGAGAACCACAGATAAAGGCGAGGAGGCAGGATCGAGTAGAAAGAAGGGGCACTCGCAGGGGGTAGAAGTAAATAAGAAAAAGACGAAGGGAAAAGAATGAGAAATACAAAGAGAGACAGAGCATATTTAAAGGAAGGTAAAGAGTGAAACAGAGATAGAGATAGAGGGAGGGGGAGTAGGAGAGGCAGAGGTACATATCAAAAGAGAAAAGCAGCCAGGGGCGGACCAGACCGCTCGATGGGGATGAGGGTGCCCAGGGTGTCGGGGGTGCTTAATGCAGGACGGGTGCTCCGGTTCCCAGCAGTTGCTGAAGCTCCAGACGCGAGTAAGAGAGGAGATTCAATTAGTGGCAGAGCTTCCTAACGTTAAGGAGACTCCACACGGGGTGGGGCAACGTTCTCGTTCTCGCGTTTTCATCTTCCACCCCCTCTGTTCTCTGTTCATCCCGCAGTCATCTACCGCGGAAACGCGCGAGTATATATGCTCGTTGCGAGAGGCTTTCCACGGTTGCTCTACCTTTCTTGGAAATTAGGGGTAGTTCACGAAGATAATCAACGGGGTGAACGTTGTACACGAACGGGTTGATTCGGCGTTCGACGCCCGCAAGAAATCCCGCTGGCTTCTTCCGAGTTATGCCATTAGCTTGTTACACAGGAAACGTCCCATTTTTAACATCATCAGCAGTGATTAATCCTCGAACTGCGGACCTTTCTTATAACTAGATAACCGATTTTTATGCAAAATAAAAATTGTATGAACTACAAGGTACAGGAGCTATGTAGACATTTATTTCTTTCCTTGACGACTTTATAGTGTTCGAAACAATACCATTGTATTTTTAAACTCTTTAAAGGTTTTTACTGTTTTCCATTTGATCCACTCATTTTTGGCATAAATGAATAAAATAAACAATCTACTACTAAATAAACAGTAATTTTTTAGAACGTATTTTTGAATGTACATTTTGTAGACACGTCAATCTTTCTATCGTTACTAATGCAGCGGCTGCTCATTTAATTCATTCGCAACTTAGTGTTCGAATGATGATTTTGATGCTCTGGGTCAAAATAGCCCGGGTTCTGCCGTTGGATGGTTAATGTTGTACACGAAGGGGTTAGCGCTTCGACGCTCGCAAGAAGTCTCATTGGCTTTTTTAGAGCCATGCCATTAGGTTGTTACGTAAGAAACATCCGATTTTGAACGCTAATTTCATGATTATTAAAGTAATAAAGACGTTTCCATGGAAAATGATAAATTTCATTATCGAAGCAGAGACTATAATAAAAACCGTGGAAAATACAAGTAAAGATCTTCTCACATTTTTAAAACAATACACATACCAGTCACGTTTAGTACTCTGTAGATTTAGTGTTAATGGTAACGTCGGACAAACATAACCATTCTTCCAAATAAAGCCTATTAAGTACCATTGTGTAGACTGCGGATTTTTATGCAACATATAAATTGTGTGCATCGATTTCAAAACGCAGGAACTTACATAGAAATTTATATTTTCTCTAACAGTTTTGATAAATCACAAATAATATAATCGATTTCTTAAGTTCTTCTAATAGTCTCATTGTTTTATGTTTTACCTATTTATTTTCACCATAAATGCACAAAATCCGCAGTCTACCACTGGCAAAACTTTTTTATTTGTAATTATTTTCGAACGGAACTTTTACCAACATATTTGTGGCATTTTCTGGTCAACTTTTACCAAACATATTCGTGGCATTTTCTGGTCAAGTATTATTATTCGATGGAGGAAACGGCGGATATGGTACGCATTTATCATCAATGCAATGCAAATAAAAGACAAAGTAAATTGAGAGAGAGAGAGAGAGAGAGAGAGAGAGAGAGAGAGAGAGAGAGAACGACTTGAAAAGCAAAATAACACAAGCATGTGCATTAGCATCTCGGACTACATTAGAGGAATCCACCAAAAATGTAATTAACAGAGCTGAAATGTGCATTCATGCACAAGGAAGTCATATAGAACATTTACTGTAGCCTCACCAATAAAGAATATTTGTAAACACATTGGTATGAAGTATTCAAAATTTTTCTTCCATTTCTGACCTTGCACGACCATGAAGGTCACTGTGCGGTATACGGATGAATTCGTCTAGACACACGCTTTCATGTGATATAAAAATATGTACAGCATTCCATTTAAAAAATTGAAGGTCACCTTCATACCTAACAAAATGGTATAAACACAAAAAAATTACATACGCCATTGTGTTGTGCATAAAAAACAGTACTACTTTTTCCTCTCATTTTTTTCTAATATTTACTATTTACAAGAAAAACGCTGGCTAGTGATAGCGTGAACACCCTGTATATCGAAAGATGCAAGGAAATGTTTAATTAACTTTGAGTTAGACCGGTGATAAAGATTTCAAGCAGAACCTACTAAAAATACAAATATGTATTATTCCGTTTCTTTAGGGCGAAATCAAATTTTATTCTTTTGTAACTGATATTTAAGCATTGAAGTAAACATAGGTATACAATAAATATAAATCTCCCTTTTATTTTAGGAATCTATTAACGACAAAGAAGTTATTAGGCTGCGGATTCTATGTATTTACGGCAAAACTGGATAGCTGCAATTTGAAAGAATACAATAATTAAAAGAATGTATGGGTATCGAAGGGTTATTTTTAGCATTTTATAGTTATTAACACGTTCACTGCCACGTCAGTCCTACATGAGTGACACAATTTTTTTACTAGATTTCGACGTTATTTCGTAGGGTGGCAGGCGGAGTAAATCAAAATTTTGTTTGGACCTACGAATTATAAGAAAGTTAAAAAAGCAGTGACTGTAATAAATCTTGACTTATCAGTTACGGGTTCCAATAAAAAATTGATTCGATTTCTTGAATTTCTGTCACGTGCTGTCGTGGCGCTTAACGTGTTAAAGAGGAAAACTTTCTCACGCATTGCCGACCGCATATTTTTAAAGATGAATGTCGACATTGTAAAATGCCAAGGGAGGCAAGAAATACTATAATGTAACTAAAGTTACGACCGATTGCATAAAGAGACAACGGACTTATTTGCACACTTAATACAATTTTACTCGCCCGTTGTGAGGAACCCATAAAATGTAGGTGACCACTCGATAAGTGGTATCTATTATGTATGTAGGTGCTATGTGGTGCTCGGTGTTCTCGCGAAACACCGCGCTGCCGCAGGCATGCAATCATCCGCCGGCTGACAACCCGGAGACCTCTAACCCCCGGCACGGCAGCGGCCTGTACCAGCACCCCCGTCGACTATTCCACGGAAATTCGTCCCTCCCGGTGTCATTTGCTCTGCCCGTCTACTTTGCCAACAAAATGCTCCCGCGGACCCGTATATTTTGCGAAATATGGCGTTAAACGATATCAGAAGATTACCAAGCGGCTTACCGTGTCGGATTTGCCGCTTGCAAAAGGGAAAGAGGGACGTCGTCGCGGTTTCGTCGAATATTCCTCGTAGGCCGATGATTCCCATTCTCAGGGAGAGAGAGCTTTAGCTTCTTCCTGCTGCCTTTAGACATTTCGAGAAGAGGTGTACATGCACACAGCTCGTGATCCGTGAAATTCTTTATCGACTTGCGACTCAGGGACCAAAAGCATCAGTTGTTTACAAAATTTGTATTAAAATAGATTTTTCCTGCAGATTTTATGTACTCACATAAACTAATAAACACACTGCGGATCGTTATGTAGAATATAAATTTTCTGTGTCGATTGCAAGAAACAGTAGCCATATATGAGATTCCTTTTTTCTTTCGACAATCTTAATACGTTGGAAATAATACTGGGTGACCGGTAAGTGCAAATTACTCGGAAACTATGTATTGTATAAATAAATAGTTCAGATAAGATGTGAATGGTTTTCCAGGGTGCCACGGTCTCGTGTAAATCGTTTTTCTGTAGATGGACGCGTGGAGGTCACTCGAAGATGACCTCCTTTATTTAAAAATGAAATCGTATATTTTTCAATGCATTAAGCGCTGCAGCTCGTTCATCTCTATAAAAAAGTATAAATGTCGAAAAAACATTGCTTTAGGAGAAATTTTGTCCAGAACGTTGGAAAGGGCACCACAGTTAATGTTATGTATGGTATTAATCATTGATTTTTTGACATACAGGGTTTTATAATTTTTTATACAGAATAACGAGCTGCATTGATTAGTGCAGTAAAAATTTTATGACTCTATATAAAAAAAACCGTTTGTCACCTTCATGTGACCTCTAGGCGTTCATCTATGGAAAAACGATTTAGACCAGATTCTGGTGCCCTCGAAAACCATTCACTTCTTATCTGAACTATTTTTTTTATAGAGTACATAGTGTAGAAGTAAATTGCATTTATACATTAAAATCGGTCACCCTGTATGTTGGCATTCTTAAATTCTTTTAATCTCTCTACTATTTTCAAATTCACCAGCTCGTTTCTGTCATGATTGCACAAGATCTGCAGTCTACTAATAAATATTAAGTTCGTTCCGCTTTCGATGAATGCATACAATGCAAATTCAACCTAGATTTTTAATACAATGAAGTACGTGGCTATGTAAAAGGAATCTTAGGAAGTAATGAAACTTTAACGAACAGAATATCACTGTACTCATATATGCACGTGTTATTTAACAATATTAAACAAACACATTGAGAAAGAAACTTTTGGGACAACCTAGTCAAATTGGAAAGAGTACAAAGATTAAAAGACTTTGAGAATATCGATGCTCTATTTTCAATCTCTTAAAATTATTAAAGACAAATAGAAACTCCTATTTCATTTTTATTCTCTTTCGTTGCAATTCATGTTGACAATTTGTATTTTGCACAAAGATCCGTACTCTAGTAGTCATAGTATGCAATGAAAATTTTTCGAAAGATCACTTTCATCACTAATTGTCATTCTAGAGTTGCGTAGATTAATTTTTGAAATTAAAAGTCTCAGTATCTAATGTACTCTAAATGAAAACAGAGTATAGGGCACTTTATGAAATCGTTTGTAAATCAATCTTACTAGACTGTTCAATTTTTTTCTAGACTTTCCATTTAAAAAATTGATCTACGTTACTCGAGACATGCAATAATGAAATATGACACGGAATTCGAGGTGTCAGTCTTGCTTGTCTGTCTTGACTAGTCAAAACCGAATAATGAAGCCCTTAGTTCGCCCAGGCCGAACGGTCAACATCATTTCCAGTGTACACATTCAAATCGGGCGAGGCGTTTGGATATGCAAACTTTGCCTCGTTTCATGCCCAATCGATCGCCGTTCGCAACTTCGAAGTTTAAATCTCTTTGTTTCCGTTCATAATTCGAAGCCACCCTTTCTGGAAGTACGAAGTACTCTGAACCGGAATTAAACCGACGCGCCCCGTGTTTGCCCCTTTCACCGGCAGAAAATCGAGATTGTTTCCGATAGTTCGCTCCTCGACCAACCTCTCATTCACGGATCACCACGCTTCCAAAAGAAAAGAAATCATTGCAGTAACTCTAACCGTCCGCGTTCAATAATCGAGTCAGATTATTGCTTTCTCGCAATAATTGAAATTCTAGTTGTACAGCAGGACCTCGATTATCTGGGTGTTTAATGTCTGAGGAATTTAGTATCCTAACATGGTGCAGATGTAAATAGCTCAATCTAAAGCAATCTATGTATGTATATGCAACAATATTTATTGTATAGAATAATCAAAATTAAATCTAGCATTATAACCGAGTAACTGTTCTAATGTTCAAGCAATCTTGTGTCGCTGTAAGCTAACATCTCAATAATCATGTTGTTACGAATTTCAATTTTTTGGTGATATGCTTCCTGCAATATCGGAATAGTTTCACTTTATAATTAAAAAATTCCTTTACTGAGTTCAATTTAACAAATTATTACAACGTAAATGGTTGTATTCGTTTTTTATCGACGTGATTACTAGACGTTCTTCTTTCATTTGTCTGAATACTCCTCAGAAATAATCTGGAAAAGCTGAAATACAGTGTTATCGCGATGAGAGCTGCGACCTCGAGTCCGAAATATTGCACTCTTCGAGATAGACACGATTCCTGCACATTTTGCCGCCAGTGTCGAGCCGAGCGACAAAAACAATAGGCACTAGCCTGTCGGGTCAGGTATATCGGTGAGCCAATACTAATGCAATGACAAAATCTTTTCGTGTTTTCTTATTTTTTCATGAAACTTTTACCAATACATGCGTGATATTTTTCTGATTAAAATGACACCAAACACGATATAATTTTGATCATGTTTACTTGTTTAATTAACGATAATAAGTTTTTAAAGTACAAATCTACACAGACAAATACGCTCGGAATTATGTCACGTTTGATCTAATTCCAATCAGAAAAATGCATCAATTATGTTATGTTGGTAAAAGTTTTATAACGGAAGAATGAAAACTAAAATCAATGCTTTTGATATTTGACGATTACTCAACTTCTAGTTTCTATTTCTTTTTCATTCGCTGACCTCGTTGCGCCCGAGACTTATTATCGCCAATTAAATATATAAATGTAATCCAAATTATATCGTGTTTGCTATTGTTTTAATAAATAACATATCACGACTATGTTGGTAACAGTTTCGTGAGAAACTAACAAAAAACAAAAAAGTTGTGTGACCCGTAAAATATTACATTTCTTGGTTGAGTCGAGCGGTCATGCATCTTGAACCCTTTATACCCCGCAGTAGTGGGGATAATTTGATTACACTTATCGTGTACCGCCTTGCGCATTTTATCGTGAAAGTACTGTATGTAGTATTCAAATAATGAATCTGTTAAAGAATTGATAATCGAATGAAGTAACGACTTACTTGTTGTTATTAACACCAGAACTATCGAGCACAAAACACGACTGATAACTCCAATAAGATTGGATTTAAACAGATTTCATACAATTTGTAGATGATTACAATTGGAAATGAAAAAGTAGGAAAATGTCAATTGATTCGTCTGAGAGTCAACACTCTGACAACGAAATTTGGTTCTATTTGACCCAGAATATCAAATTTGACTTTCGTACCCGATCCGACTACAATTTCGGGTACCTGAGATTTATAAACTTTCCCGATTCCGACCTGACCCGAGGCTCGGGTACTTACATATCTTTACCCAGTATGCTACAAAGTCCGGTTAACACGTTCCGCGTCGGACCAATTTTCGATTACTTTCCGCTCAAGCCACGTGGGCCGTATACCCCCCACGCTATTAGGATAAATTATTTTGCTTATGGCATGTGCATCATCACACATGTGATGCAGTAAATGTAATAATTACTAATAAAAACATGTAGTGTTTGAGACACTACAGAACAATGCAAAAATTCTACGGGTGTGCGGGATCCCGAAAGATTGTTCGACCCACAAATATCTTCGGTCACCAGAGGATTTCAGGAGCCGGAACTCAATTGGGACCCAAGACTCAATTGAGACCTGATACTCGTTCAGGACGCTATATTTGCTTCGGAAGATAATTTCTCAAACTGACCTTTTAATTTGAAAGCATTTTATTTGCGTATCGCTCATAATAAATCAAATTGCAATAAATAAATGAACGATGTATCATTATTGCAATAAATGAGCTGCACGAAAATAAAACGCTTTCAAATTAAAAGGTCAGTTTGGAAAATTATGTTCCGAATCAAATATCGGGTCCTGAACATGTAACGGATCCTGATAGAGTCTCGGATTCCAATTGAGTTTCGGGTCCCGAAATTCTCGGGTATTCGAACATACAGTCACTCCCATTAATATTCGTACACTCTAAAAGGCGATTACGTTTTTAATATTGGATCATGTGACTTGGATTTTTTTTTAGAAGTTAGAACAATTAGTTTACTACACGTTGAAAAAAAGAAATTTTGAAAAAATTGTAATTGGTCGGAATTACAAAGAAAATACTAAAAGTTGTTATTTATAACTGTTTTATGTGGGTCCATATTGAAAGTTCAACAAATACGTTTTGGAGATCTGTGTCAACTGTATACACTCTGAATATTTCACCAAAATCGGCAAACGTTGCAATGAGCTACAACTGTTTGAAGATGGTAGAAATTGCAGCTTTTCACAATTTTCGGTCTTAAACTGTAATAAATCGAAGGATTCTTACGTAATTCGATGCCTGTCGCTGTTTTCCACGTAATCCAAATTGGATGAAAATTTGAAAATGTATACAATTGATACAGATCTATAAAATGGATGTTTTAAATTTTCAATATAAGCAACATAAAAAAATTATAAAACTCAACTTTTAGTATTTTCTCTACAATACCGACCAATTGCAATTGTTTTAATATTTCTTTTTCACGTCATGTAGTAAACTAATTATTCTAACTTCTCAAAACAGTCCAAGTCGTATGGTCCAATATTAAACAAGTTATCGTCTTTTTAAGAGTGTCCGAATATTAATGGGAGTGACTGTATTTATGTTCCCGTCCGACCCGATCCGAGGTCCGTGTACCCAATATTTCGGGATCTCGTACATCGCTAGAAATTTCATATCTTAAAAAATTATCGTCGCAAAACGGTTAAACAGGTTCTCTACCACCTAATAGCGAAAATTCCTTACGGCCGGAACGGAAAGTTTAGCGTGGGGCGATGCGATCACGTGGCACAGAACGTGTTAACATTCGACTGATCGTTGCGTTTCCAACGCCAGCGTAGTCCCGTTCTCGAAAGATAACGACCCAACGATTGTCCTCGGACAATCGAGCCTACGGCGTTACGGTTTCGACCGATCGGTCGGCCCTGTAGCAAGCGTGGTTTCGTAGACCACGGCACAACGAAGAAAGGCAGACAGTGAGAACCATAGAACAGGGGGCGAGAATGATGGAAGGGGATTGCGTGGGAGTGGACGGCTGGTAACGCAACGAAGCGAGGCGTGCCGTACACGCGGCCGGCAGCATCAATCCATCCACATAAACGGTAAACTGTAAAGCGGGTCCTAAAGAGAGAACGAGAGAGCACAAGAGGAAGAGAGAGGAGGGAAACAGAGAGAGAGGGAGAGAGAGAGAGAAATGATATTGTATAGTGTTGAGACTGTGGAGAAAAGAGGAAGATAGGACGAGGCTCTGCATGCTCTCCCTCTTGTGGTAGGACACGATCTGTGTGGACTGAACGACTCGTTGCGCTAAGCTGGGCTTTGATCGTCACCTGTCATACTAACGCCCAGAAGAGCTGCACCACGGATACGGTTCACATAACTGCGAGAATTACATCTGCTAGCTTATGCATCGGGAGCAACGCGTCGCTTCCATTCGCCATCGGATCGTTCGCTTTTTTAATACATTCGCCGCGGAAAGTTTATGAGCAAAACATTGTTCTGTTCCCTGAAGATACTATTTCTGGGCTATTGTACCTCTTGTTTAGAATACTTAGACGCACTCAACGTCGACCATTAACCCTCTGCTGTATCATTTTCTTCAAAGTCTACAATGATTAGAACTGATTAGTCCTTAACATTTCTTAGTAGAAAAAGAAAACTTGTATTTGTTATGTTGCGAATTTCCGAGGCACTTCGCATCGCACGTCGCGGCGTTTTCATTGAATTTTATTAAATCAAACTTACAATTTTTCACAATAATTTATCCTGATCAGTGTCCTGACAGTGTCCTGATCATGCGTCCGCCTTGGATCGTGGTTGTTCATCGAGTTCTCAGGCTGTCAATCATATGATAGGATGCAACAGTTTCTTGACAACTACTCTCTCCTATTGTTCATGTAAGGGTTGTTAATCGCTGGGCAGTTTTGCATTACGGCGACTTTACACTGAACATGTTGCAGCAATTTATTTGTGGCGAAAGTGAGTAGGCGGAACACAAAATAGTAGAAACATGAGAAGTATTTAAAAATCCTGTCACCTTTATTTCAGCCTATCAACATTGTTAAGAACAAAAATCTATTTCTATTTCAAAACTGTTTGTTGCAATCAAGACAGAAAATGTTTGTTTTGCATGTAGATCTGCAGCCTAGTAATCATATACAGGGTGAGGCATTTAAAGCAGGACACCTGAATAACTCGTTTGTTTTTGGAGATCGAGGAAAATGCCTCAGACTAAACTTATTTGTTATGGAGGGGCTGATCATCCGATGTTACTAGTGTTTTGATAGAGGTGGAGGCGTCGAGGAGATATGAAGGTCAACTCTGATTAAGCTTGATTATCTTGAACACTTCACTTTTATATACAGTCTTTTATGTTTGCGGAAAGATGTTTAACCTAATTAATTGAGGAAGACGAGTTAACTCGTCATTTCTGTTTCTTATAGCCTTTCAGCAATTGAAGATCTTGGAGCAAATGTCGATCAAATATATTTTTCAATAAAACTGTAATTGTTGAAGTGATACATAGTTTGTGTACATTACTGATTGTCTGAGGTAGGAATTAAACAATTTTCAAAACCTGGATTTACCCGGTTTTTGCATTTGTCTACGTAACTTCTACATCTTGCAATTAATGCACATAATTCTAATATTCCATACAAATCCGCAGTCTATAAATTAAATTAAGTAAACAGTTCAAGTTACAATGCTGTAAATGTCAGCAGTAAAACAAATTAATGTGTGAATTTAATGTAATCTACAGAAGCTAATTGTATTCCTTCGGTTCAACTAAGGGTTTCTGAGGCAGGTGGGCTGAATGTATAATTCATGCCATACAGCAGTAGAATCCTATTGTACAATCCATTAATCTGTGGTCATCTCATTTAAACATGTGTGAAATATCGTATGCGTTAACCCTCCTGTCAATCTGCATTACAAACACACCAACTTGGAATACCATTTCCAAAACAGATGACAGATCAGTTGAAATGTTGACATGAATCGTATCTATTAGGATGTTGCACATGAAATGTCCGAGTCACAGCAGTAACTTTAAACAAACATAAGTTTTCTCTAAATAAAACTTACTAGTTAATGTAAGCACCATTGTAATCATCCTATTCTGGCAACAAATGACCAGTTTTTTCAATATACTACGGTAAAAATGAACTTTTTGGTCGTTCACCTTCTTCATTTATGAGATCGTCATCTCTATTCTTGAGCTTCTTCTATTATTGACTAAAAATGCGTTCATTTACTACCACATTTTGATTGAACGCCACATAATATTGTTGTCAATACGTTTATTTTCTCACTCATGTAAAACAAATACCCGACGATCACATCGACTGATATTGAAACAAACTTTATTTAAAAGTAAAGTTGGATATGTAAAGACAAATTGAAGATGGGGTTGAAAAGATTAGCTTTGTGTCTTTAAATGATATATATATATATATATATATATATATATATATATATATATATATATGCATTTCAGAAATTTAAGCATGTCCTATTATTTTTCTAGTTTAAATCCTACCACTATTCAAGGAAATTATTCAAGAATGGAATTTATGAATTTTAAAACGTATATATTTTTTAAAATTCTGATTGATTAAACAACTATGTCGTAATATCTAGTTAGAAATATATTATTAGAGACACATAAAAGTATCGTTAATTTTCAATATTAAATTACAGTTAAATATAAACAATTCTAGAATCTTAAAAATCAATTATGAATGGTTCGTGCTATATTTCAAGGTTTATGTTCTGAACGTAATTTAAAATGTCATTTTAAGTGATATTCCTTTGAATCCAAGCTTTCTAGATCATTTTTAAATTGTACTTTAGCTTTTTTGAAAGAGGTAAAACATAATTACAATAGATATATTGGTAATTTAAATAAATTGGATCATTCATAATCCAGGTATTACTGCGAAATAACAGCAACATTTAAATTATAATATATACAACATAAAAAGGTTTATTTCTACTGAGAAGTAGTGTTAACCAATAATGCTCAGATACACAGTAGGCTATACTTGTGTATAGGATAATTCTTTCGGAAAAATATTCGGTAACGCATTATGTATGATTTTCACTATGAATGACTGAAGATAGAAAAATAATACTTTGGTATTTTGAAAAAATTCCCCTGGAATAGAAATTTAGAGAAAAATTCCACTTCATATGGCTAAGAATTATAATGATGCAAATCCAAATTGTGAAGCTTCCAGTTAATGTTGGTTTTCGAATCTTAAATGCATCATTTATTTTTCGGCAGCGTCAATTGATGCAGAACTTCTCTCTTTACAAAAAAATGGGAGCTTATTTTTTTGTCGCTAAACAAATAGAACGAACCATTTCGGATTATAGTGGTGTAAGTCAACCTTTTGTTTACAATCGCTGATTTACAACACAGATCTACAGAACGTATTTTTGATGTTTTCAATATAGGCCGACATAAAAAAAGTTGTAGAATACAAGCTTTTCTACAGTATTTTCTCTGCAATTCCGACCAACTGCAGTTTCTTTAAAAAAAATGATCCAAGAATCCAAAAAAGAATCCAAGTCGTAGGGTACAATATTGAAAAATTCATCGTCTTTTTAAGAACGTCCAAATATTTATGGGAGTCACTGTATATTGGTATAAAACAGTCTTAATTAGATAATTCGTTTGTAAATTGTATAAAATTCTGTTTTGTTCTTTAATTTTTACATACAGACATTTGTTTTTGTTTTTGAACTTAAAAATGTGCTGTTGCAACTGCAATGCGTATATGAAGTTTTTCTATAACAGAAAACGCAAACAATTATTTTACTCGATATATCATGTGTATGTAACTTACTTCACGATGATTCTCAGCCCGCCATATTAGACCGATCTTTTGTATTCGAAAATTTGAACAGGTTGAAACGCGATATTCCGACGCGCGGCACGATGCCTGCAACAGGCTTGGCATTTTCCAGAAGACAGGAAAAAGGTTCACAAGGTCGTGTCCCTTTAGCACACGCGTCGCTGCACGTACACACGGGGGACCCACCATATGAATCTCTATGGAGTGGTAACACGTGTACGGGCGCGTCCTACACGCGAGTCCGACACACGAATCGCGAATTCGGCCCCTCCAATCGGCTAAAATCGCTAGGGCAGGGGAACGTTGATGGCGACGGGAGCAGCAGGGTGGTAGAGCTGATGGTGGTAGTAGGTGGGTGATGGCGGCGGGGGTGGTGGTGGTAGTCGATGTATCAACCCCACTCACTCGGGGATTAGCCTTCGAGATCGCTGACTGCTGAAATGTTCACAGATCGGTTTACCGTTTAGTAGGATAGAGAGTGTGAGCCCCGTGATCCATGGCCCGTGTGAGCACCGACGACCCCACATACACACACATACACACACACACACAAGACCGCCACACGTGCACGCTCCCAAACACACACAGTCAAATTTCGCATCTCGACCCCTTGCGCATCCACGTTCACGTTCTCTGGACTATATTTGTCACTTGTGTACTCGCGTCCTTATCCGCTTGGTTTTTTGCTGTCCGCCGTTTCGCTATTTTGAGTTCCCCACGAGCTTTCCGCGAACTATTTTTCGCTCGTCCGTTCTCCACCGGCTTAACCCGATCGGTTTTCTTGGGCTTCGTTGCACGCGGAATCCGCTATCGCTCGAATAAAACTAATTTATTAGTTTAATTAGCTTATCCTAAGTGGATTTTAGTAGAAGCAATTTTTTGATGTCGTCTACGAGCGGTACGCTCCTCGGGAATACACTGAACCCCCTAGAACTCGGTTAATTCGTTCCGTGTTGCACCGAGACCGTGTTAACCCCTTGCCGTACGATTTATTCTTCGTGTCTAAAATAACTAGATTGCTTCTTGATACTCAATCATTTTCTAGAAAAAAAATATATATTGTATGCCTGCCTTTATTTCGATTATTAAATAATAGTTGTAAAAGAATAGAATTACATTTCATCCTGAAAAAAAATTGCTTTTGAAGATAGAAGAATATGCCAAGACCAAACTGACTTGATATCGAGGCGGTCGTAATCTGATGTCATTAATTTTTTATAGGTGGAGACGTCACGGAGACATGAAGGTTAACTCTATTTTTTTAAATGGAACGTTATGGTTTTTTATTTACATTCTGATAGTGTGTTTCAAGACGAATACAATGACCTATTATGAAGGTCATTCAAGGTCACGAAAGGTCAACTGCAATAGAAAATAAAGTGTCTCAAAGCACTCTTCGAACACTACGACGATTTACATGTAACATGTTATTTACGTATTCGCTGCTACTTTAAGTGTTCAAAATGACGACCTTGAACTGAAAATTGATCCATATTTCATTGATGGCACGCTAAATAGTCATAAATACGAGAGAATCTTAAAAGACGTTTTGCCAGAACTGTTAGAGGACATTTCACTGGACATGCGACAGTCCATGCGGTTCCAATAAGGCGGATATCCTGCACATTCAGCATGAAATGTTACAGAATTACTGAACAGGACATTTGAAGGTCGTTGGACTCGTTGATCAGGAAGTAATAAATGGCCAGCACGTTCCCCAGACCTGACACCACTAGATTTTTATTTGTGGCGAAAATTGAAGGAACAAGTGTACCGCGAAACCCAACAATCACAGTTGATATACAAAAACGTACAAAAAGAGCTTGCTCTGTCATAGGTACAACTGAAATTTGTCAGGCAGCATCATCAGTATTGCAACGTTTTAGATTATGTCTCCGTGTTCAAGGTCGTCATTTTGAACACTTGAAGTAGTAGTGTTCGAAGAGTGCTTTGAGACACTTTATTTTCTATTGCAGTTGACCTTGCGTGACCTTGAATGACCTTCATAATAGGTCATTGTATTCGTGTTGAAACACACTATCAGAATGTAAATAAAAAACCAAACCGTTCCATTTAAAAAAACAGAGTTGACCTTCATATTTCCTTGACGTCTCCACCTATAAAAAAATTAATGACATCAGATTACGAGCGCCTCGATATCAAGTAAGTTTGGTCTGGTGCATTTCCTTCTATCTTCAAAAGCAAGTTCACACACAGTTACCGTACAACTACAAAGAAATGCTAGGGTGTCTAAATATTCAAGCTAGTTTAATGAGAATTAACTTCTCTGCCTATGTCTATGCTATACAGGAGAGGTTTACTATGTTTCTGTTGACTCTGCTAATTTCGTTAATTCAGTTAATTCTTGCAATTCAGTTAATTTTGTCTGAAAGACCGCGAGTTAGCCCTTATAACTCTTCGGTCGTCCCTTCCTAATGAAAATGTAGTCACTACTCCAGGAAAACTGAGGGTAGGCGGAAACTAAAACTAAATGTTAGAAAACGGGCCCAGCAAGTCGCAAGGGCGCGGGTGGTGCAAATTGTGCAGACACGCGGACACAGAGACGGGGTGTTCGCGACGCTGCCAGGGTGTCCAAACCGAGAAGACCGAGACCTGGAGAATCCCAGGAATCTGGCAGCGATACCGCGCTAGGGCCCCGGGCGCCCATCCGCGCCGAGTCGAGGAAAGCTAAACTATACAATGTGCAGATGTTTTATGACAGACACTGCGTTCGAAAATTAGAAGTACCGTCTTGTGCCCTGGGTGCGGCACGGCAATTGCATTAACAGAAAATAACCGGTGACAAGCCCATGCCATAGACAAATTCGAAGAGTCACGTACCGAGTCCAGGACACAATAGCGATTGCCCTGACATAAAACATCGCCCGAAGCTGGCCGCTACAGTAAGGACGCTCGGTGTGCATCCCTGGTTGCTCCATGTTCTCTGTAAATCGTCCGCCAGATCTCTCGGTTATCAGTCACATTATCCGTCGCATTCTCCCGCCTGGTTTCTCTCGCGGCCGCTGGTCAGCGTTTCTCCTTGGTCCAGCATGAATGACAAAACGCAAAGCCTAACCTGGTGTCGGGTCGGGTCGGGTCGAGTCGGGTCGGCGCGCGCGTTCTCGGGTATATAGAGAGTCCGACGCCACTCAAACTGTGGGAACTCGCATTGTGTAGCACACGTGGCCAGAGCCCGAGTATTATGGTGGCTCGTGGCTTCTGTGTGCACTGGATGTGCCGGTGGACGAGCGAGATAGCCCAGCCTCCGGAAGAGAAACAGAGAGGCCAGGCTGAATGGAAAAGGGAACAGGGCGCGGTCCATTCCAGCGCATGCGATCCTAATCCCCGCGTCCATTCCACGTCCGGATCGCGAGTACGCACGTACTCGCAAAATCGCCCCCTTAAGCCCCTTACGCTGGGCGAAAAATTGTTCCGGCGAATTAAGAGGAAACGCGTGTGCGAAAGGACGTCGCGCCCGCTACCGGGACATCCGGCATGAAATTCGAGGTTTGTCCGTCGACGAACCGAAGCGACGACGAACGTCCGACGGATTCTTCCGGGTCGTTCGCCCTGCTTCGGCGTAATTTTTGGCTCGTGTCTCGTACCCGGTTCTGCCATAAGAAGCGTTTAATTCCGCTTGTCTATCGCCGCCGACGGTGAAATTGCAGATTTAGTTCTTGGCGAGCGTTGTTGCTCGTTTCGCTGGATCACCGCACGTAATCTTTGCTCTGTTTCGGTGAGTTTTGTGTTATAGGACTGTCGAAATTGAACGTTGCGATTTAACACGGTGGCCGGTGGCACATTTACTAGGCGTTCGAAACGTATAATTGTAAACTAAGTGTAAGACTGAGAAATATACAGGGTGGTCCACGCAACTTGCACACCTCTATAACTTCCAAAGTATGCGATGCACGAAAAAGTTTTGTATACAGAAGTTTCATGATCTGAAGTGGTGAATTATGTAGTGTATTTATTTTTTCTATAGGTGGAAGCGTTTCGGAGATTTCAAGGTCGACCTTGTTGTTTTAAATGGAATTTTATATTTTTTTATATCAAAATAAGGAAAAATGTCGAATTCTGAGTAAAAATGTATTGACCATTAGCCCTAAACCTACTAACTAACGAGTAATTTCATTTTATTTTCTGAAAATTATCTTCACGTCATGGAAACACCTCGGTGTCCTGCAGAAATCTGTGATAAGGTTGAATTTTTAACGTGACATTACACGAAGAAAATTTTTAGGGAATAAAGTGAAATTACTCGTTAGTTCATTTTTTAATGAAGGTCAATACTTTTTTACTCAAAATTCGACATTCGTTCATATTTTGGTATAAAAAATATAGTATTCCATTTAGAAAAACAAAGTTGACCTTCAAATCTCCGAAACGCTTTCTCCTATAAAAAAAATAAATACACTGCATAATGTACCTCTTCAGATCATGCAACTTCTGTATACAATACTTTTTCGTGCAACGCATACTTTGGAAGATATAGGGGTGTGCAAGTTGCGTGGATCACCCTGTATATATTAGCACCAAAGGAAAGAGGATGGCACTGTTCGTGGCTGTAAAGAAGGAATGCGAGTCTGAGTGGTTACTAGTAGAATTCGAATTTTATTTATTTATGAGAATAATGAGTAAATGTAATTTAAAATCGTCGAAACATTAAAAGAACTTAAAAATACTAGTGCATTATTTTCAGCATTAAATATATTATGGGAGAAAGTAAATTTCTATTTTATTCCAGTTTATTGGAATTCAGTTATTAGTAGTTATTAGTAGCTTAATGACAAAAACAAAGTAGGTGCAGTATAAAATATTGAAGAGATTAAAAGACTACAAGGGTATTAATAAATTATTTTCAACATATAAAAATTATTCGTGAATGATATAAATTTCTATTTTATTCCAGTTTATTGGAATTCAGTTATTAGTAGTTATTAGTAGCTTAATGACAAAAACAAAGTAGGTGCAGTATAAAATATTGAAGAGATTAAAAGACTACAAGGGTATTAATAAATTATTTTCAACATATAAAAATTATTCGTGAATGATATAAATTTCCATTTAGCTTGTGCAAGCAACAATTGATGCACAAACTATTTATTTTGCACGAAGATCCTGAGCCTAGTTATTAGCTACACATAGTTTTGAAATTTTCAACGAATCAAATTATAAACAGGTAGGGTCTCCACTTACCCCTGTGCAGTCCGCAGGCGTTCCTTTCTGCCACGGACATTACATGATGTAAAAACTATGTAGTATATGTAAACAAAAACGCCAACGTGCGTCCTTCGCCATCTACATATCTGAAAAATGTAGCTTTAACTCTGTCGCATTCTTGTAGTATGTACAAGTTAAATTCTTATCCATCGATAATATAATGAAGTAGTTTAGGATATCAGTCTTTCTATGATACATCAAATGGTCTAAATGAAAAATCGATAAAAAACGAATCGGTATGGAACGTGTAGAAACTGAAATAAAACCGAAATTGTTTGGGATGTGAATTTAAAGAAAATGGATAATATTAGCATTGCAATGAAGTAAAACGAGACAAAATGTTTTGAAATGTAGTTTCCACATATGTATACCAGTCTACAGTCAAACGATTGGGATTAAAGAATTTATTTTGATTCACTTCCACGTTTCATTTAAATGATATTATAAAAAAATACGCGCGGGTTAAATTGGTATTCAGTCGTAGAATTTTATAATGATTTCAATTAACGAGAACCGATGAAATATTTAAAATCCAGAAAATCCGGACGAATGGTTTATTCTCATTTTTCACAGTACACCACATGATGATATGAATATCGTAATATTTCATATAATATAATCAACGGTATTTGTTTCGAAGCCATTATTTATCCTCGATACAATTTTACTTCGTCCAATACAGGTTACTTTAGTCATCACAAGGATCATAGCATAAGGTTTGTCTGAGTTACATCTAATTTTGCATCACTGATTGGAAATCATAGAGAAATGTGTATTTTAGAAATGTTTAGATGAAATATTTCATTTAAAGACGACCAACTTGAGATTTTGATTAAACTATTTCTGAGATGTTTCTGTTAAACTGATTTTAAAGATGTACACTGAAAGGTAAAACCGTAGTAAAACCTTCAAAAGGAAATCTGATAAATGATACTAGAATATAGTTATAGTAAAAGATATTACGATTGTATATACAATATCCAGGGTGTTCATTTCAAAACTTTCCAGCCCAATATCTCGAAAAGTATGACAGATATTAAAAAAATGTAAAACACTTGTCCAAGGATTTCGAGGGGAAAAGAGGGGGGCAGTATCAGTTTTTTTATTTGGGTGGTGTTTTCACCTATATTTTTTATTATGTGATCTTATTGTATGTAAAAAGACCAGAAATTTTCCTACGATACTTTTTTTATCCGCGCACTAGTTTCGGAGATATTTAAAGTGAAGTAGAGCGAGGCATATTATTGTGTCCTTCAAATGACCTTGAAAACGCCACTCAAATAAAAAACTGATACTGTCCCCCTCTTTCGCCCTCGAAATTCTGGGACACGTGTTATACATTTTTTTAATATCTTTCTAATCATTTAATACATATATATATATATATATATATATATATATATATATATATATATATATATGCATTGAAGAGTTTAGATAATTTGCTATTTCATTACACTTAATCAAAGAGGACGTTAAAAATCTACCATTTTCACAAGCTTGATTGTTCTAGTGTTTAAAATCTTTAAAAAAATATCCAAATCACATGCGTGTTAAAATATGTATATTTTACGTATATGATTTGTTGTTATTATTCAATCTACCTTCCCACATTAACTGTACGAACTGAATATTTCATACAAAAACGGGCACCTTCGGAACATTTATCTATCACCAGCGACTATTATTTTTTAATAACCGATAAAAAACTGTGGGTACCTCTGGCATAAGGGGAAGAATGAATAGGAGGACGCTTTAAAAACGATTTCAGGATCTAATATCCCGACTGCGTGCTGTTGTATACGAGGAAGTTTGCTTACAAAGCAAACAACTGTGCACCAGCACCGGCTCGTTGGTTTTTCCTTCAGTGGGGTGTTCGCCGACGAAAAAACAATTATTACACTCGGAAAATAATAATATTTGTACCTGTTTCGATGCACGGCCAATTTAGTTGATGAAACAAATAGACCCGAAGCGAATTTCGCCGCACCTTACTGTTCAACGTACACTCGCTACCGTCGCATCGTCTGTGCTTGCCCAACATTCTGTATCCGACTAACGAATATTTGCATTTTTCTATTCGACAACCATTTTACAAACATAAGGTATTGAAGTGATAAAAATAAAAATGAAATTGCGACCGTTGTTATTATTCTACTTGACGCAATACCAGATCTTTAATAATAACACCCATTATGAATATGTATTAGTTCATTTACAGTCAGAAATTCACTTACAGTATAACTTTATTGAAAACAAGCTTCCTTCCTTGATTCTAGCTTTTAATAATGATTTTCCACAAAAGTAGCTTCACAGATTCAACAATTGCATTCAGCATTACAAATTAATTACAAGCAGGTTTCCTTTCTTGATTTGAATTTTGAATAATAATTATTCACTAAAGTATCTTTGTAGTTTCAGCAATTTAGAAATCCTTCCCTTCTTCCGATTCTAGTAATTTTATGATACACAAACTTTACTTAACATCGTACTGGAATAATTCATATAGATGCAAACAAGTTAAACGGAAGATACGCTTGAGGAACGCCCTTTTCCAATTTAGTATTTTTCAAGCCACATTTCCCTAAACACTATGAAAGAAATATTTGCGTTTATAGAATGTCAACACAGAATTTTTACCAGCACATTCGGTAATTATTTACAAAGAAGTACTCCCCTCCGATTTTGATCAAATTTAAATATGTTAAGCTACATATTTTGAACAGCTTTTTTCTTTTCATATAATAGAGAGTCTCTTTTAGTATTCAAGATATTCGCAAAAAACGGTTGCTACTACTGCACTGAATTTTCCGTAACCCTGCACGCTTCGTGGCAACGTTTGCGTGAGCCTGGTCCGGCTATGTGTTTACTGTTTTTGTAAACTCGTTGCGAGGACCGAAGAAGAAACTATACAGAGTGTCCCGTAATTGGTGGTACAAGTGAATAGGGGGCGCTTCTACGTGAGAAAATTAGTCGAAAATATGAAATAAATTTTTTTCATTTGACGCCTCGTTTCCGAGAAAATCATTTTTAAAATCCGCCGGGTTCGCGTGCTTTAGTATGTGCAGGAAGTAGAATTGGTTAATCATGATCGAACGCGTCAGACGATTTCTATCTAATAGCACGCATATTTGCTGCATCTTTAACCTCGATTTTCTCGAAATCAAGACTTCAAATGAAAAAAATTTATACCATATTTTCGACATATTTTTTCACGTAGAATCACCCCCTGCTTGCTTGTACCAGCAGTTACGGGACACCCTGTATATGTAACGGACAAACCTTTTAGAACCAATAATGAAATACAGGTTTTGAAACTAGACCTACTCAGTTATCATTAATTTGGTCGCATATAAGATCCACCCCAACCTAATCTGGATCTAACTCAGACCTAACCGAGACCCAACCTAGATCCGCATAAAGTTTAATCTAAATCTAAGCCGCATTCATTTGAATTATTGCAAATCTATAGATTTTTGAAAATGGTTTTTAAAATGCTTTCAACATTATATAAATAGATTAATACTGAGTTAGTTGTAGGTTATGTGTGGGTTACATCTGGGCCAACTATATTTTACACCAGTCTTGAAAAATCTAGTTGGAGAACCTAAATTTCATTTATTGTTGTAAAAGGTTCCCCCGTTATATAGTTTCTTCTCCCATCCCGGCAACGTGTTTATAAAAACAGTAAACAGATAGCCGAGGCAGACTCACATAAACGTTGCTACGAAGTGTGCATGTATACGGAAAATGCAATGCAGTAATCGCAACAGGTTTTTGGAACGATCTTGAAAACTCAAAGAGACACCTTATTATACGTATAGGAAAAAGTTGTACAAATTGTCGAAATCTATTACATATTACAATTTCATCAAAATTGTAGGGGAGTACCTCTTCGTAAATAAGTAATTGCCGCAAATTCATTACGCAGTTACAATTTAGTATCAAATGAAATTAGAAATGTAATCTTATCTCTCACATTTGGAGTCAATATTCATAAACCTGCATAAAGTCAATTTCTATATTCACAAGGAGATAATTGAAAAACATGATTTAAACCACAGATACAGCATCATACCTAGACTACAGATTTTCATGCATAATAAAAGTTGGTAATTATATAGAAAAGGTCTGCGTACTCCGATTTTGATGAAATTTTAATATGTTATGGAGCAAGACATTCTGAACAACTTTTTCCTTTTCCAATATAGGGGGGTTGCTTTTAGTTTTCGAGATATTTGCAAAAAACTATCGGTAATGTTAATTTCATAACGGAAACCATCTTTTTAGAAACACTGGTTGGGTGTGTGTGGTATTGTCGCTTCTCATCTCCACAACGTGTTTACAAACAAAAAATAAACAGATGCGGCCCGAAAATCCAGGAAATGTCTTTGAAAATTGAAAGCTCAGCCTATCTATGTATGATCAAAGTTATCTACAGGAGTTAATTCTGCTTGTTTCTTCTGTTATTCCATTCCCTGGATTTTCGGGTCGCATCTGTTTATTTTTTGTTTGTAAATACGTTGTGGAGATGAGAAGCGACAATACCACACACACCCATCCAGTGTTTCACACGCATCCAGTGTTTCTAAAAAGAAGGTTTCCGTTATGAAATTAACATTACCGATAGTTTTTTGCAAATATCTCGAAAACTAAAAGCGACCCCCCTATATTGGAAAAGGAAAAAGTTGTTCAGAATGTGTTGCTCCATAACATATTAAAATTTCATCAAAATCGGAGTACGCAGACCTTTTCTATATAATTACCCAGAAGTTGTCTGTATTCGTTGCAATACAGAGGAGCTACGTAGACGTTCATTTCTATTTATAATAATTTTACCGAGCCGAAAGTGGTTGAATAATATGTTTAAATTCTTCAAATGGTCTTAGTAATCGTAACTCTGTACTATCCTATTTAATCTGAAACAAAAAAACACAAGCAACATTGTTCTTACCTAATAAAATTGCGCGTCACACCGCGCAACGTTCGTTCCGCAGAGCCAATGAACCCTCTAATCAGTTTAATCAACCCGCCAGAGATTTCCGGATAGTGGGTTTAAAGGAACCAACCCGTCGCGCATTAATTACTCTGAAAACACGAAACGAGCCCGCTCCGTGTCGATCTCTGACCTCCTTCTCAGCAGAGGAGGTTTCCCATCGCACGCGGGCACGCGATTTCGTCGTCAAAGGCCAGCCAAAGGGAGATATATTCTTACTCCGCCAATGGCCGACCGTGGCTGCTGGATCAGGCTCAGATATTGCGACGCCAGTGCGAACGTGGGAATCCACGGCTGCTATCCGCTCAGCCTCATTAATGATGATGTGCTAGGTACCCGGTTGCACTTCCATTCTCCCTCTCTGTCCCTCAGTCTCCCGCTCGACCACCCACGGTCCACACCCTCTACATATTTCAGAGTGTGTGCCTGTCTCTACCATAGACTCTCCGCCCCCCTCTCATACTTTCATCTCTCTCTCTCTCTCCCTCTTTTACGCTCTTCGTCACACTCTCTCACACAATCTCTCTCTCCCTCTCTCGATCTCTCTCTGTCACTCACTTCTTCTTCCGTTCACGCAGTGTCTCTCCGTTTCACTCTCTGTCTCTGCCACACTCTTCCTCTGTCTGTCGCATTCTCTCTGGCTCTCTAGCTCTCTCTCTCCCTCTTTGGCACTCTCTCTCTCTATCTCCCTCTTTGGCACTCTCTTTGGCACTCTCTCTGGCTCTCTATTCCTGTTCCTACCCCTTCTCAAGCTCTGTCTCTTGCGCACCCTTCTCTCTGTCTTGCCGAGGAGAGCCAGTAGAAGCTGACGCCCGGCCAGCCAGCTCTTGCTCACCCGCCTCCCGTTTCTCTCCCATTTCTATCAACCCTCCCATGGCTCGGTCGACCTCCAACCAACCCGCCCCTCCGTCCAGGACCACGAAAATACAGCTCGTACATCTCGAACAGGCCGTACCATCCCCGAGACTCAATTCCACGCAGCCCGCACCGGACTTTTTCGCTCCCACCGTTAAGTTCTTAGGTGATATTAATAGAAAAAACCATGGTCTGACGGGAGGGGGAGCGAGCCTTCTATTAAGCGATGATTTGTGATTTTTGATCGGCGACGGGTGAATCGGTCCGTCGGCTACGGTTTCAACAAGGGGAGGCGGTAGAAGAAGCAGTAAGAACCCGGTGTTTCTTGTGCAAATGAGACAGCCGATTCGAAAGAGATACACGGAGACCGGGGAATCTGACTTTGAGGAATATTCACTGGGAGATTGGGACAATCAGTGGGATTGTTGTTAGCGAATCGGGCTTTCTTGAATCGGTGCTCGAGTGTTAACCCTTTACGGTTCTATGTCGATCCTGATTGAAACTTTTGCGCCAATGGTTACTTTATTTTTTGATGTACGTTACATTCGTCAATAATACTACAATCGTATTACATATGGGAATTGTATAATTGAATGACATGGTGTTGTAGCAAGATCGCAACTGTTAATGAAATTCAGTTTTAGTTTAAATGTTATATCTTATGCAAATGCATTAAATTGCAACTCAATGTAATAGGGAATCAACAAATTTTATAGTATTCAAAATAATATAAGGATTAAAATATAATCTTCATCAACAAGCTATGAATTAAATATTTAGAATTTTTATTAAGATTGATTTAATTTAATCACTGGTTGCATTCACAATACAATGGTTACGAAAGTATTGATGACCTGTTTTAAGTGTTACATAAACGATCTTCAAGTACTTATCTATTCTGTGCTACAGACATAAATAAATCTAGGACAAATATATTCATAGACATTTACAATGGTAATTATTAGGACACTACATGGATAGTGCGAATTTCTTTTCATATTTCTGGAATGAGTAGAGAAATATAAACACAACCATTACATTTCTATTTCTCATTCTACGGATTGCGAAAATCGGGGGAAATGTATAAAACATTAATGGTCGCGATTATGTTTTCGTATTTTACCTTCTAAAAATATATATATATATATATATATATATATACAAATATATTAATCATGAAACAGAAAACAGGGAAATGTATTGATGAAATGGGGGGCAATGAACTGTCTGATCATCGCACACCATTTTTACTTGAAGTAGAAGTTATTGATTTTGCTACTTGAAATTATTGCAATCAGTTGTAGTTGTAGTAAGAAACTTCATTTAGAGAATCTCGAATGCTGTTAACCTCAAATGAATCTTTATCGAGCTTTTTCATGCTCTTTCTTTCTCTCTCTTTTCATTAATTTCTGGGGTCGCGTCAATAAAACTCTTGAAGATGATATTTCTACATTAAGAGATCATTTGTGATTACATTGTGAAAAGTATTATAATTATCGTTCACGCGTAAATAATCGCTTAACTTCAAACATATTTAAAGTCAAATTACAGAGACATCCATCCTAAATTGTAGTATGTAACTGCAGTATCTCTACGTTCCTCCTGCTAGCTGATATTACAAAATACGTTAAAATGCAATCACAATAAATCGCACTGCTTTAAATCACTATGTTTTTAAACATTGTTTCAAATCGTAAATTCATTACAGAAACGTGTTCTATAGAATAAAGATAGTAAAAGAATGATAATGTGTACGTAATACAGGGTGAGGCATTTAAAACAGGATACCTGAATAACTCGTTTGTTCTTGGAGATAGAAAAAAATGCCTCACACCAACCTTATTTGGTATCGAGAGGCTGATCATCCAATGTTACTAGTTTTTTAATAGCTGCATGCGTCAAGGAGATATGAAGGTCAATTCTGTTTTTTTAAATGGAACAGTATGTTTTTTACTTACATTCTGATAGAGTATTTCAAGACGGATACAATGATCTATTATTAAGGTCATTCAAGGTCAACTACAAAAGAAATTAAATTGTCTCAAAGCACTCTTCGAATACTTTTGTGAATTCTCTGGTTGTTGGCATACTACTCTTGTAATTGCCGACAAGGGTCACATAACGTAAACAACATTCAATCACATTGTATCTTGTCCATGTACACAAACGTTATTCGTAGTTTGACTGCCGATTAGAGTTCGGCTTTGTGATATTCAATATCCAAGTATACCGCGAAAAACCAACAACCAAAGTTGACATGCAAGAACGAATAAAAAAATCTTGCTCTGTAGTAGATAAAAATGAAATTTATTAGGCAGTGTCATCGGTATTGCCACGTTTTGGACTATGTATCCACGTTCAAGGTCGCCAATCTGAGCACTTATACTAGCAATGAGTACGTAAATAATATGTGGCATCTAAATCGTCGAAGTATTCGAAGAGTGCTTTGAGACAATTTATTTTCTCTTGCAGTTGACCTTGAGTGACCTTGAATGATCTTAATAATAGGTCATTGTATCCATCTTGGAATACTCTATCAGAATGTAAGTAAAAAACATACTGTTCCATTTAAAAAAGCAGAGTTGACCTTCATATCTCCTTGACGCCTCCAGCAATAAAAAAACTAGTAACATCGAATGATCAGATCACATCCCTCGATACCAAATACGTTTGGTCTGAGGTAATTTCCTCTATCTCCAAAAAAACGAGTTATTCAGGTGTCCTGTTTTAAATGCTTCACCCTGTATATGAAGGCTGTGCTAAAATGGAACACTGTTTTCATGAAATATTCATTCCAACACAAAGATAATATGTGTATGTAATCGCTAATGTTTAGCAGTACAACATGTACGTGGTCCGAGGAAGCCGAAACCTCATTCAGTGATTTCTGAAAAACAACAGTCGCCGATTGAAAACGAGGATCGATTAAGGACTGGCCCTGGTTCTGGTTATGTTCTACTACCTCCCAGGTACGTAAAACCTCAGTTAATAATTATGTTGAATACGCGTAATTATTGTAAATTATTTATAATAATTTAACACACATTAACTTAACCCTGAACGCCGAAGTTCCATTTGAACTTATGTCAGTCAGTGCTTTGAACGCATCATCTACTTACTTATCTTCTGATAAAAATTGGAATTGATAGCTGCGCTATTAACGTGATTCGCTGGAAATAATCGCCGGTAGATAATGTGTTAAAGTAAATGCAGATATGTAATAAATACCAGTTGTTGTCTATCTATAAGAAAGTCACTGTAAATTGAGCAGTCGTGTAAACAATTCGCTAATAAGTGGAGTAACGCCACTTCCAAAATATGTAATACCAAACAAAATTATTAGATTACATTATTGCTGGTGATTTGTTAGTTTACGATGGAAGTTGCTATTGCTGTTGGACGATCTCTATAAAAATTCTGATGCTCCATGGCCCATAGACTTTCAACAACTGTGAACTAATCGCCGTTTAAAGTAAATGAAGACGTAATATAATAAATACCAGTTGTCTTCTACCTTGCAGAAATCATTATTATCAACCTTCCGTCGGCAATATGTTTATTTTTTACTAACGCGGTCGGCATTACGGGTCTTTTATTCCCGGTGCTAAATCTTTATTATTCCACGCTGTAAACAATCTGATCAAATTCTGAGATACTTATTCATACTTAACGGACAAGTGTTAAACGAAATGTTTAATCAGTTTTACAATATTTTCATTTTGAAATTAGAAGGAAGCAATTAAACAAAGAAATTTTCACCTGATTCTAAACGATCCATAATGCCGGCGGAGGATTAATTGGCATTATTAGACTGCGGATTTTATGTATTTAAGGTGAAAACGAAAATGTACAGATATTAGAAAAGTTTAAGAATATTATTAATTTTTTGTCGACTTACGGAAATTATTGAAAGAAGAAATACATTTCAATCTGACTTTCATCTCTTACGATCGATATGGAAAATGTTTATTTTGCATAAAGATCCGCAGTCTAATCATTATAATCACGAAGAAAATTGTATGACAAAGATTAAAGCATTTCTATCGCTGTAAATTGAGCAGTTGCCAAACTTTTGGCAACTTTTGGACGCGGTGTAGCTTCGGGAAATCAATGAAAACGTAATGACCGTAGAAGGTTAAGGTGCAACCAAAGGATCATGCCTTACCCACGACCAGTGGGGCTGGTACAGAAACCACCGGAAGACTCTCAATCCCCTGTATCGCTGGCTCTGTCGCATTCTGCTTCGGCCACGACCCTCTATTCGGCGTCCCCGAACGTCACCATGCCGCCGCAGCCGCCCCTTCTTCAGATACTAATGTCCGCCGAGAAGTGTCAGGTAAGTAATTCAGCTCAATTTGCTCGGCCCCCGTGTCTCCCCTCTGCAAACTTTATAACCGAGTAAATCCTGCCTCTCTTTCGCACAATGGACTGATACTGACTATTCTCGAGACCTCTACCACTTCGCTACATTCTGTTCTCGCTCGAGACGCGTCTTTCTCAGGCCTTGTTGCCGGGGGACCATAACAGTTATAATTAAAATGAAAAAGAATTGGAGGATAACAATTATTTTTCCAACTAAAATATTTTTTAGTACAAGTAGTAATTCTAATGGCCGAACAATTATTTCTGTTGCTCGTAACAGGGCAACACAACCACTATTTTGGTGCGGATTCGGATAATTTTATTGCTTTGGTTAAATTATGTAAAATAAAAATCGTTTGCATTACTTGCAAGACATGGGAATATAATATGCGAAATTCCAAATAAAATGCGTCGATACTCTTGAATTCTTAATATCTTATTATTGTTTGAAATTACACCTACCCTTTTTTGCCATAAATGTATCAAATCCGCAGACCACTTATTACGAATGAGCAACTGAAATACAATTTCTCACATCAATAACTGTTATGAGCGATCGAATAAATTTCTCTCACCGATAACTATTATCAGCGATCGAAAGTTTCACTTTTCAATTATACAGTATTTTCAAAAAATTTCTTTAACTTAAATAATGAACACGTTTCGATCACTGGTTTTTTTCATAAAAATTTGTATGATAACCATTCTTTTTATCCCTGTTTGGAACTGTCCTGAACAAAGAAACTGTTGTAAATGTTATTGGAAGAATGCAGTGGGCGATCAAGTTCAAGCGATGATATCCTCGTAGATTTTCATGCAACTTTTACGACTTACATTGTTTTTACTCTGAATGATTTTAACTTTTCAAAATAAAGTTTCCAACACTACGATTTTACTTTAATGAGAAAATGTAAAATGTCATGTCACTTACATTAGATAGACACTTACACTCTTACATTAGATTTATATTATACATACGCTGTAATATTCATTAACCCGCATGCATGTATCGATTACATTGCATACATCGATCACACTTCGGCTATCAAGCAACATTTTCTATTTTACGTTTAGTAACGTTATTACGTTTAATAACTGCAAGGATCTATGTAATTCTTGCAAATACTCGATGTGTAAATTAGCGCATTCATAAAAATATGTGTATCTATTTAATTTCTCGTTTTTCTGCTTTCATTTGACGAATTTAGATGTTAATAACAACGCTCTACTAATGTCAATAAAAAATTTTTTTTTTAAATACAATTGCTTCAATTTTAATATACGGTTTCTGTTATATATGGTCTCATTAGAAGTCATTGACAATGAAATTAAATATTTTCGGCTATTCGAAAAATCCTCTAGCAATGTTTAAATCCTGTTTTTTATTCTATTGCGTAGGATGTTCGTGTCATGCGATTTGTGTGCATGCTGTTATCGTATACATTAAATAACATGAATTTATCTACAGTTTGCCGACAACACGATTTGGCAAAATGCGATCAAGGTAATCACTGCAAACTATAGTTACTGAATAATCAATCTTACTATTTTTTTTTGTTAGTTAGTAATAAAATATTTACTTATAAAAAGATTATTTAGTAATAAAATATTTATTATTAATACAGTATCTGTATTATATTAAATAATATAATTATCATGATAAAAATTGATTATTTTGGAAATTTACATTGGAAGATATCTAGTTGTGTAACAAATGTCAAACTTATCTTATATTATTTGAGTTTTTAATCGAAAGCTTCATATTAAATCTTTGCAATAATTTTTGATAATCAGATAAGCGAGTATAAAATTATTCGATTTCAAGCATCAATCAATTTATTTACTTTTATGTGTAAAAAAAAACGTTGCCAATTTGTAATTTCTAAATTGATAATTCCATTCCTGAATGACTATTATTTTATATATTGTAACTTTTGCGACACCAAAAGGAAAACATAGATTAATAAATTTGCTGGAATACATATATTAGAATACCAGATACAAAAATTACATTTTCCTATAAAATAACATGTCTCAATAAAAGTATTAAATTTTTCTGTATGTTTCTCTTCTGCAAAAAGTATTTTCACTTTTTTTTGTCAAGGAACTCGCATGGAATGCGCGGCTGCAACCTGAATCAGAATATTCCCTGGAACAAACAGAAGTCAGCCAAAATTCATCAGGGACTTTACAAACTATTCCATCTTTTCGAGAACCATTACAGGTAAGCTACATTAACATTATCTCCGTCAAAGTAATTAAAAAAGGTTGTTGGTAAAACGTAAAGAGCCGAGCTATCATTAAGCATCAACTCAACATTTCAGTTTTTCAACTTCTGTAAAATCAGTAAAACATTCTGATCTCTGTTATTATTTTAGATAAACAGACAACAAAAAATGTTTAACGCACAAAAAATCATTTTGGAACCGATATAGATCGAACAATATAAGGGTTATGGAATAGTAATGGTTATAAGAGCCATGAACATAAAAGATAGTAATTAGAAATTTTAGTTCCTCATAACCAAACTGCGGATCTTTATACAAAATAAAAACTTTCTACTTGAATTTTAACAAATTGGAGTAAAATACGATTTGTTTTCTTTTTTAATAGGTTTAATGGGTTAAAAATAACATGACAATATTTTTAAATTCTTCTAATATGTTTACTGTTTTATGTTCCTTTTCGGAACATAAATATCGGTTCTCCGTGTAATTGTATTAACCAGAATCTTTCTATTTGATTGAAAACATCCATAATTTGTTTGTTTCACAGTATTATTAACAGCAATGCTATATGTATTCATATTAGAATGAAGCAAACCAGTGACAATAATTAAAGTACATAAATTCATAAATATTCTCAATTTTTCAAACTCAGAATAAAATTTTTCATTTTCAAGAGCTTCGCTTTCAGAGTTTAGGGTTGTTGATGACATCACAAAATGTTTAGATCATAAAGGGCTAATGTAACAGTTTTATTAGTCAATTATATAGGCGTCACCATTTTATACAATTGTTTTCCAACGTTTTAAAATCTGGTCGATATCTTTTTCGTAGAAACTACATGGTTTTTCTTTGAAGGTCTTGGGATCTCTGATATCGGCAACGATCTTTTGAAATTATCCAATAGTTCTTCGTAACAGTCATTCAGAGCGAAGGTTCTTTGTCACAGTTTTGATCAGAACCATTATATAACAATGTTGTTCAGTTACTTTTGAGACTGTTTCAAGTTTTGCTTTAATGTTTCAGGAAACAACTGCTCGTTTGCTGTTCATGGCTGTAAGATGGGTTCACTCTCTTCCACCTGTTCAAGCGCTTTCAAAAAACGATCAGCTAATACTACTTGAAGCTTCGTGGACGCAACTCTTTCTCCTTCATCTTGCACAATGGTTCATATCCTGCAATATTACAGGATTACTGGAGGATGAGCAGATACGGGAAAGACTATCGAAAGACGAAGCAACGACGAATCAAGATTTAATTACAATTCAGGTGACTCATAATTAGACTGCGGAACTTTATGTAAAATAAAAACTTCCTACCTGAATTGCAACAAACTGGGGTGAAATAAAAATTTAATTTCTTTCTTACTATGTTTAATGGATTGAAAATAATGTAAAAGTGTCTTTAAATTCTGCTAATATTTTTACTGTTTCAAATTGCACCTACTCATTTTTGTCATAAATGCATAAAATCCGCGGTCTACTGATAACACTGTTCGACAAATCAACTTCTTTTCGGATTCGTCACCTCTGACTCGACGTTTTTAACAGATCTTCGAGTGCTGGATACTAATCTACGTAATTGTCTTAATTCTGATGTGCCCTTTTCGAAAAAAACGAATTTTGAGGAAAAAAATCGTAATTTTCATCTTTGAAGATATCTTGTGCTTTAAGTTGTACAGTTTTTCTGCAAACAAATCATAGAATCATCTTCTGAAGCCCATGATCAATATATTTTCATAATCAATATGTATCTTTTCATATCCTGCACATGTTCAGCATTTTCTGAATTTACAACATTTTTCAAGTGTAAAGATCGGTGTCGATTAGTAACGATTAGACTGCGAATCTTTATGCAAAATAAAAAGTTTCCAAGCTAATTCCAGGGTAACAGATGACAAACAAAAATTTATTCCTCCATTTGATAATTGTCATAAGTCGAAAATAATGTAATGACTCGACTGCGGATCGTTATACAAAATAAAAATTCTCTGCTTATTTTATAAGAAACAGGAGCAACATAAGAATTATTTTCTTCTTAAATAATTTTAATTGGGCGAATATAATGTATCAGTCATCACGAAATCTTTGCATTTTCCAACGTTTTAAACTGCAGTTACTCATTTTTGTCATAAATGCATAAAACCTGAGGTCTAGTAATAACACTCAATTTCGTCTAATATTTTCGGAGTTTTGTATCTCCCCTGATCATTTTTCTCATAAATGCATAAAATCAGCAATAAGATGTCATAACAATTTGCACGCGGTACATCGCTGACTCTAACATTTGTTATTTATAATTACAGTCCATAATATTCCGCTTCAGACAACTCGCTCCAGATGTTGGAGAATGTGGATGCATGAAGGCGGTGGCACTATTTACACCAGGTGATATTCTATAAAATATGATTGTTAGTATGTACAATTTGTATGGATAATGTGTTTGTATTATTATTGTCCAGCGTTTTTCTCGAGAATGTTAAATATAAGAAAAAAGTGATAAGAGAACAAGTTGTATTATTTTCTGTAAACAATATACCGACGAACGATCTACGATATACTTCATTGGAATTGTCTAAAAAATTCATTTATTAGGAAACGAATAATAAAAGAGTTCTGCATAAAACGGTCGGACCATTCCGAGCAGTCTAAAAAATAAAAGTCCTACCATCGATATTACTTACCTTGTAACCATAACGAAACTCTTGTCATCGATAATGGTTAACGGTGACCAACAAAGAAATTCTCATCGACGATAATGGCTATTCGTAATCGAAAACAATTCTCGTTATTAAAAATAATTATTCGTAACCAAAATATGCCACAATCTTTAGAGTAATAGCTTTAACAATTGTGGTCACTGGTTTTGATTAATTCTAAAGTAACGTAAATCATCTTATGTCGCAGAGACGGAGGGGCTGCAGGCGGTCGAGTCGATCAAGATGCTGCAAGACCAGGCCCAATGCATCCTGGGAGATTACACGTCGTCCCGATATCTACAACAATCTAGTAGATGCGGGGCGTTAATGTATCTGGTCGGTTACCTGAAATCCGTCAGCCCAAAAACGGTGGAGCGTTTGTTCTTTCGCGAAACCATAGGCGAGATTCCTATCTCCCGTTTGTTGGATAACATGTGTCAAATGTTGAATCCCAAGAACTGAAGTTCTCAAGCGAATGGCCAACAATTTATCGCGAGATTGCGCACGGTTTTTCAAAACTCTTCCGATTCTTCGAGCTGAGCATCGCGCATCGCCGTACAGAACGGGGAAAGTTTTCGAAATCCGTAGCAGAAGACTGTAACTATAGGTGTATGACCGATAGTTTTTACATGGCCCTTGCGATTTCTTTAGAAGCTTCGAGAATAAGTTGGAGTAGGAATTGTAGACTAGGACTGAGACCACTTGAACAATTTCATATTCAAACATTTCGTTGTTACTAATGTCTCGTATTCTAATATTCGAATTAAAGGAGTTGCAGTTATAAAAATTGTTTCGTTACTCGAATACAGTAGCGCCTCGATAGATGTGAAAAGTTCGGGACCGCAATGTCACTTATATTGTGTGCATACACTATTCTTTTATCTATTGCCACAAGCGTCGAACGAAGAAAGGAATAGCGAGTAACAAAACATCGACTCTAGCGTATCGGTGAGACAATACTGATGATGAAACTTTCTTGTTCCTAATCATTTAACATATGATACTTTTACCAACATATTTGTTACACTTTCTGATTGACACGATATTAAACCCGGCACAGATTGGATCATACTTACTTGTTTAAGCCACGATACAGTAGAATGTCGATTATATGTACTAATCAGTGGAATATTAGCGTTTCACGAGTAAAATGTGACAAATGTTTTAGTAAACGTTTTATAAGAAAATAATTGAAAATAAAAATGTTTTGTCATTAGATTAGAAGAATGGAGCTTCAATTTTTCGGATCAATTTTACACAAATATCGTGCACATCTCTTTCACATACATTGAGACACTTTTGTAGCGAATTTACAGTAATTGGATACTAATACATAGGAGGAGTAAATGCATACTATAGCTCTGCCACATGATGCATATAACAAACTTTATATTAAACGTGTACTAGGATCCCTAGGAAAAATTATTCGTTCAAAACACAGAATAGGATTGCTAAATAAATGATTGCTATATTAGATAAATACAATAGAGAAGTTAACGGAATTTAAGTAAAATATCAATAAAAACCGGCGTAGCATGACAGAGCATTAGAAAACTATTTAATGTTTCGAACGATGAAAATGACGATAATGATTGCCAAATAAGTTACCTCAATTCTTGGGAATGATTGGATCCTTCAACATGTTAATTTTAAATTTTCTTAGTCTTTACCTCATAGAAATGCAAGCATATTAATTTTTCAATTAATATTTTCTTGATATATAGCGAGCTATATTGTTGCATTTGCAGTAATCGTTAATGAAAATACTTTCCAAATATATCATTAGTTATAATGATAAAAACTTCATTTCTTTGATCGAACATTCTTTGCCAAGATCGGTAGGCATTAGATACTAACGACAACTATTTAAACAAAAAATGTTTTTCTTTTTTTGATAGAAATATTTCTTTTAAAGAAGAAAGTTTTTTCAAATTGTAAATACGATGTAAATTTTTTACATAACAGTTGAGAAAGAATTGAAAGTAAACCAAATTTTTTGAAATGTAATAACAGTAATGCATTGTTGATGTTGATCGATCACGGTCAAGTTCAATATTATATTAAACCGAATATTCGAATATTTGAATACTCATATGGATGGAATGTCAGCAAGTAGTCTCAGCCCTGTATTAGGCTGTTGAACACTTGTGTTTAGTTTAGTAAAATTGACGAAATATTTGCAATGCTTTATTAGCAATATCATTTTTCAATAGCATGTTGTGTAAATTAATTTTTATATGATATTAGATGTTCCAAATGATTGATGAAATAGGTGTGGATTCCAGAGAGTTGAAGATCATAAGAATGGTAGACTGTAAAAAATTATTCGGTTGAAGAAAGTTATTTAAAATTATCGTTTGCAAAGTATTTTATAATAATCTAAATAATGTACTGTTCAATTATTTTGTATTATTAGACGATATGATACATTTTTTACGAGCGTATTAAAGTAATGCATATCAGAGATGAATTATATTTTTTTCTGACATTTTTTGTTTGTATAGACTGTTTTGTAAATTAGTATGTTTCATGTACAAACTCATAATTCTACAAATAAAATATACTTTTCGTTGTTTCATTACCTATTAGATTTATTTTCATAGTAAGTTATAAACAAGAAACATGTTCACAAATCGTAACTATTTCGTCTTTAAGCATACGTGCGTTTTTTGATAAATTTTCTATTTGATCAAGTGTTACGATCGATTACAGATCCAAAGTTACATGTAGTGAAAACTACAATGTACGTTTTCTATAGTGTACTCGTAGTTGAATGCATAGAGATTCCTCCATTATTCAAATAAAAAGAATTTCAAAAAAATATTTATTTGATTTGAAATAAAAATTTATATGGCTCTATGGTTCTTCTCACAGTTCTATATCTTTTATAGACTTCGCAAAATAAAAACACGAGTTACAATATTTAATTAAATGGTTTCAGCAAAAATTTTTTTCGATTTGAACTTTAATAAAATAAGAGACGTAAGAACTTCTTTGAATTTGAACTACTTATTCGAAATTATGGGTACATTTGAATTTGAATAATCGAGGTATAGTAGGACAGTATTAATTAATGGTTATTATTTCAATTATATATTTTGCTAGGAATTAATTATGATTTAGATTATAAATGAATTATTCTACAATTAATTTTTACGTACCTGTATTAGTGTCTTAAGAATTAATTATTTCTAAATTAATCTTGTTTCTGTTCTTGTAAATTATGTTATCGAACTATTGTTAATTGTAATGTAACACTATAATTTATATTATGAATTTAGTTATGTAATAGCATTTACGTACAACAAAGTTACATATGCATATACAACATTGTATGTTACTTTAATTAGGATAAAATGATTAAAGTGAGTCAATTTATGATTGTACATACATTCTAATGTTTGTTGTAAAGGAACGTGTTTTTAGAATATAAACACTGTGTTTTATATAATATTAACAGGCCATGATTTACACCTACAAAATTGTAAAAAATAGACCTTATAGCAAGACTCTTCTTGTTAGCATTAATGGTTCTTTTTTACATTTCATTCCATATCGATGTAAAGAAAAGACAATTTGTCATTATGTAAATTAGTTTTTAAAAAAGATTTTTTGTTACTACTATTATTTCTGGCATTATAAAACGTATATGTACAATAATAGCGATCAATTTATTAAAACTAAAACACCTTTAAAATGTTATAGGTCTACAACCAGAAGCAAAAATCATTGTTTCATAGTTTTATCGAAACGAATAATTACATTATTGAATTGAAGAGAACAATATTTTTCAATGACACCCATAACTCGGCAGTGCTGTGCATTTTTAAACTGTTAAGGGTACAATCACCGTATGGGGTTTCATTTTACGCTCTACGTAGAGTTCCAGCACTCTCTAAAGTTAATAAATTCTCTTGTTAGTACATTTTAAAATCGATTTAATGTATTCCCTTAAAATTCATACATTATTCTCTAAACTCTAAGCTACTGACCGCGATTTATCAATTTTTCGATATCATGTCCACTTTTCACATCTCTAAATTATCATGTAGCACAAGCACTGTTTCCACCGTTCAAATATTTTCAACGTATGAATTTATTTCTGACAAATTATATTACACAGACCTAGTAAGAATAAAGTATGCAGAATATTCCGTTCTTGCTAATACGCCTAAATTGATCGTTGCAGCTCGAGCATGGGAGCTTGAAAAGTCAAAAGATTCGAAAGCAAGTGCGAACTTTTGGTGCGCAACGCTAATTCAACGAACAGAGATCCAAAAAGATTACTCTACAGTTTGTGCAAAACGAATCGCGACTATTTGTTGAAAGAAGCAATATCGCTGATAGAAACTGCGATAATAATTGGAAGGAAGACTAACTGATCTCTGATTAAAATCGACTAAATGCAATGCGTAGTTTTCTCGCAACGCTAGAGCAAATCGCGGATGTTCCCATCTCGGCTGATCGTTGGGGCGGCGAGGCCTGCCCATGCATGCAACTAACTACTTTTACAACTACTCTATTTCTACTATATCTCTACAGACGAGTACAGTGAAAAGATAGTGATGTAATAACTCACTCAAAGATGCGAAGTCACTGCAATGATTGCCCTCTTGAATGACAGTACTCGTCACTCCATCACGAAGAGCGATGGCCAAGAAACGCGTTCAAACGATCCCCAACTGTGCGCCACGAGCAGCGCAAGCGTTGACATGACCTCTACGCAGTATGAAGTTGGCATAGGTCGAAGAACATCCTCAGTATTGAAGGTGATTGAAGAGACCATGGCCTCCCCCGAGCCAGCTTAAAGTAGGCCAAGGAAGTTTTAAATAACCCTTGGACTACCCTAAGCTAGACCATGATAATATATTGGATAGGCCAGGGGAGCTCTGGGGGACCACTGGTCAACGTCACGGTAGGCAAGCGGAGACCACTGCTGGAGGACCCATGGTCAACCCTAAGCCAGCTGAAGGTAGGCACGGGTTGAGTAGGGTACCTCTGGATGACCAGTGGTCAATCGCAGGGTAGGCAAGGTCAGACCACTCCTGGAGGAACAATGGTCAACCCTAAGCCAACTGAAGGTAAGCAGGAGTAGGCTAGGGTAGCTCGGGATGACCACTGGTCTACCCCAGGGTATGCCACTGGTGGAGGACCCTTGGTCAATCCGAAGCCGGCTGAAGGTAGGCCTGGGTAACTCTGGAGATCCACTGGTCATCCCCAAGGTAGGCAGGACAGGCCAGGGTACCTCTGGAGGACCCCTGGTCAGCCCTAAGTTAGCCGGAGACCCTCCTGGTCTCGGAGCCCTTCCGCTCCTGCCGGAGGGCCCGGCCCGACTGACTGACTGAGCACGCTCCGCGGGCTTAGGTAAGCAGTGATGGGCAGCGCGCAACGAAGCGCAAATCTCCCCACCCCAACTAATTTTGGTAGATCTCGATCGCCGTGATAATAATTATTGATAAATGTATTATTTCTGGCTGTATAATGTTTGTAACAATTCCTTTTGCCAACGATGTCGACGAGCATGCTCTTGACTATCTACCATCTTATTTTTTAATAAAAATTGCTAATAGTATTCGAGGTACAGAGTAACTTTTAACACATGAATATTACCAAAGAATATTATATCAAGCAAATGTAATTAATAAAGTTACTTCCTCTGGCTGTTTAATGTTTATAACAATTCCTTTTGCCAATTATGCCGACATGCACTCCCTCGACTATCTGACCATTTCAATTTTTAGTAAAAATATGTAATGGAACTCGAGATATTGAATATCTTTTAACACATGAATATTCGCGCGCATGAATTTATCGTACACAATTCACTGATAAATTGATTATGTCTAGCTGGCTATTATTTGTAACAATTCTTGACCGTCTTGCCATCTTCTTTTTTGGGAGAAGTAGGCAATAGAACTCGAGGTACAAAATAATTTATGATACATGAATATTTCTAAGCATAAATCAATCGAGAAAATGTAATTAATGAATTCATTATCTCTGCTTGTTTAACGATTACAACCAGCCTGTCCAGACTGTGTCGAATGTTTTATCCAGATCTACTAGACAGGCTCCCATTCAGGTACCTCTACTCAGGGCTAGATTGACGTTGGATGTTAATTTATTGATAGCATGTATAGTGGAGTGGTGTCTTCTAAAACCATATTGGTTTTCAGGGATTATATTATTAGTATCGCAGACATCTAGAATCCTATCATTGATGATGGGAACGCTACAGTCGAACCCATCGGCGATGTAGGAAGTAGATTTGTAACATTTGGTTGTAATAGGTGTACCGATGTTTATCGGAAAAATTAGATTTTATCTTTCATTATTAGTAACAGAGATATCCACTTTGTTAATAATAATCGTAGCTAACAAAGTGAAAAATTGCAGATATTCTTGATGATGACAATACTACAGATGATACCCATAAGTAGGTTTTGATCCCGACTAAAATTTAGTTCGGATTCGGGCGTCAGAGGGGGTCAAAAGTGGAGACAGGAGCTGATCCAAGCTAGATTTAGACTAGGGGGCAGCAGTATACCGGGTACGGGCAAAACCCGGACGTGAGCACTTTCATTCCTCTCTGTCCATAAGGTGCAATCAGAGAGGAATGAGAGTGCTCACGCCCGGGGTTTTGCCGTGCCGGGACAGTGCTGCACCGTGGTCTCAATCTAGCCTGGATCAGATCCTACCTCATGTTTTTACCTCCTCTAACGCACGGTCAGAACCACCGGCGAAGCACAGACTTATTAAGTCTGTGCATTATCATTCGAGTGGACTTGATATCTGCGCGCCCACAGACTTAAGATACCTACAGACATTGCATGCAATGCATTTTTCTGTCTACGTTTCTGAATTACCGACTCTGTAGAAAATGTCCTAGTACGATAGCGGACTCTATCGAAATGGAACGGTCAGGTGGTGAACTACATGAGGTTGCAACACATAAAGTGTGTATCTGAGGAGGCTCGATTTTACAGCGTTGTCAGCTTTAAAACACAATTGTATTCGTACAAAAATACTCCACGTATTATTCACTTGTGCCGCCTATCTTTTTACAGGACTTCGAACCCGCCGGTAAAAAATTGGCGAACATGATAAAGAAGTTTGTATCCGACAAGGACGAACTTATGCACATTTAAGAAGAGAAAGAAAGACAGACACAAAGCTGCTGAATACTGTGCACACTCGACAGAAAATTTATTAGTAACACACTTGTGAGGAATTGTTTACAAATATTTGCAGTTAGGAAATATAGAATAGACCTTCAGCTACTTTCACATATAGTTTATCGTCACATTTTATTTCAGACTAAATAGTTATAAACAATTATTTTATGTCTCGTTGTAAAATAAACTCAAATAATTTAATAGATCTCTGCTAAAAAATAATCTTCCTTGTGATCGGAGGATCTAGAATGATGTCTCAACTACATTTCTGTTGCAGTTTTATGTAGATTCGACGCCTCGTTAATTAGTTATTTACGATTTCCAGAGAGGTGACACAACGATTTGTGTGTTTACCTTTGACGAATACTCGGACTCTCCTTGTCTTACTCATTGCGGGCATAGAAGATAGAAGTTACCTCCACAAAAATTGTTGATAAATTACTTCAGGTAATTTTTATAAATATTAGCTCTCGAAGAATATAGAATGGACCTTCGGCAACATTCATGTATAGTTTTCAATTCGATTCTAGAAGAGGTTAATTAGTTATAAATAATTTTTGTTACTCTTGTTCTAATGAAACTGTGCATACTAGTGAGAATTGAATATCTTGTACACTCCAAATGTTCATGCATAAAAGTTAATCTGTATCTCGAGTACTATTAGCTATTTTTACTAAAAAATTGGGTGGTGAGGTAACCAAACATATAATCGTTGTAATCGTTAAACAAACAGAGATAACAAATTCATTAATTACATTTTTTCACTATAATTATGCTTAGTAACATTCGTGTATCATAAATTATTCTGGATCTCGAGTTTTATTACTTACTTCTACTAAAAAATTAGATGGCAAGATGGTCAACGGAGTGTTCGTCGACATCATCGACAAATTGAATTGTTTCAAATATTAACCAGCTAGAGATGATAAATTTATGAGTGAATTGTGTTCGATAAATTAATGCACGCGAATATTCATGTGTCAGAAGATATTCAATATCTCGAGTTCCATTACATATTTTTACTGAAAAATTAGATGGTCAGATAGTCGAGGGAGTGCTTATCGACATAATTAACAAAAGGAATTGTTATAAACGTTAAACAGCCACAGATAGTAACTTTATTAATTACATTTGCTTAATATAATATTGTTTGGTAATATTCATGTGTTAAAAGTTACTCTGTATCTCGAGTACTATTAGCAATTTTTACTTAAAAATAAGATGGTAGATAGTAAAGAGGATGCTTGTCGGCATCATTAGCAAAAAGATTGTTATAAATATTAACTAGCTAGAAACAATACATTTTTCAGTGAGTTGTGTTGAAGAAATTAATGCGTATGAATATTCATGGTTTAAAAGTTGTTCTGTACCTCGAGTACGACTAGCAATTTTTACTAAAAAATTAGTTGGTAGATAGACAAGGGGATGCTTGTCGACATCGTTGGCAAAAGGAATTGTTATAAACATTAAACAGCCAGAAATAATAGATTGATCAATAATTATTATCACGGCAATCGAGATCTACCGAAATTAGTTGGGGTGGGGAGCGTTGCGCTTCGCTGCGCGCTGCGCATCACTGGCTACCTAAGCTCGCGGAGCGCGCTCAGTCAATCAGTCGGGCCGGGCCCTCCGGCAGGAGCGGATGGGCTCCGGGACCAGGAGTGTCCTCCAGCGGTACCCTGACCTCTCCTGCCTACCTTGGGGATGACCAGTGGTCCTCCAGAGCTACCCTTGCCTACCTTTAGCTGGCTTAGGGTGGACCAAGGGTCCTTCACCAGTGGTCATCCAGAGCTACTCTGGCCTACCCTGAGGCTGACCAGTGGCCCTCCAGAGCTACACATGCCTACCTTCAGCTGGCTTAGGGTGGACCAAGGGTCCTCCACCAGTGGTCATCCACTGGTCATCCACTGGTCATCCACTGGTCATCCACTGGTCATCCAGTGGACATCCAGTGGACATCCAGTGGACATCCAGTGGACATCCAGTGGTCATCCACTGGTCAACCAGTGGTCAACCAGTGGTCATACACTGGTCATCCACTGGTCATCCAGTGGACATCCAGTGGTCATCCACTGGACATCCAGTGGTCATCCACTGGACATCCAGTGGTCATCCACTGGACATCCAGTGGTCATCCACTGGACATCCAGTGGTCATCCACTGGACATCCAGTGGTCATCCACTGGACATCCATTGGACATCCATTGGACATCCATTGGACATCCATTGGACACCCAGTGTACACCCAGTGGACATCCAGTGGTCATCCAGTGGTCATCCACTGGTCATCCAGTGGTCATCCACTGGTCATCCACTGGTCAACCAGTGGTCAACCAGTGGTCATCCACTGGTCATCCACTGGTCATCCACTGGTCATCCACTGGTCATCCAGTGGACATCCAGTGGTCATCCAGTGGTCATCCACTGGTCATCCACTGGTCATCCACTGGTCATCCACTGGTCATCCACTGGTCATCCACTGGTCATCCACTGGTCATCCACTGGTCATCCACTGGTCATCCACTGGCCATCCACTGGTCATCCACTGGTCATCCACTGGTCATCCACTGGTCATCCACTGGTCATCCACTGGTCATCCACTGGTCATCCACTGGTCATCCATTGGTCATCCATTGGTCATCCATTGGTCATCCATTGGTCATCCATTGGTCATCCATTGGTCATCCATTGGTCATCCACTGGTCATCCACTGGTCATCCACTGGTCATCCACTGGTCATCCAGAGCTACCCTAGCCTAGCCCTGCTTACCTTCAGCTGGCGTAGTGTTGACCATGGGTCCTCCACCAATGGCCTGCAATGGTTTATCATGGCCTACCTTTAGCTAGCTTAGGATAGTCCAAGGGTTATTTAAAACTTCCTTGGCCTACTTATTTCAAAAACAAGAAATCACAAGCATAGTTAATATATGTGTAATGTGTACGCACTCATCAACTGCATAGAATTTGTATTGATTTTAAGTGTAAAGAAAGTAAACTATTGGTTTAAAGTGTATAACACTATTATAATATACATGCATTAGTGACACGAGTAATAAAAATAATATTACGTATAGAAACCAAATTAGTTTTACGACAATTCGTATTTGTATAATACATTCTTCATAAATATTATTTTCACCGTTCAAATACACGCGCCGTATGCATTAGTAGCCTTGAAAACACCCGTAGTAAAAATAAAGTATACGGAATATTCAGTTCTTGCTAATACGGCTAAATTCGTGAACTATCGGTAATATTGAGCGCGACACCGAAAAGGTACGGGGGCCACTGTGGCCCCCCGAGGCCTAGACAGAAAAGCCCATAAGATGCAATGTCTGTAGTAGTCTTAAGTCTGTGCCTCGACAGAAAAGCCCATAAGATGCAATGTCTGTAGTAGTCTTAAGTCTGTGACGCGCCGTTACCTGTTGCGAAGAATGACGACTGATGGCGCCACATGTACGTTAACATCGCGGACAACCGATTCGTAATGTACATCATGTCATCCCGGAAAAAAGAAGTTTATTATAACGAAAAAGTAAATCTAATGTTATTTATAATCTGGCTAATATTAACTGAGTCTGGTACTATATCTTAGACTTAGGTGTAACATTTAGTTTTATTGCAGAAACAGAATATTTTAATGATCTACGGAAAACTTGTTTCTTATATATTAGTTATGTTACAAGTGCGCCGTTTATAAATGTGATTTTAATGGCCGGGAGTTATTGTATGCAATGAAAATATTAAAAGTTACGTTGTATGCGTTTTGCATTAGTATTAGAATAGATTGTTAGAAAAAGTACTTGAAAGCATAAAGAGTTACCTCTATTTCTACATCTTGTTGTTCGTTTCTGCGTCAGTCGTTTCGATGAAATTTTCAGAATTGTATATAACAGGTATCGAAAGATATCTAAGAACTGTCATTTTCACCATTTTTAACCTTTCAGCAACGTTGACCAATTTTTCCAAAATTTCTATCACACCTTATTTAGGAATCTAATTCTAACTTCTGAAAAAAGGTTATGTCGTTTGGTTCAATCTTTATAAAGTTTTTCTCTTTTAAAGAATGTCTGAATATTAATAGAAGTCACTGTATATTGAGTTGTTCGATTGTATATGATTTGACGAAGTCTTCGTAGACGAGCAGAGGGAAACTGGGAATAGTGTAGCCTGAAAAGGGTTAGGATAATTTTGTGCATAATTTTGTATTAGTTCATCGCGTGAGTAACAGTAACACAATATAACGATATAACTACGTACGTATATCATGTATGTTGTATGCTACAAGTATAATGTTAATTCATGAAACGAAACTAGCATTACTTGTGGGATGACCCGACATATTTAACAAATTCGCTACCATTGTTACACAAAGTATGTGACGGTCACGATCTCGTAGTTTACACGAAGTCAGTCGAGTTAATATTATGTATGTTGTTATTTAAAGTCATAGGACATAGCATATCAAATCACAACGATTCATTGCGGAACGTTTTCAATATTTATCGAATGAGTTATGTTGCGTTTGGTAAAACATTTTAACAATGAAGATCGACAGGAAACGTTTTAAAAAGAATGCCTAACGTGCCCGGCACTGGGAGGGCTGACTTTGCAGGCACGAAGGAAAAAGTTCGGTGATTTCGGCCTCTGTACGCTGGTCGAAGCCCAGTTGACATATCGTTCCACGTGGAGGCGTACTCCACGGTCCATGTACCGTGTGATTTATAGCAGTAAGATTATCAGAAGCGAGGGCATGTCACATTTTGATACAGCAAGAGCAGAAAACACGATCACGAAGTTACGGGGCAACGCGTTCCTCGGGTATCACCATCGCCTATTGTTTTGCTCCTCGCGGGGTCATCAACAATGACGTAGTGGCTATGAAAGGGGTCACGTGTAAGGGGGTAAGGCACCGTACGGGGCACAGCGATTGGTCCGTTCTGGGATCGCACCACACATAAGCCGCGCAGCGTTATCCCGAAATACGATAATATATAATTGCATATTTTCTTTCGCGATTCTCTTGGTAACGCGGCCGATGTTTGCCCGCCACGGAACACCGATAACGATAACACTTCTTTACTCTTCCCTAACTCCCGTTATCGTCATCGAACGATCCCTTTTCCGAACGGCGAACGATCCACTCAGGTTCGGCCATTAACAGATTCGAGCAACTTCTGTATTTGAGACGTTTAAGGAGGGATTCTTCTGTAACGGCAGCGAAAATAAGCTATATTTAAGAGTTTTGTTTTCAGAACATATACTGGACATATGGAACTAAACCTTTGAGGTTGCAAACAGATAGCTTTGAAGAACAAGTGTTCTCTATAAATTCAATTCTTCTTATTATACATTTATTCTTCATTGACAATCTTAAATCAAAGACAATATATTCACATTCATGTTTAATGTTTTCATTGTTTTAGATTGCCCCAACTCGTTTCTGTGACAAATGCATAAAATCCGCAGTCTGAGGATCACTTTCGTCCACGATGAAGGAGAAAGACTTTTGTTAGCATCGCTGCATAACAGGTCGTATGTATAAAATCAAGTAAAAATTTTTATTGTAAATTATAATCTTAAACTTAACTCTATAATGTACAAACGAGTTTCAAAACTATCCACAGCTACCTTGTAAAAATAATTTCGCTCATGTACGAAATTAATTATAAAATCAAATATCATATTATAAAATCAAACAAAAGCAAATAATTATTAGAAATGAATCAGGACAACACAATTTAGGAAGTATTCTCCGAGAATATTTTTATTTTTTATCACAAATACTACTTTACCACTGAATAAGAGCACAGCAGAAATTTGGAGTCTTTAGACCAGTGATTCCAAAACTGTGTTCCGTGGAGCATTAGTGTTCCGTAAGCATTTCGAATGTGTTCTGCGTTAATTGAATCAATTATAAGGTATTGTTATTATTATCGTACGTAAAATTACTGTTTTTGTGTGAAAGAGGCTTCGGATTTATTTGAGAATGAGAAATATACATATATCTATTTTAAGTATTCCGCAAAAGAGTTTTGCTCACAATACGATTCCGCACTTTAGAAAAGGTTGGGAACCACTGCTCTAGACAACTATAACTAGACATCCACAATGTTACAAGAATTGAGGATGGGTCGCAATCTCTAATTAATTTAAAGTATTCGAAAAAGACGCTGAGAAGGGCCAAGAAAATCTCGCAACAGAGTGTTCAGTCTCTTGACTAGTAATCTTCTAGTTCCTGGAATCAAGAAAGTAGGTCGTGGATCTAGCAGTCGGTTTCAGAGGCGAAAGAAAATTCGAGGTGAGCTAAACGGATGTTCGGGTTTACCAGAAGCATCTGCCGAATTTCGGTATCGAGCTCGACTGGTGACAGTTGATCGAAGTAATCGCTCCGGTATTACGTCAGGCGTGATTATCATCTTGCATTTTCTTTACCTTTCTTTTCTTTTTATTTATTATCATGGCTCTCTGTGAATAGTCGAGCGACGATAGAAGGAGTATCACCGGCACGAGCGGTATCGCTGATAAGACACGATAATGATCTCGCATTATACACGAGACACCATCGAATTCGGATCGGATTTTTGTTCTGTGATACATGCATAATTCAAGTCGGACTTTACGAATCGGCTGGGTCCGAAGAACAGTTTTCTTTCTTTTTCCTTCTTCTTCGTCTGGAATCGGTGCAAGCCGATTTCCATCATACGAATTAACTGGATGACAGATCTCGGGCAGCGGAATATTCATGAGATAGAATTTGAACTTCTCAGTCGATTCGAGCTAAATCTAATTGCGAGCTTAGGTCAGCTGGGTTCGCTAAATGTTTTACGAGGATGATAGACTCGGGACTTCTGATTAGCGATCGGAAATAAATGTGGATGATAGGAGATCGAAGCGAAATACTTACGGAGCTTGAAAAAAATAGAAACCACCCCGTTTTACAACCCTAGAAACCTTACGACAGTTTAAAATTACGGAAAGACGTACATCGTAACCGAAATAATAACGCCTTCATTTAATTCACACTGTGTGACAAAGTGATAGCACACATAAAAATTAACCGTACCACGACCGGTCAAATGACCGATTTCACATTTCTTATTTTATAATATTATTTTAAATTACAAAGACGCTTGAATTGAAAATTATTAAATAAATTTCATCGTTCAAACACATATTGCTATAAAAATTGCTATAAATCTAACCAAATTTAGCCTTATAATTTTTATGAAACAACGTAAGTACACCCATCACATTTCGTGCTCGGTACGGTTAGTATTAAGATTTACATGATTTTAGTTTATTTCCACATTGCAACTGAAATTTATTTCTGTACACTATTTCAATATATGTTTAATAACGTATATACGTAAAATCAATTTGGATTTGACAAAAATGATATCACACGTGTACAGAAACTTAAAATATTAACTTTGTGAATGATATTTTCTATTCGATATTTTTCTGCGCCTTCTTTACATTTAACGACAGCAGTAATTCTGTTACGTGAAGGTTTATATAATTTTTTGATAATGTCATGACTCAATTTTTCTTACTTCTTTTGACTACGTTGCTTAAAATCATTCAATGATGTTAAATTGTCTGCTATGTTTGTATCTACCCTGACAAGATTCTTCTAATTCTTTTTTAATAATGTTAAGTTCAGGAGATCTTGTTGGCCAGTTAAAACTTTGAACTTTGTTTAGGAAAACTATTCCTTCACTACCTTTGCAGTATGAACCACTACTTTTTCGTGTTAGAAAGTGAACTTATCTTCAGCAACACTTGTGGCATATGCGTTAATATTTTCATCCTTAATTTCTAGATATATTGTGCTATTCATTTTTCCAGCATTAAATTTGATGTCCATTTTCCCTTAATTAATTGCCAATATTGTATCGAAATGCTGGACACCGCGTTCAGCACCCCTTTAACTTTTCGAATCGACTTGAGATCTTTTCCATATTTTAGTAATGTAGAATACGAATTTGAAATAAAAAAATTTTTTTGATCACTTAAAAATTTTTTCTTCCAAATGTTGGAAATAAAGAAAAAATGCAATTTTCACTACACTGTAAACGGTTGTAGCTCCTTGTAACGTTTACCGATTTTGGTGAAATTTTGCAGAGTATATACAGTTCACACAGATCTACAAAACCTATTTGTTAAACTTTCAATATAGACCCACATAACACAGTTGTAAATAAAAACTTTTAGTATTTTCTTTGCAGTACTGATCAATTACAATTTTTGCAAAATTTCTTTTTTGCGTCATGTAGGGAACTAATGTTCTAACTTCTCAAAAAAAAATCCAAGTCATATGGTTCAGTATTAACAAAGTTATTGTCTTTTTAGGAGTGTCTGAATATTCATGGGGGTGACTGTATATATGTATACCATCAAAGCCTTTTAACAAACTTCGAATTTTGGTCAATGTCGCGGGTTTTCATATACTCGCCCCACTGTATGCAACTACCTTCCATTTGACGATGGCGCAAAGTTACTCCTGTCTTAAATCATGACTATAATAATTGAGACTATTCCAATGTAGGAACTTCCAGGACAATTTTGTCCATCATGTTCTGGATCTTTCCATAAATCCATTACAACTTTACGACTTTTGTTTGCAACTTTTGATATTTGTGCGTCTGAATATTGTTCATTTTTTAGTTACGAGGAGTTACTTCTCACGGTCTATTACTCTATTGTCGTTTCTAACAAATGTAAATCACAAAATGTTATATTACACTTTACCAACTATGATCCATGTTCGATACCTGTTATTCGATAGTTTATGGACAACCGAGAAGCATAGATGTTTTTCTTCTGCTATAATTTTGTCCCGTTTGCGTACTACAACATATGCATTCATAAAATTTTGTCGAAGTGAATATTTTAGACAATATTCAGCATGTTATACAAACACGCTTGCCAAAACCTAGTAATAACATGAAAAATGTATTTTTACTATAAAACTTGAAAAAATGCAAGATGTGCTATCTTTCTGTAACACAGTGTATGTCACAACACACCTTCTTGTTGGTAAAAGAAATTACTTCCTCTAAAGAACTAAAAGAGACTAAAGATCCGGAGTCTAGGGGTGTGCGAGTACTCGATGTATTCGAGTATTCGAATTGAGAGTCGAGCACTGATCGGTCTGTCGAGCCGAATCAAGCGTTTGAATTTTCCGAGCTACTTGAAATCGACAAACTGCTTGAAAAGAATGCGAGCTACTTGAAAAAATCAACCGGCTCGAATATTCGAGCCCTCGTGAAACTTCGATTTACTCGAAAATTAATTTTCAGTTCGAAATTTTTCGAATTACTCGAATATATTCGAACAGATCTTTAACTTTCGAGTTACTCGTAAAAATTGGAATATATTTTCTTCATGAAAACGTGAAAATAAAACAGAAGCATTAAATTAGCGTCATATTTTTCTTCCTTATAGTTATAATAGTATTTGATAGTAAATAAATGAATATTCGAGTAACTCGAGCAATTCGAATTTTTACGAGTAACTCGAATGTTAAAGATCTGTTCGAATATATTCGAGTAATTCGAAAAATTTCGACCTGAAAATTCATTTTCGAGTAAATCGAAGTTTCACGAGGGCTCGAATATTCGAGCCGGTTGATTTTTTCAAGTAGCTCGCATTCTTTTCAAGCAGTTCGTCGATTTCAAGTAGCTTGGAAAATTCAAATTCTCGACTCGGCTCGAGCAATCGAATCGAGTTCAGCTCAGCTCGTAAATTTCGGGTACTCGCACATCCCTACCGGAGTCTAGTCGTGTAGTTTTAACAATTATGTTATTGATTATCTTCTAGACACCTAAAGACTAGTCTTCAGCTTCGCTGAATTTTCTCTCGTTCGAACGAAAACGTTCATAGATTGAGAGGATATTTGAGGGGGTTCAATGCTGAGACGGGTTGAATTTTTTGCATTCCTTATTTCCCGAAATTCGATGCTGGAAAGGGTCGAGCAACTTTTTGGGCATCGCTCATCCCAAAAGATCGGTTAGTTTACAAGACCGCCGGACGAGTTCGATAAGAACCGAACGCATTCAGCGTTCGAACAGAAGCTGGTCGTTTTATCGGGTTTTGAGGGTCGACGGGGTCGATGGTACGACGCAAGATTCGATAAGTTAAAGCCGTCCTCATATTCTAACGCCTCTTCTACGACTCTCATAGTCCCCGATCGTGATATTCCTCGGTGGTTCGCGATTACGCTATCATCCGTTCCCGATGCTCCATTGATCGGTTGATCATCGGGTCGATTCGTAAACCGTTCGATCTCGTTCTTTGCTTGCGTCACACGAGCTCCAGAAAAATCCTTCGTACGTCGAATCGTGTCGGCACGAGGGAATACACACGATAATACGCGACTCGGAAGCGCTGTATCGCGGTGAACAAACAAAATAGCCGATCGTATTGATTCACTCGCGTGAACTTCGACACGAACAAAACATGTTTTCTCGGGTGTATGTTGTCGCGAATTTATGGTTCTCCGATAAAGATTCGCGTGGCACCGTGGATTTTTCTTATATTGGCCGATCATGCACAAAATTACGAACGGCCGTACTTTTTTCGCTAAACAGTCGTCTTATGGGGATTTAGCGGCATTTTTCCAGGAAACGGCTACTGATCGAACTACTTATCTCTCGTTATTTAAAATATACAACTTTAGATTGTAATTTGTATGAAATATACATAAGCATAATTTTATCTCTTCATCCAACGGTTCACTTATGTTCCTATAAGTATATGTATTTTGTTAAAATCTTTATTGTTAACGAATAATTTTATGACATTGCTATAAATAATACCTAGATAAATGCTTGCAGTATAGTCATTCCTGTAACCCTCGAAAGGTGGTCTATGTAATAGTCCTTGAACAATTAGTAGTTTGATCATTAGTAGTTCCGGATTTTTTTAGTAATACATTTTTAATTTTTAAATATTACTATAGTTCGTCAGAAGAAGAAGAATCTAATTGAATTGTCCATTCTAGAAAGTTAGAATACCGTTTTCATTGGACGTTCTTTCATTGGACCCTTGTGTCATTATTAAGTATCAAGTAAAATTAATTTAATATTATTTTCGGGGGAAGTAGGATCTAATTGAATTGTCCATTCCAGAAAATTAGAATAACGTTTTCATCGGACGTCCATGTGACATTATTAAGTATCGACTAAAATGAATTTAATATTATTTGAACACTCTTCAATAAATAACAATGTATAATGATCAAATGAGCTGAGTTTCTAGTAATTAGGATTTGACGTACACTCAATTTTAACTAATGCTTCATCGCTTTTTTGGGGAATTAATGTATACATTTATATAGTGTACTGAACAAGCAGAACAAAAGTCGAACAACAATTAGTTCTATTTTTGTCCGCAGCATACCGCACTGTATGACGGTTGCCCGAACCCGGCTTTTTTCGAAATAACCTCAGATAGCTCAGCGAGTTCCGAGGAGATTACCGCGGCGGCAAAGATACCGCGGTTTAATTTTAGAGTTTCTGCGGAGGGAACACTAATGATTCGCGTGCGACAAATGAAACGGAACGCGCGCAATACCCGCGGCACGTGTAGGTGCCAAGGACCCGGTTTTTTTCGTTTTTATATATTTTTCTCGGCTTTTTTTCGTCGGTCCACTCGGTTCTGATAAGAGAGCAGGGTCTTCAGCGTTTCCGTGCATGTCCAAGCGAGAGGCAAAACTCGTGTCCTTGCGTGGATTGAACGTTGATCTCCGTTGACGACGACGCGCACCATGGCTGCAGCATCTCATCGTCTTTGAGTATGCTGAGCCGTTATCAATCATATCACTCGCATGTTCATCATATGTTCTCTATATCTAGTGATAGGACCGATACCGTATCGATATCATCGACAGAATTTTATAAGTTTTGGTCTGGCATCTACAGTGGCCCACAAAAGTGTTCGTACGCCCTTTAAATCAGCATAACTTTCTTAAAATTGGACCAAACCGCTTGACTTTTTTTGAGCAATTCGAAACATTGATTTAGTAAATCACGTGCAAAAAAGATTTTGAAGAAATTGCAATTAGTAGGAATTACATGAAAAAATAAAAATGGCACTTTTTAAAACTTTATTATTTCAGTCCGTGCTGAAAATTCAAAATATGCGGCTTGTAGATCTATGTTATTTACACATATGCTGAAAATTTCATCGAAATCAGTTAACAAACACTAGAGCTACAAGCGGTTGACAGTGGTGATAATCGCGGTTTTTCACGACTTTTGGTAAATTTTTGCTTAAAATCCATAGTTTCTTACAACTTTCGATGCGCGTCGTTTTTTTCTGCGTCAACCGATTTCGATGAAATTTTCAGCATATGTATAACTGATATAGATCTACAAAAGCCATATTTTAAATTTTCATTATAGGTTAAAGTAAAGAAGTTTTAAAAAGTGGCATTTTTATCTCTTCATGTAATTCCTAGCAATTACAATTTTTTCAAAATCAGGTTTGCGCACCATTTAGTAAACCAATATTTCCGATTGCTACAAACGGAATTCAAGTCGTTTGGTACAATTTTGAAAAAGCTATACTCATTGAAGGGCTACTTTCGTGGGCTAGTGTACATTAAAGTGTATATTAAAGTTTAGGAGACTTGGTAATGATTGTCGATACCGATCCTTCTTGAACCAATACCAATCCAGTACCGTACCGAAATCAAAACGAAAGTATCGACATTTGTTTCATATCTACTACAACGATATAGAGACGTATACATTCAGCTTTAACCCTTAGCACTCGAATGGCGACTCTGAGGCGCCACTACAAATTGCTACACCATTATTCAGAATATTGTTTGCATGATTAAATTTGTTTAAATGTAATAAATTACTAATCATTTGAATATTGTATGAGGTACTATATCATTTTTGTACGCATATAATGAAAAAAAATTATGTACAATGAAAATATTCTAGGTTAGAAGAAATGTTTGGTTTTTACTTGAAATAGCTCCGAGTGCAAAGGGTTAAAAATACTCTCTGACATCGATATCTCTTCGACATAAAAAGTTAGGTAAATATCGAAAGCTTGGTCGTTTGCCCCCCCCCCCCCCATAAATTGAGTGAAGAAATCAGAAGAAGCAGGATCGATACAGCGGCATGTTTGTTTTGTAGATTTCAAAGGAAGAGTTTCCGGCACAAAATTGTAATATACGGTGAAAATGACTTCTATACGACAACCCAAAACGAAGAAACTCGTGGGTTAGCCCTGGAGAACCTTCCACGTGCATGGCAGAGCTCAATATTCACGACAAAAAAGTTCTGCTGTCATTCTGGTGGGATTTTAAGGGCGTCATACATTATGAACTGCTTCAACGTGGTGAAATAATTACTGTAGATTACTATGAGCAATAATGAATGAATGTATACGATAAATTAATCAAGGAAGTAGGCATAAAAACCTGCAATATGACAATGCTCAGTCTCATTTAGCGCAAAGGACAAGGGACACTCTCTATGAGTTAGGATGGGAAGTGAGGCCACATCCCTTACACTCTCCAGACTTGGTCCCAACAGACCATTATCTGTTCAGGTTCCTCTAATACAATTTGTCCGAGGAACATTAGAATTTCATTAAAAAGGTCAAGAAATGCATCGATGACTTCGTAGCGAGGAAACCTCCGTCCCTTTTCCGAGTAGGCACCTATAATCTAGATCAGCAAAAATGCTACAAAATGATGGTGAATACTTTGAAATATAATCTTGTCTGGGGCGACCTGTCTAATGGATGAATACTAAAGCTGCATGTCTGTTGAAATTAATATTCGCACATCGTTATTTCATTTCATGAGAAGCTATTTCAATAAGAAGATTGTGTCCTTGTTAAGTTCTTACATTCCAGAACACAATTCTAACAATATTTTATGGCTGTAGCTTGTATTCAAAATCTGGCATAGGCTGAAATGAAAAGTGGGCCAAATGACCAGTCAATGAACATCAATTTCTAATTAACCCCTTGCCTTACGATTTATTTTACGGTTTTAGTGATTAGAATTTCTTTGTAGTTGATAATTTTTTAGAATAAGGGGAAAATGTATATCTATTGCGTGTCTATATGTTCTCCAATGGCTCTACATTAACAATAACAAAATAGAATTATATTTCGGTTTAAAGGAAATGAATAACATATATCTTTATTAGACTCTGTTCAGAATCTTCATCACGTCTCTCACACGATATTGTAAGCGAAGGGATTAATGAACACAGGTACCCCAATGAATGATAATTATCCACACAAACTTATCATAAGACCATTGAATCATCTCAAAATACAAATTGCTAATCGATTACGATTAGACAACAGATTTTGTTAGACGACAATACTTACTTTGAATATATGAGATATCGTTCGAACAACTGCTAAATAAATTAATGTAGTGGCGAATTGGCTTTAAAAACAATTAGACCTCCCTACAGAGACGTCTGTAAATTTGCAATACAATTACTGCATAAATTTGAACATGGAGGGCATTATAAATTCTATCTTTTCATTTAACGCGAATCATGTTTACTCACTGAACAGGTCACCCTACTTCCTTTATGAATAAAGGCTAAATCTCACTTTGAAAAAGCACCACTTGCACATCTAATAAGTTACTTTGATTTCGTGCGACTTTTACGGTCATTGATGAGACATTCGTGTTAATCATTAGTGGGACGCGATCTTGCGGAGGTTGTGATTGTGATTGTTGCGTCAACGGGGTATGGCGGCTTTTGAATTATGAAAAGATGGAAAAAGGAGAAGGAAGTGTTTCGTCCTAGGCCCGCTAGAGGACACGTCAGTAAGACTCTATCTAGCGGACCCGTTCCTTAGACGCGGGATGCCGTAAGGACAGTTTAGGTCGGTATATATACAAACAGAGGAAGATTCTGGTAGTGGCGGGAAAGGTGTTGTCGTAATGTCCCTCAGTTGACGAGCATAGTGGTCAGTGGTCAACGATATCTGGACAAATTTCCGTCTAATTACGCTGATCTCCGCCGGAATCCAAGGAGGTCGCTGGAATGTGTGCTGCCAGTGTGCCCGCCAGTGATGCTGCCGAATTGACGAAATGGAGTAGCTCCCTAAGCCGCTTGTAGGACTCATATTGTCGCACAAACAATGGTTGAACGTCGCACAAATGTAGATACGAAAACGTCGCACAAATTTAAGTGCGGAAACGTTAAACCATATAATGCTGCGAAGATGACGTCAGAACCGCATAGTAGGGAGAAGTCCTCGCTGTTGGTCGAGCAGTAGTTCAGGCGAGGCAGTGACAGAGTAGTCACCTTCCAGTCCTCCTGATGTTGTCCGTGGTTTGTTGATGTTGTCGTCTCCTCTGCTCAGAAAGTAGCGTTGTTGTTCGTTTGTCGGGGTCACCAATTATGGCGGCACTTAAATTATGGAAAGATGGGAAAAGGAGAAGGAAGCGTTTCGTCCTAGGCCCGCTAGAGGACACGTCAGTAAGGCTCTATCTAGCGGACCCGTTCCTTAGACGCGGGATGTCGTAAGGACAGTTTAGGACGGTATATATACAAACAGAGGAAGATTCAGCCGCCACAGGGGAAACGTTGCATCGTCGAGCTACCCTTCAACTAAAAGCTTCGCCCGATAGCATGTTTGCGCGGACGCTTGTTTTGGCTGTTTCATGATTCACATCGTTGTTGGCCAGGTCGTGTACACAGGCTGCCGTTATAGCGTGCCGCGGCAGAGGCATAATTTTCCATCGGCCGGCATACGCACTTATTCCGCTCGAGTGACGATTCGACTCGGTAATGATCGTGCGGTAATTACGCAACGGGGGTAGAACTCGGCACGATCGTTGAGTAAGAGACGAGGTGAAGGTGAGCAGTTAGCAGCGAGAGTAAGTAGCGCCCGTCGCGATGTATGTAAACTGTAGCCGATTCGCGCTACCATGGTTAGAAAATCGAACGTGAGGACCAATGACCATGGTTCGATCGTCATTATCGTTTACGGGATTCGATCCCGGTCAAAAGAAGCTTCGTAGTTGGACGCCGTAACGCCTCCACTAATCAGGATTATTGAGAGCTACATATGTATGTGTTTGAGTTTAACGCTTGTTCCAAAATTCTGTGATTTTCAATTGAATTGTTAGATATGTGCTTTGTTTCTCTGTATGTATACAGAAATGTTCATTATCGCATATTATACTTACAGAGAGGTAAAGAGAAATCGATTTTTTCATTTTATTAACTATACGATGCACTTTATAAATAAATTTGAAAAGAAATTAAGAACATTGCTCTCAACAATGTTTCACTACTTTATAAAACTGGTATCCTTCTACGAGAAATATAAATATTTTCGGATTTTTGGAAATTTTCGATGTTTTTGAACATGTTTGCCTAATCTAAAAATTCTGACAAAATTACGCATTTATAATCATAGTAAGATGCAATTACCAGAATAATATAAACATGGTGGTTTGATAATTTCAATATAAAATTAGTAATTTTATGTTTCTGGAATTTTTTAAAATTCTTTTTTGCAGTGAAAAATTCGGAAAAAATCCACAGCCATATGTGCTATTAGATGGAATGATCATGAATATTTTCGTAATTTTTTGTTGAGTAGAACAGAAGAAATGGAGCTTTGCTCGCGAAAACCGTGTTCACGCTATACGTACTCTTATGGTAGGGATACCGACTTGAAATTTGCCACACAGGACTTTCTTTGAGAACCCTATCAAATGGTGTGACCAAAAATTTGTCAAAAATGAATTTTCGATTTCTCAAAGAGTTGTACAGTGGACGAAATTTCTATAAAAACACTATGATTTAGAAAAAATATATTAACCTCTTTTAATGCAATATTGAGTCGGATTCGTTACGAAAATTTCGAACGTAATGCACTAAATACGGATCTTACTCGTTTTCTTCATATCGAAATATACGTCTATGTATCTTTATTGTCGATATTTAGCAATTGCAATAAACAAAGGCGCACAATACAAACAAATTTTCAGTAGAAGTGAAATAAGGAGAAGGGGTTAACCACACAAGGACGACGTCGGTACTTCGTACTGATTCTGGGGAATGTTTTTCAAAATTAATTATAGGAAGTTAGATTATTAGGTGCGACGAGTTTTCATGCACATTGTTCGCTTTCTAGAATTTGAAGATAGCTCCAGGAAATATTAAAAAGCCTAAAGCACTAAGACATTATTGTAACATCTGTAACATCATATTACGTCGATCATACAGAAGCAAGCTGACAATCCATCGTTGTTCCCGAAGATTTAATGCATTTTATAAAGGTTTACTAGTTGTACACGGTAAACCTAGTATAAACTATAGCCGATTCGCGCTACCATTGGTGGAAAACCGAATGCGATGACTAGTGACCGCGATTCCATCATCATTAAGCTCGAATCGATCATTTCTCATTTGTTGTCTTAGGAATTAATTAGAATGTAGGGTAAGTCCGGGAGAGTTCGAACATTTTTTGATAAAAGCAACGCAGCATTGTCGTTTTTGATACTTTTGTAGGTTTTAGCAAATTGTAGCATTGCCCATGTAATTTAGAATTCATATAAATTATACTTTGTGACAAATTAAAATATTTATTTTCATTTCTAACAAAAAAACATATATACATTGCAACTGACTAGTCTCCTACAGGTAAGAAGGATCTTAAAAAATAACAAAAAGTAGAACATAAAATATAATAAAAAGCATAACGAAGAAGAAACACGTTGCTTCTGCTTATAACGGACTCTCGACCTGGTAAAAATCCAAATTTTTACAATTTCTTTTGTACCGTAGCAATTTCAGTTCTGCATCAACTCGTAAGCATGTAGACCAGTGATGGGCAATTTTGTCACAATTGAGGCAAAACCGTCGACACCGTAGCGCCCTCTGTCCCCTTCCATCAAGCGCGGTACAATGGGGCAACGAAGACACGAGACATCAGCGTACGCAACGAATGTGCGCGCTGCATGATAGAGAAGTTGGTGGGAGAAGGAGGCGTTTGAGGGGCTCCACCCGTGCCCACCTCTGATGTAGACGGTCCAAGTCTGTTTTGTTTCCTTGCATCAGACTTTCCAATCCTATCTTTCAGGAATAATTTAAGAATTCCAGAACTTGCAACGGTTTTATTAACACTTATTGAACTATTTTAAAACATTCAATTACATCTTTTAAGGAGTCGGCACTCCATTTAACTGTCCCTTCCCTTTTTCTTTTGTAATATGTAGGTATTTTTATCAGTCTGTAACAATATTATCGTGTTAATCTGGTCTAACTGTCCTGAATTAATTTCTTACCTATCTTTCAAATATCACTAATACTATAACTTCGTCAAAAAAGATTCACACTTTCACAAAGTTTTAAATGTAATTTATAGCGTTAAATATGGTTGTGCGACAATTATCAGTGCGAGATCAACAACAAGCTGATTTATTTGTTTCGTTTCTATGCGCTACAGAAGTCGTTCTTCTCTTGTTTTCAAGGTATTATGTATTTATTTTCACGGAAGCGCATCGATGCAGATGAAAAGTCCATCTGTGATTATCTTCATAATCGGAATGGTGGGACAGTTGACAATGGTTGATTATAATATGTGACGTAGTCGAAGACTTCGTTTCGTCAGCAACCTTAAGCTATGGTTAACATTCAGCTTAACCAAATATATGTAACATTTGCGTGGTAAACTGTGAGAGCTGTCGTGACGTCGTTTAAAAGTTAACGTTCTCCGTAATTCGTTTTTTGCGAGACCCAAATATAGATATTCCTCTGTTACGTTACACTCATATTTTCTAACGAACTTCAGAACTGTACCAAAAGGTACAACTTGCAAATATCGTAGCAGCATAAAGACGTTTGCAAAAAGAATTTCATACGTTCTAGGATTTGACTCCTTTCAACCTCCACTAAAGAAACCTTCAAGTTTGCTTGACGAATGCGACATGTTTGAACACTGAGATGGGAGTGTCCTGACGTGGTGATGAGGATCACAGGTGATCCCGTTTTTCGAAGGAAGCTATATCAAGGAATACCTGGCATCGGTCCGTGTCGAAATCTCGGTTAATGCTGACTCGTCACACCGGACTCGTATACAAGCGAGCCCACTCGCTGGAACGCGTAGGCTCGAGTGGGCCTGATAAAAGTAGGTGTGCGAGTATGCACGTAGGGGGTTTTACGAGGAAACGAACGGGGAACCGTAACCCACTTTTGTACGGGTGGAATCGAGGAGGGAGCGGGGTGCTCTTTGGAATTCGTGTGGTCATCAGAAATCGAAAAGTGTTTTCTCGTTGTTCCAATTCTTTGGACCCCCTCCCGTCACTTCTCTATATTAATTTCGTAATTTATTTGCCACCGCGAGTTGCTCGAAGAAGCAATGCTACGTGCTCTTTGCGACCCTACCATCGCATTTTGAATAGCCGTATGACAATAATAAGCAAACTATTCGACAGCGGAAGGCTGAAGAAGTACATGTCTCGATATGCAGTGTTCAGCGTAACAGTCGCCATGATTTTCCAGGCATTTCCGCTAATGTGAGAAAAAAATGTTTGAAACAAAAAGTCATCAGTTCTCGATATTCAACAAATTGCAAATATAAAAATTCAAAAAATGTAATTTTCTCTGCATAAAATCTGGGTTATGTTCATTTTTTTCTATGACACTGTATAATTTTTCCTATGTAATATTATAGGTGACATTGAGACAAATTCAATGATGTACGATATCGGTAGCTTCGTTCAACAACTTATATACGTATCACTTGTCACCAGAATAGATGATTTTAAAAGATTCTGGTTATTTGGCAAAATCACCCCAAAATAATGGATACGATAAAACAATGCATCTGTAGTGAAAGCAAACGGGGGAAACACAAATCATTGATATGTATCTATGTAATATATGTATATGTACATACTTTAGTAGCTAACTCTATAACGACAAGATTGCATTTATTCAGATTTCGTACAACTTTTGTTTAAATATGTATTTCAATACAGAAGTTTACTAAGGAGCTACAACTGGAAACATTTTTATAATTCATTTTGACGGGTCCGTTAGTTCTAGTGTTAATAAAAATTATTATTAAATCACATTCTGGTTTTTTAATTCTACGATTACAGCGTCAAATTTCGAAAATTATAAGTCGCCCAAATTTGTTTGGCCAGGGACTGTTGTGGAGCTCTGACGAGTTGATTATAAATTGTTTAGTTCAACAAAGAGTCGAGCAAGACGAAAATTTTCCTCGTAAATAATTAAATCATTTCAAGGCGAGCAAGATAGCGAAATGCTGTTGAAGATGTTACTACACGAATCTGTCGGTGGACACTCCTTCGAAAGTAGATACGAGTATCAACGACGATACACAAAGCCCAGTGTATTAACTAAGAAAAAAAGTCACGATACGTGACAATAACCTTGGGCGGAGGATTAAAATTAATTATTTAAGCTTATGGCTATCGGCCGACCGGGAAAAGGGTTATCATCTTTATAGGGATATCAGAGAATTGTCGTCCATGGTCTACGCACTGTTATCGCGTACGCGTTCGTACACCCTTGCACCTTGTGACGGCCGCGAATTTCACTAAATATTTGTTTGTTTATCTAATGGAATTAACCCGTCAGATACGACGGAAAGATTACACGCAAAAATGAGTTCGGTGACTATTTAACTCTCGCCTGTCCCTTATTTTTGCAACTTAATGTGTCCCTCGTGTCTCAAATCGACACAATGGTAAAACATCGAATGAAATGAAATGATAAATAATTAACATTGATAATTATTTTGTTGAGAAAAAGTAATAAATACTTATACAATATGTTGCTCGCATATTCGCATTTTTCGATTTTATTCGCACGTGAACGACGAAAATACATAAAGCTCCTTCTTCTCTTCTCCAAGTTCACGCGATCATTTGATATTCAATGCTATACATCGCTAGTTGTAATCTAAAGGGTTTGTACAATGAATGCATAATTCTTGTGTAACAATTACAAAACAATGAATTAGCCGTTAAAGGACTTGAAAAACCGTGAAAATTATGTGTGTCAGATTGACCTGCTAGGCCCCTTTATCGCAGCAAATGTTTTCACATCTTTTTGTCGCATGTTTTGCTATTAATAATACTAAATACATATAAAACATTGTAAAAAAATAAAAGCCACATAGTTCTAGATTAATTGTTCTACAAATGGCAGAATAACACCATCTTTTACGTGAAAAATGTGTTAAATTGATAGGAGGGATGGATGAGAATTAAAATTCGTAGAACCTCGCTATTTGCAACCTCGTTCATGGCACGGAATCCTCGTCCGTTGCCAACTAGCAACTACCACCACGAGGTGTTCAAGTTTCTGGAACACGAGGTGGAGATTCTGGCCTATGTAGAAACAAAAGAAGATCGACACTACCAATCACTGTGATTGATTACCTCTTCTCTTGCGCAACCTAGATTTTTGCACACATTCTCGGTCTCGTTTCGTACAACGAGCGAGGTTCTACTGTACATTTAAAATGATAAATGACTAGGGGTGTCCGGTGGCCTGAAAATGTATGGATCCCGATGGTCGAGACGGGTCGGAGACTCGAGAATTTCGGGATTCTCGAAGATTTCGGGATTCTTGAAGGTTTCGGGATTCTCGAAAGTCTCGGGATTCTCGAAAGTCCTGGGATTCTCGAAAGTATCGGGATTTACGAAAATTTTAGGGTGTTCAATACTCGATTACCGTTATGAGACTTGTTTTCGGAAACGCCTCAAATATCGGGTATCTTATACCACGATCAATTTTGAAGCGAGTCTCATAACGGTAATAAATTTTTTAAAATCTCGAACATTTTCGAGAATCTTGACATAATCGAGAAACCTGGGATTTTCGAGAATCTCGAACATTTTTGAGAATCCCGAAATTTTCGAGGTCGTCCCGGTCTCGAAAAAAAATTCTCGTCTCGTCCCGACTCAACATTTTCGGGTTCTCGCACACTACTATACATGACACATTTAACAGGTTTGATCTTTCAAAAAATTTTCATCTTTTTTTCAACGCTTTTGACAAATTATTTCAAAAGATTTTCATCTTTTAGGTAATCTTCTAATGTTTTAAGACCTCAGGCTATCTTTAAGGGGGTATTCTAGTTTTTCATTATCAAAAAATTCAACTTTTGTTTTTTACATTTTCTTTAAGTAGAAATGTTATACTCAGTTTAAGTTAACGCAGTTATGGACTCTTAAAGAATGTAACTCGGATCGCGAGATATTCATGCTTGAATCATTAAACGCGTTTTTCTCAGAATCACTTTTTCGGAACGGTTGCCGTCTTAAGTTCTAATTGACGAATTGACTCGAAGTTTGGAGAGAATCTTCAACACATATCCTGTTATTGCAAAAACTGAAATTTTTTAAAATCCGTCAATGTTTTCGTATTTTTTATCGTGCAGAAGACTGAAATATATCAAAGCAATTGCTAATTTGACTTAAAAATGTCGCAATTTTATAAACAATTAAGACTTTTAATTTCTTTCGCTACGAACCATATCTACATTCATTCTGATTAATAAACAACCTCATTTTTTGTTTCCGGTCAGCAGAAAGACCCACATGGCAACCGCCGAATCATGTTTTTCAAAACATACTCTATAAAAAAATACACTACTCATGTAATTTTGAATATTTTGACTTGAAAAAATGTACACGTATACTTGAGATACCAATAAGTATGTTTGCAAAATTCTAATGCAAAACGGGCTATAGTGTCAGAGAAAAAATTTTCTAAAGATTCGTGCAGAAACGGCTCGAAAACCAGAATACGCTCTTAAGGTCCAATAATTTTGGTAATAACTGTAAAACATATATTATGTTATACAACTTGAGATCAAATATTTACATGTTATTCAATACCTGCAAGAATTTCTAACATAAAATTATGGTAATTTCGCTGGTGTTCGCGATGCAATGTCAGCAATTCTCGTAATAATAAAAATTGTTCCCAACAATAAAAAACACTAATGAAGGTAACAATTGTAACCAGAGAAACAAGAACACATCTAACTATCCCAGTCGGTAAGAACTACAAATTCAATTGATATCAACCAAGTACACATGCAATTTTTAGTGGAACAATGGAAATTTCGGTGACTGTATGTATCATCGTTAGAACGTCAAATGTTTAAAGCATTAATGAGAAAAACTAAATATGAAATTTTGCGCCGGGTATAAACTACCACGTTGCCCACGGAGGATTAAATTTTCAAAATTCATACACAAGTACGGTCTTTAAAATAAACGCAATCAGATCTGACTATTTGTCATCGGCCGGGGATAAAGCCCGGTAATTTGTAACGAGAATAGAAAACGATCATTTATTCCTAGAGATCATTCATTACTAATTATCGTCGAGCAGCGACGGCGGCGCTCTTAATCAATTCTGTCGGCGGAAGAAAAAAAAATCAATGGAAATATTGCGCGAGTTCAAGACGCGGGGGGTTCGTCTTAAGCACGCGCTAAAATTCCGCGGAGTAATTAAACGGCGAAGTTTCATCATCGAGCGCGTCTCCGGGAAGACGCTCGTGCCGCTGGCGTTGCGACTCGAAGATTACGCGGGCAATGTTTACGCGGTTCGATAAAAGAAAACAGAGCTATTGAAAATAGAAAATCGAAGAGGAACGGGGGAGGCCGTCACCGATACTGTCAAAAGAAGGAAAGAGAAGGTGACAGAGGGCGGCGGGTGCAAGAGCAACGTTGAAAGTGGAAAATAACAATAACAACGATCTCGGGACCCCCTGCGACGCATATCGCGGATACAATTGCGTCAGCATCCCAGTAATGACGCGACCCTAGCGTTAGATCTGACTCCGGGGGTTATCAGGCATTTTTACTCGTGCCGGTCTCTTCCTCGCCGTTCCGTCGCCTAAACGATAATAACTCTCCTCGACGATTATCTTCCTCCTTCGGCCGGTCGCCTCGTGAACTGCTCAGGAACGATTTTGCCTGGCCTTCACCTTCGCGACCCGCTTTTGAAGATTTTTCCATAATCCCCATCCCTTGCCGATAAACGCGCGCCGAGTTTCCTGTCTCGTCGCCGTGACCTTCCGAGACGAAATCTCGCGATCGACGAACGCTCGATTTCTAGTTTCGAAAAAGATTCTGGCCGATCACAATTATTCGGTTCGGTATCCGCAGCGAAATAGAATTTTACTTCGAAACGTTCTCGTTCGAGATTTACTGTTTTTGACGGAGAAAACGGAACATACGATAAAATGATTTCTAGCATACTTAACACGTTGGCTGTCATTGTGGTCACTGGTCATCGGCGCTACTGATTTGCTTGAAAACGATTTTCGTACAATTAATGACACTGAATATCATTTATTTCTTCTGTGTAAGGTGCAAACTTCATTATCAAATAACTAACTAGTGATTATTGATAAAATTACTCGGTTATACGAATGAAATAGGCAAGAGTTGAAAAACAAACAATTCCCACAACAGCCAACGTGTTAATATTAGGTGTACAAATTAATCCGGTACATTGATATTGAATTATTTATAACTCTGGTTTGAATGTAAATAATCGCCCGCCATTTCATAACGTTTAAGTACCAATACTTAGAGTTATGAAACATTTGATAACTCCAAAACTATTAGGAAGCAAGATAGCGTCGTGTGATAAGACTCACATACGGCACTGTATACTGTTTGCCTTTCAATTAAAACAAAATGCTTCAGAAACCACTGAATTGATTTGTTCTGCTTTTGGTGAAGGTGTTGTAACGCATAAAACCTGTAAAAAATTGTGATGACCATTTACAGGTAACGGAACAGGGCACGTCATCTTGCAATAAGATAACGCTCGGCCACACGTTGCGGAAGCATGTCAAACATATAAACAAAGGATGTCATTTGTTGTTTGGGCTGGGAAATCCTTCCACATGTGGCATACTCTCCTGCCCTGGCTCCATCGGATTTTCATTTACTCCAATCATTCCAACATCATTAACAGATACGAATTTCCAAACATTGAAAGAGGTGCAAAAAAAGTATTGCCGAAATCATTGCATCAAAATTGCCATCTTTTCATTGTCAAGGAATTCGGCAATTGCCTAAAAGATGGACCAAAATTATCGAAAATAATGGAGACTTGTGGAGACAAATCCTAAATTTGTTTTGAAAAGACTCCGAATTAATTTCTGCACCTAATACATGTCACGATCACCCATCTTTTCTCTCAATAATGGAACAATAAATTTCAACATTTTCTACATGCTGTGCGACTGTATATTTTTTCCATGACAAAATGACAACCAATATGCAATTCACTTGTAAAATCTGGAATGGAAGAAGAAGAAATATGGCTGGCGTAAGTTGTAACAGATCTATAGTCCTATTTTGATAACCTTGTGGAATCGAGGGAACCATGCAGGTGTGGAGCCATTGCTACGATCACACGATGTAAATCTCACTGAAAAATTCCGTTTAATTTGATCGACTCGGTGTAAACAGCAAGAATCGTTCCCTTATCGTTGAATGTTTGGGGGAGAGTACGATTTCCGTGGCCCCTCGTTTTGAGGTTATATTTGTGTTCTTCGGGTTATTTCAAGAAAAAAATGTATATATAACATGGTGTCAAATTGTCCTGGTTTAACCGGTAAAATAGATTTCCTGTTTTTTATGAATTTGCAAATATCTCTGTAACTATGAGAAATATGGCAAAATATCAAGAGACCTTTTTTGTAGAAAATGAAATTTTATTCGCATAATCTTTGCATTGTAGCTGTCATCCAGAATTTGAACTAGTAATGGAAAAATCATGTGAATAGAATGAGTTGTAGTTAGGTCGTGGAGGGGGCGGATCAAAACGAGGGGCCACGGAAATCGTACTCGTGTCAATGTTTGCATACTCAATCATTTTGTGGTTACAACAAATGTACAGGAAAAGTAAAAACGCTTTGGACTCATTAGCTACGAGTCGGTCGAACGTCGGCACGAAAGAATATAATTAGCAGATTTAATCTTCTATATGCTAGCCTACCCTCTGACCTCCGGAATAATTCCACTGGTCAACGTTTACGCTTTCGTTGGCTGTAACACTCCGGTTCGCGTATTCCGTCTCCGACATTAATGTTTAGTTGGCTCAATTTGACACATTTCTTTCTTATACGTCCATTGAATTCGAAGGTAAACGTTTTCAGCGTACATTAACACTAGGTTTACGGAACACTGAAAGTGAAAATGAAATTTGTTACATAATTCCTCCTGGATGCATATTTACAATATCAATTCAATGAGATTGTAAAGTAAATTAAAAATATTGGAAACCTAGTGTTAAAATGGCAAACCACGCCGCTAACCCTCGAATGACGGACACTTTTGACGATGCACTATTTCTGCGGAGATAATAATAATTCTTCTCTCGGATCACTCATGTTTAAGGCGGCTTCTGGTGTAACTGCAGTGAAAACAAGTGATTTTTAAAAATTTGTTTTTCAATTAACTGTTACATACACGGGACTAGACCGTTTTGAGATGCAAACGGATAGCTTGGAAGTGCAAGTGTTCTTTTTAGTTAAATTCTTATTATTATTTATTGTATGATATACAAGGCTTCCTAACAGCTTCAGCAGTTTAAACATTGTTGGTGTGCAATGTAGCGTCTGTCACAGCGTCTATCAAAACACAAAACGTGAGAAATTTTGGTAAACTTAGACACTTTATGCAGGGATTGAACATATTTTGGAAGAAACATGTGAAAGGTTGGAAAAGTTTTAGGGTTCGCAAGAAAAGTTTACTTTCTCCGGCCGCTTAGTTAAATTTACATTGTTGAAAAACAATATTAGAACTAAAAAATCAAATATAAATTGCAGGTCCAATCCTTGAAAGAAATGTGTACCTAAAGAAATGAATGAGCTACGTCCGAATGTGTTTATTATACTAGTCTTTTAGTTATCGCGCACACCAGTTTAGAAAACATCATTTCGGAAACAAGCGTATTATACATACAATAAATAATAAGACGAATCGAACTCAAAAAAAACATTTGTACTTCAAGACTCTCTGTATGCATTCCCAAAAGGTCTAGTCACAGATATCTAATGGTTAATCTAAAAAAAATTCTTAAAAATCATTTATTTTCGCTGTTGTTACACGAGAAGCCACCCTTACGGACGCGCGGATACGACCTCGGTCTTAACAAGCTTCTACGTGTTTGACGGTCCGTCAGTGGTGGTTCAAATCTGTTCCGCCTGTTTCTATCTCGAAGCGTCTCGAGTCGAATCGGACCGGATTGGATCGGATTGGATCGGATCGTGCCCGTATCGATGGTAATGGTTCATTCTTCCGATCGGTTCATAGATAAGGGAGCGCTGGGGGACTGTGTGCGTGACCGTGATAAGGAGATCATTGAGACCCGCAACGAATCACGGCGGTTTCGTTGTGGGACGGGGAAACGAGCGATGAAACGGATGCACCAGGAACTCTCGTCGGTCACTCGGTCACTCGTGGTGCACGCGGCTGTGTACGCTAATATTAGCGTGGCAACATGGTAACCGCGCATCAAACTTATTCCTGGCCGAGAAGCCAGCTGCTTGGCTAGCCAGAGTCAAGGTCTCGGCATTACTAGCTGACTTGTCGTCAGAGCACCAGTTGCAGATATCACGCGTGGACCACGTACGCACATGTACGAGGTGTGATAAAAAAGAAACAGGACTCTGTCAGTTTCCCTGCGAAGGTATAAGATAAAGTTTTATAGCTTCGCCGATCCCTTTTTGTACTCTTGTGTATCAGTTAGTCAAATTTCATCAAGCTGCGAATGTCTTGATATCAATAATTTAGTAGAGCTGCGTTCGTGTGGCTCGGCGATTTGTCGTTCGTCTTGAAAAAACAAAGGGTAGACGTGACATTTTTTGTCAGATTGCTAGGGGTGTGCGAGTACCCGAAATTTACGACCTTAGCTGAACTCGATTCGATTGATCGAGCCGAGTGGAGCGTTTGAATTTTCCGAGCTACTTGAAATCGACGAACTGCTTGAAAAGAATGCGAGCTACTTGAAAAAATCACCGGCTCGAATATTCGAGCCCTCGTGAAACTTCGATTTACTCGAAAATTAATTTTCAGCTCGAAATTTTTCGAATTTCTCGAATATATTCGAACAGATCTTTAACTTTCGAGTTACTCGTAAAAATTCAAATTGCTCGAGTTACTCGAATATTCATTTATTTACTATCAAATACTATTCTAACTATAAGGAAGAAAAATATGATGATAATTTAATGCTTCTGTTTTATTTTCATGTTTTCATGAAGAAAAATATTCGAATTTTTACGAGTAACTCGAAAGTTAAAAATCTGTTCGAATATATTCGAGTAATTCGAAAAATTTCGAGCTGAAAATTCATTTTCGAGTAAATCGAAGTTTCACAAAGGCTCGAATATTCGAGCCGGTTTGATTTTTTCAAGTAGCTCACGTTCTTTTCAAACGGTTCGTCGATTTCAAGTGGTTCGGAAAATTCCTTCTCTCGGTTCGACAGACCAATCATTACTCGACTCGAAATTCGAATACTCGAATAAATCGAGTAGTCGCACACCCCTACAAATTAACTAGGCATGACTGTTCCTTGTAAATGCTTCTCGTCTTCAAAAGTGAAATCGGAGTTCAAAGGGCTACTCTTTGACACTGTAAAAGAAGTTCGCGTTGAATCGCAACATACTCTTTACGCGACGAAACCGACGTAACCGCGTATGTAGCACGCGTTTAAATATCCGCAGCCGCAGCTCGATGAAGATTGGCACACTAAGACAAGAGGGCATTGAGAAGTGACCAGCAAAACCATCGATCTGATAGCTTTGCAAGAAAACAGACAGAGTCTGGTTTCTTTTTTTATCACACCTCGTATTGTTACTGACAATGAGTCATAAGGTGAGATGCTGGACGGCACGTGTGTGACTTAATTGTGTGCACTGACCAATCAGATGATTTCTTTGTGAATTCCTTTCGCATTCCGTGCGAGTACAGTAAAGATTCGATCTAAGTAAAACGTAAATCTAAGTAAGATACGATCTAAGTAAAGTTCCATCTTTTTGTAATCTCGCTTCGAACATTGAAAAGGACAGCACGTGTCAGCATGGACCGCACGGCCGAAAAGACGCAGCTACACTTAAAATTAAATTTCAAATTACACTACAAATAAGTTGGGGAAAGACCCATAAAAATAATGAAAAACAAAGCAATTTTGTAATTGGATTAGTAGTGGTTTCACACCGATGTACCTGACTCCGTGTCAGGTGACGCGTCTTGTTTACACTGCTCAGCTCTAGCTTCTTGGCCCCTCGCGGGGCATAACCCGCAATGGTGGGGATAGGCGATTTTTGAAGAACGTACACTTCTTGTTTGCTTAGATCGAATCTTTACTGTACTACGTTACGAGTCAGTGACGATATGTATTAGATCGACGGCTTCGAACCCTTTTCGAGGCGGGAAAACGGAAAAGAGATACTGGACAGACATTACGGGGGTCATGTGGATTCCTCTTCTTCTTCATCTAATGGTCGCGGGCCACGGGTTACCGAATTGCCGACCTATTCCTCCAGAAACAGATTTTGGAGAGATCATGCGAGGTCAGACAAAAATAGAGTCGAAATTACCGACGCTCTTCTGACCTGTCGTTATCGCTTGAACTCTACCGAGCTCGTCTATGATTCGTATTGAACTCCAAGCAGACCCCTGATAGTGTTTTCGGTTGTGTTTAGAGGATTGTTTTGGATACGAAGAAGTGCTGGACATGGTTCATTCTAACAGAGTTGAGAACGTTCAGAAGTCAGGTGTTTGACAAGGCTTGATTACCTTTCGGTTATTTACAGTCAGTGTAAAAAATATTCCTACACTCTTTAAAAACAAATAACTTTTTTTAAATCTGGGCTAAACGGCTTTAATGTTTTTGAGATGTTAGAAGGATTAGTTTACTAAATAATGTGTAAATAATTTTTTTTTATTCCCGTTGTCAAGAAAGGAAACGATTTTTAAGTTTTTTATTTGTGCCTATAATGAAAATTTAAAACACGCCTTTTGTAACTTTAAAAATTCGATATACTTGTAGAAAGTTTCATCGAAGTCGGCATTGGCATTGTAAGGTGTAATAAACTTTGAATTTAGGGTTTGCGATTCATTTAAATAGCACTTTCTTACAATTTTTGCAATTTTTAATCCATTACGTTTCATGGCAACCTTGCCGAAATCGAAATCGAAATAGATCAAGGTTGCCATGAAACATATTTGATTAAAAAGTAATAAATTAATAAAAAATATATATAACTTACTTAGGTATACAAAAGGTGCTTTCTAAATTGCCATTACAAACACAGATAACAAACTTAAAAATTGTGACCTTTACTTTATTTCTCGTAATTGCGACCATTAGCAAATTTTCAAAAACAATTATTCATTTTTAAAGACAGTTGAAACTTTATAGACCGCATTCAGAAATTTTTGAAGTTACCGATGGATGCAGTCCTATGTCTATAATTCTTAAACAATTTTTTTAAAAACCTTCTCAAAGTTTACATTCTTATAAACTTTACACCATATGTTCATAGATCAAAAAATGCATACAACTGTATTACATACTCGAAATACACCTGCTGAAAAATTTCAAGCCATCATTTAAAGTTATATTCTGATAGTCTATAACGAGTAGAGTGTGGATCTTTATGAAAAATAACAATTGCCTCCATTAATTGCAAGATTAATATTATAGTTATATAGATACTTATTTCTTGTTATAATAATTTTAATAAGCTGAAAGTAAAACAATAAGATTTTTAGATTTTTTAAATGTTTTCACAGGTTTGTATTTCGTTTAGCCGTTTTTTGTTATAAATGAATAAAATCCGCAGTCTAATGATAAGTTTAATTTTACGTTTAATAACACGTTTAATTTTACGATTTTGTCTTCAGAACGCTATATCTGATCACAGAATAATCTGAAATGAATAGTAATCTGGAATTTGAAGTTTTGAGGAGTTCTTACTTCGTAGCAAGAAAAATTTTTTCAGAATCCTAAACTTGAAAAATTTACGTTTGGTCACATTTTCGGCGTTCCCGGACCATAAGTCCGTCGTCGGGTCGCTGATGGCCCGTCCACGAGCAATTTGCGTAGCGGCGGAGGGTGTCCGCGATGTGTGAGGACGCTGATGCCGACCTTGGCCTTCGTTTTGAAACGGCGTGCACGAGCGCGGCGCTGTCGCCCGGAGCGAATCGCATGTGCGAGAACGAGAACGCCTTGTTGCGCGAGCCAGCCCACTTCGGTTGCGCTCGCTCGTGTATGTGGAGCACGGTAAAAGTGACAAGGCGTTAAACGACCCGGTCGATCTACGCGATACGTGCCCCGTTATGGCGTATACTGTATACGATACCCGCGCGACCCGCCCGCTCGTCTATCCTAAGCGCGACTCGTAACCTAAGGCCAAGGTAGTGGCTACGTACTTTCACCGATTATGTCAATTCCTGGCAGCCACCGCGTTTCTTCGTTGACATTACGAAATACCCTCTACCGCTGATGGATCTCTCTCGAGAGTCCCGATTCTGCTCAGCCATAATTCGAAGTTTATATCGACGCTACGCGGCCGCACAGAACACCGGCAAGTCTTGTTTGGCACCTCAACTTCCTCCGCGTTGAAGATTCCCCCTCCATTTGATTTTAAACTTTTTCGAAATTAACCCTGCAGGGACGATGACCGTTTCTTGGCCTGTTTCTGTACGATCGACGCAGTCTAAAATTCATAGGTTGTGATATTTTCAAATACATTAGATAGACAATTACAGTGGCGCACGAAAGTATTCGAATGCTCTTTAAATCAGAATAACTTTTTTAAAATAAAAATTTTAAATTAGGCCTTTATTCAAATTACAATTGGTAGAGATTACATAAAGAAATAAAAAAGGTGTTTTTATAATTTTTTTATTTCAGTTAGTAATGAAAATTTAAATTATGAGTTTCGTAGATCTATGTTAGTTATGCACATGCTGAAAATTTCATCGAACTCGGTTGACATAGAAAAAAACAATACGTATCGAAAGATGTAAGAATCTGTGGTTTTTTAACAAAAACTGACCAAAAGTTATGAAAAACTGCGATTTTCACAACTTTCAACCGCTTGTACCTCGTATACATGATAATCGAATTTAACGAAATTTTCAGCATGTGTATTACTAACATACGTCTACAAAACGCATATTTTAAATTTTCATTGAGGGTTGAAATACAAAAGTTTTGAAAAGTGCCATTTTTATTTTTTCATGTAATTCTTCCTAATTGAAATTTTTTAAAAATCTTTTATGCACACCAGTTAGTAAATCAATCTTTCTAATTGCCCAAAAAAGTTCAAGTTTTTTGGTGCAATATCAAACAAATTATTCTGATTTAAAGGGCGTTCGAATACTTTCGTGAGCCACTGTACGTAGGATTATCGGATAATACTATTATTTTATGTAAAGTCTTTTTTCTATTGTGTAAACATTTATGTAAGAGGGAAAAGATCATTTTATTCTACACACAGTGACTTACATAAATATTCAGACAATCTTAAAAAAACGATAACTTTTTTAATATGGAAACCTACGACTTGAATTTTCTTGAGAAGTTAGAACAATTAGTTTATCATATGACGTGTACAAAAAAATAATGAAAAATTTCAATTGGTCAGCATTGCAGAAAAAGAACATTGGAAGTTGTATTTTACAATATAAAAAATGAATTTAAAAAATACAGTTTGTGGATGTGTATCAATTATAGATATTCTGAAAATTTTATAAAACTCGGCCAATGTTGCAATGAGCTATAAAATCTAAGAATTCTTACACCTTTCACTACCTGTCGTTTTTTCTGCATCAACTGATTTTGATGCAATTTTCAGAATAAACTTAAGAACTATGAAAAGAAATTAGCAACATACCCGCGATGTTATACTAGAAGGGATTAAGTCAATAATTCCAACGATAAAATGCGTTCCTCTCGCAGACTCGAGCGACTTCGTGAAACAATTTGACGACGTAAGAATGAAGTCCGGCGTGAATGATCATTGCCTAATCTTGAGATCGTGGTTCCAGCATGCAACCAGCAATTGATGTCTTCTTTTTCTGTGGCTGAAGGAGATTGCGCGCCGAGGTTTTTCAATGATAATTCAGCCATCGTGCGCCGAAATAATTGGTTCTTATCTCGGTCTCAAAGAACATTGGCACGGTTGTTAATAAAATTAAGGAAAGAAGTACGGAAACGTCGAAGAGGTTCCGTTGGAATTGAGGGGGCAGCTTTCGGCATATCGAACATATTAACACTTCATCTGCCGGTATTAATAAGGTTTTTGATAATTGTGCTGTACTAGAAAGAAGCTTATAAATCTTTTTGTACATAATTAGTAGTCTGCGGATTTTATGCATTTATGGCACAAACGGGTTGATACAATTTATGGTAGTTAAATTACACTGTTGTCAACAAAATGAAGCTTCTCTTTTGACACAGAGAACATTTATATTCGTCCTTATAGACCTTCGTGTACAGAACGCAAAAAGCCGTTTGTCGCCAACAGCCTCAGTTTTTGAGGAAGTTCATCTTGAAAAAAGGAAAAAATTCAACTTTCAGAATTGTTTCTGCTTCAGTCGAAAAAGCTAGACGAATGAAACTTACGTGAACAAATTCTGTTTACACTTCAAATATGACGGTATCTTTCTTTTATAAACATTTAAACATGTGTAAAATATGTTGAATGTCGAAGAGACACCCATTTCGAACGAATTTTTGGGAACATTTGTCGATGTCGCACAAAAAGAAGGTATGGTACTCATTGATAGCGCTCGGCACCACACTGCGCCGTGAATTTTACGCACCTTTGTTTTACTTCCTTCTACCAACATATTCGTGACATTTTTCTGATTAATATAAGACCATATATGACATAATTCGGTGCATATTTGCCTATGTAATTTTCTATTGTAAACACTTACTATCGTCAATTAAACAAATAAATATGATACAAATTATGATCCATATTTGATCTCATTTTAAACAGAAAAGTTAAAAGGTAAAAGGTAAAAATTAGAAGGTAAAAGTTTCATGAAAAAATAATGAGTAAACAAAAGTTTTGTCATTGCATTAGTGTTGGCTCGCCGACACACTGATGCCATACTTTATTTCATATTATTTACGTAATTTTATTTTCATGTAAACATTTTTTCTATTTCTTTTCTAAATTTTCGATTTCGTGTCTCATCTGTTAATTTAATATGTTTATTACTAGCGCGAGTCTTATCGTAAAGTAAATTTGTGAACATTTATGGTTGCTAGTAGGAAAACAGATGTTTAAAGGTCTTTTTAAAATGAATTATGAATTTGGCACTATAGATGATCAATAAATCTTTTGAGGAAGTCATGCTGATTGGGAAATTAAAATTTCCGCCAAAGCAATCAGCAGGCTTTCTGCAAATCGGAATGAGCGTTGAGAGAATTACGCCGAGGCGAAAGAGTTCCTCGAGTGAACAGAAAGCTTCACTGACTGTATTGAGATCCAAACAAACACTGGGACTCATTTGGAAGTGTAACAAAATTATTCGGGAAGTGTATAAATCGTAATATACTTCATTAAATTTTTAGTCGCTTCTAAACGTAGATAATCACGAAAGCACAATGAAATGAGGAAGTGAAAATTCTTGGAAAGTGAAGTACACAACTACCTGAAAAATATTTGAATAAAAGACATTAACATTATTTCTTTACGACATATAAAAACTACTAATCAGCGAACGGTGTTTCAAAGAACGAATAAGAGAGACGCATGTACTACAAAAACTCTTCACTTTCGATGAAGAGTAATAAGTGATGAGCGAATATATGAAAAAACAATATTGCTGCACTATTTTCCTTCAACTTTTTGAAATCACATTTTGGCCAGCTTTTCGGGCCAAACACTCTACTGTGTGACATAGAGAAAGGTATTGACAGAAGGGATAGACGGCATTTTGGTAACATCGTTGTTTGCTGTTTCGCCAGCACAGCAATCGAACGAGTGCTAAGATATAGGCTAAGTGCGCACTAGTATGTACGCGCGTATAAGTACGCGGCTATGAAGGAACGAGAGTGAATGAGCGTAAGCGAAGCGCTCCTTTGGCCTCGTAATGAAAGTGAAATCGAGGGCGCCAGAGTGCTTGCTCGGTTGCTCGGTTCTTCGCTTCGCCGCGGTGCCCCACCATCGTCAGCTTCGGCAAAGAGTTATATACTTCGGATAGTCAACGCGTATATTCAACGTTAAATAAACCGGACGCCTTCGAAATCAAGTCAAACTCTACCACATACAACAACCACCGAATCCCTTGTCAAACAAATCTCCCGGAACCAGGTCTCGAACCCCTCGTTGAAGAAGTATTTGTAGTTCGTAAATTTTTCGGAAATCCTCCGCTAACGAGTTGGAGAATGTGAAAACGCGGAACGTTCCAAAGGTTTTGAGATTTATAAGTAGAGAGAGATCGATGATTTTGTAGGCGTGGGACACGGTGGGGTAGGAGAGGAGAAATTGATGAAGGGCTGAATCCGTGGCCGGGAAGAGCGTAAAGGGTTTACACGATGTTGGCCGTGTGCTGTAGTGTTGGCGCGAACTTTCACTTTTTTCGTCTCTTCACCCCTCCTCTGGCCGTGGTTCGTAAAATCCACCATGGCGGTACCAAGTCGCCATTGGTCGATTTTGGCTGGATCTCTTCGTTCATTGGGTTCCTGCCCTCCTCCTCGGTGCATGCGTCCGTCTCTGTCTGTCTTCTGTTTCTCTCTCGTGACGGTCCTCCTCTTTCCCTTTCACTCACCGGGAGTCCTCTCTCTTCCTCTGTCCCTCGATACTACTCCTCTCCTGGCCCCTCACTATCTCTTTCTCTCTCTCTCTCTCTCTCTCTCTCTCTCGCTCTATCGACGATATCTTGGCTACCCCCCTCCAGCAACCCTCGACACTTCTGGGCACGGCAGGAGTCCTTATGTAACTGACACCATTCCGCTAGAGTAACCGGGACAAAATGCTTCTGATATGGCCCGGTAGCTGGAAAACCGACAAAAACGTTTGTACAGCATTGTGGCAGCCACGGCGCGGGCCGTGGACAGGGAACTCTCAACAAAATTCGCGGCCGAGAGGAAGCTAAACTGACTTTCGTCGATTGTACAGATGGCAATGCTCGGGTCCATTCAGGCAGTTGTTGATCTTTTCGAACGTATTTGTAAAGGTACCCCTTGTTTGGACTTCTCGATCTTCGACGATTTATTTTAATCACTGGAAGCTGAGTAGCCAGATGATGCGTTTAACCCTTTCAATCTCGGAGCAGACTTAAGTTGGTGTCCATCAGACAATGCATCACATTACTTCATCTTTTTGTCGGTTGTTTAAATGGCAATGGCCGGGTACCTAGCCTGGACTCGTTGATCTTTGCCAATTTAGATTAACAACAGGGGGCTGAATAGATAGATGATGTCTCTAACCATTTCGATCCTAGAATTGTCTGAAGTAGGTATGCATGAGACAAGGCACAGTTTAACATCATCCACGTAACACTATCTAATCACATGTTTCACTCTGCTTATATTAAATGTGCATTCACAAACCAGTTTATTTAGAAAACATTTGTGCCAGCTACACGTTACTATTAAAAATCGGACATTTCATATGCAACAACCTAATACTATCCTCGATTGTATTACGATGCGGTGGGCTGGGGAGAGGGTGGTGAAAATCTTTGATTTTCGGGAAGGCGAAAGGAACAGGGTTTAGGCTAATTGTCGCAACGAGCCGAGAGATGTGGATCGGCTCGTCCCGCGAATCTAGAGCGGATTCAACGGTCGCCCGTTCCATTGTAGTCGCCGGTAAGAATTCCGCTTTTGCAATCTTCCCAGGCTCGATTCTAGCCGCGCTAGAAACCAATCGACGCTTCAGAAGGGACGCCCGACAAATGTTCGCGAAACAATGAGCGACGTTGCGAATCCGGTACGGAGATCCTTGCGAAATGGCTCCAGATATTTCTATAATCATATTCCGTCGGAGCACCGTGGGACGAGCTCGCTTCCCTCCATTATAATAATTAACGTTCTTTTGTTTAATAGCCGCTGCGCGAGAGGCCCGCGCTGTCTAGCCGCGACAGAGGAGGAGATTTGTTGTTTGTCACCAGGCGCGGCGCAGCGATGATACACCCGCGATTTATCGATGCATCGAACCGCACTTAAACCTTGGCGAATCTTTCGTTATCGCGATCGTTATCGTTCGATGCGTCTCAGGCCAGGTGTTATCACCGATTCTACGCCGCGAGAAAATATATGGCCACGCTCTTACTTTAATCCGCCGCTTAATCGTCCACGTTCCGCGCCGATTGCTCCCATTGTGACCGATAATGCGCGATGAATATTTACACGGAAAAGGTTAATCGTATTGCGATTAATTGCGCATAGCCAATCTCGACCGGGTGTGTTGAATTAATAGGCTAGCACCGCCGCGCTATCTGTCGCCGCGTTAGCTACCGTTCCAACAGCTGATCGCGAAATACCTGGTCGAACGATTGCAATCTATTCTTCCTAAGACCGACGAAAGGTCATAGGATCATAGACGATCACTTCCTTCCAGAGATGCTTCCAGAGCACTAAGCTGACCTGTCCAGGGAATTTCTTTTGTCGTTCATAATTTCTTAGAGGAAGAAAGAAGTGCTTATTTATTGTGTGTCCATTTATGTGCTCTCCAATGGCTCTATATCGACATCGGGAAAATACAATTTTATTTCGATATTATAGTAAATTAATAAATAGACAGCGGATTTGATGCATTTGATACTCAGAAGAAAAATCTCGAAATAGTAAAAACATTAGAGGAATTTAGAAATGTTAAGATTCACAGTCTACTAATAACATAAATATTTAGTAGATTCTTTTCGAATTCTCCATCACGAGTCTGACTCGATGTTGTAGTCCAAGGGGTTAAGCTGCGTGCTGCAACATGTTTCAAAATTGATTACACGTTTTCAAATTATTAGACACGATACACTTTCATCCATCAGTGCTAATATCTTAGAATTATGGGATAGCTATAAAAAATATTATGAAGTTTAAATGGCCTACAGATTATGATTAAACTCTTCATGTCCTCATATAATAAATTTAGAAAATACTATTAGGTGTACAAATTACATGATGCCTGGTCCTCACAGATAATCAGTAGTATCTTTATTTTACATCCAAATCTTTTGTCCACCAAACTGACAATACATTATTTATAGAATTATAGAATTATTTATAGAATTATATTATATGTACATATATATATTAATATGATAAAAAATATATAATGTAATATATTAATAATCGCTGAAGATGGCTGGCTACCAACCTTCAATGGATGACTATTGGAACAATTACTCTATTCAACGCTAGAATTACTGAACCAATCAAAATAACTAGTTCCTAATTTTTTGTTTCACAATTACTGGCATTATAAAAATGTGGTCATCAAAAATTTTCGATTGGACTGAATATTACAATAAAAATTTTGTATGGAATCTGAATAGACGCAGTTTCGTGATTATTACAAAGCAAGTACATCCGTTGAATTTATTACTTGGCACTTTTTAGTGTTAAAACTCGCTAATGATGCATTTTTGTATCCCCATTCACCAGATCATTTATCATTCCGAAATTCCTAGCATGAGTTCGCGGTCGCTTCGCATAATCAGAGCTGTTATTCCGCGAGTCAAGAGGCTCAAGGATTTCGCGACAACGATCCGCACGCGCCCCACAGTTATCGCTCGAATAAATCCTCGGTATAGTTTCGCAAAAAAAGACGAACGTCAACGCGAACGTCTTGGACGTCGCGAAATTGCAGTGCCCCTCCCCCTCCCCCCTCTCCAATTCGCTCTAGACGACAGTGCATGTTCAGCGATTTTGTAATGAATCGATATCGAAAGCGTGATATACATTTTACGCATAATCGAGTGAGTGTGACGATGACGATGACGATGACGAGGACCGCGAACGACGGGCTTAGCCGAACGGTGGGGGACAAAGTGAAAGTAAGTCGAGTATTGTTTAGGAAGCCTCGCCGTCGCAGTGATTCTCAGCGGCGAGATTATTCGTCGCCCGTCTGATGGCGGAATTCGACGGAAAAAACCGCCGAATCCGTAAATATCCGCCACCTGCTCCTTCGTCCTTTGTTACAGCGCTTTCTCACCGACTAATTTCGGTGTCCAACGCCCGTGTCGCGAAAGATGCTTCTCTGTTTTGTCGGAGACAAAGAAAATTTCAACCGCTCCTATCCATATAATGCTACAGTCGGGAGCAAAATTAAGTGGACACCATTTAAATACTAATAATTTTTATAAAATTGGATCGAACGGCTAGAGTTTTTTTTTTGAGGTGTTAACCCTTACCACTCGAATGGTGACTATGAGGCACCACTAAAAATTGCTGTACCATTATTCAAAATATTGTTTGCATTACTAAATTTGTATTCAATAAATTAGGTACTACGCGTTCAAATATTGTACGAGGAATTGTATCTAGTTTCATATTTGCGGTAAAATTAAGTGGACGTCCTTTTAAAACTAATAACTTTTTTAAAATTTGATTGAATGGCTCCAGTTTTTTTTAGGTATTAGAAGGATTAGTTTACTATGTAATGTGTAACAAAGAATTCTTTTGAAGTCGGAATTTCTAAGATAAAAGTAAGGGTCACGATTTCTAACTTTTTGATCTGTGGCTGTAATGAAAATTTAAAACATGTCTCATGTAGATCTAAGTATGTTCTATGTGTACATGTACAGTGGTTTACGAAAGTGTTTCTACACCCTTGAACACAGTATAACTTTTTTAAAATCGGATCAAAAGACCTGATCTTTTTTAGCAATTAGAAGCTAAATAGCTTTTTAGCTAAATTATGTGCAGAAATAGTTTTGAAATATTATAATTGGAAGGAATGACATGAGAATATAGAAAAGGTACTTTTTAAAACATTTTTATTACGCCCCGTATTGAAAATTTAAAATATGCATTTTGTAGATCTATACAAAAGCTGCAACTTTCATTGAAATTGATTAACATACACCTATTAACGAAATTAACGTATTCAATGTGAATTTTATGGAACACAAGCTAAGTGGAACTGGATTCCTCCTTTTCGTCATTTTCATAAACTGTATGAAAGAAATGATGTAACGATATTATTAAGTTTGTATAATGTCTCTACAGTTTTGCACTTTATCTATTTTGTGTTTGTTAGAAATGTATACACTCTACAGTTTATTATTTATTTATTTTTAATTTATTTTAATGTGGTCGCAGTAATGATAATTATGTATAACGAAAATGAATGATGTAATATTTATTTCTGTTTTTGGAGATTATCACGTATCGGGATCGAACCTGTTTTGAACGAATAATATGTAAAATTGGAAAAATTCTAGGTTTCACAGAAAAAGTTTATTTTTATCTGCCGATTAGTTAAATTTATATTATTCAAAAAATATTATAAATAAAAAATCAAATATAAACTGTAGGTCCAATCCTTGAAAAAAATATGTAAAGAAATGAATGAGCTACGTCCGAAAATGTTTACTATACTAATTTTTTAGTTATCATGCACACCAGTTTAAAAAAAAAAACATAGTTTCGAGAAACATGCGAATAATTCAATAAATAATAAGAAAAATTGAACTAGAAAAAACCACTTGTACTTCGGGACTATCTGTGTACATCCCCAATAGTTCTAGTTCCAAGTTTCTAACAGTTATTCTGAAAAAGAATTCTTAAAAATCACTTCTTTTGGCTGCCGTTACACAAGAAGCCTCTCTTAACCCCTTGCCTTACGATTTATTTTACGGCTTTAGTGATTAGAATTTCTTTGTAGTTCATAATTTCTTAGAAAAAGGAGAAAATGTATATCTATTGCATGTCTATATGTTCTCCAATGGCTGTACATTAACAATAACAAATTAGAATTGTATTTCTTTTTAAAGAAAATTAATAACATATATCTTTATTAGACTCTGTTCAAAATCTTCATCACGTCTCTCAGACGAAATTGTAAGCGAAGGGGTTAAAAATAGCATTTGTCCACCTGGATCGAGGATCCGCCGATAATTTCCCAGGGGCGAGATATGTGGGGTTCTGGCATTTGAATCGTTGTTCGGCCGGTACCGGTGTTACCGGTATCTAGCCGCCAATGAGTCGGTTACATAACTTATGATGCACTCCCAGGTTCACAATGAGATTCGCTTTTAGCCATACAACTTTCCTTTCGATAGATCGGTTCGCATAACGACGCGTGCTCGCTCGGACGCGCTTCTTCCACTCGGGCCAGGGTTCGCAGCCAGGCACCGCCCAGTTTCAAACATTGTTCATCTACGTACAGAGACGTGTACCGTGTACTTGCACACCTTTTAACGATGCTAAATCAAACTACCAATTTATCTGTGCCAGATGCGTTTCTAAACTTCTTGTCATAAAATTTAATTCTTACAGTCTAAAACGTAGTATTTAATTTTGCTTGATGCTATATGTGTAATGGTCAAAACTGTATTATATATAAATAATGTGTTTGAACAGTTTGCAAATGTGTAAAATAAAAATTGCGGTTAAATAGTTCACTCTCCAGTATATATAATCTTATTTTGCATACAACAGAGATTCGAAACACCGTATAATTCATTTAAAACAATTTTGGTTCGTTAAAGATTAAGCAATTCTTTGAGCAGGGGCTGAAAGGCCATATTTCTTTCGTATGTATACAGTGTGTCCCATATAACTTGTTCACAAGTAATTGTTAAGGATTTACTATTAAATAATAAATACCTATTAATCAGTCATTTATGTAATAAGAAACCCAAAATAAAAGCATTACAAAGAATAAGGACAGGCTTGTAAAATAATAATTATTATAGTGCCTACATAAAATCTAGTATGCTAATTGTACAATTTACATACGTTAAACTTCTTGTCACGCTATATTAATTTGTTATTAAAATATTGAAGAAAAGCTGTCAAAAGTAAATCTATTTCTTCCGTCCAAAAAGAAGCGAATATCCCGTTAACCCCTCGTCGTGCCATTTCACTTATGATTAAAACTATTAGAAGTTCTTTATTCTTAATCGCTTGCCGTACAATTTGATCCTGACATTACAGACGAAAATGTACCATTATATACATATACACAATGGTAGAAAGTAAAATAATTTTTATTAGTTTAAAACCGATTTAAAATTGTTAAGTTGCTGTTACATGTGTTAGTTTATGATGGAAAGTGAAACATAGTCAAGTTTCGCATTCAAAATCAATGACGTCACTGAGACGTCATTTTAAGGATAACGAATTAAGCAAGCTCCGCTATGAGATAAAAAGAGAACAAAATAGAAAAATTAGGTTGCTACCCATACATACATGGTAGGGGAGAGTTGCCGAATTTGGACCGTCGCCTAGATTGGACCATCACCGCATATGTCCCGTTTAGCACATACATGCCCGTGATATAGACAAAATGCGTAGCTTTGATGTGTTGAATGCTGCTGCATTCACCAACATTCATCAACATTTTGTCTATATTACGGGCATGTATGTGTTGAACGGGACATATACGGTGATGGTCCAATCTTGGCTACGCGACTGTCCAAATTCCGCAAGTCTCCCTTATATAAAATGAGTTGCAGTTGATAGTGTGATGCAGTTTACAGTGAGCGTGTAGAAAAGTAACGAAGTAGAAAAGTATACAGGAAATGTTACTATAAAAATTATTTTTTTTTCTTCTTATAAGTTGCATCAACGTCACAAGGGTTATTTCGCAACTACGAGCTTACAATTAGGTGGTCAATTATAATTTAGATTCGGTTGAATAATTTGTTTTCTTATAAAGTACATAATAAGAAAATTTTACCCAATGAACAAAATCATGTATCAATTTATCCCTTGTTTAATGTAACTTCGTTAATTCTCCTATCATCTATGTTAAACATACACAATACAATTTATAGAAAATAAGCGCAAAGGCATTAGGAACCAGTGTCGCCAGATCAATCCAAAACTGGGTTGATTTTCCTCTCCTCCTTTTCCCCTTCCACTATCCCATTCCACTCCTGCCCAAACTCCAAAGTCCCCCACTAAGACCGTAGACTGGTCACGTGACGTGCCGCGCAACGTGTTACATACTACTCTGGTCATCAGAGAGGTGGTAAATTGTATTCTCCTTATGTTAGGAACGACCAATACGCCAAAGATAAACATGGGATATTGTATAGTCATAGAATAAATTAAATATAGATAGGTATAGGTTTAGGAATAGGTTCAACGTGAATACCGGTAGAAATGTATGCTAGTGTGAATATGCGAGCGCTATGAGAACAAGTAATTTAAATTAAATAGTAAAATTGGCAACAAGTCAATTTCTAGGCGGTGAAGTCGAAATAAATAAATAAATAGATATACATATAAATATATATACAATAATATTTCTCAGTAATCATACTCACAAGTTTGCATGAATATTTTCTGTCAAAGAATTCTAAACTCGTCATCATGACGATAGTGCAAATTGCTATAATTAAATACAACACAGATCATAAGTTTCGCTTTAATTACCGATCAAACAAAGTTGTTAACGATGATCACACGAAAATCGATCGATTCATGAAGGATTAATTGATGGCACTTCGATTCACTTTGACTAATTCGCAACGAAACAATGGCGGCTGCTACCATTTTTGCACGATCCCCGGGTCTCGTCATGTTATAATTCCAGTTTCACAGGCTGGCACCTTCGACGAGTATCGTGCTCGGATGCTGTAATCAGTCGCTTAAGGATCTCTTTTGCGCCACGATCCAATCGAGTGGCTTCGAACAATAAGAAATGAAATAATATGAACCGGCCGAGACGGTTACATGCCGATACTTTCTTGTTACTCGTGGGATTTCCTTCGAGCGTAACTCGCTCGTGACCTTCCCCGGGGTCCATTGTCGTTAATTATGCAACGGACTTCGCGTGACATCAGCGACGATTCACCGGGGATTCCTGTTAATTTTCCTCAAGAATTTTCATAAACGTTTCCCATCCAGAGATCGACGTGCTCGGCTCCATAAGCACCGATGTCTCTCCTCCGCGTCTCTGACCGACGATCATAGGCTCGGCGATCACTATGATGACGCAGTGACGACCGGTTTCAACCACTTGCCGTATGAATAGAAACACCTGGGACGCGACTTCAACGACGCAAACGTTCCTCCGATTGAAATTGTCTGGGACATGTAACCTTCTGGACCCGAATGGCAATTCTAAGACAGAGACCAAAAATACGGTAACGGACCATGTTTTTAAAAACGTTTCAAAATCAAATATTTGAACATAATAATAATTATTATAACACAATATTGTTACGAATAGCTGCGGAAATAACAAAAGCACATTTTTTGCAGTGGTCCATCTCTCCCTTATTACTACGGGTGAGATGGGCCATTTTCATAGAAGTTATATTTGATTGATTTATAACAACTTTGTTTATGAAAAAAATTATTTTATTCAATTGAAAAATATTTTGAAACTTGGATCATCCCTCATGAAGCCAGCGAGAACAGACAACACATTGGATGCAGTTATCCGTTTGCTGGATTCGCTGTAATTTTCGTTACAACCGACGACGCAATGATTTTCATTCCAGCATTCATTTATTTCTCCATCGCTACCAAGTACATGTGCTCCATCTATCCCAATTCCCCATTCATATGAGATAGATGGACCATAAATCCGAACCGTTGCAATTACCTAAAACATTATAATTTCAAGTTAGACTTACAGCGAAGTGTTATTAGAGCTTTGTTTTTGAGAATAGTATAAGCATCTGCCCAGATAACAAACTAACAATTTCGTAAAATTAGAACGTAAAACTGAATCACCCTCGATCGTTTTCGATTAAACAAAGATATACTGACGCATTAAATATTTGGTGGATAGTGTGGAAAATACTTTCTTGGTCTGGCTCCCTCGAAATTACCGTAATAATTATTTTGGAAATTTTTCCAAAAGGATCATTAACAAAATGTTAATTTTTATTCGAATGGAAGTCAAGTGTTAGTAAATTTTGCTGAAATTTTTGGACAAACAAAACAATTAAAAGATTTTAAGATTTATTTGCTATCGTTGCGAATAACCATTATGAATGACCAACAATTTTTCTGATCACTAATAACTAATATCGATGACAGAATTCATTTCTGGTTACGAATAATTTATTATTGACAACGAGAATTGTTTTCGGTTACGAATAACCATTACCGCTGATGAGAATTATTATTTTGGTCATTGTTAAACCTTATCGATGTCACGAGTTTCGTTTTGGTTACGAGGTAACCAATATCGATGGCGGGATTTCCGTTTGGGTTACTATCGACCATCTTGTTTTTTTAATATTGTTATTAATAATTAGTATCTAAGCACGGTGTAAACTAATTTATAAACATTATAGGTTTCATGCTTGCATAAGTTACAGTGTTAACAAATTGATTGGTCAGTCATATATGTGTGAAACAATTTTTATCAAAGATGATTTATTTCTATTACAATCTATTAAGTAAATGAAACTTTGCTAGGATCTGACCGATGTAAGAAGCTTATAAAAGTAAATATTAAATTGCAGGTTTTGTGTATTTGTTAAAATTTAAATTGTGAACACGTCGCCAGAATTTAAGAATGTTTTTTCTCGACTTATTAAAATTGTTGAAAGAAGATATACATTCTTATCTAGTTTCCAGTTCTTACGATCGGCTTAGAACATTTTTATTTTGCATAAAATCTACAGTCTAGAAATTACTGTACTGTCTGTAATAACTCTTGTCTTTTCTCTCTTTATATTTTGATCTTGGGTAACTTCATCTGACATGCGGCATTGAGTGAATGTACTCCATGGTACTTTTCGAAATCTCTGGGTACGATGAAATTTCCAGGTTCTGAAGCGAAAATAATATTTAGCAATAATGGACTCATAGAATTCAGTGAAATATATTTTCATGATCTTGTGAGGAGAATAATTAATTATTTTCGAATTACCGAGTTCGTCAGTTTGTTTCTTCCATGGAAGGGAAGTTATTTCCTTGTCTTCTAAAAATTCATTCATTACAGTAAATCAATTTTATGATTAGATAAGTTGTAGCGTTAGTTGTGTGGTTATCGGAACATTTAAGGATTTATGGGCCCAGAATGATGGATGATCGGTGATTTAGACCAACGAGAAAATGCAGAGTCTGTCCAAAGTTATTATCAATGAATTTTGAAGCATAGCCTACATAATAGTTTTGTACATCGTGAAAAGATCCTCAAGAAAAGATTTCTTATATGTCTTTTATGTTATTATTCTTTCTTATGTATCTTATAATCATTTTTTAAAATAAAATAGATCTTCCTCGGATTAGTCCAAATTTGATTTAAAATTAATATAATTTTAAATTTCAACTGAATTAAGATAAAACAGACTGATTTTCAAGTATTGAATTTTCGGTTTATCTTATAAAGATGCTTCCTCATTCGCGTGAGAGATCGTAATGTAAGATATTTATAATTTATAAAATATTCGTAAGTTACTTAAGGATCCAAATAGTGATGTATCAATTTGGCCAGCGGTGGGACCAGCTGATCCGTTTTGCATCTATCAGGTAAACAGTTTATAACTTATTTTTCTCAAAGTTATGCTTACAATATGTAAAATGGATGGTTCTAAGAATATTTTAGCATACCTTCATTTTACTTAATTGATTCAAACAAAAATTGCAGTAATGAAAAACTGAAGAATGTATCAACTTGTCCCAGACTCCACTACACTCGCCCTACAATTTTTGAAAATCAATATTTATTTATTTATTTATAGACGGGCAGAAGCCCTTTTTACATAAGTGTTTACACAAAAGGAAAAGACTATACATAAAATAACAAAAAAGGGACATGCACAAAAAAAAGGTACAAAGTGTATGGTGTTATCCGGTAATCCTGCGTAATTGACTTTTAAATGTTTGTAAAGACATACTAAAAAAATCAATTCGATTGTAGAGAGTGTTTGAGTCTGCAATATTGTTTATTGCACGATAGGTGTGCAGCCTGATTAATTTGAGGAAGGCGAATAGCGGGGTACTTGCAGCGACACCGGTTCGATATCAAATTCCGAAGTATGTACTCGGGTCGTTAGTGCTCGATTCTACCTGGACGTTGGCTGGTCTGACGATATCTCGTTTCTTGTAGTCAACAATATAGTGCAGGGATCGGGTACCTCGCGTGTTCCTCCTCGAGGGTCAACGACCGGGCTCGGCTAGCTAGGAATTTGGTGCAGGTGAGGCCCAATGAGGAACGCCTCTCTATCGGCGGGACCTGCAGGGGGATCATGTCTGCTTGTTTGCTTGTCTTGCTGTATGCTCTTGCAGGCCAACGACCCGTCACACGCCACCGTGGCGGACCTTCTACGAACATAGTTGCTGCTTCCGTCATTTTAATCGGGTTCTCCATCGTGAATTTTCCATCGATTGTTTCGCGGTCCGAAATACCCCAGAAAAGATACTGGGCTTAGTTAAGCAATCTGGATCGGTCCTTAAAGGCCCTAATCACTGGGGGGGGGGGGGGGGGGGGGGCTCCTGTGATTTGTAAGAAATTTTTACAAATGATTTGTAAGAAATTTTTTGGAATAATTATTGTATATCAGGTTATTTTCGGGTGTAAACAGATAGTATTGAAGTACAAGTATTTTTGTTTTAGTTGTTGGCGAGCAGTGCGGCGTCTATCTCAATGATCTCAACCCAAAAAGTGTAAAATTTTCTTACGGTTAGATACTTTATGCTGAATCCCTTTATGGGATTGAACAAATTTTGAAAGAAAAATATGAAAAGTTGGAAAAGTTTTAGAGTTCGACAAGAAGAAATTACTTTTTTCGGTTGACTAGTCACATTGACATTGTTCAAAAATAAATTACAGTAACAAATCAAATACGAATTTTAAGTCCAATTCCTAAAGAAATATGTGAAGAAATGAATGAGCTTCGTCAGACGTTGTTTACTTTACAAATTTTGTAGTTATCATGCACGCCAGTTCAAAGAACACAGTTTCTAGAAACTTGCGTATTATACAATAAATCATAAGAAGAATTGAAATAAAAAAATTGCATGTGTACTTCAAGACTATCTCTTTACATTCGCAATAGTTCTAGTGCCGTATGTCCAACAGTGACAGACATTTCTGATAATTCGGCATTTGATCCGACCATCAGCTAACCATCAACTAACATCGAACTTTAGCTGCGGGTACTTGTTAGGTTTTAAGATATTAATAAAATCATTCGCCATCGTTGTTTAACATTAGAACCAGCGAGTCCTAAAGGAGACTAGTGTATATTCCTTTATAATAATAACAGGATTGAATTTATTCAGAATTCATCAGATTTTTATGGTAACACGTACTTATATAAAAAGGTATACTAAAAATTTCGCAGGAAAATATTTCTATAACTTCACGCATTGTGAAAGAAAGTTGAAAGTTGAAGTAGAATGCATTTTGATAGTTTGTGAATGATGAACAAATTTGTGAAGAAAGAATTAATTAAAATAAGAAATAATTTGCGCACCTAATAAATCATGAATGATTAAAGTTTTACAGAACAAACATACGATTGCTATAGAAGTTACATTTTCCAGTTTCTTTAAATCAGGATATAAAGATGGCAATTTTTCAGGAACATCCGCGGTCTGTTTGTAACATGCACACGTTTATAGACGTTTATGAAAAAGTTTCGCTTGGAAAATGCTTGATCGAAATCGTGCTGGACAAATAATAATATAAATCGAATTATTTTCATCAGATTAAGCATACCACAACCTGTCAAATGATGGTTTCAAATTTTGTATTTTATAAATATTGAAATTACAAAGATGCTTGTATTGTAAATTATTAAACGAATCTTCTTATTCAAGCGTATGCTGTTATAAAAATTGCGAGAAATGTAAATAAATTCAGTCTTGTAATTTTTATAAAATAACGGATACCAGTCACATATTGACTCACAAGGAGAAGACGCGGTCATGGGGTCTCAGATTTTCTCGAAACGTTGCATATTGGTAGATTTCGTTCTCCTGTTTATGAAAATGTAGCATTATAGGCGTCGATACTCAACAAATTTTGAAATACGTTAAGATTAACACGTTCAGCGCCCACTCCACAATCATAAAAATTACACAAAATCAAAGCGATATATTTAAGTTTCAAACCTCTTCTATTTCTCAGATCGTAAGAAAATTTTGTACACTCAATCTACCAACGTAAAAATTAATTTTCAATTCTGTATAAATAATTCCGTCACCCAGATATGGGTGACATGGCGCTGAACGTGTTAATGAAGTTAGTGGTTCTTTCATATTATGTTCCTTGTCAATAAAATTTTTATATTTTGTTTCTTATAGATATTGTGAGTGTACTTTTCATGTGCAAAATACAATTAATCAAAATAAATAAACTGAACAAAAAAAAAAGAAAAAAATGAAAAGAAAGGAAAAAGGGATTTGAACACTGGCCGTCCCGGTAATGAATCTAGTACATTACCATCACATCGTTTGTTACTTGACAAAAACTTCAACTAAAACTGTACTTAACGGCTTAACGGGTATAATGAAATTTAAATTGTAAATATCTCAAAAATTATTGAGTATCGACGACTATAATGCTATATTTTCATAAATAGGAGAACGAAATCTACCAGTATGAAAAATTTCGACAAAATCTAAGACCCGATGACCGCGTCTTCTCCTTGTCAGTACGGTTAGTGTTAAGCACGTTTTCTCGAATCACGTCCGGCCTTTTCGACTAGGCTCATCATTAATTTCACACAAGTCGAGCGTTTCAAGTATCGTGATCGTAGCGTAAAAGGGATTTTTACGATCGTGCGATATTTACTCGAGAACGGCTGCCGACGCGACAACAGAACTATATTCGATGACTAGCTGTTCTCGTAGATCCGAGTGCAATAGTCGAACAAGGTTGTTTAGCTTCTGCGTAGGTTATGGCTCTGCGTAGAACTGCACAACTCAGAATGCACTGTTGCCTAGCAATTTTGTTAGGTGTGTGCAGAAGTGTTAGTTTCATCCAATCATTCATGATTGACAATTATGCTTGTTATAATTTTCAGCCTTTTCGTATAATTGTTTGTTTGATACCGACGTGTCCAAACGATTAATTTCATTATCGACTATATTAATTAGAATATATAAAATGATACAGGTCTTTTACATATTTCTGTGCTTTAAATTGCATTAGGAATCTTAGGTATTGGATCAAATAAACGAAATAATCAGAAAAAATATGTTTATTCAACATAAATTTTCGACAAACTCTGAATTTTAATTTTGAAAAAGTAAGTAGGAGCACTTAATGTTGGGCACTTTAAAAATATGTTGGTTTTGTTACAAATGTATCTAATTATCCCAAGATTCAGTGGTACGTGCACAAGCTCATGTTCGAAAAATGCATGCAATTTTCATTATTACTCTATAAGCAAATTACACGTACCATTTGTTTAGTAGGAACATCTGATGAAACGCTTTAATTTGGACTAGTTTGTATTGCCTGCGCTGGTTTTACCATTTCCATCTTCTTTATTTTGTGACCCTCGATAGTTTTCTTAATAGATTGTCGATTTTATGCATTTATTACAAAAATTACTAGCTGAAATACAAAACTGTGAAATTATTAAAAGAAATTAAAAATTTTACTGTATCACTTTCAGTTTGTAAAAATTATTGAAAAAAGGAATGAATGTCTACGTAATTTTTGTGTCTTGCAATTTAGACAGACAATTTTTATTCTGCATAAAAATCCACATTTTATTTATTTTAGTCGTCGCTTCTACCTTCTTGTGCTTTTAAAGAAGAGTTAAATTTTTTCGTTACGTTTCAATTATTGAATGAAATGCTGGTGTCCCTCATTAATAGCTAAACTTCAGATTTTATGGATTTATGACAGAAACGAATTGGGCAATTTAAAATAGCGAAAACATTACAAAAGTTAAAGAGTGTCAATATATTGTCTTAAACTTATTGAGATTGTTAAAGACGTAAAGAGAGGTATATATGCTTACTGTTTGTTGCAGTTGATGCCAAGAATTTGTATTGCTCATACAGAAGCGCAATCTATTAACACTAAACCTACCAAGCATTAAAAATATCTGGTAAATGTTGCCTTCTAAAAATTACAACACTTTTATTGTAATTGTCCGTAATTTTCAATATAACAAATGCACGAACAAGGAAATTTATTCAATTATTTTCCATACATTAATTTTTATAATTTCAATAATTGTAAAATATAAAACCGGTCATTTGACAGTGATAGGTTTAATGTTAATAGCTTTCGGACGTTAGGTGATATCCCTCAACTACGTTTCTCGTTTCTATCCGACTTGCTTATCATGGAATTTAAGACGACAGAGAATTGATCCGCGAACACGCACGAAGACGCTCGGTCTCTGGCTGACAAACAATTTAATACCCGTTAGATTATTGGAATCGTATTTTTCTCCGCTTTAAAGGCTAACATCCGAATTAACCTTATCCACCGTTTAGAATCGAAGGCGCGACGACGTTCGTGCACACGTGCATGGCCGAGGACAAGCCGAGGAGGATCTTCACGAGTCTCTTTTCCGTGGATCCTTTGTTTGAGCGGCCGCTGTGTGTCAAACACGCGTCGCGCGTGTTCGGAGAGTGTGGAAGGTCGTCGGCCCGGTCCCGGCTCGGGCCGCGCATCGAAATCGTCCTCTAAAAGGGTTCAGGCTCTTCTGTCAGGTTCCTGGAAAATGGGAAAGGTGCTCATCCGGTTCCCTAGCCGGAATAACAGGGCGGAGGAGGCGGGCTGAGAACGTGTGCCCCTAATCACCGGCAGAAACCGCTGCCAGCTAGCTTTTCGTACATCTTTGGCCACCGGCCAAGCTTCCTTTGCGCATAAATAAACGGGGACATGTGCTGGTAAGCAGTCATGTATCAGCGGACGTCGGTTCACCTCATGTATATGCGTATACATCGTCGACAAGTATGACGAACTAATAACCGACGCTTCGCGCCCTCTGCACACTGCTAAAAACGGCTTCCATAGTTATATGTATGTAGACTGCGGATTTTTATGCAGAATTAAAATTATCTGTATCAATTGCAAGAAACCGAAGCCAAATTGAAATGGGTTTCTTTGGCTAATAATTTTAAGAAAATAATATATCCTTATCTCTGTAATTATTAGATTTTATTGCCATGTACCTTATAGTTTATACGTACTCTTTCGAACCACAAGGTCAAATATTACACATCATAACAAAAATTCAAGGTGACCTTCATATTTCGATAAAAAATTCTTTGCCCCCTTGATACCAAACAGCTTAAGTTTGAACATTGTTTAGATGCAATAAATAGTTTACTTTGGTTGGCACAGTAGGAAGGATCGCACTAACAAGATATACCATTTTTCGAAAAATTGATCTTGTTTATTATGTCAAATGCGAGCAGTCCCTCGGGATGTGGATTTTATGCATTCATAGCAAAATGGATTTGCACAGTTTAAAACAGTAGAAAAATTAATATAATTACAGAACGACATATCATTTTCAAATAAATAAATGTATATCTGGCTATTTATAAATCTTGGTCGAAGAATAACGTCGTAACTTTGACAAAAAGTTCCTAACTATTGCAATAAATCGAAAATAGGGGCCCAAGACGAAACATTGCCGGATGTGAATGACCAGACAGGTCCTCCGCAGTTGGCAGGTTAATTGGAATCGTTTTCAATGGATCAGCAAATACTCGATCAATTGATCCGCAGCGTCGACGACATTAGACGAAGAGGTTTCGAGTTTGCAGTGGTAGTGTGACGAGTACGACTTGTTTCGCGGCTCACAGCTTGATAGTTGACGTTTTCGCGAGCCGCGGTCACGTTTTCTTGCATGTGCATCCGCTCATTTACGCGGAACAGAGTCCCCTCAAGTTGAACTTGGCTGCTATCCGTCGTAGCTGCACTCGTTCACGTCAAGGGAATTTTTCTACATGCCCCCATCGCGATTTTTTCCGAAAACTGTCGATAACGCGGTTTCACGTCCATAGGACACGTAGACGATCGTTGAGAAAAAAGCTATTGCGCTTGATAATAATCGGTCATCGGACGCGGCGAACGGAATCTCGCAAGCCCGCGGCTCTGATATCTGCCCGATCAGCAATACTTAATTGCCATAGTCCACGCGAGAACGTTCTACGCCGTTGATTAGACGACGAACCACCATGGGAACGTCTGTCGCACAGACGAGATCCTATTTCGCGCGCGTTTCTTCGTCGCGAGTTATTTTTGCCCCGTTTCCCGACCTACAATAACGTCTGCAGCTTGCAGCATTTGCACTCATGCAAAAGGAAGGAACAAAGCTCTGAGAGTCCATCGGGCCCAACATTTTCTCCCCTGCAGAATTGCATTCTGACCAACGAGTTTCTCGTGTTCGGTGCTTCGCACCTCACGAATTCATCGTTTCCATGTTGCGAAGATCTGTGTAGATTTACAATTGAATTATTTCACGAATTACAGTTATGAAGTAATTCGGTTACATTGTATTTAATTATTTTGTAATTCGTAATTGAGCATAGTTATACAGAACGCTACCAACCCACAATGATCTGAAATACGAAAAATTCAGATTACATTTTTCTTTTTACTTTTGTTTCACAATAATATTTTTGTGGCTTCGTTAACAATGTGTAGTGTAACTAATATTGTTTATTATTTATTTGTAATTTTGTTTTTTTCTGTGAGTTTCTATTATTCAGCAAATTCGGTTTCGGTATCATCCACATCAAAGTGTTCTACGTTGAAACGATTTATATCTTCAACAATCCTATTGTTGCTGCTTAAATTATCATTAAAATTGATATAATTGGCTGGAAGAAGACGTTTCATTTCATATAAGGTTTGAAGTTTGACCTCTGATATGGGTTTCCCATTTAACTCCTTCCCGTGCCATTTAGCTCGACGAAACTTGGGCCCAAACGGTAGGCATCGACGCGCGCTATACAGACCAGACTGATGCTTGTAAACAGTCGCAGTACAAACTACAAACTATTGGTGTTTTTTACTTTTTGCCAAATACATGATTGTTGTGTCGTATTTTCCTCTTCACTACTCTCATCTATAATCATACGCCTTATACGCTTCACGACTGGCACAAACGCGTCACTATCAGAGGATTCGTTATCACTGCCTTCATTTAACATTTTTGTATCTTGCATTTTGAAGGCGTTTCTTAAATTTCAATAATTGAACTGCTTCGTAACAGCAACGATAAGAATTGTGACTAACTGTCATGAGGTACTGATAGGAACTAATATTCAGTCACGATCGTAACGGTCAAAAAATCAGTCCGCGAACTCGGCTTGTTATGTCTACGTTTGGCCCAAGTATTTGGTCGCGAGTCTGACTCGCGATATTCGTGTTTGGGCCAAAATCTTCATCGCGAGTCTGACTCGCTAAAGTACGGGAAGGGGTTAACCATAATATTGATAGATTCGTAAAAGTATCCATAATGTTTGGATACCCTCCTCGAATAAATTTTTTTAAATGTATTATTTGCAGGAGATTAGAGAATTCAGTCGGTGTAATCAGAAGGAGATATGATTCTACCTTATCCAATTTTACCGATCTTATTTTCAGCGAAGTGGTTGCGCTGGTTTTTTTCAAATGGTTTGGAAGGTTTCTACAAAATACCTATAAGACAAAAAGGAACTATGGCTTGGAAGTTTTAATAATTTTATGCTGGAGGAATTGTTCTGTGGGCGGGAAATTTGTTGCAGAATACGGTAACAACATTCTGAGGACCGTATTGTATTTAACCAAGAGGATTGGTGTATATTACGGTTTCTGCATAACTAAGCTCCTCTAATTAAATTACTCATTCGATTAAATTGAAATGTAATTCGTTTTCGCAATATAAATATAATTGCAAAGTACAATGCAATTCCGAATTAAGGGGGCTGTATCATGTAAAAAGATAAAAAAATCGATTATTTTTAATTGACCGCGACGATGAGGTAGTCACATAATTTGCGCATCCTGCGACAAACGAAATTTAAAAGACGCAGTAAACTTAAGCGTACACTTTTTAAAAAATAATTTTCTTAAAATTGAATGCAATGACTTGAGTTTTTTCGAGCTGTTAGAAGGATTATGAATGCGCAAAATTTTTTTAAAAAAATTGCTGTTGTTCGGAATTTAAAGTAAAAAATGTTAAGATTTTTAACTTTTTTCTCTGTATCTGCAATGAAAATTTAAAGTATGCCTATTCTAGATTTATGTAAGTTCCATACATGCACAAAGTGTCATCGAAATTTGTTGACGCATAATAAAGCTATAGGTATTGAAAGATGTAAGAATCTTAGAATTTTGGGCTTAAGATTAATCTAAATTGCAATTTTGTCATATTTAATTACAACTCATAGCAACCTTAATTGATTTTCATGAAACTTTGTGCATGTAAATAACTTATTTAAATCTAGAAACGGTATGTTTTAAATTTTCATTGTAGCCACTGATGAAAAAGTGAAAAATCATGAGATTTACTTTTCTCGTCGTACTTCCGGCTAACGGTAATTTTTCATTGATTTTTTAATACATTACCGAGCAAATTACCGTAGTACTTTTAACATTTCAAAAAAAGCTCACATTGTTAGGTCCAATTTAAAAAAGTGTATTAGTTTTTAATGGGTGTCCACTTAATTTTTAACTCATCTGTATATCGATCATAGAATATTTTGTTCGTTGACCCCGGTCATAATTTGCCGCGCGTTGTATCGAGTTTGGTATCGAGCCGCGTCCCGTGTATCGGGTGACGGATAAGTTTAGCTAAAACGTGTGCATAACTCGGGTGTTGGTGACGCAACGCGATCGAAAGAGCATCGACACCGCGGTAAGAACAAGAGGAAACGGTACGAGGTGTGAGCAACGAGGCATTGTTTCAGCCGTAGGACGTAACCGTAAGTCCGTAGGTCAGTAACGTCGATTGCGAAAATCCGTTTGCTCGCCCAACTGCCTCGCTGACTGACTGACTGACTAACTGGCTGGCTGATTAGCCGTGGCTGACTGGCCTGTCTGTTTGGCGTAGGCCGCGCATACAGCGACGCGAGCCAACCAAGGTCAAGGCTTCGCGAAACAGCTGTTAGGCCTAACCCAATACCCACATGCGAGCGCGCGAAATGTTACGTACACGCTCGCAAATATCCGCCCCGCCACGCGGCCCCGGTCCTTTATGTCTGCTTCGGCCGATTTTGCGCACCTTGTTTACATCATTCCCCGATCACGAGTGTAACTGTTACTCGAGATATCCTTTCTCCGGGATGGTCCGAGGAAAACCGCAACATTCAAGATTTACCGTCTTCTTTTCTCCCCTTTTTTACCTGTATCGCTACTCCCGTTCCGAAATTTATGGCATCTCTTTCCCTTTTTCTTTTTCTCTCTCTCTCTCTCTCAGCACTAAATACAGTAATGCCTCGATATACGCGAAAGAGTTGTGCATATTTGCGAAAAAACTCGTCTCTGCCAATATACGGACAGTCAAAAAAGTCCCCATATACCGTTTAAAATTATGTAACTTTTTAAAAGGGAACCACTTGACTCGACCACGTAACTTTTTTTTGTACATCAGCTCTAATAATCTAATCCTTTCAATATCTCAAAAAGACACGTCGTTTGAACTCATTTTAAAAAGGTTATTCTGTTTTAAATCTCCCTAAGATTCCTGCGGGAGCCCGGAAACTCGTCCAATGAAACAACCATTTTGGTTTTAATTTTCTTTTTTTATGAAATTTTTACCGTCACATTTGTCACATTTTTCTGATTAAAATGAGACCGAACAGGACACAGTTTGGATCGCGGTTACTGGTTAATTCACAGTAAAGTACGGTAGAACCTCGATTATCCGAGCCAATATCTGTATACTTTATGATTCCATTTTTTTTTTCAATTTGTTTGTCTAAAGTCGCATCAGCAGATATGTTATTAGTGACCACTGCAGTATTACAATGTGTTACGTATGTGTACAGAATTGTTACGCATGTTACTTACAATTATACCATTATGTCTATCAGTGGCGCACTTAGAATTTAATCTTGGTGGGGGGGGGGGGGGGGCGAGTTGAACAGATAAAATTTTGTAACCTGGTGCAAGAACTGCCAATTTACATATGTATTTCATAAATACTGACATTGAAGCTTTTTGTGTTAGGCCACAGAAAGATTTTTAATGTGCATTAAGATGATTATAGAAATTTATTTACAGAATAAAATCTAGTTTTCTTTTCGTTTTACACAGCTCTTCAATTACTTCAGTTATAGTTATTTATTTTTTTTTATTTATGCAATATGAATCTCAACAGTTATAGTTATATTAATGCCTCTGTGTATGTATAACAAAGCCAACCTAAGCGAATGCATGCCTTATATATATATATATATATATATATATATATATATATATATATATAGAGAGAGAGAGAGAGAGAGAGAGAGACAAGTTGTTCAAAATGTTGCGTTTTACATATAACATATCCAAAAACCACGAAGCCTATTATAGTTACAGATGGCTAATTTATATTTCATTTATTATTCCAAGTTGTTCTAGATACGAGATTACATTACTGATATACTTTTCATTGTTTAAACATTCTTTGTACCAATTCAAAATAGTATCCAATTTGTATTCCAATCCATATTTAATCCAATCAGAAAAATGTCAAGAATACGTCGGTAATAGTTTCATAAAAAAATCAGTAGACGCAAAACAGTTTTATCATTTCCAATCTGGCTGGACAAAAATCGTATTAGTCATAATCGTAAAATTTTCCAATCTTTACTGCAAGTTACGAAAGAATGTTAGAAACGATTGAAACAAACATCTATAAATCAATCTTATAATTAAACTTTAGCGCTACAGTACACGATTAGAAGAATTTCAGAATATTTTTATATTGTTTTCAACGTATCAAAATTATTACGATAGGAAATAAATTTTTATTCAATAATTTTATTTTGCATAAAGATCCGCAATCTGGTGGCTACATTAAATAATATTCCATGTATGATAAATAGTTTACAACGGGGGAAATCGTTTTTAGCGTTAACGTTGAAACGAAAACACAGCTATAGAAAACACTTGTATATCATTCTTTAACAAAATTCCTATCGCTTTCGGGCAGTATTCTCGACTGTATTTATAAAGCTACTACCTACTTTGGGTTCGACCCTTTAATTTTTATAGCGGGAACACCTTACGGCTACACAATTCGATCGAGACCTGCTATTTCTGGAAGGTATACTCTGCTTCCTAATTCCAGTCCCCAGAAAACGACCTGCCACAAATTACATTCGAGAAATTCGCATCGCAACGGGATAGTGACCCCAAACTTACATGTAGACACTTCCATGGCGCTCTTCCCCTTTCCAAATAGAACAGACTTTGGTCCTATAGTTTGGCCTAGCTTGTATTTCACCCAGGCTAAGGCTTGGGGATCATCGAAATAAATAAAAAAACGAACGAAATAATGTTTTGCGTTTGTTGTTATAAAAAACTGCATATACGTACTGCGCTTGCAAAAACAGGTCCATAGATTCAGAAAACTATATAAAATGTTTGTGTTTGAAAATTAAAGCACCGAACAGAATTTTATACAATTTACGAGCGAATTATCTAATTAAGATTGATCTACATATACCGATATACAGGGACTCTTATAAATATTCGGACGCCCTTAAAGAGACGATAATTTTTTAAATATTGGACCCTAAGACTCAGATTTTCTTGAGAAGTCAGAAAAATTTTGAAAAAATTGCAATTGGTCGGAATTGCAGAGAAAATACTAAAAGTTGAATTTTACTACTCTTTTATTCTGTATTGAAAATGTATAAAATCCGTTTTGTAGATCTGTGTTGTAAATAAGCGATTCAAAATCAAAGAGTGTAAGATGGACTGACACCTCTACGATCCCAAATTCTATTCGTTTCGTGACAAAAGAATAAGCTGCCATTTTTCAGTGAAGAATGAATGTAAATAGATGATGCCTATATGATTCGAAAAATAATAACTCAAATCCTCAGAATTTGGAATTGCTCCGCTATAATTCTCAGCCCGCCATATGTCAGTGAAAATAGAATGTCGATGTAAACAGAGTGTCGATGGAAGCATATATGTATTGAGGAAATAATGTCGAGGAAGTCACTGTCGGTTAAGTAGAACGGACTCATAGCACATACTACGTAGATTTAATGCTGCCGTACAGTTTCTTCGGAATGGATTCTCCATAGTGGTGTGCGAGAACCCGAAAATGTTGAGACGGGACGAGACGAGAATTTTTTTCCAGATCGGGACGAGTTCTCGAAAATTTCGGGATTCTCGATAATGTTCGAGATTTTTGAAAATTACAGGTTTCTCGATTATGTCGAGATTCTCGAAAATTCCAGGTTTCTCGATTATGTCAAGATTCTCGAAAATGTTCGAGATTTTAAAAAATTTATGAGATATCCGACATTTGAGGCGTTTCCGAAAACAAGTCTCATAACGGTAATCCTACAATTTTCGAGAATCCCGAGACTTTCGAGAATCCCGAAATTTTCGAGAACCCGACCCGTCTCGACCATCGGGATCCATACATTTTCGGGTTCTCGCACACCCCTAGTTCTCCACGATGAGTCAACACAGGAAGATTCCTTGCGCAAAAGTAGGTCGAAAATGGAGGATAATTGCACGGAATTCGAGCATAATCGCTGGCCATCCAGGATGCTGTGTTTCTGCCGGCAAGGAACACGCCGGCGTCGTCCACGTAATTCTTGCTACCGCTACGTAACGTGTGCTCGATTACGTAATCGAACTCACATCGTGACATGCAATACTTTCGGCTCGTGAACGCAAGCACGCAGCATGCAGCACGCATGTACACGCGTGCGTTCGAGTTCGAACGGTAGCGGCTCGCGCCAAAGGTCACGATCAAGCGCGCTTTTTCTCCCTCGAGTCACCAAGGTCGCCGTGTGTCGCGATCTTGTAGGAGGAAAGATCGTACGTGACCTATGCGAAAAGATCTCAGGTCGCGGAACGGATCCATGGATCGATGCAGCGCAGCGAACAATGTGGCATTTAAATGAAGATTCGAGAGAAAAATCAAAAAACGTATATAGGATTACCTAAAATATCTTCAACACTTATTTCAGTGTTTAACCATACACGATGATGTTTAAATAGGTAATATCGATTTCGGGAACAATCTTTCCATTTTTTCTAACACCAAACAGTAAGCATTAATATTCTCTTCCATTTCATTAGATATTGTGTTTATATTCAACAAATCAGCAGAAACTGACTCTTCAACTAATCACGTTTAACAGAAGAAACTTACTTTAAATATTGGTAAAGTAATTACTAATTGCTCATCTGAGTCGCCATTCGAGTGTAAAGGGTTTAGATATAGCATTCTAAAAATAATGTAAAACCTTTTTCAAATTCTGGCAGGTAACATAAACTTTTAATCATTTACTTACGGTACATTTGATAAAAGCTTAATGCATCTCAGAAAAACTATCACCCCCTATGAAATCGTCAAAAATGCCTGTTCTTTGGAGATTAAATAGAAATTTTTCAATACTGTAATCTTTGGAACATGTTCGACTTTTCATCCAATCTGTTCTAATAAAACTACAGATGTTATGCATTTACAACAAACATTAATGAATGAATTATGAGACAGGAAAACAGCAAAGGAATTAACTGTCACTTCTTACAACTGAGGTTGAGACAGTGTTGTTGCGATGAAAGCTATGACCTCGGATCCGAAGTATTGCACTCATCATGTACAGACACGATTCCTTGAGATTCCTTTACCTTTTGCCGCCAGCATCGAGCCGAGCGACTAAAAAAAATCGGATCAGCGTGTCGGTGAGGCAATACTAAGGCAATGATAAAACTTTTTTGATTCTTATTTACTTTTTCAAATTTTTACCAACATATTCGTGACATTTTCCTAATTAAAATGACACCAAATACGGTGTAATATGGGTTATATTGATAATACTTGATTAATTGGCGATAAGTTTTTAAAGAACAAATGTACATAGGCTCTGTGTAAATATGCTCCGAGCTATGCCATGTTTGGTCTCATTTCAATCAGACAAAAAATCACAAATATGTTGGCAAAGTTTCATAAGGAAAGAATGAAAAATAAAAAAGGTTTAACAATTACATTTATTGTTTCAGCGATCGCTGATTTTGATGATTGCCTACTACTCGTCTTCTAGTCTCTCTTTCATTTTCATGCGCTGTCTTAATTGCGCCCGAAAGTTATTATCGCTAATTTAACATGTAAATATAATCCAAATTATATCGTGTTTGGCATTATTTTAATCAGAAAAATTTCCCGAATATGTTGGTGAAAGTTTCGTAAAAAAAATAATAAAAAACATAAAAGTTTTTCTCATTGCATTTGTACTGGCTTGCCGATATACCTTGGCTCGTCTCACGTTACATTTCTCGGTCTTGGCACATTTATCGTGTACATCCTCGTAGCTTTTATCATGACAATACTGTAACTTCTATTTTACATACGGATCCACGGCATACTCGTACTTGTAACGTTCTCTTTCGCTTCGACGTGCGAGCTCGCATCGATTTCAAAAAGGGATCCGAACCGGTGTTTTATGCAGCGAGGCTATGCAACAAAAATCCTAATATGCAGATTTTGCTGAATCGCTCTTAAAATATTCCGATCGACTGTGGCATCTGTCAGTGTCCTTCGAAGCCGTGGAAAAGATTATTTCATCGGAAGTCGCGCGAGCATCAGGAATTCGAACGGAGCAGCTCGTGTTGCGATCTGCAATTCGGACGCAGCTTGATGCAGTCTTCGATACCTCATATATACAGGTGACGCCCTTGCGACATTTTTGAGGAAGCTAAGCAGACGCCTCTTGCCCGGACCTCCATTGTCTGAATGTCATATGGAAACCCATTCCAAAGCAGGTGTTAAGCTTTCGTTGCATATTACATTTGGTGCACTTCGCTGTCGAGATCTTCGGGACGAAAGAAATGATTCTGTCTACCAAGATGTTACCAAGAAAAATTCGTTTTCATTCGTATTCAGTAGGCTGCGGTTTGAAAGAATTTCAGAATATCTACATAATTCTTAAAATTTATTAAAACCATTGCAGAAAGAAAGAAATTCCTATTTGGTTACCACATCTTGCAATTAATACAAACAATCTAGTGATCGATAGACTGCGGATGTTTATACGAAATAAGACCAATTCCAAGTCAATTGTAGGGAACAAAAGAACAATGAAAATGTATTTCTTCTTATGGTAATGTTAACAAGTTCATATCTTCATAGTTCTGTATTTCTCCTATTTATGTTTGTCATAATTGTATAAAATCCGCAGACAACTAGCGATCAATTTTAAATTTCGTACCTTAAATAACCTCAGGAACCGCCCATTTAAAGGATTTACAACATTGTTGAGACACCCTGTATTAGGTCGTTCAGAGAGTTCTGCGAACTTTTTGTTAAATAAAAGTGTGCATCTTGATCGATTGTTTTAAGCGGTTACAAATAATAACTTTGCCTATCTTTTGCCTCCATCTGTTTTGCAAGCCTAAATTGTTAATTTAGCAGGGTCTCTCTTTAAGAAAACTAACAATTCATTTTAAATTTTTGTAAGAGTTTAGTTTCAGTAGTCTTTTGTAAGTAGTGTATAAAATATAAATATTATATCTGTAGTTATATAAGATACGGCAATAAGGCTCAATAGCGTTTTTCATAAAATTGTAACTTACACGTAATAGAAAAGAAGTACATGAAAAGTGGACGCGAGATGCTATTTGTTTTATCTACACGTTGGGGTGTCGTACACCCCGAGTAAAGGTTAAAACCGAATGAAAATTACGAAGATGTTACACATTGGAACTATGGTAATTTCGCCGATTGTAGCTAGTGTCCGGTATTAGGTCCGGTTTTGGTGTACAACATTAGGTGAACTCCGTGCTGTAGCAGCGTGGTGCGAACGTTGCTGTAAAATTGAAACAGCCGAGGACTCCAACTTTTCCGGATGCAGATTCCGGCGCGTCGGATCGAGGCCGCGAAAAGGCGTAGCGCGATCGCTGAAATCGCGGCCGGTCTTTGTCATCGGTGGAAAGGGAAAAATGCGTAGGAAACCGAGGCGTGGTACGCACAATCGTGCGGTAAATTCTCACGCCGAATGACCGCCTCGCAGCGTGCGCGCACACGCGTACCAGATACGCGCGAAGGAGCGCGATGTAGGCGGCATTAGGTGTGGAACGGGGGCGAGAAGAAGGTCTGGCGTTTAGAATCGTGTCTCGAAAGTAAAATTGAATCTCTTTCGAAGCCCCGTCGCGTTCGTTATCACGGCCGGCCATCGTAAACATCCGAAATGCTTTTTGTCGGGGATGACTATCGCGTGCACGCTCGAATTTATTAACGTGAATCGAAGACGATTCGGACGTGATTAATCTACGGCGACTAAGCCAACTTGTATTTTTCCTGTTTGCCGGGCAGCATGGTTGTTCCACGAAGCTGTTTCGACGATTGCCGGGTCTGTACAATGCTACTATCGGTGTTGCGACATCGGCTAGAGGTTGTACTGTCCACCAGCGCGGTTTATTTACGAGCGAAATGAAGTTGTAAATGAGACTCAGCGGTAGGGATACGATGACTGTGATGAATGCAATTGATTTTGAGAAAGAATGTCTGGTGGTCGGAGCCTGAGGAAATAAGGGTTGCTGTCAGAGGTAGAAGTGTGCTTACCTTTGAGCTTTTCAAAACTTAACATATTACTTATCGGAAGCCGATTAGTATCATTCGCAATAGCTGTTCTATACAGGGTGCCTTACCCGATTTTGACATCTTGATTTCTTCGCTATTGTTAGTCATACCGAAAAATGTTTCAGACAATAATTAAATAGTGCTGAGTGGAACATAATTTGGTTTTATTAGTTTATTCGTTGGTGAACGCGTTAAGGTCATATGAAGGTCAACTTCGTCTTTTTAAATTGAATTATATACTTTTTTAATACATTAATCGATGCAGTTGGACATTCTTTATAAAAAAGTATTAACCTAGTCGTTTAGGATATATTGTGATTTAAATAATTCCAAGACGCCATTATTGTCGCACTAAGGCATTCGCTATTATCCCTTACAGAAAAGGTTCAACATAACGATCATTTGTATCACGGCATTTTTTAAGACGAAATATCTCCTAAACGACTAATTTATCAACATAAGTAGGTTAATACTTTTTTATGAAGAATGTCCAACTGTATCGATTGATGTATTAAAAAGTATATAATTCCATTAAAAAAACGAAGTTGACCTTCATATGACCTTAACGCGTTGGTCCACGAATAAACTAATAACACCAAATGATGCCCCACTCAGCACCATTTACTTATTGTCTGAAATATTTTTCGGTAGGACTAACAATACCGAAGAAATCAAGATGTCAAAGTCGGGTGCGACACCCTGCATAACAAAGGAACTTAGAAACGTCTTTTTGTTCGACTATGCCTAAAATTGCCATTGCTGTCGAAGTGAAATTTTCCTGATTGTAACGAGACCAAACATGATATACTTCAGATAATATTTGCTTGTTCAATTGTCGATTCAATTGAGCCTCGATTATCCGAATATGTGTTTCGTATGCACAGTTCAATCCATATACAGGGTGTCCCACGCAACTGGAACAGGCTGTACTTCCTAAACGGTTGGGAATAGAGGAAAATGTTATAAGAAAAAGTTGAATGGCATCAGACGGTGCATAATACGCAACTAATTTTATGCACTTTTGTACATCGGTGCATCAGAAAAATGCAACTGCACTTTTTTTAAAAATGGCAACCTACATTTTTGACTGCACCAATCGACGTAGCTTGTTGTGCTCTACATAAAAGTAGTAACATACTTAAGCCCTAAACTTATTCGTTAGGATTGATTAGAACATTTTTATCCCCCAAAATTTCACAGATGATGAAAGAAAATTAATATTTTTCGTATGGCTAAATTTGCTATAATGTTTACATATTAGGTACAAAAAATACAATTTTATTTCGTCTAAAAAGAAAGGCATAAAATTTATATTTGTTTAAAATACAGCAAGGGGTTAAGGACTACAATGTAGTAACAGGAAAAATATATTGATATCTCAAAAAATACAAGACCTTAAAAAATCGAGCTGTTTTTTTCTAGTAAGCTCCCTTGGATACAATAAATTGCATTTCAAACATTTTTTAATAAAGTCAATAAATAATGAGTTATTTCTGGCAATAATTGTTATTGACTCTGCGTGTATCCTCGCCACAAATGGTACATCTACCCTACAGGTACGAAAGTGAACGATGAAGTTTGACGTTGCAATTCCGAGGGTTACAAAAATGGTGGCGGCGACGGTGTCCGGACAGTGATATTGCGCCATCATCTAGCGGTCCGGCCGCGTCCAAACTAGCTAGAACACCGAGAGAAAGGAGTAACGGAGATAGGATTAACCGAACAGTGCCAGCAAAATGACATCCGACGCTGAGACCCGCGAGCAAGAGGTTCTGCGGTTGGGCAGCGCGGTTTTCTTGTTTTGTAAACCGATCTAAAGGCTAGTTACGTTTGTTCAACCGGGTGATCGTTCGTTAGACGACTCGGATCGATCTGTTATTCGTAATTGGACTGCGGCGCGCGCGCGCGCGCGTTCTTATGATCGAAGGTCCACTTATACTCAACCGAGCAGTGTCCGCTTCGGGGCTCGGACAGAATTTCGTACGTGGTTTTTATATCTGAATGGTAAAAGTTCATCAAATATGTAATATAATTAATGATTACATTGGTGCACATGAAAAGTTAGATTTTCTCTTGAAATAGCAGTGACACTATTCCGATTACTAGAAGAATCTACTTTAGTCCGAATATGCTCCGTTAGCTTGGATACACTTTCCCTAATGCATTTTAAATAATTTCTGTAAAAATCCAAGTTATTAGATTCCATAAACCAGGGATGGGCATTTTTGTCTCAATTGGGACAAAACCGTCCCCACAATAGCGCCTACTGTCCCCCATCAGCATCCGCCATCACCATAGAGGAAAGAAGTGCTTTGCCCATCGCGAACAGTGCGCAAGCCTCGCGCATGAAACATAGGTTGGTGGGACAAGCAGGCGTTTGAAGGGCCCCTACCGTGCCCATTACGGCCATAAATGTTGAAATCGACTTCTTTACCTCATCATCTAAACAGGCTGTGTCAAAAATGTTGTAAATCCTCGAATTAGGTTGGTTTCTGAGGTAATTTAAAGTAACTTTTTTCCTTTGCAAAAAAGGCCGCCTGTAATTGTTTTTCGAGCAAGCAAAAATGAATAATGACATTGGTATCCATCATCGTTTAAGGTCTTCCATAAGCTGGTCGTTCAAAGATAAATCAGCAGGATAAAATCTTGCAAACCATTGCTGCACTATCCCCTCATTGACAGTACCATCTCTAAAAGGTTTAATGATATTGCAAGCGGTTTGTGCAGCATTGCAGTGAAGTTTACATTAATATAAGAAAATTACACGGCTATAAGCGGAATCCATGTTGGACTCGATATATTAAAAAAACAGCAAAAACGTACAGTTATGTAAAATTTTTTTAACAAAATATCACAGTCGATGTAGACAAACAAATCGTTTAAGAGGTCGCGTGGAAAATGTGAAAATAATGATACAATGCAAACAAACTTTCACGAATAAACGAAATCCGACATTACATGTACACCAACCTAATGTAATCAGTAGACTGCGGATTTTATGAATTTTTGACAACAATGGCTTGGTCAAATACATAACTGTAAAGACATTAGAAGAATTAAATGATGTCGTCACGTTAGTCTCAAGTTATGAAAATTATTCATGAAAAAATTCACTTTCATGTGATTTCTGTTTTTTACAACTGACTTGGATAGTTTTTATTTTGCTTAAAGAACCGCAGTCTAGTAATCAGAATTACAATATGTGTCGCATCCTAATTTATCGGGGCACTGCTCTATTCACGACTTCAAGATACATCTGAATTCCACTTCTGAAGTTTTAGAATGGTAAAAGTTTATTGAATATATAATATAATTAATCATAATTAGGATAACAATGTGCGTCGCGTCGTAGTTGATCGGGACGCTGCTCTATTCGGCTGGTTGTCGCTTTTCTAGGTAACGCTCCTCATTCATCATACCGCTTGGTATGAAACCAGACAGATAGTGTTATGGTATAATATTTATGTTATGTTATGTCGTGTTATATTTTGATACATTATATTATAATAAGTCGAGCTATATTACGTACTATATTATGCTGTAGGTTGGTATACAAAATTGTGTAAGAGTGAACAGGGGAGTCTTCGCCAAAGCCGAGAGGCAAAGCGATAATAAATAATGGTAATTATATAGAAAAGGTCTGCGTACTCCGATTTTGATGAAATTTTAATATGTTATGGAGCAACACATTCTTTTTAGTTTTCGAGATATTTGCAAAAAAACTATCGTTAATGTTAATTTCATAACGAAAACCTTCTTTTTAGAAACACTGGGTGCATGTGAAACACTGGGCGGGTGTGTGTGGTATTGTCGCTTCTCATCTCCACAACGTGTTTACAAACAAAAAATAAACAGATGTGTCCCGAAAATCCAGGAAATGGAATAACAGGCAGAATTAACTCCTGTAGATAACTCTGATCATACATAGATAGGCTGAACAATTTTCAAAGACATTTCCTGGATTTTCGGGCCGCATCTGTTTATTTTTTGTTTGTAAACGCGTTGTGGAGATGAGAAGCGACAATACCACACACACCCACCCAGTGTTTCACATGCACTCAGTGTTTCTAAAAAGAAGATTTCCGTTATGAAATTAACATTACCGATAGCTTTTTGCAAATATCTCGAAAACTAAAAGCGACCCCCCTATATTGGAAAAGGAAAAAGTTGTTTAAAATGTCGAAATCTATAATATATTAAAATTTCATCAAAATCGGAGTACGCAGACCTTTTCTATATAATTACCTAAATAATAAATAATAAAAAACATATATAGTGACACATGTTCTTTATACGTAGATGTATAAACGCTAGATACAAAAACAGTGTAACCAAATTCTGGCCGCGCCCCTGGGCGAATAACGCACGGCTGAGTAAAAATGCACCTTAATTGCAACAAGCAACAACAACGGAAGAATATTCGGCGGGTCGCCTAGCTTCGTAGTCGAAATAGAACGGTACAGAAAAGACGAATCGTCTGCCAGCGTTCCGCGCTCGTCGTCGGAGCGGCGCGGCGCGGCGTCGTCGTCGTCGTCTAAGTGGCCGGCCTTGATCCTTGGCGCTAGAGTCGCTCGAAGTCGGCCGAGCTCGTTGCTACTCGCTACTTTCACTAAGTACTCTATCCTGTCTTGTACTGTCCTGTCCTATCCCGACCACTCGTACACGTACCTCGTGCATTATGCTCGCCTAGCTAGACCGAGCTTAGAACGGGTTCTCAACTGGTTCCCTCCTCTTCCCTTTCTTTCCTCCTTGTGACGCCACGTAATTCTTATCAAGCCCGATCCGACCAGATAGCTGCGTGACATTTACCTTTCCTCCTTTCGGTACTTTCTTTTGTGATCTTTCTTTTCTAGTCCATCTTTCCTCGTAGCCGCCGAGGGACTTTGTTGCTGCCACGCTGCCTCCAGATCACGCTGGAATGTGTGCAAAACTATAGTCTAGTTTTTAAAAGAAAATATATACGCAGTTAAATCAACTTTCCACCTCCATCTAGCATCCGCCGGTATCCATTACTTTGGAAAACTTCTGGTTGGATGGACAGCAAATACAACCCCTGGCAAAAAGTATGGAATCATATTTAAAAATTGCATAATTTTCTGAGAATTGAACCAAATGGGTTGAGATTTCTTGACATGTTAGAAGAATTAATTTATTTAGAAAGGGTAAACAACATTTTTTTTAAAAACTGTTGTTGGTCGGAATTGCGAAGAAAAGAGTAAGGTTTTTGCAACTTTTTTATCTGAGCCTGTAGTCACAGCTTTATGTCAATTACATACATGGTGAAAATTTCATCGACATGAGAGCTTAAGGGTGAAAGATGCAGATTTTCGGCCTTATCAGGAAATCTCACCCTTAAGCTCTTATCTTCAAATGTTTGTTGCTCATAGCAAAGTTAACCAGTTTCGATGAAATTTTCACAGTATATAGAATTGATATATTCCTACAAAACGCATTGATTAAAGTTTCGCTACAAACTCGGGTCAAAAAAGTTGCATAAACCGACTTTTTCTTTGCAATTCCGAGCAACAGCAATTTTTTCAAAATTTTGTTTATCCGTTACTTAGTAAACTAATTATTCTAACATGTCAAAAAATCTCAACTGATTTTGTTCAATTTTAAGAAAATTATATGATTTTTAAATGCGGTTTCATACTTTTGGCCAGGGGTTGTACGACCTTTGTGCGTTAGGTAAATGGCAGCCTTTGGAATTTTTCCAAAACTTTTCCTGTTGCGAATAAACCTTTTCAAATGATTAAAAAGGAGAGACTTTTTAAAATATTCTGTAAAAGAATTCTCCTAAAGAACTTAGACGTTCAACGAATGGCCATAATAGCCGGACTGGCGATCTTCATGCAAAGTAAAAGTTATCTGTATCTGTTGCAAGAAGCCACTTAGAAATTTCTTTCATTTTTCAATAATTTTAATAGATAGATAGTATATATCTATACTGGTTAATTCTTTTAGCTGTTGTTTCAAACTGCAGCTGCTCATTTATTTAATTAATAAACATAATAACTGTATACTTCAGACTATGTTCCTATACATCATTACGTTGGAAAAATTGTGGTTCGATGGACAGCTGTTATGACCAGATCTTATGCGGATCTCTGTGCAATTATTAATTTTTACTGTCCAATGTTTAGAGACTAGAATCGAATAGAAATTATTTGTTTCTATTAACCCTCAACATTCGAGTGGCAACTCTGAGGCGCTACTAAAAATTGCTACACCATTATTCAAAATATTGTTTACGTTATTAGATTTGTTTGTATTTAATAAATTACATTTTGTCAGGAGCTATGGATAATAAAAACAATGCTTTATCATCACATTTTAATTATAATATTTTAATATGCGTTTCACATGACTGCGTGGAGGAGACTGCAACTTCTCAATGCAAAGAAACAAAAGATGTTACTGTCGCACGAAACGCCACCAACAATTAACTACATATATATGCCGATAATCTAGAGCCCGTGTATAGTACTTATCGATTCATACTTTCTTACACATTTACAGAGGCGTGCAAAAGTATCCGGACACCCTTTAAAAACTTTTTCAAAAGTAGTTCAAACGGCTTGAGTTTTTTTGAGATGTTAGAAGGATTAGTTTACTCGGTAGCGTGTAAATAATTATTTATAGAAATTGCTAATGGTCGAAATTGTGAAGAAAAAAGTAAGTCATGATTTTTAACTTTTTTATCAGTGCCTGTAATGAAAATTTAAAATATACCTTTTGTAAATCTACATAGGTTATATACATGTGCAAAGTTTCATCGAAGTCGGTTAATGTTGCTATGAGTTACAAAATTTAAAGGTGATTACATAAGGACAAAATTCCCTGAAAAAACCGAAAATCTGCGACTTTCACCCTTTCACCCTTAACATCTTGCAATGTTCGGATTAGATGTCTGGCTCCTTATGAATTCTCTGAAACGATTTATAACATAGTACCCGTTCCCATATTTATCGAGAAGAACGTTTTATCGTAGTAATTTTGCTAATCATACCATACTAGTTTCAACGATTTTCGAAGAAACTATGAAAAAGGTTTCTATGTATGAGAAGAACATCGTTAACCTCCTTAACAATTAAGGGTTAAGAAACTAATACATTTAATCGCTGTCGCAATCTTCATTGGCTTTCATTACTCTCACCTATATTAAACGGAATTATGAAATAGGAAGATCTTGGTAAGAAAGCATTGGAGCATGCAAATTATTAGTAAACGCAAAAACCTTCCATTGTTCATTGCAATTTTTAGACGATATGAGACGCTCAATGCAAAAGCGATGTAAGTCAAAAAGATTGGCTACTAGGCATTGAGAATGAAAGAAGCTGTAATTGTTTGGTCAAAAAGCATCGTGTTAAAATAAAAAGCCGATATTTTAGGTAGATTGAATCCAATTTCGAAAATTACCTATAGATCAAGCACTGTTTCTCTTTGTACGAAAACAAAAATTGAAGGATCAAATCGACTCACCATTTGTGCAGAATTGAGTTACAACACTTTTACATTAAACGCACAGTGCGTTGTGTAATGGACAAAAATAGAAAAATCAACTTCTTTGTCAATGATAAAGAATTATGCACGCGTGATTAAAAATAGATGGTAAAGTAGAAAAAGTAGTATTTTTAACCGACTGTCGTTGTTTATGATCCTACTAATTACCTGAACCTAGAACATAATCACGTCAATTTCATTTCATTTCTTTTCTGCTACTACTTGCTAATTATTAAGATGTAAGTTTTTTTCGGAAGTGTCTTAGAAATCAAGAATTCCAAAGTTCTCGAAAGATGAATCTCTTTAGGGCAACATGATAAATTGTGATACGTTTTCTATGGTTTCTTATATTTAATTGTTTACTATATTGCTTTCCATGTATTAATGTAATACTCATTGGCCCTTCAAATTTTAAGGAATTGTTTCAAGGTATCGCAAACGTCTTATTAATTTATTTTAAATACCGAAATAATGTGAAAAACTATGAATTGTTTATTTCCTTGTTTTAGCAGAATTTTTAATGTTTTAATCATACGTATAAATTACAGGTAGCCCTCCTACAACACGGCATCCTGTAACGCTATTTCGTTATAACACGATTTATAAATTGCGGGAACCCTCCTACAACACGGCATCCTACAACACGGTTTCGCTCTAACACGATAAGAATGATTGCAAAGACCTTTGTACAACACTGTACAGTAATGGTTCAATCATATTTACCCATATCACAGCGAGTTATATGGTCCGAATTGTGCCGTATTTAGACATATTTTAGTTAGAAAAATATCACAAATACGTTGGTAACAGTTCTGTAAAAAAGAAAAGAATGAAAAATAAAAACTTTCCAATTTACATTGACATTGTAATCGATACGCAGCCCTTTGAAATTTACAATGACCTGGTAAGAACCAGCAAGCAAAATAAAATCACAGACTTTTTAAAGAGGGAAGAAGATGCAAGAACTTTAAATAAAGAAAAAAGTTCTGAAAGTGAAGGCGATATCATTCCACCGAAAAACGTTCTCGATTGATTATACTGAGCAGTGACGACGAAGAAATTTATTAAATTAAAATAATATTTTTTGTTTTTTTTTGTTTTATGTTATACATAAATGTATATTTTTAATAAAAATTAAGTTGTTTGTGTAGAATTAAAAAAATATTTGTTTTTAATAAGATTTCGGAACGTAACCCCCCCCTTTTTGTACCGGCTCTGGGTCTCATACAACACGGCATTTTCTAGGAACCTATGTACCGTGTTATAGGAGGGTTACCTGTATATAAATATTTTAACAAATTCTAACTTCAAATGTCGATGTGAATCGGTTTCCTGTGCTACCAAACACGAACAAATTAAAAGGAAAGGAATTATTATTTTTCTCCCCACCTGTCTATCACTCGCCATACTGTGAAACGACTGAAATAGGTTGCGCAGGGAAATGTGCCAGTCGCGGTCAGACATTTCGCGAGTTGGTCGAAGCAGTACATAGCGCCGATCGTTTTCCCGGTGGTGAACGTGGCATCGTCATCGGGAAACGTGGACCTTTCGACGCGTGTTTCCAGATAACGAGTCGATTAATCGTCCGGGCCAACTCGGTCGTAGATGTACGGGCGCCCGCAGAGTTGAGCACCGCTTGGTCGTTTCTAGGTTACACGCGCAGCGAGCTGAGTTTCACTTTTTCAGCGTTCGACGCCACGCTCCGCGATCATCGGGAGGTTGATCGGCTCGTCTAGCGTCGACGATCGTTCCGGCGCTGAGCGGAGCGAAGCCGAGACGAGCTGAACGCGCGAGAGGTCTGATCAAAAAGAAACCGGACTTTGTCAGTTCCCTTGCGACGGCATCAGATAAAATTTTATAGCTTTGTTGGTCACTTCTCTATGCCCTCCTGTATCAGTCTACCAATTTTCATCGACCTGCGGATATTTTAACGCGTGCTACATGCAATTTAGTAGAAGTATGACCGCGCGGCTCTGGGATTCTACAGTGTACCCGAAAATGAGAATAAACCCAGTGATTGATTAATTCTATTTTTTGACGATTGTACAGATTGCATTTCCAGACTACGTGGTGTTAATCGATTTTTATGCAAACTGATGTCTGTGATTTTTCGATAAAAATATGGGATACGTGTTTTTGGTGTACAATAGGTAGACAATAAATATAAATTTTCTTGTGTAATATTTTATGTTTTATGGTGGTCGCCAGGGCATACGCACCTCGCAGACTGTAAACCGAACAACACGTAACTCAGATTTAATTAATTATATTTTTATAAAGCCCTACACTTGCTCTTTTAGGAAATTGTCAAAGAAATTCCAATTACCGAAGTATTGAAAGAAATCGTATAGCAACCGATTAAGATTCAATGAATACATGGCATTGTCCTCAGAAGTAGTTTACGATCACCTGCTTCATCCAAAGAAAGGATGAATCATTGAAATTGTTGCCTGCGAACACGATGTGCGCATAAACGCGCTCACAGTGCTCCTACAGTGGTCAAGTATTTGTATACGGGCGCGTAATATTGAAAGAATTAACCTCTGAAGAAACCGGCAGATTGAATAATCGAGCAATTCGAGGAGCCGCTGAAACGAGGGAAAAAATCGTCGAATCTAAACAACATCGACAGGCCAAGCTGTCCGAAACTGTTCGATCTGAATACGCGTATTGTAGAAAAAAAGGACTGTAGGAATTCGTGGTTGAAAGGATCGTTTCGCTGGTCAACGCGATCTCCGACGTAAAGAGGAGCTGTGTCTCGCAACGATTCCTTGTATTTACAGCGAATTTACGTTCCGAAGTGTACAATCGCGTGCCCAGCTACGCCGCACAACGGTCAAAATGAGCTACGGACAAAACTATGGTTACGAACTAAAACTATTACGAAAATGAGTAGATCAAATTCCAAACAGTGAAAATATTTCAAGGGTTTAAAAATATTTTGTATTATTGCTGATTTATTAAGACGATTAGGAAGAGAAATAAATTCATATGTAGCTTCACTATTTCGCAATGGGAGCAGACAATTTTCATTTTGCATAAAAATCCGCAATCTACTTTTCATACTATTGCAAAATATTACAGATAGAAAACAAAACTCAATTACACGTTTATAGAAAGGTAAACAATCAAAAGGAAAAGTATGCTATTTTAATATTCGTAAATTGCAACCTTTGAGAAAGGCCAAAATAAAAGGTCATGCTTTAAAGTTAAGCACAGCTGTTTAATGGCAACTGACAGTTCCGTTTTCGAAGATTAGTAATTAATTTCGCTGTTTCGGTCTTATCTGTATAAGTTGCCTTTGCTGTAACTATAACCTGTTCATCTAGGGAACTAAATCGAACAGTTCAAGTAGATATGCATCTATTTGGTCTAATGTTGGAATAAACTATTTTGTCTTCATCTGTGGAACTACATAGAGCAGTTCGAACAGAAGCACATCTATTTAATAAAACAATTCGACGAAATTATGTTCTCTTCATCTATGGAATCAGTCGAGTAGTTCGAGCAGATATGCATTAATTTGTTGAAACTATTGGACAAAACTATTTTGTCTTCATCTAAGGAGACTACATGGAGCAGTTCGAGCAGAAGCACATCTATTTGATAAAACTATTTGACGAAATTATGTTCTCTTCTTCTATGGAACTAAATCGAACAGTTCGAGTAGATATGCATCTATTTGATCTAACTTGGGAAAAACTATTTTAGTAAATTATCAAGAGCAAAAAGTCTAATAATTGTAATTGTAAAATAAATCGTAGCGCAATGGGCTAAAAAAAACTTGTATGTTATAACGGACGCAGAAAATTTTTCTTACGTATGAAGGTGCGCAGTCTAGTTATCAGGTTTCGGAAGACCGCTTCCATTTCCCTCGAAACGGTCGATTGGCGTCGTAATGTCATACGCTCGTCCTTTCTCTGACCCCGGGAGCTTCCCCTTAGCCCCGCGGAGCGATTCTTTTCTCTCCTTCCTCGTTGCCCGTTGACGTGACTTTTGGATTCTTCGTGGATGCTCGCTAAACGCACGCATACATAGCGAATACGTTGGGTGAAACTCGCCGGGACGGCACGAGCTTGGAATACGGGAACAGGCGGGACTTTCGTTTTTGAAAGAGTTCGAGCCTGGCTCGAATCGTTCGAGCAAGTGGCATCGAGCGCGTCAGTCTTTTAAATGTTCTCGGTTACAGCCTAATTTCTGCGCTCGCGAACACGTCCGTAGCTAATGGCGAACGTTCAAATACGAAAACGATAATCGGATGAAGCACAATGCAGTATTTGGATCGAAAAGCGCGCAAAAAGTTAATCTAAAAAATATTGCGTAAGACGAAAAATTTTTATTATCTGAGATAGTTGAATATCTGAGGAATCATGAATCCATATTGTATTGTCTTTCTCATTTATAAACTCATTAAGCGGCTCGATTCGTCGAAAGTAACAGATTCTATGAAACGCGTTCAATTCTCAACCACCTCCTGGAACTTCATTCACTTATTAACGATTTTTAAATGTTTTAAGAGAATTGCGTAAATTTTTCCATTGTAGAAACTTTTCAGGTATCTATGTACTGCACTTTCCAACACGACTTATTTTAATATTTGAAAATAAGGAAAAATTCGGTCTCTCTTTTTACGATTATAAAATTTCATCAGCGATTCCCTTATGGTTTACCACTGGATCTCACGGATTTTTTGGTCCCATTACATTCGGTACAGATTTGTAGTTACGAAACAACACAGTTTGGTTCCGAATTCGTCCGAATTTATGTTCTATAGCTATGCTCGGCTTCGCTCCGCGAGGTTCGTCTATGGAACTCTTTAGATTTTTTATTCCACAATGTTGTAACTGCCGCTAAGATGAATTCAACGATATATAATATTATAACCTTGAGCCAACAAATAACGCTGCAATAATTTTGCGAGCCTTTCGAGTCAAATTCCACGATTTTTCAAGCGTTTCCGATAATCTGGCAAAAAAAGGTTTCGACCAAAAATTAATTGGTATTTTATTTTATTTACGCGTCTAGAAATTTGAATAGAAAAAATTTCAAAAAACTATTTCTTTCGAGCAAAAATTAAGGTCACCTCGATTTTTTAAATGTTCAGATTTATTTTTTATTTCACAATGTTGTAGCTGACGTTAAGACGAATTCAACGGTATATAATATTATGACCTTGAGCAAACAAATAATACTGTAATAGATTTTGCGTACGTTTTGGGCGACGTCAGTTTGCAGCGTTCGCCGCGCGTCTCGTTTCCCTACGAAATTGATAATCGGAAGAAAAACCCGAGCCTCTTGTCACAAATCGTTATTGTAATCTGCGAATAGAGTTATGTAACACCGTAAAGTGTAACTTTCAGCGAGCCTCGTGGGATCGTGAAACGACTCACGGTGTTCGATGTTTCATTATGGGCGCGTAAACACCTTCCTTTCCGTAAATTAGTGTTACCTTGCGGAGTCGACTGATATTTGATGTTACAAGCGCTCTGCCACAATTATTACATAACGCTAAACGTTTATTATGGCGCATAGATTTTATCTGTGAAACTGTTCTTCTTCAGATTCAAAAAAAACGAGTTAGACATCTCAGTTAGACAAGATAAAAACTATCTACATCAATTGTAAGAAACAGGGATTCGATTAAACTGCATTTTTTTCTTTTAATAATCTTTGTAAATTGCAACGAACATAACAAAATTGTGCATTTTTTCTAACATATTCACAGTTTAGTGATTCAGTTCGCCATTTTGATCACAAACGCATACAATCTGCAGTCGAATAATTTTGTTTGGACGTGTCTACACTCTTTGACTTGAAATGAATTAGATGAACATTATTTCACTTCCACAAATACTACACCTATTCTATTGGATGATTGTAAAAGTTTACGTCCGATTTTCAGAAACTTCATAGAGTTCTTTGAATAAAAACAACGCAGTTTTTATGCGAAAGAAATACATCAACTTGTAAAACGTTAGGAGACAATTGTAGAAAATGATTATAACTACATAATTTTTTAATGAAACTGATATTTTCAAATATAACCGCTTCTGTTTAATTTTCAAATCAGTCACGAACTTTTGCAATCATCTAATAAATTCCATTTAAATCCAAGCTGAACTCAACATTACAATTAAAATTGTTATTCCTTTGAACTAGTTTGGAACTTTATCTTTATTTTGCTGCAATGAGTAGTCTGTTGTTCTGTGCTGTGTCTAAAACTTGATGTTCAAGTAGAATACCATCTCAGTAGTCAGCCATGTACTTTTGTATTCAGGTAGTCGGCTGCCAGATGCGTGTGAAACTTTAAAAACGCCCCGTCTAGAAAGTCAATGAAAGAAGTTGATGTGTAAACATTTTAATAAGTGTAATGTTCAATATCCTATTGAAGAAATGATTGTAATATATTACACAGTATATACAAGAGTAATCATATAAGACAAAATAGTTGAATGAATCTCTAGTTGTAAAGACAAGATGTTCTAAAAATTTCAGACCCAAATAAAATTGTTTTATGGCATGCTAAACAATTGGGCGTTTCACCTGGACAATCTGGAAGAATTTGTTCCTTTGTCAACGAATCTATAATTATTTTTAGAATTCATCGCTATGTACATTACAATTTCACATATATTCATTTTTGCAACACACATCTTTCTATTGTAGACATCGATTAAGTTTACAATATTACTAACATTTTTTAAAAACCGGAGCCACCGCAATGTAATCTATTAAAAAATGAGACGTCAACAATCGGCCATATATGTAGGTACTATAATTTCTTTTTAGCTCAATTATTCTTATTATTGATTGTACAATACACAAGACTTCTCGAAACTATATGCTTTGAACTGACGTGCACGATAATTAAAAAACCAATAAAGTAACCAACTTCGCACGAAGTTCATTAATTTCTTTACATATGTTTTTCTCTGGGGATTGAAACCTAAAACTTATATTTGATTTTTTATTTATTATATGTTTTTGAACAATATAAATTTAACTAATCGGCCGGAAAAGTAAACTTTTTCTCAACATTTAAAACTTTTCCAACTTTCCATATACTTCTTTCAAAATATATTCAATTCCGGTACAAAGAATCTAATTTTAAGAAAATTTCTTAAAATCTCAATGCCTACACTGTCGGAGCGGTTAGGAAATCTCGTATAGTATACAATAAATAATAAAAGGAATTAAACTGCAAAAAGACACTTGTACTTCAAGACTATCTGTTTACATCCCAAACAGGTCGCATCCCATACACCCAATAGTTATTCCGAACAAAATTCTCTTCCCGAACCTCCTCTTAACAATAAGAACAGTATAATGCTGTACCATGAAAGCCACAAATCTATGATCAGTATAAGTACCGCAGATTTTATGCATTTATAGTAACAATGTCTGAAGGAAATGCAACACAGTGGAAATTTTAAAGCAATTATACATATTTATATAATTATATACATTTTACGGAGAACTAAAAATGTCTATTTCATATTACTTCATAAAAATAACAAGAATATGTCAGTCCAAATATTTAATCTTTTGTTAAATAATACGTATCCAAAGAAATAAGTTTCTTGAATAATTTCTCAAGAACGCGTCATTTCAATCTCGATAATCGTAAATTAAAAATATTACCACCCGCCATTTTGACGGGTACCGTAAACCTAGTGTTAATGAACATTATGTTCGGTTGTTTTCGATTTCTTAAAGTTATTAAGAGAGGAAATTTTTGTTGGACTTCTGTCTCTGAGAATTGGTGACGACAATTTTTCTTTTGCATAAAGATCCGCAGTCTACTGATGAGTGACAAATAAAGTTTGGAAGATGATCATGTAGACAACGCTTGGGAACCGGTGGTTCAGGGAAGCCTAAGCCGAGAGTCTCGGTGACGAATTGGATTCCCGGATTCCCACGTTCCGGGTTAAGTAATTTCCCGAATGAATACTCTCGCCACAAGTATAGCAGCTTCGAGTTCCGGCGCGGCTGCGTATTCAGACCACCTGTTGCTCGTGTTCGAGATACACAAACCCCACGGAAAGCGTCGAGCGCGAACGAGACCGAGTTACATCGCCGTATAGTATAGTATGCCTGTCCCTGTTCCCGCATTCGAGTGAGCCCTTTCCCCATTCAGAACAGCAGCGGGACACGTGTACCATAGCGGCGTAGTATAGTAACAGCGGCATCGGTGGCCGTGCGAGAGTTTCCTCCGGCCGCGGATTACACCGATCGCCGCGGCGCGGCGGCGGCGATTCTCTCGTCCCAAAGGGCCTTCCGAAATTTTGGGACTTTCTCCGCGAGGACGATACGGCGGACTTTGTGGCGGACGATCCACGGTCGGGCCACATGGCGTACATGCCAAGCTACGAAAATAACCGGCGGAAGAACGAGCCAACGAGAAGGAAAGTGAAACTCCGTACGTCGCGGCGGGGCACACAGGTATACGTATTCATCGCACGCTAATTGCACGCGGCTCGTTAGGTATGTGCCGACGCGCAGCCACACCGCTTTTATTTTTAACCGTTCGCGCGTCCTGCTGATACATTGTAGCTGCCATCTGAGAAAACAATTACCTGTCCTGTACTAATTTTGCTCGAATTTTTACATACTATTTTGATCAAGATATTAATTACATAGTATGGCTAGTAATGGTATAGATACAAATACTAGAGATGATAGTCCATGCAATCCGATACCAAAGTACTGAGTAGGAAGTATCGATACGCATCGCAATTTCAAGTATTAGGTCGTCCCATAAGTTCGTGCAGCGAATTGAAAAGTATTTTAATGAAAAACCACAGTAATTTTATAGTGACGGTATATAATATCTTTATCAAAAAGGTGGGAAGAAGTTGTAGAACGAGAAGGTGATTCCATTTTTTCGTTTCTGAAACGAAATAACAGTAAACAACACGAACTTATGGGACGACCTAATACTTGATATCAATTACCGATACAGATTTTTCTTGATTCGATACCAATGCAATATTGTACCGAAGTCAAAACAAATGTATCGTTACGTGTTTTACACTTTCACGATTATTAATACACCTGTTTAATACCAACCGAAATATCGATTCCTATTTGATATCTACACAAACATTGATACAAGAATGTATCGCATGCAATTAAAGAAATTAATGATACACGTTTGATACTTACGTGATACCTCCCAGATATCACAAAGACGTTTGAAAGACGTCTTAAAGACGCCTGGTGTTGTATTGGGTGGTATATCCTACGAACGTCCTCCGAACGGCTTCAGAACGTCTTATGTTACAAAACTGCACGTCTTAAAGACATCTTTAAAACGTCTTATAAAGGTCTTACAGACGTCTTTAAGACGCCCTACAAAGGTCTTACAGACATCTTTAACACGTCCATTTTACGTCTTTTAGACGTCTGTAAGATATTTTCAAGACGTAAAATGGACGTCTTAAAGACGTAAATTTCAGTCGTCTTAAAGGCGTAAATTTCGGACGTCTTAAAGACGTAAATTTCAGTCGTCTTAAAGACGTCTTAAAGGCGTAAATTTCGGACGTCTTAAAGACGTAAATTTCAGTCGTCTTAAAGACGTCTTAAAGGCGTAAATTTCGGACGTCTTAAAGACGTAAATTTCAGAAGTCTTAAAGGCGTAAATTTCGGACGTCTTAAAGACGTCTGTTTTTGGTCCCAAGACGTTCAGATCTAAAATGAACGTCTTTAAGACGTCGTGTGCTATCTGGTCTAGTATAGTATCCAGTATTAACCAATAAAACATATTAATACGTTCTTAATATTATGATAATATTAACATGGTATAATATGCTAGAATAATATAATACTTAAACAATAGATGTAATGAGTTCTTGTAGAGTATTGTCAATTTATTACCGCGATGCATCACTATCGTGGTAATAAATGAGTTGTTGTAGAGTATTGTCAATTTATTACCGTGATTCATGACCAATATACAGTAAGGAGCAAAACTGAACACAGACCATTTGAAACAGCATAATTTTTTTTTAAATTAGTACACATGACTTTAGTGTTCTTGAGAAGTTGGAAGGATTAATTTATTACAAGATGAAAGTAAAAGTTGATTTTTACGACTTTTTTTTATGAAGGTCTGTATTGAAAATTTAAAAAATGTATCTTGTACACTCAAATAAATTATATACATGCTGAAAATTTCATCGATATAGGTTAATTGGTTTATGAGGTATTAAACGATTAAAAGTGGAAAAAATTGTAGTCATTAGTCGAAGATCGTGAAAAACTGCAATTTAGACAAAAATGTTACTTAGATTATATAAAACTAAACAGATTGGTGAAATACAATTTGTTCCTACCTGTAAGACTGTGCAGAAACGAACGCAACGTGGAAGTATAATAAAATCAGAGCTGCGTAAAATACTATTTCAAACAGCAAATAGTAAGTAGTCAATTTTATTTGAAATCATTCGTGCACTTTTAAAAATGAAATATTTTATTTGCTAGAAACAGTTTTTAAAACACTATTGATAATTTATTCAATGGATTCTCAAAATAGTGTGAATTACATTCGAGAGGGTACTTCTGAATGAAAAAATACTTTTTTCATTTGACACCTCGTTTCGGGAAAATCGATTTCGAAAATGTTATGGTTTCTTGAATTTTAATATTACCTGCATCCTCGATCCATTTTCATCCTCAAGAAATATTTTAAATACTATTCAACGGAAAATTCAAATATTCTATGTTTTAAGATTCTCAAAATAAAAATATTTTATTTGTAGAAGTTCTACTGATTTCTTTTTAAATAACATTTTATTCGAATTATAGAACAACGACTATTTAAAATATTTGTTGAAATATCTTTTTTCCAAAATTTTACCCAACTTTGACTAAAATCTTGTGAATCTCAAGGTGTATTGACTTTTACAGTTCCGCGAGATTTGGGCAAAAATGTCACTTTTTTTATATAAAACCAAACAGGTTTGTGAAGTCCAATTTGATTCTACTTACAAGAGTGTACAGAAACAACGGCAACGTGGAAGTGAAATAAAATCTGGTGAAACTTACGGTTGTCCCGAAGTATTAATTCGGATGTTAAACTTACGCGGTATCGAGCCACGCCACCAGACTTTGTCGTCGTTTATCGCGGTCTCGCGAGCGTGAAGTAATCGCCGGGGCATGGGAATAATTGCCGGCGTGTTTCTCATCCGCGCCGGGGAATCTCCGCTCCGTGACGGAAGCGAATCCTCTCTCTGATGTAACGTCTCGAGAGAGGGAGAGAGAGACCCACTGACACGCATTCGAGGAGATTTCTTCTGCCAAGAGACACGAACTTTCGCTTTCAGCTACGAAAAGTGGAGAATTTCGCTGCCTCTCCCCTCCCGACCTGTCGTGCTGCACGATATGTATTTTCGACCGGCGATTTCGTTTTCCGTGTCTCTCGGTAGCCGGTGCACAGAGGGTGGAAACGACTTAACAGCGACCAAGAAAGAGAAAAATGATTCATGTTAACAAATTTTTGGTCTATTATAAAGTAGAAGCATAAAGAAAAATGTATGTTAAAATTCACAATTTTAATTGACGGTATTCGAAAAATATAGAGGTCACTACTTAAGTTTTTTTCAGGGATTGAAAAGGTTCTGAAAATAACTGTTTCAAACTGTTGTATATCGGCTCTGACGGAAACAATTATGGAGAACCGATGAAGTCTCATTACTGTTGGTATATCGGCTCTGAGTTACCGTTACCGTATCGCTTACGGTTTTGGTACGCCTTTGGACTGACTGCCCTAACCCAGAGCCAAAAACTAACAGTTATAGAGTAGATATAAAATCAGTTTTGAAGAACCGATGCAAGTCAGAACTGATATCCCTTAAAACAGTTATGAGACGTTTTCGATTCTCCATAACTGTTTCAAGAATCGAAACCGACATAATAACTATTTTCAACCCCTGGTTCTTTTACAAAAATATAAATATTTATAGAATCTTTACATATTATAAAAATATTTACATCGATGCGTTCTTGTGGTACAGACTGTACAATTGTTTTGTTTTGTATTTGCCATTACCTACGTCTTATTTGTGGGACTGCCGGAAAAAAATTCCGTATATATCACGACGGTCCTGTATAATGCGACGCGGGAAACGCTGTGCTCGTATCGTCATCTGTGACGTTATGGTTGCGCGGGGCGCATCATCGGGCCACGTAACTGCGGTTACGATCGGCTGGACACGCCGATGCTGTCACTTTCCCTGCTAGCAGCGCTTCCCGGAGCGCGCTCGGCCAAAGTGTGTCACCGGGTCTACGTCGAGTGCAAATAAAATGCGATCGGTGCACGGCCGGTCTCTCATCCTCGTGCTCCGCGTCTTGCCTGACTCGTTCTCGTCGCGAAGCTGTACTCATTGCGTAACAGCTATCTACGCACCGCTCGGTCGGAGAGCAGGAAATTTCGGGTAAGTGGGTCGGCCGAGGCAGCGCGAGCTCATTAAGCCGCGAAAAAGCCCTCGCGACACTGATTTTCCATTTCACAGTAGCATCCGTTTCAATTTGCAATGTTTCGAATCCGGAAGTGAAATTTTTCCGTTACAGGGTAGCGTTTCTCTTTCAGAAACTGATACAAGCACAACTCCACAGTGTAAAGGAATAGATATCGTGAAAGTGAGATAGACGCAGTCCGTCGATCATCGACGGCCGAGGTATTTTTTTACTATTATAGAAGATCTCATAAGAGATTTATTTCAATAGTATACAAAGTTCAATATGAGAATAACAGACGAGGGATATTCCCACAGAACAGGAAGAAATATGAGCGATATATAGTATATATACACACATGTATACTAGAAACAATGGGGACATTCCACCACATAGATACTTATATACGAACAACTTAACCCTTAGCGGACGGGGATTATTTTTAGCATACTTTTTTGATGGATCGAATAAATTTTCTTTGTGGAACAAAATTGTTTGCTAAGGAGTTTGGTGTATGAATTAATTGAAGGGAAACGTGTTGTGTTCAGTCAAAATTTGTTTCATATTTTTCGGGAGTATTAATTGCGTGAAAAATTATTCACAGTCACAAAACAGTAAAATTGTTTGGGCGACTGTCAGACACACGTCCGCAAAGGGTTAAAGCTAGTGTAATAACAGTGAAAAAGAACTATAGCTATATATGTATTTAGACCGCAGCTTTTAAAGAATGACAACATGTAAAGGCAAGCTTGGCTATCAGCAAAGGAGCATCCATAGGTAAATGAAAGTTGATTTTACAGAGCTTTTCAATTAATTTATGTCTTTCATCATTATATAAATTGCACTGCCATAAAACATGGTTCAGAGTCTCATTCTCCATCTTGCATCTGCATTTGGGATCATTGATGATACCTGTGCGAGTTAGATAAGCAGCCAGGTCGACGTTCGAGGTTCGACACTTCCAAAGGAAGTCGCGAGCGTAAAATAATAAACGCGTAACAAAGAAAATTTCAAATTCAGTCGTTTTTGTTTTACATTTTCGAATGTGATACCAGTGGGTTGTTGTGATTCTTCTGATTAAAATGAGTTCAAAAATGACGTAAACTGGTCTACTTTTATAGACTATATGAATAACAATCGTACGTACTGTGCGCGCCTTTCAAGAAATACTGTGAAAGGAAGGCGAATCTGATTGGTCAGAGTAGAAAGGACACACATCCTTTCACACGCATTTTCGGGTATAGCTGCCGTATTGGCTAAAGCCGTCACACATACTGTGCAGGGTATGACGTCAACGGATTCGCGGAGAGACTTCCCCCTCCCTCGCCCCTATGCCATCCAGCGGGACTTCTTGTGATGTACGGACAGTTCATAAGTCCTTAATTTTGTTATACAGGGTGTCCCACATAAATGGGAACACCTAAATATCTGTCGTATTTACAGTCCTATCACAAAACCTCAGAGCACAAAGTGACACTATTGCAGGGGGCAAATATAATGGTAAAGAAAAAAATTTTGTATGTAGTGTTTTTTAATGAAATTTCAAGGTCACCGATGTTTTTTTAAATGGAATAGTATATTTTTTTACAATAGCATGATAGACAATAAAAAACTGAATTTAGTGGATACCGCCTTTTTCACCTTGAAATGACCTTGAGCAAGAATAATCATGTTGGAGCGGATAAAATGTGACAGTTTAAAACTTACGTGTTTCAGCAAAGATTACGCGTTGTTTACGGCGGGTTGACCTTTACATATCATAATAAACGTTCGAAATGTTGAGCATCCACATTTATGCAATATTGCAATCTTGCATTAAATGATCTGTAGGCATTGTGGTGCGATTACGATTTCCGTGGCCCCTACTTTGAAGTTTAAATTTGTGTTCTTGGGGTCATTTTAAGAAAAAAACTGTACATGTTATCGGCACCAAATCGGTCTGGTTTAGCCGGTAAAGTAAATTTCCCGTTTTTTATAAACCTACAAATATCTCGGAAACTATGCGAGATGTGGCACAATATATACAGACCTTTATTTAAACATTAAAATGATGTTAAAATTCCGTTTTTACTAATCTAACCTAACCTAACCTACCGTAACCTAACCTAACCTACGCAAACCTAACCCAGACCTAACCTAAGCTAACCTAACCTAATACGTCAATAATATTCACTGCTAATTGAGTTTTAATACATAGACACTTCTTGAGTCTCGTATAAGCAGTTGTAAACGGAGCCTTTACGTTCAACCGACCATCATTTCGGAAGGGAGGCAGTTGTTCTGCAACTTCACCGAAATATAAATATACTTGGAAATTGCGCAGCTGATAAAAATATTTCATACGACATAAATTGTTGGAAATTTAATTTTCTACAAAAAAGGTCTCTTGATATTTTGCCATATTTCGCATAGTTACCGAGATATTTGCAGATTTATAAAAAATAGGAAATCTACTTTTCCGACTAAACCAGGCTCATTCGATACCTGTGACATATACACTTTTTTCTTAAAATTACCCCACGAGCACAAATTTAACTTCTAAACAAGGGGCCACGGAAATCGTAATCTCCCCGGCATTGTCGATTTCCTGAGACGTGATTGAAGCACATGCTGCAGTAATTATTACGATTTTTAGAACTTGCACTACCGGTATTTTTAAATTGTTTTACCACAACGGAAAATGCGTGTAACGAAGGACAAATACGATTCACAAATTTTTCATTATACAAATGTACTGCTTGCCTCAAAGATTGGTGGCTGTCGCCATAAGTGAAAATCCTATCGATTCGTTCCTGTACAGTATAACGCATTGTTATCACTTTCACGTTTCGAATTCGAATAATGCAGAAGGAACAACGTACTTATTCTAACCGATTAACCTTCTGTTAACGCTGTCAATGATACGTACTCTAACATAAACATACGCTGTTTACTATGAAAAATATTTCAAACATTTATTGTGGCTTGTAAAGGTCAATCCGACGTAAACAACGCGTAATCTTTGCTGAAACACGTAAGTTTTAAACTTGCCACATTTTATCCGCTCCAACATGATTATTCTTGCTCAAGGTCATTTCAAGGTCAAAAAGGTGGTATCCACTAAATTCAGTTTTTTATTGTTTATCATGCTATCGTAAAAAAATATACTATTCCATTTAAAAAAACATCAGTGACCTTGAAGTTTCATTAAAAAACACGACAGAAAAAATTTTTTTCTTTACGATTATATTTGCCCCCTGCAATATTGTCACTTTGTCCTCTGAAGTTTTCTGATAGGACTGTAAATACGACAGATATTTAGGTGTTCCCATTTGTGTGGGACACCCTGTATACATTAAGTCTATAAAACTAGTCCGATTGATGTCATGTTTGGACATATTTTCATCAGAAAAATCTCAACAATCACCTGGCAGTACCTTTGACATGGTAAGACAAACAATACTGAATTTGAAAGTTTTTTTATTGCATGATTACCTTTTAAGCTCGCAGCACCTTTTTGAATTTCGTCTGTCTTCGTTCCTCTAGGGCTTTGATTCTCTTTCCTTATCTACTGAGGTAAGGCTCTGCTGAGCTCGAGGCACCAAGTGCTAGAGGAAGAGTAAGAATGTATCGTGTAAATTTCAGTGTAACTGATTTACCAAAAAGTGAGCACTACCGTATTTCCTTTTTTCTCTTTTCTTTTCTGAACGAACGGCGCCGAACGACCGGCGATCCAACAGCTCGAGACTGGATAGACAACTGAGGACATCGATCCGTCGATTCTCTGTCGCTTTGCGTAACGTCTCGACGTTATGCTCCGATGTCTATCGATCTTTTGCGGGACCGAAGAAAAACCAGGTGGATCGAACGAAATTTTTCTGCGGCTTGGACTGAACACTTTCCCTTAGAATTCCAATTTGTTCTTTCGCCACTTTTACCGATTTTCCGGGAAACAAATGGCCCGGAAATCAATCGGTATAGAGTAGACCTTCGTATAAATTCCGCAGTCTATTATTAATATATATATTCAGTAGATTCTATTGGAAATCTTCTTCACGAGTTTGACTTGATATCATAGTGTAAAGCGTTAAGTTTATCCATATGTTGTCTGTCAGTATATTTTTCGAAATATTTACAGTGGCGTGCAAAAGTGTCCCGATACGCTTTTAAAACGAATTACTTATTTAAAACTAGTTCAAGCGGCTTGAGTTTTTTTTAGATTTTATAAGATGTTTCGTCCCGTAACGAAATTTATCTTTCTTTCGTTATTCTATGTGTACGTACATTCAGCAATAGCCAACGCAGAACATTTCGCCTAAAGCAGCTACAACGAAATTTCCTAAGAAAAACCAAATGTTAGAGACTGTAAAGCAATAAACCAACTACTGCTAACAACTTGCGACTTCACCAAAGCGTCAACTGTGATTGGTGCGCTACCTGAACATGAAAATGACAGACATCAGTGACGACGAAACATTGCCCGAGCGTACAGCTAGCCCTTTGCGGACGGTCGCCCAAGTAAAATTGCTATTTCGTGGCTGCAAATCATTTTTCTAAAAATGATTATTCGTAAAACACACAAAACAAATTTTTACTAAACACGACACTCGTTTTTTCATTTAATTCTTGTACTTAGCTGTCGATCTGCAATTTCATTTCACGAGGAAAATTGTGTACATTTGGTCCGTCGATAAGTACGCTAAAAATAATTCCCGTCCGCAAAGGGCTAGAACATTCAGTACACTGTTCGAGAACGGGCAATATATCCGTCACTCAGCTTTATTCAGTTCACGAACAGCGAGCTTACTACAATTTGAATAAAGCCATTTGTTATTGTAAACATTAACTTGTACGATTTCATTCATACACGCGATTAGAGTAATCCGTGGCATATACGCTCGCGGACTTGACGCAACATAAGGATTAGTTTATTAGGCAATTTATTATGGCGGCTGAAAAATGTGTGAGAGGTGGAAAAAGGGGAAGGAAGCGTTTCGTCCTAGGCCCGCTAGAGGACTTGTCAGTAAGGCTATCTAGCAGACCCGTGCCTTAGACGCGGGATGTCGTAAGGACAGTTTAGGACGGTATATATACAAACAGAGGAAGATTCTGGTAGTGGCGGGAAAGGTGTTGTCGTAATGTCCCTCAGTTGACGAGCATAGGAAGTAGCCGCCACATTACCTCCTCCTTGCCAGTGGTCAACGATATCTGGACAAATTTCCCTCTAATTACGCTGATCTCTGCCGGAATCCAAGGAGGTCGCTGGAATGTGTGCTGCTAGTGTGCCCACCAGTGATGCTGCCGAATTGACGAAATGGAGTAGCTCCCTAAGCCGCTTGTAGGACACATATAGTCGCACAAACAATGGTTGAACGTCGCACAAATGTAGATACGAAAACGTCGCACAAATTTAGGTGCGGAAACGTTAAACCATATAATGCTGCGAAGATGACGTCAGAAGCGCATAGTAGGGAGAAGTCCTCGCTGTTGGTCGGGCAGTAGTTCAGGCAAGGCAGTGACAGAGTAGTCACCTTCCAGTCCTCCTGATGTTGTCCGTGGTTTGTTGATGTTGTCGTCTCCTCTGCTCAGAAAGTAGCGTTGTTGTTCGTTTGTCGGGGTTATCAATTATGGCGGCACTTAAATTATGGAAAGATGGAAAAAGGAGAAGGAAGCGTTTCGTCTTAGGCCCGCTAGAGGACTCGTCAGTAAGGCTATCTAGCAGACCCGTGCCTTAGACGCGGGGTGTCGTAAGGACAGTTTAGGACGGTATATATACAAACAGAGGAAGATTCAGGTAGTAGCGGAAAAGGTGTTGTCGTAATGTCCCTCTGTTGACGAGCATAGGAAGTAGCCGCCACATTATAAAAAAAAATTAATCAAACATCACCATTGGCCGCAATTGCGAAGCAGAACCAAATAGTCATACTTTCTCGCTTTTTGATCAACAACTATAATGAAACATTAAAATATGCCTTTTATACTTTTATGTAATTGGTGTATTTTGCGGATGCTGAAAATGTGTGTGAGAGAGGAGGAAAAGGAAAGGGAGTATTTCGTCCTGGGCCTGCTAGAGGACTCGTCAGTAAAGCTATCTAGCGGTCCCTGCATAAAGGGGCCCCTAGACGATCAATAATATTGTCAATGTAGGCTGACCAATAATATTGAAGCTCCCGTCAATACGCTTCACTAATCTTGTCAATCTAGCTATCAATACGGCGACTACGCACTGTTGTTTTGAAAAACATTTGTGTACTCTACCAGCCATTTTGCCTGTACGACCAGTACGACGTCCGAGTCGAGACTGACGAAATATTGACAACTAAACCTCCTACACGTCATTGCGCGTATCAATATGGCTCCCGTCAATGCGCTTCAATCAAAATTTCTATCAATATGCTTCAATATATTGACACTGCGTTTGAACCCCTTCTAAACGGTTAATATATCGTTTTAATACGCTCGTCAATATTATTGATGGGCGTATTGGCAATATTATTGATCGTCTAGGGGCCCCTTTAGACACAGGCATATCGTAAGGACGGTTTATATGTACATACATATATGAATCGGTGACGGATCAGGCAGTAGCGGGAAAGGCGTTGTCTGTCTGTCCGTCCACCTGGTGGCGAGCGTAGGAGGTAGCCACCACATCACCCCCGTGCCAGTGATGAACGATACAGTATTTTATCGATAACTGTCCCAAATATCTGGCTGATAACTGTCGCAGAACTATTCCCACTTCCGTGGGGTATACCCCGTCAGGGCCCGTGAAGCTCGAGAGGCTGCGGTCGTCGAGAAGTGTAACATAATACGGTCGAGTATATCGGTGTGAGACCATTACTAATCCAATGACAAAACTTCTTTATTTTTTTATATTTTTTTGTGGGACTTTCACCAACATATTCGTGGCATTTTTCTAATGGAAAATGATATGAAATCAGATATAATTACAGTGATATTTACTTGTGTGATGGACGACGAAAGTTTTGGGCGCAAGGAAGGACAGCGTATGGGGAAGAAAGAGACGTGAAGAGTCATGGCTGTCGGCACAGTTCAAAGGCCCACGTGTTTTCACGGTGTAATGCCAATAAAAGAACTTGTTTATGAGACTTTCACCAATATATTTGTGGCACTTTTCTGATTAAAATAACACCAAACACGATATAATTCGGATCATATTTACAATATTTACAATTTCGACGAATTCCTTTCTACGCCAGAATCCAGCGAGGGCGAGTGAATGCGTGCGGTCGTAGCCGCCTCGATGGGACTTCAGTCGTTAGGCGAGCGCGTTGCTTGGGCAGTGTCGTGGCGAAGCAGTAGTCGTTCGAGCCGTAGATGCTGCTATCCTAGTATGGCCGTCTGAAGAGGATTTAGATTCGGCGCAAATCCTCCATGCGTCCGCCGATCTGTTGACGTCGTCGTAGGTCCGAGGTCTCGGGCCTTCTGGATACCTGGCGTCTGCGGCAGATCGACGGAACCGGACACGCTAGGAGAAGGATTACGTATTCTGGGCTTTGCTGCAGTCGTATCCATCAGTTGTTGGCTCCTGGTTCTGGTTGTCATTTCCTCCAGTTGCGTCGGTACAGATAAAGAAGTTAAAAATCGTTACTTTTTTCTTCGCAGCTTCGACCAATGGTAGCTTTCAATCATAATTTTTTTTAGATATAGTAAACTAAACCTTCTAACACCTTAAAAAAACTCAAATAGTTTGATCTACTTTTAAAAAAGTCATTAGTTGCTAAGCGGTGTCCACTTAATCTTGTCCCCGACGGTGTATTAAAATAAGAACTACAATATTACAATCGAACTACAATTTTTTTTCAACTTTTTGAAAGTCCAGAACAGTCAAGTTGTTAGTCCTGAACATAAAGGACCCAGGTTTCCCACGGAAATAACAAAAATCATACTTGTCAACGAAGGTTTAATCGTAAATCTTTAAAGATTGTGCATGTTATTTTAAAGTAGCACATAAACCTCATCGTTATTCATCTAAGACAATGTTCTTTTTTATTCCAAAACGTTTAACGACGAAACGTTAACTGAATTTAATTGTAAATCAAATTTCGTGGTTTCGTATGCCTTTTTAAAGTAACACATCAATCTCATCTGAGCCATTGTTTCTTACTCAAGAATGTTTAATGATATTTCCAAAATAAAGAAGTATAGTTTTGTTTGAAAATAGCGTGAAATCATAGAAATTGAAAAACTTTAACATGAACGCGCACGGATTCGCGTTGTTCGATTGCTTCCAAATTTTACACGCATCATTTTCTCATCAAGTCTCACAATGTACAGTGGCGTGCAAATTATCCTGACACCCTTTAAAAACGAATAACTTTTTCAAAATTAGTTCAAACGGCTTGAGTTTTTTTGAGATGTTAGACGCATTAGTTTACTAGGTAGCGTGTAAATAATTTTTTCTAAAAATTGCTATTGGTCGGAATTGCGACGAAAATAGTAAAGGCCACGATTTTTAACTTGTTAATCTGTGCCTGTAACAAAAATTTAAAAGACGCGTTTTATAGGTCTAAGTAAGTTATGTACATGTACAAAGTTTCATCGAAATCGGTTAACGTCGTTGTGAGTTACAAACATTTAAAGGTGATCACATAAGGACAAATTTCCCTGGAAAGACCGAAAATCTGCGACTTTCACCCTTAAGCTGCAATGTTCGTAGCTCATAGCAACATTAACCGACTTCGATGAAACTTTGCGCATGTATATAACCTATGGAGATCTACAAAAGGTATATTTTAAATTTTCACTACAGGCACTGATAAAAAAGTTAAAAATCATGACTTACTTTTTTCTTCACAATTTCGACCATTAGCAATTTGTATAAATAATTATTTACACGTTACCGAGTAAACTAATCCTTCTAACATCTCAAAAAAAACTCAAGCCGTTTGAACTAATTTTGAAAAAGTTATTCGTTTTTAAAGGGTGTCCGGATACTTTCGCACGCCACTGTAGATGGGTAAGACTGAACAAATCTCAGAAAGAATTTTTTACCCTTATAGCTAAGGAACCACCCTAATGGGGATGCATAGTGTTCCAGATCCACAAATATGCGATCTGCTGTTAAATCTTCTACTTGAAAAACCATGAAATTGTAATCGTAGATTCTTATATTTGAGTCGTTTTATGCAAAAGTGGTGCGAGTCAATATTCGTGTAGTATAAGTAGTACTAAAACTGCCTGTGTTCACCCGAAGCACTCTTGAGATATTTTAGTTTTTCAATATTTCACCTGTTAACTGTTTATGTCGAGTATACTCGCCACGAAAAGGTGACAGTTTCTGTCCACTGACGAATATACTCGTCATGTAGGAAAAAAATTTGCATTTACTATTACCTAAAATTTAAGACATTGCGCGGTGTAGTGCGACAAAGAAACGCAAAAACAATGCAAGTTTAAAAATCATTAAGCACACAATTGCATGATAGCTATAAGGACCCCTAAGCTATTCGACTTTCTTGAAGCGGTCCGCTTGTGTATTCTGTAAATGTGTAATTTAACCAGAGGAGGTTTCGAACGCGCGAGTCACGGAGGGTTAAGTTCGTGTGGACGTAGAACCGGTACAGCGTGTGGTATGTTCAGGTTTTGATTTAAGGGTCAGATGTGACGCATTATGTCACTTTCCAAATACTTTCCAGCGGTGGAACCGGGAGGTGGTTTTTACCGGTGTACTGGTCGTGTCACTTTTCCCGGATCCCGAAACGGCCCGATCCGGTCCTGCAAGGATCGGCCGAAGAGCAACCGAGGAATAATTGCCGGTTACGTAACACGGCCGGGCAAGTATCGATAAGCCCGATCGTGGCGGAATTATAAATGATAGATGTCTACGTGGCGTGCGAGCGGCAACGATTCGCTGCGCACGAGATCTTTGGCAATAACATTTATTTCAGGGATCCGTGGCTCGCGAAACGAATTAACGCAAGTGAAGTAACCCGCTGTTTATCCGCGTGGAAACGGACGATCGCCGCGCCGCCGACTCTCGACGATTTCCAGAGAAAAGCCGGGATAACCGTTAACGCCTTGGTAGACCATAGGATGCTTATAGACCCGGCTTCAGATAATTACCTTAAAGCCAAGATTAAATTACCTACGAGATGACAGCGTTAGAGGTAATAGACTGTAATGCATATTTCATTATATTACTTGTTCATTTTTACCAAGCCTGGCCAACCCAAATGGTTTTTTTTTTTATAAAAATTTTGATCTGCTTGGTATTTACATTATTTACAACAGGCGCAAATAAAAATACTAAAAACTACCTTAGCGTATCTATCTTATATAAACTAGGAACATATTTTTGGTTCATAGGCCGCTTTCATGACGCGTAACGTTACAGCGGGCCGCACTTTAGGTAAACATGCTTTTAAAAAATGTAATACAAATACAAAATGAATAAAACTTTATTGTTATAACATGATTCAATATAATTAACTCTTGAGTCTTAATTAATGCGATATTTGTTTATCCTTTCTTTCACTTAATTTTTGCAAATCTATATTTATGTTCGACGTTGCACATCTTAGCTGGTTTTCTAAATTGGCATGAGTTCATGAAGCACATGATGAACTCTTTGTAAATTTCATATCCGAAAAAAATGTTTCACACACATATGTGGATCCAAAAGCACTACAACTCGTTTCTTATAAAGAATGTTGCTCGCTTTCAGAAACATTTGGCGTTCGTAGGATATCAAATATAGAACTGGAGTGCGTAGTCGCCCTTGCGCATTATAACAATGCACATGCAAGTTTTCATTTGTTTAATATTTTTTGTATACATACAACGAGAAACAAAAGTTTTATTAGAAACATAAAGTCGCCCGGCGGGCCGCGTGTTGGCCAGGCCTGATTTTTACTTTACTCTTGTAATGTTAAATAGTGCTAACTCATTTGGTCAATTATAATTTGGAAAAAGTTAAATTTGAATGCAGTTGTTGATAATATGAAATCTGTATCTATTTCCTTATAATTTTCGTTATTTAAAAAAGAAAAGAACAATAAATATCGAATAGAATACGTAACACGTGCTTCGGCTCGTACACTATCCAACATATTGAATTATCTTCAGACGTCAGTTGTGGGCACTTTCCTCCGTTATCGTGGATTCGCAGCTTCCTATGCATATTATATAGCTATTCCGAGTCTACAAGTGTACAGGGTGACCCAAAAATGTGGTACTTACTTCAAGAAATGATTCCTAAAGCCACTTGAAGTGACTTCTTCTTTTGCAAAAATGTTTTCCACGACTTTGTTATGGAGTTCTTAACGAAAAACACGGACCAATCAGAGCGCAGCTACAGTCGACAGACTCCGGCTTGATGACAGGTCTCGCTGAGCGTAGCGTCGTCATTGGCCGAACCGAAATTCACTCACTGTAGCCGCGTTCTGTTTGATCCGTGTTTTTCGTCAATAACTCCTTAACAAGTTAAACTGGAGGCAATATTGTCTCGCTTTCCATGCCACTTTTTATTTAAGTTTAAATACAAAAACACGACTGTGGAGACGGAAATACTTGCTCATCCCATTTCTGTGTAATCTGTATGAATTAAATCTATAAAGACAGTGTGAACATTTTTTAATATTATATGAATTATATATTATACATGGTGAGACACGAACTATTGCCACCTACAATAACTCCGAAAGTACGATATTAGTGGAAAAGTTTTCGAAATACAATAGTTGCATCGGACAACAGGGGCCGTAGTGTAGCGTTAATCTTTTCTTGCTAGTTGGAGTCACTTCAGAGATGTGAAGGTCACCTTTGTTTTTTTTAAATAGAATGTTTCCGTGCCTATTTTTTGGTAGCGACTATTGAGACGAATCCAACGAGGTGCAACATTAAGATCTTTGAAGGTCAACAAAGGTCATTTATGACAAAAAAGATGAAATAATCTTGCATTTACAGAACGTGTTAAAAGTGATTGCCCTTGGTATCAATGCAATGTTGCAATCTTCTTATCACGGATGGAGTAGTATTTCCTATCACTTATCGTTGTCATAAATGACCTTAGCTGACCTTCAAAGACCATAATGTTGCATCTTGTTGGATTTGTCTCAATAGCCGCTATCAGAAAACAGGTACCAATACATAGCATTCTATTTAAAAATACAAAGATGACCTTCACATCTCTGAGGTGACTCGACCTAGCAACAAAAGATTAACGCCACACAACGCCCCTGTTGTCCGATGCAACTTTTATTTCGAAAACTTCTCTACTATTATCATACTTTCGGAGTTATTGTAGGTGGCAATAGTTAGTGCCTCACACTGTATGTTCTTCAGTAAATTCGGTACTATCAGTCCCCAGGCACTGACGCTGCGCTTAACGTGTTAACAAAACTACAGAGAATATTTTCTTTGTCAGAGTGTCGCGTCTTATTGTACCTACACTTTTCCCTTGTCGTATAATAACTCGTAATGTAGGTATCAAAAACGAATTCTTGTTTTTAATTTGGATTTTTTATTACATAAATGATTAATTAATATGCACTAATAGTAACTTATTAATAAATACTTGCTAAGAAAATTTATGTTATGTATGTAGTTGATATAGTGGCCAGTGAGAAAGTATCAGTTAGATGTGATTCACTATACAAAAACGAAAGAAATAAAGTTTTTCAAACCCTGCACAAAGAATGGCTTAATGTTTTGCGAATGAAAATTGTGTTAAATGAATTATAGTAGTCGGTGCTTTCAATCTCTTTTGTATATAAAATAAAATTATATACCGTAGGGGCAACTATTTAACTGCAATTTTTATTCTACACATTTGAAAACTGTTCAGACACATTATTTAACACATTGAGTGCCGCAATAAAAGCCACACAGTATCAAAACAACTTATTTAATAATACAAGCATAGGAAATACGAATATTTATCATAACAATGATTTCTGTAACATTCTCACACCTCTTAGATCAGGGATGGGCATTTTTGTCTGAATTGAGACAAAACCGTCCCCACCATAGCGCCCACTGTCCCCCACCAGCATCCGCCATTACCATATAGAGTATAGAGTATAGAGGAAGGACGCGCTTTGCCCGTCGCGAAAAGTGCGCAGGCCTCGCGCATGAAAGAGAGGTTGGTGGGAGAAACAGGCGTTTGAGGGGCCGCTACCGTGCCTATCACAGTCTTAGATCCTAATAAAGTCTAGATCACTTAATAAATTGTAAAAAACCTGATTTTCAACTTTGATAAAAATACAAATTATATATCATATATAGACTGCGGATTTTATGCATTAGTAGTAAAAATGGATGAGTGAAAAACAAAACTGTAAATATGTTAAAAAAATTTCAGAATGTTACATATTATTTTCGATTTTTTACAATTATTATAAGAAGAAACACATCCTCATCTAGCTCATATTTCTTACAATTGATTTAGAAAATTTTGATTTTGCATTAAAATCCGCAGTCTAGTCACATATAACCGACGTAGCAGTAAACCCGTAAGAATATCTTTTTTTAGTCACACAACAGAAGCAACAATGTTCGCAAGAAACAACATTTAAATAATCCACATTACGTTTATCTCCGCACAATCTAACGTACAAAAAACAAATTGGCGTTCTAGAAAACGGAAAAATGTAACAATACGCCTCGATCGAGACGAGGGAAATGAAGGAGATATCGCGTGCATGCAAAGAAACGTCCACTTTTTGCGATGGAATACGGTATCTTGGAGCGTTAGCATCATTTCATAACATCTCAGGCGACAGGCAAGACGCACCGATCGTTGCGTCTTATCAATTCCGATCATTTCTAAAGGGCGAGGAAGGCCGATCGGTTTTTCTTTCGCCTGGGAATTATGTGCATACATAAATTGTCCGTTATCCGCATCAGATTTACAGTTTTATGAGGCAAGCGTGATTGACGCACTAAAATATCTGATTCTAGCTGGACATAATTATTGTAGAATAATTTTTTGGTTCTCTTCACTTAGTACTTCCAATTTTACTGTTAAAATATATTATAACTACTGCTAAAATATATTTTTTTTATTACGACCGGATTGGGGATGAAAACTATGAAGCAAAAATTGTGTGTTTTTTTTTAATTTTATAAATTTGTTTTTCTAATGGCAACAATGAAAAGTAATTTAGTTTATTAATTTATTATTTAGTTTATTATTAAGGAACATTCTTAATTGTCAGTACTTGAATTATTGGACTGGTGTCACTAGGATTAGTTATTTCATCATTCATCAGGATGAGTTAATAGCGAAAGTGCTTATGGGGTAGCAGATTCGAAACTGGTTTTGTAATTTTTCGAAAATTTGTTAATTCTTCAGTGAGATGCAAGTAGTTGCAAGTTAATTTTTCTTTGCTATGACACAGTAGTTCATGTAGATTACGAATCAAAAAGAATTAACGCTTGAGTAAGCTGAAGTCAAAGTAAGGTAAAGGCAGCAGTAGTTGACCAGTTAAGAGAAGTTTTTCATACGAACAATAGTAACCACTTGCTCTGTCATCAAATAGCGAGAGTCGATACCTGAAGACACTCTTTAAGTCTTCTAAATTATGTAACAAGACCGCCTTTTAAAAAAAGTTTAGTTACACAAATTTAAAAAAACATATTTAAAAATTCAGTAATTGCTTCAGAAGTTGACCACTCTTAAAAATGAAAAACCTAGTAATTGACCTTCTGTTCGTTAGTAGTTGACCACTTATACTAGAAAGAAGGTTAAAGCAATAATGTTAGATATCATTTTAGTATGATTCAGTTTCAACAATTACCAGCACAAATTACAATTAAAGGATAAAATAAGAAATAAAACAAATCAATTCTATAACAAATTCAATTCAGGAACAGAGTAGATGTTGCGAGTCAATATTTGACCGTGGATGCAATGAATAGTTGACCATGTGGCCATCCTCTAAAACACAGTATGCTACAAAATTAGAATTATGTTTTGTACTCCTAACAATCTTAGATGTAAAAAGGATACATTATAAATCGTAAACAAATTTAAATGAGTCACGTTCATAATTGACGTTGATTTATCGGGGGGTCAACTTCTGAAAATTGTTCAAATAACAGTATTCAGAATTTGACCACTCAATAAACTATTATTTTGAGGTTAGAATAGCAGAAACGATGTATTCATCACTTATAAAACGCTGTGAAAATTTAAAAAGTAAATAATTCAGTCGCGAAAAGTTCACAACGTATGGATTGTTTACCTGAACCGTACAGCTGTTCTTAACAGACACGTTAAGGAAATAGAAATCGGTATATTATTTGCCTTAATGAATTTATACGTCGGATGACACAACAGGTATTGTGTCATCCGAGGTTCGCTTTCATCAAAAGTGCAGAATTTATAATAACCTTATTTTTTATGTTTTTCTAAAAACTGGTCAACTACTGGTGCCTTTACCTTATAAACTAAATTTGATTATCAGTTGTTAGAAAAAAGAACGCTTATAAGAAGGGTTCATTCAATTTACATTCTGCCAACTTACATTCTTTCAATTTATTTACCTTCCGTTCTCTTATACACAGCTCGCAAGTAAGCACTTTACTTGACAACTTAGTGACACCAATGAGTCGAAGTCAACGTTCCGTACGACACTGAGGTTCGTATTTTGCGCAGATCGCACGCTCAGTGCATTTCGTTAGTCATCAACAGCCATAGAAAAACAATATGAAGAATATTGCCCACAATCCTTACCCTTATTATGTCTACCGATAAACCTATAAGAAATAGTTATGATTGTGATACCTGAAAAATTTTACTTTTGTCCAGTTAGAATGCTAGAATCAAAGATTTTACCGCGCGACGCGGCGCGGCGGCCAAGTTCCGGAGGGGATCCGTTAAAAATCGTCGCCGAGGAGCGTGGATAGGCGAAACCTGGCACCGTCCGAGCAGAACGTGACGGCCCGTGCATACCGAAAGCGAAAATTGATTTATTCGACGAAGCAGCGAAGAGAGGACGAGAGAGCGGGCCGATGGACGATGACTAAGCGGCCGAGCGTAGTACCTTGTCGAAGAGAAAGAGCGAAAGAGAGAGTGTTAGAAAGAGCGAGAAACAGAGAGCGAGAAAGAGAGTAAGAGTTCTTGAGAGAGAAGGGGAAGAGAGGGAGAGAGAGGGAGAGAGAGAGTCAGACTAGGCAAGGCAAGGCAAGGCAAGGCGAAGCAAGGCAAGCGAGCAGAGAACCGAACGATTCGACTAAAGTAGGCTGTTATTTAACGATTTTAGTGAAACGTTCGCGGCATTATACAATCGGCCTAGATCCCAAGTCACGGAGCGTCACGGATCGTGAACGCTGCCAAGCCAGTCACAGCGATTGCCTTCACCGCGGAGACCAGACACTTCGGTCACCGTGGGCTTGCTTCAGGGACCGGGGGATCTCAAGCTCGACCCGCGTCTTGACACGTGCACGGACCTTCCACTTTGAAAAAGGGCTCGTTTTCACCTGGAAGCCGGCCCATTCACTTGCATCCGCTGCCGCGACGCTGACAACTACGTCCGAAAACGCGCACCGTTTGCCACCGAGTCCGTGGCCCGCCTTCGAATGAACTCTCCGGTTTTCCGGTTGATCGTGCCCCCGTGCCCGTCCTCGCCGATGTGATACCATCGCGCAACGATTAGGCTGGAGCACGTCGAAAGAAAGTTCCGACAGATTTCACCGGTCAACGAAAGTAGATTGCCCTCTTGCGCCCGGCACAGGATAATTGATTTTCTGCTGTATCATTGGCAAAGATGATACAGTCATGTCCGAGAAGATGGGATACTCTACGTTTCTTTGCGTACCTACATAATATTGGAAGAAAATGTACATTTTAGTAAATCAATTATATTCTACACGTAGCTGTAAATATCTGTGCGGAAAGTTATGCGTGGTACCCGTTTCTGAGAAATGTTACGAAGAAAAACGTGAACATTGCAGTCCTCAAGCAGGACAGAATGATACGCGTCGTATTTTTCTCTTGTCAGTTGTAAATCTGCGCAGGAAATGATGAAATATTACATATCGTGAGAAGTCTCCGGTACATAGTATTTAATATAAATAGTTCGGTTTGTTCAGTGCATAAAATGGTTTGTAGAGAAACATTAACATTAAACCTACCGAGAATTAGAAGCAACTAGCATGTATTGACTTATAAAAATTACAAGATTGTATTTATTTAGAGTTTGTACAATTTTTGTTTCAATATAAGCTTGAGTGAGAAAATTTATATATCTGTTACTTATGACTTACGAAATTTCGGGTACCCGAGCCTCGGGTCGAGTCGGACAATGATCGGGTCGGGTTGGGTCGGGATCCCGAAAGTTTATAAACTTCGGGTACCCGAAATGGTAGTCGGGTCGGGTCGGGTCGTGGTCCCGAAAGTTTGCAATATTCGGATACTCGAAGTTAAAGTTATATTTATGCAAGCATAATGCTGTTTTATGATTTTGCAGTTCAATCTTTTACTTTCAATGGCAGGTTCAGAATGATTTCTGTATTTTTAGTGTAATCGGTTATCAAACTTCGCGAGGAAAAAAATTTTTTAGAATACATTATGTGAAAGAATGTACATAAAGGACGTTTCTGTTTCTAGTAAACACTGTTCTTACAAGACAAGGACTCTTCGTCCTCTCACTGTTCGTATAAGAGCACTGTTTCGTAAACAGTGTTTACTACAAATCGAAATATTATTACAACCGATGATTGGACGTCTTAATATGCGCAGAGTCGCAGAGTTATTTATTGCTGATTTGACCGCAGACTTACCCCAACTTTAACTTCGAGTACCCGAATATTGCAAACTTTCGGGACCCCGACCCGACCCGACTACCTTTTCGAGTATCCGAAGTTTACAAACTTTCGGGACCCCGACCCGATCCCGTACAAATTTCCCGACCCGACCCGACCCGAACCCAAAATTTCGAGTACTCGCACACCCCTACTTATGAATGCATCTTTGTAATTTCGATAATTTTAAAATAAAAATTTTGAAACCGGCTATTTGACCGATAACTGATAGGTCTAGTGTTAAGTGCGTCTGAAATGAAAAGTGGTCTGCAACTGTTTCAAAAGAAATGTTCTACTGTCAGAATTGCTAGTCCTAAATCGAAGTACACGCGTAATCGTGTAAATTTGTTAAAAATCCAAGTGGTTATGGCATAAAAAAGAGTTCTCGTCGTCTTCTTATGTTAACATTTCGCCAAAAACCTTGCAATTTTAAGCATAGCGTCGTAAATGTCCGCTAGACACATTACCGAAGATACTGATGTTAAAACACATGTCAAAAATGTACGACAAGTTTAACAGAATGCGAGCACTTATAGTAAACAAAATTTCAGAGGAAACCCTTATTATCGGAACGGCACAGAAGTACTCTCTGGGCTCTTTGCATCGTTGATTGTACTACTCTAATATATGGATTTCTAATAATTCTGGAATCTCAGGTCATTCTAACATATTCGCAATATATTTGAGTTCTATCTTATTCTAATATTAGAATCGAGATCTGATTCCAATCTGTGGAACCCTCTTCAGTATGATTTTGGTTCTGTATTTTCAGCACTAAGGTGAAGCTAATATTTTATCTTCGATTTGAAGAAATTCTTTGGTTAAACTGTACTTTGGAGGACCAATTTTTTTTAACTTTTTTTTATGCAGTCCTGTAGATTTCGACGAGAAAACACCGAAAATGAAAGTCTTATTGCCAGGAGTTTACTGGTTCAGAAGTTATACGCGTGTAAAGTTGGGCACTTTTAGCTAACCCCAAACCAACTTGGACTACATATACCGCTCAGTACTACTTAGCCGATGCGCTGAACGCCCACCATCTATCCAGCGCATGCGCTCACCAGTACTACATCTACCACCAACGAATATTCAATATGGCAACGCTCTATCCTGTAAAAACTGCTTAAAATTGCTCATGTTTACACGTGTATAACTTTTCAACCAGTGAACTCGGTTAACCAAAATTTGAATTTCGTGTACTAAAACTTACACGTCTATCATTTTCTCGTCAAAATGTGTAGCATAGCATACGGAAAACTTGAAAATTTTTGGTCCTCCAAAGTACAGTTCAGCAAATTCTTTAGATAAGAAATATATTTTTATCCAACTCCAATTATTTGCAATTGTTTTGGACAATAACTGGATAATAATTTGGCTAATAGAGTATTTAGAAATCAGAGGATTAGATGATCGAGGTTCTACTGTTTCTTCATGAGAAAAGTAAGTAACAAGAAAGTACCGGTAATACAGCAACACGTACAAAGAAAATAAAGATATAAGTTACAAAATCAAAAAAGGAAATAATGATATGGTAAAATAAAAATAATATATCAACACAGAGAAGCGTATGGAGGAGCAACATTTTGCACTCGGTGTTTTAAATTGAGAATCAATTCAGTTTACTCAGTTATCGAAAATGTGACAATATTTTTATATTATTTTTTATTTCACCTACCTATTTCTGCTACAAATGTATAACAATTAACAACAGGATGGACAGTATTTTTAACCGAATGTCGCGATTGGAGAAATCAAGTATTCAGCGATGACAGCATGCAAAGTTACAGAGCCCTCGAACATCGCGTGCTGGGGAACAGTAAAGGTTTCGATATAGCGTATGAATCACATCGAAAACAGTTTTCCAGTCGTTCGTTTTCATCTATGTATATTATGAGTAATTCGCGGTGCCGCACACGCCTGCGCGAGCGAACCTTTTCACGGTGCTCGGTCGTTGCAACAGGTGGGTCAGTATTTACCCTTTGGGAACGAATGCAGCCAAACAAGCGGTTCGATAGATTTGCTGACTGGGTTGAATACTACTTTGGCAACAGGTACTGTTGCTCACTCTCACACTTGTTCAGTCTGATTTTCGACACGTAACGGCAATAGATTAGTGAGTGACTACTCGTCACTGCTTATCCCCCTGCTTTACTATTCATTTTCTGGTTAGAGTGTTTAGTGGACAGCGGATTTCATGCAATTATGACAAAAACGAGTAGGTGTAATTTAAAACAGTAAAATCATGAGAAGAATTTAAAAGTACCGTTATTGTTATTTTCAACCTATTGAACATATTCAGAAAGAAAATTCTATTTCACTCCAGTTTATTGCAATTCAGGTAGAAAATTTTTATTTTGCTGTAGATAAATGTTGTCTATGAAGATCCGATGTCAGATGTTAGAAGAAAAAGAAAGTTTATATTTGTTGTATAATGGAATATAAAATAGAATTTGATTTAGGTTTCAAGAAAGTAAATAAAATATATATTCAGTAGGTTCTGTTCGAAATTTTCATGAAATGTCTGATTCGATGTTATAGAGCAAAGGGTTAAGGGGTCGTTCTCATGTAACGGCAGCGAAAACAGGTGATTTAATTAGTTCAGGATAACTATTGAAGACATGGGACTAGACCTTTTAGAAATCGAAACAGATAATGTTAAAGTACAAGTGTTTTCTTTTTAGTTCAATTCTTCCGATTATTTATTGTATAATGTACAAGACTTCTGAACAGCTTCGGTAGTGTAAACATTGTTGGCATGTAACATAGCGTCCATTACAGTGATCAAAACACAAAAAGTTAGAAATTGCCTGAAAGTTAAGATACTTTACCCTGGGATTGAACCTATTTTGAAAGTAGAATATGAGAAGTAGAAAAAGTCCTAGGGTTCGGAAGAAAAGTTTACATTTCCCGGCCGGTTAGTTAAATTTAAATTTTTTAAAAAGATATTAGAAATAAAAACTCAAATATAAATTTTAGGTTCAATCCCTAAAGAAATATGTAAAGAAATGAATAAGCCTCGTCCGAAGTTGATTATTTTACTAGTTTCATAGTTATCGTGCGCTCCAGTTTAAAATACATCGTTTCGAGAAACATGCATATTATATAATATTTAAGAAGAAATGATCTAAAAAAAAACTCTTGTGTTATGTGTTTAATCTCCAAAAGGTCTAATCGCATGTAAACTTCGGGATGAGCTACCATGATGAGCACGGTAGGGGCCCCTCAAACGCCTGCTTCTTCCACCAACCTCTCTTTCATGCGCGAGGCCTGCGCACTGTTCGTGACGGGTGAAGCACTTCCTTCCTCTATGGCGGGGATCGGCAATTTTGTCTCAATTGAGACAAAACCGTCCCCACCATAGTGCCCATTGACCCCACCAACATCTGCCGTTACCATAGAGGAAAGAAGTACTTCGCCCGTCGCGAATAGTGCGCAGGCCTCGCGCATGAAATAGAGATTGGTGGGAGAAGCAGGCGTTTGAGGAGCCCCAACCGTGCCCAGCCCTGCTCTATGGTAACGGCTGATGCTGGTGGGGGACAGTGGGCGCTGTAGTGGTTACGGTTTTGTCTCAATTGAGACAAAAATGCCTATCCCTGAATTAGATGGTTAATCTTGTTTTGAAAAATGCTTTCTGATATGCTCGCCTTCGCCGGTTGAATTAAAAGGTTGCAAATAGTTATTAAGGTAACTTATTGTAGAAGCAGTAGTCTTGCTAATGGAGTTAACACAAAACGGAGTTAAAAGGTGCCGTGCTTCGAGTGACTAGGTTAGAACGAAACACTGAATGAATTTGATTGAATTTGATTGAATGCCGGTTAGGATTTTTGGTCCTCTATTTATATGACTTTGGTGGTCCAACTGTCCACCAATCAACGAGCTAGGCTCAAGTTAGCATGGGAACAGGTGTACTTTTCCGGGTGCGTACGTACTGCCGAAGACGGTCCGCTTGGTTGAGCCACTATCTGGAGGTCAGAATGCGACCAAATGCTTGAGTGATTGTAAAGTAATTTATTTAATTTCGGGTTTGAACTTTTACTTGCTTAGTTTTCGTGTTCTGCGTCAAAATATGCCCACAGTTACACGAGAAGCTCCCCTTAAACGCTAGTAGCCCTATTGAAATGATACGAGACGTAATGGTACATTTTATCCATTACACGTTTTCATTAATTTCCCGGATCTACACTGTGTCAATATGTTTCCGGCTCGGACCGGATCATTTTGAAAAGTCAACTTTCTAGCGTATCGATTTAACAACAGCTCCATTTACAACGATTGGATTGCTTTAACCCCTGCCATGCAATTTCCTTCGAGTCAGACAAAAACGTATTTGTTCTTTCAATAATTTTAGTATGTCGACAAGAAGCTAACAATATTGGGAAACTCTTTTAATATTTGTACACTTTCGTTTTCAACTCATCCATTTTTGCCGCAAATTCATGAAATCCGCAGTCTAATAATGATTAACCCTCCGCCGGCATTATGGATCGTTTAGGGCTAAATGACAATTTCTTTGCTTAATTTCTTCCTTCGAAGTACAAATATTGTTCAATGGATCAAACATTTCGTTTAACTAACACTCGTACGCTAGAAGCCCCATTGAAATGATACGAGACGTATAAAAATCCGATAGTTTCTGTCGGTTACGAAATGATCGACGCGATAGAGTTTAATTAATACGCGGCGGAAAAAACACCGCTTCGCCGTATGAAACGGCAGGGTGCGGTAGGGTAAAATCTAGTGGCAGCATTCCGGATTGAGCAATTCCAGCAATTACGTTTAGTGCCGACCCGCGTAAGCGCGCACGTACTACGTACGTACATATACGTGCCCTCTGTTTCCACCGTGCGATTCTGGCCGATATTCACGTTAATTATGGCCGGACTTCGAGTCAATTAAACATTATCCCTTCCCGAGGCCTCCAATTAGCACGGCGCGGCATGCGGTACCTATCTGTCGCGCGGCATCGATCGTAAAACTTCGTGATTTGAAAAATACATATCGATCGAGGATAGTCGAAACGATGATTACGCACGCGTCTACCGATCTCTTCGAGAATGGTTCTCGACGGTCGTCCTTGCGCGAAGGATACCTACGACCAGGATCCGTAACAAAACGATGAATTATTCCATCGGGTAAACGGCACGAGCATGGTGCGCCTCTTTCGAAACGAGTTTTCCGCAAATTAAAAATTATAATCCGGCCGGAGAAAAATTCTCGCCGACCGGATTACCCAGTCGGCTTCACTATAAAATGCTGCTCGGCCGTTTAACGATACCGAGGCAACGACGCCGGTGTAAAAAATCGGATGTTAACGGCTCTCTACGAGTGGCAGTCGCGACGAGGTTTGTGGTTTCGATCCGTTACACAGTGCGTTGGCTATGGACAAAAATCTACGATCAAAACCTTCATTGAAGTGTTCCTAAGGAAATAGCCCTAGCTGGTTTCAAACTTCATGGTTATCCCACAAGTTTTGGTAAATACAGTCGCGTCGTTGTTTAATTTGACGCGATCGAATTCGAAAAACGCATTGCTTTGTTTTTCTAGTGCACGTGTTGCACTTGATCTTCTCATCCTTTGCTTGTGTTTTCATTAACCAGTTAACTGTTTCGACCTCTTTGGAAAATGCGTATCTAAATTGCGATGCACAAAATTAGCGATGCCGAGTATACTCGTCAAACACAGAGTATGTGTAATATGAAATTAGGTTGTAATAAAATGACTTTCATATTTTTATTTCATTATTCAAATTTATCGCAAATTTGTCGCAAAATTACAGTCCGATATTTATGTAAATGAATCCCTGACCAGATGATAAAATATAAACAAAAATGTTCAGGGAAATATCTTAGCAGGTAGGTAGTCCACCACTCAATTTGGATGATCCTTACAACTCGAATCCTGTACACGAGCTATAAAAAACGCCTCCTCTTGAATACATGTAAAAAGGAAACAAAAGGACCTCATCCCGTTTTTTATTACCAGGCGCGCCGCTTATTGCATAGTCTAAAACAATGTATAAATCCGTAATTGCTTCTGTGATGACTAATAATAGACAACGATACATTTACGAAAATTAATTCATACTATAAGCGGTTTTTTTATATTAATTATTTATAAACTTTTATTTGCTCCTTTTATTTCGACAGGCCTCAAAATATTTCAAACATCTTGAAGTTCACGAATATATTTTATTTTTCACTAAAACTGCGATTTAAACTGCAAATTGTCACTACTTATTACTCATGACGAATATACTCGTCATAGCATAAAATTTTGCACTTTTTTTCATGACGAGTATATTCGTCAAAAACAGTTAACTGGTTAAGTATGACCACTGCCGCAATTGATTATAAAGTTTCGAAACGAAAGAATCGCAGTAAGTGTAGTAATTGCAAATATCTCAAATTCTTGTAAATACTACATTGGCCGGAAAGTAAGTTGACGCATATAAATTTTTTTATTTTCTTATAAAAATTCATAGTATATAATTACTTTTTAATAATAATAATATACTTGATAGCGTGTAAAATGGTTTTAACATATAATATTCATATTGATAAATAGTTATTACTTACAGCATGCCTAAAACTAGAGAATTGGAAGTATTTTTTGGTAATTAAGTTGAGTCTTTAAAAACTTTAAAGTCTTTAATAACTTCTTTGCAATTTCACCAAACGATTTGAGTCTTTTTGTGATGTTAAATGAATTAGTTAACTGGGTAATGTGTAAAAAGAATTCTTTTGAAAGTGCAATTGTTCGGAATTCGAAAGAAGAACGGGAAGGTCACAAGGTCACAACTTTCTTATCTGTGCTCATAAAGAAAATTTGAAACATGCGTTTCGCAAATCAAAATAAATTATATACATGTTCAAAGATTCATTCAAACATTACAAGATGAGAGCTTATGCTTAAAAGTCACAGTTTTTCGGATTTTCACCCTTACATATACATTTTTAAATATTTTTTCAAAGAAATGATTTTTGAAAATAATATGTCAGAACAAAGTTACAAGGCATAGAGAAGTATAGTGCCGTGTAGATTCCAATTGAACAATTAAATACTATTGTTGGCACGTCAACTTTGGACGCTTATACCTCACTAATAGTTTATGCAAAAACGAAAGTATTTGAATATTTTTAATGCGTCTTGGTCTCACCTTTAAGGATACATAATCAAAAACGTTGGCTTCCGCTCAAAATTTCAATTTTAACCTTTACAGAGCTTTTCAAGGTTACTGCAGTGTCAAACGAATGCAATCAACATGTACTCTCTACTGCATATATCCAACAACTTTCGTCTGAAACATTTTTTCGCATCACCTATAATTTTCGAATAATGGAAATCTGTCTAGAAAATGGGCTTTAGGTTATGATCGTTAGGGTTGCGCACAGTGTTTCGCAGGAAGTGGCCTCTCCGAGAAGATACAAGAAACTTTCCTGCAGAAAAGTCCCTTCTGTCAGTGACTGACGACGGCTGAGTCAATTCCACCCACGTCTGCTAACCACCGACGCTACAGATTTTCCAGGGAATTTATGCGAATCCCGATAGGCGGAGGATATGACGAATTGTGGTTAATTGTATTCAGCTAACCACAATGCATCCTGTCGCGAAGGCGCGTTCTATTCTAATGAACTTTGGAGTGCCGACCGATGCTACTGCGTTCTACATCAGTTTCGCAAGACGGAGAAAAATAGCGTTAGACTAATTCGCAATGAGTGGTTCGTTGACGCGATTTCATCGGATGTATTAATGACGTTTTCCTGTAGTTCTTTGTTTCAATGTTGAGGAGATTCATCAAGAATCTACAGAATCATACCCGAGTCGTTCACAAGACAAATCAATTATGCAACATTTCAGTTTTCTCATATTTTACTGCCAACGCACTCGATATTTGCTTAATTTCTTCTATTCCAAACAAACTATTCTAATTATTACGCTTAAACCGCCGTATGAGATAGAGTGAAATAACTCTTAAAAATGAATACTTACTAGTTCATCAATTTTATCTGGTTTTATTCCGTGGAGTTAATCAATTTAGCAAGTGAGCGGCTCGTACAGTCACTCGCAATAATATTCGGACATTCTTACAAAGACGATAACTACTTTAATATTGGACCATACCACTTGGATATTTTTTAGAAATTAGAACAATTAGTTTACTACGTAACGTTGAAAAGAAACCGTGAAAAAAATTTTAATTGGTCGGAATTATAATTGACACAGATCTACAAAACTTATTCTTCAAATTTTCTATATAGGCCAACATAAAAATGTTGTAAAATACAACTTTTAGTATTTTCTCTGCAATTTTTCCTATATTTCCAAATTGTAACATTTTGGACCAAAGAAGTGCCTTCAATTTCCCAGCAGCTGTATTACGTAAAAATATCTTAGACAAAAATGAACGATGGATAGGAAAAGTATGTAGAAGCTGCAGGCATTAAAATGAGTCTCGATATATTGTCGAACTATTTCTTTAAAGATAGTACCGCAGTTCAGACATCGATAATTTCTCGAGAATGGGAAATAGCGTTTAAATACTTCTTGGATCCACTGTAAGTATTCAAGTCTTGAAATATTCGATACTCTTAAAAAGATGAGAAGTCTTTAAATATAGAACCCTATGACTTGAATTTTCTTGAGAATACAAAAACTTTCGAAAAATTGCAATTGGTCAAAATTGCAAAGAAAACACTGAAAGTTGTATTTTATAACTTTTTTATGTGGGCCTTTATTGAAAATTTTAAAAATACGGTTCGTAGATCTGTATCAGTTATACATATGTATTCTGAAAATTTCATCGAAATCGGCCAAGGTTGAAATAAGTTACAAAGTTCAGGGATGGTAAAAACTGCAGTTTTTCGCGATTTTCGAACCTAACTGTAATAAATCTAAGAACTCTGAAACATCGAGAATATATATAATTGACACAGATCTATGAAATATACTTTTTTCAATTTTCGATATAGGCTCACATAAAAAAGTTGTAAAATAAAACTTTTAGTAATTTCTCTGCAATCCCGATTTAAAAATTGTTACACGTCATGTTACAATCGAATTGTTCTAACTTCTCAAGAAAATCCAAGTGGTAGGGTCTGGGTTAGGAAATGAAATATTACCAATATTAAAAAGGTTATCGTATGTTTAAGAGTGTCCGAATATTCATGGGAGTTGCTGTATTTTAACTAGATTTATGGTTGTGGCCATGTATAGTGAGACCTCAAGAGTAACCGGAACAACTATTAAATCGAATGCCTAGTTTTGCTATTCCGATTTCAGCAACGTCTCGGTTCCCGTGGGCGCGTCACGAAGCGGTTCGGGGTCGCGAAGGGTGAAACGCGACGGGGCCACGAAATCAGCGGTGCCAGAGCCTCACTTCCGGCAACTTCGGCAAAAGGTTCCAACGAAAAGGCAAAAAAGCGAGAGGGCTCTTGCGCAAGAAGCCACTCGGCTGCGGTTAGCCGTGGCTCGTGGAGAGCCCGCAGTCTGTTCTAAGCATCTAAACCGCTGCACGCCTCGTCCGAGGCGCGAGGTTCGAAAGTAAGTGCCCCATCGAGACAATGCCTCGTGAAAATGGGGCAGAGTAATTAAGCCGTTATATAACCGGTTGAAACGGAGTTCATAGGCCGCGGTGTCTCGACACGGCGCCGTTCGCCGCGACGACGACGTTGCTCAGGAGCGAGCGGGGTGTGCTCGTTGTCTCACCTTGTCTTCCCTTCGAGAAAATTTGAATCACCAAAGATCGAATAAACCGTGCAACATTTTCACAGCTTCTGTCCAACAAGACAGTGGCGGCGATATTTCTGTAAATATTTATATGTTTAGCAAAAACTTTATATGGATCAAATCTACGCTTTTATTTAATAATGGACTGATTTTCCTCCATTATCGGCCATAGTTTGGCAACATTTGGTGTGTTTTCTGCCCATTTTTTTTCGCACGAGACAAATAGTGACCTATATAATTTTTGGAGTACACAGCGTCTAAAGTTGGGCGAATCAGTGAAAATCAACAACTAGAACCAGGGGTTGAAACGGTTCTGAAAATAACTGTTTGAAACAGTTATATATCGGTTCTGACTGAAACAGCTATGAAGAACCGAAATGATGTAACTATTATGAGAATATCGATTCTCGCTTATATCGGTTACGGTTACGATATTATAACGGTTCTATAACTGTTATTTTTAGGTTCTGGATTTCGGTTTCGGTTTCGGTTCTGCAGACTTCAGAACCTATAATATGTCCCGTATCGGTCTCATATCGGCTTTGCAGTTTTACAACTGATATTTTTTGGTTCTGTATCGGCTATACAGGATGTCTCAAAATTCCTTCAACATCCGGAAATAAGAGGTTCCTGAGATTATTTGATGCGACATTTTCCCTTGTAAAAATGGCGTCCGCGGCTTTGTTAAGGAGTTATTAACGAAAAACACGGACCAATCAGAGCGCGGCTAACGGAGCTCAGAGCGAACGGAGTCCGACTAGGCGACAGGTCCCGTTTAGCGTGGCGTCGCCGTTGGCCGAGCCAGAATCAATCCGCTGTAGCTGAGCTCTGATTGGCCCGTGTTTTTCGTTAATAACTCTTAATGACTTGATGTACCCAGTATTACTATATTTTTAATGATAAAATTCAAATATCACCTTCGTATATAAGTCGAAAGTATTACAATAATTTTTATTTAAGATGTAGAAAATATTAGTTAAAAATATCTAATTTCCGAAACAATGCAATTTCTCGTTTCGATTATAGAAAATACTAAGAAATCGTGATACACCAGAGCAGGGAGTTCCAACGTATTCCCCTCCGTGAACTGCAAGGTCCCTACCATCGAACCTCTTCTCACTACTACGTACAGCCGTAGAGTTAGTGAGTGCTGCGCGCCTCTCTCCGCGCGGCTCTCGAGGTGGGGGCTTCCCACTACTATACATTATAACGATGAAGTCTAAGAGTGGGGGAAGAACCTAAGTGGGGAAGGTGCTTTGAATATCTCCGGAGCTACTGGTTGGACCTGCCTGCACCAGAGAATAAAACTAAGTTTGCCGTTTGTGAAAAAATAGCAATAGTAAGTAAATAACAATTATTTTCTAAATTAAAACACTTCGAGAATCAGAACCAAACTTTTAAAACATTTTTTATTACCGGTGACCGTTAACTACTTCAAGATTTCTGATCAATGTAGGTATTACCGGATGGTGGTACTTGCGTTTGACAGTAAACATAACCTATATACCCAAGATTTCTTAGTCGCATTCATGGTAAATATGATACGGTAATAGGGCTGAAGTGTCCGGTAACTGAGGCACGGAAACTGGTTATCAGCTTGTCCCCGGTAAATAGGACCAACACTTTCGATCATAAGTTAGTTAATATTTCTTTCACTTTTTAACAAAATCGTCCAGAAAAATTTAACAATACAGAAAAAAGGATGGTAATTAATCGTTTATCACAAATAATGCAAAATAAATTATAGAATACATTGAAATTAATAAAACGCTGCCAAGTCGTCACTAAATATCCGGTAACTTTCCCCTATGTAACTTTGACGGTTTCGAATTCGCGTATAAACCGTCAATTTTCGTATCATTTGACAATTAACTAGACACGCATTTCAAAGACAGCCTTTACGAGAACCACGGTCGACCTTTATCATCCGGCGCGTAAGTACGGTTCGTTTGTAATTGTTACGGCACTAGCATCGCAACCGGTTCCACGATGGAGCGATTATGCTAAACACGGCTTAAGTGTGCAGCTTCGAAAATCCATTCTGTCGTCTATCAAACGATATGCATCTTATTGATAGATAATAACTATCAGGATATTGGCGTGTGCAGATAGTAGGCTAGTTGGCGCCATTTTCGCTGTCTATAAAACATTCAACGTCCACGGCGAAACATTCCAGAGCTCTTAGTAACCTTCCCGGTAGCATTTACTCGCTGATCTTCCAGGGATCTAGCTTAGATCCCCGTAGATCTAGGAAGGACGTCTGATGACCATACTGTATAAAATGGCGAACAGATTCCGCTCGCCGTGCCGCCTTAGACCGATCCTAATGCATATCTAATCGGCTAATCGCCCTTTCCCTTTTTCTTACGTTCTCTCGACAAAACAGCGAATTCCTTTCGCTCTCGGGAGTCCAACGGTAGCCGCAAAATCTACGGTACTTGAAATTTCTGAAAGGCCAATCTGTTTTTTGACAAAATGTTTCGACTATGTCCCAGAAATAACGACAGTGTTTACGCCCGTGATTGATCTCCCGATCGTTCGGGCCTTGAATGTATTCGCACTGCGAGGTGCCCGCTAATAAACTAGCTCGAAGGACACCTTCACGGGGAAGGACTAACACAACAGCCCTTGGTAAACAAAACTATATATTACAAGAACTTGAACTCCACACTAGAGTTAACGTGCAAGTACATAGATATGCTATGATGTTTAAGTAAAACACGTCTAATTGTGAGAATTATCTTCTATGTCTGCGTCTAAACTATACAGCAGACCGTTGTAATTTCTCTCGATCGAAATGAAGTATGTTAATAAACTTTATGATTTCGGCGCAAGGTTCGATCCTATTAAAAAGCAGCAAATTTGCAATTAAATTATTCTCGACGTTTCGATCCTAGTGTGGATCATTTTCATAGAGGCTTTATTGAATTTGCTGTGCCAACGGGTAAAATAAAACAAAAAAAAAGAAAAATTATGAACAGAATATTAGGAGTTACGGAGGACAGTGATTTAACCCATGGTGGCAGATACGTATCTGTTACGTATCTGTGCCGGTCCCAAGACGCAATAAAAAATGTGCGTGCTTGATTTCTGAAAATTTAACATGATTATTCTCTTTCTTTGCTTCTTGGAAAGCAGCGTGTTCTACAAATTCTACAAATTTCTGTACAGTAATTTTCGCTATTGTATTGTACGATAAGTGCAAATATCAAGTTTCTGTGAGATCTTTAGAAAATTTGGTTTATACAACTATAAATTATATACTTCGAGGTGTCTCAGGAAATTTATACAGAATTTTAGAAAGGTCGATACATGATACTTAAGAGTACCACTTAAGGGTTCATTTTCTTTCATCTTATCTAGTTAACTTTCGTTGAACTGTACTGAACGAGAAGCGAAAATAAGGGACACATGAGGGTGAAAGAAAATACAAATTTTTACACACTGGTATGGCATAGAATGTATTTCGAAACAGAAAAGCAGTGAGTTTTGCCGAAACATTTAATGATGTCATTCGAGAAAACGAAGACAGAACAACGATAATTTTCTCTACTTTTTACTAAACACGATTCTAAAAGTTCAGCTAAAACCTGGCAATGACCATCTTTAATTCGAACTACTTCATACACTGCTGTACTCCCAGACACTATATTCATAGAAAACCTTTTCTGCAGATAAAAAAACCAAATAATTAAGAAAAAAATTAGTTATTTTTTTGTTGTACTTTGGGCTGTCAGGATAAATAATTTTGCATTTACAAGTACGAAATTCTTCTAAAATGTATAAGTTACATCTTTGTAATTTTGAATGTTCTTATCATACTATGTTTGATATATTCGCTAAAATGTTCCAAATAAGAGGTGTGCCAATACTTCTTCAACCCACTGTACACTGTCTATCTCAATGGCTGATCGAGTCAGACCGGCTGAGAAGCATTACGACACTGTCTGTTTACACTAGAGGTTGGCTACGTACTCTCGCGACCACGAAACGTTTTTCTGCCTCCAGCAGGAATGCAAAGACGGGTTTGTTGTTGCACACGGCGAGCTAGTCCACTTTTCGTCACGAATAGCTCGCAACGCATCGATCTTAGATCTCGACATACGTTTGAGGAAACGAACTGAGAACAAAATGGTGGAAACTCGTCTCAACTTCCGTCGACCCTGCTAAAAATGCAAACCTTTTTTGGATTCCAATCCGATTAAGAAAACAGACGTTTTCATATCTGAAATGCTAACAAAAACTTTAAAGAAACAATTTTCCTATCTGAGCTAACGTTCATACTTTCCTAGAAAGATCTACAGTGAATTCAATAAGTATTTGAATACGTAATATCCGATTTTCGAAAAATTTCCTGTATTCAAACTGTGATAATTTTGTAAAAATTAATCGTACGACTATAAGTTTGGATTCATTTTAGAAACAGTCTGTCGTTTAATTGTGGAACATCATGATGTGGTGGCTCGTGGTCGAATTCTTCAAGCGTACCCTCAGCTTCGGCTTTACGCCGTTCAGAGTAGGGCACAAATCAACTAATAATTAAAAATGACTAATTGTCTCATTGATTGTTAGTCATAGCAAAGTAGTAATTCTTTAAAACTAAGTATGAAATTTATTATTTCACAAAGATTACGGAAACGTGCCACGTGATAAGAAGTCTAATTCATCCAATAGTGGTTCTCTATATCCGTTTCCGTAATACGAGTTTTGAAATTTTGCATACATGTAAAGTACTGCATACTTAGTTTTTACTAATGACTACTTTGCTATGACTAACAATCGATGAGACAATTAGTCATTTTTAATTATTAGTTGATTTGTGCCCTACTTTGACGCCGTTTACACTAATTCTCAGGTCCTTTTCATTTGTTGATACTTTGTGATAATAAGTTGTCCATATATAGCTTGGTGTATGTAGTCAAACTGAGTATAGATTTTTCTAATAGCTAAACTATAGTAAACTCTTAATTAATTAATAAATTTATCGGTTATATAACAATGTTGTCCATAAAAATAGCATGGGTTTTACAGGTACCGACTACTTGAGCGGTTGCTAGGTTCAAGCTAAAATTCCAGCAAGTAACATATATATAATACTTGTGCCTCTGTAGGCTATAACTTCCTCAATATTATGAATTTTAACTTAAAATTTTGCAGACACATTCTTAAAGAGTTAAACTACAAGATAGTATAAAAACACAAAAAATCGATTGTTTTGAGCGAAAAAAACAATTCCCTCTTAAGAGTATCGATTCAAGTAAATAGAGTAATCGTTATTGTAATTGTTCGTTATTTATAGACAAAACCGATAAGACGGCCTCGTAACAGCATCTAGTAACAGGCGAAAGAGATAACGAAATAATAGATAGTTTTAAAGAACAAACGGTTCTACGTTTAAGGGAATCTACCTACGTGGGCGATAATGATTCGACGTCCGATTGATACTTTCACGGTCCCGGTCGGAGGATAACGCGTCGACCGAGCTAGGAAAAAGAATTTCATTGTGTCCAATGATAAACAATAGACACGAAGATTGTGCTACTATCGCCGTTCGCTGTTTAGCTAGTTGCTAAATGACGACGTTTTGTTTTTGCTATTCCGGTAATCCTTCGAGAACCTGATTTTCCCGTTTTCCTAGCGCTCTGTTTTCGGATTTACCTGAGACCGAAACAAGCATTCAGCTTAGGCGATCCATATATGGCGTTCCCAGTGGATTCTGGGGAACGAAGTGTCACTCGGATTGAGATACAGTGTTGTCGCGATGAAAGCAGCGACCTCGGCTCTGAAACATGGCACTCATCGAGGCGGACACGATTCTTCGGTATTTCTTTACCTTTTGCCGCCAGTGTCATCCCGAGCGAACAAACAAATCGGAACTCGCACATCGGGTCAGGTATATCGCTGAACTAATACTGATGCAAGGACAAAACCTTTTTTTATTTAATTATTTTTTCATCAAAATTTTACTAATACATTCGTGACGTTTGAGATGATACCAGACACGATATAAATTGGATCATATTTCCTTGTGTAATTGACGATGAGTTTTTAAAGTACCAATGTACATATGCAAATGTGCAACGAATTCTGTCGTGTTTAGTCTCATTTTAATAAAAAAGATGTCACAAATATGTTGGTAAAAGTATCATAAGGGAAGAATGAAAAATAAAAATAGTTTCACAATTGCGTTTATTGTTTCAACGAAGGATGCTGATCGACTACTCGACTTCTAGTACTCTCTTTCTTTCTCATTCGCTGTCTTTGTTGCGCCCGACACTTATTATCGCCAATTAAACATGCAAATATGATCCAAATTATATCGAGTTTGATGTCATTTTAATCAGAAAAAATGTCACGAATATGTTGGTAAAAGTTTCATGAGAAAATAAAACAAAAAAGTTTTATCATTGCATTAGTATTGGCTCACCTTAACCCTTATCATGTTACATTTCTCGTCCAAGTCGAGCGGTTGAGCTTCTTGGCAACTCAAGGGATACACACCGCAGTTGGGGGGGGGGTACTTTGATTGCACTTATCCTGTACAATCTTGTAGCATTAATCGCGACAACACTGTAAAAAGGAGTTCAACCAGATTCTCCTATTCAGAGAGTCGAACTTTTGTCGATCACTGCATACTAGATAGCGTGTGTCAGGGACGATTGTCATACGGGTGAATCGAACCGTTAATGAACTGACATAACTTTTAACGACGTCTTTGTTACCCGTTGCAAAGAATAATGATGAATGCTCGCGCACTGCTACAACTTATTTATAACAAGAAGTGTACAATAAATAAAGAGTAATAAATTGTCAGATGATACCGCTGGAACATGTTCCGAGATACAACAGCGAGAAGCAGGATAAAGAGTATGATTGATAGCCGGAGGATGTGTGGAACACCGGTCCTGAGCGTCGAGGAATCAGTGGTGTTAGCTTTCGACTGGTAGATCAAAGATTTCACGGACGATTATCAAAAATAATACGGTTTCGACGATTCCGTTTTCTCTTCGGTATCGAGTAATCAGTAATCTCCGAACCAACCTTCAAGGATTCCGTTCAGAAGTGAATTTGTAATAGCAAAGGAACTTCGTGGCTCTTGCAACATATACTTAAAACCATTTTTAACCCTTTCGCTGCTGACGTCGTCACAAGGCTGTCGAAGAGCGCCGCCCGCAGACGTAATGTAAACGTAAACGTTCGACAAACGTGTACAAGTGTACATGTAAGCACGAATGTGTAATAACGTAATGTTACAACGAGAGAGGCTTCTACGATCATTGCCAGGAATTTTATGAAAGGCACCCGAGCAATTCGTTTTAAAAAACCACTAAATTATTCAGAATATTTAATTATCAACGATCAACATGCAAATACGGTCGCGCAGACTGCGAACGATTTTCAGTGAACAGGTGTCACGGAGAAAGAACGGGTGACAACTCGATCACCGTACATTTATTGTATAATTTCGTTTGCCGTTCGCATTTTCCGAAAGCTTTTTTACATGATGGTTTCACACGATGATGGTACTTCGACTGTGAAACTGAGTTTATTTAATCCCATAATTAGACTACGAATCATCGTGCATTTATGGCATATCCACATTTTTTAAATGCAAGGAACTGTGTATATAGATTAAAATTAGTAACATTGCTATTTCATTTTTACCACAAGGAATCTTTTCATTAATGGAAGGCAGCATCTTCTTACTTTAGTATCTTTTAAATTAAGCACGGAAATTGTAATTCGCATAAAGATCCGCAGTCTATTCATCACGTCCTTCATGTCCAAATTTTTGAGTTTTTTCTACTATCGACGAATATGTAGTGCGATCAAACATTACATAATGGTATCGCCAATATGTTATTTTTCCACTCATATCAAAAGAATAATCGACAATCGCATTAATCGACATTGAAGTAAACTTTATTTAAAAGTGGAATTCCACATCTATATACAAATTGAAGGTAAGACCTTAAAGTTCAGCTTCGTACCTTAAAATATAATAAAGTGCCTCGAGATTTTTATGCAAAATAAAAATTGTTTGCATCGATTACGATGAAGAGTAACTAATACATTGTTTCTTATAACACAAACTAATATAAGACTATGACTATACACGGACTATATATGTACACTAACATAAGAATATATACAGACAGAAATTGTATATATTATTTACATTGTGCTTATATATTATTATTTAAATCTATCATTATATTAAACTGCATCCACGTTCATTTTCCCCATAAATGCATGCAATTCGCAGTCTAATGATAAACCTGCAGGCTATAATAGCATTTCTTGGTGTAAACGCTTCATAACATAACAACAACCTAATATAAAAAAGTTCCTTCTTAGGGTCAAAGAAGACAACGTTAGACTACGAAACGCTAAAAGGATGAAAGTCACGTGTACGCGACTCCGGCCTTTCGACCGTGGCGCGATGGTTATTCTCGAATCGAGTCGACAGTCGTCGACGATACTCTTTAGGAAGCGAGGATTATTGTTGGAGCCGTGGAACAGGATCGTATCTGGTCGGATGGGTGCTGGAGGTGGGTTTGTAGGCACACAGCGGATGGTGGATGGTGGTTGTTCGCGCGAGTCGACGTCGATGCCGATGTCGGTCCTTTCAGTGTGCGCGCTCGGTGCTTGTGCCACTTTCACTTGGTTACATAACCCGTGTACGTTGGTGCGCGCGAGCGCGAGGGGAACTGGGTAAATGGGAGAACCACAATCTGCGCCTGCACCACCGGCGTGACGGCTTAGCTGTGTGTCGGTGTGTATGTGCATGTGCGAGCGCGCGCGTGTGTGCGTGTGTGACGACTCGCTAGTCCGCGGCTCTCCGTGTCTCTCGAGTTGAAAACCAGCTAGGCTCCTACCGGTGAGCAACCGAGCAGCCGAGAGCAGGCTCGCGAATTCGTAAAAGGTTCGCCACGGCACGAGCCGCTGCGTTTCTTATCCGCCGCTCGTCGACGACGCTGTTTTGTCGTTTCGCGGACAGACTACAAATCTACAACCCGCGAACCTCCATCGAGAAGGTCTCTCTTTCCTATCCTAGCTCCACCGCATTCCCACTCGGTGAACATCCGAGTACAGTAGACCCTCGCTCGTTGCACGAAACTGGAACCGAAAATGCACGCAGAAATCCAGGTTGTGCGACGGAAGAGGTAACTAATCGCGCGATTTGTTTTTCCACTTTCTCACACCGTATTTACGGATTTGGTTTTGGATAATGTAATAACGTCGAACGGATTACGATACAGATATTCATTTATTACACAATGAGTATTTGCTCGTTATCGAGCACACCATTTCTTCTTGATATATATTCATTAGCCTCTCATTCCTTTATTTCACTCACATGCGACACACGCACACAACGCATACGTGCCACACTGCCACAGTATTTCCCCTACGTAAAGATACGAATACACTAGCAAGTAACTTGTGACATTTTTTTGCGAGAGCGACTCTACGCGACATGTGTGAACGTCCCTGAGATAGCGGCCAGCAAATTGAACTCACTGCGGACAGTTGCTCTCATAGGTCGAAACAATGCATTTATAATATTTGAAAATAAGTGCACACGCTTCTGCAACTTGCTGTCGCCAAAAATGTCGCAAATTACTCGCTAGTGTATTCGCACCTCAACCACCATAATCCCTACCACGAGTATCAGAACTTCTGACACCTAGTGGTGCGAGTCGCTGGTATGCAACGAACGAAGATTCCGTGCAATAAACGAGGGTCTACTGTATGCTTCCTTTTCTTTGCTCGTTTCGATGATGAAATCGAAAGTAGTGGAAGCGGTTCGCTACCGAGTTTGATGTTCTGACTTATCGGCTAGGGCACACGGTAAAGTCCACCTTGATGTTGCGGTTTATCATACTCTGATTATTGGACTGCGGATCTTCATGTACAATGAAAAGTTTCTACATCAGTTGCAGAAAACAGCAGCCATATAGACACTAATCGTACCGAGCAGAAAATGTAATTGGTATACGTTGTTTCATAAAAACTACAAGACTGAATTTATTTTGAGTTGTCGCAATTATTATAATTATATATGTTTGAAGGAAGAAAATTTATGATTACTCATTGTTTTATTTATCAATTTTTGGAAATATATTTTTGATATTTCGATATATAAATAAATATTAAGATTTCCGTTCCCAATGTGACAGCTGTCCATTTGGTTTAATCGCCAGAAAATGAGTAATAAAATGTTGATTTTAATATTCTGGGTAAAATGGACCGAGGCTCTGCTGTTCGAGGGTTAATCATTTCTAATAGAAGCGTCTTTGTAATTTCAATAATTATGAAATAAAAATGTGAAACAAGTCATTTGACTGGTCGTGGTATGGTCTTAATAATATTAACAAGCTTGGACCGACACATTGATATTTTTAAATATTTTTAATCCGTCCATTGCTTTAAATTACACCTACTTATTTTTATCATAAATACATAAAATCCGCAGTCTAGTTATGATAATAGAAGTCGAACAATAATTCGGTTTGCATTTGGAAAGACGGGCCAGTCAATCGGTACTTGTGTTCGTATAATTGAAAATACGTCGATCTGTAATTCGAACAATAGGTTTTTAAAATATCCGGAAGTAACGCCGAAGTTTGAACGAACCAAAATGGTTTGGAGACCGACGTATCGTTATTTTTGTGTTCAACGCACCCCAAGGAAGTGTCGTTTCGAAACACAAGAAGAAATCGAAGAACAGTCGGAAAAAAAGTGAAGTGAATTCCTGCAACCGCCCACACACTGCTTCGAAACAATGGAAGACACAGTTTGAGGGCCATGAGAAGACTGAATAGACATTGAAATTGTTTCATTGATGGCACTAAATAGAATTACATGAAAAGTTCCGAACCTGTTTAATCATACATTGTACAATTTTAGGACTAGAAACTGTAAATAATTGTAAAGAAAACTTAACTTTGGTTTGGTGTCAATGCTCACACCCCTGACAACTCACAGCAAGACTGATCAAACCTCGAGTGAATATTCTTAACCCTCCGTCAGCGGAACCTGGGTATATTTGACCCAGAATATCAAAATCGACATTTAATTAATCATTTTCTGACGATTAAATTAAATGGACAGTTGTTACACTAGAAATGAAAAGGGAAGATTAACGCGTCTACAAGAAATACCTTCAAAAATATGTGTTCAAGAATTGATAAATAAAGAATTGAATAGTCGTCAATTATATAGCTATAAGAACGGTCCGCTGGCTGAGGGTTAACACAACTTATCTCCGGAAAACTCGAAGTATATGTAGTACAAATCCAAAACCCAATATGGAAAAAAGACTGAAAAAAAAAATTTGACTCTTTTCATCTGTCAACCGAAAGCGTCGTCTTATTCTGGTCTGGAACGTCTATACGCTCGACGGACATTGATACTGTCGAAGATTGTTACAATCAATTTGTTGATTAGGCAGCGCATTACTGGTTTTTTTAAGTTAGGTAGTTTGTGCTGGGATTCTACTAAAAATCTGACGAAAATTACGAAAATTAGACAGAATTCACGCTTTTAATACAAAAATTGCGTTTTTTCAATTGAAAGATTGAGTTTATAAGAATTGAAAAAATATTATACATTTTTAACAAAGTTAAAATCTGTAGTGTAATCCCTAGAGGAATGTGTCGACTGATCGTGTTACCTAGCATGCCAATTAAAAAAATATTGTTTCGAGAAAAACGCGTCTAAAGTATTGTACTGACACTGCTAATCCGAATCATGGTTCTCCCACAATAGTCACAACTATCCGACGAATTTTACGCATTTATGACAGAAATTAATAGGTATACGATTCTAAAGAAAAAATTTAGAAATACCAATGTATTATCTTCAACACACTAAAATTATTAAAGAAAGAAAGAACTATTTATTTGGTACCTGTTTCTTACAATCGATGCACAAAATGTTTATTATGCATAAAGATCCGCGGTCTAGTCATAACTTTGTAATTTCAATGAATTTCAGTATAAAACTTTGAGAAAGCCTTTTTAAGGTTCTGTGCACTTAAAAATTACAACAAAAAAATCGATTTTTCGGTGCAGTTACACGAGAATCCACCGTTAACGAGACACAATAGTGGATGGTTCTCGGAGATAGTTCTCGGAGAGGTCCAGATGACGGTGAGCGGACGAAGGAGCGAAAGAAGGATAGAGCGTAGGACGTAGGTGTAACAGAACCGCTAACGACAACACACCGTGCCCCTTTCCAACCCCCTCGAGAGAGGAGAGCAAGCGAGAGGGAGGTGAGGAGCCGTTAAAGTGGATGCGATGACCCAAATACGACGCAGTGAAAGTGGCACACTGGTCAGGCACGGCCCGCCACCGTCGTCGTTCACCCACACGCACGGACCTGCTGCCTGCGTGTGTCCGTGCATGCCTACGTGACGCGTGTGCACACGCACGCGCGCGCGCGTTAACGCACGCTGCGTATCCAGGCAAATAGTTCTGCCGTGTGGCGGAGAGTTGGCAGCGGCGGTGATGAGGTGAAGGCAATATAGGTGCAGCCACCGACTGATTACTAATTGGAAATTATGGAAATTCGTTTGGTTGCGCGTCTCCGAGCGTCGCGTCGCTTAGCGTCGCCTAACGTTGCGGCTTCCCCTTTGCGTCAATTGTGTCTCGCCCCAGTTGACTTCTCGGCCCTTCTGCCCCGTCGATTTCCATTGCCGTCCAATCGACGCGGGTTTCTTTTAATTTCCACCAATTCCTTCTAAGGGCACGGCCAGGGTAGTCACGTTTTCTTCCCGTGACGACACCATGACTTCGTCGTTTCTCTCTTCCTTTCTCTTTCTCTCTCCCAAGCACGTTTCTCTGACCGGCTTCACTCTCCTTCGACGAAATGTCCTAATTGAAACTACTTGAATGGCATCCCTCGATTGGCTGAAATAACTCTAGGTGGTCGCGTATAAATTTAGAGTGGCGCAGCGGCGGGGGCGGACTCGGATTCCTCTTCGACCCACGGGACCAACCGGACTTCTCTTCTTCTTCTTTTTCTTTCTCTTCTTCTTCTCTTCTCTTATGGGACACAGCCTCGCGCCCGAAACACAACGGATCCTTGAAGACGGTCGTCAACTTTTTCTCGCTTCCCTGGCTTGTTTATACTACCGGAACATCCGTCGACCATTCTACAGAGTTATCAAAATAGGACAATAGCTCTTTGACAGGATACTACGGCCACATATTTTTCATCTATCTTTTCCGATTTTACAGGTGACTTGCGTATTGGTTGACATTTTATCATGGAAAAACATACAGTCGCACAGCCCGTAGAAGTTGTTAAAATTTATATGAAAAATGAACGAATCTGTTCGATTATTATAAAGAAAAGTTTGGTGATCGTGTAATCTCTCGCAATGCTGATGTCAACTGGCCACCAAGATCATGCGACATAACACTTTTAGATTACTTTCCCTGGTTGTTACGTGAAAGTTATATTCTGTTATGTTAAGATAAATTTTTTAAAGAAGTCCGAAGAAGATTTTTAAATAAAATTATTTTGAAAATGTAATAGCATATACCAATGAATAAGAAATAAATAAGTTACATTACTATCTTATACCATTATATGTTCTTAGTCTTCAATTTCAACATAATATAGCTTTCATTCAGTGACACGCAATTGTACAAAGGTATAAATACGTGTGTATGCGTATACAAGTGTGTAAATGGTACTATTAACTTTACATTACGTGATTATTTTCCCTTAGGGTTAATTAATATTTAGTAAAACTATGCCTTTAAGTTTGAGACGCGGACAAATCAAATGCACGGAATGTGCAGTTTATTTATAATTTATGGAGAAACATACGGAAGTATATTCGTATAACATTGAAATAGCGTGAAATAAATGATGGATAACACTAAAGTCTAAATGCAACTATGAATCAGTGTGTAGCGACTGGTTTTTGTATCCTCTGTCACCGCTTTGATGTCCTGAAGATAAATAGCTGATGAATATATTTTGTAAATCAATTGTTAAATATACATATCTTACAGGCAACCCTCGGTAACACAGTTAATTGGTTCCGAAAATAACACAGAGTTCATTAACATAACTGAACAAAATTTTAGTCAAAATCTAAAATTAACTTTTCGTTAACGTATCAGAACGGAAACTTTAAAAAACAATTTTTAGAAGTGTTATACGAATTTTTATATTATCAAGACTTGCTCGAATTTGCCGGCGGACAACTAAGTAGCCCCGGTCGGCCCGATTTGGTCTCAATCTGGTTCTAGGGGGTCCGAAAGTGTCCTAATTTGTTCACGAACCCATATCTGACTTCATTCGACTTGAATCTGGCTGCAGCTACCCTTCTGGACCAAATTCGGTCGCATTCATCTAAGGGAAGCGAGTCGGCACGAGTCAGCCCGATTTAGTACCAACATAACATTAAGTTCTCTCATGTCTGTGAAAGATTTCTGTTTCATCCCAACACTTTTAAAGAGGAATCTTCGTTTAACGAGTAAAAGAATCGATTTGCTATGCAGTATTAAATCCTTACAACTAGAGCAAATAACAGTAGATTAAATGCAAATAGTAAAAACATGTAGAGAATTTAAAAACCTGATTTTATTATTTTCGACTCGTTACAACGATGACATAGGAAACAAATGTTTATTAACTCCTATATATTGCAATTAAGGCAGACAGTTTTCATTTTGCACAAAATTCCGAAGTCTCCTTTTAACCCATGAAACGTCTTCATCAAGTGATTTACAAAAATATTCAACATACTTGTCAGTACATACATGGTTATTTCCAATCGAGTAACAAGTGCAGAAATATTTGGGCAGCATGTCCTTCATTCATCAATGGATTTAATGGTCTCAAATTTAAATGCTACAATTATTACCTGTAAAATTTAATTTCTCAAAACCACGGATCTGTTAATAAATCGTTCTGCGGACTATGAACTGAACTTCATCTATCTTGAAATATCAGTTTCATTTTTGGATAAAAGCAAAATTTTAAACCAAAAGATATAAATATATTTCAAAATCTTCTTTTGCATTCTGGAAAATGAGATCCAACAAATACCGACAGAAACACTATTATCCAGGATGAAAAATCCTTTTGGAAAGTGAGCTCGCACACATCGCACACCGTTCCAGATTTATTACGCTACCACCACCGCTTTTGTAGATCCATTGTCAATTAATCATGAAAATAGAGTTCCCATAGGAGCGTTAATCATCTTGCCCGAAAAGTTTTCTCCGCTCGGAACCAACTGGGTCGCGCGTATCGTCGAATAATCTCCAAACAACGACCCACTTTGGTTCCTCGTTGGTTCGTGGGCCTCCACGAAATCCGCGTTCACCGGCAGCCGGAACTGAAACGCTTTTGTGCCTTCCCGGGGCGATCAAGGACGAGAAAGTGAATTATATGCTTGTTCGTTCTCGCGCCTGTACTCGATTAACCCGTAAAGGGCCCGTTGGCTCTGTTCCTGCATCGTACTCCCCGCCCCGGACCGTAACCATACGTTCGAAATGAAATTTGACTAACCGACGAGCAACATTCGGGTTTTTAATAATGCACTGTAGGTGAAACTAATGATCTATGCGGACAAAAAAGACCTTCAGCATATGAAAGTGAACCATTAAATGGAAAATTATACATACCAGGACCACTCCTATATCAAATTAACATTTTCATCTATTCCTGAGTACTCTCATTTAAGTGGGGGTTTTTAAAGAGATTTCACTGTGTGTAATGAACTCAGAGCTTAATTATAGCATTGCTACAATACGTAGTGTTCGATGTCATAGATCGAATTTCACTGATAATATCATTTAAGTTGATATATTCTGCTGACTATTAGTTTGTTGCATATGAAATGTCCGATTCGTAACAGTAACTATAACCATACATAACTTTTCCCTAAATAAAACTTATTAATCAAAGTTACCACCACTCATCATTATATTCTGTCAACAAACAACGAGTTTATCGATTATACTACTGTTTAGGATTAAGCGTAGATATAAGGTAATTTTAAGTCTGTTGGAGATCACGCGCTACGGCCCTGGGGAGCGCCCCGTGCCCCGTATACCATGTCTTCCCGATCCTGCGAATCACCTGTGCGCGACGCCTTTTGTTTTCGGCGTTTCTCGGAATCGCGCGCAGCCGATATGCGATCACGTGATCGATGGGAATCACCGGTGATCGCGTTATTACCATAGCCGTCTTTGTCCAGCTCTGTCTCGTGCTCTGTATCGTGCTCGATACTCGTTGACACACACACTCGCGCCCATCTGTAGATTCAATCATTTCGTTTCTGCTTTTCGGCATCCGACTTCACGCTCATCTCGATCGCGTGAAGCCACCGTGATTGTCCACATTATTGTCGTTTCCACGAGTGCGTAAAATAAACTTTATATATTTCGTTACACACGTGCGAAGTGAATCTTTCTGCTTTTCCTTCGCTCTCCCGACCGTTATCTCCCGTTCCTTCCCTCACGCTTTTCACTCCTTTGAAATTCCGAACTCCCTCCTGTGTTCGTACCCGATCCCATTCCCATACAGTCCACTCAACAAAATTCTCGTCCCGGGTTCCCGAACAACTACGGTAAAAATTAAATATTTTGGTCATTAGCCTTCTTTGTTTATGTGATTGTCATCTGTATTTTTGAACTTATTCTATCATTCGCCAACAGTGTTTGTTTTCTCACTCATTTAAAAAGATTACACGATAATCATATAGACTAATATTGAAATAAACTTTATTTAAAAGTAATGTTGGATATATAAATAAAAAATGAAGATAAGACTAGCTTTGTACCTTCAAGTGGTACATAATATACCTGTAGATTAGAATAGTATTGCTTAATTAATGCTTTGTAACATTTGCATTCCGAAATCGTACATTTCATATGCAACGACCTAATATTTTTTGATGTTGCGCTGAAAGTTCACGAAGGTGTAACTGCAATTCGACCACCGTTTAAAAATATATACAAACGTTTTCTGTTTCCATTTATAAAATGTTTTTACTAATGTGTTTTTAACTTTCTTTAATGTCAAGATGTTTAATAACACCAAATACTCTACCAGTGTTAAAGTAAAATGCTTTTCGTAAAAAGTAAAAAGCTATGTGCATATTCGTTCCATAAGAAAAGGAACTAAAGTAATAAGTAATTAACTAAAGTAATTTTCTTTTTGCAATGCAGTGGTCAAATATGTTGTTGAGGTTTTTCTTTGTATTCGTGATGAAAAAGGGTAGGTAAAAGATAAAATAGTAAAAAGATTATAAGAATTTAAGAGAAAAGAAATCATTGTAATCAACGTATACTCTCAATGAATTACAAGTGTCTTGATTATATTAAGACAGAAATTGAAATTTTATGGTCATTCAGTTGGTTTATTTATAATATTCTCATCTATCAACGAATTGTGCGTTGATGAATCACCACATTTTGACCAAATATTGCGTAATGCTATCATCAATATTTTTAAGTTTTTCCATTCATATTAAAAGAGTACGCGGCATTCGCATTGCTTCACGTTGAAATACAATTTAATTAAAAGCAAAATAATATATTTAAATTAAAATTGCAGCTAGGACCGAAAGGATCAGCTTTGTACCTCAAAGTGATATACAATAAACTAATATATTAATATGTTCTTCATATATAGCGAGTTTTGCCATTGAGTTTGTCTTTATCGTAAATGAAAATATTTTCCACATTGACCATATAAATAATGATAATGATAGACAATTGACTTGTTCGATCGAATACTTCTTGCCAGGGGCAGTGTATTGTGAAGAGCTCGTAATTTCCTTTTTCGAATATGATGGTCGAATTTGTTATTTTTGTCCAGCTGGATCAAACAATTTTGGCCACTGTGTGACGATGGGAATAATGGCGAGGTACGAAACGGACGAAACGAGGCTTCGGATCAAAGTCGCGACACCTTCGAATCTAGTTCTAGTACGACTATGAATAGACGACGAGGCCTCTTGGCCCAAGCGCGCGAGGCTCGTATCCCAATTAAATGGCCGTGCGATCGCCTTACAATTAACTCTAAAAAAGTACACGTAACTCGAGGGGAATCTGTGCTCCGCGACACGCCACGCCGGGGAATCGAAGCGTGAGACACCAGATCCCACGGTATCCGCGGCCGCCGCGCCGAGCCGCAGCGGAAATATACCTACAACGTTGCACCGCAGGCGATCATTTCATTTTCCCACTTCTCGTTCAAGGCGATTCATTTCTCGTCAATGGGAACTCCGACTAGATCAACGCGCTCGCTACCAACGCTCAATGGGCAGCACAATGGTCCAACTTCTCGAAAAGCTGGTCAAAATTGAATTTTCGAAGTATTAGGTTGTTGCATATGAAATGTCCTATTCATAACAGTCGTTTTAACACTAAACCTACCACCGCCGGTCAAATGACCGTTTTCAAATTTTTTATTTTACAATTATTGAAGTTACAAAAATGCTTCCACTAGAAATGATTATGCATACTTTTTTATACCAATATACATTAAAGTAAAAATGGAAGAAAATCTAAATAAATTCAATTATGCCATTTTTATAAGGGAGTACATACTAGTAAGATTTAATTTTCGGTAAGTTTAGGGTTAAATAAACACAATTTTTCTCGAAATAAATCTTATTAATTCAAATAAGCACCATTGTAATCATCATATTCTGTAGAAATGGACGAGTTTTTTTTTATTATACTACGGTTTACCGTATATTTTTTAATCTAATTTCTTGTCTTCGACCCTCTCTATTTATTAGATTGCCATCTCTATTTTTGAGGTTTTCTTATCATTGATTAACAATGCGTTCATTTACTACCATATTTTGAGTAAACATCACATTATGTTGTCGTCAATATGTTTACTTACCTGCTCATATAAAAAGACTACATGTTGATCACATCGACTGAGATTGAAATAAATTTTATTTAAATGTTAAGTTAAATTTACAGATAGACACTGAAGATAGGACTTGAAAGATTAGCTTTGTACTTTCAAATAATATATGTATAACCTGTAAATTATAATAGAATTTGCTGATTAAAACACTACAAAACATTTGCATTCTGAAATCGGACATTTCATAGGCGACGACCTAATATACAGGGTGGTCCGCATAACTCTTAACGGCTCAATATCTCGAAAATTGTGCCATCGATTTTAAAGTTCTTGGTCTTAAATTGCATGGATCTGAAGGTCCTTTCTAACAACATAAACGTGAAGTGGCCCCCCTTCCCCTTTAAGGGAGAGGGGCGGGGGTACCTTTATAATTTCAAATGGAACCCCCCATAAAACGTTACATATTTAGTTTCTACAGGAAAAAACAAGTCAATTTTGTATGAAGCATTTTTTTGTCAGATATTTCCATGATGAGATATAACAGTTTGAAGTTTCGACTTGTAGGTACTTATTAAAGCGCTCGGAAATAGCGTTATTTGTATACGCGCTTCAAGTAAGTACTTACAAGTCGAAACTTTGAACTGTTATATCTCAACATGGAAATATCTGACAAAAAAATGTTTCAGACATAATTTACTTGTTTTTCCTGTAGAATCTAAATATGTAACGTTTTATAGGGGGTTCCATTTAAAATTATAAAGGTTCACTATCTTGGAACAAGTGTACTCTTTAATTTAAAAAATGGTTTTTTCAAATTGACTATGTAGTTTTTGAAATATTTGTCCCACTATTTCAAAATGTGAAGATTTGAGAAAAAAGACATAAGAGATTGTCAGAAAAATTCAATTTTCCGTGCTCTACAAAGTGTTCACGCTATTACTGGCCTGCGTTTTTCTTGCAAATAATAAATATTAGAAAAAAGTGAAAGAGGAAAAAGTAATACTATTTTTTGCAAGCAACGTAATGGCGTGTGTAATTTTTTTGTATTTGCACTATTTTCATGAAAATGTCGGTGACCTCTAATTTTTGTAAATGGAATGCTATATATTTTTGCAACCATATGAAAGCGTGTGTCAAGACAAATTCACTCGTATACGACACATCATACAAGGTCAGAAATGGAAGAAACATTTTGAACATTTCGTACTACTGATGCGTTTACAAGTATACCATATTTCGGCTCTATTAATTACATTCTTGTTAGCTTCTTCTAACGTTGTCCGAAATATTAATGCACATGATTGCGTTAGCTTCCTTTGCAAGTCGTTTACATTTCTTGGCGTTGTGTATCGTGAATGATATCTTTACGAAATATTACGTACGAAATATTCAAAATTGTGTTGCCATTTCTGACCTTGTATGACCTTGAAGATCATTGTGTTGTATACGAATAAATTTTTCTTGACACACGCTTTCATATGATATAAAAAAATATATGGCATTTAATTTAACACAAGAAAATTACATACGCCATTATGTTACTTAAGAAAAACGTTTTCCTCTATCATTTTTTTCTAATATTTATTATTTGCAAGAAAAACGCTGGCTAATGATAGCGTGAACACCCTGTATATGTAGTAGCTTTAAAATGTACATAGACAATCAAAATACGCAGACATTACAACAAAACCAATACTTGAACCACCAAGTAAATTCTAGTAGCAGTTACCTAAAATTTTGCAATAATTACTACCTAGTACTAGTGAAATATTATGCATAAGAAATCTAATATTTACTTTTACTTATCCATACTCTTCTAGTTATTGTGTCTGTAAGATCAATAAATTGAATTTGTACTGTTTTAATTGTCTTTAAATTATCTTGGAATTCCTTGTTGAGTATTCACATTAATCAATACGTGTTTAGGTGTGGATATGAACTTAGTTTAATATGTATACATTTGGCTATGGCGTAAGCCATGTATTATGTCTAATGTTTTTGTAATTTTTTTTCGTCGTAAGCATTGGTAGGTGTTTCGATAATATTGTATATTTACATATAATTACGTTTATTAATCTTTAATACATCATGTATTCTGCAATTTTTATAATTAAACCTGACATTCCTTGATGATTTCTTTTTTTCTAGGAGTAGTATTATGCAATATAGCAACGATAGCATTACGTAAGGAAAGCTTTGAGAGGAAATATGATCGAAAAAAATGGGTACTTTTGACCCATGCACCGGAGGGTTAATACTTGGAAGCATATGCGTGGGCGATATTACGTGCACTTATCGATTATTTTTTACCGATAATCAATGACTTTTAAGTTATTAAACTGAATTGCTCGATTCGAAGTACGATTCGATAGGTATTGACGCGTGCAAAGACCGCGTACCGCACTGATCGTGCCAAAAGTCGCGTGTTCCCTGAAAAAAAGGAGGAACCCATTTTCGTGACATGACGTTTCACGGGAGTGACGACGATTCCACGGAACCACGTAAGCAAAGATCTTGCATCGTAAGAGCTCGGTCGGTTATCTTATTTTCACCGCGTCAGCCGCTATCTTATCGTGCTGGGTATCTCGCGGGAATCGGAACGAACGGTGCTGCAGACGCGGCCGATTTCGACGATTCCGGGCGAAACAGGCGAGAGATTAACGACACCATCGTGATACGAGCGGATTTCAAATGTCCATCGAAGGTCTCTGTCGACGACCAGAGGTTTCTGGTTCTTCTTCTAGAGGCGACGCACCGAAAGGCTAGAAAGATACGCGCACGCGTGTAGATCACACGGAGACGGTTTCTCGGTAAATAAATCAACGGAATGATTGAATTTTTCTTTTTGGGGCCACGTTATCGCGGCGGATATCGTGTCCGTTTGATAAAAAGAAGTCAGTGGAGCCGTCTGGTGCTGCATCGAAAACGAAATACACGCGCGATCGTGGCTTCGCTTCGTCGTCGCCGTCAATAACTCAGCTGGCAATGAAAATTATTTTTAAGCTCTCGCGAAACCGTAATCTTTTGTAGACACGGTCACGATGCACTGATAACGGCTATCGCTCGTATCGCTTAATTATCGAATTAAATCACGGTCGACAACGATTTTCCGCTACGAACCTTCCTGCTTCCTCTTCGCTGGCTTCTCTCTCTCTCTCCCTCTTTCACTCTCTCTCTCTCTCTCTCTCTCTCTCTCTCTCTCTCTCTCTCTCTCTCCCGTTTCGCCCTAGCGTCCCTTCTGTCCTAGGATCGGGAACGCCTTTGGGGATAGGTTCGTCCATGCGCGAGACCCAAATCGAAATCTATCTCGTGTAAGCAGCCGGCATCAAGGGCTAAAAATTTTCTCGACTTCTATTATTAGGGTAGCTGCCCTCAATACCGGCATCTATATTCAGCGTGTACGCACATGCGTTGGTTACCGTGTGTGCGGACAAGCACTGCGCACACACACCTAAGTATAGCGAGGGCCTAGGGGCAACGATGCACGCGAGGAGGACCGGTCAGCATAGCCTAGGCCACCGAGCAGGAGCAAGGGGCTTCGACGTTCCTCGGACCAGGGACTCGAAAACGGTCGCAGACCCGAAACTGCGGTATATTTAGAAAATCGAGCGGAATCGGGCTGAACAGAACCAACCCCGACGGAAGTCGGCTGTGTTCTCTTTCCCCTGAGCACCGCTCGGCACTTTCCTGTTTTAGCATGTCTATAGGCCGGCCCTTCCAGCCGCAGGTGATGTCCGCTTGCTTCTAAGATTTTCATGTAACCCTACGTTACCGTCGGGACACGAACGACGCGGGGAATTTGATTTTTAGGATATTATTTGTTCCTCAAAAATTATTTATTGGACCCTTAACCTCTTGTATAGAAACCAGTCAGACTCGTGATGAACATTTTAATCTCTTAGGTACCGTACAACCGCACAATTAGCTGTTTCAACAATCTAGCGGGAAAGAAGCTGCTGACAGGATAGAATTCAGCAGTTAGGTGCAAATATTTATTATTTGATTAAAAAACATTAATAACATTTTTTTAACTACCTTTTAAACTTTCACCTCTCAGCTTTTAAGAGAATTTTAAAATCAAAATTCGTAGTTTATGGTTTCTCGGACTATGGGAAACGAATATAAACAGTGGTTATAGGGAATATTTTTTTAGTTGTATTTTATGTAGAGTGAAAAGAAAAATAGGTTGTGAAGCTCGTCTTCACAGCGACTGTAGTACTATATCAAAAGAAATGTGCGTTAAAAACTTAAAATCACGTTGATATCTTCGAAAATATAAGGTACTCGGAAATAAAAATGAATTCATCAGATCATTCACCCCGAACAAAATAAATTTCATTTTGAAGGTTTCTTTGTGATATCAATAGAAAACGAGTTATTCAGGTTACACTTATTGACTCAACCTGTATATAGAGTTGCAAACATATGCAGCTATGACTCGTGAATATATTCTCTATAAAGCAAATAGAACAAAACAGCACAAAAATTTCTAGGTTCCATTCGGTTCTTGGATATTTAAACCTTTTTCAAGAAAATTTATTGAAAAATTCCGACGGCCACTTCCATGATCATACTTTATTATTCATTTGGAGATAAAAATAGTCACGAGTGGAGTTTAATTTATTGGTTACCTGTTTCCATGATACCTTATTATTCATTTGGGAATTAAAATACTCGTGGGTGAAGTTTAATTTATTGGTTACTTGTACGACTACAATCCATTATTCACAATAACAATCATTTAAATTGTGATACAACCAAGTATTTCTGATATTTAACTATGTGCTGCTCTTGCCAAGAAAATAGTACATACACCACATTTGCTCATGATCTTCGCAAAAAAGATTTATTGCAAATAAACACTCAGCACATTGTGATATGTCAAAGATTCATTCATTTTGGACCTTTTTCTACATAACATTACACTACGCAACTACTTTAGAAATTACGCAGTTCAGTGGCTTTTCTCAATTTTATTTGTGAAATTATATTAGGATGATAAAAAACGTACTATACTTTTCACTATCCTTCTGAGCGGCACACCATTACAGTGGCTCACTTATTTGCCTCGTGTTTAAGCTATTGATCCTCTATAGTCCGAATTTTTATTGCGAATGCAAAGTATATATGCAGCTTGAAAATAGCACGCATCATCCTCTAGATACAAGTGAACAATGTAAACGCGACGCAACAGCAAAAGATACTTTTGTCACATTATAGATAAAAATTAAATCAGGAGTAGGGAAAATAGAAATGAATATTTAAGCATTGATTCTCGAATGGTAGGAGTTGTGTCCATTTTGACTTTCTTTATTTTCTTAATAATTTTAATGAACTGGGACCAGCATTAGTATTTTTAAGTTCTTGAATTGTTCTTATTGTTTAGCATTGGATCAACTCATTTTTGTCATAAATAATCCGCAGTCTAGTTATGAGCGCTTCAATTTTGATCTTTTAGCAGCAAGTTGAAATTATTGATTATTTGTATTGAGTCGGATAACAGGATTAATAAATCATTGTAGGTGTGATGAAAACCGTGCGGTAAGTCAGATGTTAACAATCTCGGTCCTGATATATGAAGTTCAATTGAGACAAAACGATGTTGAATTTCATAAAGTGTGTTTTGTTTTTTGTGCAAATAATAGAAGTATTTATCAGAAGAATTCGATTCAGTCTATCTTCTCTCGACCGATTTTGACGAGGATGAAAATTTGATTTGAAAATTCAGAGATGGTAAATATAATTATTCCAATGGGCTGAAAGGCTAAATTGGTGAGGCTATAAAGAATGCATATATCCAATGAAAGACGTCTTTATTTTCAACTGATGTGTCTGACTTACAGCGAAAGTCTGATGGCGGATACTTATCAGTGAAACATCTCTTGGCGAGGGTGGAGGAAGATGGTAGATATAATATTTTATTTTATATATATAAATTGGCACTGGTCCGATGTAACTGTTTAAATAAATGTGCCATATATTAAATCACAACTGCGTTGGTGTTTCTGAGACGAAATCGAGGTACAGTCTACCGAAAGAATTTAAAAATTTTTATATTGAGAGGACGAAGGAAGAAAGACATAGATGACTGGAATAATCATTAGAGTTCTCGGTTTTTATAAACTAACATTTAGTTCTTCGCGTTTAGCTCTGTGCGTTTCAGAGTACTCGATTTAGATCAAAGTACAACTTGTCTATTCGTTATAAATACTATCCCTGGCAAAAAGTATCCATTCAAACAAATCAAACGTCTATCATTATTATTATTCATATCGTCAACGTGGAAAATATTTTCATTTACGATAAAGACAAATACATTCACAAAACTCGTCATAAATAGAGAAAATATTAATATAATAATTAATATGTTTGCATTTTCACAATGTTCAGAATAAGCAAATTAGATACTAATTTCAGAAAATGTTTAATCACATCCACGTATTCAAAACATTGTTCTGGCAATGTGTATCGTCATCTCCGTCGTTAGAAATATTAATAACTGTTCTAATGATCTGCTATGCTTCCATTAACATATAAGTAGATAGTTTATTACTTCATGTTTGGTAAAACGGGAAAATAATTACACATTTTATTAATAGCTTTCTAAAATATCAATAACTATCATATGATATAGTATGGTATAGCATGGTAAATTATGGTATATTTGGCAACTACAATATTGGTACATGTAGCTTTTCCTGAAAATAATTTATAATTCCCCCAAAAATGATTTTCACGATTTCGTCGAATAATCTCTCGAGGGGGTATGCACCAAACTGTCTTAAAACATTGCGCATGCTCTCGCAGGCTACCCCAAGCCCTAATCTGCCGTGCGGCAATTAAAGTGCTCTCCCTCGAAGACCAGCATCCGATATTCCATAGACTACGCTCGAACAGCTTCTCGTCGCGTCGGTTTCTCGTGCACGGGAGTTATGCATCGTTTCAGGTAACAACCTGAAACCATCGATCGCAATCTATTCCTAGATGAAGCAAGCCGACCGAGCGTTAATTGTCCGCTCGTAAGAGATCAAAGATCAGAAGCGGTGGCCGGCGAGGCTGGATCTACGGGTACGAGGATCGATCCTCGTGTCCCCGGCGAGATGCGACGACTAGGCACCGAGAAATCCGTTCACCGCGGGAATATCGTCCGAATGGATCGGAACGGATCGCGATCGAGATCGGAGTGGATCGGATCGGGTCGGCGCAGGATAGGGAGCGTATCGAGACCGGTGTGTGTCGAGACAGGACAGGATGGAATAGGATCGAATCCGCGCTCGCGACTTGGGATAGTCGGGGAACGCCGTGCGGCGGCAGTCGTCCGGCCGGTCCGGCTTTCTCGAGAAGTGCACCTTGGCACACTTACCGGCGCAACCCCACGCCACTCCACTTCACTCCACTCCACTTCACGTCGACTCGACTCGACTCGACTCACACTACACGACTCAACCCGACTCGACTCGATCCGACCCGAGTCGACTCTATGGCTCCGTACACGGTTCCGCGGTCGCCCGATCCAAACACGGACGACACAACCGCCTTCCCGCACGCCTCTCTCTCATACTCTCTCTCTCTCTTTTCTTTTTCTGTGGCTTCTTTTCTTTATTCCGCTTGATTAACTTAGGAACCATACAGCGCATACCTAATGCTTCTCCCGAGCTTCTACGACGGACTTGTTGAAAATCGGGTCCCATAACTGTTATAACCAAAATGGAGAACGGTCATAGCTTAACAATTATTTTCCCAACTACAATATTTTTCACCAGCTACAAACAATGATTATAATGATTGAAAATTTATTTCTGTTGCTCATAACACTTATCAATGAGACAGATTTTATTTAAATCGCATATATCATGTTGTTGCATATAAACTGTCCGATTTCAAAATGCAAATGTTACGAAGCGTTTTGAACAAGAAGTGCTAGTATAATCTGCTTGTTATATGTATACCATTTGAAGGTATTAAAGCTAAAATTTCAAGTCCTATCTTCAGTTTCTATTTACGTGTTCAATTCTATTTTTAAATAAAGTTTATTTCAATATCCGTCGACAATAATCGTCGTTTTTACATGACGTTTACATTCCATTCTTTATACATGAGTGAGAAAATTAACATATTGACAACAACATTATGTGATGTGTAGTCAAATTGTGATAGTAAATGAACGCAGTGTTACTTAATGATAGAGAAAGCTCAGTAGAAGAGATAACAATTTAATAAATGAGGATGGTGAATGACCGAAGAATTCAATTTTCACCGTAGTATAATCGAAAAACTTGTCATTTGTTGACAGAATATGACAAATACAATGATGCTTACTTTAATCAATGAGTTTTATTTAGAGATAAATTATGTTTGTTTAACGTTACTGTTATGAATCGGACATTCCATATGCAACAACCCAAAATTCCTCTGTGTCTGAAATAATCGGGCAGAAATTAAATAAATCGGCCCGATCCGTAAAAAAACTGAAGATCTTGACACAAATATCCTCGTAAGTCCAGATTGCAATATCTGTTTGTTCAAATAGTCGAAGCACTGATAATAAACTATTATCTAACTATTTCTTCCGTATTTTGTATTTGGGTATGCACTATTCACACACAAATATTCAAGAACATGAATTAATGACTTTGAATGAAAATATTTTAAAAAAGGTGTCATCTTTTAAAGTATTTTTTAAACAACTGGACGACTGTATTCCTTAATAAAAAATATAAAACTTTGCCATATGGGCCATCCTTCTATAATGGATCCATAATAGATACTCCAACTCTATAATAGTTCCCGAGATGTTCGACCAAATATGGTTCGGACCCCAAACTATCAGGGCTGTTTTTACCCCTCCAATATGAATGATCCGGCGATGTCACTTCCGGATCGTCCTTTGCGAGTCCAAGAAAATAATTGTACCAAAAGTGTGCGTATTTGTGACCCTAGAAGTCGTGTATTTCCCTTCTTGTTCCTCCCGTTTCTTTTATTTTCCGTCCGTATATTTTGTGCTCAACGAACCTCTACTTCTTCAAAATAGAAAGTACATACAGTAACAAAGTGCTATTCAGACTCCGACGAATGTCGGTCATAATTGCGGACTTTGGCAGAACCGCGAGCCCCTTTGAGACAAAATAATGTAATTACGGATGACGTTTCGTTTCCCACATGGTAGTACGATCACTAAAGCGGCGGGCCAGGTACTCAAAGCCGCACTTTCGCTTCATCGACGATGAGGAGTTCCTATTGAACACCTCGACCGACATTAACTCCCGGCACCTCGTGACTATGCTACTATGCTCACGCGCGCGCTGCTCCGCGCCGGAGTCCGCACGCACGCGTAATTCACATGTGTAAGTACCAATAACCGTCCTCTTCTCACGGTAATGACTTTCCTCATGGCTTTACCTCCTTCTCCTGCGATTCTCACACGCCTGAATTTGACTCATAGCGGTTATAGTTCGCGCGTGGTTCTCCGCAATCGGGGACGGGCCTGACGTCAACGGGGCATGAAAAAACCGTTCCAAAATCCATCAGTGTTCCTTTCGAACATAATCAATTTTTTCCTATTCTAGCTCGGTCTACGACGCGCACCAGTGCATAGATAATAATGTACGTGTGACAGCGCGAGCCGGCGCCCGATGAGCGCCGCGCAAATTGACCTCAGTTGCGCGCTAGCATGAGCGCGAGCATGAGCCTGCCTACATGCTCAAGCTGCGGCTAGCTCCGAGAATCGCTCGGTTACATAACTGCGCAGAAGTGCCTCCTTCTTCTCTACGGGCTCCTTACTTTTCCTGGCTTCGTCGGCGCGCTTCGCTTCACTTTTGCTCGGTTTCGCTTTCGTCTCCGCTACAGAACGAACCGAAGCGCCCCACAGTGGGGCGATCATATACAGTCACCGAAATTCGTTTAAACGCACTTAAAAAATTCATTTATTTGGGTGAAAATCTACATTCAAGCAAGAGGTATATAATTACAACGAATGATAGCAAATATATTTATACACAATAAACATTTATACATATATTTACAATCAAATATGTACACGAACTTATGGAAACAAAACCTCATTTTTTGAGCGAAACAATTTAAACCTAAAACTATATTAAAGTCGTGACTTTAATATTTAGTGTGGCCACCATTAGTTTGTATTAAAGCAAAAATTCGATTAGTCATTGACTCTATAACGTTGTTTATTAAACTATTCAGTATTTCTTCCCAGTATCTTCTAATTTCTTCCTTCAGACCATTAATATTTGAATATTGACGGCCATTGGCATATATATTTCTGGCCATTATACCCCATAGGTTTTCCATGGGGTTCATATCAGGGCTGTGTGCAGGTTCTAAAAAGAGAATTAATGCTCCATCGAGCATATCGGTATCCTTTCTGAGTTCATTTTATTGGGAACAAAGCAAAGTTTTAATTTCCCATGAAAGGAAAAAGCTCCCCATATCATTACACTCTCTCCACCAAAATTTCTACTTAATTTTCTATCATTTTTATTACGGAGGTCGTGCCAATAGAAACTGTATCCGTCAGGTCCGTCTAAATTAAATTTTTTCTCATCAGAAAAAATAAAGTTTATCCATTCGTTGATCCAATGTATTTGTATTTTTTGCAATATCTAAGCGTGCAGGTTTGTGGTGGGAGTATAATGATATGGGGAGCGTTTTCCTTTCATGGGAAATTAAAACTTGAGTGCGTTTAAACGAATTTCGGTGACTGTAGTGTACGAAATTCATATGAGGACACCATGATTAACGAAAATATATTAATGTATTACATGAACCTTTACTTGTTCCAAGTATGGAACCTAATGTACACTACAACGCTTTTATTATAAAAAGGCTTGTATTCTGAAGCATTCAGTCTTGTGTTGATAAACAAAGTGTTTATCATTTGTTAGTCAATGCCAATGCGAAATTTCTATAAGAACAGCGGCCTTTACTCAGTTCTGTCTCAGTACTTATATGCAAAACATTATACTTTATTAAAGTATGTGGTGGGATCCTACAATACCGCGTGTAGAATGTTAAAGATGCGTGCAGTTGAGTACATATAACTTTATGACTAAAGCGCAGTAGAATGGTTATACTTAATGAACTGTGACAACCTGCTAGGTTCGATGGTTCCTTTGCGACTAACTTCGGTCCTCGCTTTCTCCCTACTGCAAGGGTCGCTTATACGTAATGAACGTAAACCGCCCCTATACCGTTTGAGTCCCAAACAGCGCGATCGCGCTGTTGAGATTTTATGTCGTGAAACCCCAGCACATTTCGAGCATTGTGGACAACTGACGGGTGCGTTACCGATTGTCGAAGTCGCGCGCTCAGATTTACTGACGCAAGTACATCGCGCAGCTCCTTTTAATGTAAATAGTACATTTTACAATAAGTAGAATAATATTATAATAATACAATAATACATTACAAAATAAAATAAAACAAGCGCTATCGCGCTGCTTGGGCCTTTTCGTAGTCATTTAGAGAAAGCGCGGTTGCGCTGTTTGGGATTCTTCGACAGTGTTTTTTCAATACCCTCTGGGACTCAAACGGTTAAACCTACAGATACGCAAGTGGCAATCGTTGCACACCAACATCTCATAATGTTGCTTTCTTCAAAAATACACAGTAGTAGTTTTAATATTTTCTGTAGAACGAAAATGCCACGAGGAAATTACCCTCATAGTGAGGGATTCGAATTTTTGGACTTGAAATATTCTCCTTTATACGAGCAGAAACGGATTAAATGTAAATGTTGCTGAACCACGTGTATCGCCGTAATTTCATGTCACATTAATGTCCGTTAATGGTGCCTATATCCTACTTTTGTCGTAACTTTTTACTGAAGCTTTAAACGACCTATGTTTATATAACCTTTTTGCTTATTGAGACCCATAGAATATACTGACAAAGTTTGGCGGTCTCAAACCTGGAACACCTTGTATATCAATGTTCTTAAATTCTTCGAATCTTCCTTACACTTGAGGTGTCAGTTACTCATTTTTATCATAAATGCATTAAATCCGTAGTCTACATATAACACGCCCGGTGATTCACGGTACGCGTTCCCAGAGAATCCGTTTCCGTGAACGTGTTTACTGCAAATTCGTGTCCACTAAGCGATAGCTGTGTTTGGGAACAGTCTTGGCGATCGATGGACGATATCTACGGTCATTAAACAGTTATCTCACTGACGACTTCTTCCGTCGACTTCTTGTTCGCCTCTGCTGTCGCGTCGGGGGAAAATTCGTGGCGGTGCTCCCGAGACAAAGAACGTTAAACCCGCTGCTTCTAGTCCACCGACGGTCGAGAATGCGAGGAGAAAGTACAGACTCCGATCGTCGTTAACGATATTTTAATTGCCATCACCGCGGCGATACGAGGTATTCTTGCTGAAATATTCGGTCGTTGATGGCGATCACGCGATCGACGGGGTTCGATCAGCCTAATGCGATATTTTTCTTATGCATTGTAAGGGTACGAGTACAATGGAACTGCGACACTAGCGAAGCGAGCGTCGGCAGAGCGGCGCTTTTGATGATTGACTGCTCAGCGTACTCTAGTCGCAGCTCCAACGTAAACGCTACCATTAGAAAAGTATAGGGTACAAAACCCAATTACTGACACTTTAAGAAAACACCCAGATATTATTGCATAGTTTTTGTATTAACTAACCAAAAACGTAAGCCTTCATTTGTATATATTATTATTTAATGTATTTAATCGAAGAAAAAATTTTACGTAACTTTCTGAACATAAAACTTTATTGTAACTTTGTACTTTTGTTTCTAAATGTATTTGTTTCATAAATATATCACGAAAGCCATTACTATTACCCGTGAAACGTGTATGATCGAATTATTGCCACCCCAATTACAATCACCGAACCAAATACTGTGACTGTCTCCTGTATTTATGAATAGCCACTTTCACAGACACTTCGGAGTTGATACACAATACAGAATTTTTTACGTTCTGTTTAGAATATTGGAATCTTTTAGTTTTTGTACTCGTTGTAGCTACTGTTCATCCACTTGTCGAGAACGTCGTAAGGTAAAACAGGTTATATTATACGTGACTGCGATCGCTATCACCCAAAAGTTAAATTAAAACACTTAACGAATTGTTCAATTGTGATCGATATTATTTTCTCCGATCTGTATATTATCCAAAACATTACGTATATTTTATTATATAGCTCAAGTATCGCATTTATAGCCTTCTCTTTAATACCTTCTTTTCGGTTTCACTAGTAAGGAATTCGTCGTTTTTATCAGAGCTGCGGAGTCGGTCAAAAAAATTCATAACTCCGACTCCGACTCCGACTCCGACTCCGACTCCGACTCCGACTCCGACTCCGACTCCGACTCCGACTCCGACTCCGACTCCGACTCCGACTCCGACTCCGACTCCGACTCCGACTCCGACTCCGACTCCGACTCCGACTCCGACTCCGACTCCGACTCCGACTCCGACTCCGACTCCGACTCCGACTCCGACTCCGACTCCGACTCCGACTCCGACTCCGACTCCGACTCCGACTCCGACTCCGACTCCGACTCCGACTCCGACTCCGACTCCGACTCCGACTCCGACTCCGACTCCGACTTTCAAAATTGAAAAAAATATGTAATAAAATAATTAAAAGTCGTAATAGAACTGAATAAATAGTTGAAATATTGTACTAAGTCTAAGAATATGCAACAGATAACTTTGATACAGCACAACACGACTGTTACTTTCTCACTTTCAGGAAATAGTTAGAAAATACGTATCAATTAGAGAAATGCTAACAATATTTTTCCATTTTCGAAAATTAATGTAATCTCTAATATTTCATAGAGACACTTGTTGCTTTGAATGATTTATAAACGAAAGAGTCAAAGTTGGAGTCGGAGTCGATATAGTTTTTTCCGACTCTGACTCCGACTCCAGGAGTCGATATATAGTTTTTTCTTACTCCGGCTCCGATTCCAGTAATCAGCAATTACTCCCAAACTCCGATTCCGATTCTACGACTCCGACTCCGAATCCGAAACCCTGGTTTTTATTCTTCTAATCAACTACAAATTTTCGATGGTCTTATAAAAATCAATGGAATAAAGAAATGAAGTGCAGCTTTTTCTGTTGTATATATTACAGTTTTAATTGCAAGCAGAATTCTTTTCGTGTATAACTTTCTACCGTTTATCTGTTATTTCAAATAAAACACTTTAGGATGACAGTAATTGGGTACTTCACTGTAAATTGGTGTTTTACCCTACGTTCTATTTCGACGCTTCGCACTTTTCGCTATTATCGCAACTCCGTTGTACTCGTACCCATAGTCTTTAATTCGCTAGAAACCAAGTAATTGAATAACGATTTCGATACTCTGGATTGAAACAGAGCCAGACTCCGCCGTCGGAGCGTTAACGGTATCTCGGATCTTCTCGTGCTCAACGCGATCGTCATGATTGTGCCATGTGCTGTCCACAAAAACGCAAAAAGCTGCGTTCGTTGGGACCTAGTCACGCGTGATCGAACGATCAAAGAATCGAAAGGAAAAAAGATCTGGGAGATCGGTCTATCGTTTCCTGAATCAAATATACAGTGAAAGTGCGAACGTGGTCTCGGCGACTTAGTCGATTTGACGGATTGTTGTTTTTTTTCTTTTTTATCAACATGGATCGCGGGCAACAGCGAGAAATTTCGGACCGAAATCGTTTTCACGTCGCCCTTCTCCAAGGCAACTAGTCCGACTCGCGTTTCACCGAGTTTCACCGAGTTCTGTTCACGCAGCTTTTGGGCCATTCGTCTTATCATGATGCAACGGATTGAGTAACGGATTAAGTGGATTAGGTAATTCTCTTATCCTTTCGAATCTCGATCTAATTGGGTTTGGTTGTCTCTGTCAGTTTTCGATTTGTCTTGATGCATCGAGCCACTATGTAGATGGATACTCGATCTTGGTATAAAAAAAAAACGATAATTCGTAATTACAAGGATTGTTAGTATAAGTGTTATTGCACTTAATACATTTGCTGTGGAGTTACATACACGTTCGTATCGCGTACATTTAATTTCTAAGATAAAGTCGTGTGTCTATATGGGACCACGAGAACCAATTGATTAGCACAGAAACTATAAAGGGTGCAACTAAGAATTGCAATACTGGTACACTGGTATACCGAATACCGATATTTCGTGCTATTTACAATTTCGTAAAACCGGTATTTGCTGAGGTAAAATACCGGTATCTTCGGTATTAGCTATAAATAATAAATATTTTTTTTGGAGTATCTACTCTTATTTGAAATTTACAAATTAATATTCCCGATAGTGAATTCGATTTAATATCAAAAACTGTATCAGCTCTGCTTTCAATAAAGCTGGCTGTGAAAACATTATGTCGGAAGGATTCCAACTTATTAACAGCGAATGCAACAATAAATTTTATGTTGCAATCACTTAAAGATCAGGACACGCCACTGTCTGAGGAATTATACAGTGCATTGAAAATTCATTTGCAGAAAAGGCATAGTAAACTGGAGAATATTTTAAAATATTTACATAATTATAACGACTTATTTAATTTAATCAAGTTCGTCGTCAATTTCCACAAAACATTTATGAAAAGCAAACACGAACCTATCCAGAAGAATTCGTTGAAGATGATGTTGATGTTAATATCGAAAAAGAATTGTCCCTCGAGAATAAATTACAATTAGCTATAAATAAAAAAATTTCTACGAAAAATAATACACAAATAATATAAAAATAGGTTTATCCAAAACCATCAGACGAGAGACCAAGTTGTTAGAAGATGAAGAACATCGAGGTAAATATTTAGAGAATGTATATCGCTCATTATTAACAGTACCACTAACCAGCGTGGATGCGGAAAGAGCATTTTCAACTGCAGGTAATTTTTGCAGAAAAATACGTTCCAGGCTTAAGGACAGTTCAATAGATGCATTATGTTTTTTACAATTACATTTCAAAATATGTAGTTAATAAATCAGTTAATATTTTTTCTATTAAACAACTGTGTTTTTGTACCTTTTTGAAAATTCCTAATACCGGTATTAATACCGGTATTCCGGTACAACGTTTAAACAAATACCGAATACCGGTATAGTATTTTTGGTCCGGTATTGCAAATCGTAGGTGCAACGAAGTTTTGTTATAAGTATACTACGGATTTTATGCATTTATACCTACCAACTCACCGATTTCGATGACCTTGAAATATGTTATGAAGGTCATTATGCAAACGACTTTTTGTCCGTTTGTAGATATTCTACCGTTTTTAGATATTCGCAAAAAACTGTTAAGATGATCGAATGCATCCTTTAGAGCGAATACTCTGCCCTGGACCACCGCCCTCCCCCCCCCCCCCCAAGAATTCTAACCTAGACCTATCAAAATTCGTTTAAAGACTGTACAAACCTGACAACCCTCCGTGGGCTAACAATCTAGAAACTGAAGTCCTTACCGATTTCGATGAGCTCCAAATATGCTATCTAGGTTGTGATTCTGAGCAACTTTTCCCTGTAAATATGACCACCACTCGACCTTAGATATCGAGATATTTGTAACAAACTGTTAGGTCCACTCAGCAAACGCCGCCATGTTAAACGAATTTTGGTAAGATTTTTGGCTGCGAGGGGGGGAGGGGGGATCCTACAAAATGGGCTGTTCCCATCATACACGTGTTTGAACAATTAAAAAGGGCAGAATTCACTGTAGCGGGTGTCCGTAGAATTTATCAATGTCTCGAAAACGAAGGCCGAGCGGCGGTAGCATGTATAGGAAAAAGTTGTTCAGAATGATGACCTTGACAACATATTTCAAGGTCATTGAAATCGGGAGGTGTCCACTTTTTAGTATAATTAGCTCCGTTTCTTCGAATTGATTAGGACAATTTTTATTTTGCATAAAGTTTCGCAATCCAGTTATAAGGATTAGCCCTTTGCGGACGGGAGAAGTTTGTATAAATTACATTTTTATCGGTCGAACGTACCTATTGTGTCTATGAAAGGAGTTTGTGTATCGAAGAAATAAAAGTGAAGTCGAAGTGAGAATGAAAAATTTATTTCATATTATTAGAGAATATTGATATGTTGACTGCTAGAGAACCGGAACTCGTCTGCAAAGGGGTTAAATAGCACAAGATGGCAGACTTTCTCAAAAGTCTGTGCTCACACCGATTTCGTATTACATATAGTCATCTCAAGGAAAAAAGGCATATGAAACGCTTTGTTACCAAGTTATAAACGCTTTTTGTTTACGTGGAACTTTCACATAGATGATTATCACGCGCACCCACATTCACGTACGTACACCGTCATCATTCTGTTCTATCACAAAGAAAATAATGTATAGTAGATCCAGTCATCCTGATAATGGGGGCAGCCTATGGCCTGTAGTGAATCAGTCTGTATCTGAACATTAGTTCATAACAGCATCGATGCTACATTATCACTAAACAAAAATGAACTTGAATTTTCGATGAATCTTGGGCAGTCCCTAAAACGACGACACTAAATATGCATCGTTACCGAAAGAAATGATGCCATGACGGTGACTGACGATCAAATGGAAAAAGAAAATACTTATTAAATCGCTTCCATAGCAATCTAGTACTAAACTAACCATAATCAAATGACTGGTTTTTTATTTGATAATTAGGTACTGAGATTATAAAAGTGGATTTATGGCAAATGCTGGAATAAATTTCATTATTCAAGCATCTATTAAAATCGCGGAAAATCTGAACAAATTCAACGTTGTCATTTTGAAGTGAAACTTCTTTAGGCGCGTTAGGCGCAAAACCTCGACGCGGTAGGCGTAAAACCTCGACGCGGTAGGAGTAAAATCTCGACGCGGTAGGAGTAAAACCGATCTGGCGATGAAACGATGAAACGAAATTCTGTACCCAGCGCAAGCGCTCAAAACCCTCCAACGAATATCCAATATGGCTACGCCCTCACCTGTCAAAAATGCTTAAAATTGCTCATTTACGCGTGTATAACTTTTGAAGTAAAACTTCTTTAGCCGCGGTAGGCGTAAAACCTCGACGCGGTAGGCGTAAAACCGATCTGGCGATGAAACGATGAAACGATGAAACGAAAGTCTATTCTATTACCATATACGGTTGAGGGTTCGGCATTGCTTAATAATGATTATGATAAAATTCCAATGATACTAAGTGGAGATTTCAACGTGAACTTTGCATCGGAACAATCAAAATTATTAATAGAATTTTTTAGAAGTAAATTATGATTGGAAATGGTAAATAATCCTAATGAAGCGACAACAAGATCAGGAACAACTCTCGATGCAGTATTTGCAAGACATTTAGACAAAATTGATTCAAGAATATTTATATCATATTTTAGCTATCACAAACCAATTGTTTCAATAATAGAATCATAGAAAATTAAATGTCATAAAGTGTTAATAAAACTTCGAAAAAAAATTAAAGAAAGAAGTTTCACTTCAGCCATGTGGTCTAAGCACACACCAATTTTTATAAGGCTAAATTTATCAGCTACTTTTATTGCGTGATACTGGTTTAGTGTTAATGAACCTGCGCACTGAAACAACAGCATAACAAATCCTGGAACAACGCTTCCTTAATGCACAATTATTTTTGACTGTATGCGTCATTGCAGAGCTATAAATTAGTTTTTAAACTTATTTCAACTAGATTGCCAAGAGAAAATTAACATAACGATTAATTCGTTCCTTATTGTGTCGAACTCGTGATATAAGCTGACCTGGGTAGAATACAATTTCAAATAGTAAATATGCTATATAATTTAAAATCATACGTGGACTTTTCAAAATAAAATATTTTACTTGTTAGAAAAGATTTTTAAAATATTATTTAAAATAGTATTTTATTTGAAGGATTCTCAGAATATTGCAAAGTTTATTTAATTCTACATTAGAAAATAAGTGGACAACATGGAATACATTTTTTTCATTTGAAGCCTCGTTTTCGAGAAAATCGATTTCGAAAATGTTATAGTTCCTTGCATTTTAATATTACCTGTTTCCTCAATCTATTTTCATCGTAAATAAATATTTTAAATACTAAATATTAAACGCAAAATTGAAATATTTAATTTCATGTTTTATATCAGCAAAATGAAAAGATCCTATTATATGTTTTAGATTAACAAAACAAAAATATTTTATTAGCAGAAATTTTACCGTTTATTTGAAATAGTATTTTATTTGAATTGTAGAACAACAACTATTTAAAATAGTATTTGAGATATTTTTTGTTCAAAATTTTACCCAGTTCTGATTATAAGAGACTTGAGTATAGAATTGAGAGAAGAATGCACTCCACAACACAATCGGGAAGAAGCCAAGGGATTTACGATATCCGGAAAAAGAAAATGGGTGAATCCTCACCTTGAAGTGCGAGCGAGGTTTACAGATATCTATAGTCTGATAATAGAAAGCACCGGCATCGAGAACAAAGATAAGTGGCGTGATGATAAGCTGCCGCAGGTACGGTACGAATTCGTGTGTCCCTATTTTTCGAATCGAAGAGGCTGGCCGCTGGAAATCCTTTGTTTTCTCTTAGTCATACACGCGTCGTCGAGCATGCGCTATCGATAAACGAGCCAGCCGTGGGATATCGCGAGAATCACTGATAATCGGTCTGCGTTCTACTTAAAAATAGCTGCGAATTACGCGCGCATCCAGCCGGAGGCCGCGCTGGCGTGTTTTCCACACCGCGTTCATTCATGAGTTCACGGGACACGTGCGCGCTGCATTGCGTCAAGACCAGTGATGGGTAGAAAGTAGGGATGTGCGAGATCCCGAAATTTCTGGTAGGGTAGGGCGGAATCCCGAAAGATTGTCCTAGCCATAAATCCGTGTTTGCAAGGACGCCGCGTGTCACAATTTCAAAAAATTTCAGTTTACGCATTAATTGAGTATTATAGAATAGGATTTACGTATTTTCCAGAAAAGATGTCATGAAAACGAATACGAAAGACTCAAAATAATAATGCAGTTTAACCCTTTGCGGACGCGTGTCTGTTGATAGTCGCCCAAGTAATATTACCGTTCTGCGACTGCAAATAATTTTTGTAGAAATTATTACTCTAAAAAAATATGAAATAAATTTTTACTGAACACAACCCGTTTCCCTTTATTTAATTCATACACTTAACTCTTCAGTATGCAATTTTGTTTCAAAAGGAAAATTTAATCCAGACCCATCAAGAAGTGTGCGAAAAATAATTCCCGTCCGCTAAGGGTTAACCGATTTCCTATTTCAAAGCATTAGTGATCAAAACTTTAAACGGCAATATCTAGAAAGTGAAAGTATGCGACATGCGGCGTTCTTCCGAACAACCACAGAAATATGTTCGGGTACTCGAGAATTTCGGGACATGAAACTCAATTGGGACCCAAGTCTCGATCGGGATCGGATACTCGTTCAGAACCCGGGATTTGATTCGGAACATAATGTCTCAAACTAATCTTTTAATTTGAAAGCGTTTTATTTTCTTACCGCTCCTTTGCTACCATAATAAATTACATTGCAACCAACGAATGAATAATAAATCCTTATTGCAACAAACGAGCGGTGCGAAAATAAAATGCTTTCAAATTAAAAAATCAGTTTGAGAAATTATGTTTCAAACCATATATCGGGTCCCGAACGCAATCCGATACTCATTCAGGATCCGATATCCGATTCGGATCATAATTTCTCAAACTGAACTTTTAATCTATAAGGAATTAATAATTCGTACCAATCGCAATTTTTTCAAAATCTTTTTTGTATGTCAATTAGTAAATAAATGCTTCTAATTGCTAAACAAGAGTGAAGTTATTTAGTCCAATTTCAAAAAAGTTATTCTGATTTAAAGAGCGTTCGAATACTTTCGTGAGCCTGTGTATATGTATTTGTATATCTGTATTTTTCTTAAATTGATTACTTGTGTTTTTTGTTATACATATTTCTTATTTACCATTTGTTTATAATATGTAAAAATTTGTATGTACAATATGCACATAATTAGTACAATGCCCTATACCTACATTTTATATGTTACGTGTATGTACCTATATTGTAACAGTATAATTGCAAACACAAATAGAAATTCGATATTGTTAATAAAAAATTGTACAGTATTGTTATTTTACAGTCATACTATTGTTCAATAATTTATCATAGAGTTCAAGATATTAAATTTCTTCACGATTTCGGCCAATTTCTCCACTGTGCGACGTGAAAAGAATCTCGTGAACAAAGGGTACAGCCGGATAAGATAGCCAAAAGTACCCTTGAACGGAATTAGATCGACAATGGATCATTCGATAGGGCATCGAAAAAAACATACTGTGCAAAATTTCAACGCTGTATCTCGATCGAGAGGGTAGTTATGGGGTAAAATCGAAAAATCAGTTTTTGGCCTATTTTCCCTAGTTAATGATGTTTAGAAATTCTGATAAAAATCTGATACATGTCAAGAACCCAAATGCATACTTTGCAATTAATACCAGATTTTTAAATTGAAAATCCTGCTTGTAAAAAATCATAAACCTAAAAAAAATCGAAAAAATGCAGATTTCACATGGAACCTCTAGATTGACGTAATAATAATTTAATTATTACAGTACCGATATATTGTTATAGTTATTATTCTATAATAATATAATTCATATAATTCGTGATAACTATAACGATACGTCGGTACCGTAAAAATATTTACGTCAATCTAGAACTTCCATGTGAAATCTGCATTTTTTCAAGGTTTTTGATTTTTTACAAGCAGGATTTTCAATTTAAAAATCTGAAATCAATTGCAAAGTATGCATTTGGGTTCTTGACATGTATCAGATTTTTACCAGAATTTCTAAACATCATTAACTAGGGAAAATAGGCCAAAAACTGATTTTTCGATCTTATCCCATAACTACCCTCCCGATCGAGATACAGGGTTGAAATTTTGCACAGTATGTTTTTTTATGCCCTATCGAATGATCCATTGTCGATATAATTCGGTTGAAGGGATGCACCAGATACAGCTAAGGTTCGAGACACAGTATCCGTCGTTGCGAAGGTTTCGCCGCCGAAAGTACCCGCCAACGATCGCGATGACAACAACGACAGTGATCCTACTCTGGCTAATAGGAACACGAAGTAGGAAATTGTGTGACGGCGGTTCGAGCGATAATTGCACGCTTAATTGCGCGCGGTTACGACTCGCAGCAGGCTAATTTTAGCGGTTTTATTTCAGCGAGATTATTCGCACGATATTATGAAAGCGCGGCTCTTCCGTTGTTTTGCAACGGAACGACGTGATGCCTCGTTTCATAAATATATAAGACGGTCGATAATGGGCAGCGATCGGCACAAAACTCGTACGGGTAAAACCACGTTGCGGAACACAATTGCGCGCGAGATAACGAATTTTCCTCAGGCGCTAGGCGGCCGGAGAAGCCGCGGAAACACGGGAATCACGTAGCCGAGAACATTTTCCTGGATGTTTACGACGATGGAATCTAACCGGTAGCTGTTTGTTAATATTATTACAGTATCACAGTATCCCGATAAATTGAAAATCTCTATGAGACAATGGTTTCGTGCATTTCCTTCCGCTCTGTCTTGTCGCATAGTGGGAAAAAATTTTTATATTATTAATTAGAAACAGAACGGTTTTAGACGTTTTTGGGGTCGTAGAATGTAATTCTGTATTATTTATATGTTCGACTGAGACACCGCCGTTATAAAAATACCCGTCTAGTGGGTGTTTAAATCTAAGAAATTAAAACTTTGCTAGTTGATGTCTCAATGTGATTTTAAGTAATTAATGTCTTGTATGCACAACCTCAGAAGCAAATAGTTAAAGAGCTAATTCTAACGCAAACTGTGATTTTTACAGGTTGTGAATTCGACACACCTGAACGAATTTTAAACGACTGGAGACTTAAAATTACAACAAAAAACGTAATTTGAAAATAAGGTAGGGTTGAGATTATTATTAAATTATTATTAATTGCATCACATGAGAATGTATATGTGTGTGAGGATGGATGTACGAAAATAAGAGAAACGTGCGAGATTGTCCACATGCGGGAATTAAGTTTATATCGTAATGTTAGTGCACTAAGTACTATTATAACTCAATTTATATTTCTTATATTATAATAAACAGTTTCTTTTAAAAACTAAATGTGGCCTCACACTCTCAACTCTTTAAACATCTCTCTTGTACTTATTATGAAATTACATCGTAAAACAAAAAATTGTCTCACGGCTACAGGTGCAAGTTGCTGCAGCTCAATTTACTTACAGCTAATGTACCTAACAATACCAAATAAGTTACAACATTTCTATCCTAGTCGAATATAAAGAATATCGACTATTATTTCATGCGATAGTGTAATAGTGATTTACAACTTTAGTAGAGGTAATAATATGAAAGTTTTATAGTAGTAAATCGTAACATTTCAGTTTCGGTTTCATTGACCAAAGTCCATTGATTGTGAAGAACATTTTGCTATAATTTTCATTAACGTCTAAACAATTTGTTTTCAGCTAGTTAAAGTTACTTGAATTTTTATTAACACACAACAGAAATAATAGGCAGACTACGGATCTTCCTACAAAATTCAATCTTGACACATTCTTTTACGATACCAGAATAATAACAAAATTGACTTCGCTGATTTACACACTCCTTTCAGTAAAAATCATGTAAAATCCTTCTAATGTATGTCAAAGTAACGTTTCTTACTATTTTACAAAATTGCAAATACTACAAATCGATACCTAATCTACAGTATAATAATAAATATTATGTTTCTACGCCTACGTATATTAACATAAGAGATAAAAGTCTACGTACTGATTGACTCGAAACGTTAGGTTGGAACTACAGTCACTCCCATTAATATTCGTACACTCTAAAAGACGATTACCTTTTTCAATATTGGGTCATGTGACTTGGATTTTTTTTTAGAAGTTAGAACCATTAATTTACTACACGTTGAAAAAAAGTAATTTTGAAAAAATTGTAATTGGTCGGAATGACAATGAAAATACTAAAAGTTGTTATTTATAACTGTTCTATGTGGGTCCATATTGAAAATTCAACAAATACGTTTTGTAGATCTGTGTCAACTGTATACACTCTGAATATTTCACCAAAATTGGCAAACGTTGGAATGAGCTACAACTGTTTGAAGATGGTAAAAATTGCAGCTTTTCACAATTTTCGGCCTTAACCTGTAATAAATCGAAGGATTCTTACGTCATTCGATGCCTGTCGCTGTTTTCCACGTAATCCAAATTGGATGAAAATTTGAAAATGTATACAATTGATACAGATCTACAAAATGGATGTTTTAAATTTTCAATATAAGCCACATAAAAAAATTGTAAAACACAACTTTTAGTATTTTCTCTGCAATACCGACCAATTGCAATTGTTTTAAAATTTCTTTTTCACGTCATGTAGTAAACTAATTATTCTAACTTCTCAAAAAAGTCCAAGTCGTATGGTCCAATATTAAACGAGTTATCGTCTTTTTAAGAGTGTACGAATATTAATGGGAGTGACTGTATTTACTTCGTGCTTTCGGATAAGTCACAAATATCCAAATACATCTAATCGATACTATAGATGAAACAAAGCGGATCGAATCGTTATCCCACAATAAACACCGAAAACAATTCATGTAAGTATGTCAGAGGCACCTGCTCGAGCCAGTCAGATGATAAGCATGATAAGCATGTCATCTCGAAATGCTTTATGTTTATCGACGTGAACAGGAACACCGAACAAGCAGGGCGTATGACGCAATCGCCTCAAATGTGTAATGCTCGTTGCTTATTAAATCAATATTCGCGATTAAAAATAGAAAATGTGGCAGAAATACGTTGCAATTGTGTTCGCCGGGCGTCGATCACGTGTATTTGCACATTCTCAATCCGTTGGCTCCAAATAATGGGGATCCAAAAGAATTTGTCAACATCGTGACAGGAACCGTTCGAATCCATTATGCAAAGTGAATCCCATAATTTTACGCGCTTTATATGAAATGCACGTTAAATGACAGTTCCATTATTGGTACTAATTTAACAATTCGTTCACTAATTACATTGACAACTATCATTTTAAGAGTTTTATTAATGCACTTCAAAAGACAATAACTTGATTAGTACTAATTTTAAACCATTTTTTTTTTAATCACATATCTTCTAAACCCTAATACTAGGGGTGTGCGAGTACCCGTAATGTACGAGCTGAGCTGAACTCGATTCGTTTGCTCGAGCCGAGTCGAGCGTTTGAATTTTCCGAGCTACTTGAAATCGACGAACTGCTTATAAGAATGCGAGCTACTCGAAAATTAATTTTGAGTTCGAAATTTTTCTAATTACTCGAATATATTCAAACAGATGTTTAACTTTCGAGTTACTCGTAAAAATTCGAATTGCTCGAGTTACTCGAATATTCACTTATTTACTATCAAATACTATTCTAACTATAAGAAAGAAAAATATGACGCTAAATTAATGCTTCTGTTTTATTTTCATGTTTTCATGATGAAAACATATTCCAATTTTTACGAGTATCTCGAAAGTTAAAGATCTCTTTTCTGAAATAAACAGAAAGTAAATAGAACATACAATACATACATAAACTGGCAATTTAATAAACATACATAAACATACATTTCATACATACATAAACTGTCGAGTCACTTTCGGAATAGGAGTGTCTGTCAACAAAGTTAATGTCGAGTCACGCTCTACATAGGACTGCAAAAGGTTACTGTGATAGAAGGCCTCTTTACATCTAGAAGAACCCTACCAACCCTAAAAATTACAACAAATGAGTTAAACACAGTACGATCCCCAGAACGTTGTTATCTTTATTCTGCGACAAATTTATCATCCACGGAACAATTCCTCCATCATAAAGCTAATAAAACTACCAAGCCATAGTTCCTTTCTGTTTTATAGATATTTTGCAGAAAATCCGACCTATTTGAATCACGGCCACTACTTGGCTGAAAATAACGATCGATAAAGATGGAAAAGAAAGAACCATATCTATTTATGATTACACAAGATGAATTCAAACATTATGGACATTTTTCGGGATCTACCAACATTACTACGATTTTACAAGAAATGAGGCATCTCATTGAAGCAAGTTGTATTCATTTTTATGATAATTTGAGCAGCAACAATAGCATAGTTAAAGATATAAATGGTATCAACGTAGAACACTTTGATTTTGATGTGGATGATACCGAAACCGATTTTGCTGAACAATACATACTCAGCGAAAAAATAAAATAAGAAATATATAATAAATAATATCAGTTACACTACACAGCGTTTAATAAACCACGAAAACAATATTTTTAAAAAAAGTCAGAAATAAAATATGCCTAATCCAACGATACTGGATTTCTTTGAATATCAAAATGTTTAACCTCAATTTTCCGACTTCTAATTACTGTGGATTGGCAGCGTTCTGCATAACCGTACCCACATTATAGTTTATCGAAAAATACCAGATTTGCATGGTTTTACGTAGGGCCGTATAGTATTGTCGCGGAGTATAAAAATAGTGACTCGATTAATAATTCGTGTATACAGGGTGTCCCACGTAACAGTTTTCACGATTTTTTAAGTACTTGCGATAATGTGACAAAAAATATTTTCAACAAAAGTTGATCAGTTTTCGATTGGCTATATATTGCAATAAAAAAGTTCGAAAACATTTTTTTTTTAAACATTTATAGTATTGTCAAGTATTTTAGTATTTTCTAAAATTGCACTTTGTATTTTTGACTTAACAGTATTATAGCCCGTGACAAGACGAATTCAACGACGTAGTATACCATGATCTTGGGATGACCTTGAAGTTGAAGAAATGAAAACTTCAACAAAACATGACAATCTGCTTGAATGGGTGATAATAACTTGTGTTTATTATTAAAACTCGAAATTAGATTCAATTCAGAAACCTTGACTAAATGAACGCAAACGATTTCGTAAAAAGGTGACATCAAATGTTCGATTTGAAATCCGTTTTTTTGTAGGCACAATTCCGTTCTTCGTAGTAAATTTGCATTGGTTGCTCTTACGATACTGTCGTAGCAAAGTTCTTCGCATGCTGTACGGATTCGCTGCTTTAAATGTTCCTTATTTTGTAAAGCATAAACTATTGACTGCAAATGACCCCATAAATATTGAATGTAATTTTGAGTCTTAATAATAAACACAAGTTATTATCACCCATTCAAGCAGATTGTCATGTTTTGTTTAAATGTTCACTTCTTCGCCTTCAAGGTCATCCCAAGGTCACGGTATACTAGGTCGTTGAATTCTAAAAATATAATTCGAAAAATACAAAGTGCCAGTTAAAAAAATGAAGCTGACCTTGACAATACTATGAAAAAATGTTTCTCGAACTTTTTTATTGCAATATATAGCCAATCGAAAACTGATCAACTTTCGTTGAAAATATTTTTTGTTAGATTATCGCAAGTACTTAAAAATTCGTGAAAACTGTTACATAGGACACCCTGTATACGAGGTTCAGCATTAGTTGGTTTGTACAAACGAGGTTCTACTGTATTGCAATGAACCCTCCTACTTGGATGACGCACAGATTCGCCGATGCACAAAAGTTATCGGTTTATGAAAGCTCGAGACAAGCGTTGTCAGGTGGATTCGCGGAAAAGGATGAGTCGGCTTCGTGTTCCTCGAACGGGTTTAGGTGCTCGTGCATTTCCGCGGCGTTGTATGCAGCTATCGGCGCTCATCGTCGCGAACATCGTCGCGATAAAAATAATCCCACATCCGCGTTTTTCTCTGATCGACGGTCGAGCGTCGTCGCGGCGGCGGGGCTCGTCGTCGACGGTGTAACAGAGATAGCGGGAGTTTGACGACCTCATTTATGATATCATCGAACGATTGTGATTTCGCTGTTGAGCGCACGTCAGGTAATTAGCGTTGGAAGAGATGGTTGAATTCAAAGCACGATGGAAGATGCACGTGGGCCAGGACGTGGGCCGAACCGCGCACCCACACGATCTCTGTCACGTCGATTAATTCATCCATGGTGAATTCCGGCGCGATGTTATCCGCTGAAGCGTTCCCGATCCGCGGCTCTATTAATAAAAAATCAAAGGGACCAAGTTGAGTCAGGCAGTCTTCCTGTGATTTTCAAAAGTGTACAGAACTTTTCTTTAACCGAGCTAGGCCTCAAGCGTATGTTAGTCTAACGTTGTTCATTAGAGCTTCGGTTCAGCCGTGAAGGTTGAATGTTAAATGTGAAGGATGACAGTTCTGCTTTGTGTAGGTAACCGAAAGGTATGGTCGCATTCTAAGAATGAATATTTATTCTTCAATTGGCCGGGTGACTTACGATGCAAATACGCTTCTTTAAATAGTCGCAGTTTAACATTTCCTTCGTAACAAACGTTTCAAACAAAACCTTATACACAGCGCGTATCAAAAGTATAGCCGCACCCTACTTTTTCAACAAACACGTGCCCTTTCATGGATCTTTGATTGATGTCTTTTGTCGCATGTTTAAAACCTGAAAAATTACGATCACCACGAAAAACATTCATATGTGGCACCACAGAAAAGCATGTTTAGCCCAACACACTGAATAAAAATTTATTAATTCGACAAAATGAGTAATTCCACACAAGTAATATTTTGTTTAAATTTCTTTCGGGCTTGATTCTCGCACGTACTTCTATGATGCCATTTTTAAGTTCATCAACTGAATTGTATTAGCAACAAACTATATACGTACACACGAGTAGGAGTACAAAGAAGTGGCTCGAAAAGCAAAGTCTTAATGTTATGGACTGGCCATCTCGTTCACCGGAACTAAATCCACTAGAGAATTTGTGGGGAATTCTTGCTCGACATGTTAATAAAGATTAAAAATGGCATTACGGCAGCATGGGCGAGAATCAATCCCGAAACCATAAGAAATTTAATCGCGAGCATGCCAAATCGAATTATTTCAACCATACAGAGTTCCGGTGGTTATAGAAAATATTAGTTGTATAGAATTGCTCATTTTATCGAATTAATACATTTTTATTAAGTAAAATGTAACATTTCTGCTACGGCCGTTCTTTACCGTTAAGCTAAAAAATAGTTTCCTGTAGCACCACATATGAATGTTTTTAGTGTTAATTATAATTTTTCAAGGTATTCTAAATGTATGATAAATGAAATCAAAGAGTCATCAGGGGGTATGTTCTTGTCATGAAAATAGTATTAGGTTTCTGCAAATGCAATTTCCGATTCATAACAGTAATTTTAAACAAACATAACTTTCAACGAAATAATACTCGTTAATTAAAGTAAGCATAATTGTAATCGTCATATTATGTCAACAAATGACGAGTTTCCCTATTGTACTACGGTAAAATTTCAATTTTCTGATCTTCACCTTCCGCATTTATTAGATTGTCATCTCTACTTTTGATTTGTTTCTATCATTAACTAACAGTGCTTTTATTTACTACTACACTTTGACTAAACATCACATAATGTTGTCGTCAGTGTGTTAATTTTCTAACTCATGTAACAATCATACACGACGATCACGTCGACTGATATTGCAATAAAATTAATTTAGAACACTTCGTAACGTTTGAATTCTGGCATTGAACATTTCCTTAACAACGACCTAATATTTAGTAAAACAACATACACCACCAACGTTTTGGTCATATTCTGCGGATTAATTGGGACAAATTATCCGATCCCAATGTGTGCCACTTAACCGGAATCCACTGTAATTATATTCTTAACACTACTTCTACTGCCGTTTTATGTACAGTATACAGTATTTAATCGATAAGTGTCGCCAAATTCTGAACAAGAAGTGTCGCAAAACAATCCCCACTTCCGCTGGGTGTACCTCGTGAGGGGCTGTGAAGCTCGAGAGGCCTCAGTCGCCGAAAAGTGTAACGTAATATGGGTCGAGTATATCGGTGAGACCACTACTAATCCAATGACAAAACTTCTTTATTTTTTATTACTTTTTTATGGAACTTTCACCAACATATTCGTGGAATTTTTCTAATGAAAATGATATCAAATCAGATATAATTGTGATGATATTTACTTGAATAATGGACGATGAAAGTTTTGGGCGCAACGAAGAACAGCGTATGGGAACGAAAGAGACGCGGAGAGTCGCGGTCGCCGGCATAGCCCAAAGGCCCGCGTGTCTTCACGGTGTAATGCAAATAAAAATACTTTTTTATTATTACTTATTTTTTAATGAGACTTTCACCAATAATATTTGTGACATTCTTCTGATTAAAATAATACCAAACACGATATAATTCGGATCATATTAAAATAATTTTCCGAAATTTTCATCGTCCATTACTCAAGTAAATACCATCAGAATTACATATATCTTATTTGGTATCATTTTCATTAGAAAAATGAAACGAATATGTTGGTGACAGTTCCATAAAAAAAGAATAAAAAATAAAGAAGTTTTGTCACTGGGTTAGGTGTTGTTTTCACATCGACATACTCGACCCGTATTATGTTACACTTCTCGGCGATCGAGGTCTCTCGAGCTTCGCAGTCCTTTTTGTACGTTCGGCACAAGTCAAAGAATAGTGTACTTGAACACGAAGTGTTTCTGGCCGGATCCGTGGTTGCGACTTTTATCGATTAAATACTGTATTTATGTATAGCAACTCGTGAAAATTGATAGAAATTCCTTGATCGTTTCAGTTTACAGTATTATTAATAGATTACGGATTATTATGCGAAATAAAAATTGTCTACATTCATTGCAGGCTACAGAAGTTGGATAAACATTTATATCTTTTCTTAATAATTTTAATAATCCCAACATAGTATAACAATATTTAGAAATTCTTTGAATAGTTTCACTGTCTCGTATTTGATTTATTCATTTTTGTTACTGATGTATAAAATCCACCGTTTAATTATTAACGAATTCGTTACTTTTACGGATGCTGATGATTTACAATTGATTCAAACTACATATATTGAAAAATGCAATGAAGAGTGGAGAGGGTTGCCAATCAGAGAATTAATCTTTCATCGACCGCGGCTCGTGCGACTTTCCTTTTTATCTTGTTTCCGCGACACGCATCCGCGTATTTCTCAACGCGATAGCCGGCTTATCTTTTCATTCTCCTTTTCCCTCGGAGTTGTCGATCTGCGTATCAATTTTTCCACGCGCGGCAATCACTCAGAAAACTCGTGCGGATTAAGTAGTCGCTATCAAACAAATGCATACTCATTTATGTAACTCTTAAGAAAAGCCGAAGTTGTTTCAATTTCTCGTCGTGCACTCGTTGCACTGGAACTGCACAGCTGCGTCACGGATGTCTCAAAAATTGCCTGTTCACCAATCATTCAATTCCGAAAACGATTTGAACCATTTTTACGTCGTACTTTAATGAACAGAACCATCCTCATAAACATAAAAAACGAATCTTGCTGCTTGGTGCACATGCAATTTTTAACACAAAAATCTTCGGTTGGGTAAAAGATATCTTTGCATGATGGATTTAAAGTCCTATCTTCAGTTTTTATTTAGATTTCCAATTTTTCTTTTGACACTGGGTTTACGGGGCCCATCAAAATGACGGGTAATGGTATTTTTAATTTACGATTATTAGGATTGTAAAAATGCATCCATGAGGAATGATTCAACAAATTTATTTTTTTGGGTATATATTATAAAAATAGTGGCTAAAAATTTGTATAGGTACATTCTCGTTATTTTTATAAAGTAATGTAAAATAGTCACTTTCACTGCTCCGTGTACCTAGTTTTAGTTTTAATCATCCTCGCGCATTCAGAACACTTTTCTTTTAAGTTGTGTTTGTTTAACATTGCTGTTAAAAGTCGTACAGTTCATATGCGACAACGTAATAATATCAAGTCGTGATGTATGAACGACCGAAAGAGACTAAAATTTTAGCATACACCTAATAAATCTTTCGAGTAGTTGAGAGACGGTTTGATCGCAGAGATATCATCGACGTGCCAACGGCCTCCATATTACTTAGCTTTCAGCAATTCGATGACTCACTTTTGGCACGTGCATTTTTTTCCCTCTCCCTTAATCGAACGAAGAACGTCACTATCGGTCGAGCCTGTCCAGCGATCTTTCGAAACGGTAACGTCCGAACGCTTCCGTGTTCGATCGTCCTCGATGTTTAGCCGAAATCTGCGGGTGACTTCGGATGCCTCCGGAAATACGGTAGAAAATCCGCGAATCGGCGAATATGCACATAACACAGTCAAATCAAAGTTTATTTTCCAACGCGATAGCACAACTGTACATGCAGTAAAGAGGCTAACGTTTCTTTGGAAAGCAAAAAATAGGTACAGTAACTCCGCGATCTAAGTCCTTTTTCTGTTCTCTGCCGGGACTTAGATCGTGAAGGGACACTATTCTTTTGTGACCGCGTCGACCGCGCCGAACGTAGAAAAGGACAGCATGCAAACACGGACCGCGTGGCCAAAGGCGCAACAAAAAATAGCGTATGGTGAGACAATACTGGTGCAATAATAAAACTTCTCTATTTTTTACTTATTTTTAATGAAATTTTACCAATATATTCATGCCATTTTTCTAATGAAAATGATACCAAATATGATATAATTCCGATGATATTACTTTTGTAATAATAAATAATAAAAGTTTTGGACGTACAGGACAGCGTATAGGAAAGAAAGAGACAACAAGTGTCCTTAGAATGTAATGCCAATAAAAGACTTCCATCGTTCATTACACAAGTAAATATCATGGAAATTATATCATATTTGGTATCATTTTCATTAGAAAAATGCCACGAATATGTTGGTGAAAGTTCCATGAAAAAATGATAAGAAATAAAGAAGTTTTGTAATTAGATTAGTAGTTATTCATACCGATATACCTGAGCCGGGATCAGATTACGCGGCATGTTTACACTGCTCGGCGACTGAGGCAGCTCGAGCTTCACGGCCCTTCCGGGGATACCCCGCAGTGGAAGGAGTAGGCCAAGGGACATAGATCGCAATGTTCCGTTGAACTTAGATCGCGGGGTTACTGTATTTTATCATGGTCCGTAAGATCAGCCGACTTAAATGTTACGGAAAACTATTGAACGTTGCTGCTAGCTAAAGAAGTATAGTGGAGGGTTAGTTGACTAATGTGTATATTTGACTAATTGTTTTTAACTTTTATATTATACAATTGATGACATCTTCATTCAAGATTTTGAAACATATGATTCTTTAGCCCACCACATAATGCGTTACCCTGGCCATACTTTTGACTGTTTATGAATTTTTCTCCATTAAGTAGTGCTTGATATCTTTTTATAAATATTTCCTAGAAGGATGATACATTGATTATAATTTGTGGTATTTACTTTATTCGACACGTAAACGTTATGGGCATACAGCTGTCAAAATGTTGAAAATGTTGAATGGGGTTATTTGACAATGTACTGGCGGTGTCATTTGATTATTAGTCAAACTAGATATAGACCTAGAACCAGAGTTAACCTCGGATATTACTTTTGTTTCATTTTTATTTTGCGTTGCTTTTTGTGTCAGTTGACTATATTTGTTGCATGTATCAATATGAGAAATTATAAACAAAAAACTGAGAAGGGCAAAAGATCAGCTGATATTACTTTGCGGGCAATCGGAATTTATTATAGATGAAGATAAAAGCGTTAATAGACATGTGGCTCACAAAAGTATTCGCTCGCCCTTTAAATCAGAATAACTTTCTTAAAATTTGGCCAAACCACTTGACTTTTTTTGAGCAATTAGAAACATTGATTTAGTAAATCACGTGCAAAAAAGATTTTGAAGAAATTGGAATTAGTAGGAATTACATGAAAAAATAAAAATGGCACTTTTTAAAACTTTATTATTTCAGCCCGTAATGAAAATTCAAAATATCCGTTTTTTAGATCTATGCAATTTACGCATATGCTGAAAATTTCATCGAAATCAGTTAACGAACATAAGAGCTACAAGCGGTTGAAAGTGGTGATAATCGCAGTTTTTCACGACTTTTGGTTAGTTTCTGCTTAAAAACCATAGTTTTTTACATCTTTCGATGTGCGTCGTTTTTTTCTGCGTCAACCGATTTCGATGAAATTTTCAACATATGTATAACTAACATAGATCTACAAAAGGCATATTTAAAATTTTCATTGTGGGCTAAAATAAAGAAGTTTTAAAAAGTGCCATTTTTATCTCTACATGTAATTCCTACTAATTACAATTTTTTCAAAATCTTTTTTGCACGTGATTTAATAAATCAATGCTTCTAATTTCCCGAAAAAAGTGAAGTAGTTTGGTGAAATTTTAATAAAGTTATTCTGATTTTAAGGGCTTGCGAATACTTTTGTGTGACACCGTACATTAAATCAAATAAAGTCTTTCATGCGAGCATTAATTGTGACATGGATGATGATTTGTAGATAAAATTTGTCATTATAAGGAATATATGTTAAATAAATAAATAATTGAAGTTAGATATTAATTAAAATAAAATAAAGAAATAATTCGTATGAGAAATAAACGTTAAGTCAACTAACCCCACCGTGTGTGTCAACTAACTCCAGATCCGGAGCTCGTCGACTAATTGTACTCACCAAGATAAATATGATAAAAACTTTATCCTATGCTTAATTAAAGCGATTATCAAAATTAAACCTGTGTAGTTAGGTTTTGACATTGGTATTCAACAATTCAACCAAATACCAGGTGTTAATAATTAGTCAACTAGTTTCGATCTCCCCCAATCCAAACGCTCCCGTGATCGATCGTCCTCGATGCTGGCCGAAATCGGCGAGTGTCTTCGGATGCCTCCGGAAGCACGGTAGAAAATCTTCGAATCGGCGAATCTCTCGGCCTGCCCACGTTTGTTAGATGCGGTCGTTTAACAATCTGTGGCACGATCACTTTGATCCGTGCCCCACGCGACGTGTCAGCCCACGAAACAATGGACTCTACCCAGCCTCCTATCGGCTGTTCCGATCTATGCCTCGCGAAAGGTCTTCTCCCATTAGCGCGGTGATTAATTTGTGGGAATTATCATCAAACTATCTCCGGCTCGTCTCGCTCTCCGTGTGCGCTCTGGCCGAACAATTATACATGCAAATGCACGCCGTCACTCTTTCGATTCGCTTCGCGACGTTAGAACCTTTCGATACATTATTTTTTCAAAATTTGCACAATATCTCCTTTAACACTAGCCGTACTACGATCGCTCTTAAAGTAATCGTACTACGATCGCTCAAATGATCATTTTTACATTTTCTTATTTTATTATTATCGGAATTACAAAGATGCTTCTATTAGAAATTATGAAATAAATATCTTCGTTCAGGCACATATTGTTATAAAACTTCTAAGAAATCGAAATAAATTCAGTCTCGTAATTTTTATACAACAATGTATACAAGTCACATTTTGTGCTCCGTCGGGTTACTGTTAACCCATCAGTGTCATGTGATGATCAATACTCGCACGAACTGAATATGACGTCTTGAAAATTTATTTTTTAAATCTGCGTGCGCACGGTAACTATAACATCGGACGAAGCTCGTTCATTTCTTTAGATATCTCTTTAGGGATTCAACACAAAATTTATATTTGATTTATTAGTTTTAATATTTTCTTACAAATATTTTCTAAACAATATAAATTTAACTCAATGGCCGAAAAGAGTAAAATTTTCTTTTCAACCTTAAAGCTTTTCCAACATTTCATATTCGTCTTTCAAAATAGATTCAATCCTAACATGAACTATGTAACTTTAAGGGAATTTCCCACTTTCTGTATTTTGATTACAGTGACAGACGCTACACTGCACTCAGCAATGCCTACGCTACCGAAGCTGTCAAGAAGTCTTATATATTATACAATGAATAATAAGAAGAATTGGACTAAGAAAAGAAACGCTTGTAATTAAAGACTATCGGTTTTCATCCCTAAAAGGCCTAGTTCCACATATCCAATAGTCATTCTAAAAAGGATTCTTAAAAATAGCTTGTGTTCACTGCCGCTACAACTAGAAGTGTCCCTTAACCCTTTTGGCTACCTACAAATTATTAACGCTTTTAAAATGTAATTTTAAAATGCACGTTAACTAAAATTTCGCTGTTCTCAGTGTAGGTCGCGATGGAGTCTCTGCCGTGTGGTACCAGCGGTACGCATCAACGTCTAGCGTAGCGAAATGGTCAAGTATAACAGATTTAGTAAATTTAAATGTGCACTACTGTACACACTTATATATCCAAAATCTGTTACACTTAATTCTCTTAGTACCCGAGAGCTGATATATCGGCTTTTCTGAACCATATATCGGCTCTCGGGTACTAAGGGAGTTAGGTGGGCCATCTATGTGTAACAGCGGTGAAAACAAGTGATTTTTAAGAATTCTGGAGCTGAGCTGAACGTCATACCGTCGTCGTCGTCGGAACTCCGGTATTTCATTGAAGGGAGCTTGAGCGCTACTGCACGCAAGTTCCCTTCAATGAAATACCAAAGTTTCGTCGACGACGACGATGTGACGTTCGGCTCGGCTCCACCGACGCTCCTGCAACTATAAATACCCGACAGCGTAACGTGACATAAGCGAGGGTCACTTTACGTCATCTTTGCCGGCTGGTTCAGGCTGTTCACATATCCGGACACCGGTCGAAGTGTCGCGGAAGATGTCGAGATGGAACGCAAAAATAAAAGGGGGAAGAGTCGTGTATATAGCTAAGTGTATATAGCATGCGGGCGAGCATAATGCACTCCAGCGCGGCAGTCTTGCGATGCACATTGGACGACCTTGCGAGCCACGCGCGAATAACGGCCTCAAAGAGCGCGGGTGCGTCCGCATTCGCATTCGCGTCCATGTCCGCGTCCGGGTGAGCGCATGTGCAATGTGCAAGCCCGTCAGCGCGCGCGCGCGAGTGCGTGCTCTCCTCGTTCCTTCCTCTCTTGGGGAATCCGGTAAGAATTACTACTGCTGGCATAATTAGATCTCGTAACAGTGGCCCTGGCCGTTCGTTTAATTTATTCGCAGTTAGTCGATCGAACGATTTTCAAATGCACCGCTCGTCGCTCGCCTCGAATCGGTGAAAGGATCCTAGCGTTTCGCCATCCAAGGGCCGATATCGATCACTAAATCCTCGATACTTGCGTGGAATATTCGAGATTATACTTCTTTCTGTAATAGCTGACTGTTTAATTGTACAGTGGCAAAATTACTGCCGCTACTCGATATTTTATTTGGAATGATCAAAAATTGTTGCCACGAGTATAATAATCCTGGTCGACGTCAGCACCTGCAGAAATCGGTGGAGAGTGTATACCTACTATAGGAATAGGCGATTTATAGCTCGCCCGACTCATTTGAGGTTGTAAGACGTTTATTAAGAATGATACTGGATCAGAATCATTTTAAATATTAAAACCGTTAAATTCCGAATATTCTACAGTTGTAAAAATATGGTAGATCTGAAAAGAGTTGGTGCTAACGTAATGTTCTGCGTCTTCGACTACGACAGGAGCGTTCTTATGAAGGTCTGGGTTAGGTAACTATCCACGAACGTAGGAAAATTCGTGAAAATGTTAAATATTTTACACTATTCTGGTTCAGCAACCTAAACGTCTTACGACCTCGAATGAGTCAAGAGTTGGCCGTGCCATGAATCGCCTATGCCTACAGTCTATAATACATATGTATAGTACAGGTCCTGTACCGGTTGCAGCGGGCCAGTGATGCCAGATCCACCCAAAACTGGGTTGATTTTCCTCTCCTCCTTTTCCCCTTCCACTATCCCATTCCACTACCTGAGCACACTCCAATGTCCCCCACTAAGAGCGTAGACAGGTCACGTGACGTGTCGCGCAACGTATCACATATTACTCTGGTCATCAGAGAGATGGTAAACTATATTCCCCTCGATTCAACCGTTCTGACATCACTGCAGCAGGCGCTGATGGTGACCAATGTTGTTATACCTGTAGCAACAATTTTTGACCATTCCAAATGAAATATCGAGTTCCATCCTAATATAATTATTAAAAATATCGTAGAAATCTTCAATCTAATTAATTATTAGCACCTAATGCCACCGCATTGCAAAAAACGACGAAAACAGTCTAGAAATAATTAACTATATAATTACACAATGACCAAACAAAATTACTCCCGTCTACAAAATGCATTATAGATGCCTGCTTGGGAAGCAACATAAAGCAAGTACGATTTTTATGTTTTCACACTTTTTGTTGGCGAAGATGGGATAACCTGTTAACTGAAAATTCATTTTTTACCTTCGAATGGTCGTTATAATCAATTTTTAGCATAGCAAACCATAGAAGTGATCACAGCAGTGATCGTGATCGGATTGATTCATGATCATGTTTCTCTTTATTGACGAAACTGAGACAAATTTTCTGTTGGTAAAGTTTATTTTTTATCTTTTGTTTTGTTCGAAATCACAACAGGACCTGCGATAAGGTACTCATATGTGTCACCTGTCTCTGCAGAAATTGGTTGTCGATGTTTCTCTTCATTGACGGAAACGAGACAAGCTATTAATCGAAAATCGATTCTTTATCTTCGAGTAGTGCTTACTTCGCTCGAAATGAAGTTTAAGCATAGTCGTAGTAATAGTCATCACGAAATTGATTAAAAAAGGAATCTGCAACAGCGTACATGATCTTCAGGCGATGGAAAAATTATGTGGACACCCTTTAAAAACTAATACTTAACTGTTTTAAAATCGGACAAAACGACTTGAGTTCTTTTGAGACGTCATTAGTTCACCGGGTAACGTGTTAAAACATTCTTTTTAAATTGCAATTATTCGGAATTTTTCAGAAAAATGTGAAGGTTACGATTTTTGACATTTTAGAATATAAAATATGTCTTTTGTAGATTTAAACACTGAAAAATGTAAGAATCTTGGAATTTTGGGCTTACGATGGATCTAAATCGCAGTTACTCACAATTTTTGCCATTTTTAATTTATAGCTCATATCAACCTTAATCGATTTTTATGAAACGTTGTGCATGTGTATAACTTACGTAGCTCTAGAAAAGACATATTTTAAATTTTCATTAAAGACGCAGTTAAAAAAATTAAAAATAGTGACCATTCGTAATCTTCACTTTTTTCTTCTTTACAAGTGTGTGCACTTAATTTTGTCGCGGACTGTTCAAGATATTTATTTCCATAATAGCACAAAAAAATTGGTCCCGTGAACGAAACTTTTTCTTATCTTCGATAGGGAATCATCCAATCGCACAATTGCAATTCATCCTATTACACAATCTGCAGATTAATGCCTTTCTAATTTTCTAATGGCGGAATACGACGATGTATACACGTGAAGGTTAATTCTGTATCACACCCGGCGAAATCGACAGAATTCCTGTCCTTACCTGGTTCAGGATTAAATTCTAAGAGTGTAGTTACTGGAGGTCTCTTATTACATTCTGAAATGTTAGGTGAGTTACACGGAATTCTTGATTAAACCTTTCCTGTTCCTTGGCTGCAACGAATCTAGACTTTTAAATTCCTGTTCCATTAAATAATTAGCTACTTTATTCGTTTTTAATTATTAGCTACTTTTAAATAATTAGGTCTGGGTTAGGAACTACTTTATTATAATTTCAACCGTTTCTTTTAAATGAAGCCTGTGGTAACATTATGTTAAGTTACTCTAAACATTATTATGTACTCCAATTGTATAGCTAGAATAGATGTCACTAAAGTTTCAGAAACCAATGTTTCATTTTAACCTAGACAGTAGATAAATCATGTTTTCAGGAAATTTCAAATGGGAAGCATTAAAAAATAAATTTAGAAAGTAGAACGTATTAATTCTTGTAATGGCGACCGATCAATTAAGCTTGTGCGATAAATACCGAGCTAAATTTATGATAGTGAGGGAGAGACCATAAATTAAAATAAGATATCGACTCTAATATTAGAATAAGTTTCTAGTAGTTTAATGTAATTTTATCTTATTCGAATATTGTTAAAAATCTATAAATCAACATAGAACGATCACTTTCCACAAGTGTAGTCAACGATATACCATTGTTCAGTACTAGAGGGGTTAATTTTTGAAGTGAAACTTCTTTAGGCGCGTTAGGTGCAAAACCTCGATGCGGTAGGAGTAAAACCGATCTGGCGATGAAACGATGAAACGATGAAACGATGAAACGATCTAGTAAAACCTCGACGCGGTTGGCGTAAAATCTCTACGTGGTAGGAGTAAAACCGATCTGGCGATGAATCGATGAAACGAAATTCTATTCTATTAGCATATACGATTGAGGGTTCGGCATTCCGTAATAAAGATTATGATAAAATTACGATGATACTAAGTGGAGATTTCAACGTGAACTTTGCATCGGAACAATCAAAATTATTAATAGAATTTTTTAGAAGTAAATTAAGATTGGAAATGGTAAGTAATCCTAATGAAGCGACAACAAGATCAGGAACAACTCTTGATGCAGTATTTGCAAGACATTTATATAAGACAAGACATTTACATTTTAGCTATCACAAGCCAATTGTTTCAATAATAGAATCATGGAAAAATAAATGTCATAAAGTATTAATAAAAATTCGAAAAACAATTAAAGAAAGAAGTTTCACTTCATCCATGTGGTCTAAGCACACACTAATACTTTTTAAACACGATAAAAATAGTTATTCTTCTCAAGATACAGTGCGAAATCCAGAAAAGGAGAACATGAGAGACTATAGTACATATCCACGTTCCGTTAGATATCTATACACTCTAACTTGGCAGTTAGAGTGTTAACTAGTATAGGTGTTACATAATGTTGATCTAGGCGAGCGAAAGAATGAATGATATTTTCGTTTCCGTTATATCTGCGCTCGAGATCGTAAGTGCACTTTGTGGCCTGTATCAGGGACAGAGGCCGATTCTCCTCATGCTATCGATTGCAAAGCAGTTTGAAACTGTTGGCGATCGATTAGGCACCTGTCACATTTTTGATGTTGCATAAATACGTGAATCATTTTGGCGCGGCGTGGCGGGTGGCACGAAAAATTGTGGAACTCCTTTCGATAGGTTTAATCAATCGAAGGTTAGATTTGCACGCGCTCGATAAGGTCACAAAAATGATAGACCGACGCTATAAAGAAGATTCTTAGCGTTGGGTTATCGATTGTTATCGGCATTTATCGTGCCGGACGATTCCATTAAACTGCCGGCCGTTTTGCCGACTACGAGCGCGACCGTAAACGAAACTAATAATTAACACGAGATAGTCGTAATCGTCTCGTAGAGAGCAAAGAACCCTCCTACGATTTCGGCCTTCTAAAATTAACTCTGGCGCTAGAGGAAAGACCTCAATAAAAACGTATGATTTTTATTTACTTCATCGTGCCGTTCCTAGCCATAGACGACACCGAAACATGAGATTACGATATCGCCGACAACTTACACACGAGATTGCTATAATTGTAAAGGAAAGAAAGATCTACTATTTTCGTTAATTGTTGTCGCGTTTTTTTCTTCTCCTATTAAAGAATTTTGAGATGAATCGTTCGAGGAATAAGCGAGTTTCATCATTCTCTCTGCAAAAACACTGTGTATGGTGTTTGTGAAATTTTAAATTTGAAATATCAACAATGCTTTCTATTTTTATTGACTTCGAAATTATTTGTTTATTGACAGCGCAAGACCTGGACACGTTGACGGTCACCATCAGAAGTTGTGGCAGGTCCGTCAAAAATGAAAAATGGAGGAAATTCTTGAAGCTTATGACAATCGCTATCTTCTTATCCATTATCATTATATAAAAACAATTAAGCGATTATAGGCACATGTTTATACAAAAGAATGCTGTATCTGTTCGAAAAACGACCATAGTTGATTTCAGACGGTAAAATCAAAGCATGTTTAATTGCGAATAAAATCCGCGGGAACTTTTTAATCGGTGAAAAATTAAATTTTTCATAATGACAGGAATTAATAAACGTCAAAATAGGAAAAGTATTTATAGTTTAAAGGATTATAATGAAGCTCCCGATTTGGTTTTTATCGCATAATGGTCAAACTTCATTAGAAAAAGTTAAACAGGTAACAAGTTCTTTAAACGATATGACCAATATTACCTACAATTAGATACTTAATAGATTTTTCCTTGAGTGTAAGGTACATTATTTTTATTAATAGCAGCTGTACACTAGCTGTGCACAACAAGTATCAGTGGGGTTGAACCTATATTAGTGAGAATAAACGAATGTGACTCGCATTTTTTATTAATAGTGAATTTGCTCTAATTCCTCAATAAATTCGTTATATTCTACCACACAATATTCTATTAGAACAATGTTCTACAACAGGGAGTTCCAATGTATTCCTCTCCGAGAACTGCAAGGTCTCCACCATCGAACCTCTTCCCCCCACTACGTACAGCCGTAGAATCAGTGAGTGCTGCGCGCGCTGCGCGGATCTCGTGGTGGGAGCTTCCCACTACTTTACATTATAATGATGAAGTCTAAGAGTGGGGGAAGATCCTAAGCGGGGAAGGTGCCTCAAATAGCTCCGAAACTACTGGTTGGGACTGCCTGCTCTACAACCTTTGGAACGATATCAATAAATAGGTTGCACGACTGTAAATCATATTTTTCATTGATAATGATTCTACACTAAAATCGCAACAGATTGCTAGACATTTTACGAGCACAGCAGCGTATCGGTTCATAAAAAAATTGTTTACACGTCTGACGAGACAATATATTACTTCGCAACGATATCGTTGTATAAGTTGCCCGAGTACGACCCATATTTATTATTAATAGTGAAATTGCACTAATTCTACAACAGGCAGGTGCATACTCTGTTAACGCAACATTACATCATCGAGGTGGCATACGAATTATTATTGCGAAAAGGTCACTATACTCCAATTTTGATAAAATTTAAATATGTTATAGATTTCGATATATTTAACAACTTTTTCCTTTTCCAATATAGGGGGGTTTCTTTTGATTTTCGAGATATTCGCAAAGAGCTATTGCTAATACTGTATTGAATTTTCCGTATTGTTGCACGCTCCGTGGTAACGTAAGGCTCCTCCGGTGCGGCGTCTGTTTACTTTTTTTTTGTAAACAAGTTGTAGGGATGAGAGAAAAAACAGGGTTTCACTCTATATAGGGTGAGTTTTCAATTTTGAAAGACTACTCCTGAATTTTCGTATGCATAGTCGGACCTCTCCGCCCCTTCCGCGATCTAAACACAACTCATTCTATTCGCATAATCTTTGCATTGTAGCTGTCATCCAGAATTTGATCTAGTAATGGAAAAGTCATGTGATTAGAATGTGTTGTGGTTAGGTCGTGGAGGGGCGAAGAGGGCCGGCCGTCAGGAAAGTCCAAGAGAGAAAATTCAATACAGTATTAGCAATAGTTTTTTGCGAATATCTCGAAAACTAAAAGCGACCCCCCTATATTGGAAAAGGAAAAAGTTGTTCAAAATGTGTTGCTGCATAACATATTTAAATTTCACCAAAATCGGAGTATAGTGATCCTTCCGCAATAATTACCGAAAAATCTTTAACAAATTTCGTGTAATATGCGCAGAGGCTAAGAAAGCTTCTTAATTCTGTTTTACTTCTGGGGGTTGGCCACTTCTGAATTGCCACCATCTTCTCAGGATCCGTTTTAATCCCGCGTTCGGCAATGATATGTCCCAAATACCGTCCTCCTTGCAGAAGAAATTGCATTTCTTCGAGTTCGCTAATACCTTGGCTTGCCATAGGCGTAGGAAGACAGTCTTTAAATTTTTCATGTTCTCTTCGAAACTTCTTCTATAAACGATTATGTCGTCCAGATATACCAGACAGATCTTGCCACAAAGTCCTTTCAAAACCGCATCCATAAGACGTTCGAAAGTGGCAGGGGCATTACGGAGTCCGAAAGGCATCACCCTGAATTGCCAATTGGCTTTTTGAAGAGTGCCGTCTTTTCTCGGTCCATTTCATCAATCATAATTTACCAATATCCACTTTGCAAATCTATCGTGGAGAACCAACATGATTCGGCTAGAGCATCCAGTGCCACTATCCTTTTTCTTCACGAATACGATAGGCAAGGACCATTGACTCTTTGACTCTTCAATTACCCCTTGTCTTCTCATTTTTGAAAGCAACTCTCCAACTTCGTCTCGCCAATGAAAAGGAAGACGTCGTGGTGCCTGTTTAATTGGAGCACAATCTCCATTGTCGATCCTATGTTGGACAAAATTACAATTTCCAACATGATCAGGGTCTTCCACGAATACATCCCGAAATTCGCATGTTACCAGTGTAAACGCTCTCTTCTGCAGCGGAGATAGGATCGTGCAACCACGCTGAAAGAGATCTTTGAAATGTTGATCTTTTAAATCTTTTAAATGTATTGGTGGAACTCTAACTACGTCTTTCTTCACAGCAACTTCTTCTTCTTCGGCTGCAGCCTCTTCATTCTCTTCTTTGCTCGCGTCCAGACCCTCATCTCTTTTCGTTAATAAAGCTGCATCCACTCTGTTTCACGTTTCTCAATTAATAAAATTGATCTCCTTCTTCTTAGCTACTTGTAATGTATTTGCCACATAGTCAAGTTTGCACATATGTTTCTGGAGGTAACCATTCCCCAAAAATACAGTCTTCCGGCATGCCGATGAAGAAGAAATCTTCTTCCGATTGAAAATCTCCTATTTTCACGGTACATTTGCACCTGTCCCGAATCGGTAAATTGTCTCCGGAAACGGACAGGATCGTCACTTCCCGAAGTCCCTCCGCCGCGCCAAGCCATTTTTGGGGTTAAACTTATTCGTCTCCAAAAGATTTACGCACGAACCCGTATCAAGAATTATATTAGATAGAAGACAATTATGGACGTCAACGAAGTTCTAATCACTGCAACCGGGAAACAGATTGTAGTGCATGGGGTTAATTAAATGAAGTACACATAAATATGTAAAGTGTCTTATTAGTTAATACTGTCGATTGAACGACTGTAACCCGCGCATCCCGACAATCGTCGACGAAGCGGCCGTCTGCACGTTTCGTCGCGGTCTCGTAATCGGCGATACGCGTCTCGCAGGAAGAGCGAAGGAAAGCCCATGCAAAGCCGGCGGTAATGATCGGCAAATACATTTATCTGGCCAGGGAAAACAGACTCGGCGTGTAAATATCGCTCGTCGCCGCAGACTGTGCGCTCGCGGCCCTCGTATGGCGATGTATCGCTGCTAAATCACACGGAGTTATCGATTTGTCAAAGGCACTTCGATGCTCGTTTCCGGATCTCTGGGCGGTACAAGGCTCGACTCTTACCGCGAATTACGTCGACAACCGTGAGATTTTATGGGGGGGGGGGGATGGACGTTCTATACCGCGCCATAAAGCGGAGGACAGGACACGGGACGCAGTAATGCCGAAGTGGCAAAAAATCCATTTTATAAATTATCGTTTTACCAAAAAAAAATGATTTCTCTATTGCCAAATAGTGAGGGCATAATGCACTAAAGTAGAATTTAAAAAAGAAATTGTTTTACAGATATATACGCATGCTAAATAACCTTTTCTTGTCTTCTGGGAATTCATCGGCTTCTGGTGCTATAGTTATGTAATTTTTCTGCCTATAATTGAATATTTAGGGGTTTACAAGTTATGTGGTTTGTTACACACGGTTTAAAGTATTATATAGCAAAAACAATTTTTCTAGAAAGTTGTTTAACATTAAATAATATGGCCTAACCGAAAGCCTCTTTGCATTGCGCTCATTTATATTTATGGAAGTATACAAAAAATCTTTTAAGGGACGTTGGTCTGGCACTTTGCAACATGTAATATTGAACTAACTGTATTTAAAAAATCTCGACCACCTTCGGTCACTCTTCGCCGCAATTTAAGTTTAAATGTCAATGCATTTGATATTTTGGGTGATATAATATCATCAATAATATAGAAAAATCTACAATGCATATAATTTATTAATCCTCTAATTAAAAAAAATATTTAATAACAATTCTGTTATGTTACAAATAAATAAAGTTTTCATTCACTGGAGCACTGTTGCAAAAATCTAATAAAAATATAAATTGTTATTAAATATTTTTTTATACTCGAAGTATTAATAAATCATATCCATTTTACACTTGTCATTATTTAGATATATTCCTAAAAATATTCAACTAAAACATCAAATACACCGTAACATACGCATGATTCATTTTTGGAAGTTCTGAAACTTGTTATTGAAACGTAAATTGCGGCCAAGAGTGACCAAAAGTGGTTGAGATTGTTTAAACACAGTTCAATATTACACCTTGCTAGAACGATCAGTGCCAGACCAAAATTTATCAAAGGATTTGTTATATGCCTTCATAAATAAGAAGTGAACAGCACGCAGAGGTTTCCAATTAGTTCCATATTTGTTAATGTTTAACAATATACTTAAAAATCTATTTTTACCAATCATTATTGAAGTATCCTTGCAATTAGGGATTGCAATACCGGTACACCGGTATACCGAATACCGGTATTTCGTGCTATTTTGCAATTTCGTGAAACCGGTATTTGCTAATGTAAAATACCGGTATCTTCGGTATTAGCTATAAATAATAAATATTTTTTTTGGGGTATCTACTCTTATTTGAAATTTACAAATTAATTTTTCCGATAGTGAATTCGATTTAATATCAAAAACTGTATCAGCTCTGCTTTCAATAAAGCTGGCTGCGAAAACATTATGTCGGAAGGATTCCAACTTATTAACAGCGAATGCAACAATAAATTTTATGTTGCAATTACTTAAAGATCAGGACACGCCACTGCTTGAGGAATTATACAGTGCTTTGAAAATTCGTATGCAGGAAAGGCATAGTAAACTGGAGAATATTTTAAGATATTTACATAATTATAACGACTTATTTAATTTAATCAAGTTCGTCGTCAATTTCCACAAAAACATTTATGAAAAGCAAACACAAACCTATCCAGATGAATTCGTTGAAGATGACGTTGATGTTAATATCGAAAAAGAATTGTCTCTCGAGAAGAGACTACAATTAGCTGTAAATAAAAAAATTTCCACGAACAATAATACAAAAATAATACAAAAAATAGATTTATCCAAAACCGTCAGACGAGAGACAGAGTTGTTAGAAGATGAAGGACATCGAGGAAAATATTTAGAGAAAGTATATCGCTCATTATTAACAGTACCACTAACCAGCATGGATGCAGAAAGAGCATTTTCAACTGCAGGTAATTTTTGCAGAAAAATACATTCCAGGCTTAAGGACAGTTTAATAGATGCATTAAGTTTTTTACAATCACATTTCAAAAATATGTAGTTAATAAATCAGTTAATGTTTTTTTCTAGTAAACAACTGTGTTTTTGTACCTTTTTGAAAATTCCTAATACCGGTATTAATACCGGTATTCCGGCCCAACGTTTAAACAAATAACCAATACCGGTATTGTATTTTTGGTCCGGTATTGCAAACCCTACTTGCGATATATTGTGTTGTTTCTGTGTAATATATTTATAGAAGCTCTGTTTGTAATATATTACGTTCGTTCTCATAATTTGAAAATGAGTATCTGGTAATAAAATGGGCATCAGGATAATCAGTCCATTAATACCACTAAAATTGTTGGAACATAAAGGCTTTAACGTAATGATTAACTTCTCAAACACTTATTAAACTATATAAAGCTAAAGCAACGTTACGGACTTTTGATCGCTGTCAAGTCGTTTCGTCCCACTCTGCGTCCAGCGTTCTCGATCGCGAGCCTTCTCTCGTTGTTGCAAACATCCTCTCGACTTCACCGCGGACATGCAAATTCGTCGAGGACGCGAGCATCGAATCAGCGTCTAGAATCGTTAAGAATGGAATTATTTCTTGGGGCCGTCGGCGCGTAAATGCCGGATAGACCAGAAATAGTACGGGTCACGGTGATCGCTGCCTTGTCCACCGATAAAGAGAAGCACGCGAGTTCTTATCATTTTTATTTCTCCCTCGTTATCTCTGCCGTTATTTCTTCTAACTTACCTATCTGCGTCGCTCTTTTTTTTTCTGCCTCCCGTTAATCATGCCTATTCGACGACTTCTACGCAGTTCGTTTTCGAGACCCATGTCGCGTCGACATGACACGCGGTACAATAGTTCCTCGCTCGTTGCACGAAACGGGACCAAAAATGCGTGCAAAAATCGAGATTCTGCGACGAAAGAGGTATCCAATCAAGCGATCTGCTTTTCCACCTTCACACTCCGTATTGTAAGGAAAAATTAATGATTACATCAATGGTTTTGAATAAATAAATAATGTCGAACGGTCTACAATACAAATCACTTATTGCACAATGATAATCTGCTCTTTATCGATTGCTGCATTTCTTCTGGATATACATATTCATTCGTCTCTCATTCCTTTATTTTCCTCACACGCGACACACGCGCATCCACGCGTTACGCATTGGTACATTGTTACAGTATTTTACCTACGTAAAGATGCGAATGCACTAGCAAATCACTTATGACATTTTTGCGAGAGCGACTCTCGTGACATTTGTGAACACCTCTGACAATGAGACAGCGGCCAGTAAATTGAACTCACTGCCGACACATGGTCTCAGATGGCAAAACAATGCATTTATAATATTTGCAAATAAGTGCGCACGCTTCTGCAAGAAGCCACATAGAGCACGAAACGCGGAGCAACAGGTGCGTTCCTCGAAAAACGTGACAGCGAACAGTAGGGTATTTGTGGGGGTGTGCGAGTACTCGTAATTTACGAGCTGAGCTGAACTCGATTCAATTGCTCGAGCCGAGTGGAGCTTTTGAATTTTCCGAGCTACTTCAAATCGACAAACTGCTTGAAAAGAATGCGAGCTAATTGGAAAAATCAACCGTCTCGAATATTCGAGCCCTCGTGAAACTTCGATTTACTCGAAAATGAATTTTCAGCTCGAAATTTTTCGAATTACTCGACTATATTCGAACAGATCTTTAACTTTCGAGTTACTCGTAAAAATTCGTATATATTTTCTTCATGAAAACATGAAAATAAAACAGAAGCATTAAATTAGCGTCATATTTTTCTTCCTTGTAGTTAGAATAGTATTTGATAGTAAATAAATGAATGTTCGAGTAACTCGAGCAATTTGAATTTTTACGAGTAACTCGAAAGTTAAAGATCTGTTCGAATATATTCGAGTAATTCGAAAAATTTCGAGATGAAAATTCATTTTCGAGTAAATCGAAGTTTTACGAGAGCTCGAATATTCGAGCCGGTTGATTTTTTCAAGTAGCCCGCATTCTTTTCAAGCAGTTCGTCGATTTCAAGTAGCTCGGAAAATTCAAACGCTCGACTCGGCTCGAGCAATCGAATCGAGTTCAGCTCAGCTCGTAAATTACGAGTACTCGCACACCCCTACAAATACCCTAATGTTCGCTGTCACGTTTTTCGAGGAACGCACCTGTTGCTCCGCGTTTGGTGCTCTATGTGCCTTTTCATACGCTGATGAAGCCGTTATCGGGAGAACGAAGGGGGAGCCCAAGGAATGGAAACTCGAAAGTTCTCCGCAGCCGTTTGTTCACGGTGCTGGCGTGTTCCTCTCCTACGCTTCTTCGTATCTGGCTGACCCACTTCCCGGGCCTCGAACAAGAACCATGTGGCGCTTAGGGAAAGGATCGAGCGGTACAGCTCTCCGAAATACATATAATTTGTTGATCGGTCCCCTACCTGGTCAGCCTACAATTTTCGGGAAAAGACCAAGGAGACGGAGCGGATGCTCCTCTTTCTGATCTCATTTCAGGAGACACTTTACATATTTATATTTATATTTTGTATCGGTAGCTCAAGAAGGAGAAGGGATATAGAAATGCAAAGATATAAGTGTAAAAACGAAATAGAACAATCAAGGTGCGGCAGGTAGTACAAATCAGGCTTCTGAATTATCGAAATAAACTATTTGAAAAGTAATCATTAAAATAATATATTATCTCATTTGGCCTCATGTTATTTGAAATAATTATAAGTTAGTTTATTTGAACAGACCAATAATTGTTTCAAAATTAATTCATTATTTGATCAAATGATTCGTATAAAATTGTATATATTTCGTGTATGAAAGAGCAATTATAAAAGCTAATGCAGCTCAACTTTAATCATTAAATTACAAAAATTAGCATATATAAATTTAATAATTAATTTAGTTACTTCAATATCCTCTTCTTGAATTGAACTTATTTCCTGTATTATTTGAACAATTTAAGTGAAATGAAAAACTATTTCAAAATAATTAATTTGATTTAAACATAAAAACTGTGCATTAAATAGGGTATATAGAAAACACTCAAATTTTGAATTTCGTAACCACAAGTAACGCGTTTCGAAAAAAATTTTGCAGCATCGAGCGGCTACAAGACAAGACAAGACTCGTCGCACATCTACTCTAGAAATAAGAGGTTTTACATAAAATTTTCATTTTTAAAATAAACTTTCCCTAATACATTCAGTATGTTCTAATTTTGAAGAAATTTGAGATTCTGTTGTCAAAGATGGTTTGGGTTAGGTCTTGGTAGAAAATATAATATAAAAGTTAAGCATATTTTATTTTATTTCTGTGGAGAGGTAAAGTTTGTAACATCTACTTTAGAAACAAAATGTTTTATATATGTTTCATTTTTTAAGATAAACTTTCCCTAATAATTACATTAAATATGTTTTAATTTTTAAAAAATTCAAGGAGTTTGACATTTTGTAAAGGGTGGTGTGTGCATCAGTATCAGATCAATATATTTAGAAAAGTCAAGTGACATTAATACAGTGATGCCATACATTTACAATAAATTTGCTATAGTAGGCTTGTTTGTACACTTCGAAAATTCAATTTTGGTCAACTTCTCGAGGAATTGGCACACTGTGCGTTGTTCGTAGGATATTTCATGAATTCCTCGAAAGCTCCGTCGCGGTTCCCATCACGAACACCGAGACGACAGCGTTTCGCGATGGAATTGTTTGCCGATTAAACAAGACGAATAACCTAAATAAGCTCGAGCGATGCGGATCGCGGCGCAAGGCCGTGCCGCGTGTGTTTTTAAATCGCGATCGTCACTTTCGATGCAACAAACTGCTGGCCATCGCATCGGATTTCGCTGATCTCGACGAAAATCCATCGCCGATCGAGACCGTTATCGAAACAATCCCTCCCGCACCTTCTCCGCCCTCCGGGAGGAATCGTTAGTCATCGTGCAGGAACTGTGAATCGCAGTTACACGTCATTGTTTTGCCTTTCGATGACTCGCGGCTAAGCCGAGGAACGGCGTCTACCTGTTGCAAGCTCGCAGCCTTCTGTGCACGTAAACTCTTTTCAGGTAGGGGCGTTGTAAACTAATTTGCGCAACACCTGCACGAGCATCGATCCAGCCAGAATGTAATTACTTGTATAAATTGTGGACATCATAATTGTTACAAGACAAAATTTAAAACTATTATATATTTAATTAACAAATTCTGGTTATGAATAAATATTACGAATGACTGAAATTATTTTGGCTACCGGTAACCATTATTCACGAGGGTAAAGTCTTTCGGTTACCGCATAATCAATATCGCCGGCAATAATCATTATTTAATTTTTAAAGTGAAATAGCAATTAATGAAATAAATATATATGTTACTTCTACGTATGATAACTTCCTTATTTCCTTTAAGAGAAACTGTTGGAAGAACTCTAGTTAGTGTATAAGGAAGTTGCAAATTACAAAGAAATGCTTGTAAGCAGCAATACTCATTTGATGACCTACTGGAAAAGGGAGCATTTTCTGAAATCATGATTATTAAATAATTATAATAGTTAAGTATGTATATATAGTTAAATTAAGATAAGTTAGTAAGCTAAGTTAAGATAAGCTAGGTTAAGCTAGGTTAAGATAGTCATTAAGAACGGGAAGAGTAGGTAGTAAATAAGACTACTTTAAGAAGAATGTGGAGGAGGAACAAGGAGGAGACTCTAAAAGAATTGCAACCCTCAGGGGATTCAATAAAGATTATATATATATATATATATATATATTAATTATAATAATTACAATTTAATAATTCCATTATTGTTGATTTTAAGAAGGCTGATATAATAGGTTTGATTCCCTTATTTAACAGAAATTCTTGAACATAATATTTTGTTACCGCCGATTTATAACCCATAGTACGTTCTCTAACTGCTTTAATCACCAATATCATCTGATATTTAACGCATTGTTTCCGTTTTTTAACGACACACATCTAAAGCAAAATTGGGTACCTAATATGATACGACTGGTCTCCTAATAGGATCTTCCTAGGGAAACACTAACATGATAACTATTAAATAGCCACTTTGTGTCTTCATTATTTGATGATAAAGAACTATCAAATCTTAAACTTCATTGCATGTACTAGACAACAGTATTTATGAAAATACGCTTGCCATGTTGGAAGTTATTTCTAACCTAATCGAACACTTAAAAAAACATTCACTAACGTATTTCACATTAAGTTCTCTCAAAACGCTTGCGAATCTTTAATCATTTATTGGATATGCAAATTTCTAAAATACAAGAAAACGTGTATATGAATCAGAATTGATAATGCTTTTATTTTATTTTAACCAAGATGAATCGTAAAAAACGAGAATTTGAATAAAGATCTGAGTATATTTATTAGGCTACTTTACCCTACTCACTAGAGTCCGAGGCCTACTTACGAGAGAGAAGCTTTCGGTTTCTTCGAAGTGGTTTTTCATTATATCGACGTGACCGGAAGCTGCCGGTTCGGGAGCCGCTACTAGGACGACTCCGCCAAGTCTCCATTAGTATTCCTCTCGGAACCACGACCGGTATAAAAGGTGTATCCGCACACATTGACTCTTGGGATCTGTGCACAGCTACGTATATGTAGTTTCATGGACACGGCCGGGAAGCGCAAAATGGATGCACGATGTTACTCGATCCTTGATCACTTGTTGTGGGTTTCTTCGGACACATGAAAACGGCACCGCACTGCTTGCCGGTCCGCACGCAGTTTTCCCGATTTCATGGAAACCATACGAAGCTCCGGGTCCTTCAAGGTCTTCGTCAGTGCGGAGGTATTCTGCCAGATTACAGATTTCGATGAGTCACAGCCGGAGTCTGCGTTTTGCGGAGGCTGATTTCCCACTCCAAAATAATCATTTTCTCTTGAACGGTGCGGTGCTAGGCATAAACGTACAACTGGATCCTTGCGGGAATGAGTTTTATGAGCCATAAAATACTAATAATGAAATAGAATGTGAAAGGAAATTTCTGGAATTTATTCCGTTGGTTTACCATAGACAATTTATGTCAGATGATATAAGATACAGATTAAAAACGAAGGAATTGAAGACTGCGCTCGCAGTCGGAGGTACATTATTTTAATTACTCTTACTGCCTGGGAGGAAATACCTCTTGGTGTCCAATAAAACTTCTGTTGCAAATGTCGAATGTCTAGTTTTATAATGGAACATTATTAAAACACTATTCCGACGAAATGAGAAAATTGATTTTAACGTTGTATACATTGAATGATGATTTTCTGTAGTACTACCCGCTTCATATCGTTCTTGGGAAACTTGTTCAACAAAAACCTGTTATTTTAATTTAATATAATACGATATAATACAATAATTCATCCTCAAGTGTCATAATGAATGTTTTTATTTTTCAAAATAAAATTTCTAGATATTCCCGAATCGTACTTCCAAGCAAATTAATCCTGCACATTTAAAAGGTTACTATCTCTAAATTTGATGCATGATAATCGATATTAAGTTTAAAAATTTTCCGTTTTTAATAAAGCGATGTTAAAAATGTTGTCTGCTGTAAGAAGTATAAAATCAATATCTATTCATGTATCTCATAAATGCATAAAATCCACTGTCTATTTATGATGAATGCGAACAATTTTAAGTTTATCTTATCTTGTTACCATGAAACAATTTAAAAATTCCATTATCCACCTCCCTTTTCTATTATCCTTATCAGTTCAATGCATTGTGATATTTCACCGGAGTTCGAACCAAAAACATAACGTGCAATATAAATGGGTCTTATATGACAACCCGAAACGAAGAAAACCGTGGATTAAAACCGGAGAGCCTTCCGCGTGCACGGCAAATAAATTTTGCTGTCATTTTGGTTTTTAAGGGCGTAATACAATATCAGCTGCTTCAACCTGGTTAAATGTATACGACCTGTAACCTGAATGTATACGATGAATTGGTCAAGGGAGTGGGAACATAATCCTGCAACACGACAATGCTCGGTCTCATTTAGCACAAAGGACGAAGGACACTTTCTGTTCGTTAGGATGGGAAGTCATGCAGCATCCGGTATACTCTCCAGACATGGTCCCGACAGATTATCATCTGTTCAGGTCCCGTCAGGACATCCATTTTGTTGGAACCACATGGACTGTCGCATGTCCAGTGGAATGTCCTCTAACAATTCTGGCAAAACGTCTTTTAAGATTCTCTCGTATTGAGTTGACTATTTAGCGTGCCATCAATGAAATATGGACCAATTTCAAGTTCAAGGTCATCATTTTGAACACTTGAAGTAGCAGTGGATACGTAAATAACATGTTACATGTAAATCGTCGTTCGAAGAGTGCTTTGAGACACTTTAATTTCTATTGCAGTTGACCTTGCGTGACCTTGAATGACCTTCATAATAGGTCATTGTATTCGTGTTGAACACACTATCAGAATGTAAATAAAAAACCATACCGTTCCATTTAAAAAAACAGAGTTGACCTTCATATCTCCTTGACGTCTCCACCTATAAAAAAATTAATGACATCAGATTACAAGCGCCTCGATATCAAGTAAGTTTGGTGTGATGCATTTTCTTCTATCTTCAAAAGCAAGCGAGTTATTCAGGTGACCTGTTTATAGTGCCCCACCTTGTATAAGCAGACTGTGTCATTGTTAAATTCTTACATTCTGGAACACATTTATGACAATATTTCATGGTTGTAGCTTGTATTCAAAATTTGCCATAAGATTAAATGAAAAATGGGACAGATAACCAGCGAATGAACATCAATTTCTAACTAATGAATAGAGGTACCCAAATGAATGATAACACAAGTATACACGTTTTTGGACCGGAGCAACCAAAAGTTGTTTCTAGGGTAATTTGGGACGCTGAATCCGAATTTCAATCAGTTTTTTAAGGTTGGTTCTGGTTTTCGAGATATTGAATAAATTGATTTTTTACAATTTTTGCCAATTAAAGGCCATTTTATTCAGTTAAAAGTGATAAATCAGAAATGAAGAGCGGTTGAACTAACAAGGAGAAGACGCGGTCATGGGGTTTCAGATTTTCTCGAAACTTTGCATATTGGTAGATTTCGATCTCCTGTTTATGAAAATGTAGCATTATAGGCGTCGATACTCAACAACTTTTGAGATACTTTAAGATTGATGAAGTTAGTGTTTCTTTCATATTATGTTCCTTTTCAATACAATTTTTATATTTTGTTTCCTATAGATATTATGAGTGTATTTTTCATGTGCAAAATACAATTAATTAATATAGATAAACTGAAGAGAAAAGAAAGAAAAAAATGGAAAAGACGCAAAAAGGAATTTGAACACTGGCCTTCCCGGAAATAAATATAGTGCGTTACCATCACGCCGTTTGGCACTTGACAAAAACTTTAAACAAAACTGTACTTAACGGCTTAACGGGTATAATGAAATTTAAATTGTAAATATGTCAAAAATTATTGAGTATCGACGCCTATAATGCTACATTTTCATAAACAGGAGAACGAAATCTACCAGTATGCAAAGTTTCGACAAAATCTAAGACTCGATGACCGCGTCTTCTCCTTGTAAGTCGTTTGTATAGTTTGGGATACGTTTCACGCATTAAACTCCAACAGTAGTCGCTCGTCATGCTATCACCCCAAAATCCTTGGTATCGTCTTCCGATTCTCGCCATATCTTGGTGTAGCCGCTCTCCTTGCTCGTCGCTCGTGTCGCCCAAGTTTTTAGGGAAAAAATCAAGATGGGGATGCAGGAAATCGACTATGCAATGCTGTCTCGAGATTTTCACACATTCCTAAACAAAACCAAAACGTTTCGACTGCAATTGAAATGATTTTTCTGGCGACGCCACCGCCTGACAGTCGTAATGACAGCGCAATGCTGCCAACATGCGAGAACTCGAAAACCAGAATCAATCTTGACAAGCGGATTGAGATTTCGGATACGGCGCATCAAATTACGTGAAGAATCGTTCTCATCTACTCGTGTCCAAAAGTTGATTAGAATTTGTAAACTTGTGTAATTATCCGAACAAACTTATCATAGCACCATTGAACCACCTCAAAATACAAAGTGCTAATCGATTACGAATTTGTTAGACTACAATACTCACTTTGAATACGTGGGATACCGTTCTAACAACTGCTAAATAAATTAATGTAGTGGCGAATAAGCTATAAAAAGAATTAGACCTCTGTAGCGAGACATCTGAAAATTTACGATACAATTACTGCATAAACTTCATAAATGTTATTTTCTTCGTTTAATACGAATCATGTTCATTCACTGGACAGGTCCTTCTTCCTTTATGGATAAAACCTAAATATGACTAAAAGAAGCCACCGAATTTATTTTCACACCAAATAAAAGGTTGATCTACTTATTTCTTTCAGAGATGCATAAAGTTCGCAGCTTACTATCGATTTCTATCGATTCTGAATAGGTAAATTCTGATTTGGGACCACTGTGCCTCGTGCACGGCATGGGAGTGTCGATCGAAGGGAGAACGATAGAAATCGCAGCGGCAAGGGAGGAAGATAGGATGATCCAGGCCACTGAAAAAGGAAAGTGACTGCCGCCGCGTTCGGCAGTAGTCAGCTTCGCCAGCGCGGCGTCATTATGCAATAATTATTATGATCGCGTTGTCGTCGCAGTCGCCATCATTACCACGATTGTAGATTGTGGGCCCGCCGGTATCTATCGTAATCCGGGCTGTTCGCTCGATTGCAACTAATTACGCGAGCAATTTGCTATCGCCGTGGCGCGGCGGCGTGCCGTGCCGTACCGAATTGACCCGCGAGCGCCGCGATCGGGATTGGCTTTTTTCTGCCGCTTTCTATTCCGATTCCGATTAGCATCGCCTATTCAGCTGCTCGATTTGCTGGCATTCTGGTAGCGCGAAAAATCACGCGTCTTGGAATCGTTGCGTCGCGTTACACGGTGCGCCGGCAATGGACGAAAATCCAAAAGTTAACTTTCATGTTGGAATTGAAAACCTTCATAGAAGTGTTCCTATATACAGTGACTCAAACAATTGATCAAATGTTCCCATAGTGTTTAAATTTTATTTAATTGAACACATGTTAATAAGATATGTAACAAAATATTTTATTATAATACAAACATAGTTTTCGTAATTCATATAATACAGAAGTAACTTAAATATGTTAGACTTTTTAAACAAAATTAAATGAAATTAACAAATGATGTAATGATCAATTTTTTGAGATTGAAAAAATGAAATATTAGTACTTCGTATACCCTCCTTTCGCTTTCAATACGGCTTCTATGCGTCTTGGCATACTATCTACTAGACTTTTACACTGTTCAGCCTTAATACTTTCACAAACGGTTTTAACTTTTGACCACACTTCAATAATACTTCTTGAATTGTGATCGAAGTTGGCAATTGCTCTTTTCAGTAAACCCCATAGGTGTTCTATTGGGTTCAGGTCGGGAGACTATGGGGGCCACCATAAAACAGTAAATCCATGAGCTGTTAACCATTCTTTGGTGATTTTTGCCTGGTGTTTAATGTCGTTATTGTGCTGAAAAATGACTTCTTCTGCTTTCTTATTCCATTTTGGCAAACTTCGAATTAAACTTTTCTGCAGGGTGGATGTGTATGATGTTGCAGTCATTCGACCATCAATTTTTTCAGCGCACTGTGCGCTGCGAAAGAAAATATAACGGGTGCGAGTATTTGCTGACGAGTCAAAAACCTGTGGCCGCATCGAAACTCGCGAACGATCGCGGGAACAAAGAGACTCTCGTGCCATTGGCATGACTGGATCGCGAGAGGAAGATCTAGAAACCTCGAAGGATGAGATCCGCTCGTCCTTGCTTGCGGAATGGAATCCCGGAAGTCGTTCGAGGGAATTTCTCGCGGAAAAATTAGAAACGTCAGCGCGCCCGATGCCGTCGAAACCGGTCCTCCTATTTATCTCGTTATCTTACCGTTTCTCGATCTCTTAGGCCTTGTGCAATCCGCCGGATGCAAATGGGTGCCTCGCGACCGTTGTTTCATCACGAAAAAAAGAAGAATAGAGCAAAGAAAACGTGAATTTTGTGACGCACTGACGGTTCGATGAACCACGAAATGCTCGCCAAACGACCTGTACAGCTTCGGATTTTCGTCGACTCGGCGATATCGATCCTTTGTTCCGCGAACGAATTTGCAAACTTGCGAAAGACCAGCAGGACGCGCACAACGAACTGCATTCACGACATTCCATTTTTAGTAGTCGAATGGCTACCTATGGATTGTCTCGGGTTTTTGCTTATGCCTACAATAGGAAATAAGTAGGACGACGCTGCTGTGCGAATCGAGTCGCGCTGTTGCTTTAGGTTGGGTGCATTTGATCAAACTAGTCAAGTTCATTGGGCCACAAGAAATTTTCCTTTCGATTATTCCTTAGTTCGACTAATTATCGAGACATAACAACAGGGCTTGATAGAAACGATACGATTATCCGAATTTTCATCTTATTCCCTTTAATCTTCATCGTCTGTAATTGTCAGCTTCTATTTTTACGCACACATGTTTAAACTTTAAAAAAAGTTCTATGCTAATATCCAATCATTACTAAATAATTATATTAGATTCAGTTCACAAACAACCACTAACCCAGACCTTATCTTTATGTAAGTTTCTGTATGCAGCTGTAACACAATTATTTTTGAAGTGAAACTTCTTTAGGCGCGGTAGGCGTAAAACCTAGGCGCGGTAGGCATAAAACCGATCTGGCGATGAACGATGAAACGAAATTCTATTCTCTTAGCATATACGGTTGTGTGTTCGACATTGCTTAATAAAGATTATGATAAAATTCCGATGATGCTAAGTGGAGATTTCAACGTGAACTTTGCATCGGAACAATCAAAATTATTAATAGAATTTTTTAGAAGTAAATTAAGATTGAAAATGGTAAATAATCCTAATGAAGCGACAACAAGATCAGGAACAACTCTCGATGCAGTATTTGCAAGACATTTAGACAAAATTGAATCAAGAATATTTGTATCATATTTTAGCTATCACAAGCCAATTGTTTCAATAATAGAATCATAGAAAATTAAATGTCACAAGGTGTTTAATAAAAATTCGAAAAAAAATTAAAGAAAGAAGTTTCACTTCAGCCATGTGGTCTAAGCACACACCAATTTTTTCTTATTTCTAGTTTTTAATTTCTTTCTGTGGACGTAATTATTGATTGTGCAGTTAAGACGATTCAGGTTCATCTTTTATACATTAGTGATCAGAGATATTGTAATACAGACAGAAATTAGAAACATAATATTATAATATATTATAATTATTTATTATATTATTTGTACATCTTGTAATTGGTGATAGGAGATACTGTAAACATAAACAAAAAAAAAGTGAACTGTTACAATATGTAACACGTGCCGTGCCGTGACAAAGGATAGTCTGTAATCAGACTGTCGTTCGAGCATATTCTACTGTATGCTCGTCTCCATTGTAACTATATACACTATAAAAAGGAAAACATTAATGTAAACAGCTTTTCACTAGACAATCAATTTCTTTAAAAATTACAGCTCCCAAATTTAAAAAATATATACAGTTTTTCAGTGAACAAAAAACGTCATTCATAGTCCTTGAAGGACCATCGGAACTTCCGTAGTGTTTTTACAGAGCCGTTAATAGAATTAAACGATATTAATTAAAGTGAAATAGTGGTAAGTCGATTACACGGAGTGTGCAGTGTCGTGAAACTCGGGTCGCGGCGGAAGGATGTAATTGCTTCGCTTCTCTAATTAATTATAGCGTTCACGCACTGTGCTGGTAGGCACGAACATCGTTAGCGCACGCTGCATCGAACCAACTGCATTACGCTCACCTAGTCCGGCTGATATGATCCTGTTTCGTAATCATTGTGAACTTTAAATAGACCGCCACCCATAAGTTTGAGGTCATTCGGTAATCCCACGACTTGGTTGTTATTCTTTAACGCGGGAATGAAAGTTGCTGAAAACTCTAACGTTCTATTATACTTATTGCTAAGCGCGCCATGTCATTAGTTTATCCAATCGTGTTGTATCAGATCATCACTGGTTACGCGTTCAACGGGAACTGCGACATTGAACTGCGACCCGATCCGATGATTGTAGCGTCACGTTTGTAATACGTTGACCTATACGTTGACTACAAACATTAGATAAAAGTAATTTATTCAACAATAGTTGAGGAGACGACAATTGCGGTATTAACTGCTCTTTCAACCCTATTGTGTTTCGCAGATCCTACGGCGGCTATTCAAATATTGGACAAAATAGTAGTACTTGCTATTTTATAACTATACAGAGTATTAATTATTATGTAGAAGAGAGATGAAAATATTCTTTCGAAAGACAAGCGGCGATTGATCGAGATGAAACTCTGCGGCTGCCGTAAGGGATAAAAACAAACACAAAGTATAAAATCTCAGTTTTAAGAATTCGTGCGTTCAGAAGATGATGGTTTTTATATGTAAGATGATTTTCAAAAGCATTGGATCCTGTGTTAGGTAAATCTATATTGTAATTTTAATTGAATCCTGATCTAACTGAGGTAAACTAGCTGATCGAGACCTGAACACAAATCTACTCATATTCGACCAAGTCCGGCTTGTACAAATCCTAAAACTTAACTGAAACATCTTTTCTTAACTCAAACTCAACCATTTGAGTTTATCTCCTAATCTAATAATTTTTCAATCAAAGTCAAATATGGGTAATAATTTTTTTGTAAAGAATAAAAAGCTACATCGATTGGTGCATAAAGAATATACGGTTCCATTAAAAAAAGGTTAAAGTTGACCTTCATATGTCCTTGACGCGTCCACCTACAAGAAAACTAACAACACCAGTAAGGGCATCTCTTGAAACCATTTAATCTCCACCCAAACATTTTTAGCTGTGATTAATAATAATGACGTAAATGAAGTCAATAAAATCAATCACTGATTAAATACATACATTATAATTAGTCACTAGTACTACCCTATCCAATTTACTTGATCTTTCAAAAAGCAATATCAACCACCTTGCTCAGCTCAAAACGTTTACTTGTAAATAAAGTTCATTTCAATGTTAATTAATGTGATTGTCGAGTATTCTTTTTATACAAGTGGAAAAATAACATATTGACATTACGTGGTGTTTGGCCAAAATATATCGATTAATCAACGCACTATTTATTGATGGTAACGCGAACAATCAAGAAATTCAGTTCTTGCCGCACCTACAATCAAGAAACCTGTAATTCATTGAAAGAATATGTTGATTACTTTGATCGATTAGTTTATTTAGAAAAAGGTTGTTTGCTAACGTTACTGTGATAAATCAGACATCTTATATGTAACAACCTAATATAACACCCTGAAGTGTCCACGTCACTTCCTACATAGGTCCTGCGACAAGAAAAGTCTAGTTATCCTAGCAACATTTCATACTCTGCGTTGTCTTATGCACGCCCAGCTTTTCGTTTCAGCGTTTTCGGACCACCTTTGGACGAAACCAGCTTCGCCAACATCCAGGAAGGATCTAGCTCTGCGGATCCTCGGCAGGGATCTTCTAAGCCGATGGAGAACTGGTGAACAACAGCAGCTGGTTCAAACAAACAAAGTCGTTCTCTGGAAACATATGCTCGAACCGGCCGCGATCCGCAGTCCGCGGCAATGCTCGGCCGTACGTGTACGCGAAAGTTCTGTCGAAACGACGCCTTAGTCATCGTCCTTTTCCGGAGGATATAGGTATATATGTATATATTCGATAATACTAATCCGCGGCTCGTAGCACCGCTTTTGCTTTCTTGCAGCGCAGTGACCTGATTCCTTGCATGCAACGCGGTAAGAGTGTTTCCAGAGACTGGCGGAGGGAGATGGAAAGAGAGAGTCGCCGAGTCGAGGGACCGAGACGGAGCTGTTAGCTAGCAAGCGTGCAAGCGAGCGAGCGACCGACCGACCGACCGAGCGCGCCTCGTGACACGTAATACCCGTCACGGTAATAGTGGTACGATATTATAGCACCGCTAATGTCATTCATTTGTGATTTAATGGGGGAAGTCTCGACCGCAGCCCATAGGAGGACAACGACAGTGCGGCGAGCCGTTGAAACGGTGAACGCGCGTCCCCCGCGGAATCCGGAGCGGTTTTGATGATCCCCGAATCACAACCGATTTGCGTAAACTTCGGATCTCTGATTTGATCTCCTTGCTTCAATAATCGGACCATCCTCCACCGCTGTCCTGATCCAGAGCATCAAAGATCCTCGATCATCTTCACGCTCGTCTCTTCTCACAAGTTCCGATAAAACCAGCGTTGACGAACCGTCTAATAAGCCGATCTTCGGCTAAGCGTCTGGGATCCCTGGCATCATCGCTATGCCGGACGTTTCATTCAGTTTTTTCCACGGCGTGGAACGTGGAAGGAATTCTCGACATTCGCCGTACATATGTTACAGTAGTCACTGTGCGGATTCGTTCGTCCATTCGCTGGCTTGCAACCGTTCCAGCGTTACAGTGCCTCTCCTCCTCTCTTTCTCTCTGCGCCTCTATGGTCTCACCTTACTCACTCTTTCATTCTGTCTCTTTCTCTCGCTGCGCTCTTTATGTAGGTTATCCCGGTTATGCTAGTTACGACGGGCTCTTAGAATTTAGGTTGACCATATGGCGAACGGAATCGTCGCGTTTCTTTCTCACTCGGTTATTAATATCGCACCCGCGAGCCAGCCCGAATCGTCCGTGCACGCTGCTTGCCAATAGGACCGATCGACGTTGATCGACGATATCGCGGCATCGAACTATCGATCTACTATTCACGGACTTTCGCGCTGCCCCTTCGCCGCTGCCGTCGCGTCGCGTCGCGTCGACGGCCAAGTCTTTTTCTCTTGTTTATCCCGCGTATTGTTCTCCGACAAGGATCTCGAGGTCCGACTCTCTATGCGAGTCTTTCAATGCTTGTAGCAACTAACCCTTGCTCCGGTAATCAGGATCTTTTATGGTACTCGATAATCTCGACGTCTTGAGATCCTACGCTTTCTGTATTTTTATCCTGGATTATACATACTGGGTGAGCCTCGTGACACGACGACTTGAAATGGCGGGCTGAGAATCATAGTAGTGCAAGTCCAAATTCATATAGGCATCATTTATTTACCCACAGCGTTAATTGATGTAGAACATTCTTTACTGAGAGATGCCATATTATTCTTTTGTCGCTAAACGAATAGAACGGAACAGTTAGGATCATACTGGTGTAAGTTCAGCTTACGCTCTTTTGTTTTCAACCGCTGATTTACAACGCATATCTACATGTATTTTTTAAATTTTCAATATACGCTCACATAAAAAGTTGAGAAATACAACTGTTAGTATTTTCTGTGCAATTACGACCAATTGCAAATTTTACAAAATTTTTCTTCACGTCATGTAGTAAACTGTAAACTAATTGTTGTATATTCTCAAAAAAAAATGTAAGTCGTAAGGCCCAATATTAAAAAAGTTATTGTCCGATTAAGAGTGTCCGAATATTTATGGGAGTCACTATATACCGGTTTAAGTCAACAATAATTAGATCATTCGTTTGTAAATTGTATAAAATTCTGTTTCATCTTTTAATTTTCACATACAGACATTTTTTATAGTTTTCTGAACCTATAGATGTGTTTTTGCAACAGCAACGACTATATGGAGTTTTTTATAACACACGCGAAACATTATTTTACTCGAAATACCATGTGTGTGACCACTATGATTCTCAGCCCGCCAAATAACGTTTGAGTTATTTATTGTACGAACCAATTTTTCTAACAAATGGTGCATTTTTGCAGAGAAACGTACAGTGTAATAATCTGTTTGTTGTTGCTTTTTCAATGGAATGGCCTATATTTTTTCTCGAATTCAGATGAAGCAACAAATTCTGCGTAAAAAAAGTATATTAGCAAATTTACCTAAACATTGAAAATATTAAATAACGTCTATGTGCAAAAATATATGTGACATCAATATAAAATTTGATACAATTGCAGTATACACCTAGTACATTAATAACATTTCACAATAATTACATTCGGAGAAGTAACGAAGTCGTAGGTCCGAGATGTGCACGGCAGGGGCCCCTCAAACGCCTGCTTCTCCCACCAACCTCTCTTTCATGCACGAGGACTGCGCACTGTTCGCTACGGGCGAAGGACTTCCTTCCTCTATGGTAACGGCGGATGCTAGTTGGGGACAGTGAGCGCTTTGGTGGGGACAGTTTTGTCTCAATTGAGACAAAAATGCCCATCCCTGTTGTAGATAATGATTTTAGTTGCGACAAATTTTGAGGATTAGTTCTTTAAAGCCGTGTAACTTGTTTAATCATTATTGAATGTGAATAGAAAATTGTACCACATTATGGCCCAAATTTTCATTGAACTATATGTATTGAATCTTTTTCCTTTTAGGATACTTCTGAATGTGGACTTTTCTGCGCTTTTTCGGATCAAACACCCTACTGTGCGTCGGTAGCAATCATGTTGATCGCGCACAACGTTCTGCCTGAAGAAAACAGTCGTTTGAAGCGAAATAGATATCAGTATTTTAAACATGGCAGCCATTGAAAAAGACTCGCCACCTCTCCGTTTTTGATGTTCCCCGACTAAAACGAATAAACATCGGTGCGGGAAAGTGTAGCGATCCCGAACTGTTCGAAATATAACAGTGTCCGCTTAGATCTTAACGAGACGCATCTTGCTTGCCATTTATCACCGATAGGATTCCGCAAAACAAACGTGCGCGTCGTCGCGATAAATATTGAAGATTTGAAAGGAAAGGATTTGCAATTCCGGCGATTGTTTTAGATTCCGGACGGCTTCGCGGTGGCGCCCGCCACGAACGGAACAATCTTTCGTGTTTGATCATCTGTATTTGCGCGATGAATACGTCTGCAAACGCGGACGCTCTCCTATTTGTACACACGACAGGGCAAGGTGCTATAGAACGGCACTCGTCGTGGGTTATCAAAGTGTAATTTACACTCGGCAAGTCGGTCCATCGATTGAGTGGACGATCACCGTTTGGTCGCGTGGAAAAATCATGATAAAAATAAATACTTAACTTCCTCGTGGCGCGTGGGTGCCGAAAAACCAACACGAAAAGACGGGACACGCGGGCCTCGGACTGATGAATCGTTCGACGGAGCTGGCTGCTGTTCAAAGTCCCCTGTGCACTGTGCGCCTGCTTCCATTTGTAAATAATACCCTAATTTTCATTCACCGTGCTCTGGCGTCCCTTAAGGGGGGAAGAGACTTTAGAGCGCTCCAAAGTCGGTGATATTTAGGAATTTTTTTCTTAATAACTACGAAGCGGATCTTTTTCAAACTTTCTTGGTTGTCATGTTCTATATTTAAACAATATAAAAATTGGTCCACATTAACGATTAATATATTTGTTGTCGAAATATTTATTTAACTTCACAGCACCGGGCTGCCCGCATCGTCAGTTTGTGAACATTCTCCAACGTACAATTTTCGTCTGAAACAGAAAAACCAGAGTTTTTCTTAATCCTTATAAAATGATGTCGTCGATAAATTAAAAACAATTCCGAAAAAACATAAAAATGCAAAAATTGTGAGGTTTAACAAGAAAGTCATGATTTTCGCGAAAAAATTACGGCTTTGTAATGCAGAAAAAAATGGAAAAATTAAACGATTTCTCAAAAATCAAATTCCTAAATATCACCGATTTTCAATAGGACTAGGCCTATTTGGGATGTTAACACATAGGCTGGAAGTACAAGTGCTATTTTTTCAGTTCAGTTCTTCTTATTCTTTATTGTATTTCTTGAAATTATGTTTTTCAAACTGACATGCTCGGTACTTAAAAACCAGTGAAGTAGTCAACCTCGGACGAAGCTCGTTCATTTCTTTACATATTTTTTTTAGAGATTGGACCTAAAATTATATTTGATTTTTTACTGATAATATTTTCTTAAACTACACAAAATGAACTAAGAGTCCGGAAAAAGTAAACTTTTCTTCTCAACCCTGAAACATTTTCAACATTTCATATTCTTCTTTCAAAATAGGTTCAATCCCCGTAAATTAAAAAATCTCTAACCTGTCCTGTCGATCATTCCCGTAAACTTAGTGTCGAGGATATCGACATATTATTTTCATCCTGTTAAAATCACTAAAGAAAGAATGATAATTTTATTTTGCACCTGTCTGCTACAATTGATGCAGACAATTTTTATTTTGCATAAAAATCCGCAGTCTAGTTATCTGATACTGATTCTCACACGATTCTTTTGAAGACAGCGATTAGGTAATGATTATTTTTTATTATATTATTTTGTATCATACTGCTTATATTTATAAATGTGTACTGTTTGATTAATTTAAAAACTAAGTAATTAATTTTCCGTATAATTTTTATTAATAAATTAACTTTTAATTTAATCATCTTTTGAAATTTGTTGTATATTAAATTGTATTTCCACATCAGTACAGCAAATAAGTTTCATTATATCCAAAATTTCCGAGAACTGCGACATTATTAATTTATAATTAGTAAAGCTAGATTGCTGAAATCGCATACTGTGCGGCGCCACGCATAATGACCGGTTTATCGTCGTTGCGAAAGAATCGGATTATGCCGAAGTAAGGAACAATGGACGGTCACCGAATTATTCCATGGATTTGTGTTTGATTGGCCTATCAGGTGTGGCGGGGAAGGCACACGCTCGTCCGCGTCCCTGATGCGTCGCGCGCGTCTAATATAGCAATGCAGGCGTGGAATATAGGTCGCACGCTAGAACGCTCTTTTATATATGCCGCCACACGCTCGAGGATTGTGGCGAAGGCGGGCGCACGCGCGAGCGCGAGTATGCGAACGAGCGATCGCAAGCGTGCACGCCGACGACACGCATCACGTCGTGCATTACGCATCGGACGCGTTATGAATTCGTTAATGTCGTCATTGTGCGTCGCGGACCGTGCGCGAGCGCATTGAACAATCGGCGCGGCGCGGTGCTCGCGCTTAATTAAAAGCTCTGTAGCGAAAACGCTGAATTAGCCAAGGTATTCCGCCAACAGAGCCCGTCGAACGGCGGAAGGCCCGACGGTCAAGTGAAAGGGAGGAAGAGAATAAACTTCTTTATCCGATCTCTTTACCTTAATACTCTCGCTACCTGAGTCGCGTGTACGCGACACCGCGTATTTCCATAAGAAACTGTTGTCACATATTTCCGACAGGTGTACCATACCTTTTCACGTCATTAAAAAGCAAACGAGGTCTACCAAACTCATCGTTTGAAAACAGAACGTAGTTTTCGGGGTTTGTCCTCTTTCGAATACCTTCTGCCATTCTTACCTTTACCCAGTCTTTATTCGTCGTTCACTCCGTTGATTCTTTCACTGAAGTTTACGTATTCTCGGAGTTTTACGGACAGCGGAACTTGGGTCTATTTGGATCCAGAGTTACAAACGTTCCATCAAAATTTCAATCTTTTAGTAGCGAGTTCAGACAGTTCCTATTTGTATTAGGTCTAATAAGAAAATCAATACTGTTCTCAATGAAGTAGGTCCAAAAATATTTATAAAAATCGGTGTGTAAGAATTTGAATGAATCAGGTCATAACTGTCACGAAATTATCACAAGCATTCGTCTTGCGCGGATTAATCCTTATGACTAGACTACGCATCTTTAGGTAAAATAATTGTGAGAAACCAAAGATGAATGAAAATTTATTTTCTCTTTTAATCATCTTGGAAAGTCGAAAATAATATAATAATATTCCTAAGTCCTTCTAAGGCCTTTTCAGTTTTGTATTTAATTGATTGATTTTTGTCACAAATACCTAAAATCTGCAGTCTACTTACGGCAGTACCTAAAGCTTTCTGCAACATTCAATAACATTGCAGTTATTAGGGGTGTGCGGGTACCCGAGCCTCGGGTCGAGTCGGACAATGATCGGTTCGGGTCGGGATCCCGAAAGTTTATAAACTTCGGGTACCCGCGATTTCGAATACCCGAAATTGTAGTCGGGTCGGGTCGGGTCGGGGTCCTGAAAGTTTGCAATATTCGGGTACTCAAAGTTAAAGTTGTATTTATATAAGAATAATGCTGTTTTATAATTTTTCAATACAATCTTTTATTTTCAAAGGCAGGTTTAGAATGATATTTGTATTTTTAGTGTAATCGGTTATCAAACTTCGCGAGGAAAAAATATTTTAGAATACATTATGTGAAATAATGTACGTAAAGGACGTTTCTGTTTCTAGTAAACACTGTTCTTACAAGACAAGGACTCCTCCTCCGCACACTGTTCGTATAAGAGCACTGTTTCGAAAACAGTGTTTACTACAAATCGAAATATTATGACAACCGATGATTGGACGTCTTAATATGCACAAAGTCAGAGATTTATTTATTGCTGATTTGACCGCAGACTTGCCCCAACTTTAACTTCGGGTACTCGAAATCGCGGGTACCCGAAGTTTATAAACATTCGGGATCCCGACCCGATTCCGTACAAATTTCCCGACCCGACCCGAACCCGAAATTTCGAGTTCTCGCACACCCCAAGCAGTTACTAATTGGACTTCATGATTTTAGCACATAGTTGTACGTTTCAAACGTAAATCACGTGTATTCGATTCAAATGAAAACTAGTTTTCTATAAAGACAAATGAAACGGGTAAATCAAGGGAAGTTTGGGAAAAAATAAATTAATAATGACCAGATAATAATGTTTTTTCTATGTTCGTGTTACCTAACAATATTAAACGTGCACATTGCGAAAGAAACTTTTGGGACAATCTAATAGAATAGATAAAATTTGTTGTAATAGTTACCAATGTACGGGACACCCGTATTTTGTGGCCACAATTATTTTAGTGTTATTTCAAGATTTAAGGTAATAGAATAGTAGATCGTTGAAATCGTCCCGCGACCAGCTAGAATAAAAAATATGTATGAACATTTAAAACAATCGAGGTGGTCTCCATTTTTTATAAAAAAATATTTTTCGAAATTTTTTACATTGAAATTAGTAAAAAGGTTAATATTGATCATCTTTTGTTGGAAACATCTTTTTTGTCAGATCATTGAAAATGTCTGAAAAATCGTGATAACAGTGCTAAGTTGCTTTTTGTGGCCAAAATTAAAAATGCCTTCATATCCATTTATTTTTATCAAAAAAGCCATTTGTGTCACTAACATAAATTAAATAGAAAATATTCAAAACAGAACGATAACTAAAGATGATGAAAGTACAGCTCTAGTACTTCGGGCATCTGTTTCTTAAAATTCGTATAACTTAACGTAAAGTAAACTTAACTTAACGTGTGTTACTCTTCATAATTGTCCAACTTCTCATATGAAAACCGTAGCATGTCTAACGCTTATAATCATTCTTTTAAAACCGTTCTCAAAGTTTAAATGATTAGAAACATTGCGGCATTAGTACATGTATTAAATAATCCTTAGGAACTGATTAAATAATGAAAATACGCCTATTGATACACATAAAAGAGTAGAAATTAGAATAATTGGTTTAATTTCTGAACTTTTCATCCGAGCGATGTTCCCGTACACATAGTTATCTGAAATTGCTAATATTTTGGATTCTGAAGCTTTATCAATCGATGTATACAAACATGTTTTCCAAATATGAAATTTCAATAATTCAATTTTAGCTTCGGAAAACGGATTTCTAGTCTATTGTGTGACGTGGCAGTCAAGGTGTTGGAAATGAAACAGCATAGTTCAAATTACGGAAGTTTCGCTGTTGGACGAACAAATCGATTGATTTTTCCTCGATCAGGTGAGAGAGTGTCGCGAGAAAAATACCGAGGGTTCAGAAAGATCGAACGGCTCGGCCGGAACGCTTCGCCGAGTATCCGGATTTCGTTTTTGTGACTCACCGGTCGGGCAGTCAGAATCGTTCGGCAGTCGGTGAGCACAGAACCAGCTAGATTTCTCATCTATCCGAGCGAAATAGTCGCTCACTTATTTTAATTCCCGCGGAGTACCGCACATATGTCTACGACCCGTTACGGCCGGCATAACAATGCATGACGTAACTGCCTGGGGTCGAATCCTCCTTACCTCCTCCGTGCAACGATGTTACAGGAAAGTGAAACTCTCGGAAACCAGGTCACACCCACATCGTGCTCGCAGCAGTGAACCGCGATGCCGATCTACGAGACTCCCCTTTTAACTCCGGGCCAGATACTTTTCAATCCGACGCGAGCGAGACCAGGGAAATCCGAGGCCGGAGAACAAGAACGGAGAGCCGTGTGTTCTCTCAGTTCTCTGGAGGTTCGTCGGTTAGCTGCTGAAAGCAACGTGTGTCCCCTCCACCCCCCTCCCGATTACAAATTTGCCTTGCAGGATGATTCAAGAATATTCGTATCCCGCTGTCAGTCGATAGATGAAAAGGTGGTATGTAATCTGGTCTCCTTGCAATTTTTGGTATTACTACAATGACATTTACCGGAGAACGCTATAATTTGTTGTGTTTACTGGGTTTGTACAGGGTGACCGGTTTTAATCTATAAATGAAAATTACTCGTGCACTATGTGTCGTATAATAGAATAGTTCAGATTAGAAGTGAATGGTTTTGAGGAGGCCACAATCTGATGTAAACCGCTTTTCTGTAGATGGACGCGTAAAGGTCACATGAAGGTGGCCTACGTTTTTTCTTTTTAATAGAATATTTCTTTAATGCACTAATCGATGCAGCCCGTTATTCCCTATAAAAAAAATGTATAAAGTTATATGTGTCGAAAAATCATTGGTATAGGAGATATTTTGTCCAGAACGTTGAAGAAAAGCATCACAATCAATACAATCTTCTGTTGTTTCGAAGCAACAAGTATTCATACTATCTCGAAGAAAAAATAGAAAAAATATCTCTCGCACTAATGATTTTTCGACAGATATAACTGTATTCTTTTTTTATAGACAATACGACGTTTAAAAAACTATACAAATCAAACGAATAATTTTCGTGATAAAAAATAAAGGAGGACCTACAAAATATTGAATAGAAAGCAAAACTGGTATGTAAATTCTTTTTGTACATTCTACTTTTTAAAACACGTGTCCTATCATTTTGTCACACTAATTTGTCTTGAAAATGTACGTTTTTCTAGATAAATTCATGCGGAGCAACAACATATTAGTTTTACCAACTGAACGAAATAAACAGAAACAGTGTAAAACGATGCGTTTATATACAAGAAATTCCATTTATCTTATCTACTAAATAAAAATTAACAAATTAATAGGTTGTCCTATCTTTCTGTCCCTGACTGTACCATTTCAAATTACACCCATTCATTTTTGTCATGAATGCATAAAATCCGCAGTCTGGTAATAAACTTTCCTATTACAATATACAAAGAATACCGTCTACAGCCGATACATAGCTCGCGCCCATAGATATAATTGAAAAGGTGGCCGAGATACGTCCTTGACGAGTATTTTCCAATTTCGTGAAATTATGCATGTCTCAGATGAAGCGTGAACGGGCTCGGTCACGTGAGATAATGCGTGTTCCTCTTGGAGCTTGCGAGAAAAGAAGCGGGCGCGGATGCGTGGGTGAGAAACGATGTTGGTGGAGCTGGCCCTAACCCATATACCGTCGGGCCAGAATAGAGACGAATAATAGAAGGAGGGTGGTACGTAGGTATAGCGGCACCGTTGCCAGTGTGTCATCGTGTAATAACAACGACGGTGTCAGAAGCTGGCGATTCCGTTCGGAGGAAAAGCGCTTTCGACAACCGGAGGGGTGGAGTCCAATCTTCCGTGAAAGATATGCCGACCGACGATCAACGGTGGCGAACCTCTCGGCCTGAGGAAGTCGGTATCTGGATCAATTGGTCAAGCTTCTGGAACGTCGCGTCGCATCGTCTCTGTGCTCGTCGACCGCGAATATTTCGCGTGCCACGATCGTGTTCGAGTTTCGAGGCTGACATTTATTCCCAGTTAATCTTGCGAATCTGCCGAGATCCACGCATCGGACGAGCGCGCGGTCGTCATTGGCAGAGCTCGTGTCTAAAACTAGCAACGACCGAAAGACATGTGCACGTAGACACACCGGCGTCAAAACTCGGTGCATTATGTCATAGATCGAACGCGACGGCGAGCCACACAATCCGCATTCGTCGTCCTTCTGCCTCCTAACGCGGAGAGCGGAAGCTCGCTCGTTTCGCCTCTGTTCCGTCACCGGGGACGACCAGACTGTTTGGAGCGACTTATCTAGCGCTCTGGCAGACCGACGCGACGCGGCGAATCATCAGCTCCGCGATTATGTAACGCTCAGGGTAATTAAAGTATCGATTAGTCCCGCGACAGGTGTGTCAACGTTGCTCCGAAACCAGTCCCCGTTAGACCCGACCTCGCTGGAACAACAGCCCGATCGTGCTTTCCCAGGTCTGCGTCTTTTCTTTATTTTTCGACTCACGCACGAAAAAACTGTCCACAACGGAAGCCCGAATATTCAGGAAACGGTTTTTCGCGGCTACCGCATATTTATAACCCGGGACGGTCTTCAGCCCTGAGACAGATTGACGTAAGCCGACGACTAATTATGTTACCCTCTTAACGGTGGATCGTGACGCGCTGCCAAGTGAACCGTAACTTTCGCGGACTACACCCTAAGCCTTCACATGTCTTCGACGTCCCTATCTTCGGAGACCTATGCGCCTAGAGGTCCCGAAATTCTGAGACGGTCTAAGTTTAGCGGCTACTAACTCTTTCCGAATTCCTAGACGCAAGAATCTTACGCTTTCTCGCAGGCTTATGTAGTAAACCATGGGTTTCGAGAGCTTAAGTTCCTTATCCTATGTTTCGAAGATTCCCAGGACACAAAAATTCGCGAGTCCGAAGTTTTTTCCACTATCGAAACGATTAAATCGTAAAGTTTTTCGAAGCGTACCAAAAGAGCCCTCATATTTGAAGGTATTGAACCTCGCATGACGGGAGTTACCATTTTGTTCCAGTGCTCGTCAAGCGTTTCGTCTAAATCCTGATTGTCTAGTTTCAGTTATGCACTATTTGTGTTTAGTTCAGTAAGAGCAGCACTTATGATCTCAACGAAGTGGATTCCGAAGTATATACAAAACTATTTGAATGGATCTGGAAGCCTAATAAAATTGAGTGAATCCAACATTTCTTATCTTATATAAGTGTACTGTAAAAATACAAGATTTTTGTAAGGATCGTTATGCAACATCTTAACTCTATATCCATATATTTTCCATAGAGCAAAACTCTATCAACTTGCGCTTAGCAAAAAAGTGACTGAAGTATAAAAAATAAAAAAGCTTGTACCAACTTAAAGAAAAATATATCATCTAGAAAATAACCTACAATTTTATTTATATCTTAATTACTTAAATTCTTATAAATGTTCATATTTAATTTTATCTAGCGGAATACATAGTTTGTCTTTAACAAGCCACCGTGTTCATATTTTCCAAAATTATTAAAAACAGTCGAATGCTACTTTAAAGACAATATATTTTGGTTTAAATTGGCACAAATTTTTTTTATTTTTTATATTTTAAACCCCCTTTCTTGCTGGGTGCAAACAAAAAAATTTTTAAAAGTGCTTTTTTTATTCTTCTTTTTTATTGAAATTTTTTCTAAATCATTGAGTAAACCAATGCCTCTAATTGCTAAAAAAAGTTAGGCCGTTTGGTCCAATTTTGAAAAAGTTATTCTGTTTTAAAATATTTTCGTTCAAACAATTTCGTGAGCAATTGTATATACGAAAAAAATGTTGTATTCGCTCAATTTTACTATGCTTCCAGGGTTGCATACCCCCTAAGATTCCCAAGTACCAAAACTGTCGAGGTCTTGGAAACTTCGCATATCGCGAGAGCCTCAGAATTCGTCAAAAGTTTTAAATATAGAAACACCTCACCTCCAAGTTTGAGGACTTTGCTCATAAAAGTTAGTGTAGCCTCGGAATGCGTATGTACTTAATGGTTCCTCCGAGGCACGTCCCCGGTCGAAACTTTTGGGAAAGCAGCGCGCGTCAGCTGTAACCGTTGTCCATCGACGATTTATCGAAGTCAAATATAGACCCACCGGCTCGTCACTTTCACTTGCTCGATAAGATCCATTCGCAAAACGTTCCACCGTGTCGAGGTAAGCCTTTAGCCACTGCCTGGCGGCTCTCGAATATCGAGAGTGTCTAAGAAAAGACAATATAGACGCTTATCACGGATATTTCCATATTTATCTGGACGCGCTTTCGGTCGACGAACGACGGTAACGTGCCTAATCGGCTATTAACTGTAACGGTTCGTTGATGATCTTCGAACTACATATATTTGAAACATGCTAGAAAGCTAACGCGCAGACGTGGAAACATAGCACTGTCGTTCAACTCGGAGAACCTGTTGAGCGCATTAGCCACGCGGGTCAACTGATCTAATGAACTATTTTCGTTTGCGTTGTACCTACGAAGACGTATTTCAAGTATGATTTGATAATTGAATGAAATTAAAAAATGCTCAAACTCGTTTGAGTCCAATCTCGTTTGAAGATGATGAATGCACAGGAATGCACTTGTGCATCTATTTTATGAAACAAAACCGAAGTAAGGAGTTCTTTCTTTCTTTACTAATTTTGGTAAGTGTGGAAAATAACGCATTGTTGATTCCACATTCTCTTATTCTTTTCAATATTTCAAATTGAATCTACCCATTTTTGTCATAAAAACATGAAGTCTGTAGTCAAGCTATAACACGTCATGGATAATCTTGCAAAGAAGAATATTAGCATTGACTGTCATAAAAAGGCGTTCATTACGTTTGTTGTGTTGCGTAAAATCATGCGGGAAGCATTTCTATTACCACCGCTACTGTAGAAGATGCTTATATATGTATAATTATTCAAACGATAAAAGAACCGTATTATTTTTAGCATCTTCCAAACGGAAAAGAAATTTTGTTCATGTAAATCGACTGGTTTTCACACAGACAATGGAGAATATGAATAATACGAAACTTAAAGTCACAATTTCCGAGTTATCGCTTCAAATATATTCGTTGGTACACATTAGAAAAACGACAGGTACGTGCATAGATACCGAATTCTCGCGTACTTGTATGAAAAAATTATATAATTGATAGTGCCACGAGGTCGTCCAGTTCGTGCGCGGCTACACGCCATGAGCAAGATCGACGGACGCGCTGGAAGTTCGAATCCTGTTCCCCTATGAGCACAAAAGGAACGCCATGATCGTCACTCGCAATGGTGTTAATCTATTTATCTGACTAACAACAAACTTATCTCGTGACTCATTATCCGACGGATTCGCGCGAGCAACGGTTCTGATTGTTTTCCGCGAGCGCACGTGTGCCAATGAACGTGTACAGGACAAGATTTTTATCGGGCGACAACTTTATTGATGCGTTAGCCCCACCCCCCCCCCCCTCCTCCTTTCAAACGAGTGAAGCTCCTTTCTAACCAGCAGTGATCCTGTTTCATTGTCCGCGTACTGTGTCTCGTGTTTGCTTTCGCTGTTGTCACGGAAGAAACGTGGAAATGTTTTGATTGATCGTTTTGTTTTCCCGCAGCGACCGCCAGATATAAATATTTCTTGGCGAGATTGAAAACCAGGGACGGCAACTCGGGATTTTTGTCCACCTTCCGACTGCTTTGTGCGAATCACTGGGAACGGAATTCGATGAAGAAAGTATTGAGCGTGATTTTAGGTTGTTGCTACTGTCAGCTAACCATGAAAGTTAGGGCCGTTTGAATCAGCAGATATGAATGGTGCGCAAAGTGTGCCAAACACCACCTTACAATTAGTCAGAAAAGTCTTTGAGCTTCTATTACCTTTCCCAAACGATTTAACTATCTTTTCCATTCCTTTTTTCATAGGAGCTTCTCCTTCTAGCATCAAAAGGTTGTTTCAACTCTGTTCCGACGTTTTATCAATTTTGGAATCGTCGACCTCTTAAATGGTTATCTAGTTAAATGAGATAACGCTAAATAAGATAGTGATCGTTAGCGAAGTTCTCCGTTAAATAAGCTTTCGTTTAAGTACACGTAAGTTTGCTTTTAATTGATTTGTATACATATACACGCTGTTTAAATGATGAACTCTAGAAGCGACACGAACTTTCTTCGTTACTGATGTTATTATAAACAATAGAATTTTATTCGGCTTCACTCTATAAAACAGGCTTATAAAAATGCAAACGCGAATAACCGCCAGAGTCTATAAACATTTTACAAGTTTTCTGAAAGACTTAATAACGAATTTGTTGGGGCGAAGATATTCATCTGTCCTCGAAAAATTGACCGTTAATCACAGAGAGTTGAATGATATCAAATTGAACGATTCCAAGTTGAACGTCCCAACAATGAAACTACATTACGTTCAGCAAAGTATCATGATAATTGCCGCGTAATCATTCCGCAAATCATTATCGTATTAAACGCCAGAGGAATCTGAATCGAAGGAAGAGAAATGGTTAAAGATTGAGGAAAGTAGACGTGCGATTTTTTATATCAAAATATATTTGTGCATAGACAATAAGACAACCGTGGCAGGTGATCTCGTACCTAACATACATCAGTCATACGCCAAGAAACGCGTGCACGTGCACGTGTCGTTTTTGAGTCGTGCATCATCGAGAGACCCGACAAACGTCTTAGAAAAAAAAAGAATTAAAGAAAAAAATATTAAACTTGTCGCACAAGTACGTATATAAGGTAGTAACAAATATCGTTTTCTCGCGCACGATCGAATCTACGAACGAGGAAGGACGAACAAAAAAGACTTAATGAAATGAAGCCCGCTTCACGCGATTTTACGGTAACTCAAAGTGTGAGGGGCTCGGTTGGACCGAGTCCCAGGTAACGTCGGCGAAATATAGAATTTCTCTCTCTCCCTCTCTCGCTCTCTCTCTCTCTCTCTTTCTCTCTTTCTCTCTTTCACTCTCACCGTAATCTCTAGCATGCTTCCGCATTGAAACGTAGAACTATAACGATTGTTTGTTGGACACGTGCGCGCTAATCAACAATATATTTTCTTCGGTTCCTCTGTCACTCTCCTCGCACTCCCATTCGCTCCGCACATTCAAACATTCTGACTCATAAAACACGAACGTCTCGCTTCTTTTCTCTAACAAAATATATTAGCTTTTTTTATGTACATACATCTTTCGAATATAATAAAATTAATATAGAGCTATAATACAAGGGCGTGTGTAAGAGTGATCATTTTTTTCGTTTACTATCGGTGTTCCGTTCAGATGATCGCGTCTTCCGCATCCTGTCGAGAAAATACAAATACATGTGGACCAGCGAAACAACATCGTCGACAATACCGATGGATCGCGGGATTCACGATACGCTTTGTCGTTTTAGGTACTTGGTAATGAGAACGATAGATGATCTAATTCAATTCGCTGTTATCTCAAGAACGAATCCGAGGCGCAGCGCCGTGCGTTCATCGCGAATCGTTTTCGTTTGTATGCGCGTTCGAATACGTATTCGAACGTTTATGGAAGCTGCAGCGAAAATGTATAACGCCGGGAGAATCAAAGATTTATGCGAACGAACTCGTCTATTCGCGTCACGTACATGCGCTCGCGCGCGAGATCTTATTCGCGATTGTTTACGAGCGCGAACAGGGGCCCATGTGTCTGTGAAAGTGTGTTTGATGCGCTCGTACACATCGACGCACGATTTGCTCATAGTCGCAACGTGTTGCGAATTACGCGATCGAATGAGTTGGCGGACCCGCGAAAAAACACGTGACGTGTCAACCACCCAGTCTTTACAGTAGGTCGCAGAAAATGTAGGTGTACGCAAGATAGGGGTCGCAAGAATAGAGGAGAGAAAAAAAGGGGGGTGGAGTCGAAATTTCTCGTTTACATGGAAAACATCACCCACGCGTTCGCTTCGCGCTCGCTCTACATTCATTTGTTCCTATTTGTACAGTCGGAAATTGGGGGGGGGGGGGGGCAGTGAGGGGAAATGTCCGGTGCACTCGGTGTAAAAAAGTTCGCCATGGGCGGAGGCACTTTTCTTCCACACGAAATCGTCGACCAGGAGCTGCCGAAAAGCTCTTCTCCCCAGGAAAAAAACGACTAGGGCCTCTTCCTTGAGCGAGTCACGGCTTTTCTCCCTACTTCTCCTTCGTTCGTCCTCTCTGTCTTTGTCTTTGTCTCTGTCTCTGACTCTCCCTCCCCCCCCTCTCTCTCTCTCTCTCTGCGTCCGCAGTTCTCCATTCTTCCCGCGTCTTTCTGTTCTCCACGGCAGTGTGCGGTTCTCTCGAGCCACGCACGTGCACCTCGCATTCCCCACTTGTGGAATTAGACAAAGACGCAGTAGCATTTGCAGCTCGAACCACGCGACGTTCTCCATACGTTTGATCGTTTCGAGCGCTGCGAGAGGATCGAGAGACTCCATTGAAACGGAAAAGTCGACGACCAGTGCGCGATTCCTCTCACAATCGTATCGTGCCGAAAGTCGAGGGACGAAGGCCGACACTCGTGGACGAGCGAAAGGGTAAACAGCAGCGCGATACCACTGCGCTGCTCGGGGAGGACTTTGCGCGCTACATGGGTCCCACCGCGTGCTGCTGGAACTGGTCTAGGTGCCTCGAGATCTCGCGGTGCAGCTGTTCGGGTACGACACCGACACTGCTGAACAGGGATCTGAGAACGTTCAGCTCTTCTGTCAACAGTTCGATCCTCTTTTTGAGCAGGTCGTTGTCCTTCACCAGAAGCTTCACCTTCTCCTCAGTCTCCCGCGACCGTACCTTCGCCTTCTCGCGGCTCTTCCTCACGGCGATATTGTTCCTCTCGCGTCGTCTCCTGTACTCGTCGCTCGCCTTGTCGATGGCCTTGGTCTGTTTCCTGGCGGCGGCGGCGGCGGCCGCTGTGTTCGCGTGATGCTGGTGCGCCATCACCGGTTTCATCGGGCCACCTCTGGGTGGTGGTTGGTGGACCGGCGCACCCGGATGTCCGCCGGGCACCGTGGACGGTGTCAGGGTGGTAAAGGTTGGCGCACCATTGGCGAACGGCCCGTTTGTCACCGGGCTGTATCCGCCTGGTGGATACTGGGGACAGTGACGGCGGTAATCCGCCGGGTCTAGGGGCTCCTCTTTGATGCTTGGCGACTCCGAACTGGAGCTGTTGCTGTCACTGCAGCTGTTGCTGCCCTGGTGGTAGCTCGCTCCACTGTGCACCGGTTGCGGCATGTAGGCGAGCGTGGTGCGAGGGTAGCCGGGCGTTCGAACATGCTTCACCGCACCGTTGTTCGCGCCGAGCATGTCCAGCAGGCCGTCGTTGAAGTGGCTATCGTCGATCAGGTGTTGCAGATCCAACGATATCTCCGGCGTGTTCAGATCCGTCAGCTCGCCAGCCGCGGCGCAGTGTTCCGCGTACTGCTGGTGAAGGCTAGCCTTGCTCGCCGAGACCTTGCTGACCACCGCGCTGTTTTGCTGCTGATTGTGATTATGATTCACCTGCAGGGCGGAGTTGTTGTTGTTCGGCGCGTTGCTGTTGTTATTGTTGCTCTGATGATTGTTGTTGTTAAGTACCTGGGACTTCTTTAGATCGGCCGCGCCATGGGCCTGGGCCTGATGGGCCGCTGAATCGTACATGACTGGTGACTCCATGGCTCACTCGCACATCACATACACGCGATACGGTCTATCCGCGATTTTTCTGTTGTCACCCGCTCCGAGATCTACGACAGCCTGTAACCTCCCTCCGATCCCCGAGACTACGTTGGCCCCCCACGATCGGTAAAAAGTGAACGGGCACGGCTGGAAGGGAACTTCACTACAGTTATGATCTCGAAGCAGCCAGGAAAGCCGGGGATGCTCCCGCGCGCGCCGATCAGCCGAGATCGGACACTGGTGCCAAGAGTAGCAAAATCGCGCGACCCTCGACTCTATTCCAATTTTCGAGGACGGCCACGTCCACCGCTCGTTGCGATCCCAATCGTCTCGGATGGATTGTACACGTTTTCTTATTCGGGTTAGGTCCGCGTGATTCGTTCGTGCGTGCGTGCTCCAACGCGTCAAATGTTCACCACGCCTACGCGGGCTTTTTTTCTCCTTGCTCACCACGGTACACCACAGACGGGAACAGCGCCGAGAAAACTTGAAAACGATACCACCCGCACGGAAGCTGGCGCGCGACTGAACCGCTTCGCGGCATGTCGCAAGCTTTCAATGTGGCGCGCGTTCAGACCAACTCCACGGCTCATTGCGCTTGCGCTAGCGCTACGCGCTTCCCTCCCCCTCGTGCCCTCCCTACCTCGTCGCTCCTCTTTCCACTCAGTGAGATCCGCGCCACAACGGTGCGGTGGTATCCGCGCGTCGCGGCGCGTCCAACCTCTTCCACCCGTCCACGCCTCTCCCTACCAGGCCGATTCACTGTTTCTATCTTTCTTGCTCTTCTTTCTATCTCGTCCTGCGCCTCCGCCACCGCCGCCGTCGCTTACTCGATCTCTCTTTTTCTCGCTAAGGGGCCCACGGTTATCCTCGTCCGTCCCACAGGCTGACACGCTGTCGTTCCGACGCGACCGCGGCATCGCGCGCGACAGGAAAACTTTTCCGGTGCTCGACTTTCTTGGTGCTATTTATACGAACTCATAGACACCGATCTACTTCCTTTCGAACCACAGATTTTTCACGGAAATCTAAAGAATTCCCGCGGTCCTTGCCGAACTCCTCCCGCATTCCCTTCCGCGGTGCATAGTCAATGAGAGTACGGTATTGTTGGGGTGTACCCGAATGGCATGCTGATTCGATATCCTTCTGGGTCAACCCACTAATCTGTTTTCCCTACGGCCCGTATAGGGCCACGATACATTGCCGCCTTTTGTCCAATGAGCTCACTGCGGCGGATGTCACCCCCGGAAGTTAACGATACTCTTAAAAATCGTATATCTTTTTCAATACGACCCATTTTTTGATTTGTAGACTTATCTAATTATTGGACCTGCTGCCATGAAAATTCCATGAAATGGAAGTAAAATGAAGAACAAAGTAAATTTGGTAATTAAGTCACCCATGGGGAGATGCAATATTGACGACGAAACATATCAAAAATGTGTTTTCAGTCTTAATTAATGTTAACCGAATGATCTATAGGGAATCGACACCTAGATAAGCAAGCCAAGCGTTAATAACAATGATTTGGAGCGATTATCTTGTACCTCTATGTTACTACAAACTGTAAATCTTTATAGTCTAAATATACATAGACAGCTTAATAAAAATTAGAAATGATAAACATTTTTTTTATCAGCCACAGCGTATCTTGAGCTACAAATGAAAGCAAAATACTTTTAACTTTCCTTAACCGTTTAAAAAAAAAAAAGTTCAAGGAGTTAAGAGGAAAATGATTAAATGTCAGATAATGTTTTTAAATAATTTTTCAATGTTATTTTATTCTTGCTATTAGCTGTTTCCCTATATATATTTGCCCCTTAAAAATCAAAGGGTTTATGTTTCTAACATTTCAACGAATTGCGTGTCCCATTAAAGCATAAGGATTCACAATCCAGAGGTTGTACGCTAGCGCAGGAATTTGAAAAAATGAGAAATAGTTAACCAATTTAGATGACGATAAGGACGTGTTAACTTGTCTTAAAAGGTTGAAGTTAGTTAAGATCTTCATGATCTAATTATTATTGCAAGGCAAACAGTAGGTATAGGGCGATATCAACTGACGTCCGTTCAACGATTCATAAAGATCCAAAGTGGCCGTCGATCATCGCGCTTCAATTAGTGCAAGACTTTAGCATCTCTTTGGTTTCTATTTACACGATGCGATTTTTATCGCAAGCCATTCAACCGACGATTATCGTTACCGTAATCGTAGTCTGGTTGATTAGAACTGATTTCACTGTAGCAGTGGCTACAGTTCGATTTGTCAGTTAGCGCGCATGCTGACATCTGTCCAATTGCTTGCGTGAAATTGCGTAATTAGCGGTAACAAAGCGCGAGAGGATATTATCGGTACTAGGCGCTAGATCCTTGTTGAGAATTCAACTGTTCTATAACAGTTACTATTTCGTATGAAATTTATCGATAATTCTTCACGAATATTGCGAATAATTGAAACGGAACTCGAAAATGAGCAGGAAACCGACGATTAAACGGAAAATTGAATGGCAAGATATAGATCTCTATTTTCGTAGAGGTAACCATTTCGAGAGTTCGAGTCTGCTAATAATGTACCTGCGAATGCATTTTGCACGCTGACGTCGATATACAATTTTGGATTGACATTTGGGCACAGTTATGCAGAACGCTACCAACCCACAATGATCTGAAATCGGAAAAATTGAGATTAAACTTTTGATATTCAAACAAATTTAGCATCGTTTGTATTAGGTGTATTTTATTTCTGATTTCTGTTTTACAATATTGTCTTCGTGGTTTATTAAACAGTGTGTAATGTAACTAATATTATCTATTATTTATTTGTAAATTTATTTTTTTTGTGAGTTTGTATTATTTAGCAAATTCGGTTTCAGTATCATCCACATCAAAGTCAAAGTGTTCTACGTTGAAACCATTTATATCTTCAATAATCCCATTGTTGTTCCCCAAATTATCATAAAACTAGAAACAATCTGCAGGAATGGGACGCCTCGATTCTTGTAAATTTTTAAATTTTGCCTCTGATATGGGTTTGCCATTTGATCATAATGTTGGTCAGTGGCGCACTCAAGAAAAAGGAAACAGAACACTGGGAAATTGATCAAACTGTAGAACAGGTGCTTCCTCTACAATTTCGATGATTTTTAGATATGCTATATGTAAAACGCAGCATTTTGAATAACTTTTCCCTATATATATATAAGGCATGCATTCGCTTAGGTTGGCTTTGTTATACGTACACAGAGGCATTAATATAACTATAACCGAAGTAATTGAAAAGCTGTGTAAAAAGAAAAGTAAACTAGATTTTATTCTGTAAATAAATTTCTATAATAATTTTAATGGATTTTATTTAATGTGCATTAAAAATCTTTCTGTGACTTGATACAAAAAGTTTTAATGTCAGTATTTATGAAGTACATATGTACATACATTGGCAATTCTTGCACCAGGGCACAAAATTTTATTTGTTAAACTCGCCCCCCCCCCCCATGATTAAATCCTGAATGCGCCACTGATGTTGGTATAGATCCGTAAAAGTATCCCTCTTGTTTGAATATCTGCCGCGAGTAACATTCTTTATATTTATTATTTGAAAGGAATTAGAAAATTAATTCTGTGTAATCATAAGGTGATATGGTTCTGCCTTTTCCATACTTACCGATCTTATTTTCAGTGGTGACGGTGGTTTTTTTTAGTGTTACAAATACCACTTAAAAAACAAAATAACTATAAGACAAAAAATTTATGATAGAAGAATTGTTCTGTGGGTGAAAAATCTGTTGCAGAATAAAGATAAAAATATTCTGGGGCCCGTATTTTGTTTAACTCATTTTTTGTAATTTTGAGGATTGGTAGGGTGCTGCATAACAAGTCCAATTTATGAAGCGAGAATTCCAAGTGTTTCTCGAAAAGTCTCCTGGCGCGGCATCTCGCGTGCGAAAATTGAATCCGTTGCCAGTCGGTACAGTGTTTTCGAACCGACCTCCGACGGAAAGATCCGAATTTGACCGAATTTCTTCGACGTGATATTAGCCGCAACAAAAAAATTCGTAACATTCGCGTAAAAACTTTTCGGTAGTGTATATATTTTTCGCGTTCCTTTTCTGAATCACCGTTATCCCGGAGGATTCGTTGGCTCGTTTAGCTTCTGGTGAGTAAACGAACTCGTTAGGTTATATTTTTTACCCGCGTTTTGTGTTTCTGGCTCATGTTCGAACTTCCGAGTCCCTTTGACGGAACGGCCCGTCGTATGTATGCGTATTGTTATGACAAAATGCGATTAACATGTACCACGAAGCGTATTCGTACCTCGAAATAAAACTAGTTCTCGTTACGCCACGATACTTTGCTCGTTGCTTCCGCTTTACGGTTAGGCAAACGCTTCCAAACACCGTTCGATTTAATCTGTTGAATGTGTTTTTCGCTTAACCTAAACGAAATCTGGTACGCTAAATTTACGCGCGATTCGTCGTCGTTCCATCCCGTGAACATTTTCAAAATTGTGTCCTTTTTTTGTAAATCGATCCTCGTCATTGCGGTACCCTTTTTTTGCTCGTGAACGAAACAGTTGGTTATAAACGCGTGTTTGTACATTTGTGCATTTTATGCGTTCTTAATTAGTTCGTACCATCCTTATGTTTCTAAATATATGTTGTAATATTATGCTTTCTGTAGTATAAGAGGTTGCGTGTTGATCAATAAGAATATTTTCAGCTTACAATTTCGAGGGAAGATAGTCTGGACATTGGGTGTCAATAATGGCAGATGAACAGCAACAGTTTTTTCTTAAATGGAATGATTTCCAATCTAATATGGTATCGTCGTTTAAACACTTACGAGATGAGAAAAGCTTCACGGATGTGACGTTAGCTTGTGATGGTCAGACTTGTAAAGCACATAAGATGGTGTTGTCCGCTTGTAGTCCTTACTTTAAGTCATTATTAGAGGTATGTTCTTGCTCTTACGTTCATTCGAATCGTATAGGATCAGATTATTAACCACAGAGAGGTGTTGCAGGAAAATCCGTCCAAACATCCCATTATAATTCTAAAAGATGTCGCGTATAGCCACCTCCAAGCTATTTTGGAATTTATGTACGCCGGAGAAGTTAATGTGTCGCAAGATCAGCTGCCCGCATTTCTTAAAACAGCTGATCGGCTGAAAGTTAAAGGATTGGCAGAAGCGCCTGGCGCCATTAAGAGGGAAGGTTAAGAGATGCACATATAGTTGTGGTAAGGATTTATCATTTCATCATTATCTTAAAGAATGTTATACAACTTAGATGAAGAACTTCTCGTTATAGGATTTTGGGAAGCGTGCGGACTGAAAATGAAACAAAGTGTAATGTAAAGTGATCGCGTAAAGACATACCATACACTATAAAAATGAAACACACGTTACGTGTACACAACTCAGTGTCCTCTGGTTCATGACATGGATCAACACACGGCGACAATGTAAATTATGCCTTTCCTTAATCTCAGTTAATGTTAATGTTGTATTGAATGTATGTATACAGATATGGTAGAGACGAAATGTTGATGTTTGTCTTGAACCCATTGCGCCATACCGCAATGGCAGCAATAACATTAATTATTTTTTTAAAACAAAGTGCTGCAAAAAGAAACTAATAAGTGGGTCACGAATAGTTTACAATACATGCTGACCGGGACAGTTTTGTGGATCAAACGGAAATGTTAAAACTTTGCAACTACATGTTCTTTAAAATGGATGTACTGATTCACTATACTTTCCTACGGGCGACATCACAGCAGATCTATTCGAAAGGTATTCAAATTTCTACATGTTCGTATCGAGTACTAACAAACCAAGAACCTACTGCGGGTCTCCGATTGTTGAGTGTTCAAGAATTTTTTTACTGTAACTTTTTTAACAAGATCACATTCAATAACATTTATTGTCCATTGTTTCGTGCGCGCACTCACACATTCTTTCTCGATGAACAATGTTTTTACCAACGTTTTCTTGGCCAGCAAGCTTGCACGAAATTTGGATCGTATCGCGAATAGATCTGCGTTACTCCCGGCAATCCCAATGAAGAATGTTAAATCAAGTTTACTGGAAGTTGTAACGCGCGTGTCGTACATTGCTCTCTTTCGTTGTCCCATGTGTCGTTTAACACTGCTTGATACTTCGCGATCGGAACACATTAGAAACAGAGAAAAAACAGAACAAAGAAAAGAAAATGAAATGTTCATTTCAGACGTTCGAGATACCATTCGGTACCAGTTACCTCTTCTAGTGACCATGATTTTTTACTTAACCAAATACTGCCAGTATTTGTACCGGCGTATTCACAATATTACCGATAGACCAAATTTATTTATGATAATAATATATTAAGGGTTGAATGTCTTAAATCGAGGGAAGGTTATTGTAATATAAGCGAAGCAAAGTTTTGTAAAGTTGGAGCGCACAGTTCCTTTCCCCTCCCGACGAATCAGAATAATCCAATAGAAATATAAAGAGACGACGAAAATGTCAGGAAACATTATCGAGTCAAGAAAATGCATGCATTAGACCGCGCGCGATCTACGCAATATATTCAAAATGTCCAAGCGCTTTCACCGTTTCTTGTTTTTTGAAGTATTAATTGTTTTTTTTTTTTTTTTTGATATTCGTATTTATCTTTTGCTTTATACACTCTTTTCTCGTTTCTCGAACATCAAATGATTTTCCGAACGGGTTTCTTGGCTCTGCTTATTCGAACTACTTTCTTGTTTTTCTTATCGCCGATTTTCGCCTAGTTCAGATTACTTTTGCAGCTTGCGACATAGACAAAAAAAAACGCAAATCTACGACGTACATGTTATCACGCCCGACGCGGTCGATTAGTTTCGTTTCGCCACATGTATCACGGTCTCCGAACTCGTTGCCCGACGAGCCCGAGTACTTCTCTAACACCGAATGCCACTAACTTAGGATTACCGCTGAAACCGAAGAACAAAGTACAGGAATTCTCGTAGTTTAGCCTTTATTTAATTCTGCGTCGGATGTTCTTGTGACTATGATATTCGTGATTGCTACTATGAACCGAGTAAAAACCTGAAAGAGAAAAGAACCGCACACGACATCTTTTGCCGGCAACGCGGGGCATCAGTGGGAGTGATAACAACCGTTGCGACTACGATTTGAAGAGTAGTACGAAATGGGACCAGCAGTAACTAAACATCACGGTCATTGGAATTGACTTTCATCAATCTTCGTTGAATAGTTCTTCGTCGCGTGACAATTTCTTACACATATAGTCAGCGTATAAAGTGTTCGTACACGCTTTAAAACCGAATAACTTTTTAAAATGTGTACCAGACGACTTGAACTTTTTGGAAATGTTAGAAGGATTAGTTTACTAGCTGATGTGTAAATAATTTTTTATAATTGCTATTGGTTGCGTTTACAAAGAAAAAAGTAGAGGTCACGAGTTTTTAATTTTTTTCTGTTCTTATGATAAAAATTTAAAACGTGCCTTTTGTAAATTTAAGTAAGCTATACACATAAAAATCTGTGTATTTAGTATTTGAGTGTATTAGTTGTTTGGTCCCATTTTTAAAAAGTTATATACTGACTGTATACGTTTTACTTTGTCCGAATGAAAGTAACCGATCGAAAGTATAACTCAAAAAAATGAAACGGAACATCTTCACTGTCATCCGATAGCAAGTCATCGAGAAAAAACGAAAAAAATGGCGATTCGTGTCTGTTCTCAGTATTTAAGATAGCCTTTAACGTTAAGACGGTTGGGTTCAGTTCCTACAATGACACGTTTATCGGGCATTTGGTGGTTGAAATGCGATTCGTACCGTGTGTATTTGCTGAACTGCGAAGTTGAGGTATATACATTTATTAGAGTAGAGAGAAATGTTATTACGAGTGATCGATTCGAGATATGTTCGCGACTTGTTGATAAGCCTTCCTCTTCACACTTCTCTACCGGTTCCGTTTTAGCCGACGCTTCCATCGAGGGGCTTCTCTACGTAATCAATTATTAATTGTTTTTTTTTGTTCGATCGTTACTTACCTCTCCCTTGGTCCGTATTCGTTTCGAGAACGTCCAATTTGCGATTTGTTCGTTCCGCCGAAAACTTGTTTGCGACGAATCTCATTCTTTTTGTACTGCTATTTTCATGATATTGTACCAATGTTTCTTCCCCTGTTCTTCTTACTCTTCTTCTTTCCTTTCGTATCTTTTTGCAGACGATTATATATCGTTTTACTTTTTCTAATTATACGACTCGATGATGATTATGATACAATATGACGATGTTGAGATATGAAATAAATTGTGTAAATATATCATTTACGTAAAACCGTTGCTTTTCCCTTATGCCTTCCGATTTCGACCGGGAACATGCGAAGAATTAGGAAAAACTAACGTGAACCACAGTTTTGCGACAAGCGTAGCATTAAATTAACTAATAAGAATATTTAACGGCAGAACTACTGAGCACACAACGTCCTATATAAACATTTTGCTTTACAATACTGGTCAAATTCAAACGTAGTTTATTCTACACTTGATTGAATTTTTGGGGTTTCTTCTAGAATGACTCATAAAAACATTTGCATAGCCTTATTAATTTTAGAAGAAATATTCAGAAACCAGATGATTTTCATTTGATTTCCAATGGTAATATCTTTTAACCTGTTGGTGCTCAAAGAATGACTATAGCTCTTTTAAAGAAAGCTAATAAAAGGGTAAAATCACATCAAAAAGTTAGTTTAATGTTAGGCCGAACATAGAATACGTTTTCGCATTCCAAAAAATTCCACTATGAGCATACAATTGTACATATTTTTTTAAACAATATACATATCGAAGAATAAAGTAATTTATATAAGATTATAGTAAAACTAACGTCTAGCGGGGTAGATGCGTTTCCAGTTCATCGTTGGTGGTCAAATGCAGATTATTATTGAAGAGTACTCTGGCACATACGAGGGTTCAATGAAAAACTCTCATATGAATAGTAACAGTTCATTCGAACATGTTTTAATCAACACGTGCTCCAGTTTTCATGGAAATTATTTTTCTAGTTCTTTGTTCATTTGTTTGGCGCACCTAGAGAAGAACGCTCGATTAAAAAATAAGTACTCTAATTTATACCATCTGGTTCCTGCAGAGTTAATAACGATCTTACTTGGAGCTGGATAGTTGAACACAGGATACTTGGGCGAAAAAGGTGTATTCACACCTTGCACGTAGTCGGATTCATCCTGATCTCTGATGTGCTCAGCTCCTGACACGCATTCTTCGTAAGATGGAGGCGCTACATTTAAAGTAAAGACAAATATTCATGAAAAATACTAATTTATTTTCATTCACCGAATTCGCAACTTGCTGTTAAAAAAATTTTCACAAATAATACTTAATCTACCGGACGCTCGTTAATAGGAATTTTAATGTTTCTACTGTACCAAAAAGTAGCTCATAATTATTTTTTATATGATTATGCTGAAAGAAATTATTATATTATGTTACTGAGGATAACTTTTAGTAGTTATTAATAGACTGTGCGTTAGGGTGGACCTGATAGGCCTTGCAGTTAGAAGAGCTTTGAGTGCAAAGAGGTAAATCATTTATTTCGTAAGGACTTGTAAATATACATTTATAGTCAGTAAGAATTTTGCACTTGAGTTGCTATGAATTTGGTATCAAAGGCGTCAAATACCGAGCCATCTGTTTCCGCATTAGGCTCGGTATTTGTCGTCCAGTTTTAGTGGCAAATTCATAGCAAATAGGGATCAAATTCTGGTCCAAGCAGGATTTGGCACCAAAATGATCGCCGTTTGCTCTTAAAGTATGAAATAAACATTGCGCAAAGTTTACTCGAAACAAGTTTGACTGACTGGGAAATTCTTGAATAATTAATACCCATTCTTCTAGGATCTGGTTTAGTAACACGTTTGACAAAGAAATCATTGAACTTTGTTAATAATTACTTACGAATGTCCCAATTTGTGGAAGTTCCAGCTTGGCCCGGAATAACAAAACCAACATGTGGTGGCTGTGCATTAGAAGCACTGGGCTCTGGCATTGGAATCGACTGAACAGGTTCTTTCGTGGTTCTCGGAGGTTCACTAGGTGCACTTGATGCACTGTACAGTGGCACGGATCCGATCAGAAGAGGATAACTCTTCTGAACTTTGAGGTGCCTGATTTGTTAAAAAGGAAACATAATGAACTTCTAAATTTGTTTTCCTTGGAAACGGAGCCTTGAACGAATAAATTTTATTGTATTTTACACCTTGTGTAGACACACAGCTTGGAACTGTTGGACGAGATTAACTAAACCTGCGTTTAGTTTATGGGCAATGACGAAAGACAAGTTTATCTAGTGGAAGCAACCTTCCCGTATGTCTTTCTATTCCATTTAGAAACAAATGTCACCTGCGAGATTAACGCACCAAAAGATTTAAATAATAAACCCCGCTTAGGCAAGATAGCTCATATTTTACAACTGAAAGACAAGTTTATCATGGAATATATCAATTGAAAAAAGAAGGGGGAGATATCAATCGATACGCTATAGTTCAGCTGGATATAATGTACAATTTCGCTGCGAAGCACAGTTCTTAATGGAAACTTGCGCTAATGACGCCAAGCGGTTTACTATAACAGTTAAATAGATAAGACATAACCGAAAGATCAACAGTTCAATACACCGGAAATCAAGAAGTAAAGTTTCGTCTAGTTATCGTTAGGATTATACTGTTTGTATTTGGACTTACGGTCCTAGAAAATTGATGACGACCTTTAGGTTGTAGTCCAAGTCTATAATTTTACAAAATGATAAGTTGGACGGCGGTATCGGCGGAATCCTGATTTCCAGATTGGCTTGTCCTTGTGTATTGAAAGGTCCTGCGTACGAACTAGACGTAACATCGAAATTCTCGGTCCTGGTCTTGGTAGTTGCATGAAATCTAAGTACCTTGAAGGAAAAATGAAGAAAAGGATAATTGTACGGCTCTCAAAATCTCAATGGCTTTACTTACTCGTTCTAACTTCGTACTGATCCTCGCTATACGAACTTCAGAGGTAGTATTCATGAAGTTCACCAATGTGTTAATTACTTGTCCAGGAACGTACCCAGAAGACGGGACTCTGATAGTTATGTCCATTGAGCCCAAGCTACAGCAACAGCACGAGAAACTTTTCCGACACTCGTCGTAGATTCCTATCTGCTCGAGAAAAATTATATGAAGAATAAAAATGAATTAGTGGCTCTCGCAGTTAATGAATTGTATCATAATTTTGAATTCAAATTTTCCACCAGAGATTTCAGTCAGAGATTATTGAACTACTTCTAGCATGGAGTAAACGTATAGAAAGTGATGGAGATTATTTACTTGATGATTCGAATCGGTGCACAGTGGGGCATTTGGCCGATCTAGCTGGACAAAAGTCGATTTCGTCAAACTCATCCCAGGTAAAAATGAGTTGTTACCTGGAAAAGTTGAGTAGTGGGGGGGGGGGTAATAAACCGTCGGATTTTTCCCGATTTGGCATTTCCGTACAGAGGTATGGTCACTTGAAGTTTAATCATTCAGTACAATGTTTGTCTCCTCCGCCGTGTCGCCCGCGTTATCAACGTTTGAAGTGCAATATTTTTTGTCACGAAAGTTATTTCAAGAATACCGACGATGGATAGTGTTGAAGCAGGTAAGTGTGTGTATTTCACATAATTTTAATCAGATATGTGTCTATTTAAATAAAATATTAGTAGCTGAAAAAAATGAATTTGAAGACAGTTTTAATCTCAATGTACATGCAATCGGAAGGAATTAGTTATACTTCCCGGTCCGTCACGATAATATTTGTTTAACCACTGTAAAGTAGAAGGTTTCAGCTTCATTTTAGTGTAAAAAATCAGGTCCGGAAAGGCGCGGAAACATAAGTTTTCGTTAAAATAAGATTTTGTAGGCGTGAATGATATATTTTAATGTGACGATTTACCTGACATAAAAGCATAATTTATTATTATAGGGCCATCTAATGTTAAAATATTTACACGGATGCAAATATGGAACATTATGCAGCAAGAAAAAAATTGTAATATAAATGAAAAGTTAACGTATGCTGAGAATTACTTGTGTGACCAAATGGAGTATTCGAATGTAGAAAAAGAAGAAATTAGACATAAATTTTCGCGTTTCAAGTCAGAAATGAAGCGTAGATGGCTGCTATGTAAAAAAGAAAAGGACTTTCTAAAAAAAATCGCAGTTGGCTTGACAGGACTTTTGAACTGCCACGTTTTGTACTGAGACCGGGTCGTCCATCGAAGCAGTCCTTCGATCAATTAAGTGAACGAAGCAAAAGAAGAAAAACTGTAAATTTGCGCAGTGAAGAAAAGACAGAACGTCTAATTTTTGCCACTAAAATGAAATTGCGAGCTGAAGGGATGCGAGATGCTTCCACCATACTGGGAGAAGTAACTCGTTCTCCGAAGCGAGCAATTAAATACAGAAGAGTATTCGCAAATAATGCTCAAAAACGTCGCAAATTAACTCCACTGCAGGCGTTAAGTATGTTCGTCGATGCAAATCTATTCCGGCAACGATATAGTATCATTATAAAAACGAACACGAAGTTCTTTCTTTGCTACCGTGCACTGCACCGAGAAAAAATGAAAAGTTATATATTGAAGTAGGAAATATATATCATATTATTTATATTATAGTAATTCTTAATATTGAATTGATCAAAAATGATAGTTTCAATGGTGTTTTAAAAATTTTTATTGGTTTATAATTTTTTTTGTTTATAATTATTTTTTTTTAGATAAAATACTATAAATAAGTTAGTAGGTGCATTTTAGACGCGTTAAGCGAAAAAAATAATTTCGGCCAGCTGGATCGTTCAAATGCCCCACTGTGCGGTGGTGTGTTTCAACAGTAAAATGTGAGTTCTTACGCATTTTTCTCGATGCATGTTAAGATTTAAAAGGGAGACCACGGTGAACGCGGCTTTACATTCGTGATCGAACTTCCAGGGCCTGTTAATTACTGCTTTCACCGTGTATCTGATACGTCCGTACGTGTGTTCGAAGCTGCTGGGAATATTACAGGGTAGATCAAATTGAAACGGGAACTGATGGTACCCCTCCGTGAGTGCTACTTTTGAATTCGCTGGAGATGTTAAAGAAAATATTGTAAAGTTCAAGAATATCTACAGAATTAAGTACATGTCATCAATAGGTTGCGGATATTTCTACATTTATGGCATTTTCTGATTTTATGAGGACTCCGCATATAATTTCTGAAGTTGCGAAAATATCATTCAACCATATATGTAGCATACATAGTTTTCATTTTCTCAGTATTTGATACTTTGATAGATGATCTATTGGGTCAAAATATAAATTCGTTCGGTTGCAATTGTAAATATATTTTAATTTTAACGATTTAGTTGTAAGTCATTGCAAATGCAGATAACTGCGATTAAATAAAAACTACTTATAATCAAAGATTTGATAATTGTTTGATTGTAATTCTCTACTGTGTTAATAAATGAGAAGAAGATGTTGAAGATATCTAAAGGAATTTATGTTACGATCTAATATATCTTTGAGGAATATATCCTTAGAGTCCTTTAAGCTGTAACTACAAAAACCAATTCAGTTAGAATTTTATCGAATTTTCTTTATTAATGTAATTAAGGACATCTGAAAATTCTCGGAAAAATGCAACAAATAAATAAGTTTATAGGACGGTTGCTGGAAACCATCTGTTTCATATGGGGCATAGTTAGAGCATACATACTTAGAAGTTAAGTGAGTAAGTCAGTGATTTTTTTAATGAACTATACTCTATACAGGGTGTCCCAAAAATGTTGTACTTCCTTCAAAGGCGTGATTCCTGAAGTACTTTGAAAGCACGGACCAATCAGCGCGGCTACAGCGGATCGATTTTTACTCGGCGGCGGGTCCCACTGAGCGTGATGTTGACATTGGCCGAGGCGGAATCCGTTCGCCATTGCCGCGCTCTGATTGGTCCGTGTTTTTCGTTAATAACTCCTTAACGTAGCCGCGGAGAACATTTTCGCAAAGGGAAAAATTACGTCAAATTACGTCAGGGATCACCTCTTTCAAGGAAGTATAATATTTTGGAATACCCTGTATAGTACGGTAGGTCTGAATGGGTTAAGGGATGATTTTATATATGGAACAACATTTAAAGGATTTGAAAAAAGTGTAGTGGAGGTTGAACTCACATTCACGTGTACCCAATACATCGGCGCTTATCGTGAAATAGTGTTGACTAGCGGAATAGCTTTCGCTGGTACTTGTCGTTTTGCCATTGGAATCGGTTGAACTTGATGATTCCGTCCAATACACATCAGCTGTCCCCTTGACAACGAAATAGAGTCCTACACATCATTAATTAGGTTCCAAGTGAATCGATCGTTGACTGTAGTCAACAGTGATTACTGAATAACGTGTGATTAAGTAAATGTTCTGTAAGATGCAATACCCAGTCAGCACGAGTCTAACAGACTCCCAAAAGACGCCTAACAGACACCCAAAAGTTGCCTAACAGACCCTCAAAAGACGCCTAACAGACCCCCAAAAGACGCCTAACAGACCCCCGGAAAGGCGTCTAAGAGGCGCCTCAAAAGCATCTAAGAGGCGTCTCAAAGGCGTCTGAAAGGCATTTAACAGGCGCCCCAAAGGTGTCTTTAAGACGTACCGTTTTGTAACAAACGACGCTCCAGCAACCGTTATATGTGTAACAAGGCTGTTCATTCGAATTTAGCGCTATTTTTACCACATGTGTTCGAAAACTAAATGTATTCAATAATCTTCAGTCATTCGTGTTACTCTTAAATCGAAACGTTCACTTTGTTCGAAAGCTGTGCGATGCGTCGAAATTGTATCGCTAACAATTCATTAATATTTGGAGGATAATAATAGCGCCCTCACCTATAACCGAGGAAAAATTTGTACACATGCATTGTACAAAGTGGGATACATCATAATGATTCAGTAATAAATGTATCGCTTATCGATCTTCAGCGTCATTGTTTCTACTGATATTATACTTTTTCTTTTTGTCAAGGTATTAACGCTTACGCAAAGTACGCATTTCTTAGAATGCAATTTCTCAAACTACAGTGAATTCACGCTAACAATAAGATAAAATCATAGAACGTAAATGTACGTAGAACGTAATCATATCACGCAAAATTACATTTCATTTACCCATCTACATATAATATCTCTAAGCTAATTTCTCTATGAGAAACTTATTTCTATGTGCGGTGTAAAATTTTAGACGCGACTCACTGTATATTTTCATAAAATAATATATGAATTAATGTATAATTCAATATTAAGTTTTTTACTCTTTTAAATCAACAAAAGAAATTATCATTTCACTTCACAATGAAAACTCATTCTTGTCGATAAAAAGAAATAATTTGACAATGTTCTGTTAGAATTTAGAAACAATGTATCACTTATTTAATGTAAGCCAAATGTAATAATATTGTACTTGCTATATAAACCACCTGGTTTAAAGCAATAACAAATAAATAAAAGAAATAATTTGCTTCTTTTACAGAAAAGTTACCTGGCCTCTGTTTATACTACATTTTCCATCTTTCTCACTTTCTCACTTTCTTTCTCAGCTTCTCCCGTTCAATCAACCTACGCTATTCTATTTCGTGTGTGGTTTTCAAGACTTACCTCTGACGGTTTTGTCCTTAGCCGTATCCAAGATAAGTTTACCCGTCACTAATTCGCCGGCTTGATACACGGCGCCTGATCGATCGAATTCTATACGAAACGTTCTCAACGATGACATCTTGCTGAGATATCGCAGAAAACTGGCGTCTTGCTTAAATCTTTCTTATCGAGCGAGTTTACCCCCAAAAGGTCTCGGAGAAGGAGAAGCAAGAAAACACTATCACAGAGTTGTGTGAACTGTCTCTTTGTAACAGTTTTACAACCAATTATATGTTTTTGTCCGTGCTGACTGAACTTCCGTTATCTGGAGCTATGAGTTCACCGTGCGGCGTCCGGTAGACTTTCGTCACGATGAATCATTCGATCAATAACAGTGTTACCGTAGATGCAACACAGATGGAGTACAAGATCCAAATGAAAAATAGATAATGCGCGACTACTGGCTTCCACAAAATTCACTCGTTTGTAAGAGGAGTTTTCGAATCGATTTTAGAATGGGTTCCCATAGGTATTTTTGAACGTCCGAGGGCTTAAAATGAAGAAAGAAGGTCGCACTTTATGATAGGGACACTTGCGATTAAAAGAAATTGTGAAATCGAGTTAAAGAGCGTGAGTTCATAGCATGTGATTTATTTTTTGAGATATAAAATAAATCGTGCGAATATGTCATTCTGTTTTATGACTGCAACTAGAAATTACAGTAGGCATAAAAAGGATACGAATAAATGTGTTTATTCTTCGCAATACTTCAATTATGTGTAAATAATGTATGTATATTAACATTATTTACAAAGGTAGAGTAGTTTATATCAAAGTACAGTATATGCCACGCTGTGTCATAATTTTAAGCAGTCACAGATGTAAAATTAATTTAATTTTCGGATATGTGACGGCTAGTAGCGATGTTTGATCGTTGTGAGGGTCCTCCAGCTCATTGTTATAATTTCCTAATCATTTTTCTTGCATACCTAATAAATTTTTAAAAATACCACGTTTTGAAAACGGTCTAAAAAGTATAAAATAATAATAAATAAAAAAACGGACTAAAAAGTATAAAATAATTTGAAAAAAATAAAAATAAAATGGACTAAAAACTATAAAATAATTTTAAAAAAATGGACTAAAAAGTATGAAATAATTTGAAAATAAAAACAAAAATTTGAAATTGTGAATTTTGAATAGCTGTGGAAATAGTTGTAAGATTTAAAACCAAAAACGTAGGGCGCAAGATAATAGTAAGGAGTGTAGGGAGCCGTTGAGAAAACTCACACAACAGTTTATATCATTTGCGGAGCAATAAAATTTTTAGTGATTTAGGTGAACTATTCATGCATTAATTATCTATTGCATGCGACCCACGTTTTTCGTTTTAAATCTTACAAGTATTTTCACAGCTATTCAAAAGTCACAATTTCAAATTTTTGTTTTTATTTTCAAATTATTTCATACTTTTTAGTCCGTTTTTTTATGTATTACTATTTTATACTTTTTAGACCGTTTTAAAAACGTGGTATTTTTAAAAATTTATTTTTATTTAAATAATTATTTTCTGCTTTTTAATCCTGTGTGTGTGAAATTTTTCAATCGATTTTATAAGCCATAACTTCACTTAGTTTATAATAAATATATAACTACTACTAAAAAGATTCAGTCTAACGTTTTACTAATATTCTCAGTGTCAGTTGACTAAAACTGATACAGTTCAATTTTTAAACATATTCAAATGGATGGCTGCGTTGATGACATAATACTTTCAACAAATTTTGTAACTTTTTCAAGAAAATATTTAACGCAAAATATGCAATGACATACCTGGTGATTTGGCGGCTTTCCTGTGAAAATCTTTATTAACGAACTGCTCCTCTTTTTTTTTGTAGACATTATTTCTGACACTTTCAAACACAGATTTTTGTTAATTTCTAATCTCGTACACGATACTATTATTACCTATATCATACATGCTCCCCAACGTCAAAAGGCTTCCTCTCCTACTTCTTGCACGTATATTTCAATCGATTTTAAACATTTTGATGAAATTATAACAGAAAGGTGTAACGGTTCTTTCACTTGGTAAACAAAGCGATGATGTACTACCGATCGTCTATCATATACTGAGCTCCGTCGGGGCGAAGTGAGTTCGTGGAGTGGGGAAGAGTCAGAGTGCGTACGCATAGTAAAGTAGAGAGCGTTGTCGCGCGGAGTGGGGATCGCTGAACGCGATGACCGCGGTGTAACGGTAATAACGGTAAAAATATTTAATTGTTATTTCTCTTAAACGGATAGACTTTTTAAAAAAAAATTTTTTGAATACTGCATTGTCATCCAGTTCTGAGCTACGTTTCCAATTTCAAGTCTCTACCTCATCGGGAAGTTAGTTTAAAATCAATTGCAAGATTTGTACCGAACAAACAAACAAACAAGAAAGCGAGCTAATAAAAATGTGGTAAAAAAGAACACCGGTTAAACTAACAATCACTGATCCGCTGCATCTAGGCTCTTACCAAGTACCGGATTATTGAAGACAGGATACTTAGTTTCAAAAGGTGTACCCGCGCCATGAACGTGATCGGATTCGTCATCATCTCTGATGTTCTGCGCTCCTGCCATGCATTCTTCATAGGATGGGGGTGCTGTATGCATGGGAAGACGAAAATTAAAAAATAAAATTAATTTATTTCCGAGCTTGCATTAGAAGAGAAAATAGCTTAATTTGTAATTTACTTAGTTAAATAGAACCACCATGTGTTTGAAGAAAGACAAATACTTGTAGAGTTATAAAAAGTATTAATTGATTTACAGTGATGTGTTGAGTCTGGTTTAGATATAGATTCAGCTTAAAAAATTATTGAATTTTGTTTATAATTTCTTACGTATATTCCAGTTAGGGGAGTAATCAGCTTGACTCGGGACGACGAAACCCGGATACGGTGATTGCATATTAGAAGTACCGGGTGCCCCAGGCACTGGTATTGTTGGATATGGCGTGATATTTATCTGTTCGATAGGTGGTGCACTCGGCGCACAGTAAAATGGAATTGATCCGATCAGAAGCGGGTAACTCCTTGGAACTTTAAAGTGGCTGATTTTTTCACGAAGAAACGTTTTAGTACAAAGTAGAACACGAATTTTCTTTAACTGTACATGTGGCTTGGAATTTTCGAATTAGAATATTTATCAAACAGGAATGGATCATCTAGTCGCGTATAATTATTTGCAGATAATTATTTTTATTACAATTATTGTCCACTTCCCACATAATTATATAAAGAGAAATCATAACATCGATGCGCAATTACTACATAATAAAACCCGAGCACTCCAAACATTTTGTGATGCCATCAATAACCTCAATTGTTACAGCGAATCTCTCGAGTACCAAAAAACGTATCTGAGGTAAGACAATTAGAAATGTTTGTGAAATTATTTAGTTCGTTTTCTTACATTGGTTTGTTTTATGCTAATATAAGCAAAAATTGTTTTGCACAACGGCGTCAATAGAGAAACATGTTTTAATATCTTGGAAACCGAAATGTTGAACTTCCGTTCAGTTTGCACGAATTATTCCGTTTGTTGGATGATCTCGCCGTATCTCAACATGATAGGATATCTTATTTATTGTATATGTATCCATGCGTGCCCGTGACGTGGACGACAACCTTCAGGTTGTAGTTCAAGTCTATAATCTCCCAAAAGGGCAGATGGGACGGTGGAATCGGCGGAACCCTAACTTCGAGATGTCAATTCCCTGCGATTTAAAAGGTCCTGCATATGAACTGGACGTAATTTCGACATGTTCGGCCTTGGTCTTGCCAGTTGCGTGAAGCTTGAGTACCTTCAAAGGAAAATGAAAGGAAGTTCACCACTTGGCATTAACGCCTAAAACTATGTCCAACATTGAGTCAGTCTCGTGACGTGGACTTCGGACAGAGTTTTCTAAATTTCCATGCTATCTCTTTCTGTGAGGTCGAAATACAATTCTATACTTTTGTAATGATTAGACTGTGGAAAATGATTAAAAGAGTAAATATATTTTCATTTAACTTTGCATAAAAGTCTGCAGTCTGGTAATCAATATTTAACACTACCGAACCTAAACGCGACTGATGCATCTTTTATTATAGTAATGACAAGACTGGATTTATTCCGATTTTCTACGGTTTTTATCATAACGTAAGCTTAAATAGAGACGTTTGTTCAAACATTTCTCATGAAAATATTTTATAATCTTTATAATTGTAAAACCAAAAATCAGCAAAAAGTCATTTTAATAAATACATACTAGAGCGGATCGAAAAATAGCAAAAACTCGATCGCTCACTGTTACAACATTCGCTCAATTTTAAGAAGAATTTTCATGTCGATTTTAGAATATGTTCTGGTGGGAATTTTTGTATGTACGAAGGAACTCGCGTCTTGCATTCAATAAGTTGTAAAAATGAGAAAAAATATACATGGAATATTATTGGTTGTTATTATGCTATTGTATTTACTACAAACATTTTTGAACCCCTAACAATTTTAAGAGTTACCAACCATTAAAAGTCAGGTTCTCACACTATTTTATAAAAATTACAAGATCCTAGAAGTTAGAACTCTATTTGATTCTCATTAGAATATAAACACAAGTCGGTCAGTTCATTCAATATTTTTTCTGCAAAGTTTCATTATAGATTTAATGACAATAAAATAAAGAATTTAAAGTAGGCCATTTGACTCGTCTGATCGTAACAAATAGGAATGAGAGTGCTGACGCCCGGGGTTTTGCCGAGCCAAAGAGGAATGAGTGTGCTCAGGCCAGGTACACTGCTTCTCCCTAGCAAAAATCTAACCTGGAACAGATCTACGTCATCTTTTTACCGCCTCTAACGCATGAATCAGAATTAACTTTCAGCCTGGAAGAGACCCTATCTCAGCTTTTTACTCCCTGCAATGCATGGATCAGCACTAACTTCTAGCCTGGTACAACATAACTCGCAAATCTGTGCATATTAGTGAATGCAGTGTATATTGTCAGAGAGAAAATATACCTTTCTGATGTCGTATACTTCAAATAAGGATGAATACAAGTTATTCTGACATGCTGTACGACATGCTCAAAACATGCTTTATAAGATCCAGATATACTACAATTTGAGTTGTACACAATTGCAACGCTAACAATTTCGCAGCCATTAGCTCGATGTAATCCACGATTAAAATGGTTTTCACACTCGTAGGTAACATCGATTGTCCAGGTCTCGCCACGTGGAGGTTGGCTGTCACGAGACCCGAAGGAAGCCAGACGAAATTAATCTTTGACCGAAATTATTAATTTAAATGAAGTAAAGATCCAATTTAAAAAAAATAATAAAAAAACGCGATGGAAATATTTCATCGGACTCCCTTGTTACATCGATTTACAATGCTTAAAGTAACTTAGAACTAAAAACCTAACACATTCACAAACATTCAATACAACTATGAAACTACCTGAAAAATTCAGCTAGTTTCATGTATTATACAACAATTATTGATGGCTGCGAATGTATTAATTGGCACGCTTCTTTACTGAATCTTCAATCTTCAGTTTTCGACCTTCAGTTGATTTCTGAAATCCAAAAATTAAACTTACAATAAAAATTTTATTCCTGTTTATCTACAATTTTCGGTCTCCTCTTCGCCACAGACTTCGCCAAAGTCTGTGTATACCTCGTCTGTGGTGGAACGCTCGGGGTTTGGCTGTGCCAACATTTCACTTTTAAGCCTAGAACAGAACCTGTCTCCACTTTTGATCCCCTCTAATGTATGAAATGGAACTAACTTTTTTAGCCTGGAACAGAACCTGTCTCATCATTTTACTCCCTCTGTGGCATGGATCAGAACTAGTGTCAACCAATTATTTAATTTGAATATAAAATAATGTTTTAATAACGAATCAGTCCCGCACAGGAGTGCAAAGGGTATAGCCGGATAAGATGGTCAAAACTGCCCTTGAGCCGAATTATATCGCGGATGGGCCATTCGATAGAGCATCCAAAAAAACCATACTGTGTAAAATTTTAACCCTGTATCTTGATCGGGAGGGTAGTTATGGGGTAAAATTGAAAAATCAGTTTTTGGCCTATTTTCCCTAGTTAACGGAGTTTAGAAATTCTGAAAAAAATCTGAGACATGTCAAACACCCGAATACATATTCTGCAATTCGTTTTAGATTTTTAAATTGAAAATCCTACTTGTAAAACATCAAAAACTTCAAAAAACTTGAAAAAATGCAGATTTTACATGGAAGTTCTAGAGTGACTAACTTTATATTTTTACAGTACCGATATATTATTGTAAGTATCATATATGAATTTTTTCAGATTTTTAAAAATATTGCGCAGTTAAAAAAATAAAAACCGATTTTTTCGTCATTTTTTCCGTGAAAAACGAAGCTAACCTTCAAATTGTAACATTTTATTCATTCTGTGAGCTTATTGGATACTGTTAAACCTTGAACATTTCACAGAAATAATTAAAAAATGAAATTAACTTAATTAGTATTCTACTACACCAGTGCATAACACCAGAAAATATTAAACATGTTTCCAACAGCCCGATTGGGTCAGAGCGTTAGGCGTTCGACTATGACCATGCGTATACTAGGTTCGTGCCCGGCATAAGTCTACTTTTTTTTTTTATTTAATCAATTCCTTTTTTTCTTTTTTTCACTATGTAATAATCAATGATATTTTTGTAGAATTCTTTTAGAACCAATATTTAAATATTTAGAAAATATTTTAAGTCGCCCCCGTACCATGTCGGTGTCGCGCTCAATATTACCGATAGTTCACGAATTTACGCGTATTAGCAAGACTGGATATTCCGTATACTGTATTTTTACCACGGGTGTTTAATTTGATTTGGAGGCTACAAATGCATACGGCGCGTGTATTTGAACGGTGAAAATAATATTTATGAAGAAAGTATTACAAAAATACGAATTGTAGTAAAATAAATTTGGTTTCTATACGTAACATTATTTTTATTACTCGTGTCAATAATGAATGTATATTATAATAGTTTTATACACTTTAAACCAATAGTTTACTTTCTTTACACTTAAAATCAATACAAATTCTATGCAGTTGATGAGTGCGTACACATTACACATATATTAACTATGCTTGTGTTTTCTTGTTTTTGAAATAAGTAGGCCAAGGAAGTTTTAAATAACCCTTGGACTATCCTAAGCTAACTAAAGGTAGGCCATGATAAACCATTGCAGGCCATTGGTGGAGGACCCATGGTCAACCCTACGCCAGCTGAAGGTAAGCAGGGATAGTCTAGGGTAGCTCTGAATGACCACTGGTTGACCAGTGGTTGACCAGTGGATGACCACTGGATGACCACTGGATGACCACTGGTTGACCAGTGGTTGACCAGTGGATGACCACTGGATGACCACTGGATGACCACTGGCTGACCAGTGGCTGACCAGTGGATGACCAGTGGATGACCAGTGGATGACCACTGGTTGACCAGTGGCTGACCACTGGCTGAACAGTGGCTGACCACTGGCTGACCACTGGATGACCAGTGGATGACCATTGGCTGACCAGTGGCTGACCACTGGATGACCAGTGGATGACCAGTGGATGACCAGTGGATGACCAGTGGCTGACCAGTGGATGACCAGTGGTTGATCAGTGGTTGATCAGTGGTTGACCAGTGGTTGACCACTGGCTGACCAGTGGCTGACCACTGGCTGACCACTGGATGACCACTGGATGACCAGTGGATGACCACTGGATGACCACTGGCTGAACAGTGGCTGACCACTGGATGACCAGTGGATGACCACTGGATGACCAGTGGATGACCAGTGGATGACCACTGGATGACCACTGGATGACCACTGGATGACCACTGGCTGACCAGTGGCTGACCAGTGGCTGACCAGTGGCTGACCAGTGGCTGACCACTGGATGACCACTGGCTGAACAGTGGCTGAACAGTGGCTGACCACTGGATGACCACTGGATGACCAGTGGATGACCAGTGGATGACCAGTGGCTGACCAGTGGATGACCAGTGGTTGACCAGTGGTTGACCAGTGGCTGACCAGTGGATGACCAGTGGATGACCAGTGGTTGACCACTGGCTGACCAGTGGCTGACCACTGGATGACCACTGGTTGATCAGTGGTTGACCAGTGGTTGACCACTGGCTGACCACTGGCTGACCACTGGCTGACCACTGGCTGACCAGTGGCTGACCAGTGGCTGACCAGTGGCTGACCACTGGATGACCACTGGTTGATCAGTGGTTGATCAGTGGTTGATCAGTGGTTGACCAGTGGCTGACCACTGGATGACCACTGGATGACCAGTGGATGACCAGTGGATGACCACTGGATGACCACTGGATGACCACTGGATGACCAGTGGATGACCAGTGGATGACCAGTGGATGACCAGTGGATGACCAGTGGATGACCACTGGATGACCACTGGATGACCACTGGATGACCACTGGATGACCACTGGATGACCACTGGATGACCACTGGATGACCACTGGATGACCACTGGATGACCACTGGATGACCAGTGGATGACCAGTGGATGACCACTGCATGACCACTGGATGACCAGTGGATGACCAGTGGATGACCAGTGCATGACCAGTGGATGACCAGTGGATGACCACTGGATGACCACTGGATGACCACTGGATGACCACTGGATGACCACTGGATGACCACTGGATGACCACTGGATGACCACTGGATGACCACTGGATGACCACTGGATGACCACTGGATGACCACTGGTTGACCAGTGGTTGACCAGTGGTTGACCAGTGGTTGACCAGTGGTTGACCAGTGGATGACCAGTGGATGACCAGTGGATGACCAGTGGATGAACAGTGGATGACCAGTGGATGACCAGTGGATGACCAGTGGATGACCAGTGGATGACCAGTGGATGACCAGTGGATGACCACTGGATGACCACTGGATGACCAGTGGATGACCAGTGGATGACTACTGGTGGAGGACCGCTGGTGGAGGACCGCTGGTGGAGGACCACTGGTGGAGGACCCTTGGTCGACCCTAGCCAGCTGAAGGTAGGCAAGGATAGCTCTGGAGGACCACTGGTCATCCCCAAGGTAGGCAGAAGAGGCCAGGGTACCGCTGGAAGACCCTCCTGGTCCCGGAGCCCATCCGCTCCTGCCGGAGGGCCCGGCCCGACTGATTGACTGAGCGCGCTCCGCGAGCTTAGGTAGCCAGTGATGCGCAGCGCACAGCGAAGCGCAACGCTCCCCACCCCAACTAATTTCGGTAGATCTCGATTGCCGTGATAATAATTATTGATAAATCTATTATTTATGGCTGTCTAATGTTTATAACAATTCCTTTTGCCAACGATGTCGACAAGCACCCCCTTGTCTATCTACCAACTAATTTTTTAGTAAAAATTGCTAATCGTACTCGAGGTACAGAATAACTTTTAAACCATGAATATTCATGCGCATTAATTTCTTCAACACAACTCACTGAAAAATGTATTGCTTCTAGCTAGTTAATATTTATAACAATCTTTTTGCTAATGATGCCGACAAGCATCCTCTTTACTATCTACCATCTTATTTTTAAGTAAAAATTGCTAATAGTACTCGAGATACAGAGTAACTTTTAACACATGAATATTACCAAACAATATTATATCAAGCAAATGTAATTAATAAAGTTACTATCTCTGGCTGTTTAACGTTTATAACAATTCCTTTTGCTAATTATGTCGATAAGCACTCCCTCGACTATCTGACCATCTAATTTTTCAGTAAAAATATGTAATGGAACTCGAGATATTGAATATCTCCTGACACATGAATATTCGCGTTAATTTATCGAACACAATTCACTCATAAATTTATCATCTCTAGCTGGTTAATATTTGAAACAATTCCTTTTGTCGATGATGTCGACGAGCACTCCGTTGACCATCTTGCCATCTAATTTTTTAGTAGAAGTAAGTAATAAAACTCGAGATCCAGCATAATTTATGATACATGAATATTACTAAGCATAATTATATTGAAAAAATTTAATTAATGAATTTGTTATCTCTGTTTGTTTAACGATTACAACGATTATATGTTTGGTTACCTCACCACCCAATCTTTTAGTAAAAATAGCTAATAGTACTCGAGATACAGATTAACTTTTATGCATGAACATTTGGAGTGTACAAGATATTCAATTCTCACTAGTATGCACAGTTTCATTAGAACAAGAGTAACAAAAATTATTTATAACTAATTAACCTCTTCTAGAATCGAATTGAAAACTATACATGAATGTTGCTGAAGGTCCATTCTATATTCTTCGAGAGCTAATAATTATAAAAATTACCTGAAGTAATTTATCAACAATTTTTGTGGAGGTAACTTCTATCTTCTGTGCCCGCAATGAGTAAGACAAGGAGAGTCCGAGTATTCGTCAAAGGTAAACACATAAATCGTTGTGTCACCTCTCTGGAAATCGTAAATAACTAATTAACGAGGCGTCGAATCTACATAAAACTGTAACAGAAATGCAGTTGAGACATCATTCTAGATCCTCCGATCACAAGGAAGATTATTTTTTAGCAGAGATCTATTAAATTATTTGAGTTTATTTTGTAAACTCAATATTTGTAAACAATTCCTCACAAGTGTGTTACTAATAAATTTTCTGTCGAGTGTGCACAGTGTTCAGCAGCTCTGTGTCTGTCTTTCTTTCTCTTCTTAAATGTGCATAAGTTCGTCTTTGTCGGATACAAACTTCTTTATCATGTTCGCCAAATTTTTACCAGGGGGTACGAAGTCCTGTAAAAAAATAGGCGGCACAAGTGAATAATACGTGGAGTATTTTTGTACGAATACAATTGCGTTTTAAAGCTGACAACGCTGTAAAATCGAACCTCCTCGGACACACACTTTATGTGTTGCAACCTCATGTAGTTCACCACCTGACCGTTCCATTTCGATAGAGTCCGCTATTGTACTAGGACATTTTCTACAGAGTCGGTAATTCAGAACCGTAGACAGAAAAATGCATTGCATGCAATGTCTGTAGGTATCTTAAGTCTGTGGTGTGTGTCTGAGGAGGCTCGATTTTACAGCGTTGTCAGCTTTAAAACTGCAATGCTGCCGCATTGTATTCGTACAAAAATTAAGCGTTCAAGTGGATTCTTTCATAATTTTATTTTCACAGCTGTTAGCTCGACATGACTGTCAATTTTTAATATTTCATAGAGAAAGAGAAAATCGGTTTATGCGAAAAAAAAAACGACACGCATTGAAAGACGTAAGAATCCGTAGATTTAGTACAGTTAGGGACCGAAAATATTCTAATTTGCCAATAATACAATGACTTGCCGGTCGTAGATATGGCCCTAAACGTAAGTATCCATTGACCAGGTGAGCAATGACATCACGATTCGTACTGTAGGTGGTTCTGCGTATAATTGGCAAATGAAAAAAGCGCGAAAGCCAGCAAGAACGTAAGGTCATAATAGACGTGTTTTCGTCGCGACAAATATTTCTATAGACGTCCTATAACACGCCATCAGCGTACCCCTGGCCCTCTCCCCACCGCGGTCCCAACGATTCGGCTGCGACTCATTACAATCGCAACAGTCAAAGTGTACGGACGCGCGTTTCTTTATTTAAGAACTACCCTCTGTCCTAGCGAACTGCGTCGCGTCGAGTGTTATGTTATTGCGATATAGAAAGTATACGACGCAGAAAGTGTACGATGGATAACAAGGACCGTTACTTGGTGAGTACACGTTTCCGTGTTTTATCAGTAATTAGAAATCGAAATGATTAATCTTTATTTTCATTGGAATGAATTCTTTGTTAATTGGTTTAAATGTATTCTCGAATTGCGTTGCCTTCTCGCGATAATTCGCTCTTGTGTCGTGTCGATCACTTGAATTTAAATTCGTCTCGTGTGATAGAAATCGCGATTATTTAATTTTAGTACAAATGACTTTTGATTTTATATTCTGGTCTGCGCTCATAAAGAAAATTTAAAACATGTGTTTCATAAATCCAAGTGAGTTATATACATGTATAAAGTTTCATCGAAATCGGTTACCGTTGTTATGAGCTTCAAACATTTAGCTGACCAAATACGGACGAAATTCTCTAAAATGCCCGAAAATCTATGACTTTCACCCTTAAGCTCTCATATTGTAATGTTTGTAGCTCGTAGCAGCATTTACCTACTTCAATGAAATTTTTTAAAAGTATACACACATATATATATATATATATATATATATATATATATATATATATATATATATATAACTCACTTTGATTTGCGAAACGCATGCTTTAAATTTTCTTTATTTGCACTTTCTTCTTCTGAATTCCGAGCAATCGCAATATCAAAAAAATTCGAAGTTTCGCAACTCTCAAAGTTGATGTCTGTGAAATTGTCTGCAGTAACAATATCGGAAACCGCGAATCAAGTATCAGTTTTCTGTTTTCAAATAAGCCATGTGACAGTCAGCTGTGGGTCAGGACTTAATTTGAGTGAAGACGCGCCCACGCGTTCACCTGTTGAACGCATTTGTCGAAGTTCAACCGCACATGTCGTGATAATTCTATTGGGCCAAATCCGAACGCAATATGATGACGTCGTAAATCATCGATTACCCCGAAGGGGACTCCATAGTCATAGTAACTGCCTGCGGTTTTATAGGTGAATCCAATTTCCCTTGCAGATATGCCCTGCCTCGGTATTTAGGGCAGTTTTGTTAGTGTCTTCATTACCCAGAATTGTCAGTTTAATTCTACCAATGAATATTTTCATAGATCACGTAAACGTAAATACATACAGATTCTCTACGACTAGAATTTTATTAATATGATTTCACGTCCTTAAAGACATGTTCGTATGTTAGAATACTAAGGACCTAGTCTATATTGTAACATTTGTGACTAAACTGCGGATCTTTTATGCACTTGTAGTATGTACATATTATCCGTAGATATAGTATGTACAGTCATCCCTAATGTACGCTTACCATGATGAATCTTTTAATTGATGAATTAAATTTGTTCTTTATCCTGGTTTTCACAAAATAAGCTATGAATTATAGAATTTGCATAGAGATTCACAGTCTAGTTATAACATAGATAAGAACAGTTAAACAATAAAGTGCTTGACAGTCGTTTAAGTTTAGCGTCCCTTAACAATCATGGTCGAAGTCTGCGGTTCCCGAGTTGTGATTTCCAATTAATCAACAGGTTGCTACTCGGGTTCTGAATTGGGAAGCGTGAAGGATTTGGTTTGGTTTCTCCCAGGTACAATCGATCAATACATGTTACTTTTCTTTTTAATCTAATAAAATCGGCAACAAAGACAAATTGGATAGAAACGTTGGAAGTTTCTAAATATTAGTGCAGTATTGATAATCGATGGTACACGGTGGTCGCTAAACTACTGAGCCTGCACGATAGCACGTTTTGTATGTTTATGTAATAAATTCAGATAACACCTTTACGTAAAATTTAACGACGCAATTATTACATTCCATTAATAGCAGAATCAAGCTCCTGTCCCATGATCATTTCGTAAATTACTTTCATAAATCGCACTCCTACGTGAATTAATATTACTTGGATAATTAATCGTACTTCTATTGCGACATATGACAGAACAACTGAAAGAGTTGACTTAATAGAATGCATTGTAGAACAAAACTGACATATAATCCACAGAGTTTTTTAATGTATGAAGATAAAACATTATAACCTAGATTTTTTAGGGTTTAAAAATATTGATTATTTACCATTAAAGTTTTATAACATGACGCTGCTAAATTCATAAAGAGCACAACATTTGCACTTTACATTACTTCTCAATGGCCGATTATGAACAATTGATTGATCATTCTGTGTGCAGTATGTGCTGCAATGACAATGTTATCTTATTATTCCAAATAATGCATACGATCGAATAACGGAGAATTACAGGACAAGCTATTTATATCAGAAATAATATATACAAGATTTCAGACTAAGCGAACGAAATTTATTAACGCAATAATGTGCGTCGTCGGGCAACGCTAATTCTGGCAGTTTATTAACGCGTCAAACGGTATGTCATTTACTGAGGACTGACGGTATCGAATTTACAAAACAATATATGTATAATATGTAATTCATATAGTATTAAGAAATGTTCACACTGTCTTAATAGATTCGATTGAAACAGATTAAATAGAAATGATGTAAGCAAGTATTATGCTTATGCACGGACATATTTTTGTATTTAAACTTAAATAAAAAGTGAATCGAAATGCAAGACAAAATTGCTCCGTGTCTAACGTGTTTTTGAAATTAAATAGCTTCACAATTGTTCATGTCAAAAATACGAATAAGTAGTATTTCGAAAATGTATAGATCTGTTAAATGAAAAGTAGAAACAATGCAAATCATGGAAGCGTGTTCCGTATTACATCAAAATATTTGTGTGTTTTCAGAATACACCCATCTCTTTCTATGCGATCTTTTATTACACAATTTTGGTATGACACGATCAAAAAAAATATCATATAGATACATATCTCGGAACTTGTACAGTTAAGTTTTCATTACTTCTTTTCCACGGAATTTTGAGAAACATATAAACCGTAAAAAAGATAAATAATAAAATACTATTGTAATTAATCACTAAAACTTCTGCAAATAAAATATTTTTATTTTGATAATTAAAATCATTACATAAAATAGATATAGAATACTAGACATAAAATCAAATATTTGAATTTTGAGTAAAATAGATTGAGGAAACAGGTAAAATTAAAATGCCATAAACATATAATTCTGGAAGTCCATTTTCTCGAAAACAAGGCGTCAAATGAATAACGTATAGAATAACGTCCTCAAATAAAATTCATGCTATTTTGAGGATATTTCAAATAAAATATTATTTTATAAACTTTCTGACAAATAAAATATATTATTTTTATTTTTAACAGTGTACGTATGATTTTAAATAAATTAGACTATTTACTATTTGAAATAGTAGATAGCTCTGGTCCAAGCTCAGATGGAACGTCTGGTGAGCCGAAGGGATTCGGAGGTGGCACGGGGTTGAAATGAATTGGATTGATAAAGAGGCACGTGCACAGAGTAGTAAAGCCCCGGGGACGGTGTCAGGGTGGGAGGTTGACCAAGGTGAAATTCGCGGCGGGGATTGCATTGAGGGTAGCTCGCACGCTCCAACCCCTCAGTAACGCGGCAGCCTCCTTCGAGGAAGCTACCCGGTCTCTTCCACTCCGTTTCCGATGTAAACACCGTCGCTGCGACACAGAATTCCCGTCAGTGTTCCCATTCTCGAGTAGATGATCTTAACAAATGTGCCCGTCGAGAATTTGTCCCCTTTAAAGCCGTTTCATTGAAGCCGCAAACCCTGTTGTCGAAAAACAATGAGATGCTACTTCAAATACTCCTGCGATCAACAGGTTAATTCTTCGTAGACGAGTGAGTATAGCACTTCTCCGTTCTCTCTTCTTCTCTCTATTCTTAGTCCTCCCTCTCTCTCTTTTTCTCTTAACAGCCGATTCTTCCTTAACCACTTCGTTCTCTCGGTCGTGTTATGTCGCGACGCTGATACTGTTTGTATAAAGTCACAGACGAGTCATCTCGCGACCGGGTGATGCCGCTTGTGCGATCCCACGGACGTGTTATCCTGCGATGCGATACTGTTCGTCCGATGTCATAGACCACCTATGTATCTCGCGTTTCATTATTGAATTAAGAGCTTTAATTCGAAAAAGTGTTAAATCCGGAAACGGTAGAGGAAAAGAAAAACATTATTTTCAGGACAACTGTAATTTTTTATTCTTCTGTGAGATATAATTCGAATGTTTGTGTGTATAATTCGAAAACTCAAAATATAATTCAGAAGCCGCGCGTTCACTCGGCAGTGATATTACACGAATGGTATCGCGTCGCGGGATAATACGTCCGCGGCATCACATAAGCGGCATTGCGCTGCGAGATGACTCGTCTGTGATCTTATGCAAACAGTATCGTCGTCGCGGCATAACTCGGCCGAGGGAATGAGGAGGTTAATCTTCGTTTTCAAGCGAATTTTGGTTAATTCGACCTGAATGTTAGTCATTAAATTGAATCATGTTTGATCTTCGAGAAGTTAAACACTGCTATTTAATTTATATTCGCACCGATTATTTGATAGTCGCTCTGAATAGTGTGATGTTTGCGAGTATAAATCCTTTTACCATTCGCGCAGAGAAATAAATTACATGTTTCGGATAAGGAGATGCTCGATCCAAGTGAAATTGTGAGATATCAGGAACGGTGCACTATGGAGCTCGAAGGTTTTCATTGCGTTCTTCAACGAGTTTCTTGTCTAAAGTACAAACATTACCCTGGGAAATTACGAGCATGCTTTGATGGTCCCTCATGCCACTGGATTTGATTTTCTACCTCGGTGTTTGCGGTATAAAATATTTATAAGACTTCCTTCTTCCGAGTTGCCGGTCATAAAATTGTGTAGTGGTGTTTTTGTTCTGCGAATTAACGACGGTCAGATGAAAGATTAACTATATTATTATTCGTTCTCGTAAATATGAAATTGTACTCTGCCATAACATTTACTGCCACTAGCACAAACGATTTATTAGAATTTAGCGTACAAACGTTGAGTGGAAACTTTTATGATATTGTACGGAGCATCTTTACATAAACGGATGTTTTGAATTGAAATTTTATCTTGAATCAAGTTACTCTAATCCTGACGTTTTAGTAAATATTTAAGATACGTCTTCATGTTTATTAATAACACCTCATGTTTTATTATTTCAACGGGTACATTGACAAATTCTCAAAATAAAATTCTTCTCATCTGCCTATTACATTCAAATACAGTAGAACATCGATTATCCGAACTAATTGAGTTCAGGATAACTACATTTCTTATGAAAAATAATAATTTATTACATAGTACACGTATTAAATACCTTTATTTTAATTATCTTGATCCTTTCAATCTTTCTGTGCTGCTAAATTGCATATTCTTTTTGTGGGTTTCATACTGACCTAGTCTTTCGCGGGAACGATTTCCATAATAATGCAGTTTCATCTGCGTTGTATACGTTTTCTAACACCATTTTCTTTCGTTAATATTTCTATGAATTCTTTTTTAAATATCTCAGCTGCAGATTTATCTGATGAAAGTCTTTCGCCTGACACATTCATTGCACGATACTTGTGAACAATTAATTTTAAGGCAAAATTATTTTATGTTTAATTATCCAATTTGTAACGGCTCGCCAACTGTTTCTACAGATATTTCACAACGTTTGGCAAACGATCTATATACCGCTTGAACTTCTTAAAACAAATGGTGATAAAGGTTTGGCTTTTTAATCCAGACCTAGTCGTGAGGTTTGGGTTTGTTTGTGTTAGATTTTGAGTTAGATTTTGAGTTAGGTTTGAGTTAGGTTTGAGTTAGATTTGAGTTAGATTTGAGTTAGGTTTGGGTTTGGTTTCGGGACCATGTATAGGAAAAAGTTGTTCAGCATGTTATTTTACAACATATTTAAATTTTATCAATATCGGTGAGCTGTAACCTTTTGTGCAGAATTTTATTTCGAGCGATGTTCGAATTGAATTATGAATGAACGAAGAATATTTTCTAGTGTTCCTGCAGTTATTGCGGCTCATACACTAATGATCGTCCTCGCATATTTTCGGCCGTCGTTGGTGACTCGCGATAAACTTCATTTTTTTGTTTAAAATATTAAATGAGTGAGAAAATCACCGTAATAATTATTAAGTTTAATATCTGCTTGGTATAATACTTTCCCGGTAAATAAAGGTAAATAGTCCGGTATTTTTCTATAGCGGTATGACATGCGGTTGTAAATACACAGCGGATTTTATGCATTTGCGACAGAAGTGGTTAAATTTATAGAACTGAACAAATAAAAAGAGTGTACGAACGTTAGTATATTATTTCCAGCATATTAAAATTATTGAAAGGTGAAAGACATTTCTATCTTACTCATGTTTCTTGCAATTGAGGCCGATCATTTTTATTTTCAATGACGATCCGCTGTCTAGTTGCAAGCTATTCTGCAAGCCATTTGTATTTCGGTAGAAGTCCCTGATTTTCTGTGGCTCGCCCTTTATAGAGGCACTATTGTATCCAGCAGACTCTGAACTAATCGAAATATTTCAGGTTCGTCAGCCGGAAGAGTGGGTCACATTGTTCCACGTGCGTCAGCTTTAACGGCCTGGTCTTGAAAAGTTTCGCTCTCACGCTTCGTTCCTCGTCACCATTCCGCAGAAACGTTGGTCCGAGGAACGTGTTGGAGACGCGGGAGTACAAGTCGCCGGGCTGAGATGAGAATCGTACTCGCGAGTCATTCACAGAGAAGAAATCGAGCCGATTCGGAAACAAAGGAAATTTTGCGTTCCATCGTCACAGGCGAAAGCACAATGAGCCAGGAGCCGGCATTTACGCATTTCGTTCTGTAGATTGAAAGGAAGGCGGAAGCGGACGCGATCAAAGCATTATTCACAGTACCTGGCCGATGAAATGGCGACTAGCAACCCCGGACCATCGATACATTTGAAATCTCCACGGAGGACTCGCCAGCTACCGCAACTGCCTCAGATACCGATCAACGGCCAGAGGAGTCCCACGCAGTTGTCGGTGACCAAAACGCCTGGCACACCCCGCGTATTTGAATTCCCGCCGGAGTATAACTTGGATACACCTATCGCGAATTTCGATTGCGACGAATTTGGCCGTTCGAACGATGAGGACCGATCAATGAGGAGTCCAGGCTCCTACGCGCGCAAAAGATGCAGGAGTCCGAAGAGCCCAAACAAGGACCTCTTGCTCTCGCCGAGCCGGAAGTCGCCGACGTTCCAATTTTGCGATCCGAGGAAGAGCCTCGGGAAAACCATGAGCTATCCACCGAAGAGCCCCATCTCTGGACCATCGGCAGTTCCAACTAGATCCTTCAGTTCTTCGAATTTCGGCGTGAAGAGTGCTAAATACTTCGACCACAGGAGGAACTCCTGTTTCGGGATCAACGCCTCTCTGGGCCCTTTGTCCCCGACTATAGTAGCACCTGCGTCCCATGGTCTGCCCAGTTTGAAGTACTCGGAGCTGCAACTTGAACGTCAATTGCAGAATAGTCCCACTCATAAGAGCAGCTCCAGGAGGTCCTCCGTGGAGGGATTGTTGCAAGACAGGAGTGACGGTCCTGCCGAGAAGAAGCCTATCAAGACGAATGGTCACTTCAATCGGAGTCAAGGGTGTCTCGATGAGGCTTGCAAGGGTCAGGTTAAAACGGACGATGCCACATGTGGTAGAAACATGTCGAGGAGATCTACCAGCGACTTGACGGAGATCGAGGACGCTGATACGGAAGTGACGCTGTTGTCCAGTCCAAGAAGAAGAGGCTCGATGAAGGGTGGACTCGGTAAGTGCACTTTCGCTGCGCTTTTCGTTTAGTTCTTCCGGCGCAGTATCGCGCGCGGATGTCCTCGTTAGCAGACCATTGTCGGCAACAACCTGCGTCGCCCTGTCCTACTTGACGCGCGCTACGTATTATGCAACAGCCATATCCGAGGTGGACTCTGTCCAGAAGTTTCGACGTTTGTTCCGCTCTGACCCTATTTTCAAGTGACAGGAACGTTCTTTTACGCTGAACTAGCGTTGTATATCCCCCCCCCCCTTTCCAACGGTTCGAAGCTGAAATCCACTTTCCCGATGTGCCTGAAAAAAGTGCTCCACGGAAAGATATGCTTCGTACGGTCGCTCCAGTCCATCTTTCGTTGTTTCCGCTTAGTTTGAGCTGCACGTAATCATTTCTTAGAACATAAGGAAAATTGATATCAACGGATTGGTTTAGAAATGCACTTTTCCGATGCATCGGGGACACGGGGAAAAAGATATACTTTGTACGGTCGTTCGAGTCTTTCTTGTATTGTTTTTTATTTTGAGTTGTATACCTTGTAATGATTTCATGAAAAAATTCTGAAGAAATTCTGAATTCAGATTCTGTTTTCTTATGTTTCGATTATTTTAGTTTTTACGTTTTACATTGTAGATTGCAGATTTTATTAATATCCTTCATACATTGTATGATTTACTATATAATTGCATTTATAATGAGACAATCTCATAAATTTAAATTGTCAATTATACATATGTTTTGGTTTAACCCTGGGACAGCGAACAATTCTTACAACTATTTAATTGTTGTGGAATATATATATTATATATTAATTATATATAATTTATATAATTATATATATTTATTATATATATTAAATATATTTCCATTTTCTGGAAATATATTTTTGATAGTATTTCTTATAGACTTTATTTATTTTATATATATATATATATATATATATATATATATTGACACAATATTATTAAACTTTGTGTAAGATGTGTGAGAAACTATCTACAACAAAGTACATTTACTTTAATGCTTGAATATTAACAGCAAAAGAATAGAATTTTATCTCGACCTAAAAAAAAGGGAATAACATTCGTCCGTAACAAATTTCTTTCGATAGATTTGTCACGATTCTGACTCGATTGTATACGTATCGGTAAAAATGTAATTTTTCAAATAGTAATTAGTGGATTGATGCCTCAAGTTTTTCAATGGTTTGTTCCGTTTCTAATTGACAGCAAACTTGACGAAAGTTCATCAACATATGAGCAAATCAATTGCGCTGATTATGACAGACAGTTAATTATTGATTTATTTCTATGAGGGAATCTCGTGCCCACTTACAACGCACACAGCGTCATGTTGTCCGTATAGAAAATATCTAATTATTTGTATACTAATGCGATACAACGCCCTTCCAGTTAACGAGCTCTAATCCATTTATAATTATATATCGGATTACGTAACGTTATAACTTTTAATTCCTCGCAATCTGTCGAAGAATTTCTAATTAATATTGTAATTCAACGCTGATGAAACGAGTATCTGAAATTAGAATTTATGAGCATATGTGTTCATAATTAGTCTTCAATAGAATAGATATTAAAATTATAATAATAATTAGACTGCAGATCTTTATACAAAATGAATCAATTCAACCAATTCTTTTAGTCATTCCATTGTTCCAAATTATAGCTACATGTTTTTGTCATAAGTGTATAAAATCCGCAATCTAATAATCATTCAACTAATTACTAATAATTCTATTGCTTTTACAATCGCTTGATCAAAGACGAATGGTGGTCTTTTTTAAACTTTTAACTTTGAACTTTGTAAATTTTCACCTTTAGGAATGTTCGTGTTTCAATAGTTATAATTAGGCTACGGATATTTATGCAAAATATGAATGTCCTACATCAATTGCAAAAGACAAGAAGTAAATGGAAACCTCTTCTGTTCTATAGTTATTTTAATGAGATGGAGATAATATATTGATATTCTTAAAGTCAGTTAATCCTTCCAGTGTTCTAAATTGTATCGTCTCATTTTTTTAATAAATGAATATAATCTGCAGTCTAGTAATAACAATTGAGTTAAACTATCTTACACAGTAATATTCTATAGAATCTTCTAAATGAGATGATATAATTTAATATTACATTCTAAATATGGAAATAAGTTTAAAGAATGTCTAAAGTGGAACCTAAACTATGTAAGTTGTAAGGCGAATGTTTGACTTGTAATTGCGTAATTCATTGTTTTTCTACATCGTTTGCCATTTCGTCGATTCGTCTTAATACCGTCGAATTGATCAATGGAACGGTCTGAATAATTTCGTGAGCATTTTGATCCATAAGATTTAAAGTTATACAGGGTGTCCCGAAAAGTTTGAACATAACTGAAAGTGGTGATGCTTGGGGTGATTCTAAGCACCTTTTTTCTTTACCAATTCGCGTCAAAAGGCTTTGTTTTCGAGTTATTAACGAAAAACACTGTCCTGTCAGACCGCGGCTGTTTCCGGTTCGGTGACATGTCCCGCTGAGCGTGGCGCTGCCGTTGGCCAAACCAGAATCCGTTCGCCATTGCCGCGCTCTGATCGGTTTGTGTTTATCGTTAATAACTCGAAAACGAAGCCGCGTATGATATTTTTCGTATTTTAATACAGGTAAAATGACAAATATCCGCACGTATTTGAATACAAGTAAAATAACATCTATCCGCACGAACGTGACAAATCAGACTGACTCTCGCCTGTTTCTCGAGGCATCAAGCGTTTCAAACATTCGCCGGTCGAACAACTACGCGCGGCCCATGCATATCTACATCCACGCGCATACATACACACACTGCATACACCACTTACAGAACTAATCAAGAACTATCCTATCTCTCCTACTTATTAAATAAAATTAATTAAACAAAGTAAATATGGCCTACTCACGAAGTTCGCGGTCTCTCAATTCTTCCTTTTCTTCGCGTGGTTCTAAAAATTTTGGTATTGTGCCCCCTAGGAGGCCATATGGCTACCATTGAGAAACCCTGGTCTAGCCGATAGAACGATCGAGATTCATTTATGTCATGTAATTACACGCGATCCCATAACACTGAGAGGCATCATAAATGAAGACAAAGGGCGGATAAAAAATCAGGTCGCCTTGGTGTAATCAGTTTTCCCGTCTGTAGACCAGATGGGATTTCCACTTAAAGCCCTGGGAAATAAAACGAGCCTGCCCATTCCTCCTTCGTCCGTTCCCATTTCTTTCTCGTTCCTGATTCCTCGTCTTGCTTCTTCATAACTGAAAGCTAGTCTACCTCTATATCGAGAACTGAATCCCATAATCCTCTTCGACCTTTAATCCGTTCGCGAGTTCGAGCTATATTTAGATAGGATCTGACGGTGAAAACATTAAATCAATCGTCATTTAATGCGCTCCACTGATAGATAAACATACATGCCTACAGTAGGCTCACATAAATATTCGGACACTCTTAAAAAGTCGAAAAGCTTTTTAACATCCGACCCTAGGACTTGAATTCTCTTGAAAAAACAAAGCTTTGAAAAAATTTCATTTGGTCGGAATTGCAGAGAAAATACTAAACGTTACATTCTACAACATTTTTATGCGGGCCTATATTGAAAAATTGAAAAAATACGGTTTGTGGACCTGCGTCGATAATACATTCTCCGCGCTTCCTTATGGCGAGAAAACGGGTCCAACCCCGGGATTCCCGCAAGCGGAAAATTGAATCAGGAATTCGAGTGCTCGACCTTTGCGATACGTTGCGCTGCATGTGAAGGGTTGCAGGTTCGGTCGTGGGAAGAACGTGAACCGCTCTCACGGCAGGTTGGATCGTGTAGGCAGAGAAATGCCACACAGGATCGGCGGTAATTTAGATATTTAATCGTCGTCGAAATGGTACAAAGTGGGCGGTCCTGTCCAGATAGCCCGCGCTCTTCATACAATTAAGCGATTCGGTGGACGTTTGCAGTGCGTGGTTTTCAATCTCTTCACAATCGCGAGAATACGGTAGGCCGGTATTTCAGTCAATGTAATCGATACAATTTCGCGCGGGTCTAAGGTGAACGGCGCAATTACAATAGGACTGTCGCGAAGATTCCCAGAACGGAACGAAGCGTGCGTGCGACGGCACGAGATCGTATCTCGCGCTCGCTCGCGCGAGAGTGCTATATCCGTCATCGCGGTTTTATACGACCGAAATGTACCAAACTACTTATGCGATCGAAAATCACGAAACTATACTCACTCTTTCGACGCGAATCTTCCGAGGAAAACTTCCGTTCTATGGCTAGTGCGAGATGCAATCCTTTCACAAAACGCTTTTCCCTACTGTTTCCCTAATTGGTCGGTCTCACACGCGAAACTGTAATTCGTGGATCTCCCACGGATGATCCCTCGTCCCAGACTACATGCTTATTTTCCGTAACGGCTTCCACTTGGCGACCGGGGTGTCCAAGACACACCACTCACGCATATAAAACCCTCTCGCGCAGGGTGACACGGGCTGATCCCGTGTTCCTGAGACCACTCTGGTGGTGTCCATTTTGGGAATGTCCGGTGTCTTTGTGGTTCTTGGCCTGTGTCGTCTCCAGGTTTCTCGGCCCGTGTATGTCGGCAGTCCCTTTCTTCTACCCGTGCGCACGGGACGTTTTGGGTGGCCAGCAAGTCGTGACGAGAGATCCCACGTAGCGAGCCGCCATCGGTGTCAGTAAGAGGGGCTGGTGGTGCACGGAGCACATCCTAAAACTTCGCCATACTCGGCGCACGCAATTTGAATTTGCCAATGTTTGATAATCTAGGCGGAACTTCCTCGGGAAGCGTCACAGACCTAAGGGACTGAGCGTAAAGTAGATATATGGGTGAGAGGTGTCCTGACACGAGTGGGGAGGGATGGTAGACTGCGGCCATATTGAGTGGCAAAACTAGTGTTGCCATCTATATAACGTTGCGGGAACATTGATATGGTTTGATTCTGAAAAATGAATGTATAACCAGTGTATTTGTATGTGTATATATATATAACATATATATAGTGTGTCCCACATAAATGGGAACACCTAAATATCTGTCGTATTTACAGTCCTATCAGAAAACTTCAGAGGACAAGGTGACACTATTGCTGGGGGCAAATATAATGGTAAAGAAAAAAATTTATTATGTCGTGTTTTTTTAATGAAATTTCAAGGTCACCGATGTTTTTTTAAATGGAATAGTATATTTTTTTACGATAGCATGATAGACATTAAAAAACTGAATTTATTGGATACCACCTTTTTCACCTTGAAATGACCTTGAGCAAGAATAATCATGTTGGAGCGGATAAAATGTGGAAGTTTAAAATTTACGTGTTTCAGCAAAAATTACGCGTTGTTTACGTCGGATTGACCTTTACAAACCAGAATGAATGTTTGAAATATTTTTCATAGTAAACAGCGTATGTTTATGTTGTTAGAGTATGTATCATTGAGATCGTTAACAGAAGGTTAATCGGTTAGAATAAGTACGATGTTCCTTCTGCATTATTCGAATTCGAAACGTGAAAGGCCTGAGGATATGCGGCAAAGAATTACTGCAGCATGTGCTTCAATGCTTCAATTGCCCTCTGAAGTTTTCTGATAGGACTGTAAATACGACAGATATTTAGGTGATCCTATTTATGTGGGATACCCTGTATAATATATATATATATATATATATATATATTTAGTTTGATACAAGGGCATTCTGGACGATGTTATCCGGCTACACTTTTTGACTTGACCGGATGAGTGATACGGCTGCCGCGTCGGTTTCATATTCCAATTGGAGAAATAGTCGCAACTGTCGATATGAGAGAAAAAATATGAGTCTGTGAACTTTTTGAACACAGACCATTTAGGATGGTTAAGTGAGACACCCTGTGTAGGCTACCGAGTGCGCTAAAATTATTACCAAGACTCGTCCGCGGCTTTACCCCTTCGTTGCGACACCCGTTCGCCATGAATTACTCGCCGCCGTTCGATGAAATTGCCTTTCTCTGAACGTTACAGCCTACCTGGCGTCCAGACGCGGCTCCCGTGACAGTCAGTGCTCCAATTTGTCAAATGTCAGCAACGAGGATGTGGGACCATTGAACTACACTGCCCACCCCCGCGGTAGACAGCGCAGGACCTCCAACTTCCTCGAGCTGCCAGGTAAGCACATTTCTCTTCGAGTTTGCCCGACACCGTTTTTCTACCGCCGACACGTCCCGTCCACAAGCTGAAAAATGCTGTCGACGGAGGTGCATCCCAAAATCCTCCGCGAGATCTCGCACGCTCACCTGGCACGTCCTAATGTCAACCCTGTTAGCCTCACAGTGCCAATCAACTAATCCTGCTGTTCTTCTCAATTGCCGTGACTCGTTTCACGTAAATTCAGTTACCTAGTAACAAATTTCTTAACACGTTATCTACTGGCGATCATTTTATAATTTTCAACTTGCTAACTGTTTATGTCGAGTTCTTTATCTAATGACGACTATACCCGCCATGTAAGAAAAGAATTGCATTTGCTACTAAATGAAATTTAAGAGAATGGGCGGTGTAGTAAGAAAATGCATAAAAATAATGCTAGCTTAAAAATAATTAAGCATCCAAGTGCACGTTCTTAAATTTAACGTTTGTACCTTAAATATCTTTGTTGTTTTTAAAGATACATTAAATATCTTCAGGGCAAAGTTGAATGGATTAATGGGGCTCACGCGATGGCATAAAAAATATTGTTTTCATGTCACTTTTTTAGAGATATCGAGGTATCACCCATTTTAAAACATCCACGATGATAGTTTATTTCATTAGAAATTTAGTGGTTATAATTACTCAAGGTCATTCATAGGCAGAGGAAACGTATAAGATTTCGTATAAAAAGAATTTACAACATTGTGTACCTTGCAAATTACAAAATGTCCAGTTCTATCAAACTCCTGTTTCTCGCAATTGATGCAGAGAATTTTTATTTTGCATAAAGCAATCCAATCATAAGATTAGTACATTTGTTATATTTTCTAATAGCATATTTGTTACGAAAAACCTTTGTCAACGTTTTACCGCAGCGTTTATAAGAGAGCAGAAGGATTTTGTTTCAATATTTTCTTATCCCAAGTAAATTCGAAGGGAGTGGCTGTCGAGGGACGAAGGAAAATCCTTTAAATCCCAATTAGAATCTTATTATAAATCTGAAAGATTCAAGGGATGTCGCGTCCACGTAGCAAACTCAATCATAGTCTTTGTCACTGATAGCTTTCAAACAGAATCAATTTTCTTTGAATAGATTGCCGTTTAATATTCATACAAGGTCTACACATTTTACTAAATATTTAAATGAAGTTTGCCAACCTCTTTTAACTCACTGTTACTCACAATTACAAATTTTTGTTAATCAGGGAAATATTTGATATTTCTATTATCAAACTCCTAAGTGTAATTATACGTCTCATCTGTTAATCTTCGAATATCAGATTAACACGTTCATTGCCAATTTGCAGCCACCAGAAAATCCAACGATATCGAAATAATAGTTGTTGGAAACAAAGTTGGCCAGACAAAAATCATAGTGATTATTTATTTAACACTTCCGCATCCTTCAGTCTTAGTGAAACTTAAATTCTTCTAATGCATTGCAGTAAAAATAAATATTTAACCCTGGCGAAAAAATAAGTCACTCATTGAATGACTGATATAGAAGTCAGCGTGTTAAAAACAAAGGAGATAAAATGGGTAAGAGTGACCACGTTGTTAAACTATAATGTATCTACTAAGTACCATTGTTGTATCTACTATAACAAAAACGAAATTGCAATAGCTAGAAATTTGATATCATTCCGATTTATGCTGTCATATTTTTGTCGGACTTTTGATCTGTTCGATATCCAAAAATTGATTCAATATTCAAAATTGTTATAAAACTGCCGGATGCGTTTCGATTGACACAACCATTTTTCAGCAACAAAACTTTTCACGGGTCCTGTCCATGTCATTTGCAAATTCGTATTACGCGGCTGTGACAATTGAACGACACTTTTACGAAAACAGGGTCGAGTGATCGGATCGAACACTGTACCTTGCGTTTTTCAGCATGTATTGCTGTTTATGTTGAACTGTATCGGAAGCAACATGCAGCTACTTGCCCTGGTTCTAACACTGAATGCACAATCCCGAATGCAGAGCGAGGTCCCCGTTAGCGAAATAAATGCGCTTGCCTATTCGATACAACTGACTATTCCCGCGTCGCACAACGAGAGCCGAGAGCTGGGACCATTTCCCTTAACGTTTGCAAATTCCGCAATTATTTCACGAACTACTGCCATTGAGAGTTCCTTCAATCGACAGAAAATTCTGTGAACGAAAACTTTGTTGTGCTAGTCGTAGACGATCCAACAAAATATTTACCCAAACATCTTATTCATTAACACGTTGAATGCCGTGCGAATTTTTACGTTTCGAAATTTGTCTGCATCAATTACAATTAACAGAGGCCAAACAAAAATTTTTTTCATTCTTCAAAAATTTTAATAAGCTGAAATTGAGGCTCTTAAACTTCTTTAATCTTTCTATCGCTTTAAATTGTAAGTAGCCATAACAATTATTAGTTACTTGATAATGAAGTTCACAGTTTGCACTATAAGCTAGTTATCGTCAGTATCGAGAAATTCATGTTAAGTAGCAATAATTTGACCAGAATAGTTGTTAAACAATTCGATAGTAGCCGATAACCGCCGCGGTATTCAACGCGTGTTAGTAGTTTCATAGTTCGTACATTTAAACTCAAATACAGAGAATAGCAATGGATATTTTAACATGCAATATTATATTTTATTCTATTATGCTATAGTGTAGTATATGACCAACAAAAATCAACAAAACCTGTTCTGTGTACCTAATATATTTTTATAATTTTCCATGTCTTTTTATGTTTGTCTTGCAATATCAATCAAGAGATGTAACATTTTTCACGTTGTTTATCCAGGCGTTTATACCAGGCGTGGGCACGGGTGGGGCCCCGCAAACGCCTGCTTCTCCCACCAACCTCTCTTCCATGCAACACGTGCCTTCGCTTCGTCGCGATCGCGTATGTCTCGCGCCTTCGTTGCCCCTACCATACGCATCTTCGTACCGCACCGCGCGTGAGATATAAACAAGTCACCGATGTAAACAAGTGACGGTCAGTAACGGTTGGCGAGAGAACGAAGCATCAAAACACATACAATGTTTCGTTTTGTGGATACGTTCATGTTGAAGCGGCGAACAGAGCTACTCAACGACACAACGCCGCTCCAGTGATGGGAACTCCGTGGGCGCTGGGCGAAAATACTACCACCACTTTGACGTACCGTCTTCCCCTACTTTGCTTCTACCTCGCACGCGCTACACACAAGCGTACCTCTACTCTATACGGACAGAATAGAGGTACGCTTGTGTATAGTGTCTATTCTGTCCGTGTAGAGTAGAGGTACGCTTGTGTGTAGCGAGTGCGCGGTAGAAGCAAAGTAGGGGAAGACGGTACGTCAGAGTAGTGGTAGTATTTTCGCCCAGCGCCCACGGAGTTCCCATCACTGCGCCGCTCTAATCGACGCTTTCTTAGCTTCTATCGCAACTACAATGTGGTCGTACCCTTAGCGAATCCGAAATGTATAATGTATTTATAAAAATGCTCTTCAGAATTGAGCATAAATTCAAAGAATCTTTAAAGATTCCAAAACGACCTTATAATCATAAGAGCTATACTTCCTCGCGGCCGCGATGCACGAAGCCTGTGCCAGACATGCGCACTACTCGCTACTGGCGAAGTGCGTTCTTTCTCCATGGTAACGATGGGTGCTGTTGGCAGGCACTGGGCGCTATGGTGGGGACGGTCTTGCCTCAATTGAGGCAAAAATGCCCACGCCTGCTGTATCCGCAGTTTGCGTATATACATTTTGAGAGATATATTTTGCATCTTATACAAATAAATTAATTTTGACAACAATTTTTTTAGCAAACTTGTGTTTACGTAGAATATGATTTTTCCTCGAGATATGCACGAATTGTCCAAGTATCTAAGCTCTTAGCCGTTCTAAGATTGCCAGAAATTTTACAAGACGTCCGTCGACCGAAAGAAACATGAGTATACTGAAGACGTTGCCATAAGCAAATTACTTAGCTATCTCCGGCTTGTGAAATTTAGTCTGTTTATAGATAAGATGACTCATAAATATTCAGAGGCTATTAAAAAGATGATAAGTTTTTTAATATTGGACCCAACAATTAGATCTTTTTTTATGTTAGAACAATTAGTCTACTAGATGAGACTTGAAATTTTTTTAAAATTCTAATTGGTCGGAATTTCAGAGCTAATACTGAAATTATGTATGTGGGCGTTTGTTGAAAAATTAAAATATACGTTTTGTAGATCTGTGTCAATTATACACATTCCGCAAATTTCCTCACAGTCGGTTAACGTTGCAATTACGAACATTAGGAAGTTCGTAAAAATGGCAGTTGTTGCGATGTTGGCCCTCCAACTATAATAAATCTAATTGATTGTGATGAAAATTTCGGAATATGTATAATTAATATAGATCTACAAAACTTATTTTTTATATTTTCTATATAGGCCAACATGAAAAGTTGTAAAACACAACTTTTAGTATTTTCTTTGCAATTCCGATGAATTGTAATTTATTCAAAAAATTTTCACGTCATGTAGCAAACCAATTGTTCTATCTTCTCAAAAAAACCAAATCGTCGGGTACAATATTAAAAAATCTATCGCCTTTGCGAGACTGTCCGAATATTTATGTGGGTAAACTATATACAACTATACTAATACAAATCTGTACAACTATAAACAATATTTCTTTCACGAATATATCGCCGAAACGTTGTCGAGATGACAGTAAAAAATCATTATATGAACTTTTCGAACAAAGCAGAAAAGAAGAACGGAGCATTTTTGTCAAGAAGAACAAATTATACTCTTGAATAGTGTGTTCGTTTGCTGACAATTCTGTTTGAAAAATAGAACACTGTTGCTTCGAAACACTGACAAATGGTCGTAGAGAATCTCTCTTTAATCAGAATCAATTAAACCGATTTGATGTTCCGCACACAAACGGAGCATGGAATTCCTAAATTCAGCCGCAATCATCTGGAGAATATCATACTTGCAAGACATGATCGATGCTCCGTAATTTTACGAAGTAGCACGCTTCCTCCAATATCATCGCAAGATTCAGAATATCTTCGGCCCCTTCTCCGCTTCCTCGGGAATAGAATAACCGTGTACATCTGTACGAACCCGAGATCGTTCTAAAATGTATAGGATGCTGGATCAAGATTCCCCAATGTAAGCGTACCATTTAATTCAGCAAGCTTCAATCTTACGCGACTTTATTCTTGATCGATTAATCTCGTACTGATTGTTGTTTTGAGCAAGTGATATGTATACTGCTGTTCTTTATGCAAAATAAAAAATTTCTTCATCAATTGCAACAAATAGAAATGAAAGTTCTGTCTTTCTTTAATGATTTTAATAGATTGAAAATAGTGTATTGACATGCTTGATTCTTTTTCATCTTCTTAATATTTTGAATGTCATCTATCCATTTTTGCCATAAATGCATAAAACCTGCAGTCTAGTAGCAGTAATAAGTAGACTGCGGATGTTATGCATTTGCGACAAAAATTTATCAATCAAATACAACATTGTAAAGACATTGGACGAATAAAATGATGTTTTTATATTGATGTCGAGTAATTGCAATTACGAAAACGAATATGTTGGTAAAAGTGTCATGAAAAAATAATTAAAATCAAAAAAGTTTTGTCATTGCATTAGTCTTCTCTCACCGACACGCTGATGCCAATCGGTCTGGGCGCTCGAGTCGATGCTGGCGGCAAAGAATAAAGGAATCTCGAGAAATCGAGTCTGTCGCGTTTCGGACCCGAGGTCGCTGCATTCATCGCGACAACACTGTACCTTTTCTTGGAGAAGGACTGAACACATAGTCCTGGCATTAAGCGATGTCGAGTGAACAATTTCAAAAGAAGAAGAGTGCATAGCGATTTCCTTATTTCGAAACAAACACCGTCGCCTAATTACGGAACAAGACTGCATAGCATTTCCCCCACTATTTATCCCATAAATCCCTCGATCTGGTAATGCTGCTTGCTCCTCTTCGAACCTTGAGCTCCTCGTTGAACGAACGGCTGCCTCGGGTTATTGTTACACCGATCATCGAAGATCGACCCCGTTGGAAGAGCAATATCCCGGATGAAATCATTCAAACAATTGCCTTTCGTTTCTGTTCCTAGGGGATCCGAATCTGACAAGTTCTCCGGGCTTGAGTAGGTAGTCCAACGTATCACATTGACAGATTAGGTGGCGTGGCAGCGGTATCTGCTCGTCAGAAATTAATTACGCGGCTAACATCCGCCGGGTAAATACTTTTTGCAAACAGAAGCCTCGCTACAGCCGTGGAACACGACTGGACAGACTATTGGGGTTGGTGATATTGGAAGACGCCGGGTCTCGAGAACGCAGGGGTGAGCCACGATGGGGATGTTCGGTCCGGTATCGCTCATTATTACACCGTAAACCGTTAGCAACAGATTATCTACCCCAGGGATCTGCGAATACAACCGGGATTAGAATGTGAACATAATGAATCTGTTGCTCTTGCGATATTGGACAATGCCGTGCAGCTGGTCGAGCATGTTGTCCTGTGTACGTAAAGCGTGAGAGATACACCTTCTCCTATACTGTTCAGAGCTAGGTAAAATACTAACAGTAAATAATAAATTATGCAATTTATTTTAACCCTCGGACAGCGGACCATTCTTACAACTATACAGAGTGCGGCCAAATATCATGTACAAGTGGACGTGTGGCGATTCCTTATGAAAAAATATGAAAATAGCATGGAACAACATTTTTTTATCCCAAGCCCCGTTTTTGAGACAATCGAGTTTGAAAATTTAGCGAGTACACACGTCTTATTAGATAGCAATAGCGCGACACGTCTGACCATGACCAACCAATACTACTTCCTGCATATACGACAGTACGCGAGCCCGACGGATCCTTAAACTCTATTTTCTCGAAAACGAGGCGTCCAACGAAAAAATGTTACGCCTTTTTGTGATTTATTTTTATAAGTAGAAGTATCACCTGCCTGTTTGTACGTGTTATTCGGCCGCATCCTGTATAATTGATGATGTTTATGACTAGACTGTGGATTTTATGCATTTTGTACCAAAAATTCAGTAAGTGTAATTTCAAGCAGTGAAAGGATTAAAAGAATGTGAAAATATTTCTTACGACTTATTAAACCCACTGAAAAAGAAATAAATCTCTACTTGGTTCCTACGTCTTGGAATTAGTGCAAACGATTTTTATTTTGCATAAAGACCTGCAATGTATTTATGACTATTCACTGCTTTATTTATCAAGTTTTGGAGCCATATTTTTGGAGGTATTTCTATTACCCGTTCAACGAGAGTTGACACAAAATCTCGCCAGTGTCGCAAGGCTGCGGATCCCACCACTGATCAGTGGATCCCACTCTTACGCTTACGTTTTGACGGGAACGATCGACGTAGGCGCTCAGCGTCTTACTTCATGGTCACCACATCTCTCTGTTACAGTCACACTCAATACGCTCGTTTGCTGTCTTCCTCAAGCGATTCGGCCAATCGCGAAAGACGTGTAGCGCGTAGTGGGAGCATCACGTGGTACCCACTAGTTTCTCTATGCCAACTCTCGTTGCGCGGGCTATAGTAGCCACGTTAGTCTTCCTTGCGTTTTTAATGTAACAGATGTCCATTTACTTGAATAGTCAGAAATTGAGTAATTAAATGTCGATTTTGATATCCTGGGTCAAATTGACCTAGGTTTCGCTGTCGGAGGGTTGAACTATGAAAATCAAATGTTTTGTTTCATTCAGTAAAGTCAAATAGTATTTGAAAATATTTGGTCATCCCATAAGTAATGTTGCTTTTTAATCTATTTATCAACAAGAAAATTGATGTACTTACGTTTATTTTATATCGCCGAAACATTGACCATCATTTTCTATGACCTTCTCCGGTCTTTTAGTTAACTATTTTTAAGAAACGACTATACTTATGGCGTCTTATGGGACGGGCTGATAATATTTAATTCGAAGGAATTTGAAAATATTTGGGTTTTGTTATGAAATATTTTGTTCATTTTAATTTATTTCTTCTATTTTAAATATTATCGCTGAAAATAATGATTCGAATTCAATCTTCAGAGTATAAATAATTTTAGTAAGCTTCGTCAAATCTTATAGCCTGTTGCACAAATGTAAGGACGAGAAATACATTTAAATTACATTTAATAGTTACATGACTGTAATATGTAGACTGCAGATTGTTATGCAAAGTAAATGTCGTCGGCATTAATTGCAGGGTAGATAAGTTACAAAGATACTTATAACCAGTTTAAACCATTTTTACAAATTGGAAATAAGATTTAGATTTTCCAAATGTTTTCGTTGTTTCGCATTTAAAATTCGCGGTCTAGTAAAATTAGCTGTCGTACAAAAGAATGGAGAATGACACAAATGTCATTCGAAAGACTGGAGAGTTAAATGCATACTGGAGATTCATTTCGATCGATAGAATATGAGGTTCAATCTACGAAGTCCTATGACATTTATCGTTTTTTTAAACCGGCGAGAATCTTCGGAAATTCCTGTTTCCTCGTGAGGGAGATCGCGTACTGCTGGTAAATGTGAAAGAATCATGTGAACGAATGCGGGAAGAAGCGTCGCTCCAGAGATACGATGCTCTCAACAAAGCGTTCAGTACAATTGTGTCGAATCCTTGGGAAAATGATCGATCACATGTGCAGTGGCTAGAAAGGATGCGACTCGTCCACCTCTTTTATCTCTCTTTGATACCAACATATTCAGCAACTCTCGACCGCGGCATTTTTACCCGCACCATGTGGCCAATACCATGAATATTGTCCGAGAAAATGCGTCTCTTCTGAGAGAGCACAGGTTTTCAATAAACAATTATCGCAAAGAGACGAGCAATAAAAATTGTTTCTTGCAAATTGAAATACACACATACGAGCACAAAGGGAAAATTTGAATTCTTTTATACAGTGTTCGATTCTTTCAGAAAGTATTGTTACATTTTCATTAAAATTAAATTCCTATATGTGAAGCTACAAAAAGCGGGCAATAAAAAATTATTATGCTATTAACTTACTTATTTTTCGTGAAAATATACGTATTCTGTATACGACGATAATTTTAAGTGTAGTTTCTTAATTTATCAGTAGACAGTGGATCTTTATGCAAAATACCTGAATTGCAACAAACTGAGGTGAAGTGGAAATTTATTTTCTTTCTTAATACGTTTAAGAAGTCGAAAATAATGTGAAAGTATTTTTAAATTCTTTTATTGTTTTTACTATTTTAAATTGCACCTACTCATTTTTGTCATAAATGCATATAGACCGCTGTCTAGAAATGATGACTAGACCACGGAGTTTATACATTTGACACATGCGAGCAGATCAAATGTAAAACAGTAAAAACATTCGGTAATTACTTACAAAAATGTTTTGTACAGCTCGACATTTTAAACAACTTTTTCCGTTGTAAAAAATGTCGCTCGGCCTTCGTTTTCTACATATTCGCAAAAAACTGTTAGAATGACTATAGCAAACTACACTTCTTCTCAATGACTGAATGCGTCCTTTAGGGCATCCGCATGACATTAAACCTAGACATAACCAAAATTCATTTAAAAGCTGTACAAAGCTAACCCTTGGTTTCGTAACAATCTAGAAAAGGGGCTTCTCACTGATTTTTTTTATTAATTTTTATCTGAGATGTGATTCTGAACAACTTCTTCTTATGTATGTTTAGGGTTGCATGTAATTTTGTATAAATTTATGAGAACAAAAATTTTGATTTAAAAAATTGTAGATGGCACTCGCCCTATTTTCCGTTAGGTGGGGGCTCGTGACGTATAACACATCTCACACCTTAAAGTTTTGTCATTTAAAAAGGTAGAATTCGCTCTAGTGGGTATCCTTAGTTTTTTGCAATTATTTTGAGAATTAAGACCGAGCGACGGTAACGTATATAGGAAAAAGTTGTTCAGAATCATGTCCCTGGCAACATATTGCAAAGTCATTAAATTGGGAGAGTATTACCCTTTTGTAAATAAGTACCAGACATTAAAAGAATTGAAAAGTACTGTTGTACTATTTTACAATAAATTTATCAGGCATGACTAGATTGCGAATTGTACGCATATGTGATGAATATGATTGAATCGTGTACAATACATTAAGACAAATAAAAGAATTTAAAATGGTTAAGAAAAGAATTCCTATATCTGGCAATGAATACAGGCAATCTTTATTTTGCATGAACATCCGCAGTCTAGTGATGACAATACTGGAATCGTGGTTGTGGAAAAAATGAACATTCAACGTTGTGTACCTTACATGTTACAAGACTTTCAAACATTTAAAGACAGAGATTTAAAACTAAAACACGAATGAATGCGTATTAATAAAAATGTATATTATAACAGATGAAGAATTTTATAGAGATTGTATTAAAAATGTACAGAGAATGTATCAGTGTTAAACAACAAAGAAGATCAAAGTGTACGGTATTAAGTAGGCTTTTTGAAGTTGAACAGAACGTTGTAGCTAGCATGTGAAAATACGAATACCCATTTTTATTCTGTTTTCGAAAATATTTGAGTATGCGAGTAACGTTTCTAAAACATCAGCGAACGTGCATAACCACACAGCCGAGCAGTGGAACAGGTCAGCCAATATCAGACGGGGCGGCCTAGTTTGCAAATTCTTCAGGATTTTTTCCGGTTACTAGTTAGGTTTTTTCTCTCTGCGCTCGAATTATCTTCCCTACTACTGCGAACTACCGCGAACTCCCAATTAAAGTTTTCGGTTGAATATGTAATACGAGGATTAAATCGCAGCTGGAGTTGCCTTCTTCTTTTTTCCAATATTCTGTTGTATTGAAAGTCTGATAAAAATTGCATTGTCCGTATAGATCGTTGCAGAAAGAAAGAAGCTTGATCGCACAGAAGTAAATTGTATTTAAATAACTATCGAGAGAAAAGGGCATTTGTATTCAAACGTCTATTGTGCAGCGATGGGTATCTTTCATTAAAAACTAAAGTAACAGAAATGACAAATGAGTTCTTCAAATAAAATAATTAATACTTTATCTGTCGACAATTTTCAAATAGTCTTTTATTAAATCAATTTTAATTACAACAACTCCACTACCACGTCAGTCGTACATACATTGGTAGCACAATTATTGTAGAATAGATCAAATACAAAACTCAAAAGAGTTTAGAAGAATGTAAGGAAGAATGTAAGTAATACTGTTGTATTATTATCGAGTTTTGAAGACGATTAAAAGGAAAACGACGTTTTCATTTAATAAAGATGATATTTAGGAGTTCATTTTCTTAAAATATACAACATTTTATGAAAAAAGTTTTGTCCTCAGTTTTTACACACGTTTAGTATACAAACAAATTTTTTTGTTGTGGCATAATTTATAGATAACCGTCACTGCATTGCTTACAAAATGTGGAGTGAAAACGGTGGCCACGTGCACCAAAAAAATTGCGAACCGATTCGAAAAATTCTTGCGGCCTTACTTTTCGTTATTGTATTGTCGATTAAATGAACCAAAATGATGAATTTTGGAACATGCATTTTCTTGTTATTCATACTTTCATTTTTAATTTACTTTATTTAGTACTTACTTAATTTTTATAACGTGCTTTATTAAACACGTATTAAGCATCGCCATTTTTATCTCTCACAGTGGTTCGTGCCATTGTCATTGATATGGTATATAAAGTTTCAGAATATCTATCGTTTTTTCATTTCAAAAGATCTTTCTACGAGTCATGATGGTCATCGTTTTCACCCCATATTTTATAAGCAATGCATTGACCGCCATGTAAAATAACACCACAATAGTAACCAGTAAAAAAAATTTTTGTATCACTAAAAAGGTGTACAAACTGAGGACAAAAGGTTATTTAGGCTTTCGGGTGTAAGTCGAATAACACTAGAATAACTGTATGATGCCGGGTCGTGAAAGCCTCAAATCTCTGATAAGGACAGGAAGTTTTTTTTATAGGATGCTGTATATTTTAAGAGAAGCAATTCCGAAATATCATCTTTACTTTAAATAATTGATTGAAGAAAGTCCTCTTAGTTCAAACTTCTTACAATTGACTTTGACAACTTTTATTTTCCATAAAGATCTGCAGATTGGTGGTCACATTATTTCCGACTTATTAAAATGATTAAAAGAGGAAATACGTTTTAATTTAATTTCTATTCTCCACAATTGACTTCGAAAGTTTTTATGTTACATAAAGATCCGCTGAGCCTCGTAACAAGAACAAGAACAGCAGGATTTCGAGATTAATGGGACCCGGACCCTCCATTGTTGAATCCATTCTCATTCTGCCGTGAATCGCATTCCATCCGAGATCCAGCCTATTGAGACACCCAGGGGGTGACTCGAATGTAATTGACGACTAATTAATTGAAACGTTGCGCAGCCGGTGTTTCTGGCCGGCGCACAGTGGGCTAAAAAACTGTTTGTTTTGCCAAATTTATTTTAGCGTGGTTTCGAGGTTTAAGATTAAAGTATAGTAGGTCGATGAATTCGTCGTGATGCCAGCTAGAATATTATGAAGGCCAAATTATATATTATTGTACGAAAAAAAAGGGTGGGAATTATAAAGCGTTACAGACGAATATCTCCAAACATATTGATTATACGCAAAAATGTTTCAGATGAAAGTTGTTCAGTACCGAGAAGGAGATCATGTGGTTGGGACATTTATTTTTTCCGGTGGACACTCCAAGGTGAGGTGAAGGTCAACTTTCTTTTTTTAAATGGAATGATATGTTTTTTTATCCACCATCAAATAGTGCGTTTTAAGACGAGTTCAATTACCTATGACTCAAGGTCATTCGAAGTCAAATTTGCAGGGAAATGCAGGAAAGGTGTGATCGTTTTATTTGTACTTTAGTTCGTACCTTCGACCTTTCACACCAAAACAATAACATGTGTTCAATATCAGCATTACTCAGGACAACATCAAAGTCATTATCAATGAAATGAAAACAAACGTATTTATGTATTGCTGTGCTCTTCTGCGAGATAGTCAGTTTACTTTCATTACTATTCGTGCTAAGGTATCCTTCGCTGAATGATAGTACTTAAATAAGCGGTGAAAACGGAAATGTATCAAAATTCTTTTGATATGTTTATGTAACTAGAAGAATGCAGGAAAAATTACAGAATGGCTGCTAATTTGTATGCACAACGCTACCCAGATTCACTATAAAAATCACATATGGCATTTAAAAGACTAGAACAGCGTTTTCTCCCTTCAGGTTCTGTGCTGAAAAACTGCGTAATGTCCATTAAGCCTACGACGCGTGAAAACAGAAGGTCAGAATATGCGAAGCTTGAGCTAAGATAAATGTTGAAATGTTGAGCAAAATTAGAGAATCATTTAAACAAAGAATTGTCAAGTGCATTGAAGTAAGAGGCAATCATTTTGAACACATACTAAACTGAAGTACGAATAAAACGATCACACTTTTTCTGCATTTCCCTGCAAGTTTGACCCTGAATGACCTTGAGTCATAATTTAACTCACCTTAAAACGCACTATTTGATGGTGGATAAAAAAACATATCATTCCATTTAAAAAAATAAAGTTGACCTTCACCTCACGTTGGAGTGTTCACCGGGAATAATAAAATTTCCACCACATGATGTCCCCCTCGGTATTGAACCACTTTCATCTGAAACGTTTTTGCGTATAATCAATATTTTTGGAGATATTCGTCTGTAACGCTTTATAATTTCCACCCTGTATGATATATGTAAAACATTAATTCAAATCTGCTATTTCATGCTCTATTACGAATTCTTAAAATAATTGGTGTCACTTTGAATTTCTGAATTTTGACTTTAGAGTGATGTCCCGTCACACATAATTGTCTACAATGACTAATATTTTGGATTTTGCACCTTTGAAGGTTTATCAGTTGCCGTATACAAACCTTTTTTTTGAGAATATGCAACTTCAAAAATTCAATTTTGATTATGAAAAACGGGTTTGCAGCCTACTGTGCGATGTACGCGACATTGCCCGTTGGCCTGGGTGAAAATTGACCACTAATTTCAAGGGAGGGAAGTTCCACGGAGCGTCGTTGACCGTAATTAGATAGCCTGTCGGGAGACGAACTTCTTGAGTGCCTCGTCGACATTAACCGCATTAGATGTCGAGCCTTATGCTTTGTCAGCCGACCCGGCCGCAGCGACAACCCCGGCACCATTGCTATCGACGTCAAACTAGTTTGTTTGTATGATAATCAAATTAGCAGTCACGGCGAAGGTCATCGTTAAAGGGGAAAATTTCGACTGCTGCTAGAAAGTACAGTAGTGCTCGCTTAAAGGGCCTACCTGGTTAAGGAGGTTGTGGCGGCTACTTCCTATGCTCGTCAACAGAGGGACATTACGACAACACCTTTCCCGCTACTACTTGAATCTTCCTCTGTTTGTATATATACCGTCCTAAAACTGTCCTTACGATATCCCGCGTCTAAGGCACGGGTCCGCTAGATAGCCTTACCGATGAGTCCTCTAGCGGGCCTAGGACGAAACGCTTCCTTCTCCTTTTCCCTACTCTCACACACTTTTCAGCCGCCATAAGGTTAAAGACGCCCTTCAGCCGATTTTGGCCGGTAATGACTCGTTCGATAGCTAACCACGAAAGAAACCTTTCTGCTAATTGTAAGTTTCAGTCCTACACCTCGTCTGTAAGGCTAGCGACGGAGGAAAAACGCAAAGCCGGTTTTTGTCGCATATTTCCTATTTGATAAGAGATCTCTCTGCGCATGGCAGGCCCCGTGCCGGTTTAAATTTAATTCCGATTCCTTTGGTTCATTTATGTGGCGTAATGAACGCATTCAAATGCATTCGTAACGTAGCTTACCGTATCGAAACAAAGCAGACCTTTGATAATTAAAGTTGTGCAATAAAAGGGTTACCATCGGTGACACGGAACAGGACATGCAAAGCCTCCGTGTTTTATCTCGGACGGAGACTGGTTAAACTGCGTTCTAATCTCTAATTATCTCGTACGCCATTAACGTCGCGATTCATCGGTCGCGTTCCGATTAAATATAATACTAGAGTAGCCTCATTTTTCAACTTTCGATTTTCTTTTGTCTCACCCATCATAAATTGTAACACTTATTGTTAATGCGGAAACAGTGAGTGGCAAATTTGGAAGCACAATAGTGCACACTTAAGTGTCCACAGTCGGGGGCCGAATGTGTTTTTTTTTCTACAAAAACTGTTTATTCTATCGGAGTAAAACTTTTTGGTATACAAATAGCATCTTCATCTAATATCTAATTCAAATTCGATGGCGAAAATGTGGCGCCACGAAATTCGCGTGTCGATAGTATCGCAGGCTCTGATCTTTGACGTGTATCCTGTATTGAAAAACATTTTTGTCGTCCCAACAGAAACATACTGGATCGTGTGAATAGCTCCGAAGGATTTTGAGAAAATAGGGTAATCAGATTTGACAGCAGCCAAAAACTCGCGACGATATATCAGTATCGATATCGTCTAACACAAAGCGACGTAACTAATTAATGGAATATCCATTCGGTATCGATTTAGCTTGTTGCCTTTTGTCCTGTACGAACTAATAGCACAGTTTTAATTAACTGGCCAACGATGTGTTGCAGTACCAGACCACATCAGGCCACGTGTACACAGTTTACCGGAAAATGCATACAACCCGAGAGCCCAGGACGATCTTTATCGACTTCGTGCATTCAGCATCACGCACAAAGGGATCGTTAATCGCGGCGATTCGATTATTTCGAGGCGCAGCAGGAGCAACACTTCTGTCAACAGCAGCAGGTAATTGTACTACAACGAGAAAAATATCTGTCGATCTCGGTTCTAATTTGTACACTCGACGTTCGCGCACGTGACCACGTTGTTGAATTCATGGTCGACTAACGATCATGACCTAGGTTAATATTACGATTATTATTAGCCGATGGGAACGCAATCTCCATTTATTATTGGGTTAACGTCGAAATTATTTTATCTTAAATGTTGGGGGAGACATTTGGCAGAAAATTAAGTCATTATTCTAATTTTTGAAGTATCGGTTCTCTGTACACCATCTCTAAATCTTCTATGAATCACTATCATTGCATAGAAATATCTAATTACTGTTATAATATTCGTTATTCCAATTTTTACAATATTTGTTCACTATAAACGACTAGTTCGTTATATGATAATATTTTTAAATTTCGTGGTTTTATATTATTTCTTACGTCGAAATTAACGGTGCTGACATTAATTTTATATTTAGAATTTTATTGAACAAAAAATTCTTTTTGCCAAGAATTATCAAATTGTTACATCCATACCCTGATTTGGATAATATTATTGACATTGTAAACAAACTTTTAGACCAAAATCTTCGTTTCTGTAAATTTATAAAACATTTCATTTTTATGGTGTTTGGTCTTATCCGAAATTTTTATATGTAGACTGAGGGATGAGATAGAATTATTTGTTATTAATTGTTAATTAAGAAAACAGTAGACATTATACTGTGCAGCTGTAAAAGAAATATTCCACAAATTGTTGATTGTAGCAATTTTTAAATTAAATATCGTGTGCATAGAAAGTTTCCTAGAGAATATTACTGCGTAACGAAATGTACAGTTATATTTATAAGAAAAAGTGCTGTAGCATTCGTTAACTACAGCGTGGCATTATAGGTAATTAGATCTTTTAAACCCATGGAATTAGAGTTATAATCCGTCTAAATTGCATGGCTCATCCTATATAAGCGTTTATATAAAACAATAATATAGTAAGTTGATCATGCGTCCGCAACATCGAATTTACTTTACCACCAACCCAATATTTTATCGACTAGCTGTACTAATTGATCTTCTAGGTATAACAACCGCGTTTAGGTGCACACTACACGCGCAACTACCTTGTAACACGGTTTTCTCGTAACATGATTTGAGAATTAGGATAACTTAAAGCTATTACATATTAATTACGTTTTAATATTCATATACATATTACCTAGGTATTAATATTCATATACATATTACCTACATATTAATATTAATAACCTCACCAACTACATATATACATATTCATATTAATATGCAATACTCTTGATGAATTACTGATCGTTCTAATAAAGAAGTGGTCATAGTTATAAAAAGAAAATAGTACGGTTTTGTTAATGTTTGAATACATTTGTGCTAATTCATTGCTGAACAAAAAATAGCACGGATTTCTTAAGTTTTCAATACTTTTGAGCTAATTTCTTGGTTTGTATAACGCGCAGTAGTATAAGAAACTTTTCTAAGAACCTAATAATCTATACGTTAACGTAAACTATTTGCCATTTTCAATATATTTATATTTGTTACCATTGTCGCTGCAAAAATAATGCAAAATTTGTTATCACAACGTAATCGATCGGGCGATAATTATTTTTTCAAAATTCTCGATTGTGGACCCTCACGGTCGAGTACTTATCGAGTGACCAACCCGCACGACATCATTTCGAACTTTGCAGTTTTTCGAGTTCGTCAATCACCCCCACAGTAAATTGGTTCGAAACGATTCCGTAAACCCGTCTTAGCCTGGTGCACGCTCCAACAACTTCGAGCTTTCAAATTTCTGGTAGACGTTTACGTTAATTGGTCTGGACTCGCGAAAGAACGTATTCAACGGATTCTTCTTTGAACAAAAACCAATTTGTACAGCTGTCGCCGCGGCGAGCTCGATTCCTTATCCCCCCTGATCGAAACGCGATTCTGAAATAAACAAGAACTTCGTGATCAGCGAGTTTTACCTATTATCGGTGGATCGCGGGCGGATTAAATTTTTCGATGCCAGCACGGCGCGGCGGTCCCAATTGTCATAAATTTTTATCGCTAGAATCAGTTTCTCCGCGGGCTGTGTGGAAACATCGTTCCCGCAGGCATAAACGATTTTTCTTTGTCAGAGGAGGGAAGACTTATGGCTTCTCGCAACGAAAGTCGAAGAAAATCGAACGGAACGACCGTGCGAGGCGTTGCGATACAGCCATAGTCGAACAGTGTCCTGCTTTATTAGAACACAAGCGCGCGAACGCCAGAAAATTCTGTCGGCCAATGTGTTCAATTAAGTGGCAGTACAGGCATGTCTCGACATACAGGGTGTCCCAAAAATATTGTACCTCCTTGAAAGCGATGATTCCCAAGGTTTAATAATTGTGATTTCTATCGATCGAATTTTGAGTTATGTTAGAGAAGATGTTATTGGCGCAAGGTTCGATCTAATATATCGAACCATAGAACATTCCCAAGGTTATTTGAAGCGACTTTTTCTTGACAAAAACGTTCTCCTCGGATTTGTTAAGGAGTTATTTATTAGAAACACGGACCAATCAGAACGCTGCTACAGTAGACGGAACCTGGATGGGCCAATGCCAACGCTCAGCGGGACCGCCGAATCGGTCTGCTGTAGCCGCGCTCTGATTGGTCCGTGTTTTTCGTTAATAAATCATTAACGAAATCACTGAGAACAATTTCCCAAAGGAAAAATTACTTCAAATTACCTCGGGTATCACTCCTTTCAAGGAAGTACAACATTTTTGGGAAATTCTGTATATTACATTCAAAAGATTTGAAAAAAAATGCAATGGTGGTTGCACTCGCATTCACGCGTACCCAGTGCATCGACACTTATAGCAAAATAGTGTTGACAAGCGAAATAGCTCTCGCTGGTACTTGTGCTTTTACCATCAGAATCGATTGTATTTGATGATTCCGTCCAATACACATCAGCTGGCCCCATGGCAATGAAATAGATTACTATACAACATTAATTAAGTTCCAAGTGAATCGTTAATTGCCTGTGGTCAAAAGTGATTACTGAATAACGAGTAACTAAGTAAATGTTCCGTAAGATGCTGTAATATCAAAGAATGTTATCAAACTATATTTACATTACATCATTGCATTATTTCACAAATTTTAAACTTTCATAATGTGGTTTTAAACCAGGTCATTACAAAATTTATTGTATACCACTATCGCGTTAATCGACTCGCGTTATCTTTTGTGACAGCAAATATTCAGTATAAAAAATTGTATGTTTTTTGTACTAAACATTGTTTTTGTGGATTTACTGTGTACTTACTGTCATATCAACTACAAACATATATATATATATATATATATATATATATATATATATATATACGGTGTGGAAATTATAATGCATTAGAGCCGAATATCACGGAAAATATTGATTATTCACAAAAATGTTTCAGATGAAAGTTGTTCAGTACCGAGAGGGAGATCATGTGGTGGAACATTTATTTTTTCCGGTGGACACTCCAAGGTGAGGTGAAGGTCAACTTTCTGTTTTTAAATGGAATGATATGTTTTTTTATCCACCATCAAATAGTGCGTTTTAAGATGAGTTCAATTACCTATGATTCAAGGTCATTCGAAGTCAAATTTGCAGGGAAATGCAGGAATGGTGTGATCGTTTTATTTGTACTTTAGTTCGTGCCTTCGACCTTTCACACCAAAACAATAACATGTGTTCAATATCAGCATTACTCAGGACAACATCAAAGTCATTATCAATGAAATGAAAACAAACGTATTTATGTATTGCTGTGCTCTTCTGCGAGATAGTCAGTTTACTTTCATTACTATTCGTGCTAAGGTATCCTTCGCTGAATGATAGTACTTAAATAAGCGGTGAAAACGGAAATGTATCAAAATTCTTTTGATATGTTTATGTAACTAGAAGAATGCAGGAAAAATTACAGAATGGCTGCTAATTTGTATGCACAACGCTACCCAGATTCACTATAAAAATCACATATGGCATTTAAAAGACTAGAACAGCGTTTTCTCCCTTCAGGTTCTGTGCTGAAAAACTGCGTAATGTCCATTAAGCCTACGACGCGTGAAAACAGAAGGTCAGAATATGCGAAGCTTGAGCTAAGATAAATGTTGAAATGTTGAGCAAAATTAGAGAATCATTTAAACAAAGAATTGTCAAGTGCATTGAAGTAAGAGGTAATCATTTGGAACGCATACTAAACTGAAGTACGAATAAAACGATCACACCTTTCCTGCATTTCCCTGCAAGTTTGACCTCGAATGACCTTGAGCCATAGGTAATTGAATCCATCTTAAAACGTACTCCTTGATGGTGGATAACTGAACATATCATTCTATTTAAAAAAACAAAGTTGACCTTCACCTCACCTTGGAGTGTCCACCGGGAAAAATAAAAGTCCCACCACATGATCTCCCTCTCGGTACTGAACAACTTTCATCTGAAACATTTTTGCGAATAATCAATATTGTAATTTCCACCCTGTATACGCAGGTCCCCACTATGTGCCTGGAAGCTTCTCGAACTGATGTCCCTCAATTTGAATATGGTGAGAACATATGGAAAATTATTTCAGTAATATCTCGTTAACTATTACATTAGGACATATAGAGGTGAAATACATTTTTACGCAGAATTTGATACTCTATCGATTCATAATACTGTGGGATTGGAAGGTTTGGCAAGAACAAGCTTCGACGTAACTTATTTATTTAACAAAACTTATAACTAAACTAATCGGATAATCTACTGTTCTACGCGGTACGACTTTATCTGGCACGGTATACACTACTTCTACGCTAGACTTCGCTGTTTTTGACTTCACTGTCCGACTTCACTGCCCTAACTCCAAACCCGGAATGCCTCGACTTCGCTGCTTGCACTCCCCACTTGCACCTCACACACACTCTCTCTCACTCCTTCGCACTCTCATTCTTTCTTGACCACAGCGTTACGCGAAAGGTAAACAAACACGGAGGCCTGTATCGGGCCACCTGCAGACGCTCGTGAACTCGCTGAACACCTGCAAATCAGGCAATCCTACAATACAAAAAGTAAGTCTTTTCATTTTAAGAAGTCAAGGGAACCGCGGAATCTCCGCATGCCTTAAAGCACATACAAAATGTATACGGCACAATATTTCCCCCTCTATACCGTGCAACTTTCGTATATATCATTTCCTATATTATTACAAGTAACAGAAATATTCAAGGTGGACAAAAGTTATTGCTCCACCCTGTATACATATATGTATAGTTTTTCTAAAAAAAACTTTGATCGCACTGTACGAAGGTCTACTATATTTTCAATCTGTAAACGTGAATGTATCAGAATAAAATAAGCAATATTCAGTGTAGTTAGGGTTTTATTGAAAAAATTTATTGTTTGTACGTAAACCCACCAATTTCTGGAAGTTGCTGCTATAATTTGAACACCCACTTTAGACCTATTGTATACTGAAAGTGAACGATATGTATGTATTGCCTTATAAAAGTAAGAAAAAGCTGTGACTTCGTTCGAGATTAAAGGCGATATTTGAATTTAACGAATTAATTGAACTATCTCCAATTGCATCGACAACTCGGAGCTTTCTTGGGTACAATCTCGCCTTTGTAGATTTACACTCATGTAACTTCAACAGGAAAGTATAGCAGATCGCAGTACCAGCTAATTAGTTTTCTTTCGACCAAAGTCGCAAGGTACGCCGGCATTGCTCCATTAATTCTGTTTCCGCTAGATCCTCTGCTATTACCAGGGATTTATGGAGCGAGTGAACAAGCTCGAAAAATGACCCGGGCAAGCGGAATACAAATTGACGAACGATTGAGACGACGCCGTCATTAGATTTGCCCTGTCGCCATGTAATTGAAATTGACACGATCTAATTTCGGTTACAATGCTTTTAACATTATCGAATTCATCAGTTCGCGACGAATTCTTTCCGTCGTTTCCGGCCGCATAAAATTACATTACAATTACGAGACGTAGCACAGTGCGTTGGCAATGGACAAAAATCAACTTTCATGTTGGTATTTAAGCTAGTGAGTGAATAGTTTCTATTAAATTTAGTTTACCAGTTATTCTAGCGTGTTTGTTTTATAAATGTGCAAACTTTTCATTATCTCTACATAGAGTGTGCTGCTCGAGTTATTGCGTTACTTCTTATTTTAATGTTAGTTTGTTTGTTTTCTCCATTTTCATGAGGTCAAATTAATAATGTAAATTTAAACGCTACTGTTGACTTTAATTAAGGTTTTAAAAAATACTCCCCTAAACTCCTTACTGATTTTTGGCGGGAATATGCATTGGTATATGCTGTAAAAAATATTGCTAGATACAGCTGCCCTTATCCTTGATATATGGTTTTTAAACTATCTAAAACAGAAAAAAATCGAAAATTCTTTTAAATCTTGTGCTTTTATTAGCTGTTTATAGAATAAATCTGCAATGCATATAGGAGAATAGTGCCGTGCAAAGTCCAATTGAACAACATCGCGATGTACAGTGCATAATGCTAATGTCGGCACATCAATTTTGCATGCTTGTATCCCGATAATAGTTTATGAAAATACAAAAATATTCTAGCGTTTTGAAAACTTCTTGATATCACCTTCAGGAATACGTAATCAAAAATATACGTTTCCACTCAAAATTTCAATTGTAATTTCTACAGAGCTTTTCAAGGTTACTGCAATGTCAAACTAAAACGATCGATGGACGAGCGATGGTTGCGCGTTTCGCTTGTCAGTGTTCCCATTTTAGATCGCATTGTACGCAATTTATTGAAAGGCCGCCGGGGTACTAATCCTGATAATTGGGGAACGTAATCGGCTTCAAAATTCCGAAATCGTAGAACGCTCAATCACACGGCTCGGAGCATATCTTACAGTAAATGTAACGATGTGGTGCGAGACAAATGGTCTTTCAAAATTCCATTCACCACCTTCGAAACTTCTTCCTCAAATTTTTCATCGTTTTTCATTTCGAGGACTCGTCGACTTAAGGGGGTATTCCCATTTGGAGCTTTCACTTTGGGACATTTCATGAGATAACAGATAAAAAATAGGTAATTGGAGGTTAAGGGTTTTGAAAGATATACATGTTGACTACATTTCAAAATAATACAGTGTAATTTTTATGTGGTTATCTTTATTATTATCTAAACTATTCTATGCCTCCCAGAACGTATCATTTTACATAGCTGCCACGATATCTCAATAACAAATTGGTAAATCGTCTTCAAATTTACACAAATATAAAATTGAGGTCCCTTTCTCTCGTGAACTAGAATTATGTCAATATCAACGATACTTCTTTTTATTAATATCTGCTTTATATGACTGTCATTTTGTTAAAATATTATTCTACATGATTAAAATTCAACATTAAAATTGAAACTTCGTTATGCATTTAAAAAAAAGCTATCGTTAATATTGACATAATTTGAGGCCCAAGAGTGTAAAATTTGAAAAAGATTCATCGGTTCGTTATTGAGATATCGTGAGAGTCCTGCAAAGTGGAATCCTGCATGAATCATACAATGATTTAAATAATAATGGTGATCATTGCATAAAAGTTACACTGTGTTATCCTAAACTATAGCCATACCTGTATTCAAAATATTAAAACAACTAACCTACAGTAACCTAATCAATTTTTATCTTATAAATTGTCTAAAATTGACGGCTCTAATGAAGAATATCGCCATAAAATTTTCAAAACTATTGATCATATAACAGGTGATGAGCATTTTCAACCATTTGAAAGAAGTAAAGTTAGAGGATTAATGATTTCAGAAGAAAGTGAAGATGAAAATGAATAAAATATTTAAACTTTAAGAAATTCCTATTATTGCTGCTACTTATATTATCCTATATTATAAAGATGTTAAATTCATTTATTTTTGACTTACAAGGGACATCACTCAAGTGTTACACTCCGATTTTAATAAAATTTATACAGGTATAATTTGTTGAGAAATATTTGATTTTGAACAATATTTATAAAATTCATATTTTTCTTGTAATATTCCTTATTAATTGTTTGTACACATTTATGTAATTTTGTATACGTAATCTATGGACCAAAATAGGGAATTCGTGTAGTTGGGATTTTTTGTTTTTATCGTTTAGCAATGATTAAATATAATTCCGATCACGTAGGGGCGATAACTGTTTGGACTTGTTTCGTAAGTGATAACATGAACTTTTACAACATTTGGGACTAGAAAAGTTCTGCTAATCACCACCGCTCCGTAAGGGACATAGTCTTTTATGATCAATACTGCCTATGAGTTTTCGTTGTCGTAAGACAAATTATGTGTTGCCAATATGATGTCTACAATATTGATCAAATTGATTTTCATATTTATAAATATTTATGCGAGGGTAAATGAATAGAAACAGTATTGAAATGACATGAGCAAGCGAAAATATGTTGCTTTGTTGTAAAAGTCGAGAACTTATTATTATTAGCAACACGATCTTTTTAACTTTTCGAATAATAATTCAAATGTACGACGCGATGGATGTTTTCGATTAGGAAATTTCTCCGTATAGCGAGCTTCTGCTTTTGTAACATTTTCTAAACACTCGTCGTAAACTAACATCATTTCTGTTTTTGTTGCGTCTGATTGCCCACTGTTCGCTAGTACAGATTCAGAGTTAATGAAATATTAGTTTGTTATGGTTTCACTCGAACGTAGCGTGTTTGTTTATGTTTGACTGTAACCGCTACTTAGAACGATAAACATTGTACCACATTTTCGCTTTGTTTTGAGCTTCAAGGTCAATTGAAGGTACTTTTCCATAGCAAAGAAATATACGGCGTAATTTGAAAAATTTAAGACCGTTTTGGCATCTCACAAAATATAAGGCCTTAAAATATCGTACATTTTTCTAATGAGTCTACTCGGATACAATAAATTCTATTTGAAACATTTTTTGATAAAGTCCATAAATAATGAGTTACTTCAGGTAGTCATTTTTATTGACTCATCCTGTGTAACGCAGAATACAGTTTATGCAGAACATCTACTACAGTTTACAATATAGAATCAAATTTCTGTCATTTCAGTCTTCCGTACTGAAAATAAATTTGCTAAACCGTAACGCAACTGAACTGTTGGGATCGATCGTTTCTTTCTACAGCAACGGAATTTCAAAAGATTTTTCCCTCCTCCGATTTCACTTTAATATTTCCGACCGTCAATGTACTCGCAACTTGACGAGAGAGAGAGAGAGAGAGAGAGAGAGAGAGAGAGAGAGAGAGAGAGAGAGAGAGAGAGAAGTGTAGTTTGATAAAGTCGACGAGCCAGAGAGCCAGACTATCCGTGCAGACCAAAAATATATATGCATGATGGATACGCGCAGGCGGGGTAATAATCTCGCTTTTCTAAAATATTTCCGCGATTCTAGAAAATGAGGGAAAACATGAAACGATGAAGCGTTTTAGTATTATAAACGAATATGTAAAGCTCGTAAAGTGCATGAGGCTAAAGCGGAACTGTCGTCGAACGGCAACTGATGTGCAAATAAGTATTCATAAGTACACAAGATCGGAAGTATACAAGATTATGTTTCGAAGTATTCACCATCATTTTATAGTACCGTTTCCCATCTAGTTGGTAGATCATGAACTCATCGATGCATTTTTATTGACCTGTTCAATCGAATTTTATTGTTCCCCGGACAAAGTGTGTTGGACGGATCAGAAGAGATGATAGTCTGACGGGACTATGTCAGAAGAGTATACCGCATGCACGGCTATATATGATTAGCAATATTTAAATTAAAATATCTGAAAAACTAATTAATTTTATATAGAGTAAAAAGCTGCCTCAATTGGAGCAATTATACGATTTCATTTAAAAAATCAATGTTGACCTTCATATGTTGAAGTTGACCTACAGAATAGCTAATAACACCAGTATGTGCATCTCTTGATACCATTTGATCTCCATGAAAACGTTTCTCGCTCCGAATAATAATAATAATGGCGTAAATCAAGGTGGTAATATTTGGTGAAACACCCTGTATACAGTCTTGAAACCTTGGGACCGGCTTTTGTTGTACTTCGAATCAGGTATGCTATTCGGGTTGACTTTGTCCTCGAACGGGCCGAAAGAGATCACGGAGAATGAGCGATAGCCGAGAGGTAGTTGCAAACTATAAAATAGTCGGCCTTGCAGCGACATCCTTCCTCGGAAAACGATAGAATATAATATGCCCTCTCGTTCTGGCAGTAAGCGATGTCGAGCGAACATCTTCAAAAGAAGAAGAGGGGACAGCAATTTCCATATTTCAAAACAAAAACCTTTGCCTTATTTTGGTACAAAACTGTACACAAGATGATAAGATTAAATGGTGTGTCTTATAATTTTGTTCACTAGTGCCTGCTTGGCGGCAGGATCAGCCGGTGAAATTGACGAAAACCGCCTCTATCGACCAGCCCAAGTCTCGCGTAATCGCGTTAAGAGGAAATATGTGTCACAGCAGCCATGCTCTCGCTATAAAAAAATCCATTCTCTCTACTCGCCTGGCCCGCTTCTTTTCGGCATTCTGGATCCAATCGGCAACACGTTAATGCTTTCGTAAAGTTCACAGTGTTCCGCGCTTATTTATCCTGTTTACCAAACATATTGAAATTCTTCGGCGATAGAAGTGTCTCATGATGGAAGTCGTATACGAGAATCGCAGGCACTTTGTGACCTGCGTAACTTTCACCAAAATTTCCCATCGGTCCCGCGAGTCCACTAGCTAGGTTGCCCGAATTGTTGAGGGAGACGCACCGAGTTTCATCCCCAGTTTTTCTTAGCGTCAGCTTCACCTCCGTCAAACCTTCTCTCGTATCCTTCACGCGTAGTTTCATCGCGTTTCGGGGGAGAGACAGCATGGAAATGTATTACTGGTGTGTTATGTGGGTTCCTTTGATATCAAAAAAGTTGTTCTGTTTTAGTACTTTTTATTCGGGGAACCGAGATATTCAATCAAGAGACTGCGGGTGCTCATGCATTTCACATTAACCGGCCGAGCACAAAATGTGACTGATATACAGTCAGTGTAGAAAATATTCGAGAAAGACTTTGATAGAAACCATATGTCGCGAAGAAATAATTATTGAGATATAGCTGTTACAGTTTTTGCAAAATTTGATTGTGTGGAATTATACGTGTAGACAAAAGCCTACTACTACAGACCACCTGACCGTGTCGATGAGACAGAACAAAATCGTGTGCGTGCCTCGAGACAAACGAAATTTAAAGAGACATTCGTCGCCAGGCTCGTACCATGCCAATATGTGCTAGAACGATGAAATTAATTAAATCATTTCTAATGGAAGTATCTTTGTAATTTCAGTGATTATACTATAAAAAATGAGAAACCGGTAATTTGACTGGTCGTGGTACGGTTAGTGTCAATACCATGTCTACCGACCACTAAAAGTGATTGTGTTGATTTATAGGAATGACAAAATTAAATTTAGTTAATTCCATTTAGAGACCGTCTAGTATTATGGTATCATCACGATGGGTGTCCAGCACACTTTTCCCATATTGCAACACGTGTCCTCAACGAAAAATTCCCAAATCGTTGGATTGGATGCAACGGACCTGTATCATGGCCGGCTCGTTCACCCGATCTCACTCCACTTGATTTTTTCTTATGGGGGACATTAAAGGGTATGGTTTATCAAGAGCAGCCCACGACACCAGAAAATATGAAGGAACGAATAATTGCTGCATGTGCTGAGATGAAACCTGAAATCATTGAAAGAGCTGTACAATCTGTCGTTTTTAGCCTCACGAAATATATCACAACGGAAGGACATCATTTCGAACATTTATTGCAGTAATAAATGTGATTATTTACAAGTTCAAGTTCATGGTCGAATTTCTGTTATCGTTGAAATCTGAAATGTCGCTGAAAGTAAGTTCTGCATTAATTAGCAAATTTTAGAGTTCACGGTCCTTTCAAGGTCGTGCTATTAAACATGGATGAATGCACAATAATGTTTGCTATAACATACAACAACAAAAAATGTATGTATATGAGCGACCTTGAAAAACGATTAAAAAATTACAATTTATGAAAAACAGTTCTTCCATCTGATTCGTATTTTGAAACCATTTAGATTACGTTAGAAACATTTTTTGTATTCTTAGAGGTGGAGGAGATATTCAGGTGTCCTGTTTTAGACGAAACACCCTGTATTAAACCAGTCAATTTGACCAGTGTTAGTAGGTTCAGTGTTAAAAACACGTCACATCTAAACTACCGATAAACATTATGTAGCCATCGCGATGTTAGTTCAGATTGCAATGGTCTTAATGGTGTTAGACTCAAGATTTGATAAGTTTACAACAAAAAGTGTAGATCAAATGCATAACAGCTGAACCATTCAAACAATTTAAAAATGCTATTATTGTACATTGTTAAAATCCTTAACCTCTTCGCTTACAATAGCGTCTGAGAGACGTGATGAAGATTCTGAACAGAGTCTAATAAAGATGTATGTTATTAATTTCCTTTAAACCGAAATATAATTCTAATTTGTTGTTGTTAATGTACAGCTATTGGAGAACATACGGACATACAATAGATATACATTTTCTCCTTTTTCTAAGAAATTATGAACTACAAAGACATTCTAATCACTAAAACTGTAAAATAAATCGTAAGGCAAGGGGTTAAGAACAGTAATGAATGTCTACGTAGCTCCTGTGTTTAGCAATTAATACAAACAATTTCTGTTTTCCATAAAAATCCGCAGTCTAGTGATAATTAATTGATAATTTTTATTATTAACGCTATCGTGCACCGCAAATTTTTATGGAATTTCCAGTTTTTTCAAATAAATTTTCAATGGCCTACATCGAGTGGGAAATTGGTTTCTCTATAAAAAAAATTCAATACACGGTTGGGGTGCAGTAGAATCGGATCGTTCCAGCATATATTTAGCATATATGTATAAATCCTACACGGATATATACATACATACATTATATGTACATAAAGATGATCCCTTCTGGGACCTCAGTTAGAATAAGTATCCTATATAGCATTCCAAATAATGTAAAAGTTCTAAACAAATAAACTCATTGAAGAGAATTGAATAAACCCGTTGTTTCGTTTTTAACTATTTTAATCTCTTCATAGAAAAAAATAAAAAAACATTAGAACAGAGTATAGAAAAGATACAAAGCTTTTACTGTATGTACACCATGGAATAAAAGATATTTCCACCCTTATAAAATAATATAGAAAAATCTACATTCATATAAAAATTTCACGATTTATTCACAGGCATCGTTTATCGTAGATGATTAATGTAGCTGTCGCATTTAGTCATCCAGAAGAAAGACTCGTGTCTCCATAACTATTATGATGTCAAAGATGTTCAATTTATCTTCTGAATAAGACACTTCGACCAAATAATGACCTAAAATGATTGATTTGCCTCTCGCACGCGATAACGAAGTATGTGTCACCGACTGCTCGTTCCGCAAAATCTTTCTCTTCACAAACTTTGCCTGCTTTTCCATCGCTCACCAAAGCGTCCCCAAATAATTTAAGAAAAACCGCAATTCCTCATACATATTTAAAAAAAGACGAACGTTCGTTTCTCTCGGGGCGCGATGTATTTTTACCCGAATATTCCTTGGATTCGAAGATTAGATCAATTCTACCTGAAAATGGCTTCTCCTGTTGCCCTCTTGAGTATGTACAACGTGTCCAAAACATATAGCACTTCTCAGAATACGCACACTTGTGACTAGACTGCCGATTGTATCAATTTATGAAAAAATGAAAAGGTGAAACAGAAAACAGTAGAGGGATAAAGGGAATTCAAGAGTATAGGTATATTATTATGATCGTATTCAAATTGTTAATGGATGATAGATAATCTATGTGGTAGTTACCTTATCGACTTGCCTGCTAATTATAGTTCATCGTTAATTCGCGGTTTCGCATGTGTGGTCCTTAGTGTGCACGTCCACGCGTAGTACGTTATCATCGAGCCAGCCGATAACCATGGTAAAGTGTATTTTCGTGTTAATTAAATAAATTAGATCGTTAATCTAATATACCAATTAACACATAACAACCTGACAAAGGAAGAAACAAATTTTTATCCGTTTCCAGTATTTTGAAATCTATGCAGGAAATGTGTATTTTGTATATAAAGATACGCAGTTTAAGTGATGCAAATGGATATCGAAATGTCCTTTATTGCGTTTTGCAAGTTACACGGACGTAACAAGATGTTTTTTGACAAATCAACTGACAGGAGTTCCACCCTTGTGATAATGGTCAAAATTTTCTATAGCGAGTAATATATTGCAGTCGTTCGTTTTCGTAGTTTCACCGTATATTTTTATGATTCAAATTCAAACTGATTCATAATTGGCTAAGAATCATTGTCGAATAAGTACTTTTCGACTCGTACTTGCGCCTGGCATTTGAAAATTTTTTAATAATACTATACCAACCGAGTATTAAAACTGACTGTAGAAATATACTATAAGAATTAAAAGATTCAATTTATGTAGTTATTGTGCCAGTTTTATTATAACATGAGCTTGAATAAAGGAATGTTCAATCATTTGTCATAAACAGGTCTTTATAATTTCAATAATTGAGTAGCATAGTATCAAAACTCGCTACAACTACTCGCTACACTAAATCTGTTTTAATTATTATTATTAGTATTATTATCAATTATTATCAGTATTACTTTTTGTAGAACATATTTTCAAACTTTTACTTTAAATATTGAAAAACTATAATTCTGTAGGTATTTTAGGTGAGTTGTGTGGATGAATGAGCATGTGTGGATGAATCGCGAGCAATAAACAAATCGAGGGTAGTTCGGGTTAAAACGTCGGATAAACACTACGTTGAACGTTTCCAATTTTCCTATTGTATTTAATTACCATTTCGTATTTATCAATAAACCTATAATTCAGAAATATCGCAAAAGTGCTTTGGGTGGACATAGAAAGTTTTCATATTATACTACACAATTGTGAAATAAAAAATCTAAAACCGGTCACTTGACCGGTAACGATAAGTTTAGTTTAAATACCATCTTGAAGGTTCCACGTTTCTTGGGACACCCTGTAAAGATTCCGGTCCCAGACAGCTTCCAGCCACTGGATGGAAGGATTGGTGCAGCTTCGATGCCCTTTGTCGATCACGGGGAAAGCAGACTGTTATCTCACTTTTGTCGAGCGACGTGTTCGTGTTCGTCCTTTCCTTTCATTCAAAGATGCAACCATCACAACCCCCCTCCTCTCCCCCATGAAAGCCGATCTGACCTTTTTCACGAGTCTCGTTCAATCTCCACTGATTGGATTTTGAAAACAACACCAAACCATAGTGAGTATCCAGAACGAATTACCCCACATATTTGGCTACGCCAATGATATTTCTTTCACCATCTTTCACCGACGCTGGACGCACGTGGAGCAAAGGCTATGGGTGAGGTCGAAAATTGCTTGGCGATCGTCGAAATCCGTGTCGTGCAGCCCGTAGAACCGTGTCATGGATCTTCTGAAATCGTTTCCGGACAGTGCGCCACCAATATGAAAATCCCGCCCCCCCCCCACACCGCAAGTATTTCCTTTCATATTTTAGGAAACGGGAAAACGCGATCAGAAGGTACATTGAATTTGCCTTGACATCAGGTACAACGCTATAGATTCGAAAATATATACAGGGTGTCTCACGTAACAGTTTTCACAACTTTTTAAGTACTTGCGATAATCTGACAAAAAATATTTTCAACAAAAGTTGATCAGTTTTCGGTTGGCTATATATTGCAATAAAAAAGTTCGAAAAACTTTTTTTTTATAGTATCGTCAAGGTCACCTTAATTTTTTTAAATGCCCCTTTGTATTTTTGACATAACAGTATTATAGCCCGTGTCAAGACGATAATGCCAATTTGCATTGGCAGCATGCGAAGAAATTCGCTACGACAATATCGTAAGAGCAACCAATGCAAATTTACTACGAAGAACACTAGTGTACCTACAACAAAACGGATTTCAATTCGAACATTTGATGTGACTTTTTTACGAAATCGTTTGCGTTCATTTGGTCAAGGTTTCTGAATTGAATGTAATTTCTTAATAATAAACACAAGTTATTATCACCCATTCAAGCAGATTGTCATGTTTTGTTGAAATTTTCATTTCTTCGTCTTCAAGGTCATCCCAAGGTCATGGTATACTAGGTCGTTGAATTCGACTTAATATGGGGCTATAATACTATTAAGTCAAAAATACAAAGTGCCATTTAAAAAAATGAAGGTGACCCTGACAATACTATAAAAAAAATCTTTTTAGAACTTTTTTATTGCAATATATAGCCAATCGAAAACTGATCAACTTTTGTTGAAAATATTTTTTGTCAGATTATCGCAAGTACTTAAAAAATCGTGAAAACTGTTACGTGGGACACCCTGTATATGCAACAGTAAGGGTGATCCTTAGCTATAGGGTCGAACATTCTTTTTAAGATTTTTTAGTCTCACCTCCCTGAATTGTGAGACTTGCGGAGAAGATTATGTGTGCAAAATTTGGAAGCAATCGGACAACGGGAACCCGTGTCGCATTCGCGTTGAAGTTTTAAAATTTTAATGATTTCATGTCATTTTTAAACATAACTGTGTTTCGTTATTTTAGAAATTCCCGTTAAACTTTCTTTAGGAAAATTCACTGGTTTAGATGAGATTTATGTGTTACTTCCGAAAACATGCAAAATCTTTAAATTTGATTTACCACTGAAGTGTACCATGCAGAATATGGCAATGTGGTGATATATCAAATCTGGACATACCGATTTTGATAAAAATTTAGTGAGAGGTAGTTCTCGGAAAAATATTTCACATAAATTTTCTTTCGGCTATTATCGAGGTTGAAAGAGTTAAAACAGTTCTTAAAGGTGTTGATTTTCACTAATTTCGCAGAACTTTAAGGACTGTTTTGACCGTTTCATCATCAATGATGGTCGAAAAAAATACGTGTCAAATATTTTCCGAAAACTACCTCTCACTAAAATTGTATCAAAATCCTCGTATGGGACACGATCTTCATTCGTGAGAGTGCCACGTATTCCGAGAAGCATAAACTACACATGCAGTATTTCGTATTAGAAATAACGCATGTAAGAAATCTCAGAGATAACGATCAAAGAATAAATGTACCTTGGTGATAAAAAGATAAGATGACTAGCACAATTCAAAATATAAAAATATATGAAAAAATGTTGCCATTATCAACTAATATGGCGTAACAATAGGCTTATGACGTAACAGTAGGCTTATGGCGTCCATCATCTGCTTGTAGAGGGCGTATTACTACATCATCGATGAGTTAATGACTGTTACACCAAAAACTAATCCTACATTTTTAATGTTCTTGCTAGTTCATCACTAGACAGCGGATCTTTATGCAAAATAAAAATTTTCTATTGGAATTGTAACAAATCAGAGTGAAATAGAAATTTATTTTCTTTTGTAATACGTTTACTACGTTGAAACTAATTGATCAGTATATTTAAATTCTTCTAATGTTTTAACTGTTTTAAATTACACCTATCCATTCTAGTCATAAATGCATAAAATCCGCTGTCTATTCATCACCATACACCATTTTCTCAGCATACCTATCAGCAACTCTAACGCGTTTGTTTGTTTATTGTTTACGGAAATAATTACCTTATTTAAACTGGAGTTGCCATAAAATTTTATTGACGCAGATTTTATGAAACAAAAATTTCAGATACAGCAAGTACCATAAATGCCAGCAATTTTTTAATGAACTCTTTTAAAAGGTTATCCGAGTTGGTAATTGGATTTAAAATGTCCCTCAAGAGGGGAGGGCAGTCGCGTGTAAATGGTTAATATACAGAATCTAAAATATTCGTTCCATAAGAATACTTTCTGTAGATGTTCCTAATCGTATAACGTTTCTTTCCATAAATGTTCCACAAGAACAGATATCTACTTGAAAAAGATCTAGAACAAAATTTGTTTAAAGGCGAAAGATAACTGTTCATTTCGATTAGTAATCTCTATTATTATTATACAATAATGTCTCGATACATACGAAAAATCGGTACTAAAATATCAGTTAATATCATGTACAAACACTAGTCCTTGATTTATTACCGTGAGTCGATCGGTTTGGATAATCGAAGTTTTATTAAATCATAATTGCACATCAGAAAAATGTTCAGAAATAATATTTGGTCGTTACGAATAAAAGAAAAAATAAATAAAATTCTCACGGTTTTGAGAGACCTTCAAATAAAATACTATACTAAATATTTTGAATACTATTTTGAAAACTTTTTCTAAGAAATAAAATATTTTATTTTCAAAAGTGCACTTATGATTTCAAATAAAGTAGACAATTTACTATTCGCTATTTGAAATAGAATTTTACTCAGCTCTGATCTATTTCACATGTATCGAGACATACTTCGCAACGAAATGGGCAGGTAACCGAAAACACTGGTCGAGCAAAAGAATCAATATCTTAGAAACTTTATTATACAAAGATTATGGAACGATCTGTCGATGAAGTCTGGGGTTGAAGATATGAGGATGGCGGATAGTGTAGTTGGAAGGAGGATCGGGTAGACGATCGAGGAGCATCCGAGGGAAAGCGAGCCGGTATTTGGCGGTGAGCCACGCCAATTGGAGAAGAGCCGACGTTCTCGAGGCTTCCAAACGTTCCTTCGATTCCTTCTTTTCATTACCACAAGACGATGGTTATTTCTGTCACGTATGCCGATCGCTGGAGGCCTTGACTTGCCGATTGTTCGACTTAGCTTGTCTTCGATGTGGTCCCACGTGCACCATGGCTGCGTCATCTTGGCGAACGATCATTCGCCGTGGCTGCACGATCCTCCCAGGCTCGTCTCGAATGGGAATGCAGAACATGAATGGGCATTCCATGGTGTTTGCCGAGTCGGATTACCACCGGTATGGCTCGGAGGAACGCGAAGAGTTTTCCAAACGGTTCCAGAAGCGTACTTCTCAAATTCTTCGGTGAAAAGCAAGCCACACGCCGCGCCGTGCCGGGGCCCGAGACAAAAATACCGCGCCTGGGTCCTCTCCCGCGTGGAACGATGTCGAAAATGGGGTTTCTGAATGATGATGAGCGCCGCCTAATCGCTGTACTCTACCGTCTCCTCGTACTCCATCGATTGGTGGGATTTGGTCGACGACGAGGACACCGACTTGATCGACGTCGAGGACTCGATCACCGATTTCGTCTGCACGCTCTCCGAGGACTTAACCGTAGCGACCGATTTTGACGCCGACGTCACGTTCAACGACTGCTCCACTAGGCTGTCCCCGGACTCGTTCACTGCGAACAGCCAGAATATTGTTAGCACGATGTCGAGCACCTGTAGGTAATATGCCAGAGTGATTGGCCTTCCGACAGTTTCTAATTGAACGTGCTCGACGCGCGTGTACCCGACACTCGCAATTTATTATTAACCAGGGGTCGAAAAAAAAAAATATATATAAATTATTTAATTTATTATCCACTTTCATTTAAACGACCGTCTCTGGGCTTCTTTAAAAACTCTATCCGTGAACACGAATTTCTAGCAACTTTTTCGCATAAATCGGCATTTATGACAGCAGCAACACGAATCATGTTGGTTTTTAAATCATCTAGTGTCGTTGACTTATTGGAATAAATCAACGATGTAACATAACCCCAGAGAAAGTAATCTAACTGTGTTATGTCGCATGATCTTGATAACTAGTTCGCATCAGCATTGCGAGAGATTATACGATCACCAAACTTTTCTCTCAATGGTCGAACAGATTCATTATTTTTCATATAAATTTTAACAGTTTTTACGCGCTGTGCCACTGTATATTTCGCCACGATGAAATGACAATTAATACTGAACACACTTGTGAAATCTGAAACGAATGAAGAAAAAAATATGGTTGTTGTAACCTGTCAAAGATCTACTATATAGTATAGTCATATTTTTATAATACTGTAGATATAAATTTTTTTGAATGAAAATTCAAGTTTCCATTACAAAAATGCCGGCCCTCTAAAGGTTAAGGGATTGATGAAACTGGTGATTGATTTCCGTGTCAGTGAACCGAGCACAACCGCGATTTTTTTTGCATTTTCCAAAAGCACGCGTTCTTAAAAATTTATCGGCAGAAGGATTTGTTTAAATTCGTAAGAGCAACGAAGTTACGGATCTTTGAAGAACGCTGCTCTCACTGTATACGTAAGATCGACAGTGAAAACGTTAGAAGCGTTTTTCTCGATACCCTATTTTCCGACGTGGCTAACGGGATATCTTAAAATTCAATTTTGTGATCAATTTCAAATTTTGAGAGATTCTTCAGAAAATTTGCCGCTATCCCATAAACCAAAAATTTCTACAGATATTGATTTATTTCTATCCTCTTATTATGCTAAATGTGAAGAAAAAGCCGTATTTAAGTTATTTAATTGAACAAAAAAATTATAACCGATTGTCTTGCCTGTAGACGAAACAATAAAATGAATAGTTCTTAATGTACAGTTGATATTTCAAGTTGAGTGGTCCCATATCATTTTTCAATTGTGTCAGGCTGTGAAAAAACGAATGTAAGGATACATACTTCATAAGCGTTGCTATTAATTACATGACCAAAAAAGCAAAATAGATTTTCTAAAGTTCGTAAGTGGGACTCCCTTTCACGCTAGCATTTCTTTGAGACTACGTTTATTGGCAATAGGTTGTTTTGTTCATTCTACCAAAAATTATTAATAAACATTCATGGATCAGGTATTCTATGCCAAATATATATGTTTTCACTTTGCATGATCATTGCGAATGATTCATCCGTACAGAATGTGAACGATGGAAAAGGATGAGAATAATGTTTTCAGATGAATCGTTCGAGACGATCATCCTAAGTGAATTAGGTTTTGATTCAGTGTTACTGATATAAAGCTGTATAAACTTCAGATTACACTTTTCCACTGAAACAAAGGTAGTTGAGCAGCAAATTAGGTTAAATTTTACTTTGACTGAAAATGGCGGAAATTCAATTCGAGTTCAGATTTGCACTGTGCTAAGAAAGTAGAAACGCCAACGATATCAATGATTAATAATACGACAAAGATATTTGTATATTTCAGTAAAGAATGGCCGATTAACTGCAATGAAAAGATCAACGTGACAAGATGATGTACCTTAAAAAATGTTTAACTGGACTCAGCGACTAATTCAAATACTAGAATGATTTTTAAGGATTCATAGTATGAAAGAACAACGAGAGCAGTCTCGAAACGTCTCTAATTCAATAACAACCAACCAAAAAATGTACAGATCGATTGCAAGCGTTACAAACAATTTATTGAATAAACCACTTTCATTTTAGCGAAAGAACCATGATTACAGTATCGTTGGCCATACACCGCGGAGCCACTTTCAGGCTGTTCCTGAACATGTGTACAAAAGGATTTGTTTGAATTCGTAAAATCCACTCGATTAGCTACAATATACAGGTCAACGTGACACGAAGAAGCATATTAAAAAAATGTTTAACTGGATTTTGCTACTTGATCAATTACCAGAATGATTTTTAATACCTTCCCGTACGATAACGAGTCAAACTCATGATGCAGATTTCAAACAGAGTCTACTAAACATGAATCGTATTCATGTCTTCTAAATCTAAATAAAATTGCATTCTTTTGCAATCAATTTTAGAAACAGTAAATATAGATTCTCCTTTTCTAATAGAAAATTATTAATGGGTTAGGGATCCATGGTATGAGAGATCAACAGGAGCAGTCTCGAAGCGTCTCCAATTCACCAATTACCTACCAAAAAATGTAAAAACCGATTGTAGAATCATAGAACGGTGGATCCACTTTCAGAGTAGACTGTTTCAACGACAAGATTTCCAGATTACCGTTAACGGAATTCACCGGAGCATCCATACTCTACATTATGTTCCCGCGGACAAATCCCGTAGAAGTCCTTTTGTCCCTCGTACAAATCGCACGGACGCGAAAGGATTTCGTAATCGGTGGACGGGGCGGTCGGTTGGTGCTCGAAATTCAAATCCAATTTGAAGGCATTCTGTTACGGGCGCCGCACCGTGGCGAACCCGGCACGAAAAGTGGATAGAGTTGAATTTGTTCCACGCACCTTTAGCTACTTCCATCGTCGAATGAAAGTTCCACTCTGGCTTCACGGAGTGCTGTTTATGGTTTTCCCAAGGGAAGGACGGGACAGGAGCACGAACAACTCGGAATCGAACTTGCGAATGGACCGAACCTCCGAGCTTCACGTTATTCTAAACCGGTAGATGGACGCAGGAGAGGGAAAGTCTGCGATCACGTGGCCATTCGAGTTGTTGGGCCACGGGTACCAAGAGGAACGGGCTGTGAAAATGTTCAGCGTGTTTGGAGGTTTCTACGACGTGGCGGGGAATATTCGTGGAATTTCGAATGGCTCGCGACGTATGCGTCCCGACGCTGAGTCAATGTTCCTCAGACAGCGACGCGACAAACGCCCTTGTCCAGACGAAGCTCAACTTTTCCTGTATCAATATTCCTCGGTGGAATATTGAACGACCGGAATAATAACCACGCGCCGCAAATTCGTTTAGCACTAAACCTACCAAACACTAAAAGCCACTGACACACACGGTAACGTGCAAGAATGAACCAGTCGTACCATCTTTTGTAGAATATTCGCTCTTTGGTGGGATGAGAATCATAGTGATGTAAGTCATATACATGGTCTACCCGTTATGTTTTGTCACCATTTTATAGGCATTTCCGTTAGTGCAATTAAAAAATATTTTAGAAAAAAGTTTATCAGTACTTGGTGAGCTACATGTTTGCATATTCTTAAATCTGCTAAAATGCTTTTTACGTGAAAAGGTAAAGGTAACCATGACCTTTTTAAATGGCACCATATGTTTTGGACATCATGGGATTGTTGCTGACGTCGAGACGAATTGAATAGTTATTATACTATGACCTTGAAATGACCTCAAACTTGAAAATTTTGTGCAAACGTAATTTTAATGAAAAATGATTTCTTACAAAAAAATCTCTATCCATGTTCTATGATACAGAACTCCGCTCTTCGTATTAGATTTTTCGTTGTCGCCATAATTAGGGCGTCCCGGTTTATGTTTACTTTCGTCGCGTCGCATATTATATTTGTATTTATCACGTATGCTTCAGAGTCATCAGTTTGTCATCGTTTCATCCATCTAATCAGCTTATTGGCAGTATTGCTTCAATCGTAGTTTAGTGTATCACGATTTGATCTTTCAGAATGAGTAAAAGACTTGATATGTTATCTGTTTAAGAAATAATTTTTCATTAAAATTACGTTTGCACAAAATTTTGGAGTTTGAGGTCATTTCAAGGTCATAGTATAATCACTGTTGAATTCGTCTCGACATCAGCAACAATCCTATGATGTCCAAAACATATGGTGCCATTTAAAAAATCAAGATGACCTTTACCTTTTCACGTAAAAAGCATTTTTATCAGATTTAAGAATATGCAAACATGTAGCTCACCAAGTACTGATAAACTTTTGTCTGAAACATTGTTTAATTGCACGGGTAGACCCTGTATATGCACGGTATATCGAGTAAAATAAAGTTTTACGTTTGTTGTTATAAAAAAAACTCCATATGCGCATTGCAGTTGCAAAAACACGTCTATAGGTTCAGAAAACTAGAAAATGTCTGTAGGCGAAATTTAAAGCACGGAACAGAATTTTATACAATTTACAAGCGAATAATCTGATAATCTGGTTAAAATTGATTTATACTGATATACCGTGACTCCTAAAAATATTCGGGTACTTCTAAACGGATAACAACTTTTATAATATTGGACCCTACGACTTGGATTTTTTTGAGAAGCTAGGACAATTAATTTACTACGTGACGTAAAAAAAAGTTTTCGAAAAAATTGCAACTAGTCGGAATTACAGAGAAAGTATTAAAAGTTGTGTTTTTCAACTTTTATATGTGGGTTTGTATTGAGAATTTAAAAAATACTTTTGTTGATCTGTGTTGCAAATCAGCAGATGGAAATAAAAGAGCGTACACCACTATGATCCCAAATAATTCGTTCTATTCGTTTAGTGACAAAAGAACAAGCTGTCATTAGCCAGTAAGGAATGACGTTTTACATCAATTAACGCTGTCGGCAAATAAATCGGCAAAGGCATCATTTCAGATTCGAAAAGCAATATTACCTCAAATCTTCAGAATTTCGACTTACACCACCGTGGTCCTCAGCCCATTATTTATTAGTAGACAGCGGATTTTATGCATTTATCACAAAATGAGTGGATCAAATGCGAAACAGTGAAGGGATTTAAAGCATTTAAAAACACCGCCGTATTGTTTTCAACTTCGTGAAATAATTAAGGAAAAATATGAATATCTACGTAGCTCCTGTCTACGGCAGTTACTGCAATCAATTTTTATTTTGCATAAAAATCCGCAACCTATTAATCAATGATATAGTCTCCACCATTTCTATAATTATTTTCCACCGTATCACAAGCAGATGGATCCCTATTTCGTAAAAACTGCGTGGGTTTGCTTCAAAGAAAGTCTTAAGATCTCTGAAAACCGTTCGGGAGCTTTTGCTATCATGCAATAGAATTGCATTGGATGTTTTTTTATCTTGCAACATGCTAGCTCATTTCGAAATGGACCTTCATTTTTTTATCTTCACTGTGGAATATTGAAAACCTACGGAATCTCATTTATCAAAGTAAAACAATCAAATTTATCTACGAACAACTCAATCCTCCGATTGCACTGGCTATTGGAAGACCATAAAACGCTGTTGTTGCAACAGAGACGAAAGGCTTCTGTTAATCGAACATTTGACCAGGACTTTCTTTTCTCGCTCATCCAAGTCCATTTAACTGCACCGAGCCGATCCTAATTTTCCGGAAGATAGGATCCTTTCCTCAAGTTCCTCTCCGGAGACTTCTCTGGATTGGAGTCGAGTTTCTCTCTCTCTCTCTCTCTCTCTCTCTCTCTCTTTCTCTCACTCACTCACTCTCTCTCACTGTCTTTCTCTCTCTCGGAACTCGGAACATCCGTTCGTTCCACAAACCAGTATACAAGTCGATGTATTATACTATATTGCACCGCTGTAAACATATTATCGACTACCATTCTCATAGGAACAGAATTTCTCGTGTCAAGAAACTGTGAGATACTGAGGATATCCGAGGATACAGCTTCTGTTTATATGTGACGATGAATCACGGGACGCAAACGTAGTTGAGTTAAGATATAAAGGGTGTCCCAAAATTTACACAAAATTTGAACTTTGCGCCATTTATGCGGTAATGTGTTGTCAACGGAAAACAAAAGACAGCGTGACAGCTGACAGTTCAGGGTTATTAAAAATGAAGTGCTACACCAAAGAACAACGCGTTTTTATTGTTGAGCAATATTCTAAAAATAATGAAAGTTTGGCAGCTACAGATCGCAATTTTCGTACAAAATATGGTCGGAATAGTGATTTAACTTTATCAACTGTGAAAAGATTAATTTAAAAATTCAGGGAGACTGGATCGTTTAATGATATTAGACACTCTGGCCGTCCTTCAACAAGTCGTTCAACACAAAACATCGAAGCACTTCGTGAGAGTGTTGTTGAGAGTCCAAGAACATCAATTCTGCACCGTGGTCAAGAATTGGACATTTTGAGAAGCTCTCTACAGCGTATTCTCACGAAAGATTTGCATCTTCATGCTTACAAAGTTCAATTCACTCAAGAACTGAAGCCTACTGACCACGGACAGCGAAAAGTGCACGAGTCATTTCCTAGTCATGTAATTTTCCGTTTTGGTGATCAGAATTGGCCGCCCAGATCATGCGATTTAACGCCGTTGGACTTTTTTCGTTGGGGTTTTTTGAAGTCTACGGTTTATGCCAACAAGCCCGAGACCACCCACGTCTTGAAGGAAAAAATTGAGCGCTGTATCAACGAAATTTAGCCACATTTATGCAAAACGGTCATGGAAAATTTCGATAAAAACGTGCATATGTGCCAGCAAAGCCGTGGAGGCCATTTACCCAACCATTTTCCATACATAACCCTATACTGTGTACTTTATCAATCGATAAAAAAATTGCAATTTTTAATAAAAAAAACCTGTGTTTTCTATCAAAATTACTTCTTGCGTGAATTGTGGGACACCTTTTATGTGAGCATACAGTGACTCCTAATAATATTCGGCCACTCTTAACATGACCGCCTTCAGACTTTTTATTTAACAATTATTGAAGTTATAAAGATACTTCCACTGGAAATAATTATGCACATTTTTTTATTCAATCATACATTATAATAAAAATGTTACAAAATCTAAATAAATTCAATCGTGCCATTTTTATAAGGGAGCACATACTAGTCATTTTTAATGGTCGGTAGGTAACTTTTTTAATATTGGACCCGACGACTTGGTTTTTTGTTAGAAGTTAGAACAATTAGTTTACTATATGGTGTGAAAAATAATTTAGAAAAAATTACAATTGGTCGGAATTGCAGAGAAAATACAAAATAAACAATTTTTAAAATAAGTTTTGTAGATCTGTGTTAATTACACATATTCTGAACATTTTATGAATGAACTATCACAATGAACTATCACATCTACATCTAAACAGATAGTCTTGGAGTACAAGATGTTTTTATCATTTTTAAACTGTGTGCACGATAATTAAACAAGTAGTAAAGTGAACAACTTCAGACGAAGCTCATACATTTCTTTACATATATCTTTAGGGATTGAACCTAAATTTATATTCGACTTTTAATTTATAATATTTTTCTTAACTATATAAATGTAAGTCATGTGCCGAAAAAATTTCGTGCGAACCCTAGAATTTTTCCAACCTTTCATATTATTTTTTCAAAATAGGTTCAATCCCAACATGATCTCACTTTTGGTGTTTTTATCACTGTGGTAGACGCTAACTTGCACGCCAACAATGCTTACGCTGTCGAAGCTGTTCAGAAGTCTTGTATAATATACAATAAATAATAAGAAAAATTGAACTAAGAAAGAAAATTGCGTGCACTTCAAGATTCTCTATTTACACCTCTGCTTATATTCTAAAAAATTCTTAAAAATCACTTTTTCCCACTTGCGTTGCACGAGAACCGTCGGGAACAAGGTGCAAATCAATTTCGATCGGAGAACAATGGGGGCGGAAAGAGTAAAAGCAGAATAATGCGAGGCTTTTATTGTTCGCGAATATAAACCGAAAGGGTTCCAGGAATTTTCCATGATTTGAACCGTGTTCCATGCGATCGGCCAACTGAGATTTCGCAACCAGCCATCCGGAAGCTGCGAGTCCGTCATTCGTTCATTTTCACGGAATTTCAACGAGAAAAATCACGGCGAAGGTTTCGGGAGATCTTCGTTCCGCGAATTATGCTCGATTTTCTTCCGAGTGATTCACGCTTTGGCATTCTTCCTTGTTGCTCGTCAATCTTAAAACGTTCTTTTCTCTCTTGAAATCTAGGTTCGTCATTCGCTTATTAAATTTAATAGTTAACTTTCCAAGCTGGAAAATGATTCAAATCGTTGATACAGCTTTTCCAAGTATCAGTGATTAATAATTGATGACTAACGCTAATATTAGCAAATTTTCGTGGACACCGTCCAAGGTTCCGCTGTTTTTCGGGCAATAAATATCGAACTACTGTCGACTACTGTCGAATACGTTCTAATTAAAATCACGAAAATTTTAATGCAATTGCATAGTGACTTGGTGCAGCCGAAGCTCCGCCTAGGGGTATTGGCACGCCTACAAAGTATGAATGTAACCTCGATCATTTTTAGAAAATTATTAGATCTTTCCAAAGTTTTGTTTGAAACAAATCAAATTATTTTTCTAGTCTACAGAGTGTCTCATTATTAACCCTTTGCACTATAGGCAATTTTAATTGAAAAATCAAGATATTTCTTTCAACCCAAAACATTTTTATTCCACGTATCTTTTATACATTGTGCACCTGAAATTAAACCTGTGTTCTCATACAACAGTTGAATTCTTAGCAATTTATAGAATAGAGATTCATTTAATAATATAAAAATTCTTTTGAACAATGCTATGGCAATTTTTACTGATGACTCAGAATCAAAGGGTTTACTTATCGTTTGGGCAAGTTTAACTGTGAATTTTCTTAGTAATATATCGAACTGTTCTGTTTTCTTATTAATATATTTTATAATAGATATTCCTGGGATGGTGGTAGACATGTTGCTGGTAATATTTTTTGTTAATATTGAACAAAATTTTGCTTGAAGTCGTACAATGTCACAATGAACATGATACGTCTAAGACGATTTTGTACGTTAACGGGATAATTGTGGTAGCTCAATTAATATTTTATTCTCACTGACAGTATTCTATGCATAAGAAGCTTGAAAATATTCTTTTAAATAATAGTTCCTAAAGACACGATTAAATTATATTACTGGGAATGACTTCTTGATTCCCGATTAAAATTGTCATTGATCAATATTGAACAATGTATGTATCTATGGAACCACAGATTTTTAAAAACTGTTGAATCAGTACTGGCAGATGATACGGTGAAAATTGATCACAAATTGCACGATATAGGTAAAATATCTGACTTGTTTATCAAACCTATAAATTTCCCTGATACTCATGGGCCGAGTTGTACGTTCATCTGCAAGACAATTACCAGCCGCCGCGAGAATAGTGCTTATATTTATATTTGTTGTAACACAGTGATGAGTCAGCACGTGCTATTTCTAGTCGGCGTAACGAGCTCGCTCAAGGTGATTCTCATCACATCACTTTCGTCGGGAAATTGTGACTGCCGAAGGAAGTTACCCCTAGCGAAAACGTTTCATATGTTTGTGATATGAGATAAGCATCTGCGACTTTAATTTAGATGTGACGCGCAGTGAGAACGTTTGGTCACTTTTCTGACTAAATAATGAAATTAAAATTAGCAAAATATTTCTAAACGTAAGGAAAATACTCTTCAGGCGAGTCTGGCTATTTACAATAGCATTATGAACAATTCGTGAACACGATACTCAAGAGTAAAATAGTCCCGATGTTCTAAAAGCGACAGAAATTATCACCAGTCGCTTTTATAATAGCATTACGATTCATGGGCATGACACACACAAATGAAATTGTACTGATGTTTTAGAAGTAAGCAGAATTATTCTTAGACTCTTTTATAATATCACAATGGACGCTGCATAGACGCGATTCTCAAAAATGTAATTGTTTTGATATTCGAAAAGCCTCAGACTTTTTGATATTATCATTTTGGACGGTCCATATACACTACATATGCTAGACAGTGAAATAGTCCTGACGTTCTGCAAGAATGGAAAATTATCCTTCGATGCTCTCTAGGGTTAATAGTGTACTAATATGAAATAAAGTATGAAGCACAGTATCGTGTAACTATGACCTCATCGCTCGCCGGAAACCATCGTAAACTGAGTGAACCATGAGCCGAGTCTCATTAATCGGCTTCCTCGCGAGCGAACGTAAACTAGTGGCTCTTGCGTAAAAGGTTGATGAGGACCGGGACGGCCGAAACCTTTCAGGAAACCCGAGAAACCGGCCTCCCTGCGTGAAACTTATTTGACCAAGCACGTCTCCTGCGGGACCGTTTTCGTCCGCTAACTAACAATAAATACCACAGGCGAAGTCGTGACTCTTTTTTGGAACTATTTTGGCTGCGGTGTCACTATATATGTTTCAACCACAACCGGATGGAAAATAACCGTGAAAAACGCATCAATGGAACAACGTCGTTGCGACGCACAGTGGAGATCATTTCCGTGACAAAATTGTAGAGGTTTTAATATACAGGGTGTCCCGTCACTTATGGTCAACCGATTAGGAGGTGATTCTAAGTGTAAAAATGAGTCGAAAAAAAAAACAATTAAATTTTTCCATTTAAAGCTTCTTTTTCGAGTAAATCGAGTTTCAAAATTCAACAAATACGCTTACTATGAAATAGAAATCGGCTGTCGCGTCTGATCATGAACAACTAATTCTACTCTGTGCATATTCTAATGCACGCGAACCCGACGAATCTTTAATTTTCTTGGAAATGAAGCTTCAAATGAAAAAATGTTATTCTTTCTTTTCGACTTATTTTTACATGTAGAATCACCTCCTAAACGGTTGACCATGAGTCGCAGGACACCCTGTATATACAGTCAGCGAAATTTCCATAATCCCATTAAAAATTTCAATTGTTTTTTATTGATATCGATTGAATTTTTAGCTATCACCGACTGGAATAGTTATTTTATTCAGAATAAGGTAATAAATATTTATACAATATGTTGCTCGCATATTCGCATTTGTCGATTTCACTCGCATGTATCTGACCTCGCTTTATTTCAATCTTATCGTTGTTCTTAAATTTAACATACGATGTTCAGAGCTATGCATGTCTAGACATTCTGATGGGGTTGTGTAGGGTGTCTCAAAATTACATATCGCGACTATCACAGCGTGCTTCTACACCCCAGGTTTGGTGGGAAATGATGTAAGAATTGGTGCCGCAAAATTACCTTGGATATCAAAGTCAAAAGGTCAACGATTGTTTTCTATTGCATCGTATTCTACTCGTAACAAGGATAAAACGTGCAAAAGGAACCGTCCCTAAAAACTCAAGCCTTCTCTTAAAATATGATGATGAAAATATAATGTAAATAAAATCAGTTTGATTATGAAACAATTTTATTACATATTATTATATATTTTCTCACTCGGATGGAGTTTATACAGCATGCTATTCCTGAAGCCATTGGAAATAATTACGCGTGGCACATGAATAAATCGAAAATATAATACAAATCAAATGAGTTTGATAATGAAAAACTTTATCATCCCAAAAAAAGTCACAAAGTTTTAGATCAATTGTTCTACAAATGGTAGAATAACATCATCTCTCACCTGAAAAATGTGTCAAATTGACACGATGAGGACATATGAGGGCTAGTGGTTTGTATTGATACTCTTCGATTTTTTTCCATCCTCCTGCTGTTTCAAATTATAGTTACCCATTTTTGTTATACATTCATCAAATCCGCAGTCTCCTCATAACGAACGAAGGTTTTTCAACAAATTAATTCGTTTCAGGATAACCCACTCTATTTTAAAAGAAGCCAACGTGTCCGGTAATTGGAGACCACCCCAATGCTAGAATCAGGGTCAGAAACTCTTAAATACGCTTTTCTCGCAGTAACGTATAAATAACAACGGTATGATTTTAGTTCAGGAATTTTACGATTTCGGACCACCGTGCGATGCTTTCCGACCAAGAACAATGCTGGTGCATTCCTCCGGCTTGGCACGTGCGTGCACCAACTGCGAAGGTGGCCCTCAGGGTGGCGGGTTATATATAAATGCCCATCTCGACGAGAAAACGAAAAACCGATGCAAATATTTATACCGTCTATTCTAGGAGACTCATCTCCCCGGATACGACGTAATAATTCGCTTAATAGCCCAGAGATTACCGAACCCGATGACAACGGAGCCACTTTATAATCCCTAGCGATCATTTCTGGCAGAACCGGATCTATGGTAGATTCATTTACAAAAGAAATTTTTGAAAGTTTTTGGGCACGTTTTGAATTTGCAGCACTTTCTAGGAAAAATGGATCTTCAGTTTCCCAGCTGATACATCATGTAAAAATATCTTGGGAGAAAAATAAACACTTCTTTACGAAAGTAGAGGCTTCAAGCCTTAAGATGAGTACAGGCTCTTGATAGTACTGTTTGTTTTTACGAAATTATCACAGTTTACGTATCGGCAATTTTTCGAGAATCGAAAATGTAGTGTTTCAATACTTGTTGGATTCACTGTAGCTCAATTTTTCAGCAAATATTACTTAAATAGCATACAATGAGATGTACGTATTGATTGTTTAAAGAAATATAATCTCATGTATATGAAAGACTAACTCCAACCGTTCAGAGCTACGTATCTACTTAAAAGTGAACGCGAGTCGTTCAACAGAAAGAAAAGTTCGCTAACCAACTCGGCGGTAGCTGTTTTGTTGAACTACCCTCGGTAACTTCGAAATCTTTAATACACTTCAAGCCTAAACACGCCAGACGTCGTAAACCTCCCCTTCGAAGGGTGGAAAAAGGTTGTCTCGTTTCACGCTCAGATTCGTGTTTGATCATATCGAACCGTTCACCGGCTTACGTTCATTTTCTCTCGATCTCAGACTTAATCCGGCGTCTATCACGCCTTTCTTCGCGTATGTTCTGTGTCAGAAATTGACCCGCGTGAATTCGTTTAATTGAACGATCGATAAACCGGCCGAGTGCCGATCAGAGACAAAACTGTGTCCGAAAAACTCGAGAATATACGCGAAACTCATCCCCTTTATTCTTTTCTAACTTCCATTTTTTCCGTGAAACGTTCTATGGTAATCGAACAACAAATCCCAGCCCTCTCGTCCGGATTTACGCAATGTTTCGTGTAATGTTCCACTGATTCGGAAATTCAATCCACAGGGGAAACCGATTTCATGGACACTGCGAGCCATTGTTTCCACGTTCCTGACCGTTCCGAACCGGTCACCGGAAAGATCCAATTTGGATGTGACTCATTAACCGACCGCCCACTCTTTTCTTCTTTTCTGATTTTACACTGCGTGAAGAATCCACTAAACCGATAAATTAATATCAGATATCTTCACGTCGTTTGGTTTCCATTGAAGTTTAAACGAATTTTTACAATATGGAGAAGCAAGTGTTAACTTCGTGCTCTATATTCTATTCTTTCTACTCATTTCTTCATTTCTCTCCGATTTTTTTATACATAAAAGAACATTTAATTGCATTGTGAATGGACTAATTTGTATGTTTGTGTAGTGCAAATTAAAAAAAATATATTGTTACTTAATCTGTATGTTACACGCGTCGCACAGTGGGACATTTGGACGAAATCTTTTTCAAAACTAAAGAACTTTCGATAGGAATGAGGTAGGGCGATGAAATTTTTTTTAAATTAAAGCTGAAACTTTGCAGAATATGGGAAAAATAGGCAGATTATGGTACGAACGTTTTTTAAACTAGTCGGATATCAAATCAGTTCAACGAAAAAATGAGTTCATTAGTTTTCTGTCACAAAATCGATTTTTTGCAAATTCCTGAGGTCGTAGACAAATTTTGAGAACAGATTTGAATTTAGCGTGAAAAAATCTACGGGAAATGATGTATAGCACGTTAAAAAAAAATTTTTGGAAAAACCAAAATTTTCTTGAAATTGTGCAAGTTTAACGAATTTTTTCAAGGTTAAAAAACGTTCGTACCATAATCTGCCTATTTTTCCCATATTCTGCAAAGTTTCAGCTTTAATTTTAAAAAAATGTCATTGCTCTACCTCATTTCTATCGAATGTTCTTTGATTTTGAAAAAGATTTCGTCCAAATGTCCTACTGTGCGCCGCCTTGAATTAGATATCGACACTAAGAAAAACATTAAAAAACAAAAGTAACATAATTAAGAACATGAAGAGTTAAGATGGATTTAATAGCACATCCCTTAATGATAAATGCAGGATACAGCATTACAATATTGTAAAATATATAAATGCATAAATAATCAAACATAATTATACATATATTTTGTGCAACGTCCCCTTCGAGTAAACTATCATTATTGGACGTGCTGATTTTTATGCATTTATAAAGAACGTTGAAGAACATTGTTGTTTTTAATGTATCAAATGTATTAAATAGTGAAATTAATTTTTATTTCACTCCTGCTTTTCTAAATTGACGCAGGACATTTTTACCTTGCATGAAGGCTCGCAGTCTAATAATTATTATTAAACTTTCCAAGTGTAGCTATGCGTATCATTATCGGATCTGAGAGGGTTCTACCGTAAATAAAAAAATCAGATTACCAGGAAGTAAAATTATAACGCTACCTTGATATTCTACGGCGCACCGGTGGATGCAGACGCTGATACTGAGAAACTGACAAATAAAATGCGTTTCTCGGCAGGCTTGCATCCGTTTCAACGACCCTACGATGAAAGTGGCACTCGGTCTGAAAGTACATGGGAAAGACTAGCAATTCACGATCGTATTGCTAGTTCGGATGATACGGTTAAAATGAAAATGCGATCCTATTTCTCAATCCCTGCGACGTGAATTCTGTGGCTTCGACAAGCGTTCAGAAACATATGTATACTTAATGAAAAAGAAAATTAATTTACACTAGACAAATTGTCCCTGGGCACACACGACAAAAATAATTCTCGATTTCGGCGAAATGATTATATTGACGTTAGAACTACCATCTACAAGGGTTTCCAAAATGTTTAGAGACTTTGACTGTTTTTTATTGTAACACGAGTGAAACAATTTAATTCTATAATTTTCTACATAATCATTTTCATAGTTTTAATCATCGTAAAATGGGGAATTTGCTACGGGTCATTTTGATTTGTCTGGTAGTTCTAGCGTTAATAATTATTTTGATTTACTAGAAGTTGGTAATTGTTAATGATGCAACAAATCGAAGAATTTCAAGTAATCTTAAGTTATTTATGTTACATTTTCTATGCTCCGGTGTACGTAAATAGCATCTTCGACTAACATCAATTTCTTCTTCTGCTAGGCAATTTCCTTGCCGGAATTCGTATAACCTGCAACGTCACAAGTACAGCTTATCAAGTGATGTTCACCGTACTACTTCTGCTGATAGACTGTCTATTTTGACACTGGAATCAATAAACATTCTCTATTATATTTGAAATAATTTATTCAAAACGTGGATCGTGACATTAATACGTTCAGTTGTGCCCGGTATCTTTTTTTATTCAATAATAAAAGTACAGAATTATATTCCATCAGTTGTAGAATTTCCGACTGCAAGTTGCTTCCTTTAAATTACAGTTATGTATATTTATAATCAGCCATTACTAAATCGTTATAATTAGAACATATGTATATTTGCAACCGAACGAATTTAAGTTACAACACAATATATTGGTCGATCATTAAACTATGCTAATTATTTACAGTAATTCAGAACCATCGAATTTAACAAATCAGCCTCTATCTTTCAAGAAAAATCTCCTCTATCTTTTAAGGATAGATGGAACTCTCTAGCAGTTTTTAGTTTCCACGCAATCCATCATTCTTCAGAAAATGGCCTTTGTAAAAACTCGTACTCTTCAAACTGTAAGGGTATGCGGCAGTGATGGAATCTCCGTGGGCGGTGGGCGAATGTACTACCACTACTCTGACGTACCGTCTTCCCCTACTTTCCTTCTACCGTGCACGCGCTACGCACAAGCGTACCTCTACTCTGTCCGTGTGGAGTAGAGGTCCGCTTCTGTGTAGCGCGTGCGCGATAGAAGCAAAGTAGGGGAAGACGGTACGTCAGAGTGGTGGTAGTATTTGCGTCCAGCGCCCACAGAGGTCCCATCACTGGTGTGCGGTACATAATACAGTGGCGCATAAAAATATTCGAACGCCCTCTCAATCAGAATAATTTGTATAAAATTACATCAAACGACTTCACTTTTTCTGACAAATTGGAAGCATTGATTTTGCTAAATGGCGTGCATAAAGATTTTGAACAAATTGGTAGGAGTTACATGAAAAAATAAAAATGGTACGTTTTAAAGTTTTTTTTATCTCAGCCTGTAATGACAATGTAATCTTTCGAAATTCTTTAGAATTCACAGCAAAATGTTTTCGAATTCGTGTTCTGGACGAAATGTTCAGTGAGAATCGGGAAGTGGATACTACACGTTGAAATTCGTGCTGTACAGCATAATTCAGGCAGAACTTTTCTTTATGTTTTGCAGTATTATTATAGAATATTAGGTCGTATTTGCATAAGGCAATATGAATTGAAATACTTACACGTGAAACATATATTTGTTTATGATCCGTTCGGATAATCGAAGTTCTACTGAACACGAACGATCGAAGAGAAATGCTTCTGCGTATGCCTTCGAACCGGCGTATTTCTTATCGCTGCAGCACTGTTCACTCATTAATCCACTTACCCGCAACGCGCAACAGCTTCATGGACCGAACAATGTAGCTGCGAGTGCAACAGGTCCACGAGGAGACCGAAAATCATCCACGCCGAGATCCGGCACGCAGCACGGCTCCCAGTTACGCGAGGTTACGTTTAAACAACTACGGAGTTATTAACTATTCGCTTCGGCCCATGTATTTCCCATACGCAGAGAACAGGATGAGACTTCTATTCATCTGTTCGCAGAAAACCATGTGTACAGAATAACCCCAGTTTGTTACAGAATCTCGATCGTCGCCATTTGTCGATGGAGTAGCGGCGAAACGATACAATCGGTCGTGTGTGTAGAATAGGGGTGTGCGGGTACTCGATTTATTCGAGCATTCGAATTTCGAGTCGAGTAATGCTCGATCTGTCGAGCCGAATCGAGCGTTTGAATTTTCCGAGCGACGTGAAATCGACGAACTGCTTGAAAAGAATGCAAGCTACTTAAAAAAATGAACCGGCTCGAATATTCGAGCCCTCGTGAAACTTCGATTTACTCGAAAATAAATTTGCAGTTCAAAATTTTTCGAATTACTCGAATATATTGGAACAGGTCCTTAACTTTCGAGTTACTCTTAAAAATTCGAATACATATGTTTTCTTCATGAAACGTGAAAATAATACAGAAGCATTAAATTAGCGTCATATTTTTCTTCCTTATAGTTAGAATAGTATTTGATAGTGAATAAATGAATGTTCGAGTAACTCGAGAAATTCGAATTTTTACGAGTAACTCGAAAGTTAAAGATCTGTTCGAATATATTCGAGTAATTCGAAAAATTTCGATCTAAAAATTCATTTTCAAGTAAATCGAAGTTTTACGAGGGTTCGAATATTAGAGCCGGTTCATTTTTTCAAGTAGCTCGCATTCTTTTCATTCAGTCCGTCGATTTCATGTAGCTCGGAAAATTCAAACGCTCGGCTCGACTCGAGCAATCGAATCGAATTCAGCTCAGCTCGTAAACTAAGGGTACTCGCACACCCGTATGTGTAAAACCATGTGTGTAAAAGCTTCTACAATTGATTTACGGTATGCGTGTAGGATAGAGTATTTATTAGAACTAGTATTTACTAGATTTTCTGATAAATAATAAAAATACGTGTACATATTGCTGCGGAGGTTTTGGCTCTGCCTCGCCGGTGAACTCATTATTTTCAATAATAGAGAAGCACCGTAAACAAAACTATTTATTTATTTAGTGCTTTGGGTGGTCCGTGTTTTTTGTTAATAACTGCAAACGAAGTCGCGTATGACACTTTCGCACAGCAAAAAATTTCTTAGAATAACCCCAAGAATCACCCCTTTCGAGGAACTCGCACGTTTTTTGGATACCCTGACCAATATAATTTACCCCGGTCACTTCCACCATAATTTGCTCAATTCTACAGCGTCCAATGATTTTACATTGCAGAAACAGCAACGTATCAGGGGAAAGATCTCCATTCGATGGGTCCTGCTGCAGTGGACAGGGGGATGCAGCAAACAGCTCGGAAAGCGACGAGGTCGACGAAGTCCCAAAATATCGAGTCGTTTTGCTCGGTGAATCCGGCGTCGGGAAAACGGCTTTGGTCTCGCAGTTTATGACCAGCGAGTACATGAACACTTACGACGCCAGTCTAGGTAAATATTTCAACCTCACACCTTATCGGATTAACAGATTCAACTTTATCCGCCGCGCAAAATGTCTCGGCGTCCTTTGCACACTTGGTGATCCTTTATCGAGGGATTTGCTTGAAATCCAAATCGCTCCGTATCGATACCGTTCGCCGCAAGTTTTGTATGTATCGCGAACTCAATTTCAAGTTCCTTATCCTCCGAGCAACTTGTGTAATTTCCATGATAATGTCTCGACTGGGAGTTTGGAACGCGATAGACGGAACGGAGATCAGAGATCGTGGAGCGTCCTAACGGTGAAACCAGCAATTATCTTTGTGTTTACTTCGATCTTGTTAGTTACAGTAGCTCGCGTAATTGCACAAACACCCTCTAAATTGGAATAACCTGTCATAAAACTGCATCGAACAACTTCAATTTTTCGGCGAACCTCGAAAAATTAATTTCGCAAACTAATGTAACAAATTCATAGAACTCTTCAGGATTCCCTCGTATACAGGATGAGGCGTCTAAAATATGCCACCTGAATAACTCGGTTGCTACTAGTGATAGAAATAAAATCTGTCCGACGATATACGCTTGGTTTCGAGGGTTGCATATATTTCATGTTAGCAGTTTTCTTGTATGTGGACGTGTAAAGGACGTATAAAAGTAAACTCCGTTTTTTTATTGGAATGATATACAGGGTGGGGCATTTATCCTGGCCACCCGGAATATCTCAAAAACTAAATTCCGGAGAAAAAAATATTTCAAGTAAAAAATTTATGTCAAGGCGGGGCTGATGCAGCAGTCACATCCGTTTTTAATTTTCATCGTGTTTCCATGGCCATTCCAAGGTCAACTTTATTTTTTCAAATGGAAACATATATTTTTCATTACAGATTTTTAATCTACGACTTGAAACAAATAACTTTTATTCAAATGTTTTTTTTCTCCGCCGATTATTTTGTATAATATTGACTTTATTAGGGAAAAATAATATAATATATTATTATATAATATTATATAGTAATTATTATTAAATTATTATATAATAATAATATATTATTAGGGAAAAAAATGTATATATATATATATATGACTGATGACCTACTTTTCCGGCATCGAAAGGGGTGAATGTGTATTATTTATTTAAAAGTACTTATTTCTGAAGACGAACTGCATCGAACACGTTTGCCACGTGTGATGACGGTTTTCTTGGTAAAACGACATCGGTAACGAAATCCCACCTCCGAACAGTCGCGGAGCGTGAAGAAACTTGATGTTAATAATAGAACGAAGGGAAAAGCTGCTCCTTCTCTTTTTGTGACAGCGGTTTTTCACGCGCAGTTAAGACATGGTAACTAGGTTTTCCTTTCGAAGAAAGTTCACGGGTCGTATCAACGTTTTTTCTTCTCGTGGGTTCGACACGAACGTGAGCATGCAAGACCGTATTCATATAATCCAAGGCCTTTTCGGCTCGGTGAACACATCCCTGGACCATTATCGCGTTTTTCTATGCAGGTTTCTTTCCCATTTCCACGATTTTGGTCACCGTTACAGACCAAAATCGCAGTACGTTGTCGCGAACGTTCATGGTTGGATATTCGTCAGAGACTAGAATTTTCAATTAGGTACTTGCATATCTGGACAGTACAAAAATCTATAACGACCCAGCCACTTTTAATGAGCCTCTTTCATTTATTTCTCCCCACCACGGACAGTTTGTAGTTATGAGCTCGTGCAGTTTAATTTTGACGTTTAATTAACGCTGTTGCAGCCCCAATCGTCGGCCTAGATTTGAAATTGTTGTGCTCGTTTTCTAAAAATTCTCGCAAATTACATCGTTGTACATTTGTTTATGATGTTTCCCTCGGTTCTATGATAAAAATCCGCAAGAAAATTGCACAGTCATGTAAACGCACGTACCAGATAATGACTCACACAGAAAAATGGCTCGATATAAAATTGCTCGCATTAATTATTATGGGGATCAAAACTGAACTACTGCAACCAATTTTTCAGAAAGTCATTGTTTATTTATTTATTCTAACACGGTAACAGAAATGCGCAAGAACTACACAATTTTACAACTATTTGAGCTTAAGAAAGATTAATATTCAAATTTTGTTACATTTGTTACATATATAATTACACAAGTACGATTTTCTGAAAAAAATAATTTCATTGGCTCAATTTTCCGTCTCACTATGTGTACTCACAACAAAAAATTGTAGATCTTCATGCAAAATAAAAATTTCTGTCGTCAGCAGCAATAAACATGAAATTTCCTTCCATCTTCAATAGTTTTACTGAACTACAAATAATATTTTCCTAAATCTTAAAATCTTTTCGCTCTTCTAAGGTTCATATAAAGTGTATCTTTTCTTATCACAATTTCATAATATTCTACGAATAATAATTTTATGATACGCGAGATTTATCCTATCGCAGACATGACTTAATATTTTGATATGAACAATTTCCGGCGTAGCCAATTTTCTATTTCAGCATTTTTCTGTACGAATTATGTGCGGATTCTTTCTGTGCAATAATACGGCTGTGCACACATTTCTCTGTGCAATTCTCTTGCATGCTTTTCCCAGTCATTTTGCGTAACGTTTTGAAATATGGACCGAATCCCAAAGTTTTTTTTCCGAAACGTGAATTATAGATGTTCGGTTAATAATGCAGCTCGTTAAGCGCTGCTGTCGCGGAAGCATGCAACTGAATTATTGATACTGCTATTATGATTGTCCGTTGGCTTGAGAAAACAGTTAAACCATTTCGATTCACGCATTGCTTCCGGAATCGGCATTAAAAATCGTTTTGTGTCCCAAATTCCACTGATTAATTCTTATGTAACGATTTAAGCACACCAATATAGTATTTTCGATCTACTAGAATTCTTTGGGTGAGAAAGCAATTTCAATTTAACTTCATTTTCTTCAATTACATCAGACAATTTTTATTTGAACCCTATTTTCTGGAGCTACTTCAAATAAATTTTATATAACTCTTACTTTCTTCAGTTGGTCCAGACAATTTTTATTTATCTTCTATTTTATTCAGATATTTCAGATAATTTTCATTCTTATTATTTTCAGTTACTTCAGACAAATTTTTCTTTTGTTCAATGTCTAAGAAACGATTACTGGTTTAACTATCAAACCATGAGTGGCTGGCATTAATGCTTGAACATTAATTGCAATAGAATAACTTTTCTACGTATGAATATTAATAGATCTTCCACTTGTTTCATTGTTTTCAGTAAATTTCTAATTCTCTATCCCATTTCGTACTTTCCTTGTTTTCATTATTTCATAAAATGTAGATATTTATTAAAAAAACCATTATTGTTTTAAAATAAAATTCCAGTTTGTAAAAATTGTGGCATTTATCGTAATTAAAAACTTTCAAAAACTCTTTAAAGTTTCTTGTACCTACCACTGTAGTCATGAGGAAACTGCGGATATTATGCATTTACGCAAACAACATGTAAACGAAATAGAAAACTGTGAGGATATTAAAAGAATTTGGGAATATTATTCCATCATTTTTACCATGTTGAAAATTATCGAACGCCGAAATACATTTTCTCATAATTGACTTAACAAGTTTTTATTTTGTATAGAGATCCATGGTGGAATAACAAAGTCCCTTCGTTTCTCCACGCGATCGCGTCCTTTTTCCACCCCTTTCTAATTCAATGAACATCTTCCCTTTGGCCTTAAGGTAACGTATATCCAACGGAACGGTAATGTTGACTTCTTTCTCGAGTGTCAACGTAATGACACCGGACATCGGCTGTTCACAGCAGCGTGTCCCTCGGTGACAGCCATATTTACAATTTCTTAAGCAGACCACCCTCTGTTTTCCCTGGACCCGACAGTATTCGGTCTTCCAACGATAATGGGAGTTTCATGTAGCTCTGCCAACTCGGATCGTTAATGCAGAGACTCCTTCTTGCAAGTGTATCTGCTTGTTAACACGGTTTCCCATTCTTGCTTCGCGAAAACACACGCGAGTGATTATACTACTCTGTTCGAGAAGCTCGAAGCATGATTTTTTTACTGTCATGTTGGTAACGCTGCGGCAGACTGTTTGGGCGAGCAATATTGTTCATTATCTTATCTACAAACAGACTAAGTTTCACGAGCATGAGACAAGCTATACGCTTATGGCAACGTCTTTAGTAAAGAGTTGGACATTATTCGAATTGTTCCGAATAAGTATTTATTTAAAATAATGATTCGAAGAAATTCTTTCCAGCCGAATATTTTATTCGTACAATAATTATTCATTATTCGTAACAAATTATTCTCTCTATTTAATCGAATAATTCATTATTTATTCGATGTATTCGGAGTACTATTTTGGATTTTGTTCAAATTTGGATATAATGTAGCCTTTAGTGATATGTTAACGTATGTCAAACGATTTTTCGAAATCTTAAAAATTATTAGTTTTACAGATGTGTAAAATGAAGTGTTAATCTTCTTTTATTAAATTATAGCGGCTGAACTAATAAACCGATGGAAAAGATTTTCTAAGTGCGTATAGGGAAAAGATAAGAGTATATAATTAAAACTCATTTTCATCAATTTGATAGTTGAGCCGTTATAATTTAATGAAAAAAGGTAGACATTACACTTTGCACGTCTGTAAAACTGACAATTTTTAAGGTTTCTAAAAATTGTTTCACATACGTTCATATGTCACTAAAGGCTACAACATGTCCTTTGAACGAAATCCGAAACTGTACTACGAAAAGTTTCCGATGTCGCCTGGAATGAGCCAATATATGAGATGTGCTTCCGCTGGCGAGGCACCAACGATTTCACTTCCCCATGGAATGTGTATTGAGTGCATTACTATAGCGGGTGTCCCACGCAACTGGAACAGGCTGTACCTCCTAAACGGTTGGGAATAGAAGAAGAACTTATAAGTCAAACTTCAATGGTATCACACGATGCATCATATGCATATAAATATGTGCACTTTTGTGCATCGGTGCATCAGAAAAATGCATCTGCCACTTTTTTAAAAATAGGAACCTATATTTTTGACTGCACCAATTTATTGCAGTCCTTTGTGCTCTACATAAAATCATTAACATACTTATGACCTAAACATATTTGTTTAGGAGCGCGGTAGGAAGTAACACACACTCTTTGTAAATGTTCTTTATTCGAACGAGATCGTTCAACAGTCAAATGTATGTACGCGAGTAACACAAAGAAAATGATATCAAAGTGTCACGATAACAAAACACTGTATGAAATGTACTGAATTATGACAATAAATGAAATTATTAGAGAATACTGTAAATGAAATGAAATGTAGTTAGATGAAATGAAAGATCGAAGTAACGGTACAGATATTGCGCGGATCGTGACTTGAGAGTTTGAGCAATTCGTGCCGATCGGAACAAGCGTTCGGAGAATTCTGGGGTCGATTTTTGGAATATAACGGTCGACGGGCTCGCTACCGCGAAACCACTGATATATATACTATGGATACGGTATTCGGATTCTGGAAATGTCCCGAATTGAACAGTAGATTTGGATGCCAGCGCCGCTATCGTTCGATCGGTATACTGTACCCCTCGTACTCCTCTTCACCCCGTGATCCTCTATACTTCGCCATGTGTTTGCGTCCCTCTAGATGGCGCTGCTTTCAATCGAGTTGATTGGACGTCATCGACACTTTTTATTTCGTAGCGTGTCAATGACGTTTCAACAGCCTGTTCCAGTTGATTGGGACACCCTGCATACCGAAACAACAGACTCACCACTAGAATAGTTTTGTTTACGAGATTCACTTTCTTCCGAAATTTTTATCTTCATCGTCTCTGGTGTGGCTAATACGTCTTGAGACTCTACCGCCCATCGAAAGTTAACCAAGTTCTGTGGGATCCTACATCTGTGGTTGTCAGGAAGAACGCCGCATGTCACATACTTTCACTTTCGAGATATTGCTGTTTAAAGATTTTTGATCACTAAAGCTTTGGGTAATTATTACGTTTATGGGAGGCAGCTACGATGACCTTCACCTTGACATATGTTGTCAAGGATAACATTCTGAACAACTTTTGTCATTACATCTACCTGGTGCTCGGTCTTAGTTTTCGAGGTATTTGCAAAAATCTTTAGTCAAATTTAGATTACGAATACACTTCATTTGGTAATTAATAGTCCTCTCCGCCCCCTCCCACGATTTAACCACAACTCACTCTATTCGCAAAATCTTTGCTTTATAGCTGTCATCCAGAATTTGAATTAGTAACACGTACTTAAGACTAGATGACATCTACAATGCAAAGATTATGCAAATAGTGTGAGTTGTGGTTAGGTCGTGGGAGGGGGCGGAGATGGCCGGCCCGACCACGTATACGAGAATCCAGGAGTAGTCTCTCAAAATTGAAAGCTCATCTTATATATGTATGTATGACCAGAGTGAAACCCTGTTTTTTCTGATCTCCGCAACGTGTTTACAAAAACAGTAAACAGACGCCGCGCCTCGCTGGAGCAGGCATACGTTGCTACGGAGCGTGCACGAATACGGAAAATTCAATTTAGTACTACCAATAGTTTTTTGCAATTATCTCGGAAACTGAGTCCGAGCACCGGGTAGATGTAATAACAAAAGTTGTTCAGAATGTTGTCCTTGATAACATATGTCAAGGCGAAGCTCATCGGAGCTACCTCCCCTAAACGTAATAATTACCTTGACATAGGACATCGGTTAAATTGCATTATTTTTTTGAGCCTTCCGAATTTGTTCTTATGACTTTTTTTCTGGTAAATACGTAAATCCTATACTACAGGGATGGGCAATTTTGCCTCAATTGAGGCAAAACCGTTCACACCGTAGCGCCCTCTGTCCCCTTCCAGCAAGCGCGGTACAATGGGGCAACGAAGACACGAGACATCAGCGTACGCAACGAACGTGCGCGCTGCATGAAAGAGAGGTTGGTGGGAGAAGCAAGCGTTTGAGGAGCCGCAACCGTGCCCAGCCCTGCTATACTATAAAGTTCAATTAATGTATAAACTCAAATTTTTTGAAATTGTGAGATGCGTCGTTTTTCCTAGCAACCACAGATACAAGCCTGGTAAGCTTATGTCTGGTAATCCTTTTAATATTTCAAAAAAACTCAAGTCGTTTGGAACGATTTTGCAGAAGTTATTTTTATTTTTAAGTTTATTTTTAAAGGGTGTCCAAACTTTTGGCTGCAAGTGTACCTTTCACATTTGTAATAAAAATATTTAAATAATGTTTCGATATGATTAATTTATACGCACTATTTTCGCTACTTATGTTCAAACGGATATACGAATAATACTAAAGTGGAAGAGATGAGACGTAACTCATATAAACAAAAGACAGCACGTTCGCGCTCCTTGAATGAAACAAACGCTATCGTGCTGTTCGATATTTTTGGGCATGGGATACAACAGACGCTATCACACCGCTTTGACAATTGTCGATTGGGAAACAAAGAATATCCGTGGCACTCAAACGGGTAATAAAGGGTTGTTTAACGTTGCAGACGACGAATTTGGCGAGAAGACAGTTTCAATACTATTGGACGGCGAAGAATCGGAAATGGTATTCATCGACCACCCCCACGTGGAAATGAGCGTAAGTGGTTCAATTTTGAACATGAATAGAGTCGTGAGGTTGCACACGTTTTCCTACAACTCTGTCATGCTCTCTCGTATGTACGAGGCTAATCGAAACGCAGTGCCGATCGAATGGCGAAAGGTCGGCAGGTACAGGTCATTGGATAAAAATCAAACTACGGTGAAATCGTATATGCATATACACCGAAAAACTGCATACTTCAAAAGCAAGTAGAAATCAAATAAACTACATATTTGCTTTGGTCCGCTGCGCGAAATATTGAACTGAATCTGTGCCAACAGACTGTGTAGGAATTTTCCTAAAAAGGATAGCCGTGTTCATAGAAACCACTGGTTGGAATTTAATAACTCTAGTGACGCTTCGTTCTCTCTGAAATCTTCGTACATTGCTTTTTCGACTTGTTCTTTGACACGTGCCTGTACCAGATTTCCTCCATTTTAGAGTAATAAAGTTCGTATATTTAAAGATTTCCCGATTTGATAAATATAGTCAAATAACAATAGTATTAAACTTCAACAATGTCGAATTATTAAAACCATATTAGATTTGCTGGTAGAAGAAAGAAAGTGATATTGTAGTCTCCTTTCTACATACAAATCAATGTCAAAAACAGAGATCGAAACAAACAGTTATCGTTTGTTTCCAAAATAATTCTGATCGAACTTTATGATTTATTTAGCAAAATATCTTCTTGTGGCATTTTAATGTAAAGAAATATTGCAGGAACTTCATTAAAAAGAGTTCTCATGAAACAGATATCTTAGAATCTGAATGATGGAGGTACCATGAAAACAACATATTTAGATAGTTTACTCAGAAAGCTTCAATGAAAGATACACAAACAGTATTTGAGTTATGAATTATCTACATAAGCATTACAAATTAATAATGTATTCAGAATATCAAATTCACTGTGATAATTAATTATTTAATATCGTTACAGTACAATCCAAAAATGGTAATTCAGTATGACTAGCAATGATTGAAATCACTTTTAATAATGATGAGCAAAATACATGCTCTTGTTGTAAAAACATATTTGATATTTTATAGGTCTTGTTCGAATTCAAATTATTATTTTCTCGAACTTATTTTCATCGGTACTTCTAATATTAGAACATTTTTTAAAAATAGTTCCACGATTGATGTTTTAACTAGATGCCATTAAAAAGTTCTAGAACTCTTTCGATCCCTGATCTAAAGTTATAAATTTGCACAAACATGAAACAGAATTTCTTGATCAAAACACATTATAACATTTGCACTTTAAAATCGGACATTTCCTATGCAACAACCTAATACAATAACCAAAAGCTTCCACAACGTACAATGCGCTGAAAAGCCAGTTTTCTGGACAAAGTTACGTTAATCGAAAATTATACGCGATACGAAGAAATGTTTCAGACGACAGTTATAGGATATAGAAGAGAATACACGATGAGTGTGTTTGTTTGACATTATAGAAACCTTGAAGAGCTCTGTAAAGATTACAATTGAAATTTTTAATTGAAACCTATATTTTTGATTGCGCATTCTTGAATGTGACACGAAGACGTCTTAAAAACACTAAACTACTTTTGTTTTTGTATAAACCATTATCGAGATGTAAGCGTGCAAAGTTGACGTGCCGACATTAGTACTATGCAGTCTAATATCGCGAAATTGTTCAATTGGACTTTGCACAATATTATTCTCATCTATGCCTTGTAACTTTCTGCTGTAAACAGGAATGAAAGTACAAGATTTAAGAGTTACCAGTAGCGTTTAAATTTACATTATTAATTTGCTCTCTACAAAGTGGAAAAAAACAAACAAACATCAAAATAATAAGTACACACCTTCAGTAACACACTCTATGTAGAGATACGAAGAATGTTCACTATTATAAAATGAACACACTAGCGGGATTGGTAAATGAATTCTAATAGAAACTTTTCACTTGATGATGAAGTATCCAGGCATTGTTAATACTTATTTATTGGTTTTAATATCATTAGTTACCTTTGTAATAGATATCTAGGAACATTTTATGAAGGTTTGAAATATCAACATGAAAGTTGAGTTTTTGATTTTTGTCTATTTTCAACGCACTGCACGACGTGTAATAACGTTGTCTATAAATTTTCACCTTGGTGCTCTTTAGAAGCTTGTAATTCGTTGACAAAATATATTGATTATAAGAGTGCTTACTTCGATAAAGAAGTTTTGTTTGGAATATGTTGATGTTATCGTTAAAAATCAGACATTTCATATTCATCGAATACAAATCCTGAATAAATGAAAATATGTCGAACAATTTAATCGGGTTTGTCGTGTGTACACAGGTGGAGAACTCTTTGTCCACGTACGAGCCGCACGCTTGTATCGTCGTCTATTCTATCGTATCTCGCGCAAGTTTCCAGATCGTTGAGGAGATATTGAATTACCTGTGGCAGGAACGCTTCACCCAGGAACAATCGGTTATTGTTGTTGGCAATAAGTCCGATCTCGAGCGATGTCGCGCAATCTCGCCGAATGGTAAGATTCTCGCAATTTAATGAAGAAAACTATTTTCGATAATTTTACAGATTAGTGATTCCTCACCGATTTCGATGACCTTGAAATATGTTATCAAAACCATCAATCCGAACAACTTTTCCCTACACATATTACCGCTGCTTGACCTCAGTTTCTAGATATTCGTAAAAAATGGTTTGTTTCACTACAGCGAACTCCGCCATTTTAAACGAATTTTGGTTAGGTCTGGGTTAAGGTTTTTGGGGTGTCGGTGCCGGAAGGAGAGGCTCCGCCCTTTCCGTGTTCTAAAGAACAAATTGGGTCATTGAAAATAGACGTAATTCGTAACAGTGGACTTTACAGACTTTTGCGAATATCTCAGAAACTAGGAAAAAGTTGTTCAGAATGATGACCTTGATAACATTTCTCATGATTATCAAAATCCGTGAGGAGGGGAATTTTCCATAAGTTTACCAATATTTCTTAATCAAAATAATTTACAGTATTCTTTCCGTGAGAGTCGCAAAGGTCTATACCGTGAATGTCGAACTGTTACCCCCACCACTGGGAGATCCCCCTTGGAACCAGTCAAGCGGTAAACACACTGGACGACCGAGGAAGCGAGGGTTCGAGTATCAGTGAGACTCACACTAACGCAAGCGAAGCAAAAGATTGCAACTTTTCTAATTTTTTATTTTCTATGTGAAACATATCATCATAGTCGTGTCTTTTTTCTAATTAAAATGACCCCAAACAGGATATAATTACTAAATTACTAAACACTAAATTCTAATTACAAGACTGCGTATCTTTATGCAAATTCTAAATTTCGTGACCTATTTTTTAAAAACCAGGAAGAGGAACAAGTTCAATTTGTGAATTAATAAATTCTTTACGATTAGCATTGTGAATAGACGTCATTAATGTTTGTTACTATACATGCTTTCTTGTATTTTAAAAACGCGGGCATGCTACAAATGCATAAAAATCCGCAGTCTACTAAGTACTAAACACGGTCATAATTACTTGTGAAACGAGCGATAGAAGTTACAGACTTCACATTTGTGGTAGAGACACGAATTTTGTAAATGTCAAGTCTGAAACTTGAATCGTTTGTTCCATAAGTAAATTATGATCGTAATTATATCATGTTTGGTATCTCTTTAATCAAAAAAAGAGACGAATACGATGGTATTGAAAAATAAGGAATTTTGATGTTTTAATTTAAAAGGCTGATCTAGCACGAGTCCTTTGATTTTTGCCGAACGCCCGAACCTCAGTCCATTTTTTTCAAATCGCTATCCTTCACTTCAAAGAATGTAGTCCCTATTCTATAAATGTCGCCCGGCAGACCCGACCTACGACTCTTATGGAGAGAATACCGTATAACATTTGCATTCTAAAATCGGACATTTCATATGCAACATCCTAATACTTACCATATCCTCAACGAAAAATTCATTTTTGTCGTCTCGCATCAATGGACGGAGCTGAAAATCGTCTAGCTGGGAGCAGGATTACATTTCCGTAATCATGTTTTCCATTTCTTTACAGAGGGAAAGCAGATCGCCGCGTCCAGAGAGTGTAAGTTCATCGAGACGTCTAGCGGCATACAGCACAATGTGGACGAGCTTCTAGTGGGCGTCCTCAAGCAGATAAGGCTACGGGAGACGCGCGACAAGAAGATGAAACGACAGGGCAACAAGAGAAAGACACTCTCGAAGCTGCACAGTAGCAAGACCGCTCTCAGCCTGAACCTCGCGCGGGAGATACTCAGCAAGATGTGCTTAAACGACAGCAAAAGCAGAAGCTGCGAGAACTTACATGTGCTCTAAGGTACGGCAGCTCACAATGCCGATACTCCCGAATCGAATCTATCGGATCTTACGATCTTCTTTCACTTCTGTGTTGGTTTTATTGGATCTACGTAACCGAAGGTACTGTGCGGTTTGTGACATTAAGTTACCGTACCGGAAGCCTCAACGTAGGTAAACAGTGATTAGTACACTGCGGATCTTTATGCAAAAATAAAAATTTTTAATGGTTCAATTATGTTGTAAAAAATGTATTGACACTCTTAAATTCTTGTGATCTTTTCATTGTTTGAAATTACTCCTACCATAGACATTTCTTTCTTTCTTCAATGATTTTAATGAGTTGAAAATAATACCTTCTAACTTCTGTGTCGGAACCGAAATAATATGATCATGATATAGAACGCTAATAGATAATAATAGTTGGTTTTACAGGGTAAGGATTGCTCTTAGGACCTATGTTAATTTTTAGACATTTTTTACGTCTCTCGGTGGTTACTACAAGTCCTGTAAGTAACGGACCCTTTTTTTATCACCCTCTATATAAATAAGGTAATTGTTCCAGACGTCATTTAAGGAGAGTTATCTAACATTATCTGAAACATATAGTTCAACTTAAGACCGCAGTAAGGTAAAACGATTCCGTGTACATTTACTCAGCAGGTTAAGCATCGATAAAATCTTTTTCAAAATTCTTTTCCATTGCAACAGATGGAGAATGGGATGTATTCATAAAATTTAGATGCGTTCAGTTTAAGGCTTCCGCTTTGAGCTTGAATCATTATTATAAGACGATGGTTTGAATTCTGCGAAAAAACATAGGTTTAAAGGAACGAGCGAAGCCTTCGCTTTGCGCTTCGCAATTTCACAGCCGAGAAACCCGTGGATATTTAATTATGGTTCTTCATTACGATTGTTCGAGCTTTCTTGAGAGAATCGTAGCGACTTTAACGACTCGATCTCCGATCACGGACCAGCGATTCGAGATGAACGGTGCGTCGAAGTTCCAATGCGTTTCTGGAGAGAATCGATCCTCGAGAGCACTGCCGTCAAATTTAGCATACAATTTTCGTTCTGCGAGTCTGGAATGGTCATTTGTGCGACCTAGATCGTTTCGAATTATCACCTACGCTTCTGGCAACTTAGCGTGCCGAGGCTTACACGGTCTGTTCTAGAAACTCGATGGACTCGCAAACAGGGGCACCTTTCACCCTTCTAATCATGCCACGTCCCCCGAATAATATTTACTCTACCTTCGGTTGGTTCGCCAGTGGTAAGTAAACACAGTTCACAATCGTAGGTTGGTGACGGATTGATCGTGAACACTTCGACATGTGTGGCATCCGACTACGTAGAAACGGGTTTACTCTAGTAGAAATGGCTATAATGAACGGTACGAATCTGTACTGACGCCGCGCCGCACAGTGCAGTGGTCCGGATCGAAGAACTTAGTGACACTTTGATAGAAAGTTCGAACTAGGGTGGGACGATAGTGAATCGATTTTCTGAAGAACCGATTTTCAATTTTCTGAATCGATTCTTGGATATTCGATTTTGAAACGGGTCGACTTACAAGGAGAAGACGCGGTCATCAGGTCTTAGATTTTGTCGAAACTTTGCATACTGGTAAATTTCGTTCTCCTATTTATGTAAATGTAGCATTATAAGCGTCGATACTCAATAATTTTTGAGATATTTACAATTTAAATTTCATTATACCCGTTAAGCCGTTAAGTACAGTTTTGGTTGAAGTTTTCGTCAAGTGCCAAACGGCGTGATGGTAATGTACTAGATTCATTACCGGGAAGGCCAATGTTCAAATTCTAAAACCAGTGTCCTGGTTTTCGAGTTCTCGCATGTTGGCAGCATTGCGCTGTCATTACGACTTTTAGATGGTGGCGTCGCTAAAAAAATCATTTCAATTGTATTCGAAATGTTGTAGTTTTGTTTAGGAATGTGTGAAGCTGTCGAGACAGCGTTGCATAGTCGATTTCCTGCATTACCATCTCTATTTTTTCCCTGATAACTTAGGTCCTAAGTTATCAGGGAAAAAATCTTAGGTGATACAAGCGACGGGGAAGGAGAGCGGCTACACCAAGATATGGCGAGAATCGAAAGAATTCTGTATAGACAAGAATTCTGTCTATATTCTAGTATATTCTAGTATATTCTAGTATATTCTAGTATATTCTAGTATATTCTAGTATATTCTAGTATATTCTAGTATATTCTAGTATATTCTAGTATATTCTAGTATATTCTAGTATATTCTAGTATATTCTATTATATTCTAGTATATTCTATTATATTCTATTATATTCTATTATATTCTATTATATTCTATTATATTCTGTTATATTCTATTATATTCTATAATATTCTACTATATTCTAGTATATTCGAGTATATTATAGTATATTATAGTATATTCGAGTATATTCTAGTATATTCGAGTATATTATAGTATATTATAGTATATTCGAGTATATTCTAGTATATTCGAGTATATTCGAGTATATTCGAGTATATTCGAGTATATTCTAGAAAATTCTAGTATATTCGAGTATATTCCAGTATATTCGAGTATATTCCAGATGCGGATTCAGCGCCCCAAAATTACACTAGAAACAACTTTTGTATGCTTCTGTTATTGTTAATTCTCCCTTTTTTCAAGTTCTAAATCAATAAATATATATATATATAATTCATAAGTTTATATACAGTATCTCCTCATGAGATACTATTGGTATCCCGATAGTGCTATAAAAGTTGTACACTCAATACTTAGTTACTTTTTTATTGAACGACATGGTTGTGTAAGTCGGTTCTAAAGTGCCATAAGAATTAGTGTTGCATTTTAGGCCCGATTCACATAATCGGATTCCGCGATATAGAAATATGCTACGCAGAATGCATATGGATATAAATAGTATATCGATGGATTTCGTTTTAAATCGATTTTCAAAGAATCGATTATTCAAGGTTCGATATTATACTGAATCGATTTTTGTCGCTGCGATTCATAATCGATTCAAGAATCGATTTTTTACAAGAATTGCCCGTCCCTAGTTCGAACTATGAAGATTTTCGAAATGAAATTTTCATGGAGAAATATTAAACAATAATCGAATGGGTGTCTAGTAGAGTGGAGAAGGTAAAAGCAGTTTGTCACTCCGTGTACAGTGGATTCAAAAAAGTATTTAAACACTAAATTTTCCAGTCTCGACAAATGGTCGACGTTCAAACAGTGATGATTTCGTGAAAACAAATATTATAACAATAAATCTAGTCTGATTTAAAAGATTAAAGCTTCTACTTCTGTTAACCATCACTCATTTTTACCTATGACGATTTCGCACGACGTGACAGGTGGGAAACTGAAGACATGTTTTTTTTGGCAAATGCAGCCAATTGAAGCGTCTCTAAAAATATTGAAAATTTTGTTTCTTGAATGAATCTTCCGTGGATTTGAAGATCAAAGTCTCCCTTTTACAGTGACACAAAGAAACTTAATATACATATAGTTTTGTTTAGTCGTTTTATTAACATTAGAATAAAAGCTGTGCAGCCAACTTGACAGTGACATAAGGTACACCACGAGGACTTAACATCATCGAACTTGGTCCTTATGTTTGTCCCATAAAACAGTGAAAGAAAATCATAAATTAATTTTTAAGGTGTCGTTTTCAAGGGAAGGCTTCAATCTTTAAGTGTGTACAAGATTTATTCAGGAAAGAAATTGTTGAAGTTTTTTTACAGAGATTTCAATTTATAGCATGTTTGAGGCGAAATGGATCTTCAAGTTACTCATCTGTTACATCATATAAAAATATTTTAGAGGAAAATGAATAATGCTGAGCGAAAGAAGAATCTTCGAGAGTCCAAGTTCATTGCTATACAATTGTTCTTGCAGAAATTACAATAGGTTCAATATCGTAAAAGAATCTGTAGCAACGGAAGAATCACCTAGTATGACATTCTAATTATAACGTAAGACATCTAGTGCTATTGTTGAGTGCTGAAAGATTTGCCAAAGTAATTATACATCATATTGGCACTCATTCGAAGGAAAAATCTATTTCGCAAAATTTGTAATATACACCCTTCTCCTGGACATTCATTCGATTGTTTTCTGACTACATTTGTTGCAATTGATTTTATGTTTGTAGGAAAGTTAAATTCTTCGATTCGTCCCACTGTGCACCACAGCGTTATTGAAAATACAGTCGGTGATTACATTAATATGAACACTCCCAAATTACCATTTGTTTATAGCTTCCTCCAGAATGGAATGAATCTCTTGTAGCTTGATCTTTTAAAGGTCGCAAAAATGTTTAAATATTTCAGTCATCACACTGATCACACCCCAATTTCTTAATTTTGTCCTTAACTCAAAATATTTTTAAATAATTGAAAATTACGAATAGGGTCTAGATTTTACGACATACAAGAATTTCTATAAAATTTGGAATATAGTCATTATGTCTGATGCAATTCATCGTTTTAATGATTCATATTAGGCGAATTTCGAGGCCTCGATAAAATTAGAATTTTTAGCCAAATATAGTTAAATTGTGTATTCATACATATAAAGAATAAAAGAGCTCATGATACTTTGATAACCTGTCGTACATTTGAAAAAAAAACTCTATCTATCATATTTTCTCATTTGCGATAGATAACTTCAAAATTATACTTATAATTTAATATAATAATTAGCACAAGAAATGAGTGAATGTCTAATTTCATAAACACTTAAAACTAAATTAATTTTCTTCATTAATTTTGCAGAAAGACTTCATGTACGCAACTAATCATATTTCTGAGAACAGTTTCCTTTGCCACGTTATTGGAAAAGCCATTCGACTGATTCGACGTTATTAGACGGAATTTATTATTAATATTATTACTAGATTGCGGAACTTTATTCAATAATAACGTAGAAAAGTCTGTTTAAATTGTAAAGGACGAGATTGAATCTTTAATATAGTTTCATCTTATCCAGTACATACTTGCTTAATCTTCTACAATTTAATTAGTTCGCCAATTTTGTGAATTCATTAGACGATTGTGTTCTCTTCTCCATTTCGGGACAATTATTCATTGAAATACTACGTTTCCACTTAAATATTCAGTTTTATAAATTGATGCATGAAAATTCTACGCGAGCATTTACATACATCTAATTAATAAGAACTAGTTAGCAGAGCAATGGCTCGATGAAATTTTTCAACTAGAGCTCTCGCATTTTTCCAATCTTCACGGTTACAATCCCGGGCAGGATATGAACGTGTCAGTCCCCTTAAAAACTGATTTCGGACCAATATGCTTGGCAGAGGGATCGCCAACAAATCCACGGAATTAGAACCGAAGACGAATGGGGACGGGGAATCCGTCGCACGGATAATTTTGGCAACTCATACACGGTTCAATTATTTATTAGGATCTAATGGGTGGCAGATGTTTCTCGCTCCTTCTGTTGTAACACATTTCTCTGCAAAGTGTTTCCTATATGGTAGACGATGTGCTCGATTATGGACCGCGGCTGAAATTTGCCATATGTGATCATGGTGCATCGTTCAAGAGGTTGTATACCTACAAATGGTTGCAAAATAAGAGAAATTCAATAATTGTTTGTATACGATGGATCCAAAAAGTATTGAATATTAAAATTCCGATCCTCGAAAAAGTGTTGATATTTAATCTGTGGTCATTTAGTAAAAGACAATAGTACAGAAATGAGTTTGGACTCACTTTAAAGCTTTGAAACTTCCCCCTTCGAAGAACATTGCTCATTTTCTTCTAAGATATTTTCGAATAATATAGCGGGCGAACTGAACTAAACTGAACATCCATTTTTGCTCAAAATGCTATAACTTAAAATTTCTGTAAAAACATTGGACCGTTATATGGTGTAAAATTGTCTTAGGTAAAAAAAATAATAGTTTATGAAAGTAGAAGTCCCAGCTTTAAAAGGATATTCGGTTTATTACTCTATTATTTCTTTTGTTTACTAAATTATTAGTTTAAATATCCATGATTTTTTTGCAAAAAGGGAATTTAGTGTCCAAATACTTTCTGAACCGACTGTATATATCGATTGTAAACGCCTTAAACTAGAAAATCGTGGCACCATTTTCAACGATTTTAGCAGTGGACCAAACGTATATTACATGACGTAAAAAAGGAATTTTGTAAACATTTCAAGTGTTCGAAAATCCGTAAAAAATACTAAAGGTTGCTTTCCACAACTTTTCTATGTGGACCTGCATTAATTTATTTATTATAATATTTTGTGTCCCCAAAATGTTCGAAATGATTTTTAATCTCATAAAGAGTAATCCTTGGAAACTCTGGCAAAACTTTCTGATGTGAGTTTTGCAGCTTCTTTATGAATGTTTACGGAACAAAGAAAATGGAGCACGGTAAAAGTAATCTCCATAGAACGAAGTGCACTTCTTGTTTTAGTTATCTTTTTTTCGAAAGAAGAGTGTGTCCCTAAATTAATAATTGGGGGGCGGTTCGAGTGTTGCTCGAACGTCGGCGGGATGTGTATAATTTTGCCACATCCCAGGATATTGGTTAAAATTTTGTTTTATTCGAATACGTGACTGTAAAAATTAATTTTTATGTTCAGTTAAAGAATAGTCTCACCCATATGTGACCAACATGTTAATTCATTGGAATCACAAGTGAAAATGTCAATCATTTTCTGATTTTAATTTATATATCATTATTTTGCATAAAATTTCGCAGTCTAGTAATTACTGGAAATAAAGTGTTTTTCTCTTAAGGGCCGTTAGGCACTGTCGACCAGTCGTCGGCGGACAGGTCGCCAGCGACCACTAGATTCGAGAAAACACATGAGCCTGTACGCATTTGGCCGCAGCAACTAATAGTTTTCGTTCATTCGACGACCAAGTCGTCAGCAACTGATCGACAGTGCATGACTTTCTGTTGTACGCACTGATTTGATTGTACAAATAGTTATATATTTAATATTTAGGAGAATACGCAAGTATTGAATACAAATTAACACGTGTCTTCCTATGCTGATTGTTTCGGAGCGACTGACGCAATCGTCGCGGGTTCCGGTAACGCTTATCCCTACTACGGCGCTCATCTTACTATCGCATGTTTTCGGAACAGGTAATCGCCTACACTTTTCGTGATTTGCAAATTGTTTCATGATTGATTGCGCTGCAAGATAGCAGAGATGTAAAATAAAACTGCGACTTTACGGAGGGAAGTGCGTATTTTATAAACGAAACAATCTTAAATCTACAGAAGTACTTCTACACACAGATAAAATCGATTCAACTCAATGTCTTTAATTTTATAATAACTACACCTAATCGAAGTGAAGTTTTCAGCCAACTTCAAATTAAGAACTATAACTAAATACATACAGGGTGTTTCGTTTATCTGAAAACGCAAATATCTTGTGACGCACTAAAGTTAAGAAAAAAATTTGTTAACAAAAATTGTTCGGGTTGAAGGGGACAATCTAATGTTGTCATTTTTTTCGAGACCCGAATGGTGGAGGCGGAAATTTCAAATTAATTTTTTTAAGTGGTACTATATATTTTTTTGTTAGAACAAGATAGCATTTTCCGAGACGAATTTAACGACATATCACATTATTTTATTTACAGTTGCAAAATATTAGAAATTACATTATCAATTTGTTACTTCTTAAGTAGGCAATGGTAGTATCTGGTTGCCGCCTCTTACTTATTGTTAGACGCTGTAAACAAAGATGAACCTTCTACCAGATACTACTATTGCCTACTTAAGAAATAACAAATTTATAATATTATTTCTAATGTTTCGTAACAGTAAATAAAATAATGTGATATGTCGTCAAATTCTTTGAATATACAATAGTTCCATTTAAAAAAAATTAATTTGACTTTCAAATTTCCCCCTCCATCATTCGAGTCCAGAAAAAGATTACACCATAAGATTGTTTCCTTCAAGCCGAAGAATTTTTCTAAACTAATTTTTTCGTAACTTTAGTGCGTCACGAGATATTTACATTTTCAGATAAACGAAACACTCTGTATAATCGTTTCATATAAGAACACGAAAAAGACTAATGAAATTAAATTGAATTAGCTTCGTTCCTGTGTCTGAATAATTCGCGAACTTTCGTCTGTGTAGTAAGAATGTTCTATTAATTAATGCTTGCTCCGCGACGAACCGACCTGGATCAAACATCTCCCCTTAATTAAGACAAAAATGGCTGACCAGTAAAATCCTGAACGAATACGATTCGTGACGAGACGAGCTTCGATATTTTCCGGTTGGTTCGATTTTCGAAGCAACGACCGTTTAACCGGCTGGATGATATCGACTTTTGCCCTCGACTCTTTCGATTGGCTGGAAATTCTGTTTCGAGAATCGATTCGACGGACATCGAAGATCGTTTAGTAGTTTCACTGGACGCTGGTTTCGTCTGACTGCGACGCTGGTCGTCTAGCCTAATTCTATACTGTATTCTGTATAAGCAAATAGCATAATTTATAAATTAAGCGAGTATGTGTCGCGAGATGTTATCTTCACGGTGTGCTTGGCCTGTCTTCGTGGTTTTGACTCGTCACATCAAGCACGATCAAACATTTTCTAAGTCAATTGTAAGCATGAAAACGTAAGTAGCAGAATGTCCATTTATTAAATATTTTAATAAGTCGAAAATAGCGTAACACTGTTCTTAAATGTCTTCACAGTTTTATATGTCATCTATTCATTTCTATCATAGGGAACTACGAATTTCGAGTAGTTATAATCTAAATTATGGTAAGCGTCGTCAGACCTAGTTATATTACTTTTTAATCGATCCAATCAATTCTATTTGTGCGAAAGTTTTTCCGTATCCTTTTAATGTAATTTTTGTATTATCGCTCACATAAAGAAACGAATAAATGTCACGAAAGACGATATAAAGTTGCCAAAATAAAGTAAACAATACATACTTTAATTTAGAGCTTAGTATACTATTTGGTTACTGCATAGTAATCATCTTCAAATTTCATTAAAAGTACGGTAAAACTTTTTGACCAACCCAGTAGGTTATTGCTAATTTAAGTGTTGCGTGCTGATATAATAATGTCCGATTAGTTCCGAAAAGTAGTTCCCGCTGCGTTAATCCTTTACACTATAACGAGTCAGACTCCTTATAAAGATCTCGAAGAGAATCTACTAAATATGTATGTTATTAATTCCCTTGAAACCCAAATAAAATTCTATTTTGTTGTTGTCGATATTATAGTCATTGGAGGGTACACAGGCATTCGATAAACATAAACTTCGTTCTTCTTCTAAGAAATTATGAACGACAAAGAAGTTCTTATCGCTGCAACCGCAAAACTCCTCGTATTGCAAGGGGTTCAGCCGAATGATTATACAATATTTTATCGATAGCTGTCCACATCACGGGGCCAGCCAGGGACAGTTATCGCCCAGGTGAACTATTCTTTGAATTTTGCCGAATGTTGAAAAGGACAGCGGAGCTCCGGAGGCCTCGGTCGCCGAGAAGTGTAACATAATACGGGTCGAGTATGTCGGTGTGAGACCACTAGTAATCCAATGTCAAAACTTCTGTATTTTTTTATTATTTTTTATGGAACTTTCACCAACCTATTCGTGGCATATTTTTAATAAAAATGATACCTAATAAGATATAATTGCGATGCGATGATATTTACTTGGCAAGATGACATATTCGAAGAAAGCACTGTTCAAAATTCTTGACTGAGAAAATTCCTTGAGCTAATATAAAAGGAAGTACTTATATATACCTACAAGAGAAATATAAGTTTCATGCAGCGGCAGATAGCAGCCCACTCTATCTTTAGCAAGGGGTTAAATCGTTTGTACCGAAGATCTAAACCTGTTCACGATAATTATTTACGAAAGGGTACACCTTACCGATTTCAATGACCATGGAACATATTCTGAAAGCAATATTAATTTCCACGAGGAAATTATTTTGCAATACGAGATATGTTAAACAAAAATGCATTACATTATTTTCTCATATGTATAATTAATTATTTCATTATTGTCTCGTACCAGTAGGTAATACATTGTTTCTAGGATAATGAATGAATGCAAAGAAGAATGAATGAATGCAAAGAAGAATGAATGAATGCAAAGAAGAATGAACGAATGCAAAGAAGAATGAATGAATGCAAAGAAGAATGAATGAATGCAAAGAAGAATGAAGAATTTTATGGTTATGTAGTCTCCAATAGTTATACACATATCGACAACAACAAAATGGAATTTTAATTTTGATTTAGAGTAAATCAATAACATTTAGTAGATTTTCTTCGAAATTTTCATCGCAAGTCTGACGCGATGATATAATGCAGGGGGTTAGATCTATCTATGAACAAGTGGATTTTTAAGGCATATTGTAAGGTGATATATGTACATCGTTGGGGTGTACCATTTTGTAAATATTAACCCAGTTCATTAAAGTGCTGTGTTATTTTCCGCTACCAGACCCTCGAACAGTTTCTTTTCTATTTTCTCGAAGGAACATGGTTCAGCCGCGCACTGGAATGTCGTTTTCGGCCGAGTATCAATAAGATTGATGAACGGACAACGTTCAATCGAGTAGGGACGGCCTAAAAACGTACAAGACGGAGGGATGGTCCCTCTCCGTCGGTATATGTGTGTGTAAACGTGATTGTGTATTATTGTTTGTTACTTTCGACGGGACCTCGAGAATGATCGGGAACGATTGGAAACATAGCGACCCGCTGTACATCCGCGAGTTACAGTACTGCACGATTAAATTTACCTATGTTGGGAGCCAGAAGTTACAATCTCGCGTACGGGACACCTTTCCTTCAACAACTGGCTCGAGAACTGGTCAACAAAGTGAGAGAATAGGTATTGCTCACGACAGCCAAAGCGGTACTCGAGACGGCACAGTTCTCACCGAATAGTGAGAAGCATGTAACTAAACTGTGTGCGCCTGACCAATCAGATGGTTTCTTTGCGAACCCCTTTCGCAATCCTTCAAAGTACCACTTTGGCTGTCGTAAACAGTACGTACAACGAGCGGAAGCAAGATATAGTATTTTATCGATAAATGTCCCAAATATCTGGCTTATAATTGTCCCAGAACTATCCCCACTACCACGGGGCATACCCCGTGAGGGGCCGTGAAGCTCGAGAGGCCTCGGTTGCCGAGAAGTGTAACATAATACGGGTCGAGTATACCGGTGAGACCACTACTAATTCAATGACAAAACTTCTTTATTTTTTATTATTCTTTTATACTACTTAACTGGGACCCGTGGTTTGGACATTTATCGATAAAATACTGTAGTACGTCGAGCAGCGACTGTCGAATCTCGGCGTTTCAAAATGATACCGCTACTGAAACAAATAAACGTGCAATAAAGAAAATTGTATTTTCACCAATTGTCGTCTTATCTTTCAAATCGCAGTACCAATGTATAGGCGTTAGACCCGATTTACCGTTGGTGGCCGGCCGCTAATGGCCGCCGAACGATAAAATCATCATTTGTTTTGGCAATTGGCCTTAATAGCCATCATACTATTCGACGATCTTTTGTTTGTCACGAGGACCATAGTCCGCCGCGTTTTCGCGGGAGAGTCCGTGCTGAACAATCGAGCAATAAACGTCTTCAATATTATTCAAGAGTTATACGTTCATTCTTAGACAGATCATCTTCTACAAATTGGGATTCTGGGCGAAATTTTGTATTTTTATTTGCGACTATCGAATATTAGAAATTAAGAAATCATTGTTTTGAGAACCTTCAGTGGTATCATTAGTGTAAGAGGTGTCTGCATTCTAGTGATGATTACACTCAATGAACGTAGACATTTAGAATTTTAACTTTCGTTTCGATATTGATTTAGTGTGTGTGTTTATATTTGTGACACCAAATGAAAACAACATCGAAAAAAAATAAAGCTCGAATCTAATGAATTGTGGACGCAACGCCTAAAGGCGACTCGGGTTGCCCCGCGGACGCGACGCCCCGTACCCACTCACAGTGAGTGAGCCCCTGAGGGAACTCCGATCGAAGGAATATCAAGACAAAAATATCAATTTCAAGACAAAAATATCAATTTCAAGACAAAAATATCAATTTCAAGACAAAAATAGCAATTTCAAAACAAAAATTTCAATTTGGGAAAAATGAACTTTGAAAGTTCAAGACCATATTCCAATGACAAGTCCCAAAGTTAATATTGAAGGTGTTTATTGAAGGTGTATGTTGTACCTACATGTATTCTGAAATTAAAACTCTCTATTTCGATTATTAATTGAAAAGAAATGCTGAAGCTGGGCAAAGAATAACTAAGAGAGTATTAAGTCCTACATTCTACTTTAAAATACATATTAACGCAAATTCTAAGTGTGCAGCTATTAGCTCGATGTTATCCACTACATGCAAGATACTATAATTTATAAGTTATATTATTTTGCGAATTGTGGATAATACCGATTGGCCAGGTCTCACCACGAGGAGGTTGCTGCACAAGAGACCCGAAAAGGAGTCAGAACGAAGTCTCCCTTCATTCTGTCTCCCTTTCTTACAACGACGATTCTTAGAAACTAAGTTCGCAGGTCGCTAAATGGAAAAGTAGTCTTTTTCATGGAAAAGACTTCTTTTCCATTTAGCGTATGTCGAGTAATTATTGCGGGGCAAAGTGTGAATCGGAGAAGAAGTCTCCTTTCCACGATGGATCAAGGGCGAATCAGGCGGAAGGCTCTGATTCTTTCAAAGAGACAAACAAGATCGAACCAGAGCAGAAGGCTCTGGTTGAAGGGTGACGCGACGCGTTCAGTGCTTACAAGTCCTGAGCCGACCAGCCCGATACCCGACACTCCATCACCAAGAAAGATGGCAAAGAGATGCGCTCAAACGGTTTCTGGCGCAACTGGGGGCCATGAGAACGCAAGCGTTAACATGACTAGCCCAGGATTACGTTAACACAGGGGATCGTCAGAAGACAAGTGAACGTGTCTCTTAGACATCCCTCTCAATGACTTCACGTCGGATACCGAAACTGGACCGACTCAGAACCTGCAAGCAAGGCCGACACAGCAGAAGGCTGTATCGGAGTCAGAAAACGGGGCGAGCAAAGTCAAGCTACGGCAATAATTACACGACATAATTACAACCACGTCTCCCATTCTTAATAAATAACGCACGCAATAAAACTAACTTATATATAAACCGGAGTCTTCGTTCGACGAGTCCTCTTCGTTCGATGAATCCTCTTCGTCCGACGATGAAGATGATCAACTGTTGTACTCCAACTGAAGCTGAATAATCACATTTAGATACAATACAATATATGAACCAAATCACAATAAGACGATGAAAAGATGAGGGTGAAGATGTCATAGATATATAACACTAAAACCCCGTACACAAGTACGGTCTACATGCTCACGAGAGCGAAGCTAACCCTGCACACGAGTGCGGCCTGACCAACAATAGCAAGATGAAGATCCCAAATCGAAACCAAATCGAAAACCAGTCGAAAAAAATTGAAAACCAGTCGAAACAAAATTGAAAATCAATCGAAAATCAGTCGAAACAACACAAAACTGGAATCTAATGAATTGTGGACGTAACGACCTAAAGGCGACTCGGGTTGCCCCGGGGACGCGACACCCCGTACCCACTCACGGGCCCTATCCCGTGAGTGAGCCCCTGAGGGATCTCCGATCGGAGGACTATCAATTTAGGGAAGAGGAACTTTGAAAGTTCAAGAACAGATTCCAATTTGAAATCCAAAAATTAATATTGAAGGTATTTGTTGAAGGTACATGTATTCTGGAATAGAAACTCTGTATTTGGATTGTTAATTGAAAAGAAATGCTAAAATTGGTATACATGAAAACGAAGAAAGTATTAAATCTTTCATTTGACTATTAAATACTTCTTAACTAAAATTCTAAATGTGCAGCTATTAGCTCGATATTATCCACTACGTGCAAAATGCTTTAATTTACATGTTATAGCATTTTGCGAATTGTGGATAATACCGATTGCCCAGGTCTCACCACGAGGAGGTTGCTGCACAAGAGACCCGAAAAGGAGTCAGAAGGAAGTCTCCCTTCGTTCTGTCTCCCTTTCTTACAACGACGATTCTTAGAAACTAAATTCGCAGGTCGCTAAATGGAAAAGTAGTCTTTTTCACGGAAAAGACTTCTTTTCCATTTAGCGTATGTCGAGTAATTATTGCGGGGCAAAGTGTGAATCGGAGAAGAAGTCTCCTTTCCACGATGGATCAAGGGCGAATCAGGCGGAAGGCTCTGATTCTTTCAAAGAGACAAACAAGATCGAACCAGAGCAGAAGGCTCTGGTTCATGGGTGACGCGACGCGTTCAGTGCTTACAAGTCCTGAGCCGACCAGCCCGATACCCGACACTCCATCACCAAGAAAGATGGCAAAGAGATGCGCTCAAACGGTTTCTGGCGCAACTGGGGGCCATGAGAACGCAAGCGTTAACATGACTAGCCCAGGATTACGTTAACACAGGGGATCGTCAGAAGACAAGTGAACGTGTCTCTTAGACATCCCTCTCAATGACTTCACGTCGGATACCGAAACTGGACCGACTCAGAACCTGCCAACAAGGCCGACACAGCAGAAGGCTGTATCGGAGTCAGAAAACGGGGCGAGCAAAGTCAAGTTACGGCAATAATTACACGACATAATTACAACCACGTCTATCATTCTTAATAAATAACGCACGCAATAAAACTAACTTATATATAAACCGGAGTCTTCGTTCGACGAGTCCTCTTCGTTCGATGAATCCTGTTCGTAAGACGATGAAGATGATCAGCTGTTTTACTCTAACTGAAGCTGAATAATCACATTTAGGTACAATACAATATATGAACCAAATCAGAATAAGACGATGAAAAGATGAGGGTGAAGATGTCATAGATATATGACACTAAAACCCCGTACACAAGTAGGGTCTACATGCTCACGAGAGCGAAGCTAACCCTGCACACGAGTGCGGCCTGACCAACAATAGCAAGATGAAGATCCCAAATCGAAACCAAATCGAAAACCAGTCGAAAAAAATTGAAAACCAGTCGAAACAAAATTGAAAATCAATCGAAAATCAGTCGAAACAACACAAAACTGGAATCTAATGAATTGTGGACGTAACGACCTAAAGGCGACTCGGGTTGCCCCGGGGACGCGACACCCCGTACCCACTCACGGGCCCTATCCCGTGAGTGAGCCCCTGAGGGATCTCCGATCGCAGGAATTTCAATTTAGAGAAGAGGTACTTTGAAAGTTCAAGAACAGATTCCAATTTGAAATCCAAAAATTAATATTGAAGGTATTTGTTGAAGGTACATGTATTCTGAAATAGAAACTCTGTATTTGGATTGTTAATTGAAAAGAAATGCTAAAATTGGTATACATGAAAACGAAGAAAGTATTAAATCTTTCATTTGACTATTAAATACTTCTTAACTAAAATTCTAAATGTGCAGCTATTAGCTCGATATTATCCACTACGTGCAAAATGCTTTAATTTACATGTTATAGCATTTTGCGAATTGTGGATAATACCGATTGCCCAGGTCTCATCACGAGGAGGTTGCTGCACAAGAGACCCGAAAAGGAGTCAGAACGAAGTCTCCCTTCGTTCTGTCTCCCTTTCTTACAACGACGATTCTTAGAAACTAAGTTCGCAGGTCTTTTCCATGAAAAAGACTACTTTTCCATTTAGCGTATGTCGAGTAATTATTGCGGGGCAAAGTGTGAATCGGAGAAGAAGTCTCCTTTCCACGATGGATCTACGGCGAATCAGGCGGAAGGCTCTGATTCTTTCAAAGAGACAAACAAGATCGAACCAGAGCAGAAGGCTCTGGTTCAAGGGTGACGCGACGCGTTCAGTGCTTACAAGTCCTGAACCGACCAGCCCGATACCCGACATTCCATCACCAAGAAAGATGGCAAAGAGATGCGCTCAAACGGTTTCTGGCGCAACTGGGGGCCATGAGAACGCAAGCGTTAACATGACTAGCCCAGGATTACGTTAACACAGGGGATCGTCAGAAGACAAGTGAACGTGTCTCTTAGACATCCCTCTCAATGACTTCACGCCGGATACCGAAACTGGACCGGCTCAGAACCTGCAAGCAAGGCCGACACAGCAGAAGGCTGTGTCGGAGTCAGAAAACGGGGCGAGCAAAGTCAAGTTACGGCAATAATTACACGACATAATTTCAACCACGTCTATCATTCTTAATAAATAACGCACGCAATAAAACTAACTTATATATAAACCGGAGTCTTCGTTCGACGAGTCCTCTTCGTTCGATGAATCCTCTTCGTCCGACGATGAAGATGATCAGCTGTTGTACTCTAACTGAAGCTGAATAATCACATTTAGATACAATACAATATATGAAACAAATCAGAATAAGACGATGAAAAGATGAGGATGAAGATGCCATATATATATGACACTAAAACCCCGTACACAAGTACGGTCTACATGCTCACGAGAGCGAAGCTAACCCTGCACACGAGTGCGGCCTGACCAACAATAGCAAGATGAAGATCCCAAATCGAAACCAAATCGAAAACCAGTCGAAAAAAATTGAAAACCAGTCGAAACAAAATCGAAAATCAATCGAAAATCATTTGAAACAACATAAAACTGGAATCTAATGAATTGTGGACGTAACGACCTAAAGGCGACTCGGGTTGCCCCGGGGACGCGACACCCCGTACCCACTCACGGGCCCTATCCCGTGAGTGAGCCCCTGAGGGATCTCCGATCGGAGGACTATCAATTTAGGGAAGAGGAACTTTGAAAGTTCAAGAACAGATTCCAATTTGAAATCCAAAAATTAATATTGAAGGTATTTGTTGAAGGTACACGTATTCTGAAATTGAAACTCTCTATTTCGATTATTAATTGAAAAGAAATGCTGAAGCTGGGACAAAGAATAACGAAGAGAGTATTAAGTCCTACATTCTACTATAAAATACATATTAACGCAAATTCTAAGTGTGCAGCTATTAGCTCGATGTTATCCACTACATGCAAGATACTATAATTTATAAGTTATATTGTTTTGCGAATTGTGGATAATACCGATTGCCCAGGTCTCACCACGAGGAGGTTGCTGCACAAGAGACCCGAAAAGGAGTCAGAAGGAAGTCTCCCTTCGTTCTGTCTCCCTTTCTTACAACGACGATTCTTAGAAACTAAGTTCGCAGGTCGCTAAATGGAAAAGTAGTCTTTTTCATGGAAAAGACTTCTTTTCCATTTAGCGTATGTCGAGTAATTATTGCGGGGCAAAGTGTGAATCGGAGAAGAAGTCTCCTTTCCACGATGGATCAAGGGCGAATCAGGCGGAAGGCTCTGATTCTTTCAAAGAGACAAACAAGATCGAACCAGAGCAGAAGGCTCTGGTTCATGGGTGACGCGACGCGTTCAGTGCTTACAAGTCCTGAGCCGACCAGCCCGATACCCGACACTCCATCACCAAGAAAGATGGCAAAGAGATGCGCTCAAACGGTTTCTGGCGCAACTGGGGGCCATGAGAACGCAAGCGTTAACATGACTAGCCCAGGATTACGTTAACACAGGGGATCGTCAGAAGACAAGTGAACGTGTCTCTTAGACATCCCTCTCAATGACTTCACGTCGGATACCGAAACTGGACCGGCTCAGAACCTGCAAGCAAGGCCGACACAGCAGAAGGCTGTGTCGGAGTCAGAAAACGGGGCGAGCAAAGTCAAGTTACGGCAATAATTACACGACATAATTACATCCACGTCTCCCATTCTTAATAAATAACGCACGCAATAAAACTAACTTATATATAAACCGGAGTCTTCGTTCGACGAGTCCTCTTCGTTCGATGAATCCTCTTCGTCCGACGATGAAGATGATCAACTGTTGTACTCTAACTGAAGCTGAATAATCACATTTAGATACAATACAATATATGAACTAAATCAGAATAAGACGATGAAACGATGAGGGTGAAGATGTCATAGATATATGACACTAAAACCCCGTACACAAGTACGGTCTACATGCTCACGAGAGCGAAGCTAACCCTGCACACGAGTGCGGCCTGACCAACAATAGCAAGATGAAGATCCCAAATCGAAACCAAATCGAAAACCAGTCGAAAAAAATTGAAAACCAGTCGAAACAAAATTGAAAATCAATCGAAAATCAGTCGAAACAACATAAATCTGGAATCTAATGAATTGTGGACGTAACGACCTAAAGGCGACTCGGGTTGCCCCGGGGACGCGACACCCCGTACCCACTCACGGGCCCTATCCCGTGAGTGAGCCCCTGAGGGATCTCCGATCGGAGGAATATCAATTTAGGAAAGAGAATTCCCATCTCGGCTGATCGTTGGGGCGGCGAGTCTCGCCCATGCATGCAACTAACTACTTTCACACTTTACTACTACTCTATACTACTACTTCTACAGACGAGTATAGTGACAAGGTAGTGACGAAATGACTCACTCGAAGATGCGAAGCCACTGCAATGATTGCCCTCTCTGAGCCGATCAGCACAGTACTGACTTCATGCCGGATACTGAAACTGGACCGGCTCAGAACCCAAGGTAGACGAAGACAGCATTGAAGAGACCATGCCCCCCCCCCCCCCCCCCCGAGCTAACTTAGAGTAGGCCAAGGAAGTTTTAAATAACCCTTGGACTATCCTAAGCTAGCTAAAGGTGGACCATGATAAACAATGGTAGGCCATTGGTGTTGGACCCTTGGTCCAGCTTAAGCCAGCTGATAGTAGGCAAAGATAGGCCACGGGGGCTCTGGAGGACCACTGGTCAACCGCGAGGGTAGGCCAGGGTACCTCTGGAGTAGACCAGGGCTGCCTAAACCAGCTGAAGGCAGGCAAGGGTAGCTCTGGATGACCACTGGTCAACCCCAGGGTAGGTCACTGGTGAAGGATCCATGGTCAACCCGAAACCGTCTGAAGGTAGGCCTGGGTAGCTCTGGAGATCCACTGGTCATCCCCAAGGTAGGCAGGACAGGCCAGGGTACCTCTGGAGGACCCCTGGTCAGCCCCAAGATAGCCGGAGCCCTTCCTGGTTCCGGAGCCAGTCCGCTCCTGCCGGAGGGCCCGGCCCGACTGACTGACTAAGCGCGCTCCGCGGGCTTAGGTGAGCAGTGATGCACAGCGCGCAGCGAAGCGCAACGCTCCCCACCCAACTAATTTTGGTAGATCTCGGTCGCAGTGATAATAATTATTGATAAATTAATTATTTCTAGCTATTTAATGTTTATAACAATTCCTTTTGCCAATTATGTCGATATGCACACCCTCGCCTATCTAACCATTTCATTTTTTAATAAAAATATGTAATGGAAGTCGAGATATTGAATATCTTTTAACACATGAATATTCGCGCGCATTACTTTATCAAACACAATTCACTCATAAATTTATTATGTCTAGCTGGTTCATATTTGCAACAATTCTTGACCATCTTGCCATCTTATTTTTTAGGAGAAGTAGGCAATAGAACTCGAGATACAAAATAATTTATGATACATGAATATTACTAAGTATAAATCAATCGAGAAAATGTAATTAATGAATTTATTATCTCTGCTTGTTTAACGATTACAACCCGCCTGTCCAGACGGTGTCGAATGCTTTTTCCAGATCTACTAGACAGGCGCCCACGCAGGAACCTCTACTCAGGGCTAGATTGACGTCGGATGTTAATTTATTGATAGCATGTATTGTGGAGTGGTGTCTTCTAAAACTATATTGATGACGGGAACGTTACACACGAACACATCGGCGATGTTGGAAGTAGATTCGTAACATTTGGTTGTAATAGGTGTACCGATGTTTATCAGAAAAATTAGATTTTATCTTTCATTATTAGTAACAGAGATATCCACATTGTTAATAATAATCGTAGCTAACAGAGTGGAAAATTGCAGATATTGTTGACGATGACAATACCACAGACGATACCCATAAGTAGATTTTGATCCCGACCACAGACTTAAGATACCTACAGACATTGCATGCAATGCATTTTTCTGTCTACGGTTCTGAATTACCGAGTCTGTACTCGGACTCTATCGAAATGGAACGGTCAGGTGGTGAACCACATAAAGTGTGTGTCTGAGGAGGCTCGATTTTACAGCGCTGTCAGCTTTAAAACTGCAATGCTGCCGCATTGTATTCGTACAAAAATTAATCGTTCAAGTGAATACTTTCATAATTTTATTTCCACAGCTATTAGCTCGATATGACTGTCAATTTTTAATATTTCATAGAGCAATTGGTGTTTTATATATTTGCCCAACAGAATATTATAAATCGAGAATCACACCGATTATCCAGGTCTCGCCACGTGGAGGTTGCTGCGAGTGAGACCCACCCACCCACTTGGAATTTCTTTATCGCCCCACCCGACGGAAAAATACAAAATTACAAAATACAAAAAAAATGTATATATATATATATATATATATATATATATATATATATAGACTCTTCGTGATACACATTAGTATTTGTACAACAAACGAATAGCAAGAAGAGCCTAATTGCAAGCCTACCCGACCGAATTCTTAACCTGCCTAGGGTAAAAGCTAATCTTCCCTTTGAATGCGCATATGCACATATAGGTATTTTGCATATTTTCTTTCATTTTGTTTTACCCATTGTGTTGTGTGCCTAACTACAGTAATTCTGATTAATATTCGGACGCTCTTAAAACGATGAGAACTTTTAAAATGTTGGACTCAAAGACTTTGATTTTTCTGATAAGCTAGAACAATTAATTGATTATGTGATGTGGGGACAAAATTTGGAGAAAATTGTAACTGGTCGGAATTGCAAAGAAAATTTTAAAAGTCGTATTTTACTACATTTCTATGTGGCCTACATAGAAAATTTTAGAACATACGCTTTATAGATCTGTGTAAATTATATACATATTCCGAAAATGTCATGAAAATCGGTTCATGCGAAAAAAAAACGACACGCATTGAAAGATGTAAGAATCCGTAGATTTATTACAGTTAGAGACCGAAAATCGCGAGAAACTGTAATTTTTACCATCTTTAAATGTTTGTAGCTTCATTACAACGTTGACCGGTTTTGATGAAATTTGCGGAATAGGTACGTACCTATTATCGACACAGACCTACAAAACGTATTTTTTATGTATTCAATATAGGCCCACATAAGAAGAGTTGTAAAATACGGTTTTAAAGATTCTCCCGGCAATTCCGATCAATTTGCAATTTTTTCAAAAAATATCTTTCGCACGTCATTTAGTAAACTGATTGTTCCAACCGTAGAGGCAGATATTAAAAGAGTTATCCTCTTTTTAAGTGTGTCCGAATATTGATTAGAGTCGCCGTATGTAGGGGTAGCTAACCTATTCCCCACTTATATACACTTAAACATACAGACATATATGAAATATGTACAATGAATTAATAAATAGAACATGGAACACATAAGACAAACAACACAAACATGCAAACACGGGCATATAACAATTTACACAACCAATACAATTTTTTATTACAACCACAAACGATCCAGAAGTTGAAGGCGTGTGAAATCTTGAACTTTGCTGTCGTGAGGGTCTACAACGTGCAAAGTATCTGACACATACTTAATTTTGGATAAACACATGAAAAAAAAAGAAAAAAAAAGGTTCATACATATGCAAAATGGTTGTCCACTCGATATGTGTATTTCAAAAAAACGCGTGCGAGTGGACCATTCTTGCGCAACGCTACACTACGAAATGTACATTGAACATCTCAAAAACAACGCGTGGAATGCACTATCCATCGTGACGTTAATTAATATTTGATTCAAAACTGCAAATTCCCGTGTGCACTTTCGTCTTTTTCTTACGCAACTCTAAATGGAAACGCGATGGCAGCCATTTCAATTTATGGGGAGGGAATCAAACCGAATATCGTTCTTTCGCAACGCTAATATACAAAATAAGTAATAAAATATCTCGATAGAAACGCGAGCAGCAGTGCATTGTTTGTCACGACGCTAATTTACTTAATTCGTTATGGAAAATTCCCGTGCACTTTAATTTCTTCTGACTACGCAACTCTAAGGGCAAACAACGGCTGCGAGTATTTAGGAGTAGGAGCAGGATCAGGGACAGTCGTTTCTGGGTGCACTGCGGGCGGCATTTCATTTTTCGCAACTCTAACACAAAGCTGCTATATGTTTTAGATTCGTTAAAGAAAAACAAAAGCATTGCCGACCATTGTACATCGGTATAAATATGATTGGCGGACGCCTCTAGACAAGCATCGCATCGCGTGTAGACGCATGTTGGAGATCTTCTGCGTTAAACGGATCGGACTTGCAAATTCTCATCGTAACACGCGACTGTGGGGATTATAATTCGCGGTCCCTGCTATTATTACAAATTCGAACACTGCAAAATCAGTTTTGCGTGGTGCAATGAACACTAAAGTCCAACGATAAAGCTACGCGCGGCGCACTATCAACGTAAAGATACCCCATCTTCTACCTTACGTGCCGACAAGGCGTTCGATATTCTGTACATACACATCGTGTATGTCTCACTAACGCGGGCGAACCACCACGTTGGTTGAAAAAATACATGCTGGTGAAACGTAGTGGCAGGTTCCTTGCATTCAGCGCTCACACGCCATCAATTGGCCAAGGTGCACGTCGCTACGTTCGGATGAAGCTATAGCGTTACTCCGCCATCGCAAGTCACTCCAATGTCCACGGCTCCATCGCATTAGATGCTAATACGATGGTTACCGTGGTATTTTCGTGCGTACCGCTACAGGTGACATAACTTAATATGCCTTTTTTTGTGTACGGTATTTTCATACGACAACGGAGACACTTGTTCCATTGCTGGAACGGCAAACGAGTCGTGTGTTGGGGCACACCGCGGGGAATTGAACGCAGCCAGGCCCGAGAACGTGCCAATACTTTTCTGCTCTACACGTAGTGGGTCCGGTGGGCATATACTCGACGTTTCTGCCGGTGCCAAAAACTTTAAATCAAAAATCTAATTCTAAGCAACATCCATTCTAAATGGATGAAATCTAAATATCCAAATATCTATAGAATTCAATGTCCGTATGCGCCTTGCGGTATTGGTTCTGCAATGTTAATTTTCTACTACTGAAACGCGGTCGCGACTCTTATAATTAAATCGCACCTTTTAGGTGTGTTCTCCAATATTTGTGTAGACGCGATGCGATACAACGAGTGTCTAGATGCGTGAGTCAATCGGAATTGTATCAATATTAAACAAATTTAGGTCTGCATTAATTTGTAACGCTAACTTGACCCATTGTGGTTCTCGCGCAACTCTAATAAAAATCGCGAATGCCTACACCGCATCGGGCAGCCGTTGCAACTGGAGCAATGGGCGCCTGAAATGTCGAAACATTCAAATGCAAACGCGATCTTATTGATGCGCAACGCTAAATCGACAAATCAAAATTCAAGAGGCAATTCAAATGAAATATTTAGTACACCAACATTTGAAATTCTAGATCAGTATCACTAGAACTACTTTAAGTCGCGATTATTTATTTGCAACGTTATCATGAACTTTAATTAACTTAGAAAATTTATACTTGTACAACGCGTATGTTAATTCGTTTCGCAACGCTACTCGAAATCGCGGATGTGCCCATCTCACAGCTGATCGTTGCAGCTCGAGCATGGGAGACTGAAAAGTCGAAATACTCTAAAGCCAACGCGAACTTTTGGTACGCAACGCTAGTTCAACGAACAGAGATCCAAAAAAGATGACTCTACTGTTTCTGTAAAACAAATCGCGACTATTTGTTTCGCAACGCTATACCATTGGAGGGAAGACTAACTTTCATCTCTGTTCAAAATCGACTAATGCAACGCGTAGTTTTTTCGCAACGCTAGTAAAAATCGCGGACGTTCCCATCTCGGCTGATCGTTGGGGCGGCCAGGCCTGCCCATGCATGCAACTAACTACATTTACTACTACTCTATTTCTACGGACGAGTACAGTGACAAGGTAGTAACGGAGTGACTTCTCATCCGAAGATGAGAAGCCATTGCAATAATTGCCCTCTTGAGCGACAGTTTGTCGGGCATCTTCTTTTTCTTCGGCGGTCCGCCAACAAACTGTAACCCTAAACGTGCTCGCAGCGAAAACGATCGACGACTTTCGAGACGAATCACAAGTCTCGAGAGAAGCTGATAGTTCCGCTGGTGCAATCGAGCAGGTGCGCAACGTTTCGAGACCCTAATCCGCGCGCGTTCGCGTCCGCGTCCGCGAAAAGCTATGCGAGCAAGAAGAATCGAGCACGAAGTGTCCATCGAACGTCATGCCTCGTTCGATTTAGCTTCGAGTCGAAAGTTCAAGCTCTTCCAGCGACTGACTACCGCGCGAGTCGCGGCCTACCCGAAAGAGAAAGCGATAGCCAGGCCCGGCCCCTACCTACTTAGAATTAACAGTCACACCGAGAGGGTAAGCTACCTATCCTGCCTAGCCCTATATTTAAAAAATGGCAAAAGACACAGGCTCTCCAACACACTCGTTACACGGTTTTCTCACACAGACGCCAGGGTGCAATAGCCTAATACCTAGGGAGAACGTCCCGGGACGTCTCCGACACCCTAACGTTCGATCTCACTCAAGCACACTCTAAGGTACGTACCAGTTTTCCTGAAATCGACTGACAATGGTAGCGATCATTGCGAGACGTTAATTTAATTAGTTACAGACCTAGTTTTCATGAATGAATTGAGAAACTACGCGCGCACATATTTACGCGCTCACATATTCCACGAAGATCCATGTAGCATGTCGCGGATCGACTGGAATATGCGCTACCAAATCAAATTAAAAGAACCGACGCAATTCCACTGCCTAACCACACACTCGCCAAAGTGGAAAATGCGTCGTGCACGATACGCTAACCATTGTCAGTCGCCACACATATTTATGTTAGAAACAATATTCCATGTGCCCGTTGCTCTCACTCTCCCGAGTAGCGCCTAGGCACGCGAAAGGGTTCGAGCAACGAACAGGGAATCTCAATATCCTGAAAATCCTAACTAAAAACGTTATTTAAATTGTGTACGGTCTAATGCTGTTTTATGTTTGCAAAATGAATCGACTTGTAATTCAAAATTGAATTTTAATGAATATTCAAAATATAATTTTAATGAAGATTCAAAATTTAATTTTAATGGAGATTCAAAATTTAATTGGAATGAAGATTCAAAATTTAATTGGAATACATTTTGATAAATATTTCATGCATTTATTTAAAATTTTCAAGAAAATATTTAGAGACTCTCGGGCGATCCTCTCGACAAAGCAACGTTTCGAAATATTGGAAAAAGTTCTCTACTAAATGTGAAGTACCCGTGCTTTGTCTTAAGAATCTACCCGTCGCGAATCGTCTTTTTATACGTGTTGCCTAATGTTTTCGAGCAATTCAAATGAATTTTAAAGAACAAACGATTTTTTTCTCGACCATAAAAAGTGACTACGTCATGAATTGTGTACCACATTGCGGAAGATATCTAAATACCTTCTCGCAAATTGGTGATCCAAGTATCGAAATTTATATGTTTATAAAAAAACGCGACATACAAAAAGACCCTACCTAACTAGGAAACAGATCACTACCCGCAGGAACGCCTGGCGTTCCTACGGTCACTGTACTCGCCAAAATCAACTACCAACTACATCAACTACAGATAATTATAAAAAACTCTGTTTTTTTCTCACTTACTACTTGTTGGGGGGTTGCGAGATGCTACGTTAGAGTCCTGGAATCAGATAAGGAAACAAAAAAATATTAAAATCGATACTTACGATTTTTCATCGGGATATAAAGTTTATTCTCAAAGTAACGATAGCAAATCTAGTCGAAACGAATCGTTGCCTCGAATTGTTAACTAGTGTCTCTATCATATGGAAAATAAATTCAATTTGTAAAGGTGTTCCACTAATAATTTTTCATTAATAATTTAAAACTAAAATATTCGACAACAAAGTTTAATTGAGAAGATGTATATTGGTACTTACATCCTCTCCCCCTTGAAGAAAGCACGAGAATTGCGTCTCGATCTCGGTTTTCGATGTCGATTTTCCCTCTGGCTCTGTGACAGAAAGAACAAATTTGATCGATTACAACAACAACCGTCAAAGGATACATCCGAGTTAATAGAAAATAAATAATTCAAATTGAATATAAAATCAAACTTTATTTGTACTAAAATTTATAATAATCGCGATTTCTATTGCGCGACACGAATTTAAATTCAGTTGATCGACACGATACAAGAGTAAATTATCGCGAGGAAGCAACGCAATTCTAGAATGAATTTAAACCGGTGAATAATAAATAACTCGCTCGTACAAAGAATCAATTCCAATAAAAATTAAGATTAATCATTTTCATTTCGAAGGAATGAAAAAACACGGAAACAGTTATACGTACTATGTACCGCGTAACATTCCTTGCTTTGCGTTGTACACATTTTCTGCGTTTCAATAATAGTACAACACAACACTTGTTCTCAAGGACAGAGGGTGGAATTCCGAGATACGGTAACGTGTATCCGATCACTTTGACTGTTTTGATTGTAATGAGTCGTGTAGTGGCCGAAACGTTGGGACTACGGGCGGGGAGGGGACGATTGCCCCCGACGATCGGCGATTGCCCCCGATTTTGGACTAGCGCGGTCGGCCGCGAAGGTGCGCAAAAGCCCCTCCGAGGTAATACGTGTGTTGTGACGTCGAATTCTTAGAAGTGTTCCAGCGAAGCAAACAGACAAAATATCTATAGCCGGGTGAGCAATGACGTCACAATTTGTACTGCAGATGATTTCTGCTTATTTTTGAGAAGTATATGATATCTTTCCTGAAATTTAACTTTTCGAAAGAACAAAATTTCGAAATTCAAAAATGTAAAAAGCCCGATAGCCAGCTTGCATAAAACCGACTCGAATTTATTAAGATTTCTTTGAATGAACTTCAGAATATTTTCTACTAAAAAATTTTGTTCATTCGAAGAATTCGAAAAGTTAAATTTAATTTAATGTATACTATTATAATATACATTCATTAGTGACAAGAGTAATAAAAATGATATTACCTATAGAAACCAAATTAATTTTACTACAATTCGTATTTTTGTAATACATTCTTCATAAATATTATTTTCACCGTTCAAATACACGCGCCGTAAAAATAAGGTATACGGAATATTCAGTTCTTGCTAATACGGCTAAATTCGTGAACTATCGGTAATATTGAGCGCGACACCGAAATGGTACGGGGGCCACTGTGGCCCTCCGAGGCCTAGACAGAAAAGCCCATAAGATGCAATGTCTGTAACTTAGACTTCAAGAGACTAGAGAGCAGCACTGTACCGGTTGCACGAAAAGCACGAGCGTGAGAACTCTCTGCTCCTCTCTGCAACTGCAACCTGCAGCTAGTAATATCGGAATATGGCTATACGTTGGTCGTTATCGGATCGTGTCTTGAGTCACAACTGTGAAACGTCGTAGTTTTGCGGTACATTTTTCGATTTGTTCAGCGAGACATCGGTTGCAGGTTCATTCTAGAAAATGGCGGCGGCAAGCAAGTGGAATTTGTCCCGAGAGGATATACAAGCTGCGGCCAAAGACGAGAGAGTGAGTGTTCTACTGTTCTACAGCTGTTTCAACGAAATCCGAGACAGAGATAAAAAACCCGGTCTAAACGTCAGCGGTCAGCGGGAATTTCAAATATACCGAACTGTTTCAGGAAATGCTTCTGGAGCACGACAGCGATCCAGACGAGGACATGCTGTTCAAGTAAGAACAACATCTTTTGATTTCAGATGCTCATTTTTAGGATATACTGACACTCATCAATCCTTTTCAGCCGACCAAACACGTCCTCAACGGCACCGAGTTCGTCCCAAGCGGATTCAAAGATGGACAAGTGAGAATCACGTCTTTTTCTTTCATTTGTAAATTATGTTGTTAACGAACTTTAGCTATATCGTTTGTTTTAAGTAGGTATTACGAATGCTTGAACTTTCTCAGCATGACCCTAATCGATTGTTCGCGTTGACGATCACTGAGAGTATCCGTATCTCGCGGAACTGTAGTATTTTCTCGATTAAAAACAAAATTAATGTTACAGCTCCTTTTCATTGTTTCCATATCAGAGAGATCTGCTCTATCGCGTGAAGTAATTTGATGTTGTCTCGGAATCTTAGTTTTCAAAATAAACTACAAATTCTAAATGTAAAGTGGTGTGCGATGGACATCTCTCTAATTTAGAAATGATCTTAACGCATTTATATCTATACAATGTTGTCAAAATTGATTTCATCTTATTTAAGACAGTCCACAGAATGGTAAGACTTGTACAGTTAATGCGCAAAAATAATTAGAATTTGAAATTTTTTATAATTTTTTTCGTCATTAATCCTAAGTGACTGAACTATGATGTGTTGCAACTGACGACGTCGATTAGAAACATAAATATAATTGAACGCTTTTAATTTTGCACTGATTTCAAAATGAAAAAGTTGCATTTCGTATTGAATTTATTAATTACAGCATTTGAAAGCTTAGTTATCCATGATTAATAGGAGGAAAATGATTTTCTCACATTTTTCAGAAACATTTTCATTAATAAAGTTCTTTTAGTCAGCGCAAATGATTGTTTGCTGGGAAATTTGGAAGAACTCTCTTGTTTCGTGTTGAAGCGTCCGGCTGCAAATTCAAGAGGTGACAGAGGTGATGCGAGAGAATGTCCAGAAGGTGATAGACCGTGGCGAACGACTTGAAGATCTACAGGTAGCCAGCGATCGTTTATCAATGGCTGGAAACGAGTTTAGAGCTTCGGCGAAGAAAGCACAGCAAAGGGCTTGGCTCCAGAACTTCAGGACTAGAGTGATACTTGTCGCCATCACAGTGACTGTGGTTGTCTGCATAATCGGTAAATAAGTAAACTACCATTCGCTGATGTTGCATGTTCGGCGCATGTGGTTCTTTCATTACACTTGGGCTTCTCGAACAGAAACGCGCGATTTTCTGATCGCAAAGTTTGGACGGCGGTACTAGAGTCCATAGTGACATTTTTCGTTTTCTGGCAGCCTATTTAGCTCTTGTGTCAAAGCCAAAAATTGTTCATAATGTTCAGCAAATTTGTAGACAATCTACAATTATCCAAAAAAGTCAGTCAGTTTATTTTGGTGCGTAATTAATGTCGGTTCATAGGATTTAAATGTTTGAACGATTATTCAGGAGCACAATCGTCATCTGTTTCAATTGTTTTATATTTGCTTAGGGAGTGGTTGATTGCCGTCGGTGATTTATTAATCCAAATTATTGTAAACCATCTTTGAACTTGCCTTTCGCTAATTTCTCCTTCATTGAAGAGTTTTTCCAGATCATAATATGTTTCAGTGGCAGTATGACCTTTTGGAGGGCGATAAAGCATGTTATGACGTATGTGAAGACAATTACTGACATATCTTTATTCGATTGAATAGTAAGAAAAAAACAACACATGAAAGCTTAAGATAAAAGCAGATATTAATTATGCACTGACTGAATATCTTTTAAGAAGAATGTAAACAAATGTTAAACACAAGTTAGCAGCAGGTATATCCAGATATTGATATAAGCCTCATATTGTTAATTATTTTTATGAACTTCAATATTTTTCAAAACAATTAATTAGAACGTTCGTCATCCAAAGGTTAGGTAATCATCGCAAAATTGTTCAAGATACAATTGTTTACCTTACTGTTTAAGAAATCTTAATTTTCTTGAAAAAGTTGTTTTTGAAATTGGATTGTTCGTGCATTTCTGATCCCGGACAGTCCACTGACCGCATCCATATGTCGTTCACTCTTTTCTGAAGCATTGTGTGTGCACTGTGTCAGTAATTTTATCGCCACACAAAGATCGTTTGAACGCAGTCCACGTAGTCAGGCCGACGCGTATCGTTTTCAGTTCTGGACATCATGGTGCTTTACCTGGTTCTCAGATAGCGAACACGATGTAGCGAGCTTCGATCATTCAATCCCAGGTATTCATACCACTTTCTTCACTACTCTAATTTGCTCCGCGTTTCACCGCACCGTAATCGAAAAATTGGCTACGTTGTAAGCTGTCGCTGACAAATTTCGCGGTACGCTGCTGGATTCAACGAAACTGCAGATTTTTCTACATTCTTTCTGTCCATTTTTCATGTCCCTGTTATGCCATGGCTTGAAAATCGATTTCGGTTCTTGGAACGACTGTAAAAAATCTTTATTTCGAATAACGGTTGCGAAGGTCCGAAATTTTAAACTATTATTTGCTTCGCGTACGATTTCAGTTCCATTAGGATCATTGTACCAGCACAGCGGTTAAACTATCATTATGAATTAATTATAAAAAATTATAAATAATGTTGTGAAGGCGATTTCGGTTCCCACAGCGTTAAAATGAATAAAACAACTACATATTATGCGGTATTGAAAGTTAGTAGCTAGAAGTTTTTAGCTCTTGTTTGGAATTTGCATTTCGTCTTATACTGTAAGTGAACGTTGGTTATAAAGGTTTACAAAACTGATATCAAAATACTGTATTACCAGTTTAAAAAAGTAAATATAAAAAACTAACAATTAAAGAATAAGAAAATAATAAGGGTATTGCGAAAATGAGAACTAATTGAACGTGTTAACTATGTAATATAATAAAATTAACTATACGTATTAAAATTCGTCAAATAATTTTCTGTGGTTTTTGTGTACTTAAATGAATCAATGGAACATCGTATATGATAGCTGCCTTCATTGGCAAGCGGTAAGAGTTCGGAATAAATTTTAATGCACAATAAAGGCAAAAATCGATTCTGGAACCACTTTCGAACCGATATAGAACCGAAAATATAATGACTATGAAATTGATATAAGAATCGAAATAAAAACCGTAACAGAAACAAATAATAGTTCAAAAGTTCTTCATAACAGTTATACAAAATAATAGCTCTTCATAATTGTTTTAATCAGATCCTTCATACAAGGAGTACCAAAAATCGTGGTACAATCAGCTAGGTCGTGTCTATGCATTCTAATGCATGCAAACATAAGTTTAAAAAAAATACATTTTTTCATTTAAGACTTTGTTTCCGAAAAAATATGAGTTTGAGACTCGTCTTTCAATAAAATCCAACATGACAACATAAAGTGTACATATTTCAATATTTTTCTTATGTTTGTCCATTAGACATTTCTGTTCGTTTATGTAACTTTGTTACATTTGTTATATTTGTTACATTAGACATTTCTGTTCGTTTATATTTGTGTTCTCTTGAGGGTTAATCAGTTAGTTTTGGGAATCGTTTCAAGCTCTGGTTTACGCACGTTCCGCCACGCATCGATGCTCTTCTCGTGATCAAACGAGGCCGGAAGTACGCGTACGTATCACTGGTCTTTTATTTTTCAGTAACCATCATCGTGAAAAACTCGTGACTGCGGCTCCCTCCAGACTGAAACCCGATTGCTTGTGAGCGTCCGTTGTATATTTGTACCTGTCTTTCCTGGACTCTAGACGTGTATTATAACCATAAGTTTATATACGAATATATATATATATATCCTACTATTTTTAAATACAACTGTCCACCGGGTCTCTTTCCTTGCCCATCACCGAGACTACGCATCTGGTAAAAAATATTAAATCGACTAAATCGAGGAAGTTCATCGGATTAGATTAGTCTCGATCGTAGATTGAGAATCTTTAAAATGACATTCAATTTATCATTAATCGCGTAAGTGAAAGATTCGTTCCATTAATTTACTTACGCCGTCTGATTTTTGTGCAAAATAAAAATTGTTTGCATCAGATGTAGAAAACACAAGATAAATAGAAGTTTTATTCTTCCTTTTATAATTTTACATTGATGTTCCTCAATTCTTTTAAATTGGCGACTGCTTTAAATTGTACCTATTCATTTTGCCATGAATGCGTAAAATTCGCCTTCTAGTGATATAGTACTATTAATTTTTGTTGAAATGTAGTTTAGTTAATGTCTTTTGCATGTTACGAATTTGTTGTTGCTACAAGTGCGTAAACGAAACAGAAATTCAAATACAAAAAAAGAGTATATGATGATAAGTACAGTATGATGATAAAAGTTAATAAGTTTTCAATCTACTACTAATTACGATATTAGGAATTTCAAAAAACTCATTTTAACGCATTATTCTATGTTTGATTATTATTCATTAGTCTTTTGAAATATTTTTTCATATTTGTCTGAAATATATGCAATACTATTTTTCATTTTCGATAAACACTAAAGTAATTTTTTCAACAACCATAATCTCAATTTTCATTGAATATTTTCTGCCAGGAGTAGTATGTCACCTCTATCGACGCAAAAAATAATATTTTTGTTGAATTTTCGGATTAATCTATGTTCGGAGGATTGGATACCATTGAATTCTGTGAGGCTGAAGGTCTTAAAAATTCTAAATTGGATTGCAACGCATCTGAGAGATGCAGTAATGTCTCGATATATGTAACAATTACATAAGGCATCGTTTACACTCACTACATTGCTTGATGTAATGCCACCAGTGTCGAACGTAGAAAATGTTAGCAAATCTTTTTCTGTCTAATGATTTTTTTATATAATCTGTATCAAAATATTCATAGCATTTTTCTGATTGCAATGATACCAAACACGATATTTCGATTATCAGTTATCCAGGTAAAATAAATAAATTAAATATTCGCTGATTTGTACATTGAATCATGTTGTGTATGTTCGGATAATCGAGATTCCACTGAATCGTTAATTAAACAAGTAAATATGCTTCACATTGTGTCGTGTGTGGTCTCCTTTCAATAAATAAAAATCTTTATAAATACGTGGGTAAAAGTTTCATATAGAAATGATTAAAAGCAACAACGTTTTGTCAATGGATCAGTATTATTTCACCGATCAATTTTTTTAACAAATATCGGGTACATCTCTTGCACAGATATCGAGACATTAGTGTATTTAATTACTTCAAACACGCTACACAAATGCGTGAGATACACTCACTTTACTAAAACAAATGCAATTTTCGTAATTAGCTGTTTGGTCGCGTTCGCCGGCGTCTCGACCATTAATCGATTAGAAAATTGAACGCAAAGTTGCAGCATTCGCGCGAGCCAGCACTGTACCGCAATTAAAGTCGGTGCAATTGCCATTGACGCGATGAAATAACCAACGTGAACTAGTATCAATAGGTTGTTCGCGAACAAATGTAACTGCAGCATATCGAACTCGCGATCTCGATTCCTGAGAGTTTCACTAAATTCAAATTCGAAATCTCTTCCCCTTCCTATTTCCTATGCTAAGCGTCTGAATGTTCGAAAATACTTTATAAGAAGCGATTTTTAAGTTTGAAAAACTTTTGAACGTCAGAATAGATTTACTATCGAAATAAAATTATTGGAACAATATTCGATTAAATATCATTCTTACAATAAATTCTCGCTATTGTGATATCTTACAGTTTTCTTGAAGGAAAAATTGGAGATTTGTGTCCATGTTCTTGAAAGTCATGACAGGGAAAAGTTTACGTTCCAACGCCATTTGTACGAGATACATTAAAAAAAGAACATCAGTGTCGGCATTAGGATAATATTATTAGCACTTTGTTAAATGTTTTCATCTTCTAATACGAGTTAAAATTTGTATGAAGCCAAGACATTTCTTGTAGATTAAGAATAACGAACTACTTTTATTAAAATTAATAAAAAGCCTTTAACAGTTAAAATGTCGTCAGAGTATATTGTTGTAATACCCATGATAGAAAGTTTTCGATGAAAATCGTGATTGTGATCGCTAAAGGAATTATTTGTATGTATAATAAATGCGAAAAATAGCATTGTATGCTTATTGAAGGAGTAGACTAATGTAGCTGACAGTGTAAGTAAACATGAATTCATTAACCACAAAATAAGTATTAACACATTACTTACCGACGATCATTTAGTTGATTTGAAATCATAGCGATTCACAACTGAGAATTTGATGAAAAATGATTATATGGCAATGTTAATTTTGTTGATGAACAAACATGCCACTGTCAGGAACGTAGGAACGTGTCCAATATTTTGGAAGAATATTTTCTGACAATTTCTTACTGAAGATAATATAATGATATACCTCTGCTATCTGTCTACTTTTCATATTATTCCCATAAAATTAAAATATCTTTGTGCGTCGTTACACACAAGGCAAAATGCAAAATGCGTATCAGCAATTTACGAGGGTTAAATACATCATTAACATTATTTAAACTATACATTTAAAAGATGCATTGTTTCTCACGATATTCACAAACACAATTTTAATTTAAGAAATAAATTCTAAGTTAATAAATTGGTCTTCAGAATATTCACAAAAATTTCTGTCAAACAATAGTGAACCCTCGGATGGTGAGACTTGGGTCCATCTTGACCCAGAATTAAAGGGATTTCATCTACATTCTAATTTTCTAGTAGCTAGTTCAAGTTATTAGCTATTTGTACTAGGTCCAATAAGAAGATCAACGTTCTTTTCAAAGGGGTAGGTTGGAAAACAATTGATGTTTAAAAAATTGAATGGATGTAGGTACACCTGGCAGAAAATTGTCAAAGGCATTCATATTACATAATCGATAATAGATAAGATTTCTTCAGATAACACATTACAAATTATAAAAACGATAAGAACATATCTTAATAGCCAACGAAATTTGAACCAGATCAAAGAACATAATGAAAATGAAAGAATCTATATTTCTCTGGCAACTTCCTTACAAATGTTAAGAGATGCAGCAAAGAGTTCATTAAGTAAATATTAATTCGTCAGCGAGATTCAGATTGTAACAAACCGTCCCTTGAAAAACTTCTATTAAATAAAGCTCCTATAAATTATCTCTTATGAGATTTTCTGAATAAAAAAAAAAACAACCGCACATTCAAATTACGTTTACCACTTGACATTAAAACCAACTATTTTTATGGAAAACGTCCAGCAAGGAATAGCAACGCATCGGCTCGCGTCTAGAGCTCAACTTTGAACTCGGAATAGCAGCCTCTGTATTTTTAGTCGAGCAGACTTACACCGCCAGGTAATCGATGGTAGTCGATATTTCATATAAATTTACCTATTGGTTTCTTTGATACGATATATTTCCAAAATGACTGTCGCTTGTTCTTGGCGGGTATAACGGTCGAACAGTACTACTGGGTATTATTACAAAGAATGTTTGCCACAAAACGCAGCTGGAAAGATTTTCCGACAATCAGTGCTAAGGTTATATGAATTTTATTTCGTCATGGTTTACGATATGGATGTGTCGTAAATATTGTTATTATCATTTTGCAAATTTTATCTTTTTTTAAATAAACACAATTTTAGAAATAATATATTCAAATATTTATTTAACATGTATGGGACACGTTCAATAAAAAATTGTTCATCATTATTAGCTCCCAGACTTTTGTACGCCTACGGTTAGGGACCAAAAAATAGGGATCCCTATTAGTTTGCTATTTTATTATTTAGTAGATAACATCGATGAAATGGTTTGTTTTTGTTTATTTTGTTTAGTTGGTAAAACTAAAATTGAAATAAAATTTAAAAACACACAACTAGTGGGAAAAATGATAGGACATGTGTTTACAGAAAATCACGAAAATTATTTGTTTGGACAAAGATTTATATAATACTTTATTATATCAGTGCCATTTACTTCAATTGAATTGTTTTAACTCATCAAGAGTTAAAAATTTTCGGATCTTGGCATATACAGCTCTCGTAACGTTTCCCCAGATATTTTTAATAATGTTCAGATCAGGAGATCTTGTCCAGTCCAGAATTTTAATTTTTTCAGTTGCAAAAAACATTTTAACTATTTTGACTGTGTGAGTGGAGGAATTATCATGTTGAAATATGAAATTAGTACCTACCACCAATTCTTGTGACGTGTTTATTTATTTGCTCCTTAATAATGTATAAATATTTCTGGCTATTCATTTTGCCACTAATAAACTTAATGTTCGTTTTTACATGGTAGCATATACCGTCACAAATCATAACTTTGCTACCGATTACGGCGGCAATATTTAACGACAGCTTAACACAATGGAGTTCTTCTCCTTACATCATGGTAATGGTAGTGAAAACCGCCTGGGCCGTTCGTATTAAAAGTTTTTGCATCAGTAAATATTATTTTTACACATTTTCTCTTGAATTGAATATATTTTTCTGCAAATAGGAATCGAAAACTTCCGTGCCGTTCCGCTAATACGCGTTTCCTCTGCAATTTTGATCGTTTTAAGTGCTTACAAGCCTATTAAGTACGTATATTTTTTACAAGTGTTATAACGCCAGCATCTACGGCAATTTGTCTAGCGGATAATTTCGAATTCGATGCTAGACTTAAAATCGAACGCTTTCAACGTAATGTTAACGCAAACGAACGACCAGAACTCTTTTTTTTATGCCATAATTATCTGGATTTTTATCAAATTTCTTGATTACATTTCTACTTTGATTTAAGACTAGCAATTTTGATAATAGTACACTTCTCTTGAAATAGCTTTAGAGCGATATCAATTTCACGACCCATTTTATGCACCGAACAAACTGAACGATTTATTTTAAATACTATGTACTGCAGACTTCTCACAACATGTAATATTAACCCTTTGCACTCGGAACAATTTCAGCTCCAAAACGAAACATTTCTTCCGACCTGGAATATTTCCATTCTATCTGATTCTTTTCATTTTATTCATATGAAACTGATGTAAATTACTCGTACAGTGCTTGCATATGTAATTATTTATTAAATACAAACAAATTTAACAATGTGAAAAATGTTTTAGATAGTGTATAGTAATTTTTGGTGGTGACTGATAGTGGACAGGCTTAACATTTCTAGTGCCGATTTACACCGGAGGACTCTAATGTGATTATTTACATTTGAGGACTATAATGTGTACGTCTTTGTTCATAACATTTCTTAGAAATGAAAACTACGCATAATCTTCCGTACTGATATTTACAGCTACGTGTACAATATAATTGATTCAATAAAATGTGCATTTTTTCCGATATCATATGGAACCACAAAGAAACGTAGTGTGTCCTATCTTTTTGTTACTAACTGTAGATGACTAGTTTGCCTCACTGTGCGAAGCACCGTCACGCGCCGGCTAACACGCTCGAAGACAGAGATAGCCGCCGCATCGCATCGCCATCACATCAGCGTGCATCACGTCCGTTGACAACCGTTGTCCGTTTTCAGTCGTGGTTCGGTCGCGGTTCGGTCGCGAGTCGGCAGCGAACCTGTGTCCGTTTCGCAAACCGAGAATTCGTGTTTCAATTTCCCGCTGACCGGAGCTGCGTCACTGGTACTCAACACGCGCCATCATCGTCCTAGTGCACTCACTATCCCACGTCCGCCAAAGCAATGGCAACGCACGAGCTGCTGATAGCGACCCTGGCCGTGTTTGTCGTCGGCTATCTGCTCACCGGAAAACGCCGACGCTTCGTTTACGCGCTATACAAGACCTTGCCTAGAGACTTACTGTGAGTATCTTTCGAACATTCCATTGAAGTCGAGGCTTCCCTGTCATAACCGATTTTACAATTTCTCTCTCTCTCTCTCTCTCTCTCTCTCTCTCTCTCTCGCTGAAATTCCACTTGGTATTTACCATGATCTTCATCCATTCAAGTGGGTATAACTAGTTTGTTCGTCATTCTAGTTCGCCATCACCAGGAACTTCTCGTTTTTTCTTTTATTCTACGAGCAACTCTTCCAATTCATTTTACCATACTACTCGTACTAGTATAGACTATGTTATATTTGTAAGCCCATTATGGTACAATTTTGGTTGTCTCAGCGGATATTTATATGAAACAAACATTTTCTATATCAGCTTGAAGAAACAGTAGCAGAACAGATATTTCTTCTTTCTTTTAATAATTTGAATGAATTAATAATATTGCATCGTTATTTTAAAATTCCTTTATTCTCTCTACTGTTACAATTGTCATCTATTCATTTTTGTCATAATGTTCTAGTTTGACCGATTCACTAGAAATTATTCGTGCTCCATTTTCTACCATCTCCTTCATCCTCTATCTCTATTTCTCCATCTGTTAAAGAAACTGTATTTGATACTGCAATCTTGCGATGATTATCATTTTCTAGGTTGACTGGTTAAGTATAAATTGTTCGATAATTTCGATTTCCCTTATCACGGTCCATTTTTCACCATCTGATCCATCCTCTTTCTCTGCATCTCTTTGTGTTCTAGATACTCTACTTGGTACTGCAATCTTGCGGAGGTTATAATTTTATAATTTGGCCGGTTATCATTAATCTGCGGATTTGATGCATTTATGACAAAATAAGTGGGCGAAATGAAAAAGAGTAAAAACACCCGGCGAATTGAAGAATACTTTTATGTTGGTTTCAGCTTATTAAAACATTTAAGGAAAGAAATGATTTCTTATTAAACTTCTCTTTCTTGCAATCAATGCAGAACATTTTTATTTTGCATGTAAACGCGCAGTCTAATTATCATGCTCTAGTTATCATGCTACCACCATCTCCTTCTCCCTCTTATTTCTTTTTTCGTGAAGGTCTCTACCTGCTACCATGATCTTGCCAAGATTATAATTTTCTAATTAGACCGGCAACATAGTGACTGCTCTGAAATTCCACTTTTCATCATGTTCGACCTTTCATCTATATCCAGTCTCTTTTTCTCTTTCTTGCTGAATCTCTACTGAGTACAGACCTTTTATGGAGATCTTGCAAACTTTGCGGATCTTCATGCAAAATAGAAATTGTGTTCACCAATTACAAAACATAGTAGACAAAAAAATAGAAATTTACTTTCATCAATAATTGTAGAAAGTTGAAAATCACACTAATTATTCTAATTTGTCCATTGTTTCAAATTTTGTCTACTCATTTTTCGAATGAACGCATAAAATCCGTAGTCTATTGATCGGATAGAAATTGATAGCTCAGCAAGACTTATGTGGATGAAAAGAATTTTCGTATGTTCATTAAAATTGATCGTAAGTTAAATTGATAAGATAGCTGACAAACTGATAAGTTAACATCTCACTAAGTGATAGAACAGCAGTTTGTGATTTATGTATCATGTGGATAGTTGCAGTTAATTCTATCTCGAGAGTAGCGTAGTGACGATTATTATAAATTTGTTAAAAGTACGTGTAGAAGGCTATCAGAATCAGTGAACGGGAAACAGTTTATACAACATTCATAGAAAAGACGATTTCTATGTAATCATAATACCTTGTTTGCCCTTCTATCGACTTTTGCCATTTACATTCAATCAACCCATAATTCTGTTGCACTAACCTGTCTGTACACGATTTTTTTTAAAAAAAGAAAGTTTTAAAATTTGTTGCTTACTATTAATCTATATATTTTATTCTATTTCACAAAAGTCGGGGGAAACGAAAATAGAGATGTACAATTTTTAAAAAATTTAATATTAATGTAATTTGACATATTTATTTAAAATACGAAATTACGAAGAATACATTGTTGAATTAATAGATTGTTAGAACAACAGCTCGACTTTTTTAAATTCATTATAATTACCAGTGTGGTGCCTTGTTATTCATGCGACAGACATGCAAGATATCAGTAACGGAATGTTTAACTAATATGACTGACGACGAAGGTATTAAAAACGTTGCTGTATTCTTTCTGATAAAATAACATTGGCGTGAAATACGCGTGGATACAAAAAATCATATATCATGTTGTCATAGATCATTGTAAAGGGAATGAAAACAGTAATATTTAGATTCATGGTGATTTGAGGTTTCAAAAAAATTGTTTAATGTCGGTAGGCTTAGAAATTGTAAAGTTCTCGAAAGGAAAGAGTACTTTGATGTTTCACCATACCGCATGGTGCAGAAACTTCATTGAAATAATATGAATAAGTAATGTAGCAGATGCTTTACGCTTTAAAATTAGCCCAGAATGATTGTTGCAAGTCTTTTCATCACGAAGTTATAACAGTTTAAATATTAGAGACGAAAATTTTCGGTGACAATTTAGTGCTCTTTCAATTTTGCACGCATCATTTCACGAGGTTGCTCAATGGAACACGATCGAGAGTCCATCGTCCAAAGGAGTCAAAGGAGCGGCGCGTGATAGCGTTTGTCCCGTCAATTGCACGCGTTTCGCGAACCGTTCTGATCGATTTAAAGTGCGATCACACGAGCGTTAGAATGGCGACAAATGTTTTCGATGTCTTCACCAGAGCCTGAAAACTGTTCAACAAATGCAGTAGTGCACGGTCAAATTTAATTAAAATCTGTACGGTTAAATGTACGCGAACCACTTTTTTTCAGCACTCGGTGCCTTGAGCTCAACGAAGCCATCTCAGTAGACAAGACTAGAGAATGAATACAATGAAAAAAAGGGTGACAGACGGACATTAATAGGATCCCGCGGCTGAAGAAAGAAGACATGGAACAAGGAAAATTTTGTTTTCAGTAATTGCCGTCTTACCATGATAATTGTAGCATCAATGGACAGCTGAGATTCTTCCGATTAAAATAAGTCTAAACACGACGTAAATCGGAAAAATTTTACCAATTTATTATGGAACAATCTACGTCACGCCTGAATAACTGATTGGTTCTCGACCTGCCGATGTTCGAGCCGCTATCCCTACTACCGCGCTCCGACTCGCTCGAGCGGTAGAGGGGAATACGAGCTCGTCTTCCTTACTAACAAAAGTAGTAACTTACTTACGGAGCACAGTAATAGCTCGAACGTCCACAGCTTGAGAGCCAATCACTTTGCCAGGTCTTAATTATGTCCTTGATAAAAGTAGTCTGATTCGCATCGTGTTTGGACTTATCTGAATCTGAAGAACCTCGACTATTCATTGATACTGCTATTTTAAAGATTAGACGACAATTGCTGAAATTGCAATTTTCTTTATATCGAATTTTAACCCTCGGGGGCAGTGCATAAACCACAAACGGGCTGTGCACGTTGTTATTGATCAATTTCGTTTTGGAGCTGGTTGTATTTAGTAAGATCGAGCCTAGCCACCCTTTCGAATCGAGTAACCTTATAGATTCCGCGAGTACGGTATTAATCTATTTTGGCATTGTGATTCAATCCTTGTTCCCTGCATCGCCGGTGCGTCATACAACAGGCACTAGTACCTAGGTAACTACACAATATCGTTCATACACACTCAATTCTTACCGCGACAATAGGAATTGTAACAGAGCCAGTTTCCTGTAAATACAATATAGCTCAAGGTAAATTTGAGTAATAATTGATTTTAACCTACCATTGAGATCCAGTAATTCAGTGGTGGGCACGGGTGGAGCCCCTCAAACGCCTGCTTCTCCCACCAACCTCTCTTTCAAGCAGCGCGCACGTTCGTTGCGTACGCTGATGTCTCGTGTCTTCGTTGCCCCATTGTACCGCGCTTGCTGGAAGGGGACAGAGGGCGCTACGGTGTGGACGGTTTTGCCTCAATTGAGGCAAAATTGCCCATCGCTGCAGTAATACATAGTTGACTGTTCCGCATGATACAATCTTACCGCTCGGGTTGTATCAATTAATTTATAATATTAAAGTTACGTGTCCGTTACTAAAATATCCTAGGAGCTACCTGATCTCATATCAGAAATCCAAAACTGTTTTTCAACCTATGCGGCTTCCTGATTTCGCATCAGGTTCGTCCGTATCCTACAGTTCCCCGATTTCGCATCGGGTTAGTCCACGAAGTCTCTCAAGCATCCTAGCGGCACCTTGATTACGCATCAGGTTCGTCCGTGCACCTTATTAAACCTTTGCACTGGAGTAGCGACTCTGAGTCATCATTAAAAATTGCTATACACTATCCAAAATATTTTTCACACTGTTAAATTTGTTTGTATTTAATAAATTATTAAATATTTAGATACACTGTACGAGTAAATTGCATCAGTGCAAAGGGTTAACGATTGTAAACCATATTTCTCTTTAAATAATAAACCGCTCGGCCCAGGTTCGTAATAAGTGACCCGATTAATTGATCACACCTACTTTGAATCAAAATAACTTTTTCATAAGTGGACCAAACGACTTCAGTTTTTTGCAAAGCTAGAAAAATTAGTTTATTCGATAACGCGTAATGAACATTTTGGAAATATTGCATTTGGTCAGAATCACCGGAAAAAATAGTGGAAGTTGCATTTGCCACTTTGAAAAAAGTTAGTATGAATTAAAGCGGATGCGATCTATTATGCGGGTCACTGTAGATCGATTGTCAAGTTCTCATGTATATTCAACGCGTGTAGGCCTCTATAAAATATAGACAGGCGATTAGCTATTTTTAGTAGAGTCGGAATTAAGATTAAAAAACAACTCGGGTTGTGAACCCAAGATTCATGTGACTAAACATATGCGTATCAGGGACTACGTTTCTTGCAGACTTTAAACTTCGCTTGTCAGACCATTCTTTTCTCGTAGAGTCTAAACATTGCACTGAAAGTATCTATTGCATAAGGTGGCTCTAATAAAAATATATAGAATGCAACTTGTGTGTCTGTAGGTCGATGGACGCGATGGTATTTGTCGTCGTTTTAACAGATGTTAAATTTGGCTGGCATCGCGTGTGTGGCTTTTTTGTGTCAACGCTAAAGAATCTTCGAAAGTGACTGAGAGGGGGAGGGGGGTTAGTGTCTTTCTGTGGTAGCGTGAGATCTATGTCTTCGAAAATCGTTGTGGTGGTCTATACTGCGCTCTGGGAGACTCTAGAACTCTTTCTGAATTGACAGGATGCTCTTTTTCACTTATGCGACTGTTCATACGCTAATGAAAACGATTTAATAAATTATCTAATAAAAAGAGAGGCATCGCTGATTTCAGAGCATCTTTAATGTAGTACACCAATTTCTGTAACACACTTTACAACATTTTTGTTCGTACATGTAAATATGATCCAAATTATATCATGTTTGGTATTATTTCAATCGGAAAAATGCCACGGATATGTTAGTAAATGTTTCATGAAAAAATAATTAAAAACAAGTAAGTTTCGTTATTGCATTAGTATTGGCTCACCGATATATCTGATCCGTATCGTGTTAGAATTTCTCGGCCGAGTCGAGCGGTCGAACTTCTTGGTCCCTCGAGAGGTATACCCCGCAGTATGAGGGATCATATCTTCGCTCCTAGTAATAGCCGCTTTATCGTACTCTTCGCGACTTTACTGTACAACATTCTGACTTCAGCGTTCTAAAAAGTTCGAATATGTTCTAAAGTTCCGAGTGTGCCAGTGGTTCTAAAAAGTCTTATGTATTTTAAAGGTTCTTTGTGATCCGATGTTTTAAATAGTTCTACACGTTCTGAAGGTTCTGACGGATCTATTGTCTACCAAAGTTCGGGACGAGATCATTCGTTTGGTAGGGGTAAAAAGAGGACGAATTACCAGTTTGTGGCATAATCCAAAAATTGTGCATGGCCCACTGAATCCGTGATTTTATTTTCCCACATAAGCATTGTAGGACGTTGCACAGAGATCCCTTGTGGAAGGATCTTATCACCGAAACTGGTGTCGCCCAGTGATGTCAGATCGGTTAAATCGAGGGAAATACGGTTTACCACCTCTCTGATGGCCAGAGTAATATGTTATACGCACGGACTTAAGGACTGTGCATTATGCTGCGGGGGTGAGGCGAAAGACGGAAGGGGTATCAACTTGTCGGCCATCTTGGATGGCAAACACTGTGGTGCGCTCTATAGGCAGTGTTGGGATATGGTGCAAGATTTTACGCGCATGCGCGGCGATTTCAGCCTCAGTAAAGTAAGATTCTCGATAAAATGGGGTACCTTGAGCACCCAGCAGAATTTTAAAAAATTCGTATGATTTGATTCTGAAAAATGAATGTATAACATGTGTATTTGTGTATATTTTGTAACTCGTAGGACACGTCCTGGAGTCTTTTTGTCCGGAGTAGATTGTTTCGAAAAATTCCCGCCAATATAACTGTCTCAGGGCTCCACTACCTCTGTCATCAAGATATAGATACATTATTGTTTTGGTCGCGCATGCGCGTGAAATCTTACACTATATCCCAACGCTATCTATATGCAACTTTAAATACTAGTTGCGCGAATTTGCAGTGCAATCATGCGGGAGATAGATACACATAATTTATTTATAAATTTATATTGGAGCCGAATGTGCAATATTTTATATATATATACAGATATATACAAATACACTTGTTATGCATTCATTTTTCAGAATCAAATCATATCAATGTTCCCGCAACGTTATATAGATGGCAACACTAGTTTTGCCATCCAACATGGCCGCAGTCTACCATCCCTCTCCGCTCGCGGCACAACCCCTCTCACCCATAAGCCCACTTTATGCTCAGTCCTTTAAGTCCGTGGTTATACGTTGCGCGGTACGTCACGTGACCAGTCTACGGTGTTAGTGGGGGACGTTTGAGTGTGCTCAGGTAGTGGAATGGGATAGTGGAAGGGGAAAGGTAGGAGAGGAAAAAACAAACAGTTCTGGTTGTTTCTGGTATCACTAGTGTCGCCTATCTGCTGCGTATGTGCCTGTGATGCATCAATTGTCATTGACTGGAGTACGGCCGATCTCTTTTCCCGTGTCAAAACAAAACACTTAACTTCCAGACGTACCTAAGTCTTTAACAAATCCTCGGGGCCAAGCATGCCAATAAATATCTAACAAATGACAGTGTCTCACTCGTTCGTAGCACAGACCCAGACACGATGTCTAGACAATTCTAGACAATGTCTGATGTGCGTGTCAAGTGTGTTCAGGAATGAGTGTTTGTCTTCACTGCCTAATTACTTGTACTTTGAACACGATGAATGTACTTTTCGACTACACGGACCGAAGAATTAAAAATTGAAATTATACAAAAAATTGAATACTGGCAGTAAAGCTTAACTTAAAATAACAAAACTTATCGTCTATCATTGAAACATTCATCGTTTCATCACAACGTTAAGAACATAATGGTACGTTCAATAGCTTACTTTCTATGTCCGACAGTAACTACTGAATATAACGTCTACATTTCTACATTATTGCTATATTCCTAATACAGGGTGTCCCACACAAGTGGAACAGGCTGTCCCTCCTAAACGGTTGGGATTAGAGGAAAATGTTATAAGAAAAAGTTGAATGGCATCAGACCGTGCATAATACGCAACTAATTTTATGCACTTTTGTGCATCGGTGCATCAGAAAAATGCAACTGCACTTTTTTTTAAAAATGGAAACCTACATTTTTGACTGCACCAATCGATGCAGTTTGTTTTGCTCTACATAAAAGTAAACATACTTATGCCCTAAACTTATTCGTTAGGACGTTATCGTAACTAAAAGTTACAAACATTATAATGGAGCACTACGTGATACTCCAGAACACTTGCCGACAGAGCGAAATCATTCACAAATCTACAACAATCTTAGCTAGTTCGTGCCGCGGATTGAAAAGTATTTTAATGAAAAACCACAGAAATTTTATAGTGACGGTATAATATTTTTACTAAAAAAGTGGGAAGAGGTTGTAGAGAAGGTGGTTATATTTTTTCGGTGACTTTGAAAGTACGTTTCAGATATTAATTTAAATAGTAAAACAGTAAACGGCACGAACTTATAGGACGACCTAATATTTTGTATAAAGATCCACGGCCTAGTTGTACCAAAACGTCACCAAATTCTTCGATCGAGGCAACCGTGCGCTGGAATTACACGCGTTTTCGACCGTATTCGATTATGTTCCTAGCGACACGTGATTCCCAGGCCGTCCACGTTGCATAATAAACGCCGAACGAGCCTGGCATTTGGCATTGATTTTATCATAGCCGTAGAACTGTCCATTGATTGACACATCGTGTCAGTATTCTTCGGCAAAGCGTGTTTGTGCGGCTGTCAGCCTGCACACATTCACCGGCGTATGCATCCCGCGCATTGTGCAGTTACGGCACGACCATTGTATAGCCAATATGAAGTGCATGGAATTTAAACAGCTTGTTCAGTGATATTGTTATTGATACTGCGATCACGCTCCAGAACTTGCCACACGTATAGGCGATCTTTTGGAGGCCAAAGCTCCAAAAGCTTTCGGGTGTAATCGCGACGCTTCGAGATACGCTTTTTTCCAGGCATACACGCCTTTTGATTGCGATTGAACGTTGGAACGAAAAGAATTTCGCACACTCGAGCTGCATGCATGATACTTCTACCAGGGCTCGAATGAAACCCTTAAAATTTTGTGAATTAGCTACGGAATAATAGTAATCTTTTCACTATTATCTTTTTTGCTCCCAGAAGATAGTTATAAAATGAAGCGTAGTAACTGAAACTTTTATTCCATACGTTTTTGTGTAAATAAGAAATATTTATTCTTTTCAAAGTAGAACAAAGGCTTTGATAAACGGGAATATTTATTCTGCTCTGAAAAAGTTAAAGTTGTTGCAAGCAGATTTCCTGGAAAAGTTGTAGGCTAGATAAATCTGAAGATGAAGTCTTTAACGTTCACGTTCAAAGAGAGACTCATAAATTAACAGTCGGACAATATTTTATAATATAAAGTAAATATATAAAAATCGCAATGTACTTTTTCTTCTACATGTATAGTTATTCTGGTTTTAATTCCTTAAATAGAATTAATTAGAAAAATATTCCTAACTTTTATATTTTCCCCTTTAGTTTCTGTTCAATAGTACGATGAGTCGCGAAAATATTTGGACGCCATTTAAATCAGAATAACTTTTTTAAAATTGGACCCAACGACTTTGAATATTTTTCAACAATTAGAAGCATTGATTTACTAAGTAACGGGCAAATGAAAATTTAAAAAAATTGCATTTGATAAGAAATAAACTTTTTTATTTTACCCCGTAATGAAAATTTAAAATATGCGGTTTATAGAACTATGTTATTTATGCACATGTTGAAAATTCCGTCGAAATCTATTAAAGTACTATTAAATCTATTAAATTCTTACATCTTTCGATGCGTGTCGTTTTTTTCTGTCAACCGATTTCAATGAAATTTTCAACATGTGTATAACTAACATAGATCTATAAAAAACATATTTTAAGTTTTGATTACGGGCTCAAATAAAAAAGTTTAATTCTTATCAAATGTAATTTTTTAAAAATTTTATTTGCCCGTCATTTAGTAAATCAATGCTTCTAATTGCTGAAAAATATTCAAGTCGTTGGGTCCAATTTTAAAAAAGTTATTCTGATTTAAATGGCGTCCGCATACTTTCGCCGCTCATTGTATATGATCCTCCAAAATTTGTATTACTTGAATATAAAATAATTGTTAAAACTGAATTCTCACAGCACAGTTAACATGCTAATGTGTAAAGTTACGTTAAAATAGAAAAGAAATGATTTAAATGTTAAAAGTTTGATGAATAATTTTTATTTATAAAAGTTAACAGTTTCACTGACTTCTACAGTGGTTTTCAGATTTTTAACGTTTATGGTTAACCTGTCAATCTTTTCGTAGAGAATACTTAACCGAAAAATAATATTAAATCATTTCGTTGTGGACAGTATCTTCTCAATTGAGCTGTTGTGCTATATTCTTTGTGCCATTAGTGAATATTAAATTTTAGAAATGAAGTTTAAGTAATGTTGATGTTTTTCAAGTGAACAGTTTTTAGCAAAATATTAGTCTTCATTCGTTCCGTTGTGGGGAGTATATTTTTAATTGAGTTTCGAATATTTAGCGAATATTTAGTTTAGAAACAATGTATAAATATAATCGACGTACGAGCTTACACTTGACATAGAATACATCATAAGTACATGAAATATTTTTCTTGCAGGAAATGTATTTGAATTTGATAGTACTTTTTGATACGTTTCATTATTGTCGTTGCAAGTTAATACTATATGGTATCTGGCGTTTCGAGATGACTGTGCGAAGACTGTATTTAAGTGTGCAACAGGCTCAAATTTCTAAAATTTAAAATTCTGTTAAATAGACAAGTGACTTTCCGTTGATATTTTGTGTTCAATTATTATGTTCAAATTTAGCAAAAGTGAAGAGTTATTTTCAGTTCTACGAGGAGGATGAAAGTACAGTTCTTCTTTCTTAGACTGTGCGCAGTTCTTTTCGCCGACAAAACAAGTCATTAACAGTGTTAGTGACAAATATTAACACAAAGATTAAAGAGATAAGTCATTGCTTGCAGCTAGGTTGCACGGTTTATTCCCCGTAATGCGACCGTCAATAATAGCGTAGCCTCAAATAAAAATTTATTCTGTATATTCGACTTTATGTGGAATCATCTCTTCTACGGTTGTACCCAATACTGGGATACTCTGTAAACATGTGAAATAAAATTTTTTACGAAACCTTCCAGTCGGTTTGCTAGAGAACGATTCAGTTGTGAACTATTGTTCCTGCGAGATTTCTGTTCCTCGTGTCGAGTACTATACGATGTAATGAAAAAGAAGTTTGATCTTGAAGATCAAGGCCATAATTTTTGCACGGACTTCTTTTCATAAATCTCCAACGATCTAGAGATGTAGAATCACGCTATGACCGGCTTGCAACTCATTTTGTATACACTCATTTTGAATTTCAGTAATTCGATCAGATAGATTTTAGTTTTGAATTTTTGCGACAATCTCGAAGCAGTGGAAAGTTTGGAACGATTCTCCACGTTCTGGCGTCGATGAAACGCATAAGCGTGCAATTACAATGACATATATGCTACACATGTTTTATCTCGCATTAATTCTTTTGACCGCATTACAGTTTCAGTCGTCATATTGCGGTTAAGCACGCGCGAATAATGTTACACAAAAATGTTCAACAGTTCATCAATTTTTAAATTGATCTTATCTAAAATAGTTACATCGATTAAAACAAAGTAGTAGAATTTCATTGACTGAAAGCTTTAGTTAGCCATCAAAATATTTTTATAATTTCCATGGATCATTGTATACGATTTTAAAAATTCCTTTTCAATCGAATTGTTTCACATGAACGTGACAAAAATTTAACTTGGTATGCCACGATTATCTTTTGCCAAATAAATATCTTACATTGTCAATCCGGCTGAACGTAGAGAGATCTTGGATCTCGAACGTCATTGATCGCTGCTACGTGATGATCCTTCTTCATTCGTCGATCACATACGGAAGAACGATTTATCGTCAAAGAGGAATTCAATCTCAATGACATTGATATGAGAACGTTACATTTCCATGTTCCACGAGTGCATGTCTAGAAACCGATTACGATCCAATTGGTTCTGGAGTTGCATGAAAGCTTCTGACATTGGATTCTCCAATAATATCTTAATTGAATCAAATCCACCAAAACATAGTCCGATCGGCCAACGCGTTAACTCAGAACAACGTTTCGACCAAATATCAAAGCATTTACAATTACTATCATCAATTATTGTTTAAAATTGAACCATATATAATACCAGAATCCAAAGTTTTACGACTCCAAAATTCCATTTTATTGTCATCGATATACAGGGTGTCCCGTAACTGGTGGTACAACCGAGCAAAGGGTGATTCTACATGAAAAACTGAGTCGAAAATATAGAATAAAATTTTTTGATACAAGGCTTTGTTTTCGAGAAAAATGAGTTTGAAAATTTGTCTAGTGCGCGTGCATGTTTATATATAAATGTTTATACATAAATGTTTAAACATGTTTAAACAATCGTTAAGGACGGAGAGACACCATTTTTGCACCAATTTTTGAGGATATTTTTGAATTATCTAAAAAAATTAGGGTCTAACGTAAAATCGCACTATATCACGCGATAGAGCAGACTTTTATCTTGAGAAACCTCACTTTGAAGTTTGCAATATAGATGTTTTTACCGAACCAGAAAGCAAAATATCTACGCTCGACGTGAGTTGCCGCCAGTGGTGCTCTTCCACTAGCGCGGTCGTTCGGCGTGAGACGGCAGGGCGCGACATAACGGCGATGCTGTGGCTAAAAGCGCGCAATTATGTGAGCTTATTTCAATGTTAAATTTTATTTAAATGTTATATATTATTTGTTAGTATATTTATTCTGTATAAATTATTTGATGTATTTTTTTAATGTTAGTCTCTTGTTCATAGTATATTTCATACTAAAAAGGTCTTTTGTAACAAAAAATAATTTAATACAAAAATCTATTTAATATTGCTTATTGTGGAAATGCTAATAATTTAAATAATTTAGAGAATAAATAATAATTTAGAAATGCAAATAATTTATACAGAATAAATGTACTAGTAACTAATAAATAACATTTAAGTAAGCTGTCATAATTGCGCGCTTCTAGCCACTGCATCGCCGTTACGCCGTGCCGTATCCCGACGAACGACCGCGCTAGTGGAAGAGCACCACTGACGTAGATATTTTGCTTTCCGGTTCGGTATAAACATCTATGTTGCAAACTTCAAAGGGGGCGAGGGTTTCTCAAGATAAAAGTCTGTGCTATCACGCGATATAGTGCAATTTTACGCTGGACTCTAATTTTTTGAGATAAATTCAAAAATATTCTCAAAATTTGGTGCAAAAATGGTGTCTCTCATTCTTTAACGATTTATTTAATCTTAATTTTCCCGTATTCGGGAAAGTCTACAGAATCTTTTACTGCACAGAACAATTCAATATCTTTTATAATAACATCACAATATTTGTTTAAAGTTGAAAAACAGGTTTCTTTTTCAAAGTCATGTTTCTGAAAAACTGTGCGTGTAGGCGAAAAAGCAAGGGCAGATTCGGAATCAGCGCAAAAAACTCTAAAAGAACCACCCTACAGTTATTAGGAAACATAAAAAAAAGTTGAAATTTGTTGGACAGTGTTATATAAGAAAATATGCTACTTTGTTGTTTCATATATCCAGTAAAGAATCTTATATTGCAAAATATTTTCATCGTGAGAATTAGAATTGCTTTGAGAAGATATTTCATGGTCGTTGAAATCGGTAAAGTGTACCCTTTCGTAAATAATTATGGTGCACAGGTTTAGACCCTCGATGAAAACGATTTGCCGCTGCGAGAAGTCAATCTTTCTCATGTAGATACTTCCATCCTTTTCCTGAAACTAAACTAAAATCCTGAACTGGATTTTATGCAAAATAAAAATTGTCTGCATTAATTGGAAGATACAGGAGTCATATAGACATTTATTTCTTTCCTTAATAATTTTAATGGGATGAAAGTAATACAACAGTCTTTTAAAATTCATTAATTATTTCTACTGTTTTGCGTTTGGTCTTCTCATTTCTATTATAAATTCATAGAATCCGCAGTCTATTAACTAATAATGCCTAGTTAACACTGATATGTTAAACACTCTGCATTAGCTGCAATCAATTCCCAAAAAAGTGTTTCATTTCCAACGATTTACATCAGTATCCCTCTTCTCGTATGGTGTAGTAAAGGATCCCCTCCAAAGCGTGGGGACTAATCCAACCTTATACTCAGGACGATGTATGAGTGTTCATAAAATTCGGTACAAAAAGTAAGAGTCCGCTTATTACATATATACAGGGTGGTTCACGCAACTTACACCTCTATAACTTCGAAAGTATGCGTTACACGAAAAAGTTTTGCATACAGAAGTTGCATGATCTGAAGAAATACATTATGTAGTGTATTTATTTTTTTTCATAGGTGGAAGCATTTCGGAAATTTGAAGGCCGACTTTTTTTTAAATGGAACACTATATTTTTTTTACCAAAATATGGAAGAATGTCGAATTCTCATAAAAGAAATATTGACCTTCATTAGCTCTAAACCTAATAACTAACGAGTTTCTAATAACTAACGAATTTCTAACTTGATATTACGCGAAGAAAATTTTCAGGAAATAAAATGAAATTACTCGTTAGTTATTAGGGTCAGGTGTAATGAAGGGGAATACTTTTTTACTGAGAATTCGATATTCGTTCATATTTTGGTATAAAAAATATAGTATTCCGAAATAAAATCTGAAAAATTTCCGAAACGTTTCCGCCTATAAAGAAATAAATACACTTCTGTATACAAAACTTTTCCGTGCAACGCATACTTTGGAAGTTATAGATGTGTGCAGGTTGTGCGGAACACCCTGTATATAGAGTACCTCACGTATGTGCAATTTTATATGACTACTGAACGGCAGGTGATGGGACAAAAATGTTATAACACTTTTATCATAATTTTTAATAGTGTTCACAAGTTAAGACGTCAAAATGTTCCAAGCGTCGACTTCTAAAAGTATGCATAAAACTATAAACTGCAGGAAACTGCACTTAAAATTGATATAATCTTGTTAAAAAATATGTCAATTTTCGTTTAAAACAATGTGACGTCAATCACTTTTAATAATTATTTTATAACTCTTCTTGAAGGATAAATTGTTCTGAACTTTTCATTATTTGTACACGGGATAAATAACATGTGTTACATGAAGAAAATATCTAAAATATACTTACGTACTTATATGTATTATAGTATAATATAAAAACACATTTTGATGTTCTACAATGAGGAATTAAAGTAATAAGTTTACCATACAAATTCACGACTTCGTGTTCATAATATCATATCTTATTGAAAAATTATCTAAAACACTGATATAGTATTGTAATTTTGAAGCTCTGTAAGGTTGTCAGTATGTACGGAAGAAAAATTTCATTGCAATGTTGAAATTTGAAAAATTGGATTTTCGCCACAAATTGTAGCTTTCTGGGCCACTGTGCAGCGGTCAACTTCATTTACGGAAATTTCGTGAAACCATTGTAGGTGATTTCAACGCGGTCCGTTTCGCGCGGATTATTGAACTAATTTAACAGAGTAACAAGTAAGGCAAGCCCCGAGACGATTGCAACAGGTCGCCGAACACCGTTACTGCACTCGTAGAATGAACCAGGAACTACGCTCGCCTCCGACTTTATCCCAGAACTTGAAACAATTCCGAAAATAACTGTTCAAAACTGTTATATAAAACGTATGATAAGAAAATACAAGATTTACTTGAATTCAGTGAGGAAACTAAATGAAAAAAAGAAGGTTCTGATTAATATAGTTATGAAGAATCGTTATTTCTCCAATGACTTCAATAATCTAGAAATAATACATTTATAGTATTAAATTCGTTTAATCTTCCTATACTTTCAAATTGCTCCCACTCATTTTTGCCCTAAATACATAAAATTTGCAGTCTATTTATAAACAGCCGAAAGAGTACAGCCGGATAATATGGTTAAAAATGCACTGGGAGTAAATTAAAAGGGTAATGGGCATTCGATAAGGTCTCAAGAACAACCATGTTGTGTAAAATTTTGACCCTACATCTCGCCGGGGGAACTAGTTACATGTTAAAATATTTATTTCACATTTTTTTCATATGCACGGGAAAAATCTAGTATGTGTCAAATACCCAGATACATATACAGTAATTAATTTAGATTTTTATGCATAGCATACTGGTTGCAAAAAATCAAAAACCTCAAAAAATTGGACAAATGCACATTTCCCATTGAAGTGTAAGGGCGACATCTTTTATATTTTTACAGTATCTTTTTACAGTATAGTTTATAGATTTTTTGGTGCGCCGTAATAAAAAAAAATAAACATCGCTTTTTTCAACGGGTTTTTCCGCAAAAAACTAATGTAAAATTAAAGTTTTTACCTTTCATGTATTCTGTATATATATTATATATATATATTATATATATATAATATATATATATATTATATATATTATATATATTATATATATATATAATATATATATATATTATATATATTATGTATATATATTTTATATATATATATATAAATATATATATATTATATATATAAATATATATATATATATTATATATATATAAATATATATATATTATATATATATATAAATATATATATATATATATTATATATATATATATATAAATATATATATATTAATTTAAACCTGTTATTTCATGCTTTATAAGTTCTCAGAATAACTGGTTTCACTTTGAATTTCTCTATTTTGTCTTCAGAGTGATGTTCCCGCATACCTAATTATCTAAAGTGGCTAAGATTTTGTGTGAAATGTGTATTGAAAATAAATACAATATGTAAATGTATAACTAAAATGTATAAAATCATTTGCTCAAAATATGAAACGTCAAACATTTAATTTTGGCCACGAAAAACAGGTTTCCAGCCCACTGTGCGATGCAGGGTATATATCTGCGCGTGCGGCCTTGCTCGTGAACGAGCCGATGGATGCCAGCGCTTAGGCTTCATTGAGCGTTGGTCTATCGCAGCTCGGATAGCAAAGAGTGAGGTCTCATTTGCCCTGCACGGGAGCGGTGTACCCGATGTAGTTTCCTACGAGACCCACAGATTTTTTCGCGTAGAATTTTTTACGACAGCTTCCTTGAAACACATTGACTTTTTTAAGTGGCTTTTGCAACCATTCAAGATTATTTAAATAAAGTTTCACGGTCCTTTCAGCGATAAAAATATTAGTACCGCCGTTCCCAGTGAGATGGCGGGTGGGACGCGGTCTTTTATACAGGCTCCTTCAAAATTGAGTCTCCACGATTTTTGAGGCATTTGTGGTATGTACTACAAATGTAGTACGTACTTGTAGTATATACTAGGTATTATTTAACAATTTAGCATTGTAGGCGATCTCAAGACGAATTCAATACCTTGGACAGAGAAATTGTATCTTGATATTATAACCTCACGCGTGTTTCCATTCACAAATATATTGTTTCATTCTAGATATGGATTAAATTTACAATGCATTGATGTTTTCAAAAATGTGGGCCATCACTCTCTGACTTATCCTATTTATGTAGATTTGTTTATGCATGTAATGAAATGAAATAGTAGTCTGACAGAAAAAGCAAATGATCATATTAGTATTAATCATGATTGTTTGACTTACATGACTAATAGATATATAATATAATAATTATATAAGGAATGAGTTTCGTGGAATTTTTTATAGTAGTTTGATGGAGATGTCATTATTTTTACAAACGCTCGTGTGTCTTTAGAAAGTATTTAAACATAGACGATAATAGAACTAATAATCATATTTATAATATTTGATATGATGAATGATGAATGTTTGTTACTAAACAAATGATAGTAGTTACAGCAATATTGTTTTTGTAATAGCCAATATCATGAAGTCGTTGTAAAGTTATGCTAATAAATCAAGTGTAATCAGTCAAGATAAATTGAAATAAGATAAAATACATATAGGATTACATGAAAAAATTCCTTACAGTAAGTACAAATTAATGAAATACATATAGTGTGCATGAACAAATTTTAGAAAACAATAAATGCTATTATTGAACGTGGTATTATAAATGAACTAGCATATGTCATTTTTTTTAATCACTCTCCAACCATTTTTACAGGAAAACTGTTTAATTTAACTGTGAATTAGAAATCTTCATTAATTGTAAATTATTTTATCTAAGAACGATTGTTCTGGAAATACCGTTTTGTAAATAATTATTAAATGAATAAACTATTGTTTTCGTGTGAAAGTTCGAAGACACGAGACTAAAGTACAAATAAAACGATCACACCTTTTCTGCATTTCTCTGCAAGTTTGACCTTGAATGACCTTGAGTTTTAGGTAATCGAACTCTTTTTAAAACGCACTATTTGATGGTGAATAAAAAAAACATTCCATTTAAGAAAAGAAAGTTGACTTTCTCCTCATCTTGGACTGTTCACCGGGAAAAATAAAAGTCACACCCCATGATGCCCTTCTCGGCACTGAACAACATTCATCTGAAACATTTTTGCGTATAATCAATATTTTTGGAGATACTCGTCTGTAACGCTTTATAATTTCCACCCTGTATTTAGAAGAACATTATTTACTACACGAACCGCACAAAGTCCAAATAAATTCAATCTTATTTTTATAAGGCAATATGTACTTTCAAGGCTGGGTAGATTTAGTGTTAAAATATCATAGTTGACACCTTCATGTGTCTAACTATAAAAAGAAACTAATAACACCAGTATGTGTATATCTCGAAACCATTTAATCTCGATCAGAAAATTTCTAGCTGTGAATAATAATAATAATAATAATAATAATAATAATTAGATCAAGGCGGTAATATCTGGTGAGACATCCTGTATATTTTGAGCTTGTTTGAGTGAAGCTCCAGGAAAATTGTCGGATTGGTGGCAAATGCGTCGGGATACGGCAAATAAGAATTTTCAGACACTTTTCGCTAATAGAACCGCGATCAGACAAGTGTCAATGGAGCAATGACGGAAAGGTTCTGTTCGTGTGACACATGTCATGCGCGTGTCGTGCCGCGATATTAACCAATTGATTCCAAGAGGAGAGGATGTAATATTAGGGGAGCGTGGTAGGGGAAAGAACACGTTACTACCGATCCAGAAAATATACGAGCGTCGTCATCGTCCCTACCCCAATTAGCTTCCCATCTAATCGTTTCATTCAATCCTTTTCCGACCGACCCCTTTCCCATAACAGAAATGTGTCGCGTAGAATCTATGGGATTGAATCTATTCTAACGATCATTAATCCTAATTCCCTTACGACTTCGCCGCGGATATCGTTTCATAGAACAAATTTCCTGGCAATCTTCGCTCCTGCGCATTTCTGATCTCTCAATCAGAAAATAGTTGCCAATTTTGCAATCTTCCGAAACAGAAATATTAACGTCGATACAAGAATCACAAAAATCAAATAATAATTTTGGCATTTGAAGACTTCAATGATTTCCGTCTCATGTTTTCATACTCTTTGACATGAATAGATACAAGAAATTTTAGTTTAGATGATAGCTGAAACCTCACTGGATATAAAACTGATTTTGTTCGGATTTTATGTTCTTACAGTAGGTAAAAAAATATTGTTTAACGTACTAATTGCCTCGTCGATCACTTTTGGGTGATCGTAATTTTTTACCAGAGTTAGAGTAGTATTGATCATGAAACGATTTTAATTATTTGTTTTTGGTTCCAATTATTTTGATTTTTTCGTGATTTTGGGGGTTCATATTCGCGGTATCTTGTTAAATATAGGAAAATTTTAAATAGTACTTATGAGACCACTTTCTATGGCTACAGGGGTGCGTACAGGTTCATCCGTGTCAATATCCTCTTATGGTGGTGGGAAACGCGAGAACTTACGGTGGCGAAGGTGTTCTCCAGTTACGCTGCCGCTAATCCTGAGAAAATCGCCTACATCTTCGAGAACAGAGAATGGACCTATCAAGACGTAAGTTCGCAATCTTGTCGATGATTTACTAACAGTGTAACGGATACCAAATATGAGACCTCTAATGTACTATTATAGTGAATATATAACATACAGAGTTAGTAATATCGATGGAACATTAATAACGAAAAACCTTTTCCGTTTTTAATTATTTCTTTATGAAATGTTCACCAACACTCGCGACATTTTTCTGATTAAAAAGAGCCCAAACATGAAATAATTCGGATCATATCTATTAGCATAATTGATGATTTAATAGAAGCTCGATTATCGAAGTCGATGATATCTGAATCGTGATCTATGCACAACACAATTAAATGCACAAATTAATAAAGATGTAATCTAACGATGTTGCAAGATAAATGTTCTACTATTATCTTGTTCTGCTGATTAGTTCGGGTAATCTAAGTTCTACTGTATCGTCGATTATACAGGCAAATAGAATCCAAATTGTAACGTGTTTGGAGTCATTTTAATCAGAAAAATATCACGAATATGTATCACAAAAATATCGTTAGAAATTATAGGGTTTAGCTATATTTTTCTACGTTCGACACTAGCGGTAAGGGTGATCGATGCATGGTGTCTGCATACGATACAAGTATTCACGTGAATCACGTTCATTCACTGGACAGGTCACCGTATCGAAACGTCACTGTATCTGTGATACTAGTGTTTTCCTTAAGTATGTATAAACAAATTACGACTGTATCGACACAACAATTTCTAATTTCTTGTATTCCCACCGATCGACGTTTAATCAAATAGAGTCTCTTACGGACAGCTCAGTTGCTAAATCGATTAACTCCACAAAATAAAACACAGGGAAAATTCCAGAAATCGCATATATTCATTTTAAAAATTTCCTTCTTATTTGAAATAGAAAAGTTACATATCAATCGAGTGCTCTGGCAAGAGAATGTAAGAAAACTCGGCCCGTGAGCGACTAGTATTCGGTACCGATACTCGATAATGAAAATTCTTATTATTGAATAACACGATTGCACTGTGACGCAGCTGGAGGAGTACAGCAACCGGCTGGGACGATACTTTTGTTCGACATCGTTGCCACGAGGAAGCAGAGTCGCTTTGATTATGGAAAGTCGAGCCGAATACGTGGGTACGTGGCTAGGTTTGAGCAAAGCTGGCTACGTGAGCGCGCTCATCAACACGAACCTTCGTCACGACGTGTTGGTTCACAGTATGAAGGCGGCTGACTGCAAGGCAGTAATTTTTGGCTCAGAGTTTACGGACGGTGAGTCATTGACGTGTATCCATTAATATGATCATTGAAGAAACGTTAGTAAGGTGGTTACCCTTTATCGATCACATTAGATAACAGGAATCGTTTATCGATGCCCATGAATATTTTAAACAAACATTAATTACACTGTCCAACACCAAATTTGTTTCCAAATAACTGTTGGGTGGTTCTTATAGAGTTTTTTATGCTGATTCCGAATCTGCCCTTACTTTTCCGCCTACACGCACAGTTTTTCAGAAACATTACTTTGAAAAAGAAACCTGTTTTTCAACTTTAAACAAATATTGTGATGTTATTATAAAAGATATTGAATTGTTCTGTGCAGTAAAAGATTCTGTAGACTTTCCCGAATACGGGAAAATTAAGTTTAAATAAATCGTTAAAGAATGAGAGACACCATTTTTGCACCATTTTTTGAGGATATTTTAGAATTTATCTCAACAAATAAGGGTCCAGCGTAAAATCGTACTATATTACGCGATAGAGCAGACTTTTATCTTGAGAAACCACCCTTTGAAGTTTGCAACATAGATGTTTATACCGAACCAGAAAGCAAAATATCTACGCCCGACATGAGTTGCCACCAGTGGTGCTCTTCCACTAGCACGGTCGTTCGTCGCGATACGGCGCGGTGCGACATGACGGCGATGCAGTGGCGAAAAGCGCAATTATGTCAGCTTATTTCAATGTTAAATTTTATTTAAATGTTATATATTATTTATTAGTATATTTATTCTGTATAAATTATTTTATGTATTTTTTTAATGTTGGTCTCTTGTTCACAGTATATTTCATACTAAAAAGGTCTTTTGTGTCAAAAAATAATTTAATACAAAAATCTATTTAATATCGCTTATTGTGGAAATGCTAATGAAGAAAACTAAATATAAAAGAAATATTTACTAAATTATTTTTTGTTACAAAAGATCTTTTTAATATGAACAATAGGCTAACATCAAAAAAATGCATAAAATAATTTAAACAGACTAAATGTACTAGTAAATAATAAATAACATTTAAGTAAGCTGACATAATTGCGCGCTTTTAACCACTGCATCGCCGTTACGCCGCGCCGTATCCCGACGAACAACGCGCTAGTGGAAGAGCACCACTGGCGGAAACTCATATCGGGCGTAGATTGTTTGCTTTCTGGTTGGGTATAAACATCTATGTTGCAAACTTCAAACGGGGGTTTCTCAAGATAAAAGTCTGCTCTATCGCACGATATAGTGCGATTTTACACTGGACCGTAATTTTTTGAGATAAATTCAAAAATAGTCTCAAAAATTGGTGCAGAAATGGTGTCTCTCCGTCTTTAATGATTGTTTAAACATGTTTAAACAGTCATAATGTATTAATATTGGATATCACTGTATTCGGGAAGGTCTACAGAATCTTTTACTGCAAAGAATAATACAATATCTTTTGTAATAACATCACAGTGTTTGTTTAAATTTGAAAAACAGGTTTCTTTTTCAAAGTCATGTTTTTCAAAAACTGTGCGTGTAGGCGAAAAAGTAAGGTCAGATTCGGAATCAGCGAAAAAAACTCTATAAGAACCACCCATCAGTTATTAGGAAACATAAAAAAAGTTGAAATTTGTTGGACAGTGATATTGATCCTAGGTTTTTAGTTCACTGACATCTCGAAGTTAAAGCAAACTTTATGTAGACAACTAGGTACCCATTTACTACATTTTCCTCATCAATTTTTTAAATACTTTTCTAACAATATTACAAAATCCATTCCTTGCTCAAAAACAAGGGACATTATAAAAAATACAAGAAATGCTAAATGCTGAAGGTTTAAATGATGTGATTTGTACATATCTAAAATTTACATCTTGCATTGCAGAGTTTTTATGTTAATTTTTTGCGACACCGTTACCGAGCAATTACGAATATTCGAATAGTTTTTAGCCTTACGTGTTTGTTTATAGTTTTATTATGTTCCCGACGCGAACCGAGAACAGGAACATTTACATAATCGAAAGTACGTAGAATATTCAGATGCCTGACATTGTTCGAAGCATTCGTAAAGGTATTTTCCGATCGATTATTATTGATCGGTTACGCTGTTTGCGTCCGTGATTACTGTTCGTTCAGACTTGACAACAAATTATGAATCGTATGAATAATGAGTTATACAGACGTTGAATCATCACGAGATATGACTTTCGTCTTTCCAACGGTGCACCATAATTCTTCACCAATTCACAACATTTTGCAAAAAAAATATGTTCTGCATCGACTACAAGAAATAGGAACCAAATCAAAAATTTCCTTTTGCCTTTAATAATTTTGATAAGTAATAATCGGTACATACTCTTAAATTCTTCCAATCGTTCTGCTGCTTCCAATTCCATTTATTCGTTTCTGTCATGAATACATGAATGTATCGAACTGTTTCTCATTAGCCTAAACATTCATCATCTATGATCGATATATTCATTTTTCAATAATATCGATTATATTTTTCATATGTACAACAAATTTCGAACATTTCTATATCCCACTGCACTGGTGAACATCATAATTGGAGTATTTTGAATACTTCTCTTGTTTTCGATAAAGCGAAAAATATCTGATTTAGGCTGATATAACATAATCTATATACATATAAAAAGAAAGTCCTGACTCACTAACTCATCAACGCCCAGGCTAAATCCTTGGACCTAGACAGCTGAAATTTTGCACAGAGGTTTCCTTTATGATCTATACAAGGACTAAGAAAGGATGTTTCGAAATTCAACCCTTAAGGGGGTGAAAAGAGGTTGCAACGTTTGTATGAGGAATATTTTATTTGTGGTCGGATTTGCTTGAAACTTTGTCTTAATGCTCTTTGATATAATTAATCAAACATGGGACGTTAATTACGAAAATGGCATCAATTTTGAAATCTAAGATGGCGACATGACATAAAATTAAAACTCTGTAGGAGTGAATGGGGGGTTAAAAGGTTTTATAGAGAAACAATATCAATTTCCGAGGGTGTTAAACAGTTTCCTGTGCGAGCGAAGCCGCGAGCAAAAGCTAGTATAATGCAGGGTGTTCACGCTATCACTAGCCAGCGTTTTTCTTGCAAATAATAAATATTAGAAAAAAATGATAAAGTAAAAAGTAGTACTGTTTTCGGTAAGTAACATAATGGCGTATGTAATTTTCTTGTGTTTGCACTATTTTCTTAGAAATGAAGGTGACCTTCAATTTTTTAAATGAAATGCCATATTTTTTTTATATCATATGAAAGCGTGTGTCAAGAAAAATTTATACGTATACGACACAATGACCTTCAAGGTCATACAGGGTCAGAAATGACAGCAAAATTTTGAATATTTCGTACGTAATATTTCGTAAAGATATCATTCACGATACACAACGCCAAGAAATGTAAACGACTTGCAAAGGAAACTAACGCAATCATGTGCATTAATATGTCCGACAACGTTAGAAGAAGCTAACAAGAATGTAATTAATACTGCCGAAATATGGAGTCATGCACAAGAAAATTATATTGAACATTTACTATAGCCTCGTCAATAAAGTATACTTGTAAACCCATTAGTACGAAATGTTCAAAATGTTTCTTCCATTTCTGACCTTGTATGATCTTGAAGGTCATTGTGTCGTATACGAATGAATTTGTCTTGACACACGCTTTCATATGGTATGCAAAAATATATAGCATTTCATTTACAAAAATTAGAGGTCACGACATTTTCATGAATATAGTGCAAATTCAAAAAAATGACAATACTTAAGATTTCGAAAAATCTTTTGACGTACGTTCGTATGTCGGTAAAGGCTACAGCATTTCCGAATTTGAACAAAATCCGAAAAGTGTCCGATTTCGCGTTTAATGATTCAATTGTAAACGTCTAACAAATTCATGGTTTCTTTCAGCAATTCGTGACATCAAAGACAAAATCCCAGGCCTAACTTTGTACCAATGGTCAGAATTACCAGACACAGAGCGCCTCGAGGGCGCGATCGATCTAGACACAGAAATCCGCAACGTAGATCCGACACCTCTCTACGAAGAGCTCTCTCGTGGTACACCGCGTGATAAATTGATCTACATCTACACGTCAGGAACTACTGGCATGCCAAAGGCCGCAGTCATCACTAATCTCAGGTATTTTTTAATCCTCATAATCTAAGTATTCTCTTTTTCTCGCCAAAATTCAAACGTGCAAAACAAGATAAGCTTCATCTTCGGCCGCTTGACATTATCGAGGCAACCTTTGGATCCGAATTAACTTTTGGATAAAAGATATTGGTAGGAACAATAACATTTGAACAGTTACGGTTGTGATAATCTCTGATTGAATAATCATTTATGAACGCATCGTGTTCTGACTTTTAATTCGGTGTTGATACATTACGGATGCTTACATGAGCACAAAGCTTTTATTGAGTCATCGATAACTGTAGCAGTTCAATAGGGATTTGCTGTTCCAGTTGTTGATCAGTACAAAGAAGAAAGTTCAATACACCTTCTCAGAATTTTCAGTTGAAGAATGATTTCCGTAAAATTCGCCCATAATTTTGTCTTTAAAAATTGTTAAAACGATGCAAATGAACGTTTTGTAAATCTCTCGCATCTCGGATAGAGTTGTTTTATTTAACGTCTTGTTGTAATGTTCCACGCGATTAGAATAAGTCAAGCGAGTCTAGGATTAGAAGTTCCGATGTTGTTATTTCTGGCGATACAACAGAATATGTTGAACAAATTGAAATTTGTTTTATCTACTGTACTACTTGTCGTTTCAATGAGTGACTAAAAAAGACGTTCTGTTACAGGTTCATGCTGATGTCGTGCGGAGTCTATTACATGTTGAACCTTCGTTCGACCGATCGAATTTATAATTCGCTGCCACTTTATCACACCGCGGGCGGACTGATTGGAGTTGGCCAAGCATTGTTGATGGGCGTGACGGTGGTGCTTCGCAGACGCTTCAGCGCTTCGAAATTTTGGCCAGACTGCATCCATTATGAATGCACTGTAAGGCTCACTCGAACGAATTTTATTTCTAAATCGAACAAAACCTGGAATCTGCTGTAGGGGAGAATGTTTTACAGCGGCCACTTAAGCAATAATTATAGTAAGATGAAAATATGAGGTGAAATATTTATTCAACGATACATTTCATAAGCTTAAAGCATTTATCTATTTATACAATAAAAAAGAATATTAGTTCCATATTCATCCAAGAAGTCAATTTTAGAAAAATAAATTAGATATCTTCGACTAGCATTTGTCCATACCTCTAGACCAGGCCTGGGCGCGGTTGGCTCGCGGAACACATGTTGCTGCTTCTCCGCTTCGCCTGGTCGGCAAGCCAGTCCCCACCACGGCCACTCCGATTCTTCCCTTAGCGTTAGCCTTAGCAGCCTTAGCCTTAGGCTGCTAAGGCTAACGCTAAGGGAAGAATCGGAGTGGCCGTGGTGGGGACTGGCTTGCCGACCAGGCGAAGCGGAAAAGCAGTAACGTGTGTTCCGCGAGCCAACCGCGGCCAGGCTTGCTCTAGACAATAGTGGTCATTTTGCGGGAAATGATGGTCCGGGACCGTTACAGTTATCGCATATACAGGGCGAGAAACATAAAACAGAACACGAATTTTTCTATTATTAGGAAGAATAGAGGAACTTTTCAAAAGTGAAATGAAACTGTTCAAAGTGGTCAATATGATAATATCAACAGATTTTGTGTTAGGATCTTTTTAACGTCATTTCACGGTCATCGATGTTTTTCTACACGGCGCTGTGTATGTATTTTTAATCTCATTGTGTGATGGCTAATGCCGATACAAGTTTAACGACCTAGGACACTATGACCTTGAAATGATCTCGACTGCAGAAATTAAAATAAAATGACACCAAAAGAAGCGATTCTTATTTTATTAACTGTTCGAAGTTGTCACTTTCGACAGTTATACATAAAAATATATATAATATTTATTTATGTATTAATTAATTAAAAATAAAGAACAAGTCATTTTGACCCATTCGGTGGTTCAAGTGTTACTGTGGATATCAGGAAAATAAAAATTCGTTCAATGAGACGAGAAGTCTGACGAATATGAACAGTTTTTGTAGAAAATGTGAAAAGTTTCTCGTTGCATGATATTGTTTACTTATAGGTTGCTCAATACATCGGCGAGATATGTCGATACTTGCTCACGGTCCCACCGAATCCCTGCGACAGGAAGCACAAAGTTCGCCTCATATTCGGGAACGGGCTGAGACCTCACATCTGGAAACCCTTCATTGAAAGATACAACGTTACTCAAATTGGTGAATTCTACGGTGCCACCGAAGGAAACTCTAATCTCGGTAATTCGAAATGTTTCTCATTGCTAGAAGAGCACACAAAACTACTAATGGAATTATAGTAAACGAGTACATTGGTAACTGGTTGTCATGATACGAATTAAAACAGTATTGCCTTATGGTTAAAGCAAGAGACCGTTCGATCTTAAGAATTTTCGTTTCTCTTGAAAACTGCACACGAGATTTCAGAAAAATTACGAAACAAAAATTAGTTAAAATTTCACGACCTAAACTGTTAAAATCATTAGAATATCTTTAAAAAATACTCTTAACAGATCGTTAAAATTTGTTACTTTTTTGTTATCTTTTACAGTGAATATCGACAACAAAATCGGCGCCGTGGGGTTCGTGCCACTCTGTGCGGGTTCTTTGTACCCTGTGGCTCTGCTGAAAGTGGACGAGGAAACTGGAGAACCTGTCAGAGGACCCGACGGCTTGTGCGTGCGTTGCAAACCTGGTGAGCTCATTGAATATCTTCTGCAATTAATGTATTCCGACGCCGAACACCGACTTCTCATTTCGCTTCATTAGTGCTAGATAGAATCTAATCAATAGAGTCAATAGAATAGAGGCAATGGAATCTAAATCCGTTGTTACTTACGAAGGTTACCTACATTTCCGCTAATTGGTGTGCAGCTAATCCGTCAAAACACTATACAGGGTATTTCGTAAATGATGAGCAAAACTTTAGGAATCTTAATGTTTAGAGAAGAAAGAAAAAGTTATATTAACATATATAGGTCCGGAAATTATTAGTTTCTGAGTTATTAAAGTTTTTGTGCCACAATTCTCGTCACATCGTCTTACAATTAGAGGAAATGTTCAATATGTCCACCGCCTGTCTCAATACAAGCCGCAGCTCGTCGTCTATGGTAACGTGTTCGTGTATACATGAAATACAGTATAAATTGTAAAAAAGAATACCACACCTCGAGAACGGAAACGTAAACCGGCGATTACTTCAAAAACATTGTTGACGCCTTTAAACGGGCCTTCAAGACGATGTGACGAGAATTGTGTCACAAAAACTGTAATTACTCAGAAACTAATCTTTTTCGGATCTATGTAGATATAACTTTTTTTTCTTCTCTAACCATTCTTCCTTAAGTTTTGCCTGTCATTTACGCAACACCCTGTATAAAGCGGCTCAGATTATCTTTCTAGTTATTTCTGTTGAATACAGTAATGGACTGTTAAATTTCAGTAAAATCAATACGGTTAAATTTACATGACTGATCCCCACTTTTTACCCACCACTCAGTGCCTTAAGCCAAACGGAACCATCTCAGTAGACAAGGCCAGAGAATTAACACAAAGAAAAGAAAGAAGACGCGTACATCAACAGGAGGCTGCGCGTGAAAAAAGTAAATTTAGAATAAAGAAAATTTTATTTCCAATAACTAACGCGTTACGTAAGATTAAAGATGTTCCTCTTCGATCCAGCTTCTTATTTCCGCCTTTTGGATGATTTTTGCCCTACAAATCACCTAATCTAACAAACTTATTGCCTACATGATGGGATCTACTTATTTTTTAGACAATCTCTCTATTAGAAAGTCTTGCGTTTTTATAAGCCATTATCTTAATCTGCTATTCCTTATTTAATAATTCACCTCGTGGCACCTTGAAAACCATTAAAATAGCTTGAAGTACAGTGCTTTCTCGATAAATGTCCAAAACATCTTTCCTTTAATTGTCCCAGAATTATCGCCTCTACCGCGGCCTTCCAACCGATACTAGTCTAGTATTTCGGCGTGAAGCATCACTAGTCCAATTACAAAATGTTTTTTATTTTCACTATTTTTTATGGAACTTTCACCAATGACACTAAGCACGAAGTAATTTGAACTGTATTTAGTTGTTTAATTGACGGTATGTCTAGTGACTTTTGGGCGTAGAAGAGGATAGTGGTCCGTGTTTACATGCTGTCCTTTTCTGCGATCGGCGCGGTCGTTGAGGTCAAAAGATAGTAGCGATACGCGATCTATGTCCGAGCCCAGACCCGAGAATCGAACTTAGATCAAGACTTTACTGTAGTATGGAAATATCCCTAACTGTATCTATAAGTGTCCAAATGTTCCATTTTCTTGTGGTCGAGGAATATCTTGGAGAATTAAATATCAATTTCGTTGGATTGGTTTGTTGCAGGTGAGCCAGGCATTTTCGTGGGCAAGATAAACCCAAAGAAGGTAGTAAACGACTTCTCCGGTTACGCGGACAAAAGCGCGTCCGAGCAAAAGATCCTGCGTGACGTATTCCGGATGGGCGACCGGGTCTTCAATTCTGGTCGGTGATTGGTTAAAACAAAAACGGTTTATTTCATAGGGGACCCCCGAGCCATGATTAAACCGCGTTTTTCGCAACAGGTGATATTTTGGTTATGGATGAATTGGGCTACTTCTACTTCAAGGATAGGACCGGTGACACCTACAGGCAAGCCTATTCACTATTTCTATGATCGTACATAGGACAGAGTTCACTGACAAACGAATGTTGTACCCAATTAGTAGCCTACTAATTGCGGAAAGTATACGCTCCGAGGTACTCCCTTCGTTCGTAACGTTTTTAACGAGTGTCATAATGATCATAGGTGGCGTGGCGAGAACGTTGCCACTTCGGAAGTCGAGGCCATCGTTAGCAACGTGATAGGGTTGAAAGACGCGGCCGTTTATGGTGTCGAGGTGATTGTTAGTGGAGAACAGACAAATTCTCTTCTGAGAAACCATAATTTTAAAAATATGTCGTGCAATTGTTAGGTACCTCAAGTCGAAGGGAAAGCCGGTATGGCAGCTGTTTACGACCCGGAAAACACTTTGAACATCAAGGAAATGGCGGAAGGGGTGAAGAAGGCACTGCCATCTTACGCCAGGCCCCTTTTCGTTCGAGTCTTATCGGAATTGCCAATGACTGGTAATTGTCTCGCTGTTATACGATACAATGATGTCAGTACTATTCACAAAATCAATGAGATTAATAATCGTCTGCATCTTTAGGTACGTTCAAGTTGAAGAAGAAGGACCTTCAGCTAGACGGTTTCAACATCAAAAAGGTAATCATTATCGTACTCTCTTCGCTCTTTGTATGTATATATTGATTTTGGCTTTTGTACGTAGATAACGGACCCAGTTTATTTTCTGGATAACTCTGGTGTTTACGTGAAACTCACGGAGCAGCTGTACACCGACATCCTTGAGGGCAGGGCTCGACTATAAACAAACTGAACTTTTATAGTCGAATCCCGATTTTTGTACAATTTCTATTTATTGATAGGGTGGGGGAGGGCATCAAATCGAAATGTTATCGATCGATCGCCGTTGGTCACGGGACATTTCGCCAGAAATTACACCGAGAAGATTGCATTTATACATACATATAAAATGTATATATGTATATATGTATATGTATATGTATATATATACATACATACATATATATATATTTTTACACCTTTATCCTGTCCCAGAAAGCTCATAGATCTTCTCAAAAAGAATCTGTGATTCGCACAATCTCCTATCCTTGTAGTATATTAATTGTCCCGTGTATACCCAGTTGCCTTGACAATTTTTAACGGTTATTGTAGATATACTTTACGAAAAGAATTCCTAGAGACATTAAGACTTCGGTTTATTTTGTAAGAAGAAACAATAAGGACTGCGACTGTAAAGTAAACGTTGTAAATTCAAAGCCAGATCATAGTTTAATAAATTGTTCCCTGTTAACGAAACGTTATTTGATTCCACAACTCAGTCCTCAGACCATGTATACTTATAGATCCGGCTTCAGACAACGGCCTTAAAGGCAAGATTAAATCATCTACGAGATGACACTTGTGGGCAAAGTGCTGTTGTCTGTTGAGAAGTCGTAGTACCAAGACGTTAAAACGTTAAAGGTAATAGCCTGTAACGTATATATAATTTTATTACCTGTTCAGTTTTACTTTAATCTTATTATTTGAAATATTGCTCACTCATCTTGTCAGTTATACTTTGTAAAATGTTATCTTGTTTATCTTGTGACGGCACTTTTTCTCCGTTATCTTGACACCGTGCGTTCTATGCATATCCTGTAGCTATCCCGGTTCTATAAGTCTACATATGGTATACCGATACATATAAGTCTATATACAGTCACTCCCATTAATATTCGTACACTCTAAAAGACGATCACGTTTTTAATATTGGATCATGTGACTTGGATTTTTTTTTGAGAAGTTAGAACAATTAGTTGACTACACGTTGAAAAAAAGAAATTTTGAAAAAATTGTAATTGGTCGGAATTACAAAGAAAATACTAAATGTTGTTATTTATAACTGTTTTATGTGTGTCCATATTGAAAATTCAACAAATACGTTTTGTAGATCTGTGTCAACTGTATACACTCTGAATATTTCACCAAAATCGGCAATCGTTGCAATGAGCTACAACTGTTTTGAAAATTGTAAAAATTGCAGCTTTTCACAATTTTCGGTCTTAAACTGTAATAAATCGAAGGATTCTTACGTCATTCGACGCCTGTCGCTGTTTTCCACGTAATTCAAGTTGAATGAAAATTTGAAAATGTATACAATTGATACAGATCTACAATATGGATGTTTTAAATTTTCAACATAAGCCACATAAACAAATTGTAAAACACAACTTTTAGTATTTTCTCTGCAATACCGACCAATTGCAATTGTTTTATAATTTCTTTTTCACGTCATGTAGTAAACAAATTATTCCAACATCTCAAAAAAGTCCAAGTCGTATGGTCCAATATTAGACAAGTTATCGTCTTTTTAAGAGTGTACGAATATTAATGGGAGTGACTGTATCTATAATATCTACATATGGCCCAAAAGTCTCAGTCGATTTTAATTTTTGATTCCCGTAGATATCTATTATAGGTCATGCTTAAACCGTACTGCGATGGCTCTTATCATTATCAGAGCGTGCTATGGTATCAGGCAAACATTCTCAAATTGTACAGTCAACGGCAAAGAGTATTTTATGAATAAATCAATCTTTAATTCTTCTTTGACAATAAATCTCGCGAAAAAATCAACGTAATGTTGTAATAATTGATAAATAATCTTTTCTTCTATGGCTCAACGCAATCTTCCTGGCTCATGCAAATTGATGAGAAAAAACAATAACAGGATGTAATAATTGGTAAATCATCTCTGTTCTACGTCTTACCACGAGTTTGCTTCTTTCGGGAATTGTGATTTAAATTCTTCCATTATATTTTCCTCATTTTAACACCGCTGAATAACAATTCTAAGAAACAATTCCACGTTGATTCACGCTAAATCTAAAATAACATATTCCCGCAGAGAAATCATAGAACAGGTATTGAATGATTGCAGAAATTCGTGACCGATTGTCAGTGACCTTAAGACCTCCTTTGAAGAAGAACCACGTAGCTCTTACGAATAAGTAAAAAGTCCCACCAGCTTGTAAAACATTGCTAGACAATTGGAAAAGGTGGCTACATAATTAATTAAAACTTTCACAATCGTCCAATAGACTAGATATAATATAATGAAAGCTATGTGTCTCATGGTGGTTGAGAACCACGAACAACAATCGAGCCGCTCCGAAGCGGTTACGCAACAGCCATCAAAGCTCTAAATATATGGAAAAATACTAAAGTCTCCGATGCGTCGACTCAGTGTAAGGTGGTGTCGCACACGTGAATCTGGTAATCTCAAAACAAACAGAAAGTGTCACACCGCGAGCGTTCTCGTCGACAGACAGCTCCGACCGGCGGATTGCTCCAATTATCCCCAGTACGCTGCCAACTTATTCACAGCCGACAGAGAGACGCGCACTTCCTGCCAGCTGATCGAGCAAACTCTATTCGGATTCCTGTGTTTTGTGTCCGTGGTGTTATGTTTGCGTACTTAAAACGTCATCGAACGTTATCGTGGCTCGGCTTTTAGTGACTCGACGAAATTCGGCCCCCCTCATTAGCCAGTCTTTCGTTGGACAGTGCTGACCGATCAGAATCGTCGTCGTTTACTGCAGCAACGTGAGAAATGCGCCAGGCGAAATTCGAGTTCGCCATAGATCGCGGCGGCACGTTTACGGACGTGTACGCCAGGTGTCCGGGCGGCAAAGTTCGAGTAATGAAACTGCTGTCTGTGGATCCTGCTAATTACGAGGACGCGCCACGCGAAGGAATCCGCAGGATCCTCGAACAGGTAGTGCCAATCAATTGTTTTACACAAATTAGAACATTTTCGCTGTTTCTTGACAGTGATTTGTGTCGAGGATCGAAAGAAACAATTGTCTTTAACAGAATCCTCAAATAGGTAATGTCGTTGGACTGGGTATCTACAGTTAGAGATATTTCCATCGATCCACTAATAATTTCATCTGTTTTTGATTCATATCGATTGGCTTTGGAGTTGTTATCGACTGGGATAGTTACGTGTGTTTTTGTTTTCCAGATTACAATTGTTTTCTTCATTAGTAGTTGTAATTGTCGCGTATAATTTTGGATATTACGATCACTGTTAACATTGCATCGCGAACACCAGCGAAACTACCACAATTCCAGCTGATACATTTCTGTAGTTTTGATAGAGATTTTTGTAGATATTGCATTTAACGTGCAAATATTTTATCTTGAGTTATATAAAATAGTAGTATATATTTTTAAGCTATTCCAATTCCAATTTAGTGAATTAGGAAGGAGGATCAAGATAGTGGCTAATAAAGTTGTAAGACTTTCTAATAGAAAAATTCTCTACAAAATAAGCAGATCCTGTCATGTAGTCAATAATTTTATTAGATTAGGTGATTTGTATGGTAAAAATCATCCAGAAGCCGGATATAAGAAGCTGGATCGAAAACAAACTTCGCTAATCTTACGTGATGCATTACATTAAAATGTAGCAGCAAGACAAATACAAACGGAATTAGATCTTCCGGAATCTAAAAGGAGTGTTCAATAATTTTTACGATAAAGCGAACGATTTGTGTGGGCTAAAAAAGGTTCAAAACTGCTCTTAACACATGATCATAAAGTAGCACGACTCGTTTTTGCTAAAGTAGGTACATGTCCTGGAAAAATGTCATCATTTCGGACGGGAAATAGTTTAATCTAGATGGATTAGGTATTATCGGCATGATTTGAGTATTCCACGCGACATTGTATTATGTATTTTGAATTCATTAATATTATTAAGAGATAAAGTAATGTGTTATTTATTTCCTCTTTCTTACAATTGTTATTGTTGTCTGTTTATATCTATTCCAATAGTGTTTAAAAATGGTGATTTTTTGACCAACTGACATTCGAAATTTCTTATATTTTAAGGTCAAGCCAATTGGTCGCGAGTAAAATGAAAAATTTGTCAAACATTTAATGCAAGTCGCTTTTCATCGCAGTTGACTATTTACTTTAATATCATTAGTGAGCACAACAATTAACATTCTACATGCCTGAATTATAGGAGACTGGACAGAAGATTAACGGAGAGATTGATACTTCGTTAATATCATGGATCCGAATGGGAACTACCGTCGCGACAAACGCGTTGTTGGAGAGAAAAGGCGCAAAGATGGCCCTTTTGATAAATGAGGGTTTCAGAGATCTTCTTTTTATTGGAAACCAAGCACGACCAAATATATTTGACTTGGTTAGTATTGAATATTAGAGACATTTCGTTTGATTATTGCTTTCCATTCCATTTTTCATGGTACAGGTAAAACTTGCCCACAGTTTTTTCACAGTTTTATAAAAATCGATTTCGCTAAGTATTATAACTACGTTTGTCGAATTATTGAATATCTGTGGATGTTATCTCGTTTTGAGTAATATGATATTGGAATGGCATGGTAAGAAATGTGAATTGATAGAGAATTGAGATGTTAGTAAAAGTAATTACATACTTTCAATTTTAAATTGGAGAATACAAGATGAAACTATTAACCGACACAATAGTAATCTAGCATTAATAAACATTGCCGCGGAAAGAGAAACGAATTGATTGAAGAATTCTGAACAGATTTATTATGAAAGTACAAAAGGAAGGAAGAAGTGAATTCTGGTATAAGTTGGAAGATCATTCATCCTAATAACACTGTTCAACGTGAATTCGCAAGTCATTAAATTAAACATTTGAAAAGTTTATTATGCGCTTCTTTCACTAGGAATACGATCTTGTCCATCATCCTCAATGTTGAGAATTTAATCTTGACCCCCAATTTTCAAAATCAGTTCAGTAATGTTCGATGAAATTGGTCCATTCCAAAAATATAAAAGAAATTATTCATTATTTCAATCAATGTAATTAAACGACTCATAAAACGAGCTTAGAGACTCATAACCTGAAGAACAATGATTGTTTAATATTTTTTGCTTTCAGAAAGTGGTCACACCGGAAGTCCTCTACAAGAAGGTCGTAGAAGTGAGAAGTAGAGTGATACCTGCCTTGCCCGGCAGATGTTGTTTGAATAATAAACAGTGGCAAGTAGTGAAGGGTTCTACAGGCGAGGATTTGTTCGTCACGCAAAAACTTGACGAGGAGAGGTTGAAGAAAGACCTGGAAGAGCTACGACGTTCTGGGATCGAAAGTTTGGCCGTGGTTCTGGCGCATAGTTACATGTCAGCTGCCACAGATAGCAATCCATCATTATAGATTAGCACCAGCTGATCTGTTCTGATACTCACTGTTATCTCCTCAGGTTTGCTGAACATGAAGTTAGAGTTGGTGAACTGGCGAGGGAAGCTGGCTTCACTCAGGTGTCCCTCTCTAACGAAGTTATGCCCATGGCGAGAATCGTGCCCAGAGGCTTTACTGCCTGTGCTGACGCTTATTTGACGCCACATATTAAGAACTATTTAGAGGTATTATTCAACGTTAGCTACTTTTGTTTGAAACAACAGAGAAGAAATTTGATTTTAGTTCATGGAGACTTTTCTAGCTCTTGAAATTACTCGGTGCATTTTTGTCGAATTCTTCGAAGACTTCATTCAATTTCTAGGATAACTTAAACTGATGGTTAATTTTGACCATCGACACTTAACACTAACATCGACTTATGTCGGGCACTGTTTAACCTTTTGAGCTCCAGAAAATCTATACAGGGTGAGGCATTATAAACAGGTCACCTGAATATCTCGCTTGCTTTTGAAGATAGAAGAAAATGCATCAGACCAAACTTACTTGATATCGAGGCGCTCGTAATCTGATGTCATTAATTTTTTTATAGGTGGAGACGTCAAGGAGATATGAAGGTCAACACCGTTTTTTTAAGTGGAGCGGTATGGCTTTTTATTTACATTCTGATAGTGTGTTTCAAGACGAATACAATGGCCTATTATGAAGGTCATTCAAGATCACGCAAGGTCAGCTGCAATAGAAAATAAAGTGTCTCAAAGCACTCTTCAAGTGTTGAAAATGACGACCTTGAACACGGAGACATAATCCAAAACGTTGCAATACTGATGATATTGCCTGACAAATTTCAGTTGTATCTATTACAGAGCAAGCTCTTTTTATACGTTCTTGCATGTCAACTGTGGTTATTGGTTTTTCGCGGTACACTTGTTCCTGCAATTTTCTCTACAAATAATAATCCAATGGTGTCAGGTCTGGGGAACGTGTTGGCCATTTATTACTTCCTGATCGACCAGTCCAACGACCTTCAAATGTCCTGTTCAGTAATTCAGTAACATTTCGCACTGAATGAGCAGGACATCCGTCTTGTTGGAAACACATGGACTGTCGCATGTCCAGTGAAATGTCCTCTAACAATTCTGGCAAAACGTCTTTTAAGATTCTCTCGTATTTATGACTATTTAGCGTGCCATCAATGAAATATGGACCAATTTCAGGTTCAAGGTCGTCATTTTGAACACTTGAAGTAGCAGTGAATACGTAAATAACATGTTACATGTAAATCGTCGTAGTGTTCGAAGAGTGCTTTGAGACACTTTATTTTCTACGGCAGTTGACCTTGCGTGACCTTGAATGACCTTCATAATAGGTAATTGTATCTCTGTAATAGATACAACTGAAATTTGTCAGGCAATATCATCAGTATTGCAACGTTTTAGATTATGTCTCCGTGTTCAAGGTCGTCATTTTGAACACTTGAAGAGTGCTTTGAGACACTTTATTTTCTATTGCAGCTGATCTTGCGTGACCTTGAATGACCTTCAGAATAGGCCATTGTATTCGTCTTGAAACACACTATCAGAATGTAAATAAAAAACCATACCGTTCCACTTAAAAAAACAGAGTTGACCTTCATATCTCCTTGACGTCTCCACCTATAAAAAAATTAATGACATCAGATTACGAGCGCCTCGATATCAAGTAAGTTTGGTCTGATGCATTCTCTTCTATCTTCAAAAGCAAGCGAGTTATTCAGGTGACCTGTTTCTAGTGCCCCATCCTGTATATAGACGCATGAAAAAAAATGAATTATCACCAATACACATTCATTGCTTTTACCCTTCCGGATCAGAGAATCTATATGTAGACGCTACTCATCGCAGGAAATTTGGGTAACTTTGCACCTACATTTGGCCGATTTAAACCCCGGTCCTTGGAAGGTTGAAAAATGTTGCATTTACAAGAGGTGAATAGAATATCAATGATCCTAGACATCACCATCAACGGAGTCATGAGAAACTTTAGAATATGTATAATTTTCTAAGCAGCACACATTTGGAAACGTTTGTAAATGTAAGATGAAAGTTTGATCGGTAGATTGTGTACATTCATGCGAAATATAAATTTTTTTAGTCTAATTTACGGATACTGAAATGAAATAAAAACGAATTCAATCGATCAAGCGTTCCATCAAATTTGAAATTTAATAAACATCACAGTTTTACTAAATTCGTAGTGTAATGCACAAAATTCGTCGTCTTCTTATCAACATGGAATCTTGAGCTCTGTACAGTAATCAGTGACTTCATTTCAGGGCTTCTCCTCCGGTTTCAAGGATAAACTGAAAGGAGTGAATGTTCTGTTCATGCAGAGCGACGGTGGTTTAACACCAATGAATTCGTGAGTACTGTTACGAACACATTTCAGACATTTTTCTGATTAAAATGACACCAAACATAACATAAGTTGTAACATTTGAATTATTTTTTAGATTTAATGGATCCCGAGCTATACTTTCCGGTCCAGCTGGCGGAGTAGTTGGCTACGCGATGACCACTTATAGCAAGGAAACTAATTTACCAGTGATTGGTTTCGATATGGGTGGAACTTCGACGGATGTGAGTCGTTATGGAGGCAGCTACGAACATGTGTATGAAAGCACCACTGCTGGTGTGACGATTCAAGCTGCGCAGGTACCATTTTGTCAGCCAGTTATGATGATTTTAAATCAGCACCGATTTTGCGTCCTCGCAAACGTTAAGATTTTGTACAGTCAGCGGATAATATACAGCAAACTCGCCAAATTCTTTTTGGGCAGGCAAAAACGTCTTTTTCGCGATTTTGAATGATCTCCTCGTAGAAACTATGAACGCGAGTTTTGCAAAATGAAGCTTAAATTAATTATAAGTCTAGATCAGTAGACTCCAGATCTTTAGACAAAACGAAAATTTTCTGCAACGATTGCGAGAAATAAAAATTTAATCAAAAATTGTTTCTTCTCTCAATTATTTTAGTTGATCATGGTGCCTGGGTCAATTCTGATCCAGAATATCAAAATCGTTGTTCAATGACTTAGTTTGTAGTGATAAAATCAAGTGAAATGTAATAGCAGTTACATTAGAAACAATGGAAAACTAATGAATCTAAAAGAACTACTTACTTTCAACAAGATGTTTAAAAAAATTGATGAATAAAACTGCGAATGGTCCTAAACATCATCAGTTATATAGTTGAAAAAAAATGTCCGTAATCGCAGGATTAACAAGTTGAAAATAGTCTTAAACGTAATTATATAGATCTGTGTACTCCAATTTTGATGAAATTTTAATATGTTATGGAGCAACACATTCTCAACAACTTTTTCCTTTTCCAATATCGGGGGGTCGCTTTTAGTTTTCGAGATATTTGCAAAAAGCTATCGGCAATGTTAATTTCATAACGGAAACCTTCTTTTTAGAAACACTGGGTGGGTGTGTGTGGTATTCTTGCTTCTCATCTCCACAACGTGTTTACAAACAAAAAATAAACAGATGCGGCCCGAAAATCCAGGAAATGTCTTTGAAAATTAAAAGCTCAGCCTATCTATGTATGATCAGAGTTATCTACAGGAGTTAATTCTGCTTGTTTCTTCTGTTATTCCATTTCCTGGATTTTCGGGCCGCATCTGTTTATTTTTTGTTTGTAAACACGTGGAGATGAGAAGCGAGAATACCACACACACCCACCCAGTGTTTCACACGCACCCAGTGTTTCTAAAAAGAAGGTTTCCGTTATGAAATTAACATTGCCGATAGTTTTTTGCAAATATCTCGAAAACTAAAAGCGACCCCCCTATATTGGAAAAGAAAAAAGTGGTTCAGAATGTGTTGCTCCATAACATATTAAAATTTCATCAAAATCGGAGTACGCAGACCTTTTCTATATAATTACGGTCTTAAAATCTTCTGATCTTTTCGTTCTGTTATAAATGCATAAAATCCATGATCTACATTTTATCCCCTAACTGTGCTCTTACAAAATAAATCTATAGTCCGTGAGAAAGTTTACCAGTCTAGTAGCAAAAGTAGAGAAGCCTGAATAGGGAAACAAAAAAGTATAAGCTATTTTGATGATCTTAAACGTCACGGAATTCGGTTAAAGTTGGACGTAAACACAGTGGCGGCAGGAGGTGGATCGATGCTATTCTTCAGTTCGGGTCTCTTCGAGGTTGGGCCTAGAAGCGCAGGAGCCCATCCTGGACCGGCATGCTACAAGAAGAATGGTCCTTTGGCTGTGACTGATGCGAATCTAGCTTTGGGAAGGCTATTACCTGAGTACTTCCCGAAAATATTTGGACCGAACGAAAATGAACCGCTGGATAAGTCACGTACCATGCTGGCGTTTGAAGCACTTACGGATCAAGTATGTTTACTACCTTGCGCTCACACAATTTTGGAATTGAAAACACAATTTCATGGAACTATTTATTGCAACATATACTGCAAATGTTCAGCTATTTTTCAATATACAGTTGCGTGCAAAAGTATCCGGACACTCTTTAAAAACGAATAACTTTTTCAAAATTAGTTCAAACGGCTTGAGTTTTTTTGAGTTGTTAGAAGGATTAGTTTACAAGGTAGCGTGTGAATAATTTTTTCCAAAAATTGCTATTGGTCGGAATTGCGGCGGAGAAAGTAAAGATCACAATTTTCAACTTTTTATCTGTACCTGTAATGAAAATTTGAAAGACGTCTTTTGTCGGTCTAGGTAAGTTATGCATATGTACAAAGTTTCATCGAACTCGGTTAACGTTGTTATGAGCTACAAACATTTAGAGCTGATCACATAAGGGCGAAATTCCCTGAAAAGGCAGAAAATCTGCGACTTTCATTCTTATGCTCTCATCTTGCAATGTTCGTAGCTCATCTGCTCATGGCAACATTAACCGACTTCGATGAAACTTTGCGCATGTATATAGCCTATGAAGATATACAAAAGATATATTTTAAATTTTCATTACAGGCACAGATAAAAAAGTTAAAAGTCGTGACCTTCACTTTTTTCTTCACAATTTCTATCAATAGCAATTTTTATAAATAATTATTTACACGTTACCTAGTAAACTAATCCTCCGAGCATCTCAAAAAACTCAAGCCGTTTGGACTAATTTTGAAAAAGTTACTCGTTTTTAAAGGGTGTCCGGATACTTTTGCTCGCCACTGTAGTCGCCACCAGAATTGAGACATTTATCACATCGTGGGACCAGCTTTTGAATACCTGTGTCATAGAAGTCTGCCGCGGCACTAAGCGTCCTGCGCCGCTTGTTCTGAATGGCCCGTCGCATTTTATGTGCAGTGTTTCGCAGTAACGCTCAGCATTCATCGTCTCTCTTCAGCGACGGGGCGTTCTCCACGTCGACTTCCTGACCAGAGGTGAGATGCCGCGGCAGACTTCTACGACACAGGTATTCAAAACCGAGTTTAGCCGACTGCCTGTAACTTTATATATGTAGGATCGCCTGATTCGCAGGTGTTCAGCGAGTTCACGAGCGTCTGCAGGTGGCCCGATACAGGCCTCATTGTTTGTTTACCTTTTCGCGTAACGCTGTGGTCAAGAAAGAAAGAGAGAGCGAAGGAGTGTGTGTGTGAGAGAGAGAGAGAGAGAGAGAGAGAGAGAGAGAGAGTGTGAGGTGCAAGTGGTGAGTACAAACAGTGAAGTCGAGGCATTCCGGGTTTGGAGTTAGGACAGTGAAGTCGGACAGTAAAGTCAAAAACAGCGAAGTCTAGCGTACAAGTCGTGTATACCGTGCGAGATAAAGTCGTACCGCGTAGAACATTAGATTAGTTATGTGGGATTGGAAGGTTTTGCAAGAACAAGCTTCAACGTAACGTATTTATTTAATAAAACTTATAACTAATCTAACACTGCTTTTACGCTAAACTTCGCTGTTCTTCATCTACGCTATCCGACTTCACTGTTCTCGCTCCAAACCCGGAATGCCTCGACTTCGCACTCCCCACTTGCACCTCACACACTCTCTCTCTCTCTCTCTCTCACTCCTTCGCTCTCTCTTTCTTTCTTGACCACAGCGAAAAGGTAAACAAACACGGGCCACCTGCAGACGCTCGTGCACTCGCTGAACACCTGCAAATCAGGCGATCCTACAGTTATAAGTTTTGTTAAATAAATACGTTACGTCGAAGCTTGTTCTTGCCAAACCTTCCAATCCCACATATAGTGTAATAATTATATTTTTATACAAAAGTAGAAGTGTCAGTGCAGAACAGTTAGGTCTGAGTTAGGTATGGGCATATCAAGAAAAAATTACGTAATCAATGAGGTAGTACGTGTGCTGGTTAAAATCATTGTCGGTCAAAGTCGTTGTCGGTCAAATCTGGAGTCGGTGAAATATTCTCGGTGAAATCTGTGTCGGTAAAACCTGTGTCGGTGATTTTCATGCGACCCATTCAAAAGTTCGTCCCACGGTACGACAAATGTCTCAATTCCGGTAGCGACTATATTGAAAAATAACTGAACACTTGCTGTATCTGTTGCAATAAATAGTTCCATGAAATTGTTTCTGTAAACGGCCCCAGGGAAACTTAATTTGTGGATGCCCCTCGTACATAGTTGCAACAAGTCGTCGATTAATCTCTTGCCTTAAAACTTCTTTCACAACTGCACTCGTCCAGGCTACCTCACTTGTCAAAGCTACTGCACTGTCATTACTCATGTTCATTACTGATGAACTAAACATATAACTACACAAATAAACAACAAAATAGAAGTATTCTGTGCAAGTAGAAACTTTTTTCGTTAACAGTTTTAAGAAATTCTTAAATTTTTCTGTTGTTTTAAATATTTACTCAATTTTATCATAAATACCTAAAATTCGCAGTTCGGTTACGGCTATTAACACTTATATTAATTTATATTAACACTTAATAAGATTTTCAATAATTATGCTGGAGCAAAGGAAAGCTTAATTATATGTAATCCCAAACGAAATTATTAGATGATTTTACTGGGGGTGACTTGTTGGTTCACAGTTGAAATTGTTGTTGCTATTGGAGGATCCATTCGGAAGTTTCTAGCCACGGTCCATAGATTTTTAAAAATTATGAAATAATCATCGGTAGGTAATAGCAACCGAACCATTTTACATTGATTTCGAAACAATGCAAATTACTTTATTTTCCATTAATACGTATTTAAAGCGTCAGGTGGATGAAATGTTTTAATTTGAAATCTTAGAATTCAATTGTAAGGCAAGGGGTTAGACAACGATTTATAAAATACTTTTTTCTATTGTTTTTTATTTAGAACACTGCTAAGAGATTGTTAAGAGAACAGTGCATTTCACTCTTATTTATAGATAAACGAATTTCTAGCAAAAGAAGAGCAGAGCTCGAAGAAGAAGATGACAGTTGAGGAAGTGGCGATGGGTTTCGTCAGGGTAGCGAATGAAACGATGTGTAGACCAATTAGAGCTCTAACACAGGTGTCTTAAAGTATGCCATTATATGATATATTTGCAAAAATTGTTTTCTTACCTTGTACTATTTATAGGCAAAGGGATACGACACTTCGCGCCATGTTTTAGCTTGTTTCGGAGGTGCTGGAGGACAACATGCGTGTGCTATTGCACGTTCACTTGGTATGGGCACAGTTTTCGTTCACAAATACGCAGGAATTTTGTCTGCTTACGGAATGGCGTTGGCCGACGTCGTAGAAGAGGGACAAGAACCCAGCGCTGAAGTTTATGAAATTGGTATGCTTCAAACAATTACGCAAACAGTATACTATACACTACCGAGCGTTAAATGCGATTTATACATATTCCTTTATAATAATAACGATATTGAATCTAATTAGACATCGTAGAATTTTGATGGTAACATGTACTTGAATAAAGAAGTATACAAAAAAATGTCTCAAGAAAATAGTTTGGTTCATCCAGTAGCTGCATTGTTAATTTTTTTTTCATGTTAAACATAATTACGATACAAGTTATTTTCTTCTTTTGTAAAAGAAAAGATGTGGAACAAGATATTTTGACTCACCCTGCAGTTCTAGCGTCAGTTTTTTTTCGTATCATAAATATAATTACGATATAACTTATTTTGTTTGAACTTAGAATCCTTTGCTCGTCTGGATCAGCGATTAGACGATCTAGAAAAGAAAGTTCGAGCCAAACTGTCGGAGCAAGGGTTCGCCGAGTCTCACATAATCACTCAACCATTTTTGCATCTGCGTTATCAGGGCACAGATTGTGCGTTAATGTGCACACCTAGTCAAGAAAGCAGTGTTGAGGGCATGAGACATGGTGACTTCCTTACAAACTTCTTAGAAAGGTAACGTTTTCTCTATTAAAAATGTGTTGATGATATTGAAGACCGATGGTCCTGCTTGGTGAAGGTATCAGACGGAATTTGGTTTTACTATGCCGAATCGGAAGATTTTGGTAAACGATGTGAGAGTGAGGGGTGTAGGGAAAACTGACGTACACGAAGATCCTGAGCTACCATCGTCTAGAGATCCTCCAAATATAGAAAAGGCAAGTAACAATGCACAAAAATAGTAAACGAAGAGTAGTAGGTGGCACTGTGAATTTCCAATAAGATACAGGACCCTAGTAGCATTTATGGTTGGCGTTTTGTTGAGCCTACGTTGCGGTAATGGTTGGCAAACCGTTAAAATGCAGTTGGGCAACGATCATACCCAACGTGGAGCCTACGTCGCTATAATACGCTTGTTCTGATCTTCTCTTTTACGGTTGTTTTCACAGAATATCATAAATAATATTTAAACAATGTATCTGCACGGTAAAAATTGGAACAAAGAAAAAAAATTTCGTACCCTCGTCGGACATGAACCTGGACCCTCTGCGTAGTAAGTTGGTACGCTACCTTTTTTTTGTAAATATGTTTATTGGTTTACATTTGTACAGTAGCTTAATATAGTGGCACCAAGAAAAAAAAACATGACAAAAAATAACTATTATTTCTAAAAGATCGATACTTAATAGATTGTATGCATACGATACTCTTAAGTAAACTATCTTAATGTAAGAAATATCAGTCTTGTTAAGGATCTAGGTTCGGTCAGATCTCTGGTATAAAGGCGTTGATTCAAAATCGGCCAAAATTACCCAAGATCAATTTTCCTGAAACTTTGCATATTGGTAGCCCTTTGGGTCTAACATTGATTTCGTGCAAAAACTTTTTCCCAGGACTTCACAGTTACGGGGAGGGGGGGGGGGGTCAAAGTACGTATTTTGCGAAATCTATTATGTGCTGTAACTTTTAATAAAAATACGATTTCGACCCGGCACTAATACCAAAAAATCATAAAAAATTCAAGCTTTCCAACGGTGTATAAGTTTATGTAATTTATTTATTGCTAACATAATTTTTTCACGTTTTTCGTATTTTTCAAGGTGTAAAAAATTCAGAAAAATTGCAATTCCCCAAAAAAGTATCGCCTCATTTGTTTTTTAAATTTGAGTTAAAATTACGCATGGGATTATGCTAATTTCGTGGACTGTACGTATGAGTTCCATGAAAATCGAAGAGGCCACTTCGGGTAACGTAAAATCTCTTTTCAGATAACCATGGTTTATTTCGAGAACGGCTACCTAGAGACGAGGGTGTACCAATTAGCGTCGTTGTCGCCTGGTCACAGGATCATTGGACCAGCAATCGTAATGGACAGCCTAAGCACTCTTCTGATCGAGCCCGATTGCACAGCATTGATCACTTCTCGCGGCGATGTCAAGATTACGATCGGTCAAGGCCTGAAGATGGAGGTCACGACCGAGTTGGATGCTATACAACTCAGCATTTTCTCTCATCGATTCATGAGTATCGCTGAGCAGATGGGCAGGTAAATCAACTTATAGGATCCAATTTAAGAGCAACTTGTTATCTGCTCAAGTGTCTCATAAATTGACTTCCCGAAGGATCCTCCAGAGAACCTCGATCTCAACGAACATAAAAGAACGACTGGACTTCTCCTGCGCCGTTTTTGGACCAGATGGAGGGCTGGTTTCTAATGCACCCCATATACCGGTGCATCTAGGCGCCATGCAGGAGACAGTGCAGTATCAAATGAGATTCTTCAAGGGCGAGTTCTCGAGAGGAGACGTCATACTCGCGAATCATCCCTCGGCGGGTGGATCGCATCTTCCTGATCTCACTGTCATCACTCCTGTATTTTACAAGTACTTGTTTCTATTCGTTTTTTAAAAATACGAATATGGCTGCAACTGTTTCACTTAGAAACAGAAACATTTTATTCTATAAAGAAACAGAATACATCAAGGGGAATAGTTGTATTTGGTATTGCATTTATTAATTGAAACAGTTGATGGATCGTCTTATCACAATCTTATGGCAATATCTTATAATATAAGATATTAGACTTATATGGCAAGATTCAAATGTTCCGGTCGCCATTTTTTCGAAGGATTAGTTATCCTGGGTTATTATACCGTTTTGATATTTATGATCCACAGCTTAAGACTTCTCAGTAAATTTTTTTATTTTATCGTTTCTTTTAGGATTATTATTTGGAAGTATCATTAAAAACTTTAAGCCATCGAGACTTACCGTATTTATTCAACTTCTGAATAAACATAAATTTACTGTACCAGATGTGAAATGTATGATTCCCAATAACCCTTACATGAATTTATTTTTTTTGCTTTTCAAAAAATTTTACAAAATGTTGACTCAATCAGTTTCTAAATGGGTTAATGGACTCCTAGTAGCTAAGGTGTTAATATTAGAAGCGAATAGATTACAAAATTTTATGCAAATGGCTTTTTTTGTTAGCTAATAATAAATTACATGGGTGAGCAATTATGTAAAACTGAAGTCCACTGAAGATTGAATGTACCGATATTTTTTAATAGAGACAAATAATTTAGTAGACAACTTAAGCAATTCAGTAAATGTAACAATTGCTTAAGATCATATGTAATTATGTACAGGGAGGTAGAGAAACCGGTGTTCTTCGTGGCTAGCAGAGGTCATCATGCTGACATCGGAGGAATTACGCCAGGCTCCATGCCGCCGCATTCAACTATGTTAATTCAGGTATGATTTGAATTGTCAGAACTATTTAATAAGCAACACCAATTTATTGATGGGAGATTCAAAGAATAGAGATGTAGTTTAGAGATCGTATTTCATTTAGTGGTACACGTTAAAATATTTTTTGAACTGTTACATAAGATACATGAATGAACTGTTCGAAATGAATAAATACGAATAACAACTGAATATTTTGGATTGTAAAGCAAATGTTTGTACGTGCATGTAATTCTTGCTAACACTGTGACTTTCGTTATTTTACGAAATATTCTAGCATTTTCAGTTGTCTATGGCTTTACGTAAACCTTTGGTAAAATTCATTGTTCCGCGAAGTACAATTTTATTGCTTCCAATAGTATGTATCTCAAAATTCTTTCAATAGTAAGAGGATTTGTCTGACAGGAAGGAGCTGCTTTCAAGAGTTTCCTGCTGGTGCAGAATGGTGTGCTCCGCGAGAAAGAACTGATGGAAGAGCTAATGGCTCCTGGAAAGATTCCAGGAAGTTCTGGTACCAGGAATCTCTCCGATAATCTGAGCGACTTGAAAGCGCAGATCGCGGCTAATCAGAAGGTGATCAACTGGCAACAAACTAACCACTGGACTGCGGACTTTATGCATTTATGGTAAAAATGAGTAGGTGCAATTTAAAGCAGGAAAGAGATTAAAAAATTTTACGAGCTCCATTATAATAGTCTCAGACTATTAACACTAAACCTACCAACTACAAAACATATGAAAGTCAAACGTTTTATACAAGTGAGAAGATTGAACTTACTTAAACTTTTTACGGTTTTCATTATAATATGTACTTAAATAAAGGAGTCAATTTAGTCAATTCCTATGAAAGCGTTTCTATAATTTCAACAAATGTCGAATAGAAACCCGGCCACTTGACCGTGGTAGGTTGAGTGTTAAATGGTAACAATTATTGAAGGAAGAAAGGAATTTCTGTTTGTCTTGTATTCATTATAATCGATGTAAACAATTTTTATATAAAATAAAACTGTTCAATTCGAATTGCAACAAATCGGAGTGAAATAGTATTCCATTTTCTTTCTTAATATGTTTAATAGGTTGAAAAGAATATAATAGTGTTTTTAAATACTTCTAATATTTTCACTGTTTTCAATTACACCTACTCCTTTCTGTCATAAATGCATGAAATCCTCAGTCTACTAATCACTGTCTTACGAGTCTCGCTTAACAGATTTCTACATATTCAGGGTTCGTTGCTGGTCAACGAATTGATCGATATCTACGGTCTAGACGTCGTGCAAGCCTACATGGGTCACATTCAAGAAAATGCGGAAACGGCAGTGAGAGGCATGCTGAAGTCAGTCGGGAAAAAGCTGCTCGCAGAAACCGGAAGTACCGTTGCAACAGCAGTGGATTATATGGACGATGGAAGCGCGATTAAATTCGCTCTTGATATAGATATCGAGAGAGGCGAAGCTGTCTGTGATTTCACGTGAGCTTTCATGAATGTTACTTAATAGTTTTGATCAAAATCGTTGCAATTATAACGAGAAACGACGTTTATAGTGGCACGGGATACGAAGTCTGGGGAAATTGCAATGCACCTCGCGCGATTACTTTGTCTGCGTTGATTTATTGTCTAAGGTGCATCGTGGGTCGAGACGTTCCATTGAACCAGGTATTAATACATAATTACTCTTCATTATAATAGTTCATATATATAGTTGAGAAAATTATTAATCTAAAATATTACATTGTATCTTCTTTGAAACTACATCTGTGCGAATATTTTTCTGAAACTACTGTTTCCATGATCAGTTGTGACATTCTCGTAGTCGTCCTATTATTTTCCTTTCTGTTAATCAAGATAATGTTAACAGAGATATTACCAAGCTGTGGGCTTTATACATTTATGATAACATTGTGCAGTTGAGAGAAAAAAACATTTTTATGTAACTCGAGGCAGAATTTTGATTTTGCACGAAGAGACACATGGTCGAGATATCGTTGACGTCGTGGATGCCATTGTCTGGTTCCACCGTTTCTAAAATTTATTTAATGAAATTTTCAAAGATTGCTGTTAAAATTATATGTTTTTTGATGGTGCCAACAATATTTTGAAAACGATTACACCTATTTTCAGGGTTGTTTGAAGCCAGTGAAGGTAATTATTCCGAAAGGGTCCCTATTGGACCCTTCGGAAGAAGCTGCAGTTGTTGGTGGTAACGTTCTGACGTCTCAACGTGTCGTGGATGTAATTCTACAAGCATTTGGGTCCTGCGCAGCATCCCAGGGTTGCATGAACAATATTACATTGGGGACAGAGGAATGGGGATATTATGAAACTGTTGCTGGAGGCAGCGGAGCTGTAAGACATTTTTTTTGTAGAACAATCATTTATTTCTCAGCCTTATAAACACGAAAAAAGACGTGCAATTTGAATCTGTATTTGAATGGTCACTTTAGTATCTCAGAAAATATAACGCCTTAAAAAATCAAACCACGTTTTTCTCATGAGTCACCTCGGATACAATAAATTTCACTTCAAACATTTTCAATAAATAATGAGTTATTTAAGGTGGTAATTTTTATTGACACATTCTGTATAATATTTTCTAAGAGCTATTTATTCCCAAAGATTCATAAAAATCTGCGTATATCACTTCGGTATGTTCCCCTGCGAGAAATGTTGCCTTATGGGACATTTTCCTAGCTCTTCTAATACCCTTCTGTACTTCCGTACATTCCTTTACCATATGCTCCAAATCACCAAATTTCCAATGCGCAACTCACACTGTCCACTCTTACTGTTTTCTATATTTTTCGCTTGAGCCATCAATCTTTGATTTTCATCCTTCCCATGTTTTCTTTTGTATGTACAATTCTAATATGGAACACAATTTTTCACTTTCTATAATTGTAAAGGGACCAACGTGGGATGGCAGAGGGGGAGTTCACACTCACATGACCAACACTAGGATTACCGATCCAGAAATATTGGAGCTTCGGTACCCTGTCATCCTCAATAAGTTTTCTCTGCGACCCGGAAGTGGAGGCAATGGCGCTCATCGCGGTGGCGATGGCGTTATTCGAGAAATGACGTTTAGGTAATAAACAAGTTCATATACCTAATTGATTCCGAGATATTCGATTAAATATAGTTCCGACTCCTAACTTTGGGTGCTGTTCTCATCCCTTCAATGTGGACGATTCCCGATAAAAAAATATATTTCGAAAATTTTTCTAAGAACTATCATTCCCCAAAGTTTTAGCAAAATCGGTGATATACACTTCGGTATGTTTCTTTGTGAGCACGGCGACATTTTTCGTCAGCATGCATTTCTTAATGTGAAGTAAGCATCTATAGACGCCTATCGTTTCAGCGGACCGAAGTAAGTTAAACGCCTATAGGCGCCAACAGTACCGCGAAAGCAAATTTTAAAATCACCTTTAGCCGCCAGCAGTAGTCGAAAGGGTTAACTCATTCTTGAAGGTGAAGACCTACGATCAGTAGTTTCAATAAATGATTCGCAATGAATTTTTGTTCGAAGGGCACCGGTGACACTGTCAGTGCTAACAGAAAGACGGGTACACAATCCACCTGGTTTAGCCGGAGGATCGCAAGGCGAGCGTGGGAGGAACACATTGCACAGAGCCGATGGCAGAAAGATTAACTTGGGCCCGAAGACTGCGGTGACAGTTTGTTCAGGGGTAGGCAGCACGAACACAATTTTTCCGAAGGGCCGTCGACGATTTGCCGACGTGCGGACATAAATTCTATCAAAGTTTACGTGACACTGTAAAATCATGCGATAAAATGACAAAAAATAAACTTTGAAATGCAAACGATTTCCAGCGGCCGCCGAAGAAAACTGTTCGCGTTTTACGCGCGCCCGATCGTAAAGATGTTATCTCGGCGAGCAACGACCCGCTTGTTTGCAACTCGTTTGCGCTTCGTACTTTCTCACCAACTCGAATTATTCGCGACATTATGACGCAGTTATCGATGCATCGAGGTCGCGACCAAGTTCTTCATTCCGTTCGACTGTTTTTTTTTAGAGGATATCTAATGTAAGTGTGTCAGTTAACCGTCGCGTTTGACTCTGTAATGGCTGCCTGCCTGCAACGATGATATAATACTACAAGCATTTTTCTTCTCCAAGTTATCCAGACTCAAAGTATAATTCGTAATCAATTAATATTAGAAGTACCAGACCAGTTAAAATGATGAATAGCTAAACGAGACTCAAAGCATAATTCATACTGAATTAAAACTAGAACAAGAAATGTTTCCATTTCTTAATAAACTTTAATCCCGGACATATTATCATAATAATATCATTATGATAATGCAATATACATATATAAGTGGTAGAAATTAATTTGTGGTTGGCATAGTTAGTCAATTGTAATTCCATTTTGAATTCGAGTCTTTCAACCACCATATGAATTACTTGGAAAATTAAGTAAATGCATAAACAGTGACATAGACTATTTTCGAGAGTAGAATGTATTTTAGTTGCTTGTAAATAATCAGTTTTACGAAGAAATGTCTACGAATTAATCTGTACACCTAATGTACATCAGTTACGTTTCATGCATAATAGTTGTAGTGTTAACCCCTTGGCCTCCAACAACGAGTGAGACTCGTGGTAAGAAATTTGGGCCTAAAACAATAACGACGAGCTTGACTCGTTGTACTTCGTTCGGACCAAACGTGAACAACACGAGCCTGACTCGTGGTACTTCATTCGTGAAAAACGTAAACAACACTAATACGAAGATTACTAATTTTCTATGAGTTTACTCGAAACATTATTAATTTAAATTAAGTATTAATTTACAAATTGTTACTGATACATTCTCCACTTTCAAATTATAAATCATTTTTGTTCACCGATTAATTGATCATAATTACTTCCCAGACATCTTAAAAGTATTAGCTGTGCCCAAACGTGTTTATTATTTCACAATTCCTTTCGTTGCCCTAAAATGTACATGTCATAAGACGCATACATTTTGCGCAAGTTCGAGCACACGGCTAAACAGCTAAATGTTAGCGGGTACGACAAGGGGTTAACACTGTTAACAACACAAGTATTTTTCTTTCTCAAGATACATGGTGGTTCAACCAAACTGCTAGTCCAAACTTAGCTACTCTCCTCTAGTTATAGGTATTGTAGAAAATTTTTAGAAATATCTGTGGTAATTTGTAGCCCGAGGGAACAGTGCCATTGCAGGGTTAGCTATTGAAGATTCGATGAACAAAGCCCCTTTACCATGTGTCAGGAAATAAAAATATGTTGCGGATTCAATAGATTCCAAAGACATGCGCGATATGCGTACCGTGCATACTTGCAGCAGTTATCCTGTACATTATTCACCGTTGTTGTTCTTTAAGACGATTTCTGTTTGTAGGACACGTTTATTCTGGAAACTCCTGGTGGTGGTGGTTATGGTTCACCCGGTGCAGAGGCTCCATTAATGACAGACGTCATTCAAGAATTCATCGAGCGAGGAAGCGTATATGAATACCGGAAAGCTCAAGAGTCTGTTTAACTAAAAATAGAAACTAAAAGTTTCAGCGGCCGAACGTTGTCAGTGCATTCTACCAGTCTAAACTATTTTCCTCGAAGCGATAGAATATCTATCAAAGGCTTGAATGTTGGAACAAAAATAAAAAATAGTCACAAATCTTTCGTCATGTAACAGCGAAATTATTTATTTGCCACTTCAAGAATGAGACGAATTAGTAAGTATGACATTAATAGTGCCTTTTGCTTTTTAAAAACGACAGCATCGAATTTATTTAGATTTTCTGCGATTTTTATCATAGCTCAAAGTTTATATTTGTCTAGTTCTTTTTAATAAATACTGTTATGTTTAATAGCGTTTCTAACATGTATCTCTGAATTTCCTGAGCACCCGACACTCACTTCCGACCTCTCCCACGTATTTCACGATGTCTTAATAAATTCGTGCTCTATTAGAATTCAAATTTACCAAAACTGACATGGATTTACTTGGAAGGCTTCATTCAGCTGGGACTCGCGATAGCGTCCGTTCCATTTCCGATCACAGTAATTGCTGACCGAAATATCGTCATTCCATGCACACGTAAATATCGAAATTTCCGATTGCATTTCCAATTCACGAAGCAGTTTGAAACGCTTTTTAGATCCATAGATCGTACTATGCTGTTTTTGTTTCTATTCAGCGTTTATTTTCTCTATTCGCCGTTTACTTTGTGTATATCAATATTGAGTTGGGTATAAAGCCTTTTGGTATGTTTAAAAGTTTGGTTGCAACGTATATTTTGTTAAATGAAAATCTATAAAATGCGGATACTGTTGATTTTATTCGAAAATGTTCTACTATGTTCTAATACGTTTCTTTGTCTAATCAATATATTCTTATATGTATAATATCATCATTACATGAACGAAAGATTTTGAGGTCGATCTAACATAAAAATTATTTATCTAACGGCAATGTTTTGAAGTATAAATACGAAGCATATGCAAACCATTTGCAAAGAAAAAAGAAATGGCACAAAATAAGAAAAACTAGAAAAGAAAAAATGAGTACGTAAATATGTAAATACGTATCTAAAATAAAAAATAATTTAGTATTAAAGGGATGACGAACGCTGATTAATTAAACTCTAATGGTTCAATTTTTAACCAAATTATTTTTGCACGGCTACATTCTATTGTAGTTACAAAATTCGTTCGCCGAATAAGGATACGTTCGCCGAATAAGAATAATTAAAAACGAGGTGAAAGAATCTACATTTTATGCAGGCCGGATCGAATTACATTACCGGACAAAAATATGAGATGAGAGTTTATGATTTACGGAGGAAGATAATAGTCTGTAGTTACGTGAATTATTTCGCTTCCATTTTGATGTACGAGGTTCATTAAAATTTTGCAGGGTAATAATTTGCAGCACTCGGGGTACAATTGTATTCTCTTTACGTTTGATTTTAGCTCAGTGGTCAAATAAAAGGCAACATTTTCCCAAAACCCAAAGTCATTTTACAATAATCTAACTAAAGCGATAATTTTCTGTGATATTATAACACAACTTGCAATTTTTAAATTGTCTTTCAATTTAGCTGCGTATTTCATGCGTTTATGGCAAAAAATTGAATGGGAAAAATACTATTTGCTTACAGTGTATTCCAAAAATGTTAATAGTTCCATGAAAGGAGTGATTCCTGGGGTTATTCTGAGAAGCTTTCTCTTTTGCAAAAATGTCATACGCGGCTTCGTTTTTGAGTTATTATCGAAAAACACGGGCCAACCAGAGCGCAGTTGCAGCTGACGGATTCCGGCTCGGCGCGCGGCGCGGCGATCGATTCTACTGAGCGGTAGTGTTGTTGTCGCGCCGTGCTTGAATCGTGAGCAAGAGAAGGAATAACAATTTATTGAAATAAAACTTGCGTATTCAGCCGTAAATGCACTTGCTGTTTCGAATTTTCTTATATTACAATACTGCATTACTTCTATCATATATCAAACAATTACAAACGATTGCAATGCTCACGATCCAAGCACGACCCGATAAAAACGTTACCGTTCGGAAGAGTCTTGTTCAGAAGAAGAACCTTTCAAGGAATTCGAACATTTTTGGGACACCTTTTATATTAAAGCACGCAAACCTAACGGTTCTTTAACACTATATAGGTTTACGGAATGCGTCAAACTTACGCACTCTTATATTTTTAATTTACAATTGTTGAGATTAGAAAGATGTATCCATGAGGAATTATTGTTCAACAGATTTATTTCTTTGGGTATATATTATTTAGAAAATGACGAAAAATTTTGATAGACACGCTCTCGTTACTTTTATGAACTGATATAAAATAGTCACTTTTAGTGCTCCGTGAGTTTGTTTTTAAAATCGATTTTCTTAAAAACGAAGTTCCAAATGAAAAATTTTTCAGGGCCAAGTGCCTTAGACTTTTGTCCAACCGACATTAGGTCATTTTCTACAATACATCATCAAATTCTATGATATTACGTGTTTACTGTGGAGACGTGCCAAATACAGGAATAAGTCCATATTTCCTATTCTTAAACATACGAAATATACAAATATGTAAAGCGCTTTATTATTTCACCGAGCCCCCTACGAGACTCAGACGGGATAGTTTTGCAAATTTCCACGCGAGGAAAACTTCTTCTGTGGTTCGTTTCCTCGGCAAAGGGGAACGCCGGGTGCTAAGGAACTTCCGCTGCGTCGCATTAAAATGCAACACCGTACCCGACGTGTTAAGGTTCGTTCACAATTAGCTGGTCTGAAAGAGCGGCTGATCCCGACGGTTGTACGTGATGGTCCGTAAAGGGACTGGCGCGGCGGGGGTCGACAGACTAACGTTACATTTGCCCGGGGAACGTGCAAGTTCCTTTGATACCCGCGGAAAAATAGCAATCAGGACTCACAATGGACTGTGATTGAAAACGCCGAAATTGCCGAGACGGGATGATTAAACCCGCCGCCCCGCTGGGTAACTTTAAAGAGTTATTTTCACCGTTAACAAACGTTTAACAGATGCTGAGGGCACTACTCGTTGAGTTTTCCAGCAGCATCAACCCCGTGCCCGGCTAATTAAGACAGCCTCCGATCTTTGCCGATCATTTGCCTTTACGCTCCCTACGCGATGCTGCGCTCGAGAAAATTCTTTCGAAGTTCGTTAAAACTTGTAAAATATGCTGCAGACTTCTCAATTATATCGCGTCGCGTTTATAGACCGTAAAGGGAAGTTCATTATCGATCTTAATGCCGAGAAGGTACCCCGCGAAACGGGCTCTCCTAAATTACATAAACCGATAATTTTCCTCTTGCGTTGCTGTAGTGGATGTCGATCGGGCACACGTGCGACAGAAGTTATTTCTGTAGAGTCATCGAAACTTGAACAAGAGGACCGACGCGAACCGGCTTGTAAGCTATTAATCATTTCTTTATTGATATTTCTTTCGTTGCCGTGGGAACTCTGTTAACCTGAATTATTTCCCGTGTTTTGCTTGATCTGTGCTCAAATACTTGCACGTTCCTGCATCGAAGCCATTCGGTGTTTAATAAACTTGTTAAATAGAATTATTCACGCGGAAAAATCAGACAAGACATTTTGAAATTTTCATAGAAAATCAGAATCGCGACATACATAAACAATTGTGAATTTGTACTGAACTCCTGGCAAAAAAATCGGACCACTCATGATTTCAGTGTTGTTCGTGTTTTTAGTCAAAAATGGTCTGAATGATATTTAACTAGCATTTACCTAGCACTTTATCACAGAATTGCGATCTCAGAGGCCGCTATAAAAATATGACAATTTTTACTCTAAACTATCTCTTTCTGCTCTAGTTATTATACTATCTTTTCTGTTCTGTGAAGGTATCATGATTCAATTACGAATTTTAAACATTTATGACAAAAATTTTTCAATCTATGTAGACAATGTTTATTTTACATGAAACTTCTCTATATAATTACGTGCGAGTGAAATAATTAGAGCAGGGTACAATTTTGTAGAAAAATATTTGAAATATATATTTTTAAATACTCGTTATTCCACAATTCAAATACAATACTATTTTCAAAAATTCGTCGAATTTCTGAAAATAAAATATTATTTTAGTAATGTAAAACATAAAATAATATGTTTTAAGTTTGCGTTAAATAATATTTAAAATATTTCTTGACGATGAAAATAAACTGAGGACACAGGTAATATTAAAATGAAAGAGACCATAGCATTTTCGAAGTCGATTTTCTCAAAAACAAGGCATTGAATGAAAAAAATGTTTTCCATTTTTTTTATTTTCTCTTGTAGAATCGCTCTCTCAAATAATATTCGTACCATTTTGAGAATCCTTCAAATAAAGTACTATTTCAAAAACTTTTTTACCTAACAAATAAAGTATTCTATTTTTAAAGGTGCACGTATGATATCAAATAAAATAGACTATTTACTATTTAAAATAGTATTTTATCCAACTCTGGAAATAATTGAAATTCCATCTAAGCCTCAAGATTTTACTAAAAACTCGAAATACGTTGGAAATTGTGAGTGGTCATACTTTTTGGACAGGTACTCTACTTTTTTTCTACTTTCTTAGTAGAAAAGTCTAACAGTAAAAGCTGTACGGTACTTAAGTAAAACTATACGAAAAAAAATTAAGTATTTCAGTTTTTAATGAAATATTTATTGAATAGTTAGTACATCTTCAGCATTGTCGATTTTGCACTAAATTGTATTTCTAATTTCTAATTAATATCCGGTGGAGGTAGTTACCAATTTCAGTAAGTAATAGTCACAATAAAACAATCGTATTTTATGTACTGTTAATAATAGGACCGTATAATGGTAAACGTACCACTACCAAATGACCGATTTCATATATACATATTTCATTTTCGAATTGTAAAATTCTTTTCATAAGAAATAATTCAATACATTTTTTTATTCAAGCACGTATTATAATCAAAATCACGAAGAATCTAAATAAATTAAATCTTGTTATTTTCACAAGCAATACATGTCAATCACATTCAGTGGTTGGTAGGTTTAGTGTTAATATGATTTACAATTACTCTGTTTGAGCAGCTTTCATATCGACAGGACGAACTGTATGTTCAGCGATAAAGTTTCCACGAAAATCTTACGAATGCTTCAGCCGCGACGAAAGAGGAAGCAGAAAAGTTACATGAAAAACGACGATAGTTTACGAAGTCTCGTTCTCGACCCTGCAAACTTATATCCTTCTCGTGGATAGGCGTACGAGTCCTATTCGCCTGTAAAATCAATGCTCGATTCTTTAGAAATCTTGCTGTCGCTGTAAGAAAAATTCATACGAACAGTATGCATTAGATTATCCTAATATAATTCGTGTCAAATTTTAAAGTAACCCTCGCGCGAATGGCAACTGCTTACTTTCAAGAACTATTGAAAAACGCAGCACACTTGCGTTTATAATTTTCTTAATGTTTTCTTGGTTAAATTAGTGTATAGTCACCATTGTGCTGAAGATGCTTATATTTTTTCTTTCGCAAGTTAGTTATCCACAGTTTGACAATCGCATGGGTCAATATGAATTTGATCACAAAGAACGTTCAACACCCTGTATAGCCGATACAAAACCAAAAAATATCAGTTGCAGAACTGCAGAACCGATATGAGATCGATACGGGACATATTATAGGTTCTGAAGTCTGAAGAACCGAAACCGAAACCGAAATCCAGAACCTCAAAATAACAGTTATAGAACCGTTATAATATCGGTTCTCAAGAACCGTAACCGTAACCGATATAAGCGAGAACCGATATTCTCATAACAGTTATAACACTTTTTCGGTTTTCGTAACTGCTTCAAGAACCGGAATTGATATCATAACTGTTTTCAACCCTTGCCATATGGTCACGCTAGGTTTTAATGTATAAGAACTAGGATTGTACAATTCTGAATCGTTTTTTTCGAAGCGTTTTTTAATTTTATTGAATCGATTATTGGATATTCGATTTTGAAACAAATCAATTTTTTTAGTTATGAATCGGTCTTCGATTTAAGGGGCATAAGTTAATTTATCCATCAGTGAATGTCGTGGCTGCCCAATATTTACCCATCGTAGGAATGTCTGTTTCATCACAGTGATTTTTCTCAAAAGCCGGGAACATTATGGTTGACCATTTACCCTTCCCCAAGCGCGGTACAATGGGGCAACGAAGACACGAGATATCAGCGTACGCAACGAACGTGCGCACTGCATAAAAGAGAGGTGGTGGGAGAAGCAGGCGTTTGAGGGGTTCCACCCGTGCCCACCACTGATTTACAACATTTACTGTTCTGAAATTCCTTGCCTTTAAATGAATGATTAATAAATGATGACTAATGAATGCTTAAATTATTGTTAATTCTTCCTTTTTCCAAATCCTAGATAAATACATAAATAAATATATCAATCTAATTTAAAAGTTTATATACAGTATCTCATCATGAGATACTATTGGTATCTCCGGAGTGCTATAAAAGTTATTTTCAAAGAATCGATTTTTCAAGATTTGATTTTCTATTGAATCTATCTTTGTCGCTGCGATTCAGAATCGATTCAAGGATCGACTTTTTTCGTTGGGCAAAAATCGCCCATCCCTAGTAAGAACGACGTAAAACGTAATGCGCTCCACATATTACTTTTAAAATTTTTTATAACGTAAAAAGTCGTCATGTCCATTGGAGTTGTCTACCTGGTGTGACGAAATATTTCGTTATACCCGGTTAACAGGTTGAATTGATTCATACGCGTTCCCTGATGTCATAAACCGTATTTTTCGGCCATCGCCCATTTCAAAAAATTCGATTGAAGTAAACGAAGAACTGTAGAAGAACTTTTAGGAACTCTTAAGATATGTTGTAAACAGTGCTTTATTTCGATTACATATTCAATTATTTTTTAATACTGAAAAAAATTGTTTATTTCATGAATATTTTTAGGCCCTGCGGCCAGGGTTGGACACATTCCATTTGAAACCAGATGACAAATAATCATTTGAAATAATGAATTATTTTAAATACTTTATTAGTTGTATTTTACAAATAACGTAAAAATTTTATTTTCATTTGGCGTTTGAATCAAATAAATTATGTTCAAATAATATTTTATTTGAACAATTCTTTATTTCAGTTACATTGTTCATATGTAATAAGAAATAATTTCATCTCATAAAGAAGTTATTGGAGTAACTAAATTAATTATTAAATTTTAATTTGTCAATTTTTGTAGGTTAATGATTACAATTCAGCTGCATTCACGTTTAAAATTGTTCTTCAGTACACGAACTAAATGGATTTTGAAGGATACGAACTATTTGATCAAATGAAAGATAAAATGAAAAATGATTTGAATCTCATTTGAAATTCAAATAATGAAATAATTGTGAAAAAATGATGTGGCTGTTCAAAGAAACTGACAGATGATTATTTCAAATGACATGTAGCCAAATAGGATAATACATTGTTTTAACGATTACTATTCAAATAATTGATTTCAGTAGTGCCTAAACCTGATTGTGGCCATACCCCTTAAGTGTCCGCGTTTCCCCTACTCTTCTCCGAGAGCCTAACATTTCCGCCATAAATTCTAACGGCACGTTGTCAACGTCGGACCATCTGTGTTTGCGTTGATCGTTCGCGATCGAGCTGCCGAATATGTCAGCGATCCATCAACATCTTCTGGTGATCTTCGCGTTTTTCCGATCGCGGAGCAGACTGTGCAAACGACAATTAGCCGACGTTCGATCAGCGCTGCAAGTCACGGCGATTTATCATCGTTTGCCCAACAATACTACCCAAAAAACGGTTGTCCGATCGGCTATATAATCGCGATTATAAGGTTGCCGGTTAGAAAGATCGAGAGCATCGACGACAACCAGAGTCTGACAGAGGATACCACGATGAAAACATTTTCGATATCCGCCGCGGTCCTGCTAGCCGCGTTTTCTTCCATTTCCGAGATCCCGTGGGGCTGCTGCAACGTCGACCACGGAAATTCTGAGCATCTGAATCCGAATCAAGGGAACTCGGCTCTCTATGGCCGAGTAATTACGCCGGAGGAGCGAGCTAACAGCGTGGCTTACAACCACGCCTTTGACAAAGTTCTACGACTCCTTCGACAGAGCTTCGACCAGGTGAGTGCACCGGCGCGACAATGTTCACTAATTACTTCTCCTGTCGCGTTTTTAACCCGCGCTTCCTTAAAAACGAACACCCTGCAGGAATCGAGGACCTAAAAGCCGCGCTCCGACTTTTTAGGTGTCTCCCAACCCGGTCTGTACGATGACAATTTTGCAGATTGTCCCGTGAAAACATTTTAACTCCAGAATGCTGAACTAGCAGACAGTCGTGAATTTCCGGACTTTCTAATCAAATTTTTGGGTCGGAAACTATTTTGCGACAAACTTGATATGCAGTCTTATATGTGTACAGGGTGTCCCACATAAATGGGAACACCTAAATATCTGTTGTATTTACAGTCCTATGAGAAAACTTCAGAGGACAAAGTGACACTATTGCAGGGGGCAAATATAACGGTGAAAAAAAAAATTGTATGTCGTGTTTTTTAATGAAATTTCAAGGTCACCGATGTTTTCTTAAATGGAATAGTATATTTTTTTTACGATAGCATGATAGACAATAAAAAAACTGAATTTAGTGGATACCACCTTTTTGACCTTGAAATGACCTTGAGCAAGAATAATCATGTTGGAGCGGATAAAATATGAAAGTTTAAAATTTACGTGTTTCAGCAAAGATTACGCGTTGTTTACGGCGGGTTGACCTTTACAAACCACAACTAATGTTTGAAATATTTTTCATAGTAAACAGCGTATGTGTATGTTAGAGTATGTATCATTGAGATCGTTAACAGAAGGTTAATCGGTTAGAATAAGTACGTTGTTCCGTCTGCATTATTCGAATTCGAAACGTGAAAGTGATAACAATGCGTTATATGGTACAAGAACGAATCGAGATGGTTTTCACTTATGGCGAAAGCCACCAATCTTTGAGGCAAGCAGTACATTTGTATCGTGAAAAATTTGTGAATCGTATTTGTCCTTTGTTACACGCATTTTCCGTTGTGGTAAAACAATCTAAAAATACCGGCAGTGTAAGTTCTAAAAATCGTAATATTTACTGCAGCATGTGTTTCAATCACGTCTCAGGAAATCGACAATGCCTACAGATCATTTAATGCAAGATTGCAATATTGCATAAATGAGGATGGTCAACATTTCAAACATTTATTGTGGTTTGTAAAGGTCAACCCGCCATAAACAACGCGTAATCTTTGCTGAAACACGTAAGTTTTAAACTTCCACATTTTATCGGCTCCAACATGATTATTCTTGCTCAAGGTCATTTCAAGGTCAAAAAGGTGGTATCCACTAAATTCAGTTTTTTATTGTCTATCATGCTATCGTACAAAAAATATACTATTCCATTTAAAAAAACATTGGTGATCTTGAAATTTCATTAAAAAACACGGCATAGAAAATTTTTTTCTTTACCATTATATTTGCCCCCTGCAATAGTGTCACTTTGTCCTCTGAAGTTTTCTGATAGGACTGTAAATACGACAGATATTTAGGTGTTCCCATTTATGTGGGACACCCTGTATACTGCTTGAACTGCGGATTTTCATTAAGGTGGTCCTTATTTTTCCATGTTTCTTGTCTTACCCCCCTAAATTGTAAGACTCCGCATTTCCGTTCAAGTTTTCAGCTTTTAATGATTTCATGTAATTTTCAAACATAATTGTATTTCGATATTTTGGAAATATCATTGAATTAAATCTTTAAGTTACTTTCAAAAAGCATAGAAAATATTTCAAATTGATCGCTGCGACAATAATAACTAAAAATGATGGGCATTTAATGCGTACTGCACAACGAACTTGTCATGTTTACGTGTTTTATAACTTGGATTTTAGAAAACAATTTATTTTGCTACCATAAAAACTGTTAATCAGGTAAGTAAAATCAGCCGGAAATAACGTTACCGTTCCATAAACGGTATGACCCCTAGCATAATCCTCGGTCTAAGAAATACGGGTTGTAAAATTTCTTTAAGCATCCCTATGAACCTAGTAGTATACATAGATAATCCAGTACAGGCTTCTTACGACCAGGCGTCGCGACGTTATACAAGTTTACGGCAACTAATTGTGTAAAATACAGTATAGTAAAAAATGCATAAAACGTAATAGAATACAAATTTCTATTTTTATTTTATTTCTATTTCTATTTCTAATTTCTATATTTTTAATAAATTAGTCCACACAAATGTGGATGTTTAATTTCATCAAAATCGGTCCACGTTGTAATGATGTATAATCGTTTAAAGACAGTAAAAATTGTAGTTTTTCACGATTTTGAAAGTTATCGCCGTTTCAATTGTGTCCGAATATTAATGGGAGTCACTGTATAAGGAATAAAACCTTCGTATCTCGGTTTTCCCGTATGCGCGCTATTAGAGAATCCAAAATAGTACTTAGTTAGCATATTTTGAGGTTTTGGCTCCGATTTTGCGATTTGAAAATACTATTCTGCAGGAGAGAGTTAACGATGAAAATGCTTTTTCCAGAGAACGAGAGAAATACCTGAGGAGATTGACGCTTGGGTGGAGAATCTGAATAATTTTGCAGACAAGTTATCCGCCGATTTCGAGCAAGAAGGAAAAAATGAGGAGAACGCTGTGTCTAAATCGCATAAATTTAGTCGGCGATCGGTGGCACCTCTCGAATCACAGCCACAGGGGAACGAGAAGAGCGGCGGTCTACGCGAGCCTGACTCCGGATCTTCCAAACAACCCTCCAATCCAAACGGCAAACATACCCCCGATCCGCGAGACGATTCCGCACCAGTGTTTTCGTCGGTGAATCGCAACGAGAATCAACATTCCGACTTTTATCCGCGGGGACAGGAAGTCAACGCACCCGATCAAGGATCGTTCCAACCGGGTCTGGAAAAAAAACTGGAGGAGTTATTGGACAACATCCAATCTCGCGACGACAACAATAATTTGGTTTGTACATGATATCTTCTTTAACAGAGCGGAATACCTGAATGGGGTCGCGTATTGTCTTGTACATGCTTTATATTGGAGCACCTCTTAAGGGTGGCTTCTCGTGTAACGGCAGCGAAAACAAGTGATTTTTTAGAATCTTTTTATTTATTGTATAATACGCATGTTTCTCGAAACAATGTTTTTTAAACTGGCGTGCACGATAACCAAAAAATGTTTTTTACATATTTCGTTAGGGACTGGACCTGAAATTTATGTTTGATTTTTTATTTATAATATCTTTTTGAACTATAGCATTTCATCGATAATCGTCGCCACCACAGGTCCGGCCGGCGACAATTAATGTTCAGATAATACTATTCTTTGACTTGTGCCGAACGTAGAAAAGGACAGCGCAGCTCGAGTGGCCTCGGTCGCCGAGAAGTGTAACATAATACGAGTCGAGTATGTCGGTGTGAAAACAACAATTGACCCAGTGACAAAACTTCTTTCTTTTTTATTATTTTTTTATGGAACTTTCACCACCATATTCGTCGCATTTTTCTAATGAAAATGAGACCAAATAAGATACAATTCCGGTGGTATTTACTTGAATAATGGATGATGAAAGTTCTGGAAAATTATTGTAAATATGATCCGAATAATATCTTATTCCGTATCATTTTTATTAGAAAAATGCCACGAATATGTTGGTGGAAGTTCCATCAAAACATTATAAAAAATAAAGAAGTTTTGTCATTGGATTAGTAGTGGTCTCACCGATATACTTCACCGGTATTATGTTACACTTCTCGGCGACTGAGGTCTCTTGAGCCTTACGGACCTTCACGGGGTGTACCCCGCGGAAGGAGGGATTGTTTTGCGACGATTATTGTTCAGAATTTCACGACAATTAACGATGAAATACTGTATATAAATTTAACTATTTGGTCGAAAAAAGTAAACTTTTCTTGCAACCTTCGAAACATTTCCAACTTCTCATATTTATCTTTCAAAATAGGTTCAATACTTTTTTTCTTTACGTAATTGATCCAAATAAAAATTGTAGAAATGAAAAACTGAAAAATTTCTCAACTTGCCCTGGTCTCCCATGCAGTTCGAAACAGGCGGCACGCTCGACCATATAAAGATCCTCAATTTCTGAAATTAATTTCAACAGCTGAACCTGTTGCCGATTGGACGTCTGGAGAATATCAAATTAGGTCTTCCAGGCCAGCCGATTAGACGGATTCTCCATCCGATATTCGAGCGGCTGGCTACTAGAACGAAGCCTACTGACACGGATCAGCAGTGGGGCCTTCGGTTCCCCAGGAAATTGTTCGCTGATGGGAGAAGCTCACTAGACACCTTCAGCGAAAATAGAGGGACAGGTGGAGTCGGAGTTCATAAGGCACTGAAGCTGGGTCCGTTGTCCGTCAACTTCGACGTTGGAAGATCTTGATCCCTTCTATGTTCCGACGAATACGAGAGAAACCTATAGAATCCAAAAAGTACTTAAACATTGAGTTTCTGTTTCTCGAGAAATTGTCAATATTTAACCTATTGTAATTTCGTAAAATATAATCGTACAGTAACAAATCTGGCCTCATATTAAAGTTTGAAGTCTCTTCCTTGACGCCCCGTTATTCTTTTCCTTCTGAAAAATGTTTGCATAATGTAGTGAGTCGGAAACTGAAATCCCATTTTTCTATCCGTTGAAACCTCTGTAAAAACATTAAAAAAAGATTTCAAGAATGCATCTGCCATAGATTTGATGATTGAGATCTCCCCTTTACAACGACTCCTTGAAAATTGACGTACGATTTTATTGATAAATAATGCCAAACATGTTTGATCATACGTAGTCCCATGTTGCTCTAAAGTTGACTGTACACTTTTCATTCAAACATCAATAAAACAACTAAAAAAAATTCGCACATCTAAGTTTCATGTGACGTTGTAAAGAGAAGACTTCGATCTTCAAATGTACACTAGATACGTTGAAGAGAAAAATTTTTCAACGGTTTTAAAGAGACGCTTCAGTTGGTAGCATCGTCAAGAGAAAATGTCTCCAGTTTTTCACCTGTCACGTCGTGCGAAATTATCTTAGGCAAAAATGAATGATGGTTCGTAAAAGTAAAAGGCTCAAGCTTTAAAATGAGATCGGACTTCTTGTTATACTGTATTTTTTAACGGAATTGTCATAACAAGTTGTGCCAAACGTTTCTTCTTAAGTAATACGAGTTTACAGAAATAATTCAATTGTCTTTTCATTATACTTTCATTCTTTCGTAAGACGTCGTTTTGGAACGTCCTGAAGACGTCTAAACGACGTAAATTCCTGACGTCTTTAAGACGTCGTTTTGGAACGTCCTGAAGACGTCTAAACGACATAAATTCCAGACGCCTTTAAGACGTCGTTTTACAACGTTCTGAAGACGTCTAAACGACGTAAATTCCAGACGTCTTTAAGACGTCTAAACGACATAAATTCCAGACGTCTTTAAGACGTCTAAACGACGTAACTTCCAGACGTGTAAACGACGTAACTTCCAGACGTCTAAACGACGTAACTTCCAGACGTCTTTATGACGTCGTTTTGGAACGTCCCAGAGACGTCTAAACGACGTAAATTCCAGACGTCTTTAAGACGTCGTTTTGGAACGTCCTGAAGACGTCTAAACGACGTAAATTCCAGACGTCTTTAAGACGTCTAAACGACGTAAATTCCAGACGTCTTTAAGACGTCTAAACGACGTAAATTCCAGACGTCTTTAAGACGTCGTTTTGGAACGTCCTGAAGACGTCTAAACGACGTAAATTCCAGACGTGTTTAAGACATCGTTCTGGAACGTCCCAGAGACGTCTAAACGACGTAAATTCCAGACGTCCAAACGACGTAAATTCCTTTCACTCAACCACGTCACTTGCTTTCCCAGAAAATTATCGTGAATATGCATTGTGCTCATTAACCCTCGAATTCCGGATCATTCTTATACCTATATAATTGATGATGTTTATAACCATTCACTGTTTCATGTACCCATTTTTTGATACGTTCTGTTGAAGGTACATTGTGTGAACAGATTAATCTTTCTATTGATCCTCATGCAGCAGCTGCTCATTTCATATAATAATAATAACAATATTTATTTAATTTAGCCGCACGGCTAAGAATCGAACTTGGTTTTACATAAAATCTAACTTAATCAAAGCACATTCATTCACTGATTCACTCGTTCCCATTGACTTCCTCTTCTTCCTTACTTCTTCTATTTCTAATTAATTTTCTATCCTATCTACCCTGTCCACTTCTATTAACCCCTTGTCATAACCGCTTACTCCCGATTGCTCGGGCCATAATAAACAAGAAGGTCGGTCACGCGTCGAGCCATTTAGCTGTTTAGCCGTGTGCTCGAACTTGAGCAAAATGTATGCCTCTTATGACATGTATATTTCGGCGCAAGGAATTGTGAAATAATAAACACGTTTGGGCACAACTAATATTTTTGAGATGTCTGGGAAATAATTATGATCAATTCATCGGTGAACAAAAATGATTTATAATTTGAAAGTAGATAATGTATCAGTAACAATTTGAAAATTAATACTTAATTTAAATTAATAATTTTTTTCTTTACCATTATATTTGCACCCTGCAATAGTGTCACTTTGTCCTGTGAAGTTTTCTGATAGGACTGTAAATACGACAGATATTTAGGTGTTCCCATTCATGATATCATTATGATAATATGTTCGCGATTGAAGTTTATTAAGAAATGGAAACATTTGTAGTGTTGTGTTGTTCACGTTTGGTCCGAACGAAGTACGACGAATCAGGCTCGTCCTTATTATTTTTGGCCCAAATTTCTTACCACGAGTCTCACTCGTTGTTGTAGGCCAAGGTGTTAATGCGTCGCGTCGCCTTGTTCATTGTTCACAGCTCTCGTCATCGCTCCACTGTATACAGTCGCATTTAATTACATTGGTTTGATTTTGCCGCGATGTTTACCTCGTCCCTATCCTCGATCTTCGCTGCTCCACTACATCGATAGCCTAAGTAAACTGTCAGGCAGATCGACGCACCCGACGCGCGCAAAGAAAGGAAAAGAATATCGCAACAAGAACCGAGGAACCATAGCGAGACCCGTCGAGCTTAAGCCATCTCGCGAACAGAGACGGTCCCGGAATAAAACCATGGAGACTCGAGGGATGTTTTCCTCGGGGATGAATCGATTCGATCGCCAGGAGAAGGAATCGTCGGGTTATTACACCGCTCTTCGCTCGTCCGTATCGATTCGCTGACAACTGACATGTCGGAGAAATAAAAGCCTGCCGATCGAGTGGGTCACAAAATTATTCGCTCACTCGTTAATGTGGCAAAGATAAACAAAATAATCAGGCAACGCAAGGTATTTTTCAATTTTTAATTTGGATATACATAATTCAAACTTTGTGACGTGAAAAAACGTAAAGATTTCTTAAAATTCATTCTTCTATAATTATAAATGAAAATTTCGCAATTTTTTTTTACAATTATGTTGAATTAAACTTTGAGCTATGTATATCCAAATTAAAAATTGAAAAATACCCTGCGTTGCCTGATTATTTTGTTTACCTTTGCCACATTAGCGAGTGAGCGAATAATTTTAATGTATAGAGAGCACGCGCATCGTTAACGCTTATTACGATTGATGATCAGGTTGCTGCCAATCACACGTAATTGTTCAATTAAACGATGTCTCGGCTTTCAAGCACGATTTAAAAAATTGTTCGTTATTAATTAATTAACTAGATGGTTTAGTGTCATTAATTAATAATAACCAGATGCGTATCAGATGCGTATCTGCGAAACCAACTCAAAGCGCGTTAGTAATCGGACGCCCGCAAAACTAAACGCGCCGATTTATTATAATTTGACGGAGCCATTGCGCAGGATTCCAATGAAATGAACCAGGAGTTAATTAATCGTGCAGAGTTATTGCAATGCTTCTAGAACGCATTGACGCATCCTTTAAAACAGAATAATTTTCTAACAAATTGACTACCGTTCAGAAGATACTTCTGGTCACCAGATGTGCAATTATGTCGAAATGTGAAATATGCGAATAATGGAATAATGCTATAATGAAAGGAAAAGAGATCCTAACGTACAAAACATTTATTCGATCGCCCTTTAAATCAGAATAACTTTCTTTGAAATTGGATCAATTTGATCAAACCACTTGACTTTTTTGAGCAATTAGAATCATTGATTTAGCAAATCACGTGCAAAAAAGATTTTGAAGAAATTGCAATTAGTAAGAATTACATGAAAATCTAAAAATGGCACTTTTTGAAACTTCTTTATTTTAGCCCATAATGAAAATTTAAAATATGCGTGTTGTAGATCTATGTTATTTTCACAAATGCTGAAAATTTTATCGAAGTCAGTTAACGAATATATGAGCTACAAGCGATTGAAAGTGGTGATGATCGCAGTTTTTCACAACTTTTGATCAGTTTCTGCTTAAAATCCATAGTTTCTTACATCTTTCGATGCGGGTCGTTTTTTTCTGCGTCAACCGATTTCGATGAAATTTTCAGCATATGTGTAAATCACATAGATCTACAACACGCATATTTTGAATTTTCATTACGGGCTGAAATAATAACATTTTAAAAAGTGCCATTTTTATTTTTTCATGTAATTCTTACTAATTGTAATTTCTACAAAATCTTTTTTGCACGTGATTTACTAAATCAATGTTTCTAATTGCTCAAAAAAAAATTCAAGTGGTTTGGTCAAATTTTAAGAAAGTTATTCTGATTTAAAGGGCGAGCGAATACTTTTGTGAGCCACTGTACATCGCTTAACACTATGATCACTGCTCAGAGCATACTAGCATGCACGGTACTCTAAAAATTTTGTTTATTGTTCAATGCTTATGTGGCTAAACTATTTTCTAAATATTTTCGGATCTTTAACGGTTTCCATACCAGAGACAGGCGTGACTGTCACATTAGACTTCTTAAAGTCTTGTTCTACATTCTTGTAATACATGGAAATGTTTAAATATCTCTCTTATTTGTGGTTATACGAAAAAATGGCAGCGGAGAAAATTGCACTGTTCAATTCGGCAAATATAATGGCAAAATAAAAAAATTTTGAAAATCATGTTTTCGAAATTACAAGGTCATCGACATTTTTATTTAAAGGAAGTCATACATTTTTTCATATTCTTATTTAGAAAAAAGACAAATCCAACGATATATAATAAACTATAGTTATGATGAATTTCAAAATTTTCAATATTTTCAATTTAAATGCGCCACGTGATACTTTTATCCGATTGATCTCAAACTTCACACAAATTTTTTTTGTGTACCTAGCAGCACCGATCGGATCGTTACGGCATTGCCCTCGTGCGCTAACGATCGTTAGGTGCTGTCTCGTCCTTGCAGTTTCAAAATCCCTTTCCTAACAAATGACCGAAAGCGGTATAAACGGACAGACGACAATCGCTCGGGATCTTTTACTATAATCTATTTAATATTATCTATTTCGACTTCTATGGGCCTCATATTAGTTTATTCACTTCGTGCATTCGAGGGATTCGCGACTATTCATCGTTCCATCTTCAGATCTATCTTTTCTGCATCATTTCTGTTCTTATATTCACAGTTTCGATTCTGTATATTTTCTTCGACTGTAATATGGTATTTACTTTCGTCAACCTCTCTCTTCATGTTCCGTCTATCGCTATCTCACTATCTCTCCTCCTCAACTCTCCTTCAATCCTGCACTCCGGCTCTCTTTCTCCACGACTTGGAAACATAGTACCTTCTCCAGTTATTACTCGGATAGAGTTTTTACAGTTAAAACTTCAAACAAGAGGTAGTTTCGAAGTTTTCATAATAATTTGATCACTCTACGTAAACGACGATTAAATTCTTAAAGACAGTTTTGAATGACGGTATGGTAATTTTTTGGAGTACCTCGGAGTCGCCATTCGATTGCACAGAGTAAAACTCACCCCACCATCGAGTTTACTAAATCACGTCGATTCTGAACAAACAGAGCGTGATCGATATAACGCAATAGTTTTGAACGTGGCTCGTTTAATTATTCGAGAACATTCGCGCAGTGTTCGTCCGTAAAATCAAGGTCCTATTGCAATGAAAAATTATGGATCGTAAATTATGCAGGAAGAACAGCGAAAAAACTCCGATAGAATATCGAATCGTGGTTCGTCGATGGGATCGACTGGCATATTTGTTCGTTTCTCGTCGCGATGGATTATATTCGACTGATTACGCGGGTTTCGTGCTTCCTGTTCATGGCCAGGATCGTAACTCCGTGGGACGGAGCTGAAATGTAGAGTTTCTCGATCATTGTGTCTCCGCGAGTGGAGCATTGCCGCGGCGCTTTCAAATTACTGTTGGCCGAGGGGAAAAATCAAGAAAGATACTACAGCTCGTAAAAGCCGGAGCACCGACCTCGATTCTCCCCTCGCGAATCGATGCTTCCAGCAGCCAACGGAAATCACTTAATTTCCAAGGACCGACCGCGTAATCGTCGATACTTTTACGCACGGCTTTTATTGGCCGGCTCTTAAAAGAACTCCGCGGGGTTCTGCTACCCAGAACGGAACAGAAGAGAAAAAGAAAAAGAACCTTTCACCGTCGAGTAGGTGGAGCACCGCCGCGTAAACGTGCTCTGTGCGTGCTCGCAATGCTCGAGATTTACTGGGACCGCAGCTGGACCCTTCGCAATTCGTTTCTTAAGGAAAATATGGCTGGCACGAGGCGAGCATGCCGCCGTGGACATTTGAAAACGGTGAACATGATACAACATGTGGTTTCATACGCGGAATACAGGTTGTCTCAAAAATATTGTACTTCCTTGAATGGGGTTATTACTGGTCATTTGAAGTAACTTCTCCCGTTGTGAAAATGTTCTCTGCGGTTTTATTAAGGAATTATTAATTAAAATCCTGGTCCAGACAGAGCACGCTTAAAGCGGGCGGATTCTGGCTCGGCAAACGTCAACGCCAGCGATGCCAGATCCACACAAAACTGGGTTGATTTTCCTCTTCTAGTTTTCCCCTTCCACTATCGCATTCCACTACCTGAGCACACTCCAACGTCCCCCACTAAGACCGTAGACTGGTCACGTGACGTGCCGCGCAACGTATCACGTATTACTCTGGTCATCAGAGAGGTGGTAAACTGTATTCCTCTCGATTCAACAATTCTGGCATCACCGGTCAACGCGTCGCTACGTCATGCTCAGTTATAATCGTGCTCTGATTGGTCCTTGTTTTTAATTAATAACTCTGTAACAAAGCCGCTGAGAATTTTTTCAAAATAAATAGTTACTTCAAATGGCTTTAGGAATCGCCCCTTTCAAGGAAGTACCACATTTTTACGACACCCTGTATAACGTCTGAAGAGTGTACATTCTTGGTGGACGCGTGAAGTCCGTAAATCGAGTAGAATTGAAATGCTGCGTGTGTATTATTAAGCTTTCTGTGTTCCTCGTCCATTTTAGCTTTACACTTTAAATCAACAAGTTGTAATTGCAGTAATTAGTATTTTTCTCGGTAAGAGGATGGTAGAATGACCAAATTTCCCGTACTTTGGGAAACATTAAAAAATTAAGTTTATTGCGAGCCATCAACAACAGCTGAAGATATGCGAGGACCTATTATGAGTGCATGTGCTGCAATAACTACAGAAACATTGGAAGAAGTTCTTCGCTCACTGATAATTCCGTTGCGCAAGTGCATTGACTGCAACATCGCTTGAAATAAAACTTGTTTTAAGAATATCTCAGTAATTATTCATTTTAAGTCCCACTTTGTATAATTTTTTCTTCCGCAGAATTTCATAATTTATCCGAATTTGAGAAGAAATATTAGACATTCCAATTAAAAAACTGAAGGTGACCCTCATATCTCGATGGAAAAGCAAAGTAATAAAAAACAGATTACAACACTGCATGTCCCCCAGGAAACCATGCAACTTTTGTTCGAAACATTTTTTCGGGCAACAAATGTATGAATATTGTATCTGTATATATACTGGGTGTTAAAAAATGCCATTTAATATTTATATGGTATATAGAATATACTCTACTGAGTATAAAAGCTTTAGTAAACATAGGTCAAAAAGGTCAACATTTTAAATAAACATTTAAATATTTTCAATATAATATAAACATTTTTGTTTGCAAGCATCATGATTGTCTTACATCAGTCAGTTGTGGATCGGCGATTGTGGACACAAATGTTTATTAAGGCTCTTTTAATGAGTATGTGCAGTGTATTTTATGTACCATACAAATATTGAATGGTTCTGTTTAGCACCCAGTATACAGGGTGCTCGACTACAGGTGGGAGAAAATTTAAAGGGTGGTTCTCCATGACAATATAAGTCGAAAATGAAGAACAAAAAAATTGCGATTTCGGCTTCGTTATTTAGTTATTAACAATTAAAAATCCGCCTAAAATGCGGCAACGCGACCAACAGAGGTGTACGTTGTGTACGTCATAGCGGCGCGCGACAGTCTCGTATCAAGTGACAAATTGATGAACAGGATTAACAAATTTATCGTTGCACGACATTCAACCTGGCTATTCGTTAAAATCCACAAGGGCATATCTCATATCCGCCCTATAGAATTATCGAGCAGACGGGATCAATGCCCTTTCACTTTTTAATTGTTCTCACACAAGTAATTTATTCGAGATCACTATAAAGTGATATCCAGTGTGTCCACAAGTGTTGAATGGAATCCACACATGTGCAAATATTCACAAAAATGCACATAAGCAATATGCGTACCGGAATCGCGCACAACTAATTCGCGTTTGATGCACGTCAATTTCACTTTTGCACACGGAGATTAAAATGTTAGTGTAATTAATGTGAAGTCTTTGAATGTACCCACATAGAGAACAATTTAATTCAACGTTTTAAGAAAATGTGTTTGTGCAACAGAAATCGTCCGTACACACTTGTGTTCGTATACACACTGATTCCAGACAGCTGGTGAGGTCAGTGCCTGAGGGATCAAAACAAATGAGGATCTACAGAAAAACACCCGCCCAAACATCGCGCGCTGCTATACCAATACATGGTCTATCCTGTTCATTTCCGGTGACCTCACCAATTGTTTTGAATTAGTGTGCATACGAACGCAAGCGGGTACGGACGATTTCTCTTGCACAAACACATTTTTATAAAACGTTGAATTAAGGTGTTTTCTATGTGTGTACACTCAAAGACTTCACATTGATTACACTAACATTTCATTCTTCATGCGCGAAAGTCAAATTGACGTGCATCAAACGCGAATTAGTTGTGCGCGATTCCGGTACGGCATATTGGACATGTGCATTTTTGCGAATACTTGCACTTGTGAGGATTCCATTCAACATTTACACAATGGATACCACTTTATAGTGACCTCGAGTAAATGACTTGTGTGAGACCAATTAAAAACTGAGAAGGCTTTGATCCTTTCTGCTCGATAATTCCACAGGGCGGATATTAGAAATGCCCTTGTGGATATTAACGAATAGGCAAGTTCAATGTCGTGCAACGATCAATTTGTTAATCCTGTTCATCAATTTGTTAAACATTTTCACCTCGCTGGGGTCCCAAATGAGAACCAAGATAAGCATGTACATATTTGTCACTTGATACGAGACTGTCGCGCGCCTCTATGACGTGCGCAACGTACACCTCTGTTGGTCACATTGCCGCATTTTAGGCGGATTTTTAATTGTTAATAACTATATAACGAAGCTGAAATCGCAATTTTTTTGTTCTTCATTATCGATTTATATTGTCATGGAGAACCACCCTTTTAATTTTCTCCCACCTGTAGTCGAATACCCTGTATAAAAAATTTAAACAGTTATTTTCGGAACCGTTTCACAACCAGCCTGGCCTGTATGTACATCAAAAAAGCGAATGAAACGTCCGTATCTTGTGCAAGCTTATGTTATATCCAAAACGTCAATCCGGTGTCACTGCGTGCCCGATTCATCCAAGAAAATCTTACTTCTGCCGGTGTGTACCGACAGTCGTTCGTAAACGTCGAGAGGTTCGACGGTGGTAGCAGCCATCTCACCGCGGAAGCCCGCGAAAATCTCATCGGGAGCGAGACGAATGGGTTCTCTTCCGTTTGAAGCTGGCGCGACACTCGTCTACGGTAGCCTGAACATCCAGTAAATTGCATGCGTGTTCCGACGGACGTGTACGAATTATGTGGCGAAAGTAGCACGCGAGGGTTGCATGGTCGAGAGGAAAAATGTGGGGGGGACTGAAAGGAATGGAGGATTCGGATAGGAAGGCGGGCAGAGAGTAGAAAAATAACGGGCGGCCAGAATTGTGCGAGGTCGCGCGATCCTCGGACGCTGCCGGCGTGGAAGAAACTGCGGGGGAGCATCGTCCGGACGAACAGAAGCGGAAACTCGCGTAGCACGCCGAACGATAAAGGGGTGGTCACCCTCTGCCAGTGGCACGTTACCAACGGAACCGCTGGCATAAATCGTATTCGTCCCTGTTCCACGGTTACCGTGTAACCTGCTCCCGGGATTGTATGCGCAGCCCTGATTTTCCAGAGGGAACGCTACCGTCGAACACATGCACGCACCATCAACGCTTGCCTTGGTCCGATCTCCCGCATAAATCGCTCCTATTCTGCGCTAATCTCTACAAGAATAATTTCCTGACTCCTCGCTTTTACACCCTCGGCCGCTATTTACCTTTCGTCGACGTATTTCAGCGTTCGTCACGCTCGCCGAGATCGAACCTGAAGAATTACCCAGCCTAGAACCACCCAGGCTATCTGATTTTAGTCCATCCGAATCGTAAATGTTGTGAGACTCCGTTTATTCAAACCATCCTCCTCCCAATGCTCAATTTACCTCGTTGCCGAACTCCTTGCTGTATCTCGTCGGGAAGTCCTTTGTTGTTAGCACATTGATCACTGACTCAGTGACCACAGTGATCGAAGCAGTTTATTAACACTTTGAGTGCCAAACCAGAAACTTCAAAAATTTCATAAAATTGAAGTGTTTTATTTAACGAAGTAAAAATTAAAAGGTTAAAATGTACGGTACCTAGTAGTCCTACAACGTTCTTGTATTCTCCAGATTTCAACTTTTGGGACAATGAATATATTAATGTAAAAATTCGTTTTTAAATATGAACAAACAATTTTGCCACCCGTATATGTATGGGTGACATGGCAGCCAGCGTTTTGGGGGTGGTAAAGCCATACTTGAGTAAGACAATTTAGTTCAATTTTGAGAATTTTTTACAGAAGTGTAATGAATGAAATGAAAAATCCATTTATTTGAAGTGTGAATGTTCCGTCGCAAGAGAACAAGACATAAGACCCTTGTTTCGGATTTGTTTATGACGTCTTCGTGATTTGAGGCTGCTCTCGAGGATTAGCGAGCCATTGCCGAACCTTCCTAGTTTTTTCTTGCCTCCTCGAGAATTACGCGTCGTAAATCGATTACCGACGAAGGACATTCCCGACCGAGAACGGTTCAAGTACGGTTCTTGGGTTACCTGACTTCGCCCTCGGAGGCAGTCGCGTACGGTCCCACGCTTTCCCAGGACAGGCTAGCTTAGGGTAGATCTAAAGGCTCGCAAGAATGCACTGATTGGGAAATGCATAACTCGGCAGAACCAATCAGTGCACTTATTCAGCATAGCAATGGGTGTCACCGTCTTGACACCCAGAAATGGAGGACCGCCTTCACGATACGACGAAGGGTCCTCCCGAAAACCGCGACGGTCAGTTAGTCGCATCTAGTCAGTCGCGATCTAACAGTCGGAATCGAACAGTCCGAATTAAACACTTACTTCGTTGCACGTATCGAGACAAGGCAAGTAACAATACGGATCATCGTGATCGCATCCGCACGCGTCTAAGGCAGGGCCTGCTAGATAGCCTTACCGACGAATCGTCTAGCAGGCCTGGGATGAAACGCTGATCTCACGAATTAACACGTAGCACTAATCATTGAACTAGTTACCTAATATTAATTTGGCGGGTAATACGATCGGTGATTTCGGGATCGACACGTCCATACGATTGGGCTTGAAATTTACAACCTCAAGCGGGCACGAGTCAACCGCGCGTCGCGCTCGAGATTCGCACCGTACGAACAGTGAACAAAGTTTTTGTTATAAAATGATGACGCTTTGCAACGGTAACCTTTTCTTATGGAAAGCGCTCTATAAGAAGAATAGAACGAAAAACCAAAAATTTTTAAATTTACGTTGCAAAAGCTAGAGAACTACGTACTGAAAATGTACTGTTTTCCTGCAAAAGTGGTACACATCTGAGTAACATGTGAAATAAGAAACGCTGCAAAATTGTTTATAACAGAAAAAGTACGCAACATAAAGAGAATCAGTACGTACTTCTCTAGAAAAGTAAAAAATTGCGATAGTTATCGTTTTGGCCGCGGAATGAGAAGAGATTACCGCTGCACAGCTGTAGCGTCTTTATTTTACAACAAACCTAGTATAAAAAATTGTTTTCCACACTTAACAGCCGGTATAATAAAGAACTGTAAATAGATTTATCATTTCTTTCATTACATTCCCACAAAAAATTTTCAAAGTTAAACTTGTTTTTCGTGCTTTAGAGTGGCTTTAACTCACAAGATAATAAAGGTCAAGAAGTACATATGTATGTATAGAACACGATGCATCTGATGTGTCAAGGCAGCAAGCAATCGATTCAACTTTTTCTCAAAATACGACAGTTCTTTGTGTAGCTTGTGTTGGTCATCTATTTTTAATTCACTGCATATTTTAATTGATATTACTTGATATTACTTGAGCAAACGAAACAGTTCTTTGTCAGTGCAGCGAACAATATCACCTTGTATATTCTATGGTATCATTGATAATACCAGTCCGGTACGAGAATGCCATTGCAATATCACCAGAGATGATAGCATGCCAATAAAATGTATCGTTTGTGGCAATGGCCAAAGTCGAACGGCGCGGCGTTTGTTATTTACGAACAGTATCGATTCATAATTTTCCGTTCAACCCGTTGACGGTAACTTTTAATTTTTCCTTACTTCTTGTAGTGCTATTATTTAGTTTGTATTACTAAGTTTTCTATTAAATTTATCGTGTTTTTCCTCTTTCGACATATTTGATATATAGAAAACAGAAACTCACGTAATTGTTATTATTTTTATTGATTCATTATTGAGTGAATAATGCACTTTAATACAATGAGGGATGATGAGGGACTCAAAAGATATCCTTTACCAAAGATTGAAAACTTTGAAGATTCTCTTTAGTTTACTGAGCATTGTTATCTGAATAAATTATAAATATTAAATCTTAGTCCAAAAGATATACTCTAAATATAGACAAAAAATATTCATTTGCAACAAGAATGGACACATAATATTAAATAGATTCTTCAGGGTATCAATAAGAAAAGAGGTAATTTTTTCGGTGGCAAATAGGATTCATAAAATGATGATTTTTAAATGCTTGTTCTAATCACAATTTTTAATATATCTCATTAATTTCATCGTTTTCGAATGTCATAGACATTTAGGAAGCAATATACATGTAATAAACATCGATTTGGGAATGTTGATTTTTTACCAAATGAACAGCTAGATCGAGCGCGTGGACCAGTATGCGGCGCGGCGTCGGTTTACTGTTTTTGTAAACACGTCGTGATCAGAAACAAATCAGGGTCTCACTCTGGTCATACATATATAAGATGAGCTTTCAATTTTGAGACGCTACTCCTCGATTCTCGTATGCGTGATCGCCCCCTCCCGTGACCTAATTACAACTCACTCTATTCGTATAATCTTTCCATTGTAGATGACAATCAGAATTTAGGTTTAGATTTAGATCTGGATTAGGTTTTGGGAAAAATATGGATAGCGAGTTTTCGGCAAATGTATAGAAGTGTCTATCATAATTAATTGCAAAATCAAATATTACAGTTTGCTAGGAATCTATAATAGGGTTAGCAATGTTCACTCATATACGATACACGTATAAATATGACTACGCATACAGATACACAGTAATGCAACGACGTAAACAATAAAGCAGCTTACAGCATGTGCGATGAAAATGCCCCTCCTAATGCAGGGTATATGATTGAAATTGTAACATGATACCGATCAGTTATATTGATGAGATATACAAAAGATAATGGAACCTCGAGGAATGGTGTCCTATACGTAAAAAGCAATGTTCCCGAAGTCGTCGCACTCTTCGCGGCATTACTGTTAACCTCCATAGAGATTTCGGAAATAGGAAAGAAAAATTAAATTTGTATGTATTTAATAGAAACAATAACAGATCAATATAGATATGATTTAAACAACGTTCAACAATTATTGTGAGTAAACGTTTAAATGAATTCAAGCATCGCCAACTCTGAAGTACTTCAAGACATCCGTTTTTGGGGATTATATCCCGACATAAAGTGTAACGAAGATCGTTGGAAATTTTCATCCGAGAAAGCAAGTTCCAGATGAGACAGGGAACGTCTCGACAAGGCATAAGGAAAGTAAATCGTAAACTTTTCTATCTCGCGAGTGGAAAATCCCTTCGTTGACGCTTCACACATTAAATAAGGGAACGAGTTTACTTGAAACTTAAACTGTTACAGCCCTTTGGACGATTCCATTTCACTTTGGAAGAAACAGGAAGAGTTTGCACTGTAATGGATGTGACTCGTGACTAACGAGACACCGAAAGATGAATTTTAAACAGAGTTACACCCCTGGAAACTTCGCGGAGTTATTTGATCGAGCGAGTCGCGTGGGGCTTCTTTATAAACTCGGATCGCCTTATTCTGATTTTTCCCTGCGACACGAGGAGTAAACCTTTTCAGGGCGTTCCGGTGTTTGCTCAATATTAGAATGCTCCTAGTATAATGACGTAAGGGCGGCAGAGTCGAGGGGGTGCCGGAACAAGACGGCGACGACAACGGAGAAGAAGAAGCAGAGGTGAAACGTGTTTGCCGGTCCTGCGGGGCATTGTCTCGTAATGGTATGCGAAACTCTTTAGAAGTTCTTCTGGATTTGGGTCACGCGACGAAACAGGCGTTGCGCGCTTTAAAGTCAACCGACTCGCGAAACCTTTTCTCGATTACGCCGGCCTTCTTTGCGGTTGAATCGAACCGTGCATCGTATTCTCCCTATCAGACTCAAAACTTTTCGAACTTGTGGCAATACGGAATTCATAATCGTTTCTCGAGCCTCCGTCACGCCCGTCACGGCTACAACGAATTTTCCATCGGATAATGGTGGCCTCTGTTGAGACGCAATGTGTCTCCAAGAAACTCTTTATATCGAACATGAATATGAACCTATAGTTACTTGGTGCTTATTAATTAGTTTAGAAAAATGATATCTAGTAAAATATAAAAGAATTAACACGTTAACTGCCAGGTCGGTCATACATTCCACGAAATTACCATTGTTCCGTGTGCAATTTCTTTTTAATTTTAATTCAGTTTTGAAAATCAAGTACGATCTAATTATCCCTGTTATAATAAGTTGACTACATACATATCTGAATAGTTTCAAGATAAAATATTTGTTCTTTTAAGCAGAGGTCGAAAAATAATAGCTTCTGCGCGATAATTGCCCCTGGCCGGACAATTATCGAGCATTCACTGTATTATGATAAAAATCGCATAAAATCAAAATGAATACAATCATGCCATTTTTATAAGGCAACACATATTATAATCACCTTTAATGATCGGTAGGTTTTGTGTTAAACAATTACATACAGCGATAGAGCTCGAAAACCTAGTCAGGTCAATATTTAAGACTTCACCTCTAATATAAACACGCATTATTTATAATAACTCACTCAGGAACGAAGACATAAACGAAAATCGGATACTTTCTCTCCAGTCACATTTTACAAAACGACTTGAAACTACGTCGTTTCACAATTGCTACACGCATCATATTTCAGACTGGACAACATTTTCCGATATCGATTTGGCGTCGAATGACTGAAATGGTGTAACGATTTTCTGCAGGGTTAATAAAGCTTCAGTAGCTTCGCGATGTCGAGATTCTCTTCGATAATTAACATATCACGAGGTATATTCAATCGCGGAGTAAAATCGAGCGCTGGGCGCGGAGCCGGCTCTAAGTGGGGAAAAATGGCGTTCAACAAGGCTGGGTTCAACCAATACGGGTTATACTCGCAGGATATGATTGAGGAAGAGTTCCCCATAGTGAAGGAAGTCCTTCGACGACTACCGAAGGATGTGCTGGATGCCCGAACTTTTCGGTAGGCATTTCCACGGAAATATGTTCCTTTATGGATCGTCCCACAATTTGTTGACGAACTTCTGCGCGAATATCCGCTGATAAACGAGGCGCTGTGCTCGTGAACGCGCTCAGAAATTATGTACGGTAGTGCTCACCTAAATTTGACTAAATCTCTTACGCTTAAAGCACGACCTACCTCCACTCTTTCCCTACCACTTGTCTCAGTAGACAAGGAAAAAGAATAAAAATACTAAACATAGGAAAACAGGCGTAGTTCCAAGAGGGGCCGTGAGTTTAGACGGTAAACATGCAGTTAATGCAATTTTAATATCAGTATTTTTTGTCTTACCTTTGCAAACGTAATAGCAGTAATTTTGGAGATTTTCCTGATTGAAATGGGTCCAAACATGATGTAAGTTGGACTAATTTTGATAATGATAATACAAGTTATCGTGACGTACTGTTACTGTATTGAATAATATGTTATATGTATACGTATAAATATGCATGATAAAATATTTATACAGTATGCTACAAATAACAGTATGCTATGATAACTTTTATTACTTCCCTCATTATTTTTTTTAATTTACGAAAAAGAATGCGTCGATAAAACTTGGTGTCGGTAAAATCATGTCGGTGATTTAAAAGTAATCATCGATCCAGTGTCATCAGATTAAAACTTGTCTCCCACTCTACCTTACCCCTTCTACAATGCCGTTCGGTCATCCTCACGCTTCCACCACGGACCTGTCACGCGACGTATGTGCGTACCTCATTCACGTTGCATCTGCGTTGCAGTGTCGCCAGATCAACCCAAAACTGGGTTGATTTTTCTCTCCTCCGTTTCCCCTTCCACTATCCCATTCCACTCCTGAGCACACTCCAACGTCCCCCACTAAGACCGTAGACTGGTCACGTGACGTGCCGCGCAACGTATCACATATTACTCTGGTCATCAGAGAGGTGGTAAACTGTATTCCTCTCGATTCAACAATTCTGGCATCACTGGTCAACGCGTGCTACGTCATGCTCAGTTGTAATCGTGATCTGATTGGTCCTTGTTTTTAATTAATAACTGTAACAAAGCCGCTGAGAATTTTCTGAAAATAAATAATTCTTGGTCTAAAATACTATTTTGTAAAACTTCAAATCTCTATCCCTTCCTTTAAGGATAACATGGCGGTGAAAATCCTAAACTTTACCCTTTATTTTCTCAGTTATTACTTAACATATTTTGATGAAATAAAACTGAAAATAAAGCTACAAATTATTGGCAAATGTTTTTTCTCGGGAACTAAGCGACACTGCTACTAATATGCAAAGGAAAAAGTTGTTCAAAATGTTGACATTTATAACAGATCCAAAAATTGTCGAATACGGCGGATACATATAACTTTTTAAAATTATTTAACAATGTTCCACCCATTTGACCGTCTTGAAACTTTTGCGCATAAACCACCCCTGAAAAATAATTCATTTCAAATAAGGCTAGTTTGTAGCTTCATTTTCTCCTTTAATTCATCTAAATATCTTATCACTTTACCTACCGGAATCCTATTAACCCTTTGCACTCGAATGGTGACTCTGAGTCACTAATAAAAATTGCAATAACATTATTCAAAACAGTTTTCATATTATTAAATTCGTCTCTAATTTATAGATTGGTAAAAATTCAACTGTTGTATTAGAAAACAGGTTTAATTTCAGGTTCACAATGTAAAAAAGACACGTAGAATAAAAATGTTCTATACTGAAAGACATATCTTGACTTTGGAATTAAAATGGCTCCGAGTGCAAAGGGTCAATAGGATATTCAATGACTGTGTTGTGCCAAATGGCGTCGTTGATGGGGTAAGGTATAGTAGTAGACAAGCCATAATCTGGCGACACTATGTGAACGTCGATTGGCATTCCATAATTTCCAGAATCATACGAGCTGTACAATTAGACTACTTGAAAGCGCGGTTGCCCAAGAACGAATGGATCACGTACGAGCAGGACCTGCAATATCGATACATGGATCCGTATCTGAAAGAAATCGCCGCGGAGAGACTGGAGATTTACCAGTTCGGCTGTGTTAACTATAGCGAAAAGGACTGGCCGGTGGAGTAACTATAAAACAGACGGCGATATCCGAGCGTTGATCTTCGTCGCTTTGAAATATGCATGAGTGAAAACAAGAGGAGCCGAATGCTTAAAGAACACTGAATAACCATGCGCGATTCGACGAGATTCACGGGGACGTGACACGTTTCCTACTATACATGAGGAAATTAATTCTATGCTGTACAAACGACGATAACTAGATAGGAATGCTGTACAATCCATTCGCGGATGGAGAGGTTCTTATTTTGATAGCGATAGAGTTGAAGCGTGAACTGTCGGACAGTGAACATGCAAACATGTATCGCTGGAATTAGAATACTGCAATGAACAGAGATGCCGCAGCGAATCTTTAATTTAGCTCTTTTTTACACTTAAACAATGATTTCTTGTCCCCTTGCCTGCACGGTTTCTCGTGATTCTCAATAAAATAATCGTAGATCTCGTTTTCCTTCATTTGCATAGCTCATTAATTGATTCTGTCTACAAAAGCTATTTATTTACTGTTTGTTTAAAATCATTTCGCTCGCCTCGACACGCGACTACGCGGCTATTTCTAGTTAAAATTTCTTACAACGCGTCTTGCCCGATACACCTGGGTCTCGGCATAAGAACCACCAGCCACGGTAGTTTTTCTGCCTCGCACCGTGCTCAGCTGTTAGCGTTCGATGCCGAAATCCAGGTGAACGACCACAAAGGTAAACTGGTAAAGGTATGTGGTAAACCTATATAAGGTAAAGGTATCTGTCCCGCGGGCCATCGTTCCTATATTTCATATGCCAAATCAACTGCTTATTTTCAATTGTCTCCTTAGGGTATGTGTCCATCTGAGAGTTTTTGTCGATAGTTGCTCTCGAGAGTACTCTCAATTTATCTGTCCATTTGAGACTACTTCAGAAATTTTTTGCTCTCGGAGATTGACGTGACAGTCAACTCTCGGAAAGTCCTCTCAGGTATATGGCCATCTGAATTTCGTGCGTGTAGCTCTCAGATGAATCTTGATAGTTATTAGAATACTCATGAACAGAATGGACGTGCCAAAGTTAGCTGCAATTGTTGCAATGTATTTAATAAGGAAAAAGAAATATTCCAAGAAGAGAAAGTGCTGGATTAACCCCTTGCCTTACGATTTATTTTACGGTTTTCATGATTATAATTTCTTTGTAGTTCATAATTTCTTAGGAAAAGGAGAAAATGTATATCTATTGCATGTCTATATGTTCTCCAATGGCTGTACATTAACAACAATAAAATAGAATTATATATTGGTTTAAAGGAAATTAATAACATACATCTTTATTAAACTCTGTTCAGAATCTTCATTACGTCTCTCAGACGATATTGTAAGCGATGGGGTTAAACCATGGATAATGCGACGCGATAAAATGGGTGCATTTTCTACACTTATACAATAATTGCATATAGAAGATGCACAACAGTTTAGAAGCAAAATTATACAATTTCAATTCAATTTCGAATCACAATTAAATGTTTTTGCTAATTCATTAAAAATGTTATTTTTCTTATCACGATTCTTGTAATCTGGGTGTATGATATTCCATAAAAATTCATTATTTTCGTACAACGTGATTAATTGTTCCACTTCTGTGTCAGACCAGTGTTTCCCGCTCATTGTTGTATATATAAATATGTATACAATATAATATACATATATGTGAAAATTATCTCGACAACTCTCAGCAATACGAATGGCGTTCGTATAGCTGACAGTTGCTTGCCGAGGGAAAAATTGAACGTGTCCATTAGCGTTTTTCATCTTTCTGTTTGCTCTCCGAGAGTTTTCCGTGGAGCTCTCCGATAGCCCTCTCAATACCGTGTACACTGTCAAATTTGACTCTTGAGAATAACTCGCGAGTTTAAACTCTCAGATGGACACGTACTTTTAGACGCACCGGCCGTTAGGGCGTTGCCCTCATGCTCTAACAAACGGTCGGTGCTGTCGTCCTTGCAATTTCAAACTTCCCACTCCTTATCCTTTCCTAACCGATGGCCCAAAAGCAGTATACATATACAGATCGGCCTTCTTGTCTCTCCTTGTCTAGTACAAATCACGATCGACTGATCACGCGCTTCCTATACGTTTTTCTAAACTTCTGTTGGCGTCACAGAAGTATTCTTTTCGTACATTCGCGGGCTTCGCGACTGTTCATCATCCTTCTCTCACTTCATCTCTTCTCATTTCTATTCTTTCCTTTCACGTGTATTTACCTATTTATCTATATATTTCTCGCTCTGTTCTGTATATACTTCTGGTTCAATATAGTATTTATTTTCGTACATATCTCTACACCTTTCTTCACCGTACACTTACCTATCTCAAGCTACCTATCTCTATATACCTAATTCTCTGTCCTTTTCATCCTCATCGTTTCTCTGTTGCCACGACGTGGAAACTTCCAAAAACACACGGCTAGATCTTCTAACACTGTTCGAACAAAAGAAATGTTTTCTATAGACACAGCAGTTTCTGAGATATTCGATTATGTATATATTTCTTATTTCTTTCAAAGTTTGACGATTAGTAACAAAAATACTTGTGAAATATGTTTATCGTATGTCATTAAAAGTACAGAAATTATTCAATTTCATTTTAATGCCTAAATTAATTTGGTCTGTGTAATTAAAACACAGTTTTCGATCATAGAATTTCTTTGCGTTAAACTTTTCATAAAAAGCCAATGAAACTAAATTTAAAAATACGTGTGATTATGATAACTGAGCTAAAGGGTCTTCCATTAAGAGGTTCCATTTAAAATTTTTCGCCATTTTTCAACTCCGCGTCAGTTAGAGATAGAGTTATCAGTTGTCAAGTAAAAACTGTGTGATTAATAATAATGGATCGATATTTCCTTGAGAAACGCATAGAAAGAGCCACGCAAACCGTGAAACGATCGCGGTATTACGTGAGAAGTTTCCCGGACGTGTAATTTCGTGTAATGGAGACTTCAATTGGTCGCCTAGATCGTGCGATTTGACGCCACTGGATTTTTTTTCTATGGGGCCATTTGAAAGATCAGGTTTACGTCCATGATCTCCAAACGATAATAATACATTACTACTCAATATTACTAATCGTTGTCGGAAGTAATACTGAAATTGTCTCGTCATAGATAAAACTAGAAGTAAACACTCTGATAGTGAATGACATCATCTGATTCGTATGAATAAGGAATACTTGTAAACACATCGGTATGAAATATTCAAAATGTTTCTTCCATTTCTAACTTTGCATGACCTCGAAGGTCACTGTGCAGTATACGGATGAATTCGTCTAGACACACGCTTTCATGTGATACAGAAAAATATACAGCATTCCATATAAACAATTGAAGGTCATATTTTACCGTTCTCCCCCTTCTTCCACTTGTCTACTCTCCACTATCGCCTAATTTTTCAGCCTATCTCAGCCTACTTTTCAGCGGGACCTACTGTTGATTACGGTGGGTTCCGAACCACTTTATATCTAACAAAATGGTACTTCTTTTTCCTCTTTCATTTCTTTCTAATATTTACTATTTACAAGAAAAACGCTGGCTAGTGATTGCGCGAACACCCTGTATAGTAAAAATATAAAATATATACACATATGTCACATGAAAATTTATATGAATAAATAAGTTATTTACAGTACGATAAAATAGAATTAAAAAAAAAACAATGAAAGGAGAATACGCCCCTAAATAACAGAAAGAGAAAGGAAACAAGAGGGAGATAGAGAAGGTCGCGTTCAACATCAATGTCAGAAGACTCTTTTCATCCTGTCGCCCTTTTCGATCTGAGCTCGCATTGCCTCGGGCAAAGAGGTACTTTCGAGAGTGGAAAAGAAGCCGAAACGCGAACGACAGCCGCGGTTTCAGTTCTTGACGGTAACTTCGTTACGCGGCAGCCTTAATTATGGGCCGTGCATTCAAGTAGCCGCTGCGAGCGCGCGGGGCAAGGATGTCACTCGAGATTTGAAAGTTGCTTCTTCGAGTGCATCGCGGTGTGGCCGGTGGCTTCAAGGAGCTCTTCAAAATCTATCCTAACGTCGACAAATTTCCCTCGGTTCGCTGACGTTCAAACCTCTACATGCAGTTGGTGTCAGTGCAGCGTCCACAGTCGCTCGTTTGTTTTTATAGGCATTTCGGCGTGGTTCAGCATCGTTACGAACGAAACAGAATATTTTTCCCGTTTGAAGTGGTGTGCTTAATTAACGGTCAATTATTTATCGATGATTTCGATTCCCATTCGACATTTCCCTATATTTGGTTGTTTACAACCGATTCTACACATTAGGTTTGTTTGTTAATTCAGGTTCATGTAGAAAAAATAAAATTCCCTAATTAGAGTTTATTTTTTCGTTCCAGGTTGTCTGATTTGATCTCTGTTGCACCATGTTCGTTATCACATATTTACGAATATTCAAGTACCTGGTTATATTCATGACATATTGTTATTATTGTCGTTATTGTTGTTCCTGTTACATTATATTTATTATTGTCATTGTAATTATTATTTCTGTCAGCAGAACTATTGTTATTAATGTATTTTGTTGATGTCCGATCTTGTTATGTATTGAGAATTTCATTTGTTTATACATCTTTATGATATAAATGAAATACTTATTTAGTTAGAGAGAAAAATAAAAATACATGAACATATGAAGCTGTAATTTTTGAACTAGCAGTTCATAGCTTCACGCAAAATGGTGGCTGAATGTTATGTTCTTGCAGTTCATTAATTTACTTTGCACATTGCGGGTAATGAAGACTATACAGGGTGTCCCACGCAACTGGAACAGGCTGTACCTCCTAAACGGTTGGGAATAGAGGAAAATTTTATAAGAAAAAGTTGAATGGCATCAGACGGTGCATAATACGCAACTAATTCTATGCACTTTTGTGCATCGGTGCATCAGAAAAATACAACTGCACTTTTTTTTTTTAAATGGAAACCTACATATTTGACTGCACCAATCGATGCAATTTGTTGTGCTCTACATGAAAGTACTAACATACTTATATCCTAAACTTATTCGTTCGGAAGTTATCGTAGCTAAGATTGTTGTAGATTTGTGAATGATTTCGCTCTGTCGGCAAGTGTTCTGGAGTATCACGTAGTGCTCCATTATAATGTTTGTAACTTTTAGTTACGATAACGTCCTAACAAATAAGTTTAAGGCATAAGTATGTTACTACTTTTATGTAGAGCACAACAAACTGCATCGATTGATGCAGTCAAAATTATAGGTTTCCATTTAAAAAAAAAGTGCAGTTGCATTTTTCTTATGCACAAAAGTGCATAAAATTAGTTGCGTATTATGCACCGTCTGATGTCATTCAACTTTTTCTTATAATATTTTCCTCTATTCCCAACCGTTTAAGAGGTACAGCCTGTTCCAGTTGCGTGGGACACCCTGTATACCAACTTCCGCACTAATATTTTTCATTTATAATTATTGAGATTGTAAAGATGCATCAATGAGAAATTATTGAACAAATGTATTTCATTGAGTACAAAAAGAAATGGCTAAACATTTGGATATACAGATTCTTGTTATTTTTATAAAGTAATGTAAATTAGTCACTTTTAGCGCTCCGTGAACTTAATGTTAATAAGAGGTGATACATTTTGTTGCATAATCTTCATCATTTTTTGGAAACATCATTTCAACGGCCATAGACCCGCTTAAATGATCGGTCCTTCACAGTAGAAATCACGGACCGCGGAACTCTTATAGAAATAATTCAATGTTAGCTTCTACAAGGGGGGGGGGGCAACAAGTCACAAATCAAATGCTCCGGCCAGGAAAACGCAATTTTTCGTCGGGAAATTGCCCGAACAGGAGCGGTCACTCGCTGTTCCCGCGAGAAGGCATAAAAAAGGTATATTTTCGCGCGACTTGTTTTAATAGGTTTTACTTTCGTGTCGCGTGCGTTCATTTTTTCCCTCATGGTTCCGGGTTAATGGTCCCTGAATCTGGTAGCAACAGTTTTACGAGGCTACTGAAGTTGATCGTCGGAAGTCGGGCGACACCTCGCGGAATTTCTCGCGGAATATTTCAGTGGCTCGAAGTGACCCGCGAAACCGGCGGTGAATAATAGTCAGTAATGGTCGACACCCTAATCGCGGAGATTTCAATTAGCGAGTCACGGCAAAAAGTTTGCGGTCCCCGTTCGTTCGAATGAAATAGTGACGACGCGACTCGGACAAAACGAATTACCAGGAACATTGCGAACCAACCGGAAATTGGGATTACGTTAATTCCAGGACCACGTAAATAAAGCGTTTGATAAACGATGCATGACTGGCAACGGGTCCTCAATCACTTTCGGCTCGGTCCAATCGATAAATACGACTCTAAGTCTACACTATACTCCGCGGACAAAACTATAAGACATACAAGGAAATTAATAAAACATGTACTACAGTAACAATTTTTTCTTTTCCTTTATCTCTAATGTCATTGTTTACACCACATAGAAATGCTTGATACAGTTCTATGAGTCTCTTAACCTCTTGGACTACAATAACGAATGAGACTCGTGGTAAGAAATTTGGGCCAAAAACAATAAGGATGAGCCTGACTCGTGGTATTTACTTCGTTCGGACCAAACGTAAACAACACGAGTCCGGCTCGTTGTACTTCGTTCGGACCGAACGTAAACAACGCGAGCCTGGCTCGTGGTACTTCATTCGCGACAAACGTAAACAACACTATCACGAAGATTACTAATTTTCTACGAGTGTTCTCAAAACATTATTAATTTAAATTAAGTATCAATTTACAAATTGTTACTGATACATTCTCCACTTTCAAATTATAAATCATTTTTGTTCACCGATTAATTGATCATAATTACTTCCCAGACATCTTAAAAGTATTAGCTGTGCCCAAACGTGTTTATTATTTCACAATTCCTTTCGTTACGACGAAATATACATGTCATAAGACGCATTCATTTTGCGCAAGTCCGAGCACACGGCTAAACAGCTAAATGGCTTGACGCGTGGCCGACCTTTTTATTTATTATGGCCCGAGCAATCGGGAGTTAGCTGGTACGACTAGGGGTTAAAGCTACGATTCAAAGAACTTCAATAATAATTGAAAATACGCTTTTATAGCAGCGATAAAATTAAAAGACACGTGACACTTTTTAGAAAGAATCGAATCATAAATGTTATTTTGTACGTTTTAATTTATTCACAATGAATCGTTCAAAAGTGAGAGTAATTGCATTGCCAAATAAATTCATAAGAAAACGTACCCCAGGAATTAATTGATTTGTTTGTATCAAGATGCTTCTAAAAATGAATGATTTTCGGAAAATTTACTGGCCGCGGTTTCCCATTTTTCGATTAGATTTTGCGTAACGTCAGTTCTAAGTGATTATATCGTAAAATGCAACACTTCAGCTATAATTTAAGCTCCCTAATTTAATATTTGCCCTTAAAGTAATCTCGTCTATAACGAAATTAACTTTACGAATTCAAACAAATCCGGTAATTATTTACATTAGGGGCTTCCTCACCGATTTTGATGATGTTGAAATAGGTTGTCAAGGTCATCATTCTGAACAACTTTTTCCTATACATGTTACCGCCGCTCGGTTTTAGTTTTCGAGATATTCGCAAGAAACTGTTGCTAATACTGTATTGAATTTTCGGTGCGGCGTCTGTTTACTTTTTTCTTGTAAACATGCTGTGGAAATGAGAGAAAAAACAGGGATTCACGCTGGTCATATATGTATGAGGTGAGCTTTCAATTTTGAAAGACTATCTTCGATTGTCGTATGCGTGGTCGGTCCGGCCCAACGGCCGACCCGCTCTGCCCCCTCCACGATCTAACCACAACTCATTCTATTCGCATAATCTTTGCATTGTAGCAATCATCCAGAATTTGATCTAGTAATGGAAAAATCATGTGAATAGAATGAGTTGTGGTTAGGTCGTGGAGGGGGCGGAGAGGGCCGGCCGTGAACATAACATTTGTAAGAAGCAGAATACGTTACGAACGCTGTTAAGCGATCGCCTATGCTGATATACGAAAATCCAAGAGAGAAAATTCAATACAGTATTAGCAATAGTTTTTTGCGAATATATCGAAAACTAAAACCGAGCGGCGGTAACATGTATAGGGAAAAGTTGTTCAGAATGATGACCTTGACAACATTCTTCAAGGTCATCAAAATCTGTGAGGAAGCCCCTAATGTAAATAATTACCATAAATCCTTTCGCACACCTGTTCAAGAACACTTATGTTTAATGAAAATCCTCCAAAAATTTTATTTTTAAAGGTTCAAAATCAGAACACCACTTTAAGTGGGCAAAGGTTCGATCTACTTGTTTTGATCCTCTCAGAATCGATTTTGAAGCGACCATAGTAGCCGAAAGAATCTCTTGAAAGCAAGTATAGGTCGAACACATTCGAGCGAATTAGTTACATCACTTGACTTGGACAATCGTAGTTTATACAGTGACAACGAACGCATCCGCCAATTCAGCCGGTAACAAGAGGAGGTAATGTTAATTTCGTTTCTGTCGGATACTTAACAAGCGCCATTTTCAACAACTAGAAGTTCGCCAAATGCTCCTCCGATAACTCCATAGTTTTAACGACGTCGCGGCCCGATTCTCCCTAACGTAGTTTCGATTCCATTTACCTCGTTTACCTCCCAGTTTCATTCAATTCGCCGTCGGCAGAACGAGCTTAAAAGATTGAGACAATGGCTGCATGATTCACCGCAATGTCTTCGTCGAGGATGTAGAAAATTTGATTCGAACACTTTTGGTGTCCTGTTCGGTGGATTAGCGAGAGCAAGTCTGCAGTTCTTTCTTTCTATCGTTTTGTAAATCGATCCTGGTGAATAATGCAACTGCTTCAATCGGTAACGATTATCCTCAATAGTCTGTGGATTATTTTGAAGAATCATTTTTTTATTGAGAATTTTAAAGGAACGTCGATTAGAAGAAAGCAGTAGAGGAATTCTCGAATTGCATAAGAAGTCATACAAAAGTGAATCGATTTTAAGAGGATTTTCGAGACAATTCTGGAATGTATTCCGTAGGCAGTTTAGAACGTCCGAGACCTGTTCAGGAGAAAGGGGAAAATTGTAGTTCATGACAGGTATACTTTTAATTTAAGCGTTCCTATAATAAAGTTCAATTTTTCAGTTTAAGCTCTATAAAGACACATGATAGATTTCGTTTTCCCTTCTTCGTTTAAAAAAGAACTAAGTAGTACCCCTAACTACTAACTAACGAAAATAATTTCTATTACTAAGATATGAGAGAACAAATTAAAAAATTGGAAAAACGCGACCGCAAACTTTAGCAAAATTCATTTTATTTTAAGAGTAACATTCGAGTCGATTTTAAAATGCGTTCCCGTAGGAATTTTCGAACCTTTGAAAGCTTAAGTTAGAGATGGAAGATTGTACTTTATAGTACGAATACTTAGAATTAACGACAGCCACTTGATTTTAAGAGGAAATGAAAAATCATGATGGTTAGCAGCCAACCTGTTATTATGATACTTATAATTAATTATATTGATATAATGCAAAGAAAGGATTTCAGAGACACGTATCATTTTAGGGTAAAGTACCCTAATATAAGACTCATTTTTAGAAGAAATCATAACTCTCGATCAAGAACACTTTTATGAGAATGACATGAAACACGACACAATTTAGATCACATTTGCATGTTTAATTCATGATACAATCTGAACGATCAATGTACCTCAAACAGTTATCACTTCGTTAACTTTAGGAATTCAGGTGTAGGATTTTGCACATATATTTCTAAATCTACATGTTTTAAGAAAATGCTAAAAATCGACTGTTTCAAACTTCACGCTAGATTGGCCCCTTCAGCAAGAACGTGGAACGCCCCTCACTATGCGCGCTTGCGATTGGCTGTTCGAGAACTGTGCCGTCCGCCTCGAAAGCCCCGAGTCTCTTACTTACCGAGCGGTTACTGTGCGATCAATGAAAAGTAGAACTAATCAATGTGTATACAAGCAGACTGATACAAGTGATGGTGAAGATCAGATATTGTGCAAGCCAGGTCCGTTTATATGGACTGGAGTCTATACAAATAGGAGATAATTTCGATGTCCGACGATGAAATATGGCCAATTACAAATAATAGGATCTAGTTTGAAGAAATGGTTTGCCCCGCGAATATAAAGCCGTGCATTGAACGGGCGAGGGGTGGGAGGCAGGACTGAATTGGCACATAATTGGCATAGGACAGATAAATGTGAACGGTTGCAGTCGATACTGCTGCGGTGGAGATTAAGAAGTAATTTGGCAGGATGTTTAAATGATCCTGGGACTTTTCTCGCCGCGTAATCACTGCGCGGGGAAATTTTATCTTCTGTTCCGCGCGTTATTCCTCTCCCTAATTAAGGTGCCGCGACTTCGGATGAATTTACAGGAGCACCAGGGCGACTTCGCGATGTATGCAAATGAACGGTGCCGGAAATATGGAGGTAGTTGTTCGTCTTAATAACACCGTCTGTTTCCTCTTTTCGAGAAATTAGAGTTTGAAAATTCGTCAAGTTCGCGTTCCTAGCGTTTTTAAGAATAAGTAGATCATGAACAAACAGTCAAACGATTCATATTCAATATCAAGTGTATTCGCCGAATATTCAAACTCTAATACCTCGAAAAAATTTATTCTATATATTATACTTGTTTTCTCTTGTAGAATCATCCCCTCCACGTTCATACCATCTTAGGACACTCAGTATACATATGAAATAAAATGGTTTACGAAACTTTAAAGTCATTTTTTATGAGAATGGTTGACTCGAAACCCATGGTATCTTTGGGACTTTAGTTCATCTCGACGTGTACTATACGATGAAATAAAAAAAATTTTGACCTTGAAGAAGAGGTCAAGGACAATTTTGCGGCCCATTTTTTTAATAGATCTCCACCGCTCCAAAGACATAGAATCTCGCTATGGTAGTCGTGACATATAATTTTTATACACCCTATACATATTATAAGCCGAAGATTCTTGTAAAAAAGTGCTTAATTTTCTCAAGGATTTCGGGTTATACCGCCTATTATAGACACATTATAAGCCATTGATTACACCCACAGTGGTCACTAATAACTTTAGTTTGTGCACGTGACCTTGAACGCGCAATAGAAAAAAAATTTCAGGGTATTACAGTACGAAATTTAAACATCTAAATATCTTGCCCGATGTCCAAGAAAATCTATGTTTCGTTCACCAGCGCCAGTTGTTCTCACCGTTCTTGGGAGTCGCGCGATCTTTCTTTCCGGCCCCGAGACAAGAGGCTAATCAGATCTTCCCCGGATTTTTACCTCGAGGGAAATTTATCTTCCTCCGTGGAGAAGTGCCTTTCGGCTCGCCTGTTTTCCTTTTTACGTGTCCCACCTTCTCATTCTCCTCCTCCGCCGTCTGTTTAAGTAGCTCGATGAAAATACGACGCGGTACGACAAAATATTCTTCGTTAGCCGACGAGCCCGGTCGTTCTTTAGCTCGGGCTCTAACAACCGTGGGATGGTCCTGTTACCGTCCATCTATCGATATCAAGTAAATACATCAATCTAGTTCCAATCTCGGACAAAGCATCGCCTCGCGTTAATCGATCGGTTAATCTGCGAATACCGCGCCTGTTTCACCGGCGCGGCGATGCCTGCGGAGTAATAGCTTCTTAGTGAAACTTTGATGATATCCGTCGACCTATGCAAACAGGCCTAAAACGATGAGTTGTTGCTCCGCAGACCACAGTCAAAGTACAAGTTGCCTTCCACTAACGCGCGGCGAAACACAATTACGATCGCTCCTTGCTGCTCGACAGGCCGTATCCTATTTACAAATTGAATTCAGTACTGCCGTCGCCAAACATACGACTACACCGGGTATTTAGAGATACGGCAGCCGAATGGACAAGACATGGGGCCAAATGGTCGAATACTCGAAACGCTGAACCATTTACTAGGGGTGTGCGAGTACTCGATTTATTCGAGTATTCGAATTTCGAGTAGAGTAATGATCGGTCTGTCGAGCCAAGTCAAGCGTTTAAATTTTCCGAGCTACTTCAAATCGACGAACTGCTTGAAAAGAATGCGAGCTACTTGAAAAAATCAACCGCCTCGAATATCCGAGCCCTCGTGAAACTTCGATTTACTCGAAAATGAATTTTCACCTCGATGTTTTTCGAATTACTCGAATATATTCGAACAGATCTTTAACTTTCGAGTTACTCGTAAAAATTCGAATATGTTTTCTTCATGAAAATATGAAAATAAAACAGAAGCATTAATTTAGCGTCATATTTTTCTTCCTTATAGTTAGATTAGTATTTGATAGTAAATAAATGAATATTCGAGTAACTCGAGCAATTCGAATTTTTACGAGTAACTCGAAAGTTAAAGATCTGTTCGAATATATTCGAGTAATTCGAAAAATTTCGAGCTGAAAATTCATTTCGAGTAAATCGAAGTTTTACGAGGGCTCGAATATTCAAGCCGGTTGATTTTTTCAAGTAGCTCGCATTCTTTTCAAGCAGCTCGTCGATTTCAAGTAGCTCGGAAAATTCAAACGCTCGACTCGGCTCGAGCAATCGAATCGAGTTCAGCTCAGCCCGTAAATTACGGATACTCGCACACACCTACCATTTTCCAGTGAACAGTCGACAATTGCTTATTTAATAAGGGGATTTCTCCAAGTACCGTACACACAACGTTCTTTACGTTTCTCAAATATGTAGGATAAAGTAGCCCGATAAAAGACCTCTCCTAATCTCTCGGATGTATTTCAGCGATGAAGTTCTATTTCATAACTAAGTATTTGTTAGTTGCTGTATTCGCACTTTGGCGTTGCAAGCAAATAAGCGGTGTTGGGCAGCATATTGAGAAATACGTTACTGAAAGTATTTTTAAGTTTTTGATTAAGTTAGAAATAATTTCCAAAATGGAAAGGGAATTCGCTATTAGAAATGTTCACGAATTTCTGTTAAATAAGGGAATCATACAGGTTACACCAACTCCTTACAACCCACAATAAATAAAAATTATTATAATTATTTAATTATCTCGATTTCAGTAAATTATTCACCTTATTTAAGTATACTAAATTCCTAGAAGTTAGTATAACATCATCAAATATAAATAACCATAATTACTCTATTTTCACCCTTTCCGAAAACGTGAACACCCGGATCAGCTTCTGTACGATGCTTACCTTTTGTTGTAACGAAGTTGTCTAATTTCTTATACGATTAAGGGTATGAACAGTTCTTGTTTTGTATAGGTCTTTTAAATGCCCAATGTGCGAGGAAAGAGAGAAAAATGAACAACCATTTTTAAATCCGTGTTTTGTTACTACTTTCGTTTTTATTTCATTTTTTTACGTTTCTTCAAAAGGGTTCAAAAGAATACATATTCCACCTTTAAAACATGTAGTAAATTTTAATAAGTGTCTCTAAAGATCTTTTCTTTGCATTATATCAATATAATGAATTATAAGTATCAGATTAACAGGTTAGCTGCTAACCATCATGATTTTTCATTTCCTCTTAAAATCAAGTGACCCTCGTTAATTCTAAGTGTGCGTATCATAAAGTACAATCTTTCCTCTTGAACTTAAGCCATCAAACGTTCGATAATTCCTACGGAAACGTATTTTAAAATCGTGTCGAAAGTTCCTTTTAAAATAGAATGAATTTTGCTAAAGTCTGCGGTCACGTCTTTTCGATTTGTCAACTTGTTCTCGCATATCTTAGTTAGTAATAGTAATTATAGAAGTTAGTGATAGTGGTAGTAATAGTTCTTTTTTAAATGAAGATGAGAACACGAAATCTGTCATGTGTCTCTAGAGGGCTTGAATTGAAAAATTGAACTGTATGATAGGAGCGTTTAAATTAAAAGTATTCGTGTCATCTGTTCAAAAGAATACATATTGTACGTTTATAACATCTAATAATTCTTCATAAAAGCGTCCTTAATCAAGAGTTACGATTTTTTGAAGTGAAATTTCTTTAGGCGCGTTAGGCGCAAAACCTCGACGCGGTAAGAGTAAAACCAATCTGGCGATGAAACGGTGAAACGCTGAAAGGCTGAAACGATGAAATGATTTAGTAAAACCTCGATGCCGATTGTTAAATGTCATAAAGTGTTAATAAAAATTCGAAAAAAACTTAAAGAAAGAAGTTTCACTTCAGCCATGTGATCTAAGCACACACCAAATTTTTTTTTTTTAAATTATGGTTCTCAGATTAGACTACATCACCCCACATAAAACTTCGTCTCTCAAAGGTATTGCAATTTTCTGTTCAAAATTCCCACAGCTGGCATGAAATTATTGCTTCACGATAAAAGTATAATCAAACTCGATAACTTTTCGCTACTGTACAGTCGATCCAAAGTGACAGCAAACGCACTTCATCTTGACTCGCAAATAGACAAGTCGCAAGAACAACTTCGTATTCTTTCGGCTTCGGCATGCTCATCATACAAGGGGTGCATTCAGTCCATAGTTTCATTCGTACGAGACGGTAACGAAAGTAGCATGTATCCGCTACATGTCAATTTCCATTCGAACCGCGTAGGAATATACTGTGCCAACCAGAAAATCGTGTTTATTTTTCGCGGAAAATGAAATGAAAACATCGGCCGATATCGTGGCGCTGTGTGCCTGTATTTATTCAGCATTATATTTTTAATATGTTCCAGTTTCCTCTGCGGCATAAATTCTCGCGGCGATGAAACTTGCTTGCCGATTTTTTCACTTTATTGAGATGGAAATTGAGTGTGGGGAGGGAAGAGCAGGAGAAGGAGGAGCCGCAAAACTTTCACGGGGAAATTCATTCGGTTCTGGACGCGATGGTTCTACCCTTAGCCTGCGCGGCATTGCTCTTCGCGACCAAGTTTCCCCCGGCATTTAATTTGAATAAATAGCTCGGGAAGGATGGAGATTTCTCACTGCACGTACGAGCTGTTGTCTCGAATAGGTCAACATACACTTGCGGGACAACAGGGCCGAAATAATTAATTCCGGATCCCTGTCCGCTGGAGTAACTTGCACCAAGTTTGCGTAAACAGACACCGCAATCGATTCCGCTGCTTGAAACTTTATAGGCTTATTGTTCGGACAGAGGCGAGTGACCTCGATACTAAGGTGTTCTTAAACCTTTCTCAGCGATAATTGTTTCTTTGGCATTTTTCGATGCCCCCCCCTCCCCCGCTGCACAGTGTCGAGAACCATGGACAAAAATCGAAAAAGTCACTGCTTCATATCGATTTAAAACTATGTTCATACTATGAGAAAATGTCCAAATAAATCATTTTTTGAAAAAAAAATTCAAAAAATTCTATAGGAAATTAATTACAAACGAATCTGTAAGCGGATATTAGTTAGATCAAATAGTATACCAGTTCATAGCATAACTTGTTTACGTTGTGATATGAACAAAAGACGTTTTTGAAAAATAATGTTTTTAGAAAATGATTGGCTAATTGTAATTCATTTTCAAAAATTTTGTAATACTTATATGCAATATAATAATTAACCTGAAATGAAACCATTAAGTTTAATTGATTTCCCTAATCTTTAGAAGAGCATAAAAAAAGTTCAAAATATCCTGGATCTTTATTTGCGTTGTATAAGTAAGATAGTATTTTTGATATTATATAAGTTTTAATTGCAGTCACTTGCGGTGAACAAAGTTATTTAACAAAGTATGTAGCAAGAACCAGTCAGCAGCCGAGTACGTGGTTATCCAGTTGTAGAAATATGGGATTTGACTACGGTTATTGAATAAATAAAAGAATTTTAATATTATAATCATTAATAATTATTTACAAGAAGGTAAGACCCTCTGATCTCGCTGATTTTTTAATATGTTGTCTAGGTCATAAACCTGAATAATGTTGTAATGGTTTTACTCGGCGGTTATTGTTTATAAAAAAAGTTATTAACAAAAAAAAATTAATCTACTTTTTGTATATTTTAAAAACAAGTTTCACATTTTCTCCTAGGCAGTTGACATATGTTAATTTTTCCGCAGCAAAATGAGTGTATTATACATATTCTGATATCAGGTATAGGTTGCCAGGTTTAGAGGTGCACGCTGTATTATACTTATAATTAATAATGATACTTAAAAATTGTAAATACCATGTACTCGTAAGCTTTGATTATACAGATAAGTACTGATATTTATAGCAAAGTACGATTGAAGAATGTTTAGTTCAGAGCGAATAGTCCTATTTTTAGTTAGTTATGGCAGAAATAGTAGAAAAAGAGAATGTTCTAAAAGCTTAAAATGAAGTTTCAGTTTTGGAACTGAACTGAGAATTCATCTACTGAAAACCCGCAATAAATCAATATTTTGTTTATAAAAATTGTTTTTCAATGTTTAAATAAATGACTATATTTATAATAATATCATGTTGAGATTTCTTTCAACATATATAAAAAAACCACTTTGTCCCATGTCTCTATCATAAACAGAACGAAAGTTACTGAATTTTGTCCAAAAAACAGGCGTTTCGCGACACTGTGCGCCGCGCCGCGCCGGCCGGATGGGCTTCAATCAAGGGGCATTCTCATGTAAAGCATCAGAATCGACTAATATTTCAACATTTTTTTCTACAATACTATTAGCTATAGAAGTTCGTTATTTTAACATCTGCTAGGAATCCAAGTTTCAGTACGCGGAGTTCACTGGTTCAAAAGTTATACGCGAGTAATGTTGCTCGATTTCAAGCGAGTTTGACAGGTTAGGAGGCTAAACTTTCGCAGAGAGGACCAACAATTTTGAGTTTTCTGAATGTAATATTATACAATTCAAGGACAAATGATAGAACGTTGAATTCTATTGCGCGGAATTCAAGTTTCAAAAAAGTCAACAATTTCAATGATTATTTTCAAATCATTTTTTTCGATAATGCCTAATTCTGGTGCACACTATGTCTCCGAGATGCCAGTGAAGACGGTTTTATAATTGTGATTAAAAATGAAAGCAGTCTACCCGGTATTGAATTCTGTTGGCTTCCAATTTTAAAAGAACTGCGACGGAGTCCAAAAACAGTATGTAATCGCTAGATCTTCGTTCAACTGAGTTTCACATAAAACAAGGTTCCACTGTATTATAGAACGCTGTATCCATGTAAACTCAGCGTCCGGTGGTTGAGAAAAGTGGAAGCTCTTTGTTTGTTTCCGGTAAAAAGTGGTTTCCGAGTAAAACTCTAATGAGTGACTGGGTTTGGCTCTGCAGAGAGGCAGAAATTAATATGGTTGACTGGGAACTCTATAAAAAGCCGCATGGTCCAGGCGGACACGTGGTTCTTGCACATTTAGCGAAACGGTGACCGTTTGTCAAGACGGCCTTAAAGAAATGTAAATAATGCAGACACGAGTTAAATCACGACAAAACGTGACTCCCTTTGACGCGTCGCGTCGCGTTGCCCCCTCTCCCCACGGAGTATACACAATAGGCGAACACGTACACACCATTTACGTCTATAGGGCCGTACGTAGTCGTGCTCGGTCACCTTTATCTCTTCCGCATAATTTGTAATTTATGTACGTGTGCGGCGCCGTAGTCACGTCGATGCCACACCGGTGTGGCTGCTGTTCGACGACAATGAAATATTGTATTTTTAATGGTGATTCCTCGGCATCAACGTAATCGCAAAATTATTTGGCCACGAATTTTCGCTCATTCGACCATCGATGCAAATGTAGTTGCTCACGAAAGTATTTTAACGCTTTTTAAATAAGAATCACTTTTTTAAAATTAGACTAAATGTCTAACTTTTTCTGAGCAATTAGGAGTAATGTTTTATTAACTGACGTGCAACAAAAAGATTTCGAAAAAATTGCAATTGGTAAGAATTACTATGTTATGCACATGCTGAAAATTTCATCGAAATCGGCAGGAAAAAACGACACACATCGAAAGATGTAAGAATCTGTGGATTTTAAGTAGAAACTGGCCAAAAGTCGTGGAAGGTCGTTCCACTAGTCTGAACCGCTTGTACTTCGTGTGTACGTTAATCGATTTCGAGGAAATCTTCAGCATGCGTGTAAATAACATAGATCTACAAAACATATTTTTAATTTTCATTACGGACTCAAATAAAGAAGTTTTGAAAAGTGCCTTTTTTATTTCTTCAAGTAATTCTTACCAATTGCCATTTTTTCAAAATCTTATCTGCGAATCATTTAGTAAATCAATTCTTCCGTTTGCTAAAAAAATGTTCAGTCGTTTGGTCCAATTCTAAAAAAAGTTGTTCTAATTTAAAGTTTGATTGAATACTTTCGTGAAACACTGTACGTGGTGTATAAAAATTATATGTCACGACTACCATAGCGGGCTTCTATACCTCTGGATTGGTGAAGATCTGCTAAAAAAGTGGGTCGCAAATTTGTCCTTCACCATTTTTTTTGTATTGCATCTTATACTACTCGTTGCAAGGAACAAAAGTCTGAACAACATCATGCGTCTCAAATCAACCATTCTATTGGAAAACGACTTTAAACTTTCATAAACTATTTTATTCCACATTTCTACAGGGTGTCCCAAGATGGCATAAATATTGAGGGGGTGATTCTACATGAGAAAATAAGTTTAAAGTACAAATTATTTTTTTCGTTTAACGCCTCGTTTTTGAGAAATTAGTGTTTGAAAATTCGGCGAACTTGTTTGATATTGAATATGAATCGTCTGTTCATGACCTACCTGATCTAATTCTTACAAACGCTCGAAACGTGAACTTGACGGATTTTCAAACTCTAGTTTCTCGAAAGTGAGGTGTCAAATGAAACAATATTATTCCATATTTTAGACTTATTTTCTCATGTAGAACCACCTCCTCCACGTTTATACCATCTTAGGACACCCTGTAGACATGTGGTATAAAAGAATTTAGAAAACTTTAAAGTCGTTTTTTAATGGAATGGTTGACTTGAGACCCATGGTGTCTGTGAGACTTTTGTTCCCTGCGATGAGTACAACACGATGGAATACAAAAAAATTTGACCTTGAAAAAAGGGTCAAGGACAAATTTGCGGATCATTTTTTTAACAGATCTCCACCGATCCAGAAGTATAGAATCCTGGTATGGTAGTCGTGACATATAATTCTTATACACCATGTACATTCCCTCGCAAATACTGCCTTTATACTTCCTGCCCGCTGCATTTTAGTTCAAATTTCATTCATATCGAGAGTCAATAATCCGCGATCATTATTTGTATATTCTGCGGCAACTCGAGATTGCCTTTTCAGTACCGGAATTTTGCAACTAGGAATAATTACTCGAAGTTGGGGGTGTGCGATCGATGTTGTGTGTATTGCACACGCAATTGTATTTTCATGGAGAACGTGTAGCTCGTGAAACAATGGGCACGCGAAGCTGTTACTGCAAACATTCATTGGGAACTTCGCACTTGGGGAGGTGAAGATAATACTGCATAATTTGAATATACACGGGACTGAATAGACTGACAGGTTACGGAACGTTTTCGATGGGTCGAAATTATATTCTTAAATAGTCAAATAACAGTCAAAAAGTTCATTTTGAGTTGACTAACATTTTGTATTATAATTTCACAATAAATAACGGTATCAATAAAAAAGACCTATGTAAAAGTATCTCTACGTCGTTTCATACTAAATGTGACATAGGTTTATATGAAAAACGGGACTTTTAGCAATTTGTAACCAATTAGAACATGGTGCGCATTTTCTCTAGTGAGCATGGTTAATCTGGAATATACAGTTAAAAAGAGATTTATTAATTCATGCCAGACCGTTGGAAATCGAGCCAAGATAAACACAATCAACAAAATTGTACATTCGTTTTGCTGATTGCTCGCTTTTACCATCTTAAACAACGGCGACATGAATTAAAAGCAGGTCTTTCCGCCACGTGCGCGTTAAGCGTTCTAATATAGATTATTCCGTACGTTTAATTTTATCGCTGCTCATACGTGCAACTGGTTGCAATCTAATTCAATCAGACCCTCGTCAAGGGGCAGTCATAATCCTTCTAATTCGTACTTGCTGTTATCTAAATTTCTGTCGTAATTTCCATTTAATTCGTGAGCCGGCGAGGTTGTATATCCTCTTCTCTTATCCGGGAATCTGTATGTAGTTACCTCGATGAATTTCTGGTACGAGCATGTACAAAATTGAATATGAAACAGTGCTTCTCCTTTGTTTGCTTTGATAAACATATATTGTACCGTTTAAGCTTTGGAATATAATCAACTCGGTATTTATTAATAGCATTTTTATAGGGTAAACATTATTTCATAATTAATTAATAATTACCATTATACAGTGTGTCCCACATAAATGGGAACACCTAAATATCTGTCGTATTTACAGTCCTATCAGAAAACTTCAGAGGACAAAGTGACACTATTGCAGGGGGCAAATATAATGGCAAAGAAAAAAATTTTTTGTCTTGTTTTATAATGAAATTTCAAGGTCACCGATGTTTTTTTAAATGGAATAGTATATTTTTTTACGATAGCATGATAGACAATAAAAAAACTGAATGTAGTGGATACCACCTTTTTCACCTTGAAATGACCTTGAGCAGGAATAATCATGTTCGGAGCGGATAAAATGTGGAAGTTTAAAACTTACGTGTTTCAGCAAAGATTACGCGTTGTTTACGGCGCGTTGACCTTTACATATCATAATAAATGTTCCAAATGTTGACTATCCTCATTTATGCAATATTGCAATCTTGCATTAAATGATCTGTAGGCATTGTCGATTTCCTGAGACGTAATTGAACGTCGAACGAATTTATACGAGGAACTCTTACTGGTATAAAGTATGCTAAATTTTTACGCCAGGATTTGTCGGGCCTTTTAGGAGAAATTACGTTATTCGATCGGGAGCGCATGTGGTTTCAACATGACGATTGTCCAGCGCATTATTCTAAAATTGCTAGAACGTGGTGTTAAATAGGTGCTAGGTGCTAAATACGAAATATCCTGGACGCTGGATTGGGCGACGAGGAACAATTCCATGACCAGCCTGTTTTCCTGATCTGACACCATTGGACCTTTATCTATGGGGCAAGATAAAATGCATTGTGTACAAAGATAAACCCACAACGTCAGAGGATATGCGGCAAAGGATTACTGCAGCATGTGCTTCAATTACGTCTCTCAAGATTGCAATATTGCACAAATGAGGATAGTCAACATTTCGAACATTTATTATGATATGTAAAGGTCAACGCGCCGTAAACAACGCGTAATCTTCGCTGAAACACGTAAGTTATAAACATCCACATTCTATCCGCTCCGAACATGATTATTCCTGCTCAAGGTAATTTCAACGTCAAAAAGGTGGTATCCACTACATTCGGTTTTTTATTGTCTATCATGCTATCGTAAAAAAATATACTATTCCATTTAAAAAAACATCGGTGACCTTGAAATTTCATTATAAAACACGACAAAAAATTTTTTTCTTTGCCATTATATTTGCCCCCTGCAATAGTGTCACTTTGTCCTCTGAAGTTTTCTGATAGGACTGTAAATACGACAGATATTTAGGTGTTCCCATTTATGTGGGACACCCTGTATAAGAAAATCAATAAGCAACTCACTTTCAAATAAACATCATAACATGGCTGCACTGTATCATTGATCGTTTTCGGTCCGAGCAAATGACATAAAAATTTTCTTTTTCCTTTCCTAATTCTTCTAAATTGAAAACAATATATCGATACCAATCCAAAAACGGCTGAACTTCCGCTTAGGATACCAAAAATTTTCAACTTTTCTGAATGTAATATTATTAAGGTGACCAATCGTCCTTCCTTAAGGAGGACAGTCCTCTTTTTCTAACACTTAATTAAATAATAAATAATAGGCATGTAAGCATAATTACAGTATAAAATGTTACAAATTTTTTTATTATGCATTTAACATTTTATAGTGTATTACTGTTGCAATCAATAAAATGTTTCATTTGTTTATAATTTTTTTCTGCAATTTATTTGTGTCCTCCTTTTCGTTGTAAAAAAGTTGGTCACCGTAGTAAAGTTGCTTGATTTCAAGAAATGCGTTTGACTGGCTAGGGTGCCGCCATATTGGTTTTCGGACATAAGAGCGGGTATGACGTAATGAGCGAATTCGCTAAGTGGCAGCACAAACTCAAAGAAATGGCGATTTTTTCGTAGTAATTCGGATTCCTAGTGTTTGGGTTACGGAATCCCTAAATGCGATTATAAGTTGAGGTAAAGAATACTGTGTTGGTCTGGGTTAGTTTTCGATTTTTCGGTTAGTCTGGTGGAGCTCCCCGATCACGCATGTAACTAACAATTGTTAAATGATCCCGTCTCGTGAGCTCGGAGGAATTCGAATTTCTGCAGTAAAATGACTGCTTGTAAGTGTTTGTGGTGTGACGTAGCAGCACTGCTGATTGCATAACGCGTGAGTAGATATAACTTTTGAACCAGTGAACTCCGCGTACTGAAACTTGAATTCCGCGGACTAGAATTTAAAGTTCTATCATGTTTCTGTCGAATTGTATAATATCACATTCAGAAAAGTTGAAAAGTTTTGGTCCCCTAAGTGGAAGTTCAAACCTTCAAAAATGTTTGAAAGAATTGCATCGAGGAAATAGAAGTAGAAATTGTTCCTTTCAAATTTTGAAACATTACAATATTACTAAACTAGATAGCATAATATAACTGTTAAAAAATCAACGGCTGGCTTATTTCTGGAAGTATGCCACTATTTTAGACTATAGATTACGTTTAATGCCGTATTTAATATTCGCAGAAACACTTGATCCTGATGGATTTCCGGGATCAAAAAATATTCGTACACCCGCTTGGGCTAACTGTTACCTGTGTACCCAGCATTCTATGTTTTCTGTGTTTTGAGATATTTTGACCGTCGCAGAGAACAGAGCAACTGACAATTATATGTATATATTAATAATTATTACGAGAGCTTAATCGCCAGAATATTTTATCGTTGCATTGCGGTCTTGTGCGATCACAACAAAACTGAGTAGATTCAATGTAAAACAGTAGAAAGATTAAGAGAATTTAAGACTGTAGATGAACTACTTTCATCTGACTAAAATTATTAAAAAAAAAAAACAGACGGTGTAAACAATTGTGGTGACTTCAGTTATGATTTTTCCAAGGTTGATTTGAGATAGCAATACTTCAGTTCAGTTAGTGCAATCGTAAATATATACCACTGATTTTTGATAATGTGTCCAGATATTTCAATGGCAGGTAGTGTTTCATTAATTTGTTGACATTTGAAACAGTTTATCGGAAGCGATTATCATCTGGCCGCTCTCCAAAGTATTCACATTGTCAGAGCAATCTTACGCGATCGTTCCATCATATGCAACACATATTCCCGATAAATCGGCAGTCGTGAGAATCGGGCGATATCGAGTCACGTTGCGCCGATATGAAAACGTAAGTTGGAATAGATCGCCGAACGGTGAAGCACACCGTCGAGACAGTTCCTTGCAAAATATTGCGTTAGTTTTCAAAGTTTCACGACCCTGGATATATTCTTTCAACGTTGCATCCCGTAATATCGAATAGTATGCGAGATCTGAAACGATTATATTCGTCCATCGAACTTCCGCCTTGTCAAGCTGTGCTTTAGAAACATTTCTGCAACGAAAGTTTTTACCAGAAGGCGGTCTTATGTATTTATTCGATTTATTTCGCGGTATTCGATATAGTATTCGCGCGTGGTTCTGTACGTCGAAAATTTAATATAATACGTATAGTTGCAGTGTTCGGGAGAATTTTGTTTGTTAATTTTCATTTCCTGTATGGGCACCATCTGTGCCAGAAGGTCGTATACAATCACCTCTGAAAGTAAAGCACTGGTTATATATCGTAAACTATAATGCTGACCAAATTCTCGATATTTATTATGTCGACGAACGATTTGATGATCGAAAATTTCTGGAAATGCGGTAGTTCCGAGAAGTATTTGAATAATTTTCGGATTTTTAACAAAGCAACAAAAGACCGTATAATAATGAATCTGGGCTCGTTTTAGAGCTAGAATCTCTAATTTCCACGATCGATAGATTCATTTCCTTTTCATATTTTCTTGAAAATGTGAAAACTTGAAACGTCTCTAAAAACATTGAAAAATTTTGTTCATGACTGAAGCTAACGTAGATTTCAAGGTTGAAGCTTCCTCTTTACAATACTCTGCTAAAATTTTTTGTACGATTTTTTGTTAATGTTTTATTCGGCGTTAAATGAAATTTGTTCCGCCAATTTTGCAGTAATATTCGAGTTTCAGATGATCGTTGTAACGGAGAAATAACATTTCTCAAATCTGTAGTTGATTCAGTCACGAATAAAATTTGCCAATATATTTAGACACGTTTCAACACATAGCATTTCCGAAAAAAAACTTCAGTTTTCCACTATACCACGCAACAAGGTTTTTGAAGAAAATGAACGATGGCTTGTGAAAATGAAAGCTTCGAGCTTTAAAACGAGTCCAGGTTTATCTCTATGCGGATGCGTGTTTGCAGACAGTCGCCCAAGTAAAATTGCTACTCCGTGACTAAAAGTCACTTTTAAAAAAATTATTTCAAAAAACACCAAACACAACACTTGCTCCTTCATTTAATTCTTATGCGTAGCTTTCAGTACACCATTTCATTTCACAAGGAAAATTGTACATTCGAACCGTCGATAAGTACGCTAAACATAATTCCCGTCCGCAAAGGGTTATTATTTTACGATTCTTTTGTACGAAAATATAACAGTCCAAATGTTAATAATTTCTCGAAAATTAACAATTTAATATTCAAATATATTTTGGAGCTTCAGTGTATAAAATGCACATAATAATATAAAACAAATACGTGTTTGAAATATCATTAACTTATACATATACTTTTAGTATCATTGACTTTGTTTAAGCTGTACACTTTTAATGAAAACTGTTATTATAATTATTTATAAATTGGTCCTCATCACCAATTTTGATGACCTTGAAATATGTCGTCAAGGTCATTATTCTGAACAACTTTTCCCTATACATGTCACCACCGCCCAGCTTTCGTTTTTGAGATAATTACAAAAAACTACGGATACCGACTACAGTGACTTCTGCACTTTTCAATTATCCGAACACCTGTTTTATGACGATGGAGGGGATTTGCATCTCCTGCCCAAAAAGCTAACACAGGCCTAAAAGTTTTAAAGTTCGCAAGAAAAGTTTACTTTTTCGGCCGATTAGTTAAATTTACATTGCTCAAAACAATATTAGAAATAAATAATTAAGTATAAATTATAGGCCCATCTCCAAAGAAATATGTAAAGAAATGAATGAGATTCGTCCGATATTTACTACTTTACTAGCTTGTTACTGAGTTACGGTGGACGCTCGTTTAAAAAACGTAGATTCGAGACACATGCGTATTATGCAATAAATAATAAGAAAAATCAAACTAAAAAAAATATATATACTTCAAGACTATCCGTTTACATCCCCAAAAAGTTTAGTCCCATATGTCCAATAGTTATTCTGAAAACAAATGGTTAAAAATCACTTGTTATCGCTGTCGTTACACAAGAAACCCCTCTTAATGAAGTAACTCGACAATTTAAGCTTTTTCTTTCAGATTCGAATTGCTGAGATTCAACTCTAACCATTACGATTGTGAAAATATTCGCCTTTTAATTACCCTCATTGATATTCTAGCGGAGTGGCTTTTAAAAGTTCGCAGAGACGCGGGCCACGAGAATCTAGCACGTCAGCCTCGACGGAACTCCATTGTCTGGCAGGGGGTGGAAAAATGAAGGTAAATGATAGAATAGGGGGAACAAACCTCTTTCCGCGCCATCTGTATTTATTGAGGTGTCCGTAGGTGACGTCGGATCGAGAATTTTACGCTCATTGGAAGATCGCGCCTTTATGACGCCGCCGCCGCCGTAAAATAAGCATTTCGAGAGCTTCTGGGGGAAGGATCCTTTCCGACATTTCCGTGGTCCAAAGAGAACAAGACACATTCAGCCGTCGTCGTGGAATCCTTGCTTATATAGCGGGGTGGGGCTGCTCGAGCCACCAGACGTTGTGGTAAATATACGTTTGTAGGTCGGGAATGTTCTCTCTTAGTGGCCCACGCATACAGCCATCGGAAGCATCCCCCATTCACTGGTTCCTCTATATCAGTGAGAGGATCCATGTTTTTGTCGCGCCGTGCCGAGGATAAATTTTCCTTTCTTTCCCCGGGCGCGGTGTTTCAAAACGTAAAAGAAACGCCTCTACGCGATCCCGCCGCACATTCCTCGCGTGTAACGCGTTTCGTTTCTTCTCCAGCTGTGATCGGCGAGACCATCGAATTTCTTCAATGGATCCTTTGAGGCGCGCGAAAACGCCCACAACTCGTAGCAATTGAAAAATTTCGTGACAATTTGGTAAATACCCTTTGAACTATAAGGAATATAGAAACGACTGGAAAATAGTAAATAATAATTACAGAACAAGTGACAATCTCAAAAATTAAAATTGGACATTCTAGAGTCACACATTTCAAAGAAAATATAAAAATCCACCTCCTCCATGTGAAGAGTGCGCGACCCTATAATATCTATAGAACACTGAATCCGCCACTGCTCTGAATATGACCGACTCCGTAACAAGTACAAACTAATATATTCGCTCAAGCATAATTTAAAAGATAAGAAAATACAAGACTTATTTGAATTTATTAAAGAAATCAAATAATATAACCTATCCATATATAGACTATAATGTCGCAAATAACCTAGCAAATTGATCACACATAAAACTCTAAATAAAAATAATAATTGCTATCTAATTACTAGACTATGGATTTTATGCATTTATCACAAAAATAGGTGGGTGTGATTTTAAACAATAAAAAGATTACAAGAATTTAAGAGTATCAATACATTTCGTAGGTTAATGAAACCATTCAAAGTAGGAATAAAAGAAATGTTAGCTGTCAAGATATACGATTATTTTGCTACTTAGAGTAAGGTTAAGTAATAACGACTGGAAGCAATACGAATTCTACATGGAAATTAAAATTACTTTCCGAATAACCCAATAGTATTATAGTAATGATAAAACATCGCTTTCCTTTATATAGCCAAAAGAAACGCTAATGCTCGTGGACGGGGATTGAATTTCAGAAATTACTCTATTTAGGAGCCGATGAGAAATATTGTACCGTCCGATTCCGTCAACGGAATGTTCTCACCTGAGGACGATGGTGATATAAAAAAGACGATCATCAGCTCCATAAAATTAATGCTCTTCCCCTGGGTAGATCCCGTGACATAATGGTCGTGGCTCCCCGTCGCTCCGGGAAATTTATCCGCGTCGGAGGAATAAAAGAAGGAGAAGGCTGTTCGCCCGCGGAAAGCTGATCGAAAAAGAATTCGCCAAGGAGGAGCAGTTTCGACCAAGGGGAAAAAATTTACGCCCATTCGAAGATCACGGTTTCATGACACCGCGACGTCTGCCCGATTGATATACGGCCACTAAAAGAAACTTTTAGAATTCGTCTCTGCGCACTGATGGCTGCGCCGCCGCGGGTGCCTATTGGAAAATTGCACCCTTTTACCCATGAACGCCGGATGGCACGTCGCGCCGTTATTCTTCGATGGCCAGTATTTCACCAGACATTCCGGCGAACGCATAAATACACCGTTAATGGTCCCTTCTTCGAGGAGCGATCGACCTACTTCGAACGATCCGACGAAAATTGGACAATAAGTTTTATTGTTCCCTTTTTGAACGCTTGCCGGCCTTGAACGAGCCTTTCAGCGACGTCGAAAAATTGGAGCCGAACCGCGAATAAATTAATGACCTACTTTTTCACCGGTTTCGGCCACCTGAACCGTGGTTTGGGTTACCTGTCTTCGGGGTTCTGTCGCTGTTAGGTCATTAGGGTTCAGTGGGACAAGGTATAGATAACAGGGGAGACCGAAATAGGTTGTTACACGTGGAAAGTTGTAACATAATTAATACGTTTTTAATATGGGTGTGCGAGTACTCGAAATGTCGGGTCGGGAAATTTGTTCGGGATCGGGTCGGGGTCCCGAAAGGTTGCAATATTCGGGTACTCGAAGTTAAAGTTGGGGCAAGTCTGCGGTCAAATCAGCAATAAATAACTCTATGACTCTGTGCATATTAAGACGTCCAATCATCGGTTGTAATAATATTTCGATTTGTAGTAAACACTGTTTACGAAACAGTTCTCTTATACGAACAGTGTGCGGACGAAGAGTCCTTGTTTTGTACGAACAGTGTTTACTAGAAACAGAAACGTCCTTTACGCACATTCTTTCACATAATGTATTCTAAAATATTTTTTTCCTCGCGAAGTTTTATAACCGATTACATTAAAAATACAAAAATCCTTCTGAATCTGCCATTGAAAATAAAAGATTGAACTGAAGAATCATAAAACAGCATTATGCTTATATAAATAAAACTTTAACTTCGAGTACCAGAATATTAAACTTTCGGGACCCCGACCCGACCCGACTACCATTTCGGGTACCCGAAGTTTATAAACTTTCGGGATCCCGACCCGACTGGACCCGATCATTGTCCGACTCAACCAGAGGCTCGGGTACCTGAAATTTCGGGTACCCGCACACCCCTAGTTTTTAACGATAAATGTGGTGTCCCATCTACAGGGTGATTCGTTTATCTATGAACGGAAATATATCATGACGTATTGAAGTTAGAAAAAAATTTATTTATAAAAATTGTTTGGTATGAAGGGAACAATCATATGGTGTCATTTTTTTCGGGGCTATGATGGTGGGAAGGGGGGATTTCAAAAACAAAATAAGTTTTTTAATTGGAACCCTATATTTTTTCGTCATGCGACGATAGCATTTTCCGAGACGAATTCAACGATATATCACATTATGTTATTTACTGTTACAGAACATTAGAAATTATATTATAAACTTGTAACTTCTTAAGTAGGCAACAGTAGTATCTGGTTGCCGCGCTATTAGCTGCACACTGTAAACAAAGATCGACCTTTTTGTCATTTGCGTTGAAGGGGTGCCTTATTCCGATCTTTGTTTACAGTGTGCAGCTAATAACGTGGCAACTAGATGCTACTGTTGCCTACTTAAGAAGTTACAAGTTTATAATATAATTTCTAATGTTTTGTAACAGTAAATAACATAATGTGATGTATCGGGCGGCCACATTCGGACGTACGTAAAACTCGGATTACGCAAAACTTTAAGTTTCGAAGATCAACGACATTTCGAGGTCATGTTATTATACATATCTGAATGTATTTTTCGATCAGCTACACGATGCAATAATAAAAATTGTAATTATGCGTCGAAAAACGCCGATGACCTTGACGACTCCGAAAAATATGACCTTGGGAAAAAAATATTCTTGCCAAATATTGGTCCTTTGACACTATGCACATTACGTAAAAAATATTTGTTGCAACACAATAAGCTGAAGATATATTTAGGTGGCCTTACTTAAAAGGACCAAAGAGGACCTGTATATTCTCCTCTTTGTGAGAAATTCTGGCTTTTCTTTGACATTCGGAAGAATTGATTCTTGCCAACGTCCACAACTAGAATTCCCCCTTACAAAAGAATAAATTTCACAACAGATACGACAGAAAAGAATACACTTTTACGAAGAATAAGCTTAATCATTCCGTATTAAATATTCATCGGTTTAAAACGAGCGACAAACGTCAGCGAAACGTGTGTCCCGAATTGGTCTCAGTGGCCGGTTGTAAATAAATTAACGGCTGACTTTCCCGGCGTGGCGGTTTCGGCAACGTGTTCCTTGACCTCGGTTGCCTATCTTTAAGTTTCGGGGCGTTAATGGTACCGTCGATTACGGATTTAGCGTTAATGTACCGTGCAAATACTTCGACTCCGCTCGACTTGCTTTCACCCTTCCCTTTGTCTTCGTTAACGCGACGGAAGAAGTTTCTTCGTCGGCCAAGAGGAATCCATTGTCTCGCATCGGCCGGCAGACGTTCCCGCGGCTTTGTAAGCTTTGTGCTCCCGGTGTCGTTGAACCAAATTACAGAACATCTTACGGTATAATGGAGACAAATTTTTTTGCTAATAAGAGACGTGAGGTTGGGGTGGTGGTGGTTCATTGACGAACTATACAGGGAACCTTAATTAACCGAAATTCAGAATTCTTTGATTCTTTATTAACAAGCATTCAAAAACAATTTAGTTCGCCGGATAGTTAATAGCTGGTAATTATTTAGAAGTTTGTCCTTCACTCCGATCTTAATCATTTTTGAATATGTGGTGGGGGTTGTAATTTTGAACAACTTTCTCCTTAAGTATATAACAGCCTCCTTTAGTTTTCGAGATTTTTACGAAACGCTGTTTGTACCACTACAAGCAATTTTGTCCATGCGTGTGCGTTTGCGAACCAGCCACAACCACTGTCAGCAGCGGTCGATTCATTGTTTTGACACGCAACCTTCTACCAGTAGATCGATCTCCTTAAGCTTCATTCATATAATAGAATTCGATCAGTTCTAAGAGAGTCTATCGAACTATCTACATCAGGGATGGGCATTTTTGTCTCAATTGAGACAAAACCGTTCCCACCATAGCGTCCACTGTCCCCCACCAGCATTCGCCGTTACCATAGAGGAAGGAAGTCCTTAGCACGTCGTGAACAGTGCGCAGGTCTCGCGCATGAAAGACAGGTTGGCGAGAGAAGCAGGCGTTTGAGGGGCCTCAACCGTGCTCAGCCCTGGTCTACATCTCTAGAATTCTGAAGATAAGAAATAATTAAAGTATCAACCTAACGACTAACTCTAATCTCAACCTAACCCAACCTGACCCTAATCTAGTCCCAACCTAACCCCAATGAGAAAATAATTAAAATATAAGTCAAACCATGACCTATTTTTCTTAGTTTGGGTTAGGTCAGGGTTAGGACGAGTTCCTCCCCGCAGTAAAGTACAGGATTCATTATTACAAAAAAAATTCCTTGTAAGAATGTCGGTAGGTAGTTGTGAACGGGGATGACAGATCTATAGATTGCCACTTGTTAAGTGAGGAGTGTGATCTAGAAGACTATGTTCGTACTGTGTCACAATCGCACACGCATGGACAGAATTTCTTGTAGTGATCCAGACAATTATTCGAAAATATCTCGGAAAGTACAATAAAACAGAACGCCATATGCTTCCAAAGGAAAAAGTTCGAAAAATGATTAAGATTGGAATGATGGCCAAACTTCTACATAATTACCTAATGGCTTTCTAATTAATTTTTCTTGGAGTTACCTTCTTCCAAACTTATCGATATTTTATCGACATTTACTAGGGGTGTGCGAGAACCCGAAATATCGGGTCGGGTCGGGAACACAGAATTTTTTCGGGATCGGGACGGGTTCCCGAAAATGTCGAGATTCTCGAATTTGTCGGGATTCCCGAAAAAGTCGGGATTCTCAAATGAATCGGGATTCCAGAAATCATCGAGATTCCCGAAATCATCGGGATTCCCGAAATAATCGGGATTTCCGAAAATTCCGAGATTCCACTAACCATTTAGGTACATTCGTTTCAATTAATACATTCATAGTTTCGGATTTTTTATTCTAAGTGTTTTCGGCAAATTATGTTATTTTACTTTTCACTTATTTATTTTATTCTTATCAAATTATACTATTTAGAATATATGGAATAGGAATAGTGCACAAATAAGTAATAAGTATAATTATTTATTGTAAATTTTCATGTAAAAAAGCTACTTTTTCGACATTCTCTGTCAGCAATCTTGTTCGGTTCGATGTTATAATATTTCCAACTGTGGAAAGTACCCGTTCACTAGTAGCATAAGTTGCGGGTACACCTATATATCGTCGAGCTGCCTTTGCTAATATTGGTAATCTTTTGCAATTTTCTATCCACCAGTCTGAAATGGCATTATTTCGAGGTATATTGTTTTCTCCAAAATATATTTTTTTTTCTTTTTCTGTAAGTTCATTATAACTCTGCTTATAATTCATGATGACAATGTCTGCATTCCGCTTTTTTATCGTCTGTTTTCTGAAAATGTTCCCACACAAAGCTTCTCTTTATCTTCTTCCTTTGCACGACATCTTCTGCTACAACTTTACTCTCATTATCGCTCGTCATTTTTTTTTAAAAGACTTTTAAGCTTTATTAAATTTACACAGATCTTGAAATATACGTCTGAGCTTCCTTAACTTCTCAGCGATACTGTCCGTGTTCCTAATAACTTCACAGAAACTGAGAGAAGAAATTGAAAGAATGTTGTCTATTACGAATTCTTTTCAAGAGTGGTAAACACACGTGTGACTGTGTATATATATATATATATATGTATGTATATATATATATATATGTATGTATATATATATATATATATATATATATATATATATATATATATATAATATAGCCCTGCACAGTCGTTCGGGAAACGGTTTCCGAGTTCTCAAAATTTTCGGGAAACCCGATTTTTTCGGGAATCTCGAAATTTTCGGGAATCCCGACTCTTTCGGGAATCTCAAATTTTCGGGAACCCGACCCGACCCGACTCGACCTCTTCCCGACTTGTCCCGACCATCGGGTTCCCGATATTTTCGGGTTCTCGCACATCCCTAATATTTACTGTACGTCTATACAGGAACTGCTCACCTAAATACAAAAGTATAGTCAAGATACAGTCAAGTACGCTGCGCTATAACAGCGTTTTGGGAAAGTACATAGCAGAACGACGTCCATATTGGCCCCGCCTCGGGTCATATCTTCAAAGTTCCTCGAGATGTTGGGAAACCGGAATAAGCGCGAATAAAGAGGCGTTTCGTGTCTGGTATCAGCTGATCTGTCACGGATAAGATGGATCGTCTTATCCGCGGGTGGCTCGGCCTCCGTGTAAACAACGTCGTTTCGTTGCGGAGACGGTGGTACGTCGGAAACGACGCGGATACCAGGAGATATAGGAAAACGGGACGAGAAGGAAAATGAAAGAATAAAGTCTGAGCTTTACGGCGTGGCTTCCGCGTGTGCTGCGATGCACCGCGGATCAACCTCGTATCTGCATCGTTTCAAATCTGCATCCGCCGCCGCATACAGAACCCTTGCTATCGGCAGGATCGCGATTTATGTCCCGCTATCGGCTGCCTTGTCACTTTTAATAAAATGTAAATACGCGGCTGGATGGCCTCCACGAAACCGCGTGAATTCGCATAATTTCGTTTCGCGACAAATAGCCTTGGCACCAATGGGATTACCCTAGCATTTTTCCTTTTGCACCCTATCCGATAATAAACGGTAATAACGATCATTTTAATCTCCGGTATTCCGATCCTCGACTTCCGTTCCTCATTTTTACCCCCGTTCACGGAACCCGGAATCTGGTTACGCTTTCCTGCAATTATTTTTGCAATATGCTATTGCGGAAGCGTAAAATCCTCCGGGAAAATTTACGTTGATTTAACTTCTTTTTAGGTAAAGCATTATCCGACGAAAATATAAGTATTCAAGATATAGAATTAAATATATATCTTTGTTATCCACGGATCGATCTATTTCTAGAGTATAGAAGGAGTAGTCAATTAGAAGTGGCCAATCGTCAGATTCGATACAGTAACTGGGGACAAAGTATAAACTAGATAATAAATAACAAAACCAATTAATAGGTTAGATGGTAGATTGTGGATAAAGTAAATGTTTCTATAATTAAATATAATTTTGATGTTATATGTATGTACATACTAGGTAATAGGTATTGTTGCTGACAAAAGCCAGGTCACTTTCTGTGTCGTTGTGCATCGCTCGTTTTTCACGCGCTCGGGTAGCATCAACCATCCCGTGCCGCCTACTATCCATATAGTTTCCCATATGTCAACCGTACTCCTTTCGTGACCCAAGGTAATCACTGAGTGACGGTTCGGCTCTGTTGTTGACAGTGTATTGTCGTACTTGTTCGAGTTCAGGTACTAGTTCCCTATCTTGGGTGACTCACTACACATTTGGTTTCCCAAATGCTGACCATACTCCTTTCGTGATCCAAGGTGATCACTGAGTGACGGTCCCACCCGAGATTTCTTGGAACTCTGTCATACCTGACCAAACTGGCGAAAGTCGACGAGCACCCTCAGAAAGTGACCGTTCCGTTTGCCTTCTACTAGCACACACATCGGTTTGCTCGTGGTTCCTTCATATTTGTGGGAGGGGTTTCACAAAAAATTATAGTCTTCATTGTCTCTTCACGCTTATCTTGAACGCCGAAGGAATACAACATGCAACACTCAAATGAATTACGTATACAAATTTAAATCCATACAAACGTATATACAAAGTTAAACTAACATAAATCAGTCCTTAACAGGTATAATAATAGGTATAGAGTTTGTTGTATGAAGTATTTTCTTGTCCTTTCAAGGTTTTATAAATGCTATTTTGATGTTATTAAGTAAGATTAATAAATAAACGATAGCATTATAAATGAACAGGCTAGAACTCAGTTAAGTGACTAGACTACGAATCATTCTACAAAATAAAAATATTTTCATGTAAGACATTTTTACTATAAATGCAAATTCTCAGTCTAGTAATATAGACTGCATTTTAGACTGGAAGCGATTATTTCATGGTTTGTCGATAAAATTCAAAGGGTTGTGAATAATCAATTTTATAAGTAATTTTCATTCACAAGCCTTTCATTCCTGTAACAATAATTTTTATACATAAAAGAAAACCAACAACTATCGCAGCATGAATTATTATTCATTGATTAATGCTATTGTCAATGAAATTACTGCCGCACCGGTCAAATGGAACTTCGATTATTTCTTATAGGTCAAAACCATTTCTGTGTAGCGGCGATAATTTCTGTGTAAACGATTCCAACCACTGTATTAAGAAATTAGATTTATTTTAAAAGAGACTATTAATCTAATTATTTGCATTGTATGAGAACGAACATAGAAACCGTAATAATCTAAAAAATATCAATGTTTTTAAATTAAGTCTCACATAAACAGTAATTATCGTGGTTGTATTGCTATAATATTGTATGAAATTATTTAAAATTATTAATAGATCTTGCTAGAACGATTTAATGTAATTGCTACGCTTACGTCGTATCAAACAATATAAAAACACTGAAATTTTGAGTGGTCACGCAATTTTATTGGCCAACATTGCACGTTCAATGCATTATTTAACCCTTAGCTTACACCATTATTCAGAATATTGTTTACATGATTAAATTTGTTTATATGTAATAAATTACTAAACATTTAAATATTGTATGAGGTACTATATCAGTCTCGTATGCGTATTATGAAAAAAAATTATGTACAATGGAAATATTCTAGTTGAAGTAAAGCTTAGTTGAAATAGCTCCGAGTGCAAAGGGTTAATACAACATAATTTCTAGAAAATAACTGTTTTAATTAGAAAGTTTTCAGCCCAGGGCTGTTTCATGCAGTATTTTAAATTTAATATGAATTAGCAGGTACAGACTGCAAAAACTGCAAAAAATCTGAACATTAGGTGAACAAATTAATATCTGGCATTTCCCCGTGATTTCGATCATTATTTAGAATCATTTTAAGCATATTTAACTGTACTACATGTAAACTGTGATTTGGAATTAAAATATTGTCACAACTGATTAATTACGGGGACCACGAATTAACACCTAATGAATTCAATCTTGTCATTTTTGCAAGAACACGTACCAACTACTTTTACTGCTAGTTTGTTTAAAAAAAATTCGTTTTTGAAAGGGTTTCGACCTTTTACGGATGTTTCGTGCTTAAAAAAGTTTTTACTCGTACGCGCACGACTCAAAACGCGATCTGACTTGAATTGTGAATACGAAAAGTCGACATAAACGAGTGACTAGGCACAAAGAGAGCTGGTGGAGGGGGGATAACGAGGTAATTGATACCGCAATCAGTGGTAGTGATCGTTTCGAAAATTCAGTTGGTCATCAGGCGCAGTCATATTTGTTAGCGAAGGGGTCAGATCAACGGAAATTTAATTAATCCAGATGAATGGTGAAAATAGGGGGACGTCGGGCTAATTCATTCTGACGAGCTTTAATGCCTGTCCTCCTTTACGAATACGCTTGCCTCTTTCATCGAGTTACCTCTTGCGGATTATCGTAACGAAATTGACTTTGCGAGGATCTGTTCGTCCGTGTAAAGCCTATCGCTGTATATCCTGCCGTGCAGGTCCTTCGTAAAATAAAATCATTACCTCTTTTCCCATTAAACCTCTCGACCCGCGGTATCGATCCACCTGACTCCACCACCGTTACCCAGCGTGCAAAAATATATATTACATTAGAACGGAATATCGTACCGCCCCGATGAAATTCCAGATCATTTCTGTAGATTCATTCGTACAAATCAGTCGAAGCTAATTCGCCTGCACCAGAAAAACACTGATTAAAGTCAAATTTTAAACTTTGCTATACATTGATGATTTCTAAGTTATTAATAGCTGCACAGGGAGAGTCACAGAACGTTTGCACCGCAAATATCTTTGTTGTTTTTTAAAGATACGTCAAATGTCTTCAGGACAAAGTTGAATGGTTTAATGGGGTTCACACGACGCCATAGAAATATTTGTTTCTATGTTATTCTTTTTTTAGAGATATCAAGGTTACCTTCATTTTTTGAAACGGATCCACTCACTTTTTATAACACCTACGACGATAGTCATAGAAAGAAGAATACACGTGCGATTGTTGCATATAAAGAAATGAATTTGAAAACAATGATTTCGTACGATTTCTGTTAGGAGACTACATCATCCTCACAGTTGTGAATGGTACGAAAATGACTTATTTTCATAATACACATCAAATTTCAATGAAAGTGTATTTCCTTTACTTTCGCGTTTTATCGTATGTAACCATATTAATTTACCTACATTTCACGTAAAAATTCAAATGAATTTAGGTTATGAATCAGATTTTAGGAAGAAATATGAAACTAGTGGGACACATAACTACCATTTCCCCTATGATTTCGCAGCAGCGACGTAGTCTCTTAAACCTGTGAATTGTCTTCGGCCAATAGCAACAATGCATGCGATGACAGGGGAGTCAGGATAGAGTGAGAATGTAAACACGCGGAACTTCGTATATGCTAGAATCTCACTATTATGAAAGATTTGTGTTATCAAACTTCGGATCTTCTGTTGGTAATCGTAGAATTATCACTTGTTGACGTCAATGCGAAACTTCTATAGGAACGTACGCGTTTACTTACAATAAATAGTCTAGTTCTATCTCAGCAGTTATGAGGGAAACGTTTAAGATAGTTAGCATCATCACTATTAATATATTCATCACATCATTTTCTAACCGTTCATTACTTGTATGATCAAACCGTTTAATGTCTTTTATTATTAAAAATAGTAGTGTTATTATATATAAATTTCGTCCAGGTGCCCGCGTTTTCTGAATAAGTTCTGGTGTCCTGAGATTACTGAAACGCAGCCTCGTTGGAAAATTCGGAAAATCTGATGCGCAAAACTGACAATGAAATATGATGGGGACATGAAACGTTACAGGTCCCATTTCACGGGGAAACTTTCTCCTTTGGAAGGTCTCGAGTTCTTGAATATTTATACCGGCCATAACAATGTTGTAGAAGTCGTTATGTTATACAATCCTCTTAAACTTTGCGCCGAGTTTAAGGCCGCGGTTATGAGCCGAGACAACATGAGCCGCGTTTGCAGAAAATTTCAATTCATACCTTATAATTGGATCTGGGAGATTGTGTTTGTGTATTTATTGGTCACGCTAATTAAAACGAACATCATTGAAGTGTCTCATAAACATAGTTTGAAATTACGAACTCACAGATTGTCGAGCAAATTAAAATCTATTATTAACGGAATGAGTTTATATATAATCTGTTACAGAAGTAGGATACATCTAATAAGGCAAAAGGTAATAAACAGGGTGTCCTAAAAATTTTTGAGTTCTTTGAAAGCGGTGTTTCCTGGGTTTATTGTAAGAAGCTTTTTATTTTGCGAAAATGTCATACGTGGCTTCGTTTTCGTGTTATTAACGAAAAACATGAGCTAACCAGAGCGCAGCTGCAGCTGATGGATTCCAACTCGGCGTGACACGGTGGCCAATTCTACTGACTGAGTGGTAGCGTTGTTGTCGCGCCGTGCTCGAATCGTGAGCAAGAGAAAGAGTAACAATTTATTTAAATATAACTCGCATATTCAGCCGTAAATGTGCTTGCTGCTTCGAATTCTCTTATATGGCAATACCGAATAATTTTTATCTAATACCGAACAATAATTGCACACATGCTGCTCACGACTCGAGCATGGCGTGACAACAACGCTACCGTTCAGTAAAATCAGTCGCAACGCCGCGCTAGAGGGAAATATTCGTTAAAAGCAATCAAATTTGTAATTATTAAAAATTGTTATTAAAAGATAAATGGATGGTAATTTGACTTATTGCACGGCTGTGCCGGCAGGCCAAAGATAGAACCCGGGAATAATTCAACTAATTAATTTGATAGATTGTTTCAGTCATATTGACAAAGGACAAATTTAATCTCCGCGACTACGAAATTCAACAAAGGGTTCAAATAATCATCCGCAGGCTGTTTCAATTAATGCGTCTCGGTATAATATCACTATTATTTCGAAAATGTATCTCCTGTGTAACGAGACATGGCTATCGTCGTATACAGAGAGAAAAAAGAACTTGATCATTCAAGATATATCTTTATTATCTTTGATAATAAAGAAGAAGTTAAACACAAAAATAGTTTCATTGGGAAACTTATCGTGATGAACATAAAATTTCGGTCATATCTTTTATGAATTCGAGGTTATCAATAGTTAAGTAAATGGGTGTACATATTTTAATCATTATGACACATTTGCTGCGATTAATACCAGTCCAATGATTAACAGTACATGATCTTCATGTGATATTAATTACGGGAAAGTCAGGTTTCGTTACACACTAACGGTATGATTATGTATTTCAGTGAAAGATTAGGATTGTTGCAGTTATTTGATTATTGCTATATAACTCTGTATATTACTGAAATGAGATCTTAAATAATATGAGCATCACAGAACTGTTTTGATCATCACGATGAATGCCACATGGTTGTTATTTACCCTGTATAAATCAAAAAGCTATTAAGAACAAAAATGGTAATCGCGAGAATTGATAAGTAAGAGGCCTTTCACGATTCGGAGTGGTGTTATTGATTTGAAATTCCAAATGCAATTGGCGATCAAAGGGAATCATGGTAAATTTTCACTTGGATGATTCGGATAGCTACCGTGTTAAAGTTTAGTACGACGCAGAATAACCACAAAATTCGAGTGTACGAACAGTCCTAATAATTAAATCAGTCTTCAGGTAAATTCGACACTTCTATTACTGACGTTTAAAATTTTTCCTCGCAGAGCATACTATATTGCTAATATTCTACTAGAAATGAGTTAAACATTTGAGTTACCTATTAAACGAAAATTAAAAAATTGTGCTATTGCTGTACAAATTTTCAGTAAAAAACTCAGACCAGCAAAGTATTTTCAGTTGATGAAGGTATAAAATCTATATAGTTAAACGTGAACAATGAACAGTTATACTTATGTTGAATAATTAAATAAAATTGTTCAGAAAACAATCAGTGTAAATTATTTTTCTGCTTCTTTCATTGTTGAAGACATATTTCTACCCTGTATTTGTCACCCAACACGTAATTATACGCATATTCCTTATAATGAGGACGAAAACATGAGCTAGAATATTTCACAGCTTTCCTTTCTAATCATAGCAGCTCAGTTTTATTTTTGTATACTTAAGTTTATTTCTCTGTTATCTGCTAATCAATATATTCTTCTAAACATTCAAATGCATTAGTATTTTTTTTATAACTGAGTTTAATTATCTCAGTTTTTATGCTGATGAACTTATTTGAGTGTATTCTTGTGTGTTAAAGCATATTCCAGCATGTTATAGTATATTCTAGCATAATCTAGTATAGTGTATCATGTTTTAGTATATTATAGTATATTGTTGTATATTAAACCACATTCTAGTATATTATACTATATTCCTGTATATCATAATCCTTTCTTGTATATAGATATACTCACCTATCTATTATACGTGCCGTTCACAGGTTATAACAATTAACCACCTTTTGAGTTATCTTACAGTTCATTGCCAAAACGTCTGCTTGATGGTGAACTTTTTCCCATTCAAAATAAATTTCCTTAATGATTAAGTTTAATTCTACTGAATCACAAAGATAGAAAGAACTTTTAAAAATGAATGTACGCTATTAATTGATTTGATAAATGTGAGGCTCATGTGAAGTCAGTGTAAACAGTATTCGTATAAATTTTAAAAAACGAATAACTTTTTTAACATTGAACCAAATGGTTTCAATTTTTTCTGAGGCATTAGAAGGATTACTTTACTAGGTAATATGTGCATAGTTTGTTTCAAAAATTGCTATTAGTCGCAGTTCCGAAGGAAAGAGTAAAGGTCCCAATTTTAAAGATTTTTTATCTGTGCCTATAATAAAAATTTAAAATGTGGCTCTTGTAAATTTAAGTAAGTTGTACAAATGTACAAAGTTTCATCGAAATTGGTTGACGCATAAAACAGCTATAGGCATGGTAAGATGTAAAAGTCTTTGAATTTATTGTTTGCAATTCATTCAAATCGCAGTTTCTAACAATTTTGCAATTTTCAATAAATAATACATATTTCATAGTGTAGCGGAATTGACCGACGGTCACGTATTCCGTTAGCGAAGGAATAGGCGGGAAACGCACAGCGCTGTGCGCGAAGGTGAAAAACTGTAGCGACACGACAAACACTGCTTCTTACGAGAACAAAGTGGACTGTATTTGATTTGAGGATGAAAATGTAATACATTAATAAACAAGATATGAATAATAAATGAATATGGTGAAACGAGATCGATTTGAATATAAAGAGTGACGTCGCGTACGAGAGAGAGAAATCTGCGCAGTTGAGAAAGGACAACGAGGGAGACGACAACTGATTTCTGCGAATAATGAGCGCGAAGTGACGAAATTTCGGGGAATCGAGAGATTCCGCACAATAGATTTTTGGGGGATTGGTTCTCGAGGATTACCCGATGATGGGGTGCCCGCTGATTGGGTCACCGTCAGCGCGTGATCCTGCCGAAGAACGACGCGGTAACGCGAGTCGCGTAACGGCTTCGCAGGAGATCGCGATCGGGGGGGGTGACGTCACGACGGGGCGAGGAGGGCGCGTCCCGTCAACAGCCCGTTTGAATTCGCGCGATCGCGAACATATAGCAACCTTGATCGTTCTCGATCAAATTTTGTGCATGTAAGGGAGGGTTGCCAAATGTGGTCCGAGCTAAACTTTTTTTTAGTGACCACTTTTTTAAAACTGTGTTTTATGTAGTCTTGCAGATTTCGCATTAACCTATCAAAAACGCTTGAAATCGCACAAGTTTACACACGTATAACTTCCAAACCAATGAATTCCTAACAATAAAATTTACGTTTTTGGAATTTTCTCATCGAAATCTACAGGATTACATAAAAAACAGTTAGGAAAAAATGGTCCACTATAAAGAAGTTTAACCAAACGTAAGGTTAAGTAAAATCTTTTAAAATTTTTGTACAAATTTCTCAGATTGGATCACATTGGAGTCTCTTAAATTAGACCGGACCAATTTCGAGTTTGATTAATAAATTTTTTAATAAATTTTAAACTTTACAGGAGTTTGATCATACCTGGATCTAACAACAATGTGCTGGAATAAATCCAAAAATAAAGAAATAACTTAGATTGGACCAGTGACTCTGAATTTATAAATGGAATTTTTGGTATTTTAACTTGTTTTTATTAAGAAACGAAATGTAATACTTTAAAATTATTTCCATTTTTATGAATATATCAAAAATTGGTTAAGGGGGTCCAAACGATAGGGAACGTTTCTAGAAGCTCGCCTCGCCGGCGAAATCGCGTGGTTCGTACAAGTGTGTATGTACTTTCATGCGAATAATAAACATCGCGAAGCCGTTCGCGTAAAAAAAAAATCCGCGTTTTCTTGGATCCTTGTGCAATCAGCAGTTCGCTGTTACCCCTGCGCTCATCGGGATATATTCAATTAAGGTTTACGGTCGAGGATCAAGAAGCGAAAGTTTAATCCTTGCCTGGATACCGGATGGATTGGACGAATCGCGTACCGTTGTTTATACGAGGCTCGAATTGGAACGAGACACTTTGTCGTAATTGCGCAGTATACCGGTTTTTATTCAGCCCTATGGAGGGAGTGTTCCCGTAGACCCCAGCCGTTAAGTCCAAGTATAATAAACTTTATTATCTCCGCCACTGTCCACGTTATCAATGTATAGCGAAAAGACGCTGTGGTGAGCACCGTTGAAATTTCGAATGAATCGCACCATGAAAATCTTTATCGATCCCGAGGTGCTCCATCTTCGTTACACCAAGAAGCAGTGTGTTTCATGTTTCTCCGTTCGCATCTAAACGAATCCGAAGCTTAAGTGGCAGACCATCGATCACTTTCCTGCGGGAATGGGGCTAGAAACTTTTTAAGGATGCATCTTTCCCATTGGTTTCCTTTTTATCTCCCGATTGTTCTCGAGCTCCGACAGTGCGTTGAATAGCCCGTTTTATGGACAAAATTCCATTACTTTAAAATTATAGGTGACCCGATAAAATGTTTTAGACGAAAGTTGACTTGTATAGTGTCTGCTCCCCCACACGGTCACCCACCACGTCATGAATTTTCATATATTAGGAGACAAGTGATTTGTCATTTGTATCGTCTTAAGCGCGAGTAGGGGATTATCTAATGAACGAGTTCTGTTGTGTCATGTGCGCAGATAAAGCCTTAAACTTGTTGTTTGTCAAATACTTTCTTATTTCGTGTCAAGTTAGAAGCGAATACGTGATGATTACATTTGTTTGACATTGCAATTACCTTGAAACCCTTGAAATGTAGAGATTACAATTGAGATTTTAAGTGGAAACCTGTATTTTTTATCAAGTTGTTATGCATGGAGACTTCTCTTGCATGACCTTTTTACTCCCTTCTGGAAGTCACATGCTGATCCAGGGAGGTCCGCTCGTTTACCCAAACAAATAACTCTCCCACGGGGATGCAGAAGCTCGGAAAATTCCGAGAATTTTCCACCCAGATGTATGCACACCCTCACCACCATTTCTAGACGATTTTTTGTGGAGGTTGAAGTAGTTTTATATACATTGGTAAGGAGTTGTGAGGATAGATGGCGCGGCGGTAAAATGTGTGTGTGTGTGTGTGTGGGATGTAGGTGTGTGAGAGAAGTGCGGGAATATTGCGGGATTGTGCACATGCGGGAATTAAGTTTATATTAAATCGTTTAAGCTCTAAGTACTATTATACTAAGCATTATATTAATCGCGTTATAATAAACAGTTTCTTTTCTATATTAAATACAACCTCACATTTTTGTGTGTATAGAGAGTACGAACTTGCCCATGAGCGGGGTCATATCAAGCCTAGGTACGACACGTTACGGTATACGTTGCGAAATAGGGTGTACAGTAGGGTGGACCTTAGTTATACATGGCGAAAATTATTTCGCAGAGTTTTTTGTGGGACACTCCCTAGCATTGTGCCTCTGGATAAAAAAATAATCTGTGCGAAATTTGAAATTGATCGAATGACGGGAAATCGTGCCGCATCGATTTTAAAAATTTTTTAATTTTGTAACTCCTTTTTCTCCACTGCACTATATTATCAGTATATATGTTTAAATATCGTTGAATTTGTCTTTTTACGCACTATAACAATGTAGAAACAATATGTAATCTTGATTTTTAAAAACAAATTCGTGACCTTGAAATCTCAAAAATTGACATTTAAAATATTTCTTTTTCTTCTGCATTACATTTAATTTATTAAAAAGTACAACTGTTGTCTAAGAAATTTTTATAAGTAGCAAAGAGCATACATATACTTATACATATATATATATATATATATATATATATATATATATATATATATATATACTACAGTACATCATACAAAAAACTATGAAATGAAATTTATTATATCCGAGGCGTCTCATTAGAAAAACACAGTTTGATTTGAGGCCTTACATTTTCCGAGATATCAAGGTGACCTTGAGTTTTTTCAAGCGGCACAGTATATTTTCTTGTTACTATATTCTAGTCCTTAAAGAAACAAATTCAACAACCTACAACAAAGTGCCATCAATTGATCTTGAACCTCACAGTACATACCTTCAGTAACACACTCTACGCGGAGGTAATGAACAGCTTTCAGTTTTATATAACGAACACACTAGCACAATTGGTAAATGAATTTTAATAGAAACTTTTCATTTGCAGGCGAAGTATCCAGGCATAGTTAATACTTATTTATTGGTCTTAATTTCATTACTTACATTACATTACTTAATTTTGCCCATTGTCAACGCACTGTGCCTCGTCATCTCGCACGAAGCAGGCGTCTGAAACTGTTTGAAGGATGTACAGTTGCCACTTCAGCTCCGCGAACGGCGTTAATTAATTCGGAGACTCTCCTTAATAATTCGGGTAATCGAGTCAACTGAGACTGAGCGAAGCCGACAATGCTGATTACAGAAATCGATAACTACTGACAACGCTTCGCAACGGGTCCCGGTGCATTTACTGAACTACGGAGCCCCGGAACGTTTGCTCTACCTACTTCGAGAAGTCAGATTGGTAATCAATCTTAGTCCCGCAAACAGTCGCGAGTCTAATGCCCTGGAATATGGACGTTTGACTGGCGAGGCGGACTACGAAAATTGTGTAATTCCGAACCAATTTATTTCGAGAATCGAACATGCAGGAGAATGTGTAATAAAACCGTGTGGTAGAGCGCACTTTGCAATTACAATGTTTAAATAATATGGATATTACAGATGAAAGTTGGAGTTAATAATACGAGAACTTGAAGATGTTCAGATTCTAAATATCAGGCTAAACAGCTGACTACCAGTGCACAATATGGCGGATGGTCAGGTGAACAGAATTTCAGATGAAGGAATTTAATACATTTACTCGATGATGTACACGATGCCGTAAACCCAGACCAGATCACATCTTTTCTGCATTTCCCTGTAAGTTTGACCTTGATTGACCTTGAGTCATAGATAATTGAACTCATCTTAAAACGCACTATTTGATGGTGGATAAAAAACATTTCATTCCATTTAAATAAAGAAAGTTGACCTTCACCTCACCTTGGAGTGTCCACCGGGAAATATAAAAGTCCCATCACATGATGTCCCCATGTACTCGGTACTGAACAACATTCATCTAAAACATTTTTGCGTATTATGGCGGCTGAAAAGTGTGAAAGGAGGGGGAAAAAGGAGAAGGAAGCGTTTCATCCTAGGCCCGCTAGAGGACTCATCAGTAAGGTTATCTAGCGGACCCGTGCCTTATAACCGTGAACTTCCCCTTAGACGCGGGATGCAGTAAGGACAATTTAGGACGGTATATATACAAACAGAGGAAGGTTCAGGTAGTAGCGGGAAAGGCGTTGTTTTACTGTCCCTCTGTTGACGAGCATAGGATGTAGCCGCCACAGTATAATCAATATTTTTTGAGATATGAAAAGTGTGGGCTTCCTAGATACCTTGTAACTTTCGTTAATAGGTGCCGCTCTAATCATTACAATTTAAACGCTTCGTTAGCCAGAGGTAATGTTATTTTAGACAGTGCTTGTGAGTGTGGTGGTAAATCGCAAAATTTACGAAACTGAGCGTGACGCGCTTTTATCAGTGCTTCTCCGACAAAAGTAATTTCTCCCAATTTGTACCCATTCTTTCCTATGCGGCTCAGATATTAGAGGCCTGAAAATTATTTCTGATTTCATTAAGATATGCTCAATTAAAATTTAATTTCAATGAGGTAGTTGTAACCTAGCAAAACTAATGTAAACTAATTGTAATTTAGATACAAAGCCATACTGTAAAATAATCATAACATAATCTATATTAACCTTATATGGTTTAAAGCAATAAGTAAATAATAATAATCGATTCTGCGCTTCCCCATCAAAATTCCGTTATTTGCATTCGACGCGTACGATGATTCCAAGCCCGTTTAAAATAGGCACGAAGAAATAATAATTTCCGAAAGGAAATCCTTTGTGTGCTCGGAACGTGCAATAATTAATCACACTTTCACTTCGGGAACAGGAAGGGCCACTCAAGGCTAATTCCAGACGAGGCCGTACCCTGGTTACTGGCTAACGATGTTAAACGCGTGCTATTATTCCGATCATTATTCACGTAACACTGTGCACCGTACTTGTTCACACTTCCTTCGCCTCGACCCTTTCGTAAAAATGATTGTGTATACCTTCTGCAGATTAAAATCGATCGCAAAACTTCACGTTGTTAACATTAAGCTAATTGGAAGTGTAACTTTCATACAGCTCTTAAAACTAGACATTCACTTCTTATGAAACAGCCAACCGACTATTTATTATTTTATTTATCTGCATTTTGAACAACTATACAACAAGCAATGAAAATACATTACATATCGCAGTACATTATAACCAAAAATGTGAAACTGTCCGTGCGTTAGGTACGAATGTTATATAGCAGGGAGTTCCAACGTATTCCCCTCCGAGAGCTGCAAGGTCCCCACCATCGAACCTCTTCCCACTACTGCGTACAACCGTAGAGTTAGTGAGCAGCGATGGAAACTCCGTGGGCGCTGGGCGAAAATACTACCGCCACTCTGACGTACCGTCTTCCCCTACTTTGCTTCTATCGCGCACGCGCTACACACAAGCGTACCACTACTCTACACGGAGAGAGTAGGACAATCCAAAGGTGTTGTGTCGCATGATTTTAGTGCTGAGTTCACATCAGCATTTACAACAAACTTTTCTCTCAATAATCAAACACATTCATTATTTTTCATATAAATTGTAACAATTCTACACGCTGTGCGATCGTATATTTTTCCATGATAAAATGGCATCCAATACACAACTCACTTATAAAATATGGAAAGACAGAAGATAAAAATATGGCTGTAGTAAGCTATCAAAGATCTATAGTCCTATTTTGATAACCGCGTCTTACCTTATAATATAACGTTTTGTGTGAATAGACAAGTAAAAACATTGTTAACAGCATCATGCAATGTTTGGTTAAAATCTGGTGGTGGACGAACACATTATTCGTCGATGGTAGAAAAAATTTAAAAGTGGAGACTGTAATCTCGTAAATGAATCTAGAAATTAGTTGACGAAATTATTTAGAAGAAAAGTTAAAAATCGGATGTTTCGTATGCAACAACCTAATGGATTTCTTACAAATCGACATATTCTTCTTAATGGCGGTAATTACTAGTAGTCTTCTATTTCACGGTGCACCTGAGTCGTATGCATCACCTTCCTTCTACGAATCACAGCTAAAGCTCCCATCAGGGCTTTCCGTAGAGGTTAGCCGCAAATCGCACCGCTCGGCATCCTGCAGAAAATTAAGCTTTATCGTAATTACCAGCTACCGCGGCGATACAACACCCCCTTTCCCGTACCCGTCGCAGAATGGTACACCGACGCCATTAAGGATCTTTACGTCGTGCCATTTTCCACTCGCATTTTCCAGCCCCGTAATTATCGTATGAATTAGACATCCCCCAACTCTCGTCCTCCCGAGATTCAGTCGGTTCTGTCCTAACCATTTTTTTTCGAGCAAAGATTTGTTGAAGCGTATACCTAGTTGAGTCGGGACCACGGGATCGTCCGGCACAGTTTCATTTGCACAGCAATTAAGGAACTCGGTTAACAAAGGAAGAACATCATTGGTGCCTGAACAAGAGCAAACGATCGACTTTGTACCTTGAATTGTGGCACTGCTGAAAAATCAAACACTTAACCCCTTGTCCTACAACAAGAAGTGAGACTCGTTGGTAAGAAATTTGGGCCAAAAACAATAAGGACGAGCCTGACTCGTGGTACTTCGTTCGGACTAAACGTAAACAACACGAGCCTGGCTCGCGGTGCTTCATTCGTGACTAACGTAGACAACACAAACACGAAGATTACTAATTTTCTACGAATTAGACATCCCCCAACTCTCGTCCTCCCGAGATTCAGTCGGTTCTGTCCTAACCATTTTTTTTCGAGCAAAGATTTGTTGAAGCGTATACCTAGTTGAGTCGGGACCACGGGATCGTCCGGCACAGTTTCATTTGCACAGCAATTAAGGAACTCGGTTAAGAAAGGAAGAACATCATTGGTGCCTGAACAAGAGCAAACGATCGACTTTGTACCTTGAATTGTGGCACTGCTGAAAAATCAAACACTTAACCCCTTGTCCTACAACAAGAAGTGGTAAGACTCGTTGGGAAGAAATTTGGGCCAAAAACAATAAGAACGAGCCTGACTCGTGGTACTTCGTTCGGACCAAACATAAACAACACGAGCCTGGCTCGTGGTGCTTCATTCGTGACTAACGTAAACAACACAAACACGAAGATTACTAATTTTCTACGAGTTTTCTCAAAAAATTATTAATTTAAATTAAATATTAATTTAAAAATTGGCACTGATACATTATCCACTTTCAAATTATAAATCATTTTTGTTCACCGATGAATTGGTCATAATTACTTCCCAGATCTCTGAAAAGTATTAGTTGTGCCCAAACGTGTTTATTATTTCACAATTCCTTTCGTTGCGCCGAAATATACATGTCATAAGACGCATACGTTTTGCGCAACTTCGAGCACACGGCTAAACAGCTAAATGGCTCGACGCGTGACCGACCTTCTTGTTTATTATGGCCTGAGCAATCGGGAGTTAGCGGGTATTCCAAGGGGTTAATACAACCAATTCGTTTCTTCAAATCATTAGTCCAACACTCGCATGTAGGTATCTACAGATACAATATTGTCACCATACGCATTCTCAATTAATCGCATCGCTTTTATCGCGGCTTTCATTTTCAAAGTGAATTGAAAATTGAATCAAGCCGCTTTTAGAAATTACAATTATAAAATCGTTTTTACGGAAATCTGAAAACTGCACAGTATTTACTTGTGTCAGAATATCGAATTTGTATCTAAGCGTAAATGACAAAATAAATGTAAAAGACAATAAACAGCGGTTGCAGAATATGATTAATACATAAGCTAGAGCTGTTTAGAACCTAAGAATTTTGTGCGAAACTTCAAATGGAACATCCAGCATAAAAATATGAAGAACATGAACCAGTACGATTTTACTGAGAAATAGATTTGCCAGGTTTTCGCCGAAAAGTCTTCCTGCTTACTCAGAATCAGCAGCGTATCCGATGCTAGTCTTGTCACTGTTTACACTACACTTGAGGAGCACGATTGACGTGTGTAGCACGAGTGACGCGTGTAGCACGAGTGACGTGTGTAACACGAGCGTTTAATTAGCCCGGCCCCCGAATCTGATAGTCGCGACTCCTTTGATAACAGCACGCTAGCGTGTTCGCATCTCATTTAGTTGAATGCTGAAATGTAATTCAGTGACGTCAAGACTAATTAGACAAAAAAGCACGGTTAGAATCGTATCTGGAATTTCGCTACAGTAGGTACTGGTACCCGCATAATCCGACGAAAAATTCCGTTGTGGATTATCCTTGAAGAAGATGACACTACGTTTCAGTCAATGCGACACCTCTTTCGACATCTCGGGAGCCGACAAGTGCCAGCAACGTAATGCAATTTGCCGTTGCACACCGAAACGCAAACTATCCTTTTCTTCTCACCGTCTGTCTACTTCTGTGTTCACAAACGGCCGATACCAGTCTGCTGATCTCCAGTGCTCCCTTTTTTATCGATGAATTGGCAAAAAACGCTGAAATCCGCGTGCGGAACCAAACGCAGCCCTGAATGCTAACAATGGAACGTTTCTATTGGAGACTAAAAGTAACAATTGTTCCAACAATTTTTCGAGAAAAATTAGCGACAGAAACTTTTTTATTATTTTAGATAACTCTTCGACAGCGGAGCCTGGGTCGATTTGACCTGGAATGTCAAAATCGAGATTTAACACTAAACCTACCACGGTCGAATGACCGGCATTATATTTTGCAATTATTGAAATTGTAAAAATGCGTTTATGTAAAATAATGGAATAAATTTTCTTGTTGAAGCATCTATTATATTGGGAATTTACGGACAATCTGAATAAATCTAGGGTTGTCATTTTTACAAGGCAGCATTCGCCGACAGCTTTAATGCTTTGTAGGTTTAGTGTTAATTACCCCATTTTCGGTCGATTTTATTAAACAGACACCTGTTACATCAGGAAAATAGAGGACTAACGTGTCTACAAGAAATGCCTTAAAAAATATGTTTCCCAAAATTAAGACAGCTTATTGCTCTCTTATTTTAAATAAGAATACAAAGAAATGTTAGAGGATAAAATTGTGTATCCCATTCTAAACGCATTCAAGAAAATAACACCTTCGCTTTAACATTGTCAAGTGGACATCATGGAACAATGAAAGCAGAAACTTGCACCAATTAATAGATATAATATAACACATCCATTTGGACACAAGAATTCTTTATTAACCTGTGGCGGCTACCTCTTACGCTCGTTACCAGATGGAGAAATAGACAAGACAACGCCTTTTCCGCCAGTACCTGATCCGTCGCTGACTCTTTGTATAACGTCCTGAGCTGTCCTTACGATATCCCTGTGCCTAAGGCAGGGCCCGCTAGATAGCCTTACTGACGAGTCCTCTAGCAGGCCCAGGACGAAACGCTCCCTTTTCTTTTCCTCCTCACACGCACTTTACAGCCGCCAAAAACCCATTCGCGCAGAATAACGAGTCGCACTCGTGGTACACTTGTGTGGCAATAATATGCATTAACGTGTGTAACATTTACTAAAAAAGTTTTTTTTTGGAAAATTTATTATTAATAAATACTAATACGTTATATTCTTCATCTGGTCAGCTTTTCAATATTTTTTGGATTATTTCTACACTGCATTGCCTACGCGCATTTTGTTCACAAAATGTACACAATAACAGAAATCTTTCCATCTCTTCAAACCGGCTGATCACGGTCATACAGAAATACCAGTCGTATATTTTTTCGAGCATTATATCGGACTGAAATTTCATCGGAACCATGCGCGTAAATCGCTTGCCTCCTTTGTAAGATTACGCTTTCTTTTCTCTTTTCCACAGTCGCCGCGTTCTGCCCTTATCCCGCTTCCGCCGATCAGATTTCGACCCCGGTTTCTCTCTTGGATTTTTCCTCTATCTTTCCCGGACTCGACGGGCCACTCGGTCCCGCGGAAAACCGATAAACTCGTGGACTATCGAAAACGAAGAGGCGACGACAACTCGAATTGACTGTTTCGTTTCCTGTCCGGATATACATGTATATTCGGGGTTGCACGGACAGGAACACGAGGAAATTGGATCTTGTTTATTTATTTTCCATCGTTATGTCCTTCTACATGCCTTTAGATAGCAGCAATTTTTCGGTGAAAATGAAGTGTTTCTTTAATTTTGCAAGCCGATGTATCTACGATATTAATGTAGGATTGGACTGTGGGATCAGGACCTCCCAGACCAAATACTGTATGGAGATTAGGAAAAGTACGAGGTTTCCGTGGGTATGTGTAAGAGTTGATCAGCTACAACCGCGAGCGCCTCGGGTTCGATTCCCTGCGCGGAATTCCGCATTTTTCCTAAGATCCTACATTTGGGGGCTCGTCCGGGATGGGGGGAACACCGATGCCCGTATGGTGACAGACGACGAACGCAGTGAGCAAGCGTTGCGAAGACGGTCGCACGTGAGCGAAAGGACGACAAAGTGAAGAAAGGGGCACATCCAGGGAAAACTGCTAGAGAGGGCAGTAGGATGGTGTTCCCGAAAAGTGAGGAAGTTGGTGACGAGTTGTGTTGATGGCGCTGAGGCCAAAAAGACGATGGCGCTGCGACGGACATTCGAGGGCGAATGCCGGAGCAGGATGGCCGAGTGTGGGATCAGGACCTCCCAGACCAAATACTGTATGGAGATTAGGAAAAATAGGAGGGTTCCGTGGGTATGTGTAAGAATTGATTAGCTACAACCGCGAGGGTCCCGGGTTCGATTCCCGGCGCGGTAGTCCTCATTTTTCCTAAGATCCTACAGGACTGTGTAAGTGTGCGCTGCGACTCGCTTTTACTTATTAAAGTTTATTAAAATTAATTAGATATAAAAGATAAAATGTAATTCTATAAAGGTCTAGAAGATCGCCGCAACAGACTCTCACGCGTATTCTCTCTTGTATTCGCTCACTTTTACAAAACTGCCACCCGCGTCCAACTCACTTTCACCCTGTCTCAGTTAGCATTCTCGCAGTCACGTATAGAGTTCATTCTCACGGTCCCAAACATTCTTCCTTCACACCTCTTCAGCCACTCCAGATCATCCTGTCTTCCAGTCGCGCTTTCCTGAACATACCGGCGTCACAGTGTGTACGCTCCGTTCAGTATCGCTACTCCAGCGGCACGGTGGCCCGTTCAGCGGTGTCACTCCGACGGAGCACACTGCGGTAGCGAAAAGGTTAAAAAAGAGTGGTTCCATTTAAAAAAGTCAAGGTGACCTTGATATCTCTAAAGAAATGACATAAAAACAAAATTTTTTTGGCATTGTGTCAGCCCCTTTGTTACCATTCAACTTTGTCCTTACAATATTTTACGTATCTCTAGAAACAACAAAGATATTTGAGGTGCAAACGTTAGGTGACTTAGCCTGTATGTACTATCATCTTGTCCAAGAGTGTACCGTTCCCGGCAAATCTTTCTGCAGGCGACACATTTTGTTGGAGTGGTGTTGCATCGAAATCAAATTAACCGCAGGCAGAGCAAGGAAGAGGCAAAACGCGGTGATGTTTGTAGAAGCCGGAAATTCTTATCGACAGTTTTTACTTTCCTGATGGGATACTCCTACAAGGTGGAAAATTACACCGAAGCATTACTCTCGGGTCATTTCGCCGATAGCGACACGATGGTTTCCCGTCCGTATCGAGACGAAATTTTCGTCACGTAAGCCCCGTTACGGTTCTTTCCCTTTATCCCTTTCGGCCGCAAAATCACTTTAAGATTTGTCAGCGAAGAGACACACGCATAAGGGATTTCCCCTCGGACTGGATACGTCTTCATGAATCTCAAAAGAATCCGCCGTAAAAAGGGAAGCCGATTTCGTACCGTGAACTCGTAAAAAAGTTCGGCAACGATATTTACGGATGCAAGCGGGCTCCTCGAATCAGCATTAATACTTCGCGGTGTGCAAAGTTAGACGGTTTTCGGGGAAGGAGGTTGTAAGCTGACGAACCAACCAAAACTCTCCTCTTCTCTCTTTCTCTCCCTCCCTCTCTCTTGCTCTACTCATCACTCTTTATGCCTCTCTTTCGCTTTGTCAAATTACTGGGTAATTCGCGCGGATATATCGATCGAAAAGTGCACAACTTTCCCCGAGTTCGGTTTAAACTTTATTTCGATCTCGCTCCATGTAGGATGTCTAGCTATGTTTTTTTTAATAACGTGCCGTCAGACCTGTCTGTTTAAAGAAATATTAAATTATGAAATTCGGCCGTGTTTCATCTTTAACTCTTAGGTTTTGGACGTATGAAGGTCAACACTTTTGTACTCAGAATTTGATCGATTTATGGTACAGAAAGTGGGTCACTCGACTTAAAAAAATCAAGGTTACTTTCATATCTGTGAAGCGAATCCACACAGCAGCAAAAGATGAACGCCATACTTCGGCCCCTGTTGTCCCATGCAACTTTTGTTTCGAAAACTTTTCCAGTACTTTCATACTTTCGGAGTTATTCTAGGTGACAATAGTTAGTGCATCAGCTTGTATAAAGCGTAAGAAAAGTTACAAATTTTTGATCGCCGTCAAGTCGTTTCATCCCGGCCAAAATTCTTGTGCAAACTTTGCGAGAATGGAAAGAAATTTCCGGACCGCAGCCACGCCAGACGTTCCCTCTGTTCGTCGTTTATGCCAGCTTACTGTACAGTCGACTCCCTCTCCCAAAGTTCGATGGACTCGAATTTTCCCCGAGATCCAACGATCGTAGATAGCGCGCCGGGCTCCGGCTAACTATTGAGACTCCCAACTTTGTTCGCAGCAAAACTTGTTCAATATTTCGAGCTCGCTAATGAACGAAGAGTACGTTAAATGGACTACGGAGCGGCCCGACAGCAGATTTATCAGTCCGCGCAGATTAGCTCGAATAATCGATGAGCACCGTGTAATAGACGGAGAAGAAATGACTCTTTCATTAAATAAACGGACCGCGGATTCTTACGGAGGCTTGCTCGATGGCGTGTGAACTCCTCTGGAAGAAGATTCAGACTTCTCAACCAGTTGCGCCGCCGCACAGTGAGGTATTTAACCCAAAAAGCTGGAGAAAACTATTCCAGCGTTACTTGTAGGCTCAAGGTCATAATATTATACATCGTAGAATTCGTCTTAACGTTAGCTACAACATTATGCGATAAAAAATACATTTTAACATTTAAAAGATCAAGGTGACCTCAATTTTTGGTCAACGAAAGGAATTTTTAAAAAATATTTTTATGTTGAAATTTTCAAAACATTTAATTGTCAAATTACCCGAAACGCTTGAAAAGTAGTAGTTCCTTTTAGAATACTTTGTCGGCGGGTGTTCTTCAAGCAAGTCTGTACGATTGCGACCGCGCGTGCAGGCGTATGTGAAGCGCTGCTAACGCATAATACTAAATTGACTATAAAACTTCAATCCGAACATATCCGGAACCAAAGGCGTTGATTCAAAATCGGCCAAAATTACCCAAGATCAATTTTCCTGAAACTTTGCATATTGGTAGCCCTTTGGGTCTAACATTGATTCCGTGCAAAAACATTTTCCCAGGACTTCACAGTTACGGGGGAGGGGGGGGGGTGGGTCAAAGTACGTATTTTACGAAATCTATTATGTGCTGTAACTTTTAATGAAGATAAGATATCGACACGACACTGATACCAAAAAATCATAAAAAATTCAAGCTTTCCAACGGTATATAAGTTTATGTAATTTATTTATTGCTAACATAATTTTTTCACGTTTTTCGTGTTTTTCAGGTTGTAAAAAATTCAGAAAAATGGCAATTCCCAAAAAAAGTATCGCCTGATTTTAACCAAAAACGCTGCATTCATAGTACATTTCATGAACTTTCGACCTAACCCAGACCTTGGGGATATTATTCGTTTTTGAGTTATAAAGAAAAATGTGAGTAGAAGTTGAGGCGCGCGGTCAACTACTCAACCTATATATTCATTTCAAACGTGGAAAAACGCTTCATGTGATTATATACACTCTTTGAAAGCGATAGTTCGTACTTTTATTTAAATTTATACATGTTCCGTCTCAAATGGTAAATATATTATGTTCATTTTCCTGAATTTTGTTTAAATGACGAGCTATATTTGATGTCTCTTGTTTTATTTTCTCTCTTGTTATGTTCCTAAAAAAAATGGGGAACAAACTTTCACATAATAATCTCTCGCACTTCTAAAATTATTCTACATACCGCAGGTTGTGACTTATTTATCATAGCTGGAATGTCCTTTTGAGACGAACCACGATATAAATGAATCATATCGACGTTTATCGAATGTATATTGGTCCAATTTTAAAGGAGTAATTAGTTTTTATTGGGAGTCCTCTTAATTTTCCTCCCGACTGTATACATGTATACATCAGAGAATTATTCACTATATCGCCGATGGAATCAACTATATATACTGCAGCGAGCTGAAAAACATTTTGAATTGCAATCTGGTAATTTGTATTACTTTCATGCAGTTCATTCAATGATGTGCAACAATATAGAACAAAAGTGTATTATCTCTTTTACAATATTTAGTTAGAAAACACAATGTTTTAGTTATGATATTTTAAATAAACAAAATATATTTTTAATAACATTGTAGCTAGTATAAGGTAATTGTGCAATATTCTCCGATAGCCAAATTTTGATTGCCGCTTCAGATTGCCGCGGTCATCTGCCGGCAGTCTGCCGGGGTAACCTGCCGGCAGTCTGCCGGCTTAACCTGCCGGCAGATTGCCGCGGTCATCTGCCGGCAGTCTGCCGGCTTAACCTGCCGGCAGATTGCCGCGGTCATCTGCCGGCAGTCTGCCGGGGTAACCTGCCGGCAGATTGCCGCGGTCATCTGCCGGCAGTCTGCCGGCTTAACCTGAAGGCAGATTGCCGCGGTCATCTGCCGGCAGTCTGCCGGGGTAACCTGCCGGCAGATTGCCGCGGTCATCTGCCGGCAGTCTGCCGGGGTAACCTGCCGGCAGATTGCCGCGGTCATCTGCCGGCAGTCTGCCGGCTTAACCTGAAGGCAGATTGCCGCGGTCATCTGCCGGCAGTCTGCCGGCTTAACCTACCGGCAGATTGCCGCGGTCATCTGCCGGCAGTCTGCCGGCTTAACCTGCCGGCAGATTGCCGCGGTCATCTGCCGGCAGTCTGCCGGCTTAACCTGCCGGCAGATTGCCGCGGTCATCTGCCGGCAGTCTGCCGGGGTAACCTGCCGGCAGTCTGCCGGCTTAACCTACCGGCAGATTGCCGCGGTCATCTGCCGGCAGTCTGCCGGCTTAACCTGCCGGCAGATTGCCGCGGTCATCTGCCGGCAGTCTGCCGGGGTAACCTGCCGGCAGTCTGCCGGCTTAACCTGCCGGCAGATTGCCGCGGTCATCTGCCGGCAGTCTGCCGGGGTAACCTGCCGGCAGATTGCCGCGGTCATCTGCCGGCAGTCTGCCGGCTTAACCTGCCGGCAGATTGCCGCGGTCGTCTGCCGGCAGTCTGCCGGCTTAACCTGCCGGCAGATTGCCGGCTTAACCTGCCGGCAGATTGCCGCGGTCATCTGCCGGCAGTCTGCCGGGGTAACCTGCCGGCAGTCTGCCGGCTTAACCTGCCGGCAGATTGCCGCGGTCATCTGCCGGCAGTCTGCCGGCTTAACCTGCCGGCAGATTGCCGGGGTAACCTGCCGGCAGACTGCCGGCTTAACCTGCCGGCAGATTGCCGCGGTCATCTGCCGGCAGTCTGCCGGCTTAACCTGCCGGCAGATTGCCGCGGTCATCTGCCGGCAGTCTGCCGGCTTAACCTGCCGGCAGATTGCCGCGGTCATCTGCCGGCAGTCTGCCGGGGTAACCTGCCGGCAGTCTGCCGGGGTAACCTGCCGGCAGATTGCCGCGGTCATCTGCCGGCAGTCTGCCGCGGTCATCTGCCGGCAGTCTGCCGGCTTAACCTGCCGGCAGATTGCCGCGGTCATCTGCCGGCAGTCTGCCGGCTTAACCTGCCGGCAGATTGCCGCGGTCATCTGCCGGCAGTCTGCCGGCTTAACCTGCCGGCAGATTGCCGCGGTCATCTGCCGGCAGTCTGCCGGGGTAACCTGCCGGCAGTCTGCCGGGGTAACCTGCCGGCAGATTGCCGCGGTCATCTGCCGGCAGTCTGCCGCGGTCATCTGCCGGCAGTCTGCCGGCTTAACCTGCCGGCAGATTGCCGCGGTCATCTGCCGGCAGTCTGCCGGCTTAACCTGCCGGCAGATTGCCGCGGTCATCTGCCGGCAGTCTGCCGGCTTAACCTGCCGGCAGATTGCCGGGGTAACCTGCCGGCAGTCTGCCGGGGTAACCTGCCGGCAGATTGCCGCGGTCATCTGCCGGCAGTCTGCCGGCTTAACCTGCCGGCAGATTGCCGCGGTCATCTGCCGGCAGCCTGCCGGCTTAACCTGCCGGCAGATTGCCGCGGTCATCTGCCGGCAGTCTGCCGGCTTAACCTGCCGGCAGATTGCCGGGGTAACCTGCCGGCAGACTGCCGGCTTAACCTGCCGGCAGACTGCCGGCTTAACCTGCCGGCAGATTGCCGCGGTCATCTGCCGGCAGTCTGCCGGCTTAACCTGCCGGCAGTCTGCCGGGGTAACCTGCCGGCAGATTGCCGCGGTCATCTGCCGGCAGTCTGCCGGCTTAACCTGCCGGCAGATTGCCGCGGTCATCTGCCGGCAGTCTGCCGGGGTAACCTGCCGGCAGTCTGCCGGGGTAACCTGCCGGCAGATTGCCGCGGTCATCTGCCGGCAGTCTGCCGGCTTAACCTGCCGGCAGATTGCCGCGGTCATCTGCCGGCAGTCTGCCGGCTTAACCTGCCGGCAGATTGCCGCGGTCATCTGCCGGCACTCTGCCGGCTTAACCTGCCGGCAGATTGCCGGGGTAACCTGCCGGCAGACTGCCGGCTTAACCTGCCGGCAGATTGCCCCGGTCATCTGCCGGCAGTCTGCCGGGGTAACCTGCCGGCAGTCTGCCGGGGTAACCTGCCGGCAGATTGCCGCGGTCATCTGCCGGCAGTCTGCCGGCTTAACCTGCCGGCAGATTGCCGCGGTCATCTGCCGGCAGATTGCCGCGGTCATCTGCCGGCAGATTGCCGCGGTCATCTGCCGGCAGTCTGCCGGCTTAACCTGCCGGCAGATTGCCGCGGTCATCTGCCGGCACTCTGCCGGCTTAACCTGCCGGCAGATTGCCGGGGTAACCTGCCGGCAGACTGCCGGCTTAACCTGCCGGCAGATTGCCGCGGTCATCTGCCGGCAGTCTGCCGGCTTAACCTGCCGGCAGTCTGCCGGGGTAACCTGCCGGCAGATTGCCGCGGTCATCTGCCGGCAGTCTGCCGGCTTAACCTGCCGGCAGTCTGCCGGGGTAACCTGCCGGCAGATTGCCGCGGTCATCTGCCGGGGTAACCTGCCGGCAGATTGCCGGGGTCATCTGCCGGCAGTCTGCCGGCTTAACCTGCCGGCAGTCTGCCGGCTTAACCTGCCGGCAGTCTGCCGGGGTAACCTGCCGGCAGATTGCCGCGGTCATCTGCCGGCAGTCTGCCGGCTTAACCTGCCGGCAGATTGCCGCGGTCATCTGCCGGCAGTCTGCCGGCTTAACCTGCCGGCAGATTGCCGCGGTCATCTGCCGGCAGTCTGCCGGCTTAACCTGCCGGCAGATTGCCGCGGTCATCTGCCGGCAGTCTGCCGGCTTAACCTGCCGGCAGTCTGCCGGAGTAACCTGCCGGCAGATTGCCGCGGTCATCTGCCGGCAGTCTGCCGGCTTAACCTGCCGGCAGATTGCCGGGGTAACCTGCCGGCAGACTGCCGGTTTAACCTGCCGGCAGATTGCCGCGGTCATCTGCCGGCAGTCTGCCGGCTTAACCTGCCGGCAGTCTGCCGGGGTAACCTGCCGGCAGATTGCCGCGGTCATCTGCCGGCAGTCTGCCGGCTTAACCTGCCGGCAGATTGCCGGGGTAACCTGCCGGCAGACTGCCGGCTTAACCTGCCGGCAGATTGCCGCGGTCATCTGCCGGCAGTCTGCCGGCTTAACCTGCCGGCAGTCTGCCGGGGTAACCTGCCGGCAGATTGCCGCGGTCATCTGCCGGCAGTCTGCCGGCTTAACCTGCCGGCAGTCTGCCGGGGTGACCTGCCGGCAGATTGCCGCGGTCATCTGCCGGCAGTCTGCCGGGGTAACCTGCCGGCAGATTGCCGCGGTCATCTGCCGGCAGTCTGCCGGGGTAACCTGCCGGCAGATTGCCGCGGTCATCTGCCGGCAGTCTGCCGGCTTAACCTGCCGGCAGATTGCCGCGGTCATCTGCCGGCAGTCTGCCGGCAGGTTACCCCGGCAGACTGCCGGCAGATGACCGCCGACATTTTTCAAATTCACAAAATTCTAAAAGGTATCTTCGAGTCGATTTTTCAATGTGTTTTCGATTAAATTTTTATATGTTCGAGGGCTTCAAAGAAAGTGCGGAAATTGTAGTTTATGATACAGGTACTAGGATTATAAGGAAACCTAAAATCAATTTTGTTTTAATTCATGTATCCAGATTTATACTGCTTGAGGTACTTCCTTATCCTTTTATTTTAAATCAGCAAAATCCTCGAAATCGTCTCCACAGTCTTCAGAATTCTTTTTAAAACGTTCTCCAGAAAGAATAATGTAACTCGTGTAATTTTGATTGATATTCTTAAATTCTGTTGGTGTTCCTATAGTTTTCTACTCATTTCTGCTGTGCATGTATACATTCTTTTGCTCAAAACTTAAGAGCGTGGTTTTCAGACATGTATAACTCTAGTAGCGAATATGTTAGAGAAATATGTTCGCTTCTAGTTTCTACCAGAGTTGCGAAGTCGGTAAACAAAATACATAACTCTGACTTCGACCCCAATTCCTCTTTTTTTTTACCTCCGATTTTGACTCCGACTCCGACTCCGACTCCGACTCCGACTCCGACTCCGACTCCGACTCCGACTCCGACTCCGACTCCGACTCCGAGAAAATTGAAAAAATATGTACTGAAAATAATTAAAGGTCGTGATAGAACTGAATAAATAGTTGAAATATTGTATTAAGTCTAAGAATATGGGACAGATAACTTTGATACAACACAACACGACTGTTATTTTCTCACTTTCAGGAAATAATTAGAAAATACGTATCAATTTGAGAAATACTAACGATAAGGTTTCTATTTTCGAAAATAAATATAATCTCTAATATTTCATAGAGACACTTGTTGCTTTTAATGATTTATAAACAAAAGAGCCAGTGTTGGAGTCGGAATAGATATATTTTTTTCTGACTCTGACTCCGACCTCAGGAGTCGATATATAGCTTTTTCTTACTCTGGCTCCGACTCCAGCGATCGGCAATTACTCCCAAACTACGACTCCAACCTCGAAGCCCTGGTTTCTACTAATCTACGGTTAGAATACAAAGATTTGCATTATTGTGTGGGCTTATTTAATGATTATAAATTTACAAGAGAAATTCCAATTCTTTAAAGAATCATCCAATATGTGTTTACTACTAATCATCAAATGCCCTGTATAGTAGATATCAAGGAGAAAGCGATGATCACTGAATCACGTTAAAATTATTACGTTATTAAATAGATGATCATTCAAGAATTTCTATTAACGTTTCATAGAAATGCAGAGGAAATGGAAATGCATGTGTAATATTTTACCTTATCTTTTTAGATAGTACCATTTCCAATCACTACGTTTGATCCACCGATGGTATATTGCAATGATCCCAATCTCATGAAGCTTCTCGTCTTGGTCCGTAAAACATTCCGTTACGACGGTTGCAGTTCTTCGATCAATGAAAATCGTTTCCCCAGATGTTCCAGATGTTTCTAAGGTCTTTTTTACAGCCGTCCAAACACCCCACCGATACTACTAGATAGTTAAAAGCTTAATCCTCATACGCACGCAGGAAATAGTTGCACGAAATATCCTCTCGTAGCTTTCATCCATCTTCGTTTTACCATTTCACTTGATTAATTACGTCTTACTCGTCCGGACGTGAATAGTCGAGTCGCCCGTACTCACTTTCAATTCGTCCTGAAAACTTTGTGTACGTTCTTTATGAAACAGAGCAAAATTGCTGTGTATTTCCACTTGCTTGGAGAACTATAAATTTATCTATATTTTAGGAATAAAAATACAAGCTAACATCATGCAATCTAACGACAATAACGTTGTTAAACATTATACAAAATGTTTGGCCTTAGCATAAGGGTTAAACAAACAAATTACATCACAATTTTAAAAGAATAAACAAATTTATATTATATAAGAAATAATACGTTCTAACATTTTCACTTGAACGCTATGAAACCAAGTAGAAGAACAATGAACATCAAAATCTCAAGAATATTGTAAAGATCTAGTAACAAGTATGTCCAAACGATTTACATCTGTCATAGCAATCAAAGGTTCTTAAATAAAACATTCAGCATATTTCTTGGTTAGTATTTTGGACTCGTGCAAAATTGAGTCCGGGATAAAATACTGTAACTAGTAAACTAAATGTAACAGAGTTAGAATATAAATCATTTCGCAAGTTAAAATGAATATACAATAGTGTGCTTTGTTACGAACCAGGGCCGCGAGCAACGCGAGAGGCCGACGAAGGGTTATTACCCTTGGAATATGGATTGAATTTGTTAATTACGTGCGCAGAAGAACCCAATACGAAATAGGGGAGACGCTGGGAGGTTGCATAACTTACAGACGAACCCAATGCGAAATTGGGGAGCCAATAGGTTGCAAAATCTCTGTTTGGAATGTGTATGTCTCGGACGAACCTGATGCGAAATCAGGGAGTCGCTGGGATTATTAGTAGGCCTCGTAACTCTGATAATGTATTTTAGATGATACAATCCGAAGGGTAAGATTGTATCAAGTGGGATCGTTCAATTACTAAATTAGGATTTTAGACAACAATTCACCCAGATAGCACCCGGACGTCCCATGGATGTCCTATGGGCGTCCGTACCGGACCTTCCCTACGTCCTAGGGACGTCCGAAATGTAGGTCCCACGGACGTCCCTAGGACGTAAAAAACTGACGTCCATGGGACGTCCACAATGGACTTAGGACGTGTGGATGTAAACTGGAAGTAAAACGGACGTCCCTGGGACGTACGGTGCTATCTGGGCAAGGATTAATAGATTTTATGACTTGTTATTATCGCGATTAAAATGTTAATAGAAAAGGTAATTGTATTTACCTATATTGCGCGGTTTCGACGCACTGGCAATGCGGGAGCTAGGACTAATTATATGGCAAAATAGAACTGTTTCCGAACTAACAGACTCTATAAGGTTAGCTATAATTTGAAAGGAACTTTATCGCGATCTCACTGTAATTGACTCTTACGAACGTGATACTACGTGATTCTACGCGTGACTATACGTTTATGGACCAGAGAGGAAGAAAATGATCTGGTTTATATACCCTCACAAATAGGTGGGAATACCTGTATGGAGTACATGGTCACGTAGGGTCACATTCCTAGTTTTGGTAATATCAAGTGAATCCAGACCACAGCTGTCTTTGTATTAAGGATTAAGCGGAGTTTATTTACGGCGTCTCCTGCCAGACACTGTTGCGATATGGTGCAAGATTTCACGCGCATGCGCGGCGATTTCAGCCTCAGTGTAGTACGATTCTCGAAAAAATGGGATATCTTGAGCACCCCGCAAAATTTCAAAAAATTGGTATGATTTGATTGTTAAAAATGAATGGATAACATGTGTTTGTATTTGTGTACATTTTGTAACTCGTAGGATTCGTCCTGAAGTCTCTTTGTCCGGAAAAGATTGTTTCAGTACATTTCCGCCAGCATAACTGCCTCAGGGCTCTGCTACCTCATCATCCTAATATAGATACGTTACTCTCTGGCCGCGTGTGCGCGTGAAATCTTGCACCATATCGCAACAGTGCTGCCAGAGACGAACTCGAAAGATTCTTGAGAGAAAGTTGAACGAAAAATATTGTCCGTACGTAACAGCTTCTTGAGATTTTTGGAATTCTGTCTTATTGAATACACAAATAATGATTTTTTGAAAAAATGATTTCATTGGTTCAATTTTACTCACCACCATATATTAGAAATTTATAACTATAATTGTTATTTTAAATACTTGTACATCTCCGTTTATATCCTCGTTCAATACTCTAGCTACCGGAAGTCTACTATGCTTTATGATTTTCTTTATACAGAAATTCTAAAAGAAATTATAACACGATATCATTATTTGGCGGAAGCGGAAATGTGTTAGATAGAGGAGGAAAGGGAGCGTTGCGTCCTGGGCCGGCTAGAGGACCGTCACTAAGGCTATCTAGCGAGACCTGCCTTAGACATAGGGATATCGTAAGGACGGTTTAGGATGGTATATAGAGGGTAGTCCGTTTAAGTAAGCCCACCTAAATATCTCTTCAGCTTTTTGGGATGCAAACAATAATTTTTACGTAACGTGTATGGTGTCAAAGTACCAATATCTGGAGAGAATATTTTTTACGCAAGGTCATTTTTATGGAGTTATCAAGGTCACCGGTGTTTTTTACACATAACTACATTTTTTTATTATTGCATCGTATAGCTGATCGAAACATATATTCAGATATGTGTAATAACATGACCTTAAAATGACCTTGATCTTCGAAAATTAAAGTTTTACGTGAAACTGATGTCTATCAAGATCGGAGGCTTTGACCGACAATCAAGAGCGTGAATGTAAATAAACATGTTTACTATCGTAATACTGACGATACATAATGGTTTGAAATCCTGATCAGTTTTAATTTATCAGTGAATCGACATACTGTTTGAAATGAACTAGAACTAGAATCAAATAGTTTATCATAAACGACCAGGTTCAGGAGTTTTGGCCAAATATATTCGACATAAGTTTTACGTTACACTTTAATTTTCGAAGATCAAGGTCATTTCGAGGTCATGTTATTATATATAGGTAAATGTTTCAATCAGCTACACGATGCAATAATAGAAAAACGTATTTATGCGTCAAAAAATTCCGATGACCTTGATAACTCTGAAAAGTGACCTTGAGGAAAAAATATTCTTGCCAGATAGTGGTCCTTTAACACCATGCACGTTACTTAAAAGGATCACTCTGTTTATGAATCAGCGACGCATCAAGTACTAGCGGGAAATGCGTTGTCTTGTCTCCCTGTCCATCTGGTGACGAGCGTAGGAGGTAGCCACCACAATTACATAGATATCGTATTGGTTTAAAGTAAAAGTGCTGTCGTTGCCGAAAAGAATGACTAGAAAAGATGCAGTTATTTATCATTGATTTTGAAAGACTACTGATAGATTAATAAAAAATAAATGTGTTCGTTGACAAGAATACTTCTATCTTCCTTCCCTTCTTATTAATTTCTTCTGCAAATTCATCTCACCGTCACACTCGCGCAAGGAGCAGACAGTTATCGAATGCTAGTTTTTTTTATCGATTTGAAAGATCTCCCCGAGGCATCTCATTCTGGCCGTGGGTTGCCTTATCGCCCGGTTCGTCGACCAAGCGTGAATAAATTCGTGGTAACTTTGTAGAAACTTCGACCTGACTTTCCATGTGTCTCCATTGATGCGAAGATCAATCAGTTTTGCTAAACGGGCGACCAGTGTGGAAGCTGTTCTTTGTTCTAGCGCTGCTAATTACGACTCGCGCCGACGAGTTTCCGTTATTTTGCTCTTTGTGCGATGCATTGTGTTTTCAGTTGTTTACGCCGATTGGACGTTACTATTCGACGATGGACGGAAATTGCTCGAAAATTGAATGTTCACGAAGGGAAGTGTACTTGCCTGTCACCAATTTCCCATTTGTTTACGGCGCACATTCGGTCATTTGCCTCGACAACCTGGCTAAAAGTCGAAATTCTTATTTAGTTTAAAATGAATGAAAATTTTTTCTCGTGTTCCTGAATATTGAAATTTACCTTGAAAAAATTTTCTTGTCTTGTTCGTTATTTCGTCCGCGGTGTATCGCCATCGCTCGACTGTTGTCGCGCGCGGCCGTCTTTGCCAATACGTGTCTAGGTCGCTCTCTGATTGGTCCGTGTTTTTGGTTAATAACTCCTTAACAAAGCCGAAATGGGGATTTTTGCAAGGGAAAATGTCGCTTCAAATGGTCTCAGGAACCGCTCCTTTCAAGGAAGAACGACATTTTTGGGACACCCTGTATAGTAGGAGTGTGCGAGCACCCGTAATTTACGAGCTGAGCTGAACTCGATTCGATTGCTCGAGCCGAGTCGAGCGTTTGAATTTTCTGAGCTACTTGAAATTGACGAACTGCTTGAAAAGAATGCGAACTACTTGAAAAGATCAACCGGCTCGAATATTCGGGTCCTCGTAAAACTTCGATTTACTCGAAAATGAATTTTCAGCTCGAAATTTTTCGAATTACTCGAATATATTCGAACAGATCTTTTACTTTCGAGTTACTCGTAAAAATTCGAATATGTTTTCTTCATGAAAACATGGAAATAAAACAGAAGCATTAATTTAGCGTCAACTTTTCCTTCCTTATAGTTAGAATAGTATTTGATAGTAAATAAATGAATATTCGAGTAACTCGAGCAATTCGAATTTTTATGAGTGACTCGAATGTTAAAGATCTGTTGGAATATATTCGAGTAATTCGAAAAATTTCGAGCTGAAAATTTATTTTCGAGTAAATCGAAGTTTTACGAGGCCTCGAATATTAGAGCCGGTTGATTTTTTCAAGTAACTCGCATTCTCTTCGAGCAGTTCGCCGATTTCAAGTAGCTCGGAAAATTCAAACACTTGACTCGGCTCGACAGACCGATCATTACTCGACTCGAAATTCGAATACTTGAATAAATCGAGTACTCGCACAACCCTAGTCCATAGCCTGTCGTCTAGAGTGGGGTCTCGCAGTCCCCCTGCACCCCACTGTCGAAAATCCCTGCTATCTCCTGATGGACGGACGATATAAACTTCGCATATTACAAATCTCTGCCCTATAAAAATGATCTGAATATTTCTCTTTGTCCTCTTCAGCTAAATTCATATAATCCCTCTACTGTTTTCAATTTTAACGTTTTCGTTTTTATCGTGAATGTATACAATTCGCACATTACCAATATTTTCTCTACAAAACGAATTAATATATATTTCTTGTAGCTTCTTCAGCATTAAATGGATGGTTGTGAATCGACGAGAAACGCGATTGTAACTGACATTTGACGAGACGTTCCCAATTCTCTTTACTGTAAATAGAGTCCTGTTTCAATATTGTTGTTCTCATTCAACAAGTACAGTGATTGGAAGGCGTTGCATCCATGAAAGAAAAAGAAATCCGTTAGAGGTGAGTGAACCTTAAAATCTAAGGACATCGGGAATAGGTTTCGATTTCCTTCAAGACGTTCGACTTCCACCGTAAACTTTCAATGTTGCTCGGCTGTTCTGAACCAGAATTTCCCGAGTACTTTGGTTTGTCGGTTAACAAACTGATAACTGCGTTCAGACGGAAACCGGCATATCGAACTGCCTGATGAAACTTCGAGAGTCTATAAGGAACAAAGTTTCGCTGAGAACTTCGCGCCTTGGCTCCTATGATCCAGAAAAGTCTGCACACAATGTAAGTAGAACTTTATTGATTGCCGGGAACGTAATCGCGGATATTGCTTTCACGTGGTTTTACATTAAAATGGCAGTGTCTCGTAGATGGCTGAAGCAATTCTCTATTGGATTTTGCTTATCCTATGACGTTGATCTTATGACTTTCTGCGATGGGTTTTCCTTGTGGTACATTCGACGCGTGTTTATTCTTTAAATTATTATTCTTGGCTTATTATCGTCACTCTTTGGCTACCAGCAATTTTCTAATAATCTTTTTGTTCAATAAAACATCAGCATCTGAGAATTTCTTAATGTAGTATTCAAAAGACACAACACTTTTGTTCATATGCCAGCAAACTATATGATGAATAGTGTTCCAACTTTTGAAGAAAGTATAATTTAAAAGAAAATTGTCGAGCTTATTCTACATGCAGCTCAAACATTAACACTAAACCTACAGACCATTACACGTAACTAGTATGTGTTGCCTTATAAATAATGGCACGATTGAATTTATTTAGTTTTGTGTCATTTTGATTATAATGTATACTTTATTAAATCAGCATGCTAAAACATTTCCAGTGAAAGCATCTTGATAACTTCAATAATTGTGAAATAAAATATCTGAAACGGGTCATTTGACCCGCAGTGGCACTTTAGTGTTCAAATGTATTAATAGGACTTGTAAAGACTCTACTACCGCGATGGGGACGGCAGGGGCCCCTTAAACACCTGCTTCTCCCACGAACCTCTCTTTCATGCGCGAGGCCTGCGCACTGTTCGCGACGGGCGAAGCACTTCATTCCTCTATGGTAACGGCGGATGCTGGTGGGGGACAGTGGGCGCTATGGTGGGGACGGTTTTGTTTCAATTGAGACAAAAATGCCCATCTCTGCTCTACTATATTGAAAGAAATCGTAATAGTATTCTTATAAATAACAGTTTTAATAGAAATTATTGGGTTATTTACATTTGCTGAATTAATTGAGGTAATTATCTATTCCACTTGTTGTTTCGAGTACTTAATTGTTCGTTTCTATAGTATCGTCCGAACGCTATACAAAGTTTCCAAGTAGAATGTGCTAGATATGGTCAGCCAATATTGATGTGATTTTGTACACTTTAGTATACCTTCATTTACTAACAAAACCGTAAGTATTGTCGCCTTTCTCTACTTTCTATGACCTTCAATGGCCTTATGTAATAGGTCGTTGAACTCGTTTTAAGATCCTCTATCGTGGTACGGAAGCAAAAACATACCGATCCATTTAAAAAAATGGAGGTGACCTTCAAATGTCCGAAGTACCTCCACCTGCAAAAAAACTATTACCGCCACCCGATGGCCCACATCGCTATGTGCAATTTTATTTCAGCAAATATTTCTGTGAAACTTATAGTTTCGAAGATATCTGAGGTGCTAATAGTTATTGACCCAATCTGTGTATGAAATATGTTCTTAGTTGACAGCTCACTTCAACCAATTCCTATTATTTTAACGTATATTACTATATACGTTACTATATTAACTACACTATAATTAACGTATACTTTTAAGTAATTCCATAATATTTTTGTACAAATAATTAATAAAACAGCTGAATTAATAAATACTGTACATAAAATTGTAATTTAAAAATTTAGGATTAGCAAATAAATGAAACGAGTAAAACACTTTGTACACTCTAAGTGAATATCTGGATACTTGGTCCATTAATACCATTGAAATTAATGGAACGTAAAGGCTGTAATGTAATGATTAACTTTCGAGAAATTCATATAAGTAGGTATATAAAACAGAAGCAAAATTACAGATTTTTAATCGCCAACAGGTCGTTTCGTCCCATTGTATGTACACCGTGACGTTGAGAGGGTGTTCAACAATGAAACAACGCGCGTGTTTGCTTCTGCGGAGGGTTTGCCCGCCGGTATTAATATTTATCAGCGACGCCGGCAATAGTAAGAAAGTATTCTGGCACAGAGTCAGAATAGTTTAAAGGTCGATCGCGGGATCCCGTGGGGTTAATACTCAAAAAGCAGTGGAACGCGGATGTTCGAAGAGGCTGAGGGAGGGTTTCGTCCTATCTTCTCGGGACTCAACATCGAATCGGCCCTAATCTTCCCTTGTAACGGCTTCTGATGCTCTCGGTACATAAGGACGTGCGCGGTGAGCCGCACTTCGCATTGTTGCCGGTCGAAATTCCGCGAGCACGACACAATTGCGATCAAGGCTGAACCCCGGCAATCTCTCTCTCTCTCTCTCTCTCTCTCTCTCTCTCTCTCTCTCTCTCTCTCTGCATCACGATCGCGAGATATCGTCTTATTGCATGCTTCTGAGAAATCGATCGACATTCTTAGACATCCCCAGAAGCTTAATGCTCTTGTTCCGGGGGCTCGTCCGTCTATCCGCGACGTGTACAGGTCGATACAACAAAAGAACCCAATAATTCTGCGGATATCTTTCGTGCAGGCGAATGAAGTGCACTTTAAATAACCAGCCGACCAGCAAATTTAGATCAATCGGGTATGAACGTTACATTATCCCTGGCAAATAATAAATAGTCGATAAAATAACTGAAGTGTCTGTCTCTCATTCAAATCATTCATATACTGGTTGGGCCATTTATCCTGGCTATCTGGAATATCTCAAAAACTAAATTCCGGAGAAAAAATGTTTCAAATAAAAAGTTTAAGTCTAGGAGGGACTGATGCAACAGTCATATCCATTTTTAATTTTCATCATGTTTTCAAAGTCATTCAAAGGTCAACTTTATTTTTTCAAATGGAAACATATTTTTCATTACTGATTCTTAATCTACGAATTGATACAAATAACTTTTATTTGAAACGTTTTTTCTCCGCCGATTATTTTGTATAATATTGACTTTATTAGGGAAAAATAAAGTCAATTAAACGGAAAGGCAATTATTTTATTAATAATAATACAGGAGAATTGCAACTTAATTACAAGAAAATCAATTTAACAAGTATTGAGTAACATTCTAATGTTATTTGCATTCCATGCGAGAGAATGCGTAATCACATTCCAAAGAAAAGACGGTAAAAAGCTGGTGTATCTCTGCGCGTAATGAACAGGTTGTGTACGCTCAGCGTTGAATTTCTTTGCTAAGTTTTATCTAATTGTTTTGTCTGTTTCTATATTTAGCTATTATTTAATTATTCATTTAGATTACATGTTTAGTTGATACTATTTTAATTGAGTATTCATTTCATTTATCATAAATAAAATGATTTTCTCTGTTAAAACGACATTGTGTGTTTTTTCTATGAAAGTTCAATATTATACAAAATAATCGGCGGAGAAAAGAACGTTTCAAATAAAAGTTATTTGTTTCAAGTCGAAGATTAAGAATCTGTAATGAAAAATATGTGTTTCCATTTGAAAAAATAAAGTTGATCTTGGAACGACCTTGAAAACATGATGAAAATTAAAAATGGATACGACTGCTGCATCAGACCATCCTTGACTTAAACTTTTTATTTGAAACATTTTTTCTTCGGAATTTTGTTTTTGAGATATTCGAGGTAGCCAGGATAAATGCCCCGCCCTGTATACAATGCGGAAAATAGTTCCATTAACGATAAAAGAGAGTTCAGTGATGAAATTCTTCGTATATAAAGAAAATATTAATATCAAAATGTATATATTTTTGTTCTCATAACGTATAGAACGGGCAAAATTTTTCTGGAAATGTCTATGTCAGTAAATGTTTACCTTCATCATTAGAAACGCTTTTAAATGCATTGTTATATCAACCAGGATATACAATTGTACACCAAGGATATACAAGGCAGTAGCTACATTCGTAGTGACGATGCGAATAACATATAAAGTCTTATCTTTACGAACGATCTTCTCCGAGAGAACAATTTGATGCAGATCGATTTGCGATATGACTACATCAACGAGAACGCGGCGATCAAATGCTTTCATTGACGGGAGGAGGAGATGGGTGGCAACGTATACAGGACTCGCATAAATATTCGGACACTTAAAAACATGATGAGCTTTTTAATATTTTACATAGTTGCAACGTTGACCGATCTTGAGGAAATTTTCAAAACATGAACAATTGACACAGATCTATATTGAATGTATTTTTTACTTTTTCAATGTAGGCCCACAGAAAAAAGTTATAAAATACAACTTTTTAGTATTTTCTCTGCAATTCAGACCGATTGTAAATTTTTTAAATTTTTTCTTCACGTCGTGTAGTAAATTAATTGTTTTAACATTAATTCTAATATTCTGAATATTAAAAACATTATCGTCTTTTGAAGAGTGTCCGAATATTTACGTCAGTCACTGTACGTATAGCCGAGACACTTGCAATGTTCCAACGATGATTAATATCTAGGCTGTATCGGTGAACAACTTGTGAAAACTCGTTACAAATTAATTAAGCCACCGAAGTGCCATACTGTCGTGATTTATTATATCGAATTATTACGCAACACATGAAGTTCTGGCTGCAGAGCGGACGCGCGGCAGTTCATAAACACTTGCTCGGGCCACTTGCATACGCAAAAATAACCTATTTTACTGACCATTTCGCTCGACGAGATTGCAGTTGCGCGAGTTAGTCACGCGGAACGACTAAAGCGTTTAATTACCGATTTACCTTTGCGATGTTTCGAAAACGTTTCACGGTGCTCATTGATGCACGTTGTGAAGCTCAACATCCGTTTCGCGAGCGTTAATTAGTCCATTGTACGCCTGTCTCGCGATCGTCATAATCAGATCCGAAAAATTATGCGAATGGCCTCTACTGACATGCCGTCAGGATTCCGTCGGAGAATGGGTTACGAGCGAAAATGATTTCCTCGTTGTCGTGTCGATTCTCGATTCCTATCGATGATTGTCGCTCTATCAAACTGATGAATGATGATACAATGTTGGATGATCACAATAGTACACAACCGATTTTTAGAAACTTCAATACCGCAAAAGCTCTTACCAGTAAGGAATCCACCAGCTTGTAAAACGATGGGAAATAATTGTAGAAAATGGTGGTGACTATATAATCCTATTCTGTTTCAAATAGTTAACTGTCTATTCTATTTTTGACATACATTGAGATTATGAAGTGAAACTTCTTTAGGCGTGTTAGGCGCAAAATCTCGACGCGGTAGGCGTAAAACCTCGACGCGGTAGGAGTAAAACCGATCTGGCGATGAAACGATGAAACAAAATTCTATTCTATTAGCATATACGGTGGAGGGTTCGGCATTGCTTAAAGATTATGATAAAATTCCGACGATGCTAAGTGGAGATTTCAACGTGAACTTTGCATCGGAACAATCTAAATTATTAATAGAATTTTTTAGAAGTAAATTAAGATTGGAAATGGTAAATAATTCTAATGAAGCGACAACAAGATCAGGAACAACTCTCGATACAGTATTTGCAAGACATCTAGACAAAATTGAATCAAGAATATTTATATCATATTTTAGCTATCACAAGCGAATTGTTTCAATAATAGAATCATAGAAAATTAAATGTCATAAAGTGTTAATATTTTAAAGCACAGTATTTTATTCGTAAGGAAAGTTTTTTAAAATCAAATTTTAAACGGTATTTTAATGACGATTACTGAAAATATGATATTTTACTTAGAAGAAATATTTTGAGATAAATTGACGTTTGATTTTCATCGATGTTAATACTACGAAAAAATGATAAAACATTTGTTGTCTGAAATGATTAATATTTTGCCTACCGAAACGATGGGTCACCAATGTTTACGAACAAATTAATACAGAAATGGAAATTGTTGCTCCGCTTGCGCAGCATGCTCCGATATTTGGACGATCGTGTAATATTCAGGGAAATTAATAGCCTGCTTCCGCGACGGACAAACCGGACGTGTGTTTTTAACTACGCGAAACGAATTAATTCCAAGTAATCGGAAATGTAATAGCCGATGAAACTCAAAGCTCTTTCGTGTCGATGAAAAAACAAAAATCGTGCCCGGCAAATGGACCGTTTCGAATTAATGGTACACTAATATCCATTGTCATAATACACACTTTCTTAAATATATAAATAAACCTCCAATTTTCCTCGAACAATGTCCATTATCAACGATATTCGTCTGCGTCCACGTAATTCGCTAGCTAAAGCAACATTATTTCATCGAAATTAATTTAACAATTTCCGCGCCGTACGCGCCGGTAATAACATTCCCTTTCAAAACTAGATACACTTCCATCCACCTCCTCGTATACATATATCTAAAATGCACTTTGTGCATCGCGGTACGTACCTTGCCGCTTGTAACTTTTCCAACGATCTTTCACATTTTACTTTGCCTTTAACTATAGCTATCTACTGCTCCTGTTTATGTAAATAACTTTTTGCTAGAATGTTTAACAATCGCTTCATTGTACAATGGTTATAATTGTTCGTATACTAAAATTCAGTTGCGAGGCTTTACTATTAATGAAATTTCATTTAATGAACCCACAGCATGATAAATCTAAAATATTAATAAAGCAAGTTAAACTTTCGCTATTGTTAGCGCCTACAGGCGCTTTTTTTTCGTAGTACTGTTGGCGCCTATAGGTGTTCACTTTGTACCGAAAATGCACGCTAACGAAAATTTCCACCGTTATAGTATAAGGTCGCGATTGAATTTCTACCGTATGGTACAAGCGGTATGCATCAAAGCCTACCGTAGCCGAAGGGTTGATGAAATGGCAAATTGTTTTCTAAAGGAAAAGTGAAAATTAATTCAGGAAAACGGCCTCCACAGAACGATAACATTTCCAATGATTTTCGTGTAAAGATATTGACAGATTGTCGCTTATACGGGAATTAACTTTTTCTAGAAATATCAGTTGAACTATAAAATGCGATTTTAGACAAATTGTGTTACGACGTGCAACGAACTCATATCGAAACAACAAGCAATTCTATTACGTACCTCTTTGCCAAATTTTAGCGGAAACTACGTTAGTTTCGGGATGGTTTCGGGTACTGTTTTTGAATAAGTTGAAAACACCGTTGCAGTGAGCGCATATTGCAGGTTATAACTTCGTCGGTGCCATGCAGTTTTGAGCGACATTCTCAAGAAATATTCATGGTAACTGTAGCTGCACCAATAGACTGGCATGATCCCTAAAAATTGATTTTTATCCCCTTTTGGATGCATGAAAATGAAGTAGACTTGACCATTGTGTAAATTCAAAGCCTTCGTTGACAAATTGTTGTTATTATAAAGTTGCAGATTTGAACCTACTATTATTTGCAAAGCATTATAGCGCAGTTTGTAGTACGAAAACCAACGCTATTCGAAGGTCTAATTTAATTTTTATAGTATGTAGAAAATATTTGCATCCATTATGATTTCACAAGCATTTGTGCAAGTCATAATAATATTTTACATCTATGTTACGAAAATTCGTTTTTCATCACTTGCATCATTAGTATAAACATGTATTTAATAAATGTTTTTTATTGTCTATTCTACATTATTTAGTTCGTTATATTGTTATTAGTAATGGTTCTTTATAATAATAAAAAATGTAAACCTGCAAAGTGTAATATTACTTCAATTTTGTCATAATTTGGACACAGAACAGAAGAAGCGTGATCGCACCGTGCCGCTTGACACTCAAACACAGATCGATTCCTGTCCAGCTTCTACCTCTTGGAATCAAAATTCACGGACTACTTATCACTTTAATTATATACGACAAATTATTCATAATCTATAATATTTACTTATTATGTATATCGTTGTAATTAAGGATTTCCGGGAGTGATAATTGGATGACTCTTGTATGAAATCGCAGAACTCACCAACTGGATATAAAAATCTTTTAGCAGACTACATGCAGTGTACTTTCGAAGAAATCACTGTTTTCGTAAATAAGAAATGGAGGGGTCACCGGGTAAAAACTTGATAACGCAACTGGAAACACCGGAATGTGTTTTCTCTGTTGGAAATATCAGACACCTCCCTCAGCGTGTGCGTATTGCGTGTGCGAGCGCGCATGTGCGTATGCGCATAAGAGAGTCGGCGTCGCGTGCGAAGCGTCGAAGGTTTAGAAACTAGTTGGATAGAGTTCTGCCTGTAAAATTAAAATGAATATCAAACATTCTATCTTTAAGTTTAATAATTGTTAATCGTATATATATATAAATATATAGTTTTTTATAAAAACAACTTCCAAGTCACTAAATTCCAACATTCTCGACTTGTTGCGCGATTTCAACGAGTTTCGCTCGAGCATTGCGCAACAACGCCGCGGCAACGCGCTTGAATGGCGGATGTAACGAGCTGTCGCAAAATGGTTCGTGAGCTCACAAATATGCATTTCAACGTGTAAAATAAATGGGCTGGCTTGGTGCGTTGTCTGTTTGATATAAAAGCGAGCTTTCCGTCGCAAAGGAACCGTACAAAGGGCCATTTATTTAGACTTTATTTATGGCGCCCACATGACTCAGAGGCCACTTTCAAGGATTAAGCAATCGATGCACATTTGGTGACCAGTCCAGCCATCATCTAACCCTCGTATTTTTTTTGTTGGTCTCTTTAAGAGTTACGCGTCATAAATCTAGTACTGACGAAGGATATTCCCGACCGAGAAGTTGGGTTCTCAAGTTACCTAGCATCGACCTCGGAGGGAGTCAGGTATCATCGCACGTATTCTCCAGGCCAGGCTCGCTTAGGGCAGATCAACAAGTCAACAAGAATACGCTGATTCGGGAATACAGAGTTCGGCAGGAACCAATCAGTGCATTTCTTCTGCATGGCAATGGGTGTCACCGTATTGACACACCCAGAAATGGAGGAACGCCTTCACGATACAACAAAGGGTCCTCCTGAAAACCGCGACTGTCAGTCAGTCACCATCGAACGTTCAAAAAGTATAGATCTACGAAAACGAACGAAGACACATTCGAGCGAGACAAACGTATTTCTCAAAGTCGAAGTCAAGTTCATTCAACGATCTCATACAATCAAACCAATCGATATAGATACATAGAATTCAAGTGGAGTTGATCGTCGCGAAAACCCATGCGTCTAAGGCAAGGCCTGCTAGATTAGCCTTACTGACGAATCATCTAGCAGGCCTGGGACGAAACGCTAATCCTCGCGAAATTCACACATCGGCTGTTCTTTCTTTTGAAGGACCAGATTTTTTTAACTTTCTTGAACTCTTTTTTAACTTGTTTTATGTAATCCTGTAGATATCGATGAAAACATTACGAAAATGTAAGTACTATTGTTAGGAATTCAGTGGTGTATAAGTTACACGCGTGTAAACATGAGCAGTTTTAAGCGTTTTTGACAGGTTAGAGCGTCGCCATATTGGATATTCGTTGGCTGGTAGAGGCAGGACTGTTGAGCGCATACGCTGGATAGATGGTGGGTGTTCAGTGCTTCGACGTGAGCGCATGCGCCAGATGACAATTCACTGATTTAGAAGTTATACGCGCGTATACATAAGTAATTTCAAGTGTTTTTCACAAATTAAAGTGTGATCACATTATTATATTCGCTGGGTGGTAAAATCTCACAAAGATGATATAGTCCAAGTTGGTTTGGGGTTAGGTCGTCGTGGGTTCGGAGATATGACCCGGCTACGCTTACAATGTTCCGCATTTTGATTTCGTACATGTGTTATTATTACGTACGTGCTTGTGCGCTCGGTACTACTTAGCCGATCTTACGAGTACCACCTAGCAAATATACCAGTATGGCGGCGCTTTAACCTGTCAGAAAGACTTAAAAGTGCTGAACTTTACACGCGTATAACTTCTGAACTAGTGAACTCCTTTCAATAAGTCTTTCATTTTCAGTGTTTTCTCGTCGAAACCTATAGGACTCCATAAAAAAAAAGTTTTAAAAAATTGGTCCACCAAAAAAAGGTTTAACCCACACATTGAACTAATCATTGAACCGGCTACCCAAGATTAACTTGGCGGGTAGTGAATCGGTGATTTCGGAGTCGACGTGTTTGTTACAACCGGGCTTAAGATTTACAACCTTAAGCGGACACGAGTCGTTCGCGCGTTTCCCCTGAAATTCGCATCGAACAGCGTGCGCAAATAGAAACGATTACAAAAATCGAAGTGCTAGGCTTCTAGCCCCCGCCGGAACGTCGCTGGAAAACACGCCATGTTTGCTCTCGGAAGTTTCCCGTAAAGTATACGTAGCCCTGTGTTTTCAACCGTTATATATCCTGGATATTTTATGTACGGCTTGTATCGAAACCATCGTTTTTCCGTTTCCCTTTGAAACGGCAGAGTTACACGGGCTTGACAACGTGATAAATTCCTCTGCGAATACGTCACGGCTACATCAGAACGAATTGAATCCTGCCGAACGACAAAGCTCGATCAATTCGTTTACGACAAATATTTTCCATGTCCGCGAAAACGAAAGGGTGCGAGCGAGGAAGATGTAAGTTGACCATTTTTAAAAACGTTATTAATGGAACGACGTTATTGGAAATTAGTGTGCATGACTGATGGTGTAAGAAGAATTGTCAAAAAAATGAATTGAATAGTTTTTAGAAACATGAATAAGACGATTGTTGAACATTTTTGTGCACATGGCTAAGTATCGAAACAGTCCAAAGAAAATGGCTCCGGCTCGGTGACAGGTCTCGCTGGGCGCGACATTACCATTGGCCGAGCTGCAATACGTCCGCTGTAACGGTGTTCTGATTGGTCCATGTATTTCGTTAATAACTTTTTAACAAAGCCGAGACGGCAATTTTTGCAATGGAAAAAGTTACATAAATAACCTCAGGAACCGCTCATTTTGAGGATTTACAATATTTTTGAGACAACGTGTGTATGTACATGTATACACTTTGTATAATACTTTGTACGCAGATTTCATAATTTATCCGAATTTGAAACGCCGCTCGGAACATTTCGGTTTACTTAACCAAGTGTGGTTTACCATTTCATAGACGCCTGTAACCGTCGGTTTTTTTCAGTCCGTGATTGTTCCGAGCGCCTGTCTCGCTCGGGAAGAAAGCTGTGCTAAAGCCGTTCCATCGTCGAGTCGGGCGCGGCCCTTCCCGTCGAGATCCTCGAAGATGTAAGACCGTTGGAAATCCAGTTAACCTTTTTGCTCCCGAGATATCCGTTGGACAAATGGAAGGACACCGGGGCCACGGTATCGCGATGAAATTAAAAAGTAATCTCGATGAATCGTGATTTAATTATCGAATCGGTCGACGGGTTACCGGCGGGGACGGATCCTTTCGCCCCTGTTATCTCGCACAATGCCGGATAAATCAGCCGCCATAAAGATAACTAGGAAAGGATCTCCCGAGTAGAGATCAGACCTTCCTTCGTCCGGAGATTTCAGGGTAGTGCAATACGCACTGCTAACGAGAGTTAAAAGCGGGTGAGAAAATAAGAGCTCTTCGTAAAAACGGACGGCTTTATCAGACGTCCAGGCAAGGAGCCACCCTTTCGCGATCACGCGATAAAGTATTTCGCTTCTTCGGGGCAGAGGCCTGCGGATAAGGCAGCCATGAAAGGCTTTTCACCAAGAATACCGTCCTTTATGCGCGTTGCGTGCTAGCTTTATACGGCGAACCTATATTGTAAGGAAGAACGCTCAGCCGGGACTCAGGCTCGGCTTTTTCGTTTGCCAGACGATCGCTCACACAATTAAACGTTCGCGGAATTTTTAATTTAAACGTCGGCCCCCTGGAGAGCTTTAGTTTCATTCGAAAAATCGACGCTCTCTATAGATTAATCAAAGTTCAAAACAGCGAGTTTGTATATACACGGACTAACTTCAAATTCCTGCACTGGTCTTCCGTACACGGACTCAATCGGCTCCCTGATTTGATATGAAAAGTTACAGGAATGTTCTCGTATGATTAATGTGTCGACTGCGGATGTTTGTGCAAATAAACGTTTTTTGTGTTCATTGCGAGAAACAACAGTAGGATATGGAATCGGAACATCTAGCCTCAACACACTCAAAACGCATCTACGACTCATTCCTAGAAAAAACGAGGGTAAATATTTACATTAGGGGTTTCCTCAACGATTCTGATGACGTTGAAATATGTTGTCAAGGTCATCATACTGAACAACTGTTTCCTATACATGTTACCGCCGCTCAGCTTTAGTTTCCGAGATATTCGCAAAAAAGTTTCAACATCTCGAAAAGTGATCGGAATAGGTCTGCGTTAGATTTGAAATTGTGTCCACCGATAACGCAGCCACGGTCACAACTTAAAACGACTTCAATCAGTTGAGACCCACTATCTTGTCTGTTTACGTTTACGAACTGAAACGTGAAATGAATCGTGTCGAACGCGAACTCATTTCATTGTCAGCTGTGTTAGCATACAGAGTATTAAGCATGAAACTATACGAATTCTTGGATATCTGCAAGAATCAAGAAAATTTATAATAACCCAGTATATAAATATATATATATATATATATATATATATATATATAAATAACCCAGACCTAACCGAGACCTACTCCGATCACTTTTTGAGATGACGAAACTTTTTTGCGAATATCTCGGAGACTAAAGCTGAGCGGCGGTAACATGTATAGGAAAAAGTTGTTCAGAATGATGACCTTGACGACATATTTCAACGTCATCAAAATCGGTGAGGAAGCCCCTAATGTAAATAATTACCAAAATGAGGTAAACTACAACCTGAAAAGGAGTGATCAAGTCACCTTACACCGAATTTGAATAGGCCACGCTGAGGGAACACACTTGTTTCTGATGAGAAAGGATCCTGTACCAATGTGCGAAACATGCAACACACCGACACGAATCAACTACCTTATACTATCTTGTCCAAAACATAATGCACTACGTGAAAAATACAAAATAGGAAAGACACTGAAAGATAATCTTGACGAAGATAAAATATAGGACCTTCTAGAATTTATTCAAGAAACCGAGATCCTGAAAGTTATACTATAATGATACACCTTCCCGTCGCTAATAGCCATGCATTTGATGCGACGTAAAACCGTCATATAAAAAAGTTAAGTAAGGTCAGAAAACTGAAGAGAATGGAATATAAAATGTTGTAAAGGTTGTAATTGTATTTCATCATACATACAGGGTGAGTCACCTAACGTTTGCACCTCAAATATCTTTGTTGTTTCTAATGATACAAGTAGTAATGAAGAGGACTAACATTGTACGTATTTAAAAAAGGGTGGTTCTATTTGAAAAAATGAAGGTGACCTTGAAAATCTCTAAAATATGACATAAAAACTAAAATTTTCTTGGTACTGTGTGAGTCTCACTGAACCATTCAACTTTGTCCTTCAGACATTTGACGTATTTTTAAAGACAACAAAGATATTTGAGGTGGCAATAGTAGTGCCTCACCCTACAATGATAGTACCTTTCATTACGAATTCAGTGACTATAATTACTCAAAGTCATTCAAGGTCACGGACAGAGTTCAACATTTCTTCAAAGCCCGTTTACAGGCATGTATCGATGTTAAATCTCATACGTTATCTTTGTCCGCGACCTTGAATGACCTTGAGTAATTAGAGTCACTGAATTCGTATTGAAAGGGACTATCATTGTAGGTGTCTAAAAAAGGTTGGTTCCATTTTAAAAAGTCAAGGTGACCTTGATATCTCTATAAAAATGACATAAAAACAAAATTTTTTTTGGCATCGTGTCAGCCCCATTGTACCATTCAACTTTGTCCTTACCATATTTGACGTATTTTTAGAAACAACAGAGATATTTGGTTAGGTGACTCACTCTGTATAAAACGTTGACAAACCTGTTTTGACGGAGTGAATCCAAAAGTTATATTGCCGGAACTGCCGTCTATGGAAAACTTTTCCAGCAGGAACATGTGGCAGTGGAAAATTCTGCTGGAAATCAAAATATGAAATCTACTTTTGCATCACTTCTCGGCAGGCCCGTCTACTCCTTTAGAGATGAGTAGAATGTACCTGATTTTTTTTATATGCAACTGTCTTTCTGTCTCCAAAGCAGTTTTGGCCTTCAGGTTTTTCTCACCTGTTATCGCATTCTCCAACCTATCTCATGTTTGACATCTATTAGATCTAGAAGATCCAAAACTATTATAATATTGACTAATATTGTATTTTATGATGAACTGGCGATAATAAGGGGTTATCCAAAATAGACTATAGGAAGTTTCTTTTAAATAAGAAACATACTGTTTTTAATTTTATTCGTTTTTTTATTCAATGGTCAGGTATCATCTACGACAATTATGTGTGAAAGACGATATCTGTCAAATGACCACCACGACCACGTTTACAGACATCGATTCGAACATCAAAGTTTTCGATGACATTTTGGCTTATTTGCTCGTTTAATTCCTGAATTTCATTTCTAATGTTGTTTTTCAGATCATGAATTGTTGCTGGTTCGTTGGCATAAACTGTGCTTTTCAGATAACCCCAAAGAAAAAAGTCCAATGGGGTCAAATCACACGAACGAGGTAACCAATTCACATCACCATTCCTTGAAATTAATCGACCATAGAATTTTGATCGCAATAAAGTGATGTTTTCACGCGTTGTGTGTGGCGTAGCTCCGTCTTGTTGAAAATAAATATTGCTAATGTCGATTCGATTTAATTTCAGCTATAAATAACCAAAATTTATGTAAAATTCGCCACAAACTGCCATAAGAAATGCTCAATTCTTGAGAACGACGTGGAATTGATGTTGATTGATCATTAACAACACTTTCACGAACAGTAGCAATGTTTTCATTCGTACGAGCTGTTTTTGGTCTGCCAGACTTTGGTTTATCATGAACAGAACCAGTTTCATCAAATTTCTTAATCAAATTTCGAATTGTTTGCTCAAATGGACGATTATGTGTGCCGAAAAAATTACGTAACTTACGATGGGTATTTTCTATCGAACACTGATTTGCAAAATAAATTTTAATAACTTTAGCACGCTCTTCAATCATATAAGACTACATTGTTAAAATTGTCTATCATTGTAAGTTAGAAATACAAGAAAATGACAAGAAATAAACATGGCGTTTGACAGATATTCCCATTTAGCATCCTAAAGGTACTTTTGGATAACCCTTAGAAGTCATAGGCACGATTAACAATAACTTCTTGAAGCAAAGCCGGACAAGTCCTGGACATAGCCGATTTTTCTCCCCAAAGATAATATGAGGCAAGTTCAAAATTTATTTTAAACGCTTTAGGATAAATTTGATTTATGCATAAAACCATAATTTGATTTATGCATAAAAACTCCATTTTTACTAAAAAGTGGACTTAACCGATTATTCCAGCAAGTTCTTCAATTGTAGTATATGTACGCTTTTGATTAAAGATTCTTACAGTGACACTATTCTTCTAATATCTATACAGTTTAATACATCACCTAGACATTTTTATCATAGAATCATAAAACCCACAGTCTACTTGTAAGGGTCAGAAACATAAACAATCCTTGGAAACACAGAAATTCAGTGGCGGATTGCACACGAAACGATTCAAAAATGTGAAAAATTAGCGAAATTCGTGTGAAAGCAGAACTCATGTGAAGCCAGAAGGAAGGTAAAGGAAAAGTAGAATCGGAAGTTGGATGAGAAAAACCACAGGGGCGGTGGCAAGCACATTTCATTCGGCGAAACAAGTGGGTCGAGTCAGTTCGTCGAGGTTCGTGCTCGCGGGTATACAGCAAGTAGCCACGTTCAACCTTCGAGCGTGATGTGCTTCGTATCGACGCTGACCAGATTGCGTTGTATTTTACGTGGGTGGCAATTCCAATTCGTGGCACTGGCCAAGCTGGTCAAAGGTCCTGGGAAAGTTGATAACGTAGCGCAGGCAATTGTCGTGGCGACACGCCGACCACCAGAAATCAGCCGGAACAGTCCCGCCGGCTGAAATTGTACGAAAAGATTGGCCGAAAACTCTTGAGAAATTACTAGATAATGTGTAAAAAGAACTTTTATAAAATTTCTATTCTTTGTAGTTGTGAAGAAAAAAGTGACGGTCATGATTTTGAACTTTTTTATCTGTGCCCATATCAAAAATTTAAAACGAGCTTTTTGATAATTTAAGTTTAATTTATGCATATACAAAGTTTCAATGTAATCGGTTACGGTTTGCAACAAGCCATTAATGCTTAAAAATGGCAAAAATGGTAAGAAAATGCGATTTAGGCCCGAAATTTAAAGATTTTTACATAGTTCAGCACCTACGACTTTTTTATGCGTCATCCGATTTCGATGACACTTTGTACATGTATATAACTCACTAAGCTTTTCAAAAAGCCTGTTTTAATTTTTCGATACAGGCACAGATAAAAAAGTTAAAAATCATGACATTCATCATTTTCTTCACAACTCCGATCAATAGCAATTTTATAAAAGTTCTTTTTGCACATTATCTAGTAAATTAATCCTTCTAGCATCTCAAAGAAATTTAGGTCATTTGGACCAATTTTAAAAAAGTTATTCGTCTTTAAATGGTGTACTTAAGTACCCGGCCGCCACTGTAAAAATGGACCAAACGACTTCAGTTTTGCAGCCAAGCTAGATGGATTAGTTTACTAGATGATATATAACGGAAAAATTGGAAAAATTTCGTATATGTAGTCGGAGTAACGAAAAAAAAAAAAAAAATACAAAAAGTTGTTTCTAGCTTGGCAGATAAATTTAAGTCGTGTTTGGTACATTTCTAATAAAGTTATTGTTCTTATAATGGAGGCTGGGTTGCAGTTCTTATAATAGATGCTCGGTTAAGAGTTCGTATATAGAGTGCGGTCCAATAACATGTACAAGCGGACATGGTGTGATTGTACATGTAAAAATAAGTCGATAAAAAGGAATAACATTTTTTCATTTGACACCTCGTTTACGAGAAAATCGAGTTACAAGATCCGCGGGTACCCGTGCTTTAGTACAGGCATGTCCAGAAGTAGCTCACTTGGAGGCAAATTCGAGGGAGACGTCTACTTCTCCCGCCCGCGTGTCTCGCTCCCCGTGGCGGTCGTAGTCCACCGAGCTCCTCAGACCAGTGATGGGAATACTGGCGCTTTTCACGCTCAGGCGTGAGTTTCAGCAGCACCGAAGCTACGTCCGAAGTTTGTGGGGTACTATTGGGGCGAAAGTAGTGGGGGACCATTATTAGCGGGAACGTCTAGCGGAGTCCGTTACGACCGTTCCGACACGAAGCACGAAAGAAGAGCAGGCTGCGAGAATTTCAGGTAAGTTAATATTTAATTAAATAATGACTGCTAATATTGGAAAAGGAGCTACAGAGAGGTGTCAATTCGGTGAACTGAACAAAATCAAATCATAATAAATTTTGCGAAATTAGAGGGGGCGACCCAAGGTACCCGATTTTCGTACTTGACTGAGGCTAAAATCGCCGCGCATGCGCGTGAAAAGCGCCAGTATTCCCATCACTGCCTCAGACCCGTGCCTACCGTGGGTCCGATAGTCGCCCCAACGCGCCGCACGCGGTACATATTGCAAGCGGTAGGCACGGGTCTGAGGAGCTCGGAGGACTACGGCCGCCACGGTGAGCGAGACGCGCGGGCAGGAGAAATAGGCGTCTCCCTCGAATTTGCCTCCAAGTGAGCTACTTCTGGACATGCCTGCTTTAATATATGCAGGTAGTAGAATTAGTTGGTCGTGATCAGATGCGTCAGACGTTTCATATCTAATAACATCCGTGTATTCACTGCATTTTTAAACTCGATCTTCTCTAAAACGAGGCGCCAAACGAAAAAACGTTATTCACTTTTTTCGATTTATTTTCACATGTACAATCATCCACTGCCCGCTTGTACATGTTATTTGGTCGCACTTTTAACCACGGCTAACCACACACGATGACGTTTAAATAAATAATATCGATTTCGGGAACAATTTTCCAATTTTTTTCAAGCGTCAAGCAGTAATCGTTAATCTTCTCTTCCATTTCATTAGAAATTGTATTTATATTCAGTAAATCAAACTTTTCATATGACTTTTGACATCTTCTCGAAATAAGCCGTCTGAGAAATCGATTTTTTTAATAAACCACGAATACGCATGACTTCCTCTAAACAGAAAAAATTAATAACAACCAGTGTAGCAGATAAAACTTATGTAGCAATGTAATGCAACACCATCTTGAACCATAAAAATGACAGAATGTTTTGAACCATATTCTTTTAAATTATTTTCTAAAGAAAAAAAGAAATGTTTTAATTACAAACTAACATAATACACATCTTTGTTCAAATTCCCCTTAGTTAAGGTATAATAAACACTATTTAACACTCGTCAACAAACAAAAAAAGATATATTGAACACACGAGCTGATTTTCTAGTAATTAGAATTTAAGGAAAACTTAATTTTTACTTATCCTATATCGATTTTTTCGGGAATTAATGTTTACATTTACATAGTTTACTGAACGAATGATGATATCACCGAATAATTAGATTATCATAAAAAAAATGTTGTGCACGCACAAGCAGCCACTCAATTAAAAGTTAATGTTTTTCAAACCTGTCCTCAAATTATGGAAATTCTGAAATATTCTATGGAGACTCAGTAAGGTGTACATACATCGTCACCAAAAAGTTGATAACTTCGTCGTCAGTGTGGTTTAAAAAAATTGACTTTGTATCTTAACATTACTTCTTCATCCATTGAGAATTAAATTGAGAATGTTTCTCTGACGTACATAAAAATGAAGTTTAGTATTAATTGGTCCTACTATAAGAGAAATCCATTTTGGACCCCGTCAATAGAAATGCTCGCCTAACTATCGTATCGATAAAAGCCGACGAACTCGTGATTGGTATCGTATCGTATATTGTAAACGGTGTGCACAGAAAAGCCGTTAGCTATCGAACAAGAAAAAAAGATATAGCCAACAGAATGCGAGCGCAATAGGGTCGCTTTGTTTCCGTTAAAGTTGTATTTGCGAGGCGCGCGCTTCGACCGGGAAATCACGTGGAGAATTCGGTGCGGGAAACTAGGAGGAATTTAACGTCGGTTTTGGTCAACGTACGATGTTCTAACAGGTAGAACCAACAACCGGGATAATTTAAATCGAGGGTCAGTGAAATAATAACAGCATTTTGGTTACATTGTATAGTCTGTAGTCTATATGGTATTTGTTATTGTTGCAGGACTGGGTGCGACGTTACCGATTTGGAACGTTCCAAGCGAAATTCGTAATTATATGTCGACTCGCTCGAGGCGCATACAGGCGCGCTCTCTCTCTCTCTCTCTGTCTGAGACCGACTGAGAACATAGGATCTAATGCGGCGACATACTGTTCAGACGAAAACGCGGTTTACCAGCCAGAAGACTTCTTTATACAAGCACAAACATCTACCCCTGATTCTTCCGCACATTCTTCGCGCAGGTTAATTATACATGTGAAACATCTACAACAGTGTAAAAATAAAGGAGCTCGCTTCTATAACTCCATTTACTAAACAGTTCGACGAAAACATTAACTGTCCAATTTCCCACTTGAAACAGCTATAACCTAAATGCAGGTAACCCTCCTATAATACGGTAGATTGGTTCCTAGAAAATGTCGTGTTGTGTGAAACCGTATTATAGGAGATCCAGAGCCAGTACAAAAAGGGGGATTATGTTCCGAAAATCTATTAAAAACAAACCTTTCTTTTTTAATTTCATATAAGCAACTTAATTTTTATTAAAATTTTTTTTAAAGTGCATTGCACTTTATCCTTCTAGATGCGGCGAGTCTTTCCGCAGCACTGTATCTCTGAGACAAGTCTCGCCGCGGATGGCGCGTAAACTGTGTATGACACTTTCCGCTATAACATCGGAATAGAGTTATAAATGAGTAAATTATAATTTATTTATATATTTTCATGTAAAGGCACTGTATAGTTCATTAATCCTTCCCGTTATTATTTTAAGGTAATTTAGTTTTTAAATATGTGAAACAAAAATCATGTTATCCAGTGCTGTAGAAGTACAGTGTTGTGCAAAGGTTTTCGCAATTTTCTTATCGTGTTAGAGCGAAACAGTGTTATAAGTTCCAGTGCTATACAAGGGTTCCCGCAATTTATCCTATCGTGTTAAAGCGAAACCGTGTTATAGCATACCATGTTGTATGAGAGCTACCTGTACATAGATCCCACGATTAGTATAAAAATTAGTTACAGAAAAAGGAGAAACACACTTTATGTAAAAAACTTTCTTGATAAAAACAAATAATGGATTTCGAATACGGTTTAAGCTTTAAAATCAGTGTAGAACAGATATATTCTACAATGTTTTTCATGGAGTTGCTACACTTTGAACATGGGCAGTTTTTGAATGGAATACTAAGGATCTTCTAAGTTTTCTCGCCAGTATATTTGACTGATCCTCGTATTTTGAGGGCCATGTACCGGCGGCGGCCGTATTCCATCATGCGTTGACGATGTCGTGACGCCACCACCGATAATTAATTAGCGTTACGGACGCGAAGACGCAGATGCCGTCCGCGAACCGTTTGCATCCGCGTTTGCGGCAAACCGCCGTACCACGTTGCGGCGATCATCCGCACGGACATCGGCGGTTTTTCGTCGTGGATAACCTTGCCTGGTTCGACGATAGTTAACGACTCGTGGGAATTCATTCTGGGCTGCGCCACGTTCCAGTTTTGTATCGCATAACGCTGTATCTGCGACGCACATTGGGACGAAACTACTTGATGGCGATCGGAAATTTATAACGTTACTTCTGCTTCACATATTTTAATGGATTTTCAAGAAATTAATCATCACATTTTAGCCTTTATGTTGCGTTAATTTTAGTGGTATTAATGGACCGACTATCCAGATATTCATTTTCCAGGATCTGAACCATGTCATGCGGTAATTCCCAAATGATGACAACAAACATAATATATTAGATACATAGCTCCTATAAATACAGGGTGTCCCGTAACTGGTGGTACAACCGAACAGGGGATGATTCTACATGAAAAACTGAGTCGAAAATATAGAATAAAATTTTTTGATACAAGGCTTTGTTTTCGAGAAAAATGAGTTTGAAAATTTGTCTAGTGCGCGTGAACTCGGCATACTTGCGGCTATACCGTCCTAAGCTGTCCTTACGACATCCCGCGTCAAAGGTAAGAGTCCGCTAGATAGCCTTACTGACGAGTCCTATAGCTAGTCTAAGACGAAACGCTTCCTTCTCGTGTTTCCATCTCTTCCGAAACCTACCGCTTCATTGGTGACCCCGACAAATGAACAACAACGCTACCTTCCGACCAGAGGAGATGACAACATCAACAAACCACGGACAACGTCGGGAGGACTTTGGAAGGTGACTACTCTGCCACTGCCTCGCCACAACTACTGCCCGGCCAACAGCGAGGACTTCTCCCTACTATGCGCTTCTGACGTCATCTTCGCAGCACTGTTTGGTTAAACGTTTTCGCCTCTACGTTTGTGCGACGTTTTCGTCATTGTTTGTGCGACTATATGAGTCCTACAAGCGGCTTGGGGAGCTACTCAACTTCGTCGATTCGCAGGAACCCTGGCGAGCACATTGGCAGCACACATTCTAGCGACCTCCTTGGATTCCGACGGAGATCAGCGGAATTAGGGGAAAAATCTGTCCAGATATCATTGACCACTAGCAGGGAGGTAATGTTGCGGCTACCGCCTATGCTCGCCAAAAGATGGACAGTGCGACAACGCCTTTCCCGCTGCTACCTGAATCTTCCTCTGTTTGTATATATGTTATGGTAAATGCGATTAATCCGGTGATTATGTATAATTGCCGGTTATTATATACAGGGTGTCCCATTTAAGTTGAGATTGTAAATAATCTCGAAGACATGTGATTTAAAAAAACAAACTGACGAACGTTCTTCAGTGTTTTGAGTGGAGAGGCAAATGGCAAATATTGAACTAAGAAAAAAATGTTTCAAACAAAAATTGTGCATTTTTTTACGTAAAATATTATTCCGAAATAAAAAATATGGGCTTACGACAAAAAAGACAAAATGACCTTGAAATAACCTTGAAAACGCCCACGCATTAGAAAACTAGTATTGCCATTTGACTCCTCACTCGAAACACTAAAGGATATGTGTCAGTTTGTTTTTTTGAAATTATATGTCTTCGAGATTTTTTACAATCTCAACTTAAATGGGATACCCTGTATAATTACCACTAAGTTTGGCATGGGTTAGGTAAAGAATTGGTAAATGTGATGAATTCTTGAATATTTAGGACCTAACCCAGACCTAACCCAGACCAAACTTAGTGGTGATTATATATAATAACCGGTAATTATACATAATCACCGGCAATTGTACATAATCACCGGATTAATCACATTGACCGTAACATATATGCCGTCCTAAGCTGTCCGTACGACATCCGGCGTCTAAGGCGCGAATCCGTTAGATAGCCTTACCAACGAGTCCCCTAGCGAGTCTAGGACGGAACGATTCCTTCTTCTTTTTATATCTTTTCATAATCCGAAAACCTGTCGCTTCACTAATATGAAGACGTATACTTTATTAGTTAATAGTATAATTGTGTGTGACACGTTTTAAAGCAAGGAACGACGCAGAGTCCCACATAACAATCGTTTTTTTTTTATATTTAGAGTTTTATAAAATGACGGGAAATTTTTTTCTTTTAAAAACATGATATTCACGAAAGCCACTATAGTGGCGTTTAGTAGCTAAGAAGTTAATCATTAAGCTATTTCAATTTTAATCAGAAAAATATTAGAAATATGTTGGTACTCGTTTCATAAGAAAGTAATAAGTGACGCACTGAAAATGACGTGCAAACCATGATACGATGATAAAAATACGATCGCGAATATTCACGAGAGTGTGTGGTTCAGTGATAACAAAAAAGCTGCTCGGCCGGTCCTTGATAACCGGATTTGGCGACATCGTGACTGTAGTCTCGAAGGATCGACTTGTACGTGATCGTTCGTGCGCGAATTCTTCAGATGGCGGAGGACAATGGCGACACAGCAATTTTGCGAAGTGTCGACGGCCGCGACGAGTGTTAAAAGGCTGGCTCGGAACATAGGGAGAAAAGGGAACGCTTAAAACCGGGGACAGTTTTCAACGCTTCGATATTACCATAGATATTACTCCGTTGCTGCGGACGACATTACCTTTCGCCGTCAGATTTGCGCGCGACCTTGCGACGAGGCAGAGGCGCAGCTAGACGCTGACGGGGAGCAGATTTATGAAAGGATTAAATTAAACCGGCCATGATACCGTCGGACAGTGGAAATCACCTCCGAGGAGACCACCTGCGAGAACTAGGACTTCGTGTTAACTTGGCTATCATCGACTCGCCTGGGCTTCAGCTTCTTTCCGCAGTTTGCTGTCGAATTTCCTCGTGAATATCATGGCCAAATTTTAGCCAGTTGAACCCTGCCGTGTGTTGTATAGGGAGAGTGAATAACAGGGCCCTTTGCTCCGATAGAGATTTACAATGACCCATGAAAGTATTCGAAGTAAATCAGAATAATATTTTTTAAATTGGACCGAACGACTTCACTTTTTTTGAGCTATGAGAAGCATTGATTTACTAAATGACACGCAGAAATTTTTTTTTTCAAAATTGTATTCCATGAGGGATACATGAAAAAAATAAAAAAAGGCACCTTTTAAAACTTTTTGACTTGAGCCCGTAATGAAAATTTAAAGTTTGCATCTTGTGGATTTATGTCAGTCGTGCACATACTGAAAATGTCGCCGTAATCGATTAGCGTACACACGAGCTACAAGCGGTTCAAACTGGTGGAAATTGCAGTTTTTCGTCAGTTTCTGATTAAAATCCACAGATTTTTGCATCTCTCGATGCGTGTCATTTTTTTCTGTCAGCCGATTTTGATGAAATTTTCTATGACCAACATAGATCTAGAAAACACATATTTTAAATTTCATTACATGCTCAAATAAAAGTATTTTAAAAAATGACTTTTTTATTTTTTTTATATAATTCCTACCAGTTGCAATTTTTTCAAAATCTCTTTTGCACGTCATTTACTAAACCAATGCTTGTATTTGTTAGACAAATGGAGTATTTAGGTCCAATTTGAAAACAAGTTATTCTGATTCAACGTGCATTCGTATGCTTCCGTGGGCCTCTGTATATTGAAACTGGCCGTTATGATTCTTTTTTATTTATTAATAAAGTATAGATGTCAATTCAATCAATTGTATACTCAATCTGAAAAAGGGCTTCTTTCCAATTATAGTTAGAACGCTTTTATGGTTTCAACTGAACAATAAAGATATATGGTTTCAAGAGTTGCATTTCCTCATAATTTGGCAGTCAACATGCGATGATTGAGATGTAGTGAACAATTCGAATGTTAGGTTGATTACAACTGGAAATACTGTTTAACCTTACTGCTTCTAAAATGGCAGATTTTAGTTTTGTGTAATATAAACCTCGCTGTATCGATATTTCTATAGAGTGTGCATTTCCACCGGAGTCGCAGCATTCCTCTGTTCCTCCCTTTTGAAAGAGAAAATTCCATTCACCGCTCTCTTTCTTTATCCTACGGGATATTTACGGTCATTTCTGTGGTATTTCGTGAAAACGACTGTGGATCCTAAAAAGAGATGTCAAATTCTATTGGCCACGAGAAATAGTGTTTTCAGTTCGAAGTCCTTTCAAACGTAACCAAAGCAGCTTTCCAAACAAAAAGCACGTAAAAGCTATTGACGTACAGTGGCCGAAATAATGATAGGTTCATTTTAATTTGTTAACATAAACATGTGTTTTATATAGTATTTTTGAATTTATTTATTATTATTTATTCTTTCTAATATAATTTGCAAAATACATAATTCAAATGAATAACATAATATAATTCGTGTAATTTACAAATTTTTTATTGAAAACCGTAAAATTCATTTACGAAATAAAGATAGGTTCATTATATATTTTTACATAAAAGATATAATAACAAAAGAAATAAAAATAGTTTAATACTTAGTTGAACTTCCTTTGTTTTTTATCACTTCAAATATTCTGCGTGGCATGGTTTCAATTAATTTTTGTAAAGTTTCTAATTTAATTGCAGACCACGCCTCTCTAATCCCATTTATTAATTCGGAAACAGTGCAATACTGTTTTCCATTGGTGTATGCCTTTCGTGCTAAAATTTCCCAAATGTTTTCAATGGGATTTAAGTCCGGACTCTTTGATGACCAGGGAAAAACTTCAACTTTTACCCTCTCAAACCAGTTTTGAATTGTTTTTGCACGATGTATCGCTGCATTATCGTGATGGAATATTAAATTAGACCCACTAGTAGTTCCTGATATTTTTCAGAATTGGCTTTTGGCAGGAACCACATTATCGGAGTCTTACTGTTATTGCCGAATGCAGCCCAAACCATTACACATCCTCCTCCATGGACTCTTGTCATTTTCACATCTTTTTGATTACGCAGATCGCGCCAGTAATATTGAAACCCGTTTGGGCCATCCAAATTAAATTTTTTTTCATCAGAAAAAATCACCATTTTCCATTTTCCAGTCTATGACATATGATTTTCTGCAAACTTTAACCTTTCCTCCTTGTAGAATTTAGTTAGCGGTGGTTTTTTCGCCTTTTTAGTATATTTAAACGTTACACTCAATCTCAGAACTTGCTGCACACATCGAACACCAACTGGCAAGTCTAATTATGTTTTTATTTTAGAAGCATCAAGTTTATTTTTCCGTGCTTCTTGAAAAATTTTCCCTTTGTCCCTCTGTGTTAATGTTTTTGGACGGCCTGTAGATTTTTTACCGCCGTATTTTTCGTTTAATTTTAAAAATTTGTTTATAAAATTTGAAGATCTTTAAATTTTCCTTGCAATTTCTCTGTTAGAGAGACCCATATTGTGAAAAGCAATAATTTGGCCCTTTTCGTTATCATTTAACGATTTTTCCCGTGCCATTGTGCTTTAAAAATATTAAACGAACATAAAATATTTTTTATAATTTTTAAATTTTATTAATCTGTGTACTTACCATACAAAATCGTTCAAAAAATTGCACTATCAATAGTATATTTCACATATTTCACCGTGAACCTAACATTATTTCGTATGTTGTACCCAAGAATTTTCAAAGTGTTTTGAAAGAAGCACGTCTTCACACTAACGCTTTTAATATTCAACTGACTGCTCATATAGTGTGTAGGTCACATTCTTGCGGGAATAATAACAAACACCACAGTACACTTTCGATAACGTAAACAAAAGTAGAAGCAGTAGACCAGCCGACGCAACTAGTGAAGCTATCATTATTTCGGCCACTGTATATACAAGGTAGAATTAAAAGGCGTAATTTACGGAATAGTACATGAATTAAATTACTTTGTTTTTAATTGGATTTTCTGTGAGTTGTAATTGATTAATAAACATGTTCAAATTAAAATATTGGTCTCACAATATACTGAAAATATATTTAAAGATAAACTTTTCTTGTAATATAAAGTCGTGAAATCTTATTTTCTATCGATTCTTAATGCGGACCAATAAGTCTCGATTCGGTAACCATCGCCATTATACGTCGATTCTGCAAGAAGTACTTTTCGAGGATAGAATCCCTCAGCCAAAGGGGATCTCCGACCTCCTGGACACGATAATGAAATTCCCAAGAAAATTAATTAATCGTGCCGAAGACATCCGTCCACTTACCAGTCAGCTGCTGTCACGATGAACGTTACAACGCCACGAACTATGTAATAGCATGGTAATCGAGATGAATTGGTCTTTCAAGACGAACATTATTGCTTTCAGTATGATCTGGAATAATAGTATCCACAGGAAAACGCGCTGCGATCGAACAGAGCTTGTCGATCAGTTTTTCACCAAAAACGATCGCTCTGACAAAGTGCAAAGCACAATTCTGAGACGTCTGCTTTAGAAATATAAGATTCCTTTGAAAAACGTTTGATCAACTTTATATGTAAAATGTGATACAACCGAAGAATTCTTTTCTCGCAGATTTCAAAATACAGCTCTATTTTGCAGAAATTAATATCTATATTTTAATTGTCTAGTTCTGAATGCCTTCATGTTGTTCGAAAAGCTCTTTCCGCAATAAACATGCGTAATGTTGTCAGACAACGTAAATATACACAAATAGAGCAGTTACATTTTTTAAAATGTTCCTTTGTTCCAAAACCTACACTTACTTGACCGCGCCATTTACTTGCTTAAAAGACTATTTCAAATTCACATTGTGCTCATTTCTTGAAAACGATACGAATTTTCGAGACTACGTAACATGTCATTTCTTCAAACACTGTGCATTAAAATGAGTGAACATTTGAAGAGAAAAGTCAATCGAAAAATGTCACATATTGTGACCATTAACTTTAAAAGCTACTTTCATCCCTTAATATGAACGATGGACGAAAGGAAAATACGTATCAAATTTAAAGATGGTGGTTAATTTTGCATAAATTAATATACAGGATGTTCAGGCTATTACTAGCCAGCATTTTTTTATAAATAGTAAATATTAGAAAAAAATGATAGAGGAAAAAGTAGTACTGTTTTTTATACGCAACAAATTGACATATGCGTTTTTGCTGTATTTACATTATTTTGATAGAAACGAAGGTGACCTCCAATTTTTTAAATGGAATACTATATATTTTTTCATGTCGTATGAAAGCGTGTATCAAGACGAGACAAGAATATTGCGTATCAATGTGTTTACAAGTATTCTGTATTAATGAGGCTAAAACAAATGTTAAAAATGGCTTCCTTGCGCATGAATACACATTTTGGCTCTGTTAATTACGTTTTTGGTAGCTTCTTCTAATGTGGTCCGTTTTATTAATCTACTTGCTTGTGTTATTTTGTTTTTCAAGTCGTTTATATCGCTGGGCGGTGTGTCACAAACTAGTTCTTTAATAGTACCCCATAAATAAAAGTCCAGTGGTGATAGATCTGGAGATCTTGCAGGCCACTTAATAGGTCCGTATGTTCCAATCCATCGGTTTTGAAACATGTCCTTAAGATAATTTCTTACGATTCTACTGTTATGTGGTGGGGTCCCATCTTGTTGGAAGTACATACCTTGCGTAATGGATAGTGGCGTATCTTCCCAATAGTCTCTAAATTGCGTATTTAAAAACTCTAAATTTTGTACGCAAAAAACATTGGTACGCAATATTCAAATTGTTTCTTCCATTTCTTCCATTTCTGACCTTGCATGACCTTGAAGGTTATTGTGTAGCAAATAGATGAATTCGCCTTGACACACGCTTTCATACGACATAAAAAAAGTATGTAGCATTCCACTTAAAAAATTGGAGGTCACCTTCGTTTCTATCAAAATAATGTAAATACAACAAAAATACATATGTCAATTTGTTGCGTATAAGAAACTAATATTTACTATTTACAAAAAAGATGGTGGCTAGTAATAGCCTGAACACACTATATACATTGAATTGATCAGTTCTGAAACCCACTATACAGCATTTCTTGATATCCTGTACATGAAAACATTGACATATAAGAAGAAAAGTGTATATGTATATGACACGAAACACAAAAAAAGTGGACTGAAATGCAAGTATATCAAATATCTTTGCAAGAACGACTTCCTGTTAAAGTTTCACTGAAACTAGCGGATGTTACTTTCAGTGTGTCTGTGTGAAATCTGTAAGTGTGCTTCAGCAGATAAGCACTGTGCAAGAGTTCGAAGTTTCCCGAATTTTTGAGTATGATTTCGTGTCGGGTTGGTTCTTAAAACATTCTTGGTTCGCAAGAGGGATAAAAGCGGCAGTTGGGTTGTGAAAAATCGATAGCAAGGATTCAGAAGGTGATCAGGTGGTGTTCCATTCCGCGACGACAGAGGCCTCTGTCTTCCCAGCGCTCCAGGGGGAGCATCTCAAGATTAGGGACGGTCGGATGGAAGCGTGAGGAGAAAAAGAAAGGGCGAAATCAAGGTTAACCTGCTATTCGTGTTCCTACTAGGCCACTTACCGACGTTTCTTTCCCAAGGCCTGTTCATCCTCGGACCGCACATTTATCACTTTCCTTCCCGTTATTTCCTTTCGATAGCTTTTACACCCCGTCCACGGTCCTTATCCGGTCGATTTTTCGAAAAAAAGAAAAACGAAGAATAGTGTCCACGACCTGGTCGGCTTCCGTCGATTTCGACGAAGAAAAGGGCGAAATAGCTTGTTGGCTGTGATATTCACTCCTCCTTCCCTCCGCTGATTCGAATTCGCTGGGAATCGAGTTAATCGGTCCCTCTTTTTCGTGCGATTTCACGATAAACCTCGGCGCACAGTGTTGCGATTCGAGGTGCTAACTAGACAAAACCTTCTTTCACTTTTGTCCCATCTTTCGTTTACGTTTTTGTAGATATTAGAAATATTAACCCGTATAGATTTTTTTAATTCTTCACACGGCATTTCTGTACACGATTTTTCCACAACATATTTATACAATCCATTAATACAATTATTTTTTCGAAAATTTCTCCAAACGTCAAAAAATTCAGATCGTGAAATTGCAATCACTGTCACTAAAAATATAAATATTGTTCGTTTCCTCACATTTCCGCATAATCAAATTTACATGAAAGGAAAGCTTAAAGTCTACTTTAATGTTAACATCAAAAACTTTTTCGTTTTCTTTTGGCGTTTATTACCTACTTTCATTTTTTTTAATACTGCACACATAACTTTAATAATGAAAATAATTGACGGAATTAATGAAGACAATGAAACATACCTATGCCGTTAGTTTCCATTAAAAAATTTACTTTAGAATATAAAAAGGTAAATACAAAACTTATTTTAAAAATTTCGATTAAGTAACATTAATTGGATATAAGAACTTGTATGGACCTCCTTAAAAACTGTAAAAAAATATGAGTTTAAACTGTTTACACATTTTTGTCGATAAAACGGACTTTCGGAGTAATACTAACAGAGAAATGTTAACATTCTTACTGTAGAGACATTAGTTCATATGACTACCATCTATTTCTTGCGAAATTACGTTATGAGTTTTGTCCAGCTAATTAACATTGATCGCAACACTGTGAGGGTGGTTTGGATAAATCCGAATGGTTGAAACGTGTAGACCTTTCGAAAATTGAGTGCAAATATCATTAACTCTTGGCGGTTTGCGTCCCAACCGTGCCGACGATGCGATATTTATTGTTCGGTTAACCTCTTGCGCTATGATTGATTTTGTGGTCGCATTGATTAAAACTACTTTGACGCTCATTATTTCCTAGAAGAAAAAAGAATATTTATATTTATCGTTTACGTATTTATTCTCCGATGACTACATATCGTCTAGAGCGAAATAGAATTTCATTTCGATTCAATAGAAATGAATAACCTATATGAAAGGTCTTTCAATAAAAGCGATAGAACTTTGAATTGAAATAAAGCGAAAAGTAAGGATGAGAATCTAGTACTCACTGCTTTATTTTAAACTACATTCGATAGCATGATACATGAAATACAATATCCTATAATTGACCACCACGATTGCGTTTGGTGGAGTGAATATGACAAATCCAATTTTCGATAACTCTGGCACATAAATCAGTCCAATCTCATCAATAACACGAATTATGTTTGGGTTAAGAGCATTAACAGTTTGTGGCTTATTGAAATAAACAAGAGCTCATATTTCCTCACAGAGAAAAGTCTAATGGCGTCAAGTTGCAAGATCTCGGTGTTGTTGACACCCACATTTCACGATGTAATCCTATGGTTCTATAATTATTTTATAATTTTAATAATTTCAATGCGTTGAGCAACTGAGTATCTATCCATGGTGACTTACCAAGCACTACGGAGTACAAATATCACGTTACTCTGACAATTGAATAATAAACAAGGCTGCTGTGACGATTTAAAGAACTATCGCTCTTATTAGAAGACCCTGTATTTAATAAACTTTGCCCGAAATCTTCATTACGAGTCTGACTCGATATTATAGTGCAAGGGGTTAATAGTATCAGATTGTATATATGTAGAAAACGGAATATTATTTTATTAAAATGCACGTGTTTAACACTAGATCTACAGAGGTCACTCATGCTGGGGTCACTCAGGATCCGAAAAATGCAAAATACTCTATTCGGTTGTTTAATTCTGTAAATTGAATTTTCAATTAAGAGCATAAATTTATTTTTTATGTTATTTTCAATATTGCTATTATTTCAAAGAGGTTCATCTGGTATCACATATACTATGACTCCGGCGTACCAATTAGTTTTCAGAATAGCAATATATTAAAAAATTTTATGAAACATTTCGATAAAGAAATACTTTTACAGTTTTCATGTTTAGTATACATACTCGTCGTACTATACATAGTGTACGAATATTTTCAATTCGCCGATGAACACATTTTATTATCCCCTTGTCCTACAACATCGAGTCAGACTCGTGTTGAAGATTTCGAACAGAATTAATTAAACTTTCACGTTATTAATTTCCTTTAAACCACAATAAAATTATATTTTTCTTTCATCGATATTTAACGATCAGGGAAGATACGGACACACAACAGATATCAATATCCTCATTCTTCTAGAAGCTTTTGCATGACGAAGAAGTTGCAATTGCTGTAACCGTAAAGTAAATCATAGTTCAGGGGGTTAATAATAACTGAACAGTGTAAACCCAATTATTTATTTACAACGCAATTTGTAATCTCTGATAAACTGTAGATCGTAACCGCGATGCGTCTTCTCGCTCTCTCGCTCCATTGTCTTTGTTCTCGTCAACAACTACCCGTTCACCGGAGACCACAACATCGCTTCAGCGGTCGACTTCTATCGATCGAACGGATCCTTTGCGATATCTTCTGCATACCGCAGATGGGGGAGGGAAGACTTCATTATCGTCAGAATTCCATGGCGTTGTAACAATACAGTGTGTTCTAAAAATTCAAGTTTCTCGAAAGAGGTGGCTCTTGGGGATATTGTAAGAAGCTTGTTCCTTTGCGAAAATATCATACGCGGCTTTGTTTCCGAGTTATTAATGAGAAGCACGAGCCAACCAGAGAGCAGCTGCAAGGATTTCAACTCCGCTCGACGTGGCGGCCGATTCTATTGAGTGGTAGTGTTGTTGTCGCATCGTGCTCGAATCGTGAGCAAGAGATGGAGCAACTATTTATTTAAATAAAACTCGAATAATCGGCCGTAAATGCACTTGCTGCTTCGAGATCTCTTATACGGCAATACCGAATTATTTTTATCTAATACCGAAAAATAATTGCACGCATGCTGACTCGATCGTATTGCTCACGATTCGAGCACAGCGTGACAACAACTCTACCGCTCAGTAGAATCAGCCGCCTCGATGCGCCCAGCCGCAATCAGACAGTTGCAGCTGCGCTTTGGTCGGCCCATATTTTTCCTTAACATTTTGAAAATGAAGCCCCGTGTGACACGTTCGTAAAGGAAGAAGCTTCTTAAAATATCTCCAGGAATCATTCATTTCAAGGAACTCGAACATTTTCGGTACACCCTGTATAATCCTGTTGCTATCACCAAATCGACACTCGTCCCGAAAGCGTTAAAAGCGGTTTCCCTTCTCCGCGCGATTCCACGGTGAACCCCAGCGGTTCGAACAATTCCATGGGCGATAACGAGTTAACCACCGATTCGTTGTAATTTCTAGAGCGTACCGGGTTGCAGTCCGGGAAGACAAGGGGAGCAAGCCGGGTTCAATCGCGCGAGCGCTCGTTGAACCGCGTCGAAACAATTTAATCCTAGGACCGTTTAACATTCCACAGCGAGTGTCGGGCCGAGAACTGGCTCGGCGAAATAATGCTGATCCACGGGGGCCGGTCGGAGCAATGATCGAACGAATTTTTGAAAAGCCCCCGTTTCCTTAAGACTCATCTAATCGATCGTTTTATATTCGTTCATCGAACGCGAACACTCCTGCATATTTCTATTATTCCTTGCCCGATCCTCGTCCATTTATTTCCTCCTATTCAACCGTGCTCCCCTTTCTCATCTCCGCGACGCGTTCGTAGCGGCATAAACGACGCATCCATTATCCGCCTTTAGTCAGCCTGAAAATGAACCGGAAGATTAACTTCGTTGTTTGCCCACCGTCATGCTTAAGAAAGATTTCTTACGGGAATTTGACTGGAACTAAAGCGGGATCATCGCAAATTACTTTCTCGCGTATCGAGACCATGGATTCTTCTCTGCGAGTGCGAGAATTCAAAAGTTTCTCGCGATTTGGTGTCACTTGATTCGTTATTGTTTTCATGTCGTTATAATCACAGCTCCTTCGCGGGTATTTGCTGAAAGTATAAATAAAATCCCTATAATAATTTAATTTTTTGATTTGTTGGAATGCCGCGGAACTCGCCAATGAACGGCGCGATGTTTAAAAATGGTTGTCATACGTTTAATGTCGGAGATTGTCAATATATTTTATCAAGATATCTTTATATTATCAAGTAACTAAGAATTTTTATTAATCGACTGCGGAAAATACTTCAAGAATTTTAGTATACTGTTCTATTATTTCGAGCTAATTACAATTGTTAAAAAAAGAAATTAAGGTCTGCGTGGTTCCTATAGCTCTAAATTAATGCAGACAATTTTTATTTTGCAAAAAATCCGCAGTCTACCTTTTAATAAAGCTGATCGTCTCTTTGAATGAAATAGATGAAAATGCCATTGAACATACAAAATTCACGTGACATTAAACGTGTTAAGTAACTTCGACACGATTCCAGAATTAGAGAATAATGAAAATTGATTGATTATTACGTTATTAGTACATAATCTCGTCTTAACAATTAAAATAACTACACAATAGTTGCTCAATTAAAATACATCCATCTTTGCTTTCTACTTCAATTTGACCAACTATGTTTTATTAATGACACTATATTTTAAATAAATACTTCAATCTACGATACGTTCATAGAAAAATAAAAAATTATACAGTCACTTTATACATTTATTAGAAACTCAGATAAAAACTTGTGAAATCTATATTTACTATTTTTTTCACCACCTATTTCTGTCAACTACAATTACTCCTAAAATTTTGTTTACGCATCATTTAGTAAACTAGCCTATGGAATGTAGATTAAAAAAATGTTTGGTTTTATGTTCTAAGTCAAAAATTGTGAGAATGGCCGGAGAATGAGAAGAAATTACCGTTGCAGAGCTGTAGCGCCATAATTTCATGAAAAAATTGTTTGCTCCGCTACTACGAATTACTTTGTTCTTCCTTATTTCGACCAATAGTAATTTTTAAGTAATTTTTAAGTAATTTTTATTATCAATTACCTAGTAAACTAATCTTTCTAACATCTCATAAAAATTCAACTCAAATGGTCCAAATTTAAAAAAGTTATTCAGTTTTAAAGGGTGTGCCAATACATCTTTTGCCCACTGTGTTTATATTAAGTGCAATAAGAGAATTAATATTTATCACAATGCAACAGTAAAATAGACGATGAATTGTGTCACCCACATATGACCGGCATGGAAGTCAAGGTACTTACTCGCCATCTTCAGTTGAATGGTTGACAACCTTGGCAAGCTATCGCTAATAAGACAATAATTGTTAATACTGCTAACATTTGGACTGTTTTGTTACTGTATTATTTCCGTGAGTGTTGCAAACGTTTATGCTGCCAATGTCGAAGCTTTTTTCCCCGAACACTGAGGGGATCCTCCTTGGAACCAGTCAGGCGGTAAACGCGCTGAACGACCGAACCAGCGAGGCGTCGAGTATCGGCGAGATTCACACTACTGCAAGCGAAACAAAAGATTGCAACTTTCCTAATTTTGTTTTCTTTTATTATTTATTCGTCACGTTTTTCTAATTGAAACAACCCCAAACACGGTATAGTTACCGTCATAATTACTTGTGAAACAAGCGCTTATAGTTTCGGATTTGACATTCATGGTAGAGACATTTTAATCGCTTATTACACAAATAATTATGATCGTACCTATATCATGTTCGGTGTCTTGTTAATCAGGAGGAAGAGACGAATAGGATGGTCGAAGTTTTATTGACGAAAAAAATATGGAAGTTTGATTTTTGAATTCAATAGGCTCAGCTGGCACGAATCCTTTGATGTGTGCCGAACGCTCGAATCTCGGCCCCTTTTCCTTTTTATTTTCTTATTCCATGACTGTCGCGCGGCAGATCTGAAGCTACAACTCTTACGGAGAGAATACTGTATCTATCGATTTTCGTCGTTCATGAAATTCTCAGTGTAGTTTCGAGGTTGTAGCCGATTTCGCACGGAGAAAAAGAACGGAACTGTTGTGCGATCTCGTACGCCGCGTAAAAGTGAATTAAAATAGCAGGATGGAGGCGGTGGTATTTCTATAGGCACGCTTATCGGCAACAATGCACGTTACTCAGACCCTCATACCCCGCGCCGCTTCCCAAAGAAAGGTTGCGCGAAGCCGAGCCGCTTCCGTGCAACATCTTGTTTGGCGGAGTGCGGAAGCTGAAAGTCTCTGGCCACGACGAGATAAGAGAAGCTCCTTAATGTCAAATCGATTGTCGGGAACAGTCGAGAAAGTTGCCAGCAAACCATGAAGAAAGTCAACTGTAGCCGATGGCATTTTGCCACGTCCCGTGACCTTGGGATACGACTATCATTTGTTCGCGCTAGCGTGAGATTATTCGCCAAGGAAATGATTCGCGCGACGTCCGTCCGTTAGCCTAGTTTTCAGAAGCCGCGACGCGACGGCGCGTATCCTAATGCAATCCATCGAACGCGCGAAACTTTAGCTGCAAAGTGCAGACCGCTGATACGCGCAGCTCTTCGGTGAATGCGATCACGATGCCAGAAATTGCACGAGTGCTTCCGTTCCTGTAACTCCGTGCATTTCAGACCGCACGCATTTGTCGCTAAACAGTTTACCGCTGGCAGAGATGGAACATTTTATTCATTATTCCTGTCAAATAATTGATTCGCCGTCCGTAGAATAGCGCACAGTGAAACAATGTATAGCGAGTTTGTTCGGTTCGTCGTTCATGCAGATACGACTTGATCCAGAAATTTCTTATTGAAGATCTTCACAAGAATTGAGATATGCAGCTTCCGAGAAATATTATGATAAAATATAATAACAAATTATCATAAGCTTACACATTGTTTAATTATTTTAGAAACATATTGATTATTTATAAAAACTAGTATTTTTTATAGAATTTCTAACAATATATTTCCGACACTTTTTTATTTTGAAAATTACACCGATCTCAATATAATCAATAGATATTTATTTAAATTTTATATTTTTAAATTTAATTTATTTATTCGAACGGTCAGATTGCAAAGATATTATTTATCAACTTTCCCAAACGAATATCCTACAACGAAAAATATAAATTTTTTAAAGGCTGATTCATTACTATAATTATATATACAATATACAGGGTGTTCGCGCTTTTACTAGCCAGCGTTTTTATTGTATATAGTAAATATTGGAAAAAATGAAAGAGGAAGAAGTAGTACTGTTTTTTATGCGCAACACAATGGCGTACGAGTGACCTTCAAGGTCCATCAATTTGTTCAACATTTTCACCTTGCTGGGGGACCAAACGAGAACCAAGGTAAGCATGTATTTGTCACTTGATACGAGACTGTCGCGCGCCTCTACGACGTACGCAACGTACACCTCTGTTGGTCGCGTTGCTGCATTTTAGGCGGATTTTTAATTGTTAATAACTAAATAACAAAGCCGAAATCACAATTTGTTATTCTTCATTTTCGACTTATATTGTCATGGAGAACCACCCCTCAAATTTTCTCCCATGTGTAGTCGAACACCCTGTATATACACACACATATATATATATATATATATATATATATATATATATATATTCCGTCGCAAGGGAACCGTACACATGGGTTCTTTCTTTGGACTTTATTTATGGATCTTTCGTGACTAAAAGGCCATTTTCGAGGATAAAGCAAACAATTCAACATTTGACAACCAGTCGAACCATCGCCTACGTCTCGTATTATTTGCTTCCTTAAGAGTTAGACCGTGTCATAAATCTAATACTGACGAAGGACATTCCCGACCGACAAGTACGGTTCTCATGTTACCGAGCGTCGTCCTCGGAGGGAGTCAGATATCGTCCCACACTCTCTCCAGAGCAGGGCTCGCTTAGGACAGTCGAACAGATCAACGTGTCATCAAGAATGCACTGATTTGGGAATGCAGCTTTCGGCAGAAACCAATCAGTGCATTTCTCCTACATGGCAATGGGTGTCACCCTATTCACACCCAAATTAGAGGAACGCCTTCATGACACGACGAAGGGTCCTCACGAAAATCCCGACTATCAGGTAGTCGAAGTTGAATTTTCAAAGCGTATAGACAACCGAAAACGAACGAAGACACATTTGAGCGAGACAAACGAATCTATCGAATTCTAAGTCAAGATCATTTGAAGATTTCATACTACCGAGACCACCTGAATTCTAAGACAGAATTCATTCAAGTCTAAGACAAGCATGTCCAGAAGTAGCTCACTTGGACGCAAATTCGAGAGAGACGCCTACTTCTCCCGCCCGCGCGTCTCGCTCCCCGTGGCGGCCGTAGTTCTCCGAGCTCCTCAGACCCGTGCCTACCGTGGGTCCGAGAGTCGCCCCAACGCGCCACACGCGGTACATATTGCAAGCGGTAGGCGCGGGTCTGAGGAGCTTGGTGGACTATGGCCGCTACGGGGAGCGAGACGCGCGGGCGGGAGAAGTATGCGTCTCTCTCGAATTTGGGTCCAAGTGAGCTACTTCTGGACATGCCTGGTCTAAGTAGTCAGCTCAGACAAATCGATTGTCACTGAATCAATCACAATTCATAGAATCAAGTGGAAATGATCGTCGCGCACTCCCACGCGTATAAGGCAAGGTCTGCTAGACTAGCCTTACTGACGAAACCTCTAGCAGTTCTGGGACGAAACGCTTGTTCTCATTAAAATCATCCATTGAACTAAACATTGAACCAGAACCTACCCAATATTAATTTAGCGGGTAGTGAATCGGTGATTTCGGAGTCGACGCGTTTTAAGATATATAACCTTAACTAGTTAGCTGTTTTTGACGAGTATACTCGCCATGAAGAAATGGCAGTTTTTTGTTATGACGAATATACTCGTCATGCGTAAAAAGTAGCTACAATTTGCTGTTTACATTTCAATTTTAGTGAAAACTAAAATATATTCTTAAATTTCGAGATGTTTTGAATATTTGGAGGCCAAGACGAAATAAAACGAACAAAATATAAATAATTATTATGAAAAAACTGTATACATTGTGCACAAAGTAGTTCGCTTACTTTTTGCGACATACTTTAGGTACCCACTTATCATAGAGGTCGCAACAGCTAACTGATTAAGTGGACGCGAGTCATCCGCGCGACGCTCACAAAAATCGCATCGAACAAACACTTCATCTTAACCTATAACAATTCGGACTGCCCATAAAACAGTATCAGCTGATGTTTAGCCCATCTCAATTTTTTGTTTCTAATTTCTCATATGGATGCCTGAAACAAATTCAGCCAATTGATACAACAAGCAAAATAAAAAATATACAAAAATAATATGCAGGGTTAGGTCTAGGTCTAGGTCTAGATTTTATTTGCCTATTGATCAATAACTCCGCCAGTACATAGTCGAAAAACTCCATCCGATATTTTCAACATTTTGGTAGCTGTATATCCGAAACGTTGTCGTGTCGGATAAAGTAAATACCACAAATTCTAGTGAATGTATCATCCTTCTAAAAAATATTTATAAAAAAACATTGAACAGTACTTGATGGACAAATATTTATAAATAGTGAAAAGAAAAATATTTACTTACAGTTGATGTTTGTAGATTTTTTTTTCTTACTAGTATAACTCGCAAATTTCTATCACGGTAACGCATTACAAGGTGAGCTAAACAAGATTGTTTTACAAACTCTTCTAGTCAACTAGCCCCGGTCTGGCCTTCATTTTGAGGACATCGAAATACACTACCAAAAGTGGGGACAAATCTCAAAAAACCGTGACGTCTGGTAACTCAAATCCACGCATATATGACTAACACAATATTATATTGTTAGGTCGTAAAAAGTTTTACGAATACTCCAGTTCTGATAGCCAAGGTTCAATCTGACTGATATAGCCCGTTGTGTATCGACTCGGTTCGATTCAACGTCGAGGAAATTGAATTCAACATCGCGATACTCAACGTCTCGGTTGGGGCAAGACTTTCTCGTTAGGGCCTTTAATTTCCGAGCGAGGTCGTATTTGCATTTATATAGGTCTGAATCTACGCGGGAAGTGTTTTTAAATCGAAGAATGGACGTCCGCCCATGCGGTGAACCTGCAGCCAATCTGTATTCCATGATGCGCAAGCACTTTTCATTAATAAGAATGTGAATCTTCAAATTGGTATTTCCCGCGGATAGCCTAAACACTCTACGATGCACGTGGATTTTAATTAGCACTTGCGCGGATTCGCACTTCCGAACTGTTCAACAATTTTTGCAAGTTTAATTGCACCGTTTTTATGCTTTTCGTTCGGTAGTTAAAGAACGTTCTTTGAAGCGCTCATTTATCTCGCATAATCAACGAGCAATGTTTCGTTGTGGGAATTTTTATAAAACATGGATTTCAATGCTTTCCGATGCAGCTTCAGTTTACTTTTAATTGGCTGGAACTATAAGCGACTAACACTGTACCTCATTTAATTAGATTTTCTTGTTTACAAAAGTGTGAATTTGTATGCGCTCCTGCAGCTACTTCGCTAAAGTTTAAGTTCCCAATTTCTTTTCTCGTGAATGAAATGTTTAGATTTTATGGGGATTTTATGAACACTCGCCCCACAGTTCGTCTATCAAGAGGACGGACGTGAGACTCGTACAAAGTACCACGACTTAACATGAAGATACGAGAACAGTCAGCACCATGCGATTCCAACTTTATCTATTTCGAACTGGAGGACGGGTTTTCGATAGTTTATAATTATCAAAAGCTTACAGTTTAACTAGTCTGCAGACTAGTTTAACAATTAGTCGACACGTGCTCAGAATGGCTCTAACAATATCAGAGGTAGGTTCTAATGGATAGAAGAATCGCAGAATAGGTCGGGTGTGTCTCTTAACCCTTTGCACTCGAATGGTGATTCTAAGGCTCCAGGAAAAATTTCCATATCATTATTCAAAACAGTTTTCATATTATTAAATATATATCGATTCTACAAATTACTAAACCTTCAAATGTTGTATGAGAAAACAGGTTCGTTTTCGCAAAAAAGATTGCACAGAATAAAAACATTCTTGGTTGAATTTCGGAATTAAAATTGCTTCGAGTGCAAAGGGTTAATACTGGTTGATTAATTGTAATATAATTTTATAAATATCGAGCAACAGACTGAAAATGATTTCTCTGTTGTTGCAATCTCTTCTTTATTAAATATTGCTCGAAATTTTTTGCTAAGAAATTTTTTGTTATATTCAATGAATTGTACGTTTCTGACTGCTAGTGGCTTCTTTTCTATCACAGATATATACATTTACAATTAATCATAACTGAATTCTTGATAGAAACTTTTACACTTTCAACTGAACTTATGTATTTATCTTACAACTTAATATTGCTTAGTTTTGCGATTTTGTATGTGTGCAGTCCCATATTAGTGTGTTAGTGTACCTGAGAATTGATACTATAACATGTACTCGATCGTGTCCAGTCCACTGTAATCCGTTTAATATACACTTCCAGTTTTCGGGGAAAGTTGGGTTCAGGACATTCGGGAACTGAACCGTTAGCCGAAACTCGTTACAGAGATCTGCATGCGCATAGAACCCATCGCTATTAAATTGCACGTATTTGCATACCGAGTGGGCCTTTCGAGCGGACCCGTTCAACTCTCCTTTTCCCACGCATCAACGACTTTTGCATCGTGCACACACCTGATTAAAAATACTAAGACAATCCATTCATGATCTCATAGAATCTTAGAGGTTACGTTCCATGTATCCTTTTCTGTTGACGAGTGTTAAATAGTGTTTATTATTCCAATAGATTATATGACAATAAAATGCCAAATTCTTCGAAATCATCCTTCCCATTCTTTACGTGTACTGCGTGCACGGCGCGCTCGTCACCGTAATAAAAAGAGGCGCGCCCGCCGGAAGGTTAAGCACGCGAAGGCGACGGATCTTGAAACACGATTTTCTCGAAAACGAGGTGTCAAACGAAAAACGTTTGACCGGATTCCCCATTTAACACGTTCAGCGCCCACCCCACAATCATACAAATTACACAAAATCAAAGAAATATATTTAATAAAACAAAAACTAAGAAGTTTAGTTTTGTGATATTAATTACTGTTTCAAACTTCTTCTATTCCTCAGATCGTAAGGAAATTTTGTACACTCAATCTACCAACGTAAAAATTAATTTTCAATTCTGTATAAATAATTCCGTCACCCAGATATGGGTGACATGGCGCTGATCGTGTTAAATGCCGCACTGTGAGACGTGACGCAAAATAAAAATAAAATCAACAGAATAATGGTTTTACTACAGTCAACGTAAAGAGTCAATGTTCAGTTTTTACTAATATCGATATTATGATACAATAAAGCGAAAGAATTATTTATTGCATGAAGAAGAAAATGAAAATGTGTTGATAGGTAGTGGGAAATATGATTGACGACTTAATATGCGAATACACTAGCAAGTAACCAACGACATTTTCTTAGCCGCTATCTCAGAGGCGTTGAGACGTGTCCAGAGGAAACGTGTTGTCATCCCCGGTTAAAACTTTAAAAGCTCTAAATTTCCATGCAAATTATGTCAGTCGGACGTCAAGAAGGGTTAACTTATCTTTTTATGACGTTTATCGAACGATTTTGTGACTTGAAGGGTACGTATATCGTTTCGAAATTAGGTAAATGTACATAGAAATGAAGCATTGACGTATTTTCGGATCAGATATTTAAACGAAGATCAGAATGGACGGAATCCAAGGAAACAATATCAATATACGGGAGGCGGCGTGCATTTTCGAAGGTTCTTTGAAAGGGCAATTTCGTATGTCAGGAAGCATAGGACGCTCACGCCCTCCCTTTAATATGGTACCGCCATCGCATCCCTTATTCTCGCTATTGGGTCGTTCGGGAAGTCCATACGTTTACTTACATATTCTGTTATTGCATTCTGTGGGCCCGGCTCGTCCACGGAATCGATTTCCACGTCGACAAACTTTTTGTATTAAACGTCAACATTTCATCGGTTCTCTCTCTCTCTCTCGCTCTGTCTCTCTAGCCCTCGGCCTTTCTCCTCTGTGTGTCCGCCCTTTTTGCGACCACAGAAATACAGGCACATGCTGCCTTGATAACCCGGCAAGTAATAGCGGCGTCGTTGAACAATGATCGCCTTGCTAAGTAACAGGAGCGAATAAACAAAGGCGACACGCTGCCTTGAGTTTACTCGGGTCGGACAACAACGGGAATCCTTGGACGTAGGAGTCGGGGTGTCTCCAAACTATTTAATGATCTCGCTTTTACATGCAAACCCGGTGCCATACACCACACGTTTGTAAGGGTACGAGTACAACGGAGCTCCGATACTACCGAAGAGAGCGAAGCGTCGAAATAGAATGTATACTTTTCAAATGGAAAACGTTTACGTCGGAACTCCGAATAGAGCTATACTTAGTTAGCAGTCGATCATCAAAAGCGCAGCCCTGACAACGCTCTCTTCGCTAGTATTGCAGCTAGTATCGCAGCTTCGTTGTATTCGTACCCTAAGTGTTGGGACATTTAACGACTCGATGATTTTAAAGAGGTTTATCTAGTTTTAAACTTTTAAAAATTTAATGCTTGCACGCTAGAGACCTTAAATGAAGTAGGGAATATTGCACCTTATGATAGGGGTAATTACCTTAAAAGGAAAACACGAAATTGATTTTATTTTTTTCAGACCGTAGCCAGATTCATAGTGATTGAGATGAATTTTCATTTTTCCGCTTTCGATCAGCACAAGAATCGAAATTGTCGCAACCGTGAACACATTTTCTTTCTAAATGCTCTATGTGCAACAAAACAGGTGTCCAAATATATTCTATAATTTCTTTAAATTATGTTCTAGAACTTCCGTTAACCCTTGGTAGGAATCAGTAGTATGCAACGAACAAGGTTTTACTGTGTTTTTATTTTAAAAACTGGGGATGGCCACGGAATCATGTGTAAAATAACATAGAAGGATAATTCTAGAACATTATCTCCAAAGATATCAGTCACGTTTAAGTCTTTATTATTATTATTATTATTTTATTATTATTTTGATCTCAAGAAAATGGAAAAAACTAGCAAACATTAGAATAACAAGTACATACCTCCAGTAATCCTATGTGGAGATAATGAAAAATCTTAATTTTTATGAAAGGAATACCCTAGCACAATGGCTAAATGAATTTTCAAGAAACTTTCCACTCGATGGTGAAGTATCCAGGTACAGTGAATACTTGTTTATTGGTTTTAACCCCTTGTCCTACAACATCGAGTGAGACTCGTGGTAAGAAATTTAGGCCAAAAACAATAAGGACGAGCCTGACTCGTGGTACTTCGTTCGGATCAAACGTAAACAACACGAGCCTGGCTCGTGGTACTTCGTTCGGACCAAACGTGAACAACGCGAGCCTGGCTCGTGGTACTTCATTCGTGACAAACGTAAACAACACTAACACGAAGATTACTAATTTTCTACGAGTTTTCTTAAAACATTATTAATTTAAATTAAGTATTAATTTACAAATTGTTACTGATATATTATCCACTTTCAAATTATAAATCATTTTTGTTCACTGATGAATTAATCATAATTACTTCCCAGACATCTTAAAAGTATTAGTTGTGCCCAAACGTGTTTATTATTTCACAATTCCTTTCGTTGCGCCGAAATATACATGCCATAAGACGCATACATTTTGCGCAAGTTCGAGCACACGGTTAAACAGTTAAATGACTCGACGCATGACCGACCTTCTTATTTATTATGGCCCGAGCAATCGGGAATTAGCGGGTAGGACAAGGGGTTAATACCATTACTTACCTTTGTAATGGATATGTAGGAACGCTTCTATGAAGGTTTCAGATACTAACATCAAAGTTGACTTTATGATTTTTGTCCTTGACAACGCACTGTGCAGCGTGCGAAGATCCAGCTATTTCGCTGTAGAAAAATTTGGGTACAACACCGTGGTTTGTCAGCTGGTCCACTTTCTCTCGCAATATGCGATCGTTGCCGGAATCGTCCGTTTAACAGGTCATGAAATTCGCAAGGACGGCGCAGGTCGCAACGTAACGAGGGTCATCCGTTACTTGCTATGACGACGCTGTCGACTTTTTCGAAGGGTAGAAACATTTTGCGTGCCTCTCGATTCCTGTGTCACGGTGCCGACCGTCGAATCTGCTTTATTCATCGGGATTAACGGTGCATGGTCTAGCCGCCGGTAAAAATATCAACATAAGAATTTATTACCGTACATATTACAAACGAAAGTGGGTCGGGTACCACTTGCGGTACTTCTTATTTGAGTCTCGTTTAATTAAAATCTCTTCGTGATTCTGCCTGGATTCGCAAAACTGCAATTTATCCCACAACGTGGCGCGCCAGTTTTAATAACATTCCTCTTACTTCCTTTCTTGTTTAATTCACTTTGCGGTGGAACTTGAAATACTTGCGTCACGGTCGACGCGCATAAACAGAGGAAAAGTCCTGCTTTTCGTTTGAGAGGCATTTTCGCTTCCCCATCCTTCTGGATTCGGTTTGAGGGCCATTCTTCAGTCTTCTCTCTGCGAGTGTCGCAAATGTCTATGCCGTGAATGTCGAAGTTTTAATCGAAGAGGAAAATCCATCCAAGGATTAATACGTTGAAAATAATCTCGAATTCTTCTGTTTTTTTCTTTCTGTCATAAATCTTATCTCCTAACTGTGCTCTTACGAAATTAATCTACAATCGGTGAGGACGTTTACGAATGTAGTAAGAAAAATAAAGAAACCTGATTCAGTCGTTGTCCGAGACAAACAGTTGCAATGATCTTAATCGCCACGGAACTCGGTGAAAGTTGGAAGTGATCACAGTAGCCCCAAGAGGTGGATCGATACTTTTCTGCAGGTCGGAGCTCTTCGAGGTTAGATCTAGAAGCGCAGGAGCCCATCCTGGACCAACATACTGCAAGAAAAATGATCCTTTGCTATGACTGATGCGAAACTAGCTTTGGAAATTCTGTTACCCGAGTACATTCACAATTATTATTCGGACCAAACCAAGATGAACCGTTCGATAAGTCACGAACTATGGGGACGTTTGAGGCACTTATACATCAAGTATGTAGATGACATGCTACCTTGAACTTTCCTTAAAATTTCATTCATAACTGCAATTGTCAAGGCTATCTCGCTTGTTAAAGCTACTACACCGTTATTACTAATGTTCATTAGTGATGAACTGTGTTTGCCTTAGTTGTTAACTTCCACTCTCCTGCGAGGTGGAGCGCGGTAGTGGCTCAAGCATCGGTAACTCGCTAAGAATCAGTTGCCTAGGTCTGAATGTAGTGTGTGACGTCAAAGTGTAAACATTGGGGCGACGGGAGCGTCAACGGGAGTGTGGCCAGATCTTAGACCACACAGTAAATATTTGATCCAAGCAAAACTTTCGGGACCGTGCCATTGCATGCTGTTCGACTACTTTTTTGTGAGCTTGCCGAGAGCATTGAACATAAAAAAGGATAGCGCGTTAAGTTACTAAAAGTTACTGTAAATACATACTGTCAATTAAACCACTAAATACAGTTCAAATAATATCGTATTCAGTGTCATTTTAATCAGAAAAATGCCACAAATAACTTGTTGAAAGACGCATAATTTAATTAGTAGTGATCTCACACCAATATACCTGACTCCATATTGGGTTACGCCGCATGTTATACTGCTCGGCGACCGAGGCAGCTCGAGCTTCTTGCCCCCTCGCGGAATATACTCACAGTGCTGGGGATAGGCGCTTGCAACGATCGCACAGTTCTCGTTTACTTAGATGGAATATTTACTGCATCTACTTATACAGGGTGGTTCTTTTAAGTAAGGCCACCTAAATATCTCTTCAGCTTATTGTGATGCAAAAAATATTATTTACGTAATGTGCATGGTATTAAAGGACAAAGCAACAATATTTTTTCCCCAAGGTCATTTTTTCAAAGTTATCAAAGTGTTCATTGATACATAACTAAATTTTTTATTATTCCATCCTGTAGTTGATCGAAAAATACATTTAGATATGTATAATAACGTGACATGTTTTCAGTGATAAAAAACATGTTCTTCGCATTCACAGGTTCAGGAGTCTTGGTCAAAGATATTCGACATAAGTTTTACGTTACTCTTTAATTTTCGAAGATCAAGGTCATTTCAAGGTCACGTTATTATACATATCTGAATGTATTTTTCGATCAACTATACGATGTAATAATAAAAAATGTAGTTATGTATCAATGAACACTTTGATAACTTTGAAAAAATGACCTTGGGGAAATATATTCTTACCTTGTACTTTGACACCATGCACATTACGTAAACAATATCTTTTGTGTCACAATAAGCTGAAGAGATATTTAGGTGGCCTCATTTAAAAGGACCACCCTATATAACCGACTTCAAATAATTTATTTGGAACCAAGATGAAATCATCTACGAGATGACAGTTGTGGGGAAAGTGCTATAGTCTGTTGAGAAGCCACAGTACCGTGAAGCTAAAGCGTTTCAGGAGAAAGAGGAGTCGTTGTCGTATCTTATTCTTTATAAATATTTATAGACATTGTACTTTACTCTTGTGCTTCGCCTCGTATGCTATCCACCATTTTGAAATATCTTGTGACGTCAATTGTGGGCACGTTTCTCCGTTATCTTGGGTTCACAGCAACCTATACATGCTATATCTGTACCTACAGCTACATCGTCCTATGCATATCCTATACCTCTGTCGGCTTTCTAAATATACAGGGTGTATCAACTAAAATGTTACAAGCTGTTTTCTCAGAATCTGATGCAGATATCGACTTCATTCATTTTTATTTAATTGGTTAATGGTGTGTATTAAATTCTTTTGAGGTAACTGCTGGGAGGAAAGGTGGCCCTATCATTTTTTTTAGATAGGAAGTACAATAGTATTGATTTTTCGTTATTGTGATACCTCTCATTAAACTGAATAGCATTTACTTGAACCACTTTTCTATTGTGCATCAGGAGTCTGGCTCCACTTCACCTTTGAATTAGTCTGCATATTGCATGTCAGACTTTCATAAACACAATGTGTTTTGCTATTGTTCGCGATCGCGCGAATTCAAACGGGCTGTTGACGCGACGCGCCCTCCTCGCCCCGTCGTGACGTCACCCCCCGATCGCGATCTCCTGCGAAGCCGTTACGCGACTCGTGTTACCGTGTCGTTCCTCGACAGGATCACGCGATGACGGTGACCCAATCAGCGGACACCCCATCATCGGGTAATCCTCGAGAACCAATCCCTATAAATCTATTGTGCGGAATCTCTCGATTCCCCGAATTTCGTCACTTCGCGCTCATTATTCGCAGAAATCAGTTGTCGTCTCTCTCGTACTTTCTCAACTACGCGCTGATTTCTCTCTCTCGTACGCGACGTCGCTCTTCATATTCAAATCGATCTAGTCTCACCGCATTCAGTTATTGTTCATATATTTTATTCTTGTTCTACATTTTCATCCTCAAATAAAATACAGTCCACTTTGTTCTCGTAAGAAGCAGTGTTTGTCGTGTCGCTACAGTTTTTTCACCTTCGCGCACAGCGCTGTGCGTTTCCCGCCTATTCCTTCGCTAACGGAATACGTGACCGTCGGTCAATTCCGCTACAGCTATACTTCTATACAATTAATTAGCCGTTTCAAATACTTTCCCTGGAGACCATAAAGTATAATAAATTACAGTAATAATATAATAATAAATTAATGTAAGATTGTTCCAACGTTCTAAAAATAATTATTACAATCACTTAAGTGTATTGAAACTTTTTTTTTTAATGGAATAAATAGTATTCAACTCATTGTCTTGTTGTTTTACACACAGATTCGTTAGTATAGTGTGCATGGCATCAACATCTTTTATATCCGATATTGTTTAACCAATTATTGCAAAATCATTCGCAAAAATATGAACTTTTGGTAATTATTGCGAAAAGGTCATTATACTCCGATTTTGATGAAATTTAAATACGTTGTGTAGCAACAAATTTTGAACAAGTTTTTCCTTTTCCAATATAGGGGGGTCATTTTTAGTTTTCGAGATATTTGCAAAAAACTATTGCTAATACTGTATTGAATTTCCCGTATTCTCGCACGCTCCGGGGCAACGTCTGTTTACTTTTTTTTGTTAACATACTGTGGAGATGAGAGAGAAAACAGGGTCTCACTCTGGTCATACATATATAAGGTGAACTTTCAATTTTGAAAGACTACTCTTCGATTTTAGCAAGGCGTGGTCGGACCAGCCTAACGGCCGGCCCTCTCCGCCCCCTCCGCGACCTAACCACAACTCATTCTATTCGCATAATCTTTACATTGTAGCTGTCATCCAGAATTTGATCTAGTAATGGAAAAATCATGCGAATAGAATGAGTTGTGGTTAGGTCGCGAAGGGGATGCAGACCACGTATGCGAAAATTAGGGAGTAGTCTTTCAAAATTGAAAGCTCACCCTATATAGAGATAAACCCTGTTTTCTCTCATTTCCACAACGTGTTTACAAAAAAAGTAAACAGACGCCGCACCGCGGCAACCATACGTTGACACGAAGCGTGCAGCAATACGTTAAATTCAATACAGTATTAGTAATAGTTTTTTGCAAATATCTCGAAAACCAAAAGCGACCCTCCTATATTGGAAAAGGAAAAAGTTGTTTCAAACGACAAAATCAATAACATATTTAAATTTCATCAAAATCGGAGTATAATGACCTTTTCGCTATAATTACCGAACTTCTTCTTCAAAGTGTCGCCATTTCATTAACTGCAATGAGCTGAAATAACCTTTTTTAAATTGAAAATTCGATGAACACGCCAGACGATACACTAGAGTAACATGTTCTGCAGGTTTAATTTTAATCATTGAACCATTTTAACCGAAAGAATTCGTACAGTTATTTCAATACTATGCTAAATTATTTTCGCAACATCAAACAGATTGGTTCCACGCATTCATTGAAATGAATTGACAATATTTGTCGATTTCCGTCGGTTTGTACATGGCTCCCCCGTGGGAAATTACCCATTTAATAAAATCAATAAATGCCATAACACGTATGGAACATGGGAATCCGTATGTATGTGTTCATATTAAATTCCACAAACACTTTTCACGTCACGCGGTTCGACAGCCTCGTCTCGAAATTCCCGTAGGCACAACAAAGGCGCGTTAAAATTCAATTACATTGGCTTGGGCGGGGAGTCGCATGCAGTGTCGGTTCAACGGTTTTATCTGTCGTACAATTAAATTAACAGTCTAATAAGAGCAAGACGTGCCCCAATTATCCCGCTTGCACCGCGATAGCAGCGGTCCGTTTCCGAAACGAACTCTCCCGGCAGCAAGCTCGATAAATTCCGGAGATTTTTCATAACATCGCTGGGACGACGGAAGTTCAACGAATCGCGAGAACTTAATAGCTTCCGTCGGAGGTATTACAGTCTGTCACGTAAACGCAATTCAACAGGATCGATCGCCGGAGACTGTTTACAGTTTATAGTTTACGCGAACTTCGTCCTACAATCGCTGGTGCTCCCGCGGCCTGGGATTCCGAACTCATTATTTCTGTTCGATGTTTTCAGAGTCTCCCTTGGCCTATGCGAGCAAAAACTCATTACTCAATAGTTTTTTTTTGTTCAAATCAAATTAATACTCCGGCCTCTGGCAATTACGAAGGTCAGTCAAGTATTGTATAAACCGGACTCTCTCTCCAATTTTCTATTTCGCTGGTAATTTTCGTAAAAAATTTCCGGTGCGTTTTCACGGTCCCCTTCAAACTATCGTAAAGTGCAATATTTCCTCCTCAAATTAAGCCGTCGAATGCATAAAAATTCCATCGAGAATATGTGAAAAAGTCGACTCAAAACTTCCCCTTACAATTTTGTGAGTTTGAAAAATGGCGTTGTCTTACTTTTTCGGTTTTGACGTGATTACGTGTTTCTTTTTAAGCTTAGACGTTCTTACGATAAAGTGCAATATAAAATGTATGAGAACAGCACAGAGAACATGTTAAAAAATCTAAGTTTTCTTTTTTTCAATATTGATATAGTATATTGCAATATGATGCAATATATGCTTAAAATATAATGTGTAGATGTAAAAATTGAATTGTTGCTCAATTATTTTATGATCAACAGTAACGATTAATCTAATCTGAATAAATGACTATCTAATACTGAGATTTCTTCTACAATTGGAGCAGCAATTTTATTCGTAGACTAAAAGATCGCCTTGAATAACATAATCTTACAGCTTCTTTTAAGATTTTCAATTAAAAGGGAATTATTAAGTTCCTTTCGGTCCCGGTGCTTTCGTTAAAGAGCCCATTAATTGTCTTCCGGTGACTAAAGTATTAGTCTTCCAATTATGCAGTCGTAAGTTTAATCATATAGTGAAGGATTAGCTTTCAGTTCAAAACTTTGAATTCACTTTGTTGTTCATTCGATGAGATGATAAGCTGTTCTGAACCATGAGAGAATCATTTTACCCCGACCATTATGCATATTCAAACATTTATCATTTTATAATATATACTTACTAATATATTTCGAAAAAGCAGTTTTAAAGCTGTTGGAGTTTAGGGCGGAATCTCGTCGTCTGTAACGCTTTATAATTTCCACCCGGTAGATGAAACAGAAGATGTGTTACAATTCTTAACTCTTTGCGGCACAGAATTTCAGATAACAAAACAGACCCATGTTGCATAGAAATTTTATTGCGTTTTAAATGAAATAAAATTGGTATATTTTTATTAATAAAGGTATCACATAATGTAAAAACATAAAAAAATAGTAATAGTTTAAATAAATTTGTCGTTATAGGGTGGGGCTCAAATAGTGCCACCCTACCACATAGGTTCATGAATGGTACTTATGAAAGCACATCCTTTTCCCTAAGCACAGAGGCACTTTGCACATCGTACAAGACCATAGTGTTCGAACTTCCTTTTTTTGTACTACAAAGCGCACATCGTTTACGAGACGAACATTCTGGTAGATGTTTTGAATCTTGTCTTCTAATTTCTAATGAAACGTTGCGTTTGTGTTTGCTTATTTGGATTGATAATGACTTATTCTTAGATTCAGTTGGTACGTTATTATCCATTAATCGATTTATTTGACTAATAAATCCTTCGGCACATTGATCTTTAGGAATATTAAAACATAAACAATAAATAAAAATATGTTTTTTGTATTACTCCGCAAGTTGCATGGTGGGACAAATAAAATTCCACTATACTCTCATCATTTACAAACAAATTTAAGCGTTAGTTTTTATTATAAAACTCTTCACTTGCTTATATAGAACTAATTTTTATAAAAGTTAACTTACTTCTACGATTTTTCACATAAAACCAGAACAAAAAGATTATCGCAATAAACCTTCCCCTTGCAACAATTGATGAACCTGTATTGACATGTTGAATGTTGCCAACACAAGTGAATACATTTGTAACATTTGTTGAAAATATTACCAACTACTTTACGTAAATAAGACGAAATATAAACCTATGCGCATGCTGCTATTGCAGGATTTCGAGGTGGGACTAAAAATGTTCCACCATGCATTACGGTGCGTCAAAAAGGTGGGACACTTTTAATCCCAGCGTGCCCCAAAGAGTTATAGAAAATAACGTTGAAAGATTGTTGCAGCTTGTTAAATGATTTATTCAAATGCGTTACACAAAACGATCTTTATAAAGCTTAGAAAAGACGAATTTCTAACGAAAAAGCAACGGCTATTACAAGCAATGAGAATAAGCTAATAAACATTAACGAAATGGCAAAATCAACTTCATGTTCTGCAGAATGCGGCATTAAAGATGCTGTTTTTTTTAATAATTGATGCAGAAAATTTTGATTTTGCACGAACGTTCGCTGTCCAATAAGAAATGTCTACTAATAACAATGAATTATAGTATTCAGATTTTTCATTTCTTCCTTACATTTTGAATTCGTTAACTCTGTTAAATATCAGTTCTCTGGCAAATGTAACGGCTCGCTCTATATTCAATGTTTAAACATTTAAAGCTCAGTGCAATTCAGTGAAACAAATATTCATAAGGCAGAACGAGGTCAATATCCAGAAATCTGACGAAATGTATAATATATGTCTATTGATTCAATACTGATTTCGAAGGATTGAATAACTTATCCTTAAATCGTCGATTTCAAACAATGTCAGAAGACTTGATGAAAGATAAAATATTGGTGCTTCATAATCCTCTGCTAACAAGAAGAATACGTAGCAAACGAAGAGCGAAGGTTCTTGGCTGATTCAAGAGCCTTTGAATGTCTGGACAAACACGGCTGACCGGAGCCACGGTTATAATTCAAAATTGAAGGTGCTCCATAGAAAATCGCGATTGGAACGTTTAACGTGATTAATAATTGATCCCTGGCGCCGGCCATTGTGAAACTTACCTTCGTTAAAACGTTGAGCACCCGCGAAACCCCTGAAGGATCTTTTGGAATAAGTGATATAAATGGGAACGAGGTTGAGGTCGCCACTTTTCCATGGCTTTCGGCTTGTTAATAATTTACGAGGATCAGTCTACCGGTCAAAAAGTATAGGTGATGTTAGAATAAAAAAAATGACTCCATATTATTTTAAAAGTACTATATTTATTATCCGTCCGTCGTATCACTCGAGCGGGCGTGTATGTGTCGTTTATATACAAATGTGTACACCCTGTACATTTTGTTCTATACGATAAACGTTAACACGAACCTGTACAGAAGCGAGAATTTATTTATTTATTTTTTTTAGGTAACTAAACGCTAGGTTCCTGACAGCTTTACAATGTACTTGCTTAGACCAGTAAGAGTTAACACGCACGTGGTTCGCCTATTTTTCCTCCGTTTTGATAAACCCCTCGTTCTCATTTCCGATCGATCGTTTTATGTTTAATTGACTAATTGAATTATTCCGTTGTCCAAGGGTGACGGGCTCGCGAGCCCGTGAGAATGTTTAAATCTTCCTCCGTTTCGTTTCAATGGCCGATCTCGATGAAAAAGTTCAATCGATCGTGAACGAGACGTCGGATGTACGCGATCGCGCTTCTTTTTGCTCCTTTTCTCAAAATCATACAGAACAGATTATGGTCATTATGCGAGCCCAGGGTGCCGCGTTCGTTATATAGTTCGCGAACGCGGGGGCGGGGAGCGAATTTTTTCTTTCATCCAGTCGATTTTGTACGTTTGACGTGACGCACTGCGCCGGTATTCGGTATTCTCAGTATTCAGGTCCCAAAATCGGTAAACATATTAATTACAAAATTTTGCTTGTATATGATAGTATAATCTTTGTGGATTAATTCATCAATAATCTATAACATTAATTTTTAACGCGGTTATGCAGCTATAGGAAATTCCTCAAACTGAAATCATTAGTTGAAGGTTATGCAGCAATAAGACAGTTCCAGTTTTTACAGAATCTCTGTTTTACTTTATTCGAAGAAAAATAATTTTTAAGTTGACCCTTCGTAGGTAGTATACGGAGTGTCTCAGCTAAATGAGGTCACCTAAATATCTAAAAGAATATGTTTTCATGGCTGTTTTTCAACTAGATTTCAGGTTCAATTTCATTTCATCAACCAAACTCGAGATATTTGTGCATCTTAACACTAAACCTACCAAGCATTAAAACTAACAGCGAATGTTACCTTATACAAATGGCAACACTAGATTTATTCAGATTGTCCATAATTTCCAATATAATAGATGCTTGGACAAGCTAGTTTATTCCATTATTTTTCATAAACGAATTTTTATAATTCCAATAATTGAAAAATATAAAACCGGTCATTTGACCGTGGTAGGTTTAGTGTTAAAGACACAAATATCTCAAGATTGAATGATGATAACTGTATAGTTATTGAGATTGTTGCATTCGTTCTTCTGCGTTCTATAAGGATATCGAAGAAAGAATGTAAGGTTTCATTAATAAACTACCTATCCTTGAAATCCCCTTAAAAAATAATCTTGAGAAAATATTCTTTCCTCTGTAGCTCCTGGACATGCATATAACTTCGTCCTGAGAACTTTTTCTTTTCTTCTAACAGTAAGTAAGACAGATATGTAGGTGATTTCGTTTAGCTCAGACAGGCGGCATATGATCATAAAACGGCAGTCCATGAACGTGCATTTCATTCGATCAGAATATTATTACGTTTAAATACATTGCCCGTTATGGCAATGGTTAAAATGCATAGTCGTCTTCTATTGCAGCTGCTCTTTCATTTGTAATTAATTTTATTTATTTAACTGATTCGTGATGGGATTAATGTCCTGGGCGTATACTTAAATTCCACCAAATTTCATTTCGATCTCCGATATTCTTGAAATTATTACACTTTTGAACGTCTCTTATGGCCTTCTTTTTCTAAATAAATGTAAGTTAACGACATAGTCTTAAGAGATTTTTTACATTAAAACAAACGAAATTGGGGCATAAATATAAATAAGTTAATTTTTATTAAAATCGAATAAAATAAGTCTGTTAAATAGCTTAGAAACAACATACGGTGGCTCACAAATGTATTCGCTCACTCTTTAAATTAGAATAACTTTCTTAAAATATGATCAAACCATTTGCCTTTTTTTGAGCAATTAGTAAATCAAGTGCAAAAAAGATTTTGAAGATATGCAATTAGTAGGAATTACGTGAAAAAATAAAAATGGTACTTTTTAGAACTTTATTATTTCAGTCCGTAAAGAAAATTCAAAATATGCGTTTTGTAGATCTATATTATTTACACATATGCTGAAAAGTTCATCGAAATCAGTTAACGAACATATGAGCTACAAGCGGTTGAAAGTAGTGATAATCGCAGTTTTTTACGACTTTTGGTGAGTTACTGCTTAAAATCCATAGTTTCTTACATCTTTCGATGCGCGACGTTTCTTTCAGCGTCAACCGATTTCGATGAAATTTTCAGCAATATGTATAACTAACATAGATCTACAAAAGACATATTTTAAGTTTTCATTATGGGCTAAAATAAAGAAGTTATAAAAAGTACCACTTTTATCTCCATGTAATTCCTACGAATTGCAATTTTTTCAAAATCTTATTTGCACGTGATTTACTAAATGAATGGTTCTAATTGAGCAAAAATAGTCGAGTTGTTTGGTCAAATTTTAAGAAAGTTATTCTGATTTAAAGGGCGGGCAAATACTTTTGTGAGCCACTGTAGATACAGAGTTTCCTAGTTGCAATAAATTTTATACGTTTACAACAACGATTTAGCACACAGTGATTGCCCCAATAGTTTTAATGTCCTAACCTTAGCGCCCCCTTATTAACCAACGTCTCAACAGAATGATACAAAAAGTCTAACGAATAAGTAAATAATTTCAGTTATAAAATATGTAAAATATCTTTCACTGCGTTTGGGACCGAAATATGTACCTTGTCATGCCACGATCGATCTTAAACATCGATTGTCCGAACCGTTCCGGACACATTCGAACGAAAACGCGATTAGTTATAAATGCATTGCTTCGACTTTCCTGTTCGGGTGTGCGTGCTTGTATTACATCCTCGACTAACAATGGAAATACCGTGGAAAAATACTTTGCCTAATATCGCAGTATCGTATTTGAATCTCGTAACGTATTAAAACGGCCGGGCCGCGCGGTGTGTCGACACTATGTGTACAAAAGGGGCTAGGTTATGTTAGACCCTGAATATCATTGTCCGTCGACCGTGTCGGCGTTGTTTAACGATAGGAATCTACTTACTCGTTGCCCGAAATATTCATTTCGCTTTCGACGGCTCGCCTACGGGCAGCGTTGTCAGCGGACGGTCTGTACGCTTCCCTCTCTACCATCAGATCGCCATCTCGCGATTCTCTGCATGAAGCACATATCAGTAACACGAGGGGATACCTCACGTTACATTATTCCCATTCAGTGGCGCGTTATAGCTTCATGTGGCTCCGGGCAAATTTAAATTTAGGGTACAGTGTTGGAGTCAGACATTGTTCCCATTTCCTTTTAGATTCAACACTAAAAAAATTGACAAAAATTTTGACAAATAATCACCGCAGTTTTTAATTTTCGACATACCTACTGCAATAATGAGGTAATAAAAGTGTGAGCACTCGACTCAAGGAACACGAGTGGTGCGCCAGGTTGGACTATATTCAATCTGCTGTGGCTGAACACCAGATAACCACAGGACATACCATACTTTTCAATGAAACCTAAGTTCTAGCCAGAACTAAAGGATATTTTTCTAGAAAACACCGGGAATCATTGGAAATTAAGAAACACCCTTAATAACATCAACAGGGATACAGGATACAACCTGAGTCCAATATGGCACATGCTCTTCCTAGTTTTATAATTTTACGGCCGCCCAATTAAAAAGGTCTACTTTGGATTGGTGCTCACCGAACCGGAACATGAGTAATCTCCATTATATAAGTGGAGCACAATCCGTCACACACCAGTATCAGTGTGTCTTCAAATCCTCTGATTAAGCTAGCTGCAATGCTTGCGAAATGTTGGGAAACTTCTTCCTCCAGGACACGGCTTACACCCGAAAGTCTCAACAGCAATATCTATATAATGCCGGGCCGTGAAAGCGTCAAATCTCTGATGAGGTTATAAAAGATTGGTTTGAAGCCCCCTCTCGTTGGTAGAGGTCGCGTGCAATTGCCCCATTTGCCTATAGCAGGCATGGGCGACGCTGGCTCAAAAAACACATGTTGCTGCTTCTCCTCTTCGCCTCCTCGGCGAGGCAGTCTCCACCACGTCCACTCCGACTCTCCCTTCAGCACGAGCCCCACGATGCTATTGTCCGCGCAACGAGAGTTGGCACAAAATCTCGTCAGTGGGGTGCAGGGGGAACGGCGAGTCCCCACTCTTGAGGCAAGGCTGCGGATCCCACCACTGATCAGTGGATCCCACTCTTACGCTTACGTTTTGGTGGGAACGGTCGACATAGCCGCTCGGCGTCACCACCATCTTACTTCATGGTCACCACATCTCTCTGTTACAGTCACACTCAATACGCTCGTTTGCTGTCTTCCTCAAGCGAGGAATCGCGAAAGATGTGTAGCTCGTAGTACCCAAGTTTGACAAGTTTCTCTGTGTCAACTCTCGTTGAGTGGCAGGTTACTCACCACTACCACGTAAACATGTACATGTACGTGCTGAAGGGAGAGTCGGAGTGGACGGGATGGGGATTGCCTCGCCGAGCAGGCGAAGAGGAGAAGCAGCAACATGTGTTTTTTGAGCCAACGTCGCCCATGCAGTGATGGTATATGGTCTCGGTTTTTTCGCGCATGCGCGACTAAACGCAGGAACGTATTGCAGAAGAGTGCAAGATATATTTATATATTATATGTACATACACATAAACTTTTAATATAACATACGCATGTTAGACATTCCTATCTGAAAATCGAAAAAAAAATTTTGCGAAACTATGCGGGGTGACCAAGGTATCCCATTTTAGCCCAACTTTGTACTTTACTGACGCTAAAATCGTCGCGCATGCGCGAGAAAACCGAGACCATATACCATCACTGCGGCCATGCCTGGCCTATAGGATAACGCGCCACTGTTCCCACTACGTGGAGAATCCAGCTACATTTAGCGGTAGAGGGGGAAGCATTTCGAGAGGAATACACACCGTCTGGTAACTTTTCGACACTTTTTACGGCTTGTCAAACGCGCTACATACACGGCACTGTTCGATTTCTAATATTCAGTATAGTGACCGGAAATTCGTGGCCGCCGGGATGCAGTTGTCACACGAGCGACTTGCTTCCGGCTTCCGATATGTTATTTCGTTTGTTCGAGGATCGCTTTCTCGCAGAAAAAGCCTCTAGAAGGTACGTTAACCTGCACGACGTGTACGCGTTTCGAACGGGTTCACAAAATGCGCTTCAGGACAACTTGGAGAACAAGGAGAACTTGATGTACAAGCAGCGAAAGCATTTATGGTTCGGGTAAAAGCTTACGATCTCAACGATTGTTATCCGTTTTTGCTTGTCATGGCAAACGAAAAGGAACAGGTTAAGCGCTTTGCTAATATCTTCGTTGCGACGGAAATCTATGCAAATTGAGGGAATTGGGTCTGTTTCTGTCGGTTTCATCGCTTGCGGTACTTTTGGTAGCTATATTGAGATACCTTCTGGCATGTGTGGAAAACTAATGGAAATTGAACTGATAATTATTGTATGTTATCAGATTCTATTGGTCAAATTTTCAATATTTGAAACAATAAAGCAAAGAACTTTAGACATTTCAGAGAAATTGGTCTGCTTATTGATTAGAATTATACAGATTTTGAAATATGACCAATTTTTAATAGTTCCCGCCAGGGAAATAGTCATAATAAACATAATCCTTTTCGTTATGTTTCATTCTATTTATTACGTGATAAATACTGTCTGATTGTAATTAACAAGATCATACTTACGTAAATTGAGTAAAATCTTTTTTTAATACCTGAGATTCATAAAATGTATATGAATTTTTAATAAAAATTTTAGTTTACATTATAATGACTCTTTCCTGTCTTCTAAATAAACTAATACATAGTATATTTCTTAAATTTTAAAAATTAAAATTGTACTTTTCGGGAACGTTGATTAATTTTTCATTTAAAATTAAATAACCTGTGACAATGCCATAGTGTTTTTTACATTTGTTCACCTGAAAACACAACTCCTGTTCACTATACAACCACAGGCAAGGTATTAACATTTCTAAGGTTTAGCATTCTGATTTTTACCGTTATTCTAATGGAAAACGACACATTTTAATACATCTACAATTATTGTTTATAGATTGTCTATAAATTTTGCAATGTATAAATTAACTATAAGGAATAAATTAATGAATGTCAATATAGTATGTAAAGTCTGGCATCTCTGTTTCAAATATTCAACATTTTTCAATTATATCGATTTTTGTGACAGATTCTAAATGACTCTGTGACTGTCAATGGCTTTGTTAAAATTTAATTTGCATAATTTTCGAAAGATACATTTAAGAATTTAGAATGGTTTTCTAAATGGTCTTACCATATTTCTTTAAGAGTATTACTACAATGTCACTTAGAAATCATCATACAATCTCAATTGAATAACAGAAACTATATAACATGATGAAACCAACGAAACTTACCAATATTACTTGAAGAGTATCCTCAGTGGTAGAATAGATACCACGTAACGTGATGAAACCAACGAAACGCGCGTTCCTAACATGATTGGATGAAATATAGTATCTCACTGTTTAAGCCTCGAACGCGAGTGTCTTAGACAAATTGTCCTATGAAAAATAACCTTTCGTGTGCATCGATCTAACAATAATATCTGCGATCTCGATTATAATAAAAAAACATATAGTCAAGTGGCAACAAGAATTTCCGTTACAACATATCTTACAAACATACTATTACGCGTGTTACGGACACGAGCCCGATCTAAGCGACAACAACACCCATGTTACCAATAACAGAGCAAATATCCTGCACCCCGTATCGCTTACAAAACTTTTGGTCCATAATCCAATCGATCCGACGCGCAAAGGGAACGCGCCGGTGCTGAAGTAAACACTAGAATGGTATCGTGGCCCCGATCTCGAGATCCATCGATCTCTCGGTCATGTCGATCGATCGGACCACGCAACGGATGGTGCCGAGGGATGATCTCGATCCATCAAGTGAGCTTTGGGTGCCGACGGTCCTCCTCGAGGGTCGTACGAATCTCCTGGTGGTTCTGTTGGGCCAAGTGCGATAGAATGGCTCCTGGTTGTTGCGTTTCAAGGCACTCCAGATGACCGACGTTCTTCTGGCCGGCAAATGAGAATGGGACGGGCAGCTGCAGTGCTGCCAAGCCAAGGTTGGTGTTCTGCACCGGAAGGTGGGAGCCCTGAAGGCCTCCGGAGGCCTCAGAATCAGAAGGTCGTTAAGCCTCGAATCCATCCTTAGACGCGACGGCGTCAAAACCGTGACGCTGTCTATCGATACTCTTTCATTGTGCCCGGTCGACGATAGGTTAGCTACGTTATCGAATAATCGGCCTGCATCTGTTCTGGCAGACCCATGTCCGGATACGTGATTCAGCTTCGTTCCGCCAGTTTCGTCGATATCACTCGCACGAGACCCGATCTTTTTCAGTTTGATCGGTTCTACGCCGTTTCGCTTCGCCGTTTCATGGGACGTCCCGGAATCCTGACCCACTTCCCGCGCAAACTTGTCCAGAGACGTTCGATCGTCCTGATCCGAATTGTCGAGCTGGTCAGGCCGATCGATCGCGCCAGTGTACGTGGATCAAGAGGACGAATTGGCCTCGATCGTCGAGCTGGTTGACGCGTCGTCGTCTAACGAGCTCTGCGTGGCCACGGTCACTTTGCTTCCATCGTTCTGGTTAGATAGATGACGATTGGCGACAGTTTGACGGGGATGGCGTCTCTTGTAGGGCTCCCAATCCCCAAGACCCCGGCGTCAGTGCGTCGCGATCACGTCTGGAGCACTCTTCGTGCTCTCTATACTGAACGGTCGCCTTTGGTCGACCTCTATCACGGCCTCCGCCCTATACCTAGGATCAGGTGTTGTCTGCTGGGTACATTTGGGCGTGCTCGAGTGCTGTGAGCTCGGCGTATTGCTGGACGCATGTCCGGATCCGTATAGAGAGCTGCCGTACCTCTCGCCCGAACCGATGGTCGCCTGCCTCACTACATTAGGAGATTGACAGTAAACACTGCTTTCCCTATTGGGTTGCGGACTCTGGAACCGTTGATACGACGGGTAGTCCGGTGGCTCCGTGTACGGTGAGCCTCGGTGCAGGAGCAGTGGATTGCTGGACTCGTGAGTGGACCAGCCGGGTGGTGCTGGGATGGGATTGTGCTTTGGGCAGACCCCCATGGTGCCGTCCCGACCTCTCGACGCTGGACTGCAACCGGAACATTGAGAGGTCGGATGCTGAGAGCTGCTGTGCTCCGAAGACTGTTGCGCGCTGTGTTGAGATGGCTGAGAGCTCTGTTGCGACTGCGAAGGACTTTGATGGTGGTGCATGTGATGATGGCGATAATGATGAAGGTGGTTGGTCCCGTTTTGCGAGCTAGGTGCCCGCATGCCGAATGTCGTGAAGCCAAGCGGCATCTCGAACAGGCTCTCGCGCGTTTGACAAGAACTGTCCCGCATCTCCGGCTCCTCGTTCGACTCCTGCAGTCGTTCCTGCGTCGCGTTGCTGACATTGTTGCTCTGATGGATGTCGTTCATATCCCGCGTGTTGTAGGTCATCTCCAAGGCAAGGTCCTTTGTGTAGTCCTGGGCGATCAGAGTCGTCGGAGGCAGAAGCTCCTTGCTGGGCATCACTTCCAGGCTCGGTGACTCGCTGCCTCTGTCGCCGATGTCCGTTCTCGAAGACGAGATTGGACACGGTGTCGCCTTCCGACCGAGCTCGTCCAATCGATTCTCCCTCGACTGCCTGATGTGCTCCTGGGGAAGACAAATGAACACATTCAATCGATCGGACGAATGTTGAAACGCATCCATCACACTGTCTCTTCAGATATCTGAAGACTACGATAATATCTCGATGAGTATGAAAATTTCGGGACGAAAATATCACTTATTATGGGATTATTTGTTTATGACAGTTTTACGGACATATTTGTGACGTTTCACTGATTGATATAACAACAATCACGATACAATTTGGATTAAAGATTGTTTAAAACACGCTACTGTAACATCTAGTTTGTGCGAACTAATCTTTGTAATTTGAGTGTTTGAATAATGAAACAATGGCGTAGCTACAGCGTTGGATTAAATATCTGCTGTACTACACAATTCATCGTGTTGTATATCAACCATTAACTGCGTGAATTGTTTACACATATTATATATGGAACACATATGCGGATAATGGAGAATTCAGATATCATCAGTTCGAATAATCGAGGTTCTATCAAATTATTAACTGAACGAGCAAAGTACCGACTGTCATACAATGTTGACCGAAATTAGTTTAGTCTTTTCCCGGTCAAATGCCCGCAGTTTCTTTAACAAAAAAAAAATGAATATAGCAATTCTGTATAAATATATTTCCTAGCCATATTCCATTGTTTTCCCTGTTCTGACACATTAAACGTGTACGTTGATATTTCGAAGGTTAAAAGTTATTTTCTAGATTTGATATTTTGTTTCTCAGGTAAATAGGTAAACGATTCTGTTGTAGTATGTATACTACACCTGGTCTATTATGTGTAATAAACACCACCAGTTTTACAATTTTCAATAGAATGCCCGATCTTTCGGGGAATGTACAGAAAGCACTTAACATGTTTCAGTCATTCTATAAAATGCCGGATCATTATAAAGAATGGCTAAATGGTGGTGGTCTGCGTTAGCACTGTTAAATGAACCGTGGATATTATACAGGGTGGGGCACTATGAACAGATCACCTGAATAACTCGCTTGCTTTTTAAGATAGAAGAAAATACATCAGACCACACATACTTGATATCGAGGCGCTAGTAATCTGATGTCATTAATTTTTTTATTGGTGGAGACGTCAAGGAGATATGAAGGTCAACTCTGTTTTTTTAAATGGAACGGTATGGTTTTTCATTTACATTCTGATAGTGTGTTTCAAGACGAATACAATAAAGGTCACGCAAGGTCAACTACAATAGAAAATAAAGTGTCTCAAAGCACTCTTCGAAGACTACGACGATTTACGTGTAACTTGTTATTTACGTATTCACTGCTACTTCAAGTGTTCAAAATGACGACCTTGAACTTCAAATTAGTCTATATTTCATTGATGGCACGCTAAATAGTCATAAATACGAGAGAATCTTAAAAGACGTTTTGCTAGAATTGTTAGAGGACATTTCACTGGACATGCGGCAGTCCATGTGGTTCCAAGACGGATGTCCTGCTCATTCAGCACGAAATGTTACAGAATTACTGAACAGGACGTGAAATGGGCAGCACGTTCCCCAGACCTGACACCACTAGATTTTTATTTGTTGGGGAAATTGAAGGAACAAGTGTACCGCGAAAAACCAACAACCACAGTTGATATGCAAGAACGTATAAAAAGTGCTTACTCTGTAATAGATACAAGTGAAATTTGTCAGGCACCATCATCAGTATTGCAACGTTTTAGATTATGTCTCCGTGTTCAAGGTTGTCATTTTGAACACTTGAAGTAGCAGTGAATACGTAAATAACATGTTACATGTAAATCGTCGTAGTGTTCGAAGAGTGCTTTGAGACACTTTATTTTCTATTGTAATTGACCTTGCGTGACCTTGAATGACCTTCATAATAGGTTATTGAATTCGTCTTGAAACACACTATCAAAATGTAAATGAAAAACCATACCGTTCCATTTAAAAAAACAGAGTTTACCTTCATATCTTCTTGACGTCTCCACCTATAAAAAAATTAATGACATCAGATTAGGAGCGCTTCGATATCAAGTAAGTTTGGTCTGATGCATTTTCTTCTATCTTCAAAAGCAAGCGAGTTATTCAGGTCACGTGTCTACAGTACCCCACACTGTATAAACTGTCCGGGCAATTTGTGAAATACCTGCCCATTATACACATTGCCCTTAAGACGCATTGCCCGTAACATATTCACTATTATATAACAGGCATGGACAGAAGTTGCTCGGTCGGAGGCATTTTCAAGCGTTGCCCACACTCCAGTACCCCCCGTGTTTACGTATAAACTATGACCATCGCGGGGAGCTAGATGCGCGGGGGTGGGGAGTGGAGTGGGGGTAACGCTTGAAAATGCCTCCGATCGAGCAACTTCTGTCCGTGCCTGTACTATAATCTAATACGTTTCCCCATGTTTGTCATCCAGTACTCACAACTCAACCGTCGATCAGAACAGACCTTTTTTAACCCCCTCCCGTGCCATTTAGCTCGACGAAACTTGGGCCCAAGCGGTAGGCATCGACGCACGCTAAACAGACCAGACTGATGCTTGTAAACAGTAGCAATACGACCTACAAACTATTGGTGTGTTTTTTACTTTTTGCCAAATCCATGATTGTTGTGTCGGACTTTTTGTCTTCACTACTCTCATCTATAATCATACGCCTTATACGCTTTACGACTGGCACAAACGCGTCACTATCAGAGGATTCGTTATCACTGCCTTCATTTAACATTTTTGTATCTTGCATTTTGAAGGGGTTTCTTAAATTTCAATAATTCAACTGCTTCGTAACAGCAACGATAAGAATTGTGACTAACTGTCATGAGGTACTGATAGGAACTAACATTCAGTCACGATCGTAACGGTCAAAAAATCAGTCCGCGAGCTCGGCTTGTTATGTTTACGTTTGGCCCAAGTATCTGTTCGCGAGTCAGACTCGGGATATTCATGTTTGGCCCAAGTATCTGTTCGCGAGTCTGACTCGCGATATTCGTGTTTGGGCCAAAATCTTCATCGCGAGTCTGACTCGCTAAAGTACGGGAAGGGGTTAAAGTGTAAGTTCAATCTGTTGGCAACTAAAACGAGGTTTAAAGATGTTCAACAAAGTTTTCAGTCCCTGGAGAAGGAGGTATCGACCTGTCAAAATTTCCCAAACACATGTTGCCAAATCAGTTAATACTGTGTAAACTACTATTTACCGACTGGATTTGGTGTTGTCCGCTTTTGAAATGCACAGGTCTCTGACCTTAAATCCTGCTGTGTTCACTGATTTGGATTTTATTTCTTCCGAACACTCTCAAGAGTCAGAGCCTTAACCTGCATCTTGTCCTGTCAATTGAATCTCCTGAACCATCAATATCTTGAACCACCACTCACTTTAAATATTAAAGTTAATCTTTCATTAAATTCTTCAACTAGCGAAACTTCAAATTTCATGGAAATAGAAAAGTTGCCAATCTCTCCTAGAAGTGAAACATTAGAACTCAAAACAAAAAAGAGAAGACATCAATCAAAAATCTTAACTTATAGACGAAGTTCAGAAAATAAATGCGGAGAAACGAAAAGTTGCATGAAACGATAAAGTAAAAAGAAGCAGAGACCAGAAAGACTGCAAGTATCGAAAAAGTAAAAGAAGCAGAAAAAAGTAAAGCTGAAACACAATCAAGAAAAGAAAATCAGAAATGATGTAAATACTAAAGAAGAATGTTTACTTATCTGTATAAGAAAAATTTTAATAAAAATTTGTATATTAACATCTAAATGTGTTTGTTTAACATTATTAATCATTTAGACTGAAAATCTGCTAAATAAGTAATTGGTCGGTACTGGTTGACAATTTCTTGTTTCCTTCAAAGTATAATTTCTTCACTCTTGCAAATGATTAAATGATCAAACTTAAAACGGTCGGTACTGCATGATTCTCGCCTGTACCATGATTGGACTCATTTTCATAAGAAAAATGTCACAAATATATTAGCAAATGTTTCATACATAAATACCGAAATATTTAATCCCGTGTCATGTTGCACTTTCATGTGGTAGGGATAAATTTTTCACAAGTATCGCGCACGTCTCTTTCACATATATCGAGACATTACTGTACTTATAGACAATACAATAAGTGCCAAGTATCCAATTTTTAAATAGCTACAAACGTGTTTCACAAGCCTGAATTATTAGATATACATATTAATTCGTAGACTTCTTTACGAAGAATGTGAACTTTGTTACTAACGAGTAAATGTATAGAAAACAGTGAAGATCATCATCAAGATTTGAATATATTTTGCTTGTTTGCAAACGAACTGTAAACGTACGAAAAACGAGCCACGAATTGATTTGTACATCTATAATTTACAAAATTGAATCTTTTCTTGTTGTTAAATAAGATTAGAAACACAATAAGTCGTATAAATTACTATGCATTTCTGCTTTTTGCATTAATATAGTACAAATTTATAAAAACGGAAATCGTGTTTGTAGAAAATCGTGTATGTGCTATCGCTTCGATGTAAAGAAAGAACAGTGTGTCACTCATTTAAATTTGCAAACACTGTTTCTGCCTGCTCACGTACGCTCGTGTTTGTTCCTAAATTGCTCGAATATATACAAAACCAAAATATCTTTCTACGAAATGTTTTTTTAAAATAATGGAAGTTCATCTGACACGTTTTTTATAATTATAATTTTTTATAATTATGTGTTTTTATAGTATATCGTTTATTGAATTAGCACTTACATCGTTTGCTACAGAGACGACGTCGGACAAAACGGTGCTATCACTTTCTAACATTATTGATAATTGCTTACTACCATTAACAATTACTCCCATTAAGACATAGAACATTTTTCGATAAGGAAAGAAAATCTTCCAATTTTGGTACTTACACAGTGCTTTCTACTAGAACTCTTCGACAGTTGCAATCTATCGACAGTAATTGGAATTATCAAATATACCAATAGACTGAGGATTTTATATATGAGAAGACAATTATTCAAAGCACACTGTAATGATTCATTTCATTCAGATAGGAATATAAGGCTTAAGATATTATGAGAATTACTAAAGCGCTTTTGTTAAGATTCGAAGCAGCCTTTTAGTGTAACACGCGCTCTAATTACTGAATTTAATTAATAATTCCCCATGAAATTGTGAAATACAGAATCCAGTTCGATACTTCAAATGTTAATTAAGATTTTCATATCACTTAGAACTTTACAGAACATCTAATACTATGGACTTCATATTTAATTCCAGTATTTGAAAGTTTATGTTTAAATATTAACCGTTAGATAACGGGACTTCGGTGTATTTTGACCCAGAGTTACAACCACCTAAATTTTATTGTTTTAATAGCCAGTTTGAATCATTATCTGTTTGTAAAAGGTTCAATAAGAAGATCTCAGAAAGGAACATTGGAAAATATGTAAAATAATACAAATGCACAAGGTTTTCATTCGATTTAGCAGTGGCTGAAATTAAATCGTCAAAAGTACCATGTAATCTATTCAGGCTTTTAACATTTTATACAATGATGCGCACTGATCAGCACACAGTGCCCAATATTTGATTTTTGCTTCGGGTTTGCGACCAACGTCGATCAAAGAGCATATAAAAGGTAATTGTCCCGTTGTTCGGAGCAGAAAGAACATGCGAAACAAACGAAAAATGGCGACAATCAATTAATTATTATTTCCATGTTAGCGTCTGTTAGATCTACGCCGGTCTCCTGTGACTCGACCAACTTCAATTTTCCAGGTTTTGTCCCGCGTGAATGGGTGAAACGAACCGTGGGCTCATTTCGTATTGTGTGTTATCGGCTTTCCCCCGCATTGCGTGAATGGTAGACACGTACAACTGCACGTGATAAGTCCGGCCCATGAATTGAATCAAAATTTCATACGTTCGCTACGAGATTGAAATTCCAGCGTCGCGTCACTGGGCGAACCGTGCGTAGCGCGAAAAAAGCGCTCAGGTTCCTGTGATTTTTTGATGCATAGATGTAACACTACCCAGCGATATTTTGAGTTTAGTTCTGTTGGAACGAGGTTCCATCGATCTGCGCCACGAGCCTGATTGACGTTCTTTCCCCTTGTTTTCTCGATGCGTGCGTCGCAGATCATCCGATCCGCTGCTGTTCGTTCTGTGACCGCGTAGGGCGTAGAGAAAGCGTGGCAAAGTACGTTCGCTAACCTTTTTATTTATTACATTAATCTGTAGCCTTGGTTTGGTGCGGGTCGTTATTCCCTACGATCAACGTCCTGTTCCAAATTCACCCTTCATTTTCCTCGCCGTATCACTCCACATTGCACAATGGCAGAATGGACACGGAATTTTTAAAATAGATCTAACAAAAAAGCTCTGATATAGCGAAAAACGGTTCTTAAAATTTTTTACAGGAGGAAAAATACACGGCTAAATATTTGTGTTGGAAACGGTGCTCAGGGTTAACCTCTTGCACTACGATTTTCTTTGCATCTACAACTTTTCCTGTTCTTATAAAAGTTCGATCTTTGGACCCTTATTTCAACGAGAGTTTTTAATAACTTTTATTAACATTATCGTTTTCGAATGCAATGGTCATTTAAAAATCATTATACATTCGTTAAAAATCGATATGAGAAGTTTGATTTTTGAGCCCGTGAACAGTTCGTATCGAGTAACTACGCCAGCGATGTCCAGACCAGTGATGGTATATGGTCTCGGTTTTTTCGCGCATGCGCGACTAAATGCAGGAACGTACCGTACGTCTTATGTTTGTGGGGAAAGTAGGGGAGAACTGTTATTCGCGGGAAACCGGACAGAAGAGTGCAAGACGACACGACGAGACGACCGTACTTCGAAATTTTGGTATGTTAATGTTAATATATTCGATTTTATAATGGCAACTAGTATTAGAGATGGAGCTACTTGTCAATTCATATTTAAAAATCGAAAAAAAAGGGGAAACAGGCGCGTGAGGGGCCCCTACGCTGGACACCGCTGTACTACGCACTCACAGTTATAATTCGCGGGAATTGTTTGAATCTTGAACAATTGCAAAAATAATTAGAGGTGTATTTTGAAAAAGTAAAAATTATTTTAAAAATACTGTTATATTATTTTCAACCTATTAAACATATTAAGAAAGACCATTGATTATTATTTCACTCCAGGTTGCTGCAATTCTTTAGAAAAATTTTATTTTGCCTAAAGACCCGCTGTCTATTGATTTATGTAATAGATAGAAGTATTTTGTAATGAGATAATAGTCGAACACAATGTTTAAATACAATTCGCATTTGAAAAAAAAATAAATTACAAGTTGATAATATATTTGTTATTCGAATATTTTTTGAAATGATTTTTGCCAATTACTGGTCAGTACACAGACGTCGTCGCTGAAGCGTTAGATTGAAGCTGTAGATCGAAGAATTGGAAACACCTTGCGTGCTTCTGGCTGCAGACGGCACCATAGCCAGCGGGTGTTTATCCGAAACTTTTAATCGTGTAGCGTGTCAATTTTCCAGTAGATTGGCACGGTTACGGGACAAGGTGACTGTCGGTAGAGAATCCACTTACCCGAATGATTCGATGATCCCGGATTAGTTTCCTCACGCAGTTGAAAACGAAGGCGAAACTCATGCCGAAGAGGATCAGGGAGAAGACGATGAGGATTATAACGATATGCTGCGAGTCGATCAGCCGCGACTTCTTCTTCTGTAATATGAAAGAAAATACGAAATTATTTATTAACTGTCAAGAAGCTCTTTTCGTAGTCGGCGACAGTACGTTCAAGTTCCGCCAGAGTTGTTCGTCAGGAATTAGTTATTCCATTCATGGGAACATTTGGATAACCGTAGGAAAGTTGGAATTATTCGAACTTTTTGAAGATAAAACGGTTTAGGTAAATTGAACGTTCATGTACATAATACGATTTCGCATGGCTTGGTAATCTCGGTTATTTAAATTTCGGTTAAGCGAGATTCTATAGCACTTTATCGTGCGACAGCTGTTTATTTAAATATTTTTGTTCCATTTCCGCTGTGTCAATTGTACGACCCAGATATAGGATATTATTCCTGTCATAAATTTCCGCTCAGAAAACATTCATCCAGCTAAAGCGGTTTTGCACGATTCTCCAACGCTTTCTCTGTGAATAACGCGGCTCTGTTCATTCTACAAGTGGTGTCTTTGTACCACTCAGCGTGGCGCTTCTTTCACAGAATTCCCACGTGAAATAATAATCGCGACTGCGAAACTACCGCTATGGTATTAACATTTACGAAACTAATGCGTAAGTTGCCGATGTTTATGCGTATTCACAACTTTAAATCCTAAATTGTAAAAAAAAAGAAGCGCAGATATGTGGGATTGGAAGGTTTGGCAAAGAACAAGGTACGACTTTATCTCGCACGATATATATACTTTTTCGCCGTTCTTAATCTACGCTAGACTTCGCCGTTTCTGACTCTACTGCTCGGCTTCACTGTCCTAACTCTACTCTCCGAATGCCTCGACTTCGTTGCTTGCACTCCCCGCTTGCACCTCACACTCTCTCGCTCTCTCTCACTCCTTCGCTATCTCTTTCTTTCTTGACCACAGCGTTACGCGAAAAAGTAAACAAATACGGAGGCCTGTATCGGGCCACCTGCAGACGCTCGTGGGCTCGCAGAACACCTGCGAATCCGGCGATCCTACAGATATAATCTCATATTTTCAAAAATTTTACTGGCTATATGAGAATATACATGCTGTACCAAATTCTGTTGTTTTTTATTTTACGCCCTTAACATTTTTTATTGAATGAGGTAGAGCATCGAGTGCTGAACAATTTATCTGATATGAAATTTTATCACACGTTTTACATTGTTATCACACATAGAAATATTTTAAGTAAGAAAAAACTCTTCTTGACCGTGTATAAACTCCTATATGCTACTCTTCACAGCAGCCATTTAAAATAGGCTACTGTTCGTGCCAAAATGTGAATTCACTACACTTTTCACTTTGGATGTGTATCGCGGATGAATCTTTCTCAGTGAATATGAAAGAAGACAAAAATTATTATAACGTTTTGTCATTATCAAACAGATTTTATTTACATTTGTAGGATAGAGGCAAGGATGTATGTATGTGTGCCTGTGTGCGTGAGTGTCCGTTGGCCCCCCACAAATCACGCGATCAGCGGGCGCGAATCGTCCATTGGCGAGATCGATCGCGCGATTAACAAAAGACGATCGGCCGAGGCTTCGTGGTCAACGCTGTACGACAGTGGTGGGCACGGGTGGAGCCCCTCAAACGCCTGCTTCTCCCACCAACCTCTCTTTCATGCAGCTCGCACGTTCGTTGCGTACGCTGATGTCTCGTGTCTTCGTTGCCCCATTGTACCGCGCTTGCTGGAAGGGGATAGAGGGCGCTACGGTGTGGACGGTTTTGCCTCAACTGAGGCAAAATTGCCCATCCCTGCTGTACGAGGAGAGAGCACTCTCTGTAGAACTGTTCAAGAGTAACGATCCGACGTAGAAATAAATATTATATTAAACCTCCTCAGGCATTTTCCCTCTTACACATTCTATATTCATTTCTGAATCAGGAGTTTATAAAGCGTGCTATTGATGATGCCGTTGGAAATTACTTCTTAGCAGGCGAAATATATCGAGAATAAAATATATGAAAAATCAGATTGATCGTGAAAAAAGTTTACCATCATTTTTTTAGAGAACGAGTGAGCTTTGACGAATGAGTTCCTTTCGCACTTCTTATCCTTGTGACGGATAGAATACGATGCAATCAAAAAATTTCTTACCTCTTGACCTTGAAATTGAAGGACAAGGTTAATTTTGCGGGACCTTTATTAAATCAATTTATACCAAACCGAGGGTGTAGAATCACGCTAAGATAGTCGTGAAATATAATTTCATGACACCCTGTATAGAACATAGGCATCTGTTAAATTTTTATTACAGGCGCAGATAAAAAGTTAAAAATCGTGACCCAATTTTAATAAAGTTATTCGTTTTTAAAGGTTGTCCAGTTAATTTCGTCCCCGACTGTATGTATTTCATGTCAAAATAAATAAAAGTCACAGAGTTTCAGATCTATTGTTCAACAAATGGCAGGATAAAATCATCCTTTACATGAGAAATGTGTCAAACTGACACGAGGGACGGGTGTGCGTTAAGCTATTAAGTAATTTCACGAAGTCAAAGAAACAACAATTTCCGTCATGGGGCTCACCGAACCAATTCGTGTATCAGAGAGTTTAGATATATGAAATGTGCTACTTATCGTAACGTGCGTCAAATTTATTCCGAAACAGCAACGCAAAAGAAACTGCCGCCGGCCCCTTTGATCATTAGCGTCGGTGTGCACGGGTCTCGCAGGGGCTAGATACGAGCCGGTGTTAACAATGCATACTAAGGTACACATTCATCGGGAACGGTTACGGTAACGCGATATAGGAAGTTGCGCATAACGGAGTCGAATCTCATTTTCCTCTCATCCTCTGTGTACCTCGTTTCTCGGCATGTACGGTCCACGGAAGCCACACCACCGTTAAACACCTCGCCAGAATTTATAGTCTCGGGCTGTACACCGTCCTCTCCTGTGCATACATTGTAGATCAGAATTCGAGGCCAGGATTTCTGGTGCGAAGCAAACGTTAACGACGCGACGCATAAACGAACCCAGATACTGTTGCGCCATCCTCCTCCTCGCCGTCTTATCTCTTCAGCGACCCGTAACTTTCACCTTATTTTTCACTCGGTTGCAACAAAAAGCGGCTGGAAATGCAGCTCGCGCCGAGTACATATTTCGTCGGAAGCTTAATTCCGAAATCCTTCCGACCCTTATCGGAACATTTATGAACTGGAAAAATAACTGGAATAGTTGCCCCGCCGCACAGGATCCAAATATTTCAGCCCGAATAACAGAGGCTGAAAGAACGTCAAATATTTTTCAAAATCGATTACTGCCGTCTGTTTTCTACCGGACCCCGGGCGCTGTCCGGCTTATGGGTTTCCCAGTGTCTACATAGCTCGAACATGTGCTCAAGAGCAAACCTACCGACCGTTCACGTCGGATTTCGAGCAGGATGTCTTCACTGATCATCTTAGCCGAGCGAATCAATTCAACGATGACGTATATGCGGTCCGTGTAATGCAAAAGCGATGTAAGTCGAAAAATGGATCCTGAGCCACGAGGAAGGAGTTCAGTAAAATGCAATAACGTCAAAAACGCTAATTCTCTTTAACGTAAGACCGTAGACAGCGGGTTTACATGCAAATGCATATTTTTAGAGAAAAACGCTAAAATTGTAGAAGTTGGATTGCAATTTGTAACGTCAATTTTATGCAGATTCTCAATTTTCATTTTGCATTTTTTGCACACCTCGCATGTTTTGAATATTTACATTTAAAAGCATATGCGATAACTTTTTTAAACTTTCAGGATGTTACGGCTGAGTCATTAAAATTTGCCTTCACTTATTTAACTATGTCAAAATTTCGAAGAAGCGGAGAATCATTAATGCAATCTTGGATTGAAAATGATTCAAATTTCGTTATTGACGAAACCAATCCATTAAGCATTTACTACAACGTATTGCAATAAAAAGATTCACATTTAAAACAAAGTTTTTGAAAATGATACGACTTCAAACAAATATGAATTTCGATGAATTTTCGTTCACAAACGTCAGCATTTATCGTCTGAAAATATGAGAATGATGCTTGTAATTTATTGTAATGTAGACTATAATGTATCTGAATAATTCCAATGGTATTAGTAAATATCTTTAAATTTTATATCTGATATATTATTTTATTTGCATGTAAAGGTATTCCGTACATTTGAGTAAAAAATTGCAGAAGAGTTCACAGACGCATAGAATATGACACAATCTAGGCGAGAAAACTTGGAACACTCTGTATATATGTAATATACAGTACAATATTTAGTACAACATTTTGCATATTTTCCGCCTATATTTGCATATTTGCATATTTTTCCTGGATAAATTGCATATGCTTTTTGCATATTTTAAAAACATATGTATACATCTACTATTTATAAAAGTTATTGTTATTATCCTATTAACCTTGTTCAAAATCTACTTACATCGCTTTTACATTAAACGAATCATATACTAACTTTAAAACTTGGAGTGTTATATAGCCTCAAGCAGACGAAATTATAATAAGGTGTAAGTTAATTGTTTGTAGGTTAGGTGATGGAGGACATTTCGTAAAGGAATTCATTTTTTCAAATTGAACTACATATTTTTTTCTCGTATGATAATGGCATTTGTTGAGACGAATTCAACGACCTTCATAAGTAGTCATTTCCTTATATCCTAATCCGTTTTAACTTCATCTTGGGTGAGCAGTTATCGTGCCGTCGTTAAATTCGTCTCAATAAATGCTGTCTCAATATGGAAGAAAATATACGGCTCGATTTAGAAAAATAAAGATTTCAAAACCTGCGGCTCGATTTAGAAAAAAAAAGATTTCAGTTGCGTCCCCCTTTGTATCAAACAAGTTTTATCTAAACATTTTTATGACAAGCACAGTCAATATGTCACGGCATATTTCAATTTTTCGAGATAAAAGAAATACCCTGCACATACAGTTTATGTCGTGTGTTCAACAACATTGTGATATCGGTTTTATCGCATCGAATAAAACTAGTCCAAAATATCGTTCGGGTTCTCGAAATTATTGAAAATCCTGAGACTTTCGATCTACGACCTACCTTTTGGAACCACCCGACCCCATCCGACCCGATCTCATCTCGATCCGTCCCGAATACGGGGTTCCCGACATTTTCGGGTTTTCGCTCACCAGAGTTGGGCAGTAATTAATTCATTTGTAATCGATTTCTGTAAGCGATTATTTAATGTAATCGTTGTAACTGTAATCATTAATCAGTCAATCATCGTTGAGATAAATCTCTAATCTCGATTACCTTCTGTAATTTGTAATCATTAATCAGTACTTTTTGAATCATTCAATGATTAATTATATTGTATCTCCATAACCACAAATTTATGTATTTCCAAGGCAGAATTGGAAATATTACATTTCATGTGTGAACAACAAAGAAATTTAAGAATTTTAGACAAATATCTTTTAATAAAAAACGTCTCTACTTTATACACCACTGACATCTTCGGCTTCTGTCGAGAGAATGTTTTCATATCTGTTGTATTAAAAGCAAATTACATTAAAAATAAATAAGTAACTTGATCTAAGGATTTTATATGTAAAACTATATATATATATATATATATATATATATATATATATATATATACAGGGTGTTCCCACGTGACAGTTTTCACAATTTTTTAAGTACTTGCGATAATTTGACAAAAAATATTTTCAACAAAAGTTGATCAGTTTTCGATTGGCTATATCCTCCAGTAAAAAAAGTTCGAAAAACATTTTTTTTTAGTATTGACAAGGTCACCTTCATTTCTTTAAATGGCACTTTGTATTTTTGACTTAACAGTATCATAGTCCGTGTCAAGACGAATTCAACGACCTGGTATACCACGACCTTGGAATGACCTTGAAGTCGAAGAAATGAAAATTTCAACAAAACATGACAATCTGCTTGAATGGGTGATAATAACTCGTGTTTATTATTAAGACTCGAAATTACATTCAATTCAGAAACCTTGACTAAATGAACGCAAACGATTTCGTAAAAAAGTCACATCAAATGTTCGAATTGAAATCTGTTTTGTTGTAGGCACAATTCCGTTCTTCGTAGTTTTGCATTGGTTGCTCTTACGATACTGTCGTAGCGAAGTTCTTCGCATGCTGTACGGATTCGCTGCTTTAAATGTTCCTTATTTTGTATTGGAACAGCATAAACTATTGACTGTAAATGACCCCATAAAAATTGAATGTAATTTCGAGTCTCAATAATAAACACAAGTTATTATCACCCATTTTATATTAATCGTAATTTTCAACCATTAACCGGATTACGTTTTGCCCAACTCTGTCGCACACCACTTGTCGATAAGTTGTTTCAGTAATGTTCACTTAGAATGCATTTTAAGATAATAATTTGCTCGTGTGAGCCTAAAATTACCAATTTGCCCTCTTCTCGGGGTTGAACCAGTCAGCCAAGCTTTCGAGCATTTCTGGCGGATGAATCGACCAGAACGGAATTTGTGTGAATCATGTACCTTTGGTAGTGATTTTGCTTTCTCTCTTTTCGTTGGCCGTATTGAATGTCTGAGGTACTCCATGAATGGCTATTCCACTCGAAAGTACACTAAGTGCCTGCAGACGGAGTTGGCAGGTTCTGCTGAAGGGTTCGGATAATCCATTTAGCTAAGAAATGACCAAGAGAAAAGTATCCCCCGGCTTGAAAAGTCAACCGAGTTTTACAAGTGAATTGGACAAGTGAAGTGATTAAAAGACGGAGCGGCGAAATTGATTCTGCTCACCGACTTTCCGTAGAGAATTAGGCTAGTCGCATAAATGGTCCATGAAGGATTTTACCAGTGGCTTTCTGTTTTGGTGGTTAACATTTACCACCATTTATGATCTACGATGATACTTGAGAAAAGCTTAGTAAACGTATCTGAACGTATATGAATAGAATAAGTTGACTGCGGATCTTTATGCAAAATAAGAATGTTCCAAGGTGATTATAAAAAATGGAAGTCAGAGAAAAATACATTTCTTTTTCTAATAATTTTAAGAAGCTGAATTGCAGTTTTGTTTCCCATTCATACATGTTTGTCCTAAGTTTGATGTTTTAGCAACAACTTAGGTTTGCCTTTAATAATTTATGAAATATAGTAGACTAGTATTTCGTTATAATTTTTGTTATGATTTGATTTAGTTTTAATTCTAATGCTTTACGAAGTCCTGAGTACTGTGCCCTTCACCAGCAATGTTCTCCCACGATAAACGATTTTTAGCGATTTTCTCACACAGCATTAGTAGGATGGAAAATTGCCAATGGTAATTACTTAACAAATCACAAGATGAGTATCAATAACTTGTGACGAGCCATAATCGATTACAACATGTATGATACGTCACCGCTATTAAGACACAGCAAGAATCCCGAATATTTCCTCCTGCCTTACAATGAAATAATTCAAACTAAATGCTTTAACGAGGCACAAGTAATGCTTGTCGGAATTTTACACAGGGTGTCCCGAATTTAAATGGCAAAACTTCAGGAGCGTATAGGAGGCCGAAAAACTAAGGCAAAAAGTCTTTTAGAGATTTGCTCGTTTTTGCTTCGTTTTGGAGAAAATCGCAAAAATTCAATATCTCGTTGTCAGTTGCTTTCTTGAGTTGTTGTATACACTTGTGTTTGTGATTGTTTTGACATTTTTGTGTGAGTTGTGACAGTGAAATATGTAAACACTTGACGTTATCCTTTACATTTCTTCGTTTTTTTACATTCTTGCTTGAAGCAGGAAGTTTATTCGGTGCCAATCAATTCAAGAGAGTAATTAAGAGACCGAATCATAGATGCGGTGCACCAAATATCACCAGAACAATGTTTAGCTGCAATTTATCAACTCAGTGCTAGATGTAATGCTTGCATTGCTGCAAGAGGGCAACATTTTGAACAATATCTAAATTGAATAGATGATAACGTAAATAAAATGAAAATAAATAAGTACAAAAATGAAAACTTGTTTTGTTTCTTTTTTGCGATTTTCTCCAAAACGAAGGAAAACGAGCAAATCTCTAAAAGACTTTTTGTTTTAGTTTTTCGGTCCCCTACACGCTCCTGAAGTTTTGCCATTTAAATTCTGGACACCCTGTATAAATAGCATAGAACATGTCCGTTTTCTAAATCTTGGTTAAATTAAATCCGTGTGTTTCTGACGTGTAATGTTAAACCATATTCAACGCACACAGTCTGAAACGATCGAGATTTGACAGTAAATTTAATATTTCTACTCAAATTTCATATAAATTAGAGAGATTTATATAAATTTATAGTAAATTTAATATTTCTATTCAAATTTTATATAAATTGGAGAGATTTATATCGCTTTTATTATTATATCACTACAAGGCGATTCTAGAGCCATTGACGGCTGAATTTGCCTTGGCGTCTACGAAATCATGAAGTTTATAGCGTGGGCCGGCAATAAGAAGAACAATGGAGTATTGCGCGGCGATAGTCTGAACAATTAACAATATAGGCAGGGGCCTTCGCGTAACCGGCAGCTATCCTCGAAGCGTTACCGTACCCCCTGAGTTCGTGAATGAGATTTCTGTGCATTGGATGGTTACATTTTCCAGAGGGAGCTCGAATCCAACGGGCTGGTGCATGCGCGCAGTCTGAATAGGAAATGACGGCCGTGCACGAATCTCTGGTTGAGGGCTTCGGAATGCCACTTTCTGCTCCCGTATGCCACAGGAGGTTTATTGTTATGGTTATACGGCCGAGCACACTCCGACAGACGATCCTGTGTTTTCATAAGACCGCGCGAAAATGCGATTCAAACGGTTACTGCGTCCCGGTTTCGGAGCGAGAGTAATTTTTGACGCGTTGCACAGTACGTTGCCGATGGACAAAAATCAACTTTCATGTTGGCATTTAAAACCTTCATAGAAGCGTTCCTAGATATCCATTACAAAGATAGGTTTAGTAAACAGTGTTTACTACAAATCGAAATATCATTAAAACCGATGATTGGACATCTTAATATGCACAGAGTTATTTATCGCTGATTTGACCGCAGACTTGCCTCAACTTTAACTTCGAGTACCCGAATATTGCAAACTTTCGGGACCCCCACCCAACCCGACTCGATAATCGTCTGACTCGACCCGAGGCTCGGGTATCCACACACCCCTGATGGTTACCATTCAAATTATGTACAGGGTGTATCAAAATTATATGTCATGACTATCATAGCGAAATTCTGTCTCTTTATCGGTGGAGATCTATTAAAAAAATGGTCCGCAAAATTGACTGATCCCTTTTTCAAGGTCAACATTTTTTTTATTTCATCGTATAGTACTCGTCGCGAGGAACAAAAGTCTCAATAGAACCATAGGTCTCAAGTAAACCATTCTCATAAAAACCAACTTTAAAGTTTCGTAAGCTGATTGGTAGCCTCGACACACAGTTCTATTATGATAGCTATAACTCAACTGAACAGAGAACATAGCTGCTGCTATTTGGTGGGAACATTGTTGTTCATTCATTAAATAATCCTCTCTCCAAGTTTCATACGCGATATCCCTTAATTTCCCGAACACACGTTCTTTTAGACAATTATTGATGATTTTAACGTTTGCGTTCGGAACGAGAGCATCCGTACGCGCTCGTGGCTGAAAACTACGATATTCCAATTCAATTCCGCTTCTTGTGCGATTTTCTCGATCGTATAGGAACTCTTTCCCAGTTTCAATTTCGAGAACACGCGCCGTGGATAGACCACAGAACCATCTTTCGAATAAATGAAACGGACAGGAAATCTTCTTCCCGCACGCTTACCTATCGTACTAGTTTGCGCGACGGGAAGTTGTGGAATATAGAACAATCTTATGGCTTGTGTGGTTCCAGAAAATATTTACTTGCTATGGCGGAGGATTTATGGTGGGTTTGACACCGTAGAACACTACGTCCCATATCATGGGGTGGTTTTGTAATCATATAATACTCGCCGAGCATCCGTGGCCAACAACGTGGTCTTTTCAAATAGGCCAAACTTGAATATCACGAGTCTGGCTCGTTATCGAAATTTCAGGCCAAACATGAATATCTCGATATTAATTAATCCTATTATTATTACTTATACGGAATTTGTTCTAATCATATGTAATAATTAAAATATTTTTCAAAAGTTTTTGATTCAAATTCATTTGAATTTCACAAGAGTTCCATCGCGTGAAGTAAACACGGGCGCGGCTATCTCGCACTCAGTCGTAAGATGTGTTTCAAATTCTGACACTCGGCCTCCGCCGTTCGGCTCTTTCTCCGACCATTCGAGCGCATGGGTTTGGCGCGGCTTTTTCAGAGTTTCAACGTAGTGTAAGGGGTTAATTACAGAGATATTTAGGTGCTCCCATTTAAATGCTCTACCCTGTATGAAATCGAAATTTCTCTGTACATACACAATGATTTTACATCCAAAGTTTAAGGACCTATACATTCGCCTGAGACTCATCGAAAAAATTACAATTAAGTATTGAATCGAAATGGAACAAGTTGATCTAGCTGGAAAATACAACAGCCGACAAAGTCAGGTTGATTTAGCCGATTATGACCACCTCGCTGGCTCTCGTTCGCGTATTGGATTAATTGATAACCCTATGTGTATATGCAACTATGAGTGTGAAACTGTTGTAATAAATCTCTTATGAGATTGTCTCAATAAAAACAAAAACACGTTCCATATCAAGTGTACCACCAATGGTACATGCGTTCAAAACATTCATATGATTTTCTACTGAGTATTTATTTCATATAAAGATAGAACATGATGTCGAGAGTCGAAACTAGTATGTATTACAAATTCCTTATACAGGGTGGTCCACGAAACTTGCACACCTCTATAACTTCCAAAGTATGCGTTGCACGAAAAAGTTTTGTACAATAGAAGTTGCATGATCTGAAGGACATACATTATGTAGTGTATTTATTTTTTTTTTGTAGGTGGAAGCGTTTCAGAGATTTGAAGGTCGATTTTGTTTTTTTTTAAAAATGGAATACTATATTTTTTATACCAAAATATGGAAGAATGTCGAATTCTGAGTAAAAAAGTGTTGACCTTCATTAGCACTAAACCTAATAACTAACCAGTAATTTCACTTTATTTGCTGAAAATTTTCGTCGCATAATATTGTAGGATCGCCGGATTCGCAGGTGTTCTGCGAGCTCACGAGCGTCTGCAGGTGGCCCGATACAGGCCTTCGTGTTTATTTACTTTTTCGCGTAACGTTGTGTTCAAGAAAGAGAGAGAGAGCGAAGGAGTGAGAGAGGGAGAGAGAGAGGGAGTGTGAGGTGCAAGCGGGGAGTGCAAGCAGCGAAGTCGAGGCATTCGGGGAGGACAATGAAGCAGTGATGGTATATGGTCTCGGTTTTTTCGCGCATGCGCGACTAATGCAGGAACGTATGTACGTCTTATGTTTGTGGGGAAAGTAGGGGAGAACTGTTATTGGCGGGAAACCGGACAGAAAAGTGCAAGATATATTTATATATTATATGTACATATACATAAAATTTTAATATAACATATGCATGTTAAACATTCATATTTGACAATCGAAAACAAAATTTGCGAAACTATGCGGGGTACCAAATTAGTCCATTTTAGCCCAACTTTGTACTTTACTGACGCTAAAATCATTGCGCATGCGCGAGAAAACCGAGACCATATACCATCACTGCAGTGAAGTCATAAAGAAGGTGAATATTTTTTACTCAGAATTCGACATTCTTCTATATTTTGGTATAAAAAATATAGTATATTATTTAAAAAAACAAAGTCGACCTTCAAATCTCCGAAACGCATCCACTTATAAAAAAAAAATAAATTCACTATATAATGTACCCCTCCGATATAAAAAACTTTCGTGCAATGCATACTTTGGAAGTTATAGAGGCGTACAAGTTGCGTGGACTACCCTGTATATAATAATGTATCAGTCTATAAACAAAACATCAAATAATCTGAATGAGAGATCGAGCTTTTGCTGGCCTGAACCGTTTTTACGGTTCGGCACAAAACGTGTTAACACGTTCGCGACCAGGGTCTGAGAAGTAAATTTTGCACCATAGTTCAGGGTGTTTTGTGTTACAATATGTTATTAATTGACATGGCTCTTTTTAAGATATATTTATATCATTCCAAAGAAGCAAAAGAAACGAGTATTTCTTGACCAAGGGTATCCTACATCAATTTTATTGTTTTTAGCTCAACAATACTGTTCATTTCCAAATATGTTGCAATACGTTATCATAAACTGATAAAAACCACGCACCGCACATCTGCGGCGGTGGGCTCACATACAAGAGTCGGGACGCCAAATATTTGCAGCGATAGTAGCGAACGTGATACGTACGTGTATGTTGGACTGCACGAAATTTTTGTGATTAATTACTTATATATATTTGAGGTTCGACCGACCTGCAAATGTGTTTATGCGTGCCGCGACCGCGAATTAATTCCGTATTGTGGTATGACGTCCGAACTCGCGAATAATTGACAAATTACCAACCAAATTAATTTTGGGCAATCGGATATGTTATACATAGAGCTCACTAGTGTTCGTCTTTACCTAAATACTGTTATCGAGTCGATCGTGACAATTTACACGAAAGGTTCAAGACGTACGGAAAAGGTTAGATGGTTCCATCGATGATGTCGAAAGGTTGTCTGCTTCGGCAAGCTATTTTTTCCGCCCTGTCGACTTTGGTCCCTACTCTTGTCGATTTTCTTGAACGATTCACCAGAGTGGGGCCTCACAAGGCGGTTCCTAGTTTTCCATCGATTTGGAACATTGACCAACCCAGTGTCTCCATACTTTCCAATGCGCCTGAAGCGCACTGGGCCCACTGCGGGGTGATGTTGCCGGTCGTCGATAGAGGATGGTCGGTGCCATTGCAGTAATCCTGGCAGGGCAGACACGCTGGCAGGAGCTACAGTTACAATGCTAATTGACTTGGGGTGTGCGAAATTTTGGGTACCCGAGCCTCGGGTCGAGTCGGACAATGATCGGGTCGGGTCGGGATGCCGAAAGTTTATAAACTTCGGGAACCCGCGACTACGAGTACCTGAAATGGTAGTCACGTCGGGTCGGGTCGGGGTCCCGAAAGTTTGCAATACTTGGGTCCTCGAAGTTTAAGTTGTATTTATATAAACATAATGCTGTTTTATGATTTTCCAGTCCAATCTTTTATTTTCAATGGCAGGTTCAGAATGATTTTTATATTTTTAGTGTAATCGGTTATCAAACTTTGCGAGGAAAAAATATTTTAGAATATATTATGTGAAAGAATGTACGTAAAGGCCGTTTCTGTTTCTAATAAACACTGTTCTTACAAGACAAGGACTCTTCGTCCGCACACTGTTCGTATAAGAGCACTATTTCGTAAATCATGTTTACTACAAATCAAGATATTATTACAACCGATGATTGGACGTCTTAATATGCTCAGAGTTATTTAATTTAACTTTAACTTCAAGTACCCGAATATTGCAAACTTTCGGGACCCCGACCCGACCGACCCGACTACCTTTTCGGGTACCCGAAATCGCGGGTACCCGAAGTTCATAAATTTTCGGGATCCCAACCCGATCCCGAACAAATTTCCCGACCCTATCCGAACCCGAAATTTTCAGTATTCGCACAACCCTATAATTGAACCTTCGGCCTTGAAACTTTATGCTATGGTTTCTGTACCTGTAAAGGTAAGGTACATCATACATAAAATCCCGAACTTTGTAACTGATTGGATTACTGAATGCCACATGTTATCTGCAGACCGGATTGCTAAAGAAAGAACAATAGCTCGATGCTAGAAAGAAACAGACGAATTGAGGAAATAAAGACTGAAGTTGTTTTCGACATTGTTTTCGAAGTTGTTTTCGACGGAATAAAATGTATTGTGGACCGCAAACGATCCCAATACTTGATATCCGATGAGGATATTCGTGAATTCCCGCGGACAATGCTTATTATAAAATAATCATGTTCTCATACAGCGATTAACGACGGTTCGTCAATACCATCGACGGGATCACCGCGACAATAGATCGGTGAAATTAATGACAATCCATGAAGGATTTAGCGTTCAGGAATCACGATAATTAATCCCTCTTAGGGAAAGAGAAACATCGAGGAATCGATCATTAATGGAAAACAGCGAGTGTACGGGGTGACTCTTTTGTTGTACGATCTTCGATTTACGTCTCGACAAGCACTGCATAAAGAACGAATAACTAAAGCACAGTTTCTTGATATAATTATCGTAGAACCAGCAAGCAATGAATCAATGGGAATCGATACTTCCGAAGGATGGCGAATGGGATTGGTCGCGAAACAGAACGAACACAATTTGTATTGTTTGAATGATGCGATCCGGTTGCATCGAAGTTGAATAGTTGCAGCAGAAATGCAACGAGACCTCATGATTCTTCTTCGAATATAGTACTGTCTCGTTACGCTTGGAAGAGATGTGCACAATGTTTATGCAAAATTGTATTATTGTGGGTTATACTCTTTCAGAACGCAGAAGCTCGACCGATAGTCCAAGAAAGTATTCGATCGTTAACTAAGTTCCGCTGGTCGCTTGTAAATGGCGGTAGTGTAGACTGAGATCTTCTTTTGTTTATCTTATATTGGTCATTCTGCTATAACAAAATATGTAGAGGTCAATCCCACAGCTATAAATGTTTGTTTACATTGCTTTAATATGATACCTGGAAAAGAGCATATCCGTAATTGCATTTTGCTGTCCCTTAATTTGAAGACACAATGAACGCCCACCGCTGCAGTCATCAAATAACGAAGCTTAATGCAGAATTAAATGATAAGCGATTATTAATGGCGTCAAAACGGTCGAAACTTATTTTGCAGCAAAAATCGCTACAGAGGCCATATTAGAATTAGGATGTGAAGCTCTTACTCACCGTGCATAAACTCTAGATGTGTTAGACAACATCAAAAACCTGGATAAAGTGACAAATTGGGTGGATAACCATTTTGCCTCCAAGGAACCGGCGTTTTTCTTCCGCGGAATCCAATTCTTGCCAAAGAAGTGGGGAAATATCATTGTAGCTGGTGACCATTATTTCGATTGGGAAACAAAATTGTAACAATCCTATTTTAATAAATATTTTAAGGTAAAAAATTCGCAGAACTTAGTTAACGACCTAATATTACGATGCTGAATTAAATATACTCATGAAACTGTTTTGCTTATTTGCATTGAACGCCATAGTGTGGAGGAAACAACTAACAAATACTTAAGCAGGGGTCTCATATTAGGAGAGGTCTTATATCAGGCTACATTACCCTACTGGAACAGTTAGCTTAAGTGTTAGGTTACATATTTACGGATTTGTGTGTACAATGAATCTTATTTTATAGGTATAGATTGTTCTAGATTGATTCACTTGCATATGAAACATGTATCATCGGTTCGGATATTCGAGGACCTACCGCATCCCGAATTAATCAAACACGATCCAAATTGTATCGTATTTAGTGCAATCTTTTTCTCAGGAAAGTATCACGAGTGTGGCGTGGCGGTGGAGTTTCAGAAACGAATAAATGGCGACAAGGAATTTTTGTATCATTGGATTAGTCTCGCCGATACGCTTATCCTATTCTACGTCCGACAGAGACTGCAGAGATCAAAGAAAAGTGTCTGTGCACGATATAAGTGCCACTTCGGTCCCGAGTGTGCACATATGTGCATAGGTATATCGAGGCATTACCGTAGCCCGGCGGCCGATCGCGTCGCAGAAATGTTCATATCCTATGAAAGCGATTCGCTGAATTTTACAGGATTGCGCCTCGCCTCGTTCGCCAACTTTTTTATCCCGTGAACGCCGCTGGAAGGCGAAAACAGAATTTAAACGTGGAATTTCGTTCGTACAGTGGAAGTTTTCGATGGGCGGGGGGTTGGTTCTCGATTGCGTGTGTCCTTTTGTATAATACTGGAACACGTTTCTCGGACGTTTTGACTGTTTTTCCATCAGGACTTCCTGTCGTGCCGTCTAGTTTCCATTAGTATGTATTTACCTGGGTGTACGCGGCGAGATAAGTGGTAGGGGTGCTCATTCCATTAGACGGAAATAAAATTGGATAGGACGGTCGGGTACCGGGAATACCCCCCCCCCCCCCCCACTCGGCCCGGCAATTCCGTCCTGCATTCTGTCTGTACCGTCCATTTCGCGAGCGTGTTTCTATGCGAGTGGAACCGGTATCGCGGTCTCCTATAGCTCTGTGCTTTATTGCAGTCATGAGACCCAACCGGGTTGACGTTGCCATGGGACGACAGTGAAGGACACGACACATGAAACGAGAGAGAAAGAAAGAGCTAGGAAATCAGTACGTGTGTAGTTCGCTGAAAGGAGAGAGCAATTTCTTTCTTAAGATCGGAAACGATCGAATTTTCATTAATTCTGTAAGCTTTCACAGCCCGCGTGTAGTCCAGCAATTTGTCAGGAGCAAGACAGAGCAGACCGATACTGCACTCAAACGTAAGAGATTAATTTTAGTATTCACGGTGTATGCACAAAATTTAAATTGGAGGTATTTTCGTTCATCATTTTTGGCCTTTAGAAGATCTTTCCTTTCCGACAGACAATAATTTTATAAAATTTTTATGCTATAACTGTTTCATCGCATCCGACAGAACGTTTCAGACATGTTCTCCTTTCTTTTAATGTTAAATAAATTAGAATTTTATTTTCTGCAGTAATTATTTGGGATGCAGAAAGTAACCTGAACTATCTATCGTATATGTCAATTTGGTAATTATATGTATAGATTAGCGATTCCTCCCCAATTTCATTGACCTCGAAAGGTCATTCATTCTCAACAACTTTTGCCTATGCAGGAGAGTTGCCACATACGAACGATGGCCATATCTGGTAATATGACCGAAAAACTCACTCATTGTTATTACTACATAACCCATTATTTGTTTGAAAACGTATTTCGTTTGCTATCTTTGTCGACTTGAATATAACCAGTAAGGCTGATGTAATATTTTAATATGCTTAAATAAGCATCATCTGTCCTGAAATTATCCTAATTATATTTGCTTTTTGTACCAATAAAGGCTTAGATTCCTTGCATTACTTATACAATATTTCACAAAGATCTCAAAAGTCATTTTCAGATGAAATGAACCATTCTGGTTCAGAACCAATTGTTCTGTATTTTATGTAAAAAAATCCGTTTCGGCGACATGATTCACCGTTTAGAATGTGAAATTTGGGGACATGATGTGTGTGCAAATATTTTAAAAGATGACAAAGTCTATTACTGTCCCAAATGTACTTGGAACTCAATAAATATACGATATGTTCAGTAATTAATAGGGTTGTGCGAGAACCCGAAAATGTATGGATCTCGATAGTCAAGACGGGTAGGGAAGACATCAAGACGAGACGGGTCGGGTTCCCGAAAATTTCGGGATTCTCGAAAGTGTCGAGATTCTGGAAATGTTCGAGATCCTCTAAGGTTTCGAGATTCTCGAAAATTTTAAGGTGTTCTGTACTCCATTACCGTTACGAGACGCCTCAAATATCGGAAATCTCATACCGCGATCGATTTTGAAGCGAGTCTCATAATGGTAATCGATAGACCACAGATGTTTATGCATATGCATATTTTTATAAAAAACAGATAAAGCAATGGGACCAAGCCACAAATATTTTTCACGATTAGGAAGTTAAAAAAATGCATTTTTTATTTTGCACTTTTTGCATAAAGCATATGCTTTGCATATTTATGTTTAAAAAACATATGCAATATACTAATGTATATGTCATTTGTTCTTTTTGTGCATATTTCATGCTCACGTTGAATATTCATATTAAAATAATTTGATGTACTATCTGTCTGTAAATTCATTCCACATAACAGCCATGAAACATACTTCCGAGAATGTATACATGTAATTTGTACTACTGACTATACACTACAATAAAGTATGTTTGCACAGATTTTAATCATTTATTGAGCGTTAAACGTTTAATTTGAAACTCAATTTGCATTTCAGATTTAAGTGGTCAAGTCGGCTTAGTTTGATGATATTCAAAATTGTGTAAGTTTATTAGTGTTTTTAAATATTATAAAATGCTAGAAGTTCGAAAAAGGAGAACATCGTTAACACTAATCCTACCGAACATTAACAGTGATTGGCATGTATTGCTTTACAAAAATGACAAGATTAAGTTTACTATAGAGTTTTTGCTATTTTTATAACAGTAGATTTCTTATGAAAGATTCTTTATAATTTCAACAATTCTGAAGTAAATAATCTGGGCCCGGTCGATTTAACTGGCGCTGGTAGGTTTTCGTTTAATGAAAAGTTGGATCGCTAGCGATCCCAATTTCGATAGTGATGAGAATAATGTAAAAAGTATTTATTATGAAATCTGTAATGAAAGTGTGAAATGCATCAATATAAAATATTTCGAGTATATATGTATATTATCTCATGTATAAATATCATATGCTTCTTACACAATTATCGTGCCTAAACATTCGCAGTCTAGCAATCGAGTTGTTGCGGATACATATGTAGGTGCATCCCTTCTACCTTTAGAATTAGTGTGTGGAGTGGACGTACGCGTATTGAACGTACTAATTGGACAAGAATTTGCCGTATTTAGATATAGTTATCTGCGTTTCCAGATGTAGTTATCTGCGTATTAGATATGGTTGTCTGCGTATTATATATAGTTATACGTAAAGGTGCGCGAATCTCGGCAAGGCGTCTTCCTTAGACAGCTAGGAAGCCTCAACAAGTGGAGGGAATATTTCCTGGATATGAAGGTTTAATGAGCACGGGGGGGGGGGGGGGACAAGTCCATCCAGAGCCGTCAGGCTACTGGAAGAAGCCACGAGATTCGCTAAGCACCTGAAGAGGAAAAATGGTGTTTTGGTAAGCAATAAAAGGGAAAAACGAGGAATCAAAAGCAGGTCGATTGTACCGAGCCCTCCTGCGATCCTCAGGTATGTAACGATATACGAGTGTTCCCCCGAAAAATGGATACAAGGTCTTTGGGGGATGCCTGCGACTGAACGCCAAAGGCTGCGTTTTTTTATTGGATTATATGGATAATGGAGGGGTTTCCATTATTAAGAATCCTCGGGTTAAATGGGGAGGATCCGAGGTGCGATTTTAGTATCGTTTCAGCTAGCCAGAACATTTTTTTAGGTGCACGAGAGGAGTACTGAACCTCCAAAAATGTTCGAGAACCCTGAAACTTTCGAGAATCTCGACATAATCGAGAATTTCGAAATTTTCGAAAACTCGTCTCGATCTCGAAAAAAATTCTCATCTCGTCCCGATTCGACATTTTCGGGTTCTCGCACACTACTAGTAATTAGTTGTTATTCCGTACTGAATTATACAGGTACGATTTTGGCAACTATGTGGTACGATTTATGGTTGCAAAAATCGTACCTTTAAGTCTATTTCAAACTGTTGTGTGTATATAAACAAAAACGTGTGCAAATGCTTTCACTGACTTCAAATATTTCAATATCTGAGTTTTTTTTAGACATTCCCTGCCCTGAAACACGTATTCGATAAATTAAGAAAAACAGAATTCGCTGTAGTCAGTGTTCGTGGTTCCTTGTAAATATCACGAAAACGAAGGCTGAGCGGCGGCAACATGTATAGGAAAAAGTTGTTCAGAATGAAGACCTTGACAAGATATTTCAAGCTCATAAAAATCGATGAGGAATCGCTAAGGAATCGCTAACTATATAATTGCCATGAATTTATACATTTATTAAAACGTTATCTTTCGGAAGATTGAAATTTCATCAGAGGTAATACAATTTACGAATAAACGGCAGTGGGGGAAAGGTTAATGATGGTTAAATTGTGGGAACGTGATACAGAGAAGTACTGAAATGAATGGAACTTCCAGGATAAGAGATTCATGGCGGCAAAAAGACATTCTACTTAAACACCCCCCTTTTCGGCAGATTTAACACTCGGAGACTTTTCCTCACAAAGGTCAAATCTGGGTTCAAGGGAACCCATTTTGTGCGAAAGTCGGAGAATAAGGCAAGAGCTCGTCGAAAGCTTTAGAGAATATAACGTACAGTACTGTTTTAGATAGTATTGCTATAGTCTGCAGCAGTGCTTAATCTAGGGGATTATTTTGAAAATGATCGTATCTGTTGCGAACAGTAACACCAAATCGCGCGGCGTACGATGCTATTCGTCTCTTACTGTACAAAAATAATAATCTTATGTAACGTGCACATTTTTATACAAGAAAGGCGAACATAAAACTTAATTCTCACGGATGATCAGATTATTGCTCATAAAACATTCACATAGAACAAAATTCATGAGAATTCGCTAGAAATGTTTGCAAATCACAAATCAACATCACGAAAAACACCGAAAAAATACAGAAAAACACAATAGTCTACAACCTCGATAAGGTAATATACGGAGTGTTATAAAAAATAAGTGAAAAGCCGGTTGTATCGAGATTCTACACTTCTGTGTAAAACAATTGTACAACAATGTCCTTGACGTTGATTTCAAGGTCAAAATTTTTTTGACTGCATCGTATAATACTTGTCAGGAGGAACAACAGTCTCAAACGAACGAAAAGTCACGAATGAACCATTCTCTACAAAAACGACTTGAAAGCTTCGTAAACTATTTTATTTCTTATGTCCACAGAGTGTCCCAGTATTGGGTACAACAACAGAAGGGATAATTCCACATGAGAAAATAAGTCGAGAATACTGAATGTTTTTTATTAAAGCTTTAAAAATTCGACAAGTTCCCTTTCCTGTAGTTTCTAAGCGGTAGCAGTGGTAGGTCAAGAACAGACGCTTCATACGATTCTTATTCAATAGCACGCGTATTCGCTGAATTTTCAAAGCCTGTTTTCGTGAAAACGAGGCGTCAAATGAAAAAAATTTCCACGTTCATAGCATCTTGAGACGCCCTGTAGACGTATGGAATACAATAGTTTACAAAACTTTAGTCATTTCTTAAGAGAGCTGTTCCTTTGCGTTTTATGGTTCCTTTGAGACTTTTGTTCCTCGTTACGAGTACTACACGATGCAAGAGAAAAACATTTCCCCTTGAAAATCATGGTCGACATTTTTGCACAGACTTCTCCTTATAAATCTCCGTCGATCCAGAGGTGTACGATCACGCTACAACCGGATTTTTATTTATTGTACATTGTACATTGAAACCAATAATATGCGTATAGCTGAACAAATAAATTACTACGTATTGAACGTCGCATACGAATGCAAATGTTTTTCAGAAAAAGTGGAGCACAATCTGGAATTAATTGTAAACGCGTTTGAATATTATATTACTTTCTTCGCTGAACGCTCGCGTCACTGTAAGTAGCTCTAAAAAATTCTATCGTCGTTCATATAATCCCCGCACAACATCCGGGAGATTAAACAAGCTTCTTGAAATAGAAGCGATACCGAGACCATTTTGTACTTGGCTCTGCCATGATATAACTTCGTGTCGTACAGACAGTGAAGTATAAAAGTCAAGAGGCAAATACAACGGCAACGTCGATTCTGTATGAGAGTTAAGATACATTCTCGTAGAAAGTATACGGTTTGTGCCACGCGAATCGATAAAGGTCTCGGTGTTCCATCGCAAGGAACCGTACAAAGGGTCTTTTCTTCAGATTTGTTTATGACGTCTACGTGACTCTGAGGTCACTTTCAAGGATTAGGCACTCGATGCACATTTGGTGACCAGTCGAGCCATCGCCTAACTTTCTTATTTGTTTCGCCTCCTTAAGAGTTACGCGTCATTAATCTGCCACTGATTGGGGCATGCAGAGCTCGGCAAGAACCAATCAGTGCACTTCTTCAGCAAGGCAATGGGTGTCACCGTCTTGAAACCCCGAAATGGAGGACCGCCTTCACGATACAACGAAGAGTCCTCCCAAAAACTGCGACATTCAGTCGGTCGCAATCAAACAGTCGAAGTCGAATCTTCGCTGGTATAGATCAATGAAAATGAACGAAGACACATTCTAATGAGACAAAGAGTCTATCGAAGTCGACGTCAAGTTCATTCAACGATCTCGTACAATCGAATCGATCGAGATTCGTAAAATTCAAATGGAGTTGATCGTTGCGAACTCCCACGCGTATAAGGCAGGGCTTGCTACATTAGAAACGCTAAACCTCACAAATTCATAAATCGAAATAATCATTGAATCGGCTATCTAAAATTAATTTGGCGGGTAGCAAATCGGTGATTTCGGAGTTGACGTGTCCGTCACAATCGGGCTTAAAATTTACAACTTTAAGTGGATACGAATCATCCGCGCGTCGCTCTCGAGATTCGCATCGAAGAGTCGGTTACACAATCACGGTGTATTCTTTGACGTAAGTGGAAGTGGTTCCATGCATTGACCAAAGCAGCACTTCATGATAGAATTTAGCTTTTGAGAAATTGAGTGAAGTTCTTAAATGATGAAAGAATCCCGATGATCCGTGATCGACAAACAGTTACTTTTATCTAATACTAGTAGAATCCGTCTGTTTGTCTAAATCAAGAGTTTCCCAATAGTTTAATTGGGAAGTCCTTAGAGTAGGAGACAGCGTCTCATTGTACAACGATGCCGAGTCCAAAGGAAATACAGAACTGTTCCTCAAACGGTCTCGACACAGCCGATCTTCTTTTGTGTCAGGTATGTCGGAAGGATAGCTTGTCAATCGTTGACAGTAACTCCTTGGCGATACGATTAATATTTCGATTTTGTATTTCCATAAAAGACAGCAATACAGCGGGTCGTAACGATCTCGAGAGACAACGTTGGGTCAATTAACCCCCGATTTCATTTCTTCTTATGCGATCCTCGGGAAAGGGAGCCTCGCCGACGGATTGAGTAGCTCGTTAAGGCCGAGTCGAAGAAACAGAAGCGACAAAAACACGGTTTTAACAGAGCTCGAACTATTCCTCCTTGCAAGTCGAATGATAATGTTCAAACAAGCGGCCGCAAATAATGTTCAACCCGTCCGATTCAAAGGTAAAGAAGCTTTCCATTTAAACCGCAAAAACGCTCTTTGTGGCCACTCGTTCCGTAATATTCATCCGTAAGATCACGGTCTTATTACCACCACCTCCTCCTCCTCCTCCTCCCCTCCCCCCTCCCTCCGACAGGAGATCACAGACGAATGCAATTGTACTGGCGGCGCAGAATCACTCCACAATACACTCCGAGACAAAATGGTAGCACACATTAAGATTTACATGATTTTAATTCATTTCTATATTGCAACTGAAATTTATTTCTATAGTGCAAATGAAATTTGTTTCTGTAAACTATTTCAAATATGTTTAATAACGACAAGTAAAATCAAATTGGATTCTCTCAACATGTTTTGTTTTATTTATCAAAAGTAACATTTTTGATAAAATGTGATGTAATTTGCTATTATTGTTGGAATTTGGTATTAAAATCTGACATTATTGCTATTAGCAGTAATATAATAGATTTTTTGTTTTGGACCCGTATAACGCGCAAAATCGTAAAACATCTCTCATTAAGTCTCTGTTTTTTAAACTTTTTTTGCAAATATCTCGAAAACCAGACGTGGGTACCTATTACATATGTATATAGGATAAAGTTGTAGCGAATGGTAACCTTGCCAACGTATTTGAAGGTCATAAAAATAGATGCTGACTTCTTCAAGCTGCATAATTACCCAATTGAAAGAAATAGATTGTTGTGCTTGTGCTATCATTCTGTCGGGTTTGCGTACTACAACATTTAAATTTGCATTCATTGAATTGTGTTGAAGTGAATATTACAAGCTTGTGCGGGTCGTAATAGCGACGAAAGGACGTGCCCAACCGTTTCTACAGCGACTTGGACTACGATGTTTACAACCTCATAGCAGACGCAAGAACCATAGTGGCTACTTTAGAAATTTCGCTAATTCTTTAGGGCAATCGTGATTTAAGGACTCTACCATAAAACACCCGGACACCGCATGCAACAAAGTAAGAACCCATGATGAACGAATAAGCGAAGAACGTATAAATCACGACATCGACAAGACGAAACGAGCCATCCTGACAGTTTCCCACCATAATACACAAAATCTCAAAGACACACCCACGACCAATTAAAACGCAATATTCCACCACCTAAATCTATAATCGACCAATTAGGACAAAACCGAGGTGACGTTAGACGAAACATGACAAAAACAGATCAAACCAAAATCGCATCTTAGAAAGACCGCGGAATTCCTAACATAACGATATACATATTCTACTTCATATCGCAACAACCTGTATGAGATAAGTGCGAATAAAGTGTACAGGGTGTCACAAAATTATATTTGGCGGACACCAAAGCGCGATTCTACACTCCCGATTTAGTCGAAAATGACATAAGGAACCTCCCGCAAAATTGACCTTGAACGTGAAAAACAAGGTCAAAGGAAACCAAAACAATTTGTTTTTAATCGTGTTCTACTGGTCTTGAGGACCAACTTTATGAGAGGAACCATAGGTCGCAACTTAACCATTCTCTACGCCCTTTCACGCGCTCTCCATTCGTTGATTAAACATCGTTTATCGTTATTATTGTTATCGTTTTTGTTATTGTTTCAACGTTAAAATCCTATTACACGTTACACGTGATCTGTTGAACTTTCTGATTACCGTCCTATTCTCCAAACTGCTATTTCCCGAACTATGAAATGAAAGAATATTATGAATAAAAGTGTTTAAAAAATTACATGAACTTCGACATTGTGTTTTAAGAGAACGGTTGAGTTGCGACCTATGGTTCATTTCACAACGTTGGTCCTCATGACTAGTAGAACACGATTAAAAAAAATGGTTTTGGTTTTCTTTGACCTTGTTTTTCAAATTTAAGGTCAATTTTGCGTGAGGTTATGTCATTTTCGACTAAATCGGGGGTGTAGAATCCCGCTATGGTGACCGCGACATATAATTTGGTGACACATTGTACATAGCCGACTATCTTGTGTACCATTCGATCACCCAAGGCGCTCAGTGTCTTCAAACCACACTGAAAGAAGGCACAATCAATCCACATTGCTGCCTTCGCATACACAGGCAATATTGAACATGTTATACACCCAGCCATGCCCAAAGCTAGTAATGACATAAAATATCGGTTTTTACCAGTTTTTATTACAAAACATTTAAAAATGTTAGACGTACTATCTTTTTGTTTCGGAGTGTAGTCCTGTGTTCGTTCAATTTGTCAGACTCACAACAGCGCGCGCGGAAGCTTTCCGTCTTGATCCCAGATCCCGGGAATCCGGTTTGATTTTCCGGAAAGCTGACGAACGTGAAAAAAGTGACCGTTGCAAATAACTCCGCGTGTGAGAAAAAAAATAGCGAACTCACGCGTTACCAGTTTGTCCAACGCGGGCGCTGCTGGTTCCATTCGTGGCACGACGATTGCTTTTCATGCCGTTCTTTTTGCTACCGGGCACGTCCCAGCCAGTTGTAAAAAACCATTCCGAATTGTTTCGCGATATACAACCGTGGGCCATTGTGAATTTCAGCCAATAGTCAACTCCTCCCGATTTCTAATTCCGTTCTGTATCAGGGGGCTCTATGAGCCGCGCGCATCGAAATCCTTGGATCTGTGAATGGCGACCCTCACAGTTTTGTCGATGAATACCCCTATAACTATGTATCGATAACTTTATTGACTCGCATTGTCGCAGATGGCGTCACACGAATTTTCGGCCGTATCGAAGGGGTGAAAATTGTTCTCGACGTTGCACATTGCTCGGCGCATCCGATCTAGCTGTTCAATAATATTTTATCACTATTTGAAAACTTAAGAATATAGTAATTTAAGACGTTGGATCCGTTTCGACATCAACTACAATATTATAATATCAAAAATATATATTGACTTTTAAACACTCGAGGAGACCTTGATTTTTTTACGGATTAAACATTTTCTTTTAATTTTTTGTACTGAAATTTGTAGACCGCTAAATGTCGATTAACTTCTGCTTAAAACATTTTCTTGTGAGATTATCAGAACTGCTTGATAAATCATGTTCAGGTTATAAATAAACACAATAATAATTCTACTTCTAATAATTCTACTCTCTTTCTCTCTGACACACAATTCAGGATTCTGTGCACAAAAATCGAACTTATTGTTATTTGATTTTCATCTATTCGATCCGTGATATCGTCAATTGTTAAGTAAACGATGCAAACGTAAACATTAATTCCCGAAAAAATCCATACAGAATTAGTAAAAAATCCAGAATACATCAAAACATAATTACTAGAAAAGCAGCTCATGAGTTCAATATACATATTGCTGTTTCTTGACGAGTGTTAAATAGTGCTTGTTTTACTTCGAATAAGGAGAATTTGAACAAAGGAACGTATAGTTTCCAATTCTAAGATTTCTTGTTTTTTTTTAGATATTAATTTAAACGATTTTGTATCGACAATGTGTCATATTACATTGCTATCAAGGTTTTCCTGCTACAAACTGGTACATTGGATGTTATTCATTTTTTAAAAGAAATCCATACGTAATTATGAGTTAGTTGAAGGGCCGATTTCTCAACAAACTTATTCCGAGATGTCCAAAATTATGGAAAACATTTGCTTCTTATTGAGTATCATTATTAAGATACACAATATCTAATGAAATGAAAGAGAAGATTAATGAATACTGTTTGGCGTTTGAAAAAAATGGAAAGATTGTTCCCGAAATCGATATTATTTATTTAGACGTCTTGGTGTGTGATTCGACATTGAAATAAATATTGAAGAAGTTTTAAGTGATATATATTTTTTGTTACTTGTCCGAAATCCCCATTCATATGCTGCACTGTGTGACGTAACCTTCAGACTTAAAATTCCAATTGCACACTGAACTAGTCCTGGTAGTTTCGATAGTGGAGATAATGTTTCCATAGGGGGTGTCGAATAAAAAAATACATTTCGAAATCGGGCTACGAGCCAAGATAGGTTGGGTAGCTATGGGTTAAGGGAACTAGGTACTCGAACCGCATCGATTCTCGTTTGCCGGATACGATCAAAGCAACTCTCGCGCGGTGCGAAACAAGAGCAGGGTCGAACGGTAGCATATCGCTCGCATTATTTCCCGTTAGATTAATATCCCGTCGGTGCCATGGTGCCGTCGTCGTTCCGGAGGCAGTCTGTTCTGGTCGTTTGCCAGAAGCCCATACTATTTTGCGCCCCCCGGAACCGGAAACACCCTCCCGTGCTGCTGGACGATACGCATTCAGATATCATGGAATCGCGAATCGGGGGTTAGGAAAGCGGAATGACTGGCTCGGGCCAGCAAAAGCAGCCTTGAATAAATTAATTAACCGCCGCCGGACCGGGCCGGTCTAGATCGGGCAGACTGGAAGGGAGACAGGATCTGAGGGAGAGAGGATATTAAATCTTTGTTAGGATTGCCCGCAACGGAACACCCGAGGTTTCCTACAAAGAACCTCAGGGCCAAATGAACGCAATCAACGATTCATGGAATATTAATTGCCGTATTTGATTCAAAGAAGTATTCGATTCGATTCAAAGAAGTATTTTTACGTTAATACAACCAGGCTTTTTAATATATTTCACCTGGAAAGAGCAGCATGAATATCGTGATAAAGATTTTGAATTAAAATTAAATTCTTCATTTTTATGATGAATATTTGATATTTATTTAATTTATTTGATATTTATTACTATCTCCATATTTTATATATAAAACATTAACTTTTTGAAGTGAAACTTCTTTAGGCGCGTTAGGCGCAAAACCTCGACGCGGTAGGCGTAAAACCTCGACGCGCTAGGAGTAAAACCAATTTGGCGATGAAACGATGAAACGATGAAACGATTTAGTAAAACCTCGGCGCGGTAGGCGTAAAACCTCGACGGGGTAGGAGTAAAAACCGATCTAGCGATGAAGCGATGAAACGATGACACGAAATTCTATTCTATTAGCATATACGGTTGAGGGTTCGGCATTGCTTAATAAAGATTATGATAAAATTCCGATGATACTAAGTGGAGATTTCAACGTGAACTTTGCATCGGAACAATCAAAATTATTAATAGAAATTTTTAGGCGTAAATTAAGATTGGAAATGTTAAATAATCCTAATGAAGCGACAACAAGATCAGGAGCAACTCTGGACGCAGTATTTGCAAGACATTTAGACAAAATTGAATCAAGAATATTTATATCATATTTTAGTGATCACAAGCCTTTTATTTGATTTAGTAAAAATTCGAAAAACATTAAAGAAAGAAGTTTCACTTCAGCCATGGTGGTCTAAGCACACACCAATTTTTATATATAAATAAATTTTTGCTAACTGTGCTGTACCAAAATGAAGCTTACAAATCATCGTTTATATAATAATACCAAATGAAATTGTCAGATTACCGTTTAAATTAAGAAATAATCAGCGGTACAGATAACATGTTAAAATGTCTCTATTGGGACGAAGATGGACCAGTAAAAGAACCTTGGATTCATTCTTTTTCTTTTTAATTCGAGCTAATCTGTGGATAGCGTTCTGGCATTTCTAGTTTAAAACCGGTAACAGGACGATAATAGCGCCTCGTCGGTGAATTTCGCGAATATAGCAAGAGCAGTAACTCGACTCTAGATAAAGCGGAGCCGTCCTCGAAATAAATTAATTAGCCTCGCCGATATAGATGGAAGCTGCGCAAAAGGGTAGAGGACGATGAAGTCTAGGCGACGCGATGTGCTATTCTTGCAGCAGTACATTCCCGAGGTCCTGGGATTTGGTACTAAGAAATGGAAAGCCCGTATAATTCCAGGCATAAAACGGTGACGTATTCGCAAGAAACGAGGACCGAGAGCCCCGAGTGCATGTCACATACCATGTTAACTGCCACCGCGTCGCACAGTGATCGATGCATAGGATAAAAGTAATACATTCGAAATGTAAGATCTAAAATGTCTTGTATGGCAAAATGTTAATGACAAAATGTAGTTTTTAAAACCATCCACTGTTTTTGCTGCGTATAGCAATTTGTCGTTTCTAAACTTGAAGTTGCATGCAAAAAATCAATGAATTGATTCAGTCACGTGCTGTTAAGGCTTCGAAAACAGTTCGATTTACGACCTCGCGACGGAGAATTTTTAGTATATTTGCAATTTAGTTTTTAAGCCTAAACAGATGTACCTCGGACTAGGACCTCGAAGATTGCTTTATGGCTTCCAGTTGGCACCCACGTGCATCTCCGGTCACCTAGTCTTCGAGCAATAAAGCAATAAACCCGTACAGCGCCAGGTCAACAGCGGTAAGACGAGCGAGCCACCCTAACGGGCTTTACCGTCAGAAACCCCCCACAAGGAAAATTCGCCAGTTTCCTCCCTCCTTGGGCCCGTCTGTAGCGGTCATCTTCTACCCCCACAAGGCTTGTAGTGGGTGGTAACTAGCAATTCGAAAAGGGCATGACCCAAAATCCACTTGATGCCAATAGGCTAATAGTCGGATCCTCCCACAAACCGATTTGTATATAAGCGCGACACACTTATCCATAGTGTGATTCATAAAGTCCGACTCATGTAAAGCACATTGAAAATACACACATTCTTAGCCCTTTCGCTACGGCAGTGTGCTCCGTCGGAGTGATACCGCTGAACGGGCCACCGTGCCGCCGGAGTAGCGGTACTGAACGGAGCACTGCGCCGGAAAGTGTGCATGTTGCGCTTAGGTAAACTGGTGTTCGGACTTACATCTTACGTTGCAGCCTAACTATTATCCGGATCGTACGATTCTTTAAGTGTTATACAACAACAAATTTGTATACGCACGTTTATATTTCGCGGGGCTCATGGTCAAGTGGTATCACGCTGACGTCGTCTATAGGCGACGATCGTACACACAGGTCGTCACGCGGATGTCGCTCGTAGCGAAAGGGTTAATCCACGTAGTTGTCCGCGTTTTCTACCAACCTATTACAGTCCACTTATACATTCATACATCTCGACAGGACTTCATATTCGGTGAAGTTCCTCCGCGTTGTTCGATCGTCGCTAACCTAATTGCCGACGCCGCGACGCACATACACGTGCCATTAGCAGAATATTTGTCTCTTCAATCTGAGTTTTATAAGTTGCATTCAGTACAATAGAATCTTTAAACCGAGTAAATAGTTTTATAAGAATAACAATATATCGCACTCCTAGAAAAAATTATCCTTCTAACTAGTCCTGGATGACTTAAGTGATGAATGTTAACACAGTTACTCAATATCTGTTTCAAGAACATATAAGTTTAATAAGTTAAATAAGTTTAAGGTAAATGTTTTACTACAAGGAGTGTCTGAAGAATGAACCGGCTATAGTACGTCAGACATGGGCGATACTGGCTCAAAAAACACATATTGCTGCTTCTCCTCTTTGCCTGCTCGGCGAGGCAATCCCCACCACGTCTACTCAGACTCCCCGTTCAGCATGAGCCCCACGATCCACGATGCTACACCGGCAGGCTACTCTCCACTACCACGTAAACGGTCTTATGTGCGTGTACATGTTTACGTAGTAGTAGTGAGTAACCGACCCACTGATATATATATATATATATATATATATATATATATATATACTATGGATACGGTATTCGGATTCTGGAAATGTCCCGAATTGAACAGTAGATTTGATCCTCTATACTTCGCCATGTGTTTGCGTCCCTCTAGATGGCGCTGCTTTCAATCGAGTTGATTGGACGTCATCGACGCATTTTATTTCGTAGCGTGTCAATGACGTCCAATCAACTCGATTGAAAGCAGCGCCATCTAGAGGGACGCAAACACATGGCGAAGTATAGAGGATCACGGGGTGAAGAGGAGTACGAGGGGTACAGTACACTGGTCGAACGATAGCGGTGCTGGCATCCAAATCTACTGTTCAATTCGGGACAAACAGCTGTGTAACTGGCTTATGGCAATACCGTATCCATAGTATACATATATATCAGTGAACCGGCCGGTGTAGCATTGTGGGGCTCGTGCTGAAGAGAGTGTCGGAGTGGACATGGTAGGATTTGCCTTGTCGAGCGGGCGAAGGAGAAAAGTAGCAACATGCGTTTTTTGAGCCAGCGTCGCCTATGCTTGTCGTACGTGGTGGAAGAAAAGGGAGTGAGGCTTAACTATCTAATGACAATTCAGTCGGCTCTTGTCGGGCTGAACAGATTGTATACGTGTGACGTGTAGTCGCGGTTACTAAATCCCTTGCTCTCGGTGTTGACGCACTGCGGGGATAACCGTGATTTAACAGACTCTGCGAAAGTGAATACGTACTCGTTAATCTTGCGTTGATACGTAACGTAACGTAACATGACAGAATTTCAACTGGACCCGCTCATGAGTTAATACATGCCCTTTACACCTATACCCCAAAATTGTCTAGAAATTATGGTGGGGGTAAGCGTGCATCTCGGTGGTAATTTCTGAGAATTTTCCCAGTCTACTATACCCCCGTGAGAGAATCAGGGTAAACGAGTAGACCTCCCTAGAGCTGCATGTGTCTTCAAGAAGGGATCAAAAAGTCACGTAGGCGAAGTCTCCGTACGTAACAACAAAAAAAGAAATCAGATTATTTAAACTATTTTTTAATAAAATTGTATTTTTTCCATAAATTAATGGATCTTCGTATGCTCTTTTAAAAGGTATTAGATGTCTTGGATCGAAAATTAATTAGTGTAGGAATTATTACTTTTGTCCTAAACTCCCCTATAGAATCGAACACGACGCGCGTGAGCTTCTCCATTTGCTTACTTCGATATTTTAGCAGAACGTATTCCGGATATCCACCACTGATGGATCTCTCTCACGGTTGCATTTTGAAACAGAATATACTCTTCGCGTATACATATTACTTGTCGTATCTTGAAGTGTCTCGCTTGGGTGATATCTACAGCAACGAACGATGCTGCTAGTAGCAGTGTGCGCGACAAACCAAGACAACTTATTAATGATCCATTTTACAGTTCCATCGCAGGTGTCCCAAAGTTCCTTCGAGATCTTTGAAGTTCCACAGTTTCTATCCAAATATACATGCATAAAACAGCGCGTCAGTTGCCGACGATACTCGCTCGTCGACTGATAATTCAAACAGCGTTAACCGTGGCGTTTCTTGGACAGAATTAGGAAGGCTCGCCGCAGACTGCAGACTTTCTATCGGCCGATAGTTTGGTCCGGTTGGCCTGTTAGCGCGCACACTGGGCCAACTAAATAGTCGGATTGGTGGTGAGTGCGCAGACTAGCCTACAGTCGGTCGATTGCTCTCGAAAAATTTGCTGGTTGGTGGCTCTTGAAGAGAGCGGTCGCATAATGAAAGTTAATAGAATATTGTCCAGAAATGTTATTATTGCTTTTATACAACGGAGGAGAAGGATCAAGAAGAGAAATCGAGAGAATTGGGTGCATCCCATCCACAGTGATAGTGTTTAAATATCGCGTTAGTTTGAATATATTGTTCGAATTTCGCGAATATCGCGATCTGTATTCGTTGGTGACCCCTCCGATGTTACTCGTCCGAGGAGTTCGTTAACCCACAATAAATCGAGAAAAAACGACGTGACTTTCTGGTTACCGGTAAAAGTCAGCCGATAAACACGGTAAGCCGTTGTGCACCGGTCAAATAATGTTCAAATTAAACTCGTTCGCGATGGTACTGTGAGAGGGAGTACAATGCATATATACAGACATTGAACCGAGACAGACAGGCAAGAGAGAGACAGCGCCACGTAGCGACTCAGGTGACACTCGCGCGACGTTTGTCTAAGCCTGCCGGTTCTTCGTCACTTGCTATCGCGACGTTCTAGCGGGCGCCTGCTCCCTAGTTCTTCTGGCTGTCTCTGAACTCTTCGGTCGCGCTGTTGAATTCTTGTTTCAAGTCTTCGACGGCGAGCTATTGCAACGACTGCTCGAAACGAACTGGCCTCGTTTACGAGATCGTTCCGCTCGTTAAAAGAGAGGAGATAAGCCTAGCGAGTTTTATCGAACTCCGGATTTTCCGAGTTTCGATAATTAAAAGTATTTTTATACATTTTTCACTGCCGTACGACCATTCGAACCGGACTGACCTCGCATACGAGTTCGCTCCAGGAAATTCGAACAGCGTTGTACCGGAAATAGTGACACGATCAAGCCACGGCATCCCCCAGGCATTGATAATATAAACAGTGCATGGTTGCGATAGCTGCTTAGACCTTTCTAACGTGGCTATTGTTTTCCCGCACGACAAGTGTATTTCGGAGTGATTGACGCGAGTTACGTGTTCGTTCCCCGAATTCACTGCATGCCAATCAAGAAATATTTTTGCGAGGAACCGTGATTACGCTTCCTTACGGCAACCCGTGTTTCACGGAGAACACTCTTTCAGAGAACGTTCTCTGCCATACGCCCTGGCATACGCTTTGACGTCCCAGAGCAGCAGACGAACCGATACTCTGATTGTGATACGGTCAATTCATTATACGCTTTGCGGAATTGATCGGTCCATCCACAGGTTCTGAATCGTAAGGCCTAGACTAGTCACCCTCCATAGATTGAGAACGTGACGAAGAGCTCGGCAGACTCGACCCGTTCAACCGACATAGTTGCACCTGCCATATACATCGTCGCTTGTACGACGGAGATAGTATTTCGAGTGGGGATCGCGACTGGTTGAACAACGCTTACGCTATACGCCGTTATTATTGTGCGCAGATAATAATTAGTGCGTGTAAGTGGTGAGTTGGACCACGTCTTCCACCGAGATTGACAGCCGCGTGACGTATTGAGTCACGCTCGTGCTTGAAATCGAGATAGCCGGAGCACGGGGCAATTCGGCTGGATTATCGAACTTGGAGCCTTACGACCTCCTTGTAAGATTGACCGCCACCCCTACGCTCACGCACACGCAGTAGAATCGGTTTAACCGTGACTACGCCAATGCGAGCGGACGAATTCTCGATCATCGAGATAAGTCATAATATACCGTAGCCAAATACCGCAATCAGGAGAATACGGGAAACAGTGTCTCGGACGGGTACCTTACGTATCGTATAGGTGTTTAACATCTTCGTTCGGTACTTTTGATTTTTCACACGCCAACATCGATAGACGCCCCGGGACGACCCTCGAGAGAGAGAGAGAGAGAGAGAGAGAGAGAGAGACCGCGTGGCATCAAGGGTTTTTTATTAAATAAACGGCCCACCATTGGGTGGGACACTATCAATATAAAACCGCCGTATAAAATTTACTTTCCCACAAAATTCCTATTTCCCCATATTCGAGCCACCGTTAAAAAGTCGCTGAATTGTATTATACAGCCCATCTTTTTAACAGATAGATTATCGGTATTATATTATAGAACTATCGGCCGAGTCGTCAAAAAAACAATCGGCAAGTGTGCGCGCGCGGCTTGTGCGCCATACTGATTAGCAGTTCGCTGATAGTTCGCTGATAGTGTAGTTTGAAGGCAATCGTGTAGCTCATCGAACTTATTTATCGGCCGATACCGAATCGTTGTAGTATGCGCACTTGTATAATCTTCATACTTATTAAGAGCCCGACCGATCTGTCGATAAAAAGTCTGCAGTCTGCGGCGAGCCTTAGGGTACGCATGGAAAAGATGTCCTCTTTGCCCTGATGAGCTGTGCGTTGCCCTAATCTTGTGAGTTTGACGGTATCAGATAGACTGCGGATCTTTATGTAAAATAAAAATTGTCTTCATCAACTGCAAGACACGTATAGAAATTCCTTTCTTTCTTGAATAATGTTGGAAAATTAAAAATAGTCAATCAATATTCTTATATTCTTTTAACGCTAAACCTACCACGGTCAAAATGTCCGGTTTTCTATTTTACAATTACTGAAATGAGAAAACGATTTCATAGGAAATGACTGAATTGACTTCTTTATTTAAGCACATATTCTTATGGAAACGGTAAAAAGTTTAAATAAATTCAATCTTATCAATTCTGTAAGGCGTTTTATCTTTATATGTTTTGTGGTTGGTAGGTTTAGTGTTAATCTTTTAACTGGTTTAAATTACGTCAACTCAGTTTTGTCATAAATGCATAAAATCCGCTGTCTAGTAACAGAAAAGTTCAATGGACGAAATATGAACAATACTTCTTTTAATAAAAAAATGTTAATACATTGATATGAAATGATTGTTGTATTAATTTCGTCTATTATATTTCTTGCGCTATAGTATTTTAAGTAGGCGATATTTCGAGAGAGCCAAGACAGTGCCCTACAGAACACTCTACGCTCGCATTTATGCTGGAATGAGACGGAAAGGACGAAGGCAGAAACGATTCGGAAATCGGAAAACATTCAAGAGGCTTTAAAGGCGACGGTGTATTGAATTTAGTCTTGACACAATGCTCGCTTACTCACGTGGCAGACTTGATCTTCCTCGTCCCAACGGAAACGGCAATTGACCCTTCCGTTGCACTGCAACTCCGATGCGATGCAAGTCGCATCCTCGCAATAGTACTCGTCATCGGCGCACGCTGGAAAAAGGAAAAAAGAATCGGATAAAGGAGCCGCGCATTTGAAATTTCAATTGATCCAATCAATGGAAAAGCGTTCACTGTCTCAGATAATCTGCTTTTATTGATCTAAACCCTTTGCACTCGGAACTATTTCAGCTCCAAAATCACACATTTCTTCCGACCTACAATATTTTAATTCTATCTGATTCTTTTCAATTTATACATATGAAACCGATACAATTGACTCGCACAATACTTGAATATTTAATAATTTATTAAATACAAACAAATTTAACAATGTGAGAAATATTGTGGATATCGTACAGCATTTTTTAATGGTGGCTCAGTGTCACCATTCGAGTGCGACAAGTTAAACAAAACTTGAAATTGCTTTTCACACGAGTTTGTTTGAAACTAATTATTATTTATTTTCAATACTTTACTATGAAAATGCAGGATTCTGTGTTTGCAGTAAATAGCATTCACATAAAATTTGTAATATGTCTGTTAAATTCGACTTGAAGTGTTCATTACGAGTCTAATATTTTCAGAAGAGTAATTAACATTTCTTCATATTTAAGCTGTTCCTTAAGCTGCTACTGTGCAACAATACTTCGGACTTCTAAATACATGATTTTAATGAAAAATTTCGAATTTCGCATTTTGAGGTCTGTAAGATTTTTGTATCTCGAGGTCACTGCTATCTCTAGAGCCATTACTCTTGTTCCTAAATTTTGATTTAAGTTATCTGAAAATTATGTATTTTCACATAAAATGTACTTTTTCCGAGGAATTACTAGGACTATCTTCTAAATCCCTTTTTTATTTCTTATTTTCTCCTGCATATTTTAACATGGAGGTTTTTGAAAATATTGAATAAGTGCGAATAAGTGCAATTTTCATTAGCTTTCTAAGGACTAAACTTTGAAAAATTGTCAAAAATATAATTCAAAACTTTTTTGAAAACCCCTTCGTTAAAGTATGCAGCGAAACAAGTGGAATACAACAAAAAATATTTTCTGAAGATATCGCTTATTGTTCCTGAGAAAAGGAACATTGAATATCGAAAAATTTAAATGCGCGGTGATATAATATCCGACTCCCCTTAATTCTACAAGCTTCCGTTGTTGCTGTGTGTGTAAGGTAAAGGTGAGCATTAACGTATAAATGGTGGCTGAGTTCGTTTTAACTTTCTCGAGAATTGTATATTGTTACGGTATTGTTGTTCTTACAATGGAGAGGTAACGAATGATATTGTACCCCCTTTTTCACAAAAGGAATTTTTTATGCTATTGATAATTTGAAATTGTATATGCACTTATATTATTGTGTCGTTACTGACAACTATGTTAACTGGAAGCATTGTTACTTACTATATCAAAAAGTTTCTAACTGAAGTAGTATGTATTATGTTCCGGAATAGAACTAGAATTCATTACATAGGCAAACATGCACCGATTTATGTCACATTTGGTCTCACTTTAATCAGAGAAATGTCACAAATATGTTGGTAAAAGTTTCATAGCAAAATAATGAAAAATAAAAACGAATGTGTTACGTAAACGTTTCATGAAAAAATAATAAGCAACAAAAAAGTTTTATCATTGCATTAGTATTGGCTCGCCGATATACCTGGCCCATATCACGTTACAATTTTTCGGCCAAGTCGATAGGGCGAGATTCTGGAAGGAGGGATGTTATCATCGCTCCTAGGACAAGCCTCTTTGTCGCACTCTTCGCGGCTTTACTGCACCGACATACCCAGTATGGATCGAATTGTTCGTGACGGTGCAGTAGTATGAGAATTTATAGCCAGCCGCGCTTTTCAATTTATTGTTAGGGGAAACGCTTGGAGCGCGAACGGTCGGGGCGCGACCGTGGAGATTTTCATTTAAAATTTTGTCGTACAGGAGAAATAAGTGAATTTCCCGGGTCCACGGGTAAGTCACTTGTAAGATATTGTGGGATTAGGAACCCCCAGACCACAAATACCGTAGGAAATTAGGAAGAAGGGGGGAGGGTTCCGTGGGTGAGCGCGTTAGTCGATCGGCTACCAACACGAGGGCCCGGGTTCGATTCCCGGCGCGGTGCGCCTTCCTTTTTCCTGAGATCCTACAATATTAGTTTCGCGGGAAAGGCAGTTGCGGAGAGCCCGGAATTCTCCCCGTGCCGAGATAGAAGCAGCGAATTCTGCACGTACGGTAACCATTTCGTACGATGCCGGCAGCTTACCATTCAGCTGGGATCGCCGGCATTAATATTACAATGCTTTCACTGCCAATTATTCCCAGTGATGCGAACTTGTTAAGAAGATTATTAATTTCAGTAGGTTTCATTTTCCATTATCGTCAATGGAAGCTCGGACAAAGTACGAATCAAGGATCATTCGAATTCTGCACGTCGAACGAATAAATACGTTTGATGTGACTTTCAAACGGTAATGCGATCGCCAATAATGGGCATATCGGTCCCGTTGTGATTACAGCCCGATTCCCGTTTGCAGAATCTAGGTAGGGGAGAGTTGCCGAATTTAGACCGTCGCGTTGCCTAGATCAGACCATCACCGTACATGCTCCGTTTAACACATACATACATGCACGTAATATAGACAAAATGCATAGCTTTGATTTATTGAATGCTGCTGCATTCAATTGTAAAGCTCAGCATTTTGTCTCTATTATGGGCATGTGTGTGTTAAACGGAACATGTGCGGTGATGGTCCAATCTAGGCGATGGTTCAAATTAGGCAACTCTCCCCTTAGGGTACGGTCACAGTGGATCCGACTTCGTCCGACGTCCGACTTCAGCACCTCGGGAGGCATGTGTTGGTGTCCGTACGACTGATTTGGCCGGAAAACGTGGTCACAGTGGACCCGACGTCAGACAAATCGGTCGAAGTTCGCGGTAGCCGAACCTTTTCAAGTGCCTCGAGAAGGGTTTCAATGGACAAACCTCACGGGGCCCCGACGTCATACGACGGTCGGATGAAAATCAAATCATTTTGTTTTTCGTCAAACACGTCGGCCGAGTAGATGTTTCTACAGTAGAAATTATGATATTTTGTGATCTGTAATGTCAAATAAAATATGTACATGGAAATATAAATTACTGGAGAAGGGATAAACAAAATAACATTACTTTTAATTATCGTTTCTCTTAATTATTATCTCATTGATCATCTCTGGCTCTTGAAAAAACTGAAAGATATAATTCGAATATCGTTTTAATTTTCTTGGTTTTAAAAATCTTAAGCTTAATAAATATGGATCTGAAGAAATCGTGGTAATTATTTACATTAGGGTCTTCCTCACCGATTTTGATGACGTTGAAATATGTTGTCAAGGTCATCATTTTGAATAACTTTTTCCTATACATGTTACCGCCGCTCAGCTTTAGTATCCGAGATATTCGCAAACAAGTTTCAACGTCTCAAAAAGTGATGAGCAGTTGATGCGACGTTAAAAACAATAAAATCAATCAATCAATCAAAAAGTGATGGGAGTAGGTCTGGGTTAGGTCTGGGTTATTTATATATTTATATACTGGGTTATTATATATTTTCTTGATTGTTGCAGATATCCAAGAATTCGTATAGTTTCATGCTTAATACTCTGTTTGCTAACACAGCTGACAATGAAATGCGTTCGTGTTCGACACGATTCATTTCACGTTTCAGTTCGTAAACATAAACAGACAAGATAGTGGGTCTCAACTGATTGAAGTCGTTTTAAGTTGTGACCGTGGCTGCGTTATCGGTGGCCACAATTTCAAATCTAACGCAGACCTACTCCGATCACTTTTCGAGATGTTGAAACTTTTTTGCGAATATCTCGGAAACTAAAGCTGAGCGGCGGTAAGGAAGCCCCTAATGTAAATATTTACCGAAATCGTTTCTCTCGCGGTTTTAAGAAAATCACAGAAAGTCGCAAACTTTTTTGGGTTATAATGTTCATATTTACGTCCAGTTCTAAACCAAAAAAATCGGTTGTACTCTTTTTTTTATTTAATTTAAAGAAATGTACTCACCGCACTGAATAATAACTATTTACACTCTATGATGCCCTGTCGAACTGAGAAAAAGGTCAGTGACGTTCGAGGGCCTCTGTCGCGGAGGTGTGTAATTATGCGGGTCGGGTATGTCGGTGTGAGACCACTACTAATCCAATAACAAAACTTCTTTATTTTTCATTAATTTTTTATGGTACTTTCACCGTCATATTTGTGGCATTTTTGTGATGAAAATGATACCAAATATGATATAATTCCGATGATATTTACTTGTATAATGAATGACGAACGTTCGGACGCAAAGAAGGACAGCGTATGGAAAAGAAAGAGACGCAAAATTCCCACATCGGCCGACGCTAGAAGGGTCTCACAGACGGGCCTACCCACACATTCGAAATGTCTGACAGACGCGTCTGACGTCGGCCGAATCGACCGATGTACCCAAATCTACATTTTTTATTGTTCTATTGTTTATATTGTTGCAGGTGTCGTCAAGGGAATTTAAAAACAGTAGAAACACATTATTTTTGCATAAACCGTTATCGAGATATAAGCGTTTAAAGTTGACGTGCCGACGATATGTAGTGGCATTTATTACGATTATGTATTATTATGAAACAGACAAATGTCCAAATTGACTGTTTAGTATCGTATTCATTTTGGTATGCTACATAATGATAAATGTAATTGAATATTCACATTCACAAGAGTATCATTCAAGTTAAATAAATCTGGAACGGGACAGAAAACTGTAAAGATCCTTTCATTTGGTTGACGAAAAGGCCATTTCTCAAAAATTTGTAAATTTTAGTTTTCTGTGCGTCCGGTAATTTAGTGTTCACAGCATTTTCATGTAAAATAATACTGTTAAATGAACATTCTTGATTATCAAATTTCGTTACCTAAGAACTTCAAAAAATCTACAGTATCAAATTTAATGAATGTCATTCTTGTGCACAAACACTTTTATTTGCCAAATTAGATTTTCATTAAAACCGCAGTTGAAATTCTCTTGTTAGAACGCGCATTTTTCATCCGACCGAAGTAAAGGTGGTCCGCTGAGAATAATTATTTTATCGACACAGCACGCGCATAATCCCCGAGCATGAATTATTGAAAAATCGACCGTGAGCACGGAACCACTGATACAGTTCCTTACGGAGTTGATTGTTTCTGGCTAGCTTTATTCTATTCCACGGAATATGCATTAGAAGACGTTCCGGGTAATGTTCGATACGCATAGTTAATGCTCGACGTCACACAGTGGTGCAAAATCACCGAAACGTGGTTGAAATTATGATATTTTGTGATGTTATGTAAAATGAAATGTATACGAGGGAAAATTAATTAATGAGGAAGGGATAAACAATATAAAATTACATTATTTTTAATTTCTATTTATTTTGATTATTATTTTATTGCTTGTCGAGTTCTTGAAAAAACTGAAAAATATCATTTGGATATTGTTTTAATTTTAAATATCTTAAGCCGGATCAGTTTGGAAGAAAAACTTTATTTCTCAAAAAAATGCAAGTCGTTGGGTTCGATATTAAAAAAGTTATCGACTTTTTGAAAGTTGCAGAAAATAACTACGGATCACTGTAGAAATAGATGCATGGCACTGTATATGGATGTATAAAGGTATGTGTATGATGGAGAACTGAGTTGGTGATGCACGACATGAGAAAATGTAAGTTCGGTGTGAGCGCGAGTTTGACAAGCGGATTCGCAGATTGAAATTTTCCGGGAGATGGTAAGGGAAACTTTCGTATGAGATATTTGGCTAATAACATAGAATAGAAGAAGTAAAATGACCGTCCCAAATTTTGTATTATATTCCCCGTTTCTTTACGCGCTTTCCAAAAACATTGTGACCTTATTTCTAGCAAGGGCGCAAAAGGACCCCGACTTTTTTTAGATTATAACGTTCATATTTACGTCTACTTTTAAATGAAAAAATACCAGTGAAACTCGAAGGGCCTTGATAATAAATGGAAAACAAAATAATTACCCGGTCCAAATTCGTTTTTTTTCAAATTGAAATTAATGTACTTACCGCAGTGAATAATATACCGTGTGTCCCACGAACACTGTCCACTTGAATATCTTGGTTATTTCAAAAAATACGAGAAAATGTTACAAATTATGGAAGGTACTCTAATGAAAGTGATGGAATGAAAACAGCAACGATAAGTTTTAGGACAGATACACTTTAGTACTTTTATAGTTAGAATACGCCAACCTATCGAAATCGAACACAAAAAATTGGACATTCCATTTAAAAAAACAAAGGTGACCTCTATATTTTCTGTACGGCTCCACTTGCAAGAATACCATTTATACCATATTATGTAGTTTCTTAAACCCTACAACTTTTGTGAGTAATATTTTCTCGTATTGTTTGAAGTAACCAAGATATTCAGAGTTCATGGGACACTCTGTATGTGCGATACAACTTTAAAAGATCAAGGAGTATACACGAAAACAACAAAGAAATGGGAACAATTTTTTCCCTTAAATAACATATATCGCAGTTGTTTTTAATGTCAGATTTCGATTTTTGATTCAATTATGATTTATGATCGATGTATTTCAATATTGCTACAAAAAATTTTTGAAATGGAGTTTCTGTAATAAACGAGTTTCTGCCACATTTTGGGGATTTTGCACCACTGTGCGTTGGTCGGTATTTATAAACCCGGCTCAATTGAAACACAATACTTGATTTTCCCAGTGACAAGATCAGCAGTTACCTAATTAGTGGTTGGGGGAGGGGGGGAGATCGTATCGCGTGATGTTCCTCCGGTTTTCTATTTTTTACGCAGAAGGCGTGGCCTTGTTAATTTACCAGATTTCCATTAGGCCACTGTCCCTGAACACAAGAGCGGATCGGTACGGAGAACGTGGTGTTGTTAGCTTTAATGAAACTTAACATGAAAATTGCCTAACGCGTGCCACGGACAAAGATTTTTGCAATATTCGCGTGCGATGTAATGGAAATGAAAGCTTCCCTGTCGAGGCATCAGTCTGCGAGGCGAACAGCAATTAGCGGTGCGTGGCTAGCTATCGTGTCGAGTATCGTTGAAAAAGGATAATTAGGTTACACGCAGCTTTTGTCCGCGTGTAGCCGCGAGCATCGATCGCGTCTGATAAGTTTTTTCCCCGGAACCCGGAAGCTCGTTTCACGGCAATTAATTTACGAATTTAAACAACTAGCTAACACTGAAGTATCTTTCGAGTGCCTTTTTCATTCACCGTTTGTTTAACGGCTCCATTATTCACACAGCTGGCTTCATTGCATATGAAACCGTGACTTGTTGAATCATACGTTCGCGTCAAAACGTGATCGCTATTCGCACCATACTAAAGGCTTTAGTGACTTGTTGTTAATTGACGAATATGCCAACCAAAAGTGGAAAACGTCGTTTACCTGTTCCCAATTGCTGATTTTTTAAAAATGTTTCGAAAAAAGCCATTTAGTTTGGTAGGACCTGAATAGATGTACGGGGTGTTCATTGATATTTATACTGGTTTTCACATTTTTTTAATAAATTGCGCCATAGTTAACAAAATAAAAAATCGATTTTTCTTTACGTTTCTGTAGGTATATTATACAATACTAAACACTGCTATGTTTCAGAGAAACAATGTACATAGTTAAAAATTCAATTCAAAATCATAGAATTTTGGAACACGCGTTAAAGTAAAATATGTATACATACGCACAGCTATCATTAATTCTCATTAGCGCAGGCGGTAGGGCGACCTACTGCAAACCTCTCTTGATCAATTCCGCAAACGAGTATTTTCTTTTCTTTCCACATGATTGTGGTAACGACTTCTTAAAAATATGTTTAAATTGTTTTAGAAATATGCCTATAATTCTTAAACATTTCTTTAAAAACCTTCTGAATGTTTACATTGTTATACACCTTACAGTATTTGTTCAAGGGTCAAAAATGCTTACAACTGCATTAACACTAAACCTACCGACCATTAAAAGTGATCATTATGTGCTCCCTTATAAAAATGGCATCTTTATAACTTTAATAATTGTGAGATGAAAAGTCTGAAAGCGGTCATTTGACCAGCGCTGCTAGGTTTAGTGTTAAACAATTGAAATACACCTGCTGACACATATAAAACCATCATTTAATCCTGCATTTTGATAGTCTATGTTAAGTATCTAAAACGTCTAATTTTAGTATCAATTTTACGATTTTGTCTTCATGTTGTGTCTCGAACGCTATATCTGATCACAGAATAATCTGAAATAAATAATGCTTTGAATTTTGAAGCTTTCAAGGGTTCTTACTTTGTTACAATTAAAAATTTTTTAAAATATTAAACTGAAAAAAATTGACTTTTGGATACTTTTTCGAGGTTTCCGGACCGCTGTGCGACGCGCGACGGCCAGAGGAGGCAGGTTTTATGGCAGGCTGAATAATTTAATCGACGACGTTTGTAGACTCACGTTTGTCTCCCGCGTCTCTGTCCCTGAGAGCTGTCATGACGGCCTCGAAGCTGCTGTTCAGTGCTTTCGGTTCGGTGTAAAACCTGACAAACGCGATATTGGTCGTGAGGACCACGGTGTCGGCGATGCTGCCGCAGAAATTCTTCTCTCTCGAGGACATGTCAGTGCGGTCTCTGAATATGTCCACGAAGTTGGCGTCGCACTCGTTCGGTCGTTGCAGCTTGAAGGGATCCACGAACGTCAGCTGAATCTGAAAGTTGTAGGTATGTGTTCACCCCGCGGTAAAGACCGTTGGTTCTCTTTTCCCGCGGTCCGCAAACGCTGTCATGCTCAAAGGACCCGTACCAATTAGATGGCACATTTTGCGTCGGACGCGATTCCATTTGACCGGAAAGCACGTCACGGAAAGACGACAGGATTTAAAAGAGCATGCGACAAAGGAGCGCTTTTCAGATTACATTCTTTGCTCGAGAGGCGTTGCACGATTCCGATAATCGCGATCGTGTTTTCAAGACTTGCCCGTGGACACAGAGGTGCAATGTTCGATTTCAGTAATTCCAGCCCTACTTTATTAAAAAACTGAATGTCTTGATACAGAAAAAAAATTATTACTTAGAGTAAGTTAAATGTCTATATGATATTATAGCAAATTTCTTTTCTCCATTTTGTTTCAGAGTTATGTGTAAACTTTGTTTAAACGCTTACGCTCACCATGACAGTTCTCTATTCAAAAGCGCATAACTACAGTTATAGTCGATATTTTTTCATCGCATATGTTGGAGATCAAAATTTTCTATTTTGAGTTAGAGTTTCTACTGAAAATGAAGAAGAAAGATTCTAATTAATAAATATGTATTATAATTATATATAAAAAACCATGAAATGCTTCCAGCATTGACACATCAAGTCAACATATATCAGATACTGATACTCACGATTCTTTTCAAAACAGCGATTAGGTAATGATTATTTTTTATTCTATTATTATATTGCTTATAGATATAAATTTACACAGATTGACTAATTTAAAAATTGAATACTTAATTTTTTACATAATTTTAATTAATACACTAACGTTGAATTTAATTATTTTTTGAAAATTTGTATGTATTCGATGGTATCGTCATATTAGTAGAGTAAATAAGTACCATTTTATTTAAAATTTCCGAAAACTGCGACATTAATATTTTACTAAATCTAGATTACTGAAATCGCACACTGAGCGATGATTTAAAATTCTAAATGCTCGCCGTTCAAACTTCTTTTTCCAACGGGATATTTTAGAAAAATCCGTATACGAGGGTAATTTTAATAACCAACCGGATTATTCGTTGTGCTAAAAATAAAAACAAAATAATGTTATATTTACTTTTGAAAGAATCGCAAAAATTCTTTGCATAACAAAAAAAGTGCACACACATGTCGGCAACATGATATTTCAAACGAGTTTGTTCAAAACCCCGTTTTCCATATTGGTAACGTTACAAAACCGCTGCATTTTATCGAAACGAAACAAAAAACTATGCTTTAAACCTGGTATCATTTCCAGTGGCAAGCAGTTTATTATTCAAACCGGACGGTCAAAATGGCCGCTTTATTTCATTCATGAAAGAGAACAGTAAAACACTTTCGTAATAAAATATAAAAAATAGTCACCATAGGTTCAGTACTTGATTACATAGTTTTACAGATATCAAAAGCTCTATTGTAAATAGGTTATAACAGAAAAAATCGCATCGTATTTAATGTATAATTATTCACATTTCTTAAGCGTTCAAGATCGGAATTATTATTTTCAATTTCATTTTTCTATTTATTGGAGATATTTTCACACTGTTTGCAATTAGTAAAGTACAGATGCATTTACAGATATGTCTTACCAAAGAAACGAAAAAGCCGATAAAAATTGTACAAATATTTGTTTCACAGATTTTTACAAATAATGTCAACGTAAATTCAGAAAAGAAAGAATATAGGAAAATATAACGTAAATTGAAGCCATGTGTGAACAATTACCAAAACAAGGCGCAAATTGATAGTATGTAAATTCTACAGTAAATAAATTGTAAACTTTCGTTTCGTATTTTTCTTCAGTAAATAGAATACATTCGATTAAATGTCCATTAAACATATATCAACGAAATGTATTTATAAATTTTTTGATTAAAACCGCAAGCAAAGTTAGTAAACTAATTTATCAAGCTGAAGTCGTTTGATCTCATTTTAAAGAAGTTCTTCCGGTTTAAAATGTGTATAGAAACCTTTTCTCACTGATAGTACATATGAAGCAAGAATTATTGAATTGAATTTTTATTCGACACGTGTATGTACGTAATAATGCAATAAATCTTAGCACTTCAGAAGACCTATAGGGATCGTGTAAGTTTCAATATCTATCGTACATACCCTAGTAGCAATTAGTATTAGCATTATAATGAGCCATTGATGCAGCATTAGTTGGCTAACACTTGGAATTGTCATTCTTTTTGAAGTGAAACTTTTTTAGACGCAAAACCTCGACGTGGTAGGCGTAAAACCTCGACGCGGTAGGAGTAAAACCGATCTGGCGATGAAACGATGAAACGATGAAACCAATTAGTAAAACCTCGACGCGGTAGGAGTAAAACCGATCTGGCAATGAAACGCTGAAACGAAATTCTATTCTATTAGCATATACGGTTGAGGGTTCCGCATTGCTTAATAAAGATTATGATAAAATTATTAATTAGACGTAAATTAAAATTGGAAATGGTAAATAATGCTAATGAAGCGACAACAAGATCAGGAACAACTCTAGATGCAGTATTTGCAAGACATTTAGACAAAATTGAATCAAGAATATTTATATCATATTTTAGCTATCACAAGCCAATTTTTTCAATAATAGAATCATAGAAAATTAAATGTCATAAAGTGTTAATAAAAATTCGAAAAAAATTAAAGAAAGAAGTTTCACTTCCGCCATGTGGTCTAAGCACACACCAATTTTCAATTGGACTAATGATCATACCCAACGTAGGGCCTACGTCACTATAATACGAAAGGCCAACTGAGCCGCTAACATATTATTCTGATCTTCTCTTCTACGGTTGTTGTTACAGTGTATCATAAATAATATATGAACAATGTATTTCTAAAAACTGGAAAAAGAGAAAACGAACCTAATACCCACGTCGGACTTAAACCCGGACCGCCTGCGTAGTAAGCTGATACGGTACCGCCGTACCTACAGTGACTTCTTGAGTGTAGATACAAAAGAAGTCAAAAAGAGTTTTGTTATACTACGTGAGCACTACGACCTACATATACTGTTGTTCCAAAAGCGAGTGCAACACCCGTGCCTTCCGCTTGTAAAATGGAAAAACTTAAAGAAATGAATAAATTCCAAGGCTGCTCACAATAAAACTTTAGTGGGTCAACCATTACGCGAAAATAACAAATTGCGAATATATTCATAAATGAGAAAACAAAAAAATCGTTTTCGAATGGCCCAACATTAGATATTCGTTGGGAAATTGTCATATATTTTTCGTCGTAGCTCCTGTTTTAGGAATTTGTAGGCAAAAACACTAATTATATCCCAACTAACACCTAACTGTTGGATACCATTGGCCAACCATGAATGCTACTAGGGTAAAGCTTAAATCCTATCCACTCGACGCGTATGTAGCAAATCTGAAGTACAGTGGCCGAAATAATAATAGGTTCACTGTACAAACTACTTTGTTTAGGGTTCTTATTTCTGTCTACGTTGTGGAACATATCTTGCGGTGTTTGTTATTGTTTTCAGTGGGCGTGGTCTATTCAATGTAGCAGCAGTCACTTAAATTTCGGCATCGAAGATAATTGGCCATGGTTTATTAGCAAATGTATTGAAAGTTATTGTGTTAATAGAGCGAAATAATCATAGGTTCACAGTGATTTATTAAAGAAATATTTTTGATAATTTATAGTTTGAACAGATTTTATGATTTAAAAACAAAGCTCATTCATGTTTATATTTCAATATAAATTATATTATCATTTAATGCTTTTAGAGCATAATTGATCATGGAAAGCCTTTAGATAATCATGAAAAGGGATTTACCACTGCTTTCAAGGGCATGAAACTCTCAAACAGAAAAATTGCAGAAAAAATGCATAGATCTTTAAATATTGTGAACCATTTTAGGTTCACAATTAGAGGTTACAATTAGAAGATAAATATGGCTCCAAAAAATATATATAAGCCATCCAAAGAAGTTAATTCAGTGAGATAAATGAATGGTTTTTCATGGAGCTCGCAAAAGTAACTTGTATGGGTAGTAAATAAAGACAAAATTAAATGTCCCAATTGTTATACGGCGTGTACAACAAGTTTTAGAAAGGAGTAAAACACTTTCGTGTATAAAACGTGACAAAATAATCCTCTAGCTGAACTTCACAAAGATGAGAAATTAGAATTTACCCGAGATCACTTATCATGAGCTAAAAAATGGAAAAGTGAGATTTTCTTAGACGAGAAAAAATTTTATTTAAACGGTCCACATGGTTAGTACTACTAATCCGATTTGCGCGATCAAAAAGAGATCACGATGTATTTAGCGTTATGATTTACGTAGCGTTTGGCTATAACGATATGTGCTAAATGCGTATGGTGACAGAATTGGTTGACCAAATTCGATTTCCCAGCATGATAGTGCCCATATTGCACGTGTAGAATCGAGTAAAAAATAGTCTGAACTGGAAAAACTGCAGTTGTAAAGTGATTTTGCCGTTTCCATAAAAAAATTTGAACCTTAACCCAATTGAAAACCTTTGAGGCACTCTAACTCGTAAAGTTTTCAGTAATAGGAAACAATGTTACCGTGTAAATCAATTACAAAATAGCATCATAGAAGCGTGGTATCAGACGAGGACAGAAATATTGCAAAAATTAATAGATTCGATGTAAAGAATACTTAAAATCATAGAAACTATGCAGGATCAATTAAATACTGAATTTTCTTTGCCTTTGGCATATTGTTGAAAAGAAAAACATTGAGTGAACCTATGTTTATTTCGCACACAAGTTCCCAATGTTGTAATTCAAATTTTCGAACCATGTTAATAATAATTACACTTTTTAAACAAATTGTGTGTGTTACTAATTACATTATAAAGAATCACGTACTGATAAATAAAATTAGAAATATAACATAAGAAACACCATTACATTGCAAAAATAAAGTGAAGCTAACATTATTTCGGCCACTGTATGTAACATCAGCGGAACGGGAACAGGTATCATACTTCCCTGCGATCTTCCTTTGAAAACAAGATAATAATAGATTCGCAGTAGACGTTCGGTGACAATTGTGCTTCAAAATGATTTCGAAGCATAGGAGATTAAGCGAGGTAGGGATAATCGACGCTCTATCCGAACGAATTCGCTAGCGGCTACACTTACGAACTTTGAAAAGGGTTTTTGCAAAAAGAAGATCCGAAAACTCAAACGTCGTATTTACCTTCCATCCTTCCTTGATGGTGATGTTCCACAAGCAGTCCAAAGGAATGCCTTCTTTCTCGGAGAGTTCCTTTCTATCCTTCACGTCGTCGCTGTTAATAACCGCTTCCATGCCGTTCACGTATTTCACACACGGCTCCGGTTCCGGCGGCACCCCGGCTGTGGATCACACAACAACGATGTTGGTATTGCAGTATCACACTATCCTCCTTCTCCTCCTCCTCCCTCTCCTCTTCCCCCTACCCACCCCGCACCACTGTCAGCGATATTCAACCATCGCAGTTTTTTATTTCGCTGCGCTAATAAAACGGCTCGAGGTTTCGCCGGGGTTCCCCTGAAAGTCAATGGACTGATCCTCTAACAACCAACGAGCTCCAAGCGGCTATAATACCTTCCCACACAGCTCGCTCCGTTCGCAAACACAAACGAAGAGGGTGGAGGAGAAATAAAAAAAAAGAAAGAAGGATGAGAAATACCTAGCCATTGTTCCGAGTGTAATTAATTTCCCGTAGTCGTTTCGAATCGTCGTTGTAAAGTTCCCCGGACCGGAGGCACAATAAAACCGTGGCGGGAATTAATCAAACGCGCAAAACAGATTCGAGCGCGGCCCGGTTCATTTCCGGCCCTTTCTCGCCAAACGACGACGCCGTTTTATCGTCGTGCTACGGTGACGAGAGTAAATCGGCATGCACCGCGTTAAGGGAAACTATGCACGAGAAGTCAAGAAACCGGAAACAACGTCGGAATAATGAGGCATGTGAAGTGCTGCGGCCGAATCGCCGACGCGAGTTTCTGGCAACGCGACCAGCTCGCGAAGAGAGAGAGAGAGAGAGAGAGAGAGAGAGAGAGAGAGAGAGAGAGAGAGAGAGAGAGAGAGAGAGCTGGACAAAATGATCTTTACTCTCTAGAAAATTGCATGGAATTTCTGAATGAGACGTACAGTTAAGGGAAACCGAGGTAGAGGTTGTAACACATGTTGTAACACGATTAATATTTTCCGATCAACAAATCTGCCAGTTCGACACGATGCAGGAGCGGTTCACAGATACTCTTAACGTTACACAGTGATCGATCCAGTGGATAAAAGTCGAAAATTCGAAGTAATTTTTAGAACTACCCAAATTATATCGTGTCTTTATTATCAAAAGAATACTACGAATGCGTTGGTAAAAGTTTCATGAAAAAATACTAAAAAAACAAGAAAATTATTCAGTGTCAATTTAGCATTAATTGGTTTCAATAAACGAGGCTTTACTGCAATCTTTGAGAAATTAAAGAATGCATGCACGTGCTATCACTTTGCCCGGGGGTGTACGCACGAGAAGTCGCAAGACCGGAATCAACTGTGGCATAATGAGGCGTATGAAACGCCGGCAGAATATCGCCGACGCGACTTTCTGGTAGCGTGTGCTGTTCGCGGAGTGAGAGAGAGAGAGAGACCTATCGGGAAAACGCTTGACGTGTATTGCGTGCAAGAAGTCGTGAAATTTACAGCGCTCTGTGAAATCTAATGCGCCTCTGTCACGGCGCACCCGCAAGCTATTTTACCACCCTTGACGCGCCATCGATTCTCATCGCGACGGGGAACAAGCAGCCTATTCGATTCGAACGCGCTCGATTGTAAAAAAGAGAACGGTTACGCGGCGCTTTTCCGCGCCGACACCGAGAACAGAGGAATCTGTCTACCGATGATCACCGGGACGGATTGCACCGAGTTTCTCACTTTTCGAGCTGAGTCGATGTCGATACCCGGCACCAGGTCTTGAAAACAGAGAACGGATGGCGCGTCCTCGAATGGAGTGGAACCTCTATGTTTTTGTCACTAACCCCTTACTTTAAAATGACGTCGTAGAAACCGCCTGCGTAATTATTACGCTTAGGGGAGGCAATTCCGATGACCTTCACATTGACATATGTTGTCAAGGACAACATTCTGAACAACTTTTGTCATTACATCTACCCGGTGTTCGGTCTTAGTTTTCGAGATATTTGCAAAAATCTTTAGTCAAATTTAGATTACGAGTACACTTTATTTGGTAATTAGTAACCCTCTCCGGCCCCTCTCAGGACCTAACCACGATTCACTCTATTCGTAAAATCTTTGCATTGTAGCTGTCATCCAGAATTTGTAGTAGTAACATCTACAAAAGACTAGATGACATCTACAATGCAAAGATTATGCGAATAATGTGAGTTGTCGTTAGGTCGTAGGAGGGGGCGGAGACGGCCGGCCCGACCACGCATACGAGAATCCAGGAGTAGTCTCTCAAAATTGAAAGCTCATCTCATATATGTATGTATGACCAGAGTGAAACCCTGATTTCTTTCTGATCTCCACAACGTGCTTACAAAAACAGTAAACAGTAGGGATGTGCGGGCCGCCCGATTCTCGGACGCCCGAATCGTCGGGTCGGGTCGTAGACAGTCGGGCGGGCTCGATTCGGGCGCGCGATACTTCACGACACATCGGGCTACCCGAGAGTTTCGGGCTACCCGAGCGTTTCGGGCTACCCGAGAGTGACTCGACTTCGTCGTGCGGGATCGTCAAGAATCGAACACGTTCGGGCGAGCGATTTATCGCGATACTCGAGATTCAATTTTGTTGAGTTTCCTACATTGTAATTTAAATAAGATAAGTTAATCTTAAAAACAAGTTAAATTACAAGTAAAGTAAGTCAATTAATATTTCCATTATAATATTTATATTTATCTTATTATATTTATAGTTATCATATCATATTATGTTAAACATATAAACATCATTTAATATATACAGTTTTACCACATTCGATTGGGGCATAACAATTTCTATTTTGTTATTTTATAATACATTCCATTTTAAGAATTTCTGCCGGCTCAATGATAGTTAATTAATAAGTTATATCAGAAGATATTAAGTAAGTTATATAACAGTTAATAAGTAAGGACATTTTAATGATATTATCGATACATATGCAACTTCATTCGTAACAAATTCGTCAGACTACCAGAAACATTGTCTTTTAAGTTTTTCACGTGTAACGCACATTATTGCAAATGTTAATACAAATAGAGATTAAGCACATGATTGTCAAATAAACCTAAAGTAATTATAAAAGAAATACTAGTGTATTAAAAATTATGTTATCAGTTATGAAAGTAATACCATAATTACTATTATCTATTTCATAAACCGCAAAATTGAATCTCGAGTATCGCGATAAATCGCTCGCCCGAACTTGTCCGATTCTTGACGATCCCGCACGACGAAGTCGAGTCACTCTCGGGCCGCCCGAAACTCTCGGGTAGACCGATGTGTTATGAGGTATCGCGCGCCCGAATCGGCCCGACCGACCTTCTGCGACCTGACCCGAACCCGAGTATCGGGCGGCCCGCACATCCCTAGTAAACAGACGCCGCGCCGCGCCGGAGCAGGCATACGTTGCCACGGAGCGTGCACCAATAGGGAAAATTCAATTTAGTACTACCAATCGGTTTTTGCAATTATCTCGGAAACAAAGTCCGAGCACCGGGTAGATGTAATGACAAAAGTTGTTCAGAATGTTGTCCTTGACAACATATGTCAAGGTGAAGGTCATCGGAGCTGCCTCCCCTAAACGTAATAATTACCACCGCCTGAATTTCAGACTCCAAACTCTACTGTTTCGAACTGTGTATCATAACTTATGCCTGCACACTCTTTAAGAATGAATAACGTTTTTCAAAATTGGACCAAACAGCATGAGTTTTTTTTTAGATGTTACAGGGTCAATTTGCTAGGTCATGCGTACATCATTTTTTTAAAAGAATTACTGTTGGTCGCAATTGCGAGGAAAAAAGTAATGGTCACGATTCAAACTTTTTTTTTCTGTGCCTGTAACGAAAATTTGGAAGATGCTTTTAGTAGATAAATAACAATCATAAGAAGCCATAACAACCAAAATAATATAAACGTGGTCATCTGATAACTTCGATATCAAATCAGTAATTTTAAGCTTCCGAAATTTTTGAAAGACCGATTGTTCCGTACCGATCTAAGCGAGACGCCGACAGCGCGTCGACGTCGAGGGCAACGACCGGCCGACCGAGAGGACCGCCGAGGTCCTCAAAACAAGCGGGCGCGACCGCCAAGCGTTCGCCCGCAACGGCGGGTTTCAAATCGAAACCGCGATTGTCGCCGCCGAACCGCTCGGTAACCCGCGCCCCGCGACCCTCTTCCCCGGTTAATATAGGGCACCGTGCACCGTTGCGCGCCCAGAAACGTGTCTAACGTGAGAGCACAGCGCAACAGAAGACCGACACCTAGTCACCACCCCAGCAACCACGGTTCTCGCGATCTACGCCCTGCGTAAAATCGTCATTGCTTCGCGCCCATGCGCCCGCTTTCTGCATCCGCAGCCTGTAAATAGTTCGTGTAGACACCTTGTAATATAGTTAAAGTTTAAGTTTACGTGTCTCTTCGTCGTGGTTAATAAAGTGCTTGTCCGTACATCGTGTCTCCGCCTCTTTCTACCTGACGGCAACTTACGTTCCGATTTATCCGGAACACCGATTTTGCAGTCAAATATTCGGAAGAAATTCACAGTCCTGTATTGTCTTAGGTAGAATGTTCATGAATTTTTTCTTAATTTTTTTATTGAGCAGATTAGGAGAAATAGAACATACCTACATCATAAAAACAGTGTTCACCCTATAGTTCCCTCTGTGACAGGGGTATCGACTTGAAACTTGCCACCCAGCGTTTTCTTTGGGGGCCTTATCGAATGCTGAGACCAAAAAAGAATTTGGTTTTAGGGGCACTTTTGATCATATTATTCGGCTATATTACTCTTTGACAGTGATATGAGGAAGATTTCAATCATCCTCGAGCATTGCAGAAATCAATGTACTACCTTCATCTTTGAATGTTTTAAAACATGTTCAAATGCTTTGTCAGTGTATCAAAACTCCAATTAGGGACACGTTAATAGATCATAAAATCTTTAAATTTCACATTTATTTTCAAACTTACGCACTGTCGGACGGTTGGCGAACTCAGAAGGAAGCGTATAATTATCGAGGGCGTGGAGATTGAGCCGCGAGCTCTCTCGAGTCTCTTCTCTCGGGTCGCAATTGTTCTTTCAAACGCGTTTAAATTGAGAAGAACATTCTTTTCTCGTTGACATCGACTTTAAGTTCTCTCGTTTCTACGGGTAACAAATCGAAATTAATTGTTGCTCTCGATGTTCATCTATTACTCCTTTCAGCGATCGATCTCGCGGGTAGTTTTTCGAACGCCTCTCGAGGACCCTCGAATGGGAATTCGAGTCTGCCTTTGTCTACCGTGGAGTGAATTGCAAAGCTCGTCGGCCTCCGCGAGTGCGTTTGCCAGGACGAAATCCTGCAACGAAAGCTTTCACCTTTACATGTGAACGTTCTATAGTACGCCCAGTCGGATAATGTAACGTATTTCCGGTTCGATGCCGGTCTCGAAAGAATAAGGGTAGATGTAACGTATACTTGATTTTCACGGTTCGTCGGTTAATCAACGAATTCGATCTAGAAACGATTACGCGAACCTGCCGTGCGATGCTCATTTCCACGCGAGAAATATGCATGAGCCATTTTATGAATAATCGAAGAATAACGTAACAGTTATTGTACAGTGCTTTTGTTCCGCAAAACCATTCGTGTGTACATTATTGTTATTTTATCTTTATTACGCTGTGCTTCCTGTGTACATTGGTGTTTCAATGTAGAATGTTGTTAACGCATTGTAGATTTTATAAGGTGTGTGCAAATGGTTTAATGTTTTTCTTTTAATTAATTAATTACTTATAATTAAACTGCGAATTTTTATGCAAAATAAAAATCGTTTGCGCTACATTTCAGATACAGGACATACATATTTATTTACTTTCCTCCATCATTTTAGTAAATATCGCGTAACAATATCACTAAGTTGCTTAAACATTTTTACGATTTTACATTTGATTTACTCATTTCTATCATAAAGGCTCAAAATTCGCAGTCTACTTGTAATGCTTATAATTTTCCACTTTTTTGTGTAATTGTTTGTTTGCTATCGATGTGTTTAAATAATCAATTTTACTATCGACTGGTAACATTCCTTGCTTGTCGTGTATAAATAAAATACAATTAAGAAGAACTAAAACTTTTGCATACACGTAACACATTCGGAATTCAGAACTTGGATCGATCATTTGTAGTAACATGCCATTGAAGTAATTGATTCGTAGCTTTTAACCAGTTAACTGTGGCGATCTTTTTGCAAAAGGCGCACCAGTGCGTGTCGCGATAATCAAGCGATGACGTCGTGAAGAATACTTTCCCAAGAAGCTAATAATAGTCAGATTCCGCACGCGACACCGCGGCCAGGGAGGTCCGTCTTATCAAAACGCGTATTCGCACATGACACCTGCGACGTATGGCACGCGATCGATCGAAGACAACCATCGCCCCTTTGTCTAGAGCTGCCTGGTAACACTATTGATAAGAGACATGTATAAAAAGACGCCGCACAATAAACAGACAGTCTTGGGTTTGATTTCAAACTAGGACGACTCTTTGATTCTCCCCGACTCCGTATCCTCTTACTACGGTTCGCGATACGTTTAAACCACCGGTCGACAGTATCTCGTGCCAGTGTTATTAAATTAGTTACTTTTGTTACGTTGTGAGTAATTCCCGTGACAACGTTATGAATCCAACTCAAATTATTTATAATTTTTATTTGCTTGTTTCATTTCGTCTTGACCTCTAAACATTTTAAACATATTAAAATTTACGAATATAATTTAGTTTTCGCCAAAATTACAATTTAAATATCAAATTCTCCATGACGGATATAGTCGTCAAACACACTTAACTGGTTAAGATGCAATGAGCTTGCAGTAACATGTGGTACGTTCGTGGTTGTTTGAATAAGTATAATGTGAGTCAATCAAATCTACAGTAATTTTGATAAGATTGATTGTTGCAATCATCTCGACATAAGATTCGAAAAGGTTGACAGATAATTATAACTAACATTATTAATCACAGTTACGAGGGAGATTCTAGACAAGTAGCGGATCAGTCAAGAGTTTCCATTTCGAATTTAGTTAATCCCAGCGACGAGCCTCATGATTAAAAAGGTATATACAAACTAGATTTAAGACCAATTAATCTGAGAAATTTATGTTGCACCCTCTCAAGTTTGATGTAGCAAGCCATGGAGTTAGGGGCACAATTTATGGTTCTACACTCCAGATGCGACCGAACCGAAGTATTATGGAATATCAAGAAAGACTTGACTGACAATCGAAGTTCTATAACTCAAAAACTAAGCACAAATGTAGCTCATACAATGCTAATAAGACAAAAATGTTTCAAATTTCCAATGTAAGCCCAGACAAGAAAGTTGTAAAGGGCAACTTTTAGTATTTTGTCCACAACTTCGACCAATTGCAATTTCTTCAAATATTGTATTATACATCAGACAGTAAGCTGATCATTCTAATGTCTCAAACATGCTCAAGTTGTTTATACTCATTTTAAGCTCCAACCTGTACCTTCGAATATTTCGCGACCCCGTAAAAATGTTCTGTATACTGCTTTTTTCTGATTTATTGGGGGACAATTGCAAACATAAAGTTTCTTTAACTTCTTTTGAACGGATGGATTCTGTAGATATAAACTTCATACAGTGACTCACATCAATATTCGGACATTGTCAAGAATACGATAACTTTCTAAATAATGGACACCGCGACTAGGACTTTTTTGTGAAGTTATAACAATTAGTTTGTAACGTTGTGTTTTTGCCAGGCCCTCTCGAGGATGCTCGAGGAATCGAGGGTTCGGCGAGAGGACGGAGGAGATGTGGCAAATTATTCGAACACTGCAGTTCTGGTAAAAAACTGGTATTTATTTGACACTAGATTTACCAGACCAGTCAAAATGACTGGATTTGCAATTTCAATTCAAAATTCCTACTGCATGTAACATTCTCTTTCCGAAATGATATCATGACTTTTGTAGCCATAACTAAAGAATCAGTTTTATGAACTTTATATTATTTTATATGTATTCGCAACAAATATATTTTTTGTTATTGACACGTATACCAGTACCAGTCAAAATGAGTGGTGCAGGTTTCTATGCGATGAAATGACATTGGGACAGCTACAACAATTGATAAGTACTGCAACGTTTTTTCGGGACAGAATATATGATTCCGGGAAAATCATGATTCTGATGCAGTACGCTAGCGGTCCTTGGAATAGTATATTTACTCAGGGTTTTGGGCTGCACATAAGGTTCTCCTGGGGTCCCGGACACTTGGCTCTCTGTAAGTGCGAACTCGATACTCGGGGTTTCTGAGTGTCTTGGCCCTGCTCGGTCGACTCGCTTTTGGGCGAGTTGATTGAGTTGTAGCCCGTAAATTTCTAGTACTGGCCCTATCAATATTATTCAACTTTTTTTGTAATTTTTTAAAAGTAAATAAAGACTGGAAACGCCACTAGCACTTTTTCTAAAGACCAGTCATTCTGACTGGCCTTGGTAGAAATAGATATACTTAAAATGCCGGTAAGTCTAGTGTTAATGATGGACCGTCTGGTCGAAGCGGCAAACGTTAGCGCGGAGTGCAGTCTACCGGGAAGTGCCAGTATCTACAACGGGTCACGACTAAAAGCCTACGAAGAAAGCAAGATACGATATAGCCGCGATTCGGATCCGACACAGACGAGATACAGTCGCGATTCGGCCGGCTGGCGTCGAATGGCGTTGCGCCCCGCTTCTACCGTCCAATCACCAGGGGAGGACTAAAGGATTGCCGGTATCTCTGCGATGAGGGATTTCGCTAGAGCCAGTGAGCGGGACACGTTGTAGAGCCCGCGTACGTTCGACGATCCAACCTGTTCGGGCCGACACGGCGCCTCAAAGGGTTTCGTAACTCTCCGCGAGGGAATCCGAAGGAAGTGGTTCGAATCTTCGCGCCCAGGAGCCCTAGGAAAGCGAACTAACCTCGCTACTGCAGACGACCCGGTGCTCCTCAGAGGAGATCCTCGTGGAGCTCGTTTCGCATGGATAGCAGTTGTACAGTTCCTGGGGATTTTCTGTTTCCATAATAGGTTACATGAGGGGGTATTTTTTAGGGAGTCTTGTGTGGGTTTATAGGAAATGTTTTAAAATCCTATATGAGGGGGAGAGTTTTATTTAGGGAATTAGATGGTGGAGAGTTCCAGTCACTTCTTGTAACTTTTGATATTGTGGGGGTCATAGTTTCCATTGTTGTTGATTAGCGGGTTTGCATGATTGTGGTTGTAAGAGGCTTGTACTGAATCGGTTCTTTTGATTGTTCTTAGTTTGGCCAGTTTGTGCAGTACTTTGACTGGTAGGTGGATAATGATATTTGGCCCCCCTCAGGGTTTCAAAAATCCATTCACCAACTCTCTCCCCTCTTATTCCAGCTCTTCCTTTCTTTCAATTCTCACTTCTCTGTATCGTCAAATTTCAGCCTATTTCATCCTATTTCAGCGGGACCTACTGTTTTATTAAGGTGGACTCCGAACCACCTTGGACAACGCAGTATAATACATATATCACGTAGAAAATTTCCAGAGGTGACGGAAAGGATTTTAACTCACGACCACAGTGTTTGTAGTTGCGCGTTTTATCCACTGAGCCACTACGCGTCCTGCAGTACTTTGACTGAAGTATCGTAATTTTTGTTTAGCATTATTCTTAGGAAGTTGTTCTGGATGCCTTGGGATCGGTTGATATAGTATAATAATATAATAGCCATAGAGAATGATGGGTCTTGCACAGATTTTGTAGAGATTCACGGAATCGTGTGGCGGAGCGCCTTATATAGGCGCGAAACGGGAGCGTGGACCACGAAGAGTACTGCTCGTGTCGCCGGTTGCTCGTGCGATGATACCGGCCGCAGATTGGAGCGCTTGCGGGCCTCGCGCTGATTGGCGCGGGACCGTGAACGCCGACCTCTATAAATATACTCGGCCGTCGACTTGTTCGGGTTTGTCTTGGCTCGCGACGAGCATACGTCTTGTTGCAAGTTTACTACATCACGCGAAAAACAAAATTTTGAAAAAATTGCATTTGGTCGGAATTGCAGAGAAAATACTAAAAGTTGTATTTTACAACTTTTTTATGTGGGCCTATGTTGAAAATTTAACATCAAAATCGGTTGATGTGGAAAATAACGACAGCCAATGAAAGATGTAAGAATCTTTACATTTATTACAGTAGAGGCCGAAAATCGCAAACAACTGTAATCTATACCGTCTTTAAACGTTTGCAGCTCATTGCAACGTTGACCGATTTTCATGAAATTTTCAGAATACGTCTAGTTGATGAAACATACTTTTTTAATTTTCAATATAGGCTCACCGAAACAAGTTGTAAAATGCAACTTTCATTATGTTCTCTACAATTCCGACCAATCGCAATTTTTCAAAATTTTATTCTTGTCATGTAGTAAATTACTTGTTCTAACTTCTCAAACAAATCCAAGTCGTAGGGTTCAATAATAAAAAAGTTATCGTTTTTCAAGGGTGTCCGAATATTGATGGAAGTCGCTGTATGCACTTCGAAGTATCTCATTAAATTTTTACGGAATTTTTAGGAAGATTCAAGTGTTACAGATCGCAGTCTGAGGTAACAGTACAATTTTGAACGATTAAAAGTTATTCCGTCTTAAAGTGTGTACGGAGACTTCCTTGAGAGATTATAATAAAAATATATCGCGTTACTTAAGCATTCAAGGCGGCTCGATCTAAGGATGAGGAACCGCCGAGGAGCTGAGATCTATGACGAGATCTATGGCCATGGGTGTGTTCCGCGTATTCATAACCCTCCTCCTGCTCTTCCCGGTGACAATGAATTAATTTCGGCCTCCGTCCGCGCTTGCACAGAGTACTTTCGCTGCAGATTATCTATTCCCAAAGTGTCTCGTAATTTCTCAACCGGAAACGCGACGGAGGCCACTAAGTATTATATTCGCGATAGAGCCGCTCTCCTCGGATAACGTTAATAATTATCGTTGTTCCTCACCTCGACGGGGTATCATTTTTGTCCGCTCGCAAAAAAACGACCTAGTCTTTAGACGAAACAGAGTAATTGCACGGAATATTAGCAACTCGTGGTTCCGCCAGTATCCATTCTCTAGTTACTGTTCTATCCTGTACCGCTTGCATTGTTGCGTCGTGTAATGTTTAGATCGTATCAAATTCCGGTCTAGAGTTACGCTTTGGTACGCTATGTTCGCTTATAGTTTGCCGAACTGTTAGAAAATTCTAATCTGCTTATCGGGTGATTTTAGTGTTGTGCACACTGATAATGTTATCGAGTTTAGAGGCGCATTCTACGCGTGAAAGTTAACGAAAAAGGGTCAATGCACTTTGATTATAATTAGTAGACTGCGGATCTGCATGCAACATAAAAAATTGTCTATATGAATTACTAACAATGGAAGTCAAGTGAAAAGTTCTTTCTTCATTTAATGATCTTGAAAGGTTGAAAATACTGCATCGAGGCTACTCAATTCTTGTCATGTTTGCCTGGTTTTAAATTGCACCGACTTATTTTTATTCTATATGCATAAAATCCGCAGACTACCAATTAGGAACAAAAATGTGTAGTAAGTCAAGCAAAAATTTCCTGCTACAATTTTAATTTCATGTTCTAGTTTGTGCAAAGATGTCACTTGACAAATAAAATTGAAATGATGTAAGTTTAATAAAAGCATACTTTAAGCCCTTGCTCTATAAGACTGTGTCAAATTCGTGATGAAGATGTCGAACAGAATTAATTAAACGTATCATTCATTTCCTTTGAACCAGATTAAAATTCTTTTTTCCTGTCATCGATATTTAGCCATTAGAGAAAATATAAACGCACAATACATACCAATTTCCTTTCTTTTCTGGAAGCTTTTACACAAGCGGTTAACTAATTTTAAACCAGCAAATCATCGAAACAAAAATCACAGAATATTTGAAATTCGAAAAATATATGAACTTGTCCCAGACTTTCCTAGTTTTAAGTTTCATGGAACTGATTATCGAATAGTATATTTCTCTAATGATCAATTTAAAACAGCAAAGGCAATTTAAAACAACAATTTAAAAATATTGTTGTAATATTTTCAGCTTGTTCAACATATTAAAAAAGAGATACAACGCTCGTCGGACAAAGGAAATTGGAAGTTCCCACTAGTTAACTTCAGACAAGATAATTATCACATCCAACATTCTACAAGTTGTGGTAAATTTGTCCAAAATAATTTTGGTGATAAATAACATTTATGAATGTGTAAAATTTTTCTTATCATTGGTAACTATTATCGATGACGGAATTAATTTTTGGTTATGAATAACTATTATTAATAACGAGAATTGTTTTCGATTAAGTATAACCAGTATCGCCGATGAGAATTAAATTCAATACCTGACTTCCATTTGAATAATGATTAACATTTCGTTAATGATCTTTTTGGAGAAAATTCTAAAATAACTGTTACTGTCAGTAAAATAACGGTTTCTGGTTAATTCGTATAATCGAGGTTCTATCCTGTTCGCGAAGACCTGGCGATACAATACTATCGCGGACCAACAAGTTCATGAATTTTGTGCGCGTACAAACGCGTCCCCTGACCCATGTATTATCAGTGACTCCCAAAGTGGAACTCGGGACGACACAGGGGTAAGGGGCGCGAAGTTCACAGACACGCAATGCGACACATCTAAAGTAGTAGTGGTAATCATCTCGGCGAATAGCGAGAAGTGTGTGACTCAACTATGTGCGCTTGACCAATCAGACGGTTTCTTTACAAATTCCTTTCGCATTACAGTATTCTCTTCGTGAGTGTCGCAAAAGTCCATGCCGTGAATGTCGAAGTTTTATGCTCACCACTGGGGGATGCCGCTTTAAAACCAGTCAAGCGATAGACGGTGGATGACGGGTGGATGACCGAGCTAATGAGGGGTCGACTATCGGCGAGACTCACATTAGTGCAAGCGAAACGAAAGATTGCACCTTTTCTAATTTTTATTTTTTTTTTTTAATGAAACTTTTACCATCGTATTCATCTCGATTGTCTAATTAAAATGACACCAAACACGATAGAGTTACGATCATAATTACTTGACATTCATGCTAGAGACACGAAGTCCTTTAATGTGGAGTCTGAAACTTTAATCCCCTGTTACAAAAATATTTATGATTGTAATTATATCATGTTTGGTGTCACTTTAATAAGAAAAAAGAGATAAATACGATGGTAGAAATTTCATTAACGGAAAATAAAAAATAAGGAATATTGATTTTTTAATTTAAAAGGCTGAGCTGGTACGAGTCCTTTCATGTTTTCCGAAAGCCCGAACCTCAGTCCCTCGGTATTTTTTAATCGCTATCCTTCTTTACGTTCGCCATACTACAAAATGTCGCCTGCCAGACCCGAAGCTATGACTTTTCCGGTCAGAATACCGTCCTTCCGAGCAGGGTTGCTATCTGCGCGTCCCGCCTGGCCCCTTACCCTTCCGCCCCTCGCCAACTGCGCTACTAAGACGGTCTTCGCTTCCCCCACTTTTCTGCCTATGGGACCAGTGATGCCAGAACGGTTGAATCGAGGGAATACAGTTTACCACCTCTCTGATGACCAGATTAGTATGTGATACGTTGCGCGGCACGTCACGTGACTAGTCTACGGTCTTAGTGGGGGACGTTGGAGTGTGCGCAGGTAGCGGAATGGGATGGCGACCCGCAGCGGGATATGGGTTATATCCTTAGGGTTTGAGTTAAACTCCTCTCAGCAGGACCGGCCTTATCGGAAGTCGGATGTGTCGTTCCCCGCCGGCGAGGTGGGGGGAAAAGACGTATCCGGGAGTCGTTGGACAGGAGAGCCTGTTACCCAAATATCCAACGGGCGGCTCCGGGGAGGGGGGGCACGGTGTCTGTCGTCACCGAGTCCCAAATAGATTGGCCGGAGGGGAGCTTCTCTCCCCTCCCATGTGTGCATGATAGGGCGGTCCATTCCGGTAGTAATGCCACTGCAGATCCCGGAATGGACCCTAAAAGCTCAGGGCACGGCAGAATGTGGGGTTTAGTTGGTAGGCCTGACCTTTGGGTCGGGAAAGCCCAACATAACCCTCTCGCCTCTACAGGCGAGGAGAGAGGGTATCCATAAGGCGGATTCCCCACATTTCAAAAAAAAAAGGTAGCGGAATGGGATAGTGGAAGGGGAAAAGGAGGAGAGGAAAATCAACCCAGTTTTGGGTGGATCTGGCATCACTGTGTGGGACCCTTATTAAGTAGACGCGTAGTTAGTGTTTTAAGTACAGATTCGACTCATATATAGGTTTTTTTTACGAATATATAAATATTTTGAGAAATATCACCGACCCGCTCTTGTGGAACAAACTGTATCTCGCGTCTAATCCGATTTCGCATTCTCGCGGCGGTCTCGGAGCCCGAGATTGACGTTGTTTATCGATCCCGCGACATCGCGCGAATAGTTTCGGGCGTCTCGGGTCTGCGAGAGTTCGCGTACACGCGAAAATCTCGTACACGATGCAATGTGACGAACGCGAAGAAGATCGTAATGTCGTGGACTTACGGTAGGTTGGCCTGGGTATCATACTCCAGACGGCCTTGAATCCCTTGCCCTCGATGCTATCGTCACTGTGGAATCGCAGCCAAAGGTATCTCGTCTTCGACGTGATCTCAGGGGGGAAATTCGTACCGCAGTAGTTCCCGAGGAGATTGGAGTAGCCGTGCTGGCCGTCACGTACCTCTAGAAAATCGTAACGGCATTCGGAGCTCTCCTCGAGCTTGAACTCGTCCCGAAAGTCGAGCTTCAGCAGCATACCTTTGTCAGCTGAAACGAGAGATGAAACGCAGCATTAGGAATGAATCGGTAACAACCGCTACGATTTTTATATTCCTTCAGGCCGCTAATGTCCAGAACGTAGGTGTTCTCTGCAAGAGAGAGCTAGGCTTGACTATATTTTGGAGAACTCCGTGTTCTTAACTTTTTTGAACTTTTTTTTATGTGATCCTGTAGATATCGATGAAGATATTCCGAAAATGTGTGTATGGTTGTTAGGAATTCACTGGTTTATAAGTTATACGCGTGTAAAGATGAGCAGTTTTAAGCGTTTTTGACAGGTTAGAGCGTCGCCATATTGGATATTCGTGCAGTGGTAGAGGTAGGTAGGTCTGTTGAGCGCATGCGTTGGATAGATCGTGACTGTTCAGCGCATGTGTTAGATCAGTGGTAGGAACGGGTGGAGCTCCTCAAACGCCTGCTTCTCCCACCAAAGTCTCTCGCACGTTCGTTGCGTACGCTGATGCCTCGTGTCTTCGTTGCCCCTTTGTACCGCGCTTGCTGGAAGGTGACAGAGGGCGCTACGGTGTGGATGAATTTGCCTCAATTGAGGTAAAATTGCCCATCCCTGTGTTAGATTGTATGGTATATTTGCGAGATCGGCTAAATAGTACTGAGCGTATACGCTAGATGGCAATTTAGTGGTTACACATAATTTGTAAACATAAGCAATTTCAAGTGTTTTTCACAAATTAATTATTAATAACTTTATTGTTGATTTTGAAATGGCTAGTTCAAATACTAGAAAATTTAACTTTAGAGACATGCCAAGTAGTAAACAAGAAGCAATTACTTGGGCTCAGGATTGTGGGTTGTTGCGGAAATTTAAAAAATGTCGTACTCATCGATGCGAAATGAAAATTTATAACAATAATCATGGAATCGGTCGTTTTCGGTGTTCAGTAATTAAAATATACAGAATCACATACAGGATTTAAAAAAGAAGGTACAGTCCAACATGGTTTGTAGTTAGGTCGTCGTGGGAGCGGAGAAGGCCGTGGTATAATGTTTCGCATTTTGATTTAGTAAATTTGTTATTATTACGTACGTGTTTGTGCTGCCATCTAACGAATCTGTTCGGAAGTATTTAGACCATTTTATGTGTATCACCTAGCAAATATATCAATATGGCGGCGCTTTAACCTGTCAAAAAGGCTTAAAAGTGTTCAACTTTATACGCGTATAATTTTTTAACCAATGAATTCTGCACAATAAGATTTTTATTTTCGGTGTTTTCTCGTCGAAATCTATACGATTTTATAAAAAAAAACTTGAAAAAAAGAGTTCTCCAAAACGCAGTTATACCGAGTGCTGTGCTACAGCATCATTATGTGAGACATTAAGATGATACGTGCGGAGATTTTCTGTTGAACCTTCTCTCAAGAATCTTTCGAGTTCGTCTCTGGCAGAAAACGCCCCATAATATTTCCGTTTAACCTTTCACATGAGCAACATGTGAGTGAGGGTGTAGTCTGGTTTCATTCGACATAACAAAAAATAGGAATGTGATACTACATGACCCGAAAGCTCGTTAATTTTCATCATCGCTGGTTCAGCATCGTATACTCATGCGTCGAATCACGTCTGTATGACGTTCGTAAGAGTCAATTTCGATGAAATTAACCTTATGGATTCCACCAGTCCGGTAATGTTCTATTTGGCATTTAAAAATTACTGTTAGACCCTGCATAGCTAGTGCGCCAACACCGAACATCCAGGTAATAACAATTTTATTGTACATTTCCATTGGAATCAATGGCGATACCAAAATACTTGTAATCCGCAATTAGTTAGATTATAACTGTGTTATTTGATAAATTGTAAAATCTCTAAAACCCTCAAATATCGTCCAATACCCTAATATAGTAATTGAACGCTTCCACACGATACAATCTTATCGTTCGGATTGTATCAATTAAATTACATTATTACTGATTTCGCATCAGGTTCGTCAGCACCCTACAGCTCCCCGACAGACAGCGAATTTTATGCATGTATGACAAAAATGTGTAGGTGCAATTTAGAAGAACAGGAAGATTCAAAGAATTTAAAAATATAGATGTATTATTTCTATGTTGTTGAAGTCATTAGAGAAATAAGGAGATTTCTACATGGTCCCAGTGTCTTGTAATTGATGCAGAGAATTTTTATTTATCATAAAGATCCGCATTCTAGTAATAACTCTTGTATCGGCCTTTAGCGTTGCTCGTGGCCCTGGCCCGTAACACGGATGCAACTTCTTTGCTATTTTTTAGAGAAAACCTTTACTTAAACTCGTTCTCTTGGACGTGTTATATCGCGACGCCGATACTATTTGAATAAGGTCACAGATGTGTTATGTCGCGACGCCGATAATGTGTGTATAAGGTCACACAGGAGTTCTCTCGCGACCCAATGCTGTTAGTGCGATGCCACGGACGTGTTATCCCGCTACGCAATACCGTTCGTGCGATGCTACGGACGACATATCTCGCGTGCTTCATTACTAGATTCAATCTAGCGAGTTATGTCGTCTGTAGCATGGCACGAACGGTACATATTGCGTCGCGGGATAAAACGTCCGTGGCATCGCACAAGCGGCATCGGGTCGCGAGATAACTCGTCTGTGACCTTATACAAACAGTATCGGCGTCGCGACATAACACGTCCAAGAGATCGAAGCGGTTAATGCGTTTAGTCCTCTATTCCTTTATTACTTCGGTGCCAGAAAGAAGGATTCCGATTTCTGCCTGCGCGTCAATAGCGCTGACGTATCATGACCTCTGTAGGCCTGCACGGTCAGACGTGAGCTGCAGCTGCCCGTCTTGGGATTTTTTTCTTTTTTATTGCAAGCTTAAGTACAACTCCCCATAGGGGATTATAAAGCTATACATTAGGATTACCATAATGTCTGATATACAATTTGTTAATATGATTTCTTAGAGTTATACATTAGTAGTGCAGGCACAGCAGAATAGAACGCATTAAGTACATAACTTTAAATCTTTAAATTACATTATTTGAAAAAATTAAAAAGAACATGACATGCCTGGATATTCGGTTTATAAAGTAATGATCTGATATGTAAGGGTGGCAACAAATTGAGCTTGCTTAATCTTTTCGTAAGGTCAACTCTTTGTCATTCCAACAAGGTACATTGCCAAATGATATGGTTAACCCTTTGCACTCGAATGGTGACTCTGAGTCACCAGTAAAAATTGCCATATCATTATTCAAAATAGTTTTTATATTATTAAATTCAAATGTAATTAAAAATTCAAATGTTGCATGGTAAGAAGGTTCAATTTCATATGCATAATGTAAAAAAGATTACGTACAATGAAAATGCTGCAGGTTGAAAGAAATGTCTTGATTTTGGAATTAAAATTGCGTCGAGTGTAAAGTGTTAAGATCTTGAACCTCATTGCCGCAGTTACATTTGGAATCATCTATTATATGTAGGTTTAAAAGGCATTCTGCAAGATGATAATGATTTGATCTAAAACGACTGAATGTTACAATAAATTCTCGTGACAAACCTCTGCCTGAGAACTAGGGTGCAACACCGTCCCCAATATAATGCTGAAAGTACTCATTGCCTTTAAACTGGCCTTGTGGCCGTCTTGGGTTTTTTCCGTAAACCTGCGCACCATGTGCAGTCAACCTATAACCTGTCTTCCACCTGCATGGTGGACAAGGTGGGATTGGCTTAGGAAAAAACGGGAAAACGCCCTCCAAAATGGCAATTCGCAATTTTCTCTCCTACTAATCAATTCCATAAAAATGACATTTCTTGGGAGGGAATTGCTGGTCGAGGGCACAGCGCTCACGGCTTTTTAGGAGCAGTTGTGGCAGCTACCGCCTCCCACGCTCGCTAGCAGATGAACAACAAGACAATACCTTTCTCACTAGTACATGATCCATCACCGATCCCTATATACATGGTAAGTCTATAAAAATTACCACCTGAGATAACTCATTATTTATCGACTTTATCGAAAAATGTTTGAAATGAAATTTATTGTATCCGAGAGGGATCATTAGAAAAACATAGTTCGATTTTTAAGGTCTTATATATTTTGATACGTCAAGGTGACCTTAAGTTTTTCAAATTGCATTTTATACTTTTTTTTGTTACTATTTAGTAGTCCTTAGAGACGAATACAAGTATCTATAACAAAGTAGCTTCAATTGATCTTGAACCTCGAAACGAAGCGAAATGATATTCGACACTTACAGCATTGTGCAAAGTACATGTATAACAATACAACAATAGAACAGAGTTATTATTGGAACACTAACAAAGAAGCAGCTACTAAATTTGTGTAGCTAATGGATCGCACAAACAATTTTTCTATCGTTAAGCTGAGTTAAGTAAGTTATAAATGTTTTAGACTACTCCGGCCTATGACACACGATACATTAAAAGTTAGCACGATTGGCATTCCAAGCAGTTCGGCTTGGGGACCACAGTGGAGCACGCAGGAAACACATTGTTCAGATCCCTCCACAAGAATCTGTTCCCGATAGGTCGGGTTAGACGACAAATATTCTAATGTCGTTAGCCCCGAAACTCGCCCTGGCTCTCGGCCAGGTTATTCGTCATAGTCGTCATATGCTTTTTTTCTTGGTTTGTTCTTTCCAAAGTACTACGCGAGCTCAGCACGTGTGCTACAGCACTGTATGTTCCCGCACTTACATTTTCAACGAAAAAGAATTAATGATGCAAACTTTTACGGTACTCAATGAGCTAGGGTAAATGTGCCTTTCTCAATGTGCACTTCTCAGACACAAATATTCAAGAACATAGATTAACATTTGCAAGGAAACACTAACAAAAAAGTATCATTTTTTCAAACAAATTAAGATATCTAAAATCGGTCTGCCCAGTTGTATTATTTATTGAGAAACACACAATGGTGCCATCTGAACCGTACCTGTAGCTGTAATGGTTTCCGAGATATTCAACAAAACATGGTTCGGACCCCAAACTTTGAGGGCTGTTTTCACCCCTTTAATATGAAAGATGGCCTCTAAGAAGATATGTGTCGAATATTTCTTCATGAAATACGGCCTCTCAAAGTTTCATCAAGATCTGGTGATGTCACTTCGGGGTGGTCCCGTGTTAGTAGTCTGCCTTCCTGAAAATGAATGGACACCCTGGCAGCATCGCCAACACCCCCTTTTGTCGCCTGTGCGTTTTATTTTGTTCACCCTTGGTGACTTCTTGGGCCCGCTTCGAGTCCTTAGGTTTAGTTCCGCCCACCCTCAATTTTCCAGGAGTAGGAAGAAAAATGCGATTAGTTAGGGAGGACTGAAGTATTTAGGGTAGTGACTCGCGGTCCTCCGGGCATAATTTTTAGACAGTCTCGTTTTGAATCTTGGCCTCGTTGACTCGCGGAGAGTTTTGTATAGATACTTTTGGAGATACGTCGATATAGCTTGTCCAGGCGAGGCAATTTACGCGCGATTCGGTTCGCGCGATTGTGAAGTACTAGTGATTTGCATATTCCGTCCACATGCACTCGCGAGATTTGATGCTCGCGCGTATATGGCGTTCCTCACGCTGGATCCTCGACTCGCGACGTTTTGCGCGCAATTCGGGTAAACTAGGAACGCTATTTCATTCATTGACTGGATCCTACCTCGCAAACTCGCACGAACAACGCCTCTTGTGGACGCAACAAGAAACATCGCACGATTCGAAACGCGCTTCACGGATCGAGCGTAAATCGCCTCATTTGGACACAGTCTTAGTTGATATATAGTGTTGGGGTTTCCCCCTTATTAAAATATAGTCGTGATTAGAAACATTGTAATTCATTCCTTCCAATTGGGAACGTGGTCCTTCGACTAAGGAAAACCTAGTACGCACACACAGCGCAAAAACATTCAAAGTCCGGACGATCATCGAATGAACCACGGACAATGAACAACAATACTATTTTAACAAATATTTTGAGATGAAAAATCCGCAGATCTTAGTTAACATCCTAATAGTTATTGGTATCGGTCGATAAACGACGATCCGTCATGAAAATCGTTTGAATTTTTAATAAATAGAATCTTACCAGTATTACAAAGCAAGTAGGATGTCAGTTATGTTTAACACTAAACTTACCAAGCACAAAACATATAAAATTGAAATGCTCTATAGAAGTGAAAAGATCTTATTTACTTTAACTTTTTACGATTTTCATTATAATCTGTGTTTAAATGAAGAAGTCTGTTGAATAATTTTTTATAAAAGCGTTTTCATAATTTCAATAATTGTGAAATGGAGAACCGATCATTTGACCGTGGTAGGTTTAGCGTTAATGCCCAGTAGTTCTAGTAGAAAGATACCAGCGTGCGTCACGCGTAACACACGTGGTCTGAGTGGAATGTGTAACATGTGCCATTGATTATACACGTGGCACGGAACGTGTTAAAATACATGACCATTCAACTTGGAACTTCAAACCAGGCCACTTACGCATACAAATCAATTTAGTAGTATTGACAAGTAGAACTGCCCAACGTTTGACCAAATTGAAAGCCGCAGTAACAGTATTGTATAGTAACAGTTTTAATCTTCGTTGCGAATCACTGCCTGTTTTACAGTTTATCTGTAATTTGAATCCGTAGAGTCTGATCCTTAAAAGGATGGTCCTACTGTTCTTCACAGGAGATCAGACGCATTGACATCCTGAAGACCAATTAGTAGGCGTCTGCGAGGCGACCCTAGCCTCGGGTCGAGTCGGACAATGATGAGGTCGGGTCAGGTCGGGGTCCCGAAAGTTTGCAATATTCGGATACTAGATGTTAAAGTTGTATTTATGTAAGTATAATGCATTTATATGATTTTTCAATTCAATCTTTTATTTTCACTGGCAGGTGCAGAATGGTTTTTGTATTTTTAGTGTAATTGGTTATCAAACTTCGCGAGGAAAAAAAATTTTATAAAACACTTCTTACAAGACAAGGACTCTTCGTCCGTACACTGTTCGTATAAGATCACTCTTTCGTAAACAGTGTTTACTACAAATCGAAATATTATTACAACCGATGATTGGATGTCTTAATATCCACAGAGTTATTTATCGCTGATTTGACCGCAGACTTGCCCCAACTTTAACTTGGAGTACCCGAATATTGCAAACTTTCGGGACCCCGACCCTACCCGACTACCTTTTCGGATACCCGAAATCGCGGGTACCCGAAGTTTATAAACTTTCGGGATTTCTCGACCCGACCCGAACCCGAAATTTCAAGTATTCGCACACTCCTACAAATAAACATGAAATAAACCAGCCGCCAGATAACATGACCCGGGTGGGTCGTTTTGTAGATCTATATCAATTATACAGGGTGTCCCAGAACTGATGGTACAATCCTGGAGGAGATAATTCTACACGAGAAATATTTTTTATTTGAGGCTTTGTTTTCGAGAAAATCGACTTTGAAAATCTGTCAAGTTCGCGAGCCTAGTATTTGCAAGAATTAGAACTGTTTGGCCATGATCGGACGCAAATGTAATCCTAATATTATTCTACAATTTTATCACATTTTTTGGTACTCAAGGTCACCTGAAGTTAAGCATATCCTAATGTATTTTTTCAGCCGCTACAAGATAGAATAAAGAAAAAATAAGATTTCCCGATAAAAAAATAACGATTACCTTGGAAAAACTATGTAAAAATAACCAGACAAAAATAATTGTTCTTCTATGATATTCCTGCTTCGATACCGTTTAAATTATGCCATAAATAATTTTTGTGCCATTAAAAATAAAGGAGATATTTAGGTGGCCTTCTTTAGCTGAGACACCCTGTATAATTATGAGTCTTAGCAAAAACGTCGTCTCACAACTTATTTTCTCTAGAAGAGCCATCAATACTGGAACACCCTGCGTAGACGGTGAAAATTTTGTCGAGATCGGTTAATATTATTATTTTATTATTATTACGAGATACAAACATTTGAAGGTGACCACAGAAGGTCTAAATTCCCTGATAAGGCCTAAAATCTACTACTTTCACCCTTAAGCACTCATCTTGAAATGTTTGTTGCTCATAGCAACGCTAACCGATTTCGATGAAATTTTCACCGTATATATAATTAATATAGATCTTCAAAACGCCTTGATTAAAATTTCACTACAGCAGACCAATAGCAGTTTTTTTTCAAAATTTAGATTACCCGTTATTTAGTAAAATAATTCTAACACGAATAAACACTAAATGTGGTTCCATACTTTTAGCCACTGTGGTAGCTTTCGAGATGCGATAAACCATAATGCGGGCCGTTGCGTTGGTGCGCACGGTCGGATCCGTCGTTTCGACGAATCGCAATTGACGTTCCCTTATCTGTCGCATAACCTTGGCTGCGTGAAGCTGAACATGAACCGACAATTTGCAAAAATCATGGCTTCGGTGCGGCGCCACGGGAGCGCGTAAATCTCGGCCGATACGCGATGCAATCTATAATGAGGCTCTTGGGATGCAAACGGGCGGCCACTTTCTCCGCACGTACGAAGACTATCCGGGAATTATTCAGCACGAACCGGTCGTTAGAATTCACTTGATCTTCGCCATCCTCTGCGAGCCCACACTAATTTTTCGGCTGCGATCACCAATTACAGACGATGTTTCCGGCTCATTAACGATCGGTATGCTAGCTTTCTGCACGGCCTGAAGTATAATTTATTTGCAGCGTGGAACAGATTCCCCGGTCGAATTCAGCTACATAGAAACGGCGAAACAGCTGCATCATTCCTAACGCTGCAATGACTGTTGCGCTTTGCGATAGAATCGTACCATTGAAACAGGCAGCGCCGCGCCGCAACGATTTGGTATTACTACGGGCAAACGCTTCACAAAAAAGCACCTCTGACAACTGTAGCAACTGAAAGCACATTCGCCCGCGTTAACCGCTCGCCAGCTCTTAACGGTTATTGTTGCTGCCGAGCGCCCGGAATGATTACATCTATCTATTCTTTTATCACCGACGGATATTCACGATTATGCTAATAGGCTACCAAAGAAGGTACTTTTTTCGAGACCGAAGTGCGAACCTCCTACAACGAAGAACTGTGTGATTGGATCGTTTTTAGAATATTTTGTACATAATTTTTAAATATAGAACTGTGCGACATGTGGCTTTGAAAAATTCGTGGCAAGTTGTAATGACAGTTGGAGATGTTAAAAAGGAATTCGAGCGTCCACTCTCATTTTGACCAACGATTTCTCAGTTAATAAATCGTTGAAAAGGAGCTTAACAGTTTTTTAAACTTTGTTTGAAAAGGGCGTTCTTTTAATTCCTCTGTCCAGTCAGTTTTATCCAACGTGGACTCCGTTTCAGTCGTTCATAGCTCATTACATTTTCAAATATTTGAAAGACTCCCCTATGTTTTTAAAGGAAGATTTAAAAAAGTTATTTGTGATTATTTATATGGAGGAAACACTGAATTTTTGTATTTTAAGCTTTATCCAAAAAAATTTCGGCCAAAATGGCAAAATTATCACGATATATATTATATTAAAATATGCAATTGTGAATATATACGATGTAACGAGATACAAGTCAAAGAGAGTTAATAAAGACTTTACCATAGTCAACGTAGTCATCACAATATAGTTTAGACCATTACGGATTCCATAACACGATTAATTTATTCATTAAATTAAGGAAAAAATGACAAATTTCTGATAGGTGAGATCGAATTTCAGTGGACAATTAATTCGTCATCCTTCTGTTAAAAGGTGATTAAGGTTATATTATATTCTCTTCTAGGATATCATAGACTATTCAGGTGTATTATAGCATGTTTTAGGAATATTGTATGATTATACTATATATTTAATGCATATATATTACATAATTATACAATAGTTATTACATTATATTCTAGTATGCAATAGTATCTTCTACTATATTATTCTACATTCGAGTAAATTAAATATTCTAAAATATTCTACTACATTCCAGCATATTCTAGTACATTATATTATATTCTAGTATATCGTAGTATGTTCTAATATATTATATTATATTCTAGTATATTATACTATATTCTGGTATATTATAGTATATTCTGATACATTATAATATGCTCTAGTATGTCATACTATATTATAGTATATTATATCACATTTTTGTTAAGTTTTGCTTCGTTCAGTCATTCTACACTGTTCACGAACAAAACCTATGATTTATATGCACAATGTTATTAGTAACTGCTAGAACAATATGCATGGGGGTGATTCATAAAAAAATAAATTGAAAATATTGATAAAATTTTTACTCGAAAATTTCCTGAAGACACGGTCCTCCCCGTTCGAACATGATCATTAACTTCCGTTTAATAGAGATATGTAGTCTACGAGAAATGATAAACAATCATAAATTATAATAACCATATACATTTTTTAGTTGATTTATAAACATATTGTTCATTGATAAGAGCTTTAGTATTTTGTTATAATGCTTTTACTAACATATTTGCGGCGCTTCTTAATTTTGAAAATGACAGCAATCTCAATATAATGTGGAGCAATTATATATGTATTAGTATTAGTCTATTAGTGTTTGTATTCTCCATTATTGATACAAATTTTAAGTGACATTTTATTTAAGATTTCTTTAGATGCAACTTATATAAATGGGGTCCCAATTTTTTTGCCTAGGGCACGCTTGAGGCTTAATCCGGCACTGTCTGACTGTATTGGTATTGTCAAACTCAGGATTAACTACAATGTCTACATGCACGTCTACAACCAACACTATTATTGTATTCAAATAAAGAATAACGAATAAAGTCGATATACATACTCGTCATTCACAAATAATGACGAAATCGTTTCTATTCATTATTTAAAATTAATTTCGACCAATTCCGGTATAGACAGGACGAAATAAACGTACAGACTGCGTTTATTTGAGAGGTTTGTTTAACGTTAGGTGTTCATGGTCGGCTTGTGAATATCCCAGTATTTGCGGATAAAATACGCCGTCTCCACCGTGGCTTGCAGCGCCGCGTTGAAAAATGCATGCATCGGAGCCGCGGTAGCAACGAAAATATTCACTGGAAATTATATCATCAGTATCGGTGGTGGCCGCTTATTTGTTCTTGGTTACTAAAACCAGCGGGCAATTAAACGTTGCGCGCAAAGTAGACCGGCTATTCCGGGGCCAATCAAAAACGCGTCAACAACACCCACCGGGACGCTTCTGTTGCGTGAAAATAAAGATTCTTGTCGATGGGTCGGGTAGTCGCCGAATTGTTTAGGCGAGTCGCGATAAATTCTCCGTCGACTGCTGCTTCTCGTGTGCACGCAAAACGTATGAGTACAACAGAGCTCTGCGATACTACACTCGCCGAAATTTCTATAGAGTCAGTATGATTTGTATTGAATTCTTATAATTATACCATACCAGTGAACAAATTGTATTTGGTAGCATTTTGGGATTATATTAAGAAAGCATACACGCCGATTTCTATACATATCTGTAATATTTATTTATAAAAAAAAACAAAAACATACTTTTACAGAAAACAAACTGCGAAATATCTATAATGTCACTTTCGCTTTACAGGAATAAAGATGGAATTAACAATTGCTTTCTTATTATTTCTATTTTAATATTTAGTGTAAATACGTTCTGTAGATCTGTGTCAATTATATATATTCTGAACATTTCATCACAATCGGTCAATGTTACAATGAGCTACAAACGTCTACAGATTGAAGAGATTACAGTTTTTCTCGATTTTAGGCCTTTAACTATAGAAAGTCTAAAGATTCTTTTGATGCCTGTCTTTTTTGTCGCAACATCCGATTTTGATGAAATTTTCAGGATATGTATAATTGACACGGATCTACAAATTGTATTGTTTAAATTTTCAATATGAGACCACATAAAAAAGTTGTAAAATAGAATTTTGTTTTTTCAAAATTTAAAAAAAATAGGTTTTTCCATGTAGTAAACTAATTGTTCTAACTTCACAAGAAAGTCCAATTCGTAGGGTCCAATATTAAAAAAGTTCTGGTCTTTTTACGAGTGTCTGGATATTTATCATAGCTCTGTTGTGATCTATCTAACGTCGGAATGTGTTGTGCAAGCTATTATTTCAAACGCGGCAGAGACCGCCCGCGTATTTATGCTACGGCATGAATGAAATTCTGGCGATCATCTGGGATCAACCCACGCATGTCACAGACCTATTTCCGTACAAAGGACACGCGCGCGCAGGATGTGTGAAAATAGCGTATTTTGGTATTCGAGGCCGTTTTTGCACGAATTTTTTGAATTTCTTTCCGAATAAATATTAACCTTTTGCACTCGAAGAGCTTTTTTAACTTCAAATCCAAACATTTCTTCCGACCTAGAATACTTTCATTCTATATGATTTCTTTCATTTTATGGTTTGAAACTGATACGATATCTCGTACAATACTTAAATATTCACTAATTTATTGAATGCAAACAAATTTAACAATGCAGACTATATTTTGAATAATTATACAGCAAATTTTGGCGGCTACATCCAATGCTCGCCAACAGATGGACAGTGCAACTACACATTCCCGCTACTATCCGAATCTTCCTCTGTTTGTATGTATACATACAGTTGTTGGATGACCAACCCGCGATATCTGCCAACGCACCGCGTTGTCTTAGCGAGTAAGATGTTTTCGACCACCTTCGGCAAAATCATCTCCGAACCCTGAATCACGACGTCCAGGGTTCAGCTCTATCCTTGCCCTTTCCCTTCCGCTTTCTAGATATAAGTACGCGTATTTCTAAATCGTCAAGCATTCATCATCCAGATTCTAACTCCGAACTTCCACGCGGAAACTCTGACCAAATCGATACTTGCCGAGCACTGTACTTACAAAGTCTTTAATATCATGTACTTTCGGAATAAACCTTAACATCGAATAAACATATATATTTATATTAGTGAACATTCGAGTTAAAGTTCATTTTCACCCGGAATACAACACAGTAAGAAAAAAGTAACAAAAAATAACTAAATAGGATGTACATGGTTTTAAGGCGTGCATCAGATGGTAATAAAAAAAAATCCTTTGAAGGTCATTTTGTCGGTTTTTTCAAGGTCACCGTATTTTTTTTACATATTAACATGTCTTTTTCATAATGCAATGCGGTAGTCGGCGTCAAGATGAGTTCAACGTCCTACAAACCATAACTTTGAAGTGACCTTAAAGGTGAAAAAATCAGTTTCATTTTGAAGAATACAAAATATGTAATAAAACGAAAAGGATAATATCACCTTATTTTATTAGTTGCTCAAAATGCTGGCCGTCCGCAGCAAGACACGTGCAAGTATTATCTGGCCAGCTCGGTCACCCGACTTATCGCCACTGGATTACTTTTTGTGGGGATTACGTTTTTAACGAAAGTCCCACGACGGTACCACGATCATTAGGTCCGCCAATCCTCACCTCAGTCGTTCTCGTAGTCCTAATGCTTTGATTTTGATCTCACACATTACACAGTATTATTGGAAGCTGAAAAGAAGTCACCTGGGACACAGGAGCAAGGGGGGTCACTCGCTCTACACGCCTACGCCACCATCGAAGCTTCCGTAGTCCCAATGTGTATGTCGCACGCTACATACTACATTGTATGCTCGATTGCTTTAGCCAATAATTCGCTAGAGCCGTAAATACGTGTGACTTGGGGCGAGCACTTCCCCCCTTTCCTTTCAAGCGAAATCCTTTCAGCACACAATAATACTTTTTCATAACGCACATCGACGTCGTGTTACACTCCCTGCGAGGCCGTTGACGGCAATCGTGAGAGTCCACGTTTCGGACGATAACCATCAGATGAGGAATGGTCATCGGCGTAGTATCTGCAAGATTTTCGGTTTCGATCCGTGGACGTCGTTGCACGTCGGCCGCGAACCTTCTTTTGGTTCCACGAGCGGCATTTGAATAGCGGGCACACCGAGATGCTTCGAGTCCTCGTTTAGTAAAACCGCGTTCCTCGAGGTGCAGAGTGGAAAAGGCGGTAAAGGAGAAAAAGACCGGGGCTGGGGTGGGAAAAAGGAGGCATAAAGGCCTCCGTCTCGACCATTTCCTCCAAGGAAGAGGAAACTAGAAAGCAGTGGCGGTGACGGTGCCGGTGCTGCCCCTGCACCCCCGATACCGCAGACCTCTTTTCGCATGGAAATATCGGTATTCCAGTCGTGGTGCGGTGGTCGATCACGAGATTCTTTTTTTTTCTCGGTCTCGTCGCGCCTTACGTTCCTATTTTTACGCTTCATTATCTCCTGATTGTACGAACGGGCGCTGGTAATCACGAGGGAATTAAGAATTCCGCGCCGTGGCTATCCCGTAATCTCGTCTTCTTCCGTTTGTGTCTCCGGGCGCGCGAAGTTCATTTGCAAATGTTCGGCGTTGTTTCATCGCCGGGGATATCGGAAGACCGCATCGCATTGCATTCGCGGCGTGCAATGAGGTTGTCGGGCGTGCAAGAGATCCGGGAGCGTCGTCGTCGGGCGAAACGAACGTCTCGCGCGGAACTGCGAAGTCAGAAATTTCAGCGGGAATAGTTAATATCCATCCAGAGCGAGTTCAGCTTCCGTCCATGTCGATGTCTGCCGCGAACTTCCGCCGGTCTCGTGCTACTGCTTACGTAAGGAACGAATAGCTTCCGTCACGGGGAAGTTCACTCCACCGCGAAATCCAAGGTATGCGCAAGCATTTGCTGGAGTCCCGCGCGAACCCCGCGACATTAGTGAGCGAGCATCTCCCCGCAGAATCTCGCGTGGCTCATCTGTCCTGTAATTGTGCCACTTTCCGCCCACTATCAGTCTTCGCAGTTGCCTCGGCGACGAACGCTGCTTCTCGCCCGTATCAAGCCCAGTTTTCCCGTTTCCGCCGTTGCTGCTTCGAACACCGCAAATTACACCGATGATGCACGATTACAACCTTAACACCCGTTGCTCCTTTAAGCGGCCAAGCTCGAGAATTGAGTGTTCAATCAGACAGTTAACACTGTGATCACTATACTACTATTTTTACGCACATTTGTTGTGTCCATATACGCAAAATATACGCAATATACAGGGTGTCCCAGCTAACTTGACCACCTTGAATGACTCGCTTAGTTAGTAATAGAAAAAAACGTTATAGGACTATATTAACCTAATCGAAGGGGCAACATAATGATTGGGAAAAAACTTTTTTCAAGGTCATTTTTTTCTAGACATCAAGGTCATCAATTTTTTTTGTAGGGGTGAAGACCTCTTCAATGACATATTATACAATGACCTTCGTGTGATCTTGGGTATGAAAAATCCAAAAAGCATTACAGGTATTATCAGTGATTAATTTACTACACTAAATGGTGTGATGGAACTACTTTTATTTCAATAAATGTTTGAAATGATGACCATTGTTTTCAATACATTGTTGTATACGGAAAATAAATGATTCTCTGGTGTACGACAATGTACTGAAAACAACGGTCATCATTTCGAGCATTTATTGAAATACAAGTAGTTCCATCAAACCAATATGGACAATGTGGAAGAATTATACAAAACAAGTGGAGTATGGACAATGTGAAGAAAAATTATATAATTTTTTAATTATCTAGCAATTTCAAAATTTCTGTCCAGGTCCCATTGCAACACCTGTATTTTCTAAAAATACGCATTTGCATAAACATCCGTAGTCTAGTAATACGTTCCTTTGATTACATAGGCCTGTTCCCTTTAATTATCTTTTAAGTGCGTGTAGTTGCTTCGCAAAGTAACTTAACAATCGCAATTTGTGGGAAAATAGATACAATTATGTTGAATAATAATGGTATTTTATCTGTTTATCCTATCGCATATATTGGGTTATTATTAGGTTGTTGCAAATGAAATGGCCGATTTTAGATCGTAAATGTTATGAAGCATTTTAGTAAGGAAATACTATTATAGCCTGCAGATTTATAAATTTCCATTTTATGATACAAAGCTGATCTTTGCAGTCCTATCTTCAGATCGTATGTAGATATCTAATTTTACTTTTAAATAAAGTTCATTTCAACGTCAGCCATGTCCTTGCCACGTATGCATTCTACATGAATGGAGGAATAAATATATTGGCGATAGTATTATGTGGTGGTTCATTAAAATGTGATGGTCAATGAATAGACAATTTGCCGATGGTAGAAAGAACTCAAAACTGAACGTGACAGTCTTGTACATGAAAAACATGAGCAACCAAAAAATTCAATTTCTTCAGTAATTCAATGAAGAAACTTGAATTCGTTGACAGAATATGATCGTTACAATGGTACTTATTTTAATCAATAGCTTTTTTATGGAAACAAGTACGCTTGTTTAACGTCATTGTTATAAATCGGACATTTCATATCCAGCTAATACATATTAAATGTCCGATTTTTAACAGTAACGTTAAAGAAACAACTCTTTTATAAATGAAACTTATTGGTCAAGGTAGGCGCCATTATAAGCAACATATTCTGTCAACGATTTGCAAGTTTATTGACAATATTGTGGTGGGAATTGATTTTTCTGGTATTACAATTACCATTTATACAACTCTCATCGCCATTTTTGAATTTCTTCTAGCACCGACAAATTCATTTCTCTACCTATACCGGGTGATTCACGAGAAACAGGCCACCTAAATAGCTCCGTTAGACTTGAAGATAGAAGAAAATGTTAGAGAGAAAAGTTCTACTGTTAAAAGAGGCAGATATGGTGATATAGAAAAATGTTCTGATTGTTGTCGATTTCATGGTCTTTTGAAGGTCATTGGTGATTTCTTAAATGACAACATGTATTTTTAACTTCATAGTGTTGTAGCGTAGCTGATGTCAAGACGAGTTCAATGATGTGGTACCATCATCATACACTATGACCTTCAAATGGCCTAGAATTAGAAAATTTATGATAAAACAATGATAACTTCAAAATGTGCAACCATTTTATTTGAATTAAATTAAATGTTCGAAATAATGAATTTGAGCATTAACACGAACATGTAAATGTTTTGCAAGGCAGTCAATTACACTGTCAACTGTTTCTGTTGAACTTGATCTACAAGATCTAATTATTTTTTCTTGCATGTTCTCTGGCGTAGTTGGTTGATCACGATATACATAATCTTTGAGTGTTCTCCACAAAAAAAGTCAAGAAAGAACGAATAATTAGATCTTGTAGATCAGTTCCAACGGAAAAAATTGAAAGTCTACTTGATTGCCTTTCAACATGTTTACATGTTTGTGTTACTGCTCAAGATCATAATTTCGAACATTTCGTTTAATTCAAATAAAATGATTGCACATTTTGAAATTTTCTAGTTCAAGGTCACTTGAAGGTCATAGTGTATCATTAAACTCGTCTTGAAATCAGCTACAACATTAAGAAGTTAAACATACATAGTGCCATTTAAAAAAATACCGATGACCTTTAGAAGTCCTTGAAAACGTCAACAATCAGAACATTTTTTATATCACCATATTTGCGCCCTTTAAAAGTACAACTTTTGTCTCTAACATTTTCTTCTATCTTCAAGCCTAACGGAGCTATTTTAGAGGCCTGTTTCTCCCGCATCACCCGGTATAAGAAAAATGCATAATGTTGAAGCTTTCGTTTCGTAACGAAAGGTTTTCTTGAAATAATTTCGCACCTTTCAGTTTTTGAAAGTAGATATGAACATGTATATTTAACTATGAATCAAAATAAAGAAAATGAACAGATGTAACGGAGCAATAAAACATAAAAATTAAACTCTATATATTTTAATACTCTCTCACACGTGTTTATTCTCTCACCGACCAGCACATTCTGCATTCAGTGAGCGCACCGTTCGTCGTATGTTCGAAAACACACCTGCTAAACCACACACTACTTTAAACATTAGTCAACGCTCAGTGTTACCAATTTTACAAATTATACCTTCCACCACATAACATTCGGAGCGATTAACATTGAAATAAATTGTGTTTGAAATTAAAATGAAATATCTAAATAAAAACTTGAGCTTTGTACCTAAAAATTATATACATATAATAAACTTGTAGTCTACCATAGTATTTCTAGATCAAAAGGCTGTAATACATTTGTATTCTAAAATCGGACATTTCATAAGCACCAGCCTAATACATAACAGAAAAACGATAATTTGATTTTATGTTGAAAATTTAAATGAAGATTTATTTCATATATATTAGAAGAAAATTTACTGTTATTAAATATCTAGAAAATGAAATGCACAAAAATAAATGTCTAAGGATTTGCGGAAATTGTAAGATGCGTAATTCAGAAGATAAGCTCGGTAATAGAATTTAGAGTTGTACTGGTAGTGACAGTGTCAATATATTTTCATACACTCCGTCGGCTACCTTCGTATGAAATTACGCCCATCACGGATGAGCAAAGAAAATATCGCCGACTATCCCGCAACGTGGTTTTCATGATTTCCTCTGGTTTACCGGGATAGTATCAACGCGGAAATAAGAAGGATGTCTCGCTCAGACTTTTCCTCGCGGAAAAATATTGAAGTTTAAACGTGCTCGGGTTTTGAATACTCGGAGATTGGTTATAGGTTTCGTAGCTTCTACTAATTTCGTCAGGATCGTAAGTGAAAGCGATGCGAAAAGATGTTGCCGGTCGTGAAGGTAGTGGAAGATCGTGTGTGGTCAGACGTGTTTCATATCGGACATGGCAGACATTGCAATCTTCAGGAACTTCGGATACTGCTAAAATACGATTGCAACGTGCGCTGAAATTTAATATACTTTTTTCAGATTACACGATTGTACTTATTGTAGGAGATTGAAAATTCTTTCTAGCAACAGTCTAGATATAATATTTCGCCAGGAAAAGAAAATACAATTTTCCCATAATACGGTCCTATTATAATTTCTTTGTCAAAACTTGTACATTTTCTATTTGTCTGACCATATATCGCTTCTGCACCACTAATTTCAACACGAATCACCTGAATTATATGATAATGGTATTAAACATTAACGAAACGTATCACAACGGAAGGACATCATTTCGCACATTTATTACGGTAATAAATGTGATTACTTACAAGTTCAAGTTAATGGTCGAATTTCTGTTACCGTTGAAATCTGAAATGTCGCTGAAAGTAAGTCATTTCAAGGTCGTGCTATTATACATGGATGAATGCACAATAATGTTTGCCATAACATACAACAACAAAAAATGCGTGTATATATGTAAAAAAACACGAGTGACCTTGAAAAAACGATTAAAAAATTACGATTTATAAAAAACGATTTTTCCACCTGATTCGTCTTTTGAAACCATTTAGATTACGTTAGAAACATTTTTTGTATTTTCAGAGATAGAGGAGATATTTAGGTGTCCTGTTTTAGACGAAACACCCTGTATATTGATTCTATTCTATTTTTCTGACTGCTGTAAGTGGTCTCTATTGTATTCATTTTACTATAAGACGTTCCTATCACTTATCCGTCCCCAAGCCGGCTTAGTTCCACTTGTCTGACCATATAACGTCCCTATTCTGCTTAATCAACTATAGGTCCTCCCTATTTTACTGATCCCTGTCATCCCTAATGCACTGGTTTGGGCACTCCTATTCCACTTACTTGGCTATAGATCGTCCTTAATCTACTTGTTGACCGTCTCACACGTTGATTGCACGTATGGCACCGTGGCAGATCGGTCCTTTGTAATATGTATGTCAATTTAGCCTATTCCATCCTCAATCTACGTAGATACCTTTACTTTTGCTTCTCGTCCCATGAAGATTTTAGACATATGACACATGCAAACTTTTTCCTACTGCAGCTCCTACCCAAAAAATTAGGACCACTCACTGTTTTCAGTATTGTTCGTATTTCTAGTCAAGGAATGTCTGAATGATATTTAACTAGTGTAAGAGTGAGGAGAGTCGCATCACGTCTCTCCGTCTTCCACATCTGCTGCCGTCACTTCCGTCATATTCTCTCCTGCTTTAGTCAAATGGATTTTTTCTAATTCCTTGATCCATTCCCCAGTCGAATCATTCTTGGTGCCAGTCGTCGGAAGTCCCTTCTTCAGTAGCATTTTCTTCAACTGCTCTGCCTTGAACTCTTTTGGATTTGTCATTTTCCTTCGCACAAGTCCCTTAGCACCTCACCAAAGTCACACAGTCTTGCGATTAGTTCACTTATCACCAGTCAAGCCTTTCCTCACGTTACGTCTACGCACCACGTAATAATTCGAATTCACACAGAAATCGAATCCACACAGAAATTTGTCCACACAGGTTTTTATCCGCACAGGTTTCTATCCCATTTCTGAGAATTGTAGGACGTGGGAAAGGGCTTGACTTAATTAACGCGCTGGTAAAAGTAAGAAGATATATATATATATATATATATATATATATATATTATAATGCTACAACGGCGTTTCGACTGGCACTGACTCCAGCGGAGCCGCATCCGAACCTTATAGTCTAAAACATAAGACGATCGGACGACTGACGAGTGACGAAGAGACGTGATGCGACTCTCCTCACTCTTACACTAGCATTTAATCCGTGCTTCAACATTGAATTGCGATTTCAGATACCACTGTATTAATGCAAAAATTTGTAGTTTAAACCATCCCTTTCTGCTGTGATTACAACCTTTTCTGTTCTATAAAATTATCATAATTGAACTGCGCATTTTAGACACTCATGACAAAAGTGGGTGGAACAAATGTAAAACAATAAACACGTTTCAAGTATTTAAAAATATTATCGTATTATATTCCACTAGTTAAAATTATTAAGAAGAACAAATACGTGTTTATACGGGGTATCCCACCTAACTCTGATATACGTAGCAACTTTGTTATTCCTACAGAAACATAACAATATTTGGAGAGGAAGTTATCGTATTTGGAGAGGGAAATAAGTTTGTATAGGTGAAGGTCATCTCCAGGTCATATTTTCCGAGAACTTTCGAACAGTAATATTGTTTTAAGCGGAAGGATCCTAAACCTAATAGCTAAAAAGATATTATCGAAATAATTTTTCCCCAACTTGAATATGGTAAGTGCGTATGGCAAATTATTTCGATAATATCTTTTTAGCTATTAGATTTAGGACACATGAAGGTCAATACATTTGTACGCAGAATTTGATACTCTATCAATTTCAAGATGACCTTCACCCACACAGACTTATATCCCCCTCCAAATACGATAACTTTCTCTCCAAATATTTTTTTGTATATGTATAAATAACAAAGTTATTAGTGGTGACATAGTTAAATGGGACACCCTGTATACACAGCTCCAGTAAATATCAATGCACGGAGACAGCCTTTATTTTACACAAAATTTCTATATTTAATTGCGTATGTGTGAAATAATCGACAGTTAATAAATACATACAATTAGAGCATCAAGATCTTACTAAAAACACGAAAACGTTGAAAATTGTGTGTGGTCTTAATTTTTGGAACAGGGGCTGTATAAAACTCTTCTGGGTAAAGAAATTTTAATTATTTTAACTGCGAAGAAAATGGTACAGCATGGGGTTGAAACAAGAGTTATATAAAGAATTAAAATTGTTCACACACAGTTCAGTAAGACCCTTACGCACTGTCAACCAATCGCCAGCAGCCACTAGGTACGAGAAGACGTACGTCGCAACGAATAATAATCGTTTTGGGTCTCTCGGCGATCGGTCAACAGTGCGTAACAGCTCTAAGATTATAGTTATTCGACTTCACAGTCTCAGCGGATATTGCATGTTCCAATTTTTTTCAAATTAATTAATAATCATCCAAGGAAGTGAATCCAAGAAAGGAATCTATAAAAATTTGACTATTTTTCCACAAAACTATACAACAACTTTGAAGGAATAATGAAAGTAGGCACCTGGGCGCCTGGGTATTCGCATAAAAGTTAATTTGCTTTGTAAAGACCACGATTCCACGGCTACTCGATTTCGAATGGTTGCTTACATATACGTCACTCGATGCATTGCGCGCTATTTGAACTATTGTGCGAAAATATATTTGAAAAAGCGTGCTCGATTGGTTCCGACGTTAATTGCATGAGCTGCTCGCGACACCACGTCCGTGAACCTGCTCCCTTTATCTTCGAGGTGGGGACCGGATAAAAAGGCCACTCAGCGCAAGAGGAACGCCAGCTTTATGATGCGGAACTAACGTCAACTTAATCTTTCATAGAACGATGGGACGCGGCATGGTTTACGGCATCCCGACGTTGGTCCTATCAATGTAATTATTACGGCCGTCGGTAAAATATATTTTCGACCATTTTGTCGCAGCTGTTCAATCGAGTTAAAGGGGGGGGAGGGACTTACGTGTAACGACAGAGAAAACAAGTGATTTTTAAGAATTTTCTTCAAAACAACTGTTGGACATATGGAGCTACACATTTTGGGAATGTAAACAGATACTCTTGAAGTACAAGTGTGTTTTCTTTTTTAGTTCAATTCGTATTATTATTTATTGTATGATACGCATGTTTCTTGAAACATGAACATGAAAAGACTAGTAAAGGAATTAACTTCGGACGAGGTTGATTCATTTTTTTACATATTTCTTTAGAGATTGGACTGAAAATATATATTTGATTTTTTATCTATAATATTTTTTGAACAATGTAAATTTAACTAATAGGCCGAAGAAAGGAAACTTTTCTGGTGAACCCTAGAACTTTGGTGCTAGTATAGCGTGCGCACTACCTGCGGTGCCATCGGCATAGCGTACGCACACCTGTAAAGTGGGGTTTTTTGACAAGAACATAAATAAAATTTGACGAAATTAAATAAGCTTTAATCGACTATTCTAGTATATTTTAGCATATTCTAGTACATTCTAGTATATTTTAGAATATTCAAGTATCTCGGAGCTGGCGTTATACCAGCACCAGAATTTTTCCAACTTTAAATATTCTTCTTTCAGAATAGGTTCAATCCTAACATAAAATATCTAACTTTATGAAGATTTCTCACTTTTTGTGTTTTGATGACTGTGACAGACGCTACATTGTAACGAACACAGTGCATTCCATTGAGTGGCACAGTTAAAAGACTCGAAAATGAAATAAAGCTCGCTGATCTGTTCTAAGTATTGTTAATATACCCGACCCCACCAAAAACAAAAATTTTCTCCCGTCGCAACATGGACAAAAGGATTTGTTTGAATTTGTAAAATTAATTTCGTTATTAATAAGTATATTTCTTCTTTTTGGATACATATTGGAATAAAGAATAATATGAAGTATACTTATACTAATTATACAATTATAATAATTATAATTATACTAATTATACATTCATACATTATGAATATCATAATTTATACATTCATATTAATGAAAATGCCACTTTATTTGTTGGTTTCGCACCGATAAAACGGCTGGAATTGTGTCAGCGAATAAGACACTTTTTTTATATAGCCCCCTTCACGGAACTATACGTCTAACAATTATAAGTATTTTTACTTCTGAAATAGTGTATTCAAAGTAATAGCAAAATGTATGCAGCACATAATACAGAACAGGCGACCGATATCCTTACAGAAATGTCCAAACAAGGCTTACAAAAATCACGCTTTAGACTAAAACACGCACTTAAATCGCAATTGCGGAAAAATAAAATACGCGGATTTTTTGCCTCGGGCCAATAAAATCTGAGGCGAAAAGATGCGATTGAAAAATGTTTTGCTCAATATTATACACCGGGAACTGTAAATAAATTTCCATTCGTTTGCGACCCTCTCCTTTCTCACGCTGCAACGAGCAAACTTCGTCGTGAAGTTTTATTTCAATTTTCGTACGAGAGAATAAGAACAGTGAAAAGACTCCACCGAACTCGGTTCGCCATTCCTTTCCTTGGACTATCTCCACCCACTGCTGATAGTGTTTCGCAGACATCGTTCCAACACGATTTATTTTTCATTCGCGGTTTTTTTTCCACCGAAGACGAATGATTCATATAGTTCGAATCAGACATTAAATTCGTGTAATGTATGGCGACCATTGTCTCGATAATAGTGCAACGGTAATAATAGTTCGCTTACGGGGATTGTTTCTTGCACTCCTCCCACCGATGATTAATGTCTGCAGAAGAACAAAGATGGCGTAGCGGTTGGATGCTCTAATTGCGCATCACGAGCACCGGTTGAAATTCAACGTTACAAAGAAGCAAAATATTTTCACTCGTTCTAATTGCGCCTCGGAAAAGTTCTTGGCCTTTATCACATTATTCGCCAATTAGCAGATATTAATAGCGCGGCTCTTTGAGTTAAAGCATCATTTGGCATTAATCCCAATTTGTGAACGAATTTTTAATTCAACTGCAGATTTTCTACATTCCTATCTGTACTTATAGTAATAACATCGAATGAAATAAAGCATTTTTTAGTCACTGTCGCGAACTTTGTTGGGTGCCATTTTGGAACCAATTTAATTCCAGAATTCAGGGAATTTCATTTTATGCGTCTTATTAATTTTATGCACTTTTTTCTTAAACGGTACAATTAAATACCGTTTCGTTCTGTCATATTCAGTAATATTCCTTGTTAATCAAACTTGAAAGTCACGAACTTTTTTAAATAGTTTAACAATTTCGAGCATGACCATTTAAAGTCGTGACGAACAGAAGGTCACATTGAAACTACATTAACGTTGTTAAAAGAAACTGAACTTTACAAAAAAATGTAACCATCATAGTAAAAACATAAATAGATATGTAACTGCATCAAGTCGTTATCACATTAAAAAAAAATGTAGAGCTATTTAAGAGAAGACGGGTTAATATTCTGAATAATTTTTTAGCAATTTATTAGATAGAAATAATGATAATGTAAAATTTCGAATGCAGGGATTAAAATCTAATAAAGAAGTGCAAAGAAATAAGACTGGAGATACAGTCTTCTCGGAAAGTAAATAAATGATCGCAATTTCTACAGAAATTAAAACATAATTACGTTGCGTGACGTGCAACCAAACCCATAGATTTAAAAATAAGACACTGACTATTACTTTGATTTAACTATACAATTTGTAATATCGTATACAAAATATATATCTCCAATTTTTTACTTAAAATTAAATGATTGTTTTATTTTGTGTCATTATTATTTATACCGACGAGTATCGGGCGATGTTTCTGCATTGCAGCAATCGGGATTCTAAAGAGACTTTAGTGCGCCCAACATCAAGCCAGTGACTGTAAACAACTGCGCGTGACACTCACTTAGGTGGGGCAATGTTGGATTCGCATTCTTCGGATAACTAAAATAGGAAGCATGCTGGATGTCTTATTTATCTGACTTGCCTCGTTGGACGAGCTTTAGCGGCGTGTTTAATTAGTGGAAACAAAATTGCACGTGCAGCGGCGCGCGAAATCCTCGGTCCAGATAGATTTATCACTTCACATCTTAAACGCGATATTCAAAAGAATTTTTACGCGCTTCTAAAAAGGTTATATGCGAAAGGAAGCAGTATAATAAATAAATATTGTTTATCAGTTTTTTGTACTTATTTAGAAGAGTATTACAACAAAATGCTAAGCGATTTCCGGCGACTTTAATATACAAGAATATCTGTATTTTATTGTACATTTAAATTGTATATGCGTGTGCATTTATTTACTGTTGACATTTCTATTTAATTGTTGCCGTCGGCAGTCTCTTATTCAGAAAAGTGATTTTTTTCTCATTTTAGCTTTTATGAATTAATCGATGGAAACTCGAATTTGCATAGTAGTTTGCGTTCTACTTATAGTGATTATAGAAGCAGGGCAGTGAAGAATAAGATTCAATAAACGAAAAATTTCTTAAAACCAAACTTTACTTTCTCTTCGTGATAAAATATCTAATTTGTACTGTTTAAAAAAAAGTACATAATTTTTGATAACTCGTTGTTGACACATCTTTGTAATTTCAGTAATTGTATTATAAAACACCTGAAAAGAATTATTTCAATCTTTTTAGTAGTTTAAGTATTCATTTTGGTATTTCCATTCCTAATTTTCAATAAATGCTGTAAGAGAAGAGAATGTTTTTCGTTTCTTTAAAGGATTGGAAAAATAATAGGGGAAACCGGGGCTTGTTGAATCATTTTTAAAATGTTTAATTTTTATAAATGATCTACTGGTATTTAATTGAGTTGTTGTTGTGCGCTGGAATTTGTAAATATTCACAGTACTGTGTTTCCGCTGCTTCCGTCAGTGTGCAAAATCCTTCAACCCCTTCTGTCGGATCAGACCGTATTTCGGGCGGACGGCAGCCAGTGTAGTCATATTTTACAGGGCATTAGGTAGCTTAAGGACACCGGGAAATTCAGGAAAGAGATCCTGGGCACGACGAGGGTTGCCTTTACATTCGCATCATGTCGTATCTCGTCGAGTGAGACCGTTTAACGATCTCTCTGTCAAGGATGACCGTGAACGCGCATGATCTGCCATGAGTGCAGAGCCGTTTTCGGATATACTACATCGCTGAGAGCCAGCCGAGGGGGCCGAGTTTGTCGGAATAGATCCTCGGGGATTTTACGTACCCGGACGACCATCTTTATCTGCACTTCGGGACCCGTACCTCGTAGTATTCGATCGCCAGACAGAAGGTTTCGACTGGATGTATATCGGTAAACCTTCCTCGACTTTATGTCCGACGCACCGCACGGTGCTCCCTATCGAAGAATTTAGTGACACTCTGTCAAAAAAGTCGACTTTCTCAAATCGATATCGATTCGCGAGAGAATGAGAGACGAAAGACGCCGGTGGAAATGGATGGTTATCAAAATAGTGCCTCCCCAAACAGACTCTAGTCCCAAGGGCCTAGGGCCTTCGAAAATTAAGAAATTAATGATACCGAATAATACACTTCTACAGGGTGTTAAGAAAAAGGTTTGATACTTATACGCCTTATAGTACTCATCGGTGGAATAATGAATGGACATTGTTAACAGCACGACAATAACACTCGTCGAAATGGATGAATACTGAAGGTTTGTACTAGAGAGACCCATTTCATGGGTATACTCATCATGGTTGTAATTAATATATCCGTGCGGAAGTCCGGATGCTATTTAATACACGGTTATACGCGTACTGAAATAAACGTGTTCACGTGTATCGAAATATATGGATAATACGCGTATGATATACAGGGATTGTACATTGAAATATACAAGAGTTAACATGATAGGTTGCGAAAATGAACAAACAGCATAATTTATGTTAATAAACCTTATCAATCAACTGTTTATTTTGATGAAGAAACGATAAACAAAGTGTTTACATTTTCCGGCAAAAGCCGGTTCCTTTTTGCTGTAACAATACTTCCAGTAGACCAGGAGCACCGTCCAGACATGGCTGACGTTGATTGTATAGCTAAATATTTCTAAGCGATTTCGGATATTCTCGTATACTCATGTGTCCGTGCCTTCCACCATTCATAAGGATCCAAAGCGAACCGTAGTTGGGGTTCAGAGATGTACATTTCATATTCTGCATCTAAATTATTTACATCTGTGGCGGCTATCTCCTATGCACGCCAATAGATGGACAGTACCACACAACACCTTTCCCGCTACGACTCTTCTTGCGTTTGTACGTATACCATTCTACAGTGACCTGTGGCTAGGCGCTGGTGACACGGAAAGCGAAGATGGCAACATGGATTGCGATGGCCTTAAAAACCGCACTCCATACCTTGTTAATGTGCCCAGTTCTGCTTCAAACAAGGTGTCATTAATAATTTTTTCTGCAAAACGTCTCTGGTCTGGAGCCAATCTGCTTAGTTTGATAGCCCATCCCCTAGCTACTATTTCCGATTCACTTTCAGGCTTTTTGAAATATGCACTAGCTAAACCAACTAGTTCCTGATTAGAGTCTTGTGAAGATCGTTTCTTTCTCTTTGATGGAGGAGGAGGAGCAGTAGTAGGGGATGACGATGGCTGGTTAGCAGATGTTGTAGGCAATTGTTTATCAATTAAAGTCTTGCTCTGAAACATAAAGAAACCAACTAGTGAAAATAAAAAATCCATAATAATAAAAGAAACATATTGAACAGTAAGTCATGCATTACAGGGCAGTGACTCAAGTAGTGTTTAGAAATTTTGATGTGTAATGGAAACCACTGTGTGGTCTCCGTCCGTTAGCATTTCCTAACTGTTTGTGAAGGAAAGTAGTGACACTTTTTATTTTTTTTTCAGGTACCCAAGACTGCAGAGGATTGAATACAGCTGGCCCAGGAGTTTGAAGAACGATGGAACTTTTATAACTGTATAGGTAGTGTTGATGACAAACGTGTATAGGTACAACCCCCTCCCCCCATTCTGTTTGTTACTATTACAACTATGAAGGATCTTACAGCATTGTGCTCATGGCATTTGTCAATGCAAAATATCAGTTTATCATGATCGACGTTGGCGCAAATAGAAGAATATCAAACGGCGGAGTTTTGAAGAACACGATATTTTGGCAAAAGTTTTCTCAAAACCAATTAAGCATTCCTCATCCACGAGAATTACCAGGCACAAATAAAAAATTTCCCTACGTGTTTGTTGGGGATGAAGCTTTTCAACTACTGCCAAATTTTATGAAGCCCTACAACAGAGCAGTTCTGACGGATGAAAACGTATTTTCTACTATAGATTGTCCAGAGCACGCAGGATTGTTGAAAATGGATTTGGAATTTTAACATCAAGGTTCAAAGTATTCCAACGAGACATTAAAATCGAATCGAATAAAGCTCGAACTATAGTGATGGTTTGATGGTTCATCTACACAACTGCTTGCCTGAAAGAAATATTGGGTACTACGTGCAGCGCGAGGATGTTGATTATGAAAATACTACAAGTGGCACAATCGAAGATGGTTCATGCAGACAAGACACACAACAGATGATACGACTTCAAAGAACCAGAGGCAATTCGGCAGTTGAAGTGAAGAAATAAGGAATGACTTTTGCGAATATTTCAACAATTCCGGCTCAGTTTCCTGGCAAAATAACTGTTTACATTAGCATTAAATAAAGTTTATTATCGTTCTTGAATATGACTAAGCTTTCCTCAAGTTTGTATCTAGCTAATGTGTATTATTATTACTATTAATCCAGAAGATTAGAAGATACCAGTCGTACAGGTTAATATGAATAGAATAAGTACTTTTACACTCACCTCCGAACTTTGTGTTTCTGCTATCTCCAACTGATCTTTAATGAACATCAGATCGTTATAGTACCAAGCGTGGGGTTTTGGGATGTCTTCCGCCGCTACACCTGACCGTTTCATACTTTCGATATGTTTATAGTCCTTGTTGAAGTTGGTGCGTAAAACGTTAATTCTCTTTTTTAATTGTTCAACCGTAAAGTCTGGTTTACACTGTTTCAATGCATCAACAATTTTTTGCATTGAAATTGCTTTTTTGTTTTTGTTAAAATAATCTTTTGACTTCACACGCCACAATTCCGGATAATCACGATATGCCGCTATGAGCAGGGTTGTGAAATCCCGATCCCGAACGGAACCCTGATCACTAAAAGGAGAGCTCAGTGGGTCAGCCATGTTCTCACTTCGCGGTCTCACAAGCAACTGATATTGAAGCGAATATTGACAATATTATTGATCGTTTAGGGGACACATAAGGCACGGGTCCGCTAGATAGCCTTACTGACGAGTCCTCTAGCGGGCCTAGGACGAAACGCTTCTTTAGGGGCCCCTAGACGATCAATAATATTGTCAATGTCGGTTGACCAATAATATTCAAGCTCCCGTCAATACGCTTCAATAATCTCGTTAATCTACTTATCAATACGACGACTACGCACTGTTGTTTCGAAAAACAGTTGTGCACTCTGCCAGCCATTTTGCCTGTACGACCAGTACGACGTCCGAGTCGAGACTGAGGAAATATTGATAACTATACCTCCTAAACGCCAATGCGCGCATCAATATGGCTCCCGTCAACGAGCTTCAATCAAAAATCAATATGCTTCAATATATTGACACTGCGTTGGAACCCCTGCGAAACGGCCAGTATGGCCTTTCAATGCGCCTCGTCAATATTATTGATGGGCGTGTTCACAATATTATTGATCGTCTAGGGGCCCCTTTACTGACGAGTCCTCTAGCGGGCTTATGACGAAACGCTTCTCTCTCCTTTTTCCATCTATTCAAATCTCGAAAACCTGCCGCTACACATCACTTAGGAACGCTTCTGAAGTCAGTTCTTGGAATACACGTACAAGTACGCTTTTCCAATAAATCTTAATTGCTACAGAAAAACAGGGCGGCAGTTCATGACACAAACATTACAAACATCAGTGTCAACACGAGTTGAAGATTATGAAACTATAACATCAAACCTTATATCGACACACGTGTACCTTTGAACTTCAATACACGTGTATTGAAAATAACGGATACCCGTGTATTATCCGTGTATTTCAATATACGTGTACACGTTTACTTCAGTACCCGTGTATCCGTGTTTAACACTAGCACTAAAATTGATTATTTTACATTGCTTTATAAAAATAATAAAATTGTATTTACTTAGATCTTCAGCGATTTCTATTGTAATATGTACACAAAAAAATAAATCTATTTAATAATTCCTCACGAATACCTCTTTACACTCTTAATAATCGTAAATTAAAAACTTTTGAATCCGTCATTTTGACGGGCTCCGTAAATCTAGTGTTAAAGAAGTACACAGATTAAAATACGGATATGTATTAGTACAAGTGAACAAGTGTATCCTCAATATACGTCGAAAACCGTGATCTCTAGTTTGTACTAAGACTTGTGTTTACAAACATGAAGTAATACTTCCAACTTCTCTGTGTCGGAAGCGACTCCCTAGTAGCATTTATGGTTGGAATTTCGTTGGGCCTACATTGCAGTATTGGTTGGCCAACCGTTAGAAATGTCGCTATTTTTTTCGTTGGGCCAACGAAAGCGGCCAACGTAGGGCCAACGATCATGCTCAACGTGGAGCCTACGCCGCTATAATACGCTTGTTCTGATCTTCTCTTTTACGGTTGATTTCACAGAATATTATAAATAATATTTAAACATTGTATCTCCACGGTAAAAATTGGAACAAAGAAAAAAATCTTCGTTCCCTCGTCGGACTTAAACCTGGATCCTCTGCGTAGTAAGTTGATGCGCTACCGCCGTACCTACAAAGATTTCTTGGATGTAGATGCTATGATCCTAGGTACTAGATACGTCGACAAATGTAAATCATAACACATAAAGGTTTCCGTTACGCTATACGAGCACTAAGACCTCCGCATACCGTCGTTCTAAAAGCGAATGCAACACCCGTACCTACCCCTTGTCAAATGGAGAAACTTAAAGAAATAAATAAATTCCAAGGCTGCACACAATAAAACTTTGGTGCATCAAATATTGCGCAAAAACAACAAATTGGGAGAATATTTAGAAATATGAAAAAAAATCAATTTGAAATATAACATGTTTTTGGTTGCAGCAACATTTCTGGTATCTGTTAGGAGCAATATTTCAATGTTGGCAGATTTTCGTTGGGTCAATGTAGTATTATCGTCGTAAATTTCACGTTATTTAACCGACCATAATATCTGTAGGCCCAACGTTGGATATTCGTTGGCAAATTGACATAATTTTTCGTCGTAGGCCTTACGTTGGGGATCTGTAGGCAAAACCACTAACCATAACCCAACTAACTCCCAACCGTTGGCCAACTATAAATGTTACTAAGGAAGTAACGTGATTATGATGTAGAACGCTGATAAATAATAAATTAATTAGATATTCTTAATTCCTCTCGGTGGATACTATAAGGCTTATAAGTATCGGACCTTTCCTTTATCACCTTGTATAATAATGTACCTACTTACTTATATGATCAAGGTATACAATTAATGTTTAAGATTTTTCTGTGAAAATTCCATTTCAATATTTTCTATACATTGATAACCTTATATTTTTATCTCAAAACGTCGCGAAGAATTCCTCGATCCAGACCATTGTCCGACGCAACGGCTCCCTTGGAATTCATCCAGAAGTTTTTTTTCGTCCGCCGGCACAAGATCGCTTGACTAAAGCGGTGATCCTCGCCGTGGTGGCAAAAAATTAGCATACCATGCTGTCACGAAGTTACTTTGTTAAAGCATTATCTTAGATCCGCTTCGTTTCGCAGTGCGTTAAAACAATCGTTGGCTCGCGTTGCAGAGACCGTGTTCTTGCGCCAAGCTCGTTGCACTCGGTGCACCCACGCCGGAACACGACGTTTTGTTACGACATGATGCACAACCCCATAAGTGAATCGGTGACTGTGGAAAATGTTGAGAATTTCGAATTTTTTAGGAACTGCAGGCAGTTGATAGTCTTTCCACGAGTCGAGATACTAAGTATAAATAATACTATGGCATGCTGAATTTATTTGGCATCGATTGAAATATGACAGAGATAGCAGGCTAAACTATTGGCCATCACTGTTTATAGCGATACGGGACAATACATAAGAATTATTGCGATAGCAGAGACTTTCTTCTCATGGTCATGTTTTTCGACATTTCAAGGTCGTATGATGTGATTGGCATAATGTTATAGCTAATGAAAAAACAAATTTAATCATGTGTAATATATTGACCTCCAAATGACCCTCGCAACAGTTATTCTTCAAATGTTTCCGAGTTTACTTCAATGAAATCTAACTTGCATACGACAAGCTTGAATATCAAATTCGTATTTGAATTTATGCCTTTTGAAAAATAACTCCTCTGAAGGTCATTCGAAGGTCAACATATATATATATATATATATATATATATATATATATATATATATATATGGTTGAATTCGTGTTTTCACTAACCATATCAGTATACCAATCAAAATATATAATTCTATTTAAAAAAGAAAGCAATGGTGACATTGCAATTTTGGAAAATATAACCATGAGAAAAAATCTTTTCCGTTACAATAATTGTCACTTTAAACCAAATATATTTATCCTCACACATTTTCTCGTACCACTAAAAACAACGGAGATATTTCAGGTAGAAAAATCTTCCGTGACTCACCCTGTATAAGGGACGGATGTACGAAGGGTGATAGAATTATTAGAGATACCTGCAAAAATTTACGTAACTGCGTTGAAACAATCAGTTTTTAAATAGAACCATGGCCACAACATAAAAATACACAGGGTGGGGCATTTATCCTGGCCACCTGGAATATCTCAAAAACTAAATTCCGGAGAAAAAAAATGTTTCAAATAAAAAGTTGAAGCTAAGGACGGGCTGATGCAACAGTCATATCCATTTGTAATTTTTATCATGTTTTCAAGGTCATTCCAAGGTCAACTTTATTTTTTCAAATGGAAATATATATTTTTCATTACAGATTCTTAATTCATGACTTGAAACAAATAACTTTTATTTGAAACGTTTTTTTCTCCGCCGATTATTTTGTATAATATTGAATTTTCAAAGAAAAAATACACAAAGTCGTTTTAACGGAGAAAATCATTTTATTTATGATAAATGAAATTAATACCCAATTAAAATATTATCAAATAAACATGTAATCTAAATGAATGATTAAATAATAGCTAAATATTGAAACAGGCAAAACAATTAGATAAATCTTAGCAAAAAAGTTCAACGCTGAGCGTACACAACCTCAGAGCGCATGCACCAGTTTTTTAGTCTTTTTTTGGAATAAGATTACACATTCTTCCGCATGCAATGCAAATAACATTAGAATGTTACTGAATACTTGTTAAATTGATTTTCTTGTAATTAAGTTGCAATTCTCCTGTATTATTATTAATCAATATTATACAAAATAATCGGCGAAGAAAAAACGTTTCAAATAAAAGTTATTTGTTTCAAGTCGTGGATTAAGAATCTGTAATAAAAAATATATGTTTACATTTGAAAAACTAAAGTTGACCTTGGAATGACCTAGAAAACATGATAAAAATTACAAATTGCTATGACTGCAGTACCAGCCTCTCCTTGACTTAAACTTTTTATTTGGTACGTTTTTTTCCGGAATTTAGTTTTCGAGATATTTCAGGTGGCCAGGAAAAATGCCCCACCCTGTATACACGTAGCCACATGGTCGGCAACATTATCTGTCACATTGGAAATAAATATATTTTTCATGCTGTACAACCAATAATTTGATCACCAACTGTAAGCAGCTCAAGCAGCCTTTGACTATTTGTCAACTAAAAATCTTCGAGGTTCACTTCATTCTTTGTAACTGTCCGAATGTTCATGAACAAGGCCATGCGCTGCAGGGTAATTGATGAGACTCGGAGTAATCTGCTCTCCATTCTGCACGCTTAAACGGTTTCGTATCCAGATTTCCACATCACGCGGTTATTCATTGCAGCTCTTGGAGCAATTCGACGATGCCACTCGCTCATGATGGAGAACAATGCGGACCGACCCGGTGCGGTGGCAAGATGGAATTAACCAACGCGAACTTTATCACGACTGGCTAAGCTGCTTGAGATGAATTTGTGTGTCCATATACGAGTTTAAACAATTCTGGTGATTGAGGGAATTAAATTCTAATTACGTCAATTGAATTGAGAACAATACTGAAAGAGGATCTAATTCTGTTACGCTCATATCTTTTATTGAATTGGAATGCTGTGGTAAGATTAAAGGGATCAGTGAGAAATTAGCTAGGAGCGCTAACAGACTTTTAAGATTTCTAAGATCAGTGAACCACTGTTTACGAATTAGGAAGATTAACCAATTGATTTCTAACCAATTTAGCATGTGTTAAACGAAAACAACAAAATGAACTTCTGTTGAAAAAGTGAATAAGTGGAATAACAGTGAATACTATTCAAGAATATCAAGATATTCACAATTGATTGAAATTACGAAATGAAGAAAGAAATTTCGGTAATTATTGCGAAAACGTCATTATACTCCGATTTTGATGAAATTTAAATATGTTGTGCAGCAACACATTTTGAACAACTTTTTTCTTTTCCAGAATAGGGGGGTCGCTTTTAGTTTTCGAGATATTTGCAAAAAATTATTGCTAATACTGTATTGAATCTCCCGTATTCTCGCACGCTCCGGGGCAACGTAAGTATGCTCCGGCGCGGCGCGGCGTTTGTTTACTTTTTTTTTGATAACACGCTGTGGAGATGAGAGAGAAAACAGGGTCTCACTCTGGTCATACATACATAAGGTGAGCTTTCAATTTTGAAAGACTACTCTCCGATTTTTGCATGCGAGGTCGGGCCAGCCTAACGGCCGGCCCACTCTGCCGCCTCCGCGACCTAACCACAACTCATTCTATTCGCATAATCTTTGCATTGTAGCTGTCATGCAGAATTTGATCTAGTAATGGAAATATCATGTGAATAGAATGAGTTGTGGTTAGGTCGCGGAGGGTGCGCAGACCACGCATACGAAAATTCAGGAGTAGTCTTTCAAAATTGAAAGCTGACCTTATATAGAGATAAACCCTGTTTTTCTCCCATTTCCACAACATGTTTACAAGAAAAAGTAAACAGACGCCGCACCGAAGCAGCCTTACGTTGACACGGAGCATGCAACAATACGGAAAATTCAATACAGTATTAGCAATAGTTTTTTGCCAATATCTCGAAAACCGACCTCCCTACAGTAGAAAAGGAAAAAGTTGTTTAAAATGACGAAATCTATAACATATTTAAATTTCATCAAAATCGGAGTATAATGACCTTTTCGCAATAATTACCGAAATTTCTATTTGTTTTCTGTTTCTTGTAATAGCTGCAGTAAATGTTTGTTTTAAAAATCCGTATATAAAATCCGTATTAGTAGAATAGTTTAATTCTACTGTTATCATTTAGTTAATTTTTATATTATAGCATTTAGTTAAATTAATTTATTTAATGTTGGTTGTTTCTTTTATGGACAGGAATCAATATTGCTCTACAGTATCAGATACATAGTGAGGTAATACAGGAATATCTACAACGAAAAACAGTGGTATCGGCACATATGAAATAATTATTTCATTAAAGCTGCATACGGCCACGGCTCATGCTGCAATATTCCCCTCAAGGGACCAAAGATAAACCACCACATGTTGTTCGGGGCCTTTTATTTGTGCTCCCGTAACTCGTAAACTACAAAAACTGTGAAAAAAGCATTCATATCATTTTTACGCCGACTTTGACTGTCTATACATCTGGTGAAAAAAATTTGCCATTCATGTGAGAGTTCTTTGATTTCGTTAGTGCTATTTCTTTTCTCTGTTGTGTTGCGAGAGAAAATGTTTCGTATGCAATTATTCAGTAATGTCCTACTCCGCGTTATTATTCGATTCATGCCGTGTTTACCTTATGTGTAATAATAATTATACCTGTCTTTTTTTAAATTCATTAGGTAAAGGTAATCTGCAGTCAGTAATTCTTTAACACGTTCAACGCCATGTCACCCATATCTGGGTGACGGAATTATTTGTACAGAATTGAAAATTAATTTTTACGTCGGTAGATTGAGTGCACAAAATTTCCTTACGATCTGAGGAATAGAAGAGGTTTTAAACAGTAATTAATATCGCAAAACTAAACTTCTTAGTTTTTGTTTTATTAAATATATTGCTTTGATTTTGTGTAATTTTTATGATTGTGGAGTGGGCGCTGAACGTGTTAAGACGTCAACCCGTATATGAATGCAGAAATATTTGAAACATTCGTTATTCAGACAGAATCACAGAGTTGTAGGTAGACAAAGGATTTCACGCATTTGTGGCAAAAATGTGTAGTTGCGGTGTGAAACAGTAAAAAGATTAAAAGAATATAACATAATGAATGCATTACTTTCAACCTGCTGAAAGTATTATAGAAAGAAAGACATTAAGATGCAGGGATCTTTTATTTCGCATGAAGATCTGTAGTCCCATCGTAGGAAATCCTCGGCTGAGTTAATGTAACACAATCCCCTCGAGTTTTTTTAGGGAAACTGATCGATGGGACAGTGCGGGTGGTCTTTAACGCCGTTTTAGTTCAAGGACAAGCACACTGTCTTGCAGCAATTAATGGCTTCCCTTGCAGAGACTCTCGGTCTTAGAGTATTTCGATGTTCCACGAAACACGGAGACGGCAGCGGGGCGGTTGCCCTTGATTTACGCGAGATCGCATTAAACGGTTCTTTGATGGCTCCTTACCTCCTGAGTGGTTGATAACTTGATTTGCTCGTCCACTTTGGAACTCAGCCACAACTTCCTCTTGTCTCAACGCATCGAAAAAGCCTTTTCCACAGAGATTCTTGTTTCAATTTTTTTCTCAATGTTCGCCATGCATCGAATAAATTCTGATTATCAAAGACGAGTGCTTTGGGCCCGGAAACGCAGACTGACCCCCTTAAATTTTGAATTCATCTCAACAGCAGTGTTTTCTAAACGTAATAATGGAAAAATGTTTCTGTACCTAACTATACCAAGAAGGTTACAACATTCCTATCCTAGTCCAGTATACAGAATATCGAATGTTATTTCATGTGATAATATAAAGAGCGAATTAAGGGATAAAAATATAAAAGTTTTTTTCAGTAGAAACAGATAAATGCCTGTACTATAAAAATCTATTCTTAAATGGCAAGAAAATATTCGAGACCAGGGTTGCCATATGCGCGTCCCGCCAGGCCCCTTACCATTCCGCTCCTCTCCAAGCTGCGCTACTTAACCGGCCTTTGCTTCCCCCACTCTTCCGCCTGTGACACCCGGTAGCGAAAATGGCGGGTGCTCTTTTGTTTCTGTATCACTACGCGACGCCACGGACGGCTTCGTTTGGGTAAAGTTGGGACACTCGTTAGCGTGAGTCACGTGGTACGCATGAGTGTTCGTGGGAAGAGTGACGGAAGCACAGGGCGGCTTAGCAGCGTAGCTTGGCGAGGACCGGAAGGGTAAGGGGCCCGCATATGGCAACGCTGGTCGAGACGCGAGGAAAACTGGCTAATACATGGCTTTGAGAGACTTGAACTGGACCATTATTTATTTAACAAATGCGATCAGATATAAGTCTGTGTCCAGTTCAGTCTATCTCAATCAAGTCTTAGCTTACACAAAGACCCCGTTTTTACCTACTCTTTATGACGTAAACAATTTTTAACGAACTCCACCTATTTTATAGAAACAGCATACTGTGCATAGGACCGCAAAGAGTTAACAATGATTTCCTGTCGCCAATCAGTCGATTTTCCAGTAGCAGAAGCAGCAGCAACAAAAGTCCCGAGAATGTAATTTTTCGTGTCTGGCGAAATGGCTTAAGCACGGACACCTCACGGGCGTTGGTACCCGGAAGCTTTGCAAGGGCGAAAGAAAGAACGATTCCAGGGGAAATGTAATTACCCTGAAGGGAGGGACATTGCACCAGCATTTTCGTTCGTCGAGGGGAAAAGTTTTTATTGCGAGTTCGAGTCCCGTGGCGTGTAACGTAGAACTTGGCAGAGGTAACAATGTCTGGGGCCGACGACACGGTTTAAATTGCGGCCAGTGACAGTGTCGGCGATGTGGCGGTCGCACAGGTAACGAAACGACGACTGTGCAAGGCCGAGAGAAGAGAAGGCAAGACGCTGCCGCCGCGTCGTGTCTGCGAAAAATCTCGCGGACGTATGAGCGCTGGCCAACTCGCGCGTTGCCGTCGAACTTCTAAATCGGCCTTAACGAAGGGTCACTCGTAACTTTGCTCGTTTCGGCCGAAGGTCCGTTCTCCACGACTCTTGTCCACCGGACGAGTCCTCCTTCAATTTAACTGACCTACTCTCGTGTCGCTACTTGCGTTGACGTTCATACATGGTGTTACAATTAACAAGGACCCAACTGTCCGATTTCGACTATAACGTGTTCTTGTACGATGGTAGTACACAAGTCTCTAGTTATAAGACTGCGGATCTTTATGCATTTGTGATATGTGAAAATTTTCGAAACGCAAAAGAGCTTTCATATTAAAAAAAATAGCTTTTTTTACGAAGGTCAGTCATATAGTTATCGGACTTTGTACAATAATTGTTGTGTTGTGCCAGTGCTCAAACTGCAATTAGTGAGCCGCTGAGATACGCGCCTCAAAGAGAGGTAATAAATAAAATAAAGAGAATAACAATAATCTTTATTTATTCAGCCTTTCGGTTAGGAATCGGACTTGGTTTGGCAACAGATCAAATTTAACCTAAGCATTCTACACATTCATCCGTTTCAAACCACACCTTCTTTCTCCTCATTTCTTCTATCCCTAATTACTTTATCTATTGCATACTTTACTATTCTTTAATTTTTCCCTCATTTCTTTCATTCCTTTTCTTTCGCAGTCTTTCCCGCCAATTTATAATGATTTTATCTTGCTTTCCAATCACTACTTCTATACTAGTACCTCTATCGGTCTCTTTACAATCCCTTATTAGATGATCTAAATTACCGAATCAATCACTGCATAAATCGCAACTCCGTCTTCTTTCTACCTTCCAGTACTAGTTGCAGTTTTCTAGCTTTTCTCAACGTGCCTGTACTATTAATTTCTGTATAGTGCATGCAATGAAATTCAAGATTTCACAGTTAATTATTATGAAATAACGAAGACATTATCTTGTAGCTATTTAATGTATATGTTATTAGCCCTGTTTGTGCATATTTTATGCTAATCCGCTTCAACGGGTGTCAGAATAACTAGAAGAGATGAGCGTAAATCCTTGACTTTTTTAGACACGAAATGACACAAGCGCCATCGCGCTGTTTGGCAATTGTCGATTGGGAAACAAGAAATACCCGTGGCGCTGAAACGGTTAGTGTGAGAAAGCGGCAAATCCAGATACGCGTTGAACAGCATTACCACAGAATCAGTATCGTTAACACGTTCAAATCCACACGACACAGAAATCCATTCTCCCCGAGTACCAAACTCGGCGTCATCGAAACATCAAGTTCGCGTGAGCCTAACGCGAAACTGATTGTTTCGCGTATCCCGAGTGGAAACGCGGACCGCTTGCGCGACTCGCAATTCCGCGGATTAGCCTAATAATTCAAAAGCGGTGGAGCGCATTGTCGTCGACATCAATGATTCACGGCCGCAGTGATTGACGAACGAAGGAAGGTTGAGAGGATGCGGGGCGCCTAGTTTACGAGTAATTAGAAAAAAAGTTGCCGGCCTCTGGTCTCGTTATCGCCGGATCCCCCGGAGGAGATCAAGCGCACCCGTTTAACGAACTGCGGTTCCAGGGGTTCCGTTTTCTTCGTTACCGTGCACCAGAACGGGATCCCTGGTCCAGGTCCAGGACCGGGGGAGGGGGGGTGGCAAAGTAGGAGAGAGGATTGGATCGCGTTTCTATTCGGCGACTGCTTATTCCGTCCTCAACCGACTGTGATCTCATTAACGTGCTCGAGTGGCTTCGACAGCTTAAAACTGTCCCACATTTCATAATGATACTCCCGTAACCGTGTAACCGTGCTAGCGAACAAGCAATTAAAAAGATTCCATCCGAGCAATTAGGACCCGCCGAATGCGGCCCCTTGGGAGGACTACTTGGCTTGCTTGCATGCTGCCTCTCTCCCTTTCTCTCCTATTTTCTCTGGCTCATCGGATCAGCCGGGAAGAAAGAATTAAAAGGAAAGAGACGCTATCTGTGTCGGCACTCTATAGCCTGACGGCGTCGATTCATTCAGCCCACTTCTTTTCCAGTTTCCACAGCTACGACCAGGAAGACTCGCCCGGGAGGCCGCCTGGAATCTGTAGTTTACAGCCGAGCGATCTCTCTAAGTCGCGGGAGAACGTTATCGTGCACAAGGGATTGCGGAGAGGGGGAATGTGAGGGGATGCGGGGAAAAAGGGGTCCACAGTCACCCTTCCAGAACTTGCGAATCTGTTCTCGATGCTGCACCGGGACTTCCGCCGCTCGACAGGGAATTTTATTTAAGCGACACTCGCAAGATGTTCTTCTCTTATATTAGGCCGAGTCACCCCACCCCACGATAACAGTCAAACTACTCGAGTTCTTCCAAATTGAATGTCCTTAAGGTAGATCGTGGAGCTCGACCGAGCGAACTACCGCTTCCTACCGACGACGTCCTTACGTCGTCATCTCACGGTACATGTATCCTGTTGCGTCCGTGTATACTATGTATAATTCGCTTCCCCTATTTTGCGGGCTCGTATATCTCGCTACGTTTATTTGGCATGATACGTCGGAACGCTGACTGTTGAGAAATGAATCGTACGGTGAGGAAACCAGCGATTCCGTTTGCGTCGACGATGAATTTTGTAAGGTGTGTTCGATACGTTCGGGGAAATCGTGTGCGATAGATAAACCATACGTCATTTATTTCATTGATCTGTCCTTTAGATTTATTTTCTTCCGAAAATGGCCATTTCGTCCATTATTTTGTGAACTGAAATCAAATTGAACATCGGCACACTACACATGACCTATTGTGTGTGAATCTGTGGGCGAGATCGAAGAAAGCATTTTGTTCATTGCTAATGACTGGAGCTCAAATATAAATGACGGCGAACTATTTGATGAAGTTTTGTATATTAGAAATGATGTCACCAATGGAAAAATCGAAGAACGACGACAAAACAATGAATCCTGCCAACATAGATGAAATTTTTGAAATTTTTAGATACTGCGCATATAAAGACGTACTCTTAAAAACATTTTAAGAATTGTTGAATTTTGCCTACGCCCACCTGGGTATAATGCTCCCACGCAACGAGTATTTTCATTACTGAATAATATGTGGACCAGTGATAATACCCAATTAAAAATCGAAATATTGAAAGCATGCATATCAAATGCAACTTTGACGTGAATTGTATGCATTTTTACGAATTTTCGAAGTACGAACTTGATTTATTAAAAAAAGTTCATTCTCGTAATCAAAATTAATTTTTTTGAACATGAAACAATTCCTAATTTGTCCTTTATTTTGGCCAAGAAAATATGCTCACCGTAGCGATAGATGATACAGTGGTATCTCCAGTTACACGTTCTCCTGTTTATGTCGTCCAAATTTGCAACGCGATGGTTAACAGTACTCTGTCTCATACAGCTTAATTTTTCAACCTTTCTGTCACTAAATAAATTACTTCGGTTCAATTGAATTTTTTAGGCTGTTGGGCTTCTCGTCGAAAGATTAATAAGACTTTGGCGGCAGGTTTTTAGAATATGAAAAGATGGAAATGGAAAGAGACCGTTTCGTCCTGTTCCTGCTAGAGGACTCGTCAGTAAGGCTATGTAGCGGGCCCTGTCTTAGACACAGGGATATCGTAAGGACGGTTCAGGACGGTATATATACAAACAGAGGAATATTCAGGTAGTAGCGGGAAAGGTGTTGTCGTACTGTCCATCTGTTGACGAGCATAGGAAGTAACCGCCACATGACAACGAAACTCGGAAACTTCCTCTTAAATAATAATCTTCAAAAATATTACTAGTTAACGTTACTGGAATTAAAGTTCACAACCGAAGTTCAGAATGGAGCACATATCTTTTAAATAAAATTATTCAAATCACATTTATTAGTCATATTAATTATTTGTGTCTTGCAGCAAATAAAGTACTCTAGTTTCTTTAAATCGAAATGAATTAAAATAATGCATCAACATTAACGAAAAATGACGTCATAATTTATTAGAAAATATTAAGTTGTCTCAAATGTTCGTTTCATATTCAGTTATTGTACACAGTGCATTTAAGTTAAATTTATGATCATATAATTAATAGTATATTGTTTGAAATAAATGAACGCTTAGGGACTAATGAAACATTAACAGAAACAGATTCGGGCTGTTTGCCTACGTCCTTGTTGTCTAACAACATCAAGTACGTGATAGAAAATTCCGTATATTTGTGTTATGGATCTGTATTTCTCGGAGCTTCTATCGAGAATGACGGTCGGGTCTCACCTCTTCTGTGACCCCCTCTAGTTTTCTACATAGTTCTTACTTTTGACATCATAACACTAAAAATCGTTTAAAATGTTGCTGGTCGCTAACACAAGCATATCACGGAAAAACTTTCACAAGCAAATAAACGAAAAATCTTTAGGCATGAATTATAAATTTTCAGATACTACAAAATATTTGGCGGCATGCAACGCGTCGAGTTGCGGCCATTATTCGGTTCACAGCGAACGGTGGTTCTCTGAAATCGCATAGTCTGAACGTTATGTGTAAACGCGACCAAAGCCTGACCAATGCCAATGGAAAGATCAGCCGCATACCATAACGCGGTCTTTCGGGGACTCAGCATATTCGGAATGGTAGAGTTTCGATTATGCGTCTGTTTTCCGACACGCGCGCCTATATAAATCCAGAATTGCATCGCGAATGCATAGAGAATACCAATCCCGAAGCCAGCGGGATGTTATCTCTGTTATATCAACGCCGGGATCGAATGGTGTACCATCCCGATCATTCATCAGCCCTCTGGCAATTTCGCTTGGTCGCAAACGATAACAGACGGATCCTCTCGTTGCGAGCCATTTCGTCTTCGGCGGCCGTGGAACTTTGAATTGTTCCAATTATACTTGATTCCGCGTCTGCAGCGCCGCCGCGAAAACGATGGTAACGCCATTCGGATACTGATCGTTATCCAGACGATGTTCCTCGAAAAGTTTCGACGGTCCATAGCCGAAATTTTCGACAACCGGTTGCAGAGAGCGATATTACGCTTATGTGATTACGGCTGACTGTGTGTGCGCAAAAATCACGTGCTTATGTTTCGAGCGTTGTTCCGTTCAATATTGCCGCCGGTTCAAGGCAATTAACTCTCTAGTTTAAAAACAGTAAAAAAGGTATATTTCACATTCGTAAAAAATACACTTAAAGTTCAAAATCCTAAGTACAATGTTCTAAAATGCGAATGTCCTATAATTCGTTCAGTTCAAAAGTTCGAGAAGTTCTACCGTTATTTCAGATATAACGTTCGTTCCGTTGTACAGTTCGATAAGTTCTGTTTGTAAGGTTCGATGTATTCCGATCTAAGGTTCGATATGTTCTGTTCTAAGGTTCGATATGTTCTGATCTAAGGTTCGATACGTTCTGATCTAAGGTTCGATGTGTTCCGATCTAAGGTTCGATACGTTCTGTTCTAAGGTTCGATATGTTCTGAAGTTCTAATTCTCTACCAAAGTTCAGGAAGAGATCATTCCTTTGGTAGGGATAAAAAGGGAACGAATCATCAGTTCGGGGCGTAATCCTAAATTGTGCAACGCCTACAAGCTCCGTGAATTCATTTTCCCACGTAAGCCTCGCAAGACGTTGCACAAGGCACCCTTGCCTAAGGATCCTTTCCCCGAACTTGGTGTCGCCTTTTCGCTGCGTGTGGGCCTGCGATGCGTCAATTGTAAGTAAGACAATGCTCCTATAAGAATAATATAGATCGTGTGTTACTTGTATTCAAGAAAGATGGTTAGAGCAATTTATTCTAGATAAAAAGATAGATTAGATAATCTAGATAAAACGTTTTAAGAATTCTTTCTTTTAAGTTTTTCAGAAAGCAATACTGAAACATATGCCACTTAAATGATATTGTTATGACAAGATGGTTTCGCGAGGTTCATGAAGTTGCTTTCCCCCTGCGGTATGCTGAACATATCGCAGTGAAGCCGTTCGATCGATAAAATTTGGACACGGGGGTTGTTGATATGAAGAAGGTCGCCAGATCGATCCGAGACGTCTGAGAGAGAGAACGCGTAAAGATCTATACCTTACCAAACTAATAGATATTCAACCTTTATAAATAAACTGTTGTGTTTCGTGTTTTGCATTAAATATGTGTTCACCGGCGAGGCGGACCCGAAGTTTCCGCAACAATATCAATACAATCAATACAAAAAAATGGATCGAGAAGAAATATTAAGAATTACTAGATTTTTCAGGAAACCGTCGGAAAATTCTTTAATCTAAGTCACCGTCCGTTAAGTTTAACGAGATTCAGCTGATGCGAAAGAATGATGTGAGAGAAAAACAGACTGTAAGTGAAAACGCCAGTTGAACGAGCGATCATAGAATGTTTGAACTTTTTTACAATTTAGACCAGTCACGATATGTAATAATATGTTTGTGCAGAGATCGAAATAAACAGTTGTCTAGTTTTTTTAAAAATTCTGTTCGAACTTTTACGTGTTTCAATACAATCGATAACACGGATGTTGGGGTCTCATACTGCTTTCGAAGAATAGCTTGAAGGGACAATGAGGACTCAATATACATAGATTATGTGATTTGGTACAATGTAAAGTTCCATGGGGGAAACGTCGATCGCGTTCCAGGCGAAACTTCCTTAATCTCTGCCTGGGCCTTATTGACATTCGGATAATTGGGCAACGTAATTCACGTGGGACGCTTAATATGCCATAATCACCTTGCCCTCCCTAATGATTGCGATGCGCTGTCGGATCAGTCCGTTCAACTCTACTAGTTAGAGCCTCTGATTCGTCCCTTGAAGTGGTTGCATGTTAAATCCTGTGCTATGGAAAACTACTTATTTCTAACACCAGTCTGTTTTCGTGGCTTACAATGTAATTCGTTTTTACAATTGAAATACAATATCAAAATACAGTATAATTATGAATTATATATAAGAAGAATAAGTGATGGAGAAAACGAAATTACGAGGGAATTAGTGGTGAAAAGAAACTATATGTAAAAGTTTGAAAAAGAAAAAAATTAGTTTCAGTGATGAAAACTATACGTTCGTTTCAGAAAAGAAATATAAATTGTAAAAAGAAAGTGCATTGGTACCTTCATTATTTAACTTACAATATTTATGGCAATCATTTAATATATACTCTGAACCGCAGAAAAACAGATGCGCGCTGTTTCCGCGCTATTTTATTTACTATGGCTGCCATGAGAGCGTTCAGGTGTTTGAAGTAAATCGCACGGTTTGATATTGTTTCTTCGATATCCATCTTCGTACTGAGCTAAAACTTCGCCCCTCTCCTGCATGTCGGCACGGTTACGCGCGGATTCCACGGTGTCTGAACGTGCCCTAAAATAGTGCATGCCGTTACAGTTTCTTTGCATGATCAATAATTAAGCCTTCCATGAATTGCAACTACACATGTTATAGCATGTACGCAATAAAAAAGTATTGCAATTTCGAACGATCTTAGGCAAATGTTCGTTGTTTCGGCAAACGTTCAAATTAGCCCTCTCTATACAAAGCATTTAGCAGGCGAGCCAAGGCGAGGCACGCGCTTCCTTATCGGTCGAACATCAATTCCAGTTCTTCGTGGCTTTATCATCTGACTGATACTGGCCGAGGAAAGAACATTATCAGAGAACTCCGTCCTTAAATTTATTCAGCGTACGTTGCAAACGGTTTACACGGCTGTGTTCTCCGTCCCGCGTTATCTACAACGAACTTCCCCATGCAAATCCGAGGCAATAGCATAGCCGCAGTGAGAGACGCTCCGAAAGGAAATAAGGTACGTCGGTTTCCATCGATACCGCCTGCATATGATTTACAAGCGATTCAGCGGGAATTTATTCGCCCATGACAACCAATACCCTAGGTTTACGACGCGGCGTTACGATATTTCTATTAAATCAAGTCGTTTCGGCTCAGCCGTGCCGCGGGGCAACCCTGAAACTTTAATCCCGCAACCCATAGAAATTGGAAAAACGTCGTACAGCAATTTTCCCGCGATCCTTTTCGGTCAAATACTGTGAATTTTAAGTATTTATGGGTCGAAAACGCTTTGAGCGCGATGAAACCTATCTTAGGTGAAAAACGAGTCAAGAGGTTGTGAAGCATTGATTTTTCTCGACACTGCGAAACTAATCACGTCCTTAACCGTTTTGCGACGATAAGGGTAGTGAAATTGGATTTTTGAAATATACATTTAGTTATCGTCCGTTTATCGATGGTGTTGACTTTCGCTTATGCGAGGGCAAACCCCGTAGAACCGACCCGATCCGACGCGACGTCGAGCTAGGACCGCGGTAATCGTATTATATTCAGATGGTGAAAACCGTGCGCGTCGAAGCTCGCCTCTCGGACTACCTGCGCCCATAGCTCCGACCGGGTGAACCCGCATGTACCATTTCCTCCTTTCAGATATAAACAATACACCGAACCAAGGCATACCATTGGCCAAGACTTGGCTACGAAATTAGTATACAGGGCGAGTCACCTAACGTTTGCACCTCAAATATCTTTGTTGTTTCTAAAGATACGTAAAATATGGTAAGGACAAAGTTGTATGGTACAATGGGGCTGACACGATGCCAAAAAAAATTTTGTTTTCATGAAATTTTGTTAGAGATATCAAGGTCACCTTGACTTTTTTAAATGGAACGACCATTTTTTAAACACCTACAATGATAGTCCCTTTCATTACGAATTCAGTGACTATAATTACTCTAGGTCAGGCATGTCCAGAAGTAGCTCACTTGGACGAAAATTCGAGGGAGACGCCTACTTCTGCCTCCCGGCGTCTCGCTCCCCGTGGCGGCTGTAGTCCTCCGAGCTCCTCAGACCCGTGTCTACCGTGGGTCCGAAAGTCGCCCCAACGCGCCACACGCGGTACATATTGCAAGCGGTAGACACGGGTCTGAGGAGCTTGGAGGACTACGGCCGCCACGTAATATACTTCTTGCCTTTATGCGATATAACTTACATTATTGTTTTTATTTCTTGTTATGAAACATTTCCCGAGAACACAGACTTCTATATAGAGTGACCAAGAACAGTTATGTTCCTATGCTCTCGACCAATCAGAAGCGATCACGAAAAATCACGAATCACTGTGAAAAATCAACGTGATTTCGGACGAACGTGATCGAATCACGAGTGATTCGAAAGTCGCAGTTTTTCCCATCTCTACCAAACACGACACAGTTTGATTCATACATGGTTACATTCACGATATAGTGAAACCTCGATTATCCGAACTAATCAAGCGACTGTAGATTAGTTGTTAATGCTAGATTAAATCTTCATTCGTTTCTAGTATGTATCGTGTTGTGTATGGATCGTGTTAGAATGAAGTATTCAGATGAGAAACAATAGTGTTACTAGGATAACAAGTTGAGTTATTGGTTCAGATAATAAGCCTCGAAATAAGGTAAATTCCTTTTCTTCCCAAAATTGAGAGGACATTAGAAGAATTTATGGACACTGTTTTATTATTATCGACTTTTTAAGAGGATTAAAAGAGAAAATATATTTTCATTGAACTTCCATTTGGTGCAATGGTAATCGCAACACTGATAAGCATCTACGTATTCCACACTTTGCTAAACGGTTTATCGAATATTTTCTTAGGAAAACTTGTACAATTTATTAGAGTTGTAAAAAAAGAAAATAATAAGACGTAGATTTATAGGATAGGGAAGTGATTGCCTTCCAAGACTTTCAGAATCCGCGTGGCGAAAGAAAAAGCGATATCCCCCGCAGATGTTTCCCTTGAGAACATCCCTTTCGTACCCTACCGAGGAATTTGTTCGCGGTGGCGGGATCTCCCCACAGGATTCGATCACATAATCGATACCACACAATTTCACGAGCTCGAGAACTGCCGCGTCCGCCACGGGACCGGTCATTGCATATCGTTCCCAAAACTCGGCCGAGGACCAGCAATCACCGTGGGATACTATTTTCGTACATCAGAAGAAGATTCGGTGTACACGGACTGAGCAGCTCGCCGACCCTGACTCAATTTCGAACACGACCCACCTGCCCTCGTTTTCTCAATCTGCCGCAGTTTTGAAGTTGTTCGCAACGACTAGATAGACCTGCTAACGTTTCTCGAACGATGACTTCTTTCCTCTTCCATTCGCCTCTTCACGAGTTGCTTGAAGCTGAGAGTCTATTCGATAGTAAAACTCTCGCGAGTTGCTCTCGACAGTATTAGGTTGTAACATATGAAATGTTCGATTTTGGTTGTATCAATATTTGACATTGTGTCTTATTAAAGAATCTTGAAATTTGCTTTCATATTGTGTTTCTATTTTCAAGGACAGATGTACGGTTTCCAGCAGACCGAACGTGAGAAATAGGCACAATCGGCTGCAATAGCCGATACTCTTCGGTCTTAGAATCATTCGGGTGTTGGGTTGCGACTATCTGATATTACGGGTTCAGGACGGGCCGGCACAATTCGTGCGGGCTCGGGCGGGTACCAGCGTTACCATATGCGCGTCCCGCCGAGCACCTTGCTCGTCCGCCCCTCGCCAAGCTGCGCTGCTAAGCCGGCTTTCGCTTCCCCTACTCTTCCGCCTATGGAACTGGGTAGGGAACATAATTTGTGCTCCATTGTTTCTCTTGCAATACTCGACACCACGGACGGCTTGGTTTGGATAAAGTTGGGACACTCGTTAGCGTGCTCCACACGGTACGCATGAGCGTTCGTGGGAATAGTGGGGGAAGCGAACGCTGGCGGGTACTCGTGACATACAAATTCTCGGGTAATCCGACTATTTATATATTCTGTGCAGCGATACACGGGTATCCGTTGGGGTTCGGTCACTTGGCTCGACGCTGGCGGCATAAGATTAGAGAACCCCGAGGAACCGTGTCTGTCGCGTAGAACGCAATGTTTCGGACCCAATACACTCTACGTCGGTGATCGGCACGGTAGGGGTCTCTCTATATCCCTTTTATCTATTTCCCTTTTTGTCATTCACGTGCATTCGAATGCGCGCTGCCACGGCGCACGTGGCCCTTCCCGCGGCTGCGATGCGCAAGGGCTGCGCACTGCTCGCGACGGGCGAAGCGCGCACTTCCTCCATGGTAAAGACGAATGCTGCTGGTGGACAGTGGGCTGTCCCTAAATACACGTTTATATGTATTTAGCATACACATATATTTACATGTATTTAACATGTTTAACATATATAACATATTATTCAATAAAGGAACAGTATGTTATGGTAACTTTTATTATTTTTTTTAATCAGATGAATTTAATATCATTGATAAATTATGTGTGACCAATTAAAATTATCAAGGAGGGATGTCAATTTTTATGTGACTCTCCCTTCTTGTAATTGATGTAGACAATTTTTATTTTGCACAAATATTCACAGTCTAATCATTATTATACAGGATGGCAGTGACTTGGCTGTTTTTTAACACTGTTCATATTATTGATAAGAGGCAAATTGCACAGAGCAATTTTAAATTGTTCATCAAGCTCTTTCGTCGGGCAGTTCGATTTCTATAGAAGTGCATGGATACAGTTGCAACGTGCAATTACACTGTATCTCAACAAAACGCTACAATATCTTTTATATTTTATAATCCTCCGTGTCATATTAAACAAACGAAGTTTTAGAAATAAAGTATTTGGCTGTTTTATTATTGTTTATATTGCCTATATTGTTTAGCTAACTCGTTCAGCAATTAACTATCAGAGTTTTCAAAAGTTGTCCGTCTGATGCTCAAATGTTTTCTGATTGATTACTAGACTTCGGATTTTACGCATTTATGACAAAAATGAACGGACACTATTCGAAACAGTTAAAAGATGAAAAGAATTTAAAAATATCAGTATATTGATACCAACTCATTAAAATTGTTGAACATAGAAAACCACTTTTTTTTTATAAAAATCCGCAGCCTATCGATAACAAATGAAAAGCGACTGAAACTACACCACGGTTTCCATCGGATCATGCCGAGATATATTTAACACAGAAAAAGTACCATGCGAGTGAAACTTTTTAACTAGTCCTCGCATCTTCATTATAAAAACTTGCACCGAGTGCAGTGACCCATATGTTTGGAAAGTTAAATTGAAAATGAAGCAGGTATTAACTGAATTGTGAATGCACTCCAGATCTCTGTAGCGTTCACTGATGGACGGTAATACCCACGCTGGGGGAACTTACGAACTTAACTAATTAAATGAAGAAAAAAGCGAATCGGAAATGCGGAATGAAATTCTGCAACACGAGCTTCGTGCTCGAGGAAAGTGATATTGGTATTGACCCAGTGCACAGGCACTGAAATTCAATTTTAGACGCTCGAGGGGTCCCATGAGAACATCTTCCACGGCGTGGGTGGAGTCTGGAAGCGTTCCTTTTACTTGATACCTTAGACCGTCTAAAACTGCTCGAATGCACGTGTACTGAGGCAATATTCAGATTGAATTTTCAAAAATGTAAATTCTTCGGTAAAAGTGTCCTCCGACTTCATACAAGTTGTGACCGAAACTATGATATACGGGGTGGAGCATTTAAATGGGAACACCTAAATATCTCCGTTATTTTTTGTGGTATGAAAAAATTCCAGAGAATAAAGTTGTATCGCCTCAAGGAGCTAATCCAGTGATGGAAACCATGGTAAATATTTACATTAGGGGCTTCCTCACCGATTTTGATGACGTTGAAATATGTTGTCAAGGTCATCATTCTGAACAACTTTTTCTTATACATGTTACCGCCGTCGTTCATTTTCAGCTGTGTTAACATACAGAGTATTAAGCATGAAACTATACGAATTTTTGGATATCTGCAACAATCAAGGAAATATATAATAACCCAGTATATAAATATATAAATATATAAATAATATATAAATAACCCAGACCTAACACAGACCTACTCCGATCACTTTTTGAGATGTTGAAACTTTTTTGCGAATATCTCGGAAACTAAAGCTGAGTGGCGGTAACATTTATAAGAAAACGTTGTTCAGAATGATGACCTTGACAACATATTTCGACGTCATCAAAATCGGTGAGGAAGTCCCTAATGTAAATAATTACCGAAACCATTTCTTTTCAAGGCCATTTTTTTACAATATTTCAAGATCATTGTTTATTTAAGCTCTCTAGTTTTGGGCCTACGGTCTGTTAGTATTTTATGTGACGAGGTTGTTAACCACGGCGCAAGGTCATCCAAGGTCATGCTAGGTCACAGAGACTAAGAAACTTCGACGACTATGCTTAAGGAAAATAACGTATATATGAATTCGTTAGTACATCACATCCTCAAAATTATTGCTCTCGGCTTGTCTGTAAAGACCAATCCTATTTGAGAAATTGTTTACGTTTCTGTTCCAGCAAATAACTTATAACTAAAACGGTTTTCTCGAACCCCGTCTCCAAGTGTAAACGGATATCAACAAGTTCGTGGAAATGGAGAACCGAACGTGTACAAATGTAAACATGATTATAAGTCATCTTTATTATGAGCTAGAGTTATTATGATAGTTGTAGACAATTTCTCAAACAGAAAATCTGTAAAATGTTTTCCAATGTAACGTGTACCTATGTGGATTGACTGACTAACGACCAGGAAATGCAAATTGTCTCATTCCGAGCATACTCGACATAAACATCGGAAGGGTTAATAAATTCAATGCAAAATATAACTTTTACATTTCATTTACACTGCTTGTTTAAAGGGGGAGTAATTTTTGTTGCAAACCTGAACATTTTTTTGATAAAATTTGATTTCGCAACTTCCATTTGCGTAAAGAATCGTCTGCCATACTTCCTGGCGGTATATTCCCAGCCGAATCTTTTCTCAAGTTTCTCAGTTCATTATGGAAAAATCCCTGTCCGCTCGGCCACCATAAAAGCGAGAAATGTCATGATTTATGACTCGCGCGCACGGCGTTCGGCAAGGTATCATCGAACTACTATCGCTTGGATTTTCGAGCGTACAATAAGGGGAGGCAGCTTTATATGCGGAGTTCGACAGAGGGGACGGTTTGTTCGTTCGTCGAGGCTCGTAATGTGTTTTCGTCTACGAGCGATCGAGTCGAGAAGATACACGGAACCGTCGTTATTAATTCTCGTACGCTCGGCGGCTCGTTTATTACCAGTCCCTGTGGCCGGAGGTTGTTTATTCGTGAAACGAAGCACAGTGGTCCCGAATCAAGATTTCACCGTTCGGAATCAATATCAGTCACTTTTTCAAACCTCGAAAGAACTGTCACTAGGGGCGTCTAAAGCGTTGTTAACATGGTGACTGCCGAACATTCATACTCAAAGATACCCACAAATAGTGATAGACAAACAAAACTCTGCCTTGCAAGTTTTCGAACAAATCAATCACCACAGAGTTTCGAATCAATTCGATATTTACTCGAAATCAGAAATTCTTAAAACTCTTGAAAGTTTTGAAATCTTGAAAATTTGAAAAGTCTTGGTAATCGTAATAAATGTTATATTTCTGAGAATCTTGCAGGCCCCGAATGTCTTGGAAGCTTGGAAAATCTAGGAAATCTTGAAGGTCTTGGGAATTTAATTACGTCAAGTTTCGTGAGAAAATAAATATATTTTTCTATGTAATAAGAAAATTATGTTGGAGGTGGTATCTGTTAATCTGCTTCTTTTGTTATTAAGAATGGTTCCTGCTTTAGAAAAAACTCTTTCGCCCGGAACTGAAAATGCAGGACAACAGAGAATTTTACGAGCTAATTTTGATAGATTAGGATATTTAGTGTTATTATCTGTCCAATACTGCACAGGATCAGAATGTCTATTAATATAGCTTTCCGCAATGTAACATTCCAATTCATTTATCGGTTCGATAGTTTTAGCGTTAATTGAATTTTGTCTACACACTTCGCTAACATTTCAAGAGTTTCAATTCTTCCAAAGTGTTAAAGTTTTCAAGATTTTCAAGACTACGAAGACTTTCAAGACGTCTAAGAGTTTGAAGACTTCTAAGCTTCGAATTATGTTGCAAGCGATTCGAATTTTTTGTCGTAACTATTGGATCGAAGCGATTCGAAGTGATTCAAATTCCATCACTACCCACAAAATCAAGTGATTACATGGTTTCTAGCAATTCTAAGCGTTGGTATCATAAAGTGCATTCTTCTAACTTTAATTTGCCGTAAATAATGCTTTCATATACACAGGGTGGGGCACTATAAACAGGTCATCTGAATAACTTGCTTGCTTTTGAAGATAGAAGAAAATGCATCAGACCAAACTTATTTGATATCGAGGCGCTCCTAATCTGGTCATTAATTTTTTTATAGGTTAAGACGTTAAGGAGATATGAAGGTCAACTCTGTTCTTTAAATGGAACGGTATGGTTTTTTATTTACATTTTGATAGTGTGTTTCAAGACGAATACAATGACCTATTATGAAGGTCATTCAAGGTCACACAAGGTCAACTGCAATAGAAAAAAAGTGTCTCAAAGCACTCGTCGAACACTACGACGATTTATATGTAACATGTTATTTACTTATTCACAGCTACTTCAAGTGTTCAAAATGACGACCTTGAACAAGGAGACAATCTAAGACGTTGCAATATGTTCTTGCATATCAACTGTAGTTGTTGGTTTTTCGCGGTACACTTGTTCCTTCAATTTTCCGCACAATTAAAAATCTAGTGGTTTCAGGTCTGGGGAACGTGCTGGTCATTTATTACTTCCTGATCGACCAATCCAACGACCTTCAAATGTCCTGTTCAGTAATTCTGTAACATTTCGTGCTGAATGAGCAGAATATCCGTCTTGTTGGAACCACATGGACTGTCGCATGTCCAGTTAAATGTACTCTAACAATTCTGGTAAAACGTCTTTTAAGATTCTCTCGTATTTATGATTATTTAGCGTGCCATCACTGAAATATGGGCCAATTTCAAGTCCAACGTCGTCATTTTGAACACTTGAAGTAGCAGTGAAAACGTAAATAACATGTTACATGTAAATCGTCGTAGTGTTCGAAGAGTGCTTTGAGACACTTTACTTTCTATTGCAGTTGACCTTGCGTGACCTTGAATGACTTTCATAATAGGTCATCGTATTCGTCTTGAAACACACTTTCAGAATGTAAATGAAAAACCTTACCGTTCCGTTTAAAGAACAGAGTTGACCTTCACATCTCCTTAACGTCTCCACGTATAAAAAAATGAATGGCATCAGATTAAGAGCGCCTCGATATCAAGTAAGTTTGGTCTGATGCATTTTCTTTTATCTTCAAAAGTAAGCGAGTTATTCAGGTGACCTGTTTATAGTGCCCCACCCTGTATATTGTCAATATGGCGCCCACAAATTTTGGAGGCCCGGACAAATGTCCGTACTGCCCGCCCCTAGAGCGGCCCTGCCAGTGCCTTTCGGAAGTACAGCCAAAACATGCTATTCTTGCTGTTCGACTTTCTTTTGCGTGTAGAATTAATTCTGAGTCGATTGTCCACGCTATGCGGGAGACCCTGTATAATCGTTGGAACGTCGAATATCTAAAGCATTAATAGGGAGAAAAAAATGGGAAACAAAAAAATTCAAGAGTGAACGACCCAGGTTGCCCACGGTTGGTTGAAGAGAATTAAGTCAACTAGCTCCGGTCTCCTTTGCCCGCAAGAAAGTTAATGCCCTTATTTTTGTCGTACGTAGAGTGCAACGTGCGGCGCAATGTTTGGCAAAAACTTGCGGCTCTTCTTTGGCTCCATCGACGTGCACATTGCACGCCGACGACCGAGAGGATTTACAGGTCGATCCTCGGTTAGACGGCGCGGAACTGCCGGGGTGTATCAATCACCCAGTTCCCCGTGGCCGTATCCCCGTATTCGAAGTTCGCTCGGGTTCCGGCCGGGAAGTTGCGACGAACTTATACATATGAAATGGCTCGAATATCAACCGCCCAACTCCGTCTGACGGGCCGCACCCCGGCGCCGAGTTAATTCCACGAGTTAAAGAGATAAGCGAAAATTCGCTTCCGTAATGAATTTCCCTTTTGCGACATGATGCGACACGCGCGACGCTCAGCGACGCGAATTTCTGTCCGGCACTCATCTGTTCGTTCAACACATCAAACACGGAGCAATTTTGTCTCGCTTTGCGCTTTACTTTTAATTCATGTTTAAATACAAAAATACGACTATACATAAGCAAAACCTTGCTTACCCCGTTTCTGTTTAATCTGTATAAATTAAATCTATTAAGACAGTGTGAACATCTTTTAATATCGTATGCATTGTACAGGGTGGTCCAGTAAAAATTTTGCACTTGAATATCTCTGTTATTTTTGAAGATATTGGAAAACTTTATAAACCAAAGGTTTACAGTATAAAGATCACTATAACATAGCTGTAACAGTTTTGTTCTAGGTGCAAGAGTTATGGAGATGTCAAGGTCATCTTTATGTTTTTAAATAGAAATATATATTTTTATATGCATTATTAGATGAAGCTTGTCATTCTCTATAAAAAGTATTCATCTGTGTATGTCGAAAAATTAATAATTTACGCGATGTTTCAATTTCAATTTTATAGAATTCTTTAGATCTTATTTGTCATATTTCGTGTTAATCAACTGATAGTACAAATAAATCGCGTAGAAGGTTAAATCTGGTGCACACGTTGTCTTGTACAAATACACTAATATCACAATGTTATTCATCACAATCACATGATGACTTACCGCGATTCAATAGGGAAGGCGTCTAAATTCTAAAAAAGTGACATAAAAATCTAAAGAAACTAAAACACTTGGTACCCAATTTTAAAAAAGTTGTTCGTTTTTAAAGGGTGTCGGAACGCTTTTTAATCTGACTGAATAAGCATCGGACCCGTTTCTTTATCAACCTGTATATTTCAATAAAGAAATTTTTTCAAAAACCTCCCAGAGTAGTATCTCTGTAACATCAATAACTTCGAAATAGAAGATTTGAAACCGACTTACCACGGATGGTACATTTATTATTAAACAATACGCGTTCAGTTCTACCAGTGACGGTTCAATATGCGCACAAAAGATAAGCAGTTTGAAAGTTTCGTTCAGAAAGAGCCGTTCCGTGAAATGAGAAACTAAGGACCGAATCGATTCCCCTCGAAACCGTATTTCGCGATCCTGGATACTTTGGCAGTGGCTTGCGCGGGCTTTCCCGCGAGCTGGTCAGAAAGGATTTTTCAAAGTTTCCGCGCTTGACATCCGTAAACGTTCAGACGAAAGAGACAAAGTTCGCTCACCTTCCAGAATCCGGACACACTCGGTCTGGTTCGGATAGTTGTCCGGATAGTTCGGACTGTAAAATTCCTGCTTGATCTCGTCGCCGACGTTGAACTTCTCGCACGCGTCCGGGACGTGTCGCATTTGACGGCGTACCACATCGTTCCCGTGGAACAGCGTCGGCGCCGTCGTGAAGTCATTCGGCCTCCTCGACGAAATTGGCTGGTATATCAACCGATTCTCGTCCGACGGCACTGTCTGTACATAGTTAAAAATCACGTGAGGCTACACTATTCCACCAATTCCATAAATGTCACAACTTCGAGCACCCATGCATCCAACAAGGTCTGCCACAAATGTAATGGAACGCGGGCGGTCTTTACCGAACAATATTTCATTGAGTTGTTCTGAACACAATAATGTATCGAGATAGAGTCAGCGAAATTTCCATAGTTCCACAAAAAATTTCATGTGTTATTAATTGATTGTATCTATTGAATTTGTAGTAGCTGCCAAATGGAATAGTTGAATCTGCATTTTCTCTTATTACAATTACTTCATTAGCATTTCTAATTGGTGGGCATAATTTTGATCATTACAATAATTGCAATAATTGAATTTAAGAATATTGATATATTACTTTCGACTTTATGAGATAATTGAAAGAGAAAATACATTTACGTTTAACTTCAGGTTCTTATATTCAACTCGAATAATTTTTATTTTGCATTGACCTGTGGTTTTAACTTTATAATACTAATTTAGGCATTGAGCAAATAAAACAATGCATTCGAAAGTTTTGTGTAAATACAAAAAGTAACTACTGGATCGTATCTGTATTTTTAAGACTAATAAACTCAGACTAAAAATTGTGGACATTTTTGACTATCGGGGAACTTCATATTCTAGCAAGCGAAGTTTCCAAGCTGTTAGTTCCGTGCAGTATTATCGTGGAACAGAGCCTAACTGCCAAGTTTTGCGACACGTGTGCAAAAGCTACGGTCATGTGCTGCAACTCTGCTTCAAATGATCCGGACGCGATCGAATTGGGTCGTACAATAAATGAATGCTGTATTTCTTGATGACAAGATTTTCATACGTAAATGTTGCCATTAATATCTTACGTTTGGAAAAAGTTCGATCACTTTTGGAATAGACCTTATACCGATCGTATTACGATGGCGGCGGTATCTCGAGTCTGACGCAATTGAAAATTTAATCGATCGATGAGCAATAATCCTCCGATACACAGGTGTCAGGTCGTTAATTAAACAAGAGTCCAACGACGGCCTGGGCAACTGGTACCATGATACTGTTAAATTATAGTTATCGCCTCCGTAGGAAATTATTAGGGTGCGGGAAATCTATTGCAACTATAATTGCGTTATTGCGTCGAAATCGATGAACCGTCTGGTTTCGGTTCTTTCTCTGCGTTTCTTTTATGGGGGAACTAGCGTTCCAGGAACCGCGTTTCTGCTAATCCCAAGGTTATAAACTCTCGATGAAACTGTACCGGTAATTTAAAAAAAGAAAACAGAATTCCCTCGCTATAAGCCGATTAAGTGAGTAGAGTAATGGTAAGCTTATAGCGTGAAAGGTTTACCAAACTCGAGGTGAAAACATACTGTGTTAAACGTCTACATTGTTGACCACAAAACGTTCCAATCCGAGCTAACAGTATCTAAGTAATATTACTAATAAAAATATTGTCTACATTTGACACATCAGTTCTAATGGAAATATCGATCGTGACGTACAATGGATCCAAAAAGTTTTTAAATACTTCGATTCTCGGAAAATTGTCAATATTTAAATTGTGATCATTATGTAAAACCAGATAATACAGCTACATATAAGCCCAGACTCATTTTAAAACTTGAAGCTTCTACTTTCGCAAAACATTGCGATTTTCCTATAAGATATTTTTACATGATGTAGCAGGTGGGATATTGAAGCCCCATATTTCCTAAAAAATTGGTGTGTGCTTAGACCATATGACGGAAGTGAAACTTCTTTCTTTAATTTTTTTTCGAATTTTTATTAACACTTTATGACATTTAATTTTCTATGATTCTGTTATTGAAACAATTAACTTGTGATAGTTAAAAAATGATATAAATATTCTTGATTCAATTTTGTCTATATGTCTTGCAAATACTGCATCGAGAGTTATTTCTGATCTCGTTGTCGCTTCATTAGGATTATTTACCATTTCCAATCTTAATTTACTTCTAAAATTCTATTAATAATTTTGATTGTTCGATGCAAAGTTCACGTTGAAATCTCCACTTAGTATCATCGGAATTATATCATAATCTTTATTAAGGAATGCCTAACCCTCAATCGTATATGCTAATAGAATAGAATTTCGATTCATCGTTGCATTGTTTCAACGTTTCATCGTTTCATCGCCAGATCAGTTTTACGCCTACCGCGTCGAGGTTTTACTAAATCGTTTCATCGTTTCATCGCGAGATCGGTTTTACTCCTACCGCGTCGAGATTTTACGCCTACCGCGCCGAGGTTTTACTAACTCGTTTCATCGTTTCATCGTTTCATTGTTTCATCGTTTCATCGTTTCATCGCCAGATCGCTTTTACTCCTACCGCGTCGAGGTTTTGCGCTTGACGCGCCTAAAGAAGTTTCACTTCAAAAATGTTGCAAGTACTCATCAAAAGTAGAAACTGATCCCATTTTGTTCACTAATCGATTTGGATGAAAATTTTGGATGAAAAGAATCTTTACACATCTAAAGTGGAAAGTCAAAATTCGCCAGTCTTATTTTGTTCATTAATCGTTTTGGAATGAAACAATCTTTGCACCTTTCGCTATGGATGAATTAGGCGAGATGTACATCCGAAGGGAAAGGTCTAAATCCGCGTTAAGACCGAACAATGAAAGCTCGCGATGCAACACGATGTACGACTTACGTTATCAAAACTTCTCGACACGTTCATCTCTTCGGATTTCGTCCTTGCCGTCGTTGATTGGATAAACGTCCGACCAGCGGATAGATTTATCTTCTGTGTGATGTCGTGCGAGACCGTCGAGGGCAGGCTCGAATTTTCACGGTTGGTTTTCCCTTTTTTTTCGAGGTCGCTCCTGATTTCCGAGTCGGCAGCATTCCGATGCATTTCGATCTGACTCCCGGTAACCGTCTTCAGCATCCCGAACGCAACCCGGTCCGGCGTGCTCGAGCTATCCGCGTGCCAAGAACTTGTCTGACGGAACATTCCGTAGGACCTGCTCGTCGTCGTCGTCGTTGTGGTGCTGGTCGACGACCAAGCAAAGGATCTTGTGGTCCTCCGCGCGTCGTACGTTCTCCAAAGTGGCTGCTCCGTCTCGCGTGTGGTTTCCGCGGCCGTCCCACTGACTGAAACATTAATGAACAAATACTTTCCGTTACTGGATGCTTGGGAAATTTCCTTCTGCGCGCCGCTCCGACACTGAACCTCACTCAATTAAAACCGTATACGATCTTCACAAAACTTCCTTGGTCTGTAAAAGAGCCACAAGTAGAAAATAAAGTCGGGAATAAAATTACGTGAACAAACTTCAACAACTGGTAACTTTTTAAATTAGGACCGATTACCGATTAAATTCGAACCGCTAACTTTTTAAATTATACGATTTACGATTGTTTGTGATGTTAAAAGGACTAGCTTACTAGGTAATGTATGAAAAAATTTATTGAGAATTACTATTGGTCGAAGTTGCGAAGAATAAAAACTAATATAATTTATATTAATAATACTGGGTGGAAATTATAAAGCGTTACAGAGGAATATCTCTAAAAATATTGATTATAAGCAAAAATATTTCAGATGAAAGTTGCTCAGTACCGAGGGGGACATCATGTGGTGGAACTTTTATTTTATTTTTCCTGGTGAACACTCCAAGGTGAGGTGAAAGTCAACTTTCTTTTTTTAAATGAAATGATATGTTTTTTTATCCACCATCAAATAGTGCGTTTTAAGATGAGTTCAATTACCTGTAACTCAATGTCATTCAAGGTCAAACCTGCAGGTAAATGCAGAAAATGTGTGATCGTTTTATTACTTTCGGAGATCTACAAGAGGTATATTTTAAATTTTCATTACAGACACAGATAAAAAAGTTAAAAATCGTAACCTTTACTTTTTTCATCACAACTTCGATCAATAGCAATTTTTATAAATATTTATTTACACATTACCTAGTAAACTAATTCTTCTAACATCTAAAAAAAAACTGAAATCGTTTAGTTTAATTCTAATAAAGTTATTGTATTGTAAAGAGTGTCCGAATATTAATTCTGTCCACCATAGATATTTTTTAAAAATATCTCGGATTAATAATTTTTTTCGCCATTCTACTCCAATACTTTTTCACGTAGAATGACGAGATGAGTATATCTAAGTGAACAGAGTATGCATTTCCATTAAAAAAAATAATGCAATTGTTGATTGCACATGCACCACTGCACTTAAAAAAATAATGGAGTCCTACGGATTTTTAAACAGTTCATCCTTTTCCTTTCATGCTTTTCTGTAACTGTACTTGTATAGAAATTATAGCCTGAAACACCCTGTATATAATAAAAAATTACATAGTTTCGGAATGGAGTGGAAGCTATACACTTTTTTTAAATTCTATCTCTTTGATATCAAAGAATAAAAATAATTCTTATTAAATTGAAAATTATATATCAATTTTTCTAAATTTTTTAATTATTTTCATTTTGTTCCATTCGATTCGCTACTTTTTTGTCATAAATGCATAAAATCCACAATTTATTAATAATACACATTCCATGTAAGTTTTGTTACAGTAGACTGCAGGTCCTTCTGCAATTATTATAGCACATGCAAGTATTGTTAAAATCATTTGTTTGAAATTATTAAATCTGATTCATATAATTTTTAATATTACTATCGCGCTATATAGATTGCCTATTTTGATTTTCGGAAGATGATCTATAAAAATTGCCACAGACAGAAAAATCTGCTGCCTAATCGTAGCAAGTAACGATGAAACCGACAACGCACAGCAAACTTGTTTGTAACTAATGGAGGGAAGCTGCCGGTCGTTTCACCCTTTTTCGGAGGTACTGTTTAATGCTGCCGTGCGTTCTATAGAGGCAATAAGTTCATTATCCATTGCCTTTTTATGATACCTTTTTCTAACTTAAAGCTCACTAACATTACGTGTAACATGAACGTAGTGCATCGAGATTGGAAGGAATATAACTGGAGAATTCTTCAGGGCCTTTGAACGAAGTCCGGAATATTTGCAAAATAATTGAAAAGGTACTTTTCGTGTATCAATAACCGGGCTTATTAACAAGATGACAATGCTACGAAAATGAAAAAGTATTGTTTAGAAATGTGGCGTACCATCGCTGTTATATCATGTTATCAAAAGACATTCCTAAAATTTCGTGATCTTAATAAATCAGGTTACGTCCCGGTTAAAAAATTTTCAAATTTCTTTCCACACAGTCTGTAAAACTCGTCCGTAAACAACAGATGTAGCGAGAGCGATTCAACTATGTATGTATTTTGTATTGGTAGACTCCACACACAACCGAGAAAATCCTGCTGGCTTAAGATTGTTTTTATTAAGACCGATGTGTTTCTCCTGTGTAGCCGTTTCTACCGCTGCGCCGCTGTTTCAATGTTCTCGTAGTCTTCATTGCTTTCACATTACGAACTGTTAAGAAATCCCGTAATGCACCGCTCGGTACAACTACATTGTCCGTAGTGTGTAATCCTTGATGCAAAAATTCGCCAGGAAATGTGTTGTTAACGTTATAATCCCTGCTTGGTTGCTTCGCGTCCTGAAATTTGCAATTGGAATAAACGCTCTTGAGGTAACCAGCAGAAATCGTACTGAATATAAAAGAGATTCTGTATGTCGTATTACGAAGTACGAAAAGGACGTTGTAAAATAATGCAAACGGCGAAAGAAATTTCAGAACATTGCTAATAGATTAATTCCATTGCCTACGTTATACAGATATGTATATCATCGTTCAATTCCTACAAATGAAACAATATTTTTTATCGAAATTTACAGGCAGTCAAACAATTAAAAGCACACCCTTTAAATCAGAATAACTTTTTCTATAAATGGACCGAACAACTTCGGTTTTGCTGCCAAGCTAGATCGATTAGTTTACTAAGCGATATGTAACAAAAATTTTAAAAAATTTGCGTTTGATCTGTTTTACGAACGAAATGGTAGAAGTTATATTTTGCAGCCTTTTTATTTGGATTTGTAACGATAATTTACGGTTTCATAGATTGTATACGAGTTGTAAACGATTAAAAACGGCGAAAATCGCCGAACAATAGGATAAAACGACAAGAATGGTCTAAAGATCGTGGAAAAATTGTAATTTTTCCAAACACCATTTTTCCAAAATTTCTATTACATATCACCTAAATCCATTTAGCATGTCAGAAAAACTAAAGTCGTTTGATCCACTTATAAAAAAGTTATTCTGCTTTAATGCGTGTGCCATTAATTATGAGACTGATTGTATGCAAATTACATATCTATAGAATAAAGAATTGTATCGCTTTGGAAGAAGCTTTTCAAATGAAACTAAATCCATGACAATCCCTAATGGTAGTAAAGTAATGCGGAAGTTCCAATCCGTGCGTACTTTAAAGATTGCTAGCCACAATGCATGATCGCGAGTGCAAAACCGAACAACACGTATACAATAAAAATATTATATATGGTGCTTTAGTTATTCGAGGAATGATATTTCACCGAGTTGAAAGCACGGAGTAATGGGCTGTATCTTTGATAAATCCTCTTTCGATTTGTGTTGTGGTTATCGCATTTGCACCTCGAATTTGTTCGCCAACTAAACTAGCCCTACGCGGAAAGTTTCGGATTAATGGATGGAATCGATCGCTGTTGTTGGCAGCGAATTTGAATAGAATTATCCAACGGTCGACAGCGAAGCATCTCGACAAAACCACAACGTCGAGCATTTTTCGACCGATAACTATGTCCACCACATTGGTGCTATTATCCAAATTCATAAATAGTGTCCTGTTTACCATAGTAGTGGAGGAAAGACTTTACGACACGGATGAACATCTGGGACGTTGATTAGCATTTCGCGCTAATAGGTTTTACCTTCTTTAGAAAGGTAATTAATAAAACCGAAATATGCATTCATGCTCAAGGAAGTCATATTGTACATTCACTACAAGCTCGTCAATAAAGTATACTTGTGAACGCATTAGTACGAAATACTCAAAATGTTTCTTTCATTTTTGACCTTGGATGTCCTTGAAGGTCATTGTGGACCTATACGAATGAATTTTTCTTAACTTAAATAAAAAATTAAAAGTCACCTTGATTTCTGAAAAAATTGTGCGAACACTAGAAAATTATTGTTAATTACGGTGATTCGAGAAATAAATTACTTTTACTTTATGACATTTTTGAGGTTCTTACCCTAAAAAGGAAGTTTAGTTAGAAGTCGTCTTTGCAGAATAATCCCAAATGAAAATACTAGATTACATTTCTTGATTAAAAAATCTTCAGTCACGGTTCATAAATTAAAAACTTATGAGATAATCTAATAATGTGTTAAAGTATTCGTTTTGTCTATTTGTCGGATCTAAGTCATAGTGGGTCTCGTCTTCTTTACCCTTGTCAGCGCGTATTCCAATACGTTGACTGTAATCCCTTGAAAATTGGATCTGCGGGTTCTCGCGATCAATTGTTTCTCCGGGGATTTTGTGGAGGACGAATAAGGAACATGAAATTATTCGCAGACAAGACAATTTAACACTGGTGTTGCCAAGTCCGCTGAAACGAAAGTGTTCCTGACAGACATTATTATGTAAGTGAGTTTATCCATTTACATACGCTTCTGTGACTTACTCTCATTTTCTCTTTTCGTCTTCCTTGCCTGATTTCATTTATAAAAATTTATAAACAGCCCTTTTAACATACGGTACATGTGTCTTGTTATGCACCTAATTCCTGAAAAAAGAAACTAATGTTTCTGTTGATACGTTTTCATTTAATACGACTCTTTTTATCAAAACAATTTTGATAAACATTTTTAATAGATTTTATGTCTTGAATGTTATAATGTCAATTGTGATAGTTAAGTAACAAATTCGTTTTTTTTGCAACACGTTTTTTTTGTTACGGTGTTCCACGGAGGTTAACAAGTTTTTTGAGTCATATGCACTTGGTTTTACTTTTCCTGTTACAAAAATACATAGATATCACTTATTTCTACACATTGCACAGAGAGGAATAAGATTTGTTCTTCAAACGACAACTTTTAGGTTAAATACGTCCAATTTATTTATTAACTTTTGCTGGGGTCAGAATTAGATTATAAAACGAAGCCTTAAGCAATGGGATTAATGAATAATATGTACCGATTTTATGTTGTGTAGATAATTAAATTACATGTTTATATACAACTTCAGGAATGAAATGTATATTCCTGATCCTTAACCTTCAAATAGGGGTGTGCGAGCACTCGATTTATTCAAGTCGAGTAATGATTGGTGTGTCGAGACGAGTCGAACGTTTAAATTTTCTGAGCTACTTGAAATCGACAAACTGTTTGAAAACCATGCGATCTACTTGAAAAAATCAAACAGCTCGAATATTCGACCTCTCGTGAAACTTCGATTTACTCGAAAATGAATTATAAGCTCGAAATTTTTCGAATCACTCGAATATATTCGGACAGATCTTTAACGTTCGAGTTACTCGAATATTTATTTATTCATCTAATCAATAAAGTTATTATTATAACTGAGCACGTAGAAGAAATATGTTTTCTTCATGAAAACATGAAAATAAAACAGAACCATTAAATTAGCGTCATATTTTTCTTCCTTACAGTTAGGTTAGTATTTGATAGTAAATAAATGAATATTCGAGTAACTTGAACAATTCGAATTTTTACGAGTAACTTGAAAGTTAAAGATCTGCTCGAATATATTCGAGTAATTCGAAAAATTTCGAGATGAAAATTCAGTTTCGTGTAAATCAAAGTTTTACGAGTGCTTGAATATTCGAGTCGTTTGATTTTTTCAAGTAGCTCGCATTTTTTTCAAATAGTTTGTCGATTTCAAATAGCTCGGAAAATTCAAACACTCGACTCGGCTCGAGCAATCGCATGGATTTCAGCTCAGCTTGTAAATTACGGGTACCCTCACAAGCTTAACTTCAAAGGGTTAAATAATCTTTTATACGAAATGAATAGCATTATTTAGTGATCAAGATCTACTTTAACCACTGTAATTGAATAATTTATCGGTGAACCTCTGAAACACCAACTAATTCGTTTGTTGATTCGTTGATCCCTTGGTATGTAGCACGAAAGATGTATAAAGAGATTGCACAGCGGGAGTGTGCGAGTACCCGTAATTTAACCCCTTATAACCCCTTAACCCCAAATAAAATGCGTGTCGACGCGTCCGTAGGATACCATTTAATTTGGCTCAATTGTACTAATAATATACTGCCCGGTGTCCGCCAAAGACAGTTCATGATGTCTCGGGGACGTCAAAGTCTACAACGGCAAATGAAATGAATGACGTCTCCGAGACGTCATTGTATGTCAAGTGGTTAAGAGCTGAGTTGAACTCGATTTAATTCTTCGAGCCGAGTCGAGTGTTTGAATTTTCCGAGCTATTTGAAATCGACAAACTACTTGCAACGAATGCGAGCCACTTGAAAAAATCAACCGGCTCGAATGTTCGAGCCCTCATAAAACTTCGATTTACTCGAAAATGAATTTTCAGCCCGAAATTTTTTTTACGAGTAACTCGAAAGTTAAAGATCTGTTCGAATATATTCGAGTAATTCGAAAAATTTCGAGCTGAAAATTCATTTTCGAGTAAATCGAAGTTTTACGAGGTCTCGAATATTCGAGCCGGTTGATTTTTCAAGTAGCTCGCATTCTTTTCAAGCAGTTCGTCGATTTCAAGTAGCTCGGAAAATTCAAACGCTTGACTCGGCTCGACAGACCGATCATTACTCGACTCGAAATTCGAATACTCTAATAGATCGAGTACTCGCACACGCCTATTGCACAGTGATTGTTTGCGAAGTGGACCATTTCACCCGTGTAGTGGCCATTCGACGATACGGTTTAAGCAACATGCTGTGATCGAATTTCTCATTGCTAAAGGGATTGCTCTAATTGACAAACCCGACATAGCCCAGACTTGATGAGATTAAAGGAGCACCTTCCAGGCTATAGATTTCATACCGACGAAGATTCGAGAGTACTAAGTGTTACGATGTGGATAGAAACGTAAGATTGTTGATTCTTTGGCTACGGCGTTTGATAGCTTTCATGGGGTGCTGAAAAGAAACTCGATCACGTAGAAAGGGAAATGAGACGACTACAACAGTAAACGGGTACTATTTTCGCCATTTCTCATTTATTGAAATTATTTTCATAGAAGCTGTAAACTCGTCATATTACTTTTCATTGGACCCTTATAATTTGAACATGAAATTAACGTGTAATGAGATTGGACCTCGTGATAATGACGGTTCTGCAGAAGATAATGCCGCATCCGCGCGGACAAATTATATTGTGCAATCCTTTCCAACAACACGTCTAGTAAGTATCAATATTATAAATCGTTTTATCTTACGAAGAAGTGTGACATAGGGTGATTTGTCCAGTGAATGAACACTTAAGCTGCATGTTTGTTAAAATGATCGTTTACAAATCGTTATTTAATCTCCTGAGTTATATTTACATAAGTGAATTGTTTTATTACTAAGTTCATACATCTCTGAAGCATCTCAGTTAAAGCATTTTTTTTACAGTTATAGCCTTTTTTAAAAGTGTAATATAGGATTTAGTGAAAATATGTCAAACGACCAATAAATGAAGACTACCAAATCGATACATTTTTAGAAATCGTTACTCATGCAATAGTTTTCGTTAAAGGAACTTCTAAATTGTAATATTATACAAACAAATTTAGCATAATTTCATTGAACGCACCTGAAAAGACAAATTGTAAATTTCACGTGGAAATACTTATCGTGGACGCATGCTATGTCGCACAGTGGTTCAGAATCGTCAAAACGCGGACAAAAATCTAATTTTCAACTTTATAAAAAAAGAATGAAATTTATGCCAATAGGTTCTTAAATGTACAGTCTAAGTTTTAGCATAAATATAACTTGCGCGTCGTTGAGACAACTGCTAATATAACAAACAAAATGCAAAACAAATGCTAAGCTGAATCAAAATTGCATTTGCATGCTATCTGTAGGTGTATTTTACAACGTTTTTATTAGCTCGCTTTCTTGTTTGTTTGTTTGTTTGTTCGGTACAAATCTTGCAATTGATTTTAATCTAACTTCCCGATGAGCTAGAGACTTGAAATTGGAAACGTAGCTCAGAAATGAATGACAATGCAGTATTCAAAAAATTTTTTTTAAAAAGTCTATCCGTTTAAGAGAAATAACAGTTAAATATTTTTACCGTTATTACCGTTACACCGCGGTCAAAATTCCCTGAAAAGACCTTTACTTTTTTCTTCACAATTTCGATCGATAGCAATTTTTAGAAAAAATTATTTATACATTATCTAGTAAACCAATTCTTTTAACATTTCAAACGAACTGAAGTCGTTTGGTCTAATCTTAAAAAAGGTATTTCATTTTTAAAGGTGTACGAATACTTTTTACACCCACTGTAATGGATTTCAAATAACTGAATGTTATTGAAACCTAGAAAGTTGATTGGATGATCAACGGAATAAAAAATTTCTCTCAATCTGACTCAATCAAACGCTGCCTATTTTCCATCCTCGTCCGCGCCTATAACGCCCAGAATGCTCGACATTTGACGGTCGACCACAAACGAAATCGAATTCGGACCAACCCGTAAATGAATTTATCATCTGTCTGCTAGCTGAATTTCTGCGATCGGTGGTAGAGATGCCGTAGAATCGTGTAGTGCAAATTCGAATTTACTCGAACGTCGAATCGACGCGTGCTTCTAAAAAACTTCATTAAACAAATTGATTTTATACTGCTTCAATCCATATACTTCTCTCGCTGCATTCACAATTTTTCAATGGCCAGAAAAAAAAATTCAAAATCTGCTCGATCTCATCTACGGGCGTGAAATGTTCGATTCTCCATTTTCCCATTCGTTTTCGCTAATTTTCTTTTTTCTTTGAAAAAGGACTCTGCGCGAATTAAGTCGCGAGCGGGTCGTTTAATTCGTCTTCCGTCGCTGCTTAATCGCGTCTGCTGGAACTTTCGAATTGCATTAGCGAAAATGGGCATGGGTGGCCCGACAATTTCCACTTCGCGGTTTTTTCGAGGGTTTTCAATTCTTTTTTTTTTGTTTTTTCCTTTTCCCACCCGTCGTCGGCGAACATACATGTATTTCGCTATTCCCGTCGCTACTATTCCTCTCGGTGAGGGAAATTCGAAATGGAAGACAACAGGGTGGCGTTTATTCCGTCCTGTCGACTGTCAAAGTCGATATACGATGCTCTTTGGCTTCTCCGAGAGGGCTTTATCGGGGGAAAACATACGCGTGTACAAGGCTGTCTTAGAGCATCGCAGTCCCGCCGATGTATTTACGTTTGCCGATGTTTCGGAACACGGATTGCGCACCCTCCCCTCTCTATGACAATATGCTCACCTCCTGTCGAATACTGTATACGTTCGACGAGTATCCTAAGTGATTTTCTCTGTGACGTCCTGACGGCGTGCGAGAACAGCTTCGGAAATATCAGGTGGCATTTGAGGTGTATACTCGCATCATTTGCAGTCGGCAATATCCAACTGGAAAATCAAATTCTTCTGGCGAGGGAATCGTGACCGAAGAAATTCATAGGGAGTTCAATAATTTCATGTTTTCAGAGAAGCACGATCCCGTTTCGAGGCCTCGAAAAGGGAAATTAAGGGGTACATAGTGTGGACGAAATTTATATAAAAACACTACTGTTTCCAATCAAAAATATTAAATACGATGTCCTTATGTCACGTAGAACGCAGTGGTGGAACAGATTTGGCTTCCGACAGAAATGGCACAAGAATTTTTCTTGCAAATATTAAATATTTACTCTACAAATTAGGTACTATTCCACAAAGAAGTAATACTGTCTTTTTGCAAGCAACGCAATGCGATATATAATTTTGTTATGTTTGCACTATTTTGTTAGAAATGAAGGTGATCTTCAATTTTTAAATGGAATGCTATACAGGGTGAGGCATCTAACTTGACAACCTCGAATAAGTTTTAAATTATACGTTGTTTCAGAAAAAAATGTTTCTATAAAAGCTACGTGACGTTACGTGATGTATACGACTTCTATGTAAGTGGGGGTGCTTAGGACATTTGAAGGTCAACTCTGTTTTCTTAAATGGTATGCCCTAGTTTTCTTACGGCAGTTCGAAAGCTCATTAATTCACAATTAGAAAACTATTAAACATTATATGTCCTAAAATTAAGAATTAACAAGATGTTAAAGAAAGTGTAATCCGTATAAGATCGCAATGAAAGATCAATTCCACCGAGTGATTCGCGAAGAAAAAATGTGTTAATTTTGGCTGATCAAAAACATTATAGAAAAAAGAAATATTCATTTGATTCCTGTTTTGTATAATTTATACAGATATTTTTTATTTTGCATAAAGATCCGCAACCTACTTATGACATTGTGTACATTGAAGTAAAATATTGCACAGTATCAAAAGCAAATAGTACCAGCAACATGTCTATTACCATCCCAGGAACATATCAGTTCTGAATTTACACTAAACTTAATTGATAATCTCACACAAATGATCTATTAAATAATAGATTGTAGCTTTGATCACATCTAATTGCATTTAATTCGCATGCCGAAAGGATAATAGAGTTTTCTACGGGGTGGACCACGAAACGTGAGTGTTCGGGGCTGGATCTATCCCAGAATGGGGGACTGCAAATCGAGGTGGTCGAACCGAAATAAAAGTCTTCGTTGTGAGAAGTGAACACGTGGTGTCCTTGTCTTTATTTAACAATTATACGGTCGCGCACTTAATGTAATTGATGTACTTTCGGTGTGAACAATAAAGGTGGTTGAAATAACCGGTAGTTTTAAATACTTGGAGAGAATAATTCTCGGTCCACGTGCGTGGCGCAAGGCAAAAGACGATATTTGGTCGCACGTGGTTGCTCTACAGTGGAAACGGTAGTGAGAGCGAGACGACCGCGTAACGGACCGACGTTCGTCTTGCCTAGTCACGGAGAGAGGGGGGGCCACCGGCCTAATTATTGGCACGCGTATGTGCTGTCGCACGGTAGTCCGCGAATTATGACATCGCGGACGCGGCCGAGTCAACGAATCGCGTCGTCACGTTTGCGACGGCTGATCCGCGAAATTGGCGCGATGTTCAATTCTGAACAGTGAGCAACTTAGATTATTCTGCTGTTAGTGGTTCGATTGGAAGTTTTTATTAACTAAAATAATATGGCTTAAGGAGAGCTTTAAGATGAATGTACCAAATTTTGTTCGACCCCGTTTTCCCCAGAGTAATCATGGTCACCTTCAGTTTTTGTAGGTAAACCTTCAATTGTTGTGACACCCATCTTTTAGGAGATATTGAGACGAATTCGACATGCGCCATGAAAAGTATTTCTTCTTCATCTAAACGAAAGAAATATTAAAAGAATATCATTTACCCTAATTGAATAGATGCTTAAAATGGTGTCCACTAGCATCAATACACTCGCGTTTGCATATATGTTTTAGTTTTCGGATGAACATTATTTCGCGGATTTAATCTGTTAGTCTCTCGAAGAATTTTAATTATTCCTTCGAATCTGCAACGTGAAGGATGACGCTATTTGGAAATTGTTCAGTGTATAATTGCTGAGCCAACGCTGAATTACGCTCGCACTCTCCGTAGATCAAGAGCATCTCGATCTTGTTAGTGTAAATCATCACGGAACGCAGCGCACGTACACGCAGATCCCGAGAAGCTACTAACAGTTCACGTTTGATATAATTACATGTATTCCACGCTACAGAACGAAATGTTTACAAACAGTACGCGAGAGATCAAGTCAATGAAGATTAATACTAATTTATCAACAACTCTGGAAAGTGTACAATCGTGTGGTTTGCCATTTTTCTTTAATAGAAGTTTATACAAATTACAGTTGACTTATCAACTGCAATTTTGTTTTCTACATGAAGAGTATACTTGTCATTAGACTAGATTATAATCTGTTTTTGCGTAAACTGTATACTGTGACATATTTGTAATTTCATTTCAAATCCAAGGAGCTCCGTTCCAATGTTTATGGCGTTGTAACTTCCACAAAATCTACGGTGCATTAAAATTATATTTTCAATCTCAAACCTGTAACAAAATACAATAAATAAATTCTATTTGCAACACAATTGCAATTTACCATTTTTGACTTGATGTTACAGAAAAGAAATTCGTGAAGACCCTCGTAAAGCGAATGGTTTTGCAGTTATTATTGACTATATAGATATTATAATAAGTCTCAGCTTAACACCAAACGTAGTACGTACCATATATTTTACAATTATTGCAACTAGAAAAATGCTGTCATAGGAAATGGCTGAGTCGAGTTCTTTATAGAAGCCCATATTCTAATAAAAACCGTACAAAGTTTAAGTAAATTCAATCCTTTCACTTCCGTAAAGCATTTCACTTTTATGTTTAGTCTGCGGATTCAATAGGATATTTTTACAAACTTGTAACCATTCAAAATGTTCAAGCTCGTTTTACCGATCAGGATTTTCCGTTTGTGCATTCGCCGTTGCCGGTAACGAAAGTATGTAACGCTCGAGCTTCATTTGTATTCAACGGTGCGCAAGCCATTTTAAAGCCAAAAGGGTTTTACCCGCACTGTACAGTCAGAAAAATTTGCGGGCCTTTGAAAAAGATTGATTTTTATGCCAGGATCATGCGTAGCCAACTGCTCGGCACGCGTCTGCATTAGAAGGCGAAGCATTTCGACCTTAAAATGCGTCCGCATGAGCGTAATGCGTTGCCGAAAACGCTCACGAGACTCTTGAAAAGGGTCGATTTTTATGTACTGACGCTGCTTTTGAAACGCACATTGGCGCCTTATGGCAACGACGGGCTGCCAGCCCGTGCACACGGATGCTAACGCAATTCAGTTGAAATATGACTTTCTTCGTTATATAAGGGTGAGCCAAAAGTTATCCACACTGTGGCTGTGAACATATTTTGATAAACTTTAAGAAAATACAGACATACATTATTTTTTGACATAATCTCCTTTCTTCTCAACATGCTTTGCCAACATGTCAGCGAACTTTTGCACCCCTTGATAAGAAAATGATTATGCTCGAGCTGCGAGTTACGAATGTATTTTTTTTTTAAATCTTTATGAGAAACGAGACTTCTTAGCTAGCTGTACAGGAATTCTTGGGATTTTTATATCAATTCTATCTACGTTTGCAAAGTGTAAACGTACATCTAACAGCACTGTAGATAACATTAATCAACACATACCATGAATTTTATACATTTATCAACGCAACGTTGAAATTGCCATTTACTTACTGGTACGCTGATGTATTAACTTATTTAATCTCAATTACATTGTCAGTATAATAATGTGTAGCTAATTCGAATGATCTTTTGGTAATTTGAATGTCCAGACCATTGCTATACCTAATTCGTGTTAATTTTGTAGAGTAATTTTAAATACAACAATTATTACCTGCAAATACAAGCATTAGCTAGCAAATGAACAGTCAACCAAATTGCAGACTATAGATTTTGAATGATTTACCAATGGTTAAATTTGCAATTATGTAAACTTTATTAAACTCGAACATAGTTGCGTGGGAGAACTCTCATTAATAACGTACAGAGCAACCACCAAAATATTAAAATGTCAGTCAAATTATGAATTATGAATGTTTTCTTTTGTAACTTGACAAATAATTCTTTCATTCAATTGAAGCATAGTATCTAAAATATGTATAAATAATATATGTATAAACCTATCATTAATAAGAAAATTAATTTTCTTTTCTACACGAGTCAACTATATCAGCACTCATACAGAGTGTGTCTTGCCGAATTATAATTTGATTGTTATTGAATACAGAAAATAATTCTAGACGAAAATTGTGCATAGTTTAAGAGGCTGTACCATCCTGGTAACGTGTCTTTTCAAGGAAGTGCATCAAAGCAGTTGCAAAGTGCAATTGAGAACCGTATCTTCATAAGTGCAATGGTGGAACATTTGAACATTTACTGTAGTTGCTGGGAAAAATTTAAATATTGTTAAATTCTCTTATTTAGAAAAACTCAGTGAATCGATTCACGAGAAAAAGATCGTAAAGTGGCATTCAAAAAACGATTGTAATTGCACATTGCTTGATAAACCATGCAACATTTTTCCAATTAATTTGTTCTACCCCCAATATTAATCGAATTGAAACTTTGCCGAATAGAAAATACCTAATAAATAGACTGCGGGTTGTTATGCAATATAAAAATTGTCTGCATCAATAGTATGAAGTAGGAGCTAAATAGATATTTCATTCTTCTTTAAAATACGTAACATACAACAATTTTTCTGCATTTTTTACAGGAAAGAGGAGTTACTTAACAAGCTTCTTTTAAAATTGCAGATAATCATTTGTGTCATAAATGCAGAAGATACGCAGTTTACGAACAATAAATAAAATAGACATATCTAATATTTTTGGCATCGGTTTCCTCTCCGGCATCGATCTAGAAGGCTGTTGCTCTATCTGGTCTGCTCTCTATGTTCCTATTCAATTTCCCCCTAGTCTATTCCTAAACGCGCAAAAGGATCGTCGAACCAAGTGAAATACTCCACTTGCCCCTGCGTCGTTTCTCAAGCAATTTTCCAGCTCATGACAGTCCAGTAGGTACTTGAAGCAGAAAATTTGTAAAAGGGGAGAAAGTCCTCGATGATGTGGCTTTGCTCTTTAGATTCAATGGTCGCAGTCGACTGAAACACACAAATAAAACCCATTGCCTGACACATTCAAATATAATAAAACAACATCCACGTGAAATATTTTCCCATACATTGTGTGGATAAATGAGTACTGTAGTCAATATTGCTGTATCTCATATATTGATCCCGTCTCTCAACGTGATTGATTCACGGGGCGGTTTTCCATGTGTAGTAGAATTTTAATTTCGTTTCAATGTTTGGCCATCTTCACAGCAACGTGTTAATATTGGTAACAGAAAAATAAACTTTTATATCGATTTAAAAGAAATGAATAACATTCATATACAGGGTGAATCAGAAAGAACACTATTTAAAATAACTCGGTATTTATTGGTGGTATGGAAAAACTTTTTAAAGGTTGAAACGAAATTCTATTCTATTAGCATATACGGTTGAGGGTTCGGCATTGCTTAATAAAGATTAAGATAAAATTCCGATGATGCTAAGTGGAAATTTCAACGTAAACTTTGCATCGGAACAATCAAGATTATTAATAGAATTTTTTAGAAGTAAATTAAGATTGGAAATGGTAAATAATCCTAATGAAGCTACAGCAAGATCAGAAATAACTCTCGATGCAGTATTTGCAAGACATATAGACAAAATTGTCATAAAGTGTTAATAGCAATTCGAAAAAAATTAAAGAAAGAAGATTCACTTCAGCCATGTGGTCTAAGCACACACCAATTTTTAAATATTAATGTTTGAGCTTCTTCTAATATTGAGTTGACTTCAGTTTCTTCAAAGACAATGGAGCTTTTTTCGATATCACGTTATTGCCGATGGAAGGACGAATTCAGTGACCAATAATATGATGACCTTGGAATAATATTTGAAAACGCTCAGTCTCTCTGATATCTCAAAAAGCATGAGATATACAAAATCAAATTGTACTCATTCGACACGTCCAATAAAATGCTACGTAATTCATTAAACAGATTTTTGACACAACCAACATATCTGTGGTTGTCAGGAAGAAAGCCGCATCTCATATACTTTCACTTTCGAGATATTACCGTTTAAAGTTTTGATCACTAATGCTTTGACAGAGGACATCGGTTAAATTGCGTTATTTTCTGAGCCTTTCGAATTTGTTTTCATGACTTTTTTCTGGTAAATTCGTAAATCCTACACTATGAAGCCCAATTAATGTATAAACTCAAATTTTTTGAAATTGTGACATGCGGCGGTTTTCCTTGCAACCACATATTTGGTAGTTTTTTTGAAATCTCCATTATGAGTCTCTCGTTATTATACGTGAAGGTATTAAGTAACTGCCCGCAAGTAAATTGTTAAGAAGAAAATGAAAAGTTACTAAAAGACGATAACGAAGATGAATGGAAAGATAACTCTTTCTCCCAGTTAAAAGACTAATTTATTATACTGGACGAACCCATAATATACGTACAGTAGAATGCATAATAATTCTTATAGTATAAAGAAAAAAAGAATTAAAAATAATAAAAGAGGCTAAAATAATAAAGTTCTACCTGCTGAAATAAGATGAAATAAAAAGAGTGTTTAATCAATTTTCAACGTACATTTGAAACTCTAGAAAACAGTTCCTAAATTGGTCTCTTTTTGCAAGCTTTGTTCCAATAGCCAGCAGTCTCTATAACTAGAAGCAGCGAAAGGAAGCTCTTCGGAGCTGAGTGATAATTTGCATGTACAAACTGTGAGTCGAGCTTAACAATATTTATATTACTTGCCGCGATGGTAGAATGCTGAGTAACGGCGTATTGGCCCCTATTTATAATTTCCCATGGGATAGCACTTTGTCGAACAGTCTAGCCGCGCTGGCAACTTCTTTTCCCTTTTGCATCGTTTAATTTACTAACAATTCATACTCCCGTGTCAGGACTCGCGTGTGATACTCACTTCGTTTCATTAATTAGCGGCGTGTGGTGTTTAACCCAATTAACAAAACGACCGCCGCCAGTTTCGGTGTAATGAATAAACCAGGCCCGAAATTCGTGATCAGAAAATGTTGGCAATCGGACACACAGTATTTTTCCACCTACCGAAATATTTTTTCTCGTGTTAACCTCACGTGATTGGACATGAAGGTGAACGCTGGTAGACACGTTGGGGAATGGTGAAAATTTCATATACCATGCAGTGATGCCAGATAGCTTAAATCGAGGGGAATACAGTTTAGCACCTCTCTGATGACCAGAGTAATATCTAACACGTTGCGCGGCACGTCACGTGACCAGTCTACGGTCTTAGTGGGGGACGTTGGAGTGTGCTCATGGTAGTGGAATGGGATAGTGGAAGGGGAAAAGGAGGAGAGGAAAATCCACCCAGTTTTTGGTGGATCTGGCTTCACTGATGCCGTGTCCCATTTCAACTTTATGTACATCTGAAGTTGATTATTCAGGGTGTCCAGAAAGTATGGTGGAAAAAGAAAGAAGTGACTCCTGAGGTGATTCTAAGCACCTCTGTGCTCTGCCAATTGTGCCGTAACGCTTTGTTTTCGAGTTATTAACGAAAAATCCGGTACAATCAGAGTGCGGCTACAGCGGGAGCCCTGCAGTATATTTAATTATATTTAATATAATTAATTATATTAATATATTCAATAAATATTATTTTATTATTATATAATAATAAATGTTAATATATTCAATGATATTACTAAATCACCCTAATGAAAATTGTAGAGTTAAAGCTCATCACAAGATAAGCGGATTTTTATGCACTTGTAGCATGTATACATTTTTAAAAAACAAGGAACCACGTATAATAACAAACATTAAAGACTCTTCTACAGTATGTTTACTATAAGGAATATTTTAGTCAATAAATTGAACTTTTTCCTTATTCTGGTTTTCATAAACTAATCCATGAAAGTTAGAATTTGCATAAAGATTCGCAGTCTACAGATCAATATAATGGCCTTTGATGCCGATTTAGTTCGTATAAATCCTAATGAACTTTGGTTTAAGCAACCATATTATAAGAAAAATTAATTTCCATAGATAGACGAAGAATTGTGTCACTTACATGTGACCGAAGTATTTATACAACTGAGAAGTATTTGTCATTACTAGATTGCGGATTTGATGCATTCATGACAAAAATGGGTAGGTCAAACATAAACTGTAAAGACATTAGAGGAATTGTGTGATGTTATATGTATTGCTTTCGATCTGTTGATGATTGAAAGACGAAAAGTATTTTCATTCAACCACTGTTTCATACAATCGACTTGAACAATTTCTAGTCGTAACGCCGATGGCGTATAATTGAATGTGGACATTACAAATGTGATTGAATTAGTGTTGGTCAGCATTGTTGATGTTCTGTTAATGTGTAGAACAAGCTTGGTCCCAGTGTTGATCAACATTGCTACCTATTATTGTGTTGGTCAAACTCTGTTCTCGGCAAACATTATCGGTGGTGCCAGCCCATCGAATATTTCCGTGTAACTCGAAATAAATTGCGGCCGCAAGCTCTCGATGCCCGGCTCCGAAGCCGGTGGATCGAAGTTAGAGGAGAAAAGTTTCGGCTAATCGGCTGAACTTCGCCGTGGCCGGAACTCGGCCGGATTTGACGCGAGAACGGGCTCTCTTTATGCGCCCGTGAACGTGTGAATATCTTTGGCACGGATTGGATCGTGAAAACTTCCCCAGTTACCATATACTTCGACTCGTCGCGAATTTTTCGGGGAAAACAGCCGGTCGCCGCCGTTTGCATACACTTACCCCCTTCACTTTAACGCGAAGGGTCGCGGCTAACTTCGATCATTCCATTGATAGCGCGATAAGCGCGTGTCTTAAAGTTACTTGCTCCGGGTCTAACCCTCCGGGCCTCTTCGTTGACTTTGATTACTAGACTGCGGATTCTATGCGGTTTATTATCATTATTATTATTTATTTATTGCCTTAAACCATATGCGGTTTATATAGCATGTACAATACAAATTATACAGTATATTATTATGTTACAATATGACTTAGTGACTAACCTACAATTAGTTTATATTAGTTTTGTTGTGATACAACTACCTTATTGAAACTAAATTTGGTAATTATATAGAAAAGGTCTGCGTACTCCGATTTTGATGAAATTTTAATATGTTATGCAGCAACACATTTTGAACAACTTTTTCTTTTCCATTGTAGAGGGGTCGCTTTTAGTTTTCGAGATATTTGCAAAAAACTATTGCTAATACTGTATTGAATTTCCCGTATTCTCGCATGCTCCGTGGCAACGCAAGGCTGCTCCGGCGCGACGTCTGTTTACTTTTTTTTTCCATTTTTCTCCAAGCTGTGGAGATGAGACAGAAAACAGGGTCTCACTCTGGTCATACATACAAAACCTTATTATTTTTTCGACAATACCACACACACCCACCCACTGCTTAACACGCACTCAGTGTTTCTAAAAAAAAGGTTCTCACATTATACAATATTATATTATCGCATTTGATTGTAAAACAAATTGGTATTGGTTTTAGTTGATTTTATATTGTTTAATGTGAGAACCTTCTTTTTAGAAACACTGGGTGCGTGTTAAGCACTGGGTGAGTGTGTGTGGTATTGTCGCTTCTCATCTCCACAACGTGTTTACAAACAAAAAATAAACAGATGCGGCCCCGGAACAGGTTTACGTCGCCGCGGAGCGTGCAGGAATACGAAAAATTCAATACAGTATTAGCGATAGTTTTGGAAATATATTGGAAACTAAAAGCGACCCCCCTATATTAGAAAAGGAAAAAGTTGTTCAAAATGTCGAAATCTATAATATATTAAAATGTCATCAAAATCGGAGTACGCAGACCTTTTCTATATAATTACCCTAAATTTTTATTGAGCATAACTTAATGAAATCAAAAATAATTTTCAAGCCTCTAATATCTGGGCCGCATAGAAAGGAGTGGATAGAAATCGGGAGACAGTACTTGTGTCGGAGAAGCGCTGATACCAGGGTGTCACGCTCAACCTCGTAGATTGGGCATTGCCAAATGATATGGTTTAAATCTTGTGATTCAGCACCACATTCACAAGCACTGTCTAAAATAAAGTTAACTCTGGCTAAGGAGGCATTTAAGTTGTAATGGTTAGAGCGGCACCTATTTACAAAGGTTACAAAATTTCTAGGGAGCCCGCGCTCAGTAAACCATGGCTTGCCATCATCCTTATGGAAACATCGGATGTACTCTTTTCCCTTGAATACGTCTTGCTCTTTGACCAGATTCTATGCGGCGGTTGTGAGAAAAGTGGGTAAGTGATATTTAACAAATAACCTCTTGAACTATAGCAAAGCATCAGACTCATAATGAAAATATTGAATAGTATCTACTAAAAATGTGTGTTATTCATTCCCTTGAAATCCAAATAAAAATTTAAAAAATACAATTTTCTAAATTTGTTTTTTACCGACGATAACTCGATGATTTACGTGTTTATGAGAACAGAATCACAAAAAACTCAAGCAGCATATGATTTTACATTAACCTGAACTTAAGAGACTATTAATTTAATTCTGGTATTATTTATATCCTTATATACATAACCTACCACCACCGGTTGAAATGACCGATTCGAGATTTTTTCTTTTACAATTGAGCAGCTCAGTTGCCAAATCGATTAACTTCATATAACACAAAGTGAAGAAATGTGGTGAAATAATAAACATTGTTTTTAAAAATTTCCTTTAATATAAAAATTGAAATAAACATTGTAGAATGCATAAATACAGACATGTGACATTCATCTAAAGTCATATAAAATGAATAAGATAGAATAGCTTTGGAGTAATCATTAGTAAATTATTCATTTAGATTACATGTTTATTTGATACTATTTTAATTGGGTATTAATTTCATTTATCATAAATAAAATGATTTTCTCCGTTAAAACGACATTGTGTATTTTTTCTTTGAAAATTCATTCAAATATAAGTTATTTGCTTCAAGTCGTAGATTAAGAGTCTGTAATGAAAAATACATGTTTAAATTTGAAAAAATAAAGTTAACCTCGAAATGACCTTGAAAACATGATGAAAATTACAAATGGATAAGACTGCTGCATCAGCCCCTCCTTGACAAACTTTTTATTTTAAACATTCTTTTCCCCGGAATTTAGTTTTTGAGATATTCCAGGTGGCTAGGATAAATGCCCTACCCTGTATAATATCGGTGCGTAACTAATTCGGCCAATCAATTAGACTAACAACTAACTGTACAAAGGAAAATGAATTGTTATATTCAGCTAGGAACCGATAGATTTGCTCTTGTGCGTAAAATGCAAAGTATCGCGATCCAGTTCCGATTCAGGATTTTTTCTTAACCAGTTAACTGTGGAATTTAATTTTAAAAATCCCTCACAGGATGCAGAATAAAAATCAAGCAATGACAAGTATACACGTCGAACGCAGGGCTAATGCTCCTATTATAAATATTACATCTTATTGAAATTTCTAGTTTTTATAGTAAATGGGAATTTTTTATTTTACACGACGAATATACACGTCAACCACGCCTCAATAGAGCTTTGGATTGACGTGTATACACATCGAACGCAATTAACTGGTTAAACGGTCGCGCTCGAATATTTCAACGGAGTTCGCAGCACGCTGTGCCAACGCGAAACTTTGTTCTTTGAGCTTTTAATTCTTCCACGACGATGGAATCTATTTACCATGGTAGAAGTTCCTATGTTCCACCGTTCGTGTACCGCGAGCAGAGTATCCGACGATAAATCGAAAAACTTTTGCCGCGAGAATACTCCGGAATATTGAACATTTGCATTCCCGAAGAATCTTCGTGCGTAGTCCTCGCGAGCAACAGATTATATATAGCTCCCGGAGATTCGCATCGAACGCATAGCATGGCATTCCCGTCCGCAAATTCGAAATAACCCTAACCTTCTCCGAGAGAATGCAAACACATAAAAGTACTCTGGGATCGGACCGGATCTCACCGGTGACTCACTCCCCAAAAATCCTCGTGAAATTTTGTCATCTCATCTCGAAAGATATCTGTTGAATACGTTCGTAATTAGTATTTAGCGGATGTCATTTCCTGTCTTCAACTTACATAAATGTTTTCACATCCCTAACAAACAAGCACGCTATAGATGGTTAAGAAAAAATTAGGCACCTGAAAGGCTGGTCAATATAATTGTTTAATGAAGCAATTACTATGAAGCGTCCAGGAGAAGTTTATCCGGAAAGCTTTGGACGTCGTTTGTAACAATACTTAAATGAAACAGTATAAGAAAAGAAATGGTTTCGGCGAAAAGTAGCAAAGTGGACGGTCGCAGACGCTCGCAACAGGACATCCTCTTGGAGGTACCCGTGTCCGCGACAGCCACGGTACATCCTAGTCTTAAGTGGCGATTGAAACTTGCGCCGCGGTTGCACGGCAGCGTTATACAAATTGATAACTCCGTTAACTTCCCCGGGCAAGCAAGCGTAGGATTTATGCCGTTCGGCAAGATGGAATTACCGGGCAACTATTATCGGGGGCGGGAGGTGGAAATTGTCTACCGCTGGTGCGCGCGATAATAAAAAGTGGTGTTCCGTTGAAAGAGCTGTAACTGCCCGGTAAATACCCACCGTTCCATTATTTCCTCGGGAAATTCACTCTCGCCCGGGGTAATAACGGCTGAGAAAATATGAATCGAAATTCCGTGGAAAAATAACTGCGTAATAATTTCAGCTTAACTTTCCACTTTGCCACGTCTACGTGCTCGTATATCCCCAGTTGCGATTTCCCAGTGTCTATCGAGCCCGTTAACAAACTTTCGGTATGGGGAACAGGTTAGACAACATTCTGACAGACCCGTAGATGCAATATTTCCCAAAATATTGCTCACTTCGGCAAGTACTTCATATAAAACTTACTATGTTTTTTGGGGAACATCTTAAGCAATGTCTACACTGAAGCAACAACGAGCAACTTATAGTTGATGTTGATGCACATACAAGGTGTCTCACCTGATATTGACATTTGGTTTACATCACTTGGTTATAATATATAGGATTATATTTTTTGATACACTCATCGATGCAGCTCGACATTTTCTATAAAAAAAAGTATTAACCTATGTATGTCGAAAAATCTGTATTTTAGGAAATATTTTGGTTTAATTTTTGCTGTTCAAAAATGTTACTTTTATCAAATACACCTAAACAGGTTGGTAAAGTCCATTGATTTTTTACGTTATAAGATACCGATATCGTTTCGGAAAAGCGTCATCTGGATTGATGAATCGAAATTTGAGTTAAAGGCAAATAAAAGAAGAAAATATGTACGCTTTTCGAAAACGATAGCGGTTTCTTAATGTTCTTTGGCGAACAGTAGACCTTTGCCAGCATTTACTTGAGAAATGTGTGATCTTTTCCTAGATATTCTGCCGTGTAAATCAGCTTCAGACAAATGATATTTAATTTGTGTGGTCCCGATTGGTAATGACAAATTTTCTTTTATTTCTTTAGCTGTGATGGATGGATTTTTTTTTGGCTTGCTTCACAATCTCCCAATCTTGAAAAATTGATGTTTTTCTTTTCCTTCCTGATCTAACACAATTTTCGGGTTTCGTTTGTAAGAATTTTCTATCTATTCCTCTTTTATTTTGTATTCGCTCTGAAGCCTCAAATTCCCTTGTTTTCGGCATTATTGATTTTACCTTGTATTATTTCAATTCATTTTTTCAGGAAATTGTTTCACAAACTGTTAAATATATTGGAGTTATGTAAATACTAGCTTAATTACAGAATTCAATTCTTAAAATCAAAATTTCTATACGTCAACTTACTTTCCGGCCTGATTCAACTGACAACTATCACAAACTTATTGCTCTAACAAATTGACACCGCGTCTACACTTTACCACTTGGGGGTAAACTGACCGCCGCTACTCACGAGCAATGTAAACAAACATCACAGCGTCGGAGGAACACAAAGAAATTACACTACAAGGACAAAATGTTGAACTTACCTATAAAGTTATCACGTCAACATAAATACCGACGCGAGTGTATGTGAAAATAAATTGAAATCGTGTAAATCTTAACGTGTGCTATTAATTATTTGTCACATGGTCTACAAACGCAGGACCATATTGTAGGATCGCCGGATTCGCAGGTGTTCAGCGAATTCAGGAGCGTCTGCAGGTGGCCAGATACAGCCCTTCGTGTTTCTTTACTTTTTCGCGTAACGCTGTGGTCAAGAAAGAAAGAGAGAGCGAAGGACTGAGAGAGAGAGAGGGGGAGAGAGTGTGTGAGGTGCAAGCGGGGAGTGCAAGCAGCGAAGTCGAGGCATTCCGGGAGTAGAACTAGGACAGTGAAGTCGAGCAGTAGAGTCAGAAACAGCGAAGTCTAGCGTAGTTTAAGAACGGCGAATTCGAGCGAAGAAGTATATATCGTGCCAGATAAAGTCGTACCGCGTAGAACATTAGATTATCCGATTAGTTTAGTTATAAGTTTTGTTAAATAAAAACGTTACGTCGAAGCTTGTTCTTTGCTAAACCTCCCAATCCCGCAATATAATATCGACGTCAAATTCAATCGAGGGGAATTCGAGTACGGAAGTGGCGCTTTTCGACGCGATCCGTACAAATATCTCAGATACGAATGGCCGATAGATTGGCGGTGATACGGGGAGTGTAAAGGTACGGTTCGATTTTATTATTTCGAATATTCCGTGGCCAAGAAAATTCCCGTGGTAGCCAGTCGAATTTTTCCAGTCACGATGCACCATTTTCCCCGCACTTTGGCTTCAACGTTTTGCACGTACGCGAGACCCCGTTGCACACAGCCACGAAAACGACACGCATCCCAAGCTCACGAAGAATTCCATTTTCTTGGGTACCGTATCGCCTGCATACTTTGAAATTTCTCTTGTAAAAGGGACGAAAGCTCGCGCGACTCACCTTATTCAATCGAACCGGGGCCGGAGTTCGTTTGGGCCGCTATCTATGCGCTTATTTGCGCTGCTATGAAAATACTGAGCCCTTCGAAATCTCCTCTCCTATTGAAAGTGTGGGCTTGCGAATTAGGATGCTTTCAGGATCAATTGTGGCTGCGTTTACTTATTCGTTGAGGGAATCTCAAACTAGAATTATCGGATGAGGATTTCGGAATTGCTTTCGGCGAAGTTCATTCAAGTTAAGTAGCTACGGTAAATGCAGCTAATATGGAAGAGCTCGTGATGTACAGGGTGACCAGTTTTAATCTATCAATTCAAGTTATGTAGTCAAGCATTATAGATCTGTTCAGACAAGAAATGAGTTGTTCGAAAAAACTACAATTTCGTTTAAGTAGTTGTTCTGTAGATGAACGTGTACAGGTAACATACGTTTTTGAAATGGAATTGTATATTTTGAATGCATTAGTTGATGCAGCTCGTTGTTCTATACAAAACTGTATGAAGTTATTGGTGTCGAGAAATCAATTGTTAAGCAGAGATTTTGTTCAGAACATTGGAAAATGGTCGTAGTAACACAGTTTGAAAACATTACAATTTCGTTTAAAGTTCGCTGTGTATGCATTAGTTCTCTCATTCCTTCGTGTAGGTATTATTTAAAAAAACAGTATTCTCTATTTTTGAATGAAATCAATTTAAAACGACAAATGTCATAAGTGGATCGAGGATCTTTATGCGAAATAAAAATTGTCCATACGGATTACATGATACGACAATTAAACAGAAAGTCAGTTCTTTCTCCATTACTTTTAATGAATTTTATAATAACACAGCAGTGATCTCGTAGATAGGTTGAAAGAATTTAAAAATCTCAATGGATTAGTCTTAGCTTATTCAAATAAGTAATTAATTGTTGTCGTGTCAGTGGTCAAACTGCAATTAGTCAGACGCTGCGATACACGCCTTAAAGAGAGGTGTAATAAACAATATAAAGAGAATAATCGGGTTTCCGGATAACTGTACAACTTCAATAACATGGGTGCGAAGAACGGTATAAACAGAGGTTGACTATATAAAATCCGACGTGCTCTGACTTTCGACTCTAGTTCGCAACTGGCCTTGCAACGAAGGCAGATGAATAATGAAATATCGTAGGGTTGAAAATTTCCTCCCACAAATAGAAAATTGTGGCGCCTTAGCCAATAATACAATTTTAGGGAGGTTTCAAAATGAGCTCTAAAACAAGGGCAACCTCTAAAGAGAATCTATAAATCAGGTTTAGGTCCACAGGCGCCTGGCGAGCATACGCTAAGTCAAGTTCCATTGAGAGCGGTACTGCTATGCTGATTTTCCCAAGAGTCAGCTGATACTTTCCAGCCGTACCCGAATCATAAAACAATAAATTCGTCAAAGAGACACTAGAAAGACTCTTAAAAAATGGCACTGTCCAAAATCGACCGCAGCATAGACCTAAACCAAAAGCCGGCCATACAATAAGCACGTCTGAACATTAATTGTTAATCATTAAATCATTAGCTTATTCAAATTAAAGTACAAATTCAGATTCTTAATTAACGGATGCATAATTTGGAATTGTCTTCGTAATAATAATGCCACTTTGTCGAAAGACGTAACGTTCGAACTGCGTCGACGCGACGTGAGCGGGTACATGATCTCGACATGAGCGCCAGTGAATTAGTCTCTGCTAATTGGACTTTACCGAAGAACATACACAGAGTTGTCCCCGACATCCAGTTGATTTGTTACTAACTCTTTGACCCACGGGAACTCCGGGAACAATAAATTGAATGAACGCGGACAATATTCGCGGTTCCAGCTTGGCCAGACGTAAACTTGATCGAGTCAGTGACCGTAAACAAAAACTTTTCTATCTACCGGTGAATCGGGGAATTTTATCCATCTGATGAATTATGGCATAACGCTGGAGACGAGGGACGATGATCCCTCTAAATCTGAGCGTACGATTTATGCTCGCCAGTGCCTAAAATTATGTATCTTACAGAGCTGCGAGTGGAGAAAATTTATTCCTCTTTAGAGCGCTATCCAGCTTTTGGTGATTAAACAGTCGCTGTATTAGTTATAATATTCGTATGGCTGCGAATTACACTCTTCTCTTGATATATGTGAAAACCTCGTGGCTGAAATATCATAAATAGATCGCGAATCTTGATGCAAAATAGTAACACAGTAACCCCGCGATCTATGTCCAACGGAACATTGCGATCTATGTCCCTTGGTCTACTTCTTCCACTGCGGGGTATCCCCGAAAGGGCCGTGAAGCTCGGGCCGCCTCAGTCGCTGAGCAGTGCAAACACGCCGCGTAATTTGATCCTGGGTCGGGTATATCGGTGTAAATCACTACTAATCCAATTACAAAACTTCTTTATGTTTTATTATTTTTTCATGGAACTTTCATGATATAATTACGATGATATTTACTTGTGTAATGAACGACTGAAGTTTTTTTATTGGCATTGCATTGTACGGACACGCGGGCATTTTCCGCGACTTCTTGTGGTCAGAATCCCGTCACAAGGTTCCAAGTAAGAGGTTGTGGAAGGTTAGGAACCGATCCGTGCCCTCTGAGGCACGGGCGGGGCCGAAACGTGCCATCCTGTGCCTCAGGCGGAACCATGGGCCGAATCGGGCCGCGGTAGAGCGGCCGGCCCGCCTACCGATACAAATCCGGAGAACCGAAAAAGGACTTAGATCACGGGGTTACTGTACTCTGTCAATTGAACGATACAGAAATTAAAGGGAAATTAATGTTCTCTACTATCAATTTTAATACATATTTCGGAAAGTCACCACAATAATTTTAGATTCTTCTAATGTCACCACAGTGTTCCGTGTCGCCTATTCATTGGTATTATAAATGCTTCAAATCCGCAGTCTAGTCATAAAGGTGGAAAAGAATATCGAATAAACTAGACACCGACACCTGCGTATCTTTTTATCATATTTACAAATTTTATTCATAATACAGTGAAATCTCGATTATCCAAACTATTCAGTGGAACGTGAGAGTTCGGACAATAGAATAGAATTTACCTATATTATAGTTTTACTGATTTATATACATCAAATTCTGTTGTATACGAATTGCTTTAGCTTGCTCTGTTCCAAGAATTCAAATACCGTTGGTTCGGAAAATCGGAGGTGTACTCTATCGTGAATTAAACAAGCAAATATGCTCCAAATTATGCGTTGTTTGGTCTCATTCTAATCAGAAAAATATCACCAATATGTTGGTAAAAGTTTCACACAAAGAATAATTTAGTAGTTTCTCACACATATCGTGCACATCTCGCTTACATAGAATCGAGAGATTACGGTAGTACATATACACGAGCGGTTTCGTTTTGATGAAGACACATTTTGTTTTTTTATATACAGACTGCAAGAGCAGAATTGTTGTAATTTTTAGTGTTTCCAGTATTAAACAAGCGGAGTTCTGTTCTCGTGAAACATTAAGAGATGAGAAACATTTATTTAATGTACGGCAGACAGTTACGAGGATGGTAATTATACAAAAATGTAAGACGCATGATTGTGTGAAACACGTGGAATATGATCCGCGGTTTTAATTAACGTTGTATACGAAACGCGTATGATGACGTAAATGTTAGAAATTGTGTTTTCATCCAATGCTTCAGTGCATATTATGAATACAATTCTTCTGGAATCTTCATAACTAAACTGCAAATTTTATGCATTTGTACCAAAAATGAATTAATTAAATAGAAAACAGTAAAATCATTTAAAGAATTTAAATACATACAAGTATAATATACTGTATATAGAGGGTGGAAATTATAAAGCGTTACAGACGAATATCTTCAAAAATATTGATTATACGCAAAACTGCTTCAGATGAAAATTGTTCAGTACCGAGGGGGACATCATGTGCTGGAACTCTTACGTTTCCTGATGGACACTCCAAGGTGAGGTGAAGGTCAACTTTCTTTCTTTAAATGAAATGATATGTAATATGATATTTATATGATGTTCAATTACCTATGACTCAAGGTCATTCAAGGTCAAACTTGCAGGAAAATGCAGAAAAGGTGTGATCGTTTTATTTACATCTGTATATATATTCAGCTTTTTACGATAATAGAGAAAAGAATTAAATGTCTATGTAGCTTCTGTGGCTTGAAAAGTAATGCAGTCATTTTAAGGAATTTAAGCATTAAATTTCGGGAAAGTATTTTGAAGGTTCTATACGTTTGAGAAAAACATTGAATAATAGAATCAATTTTTTTGGTGCATCTATATGAGACTGCGGCGTTAAATGAAAAAAGTTTAGTCTATTTTTTCGACTTATTTTCTCATTTCCCTGTACACGTGATATAAAACAAATTTTACGTTGTGGCCTAAGACTTTCGCACAGTACTGTACCTATAGAAATATGCACCCGACCCTCAATTTACGCGAAGTAACCGTTCCATTAAGTATGTCAGTACAAAAGAAAAAATATCACGAATAAATGCTATTAAATTTAAGTTTTAGGTATACATATTTAATTCACATAGCTTAAAAAGAATAATGACTTTCAGAAAACAAAACTATCGTGTAAATAATATTATAAATCGAGGGACGGGTGTAATTGAATTCGATCATTCTATAGCAAGTTCTGAAGTAAAAGAGAGGGAAACGTTGGACCACGAAGGGTTAAACAACGCTGTTGCAAGCACCAGGACTACTTCCTCGCAATTAATGTCTCGCCGCTAATGGTTTAACGCCATTGTGAGCCCCGTTTCGAGAAATCCACGGAATTTCCATTATAAATCGTCGGTCGCCGTTGGCCGGGCCGTAGTCAGCGAAAAAGATAGATGGCCAGCGGCACGAAAGACGATGTAGGTGAAATTTTACCAAGATTCGGCCCGGAAGAGATCTAATGTTACGATCCTTTCCTTCGATGGGCACTGGCTTCGAGCCCGCTGCCGCCTCGATTCGACCGGAAACGTCCTTGCTCATCCTCCTCCCCAGCTCCTGCACTCCCCCGCAGGACTCATCCTGGAAAACTGGTGCCGATTTCCGGCCGGCGAGTTCTCGAATCCTTACGAGCCGGTAAAACTGCGAAACCTTAAAACCGCGCGAGTATCGTGCCGCCGCCGCCACAGGGGAAAGGGAATAATGTATTTCCGCGTAATCCGTATATCAAGGAACAGATTGCGGTACCCAGCAGGCGCCCTGAATTTTTTATAAAATAAGGAAACTCGGCCCGCAGTAGCCCGGAATCTTACCTAACCGCTTCCAACCCACGGTTGCTACATTTTAATGGGTGCTCGGGTTGCGAATCTTAATTTCCTGCAAACGAAATCCAACGGTACCCCTGGAACCAGCAAGTGCGATATAAATCTTTCGAGTTGCTCGGCTGGATCACGAGCTAGACCAATATCTGTGAACGTTGCTCAATTATTGAGAGGGTACAGAACGATAATTGAAGTTCTTTTATCCTCAACTAGAGTATAATATTCTAGCTGTTTTGCCCGCGGCTTCGTTGGATTTTGGAATTTGGTACAATTGTTTCTAAAAGCCGCATGACTTTTATCCAAACTCTACGAAACATAATTTATAGACTGATGTCTTAACACTTCATTTTTTGGCTATTTTCCAATAGTCTTTCTAAAACCAAAGACGAACTGTTTTCTTCTCTAATTTTACAATGTCATTGATACTTTGTTCCTCGCATGACTACGTGTTATTCTCTATTACATTGCGTAGCTTATGGACTGACTGCGGATCTTTATGCAAAACAAAAATTGTCTGCATCAATTAAATAAATGATACAGAAACCAATCAATCATTTGTTTCTTCCTTTTTAGATTGTTTCATTTTTCTACTGTTTCATGTTTCACTTACTCATTTTTGTCATAAATGCATTAAGTCCGCAGTCTCATTGTGGAAAAATAGGTTTAGATATGTGTGATACTATGGCATGACCTTCAAACAACCTTGAAATCTGCAATCTTTATTTTATAGTAGGTATTGCCTAAAATAAGAATGCTTGCACCCCTGTAGAAAATGTTTTTTATACCCCATCATCCAACTGAATATGTAGATCGTGATCACGTACGTGTATTTTAATACACGTTCAAAACCGCGATCTCTAATCTGTATGTACCTTCTGCTGTGCAAAACATTTTGATAACAGAAACATATAAAAATGTGTATAATCGTAACAATGAATTTGATGAATTTCTATGTACCTACTGTGGTGTATTCGTGAGAATGTCTCCGGGACGGCACAGGGGCAAAGGAGGTCCTCGCTCGCACCTAATCCGCGTCACAAGCTGCATAGTATGTGTGACCGCTTAGCCAATAATTCGGCTCGAACCGAAGCACTAACCAATCGGCCGCGCATTCTTGCTTACGTCACAAGCATTCCTGCCAGGGACCATCTTGTCAAAGTCTATTAGTTACCTATCTGTTTAATTTCAAACTAGCAAGATAATTAATTAACGTCCACAAATTGTGCAGAATCTCCGTTTCCTTGTTTTTAATATGCGCAATTTGACACGTGTATGTGAACCTGTGGGACTGACTGTATACCAAAGTATCGAGCAGAAGTTCCCATTTATGTAGTTACGGAAGTTATAATACTGAACATGCCTGCCAATGGGCGTCCAGTTGAATAATAGATTTGGAAGGCGAATTATGAAGGTTACGCCGATAAAATAGAACTATAGCGTACATGCAGGGTGGAAATTATAAAGCGTTACAAACGAATATCTCCAAAAATATTGATTATACGCAAAATATTTCAGATGAAAGTTGTTCAGTAGCGAGGAGAGCATCATGTGATGGGACTTTTATTTTTCCCGGTGGACACCTCAAGGTGAGGTGAAGGTCAACTTTCTCTTTTTAAATGGAATGATATGTTCTTTTATCCACCATAAAATAGTGCGTTTTAAGATGAGTTCAATTACATATGACTCAAGGTCATTCAAAGTTAAACTTGCAGTGAAATGTAGAAAAAGACAACAGCAAAGTCATTATCAATGAAAAGAAAACAAACGTATTTATGCATTAATGTGTTCTTCTGCGAGATGGTCAATTTACTTTCATTACTATTCGTGATGAGGTATCCTTCGCTGAACGATAGTACTTAAATAAGTGGTAAGAATGGAAATGCATCAAAATTGTTTTGGTATTTATGATTCTAGGAGAATGTTGGTAAAATTACAGAATGCCTACTAATTTGTATGTACAACGCTACCCAGATCGACCATCAAAATCGCATATGGCATTCAAAAGGCTAGAACAACGTTCTTTCCGTTCAGTTTCTGTGCTTAAAAACTGCGTAATGTACATTAAGCCTACGACGCGTGAAAACAAGAAATTCAGAATATGCGAAGCTTGTGTTAAAATAAATGTTGAAATGTTGGACAAAGTTAGAGAATCATTTAAACAAAGAATTGTTAAGTGCTTTGATGTAAGAGGTAATCATTTTGAACACGTACTGATCTGAAGTCTAAATAAAACGATCACACATTTTGTGCATTTCCCTGCACGTTTGGCCTTGACTGACCTTGGGTCATATGTAATTGAACTCATCTTAAAACGCACTATTTCATGGTGATTAAAGAAACATATCATTCCATTAAAAAAAAGAAAATTGACCTTCACCTCACCTTGGAGTGTCCACCGGGAAAAATGAAAGTTCCACCACATGATGTCCCTCTCGATACTGAACAACTTTCATCTGATACATCTTTACGTATAATTAATATTTTTGGAGATATTCGTCTGTAACGCTTTATAATTTCTACCCTGTACAATGGTATTACATAGCACATACAATTACATACAATGATAGCGAGAATTATGTGGAATCTATTAACCATATTATAGATGATTATAGCAAACCATACCAAGTGGAAGTAGACGCAAGAAAGAAGTAAATGAAGAATAATGAACGAGCTACGTTAAAACAATGGCTGCAGACATTTAAGCGACTGTAGTAACAAACGAGATTAAAGCAGAGAAGGAAAGAATGGTAAGGAAAAAGGCAAACAAAATCTCGCGGCAGAAGCTGTTCTACATGGATCCAGAATCGTAAAAAAATATCTGCACATTTTTCAAGTCGTGAATCAGAGCAAAGTGTACCTGCATCAAACTTGAAATTTTTTGCATTTTTAAATCGAGCGTGCATTATATCTCTGGAACGAATTAACATTTTCTCTTCAAAATTAAAATTCTAAAAAATTGTTTAAATATTTTAAAAGAATTCGTACGTTTCAGAATATTATGCAAATCTGGCTGAATAGTGAAATTAATTCTGCCCCTCATGATTTCATTTGAGATTGCTTTGATCGATGTTACACTGTATTTAATAACTTATTGTACATTCAATAATTTATTGTAGATTAAAGAGCTTATACAACGATTAACAGAATGAGAAACTGTTTCCATTTGTATCTCTACAATGATTCTGTGAAATCGAAAAGGATTATTATCGCAAGGAAAATAGTTAAATCTTCATTTCGTCTACATGTCTGTCACTTTATCTTTATAGACATACTGATTCATTCAATTGTTGCACACTGTGTACACAGAAATGTACTAAAAGAATGAAGATTTTAAAAAGAAATATGTACATACAGTACATTTATGTACATTTGTGTCATTACCATATGAAACAATTTACAGTTTACACGTCTGATATTTTTTAAACATACTCCTGCAACCCATTTGTGCACCGAATCATTACAATAGTGTATTTAAATATCAAAGTAACATACTAAAAGAATGGAACTTTTGAAACGACAAATCTGCATGTAATACAGTTTTGGCGATACCATATGAAACAGTTAGTGCAGTTTGCAGAGCATTGATCCAACGTCAACCACTTGAAAATCTCGGACAGATGTTCGTATATTCGTGGGCAGTAAGTCCTGCGAAAAACGGGGAAAGCCTGGCGGAACCGACGGTATTCAACCCAGAAATGTTTCATCAGTGTCAACGGCAAGAATCCTGGGAAGTTGAGAAATCAGGAGCAGAATACCGCGACGATAAATCTGTCCGACCGCGGTTTCTCGAGGGCGTTTTCATTGTATGTATCGGGGATTCGTCCGCAAATCCAACGTAGATTTATTCGGATCGCAAACTGGTGGCTTCGTATCGGTTGCGACGTGACGCACAAGGCAGCGTGTCGTCTGTGTGACAAAAATAGAAAAATACATTTTCATGTTGGTACCCGGAAACTCTGCAGCCGTGTTTGAGGACGCTCGGTATAATCGCAACGAACTCCGAGAAACGATTACGCGGTCCTTATTCCTGCTAACGTCGCAATACTCATATAGTCTTACGCAATAATATTCGGCTTGAATTTTTTTCGAGAAGTTAAAACAATTAATATATAACAGGACGCAAAAAATAAATTTATAAAAAATGGTTTTAATTTAAATTCCATGATTTGGAACGGTAAATAAAATGTAGCTTTCACGTCCATTGTAAAGATTGATCCACACGAACATTAATTAAGCATAAATTCAAAGCATGTTTGAAAGCAAACTCAATTTTTTTTCATCGAAGTTGCTTCCTTATTGCAACAATTTTTTCACTCGTAAACAATATGAAATCAACGCCATAAGCGACTGAAAACATAACAATATGTTCCGTAATAAAACAGGTATTATCATAAGTACAATATTAATTCCACTTATTATCAAACTTCAAATAAGTAAAAATTTCGAACTGTTTGTAAGTAATAATTAGATCACGCTCTGTAATTTAGTCGTTGTGACGAGAATTGCAAAGTTTTTGTAATGTTGCAAAGTTGCAAAGTTCAAGCCTATCACTAGAGTGTGGCTTTTATGTGTTTATGACGAAAATGAGTAAATCAATCTTAAAACAGTTAATATGTCAGAAGAATGTCTAAACACTGTTAGATTATTTCCAACTTATTAGAACTATTCAAAGAAGATATGAATCCTACTTTAATTCACGTTTCTCGCAATTGATATAGAAAATGTTCATTTTGCATGAAGATGAATGTTTCACTCATCACAGAAATGACTTCTTCAACCCTTTTGGATCGCACAAATTTCAATGACATTCAATGCTCGAAACATTTGAAACGAATCAATGTTTAAAGATGAACGAAAAATTTGATTTTACGAACTGAGAACTTTGTTCAATTTTGTCTCGGGTTTCGGGCGAATAAAGCGCTGTGGGACGTAAAACTCGAAATGCAGGGGCCTGGAGGAGCCGATAATGCGTTGGAAGAAGAGTCTGGGACAAGAGAGAACCATTTGGAGATCCGAGAATCCTATTCGGCCGCAGAAACGTAGCGAGATTCGGGTCAATTAAGCGCGTTCGATGCATTCTTCAGCGGGTCGAACGGGGTGAAACGGAATTCGATGTAGTCGGATATCAAATTTTCTCAGCGAATGAATGGCTCGCAACATCAATCTCTCGAGCACCCTCTTACTAAGAACACGCGGGAACTGTCAGGCGATTCGATAGACGTTTCGCAGAGAAGAGAAAGGATCGCGGTGAATTGCTCGAAGCTGCTCGCGAAACAAGGAAAAGAACGTCGCGGGGTTTCTCCGCTAAAGAATGCACGCCACCGTCTTCGATACCTGTGTTCAACAATTTTTCTATCAGCTTCGTGAGGATTGTTCCGAATCATTCGCTGCGAAACAGTAATTCCATGGTACCGCGTCCTTGAATGGTTCTCATCACTGAACTAATGGTCTGTTCGCAAGGTTCACGGAAATTATTAATAAGAAGTATCTATTTAACACAAATCGCACCACGACCGTTCAAATTAACGATTTCACATTTTGTATTTTATAATTGTTGAAATTACGAGGACACATCTATTAGAAATTATTAAATAAATTTCTTCATTCATGCGCATATTGTTATATAAATTGCGAGAAATCTAAATAATTCCAGTCTTGTGATTTTTATAAAACAACGTACAGCGAATGCTCGATAATTGTCCACAACACGGATCCGGCTGGGGACAATTATCGTGCAGAACTATGCATACTATTTTTCGATCTCTGCCGAATGTAAGGACGGACACCGAAGCTCGAGAGCCCTCGCTCACCGAGAAATGCAATACAATACTGGTCGAGTATATTGGTGTGAGACCATTACTAATCCAATAATAAAACTTCTTTATTTTTTATTATTTTTTATAGGACTTTCACCAACATATTCGTGGCATTTTTCAAATAAAAATGATACCGAATATGATATAATTCTCATAATACTTACTTGTGTAATGAACGATACAAATTTCCGAGGCGAAGAAGGACAGCGTATGGGAAAGAAAGAGACGCCAAGAGTAATGCCAATAAAAAACTTTCATCGTTCATTACACAAATAAATATTATCAGAATTATATCATATTTGGTATTATTTTCTTTAGTAAAATGCTAAAAATATGTTGATGAAAGTCCCATAAGAAAATAATGAAAAATTAAGAAGTTTTGTTATTAGTTTAGTAGTGGTCTCACACCGACATACCCGACCCATATTATGTTACACTACGGCAACCGTGGTATATTTACCCCTCACGAGGTATGCCCTGCGGTAGTAGAGATAGTTCAGGGACAATTATAGGCAAGATACTTGGGACAAATGTCGAGCATTCACTGTGTACGTACCAGTCGTATTTTGTGCTTGGTACAATTAGTGTTAAATCTTTATAACAATTTACATTGCCATCTTCAAAGTATCCGTCTTTACACCTAAACACCTAAAAACCCAGCGTTGTTCTCATTGTGCAAAACAGTGGGGAAGTGCGGGTACCAGAAATTACGGGCTCGTCAGACTTGAACGAGCTTCCGTAACCCAACTCCTTCAGATAAGCATGGTAAAAGTGGACTCCGAGTTCGCTCGACTTTTTTCCGACCTGACACGAAACGGCCAGTAACTCGCGACACTTCTTGCGAGAGCGACTTGCAGAAGTGTGTACATTTGTCGGCAAATATTGATGCAACTCATTCGCTGCAATAATTGGTGAGAGTAGTGTCTGAACTTTTTGCTCAATAAATGTCAAGAGTGTCTACATTATTCATAGTGCAAATTGCTGCTAGATCAGATTTGCTCCAGTTGTCGATCAAAATGTCAGCACAACCAATTAAATGTGCTGCTGCTGTTTGTGTGTCAATAATTTTAAAAAGATAGAGGAAAAACAAAATAGTCTGGGAGAGAAATTGGACATTAAGCAGCTATAATACACATTTCCTATACAATCACCACTACGCTTCATTTCACTTTTTCGCAGGAAATGTATGCGTAAATTGTGTAATTTACGAGTAGTTTTATTCTCAGTAGCATTTCATTCAATCGATTGACTTTTGAATGCGTTTTGTTTCTTTATTTTGTTACGATAATCTTTACTGCTTACGGCCCATAGTTCAGATAACCACTCCCACCGAGAAGTTAACATAAAAGTTTCTTCTCTAGACCAGCAATTCTTTCCCACAAACTCTCGCCAAATATTTCGGATGCGATTTCGAGACTTGAGATTACTGCCAGAGCTACATATGTATATCCAGGGAGCGTCTACATTATACATTGTATCACTCTCTGAGAACAACTGTTACAAGCGCGCACAGCTTGCCGGCCGTTATCTCAGACGTGTTTACAGTCTACGCACGTTTTGAGAGTCGCTCTCGCAAGAACTGTAGCAAGTGACTTGCTAGCGTTGCTAGTGAACGTTCATTTTTAGCGTACCAAGGTGTAACGAGCGACCTTCTATACTATCAATGGAAGATCCCGAAGTGACATCGGCAGAGCTTAATAAAACTTTGAGAGGTTGAAGTTCTTGCAAAAATATTGGACACATATTTTTTTTAGCGGCGATCGTTAATATTCAGGGGCAGAAAGCAGACCTCAAATTTGGAGGTCGGAACCAATGATGGGAACTCCGTGGGCGCTGGGTGAAAATACTGCCACCACTCTGACGTACCGTCTTCTCCTACTTTGCTTCTACCGCGCACGCGCTACACGCAAGCATACCTCTACTCTGTCCGTGTAGAGTAGAGGTACGCTTGTGTGTATCGCGTGCACGATAGAAGCAAGGTAGAGGAAGACGGTACGTCAGAGTGGTGGCAGTATTTTCGCTCAGCGCCCACGAAGTTCCCATCACTGGCCGGAACCGTATTTGGTCGAATATCTAGGAAATTATTAGAGGTAGAGGAGGGATTCAAATTGCAACGTTGTGTACTTTTGAATAAGGAGTCCAGCTGCGTGATCCGATTTTAGATATTTTAATTTGTTTAAAAAATGCATTTATACATGACACTTTTTCGTTAATCCAAATGTTAATTCATGTTCTTGGATATTAGTGTGTGAGAAGTGCTTACCTAAATACAAAACAGGCGTAAAATAGAATTTTGATTTCTGGACTTTATAAAAAGTTATTGAAATTTAAATATCTCGGCATTTTCTGCGAGATGGTGGTCTTAATCCAGATAGCACCGTACGTCCCAGGGACGTCCGTTTTACGTCCAGTTTACGTCCACACGTCTTAAGTCCGTTGCTAACGCCCCTTAGACGTCCGCGGGACCAAAATTTTATGTCCTAAGGCCGTCCGTGGGATCTAAATTTAGGATGTCCCACTTTCTAACTGGTACCTATCTGGGACGTTTCTGGGACATACGGATGTGATTCGGACGTCCCTGGGACGTACAGAAGGTCCGGTACGGACGTCCATAGGATATCCGTGGGACGTCCGGGTGCTATCTGGGAAATGCTAATGATTAATCAGATAGAACTTTTTCTAGGATATTTTGCATAATTATAGCAGGATGGAACACGATATTTCACTTGGAACGATGAAAAATTGTTACCGCGGGTATAGCAATACTGATCGCCGTCAGCGATCCTTTCTGCAAAGAGCAACTTCGTTATTACTTTAATAATGTATCTTATTTATTCACAATTACATTACTGTCGCATTGGAATTAAGAATCACGTTATTAACATATTATTGGCCGGTGGTTATTTCATGAATTTTTAAAGCGTATATGCTAGGGATTTTGTAAGAGATCCTTCAACAACGATAGCTACTTTAATCGTAAGTCATAAAGCAACAAACCACCTCCAGTAACGTATTCTAATAATTTCGTTTCGTATTATTATGTAAAAGAACATTTTTATAACGATTGAAAATCCTATTAATAGACTTTTGGTAGCTAAAAAAAAGTATCGATACGTTTCCGTACATAGTCAGCTATTTTGTATTGATACGTTCGCTACCAGAGCGCACACATATGCGACAATCATGATTTTGTATATCATATAAAGGAATCCGATTGTCATTGTTTAAGATTATAACGCATAGCATGGTATTCGGAGAACTTATAATTTTTCCGTGATAATATCTTTGTTCACATTCTACATTTAATTTTTATCAAAAAATTTTTGAGAATAACATACGTATGTATACACGCGTTTCCTACTGAAAGGATTAAAAAGTTTTAATTTTGAATCCTTCATTCTTCCTGAAAATGTTACAAAATTTCACAATTTCATTTTTCGGATATTCTCACGTATTTCTACAAGAAAAGAACAATTTTAACCACACCAAAAATATAGTACATTTATCATTTTGTATACTTCATTAAAAGTACAGAAGGCAAAGTTGTAAAAAGCGACTTTTATTCTCAATCAAGAACAATTTCTACAAAAGAATTTGTACACATCAGCTGGTAAACTAATGGTTCTATGGTCTCGAGGAAGCCGGAGTTGTTCGAAATCAGTTCGAAAAAGTGAACCTTTTTTGATAGGGTGCATGGAGACTTTTTTGACCGACTGTATGAAGAAGACCGTTTCGAGAGACGTTCAAGAAGGTCAGACAATTTCCGGCCGGTCCTTATACAATCAAGTTTAAGATCGATCACCGTGCGAAACATTGGGCTGAAATTTTTGTGCCTGTCCGGGAACTTCTACGAGAACTAATTTGCAATGTTCCTGGTACTACACTGTTAAAGTTACGGTGCTTTTACCTAACCGAACTTCTTTCGGACGAGCCAGCGCAAAGAGACACTCGAGACCTTCGCGAAGAAGCCTCGAAAGTTTCTTCGTGGTGCTCTTCCGCATCTCCAGAGAACAATCAATTGTTCGGCGGAGCGTATTGATTTTTGTTTACTGTAATTTAACGGCCGATTCTGTCGGGGAAGTGACACTGTCGGATAAGGGGAGGGGGGGGGGGGTTGCTAGGGGAAAAAAGTAAACTGGGACTAGAGATCACCGGCTGTTCACGATAAACCTCGACGTCGACAGGATTTACGACGAGAATTGTGAAGTTTCGGTATCGCGCACGCTTCTGTCGATGAATCAAGTTCGTCGCGACATGTTCGGCTTACTTTCGACCGTCCAATGATTCGTTTCATGGGATACATTGCGGGAATGTATAAGAAAAGCTTGGTAGTGAGATCGAAAATTTGTGCTCGGGGGAGGGGGGGGGGGTGTATTTAAAGGGGAAGAACAATTAAGAGGTGGGAGAACAATTTAAAGAGTCTTTTTAGAATAACTAATGGATATATGGGAGGCGATCTTTCTGGGATGTAAACGGATAATCTTGAAGTGTAAATTTTTTTGGTAATTCAATTCTACGTATTATTTATTGTATTATATAATATACAATACAGCATACCTGTGCAGATAAACCAGACCTTGTATATATACGTGGGAGAGTTGTATATATACAGGTTGAAACAGAAAAAGTTTTCTTTGTTTCTTCTCGAAAGTGTTTTCCTTGACCAGAAAAGATTTTGCGTCATTTATTACTTTATACATATTTGTTCAACTCATTGGATGTATGTGTAGGATAAAATGTTTAAAACTTGGGTTAAACTCATCTATTTTACGTATTAAAACACAAATAGAAATATAAATAAACATTCTTAAGTAATATCAATGACAACACATGTCATCATTAAATATATACTGTACAGGGTGTATAAAAATTGTATGTCACGACAACCACAGCGGGATTCTATGTCTCTCGATCGGTGATCTATTAAAAAAATAGTCCGCAAAATTGTCCTTGACCCTTTATTAAGGTCAACTTTTTTTATTTCATCGCGTAGTCCTCGCCGCGAGGAACAAAAGTGTCAAAGAAACCATGGGTCACAAGTCAACCATTCTCATAAAAAACATCTTTAAAGTTTCGTAAACTATTTTATTTCACGTCTACTGGGTGTCCCGAGATAGTAGAAACTTGGAGGGAAGTGATTCTATATGACAAAAGAAGTTTAACATATAGAATAATTTTTTTTATTTGACACCTCGTTTTCGAGAAATTATAGTGTGAAAATCCGTCAAGTTTGCGTTCCTAGCGTTTATAAGAAGTAGACCAAGTATATCATGAACAGACGCGTCAACAGAGGCGTCAAGTGAAAAAAAATTATTTTATAGTTTAGGCTTGTTTTCTCATGTAGAATTATGCCCTTCACGTTTATACTATCTTAGGACACCCAGTAGACATGTGAGATAAAATAGTTTTCGAAACTTTATAGTCGTTTTTTATGAGAATGGTTGACTCGAGACCCATGGTTTCTTTGAGACTTTTGTTCTCCGCGACGAGTACTATACGATGAAATTAAAAAAATGTTGACCTTGAAAAAGGGGCCAAGGACAGTTTTACGGCCCATTTATTAATAGAACTATACCGATCCAGAGACATAAAATCCCGCTATGGTAGTCGTGACATATAGTTTTTATACACCCTGTATACGAGTTGAAGAGTCACTGCTTATTCACTGTCAGAATTGCAATTATGACAGATAAAAAGCAAAACCATGTCCATCTTGAACGTCAGCCAGCTTATCAAATAATAAGGAAAAATTGACTTTATTAAAATTTTTTGCTCTTTGTAAGAAACATTGTCAGCCAATCCGCTCCAGCACAATTGTTCCGTTTCCAGGAATCAGAAACGTTTATATTGCAATTTGAGGCACACTTATAAGCTAACTTACTCCCACAAACCGATTTGTATATAAGCGCGACAGACTTAGCGACAGCGTGATTCATAAAGTCCGACTCGTGTAAAGCACATTGTAAATACACATTCTTAGACCACGTAGTTGTCCGCGTTTTCTATCCAACCTATTACAGTCCACTTATACAATCATACTTCTCGATAGGACTTCATATTCGGTGAAGTTCCTCCGCGTTGTTCGATCGTCGCTAACCTAATTGCCGACGCCGCGACGCATATACACTTGTTCTTAGATGCTTCTTTAATAAGTCGTGGAACTAAATTTAGTTTCAACCATTCGAGAATGAACAGCAGGTTAATTGTGTACGTTGGAGGTACTATTTAGCAGTCAATTAATCGTGCAAGAATATAACTGAAAATTTACATGAATAATTGAAACTGTTTTAACGATTGAAACAGTTTGACTTGGCGTTAACAACCATGCTCGACACGTACCGTTTGAACGTCTGTGTGCTACTTAGCAATTCATGAACCTACATGGCACTTAGTAATACGCAAATTTAACAAGTTGTCGTAATTTACTGTCTCCTTCGGGATGAATTTCAATGTAGTGTACAATCGTAACGCATTCGAAGTGTGTGAAACAATTCTTCAAACCGGAAACCATTTTTATAGTTCACACTGGAATTCGACGTCATTGATTATCCGATTCGATTGAATATCTGCAGTCCTTACGCTAATCAACAATCGCGATCATTTGGTCGACGGTTTGCAGTTTCAAGTGGACTTAGCACTGTTTGCCAACAGGAAACAGTGTACTAGATGATCGGCCATCTAGCAATAAGCATCTTAACTGCACAGTGCAACTTCACTTGGGAGATTAGACTAGGATTAGAGGCTGAACAGTTGGCATTATGTGCGCTGATCCTTCGTTAGTTAAGGTCCAGTGATATTTTAAACGAATGACCTTGGAAGACCAAGACGTACCGGTGAATTAATTGGACAAGAAATAGATTGTTTGATTCATTAAACGAAAACGAGTAGCTTCATTTATTGAAAAATCAAAGATCATCTTGAAATCAAGTAGAAAATATTTTTATTTCAATAACGAGTTAGCGACGTGATAGTTCAATAAGACACTGAACAAAAAGAAATAGCTCTATTTACAAAAATGTCAAGGACCGAACAATTTAACTTCCATTTGAAACATCAAGGTCATTCGAAAAATTCTTCCAATGCTAGGCATTTTATAAAGAAGTAGAGTGACCTGTCCAATGAATGAACACTTAAGCTGCATGTCTGTTGAAATTAGTATTCGAAAATCGTTACATCATTTCATGAGTGCTATTTCTATAAGAAGACTGTGTCATTGTTAAGTGCTTGCATTACAAAACATAATTCTAACGGTATTTGTTTCGTCCTAAGATGAAACAGGTGTTTCGCTACATGCAAACATCTGCATGGCAGACTTTAGTGTACCCTTAGCCAGTCACTTTTCCAATTTCACTATCAATTAAGGTAACGGCCCAGGCCAAGGTTTACAACACCTTACCGGTCCCATCGAGTGAAGGTACCACCAGCGCCCGCTCTAGCGGTTATGTCGCCCCGGATAAAAAGACAAATTGCCGCCCCTTAAGAATATATATATTTTTTAAATAAAGCCAAAATAGCGCCCCTAAATTTTGGCGCCCCGGACAAATGTCCGAGTTGCCGGCACCTAGAGCGGGCCCTGGTACCACGCGCCCACCTCGGACTCTCCCCCGTACCCAAGGGAGTGAGATTGCTCAAGGGGGCGTGAACAAAGTTACACTCTCCTCCAAAGGTAGGTTTTGACAAGTTATTATAATAACCAATGAAAGACAAAATAGAAGACAGAGATTCTTGCATCTCACCCGTAGCGAGGTTAGCTGCAAAGAGATACAAGTAACAAAAGTGATTCTGCTCAAGTCATTGATATGAGCACAATGAGCACAATGTAGCACAAACTTAGCACAACTCAGCACAACTGTTGATATTATTTATTTCAACAAGTGGGGGGGCTAACTTGTAGGAGGCTCATATCAAGTCAAAGAGTCAACCTCCGATCGACCAACCGTTACAGTTCAGTTTTCACAATCACAAGTAGTTTTTATATATCCTTCGGCTCTGATAACGTCAGTGCAGACAGTGCAAGCAGATACGCACGAGAGTATCACTTACACACACTCGTTCAATTCAATTGGCCAAGTGCAAGACTAAACAGTATTTGGTGGTTGTAGCTTGTATTAAAAATCTGGCACAGGATTAAATGAAAAGTGGGCCATATGACCAATGATTGAACATCCATCTCTAACGAATGAGGAGAGGTACCCCAATGAATGATAATTATCGAAATAAACTTATTGTAGAACCATTGAACTACCTCGAAATACAAATTGCTAATCGATTTGGATTAATACGTTCACGGCGGCGAGTACCATCGGTGGTACACGTGGTGGTTTTTCTATCGATAAAATAAATAATTAAAATAAAAGCATTTTGAATAAAAGCTATACTATACTAATACCATGCCCTATTAATGCATAGTAAACGTAAATTGTCCTGTTGAGTCTGAAGATTTGCTTAAGACAATTTTTAGTATGGCGCTACCTAATGGAGCAAAATTTAAAAAAAAAAACAGCGTCGGCGTGAATGTGTTAAACGATAGAATTTGTTAGACGACAACACTACTTAACATGAATATGTAGGATCTCGTCCGAACAACTGCTAAATAAATCAATGTAGTGACAAACAGGTTATACAAAAATTAGATTCCTTCAGAGCGACATCTGTGAATTTACAATACAGTTACTGCATTTCAACATGAAGAGGACATTGTAAATGTTATTTTTTCGTTTAATACGAATTATGTTCAATCACTAGGTGGTGTTCATTCACTGGATAGGTCGCCCTATGTACTAAATAGAGAAATTAAAATTTAATGCTGCCTAGGTTGTTGGGTATTCTACAAAAACATAAATCTTCTAATAGCCTAGTCCTCGCAGTCAGGTGTTGACAAGAACTCGACCGTTCAACAGAAAATACATTCGCAGTTTCGGTGAAGCTGGTACGACCGGGGGGTTGTAAATCTCCTGTCCGGCAACCCTCTAGAAACTGCATCTGCAAACCGTTTTTGTAGACTTCCCTGCCAGTAACTAATTCAACCAATCATAGGGACACTTACATTTTCTCTTCGGACAAGCATTGCTGAAATCAGGACGGAAAAAAGCGAACGTGTTGGAAAAGAGACGTAATTACCTCGGGCAATCTATTGTATACAATGTGAGCAACAAGAAACACCTAAATATTTGTTACAAGCTGACGGCAAGATTTTATGCAGTATTTCGAAGGATTTGTCGAGTGCTGCAATCACTGAAGGTAGGTGTAATTTCAAACGGTAGAAAGGTTAAAGAAATTTAAGACTATTAATGTATTGTTTTTAGTTTGTTAAAGTTATTATGAGAAGACAGATGTTTCTATTTATCTCCTGTTTCTTGCAATTGATACAAACGATTTTTATTGTGCTGGCAACCGATTTCATTTTTTTGCTAATACTTAAAACGCATTCCAACATACTGAAGTATTCTAGTCCTCAGCATTCATGGTTTTAGCGCATGTTCCTAAATGGAAATCGATTTATAATTACGCAAGGAAATACAAATCTGTAGCAATTGTTTTATTTGGCCACACAAGCATACAGAAAACCTTAAAAATTAATGGAAAGCAGTTATACAGGTATAATTGATATAACGTTTAAATTAAAGAGGGCAAAGGAAGAAAATTTTGCATTTATTCTTTCTAAATTATACAGGGTGGGGCACTGTAAAGAGGTCACCTGAATAAGTCGCTTGCTTTTGAAGGTATAAGGCAACTTATAGTTGATGTTGATGCACATATAAGGTGTCTTACCTGATATTGACATTTGGTTTACATCACTGTTATGATACAAAGATTTATATTTTTTGATACACTCATCGATGCAGCTCTACATTCTCTCTAGAAAAAGTATTCCTATGTATGTCGAAAAATCAGTATTTTAGGAAATATTTTGGTTTAATCTTTGCTGTTCAAAAATGTTACTTCTATCAAATACACCTAAACAGGTTGGTAAAATCCAATTTGATTTTACTCATATATGTGTAAATCTGTTTTTTTAAATGGAACGGTATGGTTTTTTACGTAAATAACATGTTACATGTAAATCGTCGTAGTGTTCGAAGAGTGCTTTGAGACACTTTATTTTCTATTATAGTTGACCTCGCGTGACCTTGAATGACCTTCATAATAGGTCAATGTATTCGTCTTGAAACACACTATCAGAATGTAAATAAAAAACCATACCGTTCCATTGAAAAAAAACAGAGTTGACCTTCATATCTCCTTGACGTCTCCACCTATAAAAAAATTAATGACATCAGATTACGAGCGCCTCGATATCAAGTAAGTTTGGTCTGATGCATTTTCTTCTATCTTCAAAAGCAAGCGAGTTATTCAGGTGACCTGTTTATAGTGACCCACCCTGTGTATTACATACGTTAGGGATTAAAGACAAAAGAGCGTAAGGTAGACTTACATCACATTGATCCTAAATGGTTTGTTCTATTAGTTTAGTGACAAAAGAATAACCTGCCATAAAGTTTGTCGTAAAGAATGACGTTCTACATCAATTAACGTTGCCGGTAAACAAATGATGCCTTTAAGATTGAAAAAACAATATTAACTCCTTGTACTATGATTTATTTTACGGTCACGATGATTCGAATTACGATGATTCTCAGCTCACCAAATAATGGTCATAGGTTGGATGGGTATTCGAGTATTGCTCCCGTCGTGAAACAGTGTGAAATTCTGTGGTTATGAACAAGAGGATGGAGAGCCCGAACTATGGAGAATATTTCGAAGTATTTGTCGAGTGTCGCGATGTCTGAAGTTCCGAGCGTGCACGTAAAGATGCCGAGATTAGACATTTTTCTGGATTCCCAATAATTCACGAAGCGAGTCCATTAAACCGTGCGCGCTGCACTTGGACAATAAGAGCGTAAACTACGTCACGCGATCTCCAATTCACTTAACCAAGTACGGTTTTGTGGTAATGAATTAGGACTGAGTAGGGAGGAAGAGGATTGGGACGAATAGACGAATAGATAGGTCTGAAGAGATACGTGTGACCGACGGGTGGGGGTAAGAAGCATAGTTGGAAGCAGAGACAAAGTACAATATCTCTCACGTAAATTTAATGGTCCCTCCAGGTTGTTTGCAAGTACTTCGCGAGTCGTGCGACACGAGCCCCGAACCATCGGAAATGGATGAAATAATACAACTCTTGCCGCAATTCGCATTGTTATTCGATGAGCGGTTTCTCTAGAGCTGGGCGAAACGATAAATAACGGATCGGGTGAGCGAACTCGAATTATTTGTCCTGGGTTAAAGTTCACAGCGGTGTTATTTATTTTGCGACTTACATGTTTGTTCGCGCCGACGCAAAAAGAAAAAAAAGCAGCAGAATGTGAAAAGTACTATTGTGTGCATTACTCAATCGAATTTGCTTCATTTATGGAAAGCACAGGCTCGTCCATACGTATCCGGACACTTGATTCTTTGCTACAAATTGCTGATGTATAACCTAGTATAACTTTTGTGGGAAAAGCCGTATGGGAGTCTAGCTGGACTCGCTTTAAAGGGTGAAGATCCTACTTTCCGAATCATTTCTTAATTTTTTTAGGCTGAACTTCAGAAAAGTCCCCCCATCCTTTCGACACGAGACTTACTTCATTCTCTTTGTTTTGACATGCTGGTCACGAAATGTAATTGTCATTTTTGGCGGAAATGAGTAGTTTCCGATATATTCGCGAAAAACTATTGCTACTACTACATAAATCCTGCGTATATGTACCTACGCGCCCAAGACGGCCTGCCGCTGCGTGTATGCAACATAGACCCCCCCCCCCTTCTTTTCTGCTCCTAGGCGCAGCGGCTGACAAGCAACCTATATAACGGGTGAACTTGTTAAAGAGGTATTTTTAGTATAGAATATAGGAACATTGGGATTTCCGAGATTTTTAGACCCTGGGTAATGTAAGGCCCAAGGTGACTTCACATGTTAGTCAGGGTTAGATGGGGTGGTGGGGGCGCAAAGGGTGGCGTGAGCTACCTTGTTCTCGCACTCTGACCTGACTTGGAAAACCATTCATTTAAACACTTGAAACATTAAGCAATTAGTAGGTTTAAGTTTAGTCTGGGTTAGTTTTTTTTCGAGAGAACAATGTATTAGCGTCTCACGTTCGTCAATATAAAAAATATAACTTGATCGCTGAAACAATTAAACATTGAAAAGCTGGAAGTTTTTTGGTAATAGCGTAACGTTCAAACAGTTTTTCATCGATTTTCATTATTGTCGTTTTAATCCTGATGTCTGTAATTTTTACAGAAATTTCATATGACGGTGTCGACCAAAGAGATGAGGATGGTATTTTTAAACGACCTTCAAGTTGTTTCAGAAAAACTTCTACCCAAATTTTTACAAATTCAAATGTCTCTACCTGTCTAGAATTATCTAGAGTCGAGATCATGTCGGGGTCTGTGCTACGATTGAGTGGGACACAGTCATTTTTCAGATATTTATTGGCGTGCTTGTCCCTGTAGATTCGTTACGAATACGGCTGGAAGTTAAGTGTTTTGTTTTGAAACGGGAAAACAGACCAGCCGTACTCCGCTGAATAACAATTGACGCATCACAGGCACACGCGTAGCGGAAAAGCGACACCATGTTCGGGGAAAGGATCTTTGGACAAGGGTTCTCTGTGCAACGTCATACGAGGCTTGAGTGGGAAAATGAAATCACGGAGTTTTGTAGACGTTGCAGAATTTAGGATTACGCCCCGAACTGGTGATTCGTCCCCCATTTTATCCCTACCAAAGGAATGATCTCTTCCTTGGAACTTTGGTAAGGAATTAGAACGGCAGAACAGAGCGAATCGTTGAAACGAATTGAAAATTTCGAACTTAAAACTTTTAGAACCTTTCGAATTAATTTGACTTCGAACTATTCTTACTTTGAACTTTAAGAACTTTAAATGTATTTTACGATTGTGAATCATATTGTTTTTTACTGTTTTAAACTAGAGCGATAATTGCCTTGAACCAGCAGTAATATTGAACAGAACAACTTTCGAAACATTACCGGTATTACAAGCTCTTTTTTCAAAACTAAATTCACTGTGAATTTGAAGATAGTAGTCCCTCCGTGAAAATGATTCCTGAAAAGTCGCGGTACGAGTCTTGCTACCATTTTATTTAAATTTGAACGAAAATTATACCGCGATGATAGGAATACAAATAAAACATACATATGCTGAGAAGTGTACATTACGGTAATACAACATACACATAAGAAGAACTGGATGTACAAAAACGTTTTTGGTTCATTGTAGACTACATTCACGTCGGTTTTTCTCGATCATTTGTGGAAGTATCGACAATTGGAGCCTAATAATGAAATCATTTTACGGAAGCGAAGGAACAAACGTTTTTCGCTGCGTAGAAAAGCTTTCTGGATTCCGACACACTCGACTTCGTGCCCGAGATCGTTGACAATGCCCGGTATGCGTGAGTTCTAAATATACGATCCCCGTTCTCCCTCCTTTCCTCAAATGTAGCACCGCTTCCTCGACTCTAAGTGCCTCATCCGAGCTTCCTCTTTTCTACCTCCGCGCGATAATTTTGGATCCTTCTTGATGTGCGCGTAGGCCGCGTTAAACTTATTGTTTTTTTCGTTTCCCCTATTTTTTCCACATCTTTTACATAACCAGTACGGATTTCGCCCGCGGCATCTTAGGAATTCGCTCGCCAACAGCTGGGCTCGTCCCTGGATCCCATTTTTATTCTTATTGATATACAGAGCTGGGTAAAATACTATTTCAAATAGTAAAAGTATAACATTTTTTAAAAGTAAAATATTTTACTTGTTAGACAAAGCATTTAAAATAGTATATAAAATAATATTTTATTTGAGTGATTCTCAAAATAGTGAGAATTTGATTTGAGGGGGTGAATCTACGTGAGAAAATAAATCGAAAATATTGAATAAATGTTTTTCATTCGATGCATCGTACCAGTTAATATTACCAGTTTTCTCAATTTGAAATTTTCTTTTCCAAAATTTCACCCATTTCACATACAGAAAAAGGTGGCCTTTTTTAAACAATAATAACAAGTTTTATTGTAACACATTATCCACCGGCGATTATTTCTTTAGTTCTGTAATCCTCAACCAACAAATCCATCGTATTATCCTAACGATATTATCAATAACATTTTGATATTATCGACATTTATCGATAACTTTATTAATAGTCTCCAAGTTTAAGGTTGGGCTCACGATAAGAACATTTCACACGACAAACTTGTACTCTGGAAATGCGTCCGAGGTCGAACGGAATATAAATTTGCCATGCTTTTTTCGCAGCCTACATTCAGTGTACAGCTATCCTAACAGTCGTAATACTTATATTGCATCGTCAAGATGAAATACCGACGCTAGGAAAATGTTCAGTGGTCTGGACAGAATGGCGTGTGTAGGAATTACGGCTCTAAATAAACTTCAGATTCTGACATTTATTGTTTCGAAAACATAAAAAATCCATCAATTCAATCCATTAAAAAAGTTAAAATATCTTTTTTAGTATTATATGCAATACAAGATATTATTTTTTAAATGCGCTCTCGGCCCGCAAGGTTCGTTTAATTTATTAATTGCTTTCATTGATCCTCTTTCATCTCGTAGATCAAGGAGTTCCAACTAGTAGCTCCGGAGCTATTCGAGGCGCCTTTTCCGCTTAGGTTCTTCCCCCACTCTTAGACTTCATCGTTATAATGTATAGTAGTGGGAACCTCCCACCACGAGAGCCGCGCGGCGCGCGCAGCACTCACTAACTCTACGGCTGTACGTAGTAGTGGGAAGAGGTTCGATGGTGGGGACCTTGCAGTTCTCGGAAGGGACTACGTTGGAACTCCCTGCCGTAGATCATAAGCTCTACATATGTAATTCTCTTTTCTAAATATGGGCGATATCATAGTCAACGTGTTACAGTAACCAAAATAAAATGATAATAACAGCTTTAGAGATTTTCTTTTTAACATGTCCTCTCCAGCAAGGTCAAGGCACCAGTAATTGACCTCGTATCAGTAGTTGACCATTTTTCAGGAAAACGTGAACAATAGGGTTTTGAGAAGTAATAATCTTTCGAAAAAGGCGCGGTAGGTGTGCTGTACCCCTCTACCGACTTAATTACGAAAAATTTTTACTTCGTTTTAATTGTTTATTGTAATAAAGAACAATTGATTTTATCGACTTTGTAATTTCGTAACGACGTATTGTAATTTCTTTAATGCCGTCATTAAGAAATGTGTATTATTCACGGTAAGAAATTCCCAAGCTTTTAAGTTTTTATGATTAAATCTTTCATTACTTTCATTGCTAAGGTTTTATATTTAATTAATATAATGTGAACTAGTAACTAAATAAAAAAAAGACCAAAAAAGTATGGTCAATGCGGTGATTCTTGTAACTCAAAAGTATGGTTCTCTCGTTTTCAAGGATGATCGACTTCTGAAGCAATTATTGAAAAATGTCTATAAAATTTGGATAATACAACTATTTTAAAAATGTTAGCATTTTTGAAAGAAGTTTAGACAGCATTCTCACGCATAGAGTATCTCTATTTAATAAAGGAGCAAGCGTTTACTATTATTCACGCAGAAAATTTGTCTTAACTGATCAACTATTAGTGTTCTTATCTTAGCTGTTTTAAATATTTTCACTACTTTAAGTTGAAGCCCTGAGAATTTCGAATTTTTCCAGTTCCATTAGTAATGGTATTGTAAGAGAGGTTAGAGAAACTGCTTTAGGATAAAGATCTAGGAAGATATTTGCAGAAAAGTACGAAAGGTGGATTTCCTTGAAATGTAATGGGGTACTTGCGTGATTCGTAGAGGGAGAGAAAAATTCCGTCTGTATAATGAATCCTACATGGGCTGAATTTCTCTTGATGAAGTGGATTCTATTTATTCTGAGAATTATAATTTTCATCCCGTTTATTATAGCGATACCTGTGCAGCTACTCGTCGGAAGTACGAGTATATGCACATTCATCGAGATCTTTCATTTAAGGTATAAGTAATTGCAAAAGTCTCTACGTTTCAATCTAATTTACCGAGAAAGGAAACGCAAGATCAGAATGTAGGTGGGTCACAAAATCGATAGGTTATACGTATTTAAAACATACTTTTCTAAAAAAATTTGAAGTTCCATTTAAGGAAAAGTGTATTTATATTTGTTATATAAAAATAAACATATACAAAAAACTAGAACCGTAAGAAGATTGATGTGCTTGCTTCGGTCTTTTTCTTTAGATTGCAAAACGTATATATTTTCATTACAAAAATTTAAAGAGGCTTTACAATCTTGGAAACCTAAAAATTTTTATGTGAGTTTAACTTTCTACTTCACCTGTAAGAATTTCGTAAAACAAATAGGATTTTTATAGTAAATATCAAGTATCATCTTAACTCTCTTTACATATTTTAATAGAAATTTTAATAGAAAATGCTTTAACTGTACTTTAATGGTATCGTGTGCTCTACGAATATCAATATAAAATTCCGAAAATACTTTATTCACATAGCAAAACCTATAACCTGCCTTGGTTAACATAAACAGGACCGTCTCCACTGATCCAGAGGTGTAAAATTGAGTTACGACTGGCTTTAAACTTACTTTTTACACACCCTGTAGATTAATATTTTCAGAAATAATATTTGTCGATTATGAATACGAGAAAAAGTAAATTGAAATAATGAAAATTCTTACCATTTTGAGAATCGTTCAAATAAAATACTATTTTAAGAACTTCTAGCAAATCAAATTTGTTATTTGTAAAAGTACACGTATAATAACAAATAAAATAGACTAAGGTAAAGGCACCAATAATTGACCTCGTATCAGTTGCTGACCATATTTCAGGAAAACGTGAACAATAGAATTTTGAAAAGTAATAATCTTTCGAAACAGGCGCGATAGGTATGCTGCATTCAGACGTAACCTCTATACCGATATATACCGCCTATCTATATATGATCAGAGTTATCTACAGGAGTTAATTCTGCTTGTTTCTTCTGATAGGCTGACCTTTCAATTTTCAAAGTTGGTTCTGGTAACCCAATAGTATGGTTCCCTCGTTTCCAAGGATGGTCAACTTTTGACGCAATTATTGAATTTCCAAAAATTTGGATAATACAACTATTTTGAAAAAGTCAGCTTTGTCACATAATGTAAGAAGTTCAAACATCTTTTTCACGCATAGAGTAACTCTATTTAATAAAAGAGCAAGAGTATACTATTATTCACGCAGAAAATTTGTCTTAACTGATCAACTTTTAGTGCTTTTACCTGACTATTTACTATTTGAAATAGTATTTTATCCAGCCGTAGTTCTCAGTGAAAGTGTAAGCATTCACAAATGTTTATTTTTCGTCTGCAGATGACATCGTGGTTTACAGAGGCACAATTTTCCGCAATTCCGTGGCAAAGGATGTTGCTGCTGTCACATGGACAAGAGTTGAGCGTGTCCTGTCTGGCGCGGTGCAAAAACGTTTCGCGAGGACGCGCGCAGGGCGACGGAATTCTAAAGGCGTTTAAGCGCAGGGCTGGTAGACAGAGTGACGGGCATAACGCCGGTATGCGAGCAAACTCGCAAATGCTTGAAACTTAAACTACTGTCTTAAAGAGGTTGAAAGTTCTGACGAAACAAGCCGAGTGAGCCGGCGGCGGTAGCCGCCTTTCTTATCCCAAGGTGTAGCTCTGGGTGACGTCGCGAGTGATCCGTCGTTAACACGGAATTTATTCCGTTCTTTCGTTTGCGAATCAGCTCCCTTCACTCCGTCATGGGGAAAAGAGGGAAAATTCCCCCGAGCGCCACTTTCCCCGGTCGTGGTGGAAATTTCGTGATTAAAGGCGAAGTTGTATAACAGCCGACACTTCGCGCATTACTACCGTTTAATAACATTGAATGCGTCGACAAGTGCCGTGGCATTCTCAACGAGAATAGTAAAGAGAAAATGGTTCCCAAGCTGGTTTACCCGTGTTCCCGTTCCGGAGACTCCGCTTTTCTGGTCGATTCTTTTGGAGGGGTTCACGCTTTTTGTTTCCGGCCCCTCAAAGGCGCTAATAACTACGAACTACCTCGACCGACGTGACGGGAAAATTCTATAATTAAAAACGGATGAAAAATGTAGGTCGATATTTTCTCGCATGGACACTTCGTCGCGGAACAATCTAATTTTAAAAGTCTACCAGACACAAATGCTATCGACACCGTTTACGCGACGCTTCTACTTACATGACTATGTAGTAGAGTAATTTGGATACAATGGATACATTTGAGTTTCTGTCAAATCCATAGATTTTCAGAAATCCATAAAATTGTTGGGCTATTTATTTAATAAAACGTAGACGTAGCTTTACTAGCAAACATTAGTACAACCTACATCTTTATCTGGCACATCAAGCGCACAATGTTAAAATGTCAAACACAACTTGATTATAACAGACGAGCGAGACAGTCGTCACCGACACATATGATAGAAAGGCAAATGCTTTTATATTCCCAATGAAAACAGAACAATTTTGTTTCAATCGAAAAGAAAGGGATGATATTCATATTTACTACGTTTTCTTTGAAATCTTCGTCAGGAGCCTGTCTCGATGTAATTAGAAAAAGGGTTAACCCCTTGGCCTCCAACAACGAGTGAGACTCGTGGTAAGAAATTTGGGCCAAAAACAATAAGAATTACCCTGACTTGTGGTACTTCGTTCGGACCATACGTAAACAACACGAGCCTGGCTCGTGGTACTTCGTTCGGACCAAACGTAAACAACACGAGCCTGGCTCGTTGTACTTCATTCGTGACAAACGTAAACAACACTAACACGAAAATTACTAATTTTCTACGAGTTTTCTGAAAACATTATTAATTTAAATAAGCATTAATTTACAAATTGTTACTGATACATTATCCACTTTTAAATTATAAATAATTTTTGTTCATCGATGAATTGATCATAATTACTTCCCAGGCATCTGAAAACTATTAGTTGTGCCCAAACGTGTTTATTATTTCACAATTCCTTTTGTTGCGCCGAAATATACATATCATAAGACGCATACATTTTGCGCAAGTTCGAGCACACGGCTAAACAGCTAATTGGCTCGACGCGTGACCGACCTTCTTGTTTATTACGGCCCGAGCAATCGGGAGTTAGCGGTTACGACAAGGGGTTAAAGGAGTTGTTCCGTTTTAAAGGGTATGCGGATACTTTTGTCCATTACACTATATTCATTGTGCGAATGGGAATGGTAACTATTGCTCTTGTCCTACGATTTCTTTCACTGCTACGTTGAATAAGACTACTTCGTGTTTGATATAATTTCTTGTAAGAAATAGACATTAGAATTAGATTTCGATTTGAAGGAAAGACTAACATTCATTTTTAGTAGATTCTGTTTGATATTTTCGTCACGAGTCCAACTCGATATTATTGTATACAATATTAACGGGTTAAGTTTTGTTCATACTTTTGGATGTAAAACTAAACCTACCGACTATTAAAAGTGACTAGTATGTGCTCCCTTCTAAAAATTGTACGATTGAATTTATTTAGATTTTGTACCATTTTTATGATAGTGTATACTTGAATAAAAAAAAGTGTGCATTATCATTTCCAGTAGAAGCATCTTTATGACTTTAATAATTGTGAAATAAAAAATCTGAAAGCGCCCATTTCACCAGCGCTGGTAGGTTTAGTGTTAATTAAAATGGGCTTCTCACGTAACGGTAGTGAACAAAAATGATTTTAAAACATTTTTTTAGAATAATTTTGTTATATGTGGGATTAGATCTTTCTGGGATCTAAGTAGATAGTATTGAAGTACATGTGGCTTTTTTGGAATTCAATTCTTCTTATTATTTATTGTACAATATACAGGCCTCCTCGAAATTATGCGTTTCTAACTTGCGTACACGGTAAATAAAAAACTGGTCAAGTAATCAACTTCAGAGAAAACTTATGCATTACTTTACTATAATTTTGATATTTCTCAGTTCCCGTGTTTTGATCACTGTGGAAGACATTGTGGAAGTCTTGTATGTTATACAATAAATAATAATACGAATGGAACTAAAAAATAATATCTAATAGTTATACTGAAAAATATTCTTAAAAATTATGGTTCAATGTTTCGTAGATTCTACCCTTCTGCAATGCTTGATAAATTTCTTCTTACCTTTATTTATTCATCACCTCTTCTATGTTAATTTTTTGAATTCAAACAAATTCTTTCGCTTATGCTTGAAAAAATGCAAGGCCATCGAATTTTTCGAAAATGAGAAACCGGAATACTCGTTTAAAGGAAAATTATTTCGTCACCGTTCGCGAAGAAGGCCAACGAGATTTTTTCCATGAACTCGAGGGTACATTGTGCCAAGTCGGGCTCTTCGCTGGTTTATAGCTCTCGGGAAACGACGGACGGATAGAGGAGAAGAGATTCGCATTTTAAGGTTCCATTGCTTTTTCATTTCACCCGACTATTGGAATTTAAAAGGAAGAAGTCGAGAGCGGTAGAAGCAAATTTGTTAATAGAGCCGTTGCGATGTCATCCGGCTATCTGACGCGGAATCTGTTAGCTCACCTTTGCGTTACGCCTTCCCTTTTGGAGTTAATTTTCTTCAATTCTGTTATACGCAATTTCTTAGTATTTGAATGCATAAATAGGAAAGATGTACAGGTTCCCGAAAGTTTGTTCGACCCATAAATATGTTCGGGCAGCCCAGAATTTCGGGATATATTTTTTGCAGTTAAATAACTCGACAAAGACGCCACTTTCTCTCCCGTTAGGAGATTACAACAAGAAATCCTTTGAATTTCTGAAGCAAGATGATCCTGAAGAGTAGTTTTAAAACAAATTTGATTTGTTTCTTTCCTTTCTGTCTGCTGGCTAAGTGAAATTAATAAACTTTCTGCTGATAATTATTTCCATTTCTGTACACTGTGAAGTAATTAACACAACTCGCGAGGTAAAGGCGAATTTTATTTTTAACTTAAGATGAATCCGAAGTAAAAGCTACATTAGAAATTGTATTTCGATGTTTTATACATTTGTGGATATTATAAGTTATAAAACTGTAAAGCTTGCGGATTGCCCCAGTATGTTATCAATCTTATTATTATGCAGCATTGTAAAAGAATTCTAACCTTGTATCCAGTCATTGAGAATTGGTTAGAAAGCAGTGTAAAATAAACATTTGACTGCTTGCGATAACTTTAGGAAGGTACAATTAAAAACTGAAGCGGTATGTGTGCATTTTAATGAATTTTCAACCAATCCTAAAATTATCTATTAAAAAAATACTCTGTACATAAATATACACTGTTAAACAAGTTGATAATTGACAAACAATTCCATGTTTTATTTTCATCTGCAAATTGAATAATTTAAAAGTGCCAATTAAAAGAGGTAGGCAAAACAAAAATAAGTCTTAATAATTTGAGGACGAAACGATACTGTCCTTTTATTCTCTTCAATAGTCAAAGACGTATTGGGTGAGAACAACGGCGTTTCAAAATCCATGGACCTTGAACGTTTGGTGCAGCATTATTGAAAATGTTGTTATTGGCCCGCACCTTTTCGAAGGACAATTAATTGGGCATGTTTCTGTTTACTTCCTACACAATGTGCAACCCCAATTATGTGAAGAAGTACCTTTAAATAAAAGGCGCATTATGTGGATGCAACATGACGGTGCGCCACCGCACTATGCACTATGCTCTCGAGCAGCAATGATTGAAATCTTTGCAGAAAAGTGGGTAGGTCGAGCAGGTCCTGTAGCCTGGCCTCCCCGTTCGCCAGATTTAACATCACTCGACTACTTTCTATGGGGTCACATTAAAACCTGCGTAATGTCCATTAAGCCTACGACGCGTGAAAACCTCTGACCGTGAAGGTCAGATAGTTAGAGAATCATTTAAACAAAGAATTGATAGTGCATCGAAGTAAGAGGAAATCATTTTGAACACATACTAAACTGAAGTACAAATAAAACGATTACACCTTTTCTGTATTTCCCTGCAAGTTTGACCTTGAATGACCTTGAGTCATAGGTTATTGAACTGATCTTATAACGCACTATTTGATGGTGGATAAAGAAACATATCATTCCATTTAAAAAAAGAAAGTTAATCTCCACCTCACCTTGGAGTGTCTACCGAACAACTTTCATCTGAAACATTTTTGCGTATAATCAATATTTTTGGAGATATTCGTCTGTAATCCTTTATAATTTCCACCATGTACATATTAGGCGCAGTGTTGCCAGGTCAACCTAAAACTGGGTTGATTTTCCTCTCCTCGTTTTCCCCTTCCACTATCCCATTCCACTACATGAGCACACTCCAACGCACCCCACTAAGACCGTAGACTGGTCGGTCACGTGACGTGCCGCGCAACGTGTTACATATTACTCTGGTCATCAGAGAGGTGGTAAACTGTATTCCATTCGATTTAACCGATCTGGCGACACTGATTAGGCGTACAAATTAATTCGTACCGCTTTAATCATGAATTTCTTGATTATTTACAAACAACTAAAATACATTTTACACTCCAGACTAATCTCCATCACTTTCTATGTATTCACTTCATCTTATATGTTATAAGTAATTCGTGAATCTCCAATATGGTGATTCAAAGATTTGAATTCAAATTAAAGATAATTGTGAGAGCCTCGATATAAATACACCTAATAGAAAGATATCTGGTGCATGAGAATCCATTTTTAAAAATTCCCAATAATAACTTCCTTTCACATAATAATCCCGCAGGAATATGTTTTTAAACAAGACATATGAGATCGAACAGAATTTTTTTAAAAAACCAACAGATAAATTCGAACAGAATGTTTCCAGGGAAGAAGCAGAATTAAGTTTGTCAGTAACGACATGCAACGTTGACAATGATTAAAAATCACGAACATAATTCTAACAAATTCATTTTTCATATAAACCCTACACGAGCTCTAAAATGTCTATTCCACGAGAATACATTTAAAACAAGACTTCTAAGGGTAATATTGCTCATAAAAGTTCATATAAGCATATATTTTTTTAACCCTTAAGTGGTATGGTGTTCATTCAGATTACGAAGCATCATACTAGGACCTTTTTAAAATTCTGTATAAATTTTTCTGAAACCTTTAAGTATATTACTCAAGACTAAGTAATCCAGATGTTCTAAAGAAGTTAAAAAATGTTGATAATTCCGTTGGGGTCTTGAGAGACCCCAGTATACCATTTAGGGGTTAAACAAGAAATACTAGTTCGAACAGAATTTAAAAAAAAATAAATAGATAATTGTTTATTTCGATACCTGGTGTAAAGTGTACGGGTCAAAACGGACCCGAGCAACGCGCGAGCGTGAAATCAAGATTTCGCGTGTGCGCCACGGTTCGTTTTGCGAGCTCATGCGAAACGAACGTCCATCGCGGCCTCGTAAAGTTATACAGTCGGGAAATTTATGCGAGAGAAAGTCGAGTTCGGCGAACGGTTACGATAAAACGATCCGGAAACGACCTGTGGAGCAACCGCGCGCGCGATTTCATTCCCATTTGCTCGGAATGAATTTTGCGTCGAACGTCCCAACAAAATAAACATTGCCGATCGACCCGCGTTTTTATTCCGATGTAAATTTTGCATCAATGCTTCTGACAACAACCCCGGCGTGGTATCGCGACCCGCGCCGATATTTTATATTACTTTATTTCACGCCTATTTGTGCGATAATATGTTGTCTGGCCACCTTCGTATAGGGGCCTCGTGAAATCGGAAATATTTTGATGGGCCGTTTGCGCTTCGTTATCGTCGGACAATAACCAACACTCGCCAGCGAACGCTTCCAATGCAATGAATACAAATGCTGTTTCCGGTCTAAACAGGCCATCCCCTTCCTCCGCGAACCAATTTTTCGAATGAGCAAAGGAAAGGTTTAGTACGAGACATCTCTCCAGACACAGTGGTTCCAGAAAGTATATGGACGCTAAATTTCTGATTTTCAAATATTTCTCGACATCTTAACGTTTAAACATCATCACGAAAAATTGAGAATCTTACGTTCAACAGAAGTAAATCGACATTTTATTCTGCGCTGGTGTTCTTCATATTTTCTAACCCTCTGATTGTCGTTAGCAGCATCCATAAAAAGTGATTGCTTTGTAATTTGTAGATTTCTAATCATATAGACATCAATAAATATTATAGATATTATTATAGAGTAATATAGAAATTAATTTAGAATCTCAGCATATTCTACTATACCATTATATTAGAATTTTTAAAGTCTTCTTCCATTCTCCAATTTATGAATTCCAGTTCTGCATAATTTTGGCTTCGCATTTTTCTCTCGCATTTAATTTTTCGGTCGGCACTGAAAAGATTAAAAATGTTTCCTTTATGGTCGGAGTAATTTGAAGGAGTATGTATGCAAAATAAAATTTCATTAGAATTTTTAACTTTCGTTAAACCAGTGGGCGAATATCATGTCAATGGAGTAATTACGCAAGGTGTGCTAGTTCACAAAGAAAATAAAAACTGTACTTTCAACCGCTCTGATTTGATAAGATTTGCATGTCTCAATAATAATTTAATGAAGAAATGTACGAAATTTTAGATTTGTTAGTTACACTATTTCATTCTTTTACGTACGCAAAAGAAACTAATCTTTTCAACGACACGTATGTCCACGATCTAAGTCCAACGGAACATTGTGATCTATGTTCCTTCGTCTACTCCTTCCACTGCGGGGTATCCTCGAAGGGGCCGGGAAGGTCGAGCTGCCTCGGTCGCCGAGCAGTGTAAACATGCCGCGTAATTTGATCCTGGGTCGGGTATATCGGTGTGAATTACTACTAATCCAATTACAAAACTTATTTATTTTTCATTATTTTTTTATGGAACTTTCACCAACTTATTTCTGGAATTTTTCTGATTAAAATGACACTAAACATTAAATAATTTCAACTGTATTTAGTGGTTTAATTGACAACATGTACAGTGACTTTCGGACGTAGACGAGAATAGCGGTCCGTGTTTACATACTGTCCTTTTCTACGTTCGGCGGGGTCGACGCGGCCACAAAAGAATTGTTTCCCGTCTCGATCTATGTAAGTCCAGGCAGAGAACCGAAAAAGGACTTAGATCGCGGACTTACTGTATATAAAATACAAGAAAAAGGTGCTGTTATTATATCGTCGATTTATTAATTTAATTGACTTTATTTTAGGACAGACTTACGTATGTGTTGTGTATTGTATACGTATTGTTTTCTATACGATGTTATTGTATTTTATATTATATTTTAAGAAGTAAGTAGGGTTAATGATAACTAAATAAGTCAGTCAGTAAGAGAAATGTAGAAATGGAATCTCCCGTAATCCAGCAGGGAAAGCCATGAACCAATACAGTATGCAAAAGTTTTAACCCTTTACAATCATTCATTCATAATAGTTATAATTGTTTGCCTTTTCGTGTAATTGTTTGTTTGCTATTGGTGTGTCTACATAACCAACGTCATCGACTAGTGAATAACATAAATATCTCACGTGGTGTAAAAATTTGAAAGGAGGACTAAAACGTCGGCATTCACTTAACAAAAGAAATTCGCGCCTTGAAGGATATCCGATGTCTTACAAAACCACTCTAAGGGGTCTAGAAACGTTCATCGCTTTCTTAGTCAAATTTCGGTCATTCTTATGCACCGTACACTTCGGCGAACCTGCGTAATGATCGTATTTGCGAGGGCGCATTAGGCGTGCATTAGTACGTTTGGCACGATCGCAAAACGCGCTTCGCTATAAATAATCCAGGCTACTCCCCAAAACACGGCCATAATAACCACACGACATTACCATAATTCTGATAAGCGTATAGTGACGGCTGCAATTGACGTAATTGTTTGCGCGTTATTACTCAGCCGTCATTCGCGACGATTACTCGCGAAAAGAAATGGCATTTCCGTCGGTTTCGACGTCGATGCATTCAAAGAAAATGGAACTGTTCAAGGATGATACAACTGAGAATCTGAAATGATTTTTAACTTGTAATTTATGTAAGGTCGAAATATCGTTTTCAACAATTTTAACCATTGTGCTAGAATAAATGTAACTTTATCTTAATTATTTCTGAAACACTTTGAACAATTAACTTTGAAACTCTTATACTCTCAAGTGTGATATTGTCTAATATTAAATGTTAAATGATAATTTGAAACACCTAAATGCTTCGTTCCTACACACTTACGAAATTCATTTGGTATATCAATGACGCTCGCAGAACATACAACGTCATGTGGTTGTTAATTGGTTGTTGGGAAACGACGCAATCGACGTCGATTTTTGTGGGATTTTTAACTTATTACTAGTTATTATATAAATCATCTATTTTAGTACAGTATACAAGCAGTATCATAATGACTATGCCGAATACTAGCCACACGGAAGTAAGCGTGAAGAAGTATAACTGTACAACGATAAACAAAACGCAATTACAAAGAGCGTTACCAATTATTAATATTTTAAATTGGCGCCAAGATATAAAAATTAATTTCTACAAGAACATTTGTCATATAACCATTTTTACCGATGTCGATTTTCCTTTTAATGGCTACGTTAACGAGCAACATTTTCTGAAACAGTTAAAATGTAAAAGAAATTCAACTACCACTGTAATTTTATTTTTACAACATGCAATAATTTGCATACTTACAAAATTGTGGTTAATTATATGTTAAATTAATCAATTAACAGCGCTTTCGTTTAAATAAATTTGAATTACCGAGCATTTGTTACTCATATTGATCACCAAGCGTATAAATTATTTCTGTGTATGATAATGAAACCATATCATTCCATCATTAGAATTGCTTCATTTTCTGCATTTGACAATCAATGTTACTTATCACTGAAAAGTAATTTATAAGCAGAAAATGCGTTTCTTTTATTGATTAAAGTTCATTTTATTCTAATAGATTTATTATATTACAATCACAGTACAGTCTCTGTCAAGCACGTAGTTACAGATGCAATTACATCGCAGCCGTATTTGTTTTGATTACCTGCAGAACTGCTTCGTTGCGGGTACAATATTTCTGGGTAAATGTTGAATAATTAATAAATCCGAAACATTTTGATTCGCAAACGAAATGCTTTCGCAAAGATTTAATTACGCTCGAATCTGCATTAAATGTTATGTAATGTAGAGGGCATTTAGCAAACCAAACCAAAAATATTATTATACAACACATGAAAAATTAAAAATTTATTTTGTTAGTATGCACTTTTTATTGTCCAGCATAATTTGTTACAGAGATGTACATACAAGGTTTTCCGATCTGGTGGTACAACCGGAGAATGAACGAATCTAATTGTAAGAAAAACAATATGAGTACGTACATACTGATCGAATTGAGAAATGTCCTCCTTTTTGAAGAAGAAAAAAATCGTTTCGATTTTGAGATTCGAAAATCAATAGAATAAGTGGAATAATAGTATCGTTTTAATAATAATAGTATGATTTTCGAGACAGTCGATTTTGAAGATTGATACACGTACTACTGAATATAAATTGTCTGACTTCCTCCAAATGCTAATGCACAGGAACCTGAAAAGCAACCAATTGCCATTTTTAAACAATTATTTTGCACATCATCTAACGCACTGATCTAATTGGCGACTGAAAATGTGTTAGAGAGGAGAAACAGGCAAGACAGCGTTTCGTCTGGGCCCACCAGAGGACTCGTCAGTAAGGTTATGTAGCACAGAGGTCGGCAAGATGTGCATTTTTCGGCCGGTTTTCGAGGGCTACGCCCCTTTTTTCCCGGCCGCTTGTCTCGCTCCCCGTGGCAGCCGACGTGCACGTAAGACGTGCACGTGATGCAGCGATACGAAGATTGCAACTTTGCATTGGCGCAAACGGTCACCACTTCGAGCATCTCCCGTAATGTAAGAAAGTTTATTTTACTACCACATTTGACCTTGCATGACCTTCAATCATTGCTCGGTGAAGTCGTCTCAACACCGGCTATCACATCACGATAAAAAAACGTAGCATTCTATTAAAAAAAATAGAGATTACCATGAAATCTCCTCTATGCCCCCACCCACGCGGACAATGTTTGTGTCATGTCTCCCTCTGTACCGAGCAAATTTTGTTAGTAACATTTTTCCATATTATTACAAGTAACGAAGATATTTAAGGTGGACATAGTTATTGCCCCACCCTGTAATATAATATACTGTCATATATGAATCGGTGACGCTCAAGTAGTAGCGACAAAGGCGTTGTCCGTCTGTCCATCTGGCGAAGAGCGTAGGAGGTAGCCGCCACAAATCCATATATCAGAAATGATACGGACTCTAATATTAGAAGCAGATAAGATTCTAATACCATTATAAATCTATATATTAAAATAGAGTAATCAAATGTTGCAAGTGCAGCCAACAACGATATATTGTTGTGCGCCACTAAAAGAGGTAAAATGTTATAACTAAAAGTCCATAATCTAGAAATGATTGTACTCGAATACACCATTCAACCGAACAAGATCCATAAAGAGTATTGTACAGAAGGGTCAAAGGCTGTTCGAATAGTTTTATCCATCACTGCATAAATTTGAGTATAATTTGTTTGAAACCTGAACATATTTGTTCACTTCGATTCCTAATATTATGAATAGACTGCGCATTCTTATGCAGAATAAAAATTGTTTCCTGCCCTTTCAAGCTACACGGACTACATAAACATTTAACCCTTTTCTTCGTAGTTGTAAGAAGCTGGAAATAATGTAACAGCATATTTGAATGTTTTAAATGGTTTTACTGGTTTGCATTTGATCTATTCAGTTTTCTAATATTTTCAAAGTTACATTTTGCGTAAAATCCCAAGTCTAATTATCAATTGATGAAACTGATTTCGGCGCAAAGGTTTGATCTTATTGAAATTCAATCCGCAATTCAGCAATTCCTCTAATCGAAAATACGACCCAACAAGATCGCACAAGATCCACAAAGTGTGAAAATGTGTGCGAATGTTTTCGTCCATCACTGTATAAGTTCGACCAGAATTTATCCAAAAACGATGGATAGCTGTTTACTTCAATTCGTGATGTGCTCAACATTCGGCCCAAAGAAAGGAACGCTGAATTATCGTAATTCAACTAGATGGTATTAATCGGCTTCCACGCGGCTGGAAGCACGCGCGTAGCCTGGCTTCCCTGTGGTTAGGAGTGTCGAGAATTCCCGGGGAACAAATAGAATCCTCGTAAAGCCCAGTTGTTCCCTGAAACGCGATCATGGGCGGTGAGGACGGGTGGAATTCGCGAAAACGCATCCGCTTCCCGTTAAACTGTATGAATCTCATTCAAGCGTTTAATACAAGCTCAAATGTTGTGAGAAAGGTCAGGACAATCGACGTTGGTGCTTGGGGAAGATAAAACTGAAAGACCGACGCCTTTTCCTAGTGGCCTTGGCGAAATTGTGTTAGGCGTGTCGAATGGCCGTGGAATAATGGTTCCAAAGCAGTAGGACACATACGAAAAACGATGTGAACAATTTACAGATAAATTATTACATTTCCAATTTTAAGTTTACAGTCACATCAACGTCTTCGGTTATTAATAGATTGCGGAGCTTTATGCAAAATGAAAATTGCACAAGTTAATTGTAAAAAGAGAAGTTATATGAAAATATATTAATAATTTCAGAATGACGAAAATAATATTACAACATCATCAATTCTTCTAATATCTTTACCGTTTTGTGTTTGACCGCGACATTTTTATTATAAATGCATAAAATCCGCTGTCTAGTAATGAGATTGTTGCTATTCAGTGTTTTTTTAAGTGAAACTTCTTTAGACGCGTTAGGCTAAAGCTTCGACGCGGTAGGAGTAAAACCAATCTGGCGATGAAACGGTGAAACGCTGAAACTATGAAACGATGAAACGATGAAACGATGAAACGATTTAGTAAAACCTCGACGCGGTAGGCGTAAAACCTCGACGCGGTAGGAGTAAAACTAATCTGGCAATGAAACGGTGAAACGATGCAACGATGAAACGAAATTCTATTCTATTAGCATATACGATTGAGGGTTCGGCATTCCTTAATAAAGATTATGATAAAATTCCGATGATACTAAGTGCAGATTTCAACGTGAACTTTGCATCGGAACAATCAAGATTATTAATAGAATTTTTTAGAAGTAAATTTTAGAAGTAAATTAAGATTGGAAATGGTAAATAATCCTAATGAAGCGACAACAAGATCAGAAATAACTCCCGATGCAGTATTTGCAAGACATATAGACAAAATTGAATCAAGATTATTTATATCATATTTTAGCTATCACAAGACAATAGTTTCAATAATAGAATCATAGAAAATTAAATGTCATAAAGTGTTAATAAAAATTCGAAAAAAATTAAAGAAAGAAGTTTCACTTTAGCCATGTGGTCGAAGCACACACCAATTTTTTTTTATCACTGAGCGTTTATTTTTATCTATCTTACACAAGCTATCTGGAAGAAACTTTGCTAATATCAGCTGATTTCAGCTAACTTTGCTGATTTCAATTGGTCTCCTCTGTCATGCAATTTCACATAATTAGATTTTTCAGTGAGATTTTCTAAACGTCGAGTTTATGGTAACAGGCGACAAACAATTAATGACCTAAAGAACAATGCTCGTGTTACAATTCGTGATATAATTCCAGCAACAAGTCATTGAAATTTTCGACATTCGAATACGTGCTACTGACGCTGCCACGATGCACAATTCTGTTCCACGTATAATTCTAATAGATCATACTTTCACTAAAAGAAACAGCTTGGTAAAATTCCAAATAGTTTACGTTTTATGAAAATGAAACAGCTCATTTTTCGGACGACCCTTTATATTTCGACGGTTACATTCTTAAGGGTTAAATATCGTCATCTTCCTAAATCCAATGGATACCCTTATACTTATAGACGGGGGTGTACGTCTCAATAAAGTTTCCCCGCAGAACGACGGAAAAGGGAGGATGGTGGTTAAGCCGGATAATCCAGGCAGAGATGGATGAGCGAGTTCGCTTGTGACCGCGAGACTTTCTCTTCGGATATGTTTACTAAATTCAGGAGAATGTTCTCGAGCGATGAACCGTACGTACATGAATAATCTGCTTACATCAGAGATAATGAACCAGCCATCAAGAAATGCGCTTAGATTGTAGTGACTTAATTGGCTTAGAAGTAATGAACGCGCGAATGTGTATGCTCGTGTGATACGATAATACGAGGATAAGATAAAAATGATGCGTACTATAGCTGTAGGATTTATTTTAACCCATTGGCATATAGTGACGAGCCAGCCTCATATTGCCGTATAAGAGAATTTGAAACAGCAAGTGTAATTACAGTTGAATATGCGAATTTTCTTTAAATAAATTTGCTTCTTCTCCTCTTGTTCACGATTCGATCACGACGCGACAACAACGCTATCGCTTAGTAGAATCAGTCGCCGCGCCACGCCGAGTCGGAATCCGCCAGCTGTACCTGCGATCTGATTGTCCCGTGTTTTTCGTTAATAACTCGAGAATGAAGCCGTGTATGACATTTCCACAAGGGAAAAAGCTTCTTACAATAACCTCAGAAATCACCCCTTTTAAGGATCTTGAACATTTTTAGGACATCCTGTATGACAGCTACGGCGTGGATATTTTTCTCAGCCTCATATTATACAGTTCACGGTCGACGAACTATGGCACTAATACGAGAACGTTTCGCAGAGTTTAGCCAATAAGCCGAAGCAATTCCGGCGGAAAAGTTACTCGGTGTTTAATGGTGTTGGTGCGCGGGAATTTCTACGAATGAGAATTTCCCGTAGTTTCCGGCGTAATGATATCCAGATGAAGGGGAAAATTAATTTTCCTGGCAAGAAGTTATGCATCCATCCGTCGAGCCCGATGCACACCCGACAAAAGGGATATCCCGTGGTCCACCGTTTCGGGGTCCGGGGATATTTCCTTCGTGGCACTGAACGGGAATGATAAATCATTCGTTTGAGCCCGGCGAAGCTCCGGGGATGCGCTCTCCTCGTCGGCGCAAACCCCAGCAACATCAATTCTAGAGCCGGCGTACTTAAAACATGATTTAGCCCTGGCGCGCTCGTGAATGATACGTGCACTTAAAGGCTTCGGTCCGCGATCTCATTACAAAATTATGAGTTCCTTTAATGCGCCTCGCCAACGCGCAGATTCCGGAAAATTTCGCTTGGCCATCGCCGCGAACCAGATCCTTTCGTGGCTCCGAGAATCTATCGAATGACGCATGAATGTTAGTGAACTTGCTATACGATAATTCAGAGTACCTACATTGTGGAGCATATCTGTAGTAACGCTAAAATTTTTAATGGTTTGAATATTTACTCAAGGATTTTCAAATGTTAATACCGTTGCGTAAAAAGAGTTAAAAAGAAATTATATACAGAATGCATCTCGTAACATGAGAACTTCAAATAAAGTTATTTGTTTTACGAAAAAATTTTTCAAACAAATGTTGCATGGTTTCCAGGTGAGCATACAGTGCTGTAATTGGCTTTTTGTTACTTTGTTTCTTTTATCGAGATATGAGGGTCACTTCCAGTTTTTTAAATAGAATGCCCAATATTTTTTTTCGAATTCGGATAAAACACCAAATTCTGTAGAAAAGTTATTATACCAAATAGGGCTTCAAATTAATAGTTCTTAAAATATTTGCAAAACATATTTTATTCCATGCGGTGTTCGAAGTGGGAGTTTCCATCCAATTTCACAAATGCCAAAGCTCTTGGTCCTTAAATGCTGAAATTGCACTTTGCACTTTTTCACTAAGGTAACTGTGGCGTGGCATTATATAAATGAACTAACAATTATTTTTGATCAACAAGAATACGATAAGATAATGCTTGAAGTGTTAAAAATAATAGTGGTGCTTTAGTTTTGCACCGATTTTGAAATTTGTTTCGCTTCCACCTCGATATACAGACAAATTTAATATTTTCTTACGTGAAATTCATGATTTATCATGTTTTCTCATATCATGCACTTGGTTTTACTGAATGTTACTCATACACAGTTCAAAAACCTTAACAATGTGGGTGGCGCTATATTTATGCTCCACAGTGTATGTTATAGGGAGAGTACACCCTACTATTTACCGAACATATATGGTTTTTCTGAAATACATACAAATATGTAACACTTGGTCTGTTTCATTCTGCGTTATTTATGCATTAACAATATTTAAAATCAAAATAAAATAAAAAATATATTAACAAATGCAATACGAACATAATAGCAATTTAATTAAAGCTCAGGTTTTGAAATAAAATTAATATTGGAATGCAGCACATGAAGCTACATTTTGTGCCAAAAAAGTGTAATTTATTTTAAATTTTCATTATAAGCACAAACGAAAAAGTTAAAAATCTTGACCTTCACTGTTTTCTGAGTTTCTGACCATCACATAAATATACTTTACAAAATGATTTTGAAACAGATATTGTGACGTAATAAAGTAACTACTAAAATTTTTAATATTGAGTTATTAAAGCTGTTTCAAAGAAAGTTTGTTTCCAGAATATCGAGCATCCCTTTTCGACAATTTCTGGCAGATGACTGCGTAAATATCGTTAGAAATAAAAAACTGGATACACTCCAATAACATTTATAGTTCATTTAGAGTCCGGCAGAAGATTTGCCAGACTGCAGATTGTTACACGATTCGTACGTCCATATAAGCTAGTTTAGAAAAATTTGTACTTGCATAATTTCCTTCGATTCACAAATTGTTGCACTTCGTGCAACATTCATCGTTGGTTAACATGCAATTTTCAATCGTCTTGAAAATTACTGACTCGTCAATTATGAGTCGTTGCACGTGAAATAGTCGAGGGGAATTGTTTTTCCTTTTTTTTTTTTTGTTTCAAGACCGCTTGGAACGAACGGTACCACTTGGAAGTATTAAAAACCTGGGAATTCAAAGGATTCAATTGAATGTAGTAAACGTTTAAAATAGTTCAATCATGCCGGTTTTCACAGTTGGTTATTGAAACCGCTCAACCGATGAATTTGAAATATTAAATCATTGAGACGCAGTTAAACCCCTTCGGAAGGGATGAATTCATTAAACGATCCATGCATTGTTCGCCTCGTGATCCCCAGGCCGATGAAGCCGCGAGATTTTTGCGCGAATGTCATCGACAACGGTGTTGTAAATTCGTTTCTAAATTGCTTTACAGCGACGTAAACCGCTTATCCAGCAAGCTTACGGTTAGTATAATATTTAGGGGGGAGCTTGTGCACCCCTTTTATCGTCGACGCGAAAGTGGCGGAATCGAGCCAATCCAGCAAGAAAGCGGCACCTGTATACCGCGTAAATGTTACCAGCCACGCATTTTCATACTGTTAATTAACGCTGGGGCAATAACGACGCGGTGCACGCAATTTCGCGGAATAATTTCGGACGATGTAAGAGCACAGTGTCACAACGGCCCAGAGGGCCAACCGTTTGTTACCCGCGACAAAAACAATGCCAGTATTCCTATCGTGCTCTGCATAAATAATCGTTGCTCTCGCGGGCCCGGCTAATCTTAAAACAAAATAGCTAGCCGTGGAACATTGACGGTGCTTATCGTCGAATCCTCCAAAGCAAGGGTGGATCGGTGTAATCGACGAGTTACAGCGATAATCGTAATTGTTAACACACCCTGGTTTCCCATTTTCAGAAAATCGATCTTTTCTTGCATTTTCGTTAAGTGTTAGTGTTTTAGAATACGCGTGCAAAAGGATTTGTTTAAATAGAAGATGTAGAAACGTAGATTTAATGTTTTTATAAGCGTTGGAGAAATGCAACTCGCGTTGCAAGTTGCAAGATATAGATAGTTGAATCTTTAAACGCGTTTTTCTCGAAATTGCATTTTTTTAATATTTCTAGTTCTAGTTGACCGATTGACTTGAAAATTTTAGAGAATCTTCCGCACAAACCATGTGATTGCACGAACCAAAATCTTTAAAATCTGTCAAACTTTTTACGATGTTGGAGGTCATTGTGTCATATGCGAGAGAAGTTTTCTGAACGCACGGTTTCGTATGACACACAACAATGTATAGCATTCCATTAAAAAAATGAAGGTCACCTTGACTTCTAAAAAAATAGTGCAGACACAAAAAAATTACATACACCATCACGTTGCTTGCAAAAGACAGTGTCACTTTTTCCTCTTTCATTTTATTTTATAATGTTTATCATTTACTAAAAAACCGCTGGTTGGTTTGCTAGAAACACACCCTGTAAAGTTTGGGCTGTTCGGAAAGTAATTTCGTTTTTCCAAAAGAAAATGAAAGATTATTTTTCACCATTTATGGTGTGACGTGGTTCGATTCCCCTTATTTTTCTTGTGACATCCACAAATATTCTGAGAAATTCGTGCGAAGTGGGTGTCTCTTGGACATTAAACCAACATGTTTAAATGTTTATGACGTTATAAAAAAATTCCGTCATATTTCGGAGAGTACAGAATTTTTCCATGCAAGAATTCTTCGTCTAGCAGATCTAGCTTATTTGTCTGAAGCAGAAAAAATTCTGAAAGTTGAATTCTTGACCTTTTATCAAAATCTTCCCAAAAAACTGAGAGAGATGGTGACAACGGCTTTCGGATTCGTGTCTCACACGAATGTCTACAAGGACGTCTATAAATGTTCTTTGTGACAAAATTTATGTTGACTAGTGTAATTGTTTGTCAGAGCAGCACTGTGTAGCGCAACGCCCTCGCTAGATCCGATCAAAAGACATAAAACGTTCGATCGTAGTCGGAGGACACTCGATCACCAGCTTAGACTCGATAACAACATTCGACGAATTTTCGTGTCGACCAGTCGAAGGAGCCGATGGAAAAGGAACGATAGAAGTGTTCGAAACGGGACGCGGAAGCTTCAATCGGGCGTAAAGAGCTAGAACCTCTCGGCTCGGCCGCGCTGGAATGGGTTTAGGGCTGCCGAACCGGAAGTCCACGATGGCCAGTCGGGCCATAAAAATGGAGTTGTCGCTGCTGGCGACGTAATATTTCATGTCTACCGGAGAAAAAAGTGAGCGTGACGAAAAAAGGGAATCTCGGTCGATCTAAAACAGTGGGGGAGCAGGATGTACGATCGGCGTGGGTGGACCGATGGTCCCCAGAATCATCGACCTTTCGATTTCCAGAACCGATTCGAAATCCTTCCCCCTTTATCTCCCGTATTTCAACGAGCACGCGCGGACCCGGCGATACTTTTATTATTTGACCTGCAATCCAACTCGTTCACCGCGAACCGGGTTCATAATTAATCGGCGGCCAAAATGAAATTGTCCGTTGCGCGCCGGCTGATCAATTTTTCCGGCGAAAATTTTCAATTTCGATAACTTCGTCTCGCCGCTGCCTCGATTCTTATCAGTACTCGCCGCATTCTCTATCCGATCGGTTTTTCCTGCACCGCTGTTATTTCCCCTTTTTCTGACATATAACGATCGACTTAACCGACATGAAGAACAATATTGGAGGACAATATTGATTTAACGCGACTTCCGCGTGAAGAACTAATATTTCTTTATAGGAGACTAGAGAGCAACTTCGTGTTAATATCACGAATGAATACTGAAAGGGATCAGAGTAAAAGTTAATTATGTCCGATACGCAAAATGCCTTCGCAACCAATCGGTACCGATGGCAGAGTGAAATTAAATCCGTAAATTTGGTCGGAGCTCGGCGGCGCCGCGCCGTGTCGTTGTATCGCAAAAGTAACTGATGCAGATTAAAAAGGGCTGATATTTATGCGCGAAATGTTTCACAAAGACTTCGATACCTGTAATTGAACCAATTGTGAGTAATACAGGGGTATCCACTTAAATCGAAACCAACGCGCACCGGTCAACAAACGCAACCACACATCTCTCTCTCTCTCTCTCTCTCTCTCTCTCTCTCTCTCTCTCTCTCTCCTTCTCTCTCATTACAATTCGAGGCAAGATACCTGGATTGTTGCTTCGAGTGAAATATACATTGTTCAACTCAGCAAAATTATCTGCTATATAGTGAATTTTGATTCGTTTGAGAAATTTCTGTAACATAATTATTATTCTATTATTACATTCATATTAATTATAACTTGAAAATAATACTGAAACCGTATTTTGTCATGTCCGTACTTTTATTGTAATAAGCAGTGATTGCATCGGAACGAAATGAGAATTTTAATTTCAGAATTTTATATACAGTGTGGTTTCCTGACCACTTTTTTAAACTAATTTTTAAATTAGTCCCTGCCAGTTTTCAAACACATCCAATAATTGTACAAAGATGCGTTCCTAACTATTTTTTGTTTAAAACATTATTTATCTAACAATAAAAAGTGCAGGAACAATACTGGGAACGAATTTAAAATTTTTTAAATTACTTGTATATTGTAACATACAATTTAAAAGAAATAATGGATTCTCGTATTATATCTTGATATTTGACCATACAGAAACCAAGTATTCTACATACTAATATCATGGAAGCACTTGAATGATCTACGAAACAGTTACAAGAATATTTATTTATTTGTTATTCACCATCAACGAAGTCGCCAGAATTTTTGTACACAATTCAGTTGTCCTAGGCATAACGATATTTATGTATGTATCATAGCCTGTGTCTCGAATGAAGGGACCTGAGATCATCAATAGTCATAATAGCTGTCCACTGTACTCCAATCAGTCCAGTCTGATAATTTATGGGTTGTAAACGTAGAGTGGGTGTAAATGTATTGCGACTGTCATACTTCAAATCTCTTCTTTCGGAATACAGATCGTAATAACTCGTTCTGTCGAAGGGAGGTTTCCACATGCAAAGACTTAGATCACCGAGTTCATAAATATTACGTCCGACTCAAAAAGTATACTACTTTACAAAATTAAAGGATCAATAAATTATGACCGAAAAAGTGTCGGTCTTTGTAATCCAGCAACTACACGTAAAAAGATCTTAAAATATCCTGCTCATGCTCATTTTCAAGGGTCAAGTTTATAATTACACGTCCTTGGACTTTCCTTTTTATGAGAAACTGAAGTTGCCTTTATCCATTTAGAATTTTACAAATTTTACTGACCCGATGGAATTAAACATATTTTTCATCACATTCGAGGACTACAAAGGAAGACCAAAATCATTTTCAAAAACACTTTCCCATGTTTTAATGGGAAATAAAATAATCGTCTTTTTGGTGACATTTTACTCTATATTGGAAATAAAGTTTGTGTACTATAGATTATGCTGTGTATAGATATGATCGGCATCATGTAGATATAGTTATCAAGTAAACTTTAAAATAGAGAAGATAAAGTACATGTTCAACATTGTTTAAGTCTCCCGCAATTGAGGCAAGATAGAGTACAACTATTTACATATATCAGAGGCTCCGGCATATTTTTTGTACTATCATTATCGCCAGCACTTGTACGAAGAGAAATGACTTCCTGTCAAGAATCTTTGTTCCACTCCTGGTGAATGACTGTTTTCATTCGTCTTTTCTTACTCTGCTTGAACTGCTGTTATTTTTTACAAAATGGGGTATGACCGAAGGAATAATGTCTGCTCCATATCACGTGATATACTTAGATTTTGCCTCCGACCCTTAATTTATAAATGGGTGATCAGATTATTAATGCCATTGTATAAATTAGCGAATATAGATTAAAATAATCGTAAAATAAAATAACAGTTACACTGAATTCTTACGATTTTCATAAGAAGGTGCAAAAGTAGGTGAGTGACACTTCAAACGGTAGATATATTAGAAGAATTTTAAAACATCACGTATTCTGTTAGCGAAGGAATAGGCGGGAAACGCACAGCGCTGTGCGCGAAGGTGAAAAAACTGTAGCGACACGACAAACACTGCTTCTTACGAGAACAAAGTGGACTATATTTGATTTGAGGTTGAAAATGTAGAACAAGAATAAACAAGATATGAATAGTAAATGAATACGGTGAGAATAGATCGATTTGAATAGAAAGAGCGACGTCGCGTACGAAAGTGACAGAAATCAGCGCGTAGTTGAGAAAGGACAACGAGAGAGACGACAACTGATTTCTGCGAATAATGAGCGCGAAGTGACGAAATTTCGGGGAATCGAGAGATTCCGCACGACAGATTTATGGGGATTGGTTCTCGAGGATTACCCGATGATGGGGTGCCCGCTGATTGGGTCACCGTCATCGCGTGATCCTGCCGAGGAACGACGCGGTAACGCGAGTCGCGTAACGGCTTCGCGGGAGATCGCGATCGGCGGGTGACGTCACGACGGGGCGAGGAGGGCGCGTCGCGTCAACAGCCCGTTTGAATTCACGCGGTCGCGAACATACTTACAATTTATTAACACTGTTTAACAGAGAAGTAAACTTTTACTCAGTTCCCGTGCCTTGCGAACAAATTTTTAAATTTAAAAATCTCCCTTTTCAGAATGAAATTTCCCAACGCTTGAGGGCGACGGAAAAAAACTGAATCGCTGGGTTAGATCGAATTTCTTAACACTACAACGACTTTAACAGCTCCGATACTCGTGAGTTTGTCAATAGCTCGCGTGTAGTAGAGGTGTGAAAATTCATTTTCGGGTAAATCGAAGTTTTACGAGGGCTCGAACATTCGAGCCGCTTCATTTTTTCAAGTAGCTCGCATTCTTTTCAAGCAGTTCGTCGATTTCAAGTAGCTCGGAAAATTCAAACGCTCGCCTTGGCTCGAACAATCGAACCGACTTCAGCTCAGCTCGTAAATTACGGGTTCTCGCACACCCCTAGCTTGTAGACTAATGACAACACATCACTCGGGAGGAATACGTATCAAATACCCAAACAAGCACAAAAACATAACTTTTGTAAGAAGCAGAACACGTTACAAACGCCGTTAACCCCTTGTCATACCCGCTAACTCCCGGTCTTATTACATGTATATTTCGGCGCAACGAAAGGAATTGTGAAATAATAAACACGTTTGGGCACAACTAATACTTTTAAGATGTTTGGCAAGTAATTATGATGAATTCATCGGTGAACAAAAATGATTTATAATTTGAAAGTGGATAATGTATCAGTAACAATTTTTAAATTAATACTTAATTTATATTAATAATGTTTTGAGAAAACTCGTTGAAAATTAATAATCTTCGTGTTAGTGTTGTTTACGTTTGTCACGAATGAAGTACCACGAGAGCCAGGCTCGCGTTGTTCACGTTTGGTCCGAACGAAGTACCACGAGGCAGGCTCGTGTTGTTTACGTATGGTCCGAACGAAAAACCACAAGTCAGGGTCGTTCTTATTGTTTTTGGCCCAAATTTCTTACCACGAGTCTCACTCGTTATTTTAAGCCCAGGGGTTAAGGGTATGGCGGTTTTGGATTATGAAAAGATGGAAAAAGGAGAAGGAAGCGTTTCGTCCTAGGCCCGCTAGAGGACTCGTCGGTAAGGCTATCTAGCGGACCCGTGCCTTAGACGCGGGATGTCGTAAGGACAGTTTAGGTCGGTATATATGCAAACAGAGGAAGATTCAGGTAGTAGCGGGAAAGGTGTTGTCGTAATGTCCCTCTGTTGACGAGCATAGGAAGTAGCCGCCACAAGGGATCGCCTATGCTAAAATGAAGTGTACTCGTAACCTAAATATGACTAAAGATTTTTGCAAATATTTCGATAACTAAGGCCGAGCGGCGGTAACATGTATAGTAAAAGTTGTTCAGAATGATGACCTTGACGACATATTTCAAGGTCATCAAAATCGGTGAGGCGGGAAAACTTCTAAATAATTACCCAAAAATGAGTACATCACATGCGGAACATGAATAACATTTTATTTTCGACCGAAACGATTTTTCCCGGTTTGGAAGTGTTTCAATTCTGTCGTAATAAATACGGAGAGACGAATCAACGAACGGTGTAAAGGATCGTGTTGGAAAAGGAATCGATGCTGAATACACGTTCTCGTAAATTGAACTGTTGATCGATCGGCGGTCGCGTGTTGCACACAACGCCTGTTCTCTGTTCCCCTCGCGGAATACGAGCTGCTCAATTCGCCCCTGGTGCTCGCGGGGGTTGAGAAGTAGGGCGCGGAGCTTGCCACGCGCAGGCGCCGACGATCAGTCGTCGGAGTTTTATAGTTTGTTTTTGAAAGTGAGTTACAATTATAGCTTTTATAAATACACTCGGACTTCTAAATTACAAGTGGGTTGTCCATCGTGTGTCTCTATAAATTCCCAAAGACATTTAATAAATCTAAAAATATTGTTTTATTATTTTCAACGTATTAATATGACTTAGAAAAGAAATAAATATGTATGTAGCGCCTGTATCGTACAATTACTCCAGACAATTGTTATTTTACATACAAATCCGCACTCCAATAATACGATACACGTCACTTTTACGTGACATGGGACGGACAAAATTTATTGTAATACTTTATCACAAAATTAATAATACTATTCACATATTCATACATCATTATGTTCATTTGGAATCTGTTCTTAAAGAACACTATGCACTACATCTATACACGACAAAAACATTCCAATATTTTTTTCTATCTTTCCGATTTGTAAAATTGTTCTGGAATCCAATGATGTATATTTTCAATTATTCCTTTGATATTAAGGATAACATATGATGCAACATCTAACCGATTGTTTTCTTTACGTAAATTAAAATATCTTAATATAAGATAAAAAATATTTGTATTACAAGTATTACACTTGTATTACAATTACAAGATACAGGAGCGAAATGAAAATTTTTTTCTTCATTTAATTATCTTATTAAACTGAAACAAATACACTGATTTCCTTAAATCTCTTTAATATACCCGCTGCTTTAAATTGTACTTAACCATTTTTGCCATAAATGCATAAAATCCGCAATTTAGTAATAATAACTGACAGGCGGAATAATGGTGGAATAAACAAAATCCGGCGATACTGAATGAGAAAGCTTGGAAATCCACTAATAAAATTTATTTCGCGAAAAAACGGGATGATATTACGCTAGTGTTTTCCATTGGATTTTGCATGATCTGGCCAGTAAGTACGTCGCGTCGCGCGATAGAAAAACCGAATCGTTGAGACGGTTTTCATCATACCATTTTATCAGTTTTGATGTTGATTGTGCGGCAGAAAAACGGCGATCACACGAACCATTTAATAAAATCCCATTGAATTTATCAAATTCCATGAGCGTGTCGGATTTAATGGTGAATTTGACCGGGGAATTCATGTTTCCGCGTTTGCATTTATACGTCGCGTGTGTCATTCCGTGGCAAAATCGCGGCCATTGATCACGATGCGACAGGTCGAGTTGTGAGCGGATGAAAAAGCAAAACGGAGGTGGGAATGAACAAGTTACGCGGTTTTGTCCAATTGGAGGTAATTAAATCGCATTCTCGTGCGACGAACGCTGTGTATTTTTTCTGGTGAGGTTCGCCGGGAATTGGATACGTTGTTAAGGTAAATTCCGGTTTGATTTATTGCCCGTTGCCAACCGACAGTTATCTGTCGGATCGACTTGCGCTCGGTGTAATAGGTAAACAGTATTACGCTGGAAATGATTTTCCTGTTCACTGCAATTCGATTTGCAGGGAATTCGGTTGTGTATTGAAACTTTTAGTTTTGCACTGTAGACCATCGATTTGCACCGTTAGTATTCTCATTTGTATACTATATTGTCGCCTGCAAATGTGCGAAACTCTAGTGCGATCGATGTTATAGGTAAAACATATTGCAGTGGAAATGATTTTCCTGCTCATTGTAAGATTAACAGCGAACTCGTTTATTTATAGCAATTTTTGACCCTTTGCCGTAAGATTTTCTTTATTGCTACAATGATTAGAACTTCCCTGTCTTTTGTAGAAGAAATAGAAACTTGATATTTAGTACATGTCTACATTGACTTGAATGTTCAAATATCGGTAACGGTAAATATTACGTTTAGGGGAGGCACCTCGGATGACCTTGACCTTCACATATGTTTTCAAGGACAACATTCTGAACAACTATCCTCTATGATTGCAAAAAACCTTCGTTAAATTTTGGTTGTAAGTACACTTTATTCTCGTACAAGCTGTCAAAAGGAGACATATTCCAAACTGATTTGTTAACTTTTTTATAGAAAACGAACGACAGCTAAACACTCAAGTTGGTGTTAAGTCTGGGTTAGGTCTGAGTTATGCTTGGTTAGATTACCAGACATAACCCAGACCTAACACCATCTTGAGGTCGTCCAATTTCAGTCAAGGACAGCCGAGGTGCCTCCCCTAAACGTAATATTTACCTCGATAACAACGAAGAAGCAGACAAGGCTGCTAAAGAAGCAACCCTACTACCACTGAATAAGTAGATCTGAATACCATCTCAAGATATAAAAAACTTCATCTGGTGATAACTATCCCAAAAGCGGCAACACGAATGGACAACCATAAATACAACAGCATAGCATTCTCCCCGAGTTACCAAGCAAGAGAAAAGACCAAGAAAATTTATTCAGACTAATAATTGGACAAACAAGACTAACACACAAACACCTCCTACAAAACGACACCCCGCCACGGTATGAACACTGCGATCTATCGAACTGTCGAACACATAATTCCAAATGCACCAAATTAGACCAACTCGACGGCAGACACAAAATCCCTAAAGAAATAAACGACATATACAAATCGAAACAAGCCAGGGTAAAACTACTTAATTATATAAAGACTACAGGGATGAAATCTAATCAACGAAGCACACAGTCGTCGCTAATGGCCAAGATGGCGATGCGATGTTAAAGAAGGAAAGAAGAAGAAGACAACAAAAGAAAAGAATTTTATTTCAACTTACAGGGAAGGAATAACATTTATACATAACAAGTTTTGTTTGAAATCTTCTTCACCAGTCTAACTCGATATTATATGGCAAAGGGTTAATGGTATACCTTACCTTGTCGGTTTGCGGGGTTAATAATCTTATTTTTATATTACGCTGTTGTCTATGAATGTTCAAACCCTTGGTACGATCGGTGTAGCAAGTAAAATATATTGCAGTGGTTGCAGGAGCTACTTTCATCGAAAATTGTACAATAGTATTTTTAAATTCTTCAAATATTAGGTTGTTCAACAAATTCTGCGTATTGTTCAAGACGGCTCTTGCGTTATTATACTATAACTGCTAACTTATGTGTTTTATAAATTAGGTATTCTGGAATAAATTAGCACGATGTATTCCTCAGTTTTCGGTGAAAATGGTTTCATAAATGTAATTTAAAATGCAACCTGAAAAGGTACATATCCGACATTGTATTTTGCTGTCCCTCAAACATGATTAAAACTGTGTCAGTTGATTGAAGCAATTAATGGAGGAAGCTTATGATGACAATATTATATCTGCAGATTGATATAAATGGTTTCGAAAAGGAAATTTTTACTTATCTGATGAGAAACAACGTGGAACACTCGCAGATTTGAAAACAAACGAATTGTTGCTTTTCTTGAGGAAAGACTCTGTTAAAACGATATATGAGCTTGCAAAGCAGTTGAAGACAGGCAAAGTTACTATTTGTAACCAATCAAAACAATTGAGCAAGATGCACAAATTGTTTTTAACGAAACATCCACAGAACATTCTGAACGACCTAATACTTTCACATTTTTGTAGTTTATGCGGCCATTTTCGTCATGAACGCGTACAATGCGCAGTCTGACGATAACAAATGTGTGGCACTTGAATTAAAATATAATTTGGGATTTCCATGCTAAGTAGGTTCTTCTGACATTCCTCTCGGCGTACTTATTCTCTATAGGAGTAGCGGAGGCGTTCATGCGAGAAGATAAGTTGACAAATTTTTCACGGGCGGTCCGGTAAAGAATCTCCGTTGTTTTTACGCCGCCTGGGGACAGCACGATCGTCTCAATCGTTTCGTCGCTGCGTTTTTCAGGTACACCGGACCGATTAATCGTCGCTGCGGCCGTGCCGATGCTAAATCGCTTTAAATTGCTACGAATTACCTCTCGCGAAAAGAGTCTGCTTTTCTGTTCTCGTCTCCCTTCCTCCTGCCCTACTTCTCCCCTCCCTTTTAGAAGTTCGCTCCCTCGCCGTCCTTGTCGAGTTTAAAAGCAACATTCATCCTGGTTATTATTCCACGGGATCGGTGGAATTAAATTGTTGACAGTCGGTACAATGGCAAGAAAATGCTGATAGGCACGAACAAAAGGGAAACCTCGCACGACTTTTATAGGACGCCATTTACTTCAAACGGCCATCGGTTTTCTAAGTTAATGCTCGTCGATTAAACCGCACACCAATCGTACTCCAACATCCGCGTTTCGAAATAAAAATATTTAACCTTATGATATACATGGTGTTTCCGAAACCATGCGGCCGGGTGGTGATTCTTATTTTTCGACTTTCCATTTTTTTTTTTGGTCTCACCCCCCTAGGTTGTGAAACTAGGTGAGGAAATGATACGTGTAAAATTTGGAAACAGAGAGAACCGGTTTCGCGTTTGTGTTAAAGTTTAAAAATTTAAAGTTGAAGTGTTTCATTATTTTGGAAATATCGTTATACATTTTGAACAAAAGACTGTGCCTTGGATAAACAATGCTGAGATTTATGTATTACTCTCAAACATCATACAAAATATTCAAATTTCTTTTATCATTGAATACAGCGTATGATGCAGAAACTGGCAAAGGGTAACGGATATGAAATCTGGACACACTGATTTTAATGAAATTTCTGTGAGAGGTGGTTTCCGGAAAAATATTTGACACGTATTTTCTTTGACAGCCGTCAACGTTATCGATTTTCGCTGCTTTTTCCAAATATCAGGTTATATTTTCACCCTTTCAACATGGACGATGGCATGTACACATTATTGATGCATTTTACTCGGTAACCATTAAAGTTGTTAACGTCCGGTTTTCAATACTGATAAGTACTTAATACTCTATTTTAGCGGCGGCTGAAATGTGTGTGAGAGGAGGAAAAGGAAAGGGAGCGTTTCGTTCTCGGCCCGCTAGAGGACTTGTCAGTAAGGCTATCTAGTAGTAGTAGTTTATGAGAACCCGAAAATGTCGAGTCGGGACGAGACGAGAATTTTTTTTCGAGATCGGGACGAGTTCTCGAAAATTTCGGGATTTTCGATTATGTCGAGATTCTCGATTATGTCTAGATTCTCGAAAATGTTCGAGATTCTCAAAAGTCTCGAGATACTCAAAAATTTTTGGGTGTTCAGTGTATATGTAATGCATATATATTGAACACCCTAAAAAAGTCGAGAATCCCGAGACTTTCGAGAACCTCGACATAATAGAGAATCCTGCAATTTCCGAGAATCTCGAACATTTCAAGAATATCGAGAGAATACCGAAATTTTCGAGAACCCGACCCGTCTCGTCTAGATGTCTTCCCGATTTGTCTCGACCATCGAGATCCATACATTTTCGGGTTCTCGCACATCTGGTGACGAGAGTAAGAGGTAGCTGCCACACAAGATAGTGTGGGATTGGAAGGTTTGGCAAGAACAAGCTTCGACGTAACATATTTATTTAACAAACTTATAACTAAACGAATCGTATAATCTAATGTTCTACGCCGTACGACTTTATCTCGCACGATATACGCTACTTCTACGCTAGACTTCGCTGTTTTTGACTTCACTGTCCGACTTCACTGCCCTAACTCCAAACCCGGAATGCCTCGACTTGCACTCCCCACTTGCACCTCACACACTCTCTCTCTCTCTCTCACTCCTTCGTTCTCTCTTTCTATCTTGACCACAGCGTTACGCGAAAAGGTAAACAAACACGGAGGCCTGTATCGGGCCACCTGCAGACGCTCGTGAACTCGCTGAACACCTGCGAATCAGGCGATCCTACAATAGTATTAAACTATATCAACCTATTCAGAAAACACAAAATACTACTGTGCAAGTTAGGACTGCATTATTATTTCCGTTAAAGTACAATCCGCTATAACAGTTGAAAAGTGTCTGGTAATTATTTACAAGTTGGTCCTCCTCACCGATTTTGATGACCTTGAAATATGTTGTCAAGATCATCATTCTGAACAACTTTTCCCTATGTATGTTACCGCCGCTCGGATTTAGTTTTCGAGATATTCGCAAAAAACTATTGCTAATACTGTATTGAATTTTCCGTATTCTTGCACGCTCCGTGGCAACGTAAGCCTGTTCCGGCGCTGCGTCTGTTTACTTTTTTTTTGTAAACACGCTGTTGAGATAGGAGAGAATACAGGGTCCCACTCTGGTCATACATATATGAGGCGTGCTTTCAATTTTGAAAGACTACTCTTCGATTGCCGTATGCGTGTCGGGCCGCTCTGTCCCCTTCACGGCCTTACCACAACTCATTCTATTCGCATAATCTTTGCATTGTAACTGTCATCCAGAATTTGATCTACCAATGGAACAATCGTGTGAATAGAATGAGTTGTGGTTAGGTCGTGGAGGGGGCGGAGAGGGCCGGTCGTCAACATAACATTTGTAAGAAGCAGAATACGTTACGAATGCCGTTAAGCAATCGCCTATGCTGATATACGAAAATCCAAGAGAGAAAGTTCAGTACAGTATTAGCAATAGTTTTTTGCGAATATCTCGAAAACTAAAACTGAGCGACGGTAATATGTATAGGGAAAAGTTGTTCAGAATGATGACCTTGACAACACATTTCAAGGTCATCAAAATCGGTGAGGAGAACCAACTTGTAAATAATTACCGTGTCTTTCTTCGAAATCGACTTTCTTGGACAGTAAACGTGGATATTAAAAAAATCGGTTATTGTTTAGTCAAAGATACAAATGCATATATATGTTAAACATTGTTAATGTAAGAAGAATCGCACAGGAATCTTCATAAAATTTAGTTAGAATTGATTAGAATACTTTTAGGTGTATCGTATAAGATTACAGAACGGAACTGTTCAAAAGAAGATAAAGAATTTTCATATTTACAATTATCTTGCAATTCTGATACGAAAATCAGTGTATACCAAATTTGACTGAGGTCTTGAGAGACCCCTGGATACTATTGCAGAGAGTGAGTTAGAGAAGTGAGAGAGAGAGAGAGGGGAGGTTATAGGAACAAAAAAGGATCGGAGGAAATGTTTGCACGCGGTTCTGCGAAACTTCCCCCGTACTTCGCGACTCGAAATAATAAGAGTGATAGTACTCGTGCAAGCTGTTGCCGGCGTAAATATTAGCGGTAAACATTGCGATTTTTGAAAGGAGAATCGGTATACGCCTACTGTTGCTCACAGATTCTGCAGAAATAGCATTTCACCCGGCGTTAACTCAACCGGAGGAAATATTAACATCCGGCGCTCGTACCTTTCGAGCTATGAATTTTCCGCGGTTCAACCGACCGACTAATTTTTACCAAGTGAAGAAATATTGTTACACAGACGAAATTGGACTTCCGTCGCGAACATTTTTGGCGAACTCTTCCACGCAATCTGCAGCGCGCAGATTCATTCATTCACGGACACAATGTCCCTTCGTATAGCAGTTGCGACGGAAATGAAATGTGTTTCGCGGACCAACGCGCATTTCATATCGAAGCGACGGTCTGTGTGGGCTCGCTCGCTGATTGCCCGTTAATAATTCCAAATACTGTTGAATGGCGCGCAGTCTCTCCTGTGTCCACACTCAATATAAACAGTTTAATGACTAGGGGGCGAACGAATCGTAGATGATTGACTCCATCTAATACCCTTTTACCAAACTACAATAATTTCATTATTGTCCGTGAAGGCCTAATGCCAGCGTGTCATCGAGCTTCGAGAAGGAACGAAAGCTGAATTCAAAGCGTTCGGGGTGTACAAAAATTATACAGAGTGAGGCACTATAAACAGGTCACCTGAATAACTCGCTTACTTTTGAAGATAGAAGAAAATGCATCAGACCAAACTTACTTGATGTCGAGGCGCTCGTAATCTGATGTCATTAATTTTTTTATAGGTGAAGACGTCAAGGAGACATGAACTCAAGGTAATCATTTTGAACATTTGAAGTAGCAGTGAATACGTAAATAACATGTTACATGTAAATCGCCGTAATGTTCGAAGTGTGCTTTGAGACACTTTATTTTCTACTGCAGTTAACCTTGCGTGACCTTGAATGACCTTCATAATAGGTCATTGTATTCCTTTTGCAACACACTATCAGAATGTAAATAAAAAACCATATCATTCCATTTAAAAAAACAGAGTTGACCTTCATGTCTCCTTGACGTCTCCACCTATAAAAAAATTAATAATATCAGATTACGAGCGGCTAGATATCAAGTAAGTTTGGTCTGATGCATTTTCTTCTATCTTCAAAAGCAAACGAATTATTCAGGGGATTTGTTTATAGTGGCCCATCCTGTATATATTTAAATAAAGAAGATCCAAATGATACTAACAAAATAAGAAATCGCTATAAATCGTTGTTACACCACCAGATATTCGCGCGCTCTGATTTTCATATCTAACGAAAATACACATTGTCATTCGTTCTATCTTTCTCTATCTGACGCACTTCCTTCGTCTGTCGCAACTATAACCCGCATTTACACATTCGAATCTTGTATCGTGACAATTCGGAAGGCTTTCATCCTACACATCTAAAAAATGTAAACGGTTCAATCTGAAGCGATCCATATGGAACACGATGCATTGTAAAATTCAGTAAAGATATAATGATAAATTTTTAATGATAGATTTAATGATAGATTTTTAATCTATCGCTGTAGCCTGATAGCTGTTCTACTATCTGAACACTCCTACCCGACTGATTACACAGTCCAACAAAATAAAACTTTTTTTTGACGTATCGATTTTCATTATGCGATTCTCGTAGAGTATCTTGCGCTGATTCCGAATCTGCCCTCCATTTCCCCCCTAGCCGCACCGGTTTTGAGAAATTTGATTTTGAAAAAGACATTTTTTTCAACTTTAAACAAATCTGGTCATGTTATTATAGAAGATATTGAATTGTTCTTTGCATCAAAAGATCCTCTAGACTTTCGCGAATACAATGATATCCAGTATTATTCAAATTGTGTCGTGTTTGGTGTTGTTTCAATCAGCAAAATGTCACAAACATGTTTGTAAGAGTTTCATAAAAACAAATCACTAGAAACAAGAAAGTTTTATGATTAGATTAGAATCGATATTCGGTTTACTCGCTAAGGAAGTCTGTTCACATTATTAGTTACATTTCGGTCCCGAAGGTCACACATACATCGAGACATTACTGTACTCTTAAATTCTTTTGACGTTTCTACCGTTTTGTATCTCACTCGCTCATTTCTACCATATGTACATAAAATCGGCAGTTTAATTGTAATGACTTGACGTCAATGTATTGTCGTCAACTTCTTAAGCAAGAACTTCTTAAACAAGAAAAGAGTGTTAATTATAGCTACAGTTTCTTGCAATTGATGTCAACAAATTTTATTTTGAATATAGATCAGCAGTCTAATAATGACAGATGCTTGATCTATTTGATCAAATATTATTAGCAAAGATCGTACCACGATGTAGCCCTTCGGTTACGAAAATTTCCAGTGTATGGAAGCAACAAACGGATAGAAACAAGAGAAAGCCGCGAGGTGTGGTTACGTCCGACCTGAGATCTTCAGAATAAGAAAAATGTCACGCCCGGGTCGTAATACTGGCCTAAACCCCGAGTCTACAAGGCTGCAGTCAGAGATTTTGCCAATTACACCGATCCACTGGATGATCCAGCGATAGGAACAAGCCGAATTCACACGGATAATCATCGCGGAGACGATGATCCAGATAACGTCAGAGGGACGGACGCGCATTAGTCGGGATTTACATCCGATTAACGCGAGCCGGTATTCAACGCTAACTAGTTGCCGCATCAATGCGACACGCAATTCCCTGGGAAGGCAACACAGGCTCCTTCATGCGCAGATTGCATCTCAATTCGGCGAGATGAGATTCGCAATCGAATCGACCCGCATTCAGTCGTAGCCGTTTAGTTCGCTGGTATCGCACGCGGGCGCGTCAGCATTATCCCTATTGAAACTCGATACGCGGATCCTACTGAACGCCGCCGATTCGAAAGAAGCAGCCCCCGATAATGCTGGTTGCGAAATTTCCCCTAAGCTTTTGCTGTCGCTCAAATGTCTGTTTTCACTACGAACCGTGAGATTGCGCCCGAAAGAACGGATTAACAAACCACACTGTTTCACCATTGACTGACACGGATGACGGTCTATCCGAGCCTTAAACATACGTACGGTGATCGTACGTGCTATGTTTAAGACAGTCCTTTCTTTCTTTTGTTTATAAAATGACCATTTTGCCATTTACTTTGCGAATGGAAATCATATTGAACATCGGCACTAGGCAGCGGATTTTATACATTTGTGGTAAAACTGAGTAGATCAGATGCAAAACAATAAATTCTAAATTCATGTTTTTGTATATCATATTCACCATTTTTTTTTTGTAGATCAAACTCGCCTTTGGAGAAACCAAATTCACCATTTTACTAATCAAACCCACCTTATGGGCGACTCGAGGTTAAAGTGAGGTAATTCTACCAATAGTCAACCATCTTAAGCATTGTTATTATAAATAGACTATTTTCTACAATTTTTATACGAGGACATGAACCTAGACATTGGAAGTGAGGAGTAGGCTGACCATTCAAATGTACAGGAGTTTGTTAATAGATATTTCATATTAATAAACAATTTATTTTCACGAAGAATTCATTAATATGTTGCTTTTCGAAGGTCATTCAAGATCAATCGTTCTACCAATATCTACAATCGTCCATTCGAATACATGCGATACTGAACAGCTTCAGAAACTTTTAATGAAGTTAATTCATAAATGGCAATGAATGACCTTGACTGACCGTCAAAGATCAATAAATTAAAGCTCAATGAATTTTTCTTGGAATATGTTTAACATTAATAAAAAATTATATAAAAACAAAAGGTCACCTGCAAACCTCGAAAGCACGTCCGATAAGATGACACCCTCGCCCCCACTAACCCGTCCTCTTTAAAATAGAATAAATTTTATTTGAAACATTTTTTGACACTACGTATAACTTGCGGAGGAATACTTAAGTTGTTCGATCATTTCCAAAATTCTCGGCTCAACGTTGGTTCACGGTCATAGTATGGTACATTGTTAAACGCCATTGGACTTTACAATTTTTTTTAATAATAAATAAAATGCAATGCCATTAAAGAGAATATTGTTCTTTGTATGATCTCGAAGAATATGACCTTGAAATGACCTTAACGACCTTAACGAGTATTACGAACGTGTGTATCTGAACGAACATCAATGTTATCAACGATGGCAATGTCAGGTAAAAATTTAAAATTCAGTGAACAGATATAGCAAAATCCAGCTTTTGGACAGTAGAGAATTTCATCTGTATTTACAATTAATTACCGACAATCATCCAGAATTAGATAATTTCCTATCTTCACATATTTGCCTAACGTTCGATCACCCCATCGGTCAGGACTATTCCGGATGCGTTGATGCAAAATGAGAAAGAACCGAGTCGGACAGTTTGTCGTTGTTCCCATGGCAAAGGCTCGTTTACATAAAGACGGAGACAGTAATGTAAACAAACAGACTCGTCACGTTCGTCCTTGTGTTTCAACTCTAATTAACCTGTCACCCCCCCCCCCCTCTCTCTTCCTGTTTCAGCTGGCCCTATTAGACGTTAATGAATACCAGGAAAAATCCATCAGGTTGATTACGATGAGAAATCGACACGTGTAACCGGGTACTGTAGTAATAAAACAAATATTATATCCAGTTCACAGAAACATAGAGGACAAAAGGATCGTCACGTAATTGTACCAGCAAATAACGAATTTCTTTGAACGAAACCCAGCACGCTTAGAAAAACTTTGCTGAGTCCGTTTCGAGTATCCGTGGAGATCATCATGTCAGCCGGAAGAACTTCTTCATATAAGAAACTTAACATTTCAGCTGTCCATCTTTTTGCTGTGATTTTTGCCTTGCTGTGCCATTTCCTCTCTGCACTAGAAAGGTATCACACATACTTATTCCGACTAGAAAGGATTCACCTGCAAGGTATGCGAGTTTGATTGGCTGTTGGGTACATGTAATTTTGATGTTGGTCGGTGTGTATGTCAACGAATCGGATTGTAAACTGACAGGGTCTCTTCTGGGTCGTGTGTAACTTCTGTTTAGCAGCATAACATCTTCCAGGCACTGTCAATGGGGAGCTTCACCCTTTACTTAATTTAATTCCGACATTTAAGCTTGAAAGTTCTATTTCTTTTCGTTTGAGGCTTCAAATACGTATCGATGGAATATAAAATAATTTCTATTTTATATTTGATATTGGGTGTTCCAAATATGTTTTACTTCCTTGAAGGGGGTGATTCCTGAGATCATCTGAAGCAACTGTTTCTTTTTCGAAATGTTCTCCGCAGCTTTGTTAGGGAGTTATTGACGAAAATCACGGACCAATCAGAGCGCGGCTACAGCGGACGGTCTCCGGCACGACCAATGCCAACGCGACAGGTCTCGTTGAACGTGACGCGTTGGTTAGCTGAGTCGGAATTCGTCCACTGTAGCAATGTTGCCTGATTGGTCCATGTTTTCCGTTAATAACTCCCTAACAAAGCCGCGGAGAACATTTTCGCAAAGGAAAAAGTTACTTCCATTGATCTCAGGAATCATCCCTTTCAAGGAAGTATAAAATATTTGGGACACCCTATATAAAATATTGTAGCGACTATTTCCTATGCTCGTCAACAGGTGGACAGTACGACAACACCTTTCCCGTTACTACCTGAATCTTCCTCTGTTTGTTTATATACCGTCTTAAACCGTCCTTACGACATCCCGCGTCTAAGGCACGGGTCCGCTAGGTAACCTTGCTGACGAGTCCTCTCGCGGCCGAGGACGAAACGCTTTCTTCTCCTTTTTCCATCTTTTCATATTCCGAAAACCTGTCGCCAAAATATAAAATTCAAATGGGATTTCCTATCATCAGAAGTGCTTGTTCCACCTCTCAGTACTCAGTTCATTAGTACACATTTAAGTGTCAGCCGGTATCCTCGTAATTGCTAAACAAAATGGGATCTCGAATTGAGTTTCAGCAATTGAAACTTGACACGTCCCAGACATCGGTATCTCACTTACACACATCCTCTTTTCTTCATTTAGTGGAAGTTACCACCCCACTTAAACGTCCGCGTGCGGTCTCGACTGTAGACACTTAAGTGTGCTCTGCTGTATTTACAAATGAGTATGCTAAATTTTCATATAGAGAAGTTGCATTAGGATTTAAGCAAAACAGTCTAACATCCAGCAGCAAGCACTTCCGTACGTCCCTCATGGTTACTATACGCAACGTCGCGTCGTTCTCTGCCATAAGTTTCCTCCGCTAGAATGAATCTAATTTATCCCATGGATGGTAGCGTGTCGGAATAATTCCCAATGTATAATTACCATATCCGGTTCGTAATTACACAGCCATGAACGGCGAGCACGAAATTATTTGAACATTTAGGCGGCGCTTGTTTAGCCGGTGAGTATTTACGGGCTCCCTGTTTACGGGAACAACGAGAAATTTGCGGTGCTCGGTTGAATACGAGGCAAACTAATTCGAGTAGGTCTCGAGCATGAAGAAGTCGGTTAACGTCTGCCGGGGCCGTGGCTTTCCTTCCATTCCGTTTCGCGCAGTGAAAAATCGAGAAGCGGCGGATGGAAGGAAATTAAAGGATGCTTCTAGGTACCGAGAACCTAGCCCCGGGCACGATACTATTCGAATTCGATTTTCTGTTTCATATCCGAGAGTTATTAAATTGTATCACTGCTGACGTATCGCCGGGGACGCCGGTGTCACTTATCCGTGGCTCCTCATAGTTTCGATGGAAAACTTAGGTGAACTTTGGCACGTTATTCAAAGAAAACTATTGGTGCATCGACCAGCGCTGACAAAAATTCTTCGATTAAATAAATTAAATATCTATTATTGTGAATAGTCATATTTTCAATACTTTCACTACAGATAAAGGCGAATGCAATGATAAAATTCGTCATATTATATAAAGACGATATTAATATCAAAATGAATATGTTTGTTTTTTCGTAATGTACAGTATGAACAAATAAGACGCCTTATATGATGAATCAAAAATTGATCCTTATAGCAAACAGAAAATAAAGAAGATTGTATTTATATTTGTATGAATATAATCATGGTTTAACTTGGGATAAAAGCAATATCAACGATAAAAATCATGATAATAAAATTGATTTATACAGACATTTCCAATTGTAAGCGAATTTTCAATTCGTTGATTTTCATCATATTATTTAATATTTGTTTACTGAAAAAATATAAATTTATGAAATTAACGTAGTACCACGCGTATATGATTCGTGACGGAAATTATTGAAATTTGCGTAAATATTCAGTCTAACCGTTGCGTACAGTAACGCTTATAATTATCTGAATAACAGAGAGAGAGAAGAGAATTTTATTTCCCAATTTTGAAAAGTGAGTGCAAATATTCCTGTGACCTTGTTAGTTTAAGTAACGTATCATTAAATTCATGAATACGTTATGTGTTACCGTAAATTATCAACTTTGAAGCAGCATTGAACGATTCAATACAGTAAATAAATTAATCCAAAAATAACCTGACAGGTCATTTAATAATAAATGTTATGGGGTTGTTTAACAAGTTTAACCCCTGAAAACGTCCTGTAGGGACAAATTAATAAATATATTGTATAATGAACTAACTAGGATTCAGAACATTTTTTATTTTGCGTACAATGAAATAGTTTAGTAAATACACGAATTAATCTGTAGATCTATTATAAAATAATAGAAGAATTAGAAGATTTTAAAGTGTCGATCAGACTGCGGATTTTGTACATTTATGATACAAATAAATGCATAAAATACGAAACTATGAAGGTATTACAAGAATTTAAAAATGCTATTATATTATTTTCAGTTTATGAACATTATTAAAAGAGACAATATCTTGTTATTTAATTTGTGTGCCTTACAATCTAATTAGACAAATGTTAGGCTTTAGTACCAGGCTTTAGTTGTGCTGCTTTCCTCCCACACGGCACGGTGCACAGTGCGTTGAAAAGCTTGTTTTTTGGACAAAATTCCATTACTCGAAAATTACAAGTGATACGAAAAAATATTTCAGACGAATGTCGTTGTATGTGTTTGACATTGCAGTAACCTTGAAAAGCTTTGTAGAGATTACAATTGAAATTTTGTGTGAAAACCTATATTTTTATTACGTATACTTGAAGGTGACATCAAGACATTTTCAAGTCTTTGCATCAACTATTACGGTGATATAAGCTTCCAAAGTTGATGTGTTGACATTAACATTGTACAGCGTACAGCGCGAAGTTGTGCAGTTGAATTTTACACGGCATTATTCTCGTATTTGCTTTGTGACTTTCTTCTGTAAACAGTTGATGAAAGTATAAGATAAGTAGTTCAAGATTAATGTCCAGGTAGGGGAAGCGAAATCTTGCATAATTTTGTATAGGCATATCTACGCATATATCAACCAAACATCACAAAAGAGTTCTGAATAAAAATTATCAGTAGCGTTTAAATTTACATTATTAATTTGATCTCAAGAAAATGGAGAAAACAAACAAGCTAACATGTAAATAAGACGTACACACCTCTAGTAACATACTCTATGTGGAAATAATGAAAATTTCACACTTTTATAAAACGAACACATTGGCACAATTGGTATATGAGTTGTAATAGAAAGTTTTCACTTGCAGGTGAAGTACCCAGGTATAGTTAATACTTGTTTATTGGTTTTAATGCCATCGCATATCTTTGTAATAGATGTCTAGTACTAGGAACACTTCTGTGAAGGTTGTAAATACCAACATGAAAAGCCACTTTTTGATTTTTGTCTTGTGACAACGAACTAAAAAGAATGGTTAAAAATTAAGGGGCAGGTAGGTGCAGCTAAATCTTTCATATTTTTTTACATATACGCATAAAATTTTACATTTTTTACATTATAAATAATTTTTTTAATTATATCCTATGACAACGCACTGTGCGGCGCAAGGACGATTCTTATAAAATGAATGACCACCAGAGAAACCTTGAGGTAGAATGAGTTCGCTCGAAATAATAGAGCCATGACGAATGTAGAACTCACGGAAATCTGAAACCCGCTAGAATTGCAATGTATTTGAATAATATGAATCCCATCACGGTTACCGCCAAAATGAATATTATAGCATTTCCTCCACCGTTCTTTTACTCTTTTCACCAGACGGTATAGATAGTACCGTTCTCTCAAAGATCTCCGCGTCCTGTCTCATCTATTTTTCATAAACTCCTAGTATTCCGCTTCAATTACGCATATAGAAACTTCATCGGTGGATGCGCTTTTCGCAGTAAATAATTAGCATCAAGATTGCCCACTCATTTGAAAGTTCTCCCAACTAATCGTTAAACTTGTTTCCTCAATCTGAAACTTCTTGTGTACAGAGCACTGTCGTCTTTTCAACGTCCAACCTAATTGTATACGGCAGCTTTCCTATTACGTCTTTTTAAAATTCAAATTCCACTTGACGTGCTTGATTAATCATACCGCCGTTGGAGTTATTCATGATTAACGTTGATTGGTGGTTTATTATTGTGGCGAGAGTTGTGGAAGAAATTTTTGTCTATTGAATGAAATGTGGATTTTTATGTCTTCCTTTACAGAAGTTATTTTTTGAAGCCACAGTAAATACCTACTTATTTACAAGTATGTAATTTGTAAACGTTTGTTTTCATAATTTGATCATCAACAAAGCAGCTCAAACGGAAATTCAAAAAGGCCAATGGCGAAACAGGGTGTGAAACAGGAGCTGGGACACGGAGAAGGCAGCTCGTCAACAAAATGATCCAACTCGAATATACAAACCCGATAGTTCTGCGACTGGCTTACCACCGTAACTCAACGCACCGTACAGGAGATGATCTACTCGCGACAGGAAAAACACCGCTTCCGGCGATTAATTACATGGCTCTGCCGGCCCGAGCATTAAGCCGGGTCCCCCCGAATTCCGATACGTCAGAATGGCACACCGGCGGGCAACACGTGCGTGTTCCCATCCATCAATCACGTGGCATTCTCGCTGGCACACTATCGTCGCGTTCGCTACTGATTATCGTGTGCCTGGCAAGTTTCACCGGAGATCTAGAGGAATTCCCGATGGGAGATCTCGTGACTCTGTCACCGGATTCCCGGTGTTCCCGTGAATCCTATCTCTCTAGTGAGGCCAAAACAGTCTACGCGCTAAAAAATGTGTGCCTTCTAAGTATCTCGATCAAAAAGCTGTATACAGGGTGGGGCACTATAAACAGGTCACCTGAATAATTCGCTTGCTTTTGAAGATAGAAGAAAATGCATCAGACCAAACTTACTTGATATCGAGGCGCTCGTAATCTGATGTCATTAATTTTTTTATAGGTGGAGACGTCAAGGAGATATGAAGGTCAACTCTGTTTTTTTTTTTTTAATGGAACGGTATGGTTTTTTATTTACATTCTGATAGTGTGTTTCAAGATAAATACAATGACCAATTATGAAGGTCATTCAAGGTCACGCAAGGTCAACTGCAATAAAAAATAAAGTGTCTCAAAGCACTCTTCGAACACTACGCCGATTTACGTGAAACATGTTATTCACGAATTCACTGCAACTTCAAGTGTTCAAAATGACGATCTTGACCTTGATGATCTTAATTGACCTTGAATTAATTAATGAAAATTTAAATTATGCTTATTGTAGGTCTAAGTAAGTAATATACGTATGTAAAGTGTCATTGAAATCGGGTGACGCATAAAAATATTTGAATTTCGGCCTATAAATATCGGATCATTTTTTAATCACCCGGTATAAGTCGATTTTAATTTCTTTGACTAAAGTTGGGCACAGTAGTTGATCTGTAGAGAACTTGTTGTCCATCTTCTCAATATTTTGTTTTATTCAATGTCTTCCTTGGGTATTTGCAATTTCCCGTTTGCTTAAGTAGCAAAGTTATTATACTTAGTAGTAATATGCACAGTCAACATTAATTTGTTACAAGAGAAATGATGGAAAGTTCATATGCAAGCGCTAAATACTTAACAACTGCTTCATTATTTCGACACGAAAGGATTAACCGTGCGGTACTCGTTTAGAAACGTTAATTATTCATATTAAGGATGTTACGAAGCAGCAACAAAGATTTCGTGGAAGGGATGGTGTTTGAACATCGCTGCCTGCCGCAGTAAGTTGGTAGGTAGTAGTAACATAGTAAGCAGTAACATTACAAGAAAAGCGACGGCAAGTACCTACACAAAAATGATAATCTTAATATAGTAAGTACCTGTATATGCATAGAAGTTAATTATTCATTACGCGAAAGTTACGAATAAGCTGCTTATTTTATACTTTCATAATCAAACTTGTAGGTGAGATTTAAAACAATAAACACATTAACAGAATTACAGTATTATTAATATTATGCAATATTATTAATATTATCACAATATTATTTTCAATTTAGTAAAGTCATTAGGAAACAAAATCAATTTTTTATTGACTCCTGTTTCGTGAAAATGATGCAGGCTATTTTAATTTTGCATAAAAATCCACAGCCTAGTTATAAAGAAACAACGAACATCGTGTTGTTAGAAGGCTTTTTAAGAAAATCTAATTTCGAGGTGCTATACATATAATCATTAAATAATACTCCCTCATTACTTAGATCAGGCAGTTCCAACCAGTAGCTCCGGAGATATTCGAGGCACCTTCCCCGTTTAGATTCTTCCCCCACTCTTAGACTTCATCGTTATAATGTATAGTAGTGGGAAGCTCACACCACGAGAGCTGCGCGGCGCGCGCTGCACTCACTAACTCTACGGCTGTACGCAGTAGTGGGAAGAGGTTCGATGGTGGGGACCATGCAGTTCTCGGAGGGGAATACGTTTTAACTCCCTGATTTAGATCAAGCACGGATAATAAACAGTCATAGCCCCGGGAGCATTCTACATATTCGATATTTCTGTTAACTCATCTGTAGACTGTGGATGTTTATTTCAAATTCTCAATTTGTATAGACAAATTTTAACAAAGTGGTGTGTAACAAAATCCTATTTTTGATAGAAACAGCCCTTGTAGATCCAAAACAAATAAAAATCGTATTAAATTTTCTCGAATTTTGTGTGCTAACATTTTTTGAAAATTTTCGTAAGTCATAAATGCATAAAAATCCGCATTTTACTCATCTGTATTGCCCCTCTTCGTAGAGTGACATAAGTAGGCGTGGTTTGCTAGCCCGAGGTTCTGACGGGGCAATTTCTAAGCTCGCCTGACCTTCAGGAAATAGTAATGCCACAAAACACAAAGTATGATCCGAGAAAGTTACATTGATAATAAAACCAGAAAGCAATTGTTGGGAAATATAAAAGTAAATTTAACCCTTTGGCTACTGTGACGTCTAAAGGCGCTTTTAAAGTTTGGTTTCCTGGTAGTGTTGTCACCTATACGCGCTTAACTTATTTCTGTCTCCTGAAACTAGAAACGCCTATATGTAGGCGTTCACTTCAAAATGAGAAATGCACACTGACGAAAAATTTCGCCGTTCTGAGTGTAGTTCGCGATTGAATTCCTGTCGTATAATACGAGAAAAACACATCAAAGTCTGCCGTATCGAATGGGTTGAAAAACCTAACCCAGAGCCACTTAAAATTAACAATCGTCACATTAGAATGATCTAGCAATTTCAAATTGAATAATTGGCAATTTTAAATATTGTGGAATGAATTAGAAGCAAAGTCTGAAGGATAGATGTGGAAACGATTAAACACAATTTAGGTAAAAATATTAGAAGGAACATAAAAGAGTATTGTAAATCCTATGATAACAAACCACCACCTTGAAAAATTCCGCAAGATCGATGTGATTTAATTAAGAGACCTACAGTGCATATTTAAACTCAATGAAATGATTTTTCCTTCAATGTTCAGCAGTGCCATTAAGCACACACTTCCAACCATTTGATTGCTCTTTTAACACGTTGAATGGCATTGTCATTGACCAAAACGAGTATGTTAAATTTGCTTATAGTCTGTAAACTGAATGAATTGGAAAAACAATTAACACTGTAAATCTTGGTTTCTCAGTTTTTGTTTTATGCGATAAATTGATTTGGTTTTACCCAATTTTGTAGTCGCCGAGTTGGCGAGCATGGTAATCCTTTTGTATCCTACAAATCCTAATAAAATTTCATTTACGTAAACATGTTGTGACAGAAAGTAATTTTTAAAAATAGATGATCAATTGCTTTACTCGTAAATGACTGAAGTAGGAATATTAACCAACGTTAAATTTAGTAAAATGAATGGTAATACATTTCACGGAAGAAAATGTTTTTATTAAATTTAAATTTCAGTAGTAAGTTTTATCGCAGCATCGATGAGCTTTTCGCCCGAACTGGCTGAGATAAGAAGGAAACCTATGGTGAGTAGTGTACTTGAGTACTCCTTAACCCTCGGAAGGCGGACAGCCTCGTGCAAGGTGGCACAGTGGACTGTTTGCCCAATCGAGCTGGCCAGAAGTCAATTCCGTCGAACTCATTTCAGGTGAAAATAACTTGCTACCTGACAAAGATGAATAGGTGTGGGGGAATACCACAGCACGGCTATTTCCTTTTTTATATTGCCGTGCAGTAGTTAGACGGAACGAAATTGTTTTCAGCCATACAAGTGTTGACCTTTAGGCGTTTTTATTTTTTTAATTTGAAAACCGATTTTGTGATGCTCACAAATATTTGATTTGTTTGGAACATATCTTTTTCCAAGTGGCCAACCAATATTTTCCAGAAAACAAAAACCAATTTTTCCAATTAGTACCGAAGTCCTTTTTTAAATTAGAATTTTAATAGATAGGCTATTTTAAATAGGTTTTCAAATTTTTATATGAGATTATATTCTCAAAGATAGAGAAAAATTTGCTGCAGGCGGAAACAAAATATTATCAGATGAAATACTGCGAATGTTATCATGGGATTAAAAGATATGTAAGTTGATAATACTCTTATGTATGTACTTTATTATTGTTCCCTTATGGGTTACAAAGGAATCCCGCTCCTTCTATACAACTCTTTTTTTTTCAAACACATTCCATTAATTTTTTCACTCTTTCCTCTCATCCTTCCATTCCTCCTTTCTTCCTCTCTCTCTCTCTCTCTCTGTCCAACGTCGCCATCGCCTCTTCCTTCCCGTTTTCATCAAATATCCATTCCACTCTTTTCCTTATCCCCTCTTCCATTCCTTCCTCTTTCCTGCATATCTCCAGCATGTGCCCCCATGTCGCTTCTACTCCTCCACACCTTCTGCCATACATGGGTATTATCTTCTATCATCTTTTTCTTCCCAATACCTCCCCCATTCGTTTCCCCAGTTTGAAAATTCAGCGAACACGCATACCATTAAATAAAAATCGGCTGTCGCGTCTGATCATGATCAACCAATTCTACAGTGTGCATATAGTAATGCACGAGATCCCGACGAATCTTTAAATTCGATTTTCTCGAAAACAAAGCCTCACATGAAAAAATTTAATTCTATATATTCGACTTATTTTTTCATGTAGAATCACCCCCTTTTCGCTTGTACCTCCAGTTAACGAACACCCTGTATAACTGATATAGGACCGATAAAACCCGGAATCGTAATCGTTATACCTTGTAACAGTTATGAGACTTTTCTGGTTCGCCATAACTGTCTCAGTCAGAACCGTTATACAGGGTGAGTCACCTAATGTTTGCACCTCAAATATCTTTGTTGTTTCTAAAGGTACGTAAAATATGGTAAGGACAAAGTTGAATGGTGCAATGGGGGGCTGACACGATGCCAAAAAAGAAATTTTGTTTTTATGTCATTTTTTTTAGAGATATCAAGGTCACCTTGACTTTTTTAAATGGAACCACACTTTTTTAAACACCTACAATGATAGTTCATTTCATTACGAATTCAGTGACTATAATTACTCAAGGTCATTCAAGGTCTCGGACAGAGATAATGTATAAGATTTAACATCGATACATGCCTGTAAACGGGCTTTGAAGGAATGTTGAACTCTGTCCGTAACCTTGAATGACCTTGAGTAATAATAGTCACTGAATTCGTAATGAAAGGGACTATCATTGTAGGTGTTTAAAAAGGGTGGTTCCATTTAAAAAAGTCAAGGTGACCTTGATATTTCTAAAAAAATTACATAAAAACAAATTTCTTTTTTGGCATCGTGTCAGCCCCATTGTACCATTCAACTTTATCCTTACCATATTTTGCGTATCTTTGGAAACAACAAAGATATTAAGGTGCAAACATTAGGTGACTCACCCTGTAGAACAGTTTGAAACAGTTACTTGCGGAACCTTTTCAATCCCTGCTTATGTCTACACTGCGGATTTTATGCATTCATGACAAAAATAGGTAAACACGATTAGAAACAATAAAAAGAATGAAAGAATTGAAGTCTGCCAATATATTATTTACCAATCTTCTAAATATTTAAAGAAAGAAATAAATTGTTAAGGGGCCTCTGTTTGTTGCAATCGATGCAAAAAATTTTATTTTGCAGAAAGAGCCGGAGTCTACTCACAACATAACCTTTAATGTTTACACGTTTTTACAATACCCCTAAACTGTAAGGTTGGGTCTTTCGTGTCTGATGCAGTTTTTAGTGAGTATAAATAATTCTTTAAAAAATCAGAAAATTTCATATTGTACCTTCGAACGTTCTCAAATGAGATTATCACAATATTTCTGAAGGACTTTATAATAATATGATTTATTAAATATGAATATATGTTGCTTGATTTACAGTCTGTGAGGCACTGTCCACATTTTGTTTGTTGTCGCCTGCCTTGGATGCCCCTGGCAACCACCATAGAACATAAACTATTACAGTTCTTATATTGTAACTAGTATGAAGCCTAACGCGTGAATTCTACATACTGTGCCCGATATCAGAAAGTTCCACAACCCGTCCGATCGCCGGGAAAACAATTTTCTGTGATAAATTCGAGCCGGATTCGCCTTTTGTATATTCTGCGACAATCGACAAACGTCAGCAACGTGTTCGAACGATTTCACGAGTGTCGTCAATCGTATTACCGTTGAAGAGAGAGGGAGAGAGGTAGACGGCCGGCGCGAGAGACTGTGAAAGGCTGACAACAGTCGACAGGTCCTATTAAAGTAAATGGTTCAATCCAATAAATGTTTCAACGAGCCGATGGATGTTCCCGGACTCTTTGCATTCGGCTTGTCGCGTCCCGTCACGATTTTCGTCGGACCCCCGGAAAATTCGCAAGGACTTTCGCCGGAAAATTACCAGTAAACCCGTTGTTGACTGCCGCGAAATTGTGCGGAGACTCGTCAGGTTGAAACAGTGGCGACAGCTTGCTTATCAGAAACGCAATACCCACGAGATGTAACGTATCCCGTCTTGAGAGCATACAGGCAACTTTCGTTCCGAGTTTCCACATAGTAAGCCGGCCCCGTGCTTCTAATTAACGAACAAGCTGCGCTGCGCTTGGCAATTTCGCCGGATTCGCTGAAACTCGGCCCAGGGGATGCATTACAATCTTTCGTGTCGCTTCGTTATCAAGCGTGATCCGTACACATGGCCGGGCCAGCACGACGACGACGGATGATCAATGCGAGATGTTGCTCGTGATGGAATTCGAAACTTCCTACGATATTCAGGGGATCTGGATCTCTCAGATCCCTTGTCTTGGACCCAGGACTCAGGAAAGATAAGATCGTGAAATAGGTTGGAAATAGTGGCCGGAATTAATATTTGGACACTAATTACAAGAAAATAACTTTATAAAAATGGAACCCAACGACTTGACTTCTTTTAACACTAGGATTGCGAAGCACTAAAAATGACTATTTTACATTACTTTGAAAAAATAATAAGAATGTCTCCATCCAAATTTATAGCCATTTTTTAATTAATATACAGGGTGTCCCACGTAACAGTTTTCACGATTTTTTAAATACTTGCGATAATCTGACAAAAAATATTTTCAACAAAAGCTGATCAGTTCTCGATTGGCTATATATTGCAGTAAAAAAAGTTCGAAAAACATTTTTTTTATAGTATTGTCAAGGTCACCTTCATTTTTTTAAATGGCTCTTTGTATTTTTGAATTAACAGTATGTCAAGACGAATTCAACGACCTAGTACACCATGACCTTGGGATGACCTAGAAGGCGAAGAAATGAAAATTTCAACAAAACATGACAATCCGCTTGAATGGGTGATAATAACTTGTGTTTATTATTAAGACTAAAAATTATATTCAATTCAGAAATCTTGACTAAATGAACGCAAACGATTTCGTAAAAAGGTCACATCAAATGTTCGAATTGAAATCCGTTTTGTTGTAGGTACAATTAGAAGTCATGGTATATTCATACATATCTTTCACAGGAATTTATGACTATTGAACTTGGTATAGAGTGATCCAATGCTATAAAAACGCGTCACTTGCTCATATATGTCAGCTGAAAATAATATAGAAACACTGTTATATTATTTCCAATTTAATACAATTCTCAAAAGATGAAATACTTTTCTATTAAACTCTTGTTTCTTGCAATCGGCGAAGAAATTTGTATTTTGCATAAAGATTCGCAGTGTACTTATTAATTTCTCGTACATAAAAACGGAGCTAAGCTGCGGTGTCGCGTCATTGGTAATTAGTAACTCCGTTGATTAATTGTGGAGGTCGACAGGAACGTAGTTGGCTCTGTAGATTGTGTTTTAACTGAAGTGAAGAAATTACTAAAAGAACAAACACTCGTTCACCGATATTCCGCAGCGAACACCGGCTGGTCGCGTTTTCTTTCTCCATTTTATCTGTCGCGGTGTATCAAATGCGCAGCTGCGGAAACGAATAACTGTCCCACGAGAAAATTGCTAATTATCACGACGTGCTGGACGTTATAGAGCCAGTCGATTCCGCAGGGCTCGTTCCATTTCCTCGCGTAACGTTATTCAGCTGCTTGATCAATGTTTGCATAGATTTTCGACGAAGATTAGAATCGATGCGTCGCGGGATCAAATAGTTCGCGGTCGATGGATGGATCATGACAGTTCGAAATTTTTTGCATATTTTGAAATTAACTTTTTCGGTCTCTGTCTTCTCGTGTTAGTGCTCAAACTGCAATTAGTGAGCCGCTGAGATATACACCTCAAAGAGAGATAATAAATAAAATAAAGAGAATAATCGGTTTTCCGGATAATTGTATAACTTTAATAAAATGAGTGTGAAGAACGGTATAAAACAGAATATAAGGTAAAGGTTGACTATGTATACAGGGTGTACAAAAATTACATGTCACGACTACCATAGCAAGTTTCCATACCTCTGGATCGGTAGAGATCTATTTAAAAAATGGTCTGCAAATGTGTCCTTGACCCTTTTTTTCAAGGTCAAACTTTTTTGTATTGGATCGTATAGTACTCGTCGCAAGGAACAAAAGTGTCAAAGACACCATGGGTCTACAGTCAGCTATTCTCTTAAAAAAACGACTTTAAAGTTTAGTAAACTATTTTATTCCACATGTCTACAGGGTGTCCCAAGATAGTGTAGATGTGGAAAGGATGATTCTACATGACAAAATAAGTCTAAAATATAAAATAATTTTTTTTCATTTAACACCTCCTTTTCGAGAAATTGGAGTTTGAAAATCCGTCAAGTTCGTGTTCCTAACGTTTGTAAGAAGTAGATCATGTAGGTCATGAACAGTCGCGTCAAATATTTCATATTCAATATCAAGCGCAATCGCCGAATTTTCAAACTTTAATTTCTCGAAAATGAGGCGTTAAACGAAAAAGAAAATATTTCATACTTTAAACTTATTTTCTCATATAGAATTACCCCCTCCACATTTATACCGTCTTGGGACACCCTGTAGACATGTGGAATAAAAATAGATTACTGATCTTTAAAGTCGTTTTTTAAGAGAATGGTTGACTTGAGACCCATGGTGTCTTTGAGATTTTTGTTCCTTGCGACGAGTACTATACGATGCAATACAAAAAAATGTTGACCTTGAAAAAAGGGTCAAGGACAAATTTGCGGCCTATTTTTTTAAGAGATCTCCGCCGATCCAGAGGTATAGAGGCCGCTATGGTAGTCGTGACATAATTTTTATACGCCCTGTGCAAAATTCGACTTTTTCCGACTTCGACTCTGTTTCGCGACTACTCTTACAACGAAGGCGCTCGTGGAGTTGAAAATTCCCTCCACAAAATACAAAATACAAAAGAGTGGGGTCTTAGCCAATGATATAATTTTTGGGGAGTTACAAATGAACTCTAAAAACGAGGGCAACGCCCATAGACTAAACACGTCGACGCCACGAGTATCGCCAACAGTGACGACATTCGGTTCCTTGTATTTTTTGAATGCAATAAATCAGGCTTAGGGCCACAGCCCCTGGCGCTATGTGTTGGCCTACGCTAATACAAGTGCCGTTGAGAGCGGTGCGGCTAGGCTGACTTTCCCAAGAGTCCGCTGATACTTTCCAGCCATACCCGAGTCATAGAACAATGAATTCGTCAAAGAGGCACTAGAAAAACTCTTCGGAAATGGCACTGCCCAAAATCGACCGTAGCGTAGACCCAAATCGAAATTCGAGCCGGCCATACAAGCACGTCTCAACAGTCTCTGTTTGAGCCAGATGAATTTGAAACAGTGAGGCACGAGTTGTTACACTCGTGCTACCGTTCCGTGTTATGGAAATCATTCGATTAATATTCATGTTTTTGTTTTAACAGATTCACTGCCACATCAATGCTTATAAATAAACAGCGAATTTTTATGCAAATTAAAAGTGTTTGCATCAATTACAATGAACAGGTGCCAAACAGAAATTTCTTTCTTTCTTTAATAATTTTGATTAGCTGGGACTAATACATGGAAGCTTTTAAATTCTTTTAATTTATCTCCTGCTTTAAATTGCACTTATTCATTTTTATCATATATGCACAAAATCCGCAGTCAACTTAAAAATGTCACACAAAAACAGAATAACTTATTTAATAGTACCAGATTAAAAATGCAATGTTTATCATAACAATGATTTTTATAACATACTCACACCTCGTAGAGCCTAGTAAAATTTAGCGAACTGAATAGATTGTAGTCAACATTGATTTTCGAGTGTGGTAAAAAGGTTGTGGCGGTAATATATGACCGGCGCGGCACTGAAAGTGTTAACTGACTCATTCAGTCTCAGAAAGTAACTTTGTTCGCATTAGTAGTCAGGTTTTAGTGCGATTTTAATGCGCAATGTACCGTTCCATATCTTATCTGGAAGAAACTAGAGATTGAAACGATTATGGAACTTTTTAATAAGTTCTATTTAAAGAATTGGGCATAAACCTCCTTTAACAATTGTTTTCATAATATAAGTTTCAATGAGAATAGACAAAGAAGAATTCTTGGAAATGAAAGTTTCAATTTGAGTGGAACTTGTAAAATATACAGATAAAAATTGTTACATATACTGTATACTATTCAATGAATTATTAATAACAAACGTATTCATTTATATGACAATAATTAATCGTAAATTTAACGAATTGTAGAAGATATGAACAGCAGAAAACAGACACAAACATTAGTATTACTAAGAGAAGGGTAGAAGATTCCTAAAACTTGTTCAAAGTTCTTAATAAAGTTGTTAATAAGTTCAAAATTTAAACGGGTGGTTATAGTAAGTTTTGGGACGCAATTAGCGTTGAACAGGTGACCTCGGTTAGTAGAGCACTCAGTATTGTAGAGACACGGATTTCTGCCGTGATAACAATGGAACTGATTGTTAACGAATTTAAACAGATCCGCGCTTATCATATATTTGATACGATCATTCTGAATACAAAATTAAAGTTCTTTGCATACGCTGGCTGTCAAATCAGCCTCCACCTGCACAAATATTAGAATAAATGTAAACCATTTTAAAAACAAAGAATTTCGATTCCTAAACATATGGACAATGAGAAAATTAAAACAAAAATCGAAACCTCCAACTCTGCGCTTAAAAAGATCTCCCTAGGCAAAACTGAAGTACTTTTAACACATTGAGTGGCGGGCCAATTGCAGAAACTATAACGCCAAATCGAAATAATTTTTTCAGTGAAAAAATTCCAATTCCCAAACATATGGAATTGAGAAGTATCAAAACGATCGAGCCATTTGTTCCCGAGGACAAGAATACTTTCCCGACGGAAGCTGCTTCGAATGCGAATGTTCTCGTCACGATTGCTATGAATTTTCGGAGTAAGTTAAACGCGGCAGAAATGTTTTACGGAAGTCCGCGTCATGTTGTGAAACACAATGAGACAGTCAAGTTTGCACGACTCTCGTCGTAATTAACTTCTTGATTACCGTCGAATGAAGGAAGATGAGCAGTATTCGAGCGAGGGAAAAGATCTACGAGATGTTGTACGCGTCTGTCGCTGGAAACTTTTCATGGAAATCGGTTTTCTAAGCCAGTATATTTAACCTAATTGAAACGAGGAAGAATTATGATCGGAGGGAAGATATATAGGTACCGTAAACCCCGCTGTTATAATATTGGGGCTACCTTTCGTATTGTAGCAGTCATACATTTCACATAAATATGGATTATATTATATTTAGGACACGTTCATAAGAATACATATATGAAGAATACATTATAGGGTGAATATGGCCAGCGAATAAACAACTCCCAATGATTGAATACAACACGTATTGTATCGTATTTGGGTTCGTTCTTCGGTAAAAGATTAAAATCTACGACTAGAACTTATAACATTCATTGAGCCTAAGGTTGATATTCTTACAATATCTAATTTAAATTAATAATGATCGCAATTATTAGAACCCTGAATACTCTTTACGGAGGTATTCTTTATGTAGACGTGAATTTATTTATAAGAGCATTTATCTCACCGAAACTTTCGCTGTCTTACTGGAGGAGCGTTCCGGTTTAACACCTTTCGCTGCCTACTGGAGGAACGTTAAGGTTTTAGCACCTTACGCCTTCTGGAGCAGTGATGCCAGACGCTGAAATCGAGGGCCATACAATTTACCCCCTCTCTGATGACCAGAGTAATATGTAACACGTTGCGCGGCACGTCACGTGACCAGTCTACAGTCTTAGTGGGGGACGTTGGAGTGTGCTCATGGTAGTGGAAGGGGAAAAGGAGGAGAGGAAAAAGCATCCGTTTGGATTGCAGCATTCGCTGCTTTCAATCGAGTTGATTGGACGTCATTGACACGCTACGAAATAAAAAGTGTCGATGACGTCCAATCAACTCGATTGAAAGCAGCGCCATCTAGAGGGACGCAAACACACGGTGAAGTATGGAGGATGGATCACGGGGCGAAGAGGAGTACGAGGGGTACAGTACACCGGTCGAACGATAGCGGCGCTGGCATCCAAATCTACTGTTCAATTCGGGACAAAAAGCTGTGTAGCTGGCTTATGGCAATACTGTATCCTTAGTATATATATATCAGTGAACAAACCTGTACTCACACATAGTTAACCTCACATGTACGTGCAATCGTATCCTTCGCTCGCCATTGATGGGTACTGCCTACATATAAATCTGTTTTCTCACAAAAATTGATTTGCTGCGTTTGTGCAGTGTGTACATATTTATTATAAATTTTATGATTGAAAAGTACAATGTGAGTGAAATATACGTATTAAATAAGCCATACTTTATACATAATGTAACATATTTAATACATAATATAAATATACTTTGCGTGATGCCCAGCGATTTCGGTGAGCACGTGGTAAAATAAAACTTGTATCCCTATTCTTTGACACCGGGGCACTTCTGTGCTGCCACCATACCTAACGATCGGGAAACAAGAAAAAACAGCCTTTGCACAGCATGCGGTTTCAATATTGTATAATGGAATGACATCGTTAGACTATTGGTAGCCGCGAGCAATATCGCGAATGCCACGTGCATTTTTCAGTTTACACACAGGCGTTTCAGTGCACACATTCAAAAAGAATATTCATTTTGGAAGTTTGTAACGTAAAATATGTTTTTATTAACACTTCCACGATGGGATCTGGGTCTCTATTTGTACCCAGAGTGTCAAAAAGATCATTTAATTATTCGATTTCTGGTGGTTATAGTAAACTACATATATGTGTTGAAAAAGGAATATCACCTTTGTTTTATCAACAATGAATATATTCTTTCCGTACTTAATCATTTTGGTAGATTGGAAGTAATATAGTAAGTATAAAGGGGAAATATTGTGATGTACATATCATGTTGATTGCTTTAAATGGAAAGAGCTTCCTTTTGTATCATAAACCGATAAACTACCAAATTCTGCGTAAAAATGTATTGATTTCCACATGTCCTAAATCTATTAAGTATCGAGATATTATTCAAATAATTTTCGATAGATACCTACTACAGGCATGTCCGGAAGTAGCTCACTTAAATTCAAATTCTAGGGAGACGCCTACATCTCCCGCCCGCGCGTATTGCTCCCCGTGGTGGCCGTAGTCCTCCGAGCTCCTCAGACCCGTGCCTACCGTGGGACCGAGAGTCGCCCCAACGCGCCACACGCATACCGCAAGCGGTAGGCACAGGTCTGAGGAGATCGGCCGACTATGGCCGCCACGGGGAGCGAGACGCGCGGCGGGAGAAGTAGACGTCTCCCTCGAATTTACCTCGAGGTGAGCTACTTCTGGACATGCCTGACCTACTACCTGGAAGCTAGTAAATCTTCGAACTGATGTCACTCAACTTGAATACGGTGCGTATAATATGGAAAATTATTTCAATAATATCTCGTTCACTATTAGATCTAGGACGTATAAAAGTCAATACAGTTTTACGTAATACTCAATCGATTCATGAGACAAAAGATAGATCCTTTCATTTGAAGATATCAAGGTGACCTCGAAATCTCCGAAACGCCTTCACCCACATAAAAAATGTTTACATCACAATATTTCACCTCCTATACCGTTCTACCTTTATATATGTACAGAGTGGAAATTATAAAGCGTTACAGAGGATTATCTCCAAAAATATTGATTATACGCAAGAATGTTTCAGATGAAAGTTGTTCATTACCCAGGGGGTCATCATGTGGTGGGACTTTCATTTTCGTCGGTGGACACTCCAAGATAAGGTGAAGGTTTACTTTCTTTTTTTAAATGGAATGATATGTTTGTTTATCCATCATCAAATAGTTCGTTTTCAGATGTGTTCAATAACCTATGACTCAAGGTCATCCAAGGTCAAACTTGCAGAGCAATACAGAAAAGGTGTGATCGTTTTATTCGTACTTCAGTTTAGTATGTGTTCAAAATGATTACCTCTTACTTCGATGCTCTTAACAATTCTTTGTTTAAATGATTCTCTAACTGCTCAACATTTCAAAATTTATCTTAGCACAAGCTTCGCATATTCTGACTTTCATGTTTTCAAGTGTTGTAGGCTTAATGGAGATTACGCAGTTTTTAAGCACAGAGCCTGTCCGGAGAAAACGCTGTCCTAGCCATTTAAATGCCATATGTGATTTTGATGGTCGATCTGGGTAGCGTTGTGCATATAAATTAGCAGCATAGTGCTAGTACCATAAACATATAAAAACAATTTTTATACATTTCCATTTTCACCACTTATTTAAGTACTATCGTTCAGCGAAGGATACCTTAGCACGAATAGTAATGAAAGTAAGCTGACTATCTTGCAGAAGAGCACAGTAATACATAAATACATTTGTTTTCATTTCATTGATAATGACATTGATGTTGTCCCGAGTAATGCTGATATTGAACACATATTGTTGCATTATCAACATATCACCAGGACTATGAATTTATTATTCGTTGTCAATAATAAATCAACGATCTCAGAATCGTTTCTAAACGATGAATTCAAAGTATTCCGGTTGATACTTTGTTGCAAGAGCCGGACTGCGAAGTCCTTCGGGTTCCAGCGGTTTTCGCCTCGGCCTCAGTCGAAACAAAGTTATCGTTGAGAGAAGAGCTTCCTTACCACGCCGTAAAATAAAGTTTCGTTTATTTTATAAGTACCAGTGTCGATTTATTAACACCCATATCCAATACACATTATTGTTTTGGTGGGAAAGTTCGGAGGCACGAACTAAAGTACAAATAAAACGATCACACCTTTTCTGCATTTCCCTGGCAGTTTGACCTTGAATGACCTTGAGTCATAGGTAATTGAACTCATCTTAAAACGCACTACTTGATGGTGGATAAAAAAACATATAATTCCATTTAAAAAAGAAAGTTGAACTTCACCTCACCTTGGAGTGTCCACTGGGAAAAATAGAAGTTCCATCAAATGACTATTACAAGTAACGGAAATATTCAAGGTGTACAAGTTGCGTGGATCGCCCTGTAAATAATGTTATAAAATTATATATAAAGTAACTTTCTCCTTTGCAAAAATGGCCGTATCGGCTATGTTAAGTAATTATTGACAAAAAACATGGACCAATCAGGACACCGTTACAGCGGACGGATTCTGGCTCGACCAATGGTAACGTCACGCTGAGCGCGACCTGTCTCAACTGAATTCAGTGTGCACTGCCCTTAAAGTCTTTACAGCGGATAATAGCTAATGGCTTAAAACGCAAAAACAAGAAATATCTCAATGTATGAAGAAATGAGCTTGTACCACTTTCAAAAACCATGGCTCAATTTTCGCTACTACGCGTCGGCAGATTTAATGGAACGAGGACGTTCGGGAGAACAACGGACGCCACTAATGGGCTAAAATCATTCGTTCTCTCTCTCTCTCTCTCTCTCTCTCTCTCTCTCTCTCTCTCTCTCTTTCTTTTTTTTGTCGCGCAGGACAGTCCGTGCTCGCGTTCCGACGAAAATGAAATAGCGAGACGACGATCGGCACACGGCCGATGCTGCTTCGATTTTAATCGACGTCGAACGTGACTCGGGCTACGTGACACTCTTCGAGACAGTTCCGCCGGCGGAGATATTAAAATGGAAGCTGCGAACCGACGGGAAATTGTACGGTGTCCGCCTATCGGCGCTGCTTCGTGAAATATTCATGGGGCAGGGTTTCAATGACAGACAGTTGTTAGTTTGCCAGCGATATTTTCTGATTCAGCCAATCTTCGGCTGCGTACCAACGGGCGTTTCAAATATGGACAAGCCTCCGAGGGAATGTTTTCCTGGAGGTTCGCGTGGCGTAGACGTGTCCGACGCGCGTCCTCTCGGCGAATAAGTGTGGAAATGCAGATTTTCTTGCTGGGACAGCTGTGGTATCGGTTGAGATGCGGGACATAGCTCCGGGAATTGTCTGTTTGATTTCGTTAGACGAGGAACGACCGTGATGTGCAGTCAACGTTTTACTTGGAATTTCAAAGACTGGCTCGAAGACATACTGGGAGCACACCAGGCACTGTAAAATTTCTTTAAAATATCTGTACTGCCCTCAATACACTCTGCGTCGAAACTATGGCATTCCTGATTTCTTTAACGTTTTCGTAATTTGCACGTAATGATATAATGCTTTTTAATGATGTATACCAGCGATGTCCAAACTCTTCTCCCGGGAGCTGAACGCCATCCCCACCACGGTTCGCCGTTTCCATAGCGCCGAGACGCGGCGATCCGATTAACAATATACTCGCTTCCCGCGTTAAAAAGATGATCGTCGATTGTTTTATGATGCGCGGGTCGGTTACTCGGTTTCTTGGAAGGCTTGGTGAGAACACGCTGCGCCTGCGCAAACTGACAGTAGGAAGGAGAAGCAGGAGCGTAAGGCGCCCCTACGCTGCACACCGCTGATGTATAGACACTCGTAATAATATTCGGAAACTATTAAAATGACGGTAACTTTTTTTAATATTTCACCATACGACTTAGATAGTATTAAGAAGTAAGAACAATTAGTTTACTACATGACGTGAAAAGAAATTTTGAAAAAATTTTAATTGGCCAGAATTCCAGAGAAAATACTAAAAGTTATTTTTTTCAACTTTTTTATGTAGGCCCATATTGAATATTTAAAAAATACATTTTGCAGATCTGTATCAATAATATACATTCTGAACATTCGGTTGAATTTCATTCACTAACAACCTGAATAACATGGTCGCTAATAATTTTTTATTTTTTTATATAAAGTTTCATGCCGCATCAACATCGAGGTTATTAGTGACGAACTTCCGTAATGGCTTTAGATTTTGTGGACGAGGTTGGTTTCGCTAAAGAATTCCATAATATTTCTTGTATGTTTTTCAAACGTAAGGGCAGTTTTCAGGTTGATTCTAAATTTGAGACGCTGGGTAGAGAATTTTTGGCAGTCATATAAAAGGTGGTGTAGGTATTGTGAGTTGTGTTTCGCAACAGAGGGGAGGGTCTGTCTTCTTTATGACAAATTCATGTGTCATGTTGCAATGGCCAGTTCTCAGGTGAGAAAGTACGAGTCTCTCTTTTCTGCTCATCTGACTGCATGGGATGTCTTGAAAAGAATTTGTGATTATATTATGGATTTTTGTTGGTTTAGATTTTCATATGTTATTCCATTCTTCTTCAATTTTTTCTCTTTTGTGCTGGATAAATTCTTGAATTCGGATGGGGGTTAAGTGTTGTTCGTTGTTAGACTTGTAAATAGAAACATTCAAGTGCGCGCGATGTCACCAATCTTAGAACATTCTCACGTTTGTTACGAGCCTGCGCCGAGCGGTAGCGCATGTGGAATTTGGTTTTCAGTTGTTAGTAAGGTGCACGTACGAACCTGATGCAAAATCAGGGAGCCGCCAAGATGTTTGAGAGACTTCGTGGACGAACGCGATGCGAAATCGGGGAGCCATTAGGAGGTAGACACACAGACGAACCCACTGCGAAATCGGGGAGCTGTAGGATACGGACGAACCTGATTTGAAATCAGGGAGCAGCATAGGTTGGAAAACAGTGTTGGGTACCCTGATATGAGATCAGGTAGATTCTAGGATATGTTAGCAACAGCCTCGTAACTTTAATATTATAAATTAATTGATACAACCCGAACGGTAAGATTGTGTCACGTGGGAACGGTCAGCTAAGAATTACTGAATCTGAATGGTGGGTTAAAATCAATTGTTCCTCAAAATTACCTTGCACTAAATTGTATATTACAGGAAACTGGTTCTGTTACAACTATTATTATCGCGGTAAGAATTGAGTGTGTATGAACAATGTTGGTTAGTTACCTAAGTACTACTGCCTGTTGGATGACGTACTGGCGATGCTGGAAACACGGAGTGGTTGAATAATTATGCCAAGATAGATTAATACGGTACTCGCGGAGTCTATGAGTTTACTCGATTGGAAGCGATGACTAGGCCCGATCTCACTAAATACAACCAGCTCCAAATCGAGATTCAGCGTAACGGCGTGTATAGCCCGCTTGTACTTTAAGCACTGCCCCCGAGGGTTACAATTTGAGGGTTTATATACTGTGAAATCTAAGTGGGGATGCTCTCACGATTTCCATATTAGGGAATCTTAAGGGTGTTCTCGACTGGTAAGTCCTATAGAACTGTTCCTGTACTGAATCATGCTTTGTGCCGGCTGCATTTAGATGGAGCATAGTCATCGTTGCTATAAGCAAAAGGATGGAATAGGGCATTTTCCGTTCTCAGGAGAGAGATCGGAACATTCTGATCGAAATACAAGAAGTCTGATTACATCCCAAATAGATTGCCTTACAAAAAAAAATCTAAAAGAAACAGAACAGAAGCTATAAAACTTTTAGAGTCAACAACTCTGAATTCCACGAGAGTTCATTGGCGACGCATTTTCAAACGGTTCACAACGATCAACTCTAATAGCATTTATGGTAGGCCAACGGTATCCAATAGTTTAGAGTTAGTTGGGATATAGTTAGTGTCTTTGAACAAAAAAGTTATGACAATTTGACAAAAAATATGCAATGTTCGGCCTACAGTTATTATAGTTGGTTAATTAACAAGAAATTTACATATGATAATACTACATTGGCCCAACCAAAGTTTGCTAATATGTAACCAAAAACTTGTTATTACATTGCAAATCGATTTTTTTATTATATTTATGAATATACTCACAATTTGTTACTGTCGCACAATGGTTGGCCTAGTAAGGTTTTATTTTGCACAGCCTTGGAATTTATTTATTTCTTTAAGTTTTTCCATTCTACAGTGGTCATGTAGTATAACAAAACCTTTTTGGGTTTCTTCATAATGAGCCTTCGTTTTTTAAATATTTTTATCTACATTTGTTGGCGTATCTAGTAGCCGAGATCACTAGACCTCTGTAGATATGGCAGTAGTGCATCAGCTTACTATGCAGGCGGTCTGAATCAAGTCCGACATGGCTATGAGGTTTTTCTTTGCTTTCTCCCAATTTTTACCGTTGAAATACATTTTTCATACATTATTTATGATATACTATAAAAACAACCGTAAAATAGAAAATCAGAATAATATGTTAGCGACCCAGTTGGCCTCTCATATTATAGTGACGTACGCCCTACATTGGAAATGATAGTTGGTCCACTTGCAAGAAAGGTTGACAATTCTAGCTGTTGGCCAACCAATACTGCATCAACGGTCCATCATAAAGCCAACAATAATTGCTACTACGGAACGTGACGCAAACACGAACCCTAACTTTCGAGTCACGTGTCGTCAAACAACGTGACAGTGCGTGACATTACGCGATTCGACAAAACCGTGTTACCACCTTAAAGTGTCCGCCATTGAACAGTACCAGGAAAAGCGGGAATACACAAACGTTCAATGATTGCCAATTGAAACTGACAATTCTGTGTACCAACAGAGTTGGTTGGCTCCAAAAGGTCTGGTATTTGCTAATTTCCTCTGGCGCTGTAACGGTTAATACCCTGTGTTCCCGGAGTGGGTACTCCTAGCGCCGATGGTGCCCGGGAATACCCAACGATATCGTATAACGAAAGCACACATTCTCTCCCAAAAATACGTCCAGCTCCGCAAACACTGGCTCCTGTGCTGAGAGCTCTACCGATCCCCGACCCTCGGTGAAATTATTTCACGGGGCTCAGCAAGTTTGGCGCGGGAGTATTCGGCTCCTCGCTTATCGACCATTGTGCCACCCCCGCGCGTTACTATACCTATCTACGTGTGCCGGGCGTGTGCGATACCAGACGTTGTATCCGAGCAATGTAAGCGACACGATTCGAGCAACGTCCGAACATGGGAAAAGAGGATAGAACGCGGCGAGTTTCGAATTCGGAGCCGACATTTCGTAGTGTGTGACGTTTACGGTGTAATCATCTTCCTCGTCGCGGGCCGACTAATCCAATCGAGTGGCACGAGAGCATTTCGCAAATTTTCGTCCCGGTCGCGCGTCAGAATGCCGCCGGACGAGCACCGCGCTTAAGAGCCATGTTTACACCAGACTAGAACGCTGTTCACCGTTGAAAGCTCATATCCGAGATACTGGCAGTGCCGGTGCACACTAGGACATTGACCTCAAAAAGCAACGACTTATACCGAAATACGAAATACCGGAATTATAAATGGATTTTTTTGTTGTATACCACTATACAAGGTGGGTCAATAACCATTACCACCTGAAATTATTCATTATTTAAAGACTTTATTAAAAAAAGGTTTGAAATAAAATTTATCGTATCTGAGGGGATTCGTTACAAAAACACAGTTCGATTTTTGAGGCCTTATGTTTTCTGAGATATCAAGGTGACCTTCAGTTTTTCAAATGACATCGTTTTCGTTATGTTATTGTCCCACTGACAAATGATGTCACTTGGAAGGAATGCTGAAAGGGCACGCCTCAACTCACAAGTATTTACGGCTGTAGCGAAATATTGGCTAATACATACTACGTAGCGTAGATACATTGATGGGCACGATAGGGGCCCCTCAAAAGCCTGCTTCTCCCACCAACCTCTCTTTCATGCAGCATACGCCCTCCTTTCGATCGCGTATGCCTCGCGGCTTCGTTACCCCCACCCTACGTACCTCCGTACTTGATCGCGGGCGTGATATAAAAATGTCACCGATGTAAACAAGTAACGGTTACTAATGGCTGGCGAGAGAGCGAAGCGTCAAAATACAATGTTTCGCTTTGTTTCATTTCGTACCTTTCCCAATGAGCGGCCGTGATGCGCGAGGCCTATACACTGCTCGCGACGAGCGAAACGCGTTCGTCCTGCATGGTAACGGCGGATGCTGGTGGGGGACAGTGAACACTATGGTGGGGAAGGTTATGTCTCTATTGAGACAAAAATGCCGTAGAAGCTTAAATGTTGGGTCCAGCGTTGCCATCTGCGCGTCCCGCCAGGCCACTTAACCTTCCTCCCCTCGCCTAGCTGCGCTGCTGAGCCAGCCACCGCTTCCCCCACTTTTCCGCCTATGGGACCAGGTAGGGAAAATAACGGGTGCTCTTTTGTTTCTTTTACACTACGCGACGCCATGGACGGCTTGGTATGGGTAAAGTTGGGACACTCGTTAGTGTGTTCCACGCGGTACGCATAAGCGTTAGTGGGAAGAGTGGGGGAAGCGATGGCCGGCTTATCAGCGCAGTTAGGCGAGGGGTGGAAGGGTAAGGGGCCCGCATGTGGCAACGCTGTTTGTTACTACTAATAGCAAGATTCGCAACGTACAGCTTCCTACCCCACTACATAAAACGTTCCCCATCTTCAAAAATCGCCTCGATCTGGGATAGACGTAGACTACACTGTAGGCTTGTGACGTCACTCGATTCTAACTTTAGCATTTCCTCCACTATTTTCCCCTTAATTCCCTGGATCTGATAACGCTGGGAGAGTGTAATACCAGTGAGTGACCGTTTTCAAATAAATAATGACGGAAAGAGACTTGAACTAATCATTTTTAATCATTATAGTATAACTCTTCTTACTACTGTGGTGTTTTAACTTTCTGTAAGATTATTGTTACTATTATATTATTATAACATTCTTTCAAAATGTTAATAGCATCATTTGCATAAATGTTTCGTGAACCTCAAGCTCACTAATTTGTAGATGATAGACGTTTTTTTTGCGGCTTCATAACCTAAGTTCCTTGCTAGTCAAGCGTTTTAATCATTGTTACTCCTCAACTAGATACATACATCATGATCTGACGGAAATCTCTCACCATTCCATTCGCCATTGCTTTTTTTTCATTGAAAAGATCTGTTTAATGTATTTAATGTTTATAATGTTGCTGGTTGGCGCAGACAGGATACACAATTTGTATTTTTCACTTTATTTTACAATGTTACAAGGTTCTCGCCTATACGTGTGTAATCCGATCCTCGAGTACGTCTCGCGTTACCGAATTCACGTAAAAGGAGTGGGGGTCACGTGACTTCCCCTAATTAACGGCCGAATCCAGAACATTCTTTCCGCACGCATATCGTACAATTCGTAACAAGATTTCATGGGAGATTTATTACAACATTAAGAGTAAACAGAACAGAAACAACCAGAAATAAGGATTTACAATTTTTTTTATACACGCAGATTACAATTATTTAAAAAAAGGCAGAAACATACAGAGGCAACTGAAATCTTAACTTGAAGAGATTGTGCCATAATATAGATCTCTGAGTGAGACATAAATTACACTTCCAAAGAACATGGTTAAGGGTTTCACATTCATAATTGCATTTACGAGCGAGATAACCATCTAAATGATAATGATTCGCTTTGCTTTTATCCACCTGTTCGATGCGAATTTCGGGAGTGACGCGCGGATGACTCGTGTCCGCTTAAGGTTGTAAATCAGAAGCCCGGTTGTAGCAGACGCGTCGCCTCTGAAATCGCCGATTGACTACCAGCCAAGTTAATCTTGGGTAGCCGGTTCAATGATGTGTTTAATGTGTGAATTTCGTGAGAATCGGCGTTTCGTCACAGGCCTGCTAGAGGATTCGTCAGTAAGGCTAATCTTGTAGACCTTGCCTTATACGCGTGGGAGTTTGCGACGATTAATTCCACTTGAATTCTATGTATTTCGATTGATTTGATTGTATGAGATCGTTGAATGAACTTGATTCGACTTCGTGAGACTCGTTTGCCTCGCTAGAATGTGTCTTCGTTCGTTTTCGGTGATCTATACGCTTTGAAAATTCAACTTCGACTACCTGACAGTCGGGTTTCTTCGTGAGGACCCTTCGTAAGGGACGGATCGTAATCGACGGATCGTAAAGGCGTTCCTCTAGTTTAGGTGTCAATACGGTGACACCCCTTGCCATACAGAAGAAATGCACTAATTGGTTCCTGCCGACCGCTGCATTCCCCAATCAGCGTATTCTTGATGACTCGTTGATCTACCCTAAGCGAGCTATGCCCTGGAGAGAGTGTGGGATGACACCTGACTCCCTCAGAGGTCGACTCTCGGCACTTTGAGAACCGTACTTGTCGATCGGGAATGTCCTTCGTCAGTACTACATATATGACGTGCCTAACTCTTAAGAAAGCAAAAAAAATACGAGCTTTAGGCGATGGTTCCATTCGTCGTCATATGTTGCATCGTTTGTCTAATCCTCGAAAGTGGCCTCTTAGTCATGAAAGCGCCATAAATAAAGTCCAAAGAAAGAACTGTAGGATCTCAGGAAAAAGGAAGGCAGCGCGCCGGGAATCGAACCCGGACCCTCGTGTTGGTAGCCGATCGACTAACACGCTCACCCACGGAACCCTGCCGCCTTCTTCCTAATTTCCTACGGTATTTGTGGTCTGGGGGGTCCTAATCCCACAGAACCCTTGTGTACACTTCCCTTGCGACGGAACACCACCGTGAAAATGAACTGGCGAGATAGTTTTTTACGTTTAAACCAAAGAAAACGAATGTCACCAAAACATGAAGAAAGTAATGTTTAACTTTATACAACCCTTAGTTTTTTATTCTCATAGAAGTGCTGTGAAAAGCTTTCTTCTTGCATCGTAGTTTTCGATACTGTTTTCTGACTCCACCACACTACAAGCCCGCACCCATAACAGGAGTAGTTCCTTTAATCCGGATAGACCAAGCCCGATTTAGCCACCGTTTTGACCGCTGTGCATTAACAAATCTTTACTCGAGGATTCCAGAGCAGCTTTCAGTTAGAAATCCATTAGCTGCAAGGATTAAAACGGCGAACGGATGTAAATATCCGTGAGACAAGTAACCGTGGCCAAATGTTAACTGATCAACAGCGGCGTAGCGGTGTAAAGTTCACGAGAACGAAATTCGTATTATTCCGCTTCGGACTTCGCCATTTCGCTGGCGGCGTTGGAGCTTCGAAAAATAATTCCGGGGGTAGTTCGGAGTGAACGTTGGCCAGCTCTAAACTTCTCTATTATCAGTTCTTGGGTAATGGAGCGCGGTCGGGTCTGGTCGTATAAGCAAATTAAAGTTGTTGCACGCTTTGGAACTCTTAGGACAGGCTCCGACGCGGCCACGGTGCGCGGTTATCGTGCGGCTTTCTTTGAGGTCCCAGTGCGAGTTTGCACGTGTAAATAAAGACTCGGCAATGTTCCGCGGTAGTTGTTTCGGGCAGCTCTCCAGCGGGACGCTTCATCGAATTTGTTTGCCTTCTTTCTCACCGCTGCTGTTTGCTCTTAATTCGCGGCCGGCCGAGCCGTGGGGAACACGTCGCTACGCGCGGGACAACGTGCTATTTGCCCGGGGAAATTGTCGGGGCCTGTTACCGCTCCTCGAATGAGTTTAAAATTCGGTCCGACCTCCGTAAGCTTTCCACGACATGCCCGGACTAATTTCGAACTACGATTCCCCACAGATGCCGGTCCGACGGCTATTGAACCTTGTTCCCGCGAACTCTCGGCCCCGCTGATAAGCTGGGTAATTTATTTGCTGTGGAAATTATTTCTTGCCCGCTCTCAAGTAAAGTCAGAGTTTTAGTAAAAATGGAATTGCGAGAATTCTGTCATGGATGTTCAACGTAGTTAGCGTGTTTGTTTCTTAAATGTCGTTCTTGTAAAATTAACCTTCGTGAGTTTCGGGAAAATAACTTTCAAGAGGAAGATTGTTACTCAAGTATTATTGCGAGACTTCAGTCATTGTAATGTTCACCGTTGTTGGAATGTTTGTTTTTCAAATGTCATTCTTATAAAATCAGTCTTCGTGAATTTCAGAAAAAGAACTTCTAAGCGAGAGATCGTCACTCGGATATTTTTTTAGATGTTTCAGCAAAAGAAGCACTAGAGTTGCATAATGTTGGGTCGCAACATAAATAAATTCAGTTCTGTTCGGTATACTTTTTTTTTATTTATTAACACTAAACCTACCGACCATTAAAAGTTACGAGCATGTGCTCCCTTATAAAAATAGTATGATTGAATTTATTTAGATTTTGTGCCATTTTTATCATAACGTATATTTGAATTGAAATGTGTGCGCAATCATTTCCAGTAGAAGCATCTTTATAACTTCAATAATTGTAAAATAAAAAGTCTGAAAGTCTGTCTCGAGAAATATTTTATTTTGTTTTACATTACTACAATAAAAATATTTTATTTGCGGCAATTTCACTGTTTATTTAAAATAGTATTTTATTCGAATTGTAGAATAACGATTATTTAAAATAGTATTTTTTGAAATATTTTTTTCCAAAAGTTTACCCTGCTCTTGGAAATGATTTGGTGATTCCCATATGAACCTGTCTAATTCTTAAGTATACAGGAGTCCAAGGGGAAAGTAGGTAGATCCAACCATTCTCTCTGTGTCGTTGGCAAGCCCGACTAATGGAGAGCATTTCGCGCGATAGCAGACCGGCTTCGGGACACTGTCATCGTCCATCCTGTCCGTGATCTAGAATCCGACTTCCGGTAGAACGGAGTCGGTCCACCAGATATCCTCCAGATGATATTCCCTGGATCAACAGTCTGACAGCCCGGTGTTTATTCCTCACACGTTGAATCAACGCAAACATCAGCGTACAATTTCTATCCAAGCGATGGCAGTCATGATGCTGCGCTGTCATTCGTCGTTTAATAAAAACAAACTCTCGGTCCACGGTGATCTAGAAATCAGCGTTTCGTGGCCAAAAACCAAATTTCTCAATTTTATTTCAGAACATTTTTTCCCTATTAATTGATAACTAAGCAGCGGATTTTTATTTCAAAAGAAACATTGCTCGCATTAATTGCAGTTCCTCCTTTTTATATTGGTCAGTTGAATATAATAGAATAGTATTTTTAAATTCATTAAATGTTCTCACTTTTTAGCATCTCACCAAATTTGAAATTTTAAGAGAAACTAATTTTGTTCATTATCTATTGTAGAACATAAATTTACAGGTTTGTATTGTACTATTATACATGTATAGGTGGCCACGTATATATAAGTTATTTATACGTTTCATATAGAAATTTTTACAACCACGTACGAAGAGTGCATTGTTTATAACAATCCGCACAAAGTTTACAAAAAAGGTTATTAAGAGTTATAGATGTCGCATTTCTAGTAACCCCTTGGCAAGGGGTTAATAGTACAATACAAACCTGTCGTATAATTTTTTTTAGAGCAACAATAATTATAACTTTGTCATCCATAATGAATCCCTAGAAGATAAACGAAAATTCTTTACACGCTTACTGCATTCACTGATTATATCTCAATATTATAGCCATGTTTTAATAATGTTCATAATTTGCAAGGCATGTAACAAGATTAATCTTAATTTCTTCTAAGACCTTCGCAGTTTAATATTTCAGCTAGATATTTTTCCGTAAATGTATAAAATCCGCAGTCTATTTATTATAAAAGAACAGAACCTTATTTCGATCCACAAATGTGGACAACTTTCTGCGTGGACGTATATTTTGCGTGAGAAATTATTTTATTGCCTATTGTTCCTGTGAAATTGTATGATTGTGCTTTTTTGACACTCGTAGCTTACACACACATACACACTGTTGTCATAAAACCTTGCGAGAGGAATCAGATTTTGACATTGTTGAGAGCATGACGGACATGTGGGTCCACCAGACAGTTATAATATTACACGGGTAATTTTTCTTCCAATGACACCTTGCAACGCAAAATGAGATTTTAATTAAGTTGTGCTTCCGAGCGGCACGTGGCCGGTTGAAAAATGAGCTACAGAGGAGCGTAAATGGCAGCGGACAGGTATATCAGTATGGTTGTTGCACCGCTGCACGAAAAATTTAAATGACTAATTAACAGAGCTGGGGAACAAGATTTTTGATGTGGATTTTATAAATTAATATTTTTACTAATTCGAGTAATACAAGATCTGGCAAATAAATTTTTTTCGAAATAGTAACTACGTAAAGAAATAGTTATTTCAGATACACACTTTAATCTTATGTCATACAAGAATGTCATATAAGAAATATTTCAAATAATAATATTTCCATCAATTTCGAGACTTCTTAGAGACCGATTTGTACACTTACAAATATATTTCGGACGTTTCAGATATACAGCTCTGGATAAAACGTATAGTTCGCAGAAACAAAATAATAATAAAGCTGGCTTGTTCTAGGGATTCGCGTACTTATACCTAGAAAAGGGGAAGGGAGAGGGCAAGGATGGAGCTGAACCCTGGACGTCGTGATTCAGGGTTCGGAGGTGATTCAGAGTTTTGAGGTGGTTCTGTCGAAGGTGGTCGAAAACATCTTACTTACTAAGACAACGCGGTGCGTTGGCAGATATCGCGGGTTGGTCATCCAACACTAATAGTATTTCAAATAATATTTTTAACTGAAGCAGTTTTTAACTCTAACATGAAGATAGGTCGTGACTTTCATCGATAATATAATACATTTATTTTGTTTATAAATAACTGAAAATATTCCAGAAAAGTAATTTATACGTGTTAATGATTTACTTTATTCACTTTAAACAGAAGACATTTTTCGACACAATGATTGCGGCGTGATTAACATTTTTTGTAATATTCTAAAATTATAGATCCAGCAGTAATGATTAATACAAAAAATTAATCTAATATTGTGGTTTCTCTTTAATTTATATGCGTTTGTACAATTAAAAGCCAGGTGTGTGAATACTTTTGTTCCTGAATATGCATTGTTATATTATGGCTGAGTCTGACTGGTTGCGCTGCGCACTCATTAGCTTCCATTGCCTCAAATCAATAAGCTACGCTCATAAATATTCTCTTTCATAACCATTAATAATATAATTTTAAAATTGGACCGAGTGCTTTAACTGCTTTTTAGAGAAATTTGAACGACTACTTCACCAAATGACGTATAAAAGAAATATTGAAAACAAAGTAACAGTGGGTGTACAAAGTATTGGTACACATTTTAAAAATTAATGTATTTTTTAAAATTGGATTAAACGGCGAGATTTTAGAGATGTTAGAAGGATTAGTTGAAATTTAATATGTAAATAAAAAGAAAAAAGAGAAGATTACGATTATTTTTGTTTTTTATCTGTTCTTGTGATGAAAATTTAAAATATGCCTTTTGTAGATCTAACTATATTATAAACATGTACAAAGTTTCATCGAAATCGGTTGATGCATAAAAGGGCTATAGATACTGTAAGTTGCAAAAATCTTTGAATTTAGTGTTTTCGATTCATTTAAATCGCTGTTTTTCACAATTTTTACCATTTTTAATCATTTATGGCTCACAGCAACCTTAATCGATTTCGACGACACTTTTTGCGTACACATATGTACTTAGATCTACAAACGGTATTTTAAATTTTCATTTCACACAAAGAAGAGTTAAAAATACTGACCTATATTTTTTTCTTGGCAGTTCTAGGCAATTGCAATTTTCAAAAAAATGTCATATCTCAAAAAATCCCAAGTCGTTGGGTTCAGTTTTAAAAAGATTATCCGTTTTTTAAAGGTATACGAATACTTTGTATACACACCGTACGTTTCTTGCATTTGTTAACTTCATAATCAACAAGCATCTTCGTCAGCGCCACTGGGGATGATCACCATACTTGGACACTGACAGAATCTTTCATTGTTCGGAAACCGTTTGCCTAGTCTACAAGATATTGTTATTGTCAGCGGACATCCTTTTGTCGAGCTTCTCATTGTTTCTTACAACTGCTCGTACAAGAACGACAGTGGTTCCTTTTCTTAGGCAGCTCCTTACGAGGTAAAAGTAACTGAATCAAATCAAACGAAATTATAATTGGTGCAAAAAGATGTTATGTAATTCAAGACTCCAGTTTTCGGGTGTAAATTGTTGGTAAACAGCGAGCACTGTGTACCCAAATGATGTCAGCGAAAGAGACTCTCGATCTTGCGAATACATCGCCGACAGAAGACTATCTATCATGCTCCGTCTCCCCATGTAAAGTGCCCCGAGTAAGTGTGACTTCGTTGCTCTCAATTTCGACGGAATTGGGACAGTGTCCCACAGGACGATCTCTACCCAGTACAAGTCTATTCTAAGAGGTATAGTAAGCCATAAAGTTATTCCAGTGACTTGCACAAATGGACGTGTTTAGATCAAGACAAACAATTTTTAACACTGAACATACCAGGCGCAAAACATAAAAGCGCCTTATTGAAGTAAGAAGATTGAATTTATTTAAATTTCGTACGCTTTTCATGAAAGCATTTTTATAATTTTAATAATTGTGAAATAGGAGACCGGTTATATGACCGTGGTAGGTTTAGTGTTAAATAAAACCCTAGCGAAACCATACAAGCCTTCGCACGAAAATGCTAACTTTTCATTCACTCAAGCCTCAAGCAATCACTGATCAAAACAACTCCAAGTTGTCGTTGGTCGTGGTGGCACATTGATTGCTGCCATCGCTTGGTCCGCAGAATTATTGCAAATTAAACATGTAAATATGCACCGAATTATGTGATATTTGGTCTAATTTTAATCAGACAGATGCCACGAATGTGTTGGTAAATGTTTCATGAAAAATAATAAAAAACAAAAAAGTTTTGTCATTGCATTAGTTTGTATTGGCTCACCGATACACTGGTGCCGGTTGGGGTTCGGTCGTTTGGATCGACGCTGACGACAAAAGAGAGAGGGCCTCGAGGAATCGTATACCGCACGTAGAAAGCAATGCTGCGGACCCAAAGTCGTTGCACTCTTCGCGGCATTAACTACTCTTTCTTTTATAATACGGTGGGTGTGAAAAGTATATGTATACCTTCAACTGTATACCTTTAACTGACACTGTACCATTGTATCAATTGAACGTGAAGGCGCAAATTGAGCTCGAACAAATGGCGGACGAGGGTTGAAGAAAAAGATGTGTAGTCGCAGCAAACGAAACATGCCATCGAAATCAAAGTGGCAACACCGGCCAGCACTTAACAATTTGCGGAAGGCATGGTCATCGGACGACGATTCGAAACTTTGCGGAGAGTTTGCGACCTTTGGCAGCAAAGCTGTGGAGCCTCGTCAAGCATCATTCGCGGTAATTGTTTTCGGATCTCCCAGCTCAGCCGTCGTAGAAAGAACGAGGCTAAGAACAAAAACATGTCGTGCATAGCCAGAACGGTCGCGTTCTTCACCTTGACATCCTTATCTTATCAGTCCGTAGGGGGGGGGGGATTGAGGGTCTGATAAGATCCGCGTCGCGTTTTTCAGCTAATAAGATTTCACGGGTCGCGTGTCCCAAACGAGGCTAATCCTTTATCCTGCTCACGTACTACAGATCGCTTGAGGGGATTTCGAGACCTGCTCACGGCCGTGTCTCTTGATTCCGAAAAGCTTGGTTCTGTCGAGTGGAAGCTCCGCCCGCCAGCCATCAGATCGATACTTGATTCTTGATTACGAGCGTAATCCGATTATACGCCATCACCTGTAACATCTTCGGTGCCGTCGCCAAGTGCCTTTACCGTTTCTACGATGTCGTTCGCCGAGCCCCTCCGCGCCGTTTAATACGAATAACGGGTCGCAAATAAATGCGGGCCATGTGTTCAAACCTCGTACCTACCTACGTCCGATGGTCGATCGAAGGGTAGCGACGACCGGTCTTAGCTGGACGGCTGTCAACGAGGAGGCTGTAAAACCGGCAAAGTGGCGAGGCCCACGTAAGACGCATGGAATCCGATAAAATATTCGATCGTGATCGCGTTAATCGAGAGGGCCGACGATAAAACCGCTACGATGGAAACTCGGACGAGTGCGGGTTAGTTGCGCGGAAAGATGGCAGTAAAGCGTCTGATCGTGCGGGAAGCAGTAAACCGCTTGATAGCGAGACCCTGCGAAAGACGTCCCTGACAAAATCAAGCGGCAAACCGTCCGGCAAACGGTTCGACCACAATACGGATAATTTGACAAGCTACTGCAGTCAGCGCGGAATCAGCTGTCACTTCATAACTCATTTACGATGTCACGGCCCCGCCACGGTGGAGCAGGCGTGCACAATTTCTTTTGCGTCTTACTCTCTCGAGATACTTTGCGAGGAAATAGTATCTGCAAAGTTTCAAAGTGGTTACACTACGAGAATCGTGTTTTACTTAAAGTTTCTTTATTCCGACAGAACGCTATGGTTAGACCACGGATCTTTAAGCAAACATTGTCTTCGTCAAGACACAGAAACCATACAAAAGTTTTAACAAATTGAAAATAACATACGGATGTTCCTAAATTGTCCTAATGTTTTCAATGTTTTAAATTATATCCTCGCATTTTTGTTATAAATGCATAAAATCTGCAGTCTAGCTATAGTTTACGAAGAGATACTGATGTATTTCATAAAGCATTACTAATTGTATTGTTTAAGTCAGCGGTTTCCAACCTGGGAGGGGCGGCTTCCAAGGGAGACACGAACTATTGCCAGAGGAGGCGCCAAAATTTTATAATAAAATAATAATTTTCATACCATAATATCTTCAAACTGAAACCTTAATTTAATTTTGGATGAATCTTGGCGGAGAGCATGAATCTTTGTATTACAAAGCAATGCAAGTGCTTCTACCGTTTGTAACGTCTTATTTATGCGAAACGGGCTTTTCGGCACTGGCTGCAATGGATACCAAATATCGAGCCAGGTTAGTAGTCGAAAAAGAGATACGAGTGGCACTCTCAACGTTGCCCCCACGATCTGATAAACTTTGTATCAATAAGCAACAGCCCACGCATTAAATTTTCATGCGATAGATGTAGTTGGTTTAAATGATTAAAAAGAATTTAATATAAAGGTAAATATACATGTACGTATATGTTATAGCAAAACCTTGTTATTATTCTGTTAATTCTGGTTTTCAGTTTATTTTAAAAATAAAGTTTTCATTATTTAAAACGTGCCTATATTATTATATCTATTAAAAAAATAAAAGGTAGGGAAGCGCGGAGAAAAACATTTTTTTCGGGGAGGTGTAGTAGCATAAAGGTTGGAAACAGTTGGTCTAAGTGAAAGACAATGGAGAACCTTCAACATTTTACTGTGATACAAGTTTCATTTACGAAAAAGCAGAAATGGTGAATTTTGATCTTTTAATTTAAAAGGAGGAGCTGGCACGAGTCCTTTGATATTTGTCGAACGCCCGAACTTCAATCCAGCGTTGCCATCTGCGCGTCCCGCAAGGCCACTTACCTTTCCGCCCCTCGCCCAGTTGCGCTGCTAAGTCGGCCATCGCTTCCCCCACTCTTCCGCCTGTGGGACCGGGTAGGGAAAATAACGGTTGTTCTTTTCTTTCAATCGCTCTACGCGACACCACGGACGGCTTGGTTTGGATAAAGTTTGGACACGCGTTAAATAGCGTGGTCCACGCGGTACGCATGAGCGTTCGTGGGAAGATTGGGGAAGCGTAGGCCGGCTTAGCAGCGCAGCTTGGCGAGGGGCGAAAGGGCAAGGGGCACGCGCACGGAACGCTGCTTCAGTTCCTCTTTCATTTTCAATCGTTATCCTTCTCTACATTCGGCACACCAGAAAGAATGTAGTCTCTATAAATGCCGCGCGGCAGACGAGAGGATACTGTATTTTGAAGCACAAGGGCGGCATAAAGAGGCAAGTGAAACGAGTCCGCGAGCGGTCCAACGCGCTGCGAATGAGGCAGTAACATGATTACTCGGTGTCAAAAACAAAATCAAACAGCGGTGTGCGTCATTGGCAGATTTTTCAAGGACCCACGCCACAGGGCGCGACGCGTATGAAACTGTCAGCCGTCAGCTGCACTGCCGGTAACTAAATGAATCGAGCCGCGTGAGAGTAGTCCTTTGGGCGCATCATCGCGGGCTCAATTTCATTTCGCATCGTTCGGCTTGCGGCTGAAACATCGCGCAACACGATTGACGCGTTCACGACGATGTCGTGGAATGACGGTAATTTAACGAAGGAGGCGGTGATCAATCGCTGCGCAATCCTTCCGTGCAATCAAAGTAAAACTGTTAAAGTAGATCTGTGAGTTTCAACTATTTGGAGGTCAGCCGTCCGCTTGAACTCCGAGTCCTACTAAATACCACGGTTGTCAACAGGTACAATAGTGCTCAGTTGAATTTGATTAAATCTGTAACGCTTAAATTCTCCTACCACTCCGCCGGATATTGAAGCGCTACCTATGATTTTACTCAAATTTCGCCTTCACCATATTATTTTCTATAAAAATCCCAGTAATTATCATTTGTATAATTTTCTTCCTATGTCTGCTAGTCTTCGTGTTATTTCACCCCCTAAAACCTGTTTTTTCGCTGACAAAAAAATACGTGTCAAATATTTTTGACTAAACTATAAATGTGCAAAGTTTCATGAAAATCGGTCATTGACAGTTGGGTGATGTTTCTCGTTGGTACGTATTTTGCGATGGAGTGATCTAATTCCTGTCCACGATTTTTTAGTAATTGCGTAATCAAATAGTTATTGAAAAGTGAAATACTTGGTATCGACACCCGATATTGATTCGTTCAGTACTAAATAAATAAAGTGCGATTTTGAAGTTCATCTAGTAGTTATGTAACAACGAAATATAACAAAATACAGTGTCTTTTATACAAACGAAATAAAAAACAATTAAAACGATTAAAATGTATACATAATGTAAATTGCATGTTATCGTTTCATTTAGGAAAATTAACTATCACTAAATCACTAAATCACTAAATTGTCATTATGGTCAGTCCGTGTGCTGGCATATAGAATAAAATCCTTCCTTTATGAAGTTGATTTTTGTAACAATATGCTTCTGATCGAAGATTACGCATATTTACATAAATTTACGTTTTTATAGCACAATTTAGACACAGTGGAATGGAATGGGGTTTGGAAAATTTTTCATTAAGTCTGGAGATTTTTATAAGCCATAAATGCATAAAGCTCTGCTGCCTAGTCACAAAAACTTTCTTTTGTCTTTGGCACGTTGGATAATTGGCCCAGGGATTGTATCACGGGTATCGAGCTACTCATGGAATAGCAGGGAAGAATTAGCGTACTAAAGCTGGCACGTTCACGTTGTGCGCATTTGTACTGTATTTTAGAATAAAGTTTTTATCTTTCAGTTATCCAGGCATTGTTTCGGGAGTCTTTCTCACGTTTCTTATTACAAAACGGTTTTATTCGATTGTTTTTTTTTTTTTGCTAGAAACCTAGTTTCCACTAGAGACCTATTACAAACATACGCCACTGAAGATGCTATCAAAATACATAAATAAAAACCACATGAAAAGTATCGTAAAGCAAGGTACAAAAATACCTAAATAACCAATATTTAAATACGACGGCGTACACGTTAAGCAATGAGAAGTGCCGTAGATTTGTACATAGATGATATATTAACAGTTTAATGGCTGCACATTTCGCTTAATCATTCCTATAATATATACCATTAGTGTTCGCTCAGTAGTTCATAGTGTACGTATAACAAACTAAAAAAATTATTGAACTCGTCATTTGATCTTTATAAGGTCATTTTAATTTTTGTCGGAATAAAAAATATTACTAGATTGCAAATCTTTATGCAAAATAAAATTTGTTTCCATCTGTTGCAAGAAATAGAAGCTACTTTGGAATTTCTTTCTTTTTTCAATAATTTTAATAGTTGATAGTAACACATCAATACTGTTTAATTCTTTCAACCCTAAATAACTCATCTTTCGAAAATGTGACGATCGGAATATTTAAATCTTGTGACACCAAACGATCCACAAAATGTTTTCATTAACAAATTCAATACGAAATATAACTTTTACACTTCACTCATTCTGTTTTCTTATAAGGTCTTTCATAGAAATTTTGTTATTAGATAAAAAGCGTTGAATTATATTCGCGTTTGTAATTAACGTCGTCATTTACACACATCGTAGCTTAATTATCTAGGGTTAATCTTTTTGTTGTTTCAAGCTGCAGCTGATAATTTTTGTAAAAAATCCGTAAAGTCCGCCACGTAATTATTGTTAGGTCGTTAAATAACTTCTGCGGATTCTTTACCTGAAAATATTTGTTAAAATAGTATTGTTGCCATCTTCTTTTCAATCGAAATAATGACCACCAGCTTCAATGATCTTTTCCTACTTCTCCGACAAGAGTTGGATTCCGCAGCGGAAAAACGCAGGTTCCTTGAAGGCAATGTAGTTATCCACGCAAATTATTCCCTTCATCCAGGTTTATTAAGTGCTATCAATTCAAACCATGTTGCATTGAGCGAAACAGATAATAGTCTGAAAGTGCAGCATCTGAAGAGTAGTGAGTATGGGGACGAACGACCCATCCTATCATTATCATGCTGTAAAATGACTTTCAACCATTTTGACGTTATTAACGGTAGTTTGTCAATTAATTCTGCATTCAGCTTTTTTAATTGATAACTGTAACGTTGGACATTGACAGCCAAAAACAATGACGGATATACTCTAGGTATCATTTTCCATCAATAAATCAAACATTTATGGCTGCAGGATTGAACTTCTCTACGTATGTATTCTGTTATGGCACATTAATCGATATAAGAGAAACAGTAGAAAATCGGCGTGAAATGTAAACTCAGTCTACACTACCGCCATTTACAAGAGATACGCAGAACTTAGTTAATGATCTAATACGATGCTGTCACGCAATTGCTAGCAGAGTCAGCAGTGTCAATTAAATCCAATTATTGAGTACTTTCGAAACAAATGTTTCATTCCATTTTCTAATATCAAATCAAAAACTATAAAAAAAATTCGATGCAAAAAATGCATACTTATGAACAATTAGAACGCTACAACCGATTTGAACTTTCTCACTCCGGCAAAATGGTCCTTTTTTCAAACTCAACGGGGTGTAAAGTGATTCGTTGAGATCTCTCGGAGCAATTCCCTGATAAGTCACAACCGCCGACGTAATCGTTAGTTACGCTGATATACATTTTACAAGGTTCGCGGTGAAAGGTGCGCGCACGAATTCCACGGCGTCAGGATTTCCGGCAGCCGGGACGAACGAATGGCCACGCGTCCGCAAGAAAATATCGTGCCCCCTAAATTACAACGAAATTAGTCGAGTCTCCGGACCCGCGCAGTGCTCGCTGCTAACTTTCTCCACCGGCGCGGAATAAACTTTGTCTCCTCAGATTCGTCGATTACGAGGATACGCGCCGCGCCGTGCTGCGCCGCGCCGGAGAAGTTGGAAAATAGAGCGGTTCTCGTAGTTTATGGCAATCGCTGGGTAAAGCGCGAGCTAATATACTTTTCTATGCTAATCGAAGCGATTGCGCATAATCCGAGTTTCTTTGGAATATGGTTTCAACGGCCCGCTGGCGTTGCAGTCTGCAGTTTCTTCAGCGGCAACCTTTATTCTAAATGGACTGCGTAGCTTCGAGAAAATTCGGTTTTCATTAACCCGTAAATGGACCTTCAAACTGTACTTTAAACATGCGGCGATTCAGTTAAATTATATTTACAGTGTTGCCGCGATCAAAGCAACGCTCTCGGATCCGAAACTTTGCACTCAACGTGTACCAACACGATTCCACAAGATTCCTTCTTCCATCGCCGCCAACGTCGAGCCGAGCGACCAAGATAATCGGCACCAGCGTATCGATGAGACAATACTAATCCAATGACAAACTTTTTTGTTTTTCATTATTTCTTCCTGAAACTTTTATTCATGACATTTTTCTGATTAAAACAAGACCAAATATGACATAATTTGGTGCATAATTACATGTTTAATTGACAATAATAAAATATGACCCGAACTATGTCATATTTGGTCTCATTTTAATCAGAAAAATGTCACAGATATGTTGGTAAAAGTTTCATAACAAAATATTGAAAGAGAGAAAAGTTTTACAATTGCATTTATTGTTTCAGCGATTGATGCTTTTGATGTTTGCCGACTACTCGACATCACGTCTCTCTTTCTTTTCTAAATACGTAAATGTAATCCAGATTATATTGTGTTCGGTGCAATTGTAATCAGAAAAATGTCAAGAATGTGTGGGTAAATGTTTCGTGAAATAATAATAAGAAGCGAAAAAGTTTTGTCATTGTATTAGTATTGGCTCACCGATATATGTACCTGACCCGTATCATGGTACAACTTCTCGGCCGAGTCGAGCTGTCGAGGGATATACCCCGCAGTAGTGGGGATAATTTTACTGCACTTGTCATGTACAGCCATGTTGCTTTTATCATGACAGTACTGTATATTTAATATTCATGTCCATCGAAATGGCAAATAAAAACGTCGTGAGACAGTAAAATTTCATCTAAATCCACAAATAGTTATATAGTTCACAATAGTTCACTTAAGGGTTAAATCATCGAAAGAGTTATGGAATTTTCTTATAGGTTCCATTTAGGGGACAATGTCATGTAAACGCTGCAAAATTTAACAATTTTTGCGAATTTTTCAGGTTTAACGTCTTATTTCTTGATTGCATTATCTGGCCCGCTATAAAAATACATGTTTCAAATTTTTGTCCTGTTGGCGTAGATAGGTGATTAGAAGTCTCAAAACATAAAGAACTGGTGTGCAACAATGTAATTATAAACTCGGTTCTACATAAATGTGTAGATCTAGAAATTAACAATCATTATATGGTGACCGTCTGAATGGTCACTTAAGAGAGGAACCTCGACATAATTTTGTTAAAATTATCCATTTTTAGTAGTCTGCATTTCAGAATATATTATAGCGGAATAAAAGTTCAGATTTTCCATTAGATATCTTATTAAAGCCGAAATAAGAGAAAAATTTCAGTTTTTTTGTTATACTGAGTTTTAGGTTTTCGAAACTGTGATAAATGCATACAATCCACAGTGTGATAACTATGAATACTAATGCATGCGTATAAAATATTCAAATTTGAAATTGAAGTTTTGAGCAAAAAAAATTCTCTTCCCGGTTTTCCACTTATTTTTTCACTCTTTCTATTCTATATTAAGTACATAATTTTGTGTAGAGAGGGTGAAAAATATATTCGGATGTTACTGACTTGTATAGGAATTGTACATATAGGAACGTCACGTTATAACAAAAGCAAGAAAATAATCTTCTGAAAGAGTTGAGAATTTCATCCAAACACACTGCTTCACAATCTGGAAATCCATTAATATGAATATTTTCATAATCTAACAATTCGTAAGACTAATTGATTTTAATACTGCTGTACTCGAGTTAATTACAGTATTACTTAGTACTATTATTAAGAATCATATTACCGAGGAATTATAGTAATAAGCGGTTACTTTTTGACTGTTCCATTATGCAACGAAGGTTTGAAAAATTCTTGGAAAAAGGAATAACATTTTCTTCTTACTAAAAAATGAATATTACCTCTCTAAAAAATTTTTATTGGCGAATCATCAGTGTTTCCCAAACGCTACAACATTTATATGTATTGTGGTCCTTTATATAAAATAAAAACATTCCAAATCAGTTGTGGGGAACAGAAATTAAATAAAAACGTATGACTTCTTTTGATAATTGAACATTTGCCAAATCGATTAACTCCAGAAAATAAAAAGTCGAAAAAGTCCATGAAATAGTATTAATTCGTGTTTAAAAATTGTTCCAATATTGTCATTCAATGGCAGTAAGCTTAATTATTAAGGAAACTTATTCTAAATGCAAAATGGTATTCAAAATTGAAGTATTTTAGCCTGTTAATGGCCAATTTTAATAAGTCAAAGATAATGTAATAACTGAACAATGAATTTCATGCATTTCTATTGTCCTGCAATTGCTAAATTGCATTGATTGAAATTCATTAAAAATCCGTGGTCCAATATCACGCTACCCAATATTGTAAATTGTGTTGATGCACTTCACCGCCGAAAAACGCGGCTGCACCGATACTTTTTTGCCGCACATCTGGCAGCACGACCTAATTTCCGGACGTTTCCATGCATCCCTTATTTCTTTTGCTGTAAGGGAAAACGCCGCATGGCTCTATTTCAAAAAATTTAACATTATGCATTAATTGAGCTGTAGAATATAGGATTTACGTATTTACCAGAAAAAGCCACGGAAAGATCAATTCAAACACTCGTTAGGCAAAAGTAATGGTAAAAAACCAAAATTACTATTCTTTCTATTGTTATTCACATTAATTATACAAATATGCAATATTATGCAAATCGAAAGAAATGCATACTTATATTACAAAAAAATTGATGTGTGCTTAGACCACATGGCTGAAGTGAAACTTCTTTCTTTAAATTTTTTTCGAATGTTTATTAACACTTTATGACATTTAATTTTATATGATATAAATATTCTTGATTCAATTTTATCTAAATGTCTTGCAAATATTATATAATATAAGATTATTTATCATTTCCAATCTTAATTTTTTACTTCTAAAAAATTCAATCAATAATTTTGATTGCTCCGATGCAAAGTTCACGTTGAAATCTCCACTTAGCATCATCGAAATTTTATCGTAATCTTTATTAGGCAATGCCGAACCCTCAACCGTATATGTTACTAGAATTTCATTTCATCGTTTCATCGCCAGATCGGTTTTACTCCTACCGCGTCGAGGTTTCATCGTTTCACCGTTTCATCGTTTCATCGTTTCATTGTTTCACTGTTTCATCTTTCATCGTTTCATCGCCAGATCGGTTTTAATCCTACCGTGTCGAGGTTTTACGCCTACCGCGATGAGGTTTCGCGCCTAACGCGCCTAAAGAAGTTTCATTTCAAAAAGAAAACGAGGAAACATTTTAACTTTAAACGGCAATATCTCGAAAGTGAAAACGTGTGACTTGCGGCGTTTTTCCATACAACCACAGATTTATCATTGCAGATTCTAAAGTCTCTTTATTCCTCGGTGCGAAAATCACCGTGCATAAATCATGGTAAACCGTAAGAAATTCCGACGGGTGAGAAAGGCATGGTGCCAACCGAACGACGGGAAACGGGTTCACGCGCCGGTGCATATGGACCATGAGAATTTAATTATGTGCAGTGCAATAACGATTCGTCTGCAGGTGCGCAAACGCGATCCGGCGTTTTTGTTTGGCCCTTTTATTTGGGGATCGTGAATTTGCGCGGCGCGTAGAGCTCGCCGGCCAAAAGCGTAGAGAAAGTGTCTGCCGATCAATACACACCATAAATTTGCCGGACATATGATAATGGATTGTTATGCTAATGACTATTGTTCCCCGCTGCTGCAGGTACAATTATATATTAAAGCCCCGGGAAAAGTTCATCGACCAAACGGCTGCAATCGTGGTCCACTCACGGTGAAAATCGCGAGCGGGTAAAAGCAATGTTGATAATGTCTCGTTTATTCGCGGGAAAACCGCTTCGAGGGCATGTTTTTAATACCACAGAGGATCGAGGAAACGTAAAAGCGACTTTTTCGACCCTCCAAACTAGAAAACCTCCCTGTGGAGTATCACCCGGAACGTTTCATAAACCAGCCAGTTCCAGACATTTATGACTCGCTGTAAATTTTGACGATATACTTCAAAGAATGTTCGAAAAACTTAGAGATGTGTTTTTTTTTTAATATTTGAAACATAGTGGATGCAGAATAAAAGTGTTGACCACTGACGTAGAAGCTAGGAACACTAGGCGAAATTAAAACAATTTATTTTATGAAACTTGGTAGTATGCTTTGGGAGACTTTCCTTTAAAAAAAAACTTAATGATTGCGCTGGATCTAAAGGTAAAAACACTAATGTTACTAAACCAGTAAAAATTAACTGGTTCCCAATTTTTTCTTTCACAATTACTGAAATTATAGAAATGTTTTCATCAGAAATTCTCGAATGAACTTCTTCATTGAAGCTCATCTTACGATAAAAATTGTGTAAAGCCCGAATGGAATCAATCTTGTCATTATTATTTCTAGTGTTAAAAATCTATTACAAAATAATCTCTAAAGAAACAATTAGTTCTTAAGGGCAGGTTGTTGGTTCCAAACAAAAATTACCATTGTTGTCGGATAATTTTTTAAGAAATTCTCTATATGTAACTCATAAGGGTTATAAATCTACAATATTAAATATCCACTGTTAAATACTGTGTCACGAAATAAGTGATTTTAACAATTTTGTTAAGCATGAAGGTCGCAAAACATTTTTTAAAACGTTCACCACTTACGTAGAGAGCTAGGCGGAATCGAGACAGTTTATCTTATAAAACTCGAAGGTATACATAAAATATTTTTAACAACCTTTTAAACATATAAGATGTAATATATGGCAAAAGACGTTGACCAATCACTCTGGAACCAGTGTAGCTAGATTAACCCAAAACTGGGTTGATTTTCCTGTCCTCCTCTTCCCCTTCCACTATCCCATTCCATTCCAGCGCACACTCCAACGTTCCCCACTAAGACCGTAGATTGGTCACGTGACGTGCCGCGCAACGTGTTACATATTACTCGGGTCATCAGAGAGATGGTAAATAGTATTCCCCTCGATTTCAGCGATCTAGCGACACTGTCTGGAAGTACGAACACTAGGCGAGTTCAAAACAGTACCAGAGCAATGCTCATAAAAGTCACATCAAATTAGACCAACTTATTTGATAATACAAGATTAGAAGAGATATGATTTCGAACAAAATACTCGATTAATGCTTCATATTTCCCATTCAAATAAATTTCATCAATAAATAAGCTTAATATAGCTAAACGACTGAAAAATTATTAAAAATGAATGTGGACTATTTCATCAATTTCTCCTGCTTTCTATTTTGTGTAGTTAACCGATTCGGCAAATGGGCGTCCGATAGTCCCATGTATTATAGAAATTACTTACGCAACCTTCTTATACCAGGTAGATATACTAACATAGTATGGTTTACCTAATATATTGTGATAAAAATAGATTTTCAAGTTTGATAGACATGGCAGTGAAAATATTAATAAAACTCCTGAATTTTGCAGATGGTGAACGGTGCACTCAATCTATCAACGCAAAAATGAATGTTCTAGACTGTTCTACTCCGTCATCCAGACATAGCTGGTACGGCCATAATAAAAAATTTCATCATCCCAATTTCTAGACTCCTAGGTACCTATATGCGTATAAGGAAGTATAAGTTGTACAGTTTCCTGCTTTCTGAGTGGCACTTAAAATAAAAATTGTATCTTCACTTATGCATTCGGTTAAAATTTAATTTAATCGTTCCATCATTATTTAAATTGATCTATTCCCAATCAGAAACCGATTTCGTACCACGGGATGATTAAAATTGATAGATAAAATATTTTAGATTCTTTTTTAAGTATTAATTGTTTAACCAAACACGGTTTAATCTTTATGTGATATTAAAACAGTCTGTACCAACCAAATCGTGTAGACTCAAGAACTTTGTAACTTTCGAATTATAAATTGTCGATGTACAATCTTGTTACCTTATGGGCTCGAAATTATGCGTTGATAAAGTGGAGGTAGGGTCTGGGTTAGAAATATAAATCAGAAAAGAAGCACAAGTTGGTACGCTTTTTAGTTCCCAATGTTTGAAATTCTCGTTTGAGCTATGCTAGTTTACAGACGTCATGAATATTTTATTTTCTGCAAGTCATCTTACAATATGTTGCATTCGAAATAGTGCAGACGATCTAAATATTTTCTACCAAAAAACTGAAAAAACTCGGCAGGTGCATATACAAATAACAAAACCTGCCGTGATTAAATTACACATACTCAACAGATAAAATTTCTTCCTCTGTATGCAGTTACCTCCATTTTCTCCGTTGCTAATTAAATACTGCCGTTTCCCGCGCTGCTTCGCAAGCCGGTGCTTTTTTCCCAGCACGTACTTAGTAAACAACAGGCAGAAAGAAATCCATCTTCCGCAAGCAATGTAGAGATTACACCGATTGTCTCGAGAAAATTGTGCGACAGAGTGGCAGCCTGGATCGTCGTGTTTTTAATTCAGTATTTTTAATCGTCGGACGACAACGAACGGGCTGCTCGCTGCCGACTATCGCCGGGAAAATGCAGTAATCTCGAAGCAGCCGTGACATCGACGTATCTCTATTCGTTGCACTCGGTGAACCTCTCCGTTCCCGTCCGATTTCGTTCCTCAAATATTTTCGTTTCTACCTCCGCGTCTACCCCCTCTTTTTCCTCCGCGTCTCCCGTCCCTCCGCCGTCGAGTTCTTCCTTTCCTCTTCAAAGAATTTCGTCGCGCCGACGTGTACGGGAAGAATGACCGGAACTGTCAAAAGTTCGCGCTGACAAACGAGCCACGCCGAACGAGCGTTGACGCGCCGCGACGGGCAAAAACGATTCCCGATGGTAATGGAGCAAGTTCGACGGACGCGCTCGGTTTCCACGGTGAACTCTGCATACTAGCGATGGGAGTGATCGAATTCTTTATCAAGTGATTCGATAATAAAATAATTACAGTAGACCCAACAAGTATCTGAACACTAGAGTTTCCATTCTCTAGAAATCATCGATATTGGAACTGTGATAATTTTGTTAAAAAATAAAAAATAATCTTCATTCCGACACTCTTAAACCATTGGCTACTGTTGACGCCTAAAGGCCCTTGTGCAATTTCGTTTTGTGCTACCGTTGGCGCTTATAGGCGCATAAATTACTTTGGTTTGTTGAAACAATAGGCGCCTATAGGCGTTCACGTTACAATCAAAACTGCACGCTGACGAAATATTTCGCCGTTCTCAGTGTATGTCGCGATTGAATTTCTGCAGTATGGTACGAGCAGTACGCAACAAAGTCTGCCGTAGCAAAAGGGTTCAAAACACGAAATGGATTTATGGAGATGTTAGAACAATTAGTTTATATGCTGTGTAAAAAAGATTTGAAAAAATTGCAGAGAAGATACCAAAAATTTTAGATTACAACTTGTTTATGTGCGTCTATCGAAAATTTAAAAAATACGTTTTGTAAATCTGTATCTATTATACATATTCTGAAAATTTCATAAAAATCGGCTGATGCGGAGAAAACGACAGACATTGAATGATGTAAAAATCCTTAGATTTGTTACAGTTAGATGGCGAAAATCGCGAAAACTGCAGTTTTTACCATCTTTAAACGTTTGTACTAGATTGCTCTGTTAACCGATTTTTATGAAATTTTCAGAATATGTATAATTGATATAGATCTAGAAAACGTTTTAGAAAACGGTTAATATTTTTCCTTCAATTCCTACCAATTGCAATTTTCTTCAAAAATATTTTTCACGTCATGTAGTAAACTAATTCTTGTACCTTGTAACAAAAATTCAAGACGGAGGGTTCAATTTTAAAAAAGTTATTGTCTTTTTAAGAGTGCCTGAATATTTATGTGAATCACTGTACTTGAACTCATTCTAGTGCTCAAGATCTCTACTTTTACCATCCATCGTTCATTTTCATCTAAGATATGTTTGCGTGATACAGCGACTAGTAAACTAGAGACTTATTTTTTATAAAAAAAATGTTACGCATTGAAACGTCTGTGTAAACAATGGCAAATTTTTTCGTGACTAAAACCCCCGTAGATTTAATGATTGATGCTTCCCCTTTACAACGAATATAAATGATTATTTTAAATAGTCTATGTTCTACAATTTAAATAATATACTATTTTAAATAAACAGTAAAATATCCGTCAATAAAATATTTGTATTTTGATCATTTTAAAGATAAAAAGAAACATATTAATCTTAGTAATCAAGAACATAAAATAAAATATTTGAATTTTGTGTTAAATAGTATTTAAAATATTTCTTGGAACAGGTAATCTTAAAATGTATGAAAACATAATATTTTCGAACACGATTTTCTCAAAACCAAGGCGTCAAATAAAATAAATTGATTTCAAATTTTCAATTTATTTTCTGATGTAGATTCACCTCCTTAAATGAAATTCTCCCTATTTTGAGAATTGTTCAATTAAAACACTATTTTAAAAACTACGTCTAAGAAATGAAATATTTCATTTTTAAAAGTGCGCGGAGGATTTAAAGTAATACATGGTTTACTAATTACTATTTACTTGCGATTTACTATTTACCATTTGAAATAGTATTTTACCCGCCTCTGGCAACACTCGACGCACCAGTGACACGTTTGCCCGTCCGGCCAAAAAGATGGATTTCATTTTTGACAAGATGGATCAACGGTCGAGCCGCGGAGGATCGGAACCGATTTCCCGTTGACATTCCATCACCTTAACTGCGGCATTTTTCAGCCGCTTAACAGTACGATTTCCTGCACTCGTTCGCGTTGATTGATCCCCGGTGCCGTACCCTGCCGTTGAAATTGTCAACGAGCTTTCGATACACCGAAATATAATACGGTAAGAGGTTGAACTGCGAAACGTCGTGCAGTTTCGAATCGTTCAATCGTTTGAAAGTATACCTAAACGCAACGGATTATTGACAAGCGATTTTATAGACACCCTCTACAAGAGAGATCGCTGGCCCGTGAATCTGTGCGTGCACTTTGATCTTTTTACTTGTTTTTGGTACCAGAGTCAAACAAATACAATGCGTGAATTACGGGTATGACTCTGTAGTTCATATAACTAGGACGTTCACATAATATTAGGTTGTCCGAAAAGTTCATTTCATTTTTGATTAATGAGCACAATGCAAATTCATTATAATCGCTTTTCATCCATTCCTCAGTATCTTTAATGCCGAATTCTGGACAACATGAAGTAGATTTGTGGATTGTTTTGTGGAATACAAATATACATCATTTACCAAGAAGCAACAATATTCTAACGTCATTCAGGATAGTAACACATTTTGTGTTTCATCTCTAAGGAAAGCTGGATAAATACTATTTGCAATAAAAAATAGTCTATTTTATTTGAAATTGTACGTGCACGTTTAAAAATAAAATACTCATTTCTTAGAAATAGTTTTTAAAATAGTATTTCATTTGAAGAATTCTCAAAATAGTAAAAAAATTTGAGATTTTATTTGAAAACAAATCGATAATGCGGAATGAACTTCTTTCATTTGACGCTTGGTTTTCGAGAAAATAGAGTTAGAAAATATTATGGTCACTTGCATTTTACTATTACCCATTTCCTCAATCTATTTCATTCAATAAATATTTTAAATAACTATTAAACGCAAAATTCAAATATTTTATTTTATGTTTTAAATTACCAAAATAAAAATAATCTATTTTATGTTTTAGATCGATAAAATAAAAGTATTTTATTTGCAGAAATTTTACTGTTTATTCAAAATAGTATTTTATATTAATTTTAGACCAACGTTTATTTAAAATACTATTTTATATATTTTATCTCCAAAATTTTACCTAGGTCTGCCTGTAACTACCTTTACGGACGAGATGTAAGGCTAAAACGTTACAGAAATGGTCTCTTTTCGTAAGGTAATGGTTATTGAACGAGCCATTTTCAGCCAAAATCGGCTGAAGGGCTTTTTTGATCCCTTCAACCAGCTAGGCTCTTTCCACTCGATCTCATGTAGTGTCATCAGACAGGGGAAAATGCGGGAATACAGTTACCCTCTCTCTCTCTGCCATAACCGGATTAGTCACAATGCGCACACGTCACGTGATCGGTTTGTGGCAGAATCGTGGGGGCGCTCTCCGCCAAGGACTAGAGAATGGCGTTGTAGAAGGGTTAAGGTAGTATCATGTAGGTACGGACAACTATAGAATAGAAGTATTTGCATGCATTTTTAACTCAGAAAATTTTCTGAGTCGGATTTCGCAAGAATCTTTAGACACTGATGCATCTGTCTTTTACTTGTGTTGCGTGGTTCTTTAGGTCTATTGCATCTATCAGCATCGACCATATGTTTGAGACTTTATGCATGATGACTCGTGGTGAAGATTTCAAACAGAATTTGTGAATGTTGCTTTCTTATTAGAATAATCTGCTTTTACTACTATGACTTATGAAGTAGACGTACAAACAATCTTTTCTTTCTTTCCTTGGCGGGTTATTCATAATAATATTGGTCTAATAGCATATTGATTAGATCCGTCGTGAAAGAAATTCTAAAAAGAGAATCCTGAAGAACTTCATTTAAGAGATTTCTCGTTTAAAAAGTCTTTGTCGTAGAACAATTACTCAAACACTTTTCCGAGATATTATCCATCAAATCATGTCATTTGATAGACGAACAATGTAATATTTTAACACTAACTGTACCGAGCACAAAATGTGACTGGTACATGTCGTTTCATAAAAATTACGAAACTAAATTTATCCATATTTCTTGATATTTTTATAACAATATCTGCTTGAATGAATAAATTCATTTAATAATTCTTAACGAAAGCATCTTTGTAATTTGAATAATTATAAAATAAAAATTGCGAAACCGGTCATTTACCGGTTATGGTACGGTTAGTGTTAAGAGAATAATCACGTGCTACGATATATTATTAAAATCTTTCTTATTTATCCATTATTATTTTATTCACTTATTTTATATTTTTTAAATATTTTCATTCTAATAACGTGTGCGCCTGTGGCCAATAAAGATTTCCAGTAAACTACTTCAGACTCGGTAACGATCGATAGTCTTCATTCTATAATATTAAGCTCCTCCAGTGAGATTGCCAGACCATGAGAGTAGGGATCGTCTACTAACAACGAGAAGATATTAAAAATTATATAATTTTTAAGAAAAGCCACCATGGTGTAAAGATGAAGAAGGTTTGTCAGCCGTAGCGTAGTAAGGAAGACCGAAGTCAAACGCAACAATTTGACTTTAGACTGCGATTACGCAAAAAATATTACATTTACAACAAACATTTGTATACCTAAATGTTACCTAGTTATCTAACGTTATTTAACCACGGTATTTTTTAATTGTAGCAAATAATGTTTAAGTTATTAACAAAAAAGATAGAGACCGGAGAAAGTGTTCCAACCGTTCGATACCCCAGATTTCTTTTGCAATGAATTGCAGTAAAGAATGAAACAATTATGTTGATACAATAAAAATAAACATAAATCTTCACAGTCAAAATAAAAATAAACATAAATCTTCGTACAGGTTGTTCAGCTTCACTGAAATTCGCAGTTGTGGCAAACGTATAAATCATGTTGCTTAGTGCATTCATCATGTGCCCAATCGTTACATTCCATACATTGCACCGATTTTCACTCGGCTTGTTAGAACTGCATGCATAGGGACACACAATGCAGTAATATTTCACATCTTCAGCACCAATGCATTCTTTACTCCCTGTTCTCATTATTCTTATCCTTTCCTTTCTTTGGTAGCTTTGTATCCTCTTTCTTTCTCTGTTTTCTTCATATACGTATCCATTTGTTTTATTATAAAGCATTTCCTGTTTTACTAAACTGATCTAACATAAAACTAATCGATTCAAGTAACATAGCAATTGCTGAATATCGGCAAATGTTTCAATGATTGCATGTTTTATCAATATTGTTCAGTCTCAATTTCTCGTACGTACATTGTCGTATAATTGCATCGTGAATTGACTCGTATAAATGTATTCCTTTGCTGCATATGTAAATATTTGTTTATTATCGTTTGTAATCAGTTTTTTAATCTTATTAATTCGTTACTGTTCTAAATAATATAGTGTAACCTAAGAATTTTTGGTCAGCAGACAAGAAAACGAGTAAATATAATATGTATTTGTGTAGATGAAGAAATGGACCAATTACCAGCAACTTCGAATCTTTTTCTTTATATTTCATTACGTTTCTATTTCTTTTGTAAACATATCGCGCACTTATGTGAACGAAATATGTATTTCGATCAAGCGGTTTGGGATGGGATTGCACAGTCTATTTCAATTCGTGGAGCAGCGTAACAATAATTTTCGCAGGACTCGTGTTTTCCCGCAGCTAAACACGTGCTCATAAAACTAAACTTTGGGATGAACTCGCTCGCATAGAAAGTCTACTAAAATAGGATATTATTCTACGTAACAATGCATTCAAGTGTCCGGACAAACGAGCCAGACAAAATTTTGAAACCGCGTACCGCGCACTTTTGTTTTCGCGCCTTTTCCAGAAAGATAGAATGTGTAATTCGCAGCACGTCTGTAGTCGACAGTTTTGTTTCCGAGATTTCAAACGCATTCATAAACGAGAATGGTTCGGGGATCAGTTCTCGCCCGGGCTCTCTATGACTCGCGAGGATTTGAAAAGAGAAAAGTCGAGCGAAATTGCAATTTGTGCGAACCAAAGGAAACCGGTGTTTCGTTGCGTGTGTTATAGAGTGTTAATCTGCAAGGGGAACGATGTTTAACGGCATCAGCGTCCAGGTCTATACATATACGTTGCCTACCGTTTCTTCGCAAAATGACTGCCACTTTATCCTCTTCCGTTCCGCTGTTCGTATTCTCGGGGCACACGGCTCAAATGTTTTTCCTGTTTTCTCGTGCGCGCGTGTCGTTCCTCTCGCTGTGGGACCGTTTCCGTCCTCCTCTTCCGCCATTTCTCTCGGTCGTCTCTCTTATTATCTTTCAGAGCCGTGCTCCAGTTCCCCTTCGACCGTCGCCTTTTCTCCCCGAGAATTATGTCTACACGACCCTTCGCCCTGCTAGCTCACCGCGCGACATCCATGGTAGCGTTTCGAAAAATCACGCACAGATTGCTTTGGATCAGAGATTTTAGCAACATTTTGTTGGAAAATCAATTTTTTTAGGTAACATTTTAACAACATCAACAGGAAATAAATATAACGAATTCGTTTCTTTATATGCAAAAATCGCACGCGTAGTCTTCTTTCTCGCACGATATGCACTCACTATGTCCCCATCATTTACGTATGAGATATTTAATCTATATATATCCATTTTGGTCTATTCTATAACATCCTCCACAAAATATGCACTGGTATTATTAAAACATAAATTGTTCCATCCATTCACATCACATTTGGCACCCACCATTATAGGAGGCCAAAATTTCGACACGCATAACTTCATAACTTTAACTTCATCTTCAAAAATATCAATGGTCAATAAATTTTGCTATTAAATCATGTAATTTAATTCGCAAGAAATATTTTTCTTATTAGTAGAAACAACACATTATGTGCAGCACATTTGTTTCCCCACATATAAATCCAGTAGACAAATTACAAGGGGACCACAGTATCGCACTATTTCTGGTACTTTCGATAGGCCTATGGTTCTCGAAAATGTAAAAGTTAATGAAATTGAACAAACATCTTAATTACTAGGAAGATTTAAAATTGAGCATTTTTGGAGTAGCACATTTTATTAGGAAATACTGCCCACTTTCTTTGACATATCTTAATTATAGCAATGTCTCCATATATGCTATGATACATATATCAAATAATCCCAGAAGCTCGACCGTCGAGAAGTGTAACATCATACAGGTTCAGATTCTACACCGGTGAGACAATACTAATCCAACGACAATACTTTTGTATTTTTAATCATTGTCCTATGAACTTTTACCAACATATTTGTAGCGATTATCTGATTAAGATAAATCCAAACATGACATAAATCTTACTTAATGAAACTCCGAATAAAACCGCTATCCTCTTATACGTCCAAAAGTCACTTTACATACTGTCAATTAAACCGCTAAATGTAGTTCAAATTATATCGTGTTCAGTGTCATTTTCATCAGAAAAATGCCACAAATAAGTTGGCGAAAGTCCCATAAAAAATAATTAAAAATAAAGAAGTTTTGTAATTGTATTAGTAGTGGTGCACACCGATATACACGACCGGTATCGGATTACGCGGCGTGTTTACACTACTCGGCGACCGAGGCAGCCGAGCTTCGGGCTCCTCGCGGGGTATGCCCCTCAGTGGAGGGGGTGGCGAACTGACAAAGATCGCACACCTCCGCCGGGCTTAGATCAAGACTTTACTGTACTGCCTTTATTCCGCGGAGTTATCTGTAATTGGCTCCAAATAAGAAGAACCTATTTCGCGCATCGCGCTGCGTGGTAACTTCGTTGTTCCTCCACTCGATCACCCACAACGTCATGAATGTTCATATATCGGGTGATAAGGAATTTGTGATTTGTATCGTCTTGACCTCTCACACCAGTTTGACATCCGAATTAGAATCATTGAATGCCTCATCTAAAAACTCCTCGTGTGTATCGTCTTCATCTTCCTCCGATTCCTCTTACGCGGTTCTTATTTGCATATAATCCATCATGTCATGTCATAATATCTTTCTGAACACTACGAACACACGGTATTATCAACAATGGTGTTAGTCATAGGAATGCGAGTAGGGGATTGGCCAATGAACGAGTTCCGTTGGTGTCATATGCGCAGTAAAGTCTTAAATTCGTCTTTATCTAGGCTCCTTCTTATTTGGAGTCAAGTATAGAGGCTCTCGATCAATCATATCCCACATACATAAGGCTAAAATAATGTGGGATCAGGACCTCCCAGACCAAATACTGTATGGAGATTAGGAAAAGGAGGAGGGTTCCGTGGGTATGTGTAAGAGTTGATCAGCTACAACCGCGAGGGTCCCGGGTTCGATTCCCGGCGCGGAATTCCTCATTTTTCCTAAGATCCTACAATAATATAAAGAGAAATTTTCAAAGCGCTCTTTAGATATATTAAAATTTTTATTTATGCAAAAAGAAATCGATTTTATGATCCTGTTACGCGACAACGCTATTCTTGAACAATGACTTCACTTTTTTTCCAAGAATGTCAAAGAGATGTGTAAAACAAAAGTCCCGGGGAAGCGGAATTTGCGTAAGCGCGATTAAACAGATTTCCTCGTCCTTTTTCGTAGTTAATACTGTCGCCGGTAAACAAAGTTAAATTCCGACTCGGAGACTGATTGCGTTCGCGACGTTCCTCGCTTTTATGTGGGCAGATACAACCAAACCTGCGGCAACATTTTCACCCAGTCTTACTTTCGCTCAATCTCGCGAGGAATACTATTCTTGAGCTATAGTGACGCTGATGGCACTCGCAAGGGACATCACACAGCTTGAACTTTCCTATGGCAGGGAGAAACTGCGGATCTTTGTGCGAAGTTCCATATTTGTGAGTTATTTTATATCAGGTTTTAAAAATAAGCCCAATTTTAACTATGTCCGCGTTGTAAGGATCTTGATACAATTTGTCGCAAGTGTCCGTAATTGTGATTAACAAGAAGCTAATTGTTGAGAAATGCAATACAGTAGGTGAAAAAAATCACAGATCCATTTTTGAGAGGTCACTCCAGAAAGTAGACTTTCTATTACAAAATCACATTGAAACAAATGCAGAAGAAATGTTTTCTAATCTTGTCGGGTTATTTGAATTTTTAAAATTCTAAATGAATAAGAAAAGGATCTTTGACAAAAGCGTTCATGGGTGTAAAAATACAGACTTAATCCTTTAAAATGACACCCGACAGAATATTGTATGTTCTTTTCAAACAAAGTTATAGAAGTTCAAACATGAACATTTTTTATCCTACTAAATTCATTAATTATGAGTTTATTTAATTTCATTGAATCAAGTATAAATTGATAAAGATATTTCTACCGTGGAATTCGCAATGGAACAACCCACTGTTAAAATTCATTTCCAACCACATATAAATATTATTCGATCAAACGCTTTATACGTGAAAGAGGTTCTTATACTTATCCATAGATCTCTTACCATTAAAATCGAACACAGACGGTAAATGGAAATGGAAAAGTCTATTATGAATTATTCGGCTCAAAGAGACTCGGTATTTGAAGAAAATGTATCAATTCATTTTCGTTAGATAAACTATCTTTGAAATCGTTTCAAAACAGTTAACTGGGCCGCGTTTGATCCCGAATAGCTAGTCGAAGTTCAAATACCTAAGTTCATGAACGGCTATGAAATTGTTGCTCTAAGAATTTTACACTCGATTACAATCCCGAGGCATGTACCTATCGATCGGAGGCCGTCTCCGAAAGTTCATTAAAATCAACTCCGCGGTATTAATTCAATTGAACCGAGCCGAGACTCGGGGGTAACCAGATGCTCTCCGCCGACAGGGGGTAACGAAGATTGAAAACGAAACGAATCACGATCTCGATACCGTTCGGCCGGCAAAGGCGGAGTAACGTGTACATTTGCATGCAAATGCGATCCGCTCGGCGAATGCGACGCGACGGATCGATGCGTTTCGGACACGCGGCCGCGGACTGTTGGCGCTGAAGCGGCAAACACATGAAAAGAAGGAAACGAAGAGAACTGCGAAAAGGAGACGCCCGATGGCAGAGGTACCCCTATCGGGCGGAGTCACTGCGAAGGAATTTGTCTCTACATTTATTTCTTCGTCTACTTCGTGTTTGCCATCAGGAAAATGGTAATAATTAGACTGCGAATTTGATGCATTTATAGTAGGGGCGTGCCGGACCCCGAACTGTTCGGAAACCTGAACCTCGGGTCGAATAAATGATCGGGTCGGGTCCGGCGGTATCCACAAAAGTTTGCCGGACCCATAAATACTAGGGGTGTGCGAGTACTCGAAATTTCGGGTTTGGGTCGGGTCGGGAAATTTGTTCGAGATCGGGTCGAGATCCGGAAAGTTTATAAACTTCGGGTACCCAAAAAGGTATTCGGTTCGGGTCGGGTCGGGGTCCCGAAAGTTTGCAATATTCGGGTACTCGAAGTTAAAGTTGGGGCAAGTCTGCGGTCAAATCAGCAATAAATAACTCTGTGACTCTGTGCATATTAAGACGTTCAATCATCGGTTGAAAAAATATTTCGATTTGTAGTAAACACTGTTTACGAAACAGTGCTCTTATACAAACAGTGTGCGGACGAAGAGTCCGTGTCTTGTAAGAACAGTGTTTACTAGAAACAGAAACGTCCTTTACGTACATTCTTTCACATAATGTATTCTAAAATATTTTTTTCCTCGCGAAGTTTGATAATCGATTACACTAAAAATACAAAAATCATTCTGAACCTGCCATTGAAAATAAAAAATTTAACTGAAAATCATGAAACAGCATTATGCTTATATAAATACAACTTTAACTTCGAGTACCCGATTATTGCAAACTTTCGGAACCCGAAGTTTATAAACTTTTGGAATCCCGACCTGACCCGACCCGATCATTGTCCGACGCGACCCGAGGCTCGTGTACCCGAAATTTTGGGTACCCTCACACCCCTAATAAATACGTATGTTCGGATGCCCGAGAATTTCGGGAGCCAAAACTCAGTCAGGATCCGATACTCATCATTCATTAATGCAATTCATATTTGCAATTCAATTCATTATTCCAACAATTGCGCCGTACGAAAAGTAAATCCTTCAAATTAAAAAATCAGTTTGAGAAATTATGTTTCGTATCAAATATCGGGTACCGAACGAGTATCAGGTCCTGATTGAGTCGCGAGTTCCGATTGAGTGGCGGGTTCGAATTGAGTTTCGGGTCCTGACATTCTCGGATACCCGAACATATTTATGGGTCGGATAAACTCTCAGGGTCGTGCCTGACCTGACTCGTAATTTCAGGAACCAGCACACCCCTAATCTACCGGGTATTTCACCTAACTTGACCACCTTAAATATATCGCTTATTTTGTATGATAGAAAAAATGTCAGCGAGAGAAAATATTCTGTTCGAAGGCGCCAATACAGTGATGGGCCGAATTTTTTTCTCAAAGTCATTTTTTTCGAGATTTCAACGTCATCGTATTTTTTTTAAATGGGACTGCATATTTTCACTACAACAGCCTTATAGCTTATAAAAAACCGAATTCAACGAGGTGCAATATGTTGACCTTCACTTGACCTTTAGCGAGGAAATTATGAAATGTTTGTCAGTAACTTCGGTACGCGTTCAGGGACGGTAAATGAAGGAATTTCAATTTCATTGAAACAGTGTACCGTGTAATTGTCCCTGGTGCATGTAAACAGACATTCGTATCTTCCTTTCATCGATTGAAGTATGTTTACAAGCATTATTATCAAAGCGATAATCTTAGCAGATGGTATCGGTATTGATTTCGTTGGATTCATTTTTTATAAGCTATAAGACTGTTGTACTGAAAATATGCAGTCCCATTGAAAAAAATACGATGACCTTGAGATCTCGAAAAAATGACCTTGAGAAAAAAATTCGGCCAGTCACCGTATTGGCGCCTTCGAACAGAATATTTTCTCCCCTTGACATTTTTTTTTATCATACAAAATAAGCGATATATTTAAGGTGGTCAAGTTAGATGACATACCCGGTACAGTAAAAATCAGTTGGTGCAATTTAGAACAGGAGAAATAATTCAGATGATTGAAGAATAAAGATTTACTCGACCTCGACCCAAGTTCCGAGATATTTGTAAAAAAATTGATAGGTCTGTCACAGCGAACTCCGCCATTTCAAATGAATTTTGGTTAGATCTTAAATACACAGTCGAAAATACAGATAAATCAATCCATCAAAATATCCATTCATGATTGTAGGTGTTGTCCACTCAGGCGTATACCTAGTGGTGCAAAGATCCTTACAAAACAAAATCTGGCTTCTGTTGGTTGAAATTGATGAAAATTTGTATTTTGCATAAAGATCGGCTGCGGTTGAAGAAAATTCATATATTATATAAAGATTCGCAGCCTCATTCAGCCGTTTAATGCATAAGTAGTGTACGTAAATAAAGACATGAAATAAAATAATTGGAACAAAATTAAATAATTGTATCATGACATGAAATAATCATGAAATAAAATAATTCTAATATGATATTCACATGGGTTGCGTAAGACAAATGTAATATCTTTTGATATTGCCGTGCTTCATAGAACTTTTACTTAATTCATCATAATACATTCATCAACCATTTTGACTTGCATCATTATTGCATAAGAAGACTCAATTATTACCTAATGTAAGAACAGAAATGTCCAGGGGTTTGAAAGCTCTCTGTCTTAGACGCATAAGGACCAGTGATTTCACAGATGTCAGTCTTGTTCTAGGGTTAAAAAAATCGGCGGGTCTGGCTAAATGTTGTCTGGACGCTAATGGTCCATAGAACGCGCGAGGGGAGGCTGCAGGAGACACGACGATGGCGGGATCGGTTGCCAGAAGCCGCGGAATTAGGTCAATCCGTGGCGCGCGACGTCGAGCGGTTTATTAACAAAACGTACACCGTAACCTTCCCGTCTCTGTCCCTTCTCGGTCCGATCTTCGTGGCGGACGAACACTGCGCGTTGCCGAATGTAGGTTGATGTATTAATATCATTAACTCTTGTGCGAGAGCCGTTCCGACGCGTGTAAGCGCCACGGAACGCTCGGCCAAATCGCGAGTCCTTCGCTCGAAGACGGCACAAGACGGGGCCCCGACGCGGTATTTTAAGACAGACGATTCTGATGTACACTCGCCGAATGCGGGAATCGACCGAGACACAACTACGGTGACCGCAGTTGCGACTATCGTGACCTGCGGCCGACTATTAGTAGCTTTTCTTTAGGAGGATATAACAGACAGCTAAGAAGGCGGTATATAGAAATACAAAGACAATAGCAGTACAACAAAATACAGGTTCTGCACTCCAAGTTCACCCTACTGCAAATCAAGTTTTCTTGCAATTTTGTTTCCTTATGTTATGGTAATCAAATAAACATTATTGTTTCTAAATGAAACATTTTATTTCGTGTAACAGTGAAAATATAATATTTATATAACATATACATCGATTCATCTATAATGGTTCTCCTACTACCGTTCGTGGTAATTTCAGGTACACAGTGTGTCACAAAAATGTCGGAAAACCTTGAGAGCCCTGGTTCCTGAGGTCATTTGAAGTAACTTTTTCCTTAGAGAAAATTTTTGCATCAACTTTGTTAAGGAGTTATTCAAAAAAAACACGGACCAATCAGAGCACGCCTACGGCGTACGGATTTTGGCGCGGCCAACGGCAACGCCCCGCTCAACGGGACCTGCACTCTGATTGGTCCGCGTTTATCTTTAACATCACCTTAACAAAGCCAAGGCGCAAATTTTCGCTAAGGATACGTTTCAGAAAACGTATTTTCTCCTTTCTTTTAGAAGTACTTCTTCTTCTCTGTCTTCTCTTATCTTCTCCTTTCATTTACATAATGTATTGGGAAACGTGTTTTCAATTTCTTACCCCACATATCATACAAAAACATCTCAGCAGGAAATAAATGATTGATCGTGAAAGTAAAGATTTCAAGCTTTAAAATAAGTTCCAGTTTATTAATGTACCATTCTTATTTACGAAATTGTACTAATTTTTCGAGAATCGAAAATGTGGAAATACTTTTGGCGCCACCGCATATCGGAATTTCATTTTCAAAATATATATAAAATCATGTCGTGAAAGTAGTCGGTTTCTTTAAAGTCAACAAAATCGCTTTATGTATGATGGTATCACGTGCTTAACGACAACCATAATCTGCCCTGTCTACTTACTGCAAGAAAGTACAGCACATAATACGAAATAAAGTCTATCGTTGCACTATTTCCGCGGAACCCCTTTGAAACTAGTCCACAGGTTCAACCTTATTACAAAATACCTGTGTGCTCCATGGAGTGTGACTAATTTGGTGTCCTTTTGTAACATTACGCTATTTATTCTAGCTATTTTGTGAATTTTTGCTGATACTCACGTGAGCAATGTGAATTTCTTACACGTCTTATGGTTTGTTATAATAATCTCCATACCGTGACCCACAAAGGTGTTCATATGTATATGAAAATCTTTATTTATACAGGGTGTCCTGGAAATAGATGGTTCCTGAGATGATTGTTGAAAAACGCGGACCAATCAGAGCACGGCTATAGCAGACATATTTCGGTACGGCCAACGGCGATGTCACGCTAAGCGGGACCTGCCACCGAGGGGATAAACTATTAGGTGGTAAGATAGCAAAGGTGGTGCAAGACAACATCGTTGACAAGAGGAATTCTTATAATCGCTAAACAAACAGAGGTAATAAATTTATTAATTGCAATTGGTCGATATAATTGTGCTTGTTGTGTTAAAAATGTGTTAAAAATTCCCCGGCGTCGCGAGTTCTATTTTTACTAAAAAATTCGATGATAAGATGTTCATTAACCAAAAATTACGAAAAAATTCTTGAACATTCGACCTAATAACATACACAACTGGGAATTTTCTCCGAATCTTTTACTGCAAACTGAATTTCTAAAAAATTTCAGAAACTTAAAATTGCTGATTTTATATTGAAGTTATCAAGATCATGTTTATATATTAATGGGTGCTGCGACTTATTATGATTATTAATGTGTATTTTTCCAGATTTTTCGGATTAGGGAAACATATTTGAAAAGATTGAAAATTTTAAAAAATACGGAAAAAATGCATATTTTACATAGAATTTCTGCGATATCAGTGTTATAAAAATTCAATAGCGAGGTAATGTTGAAAGCAACGTTCTTAATTTCTGTCAGATTTTGTTGTAAAGCCCATTCTACTTCAGGCATGGGCACGGGTGGAGCCCCTCAAACGACTGCTTCTCCCACCAACCTCTCTTTCATGCGCGAGGCCTGCGCACTGTTCGCGAGGGCGAAGCACTCTTTTCCTCTATGGTAACGGCGGATGCTGGTAGGGGGCCAGTGGGCGCTATGGTGGGGATGGTTTTCTCTCAATTGAGACAAAAATGCCCATCCCTGCACTACTTAATAAAATAAAAAATATCGATTTTTTGTCGATGTTTATTCACTTTTCCGTAGTTACATTATGCAATATTGAACACTTTTATATTCAGTACAAAATTTAATTCAAAAGCATAGAATTTTGGAACTCGCTTTAAATTTAAATATACATACGTAACTCTGAATCCGCCCGACTGTGAAATCTCTTTTGACCAGGACGCAATATCTTCAGATAATACTACTGGGAAGAGTAACCCGCAAATGAAGTAGATACTCAATCTAATATTTGCAACCATATCGGGAGATTCACGTTTGAGAAATCACGACCGCCGAATATCGAAATCGGAGAAGCAATAAATTTTATTAAGACACCGGTGGGAGCATCAGCGTGGACGGTGGAAAATATCGGGCAGCGGCGACGTTTCCGGTGACGCAGCAGCCCACATCCGTCCGGAAGCTTCCGGTCAGAATGCCGGGATCCGTAAACGCTCACCGGGAACTTCTGCTCGCGCTTTATTGCTGCCACGCATGGATGAGCTTCCAACGAAGCGTGTCGTCGAATATATGTACATATATACGCAGCCGTGAAAATCCTACGTCGAGAAAATATTACTTCCGGCGTGCATTCCGCGTACTCTAACGGGTTTCAAAATTATTGAACATTTAGATAAAAATATTCATATTCATGTCAAGCTGAGACCGATGACGAGTTCACTAGTACCATCCGATTTGCTGTCTACTTTTATATACATATGTTTTATCAAGGAGATAGAATAGACTCTGGTATAACGCGATCAAAAATCTGTTTAGAAAGACCGCATATGCGTATTTTATATAGAGATACACGTACATTAAAAATATATGGAAATTGATTAAAGAGTCTGTATACTCACTGCCAACAAAATACATATACAGAGTGAGACACATAACTTGATCACCTCGAATAATGACTTAAAGGTACACATTATGACAATTTTGAGACATTGAATTTAAATGGTATCAGCGGGCACATCTTATAAGATACATGTTCTTTTCGTTGGTGAAGGCGTTACAAAGCTTTCAAGGTTGCTTGATCCTTCTAAATGGAACAACCTATTTTTGAAGTCAAACTTCTTTAGGCGCGTTAGGCGCAAAACCTAGCCGCGGTAGGAGTAAAACCGTTCTGGCGATGAAACGGTGAAACGATGAAACGACGAAACGATGAAACGATTTAGTAAAACCTCGACGCGGTAGGCGTAAAACCTCGACGTGGTAGGAGTAAAACCGATCTGGCGATGAAACGATGAAACGATGAAACGATGAAACGAAATTCGAGATGAAGCTTAATAAAGATTGTGATAAAATTCCGATGATGCTAAGTGGAGATTACAACGTGAACTTTGCATCGGAACAATCAAAATTATTAATAGAATTTTTTAGAAGTAAATTAAGATTGGAAATGATAAATAATCTTAATGATGCGACAAGAATATCAGGAACAACTCTGGATGCAATATTTGCAAGACATTTAGACAAAATTGAATCAAGAACATTTATATCATGTTGTTTCAATAATAGAATCATAGAAAATTAAATTTCATAAAGTGTTAATAAAAATTAAAGAAAGAAGTTTCACTTCAGCCATGTGGTCTAAGTACACATCAATTTTTTTTGTACCATAAATCGATAGGGTATCACATTCTGAGTACAAAAGATTTGACCTTCATACGTCCTAAGCAAATAGTTATCGAAATATTCACGGAAGTTTGAACCGCGTCAAGTCGCGTTGAAAGACCAATGTCGATTCCGTATTATTTAATGACAAATTGGCATCTCAAATTGTCTCTGAAGCAAGTGTGGCACACTTCTAGGTTAGAACTGGATTCGGTAGATCGTGTTAATCATACATTTTACAATAGACATCTCATGAAATGTATAATTTACATGCAGTACTAAATATATTTTCCTGTACATCTCAAAACTAAATAAAATGAAGTAATGATAGCGTCTGTAAGAAAAACTTGTTTAGAATGATGACCTTGAAAGCAAATTTTAGGGTCATTGAAGTCGACGTGGCGCCACCATTTCCAGATAATAATTATTAGGTTGGTTGGAAATTAATATCGATTTTTAAACTTTATCTTTAAAATCACATATCTCGAATAATATAATATTTTTGCCTACGAGAAATTAGATGCTTAATTCCAATTCCGTAAAACTCTGGTGTTCTAGAATTTATAATTATACATTTGTACTGGTATAAGAAAGTGACACGAATTTGCTTTCTGTTTATTTTGAAATCAATAATCTGAAGTAAGCACAAATTAACAGTACAAACAAAAGCATACTTGCCAGCATGTAGAGCGACATCTACACTGCAAAATGATATGATAACTATTTATAAGTTAACCAAAATGGAATGAATTTATTTCTAAACTAACGTTAAATTGTGAAAACTGAAAAACCGACATTAATTTCCTACTTATCTACTGCTGACGATTTCTCAAGGCACTGAATTTAAACATTTTAGTCTTTTCACTCTATATAGAGATGTTTGTTATTGTACAATAAAATTATAGTGCAGCGAAGAATTTGCGGATTGTTAGAATTATTCTATTCCTTTTATAGTAATCCTTCCGTATGGCACGACTTAATGATTCATGGTAATGACGGAATTCCGTAGTCTCTTTAATCCAATATTAATACTCAGAATTGGAATCGGATCTGTAAACGCTTTTCTTTCAATTAATTTTCCACCCTTTAATGCTACGTCTATTTAATTCCCGTAATATCGTGTACCTTCCGTAATCTCATGCTACGTAATAGATCATTGCAATATTAAAGCAACGGTACGAATACCATAAGTCTTGTTCACGTGACGAATAATAATATCTCGAACTTGCTGGAAGTATATTTGTAATTTAAAAGCATGAATAATTCATAAAAGAATAATAAGAAATCAGTATAACAAGGCCCATATAAAATTGTTGATTTATGCAAGTGACCCAACCAATTCTATTACCAACATAGCTGCTTTACTTGTTTTATGAAATACTGTCTTTAAGTATGGATTAAATAATTTTCTTAAATGTGACTAAAAATATACATGTGAAGTGAGGTCGTAATTTTGTTAGACTTTTTCCAGTTATTTCTAAGCATCTATGCTACATAAAAATAAACTAAACTTTTCAAATCATGAATTTAATACAATAATACATTGCTTCTTTTTCATTTTCGATTTACTGAAAACATTCGTGGAGGAACGAACATTTTATTAAATTCAAGTTCCTTGAGAAATTGTAAACGTGCATAAAATTTTCTAGTGTAGCCATCTCCATAGATTCAGTGTCTACTTAGTATCTCGAATAACATTTCTCTATACTATTATGGTAAATTTTTTATCATGTCTCTTTTTTTCCTCAAAGTTTTCGTGGTGACTCTCAGTACATCGCATATGTATAATATAAACCTATAAACTTGTTTACGTGTATCGTTGAGTGTTTGCTTCGACGATTTTGGTTTCTACCATAAAGTGTATGTTCTTGCATTAAAAAAATGACTTCAAACTTTTCTAGCACGGTATAAAAAATTTCTGTTTTTCACGATTTTCAGCCTATTTTTCTTGTTTTATACAACTATCCGACGATTATCACAATTTTTAATTGTTTGCAACTCGTAAATCAATTGACCAATTTAGATGAAATTTTCAGTATGTACATAATTTATATATATCTAAAGAACATAATTTTTTAAATTTTCGTTTCGAACCCAAATAAAACAGTTGGGAAAAGAAACTTTCACTATTTTTTTCGTAATTCAGACTAAACGCAATTTTTCCAAAATTTTCATTACGTATCATCTAGTAAACTAATCCATCTAGCTTTTGTAGGCGAATTCTCGAATGTGCGATAACCGTATCGTAGTGTGACACAACGTATCGATTATAACTACACTGCGGATTATATGCATTTATGACAAAAATGAGTAGATGTAATTTAAAGCAGTAAAATCATTAGAAGTATTTGAAGACATTTGTACATTATTTTCATCCCATTAAACATAGTAAGAAAGAAAAAAAATTTTTATTTCACCCTAGTTTATTGCAATTCAGGTATAAAGTTTTTATTTTCCATAAAGTTTCGCAGTCTAATTATAACAAAATAAAAGAGCAGAACCGCGGGTTGTTGCTAGCCTACCAAAAATAGTCATGATCACGTCCTCGTAAGAGTAATATTGTAACATCTGTATTCTTCTTCTCGTTCATTTAAATAAAACGCCCTACAGGTATTCAGAACTGGGATTTACCCAAGTAAATAAGCGACTCAGTTAGTTAAACGTAAAATTCTGTTCGGTGTACGCGGAAATTTTGGTCGTTGTGCACGAAAATTCTGTTCTCTGCGCCCGAAAACTCTGTTCGTCGTGTGCAAAAGAAATCTTCAAAACTCTGTTCGCTGTACGTGAAAGCCTTAACAGGGAGTAAAAGAATAATATAATAATGTCGGTTATGGAACCAAGTGTTTACACTGTTCCTCAGTTGACGGATGCGTTGCGTGTAAGGAATTTAGCTCCTACTGGGAAAAAAACCCGAGCTAATCAATAGACTGACAGACGCTGATCCAAACGTATGACAGAATTTGAGAAACGAAATACAGTATTTTATCGATAAATGTCCCAACCATGTGTCCGGCCAGGGACAATTATGTGCCAGGTATGCTATTCTTTGACTTTTGCCGAACGTAGAAAAAGACAGTGAAGTTCGAGAAGCCTCGGTTGCCGAGAAGTGTAACATAGTACGGGTCGAAGATGTCGGTGTGAGACCACTACTAATCCAATGACAAAACTTATTTATTATGGGAAAGAAAATGACGCGGATAGTCGCGGCCACCGGCACAGTTCAAAGGCCTTCTGACTCTTTGTGTCCGAAACATTTATAACTCATTACACAAGTAAATATTATCAGAATTATATCATATTTGGTATAATTTTTATTAGAAAAATAAAGGAGTTCTGTCATTGGATTAGTAGTGGTCTCTACGATATATATTATGTTACACTTCTCGGCGATCAAGGCCTCTCGAACTGCACAGCCCCTCACGGAGTATACGTCGCGATAGTGGGGATAGTTCTGGGACAATTATCGGCCAGATACTTGGGACATTTATCGATATAATTCTGTAGACGATTCGCGCGTTCGAGAGGATAGCATTGCGATTAGTATCGAGGCTAGTGACAAAACAGGACCGTCAGGCGTTTCCAAAGCTCCGAGAATCGAAAACAACAATATTTCTAGGGAGCATGAAACTATAAAAGAGAGAGAGAGAGAGAGAGAGAGAGAGAGAGAGAGACTTGCTTCAGAGAGACCTACAATTAGTGAGAAGGGAGCAAGCCATGTTATGGACTCCCACTAATATTGTTGAAATCGCGGAACGGATGAGTAACGCGTCAACAAGTATTAACGTAACGGGTATCAGCGAATTGTATGTGAGTTCGACGGGACCGATATTTCATTCTGGAAATGGGAACAGCAATTAAATCTTGTTTGAAACACATACCATCTAGACGATAACACTACAAAGATGGTTATAATTAAAAAAACTGAAGGAGCAAGCTCTCAGTTGGTTTCATTCAAGACCAGAACATGTTAGTCTGAGCGTCGAAGATCTTCTGCAACGCATGAAGACGATGTACGATCGTCGCCAAAGTAAATTGTCTCTGAGGAGGGAATTCGAAGCTCGGGTATGGCATTCGAATGAGTCCTTTAGTAATTATTATCATGAGAAGATTGTACACAGGAATTAATCGATTATATTATCGATGGGTTACTGGATGGGCATCTTTAAGATTAGGCGCGCACGTCCCGGTTCAAGACAACATCCGAGTTGGTTGAAGCATTTGACAAAATCAATCTACGTCCAAAGAAGTCGTTTTCGTGTTTATTTAAATAAAATGTCCTACACTGTCTAGAAAAACTGAAGTTGTTTGGTCCATTTATGAAATTAAAAATGTTATTCTGATTTAAATTCTCTAACATTAATCACGAGACTAACTGTACATACAACTCCATTCTGCACGAATTTCATTTCACAAGAAAAGATAATGAAAGTTTCCATTATCCACATTGTTCCAGAATATACGAGCTTCCCCGCCATCATGTTCTCTAAAAGAGAGCACTAAAAGTAACTGAATGATACAAGCTTCAACGCATGTATGCATAATAGTTGCTATTATTAACATGTTTCTTTTTCATAGAATAGAGTAACGAAATTGCACTTAAAAAATAGCATAGCGTTTCAAAAAGCTGGCTAAATAGCTGAAGTAACAAATGGAAAAACTAATTACAATTCATTTTTAATACGCTTTTTTCGAGAGCAAGCCTGAGACACATTCTTTAGGAACGGAATATTGGAAACCGTGGGTTTTCTTGCAGTCGCACTCAGTCCTTTCGAGGACGAACTGGAACGTTGAACAATAATGGCGCCCTCTGGAACTTTTCCATTTTCAGACATATGTATTTGCCATTCGTGAGTAACAGAATTTTCATACAATTGTAACACGATTTTGCTGAACGCTAAAGATGAGCTACGGAATTTTATGCATTTACAGCATCTGCAATACAGCCATGCGATTGAGGACGCTTCGAATCTTTTAAGCGACAAAATATTCGAATCACTTTAAGACTTTCAAGATTTGCAGGAATTCCAAGAGTTTTAAGTTTCGAATCAAATTCGATCTTGATCGAATTGATTCAACACTTGATGGTTTTAAAAGTGTTGATCGTCTCGATCGTCTTGATCATCCTGAATCGAATGGTATAGACCAGGCTTCGGAATTAACTGCTTTTGTCGTCAAACTCGTGAAAGCTCCTCCCAATGTCTGCCTCCGCGCGTCTTGCCCCTCCCCCCTGTGATGGCCATAATGCTCGATTCACCTTAGATTCCATATGAACAGCGTGTGGCGCGTTAAGGCGACACTCGTATCAATAGGTTTCCACATCACCCATGAGGTATTATTGGAAGCTGAAAAGAAATCCCTTGGGAGGAATGCGGGAAGGGCACGCTCCGAGTCACACGTATTTACGCCTCTAGCGAAATGTAGCTACGCGGTCACACATACGACGTAACGTGTGCCGTTGCGTCGGAACCTAAACATTGGATGCCGAGCGAGAGACCCTCCTTGCCCCTGTGCCGCCTCGGGAGACTTCTTTTCAGCTCGCAATAATGCTATTATCAATGTGTTTGTTTTTATCAGTGCTATCTCCTGTAGGCTTATTTCATTGCACCGCATGATAATGTCGAAAACATAATTTGGAAAATATAATTGTAATAATATGTAATATGTTACAATTAATTTGTAGTAGCGGTTTTTCGTTGCGCGGACATATGCAAACGAAACACTGTGCGCGCGTGTTTAAAGAAAAACAAAAAGAAGGAAAAAATAGTGATATACCCTAACTTATGTAATAGGTCGTTGAACTCGTTTTAAGATCCTCTATCATCAGATCCGTTTAAAAAAATGGAGGTGACCTTCAAATGTCCGAAGTACATCCCCCTGCAAAAAAAACTATTATTCGCACCGGAAGGCCGCCTTCGTACTGCGCAATTTTATTTCAGCAAATATTTCTGTGAAACTTATAGTTTCGAAGATATCTGAGGTGCTAATAGTTATTACCCCACCCTGTATATAGGAATCGGCGACGGATCAGGTACTAGCGGGAAAGGCGTTGTCTTTGTCTGTCTGTCCATCCGGTGACGAGCGTAGGAGGTAGCCGACACAAAAACGATTAAGACTCAAAATTCAGTTATGACTTCCAAAAGTTTTAAACTTCGAATCATATTTAAAATGATTCGAATTTGTAAATACTATGGTATACTATATAAATATGAAGCGATTCGAAAGGTCTCAACTCGCATTACGGAATCTGTATGTTCGCGAGGTACAAGGAAACGTGTGTATTAATAAAAATGAATAACGTTTTATTTGTATTTCTGTCGTTAGATGCTTTCCAATCGACTAAAAATATCTGTCGTATAATTACTTTTTTAAAATTTTCTGTGTTAATTACGAAAGATAGAAGCCAAATAAAAAGTTCTTTTTCTTTTTAAGGATTTTAAAATGTTTGTCCTGTTTTAAATTGCTCTTAATTATTTTTGTCATAAAATCCGCAGTGTACTGATAACGAAACAGAAACATTTGAAATAAGGATATTTTATGCTATTATTCTTAAACATAATAAATTTGTATATTTTTAAACAGAAATTGTTTCGTTGACATGGAAAGTCGAATACTACAATGTTTAGGGATTACGATAATTAAAAGACTTGCAAAGATTAAATCAACGAAAAACACAGAACTGAGATGGGAAATATATAAAAACGTCACATATTGTCATTCGCAAAAAGTATATACATCAATTTCTCAAACGAGAAGTGGATTTATCGAAGAGCAGAATAAAATACAAAAATAAGACAGAGGCGATGTGGGATTTATAAAATGGAAAATCAACTCGATATAGCAGAACCTCTCTCGTTGTACGAAACGGACTGAAACTGCGTGAAATAATCGAGGTTGTGCAAAAGAAAGAAATAACCAATTATAGTGATTCGTAGTGTCGATCTTCGTTTGTTCCTACGTAGCCACCACAAGTACCAGAACTTCTAATGCTACGTCTATACTAAAGCAACAACGAGCAACTATTAGTTCATGTTGCATGTATGTATCTTGAAAAGGGCGTAAAAAAATCGTTCGATGTTGCTTCAGTGTGAACATAGCTTTACCATCTGTGGTGGTAATTGCTAATAAATGGGCTGCGGATCTTTATAGACAATAAAAATGTTGCCGTGTCAATTGAAAGTAACAGGAGCCTGATAGACATTCTATTCTTAATCTCATAATTTTAACAAGTTCAAAATAATAAGCTGATATTCTCAAATTATTTAAACCTGGCTAGTATTTTAAATTGCACTTACTCCTTTTTACTATAAATACATAAAATCGGCAGTCTACTAAGAGCAACAAACGGGGATTCCGTGTAATAAACGAGGTAGCAACAAGCGAGGTTCTACTATAGTTGCGAAAGAAAACATTTTTTTAATATAGTTCGTCAGCAGGAAAAATGATGAGGACAGCGGTTGGAAGTTTCCGGTGAAACGACCGTGTACACCGTGTACAATTAAACTTGATAAATATAACGCATATCGCGAAGGAGTCTGACTTTGACCAGTTTTTACGAGAGAACAAATTTACCCTCGAAATGTTTCATCCGACGGTCAGTGTGTTCCCTCGACGGCTCGGGGATGTTTACAAGTGCCCCATTTTTCAATGTATCTCTCACCACAAGGATCCACTTTCGTCCCTCTTCTATATCCATGGCGCGACTCTCGAGACCCGCGAACGTATTTCTTTGAAATTTCACGGCAGCCAGTGCGCGCTTAAATTCACCTCGAGGCTCGTTTATGCACTTCAAATACCTCCGGGCTCCCCGAGATGCAGAGCTTTGTACCTACTCTTCTAGTTGCCAGCCCACCTTTTCTTCTCGAGAGTCTTCGTCACTTTCGCTCGGTTACTTTTACCGTCGTACCTTTTTGCTACGTTATTGCTCCTAGTCGTTCGCTCGGCCCCCCAAATTTCGCATATTTCCGACCGGATTTACGTCCTTGAGCGGACGGAACACTTGCTACCCAGGTTTCTAATGCGATTTCATTGCGAATAAAAGGCGCTCATGAATATATTTGTTTCCGGAGAATTCGTCATTGTCGTGAGGTTATGTGCCTACCTTTGAACGTACAAAAATAAGAGAAATTCAACTATTTCTTTTATATATGAAATCACGTTTCTTGTAGAAACCAATGCCTGCAATTTATTGTGTAATATTTGAGAAGTATTTACTGTAAATTTGAGCTGAATATCTTTAACTAAAAGGACGTGGAAGCAATTTTCACAAAGCCATTTCTGCATAATATCGTTTGTAGTATTCACCATATTTCCATAAATAAATTGAGCTAAACATCTTTAACTAAAATGACGTGGCAGCCACTTTCTCAAAGCCACATCTGGCAAAAAGTCAACCTCTTTTAGAGCTAACTATATTACCAGCAAAAATAATTGATTAGAACAGATGATGCATTGAGTAAACTTTGCCTATACAAATGACGTTTGAATTCATTTTTGATACGAATGTAGGGCACACACGCCCCGCGTACGGCACTGGGCTGCGAAAACAAAAGAGTCCTCGAGGGGACTCGGATACTCCACCATGATGCGACATGGTCATAGAGTAGTGTAACGGTTATCTATTGTTCTTTACACTCTCTCAATTTTTATACTAACAACTTTAGTGAATCCATAGCCCGGACTCATAAATCAATTTCAATATCCTAAAGATTGCGAATTACAATACGTATACAGGGTGAGTCACATAACGTTTGCACCTCAAATATCTTTGTTGTTTCTAAAGATACGTAAAATATGATAAGGACGAAGTTAATTGGTTCAGTGGGGCTCACACGATAACAAGAAAATTTTTGTTTTTATGTCATTTTTTTAGAGATTTTCAAGGTCACCTTCATTTTTTTAAGTGGAACCACGCTTTTTTAAACACGTACAATGATAGTCCCTTTCATTACGAATTTAGTGACTATAATTACTCAAGGTCTTTCAAGGTCACGGACAGAGTTCAACATTCCTTCAAAGCCCGTTTACAGGCATGTATCGATGTTAAATCTTACACGTTATCTCCGTCCGCGACCTTGAATGACCTTGAGTAATTATAGTCACTAAATTCGTAATGAAAGGGACTATCATTGTACGTGTTTAAAAAAGGGTGGTTCCACTTAAAAAGATGAAGGTGACCTTGAAAATCTAAAAAAATGACATAAAAACAACAATTCTCTTGGTATCGTGTGAGTCCCACTAAACCATGCAACTTTGTCCTTATCATATTTTACGTATCTTTAAATACAACAAAGATATTTGAGGTGAAAACGTTAGGTGACTCACCCTGTATATGAAGACATGTTTATCCGTCTTAACCCCTTGTCTTAAAATGATGTCTTAGATTTTATCATTGAAATGAAGTCGTTGATTTTGGATTTCGAAACTTGACTATCTTTAATTTTCCATTATAAACTAACATTATGTACCTGCAACTGAACCATTTTTCATTGACTTTAAAACAATATAAACCATCTTATTTCCCACGGTTACGTCCTCTAGAGCGTCAGCCTGTATGTTTTATTCTGAATGAAGTTGTAAGACAAGGGGTTAAAGTACACTGGTGAGAACAGAGTTGCTAACGTAGAGTCTATACGCCCCCCCCCCCCCCTCCACCATTAAAATGCCCATCCAGAGTGCAAGAGAGTTTCCCATCGTGCAGTCGTCGCTGGTGGTGCTAGAGGCGATTCAAGCCACATTTGATGGTGGAAGGGAAAGCATTTTGAGGAGAATACAAGACCGCTTGGCATCTCTGGTCACCGCATTCCTGCCAGGGACCTTCTCCTCATCTTACCACGGTACGTGTGTAAATACACTAAGTACATGAACAACGTAATGCCATTTAACTCCAACATCAATGCATACGATTTTTGACTACGCACAATAACACTGTAGTCGTTACACTCTGCAGTTTTAGCGTAAAGCTACAAACATCAATTAATTTATAATTATCGAAGGAAATAGAAATCTATAGCAATCTTGCAATTAGTGAATTAGAAAATTCGTGTAGGAACGATCTCGAACCTGCTGAAGGTGACTAATGGCTCCTGGGTTCCCGAAATCCCGCAGGAAGACATGGTTGCCGTTCCATCCGTGTTCATTCAAAAAGCCACATCCCTATCGCGTCGTTTCACGTTCATGCTACGAACCGCCCATTTCCTGGGTCTGCTCGACATCGTCGCATTTTTCCCGCGACACGTCGTCGACGTCGACGTCGTTGTCAACGGCATGGCTACTGCTAAGCGGTGCTAGTGACATGGAGCATTTCAATATACCGCAAAAGTGAATCTCGACACATAAAAGCCGGTTTTACATGCGAACTTACTGGCTGCGGTAATATAACGCGTTTATGATGGATCTCGTCGCATGGAACATCCAAATAACCATTTACTGAGAGCGCGAAGCAAGATTTAAATGAATTCAGGAATGGATGGTTCTAAATGGAAATGCAATAACGAAATTTCAAATATTGGACCTGTTGGTTGACAGAGTCGCGATTCACGCCATGCAAAAGGATTGAAACGAGAATTACCTCAGTATTTGGAGTTTTTGTTTTCGCTAATGAGAATCGAAAAATGCTGATGAAGTTGCGTTGTTTGTATTTCGTTGGTGAAACTTTGACGAAAATTTGGAGAAACAAATATGATTTTAATTTCAAGTGTAACCAAAGTTATATCCTACCAACTTTATGGCTTCGATAATCGACAATGACAAATTTTTACCAAATCTTTAGAACCATCAAAAAATTAAAAACATCACCCTAAAAATGTATCATTACGATTCTCCCAAGTGTATCAAGGTTGTCATAAACATATGGCTGATCTGATAAGAAACCTGGAATAGAATGCATTGCAGTCAGGTTATACCAAAGTTTCATGATATTTGGCTTATTAAAAGCTGAGTTGCAGTGCTGGATGTGAAAAAAGCGGCTTTGCGGCAGCTGCAATTAATTTTTTGGCACGCGAACAAGTCACAATATTGCACCACTTACTGTATCCGCTGGATTCAGAGCCGTGCTATTAATTTTGGGTTTCACCGCTCCAAATAATCATAAAAGGAGAGCGTTATTACAGCATTCCAGACACTCAAAGCAATGGCGACCATTTTAAAAGGCATTTCATAAATGGATACAGCAGGACAGTTGCGTCCAATACTGGAACGTGGGAATACTTGTACCGCTGCAAAAGTTTTATTTTTGAAACGTTGCATTGTTGCCCGGGAGCGCAATCTGTTGAACATTGATGTATGTAACAAAACCTGGCGAATCTATTGGGCTGTATTATACATACATTCCTTTGGTTTCAAATGGAAATATGTTCTAGTTTTAACGATCTAGTTGTTTAATTTTGTATTTTGCTAATAAATGAAAAAAAAAATCTTTAAGATGAACGTATTTATGTTACAAACTAATACTAATTATTTTGACGTGTTTTTTATAAATTGTTAATCATATTCTCATGTAACAATACTTTAATACTCAATAATATTGAATCAGGGAACATTGATATTTTTAGAACAGTCAAATTTCTACCGTACTGTACAGACTTAAGATGTGCTTTTCAGAGGATGTACAAACATTTGTTACTATTGTTTTATCACGAACTCGCGTTGAGACCGGATTAGTCTACGAGGGTCGTAAATCCCCGATTCGAATACGACAAAGTGGTACGCGATGCCCTATGACCACTTAAGGTGATAGAGCGGGTATAAATGTAATAAAATGATGCACTATTTAACGAACAATTAAAACTATATTTTAAAAATCAAATAACTATGGCTACAAGAGTTTTAACTACACTGATTGGATACTGTCGACAAAGTTTCCCGGATTGTGTTTGATGAAGAAGAGATGTTGATGATGCATGGCGTAAAAAATGTAAACTCGGTGTGGGCGTGAGTTTTACTGTGGGGCAAGCGGATTCGTTGACTGCCATTTTCCGGGAATTGGTAAGGGGCACGGTCGTCTTAGATAATTGGACAAAAAAAAATGGAATGGAAAGAGTAAATGACCGTCCCCAAACCGGGAGTCACTAGTAGGTACGCTTGTACCCTCGAGTGACGCAAGCGCGGAATCAGCGTGTCCCAAAGGCAGTGCCGTAGCAGGTCATGAACCAGGAAAGCGCCTTGACTCGAACAAATAAAGCGGAAAGTAAGGACTCGACAATGGACCGACTTCTGGTTATCAAGTGTGGACAATGGGTCAATAAAATTCTAAATGTTTTGACGAAGAGTAACGACTTTTCGGGAATATTGCTACTACGGGTAATTCGGTGCTATTAGTATCTGTTATTTTGGAAAACGTGCAGGGCAGATGAGGCACGAAAGAGCCCAATTTCCGTTGCTTATGGTTCACAAATACGGTTAGTCATACTGAAATAAAGTAATATATCTTCGTAAAGATATCCTTTTCTGAGAAACGGAACAACTATAACGAATTTTTCTTTTCTAGTTTTTGTTTTATTGACATTTAGACGGTGCCTAAAACGTCTTAAACAGTTTGTGTTTGTACCGCCCAATCCTCTAAAAATATCATCTGACTATTCAACTTGTAACTAATAATTTGAATTGTTATCGGTTTAATTAGGTACAATGGAGAAATAAAGATGTTTCGAAGAAATCCCTTTAAAAATATTATTAACCCCCTAATGGTGTTAGAGACTTTCATGACCCCAGTAAAATTTACTATACACTTATTTTCATATCACCATTGCAAGACAATTGTGAATATGAAATTTCTTGAACTTCTTTCGCGCATTTGGGTTTTGTAATCATAAACTATAAACCTAAAAGTATTGTAATAAATTTTAACAGAATTCCTAGGACGATTTCAGTGTGATATTTCCTAGCCTGAACAAATAGTATATCATTTCAAGGTTCAGTCGAGCCAAATTGATGTAAGATTTGAGATGAAAATTATAAAAATTTTAGTTAAATCGTATAAGCAACAACGATGTCTCGTTTTTTGGTACTGAATGGTTCCAGATAAATGTTTACACAAACCTAACCATTATGAAATGCATAGTTCTCAGAGTCATCCGCTTTCTGAGAGTTAAATAAATTCTTCTTTGGTTTTATGAAATTTTGATAGTCGGCGGTTCGATGGTATCCGTGATTTTCAGTTTTGGCAGGCCAAGTGAAATCCGTTGTCATCCGGCGTACTCTGCAGGCTTCCACGAACACCGCAGGAGTTGCCTAACAATGGCACTACTTTCGCGATAGGGGATTGAACAATATTCGCCGGCGTATTCAATCAGCTTGCCCATATTTCCGGGTGCAGAGATTCTGCAACGTCGGCAGTAGATAAAATCTTAACGATTAATAGGCCGTCGACGTTTTTCGATGCCTTTTTCTCCATCGCGGATCGTCGGGGTTCATCTCTCACTGAGCGGGAAAAATGTCAAACCGACCCGCGTTCCGCACGCTTGAATCGTACGCGAAACCAGCAATCGGTAAACAAACGGGATGCCTACGAATAAACTTTAGCGAAATATTTTTCCTGCGAATCCCCGCAACGAAAACCCGATAGAGCACGCGGAACTATTGCGGATTTATCGCCGGAATTGGACTCTAAGAGGATTCCAAGGAGACGGACGTCGCCGGTTTACGAGCATCTCGAGATTTCGGCGGCATCGAAAACAAATCGATCAGCGGATTCGGAAAAAAAGCAACTGCGAGGAAAGGGTCGAAAGTATACAATCGATCCCCGGGGCCAATAACCATGTAGATGCCAAGCTTGGCAATAAATCGATCGCTTGAACGTAACAATGTACAGCGTAAGTGTCTTTATTTAAAGCTAGCATAATTCCCCCTGAAAATTCAACGGCTAGGCTTAGGTTAGAATAATTCACAATGACATAACATTGTGTAAAGAAGAGTATATTTGATTGCACAAGTATAAATTTCCGCTAAAATAAAACTAATTTAATTTTAACACTTGATCCTGAAGGATTTCTGTGATAAAAAGCATATTTGTGCACCCCTTCAGACTAATGGATACCTGTTTACCACATTTCAGCTTTTAATTTTGTCTGTGATTCAAGATATTTTTAACGTCACATAGGACAGACGAACTAGCTATTATACACATTGTGTATTTTTTTAGAAGACTAATATGTACATCTTATGCAAGTACATGTACTGAGAAATTATCTTGTTATATCTTTAAGAAGTATTGATGTTTGCAAACTACAAATACGCACTCAGGCAACACTATGCATGGACAATAAATATATTTTTAGTATCGCAACTCTAAGAATTTTATCGATTACTGTAAGTATTTATTAAAAAGATAACGAGAAAATATTGTTCGAACATAGTATTATAATTTCTGTAGTGAACGTTTGATCGGGTTCGATGCAGTGAAGATTGGCGCAGCAGACGCGAGCGAAGTGCAACTAGCGAAAGAAATTTCACAGTGCAAAATACAGGAACGGTAGAAATTCAGACAATTAAATTTGCAGTGGGACCGATATCAATGACGACAGATTTCGATTAATTGCACGGGGAGGAAGCGTTCATCAGTGAAATTGGATTTCACGCTTGCCCGTAGGTGCGCGTCGTTTCCACTCGCAGTTCACCAACAAAGCGATAAGTATGGCATTGTTGAAGCTCCCTGTGTCGCCACTCCTACCTTCGTCTTTACCAATTAATTGTTTTCAATGCTCGAAAAGTGTGCACTTGATATCGAGTGCGTGAAACTGTCGAGAGAAAACTGGGCGAGAACTGTTTTACGGCACGAGCGGCTCGACATCAACTAAAAGCAATCACGCGAGTTAGAGCTCAGAGTGTACAAAACTCGAAACACATTAGACATTTACGAATTTATCAATACATTAGTACATATTTACAGTCTGTTTTAAACGGACTCCTCGTTCCTATGTACGCGACTCGACTCGTCGCGAATTAAGGATTGAATTTATGAACATTAATTGTAAATTCGAAAGTATTCCAGGACAAATTCCTAAAATCATAATAGTCATAAGTATACTGCGGATCTTTATGCAAAATTAAAATTTTCTACACTAATTTCGAGAAACAGGAATTCCGTAGAAATGTATTTTTCCTATTAACTATTTTAATAAGGTGGAACTAATGTATCAATACCCTTAAATTAATTGAATCTTTTCAGTATTTTGTATTTTTCTTGCTGATTTCCGCCATGAATGTATAAAATCCTCGAACTACTCATCGTAGCTGTCCACTCCATTTCTCTTATTTCAGACTTGGGACATAAGAGTGAATTGGACAGCTATTATGACTTCAGGTACTTTAATTCGAAAAACAGATCATAATATTACATTTTAATTACCGAGAGCACTCCTTATAATATAGCACCAGTGCATAAAAGTAACTTAAGAAATTAATAGAAGTATTGATTTATATTTAATGTTACAGATGAAGAAGACGTATTATACATACCCACGTCCACAAATATTTAAAATTAGATGGTAAAAAATGTAATGAATTAGAGTATCTCCTAACCGCTTGACATACAAAATTAAAGTAATTCCTAACTTATCATTTTTATGAACTTAATGAATTCTCATATGAATTCAAAACAGATGATATCCTAGGACAGGGAGTTCCAACCAGTAGCTCCGGAGCTATTCGAGGCACCTTCCCCGCTTAGGTTCTTCCCCCCACTCATAGACTTCATCAATATAATGTATAGTAGTGGGAAGCTCCCACCACGAGAGCCACGCGGCGCGCGCAGCACTCGCTAACTCTACGGCCGTGCGTAGTAGTGAGAAGAGGTTCGATGGTGGGGACCTTGCAGTTCTCGGAGGGGAATACGTTGGAACTCCCTGTCCTAGGATGACAATAGACATGCTGATGGTAATATTTTCTGATAATATCAAACAATATTTTACTTCAATATGTACAATGTTATAAGAAACACATGACGTATCCAGGAAATCTTTGTACAGCTACAAACAATTTGTATGATTTCTTTAATTTTGAAGAAATGTCTGAACCAAGAGGTGTATCATAAAATAATAATTGATTTAAAGTTGCAAAGACAAACTATGTTCTATGATTACTGTATCGTGGAATTCAGATAAGGAATCGTGGAATTCAAAATCACTTTTCCTCGTTCTTCCTTCTGACGGATTATTAACAAAAATTCGGAAGAACAAACTCAAAAAGATTGGTGCGATCGTATCACCAATTTCTTGCAAATCAGAATCGTACAACTTTACGGGAGAAAATGAGGAGAACTGACGGTATAGGGGTACGAGGTAGTTACTATCAAACATAGAGCCAGGTAGTACTTGACAACGGAAGTTGAAGACACTTCTTCGAGGAGGATGAAAAGTGATTCTTTTATTGGTTGTGTAACATCTTATGAATGATGAGCAGAGAATATTTACATTACGTTGTAAGTCTTATATACTAAAACCGTGGCGTTTGAACCGTATATTTATTGTAGCATACACGATCCCAAAAGTAACCATGTGTAAAAAATTAAGTAATTAACTGTAGAAAAAAGAAAGACGTTTGTGACAATTATTTGCTCGGACTTAAAAATGATTTTTTCTGTTGTTATATTAAGATAATCAAAAGCTTCAATGTTCATTCTTTAACAACTGAATAAAGCAAATTGATAATTAGATCTCTATCCATTTTCTGCAAACTTGTAAAGAATAATACGGGTCCATTAAGATAAATTAATAATACTTTTCTTTTAATTTCATCACAACAAATAAAAACTCCTCCGTTTTAAAATCGAGAACAACCGTAATTCTATAAAACCATATTGTCTCTATCTTTAATCATTTGTAGCTTACAGTTACATTAATGAATTTCAATGAAACAATTCCATAAAGCATATTTGTTAAATTTTCATTGCTCGTTCAAATAGAAAGGATCTAAGAAGCAAAATTTTGGTTACAATAGCATAATATTATAATATAAATATAAAATATCTTCAAAGCTCATCTAACTTAGTTAATCCTCCCAGCTCAACAGAAAAACTGAAGTCATTTGATTCATTTTTAACCCTCATACGCTCCTCATAAAAGATCGTAGTATAATAAATTCATCCATTTTGCTCTACTCGTTAAATCAACAAATTCTGTTCCATTTAAAGCGTCACATTTTAAAGAGATATGTCTTACAACATCAACAGAAAGTGATCAGTCGTTTTACATTATACAAAAGTAGTAAATGGATGAATTTTCACCCTGAGGAACTTATGAGGGATAATAAATTTATTTAAAATTGCAGGTTATTCGAACAACTACATGAACCACTCTAATTCTCATACTAGTGTTTCCATTTCTTCGCTGTGTTCTTTGGAAGTCCTTAAGACACTGAAATCTGTCGTGTCTCTTATTCGAGCGCGCCATAAAGATATTAAAATGCGACAAGTCGAGCGTTCTGTCAATAACAATAACGCATTCTCGAACAAGCTGAAACCGGGAAACGGCAGGGAAGACATAGGAAGAAACTTTTAAAATTTTCACAAAATCTGCCGTGTCACGGACCATAGCGTTACTATGGCGCCGGAAATCGAACGGTTTCCGGGCTTCCATCGCTGCCGGAGGGAAAGAAAGAAAGACTCGGGATGGAAATTTCGAGTAGTAACGAAGCTGCAAGCCGTTAATGTGCTTACCTTGGCCTGGCGGAAAGAGGGCTTTAAACGTGTTTGTGTGTGTGAAAGACCCGACGTAGACGCAAGAAGACGGACGATGGGGTCGGATTCAACAGAAAAATCGCAACGTTCGAAGTCTATTTTGACAGGAGCAGCCACGATCAAAGGAGCAATTCCATTTCTGCCGAGATATTAAAGGATTTTCCGTGAAAAATCGATTTGACTTCTCGACCAGTCGCTATCGAGTCTGATTACTTTATCGAACAGTAATTAAGCAAAGGAAATGATAATTTCCGTCGCCATAGCTATCCTTCAATGTACATTCATAATACTATGCGGAATAATTGCCATTATAACATTTTGATTGCTGACCTCAAACATTCTATTGTCCCATGAAAGTGATTCATTCCACACTTGGTATAAGGAGTAGTAAAAGTGACAATTTTATTAGGTATGTGCAAAACTTTTAGTCTTTCTCAATCGTTCATGCATAGTGATTAGACTGCGAATTTTCATGAAAAATAAAAGTTGTCTGCACCGATTGCAAGGCACAAGAGTCACATAACAATTTGTTCCTTTCTTCAATCAAATTGTAAGAGGTGGATGGAAACGCAAAGACACTTCCGAAGTACTCTTTCTGGGTTTTATTGTGCGACTGCCCGCTGTTCCGCCACGCTACGCTCAGCCTCAGCGTCGCTGCGGAAAGACAAAACGGTTTCGTCAATCGATATCGATGCGGCTCAGCGTCTCGCGTAGAGAAGCGAAGCTGCGTACGCACACGTGCATTTCGTCTTAGAATGTTGATCTATAGACAATAATAATAATAAAAATAATAATTTTAAACTTTCCACTGTTTTAAAATTCGTCCACTCATTTTTCTCACAAATGCATAAAATCCGCAGTCTCGTAATGACTCATAATTGTAATAACTATCGTATCGCAACCCCCCAAGAAAAGTGACAGAACTTAAAAATGTAGCATTTGAGAAAAATCAACTTAAAGAATAATATAAAACTTATATTGAAATAGTTTCAGCTTTTTTTAAATTTCAGGTAAGTATGTATGCCGATAAAATCTATTATATTCTATAGAATAGTAATGTGGATCTGTAGCTCTGCTCTCGTCGAATGTGTGGTGTTATCTGGTAAATATTATTTACCTGATAACACTTCATCCATATTACTATTTCATAGAATATAATAGAATTTAACGCCATACATACATATCTGAAATTTAAAAGAAGCTTAAACTATTTCAATATAAGTTTTATAATATTCTTTAAGTTGATTTTTCTGAAAAGCTGCATGTTTGAGTTATGTCACTTTTCTAGCGGGGGTGCGATATGTAAAATATTCTAGTAAAAAGAAGAATTATTCGGAATGCAGCTAAAACAAAACTGAACATGAACGACGTTACAACTTACCACGAAAGAATCTTTATTATTAGGTACTGATATTTGGTCCCCTCAGGGTTTCAAATCCATTTTACCATTCTCCCCCTTCTTCCACTTTGTCCACTCTCACCTAACGCCAATGTTCAGCCTATTTCAGCTTACTTTTCAGCGGGACCTACTGTTTATTACGGTGGGTTCCGAACCACCAATGGTCAACGACGCAGTATAATATCACATAGAAGAATATTTCCATTGGTGACGGCGGTGGGATTTGAACTCACGACCACATTGTTTGTAATCGCGCGCTCTATCCACTGAGCCACTGCGCCCCCTGAATCTTTATTATTAATCATTGTGATAATAATTTAGTTTACGAAGAACAACGAACATTTCTTGCTATAGTAGTGATAGTTTCTAAGTTCATGTTGCACCGAATCTATTGACATTTCCAGTCATTTGGACTTTCCAAACTAAATATAAGGATGAACTATGCAATGTATTTGTTCAAATGCCTGAGAAATGTTCACGTGCGAGAGACAATGGCCGCAAAAACGTTTCATGCATGTGAATGAAAACTAATTCACTTCTACTTTATTGGACTTTTAATAACGGTTTTATATATAATAATTATTTAGTGGTGTGCGAGAACGAGGGATAGTCGGTATGAGACGAGAATTTTTTTCGAGATCGGGACGTATTCTCGAAAATTTCGATTATGTTGAAATTTTCGAAAATGATCGAGATTCTCGAAAATTTCGGGATTTTTGATTATGCCGCGATTCTTGATTATGTCGAGATTCTCGAAAGTTTCGGGATTCTTGAAAGTCTCGGGATTCTCGAAAATTTTAGAGTGTTCGTACTCGATTACCGTCATGAGATTCGCTTCAAAATCGATCGCGGTATGAAATTTCCGATATTTGAGGCGTTATAATATATTACATAAGAAAAATGTAACAATATTGACATGATTGGTCATATACAGTTTAGACACAATTGCATTTAAAAAAAAAGTAATAAAGATCAATTTCTACTACTTTTGTACCTCTACTTTTAATAAACTTTAATAACTAGACTGCGGATTTTATGCATTTATGACAAAAATGGGTGGGCGTAAATTAAGACAGTAAAAACATTAAGATAATTTGAGAACAATATGTTATTTTCAGTTTATTAAAACTGTTAAAGATGGAAAGAAATTTTTATATGGTTACTGTATCCTGTTAATGACGAAGAAAATTTTAATTTTGCATAAAGATCCGCAGTCTATTAATAACTATAGTTATTAAATTTGGTACCCATCACGGAATTTCTTTTATGTTACATAAAACAATTTTACATTAAAAATTACTTCATTCTTTAAGAAATATGTACTATTATTTACATGAAAAAATATCAGTAACTTTATCTCATAAAAATATATTATTTATCTTTACTTACGTACAGGCATGACTTCTTAGCACTTACATTGGGACCCTTCGAAAAATGACAAACAAATTGAAAGGTCCAAATTAAAATGCGAAATTTAATAAGTAAAAAAGTTCAAAATACAAATTTTTTAATTCCTCCAAATAAAGTAGGAATTGAATTTTAACCCTTAGCACTCGAATGGCGACTCTGAGGCGCCACTACAAATTACTATACCATTATTCAAAATATTGTTTACATTATTACATTTTTCTTCATTTAATAAATTATTAAACATTTAAATATTGTATGAGGTACTATATTTCATTTTCATACGCATAAAATTAAAAAAATTATATACAATTATATACAAAAATATTCTAGGTCAGAAGAAATGTTTGGTTTTTGAGTTGAAATAGTTCCGAGTGCAAAGGGCTAATAAAAAAGTGTTATTTCTGGTGATGTACAAATAGTGTTTTAATTTAATTTAATTTTAATTCAGAAAAATATGACTAATCCTCCATAATAGGTACGCCATTCGAAATTAGGTCATTAGGTAATCGACCCAGCTTTACTCCAGAGGGATAAGAACATTTTTACAGAGGAGTCAAGCGAACGCGAACGTCTACATCGTTGGCTTCTCGCGGCCGACAGTGACAGTGGCCCGGTAAAATTTACGATCCTGCCGCCGCGAGCGAGCAAAAGCGAGCATTGGGATCGCGATTATCAATCAAACGTAATAGCGATTCGCCATGAAAAGTATGGTGGGTGGGGGTAGGGGGGGGGGTCGTGACAGCGCGCCGGCGAATCCGTGACTCGTTAATGAATCAAATTCGATTGGAGCATGGTTTCGTGCGGCCTTTATCAATCAGTAGCGGCAGCCGACAATACGGTAGGCCACGGTGTCCGAGATTCCGAGCCAGCAATTTCGCTTGGAAAGCTGTCGGATTGCCGAAGTGGAGTTTTCGCGGGACAGAATAGTCGGGAGCAAATTAGGTGGTATGCAAATAAGTGGACTCGCTTTATAACGGCGGTGGAGCTCGCCATTATACTTCTCTCTCGCTCTCTCTCTCTCTCTCTCTCTCTCTCTCTCTCTCTCTCTCCCCCTCTCTTACCTGACCGTTCTCTGAAAATTACTGCATCACCGACGAAGAAACTTGCTCGTCATTGAGAGGAACAGCTTTCCGCCAGACGACGCGACGGGAACAAAGTGGCCGGTCTCGTCTCCCGAACAACGAACCGCGTTGTTTCGCGACTCGTTAACGCGATTTGCGTCGCAAAACATAGTGAGACGTCGCGTCGCGCAAAAGACGAAAGACCTCGTTCCGAACCAGACTGCTTCGCGTCCGAGATAAAAAGCCGATCGACTAAAGACGTCGCGACGGCTTTGAATATACCCGCGGAATAGAAATAGCCTCGCCTCGCGAATCGACGCCTCGATGTACCCACCTGCAAAGGATGGGGCTCATCTGAACGAATGCGAGAAATCTTTTCGAGGCTGCGTCGCAAAGTAGTCGACAAATACGAAGACTGGGACAAAGATAAAAAAAATATTTTAAAAATTGAAAATTGTATAATTTGTTTCATTAATATCTAATACGCGTGTATTTCAATTTTAATTAGCACATTTCTCTTCTATCGAATTGGATATGTTCCGAAGGAGCTGAAAACGTGACTTTAAAGTAATAGAATAGTAAAAGAATTATTTAGAGAACAAATATAATTCGTAATAAATAGCCCATAATTTGAATATATGTATAGACCTTCTTTGGAACCTACTAGAACCTGTTCTATCTTATCTCATACAATTCAGTAGTCATCCCTGAAATTGCAAATTCCAAAAGTGGCTGTGGCCTTTTGCGGTATGTTGAGATTTATGTGCTGAAAGTCATAAAAAGGCTCAAGCGCCTCACACACTAAAATAGATAAAGAAATTGAAAAGTCCACTTTTGAGGCAGTAAATATCAATTTTCGAGGAGTGTGATTATGGAAGGTGTGTTTCCCATGTTCTTTGGATCTCGTTATTACAGTAATTTTTAATTGAAAACCCAGCATGATCGATGGCGATAAGTCATTATATGACAACAATGATACAACTACCTACGAAGATTAACAGGTATATTCAATTTTATTATTCCCCAATAAATTACATTTTCATACTAATTTGCCCATGATTGTTATCTTTATACAGCGGATCGTTATGCAAAATACAAATTTTCTTACCTGAATTGCAACAAACTAGACTAAAATAGAAATTAATTCACTTTTTTAATATGTTGAATACATTGAAAAGAATATCATTTTTAAATACTTCTAATGTTTTTACTGCTTTCAATTATACCTACCTATTTTTGTTTTAAATGCATAAAATCCGTTGTCTAATCATCTTATTTATTATCTCCCTTTGAATTGATGATCATAGCGATCGTACTGGAATGGACGAGCATAATTTCAGTGACGGATTCGAGACATTAGAATTCATGGGCATTTTGTACACTTCCAGTTAAAATGATCGACCTAATTTATCAGTGACAATGTACAATATAATAAATTTTGTGGTTTCTGCGCACAGTTCGATCAATTATAGAAACAGCAAATTTGCAATTATTTAAACATTCTTCTCAACGTTTCGATCCCTATATGGATCATCTTCAAGAGAGATCGAAACGTTGAGAAGAATGTTTAAATAATTGCAAATTTTCTGTTTCTATAATTGATCGAACTGTGCGCCGAAACCACAAAATTTATTATATATTTCATTTTCGATCGAGAGAAATTTTACCTTTACAATGTAAAATTTTATATTTGAATAAGCGGACCACTCGATACACGTCACAATATTTCGAAGTTTTGTACAGAATGAAACAAAACTATTTTACACCAAGCACAAAATGATACCACGCTTGTAGAATTTCATTAACGTATCATCAAACTATGCATATTCATTATTACGTACTAATTAACATGTTACGCAAAATTCCCAAGTTTTAATTCCAACTGTGCAGTTCAATCGATGCAAACTATTATTATTTTGCCTAAAGACCCGCAGTCTATTAAGTTACAAAGACAATTTCAAGACCAACATACCTACAAGTTTAGGATCTATTTCTTGCCATCTACGATAATATGATAAAGAGAAGAAACGTGAATTACAATGTTTTTCCTCATACATTTTCTTATAATCTCCGAAACTAACGAAGATATTAACGCGAATAAATGTTATCTTGAGCTCGTCTCATCCCATCACAGTTTTTCAATCTCTTTATCACGGTGTGAAAAACAAATGAACGAAGCTGTACAAACGAAGGAGAGACGACGTTAGAACCATCAAGTTTCTGTTAGCAAACAAATTGTCCACTTCCACGGGCGAAGTTCCGCGTTTTCGTCGCCCGATGGCAAACACCATTCGTTCCCCCTCGAAGTCTGCTTCCGATCTCGCGATCTCCTTTAATGAAACCTTACTCGTCCTTATTTGAATAATCTTGTTTAATTAGACCCCTCTTCTCGGCCTGGTGCTCCACCTTAGCCGTTGGATTATCTTAAATTAACCGCTGATGTTCTCGTGCAGTCGATCCGCGAGGCCGGAAAATTTTTCTTACTCTTCCTAAGATAAAGGCGGCTCTCCACTGGACTGAACGAGTTGGAATCCCGTTGCAAACTCGGTTTCTGAATCACGGCGAGAAGAGGCGCATTAAAGACACTCCCGGCCGTTTGTCAAAGTTAAACCGTAGAACTTGAGCGATTCCCCATCGTTTGCTTTAAAAGCAAGACGAATTCCCCATTGTCCCGCGGGTACAGGAATCCGTGTCATTAAAAGCCCCCGCTAGTTTACACTGCCTCGCCGAGAACAATGCAAATTGTTCCAGTCTCTCCCCCCTCCCCAGCTCTCCATCTCGTCCTGCTTAACCTCTCGTCTCCACCTCCAACCCCCATCTCCAAATTCTCGCCAGTGTTGAGAGAGTGCAATTGAACCTCCAGACAAGGGACAATGTAATAGATCCCGCGATACATCTCGATTATGCGTTCTACTTGACGCGTTTCCGTATCCCAAGGAGGAATTGATTGACAGTGATTTTTGTAAACAGGAGCCAACCGATCGATCGGGCGAGTCGAATTGACAGAAATCACGGGACAATGACGGTGGCATCCGATCGACGGAAGTCCCACCGTCAGGGCTGACAATTAACTCGATTTGACAAACTTCCTGATGGACACTTCGACTATTCGGTACTGTCGATCGATAAACTAGATAATTAAAATCCTGAAAATCCTGCTGCCCGTGTTGCGAGCGATCCATCAAACCAGAGTTGGGAAAAATTTTATTCGGGTGGCGGATAAAAGATAAAGATTAACGAATGAAATTTTATTCGACACTATCGAATCAATATCCCTTCGAATAAAACTTTATCTAGATACAAATTTATCTGAATAAGAATTTATTCGTACAGGAATTCATACGGAAAATAATTTACTCGAATAAAAATGATAGACTATAAAGTGTTTTTTTTTTGTAGTTTATCGATTAATTTCATTTTCGCGATTAACTTGTTTTGAAATGTTGCATCGGAAAATTTGTTACTTTTCGATAGATTAATCATTTATGCATAACTAAATAATTTGTCTACGGGTGCAGAGGCTTGTATCGAAAATTAAATATCGTAACGACGTTTTGTATCGAAAAAATAGGCGGTGAATCAATGGATACTTTTAAAATATGCAGATCACGGCGTTCGTTCTATTCCGCACTGCATAATTATGCCTCTCGTTTTGAGATAGTATTGATCAAATTTTTTCGGATAATCATTCCGGGCTGTAATATTTGTAATATCTGTAACTAAAGTCCGATCTGAACCATATTTGTGGTTTATTTGAAAGGAAATTGGAAGTCTACGCTTCTTCAGTAATATGCAATGATGTTCTTGGGCAATGAACCAATCATAATGTTTCAGAGTTGGTTTGTCTCTATTATTTTGTATTTACGATATCTGCGCATGTACAGGGTGTATAAAAAGTAATGGTCATCCGTCCTAGGGGTGAATCTACACCTCTGGATCGATGGACATTTGTAATAGAAGATTATGAAACATTTGTAAGTATACTTCATATTAGTATTTTATCATGCGGGATTAATATTCTTATCTTTAACAATGTATATGTATACGGTTTTATTTCACAATATGCAAATTCAAATGTATAATCTGAATGGGCAGGGTGACGTTGACATGGCACGCGCCTAGCGACGAATGTCAACTTTAACAGCTTATATCTCAATAACTATTTGTTTGCGACATATGGCTCCTTTCAAACTTTTTCTCTTCTGGATAAGTACAAGGCGTTGATGTAAAAAAAACTTTAACAACAATTTTCTTTGTTATAAACAATTTTGCGGCAAGTTTCTCTTACAAATGTCCACCGATCCAGAGGTGTAGATTCACCCCTAGGTCAGATGACCATTACTTTTTATACACCCTGTACAAGAGGCCAAGCCGCTTCAGTAGATAAAAAACGCCCTTCAGTCGATTTTGGTCGAAAATATTTTGTTGGATAGTCTACCAAGAAAAAACCTTTCTGCCAAGTTTCAGACCTATATCTCGTCTATAAGGGTAGTTACGAGGGAAAAAACGAAAAACAAATTTTTATTTTAGTTTATTTCGAGCATTTATGATATGTTTGTTCCGTATTATCATAAGGAACTATAAGGAGGATACAAATTGTTTTCGTATTAAAAAGCACATTGGTGTGCAAAATTAAAGTATCAATCAATTTTCGTTAAAAAATTGCACCGAGTGGTGCTTAGAAAAACGTTACGATGTCTTAGTGAGTAGTGACGGAACTGCGAGCAGAACAATTCTTTTTAAACACCACTCGGTAATACTCTGCGTCGAATACTAAATGAACTTAATAGCTAGCGAAGCTTGCAGCGACTTCGTATGTAAACAAAGCACTATACGGCAACTAAGCATACTGGGAAAACTCAAAACAACAATGAGCACAAAACATGTAAACAATCATACACGCGGTATTCGACCGAACGATTCGGCACGCTCTTCATTCAATATCGGAAACATGGCCCAAAAAATCGTGCAGCGATCATCGAGAGGAGATTTTATAGCAGGGTTTAAAAAGGTTTGGAAAATAACTGTTTCAAACAGTTATTTATTGGTTCTGACCGAAACAGTTATGGAGAACCGGAAAAGTCTCATAACTGTTACGAGGTATATCGGTTTTGACGCATATTGGTTACTGTTTCGATTTTTACTGTTATTTTTCGGTTCTGGGTTAGGACAGTCAGTCAGAATCGTTATACATCGGTTATTCTAACCCAGAACCGAAAAATAACAGTAAGAACCGGAACCGTAACCGAATCACGTCAGAACCGACATACCTTGTAACAGTTATGAGACTTTTTCGGTTCTCTATAACTGTTTCAAGAAACGGAATGGATATCATAACTGTTTTCAACCCCTGTTTTAAAAACGAGACTCCAATCTTCAAACATACGGCGGTTTCATTCATTTAAAAAATTTGTCAACCTATGTACGAACGTTTGAAATCGCAAAGTAAAATACTTTGTTAGGGAAACTATTCTACGACAATTTTTTTTGAAGTTATAACACTTTGAACATTTGAACGACAATTTAATCATCCTCTCATTTTGCACGCCAGTGTTACGAGCCTGCGCCGAGCGGTAGAGCGCGTGACCGGCGAGCGGTTTATAGTTTAAAAAGGAATATGGTTTTTAATTGTTAGTAAGGTGCACGGACGAACCTGACGCGAAATCAGAGAGCCGCTAGGATATTTGAGAGACTTCGTGGACGAACCCGATGCGATATCAGGGAGAAGCTGGGAGGTTGGAAGACGCGCAGACGAACCCGATGCGAAATCGGGGAGCTGCTAGAGGGTTGAATAAAAGCACAGACGAACCCTATGCGAAATCGGGGAGCTGTACGATACGGACGAACCTGATGCGAAATCAGGGAGCCGCATAGGTTGGATAACAGTTTTGTGTTCCTGATACAAGATCAGATAGCTCCAGGGATATCTTAGTAACGGCCTCAGAGGGTTAAAATCCGGGGGTTTATATACTATGGAATCTAAGTGGGAATGCTCTCAGGATTTCCATATTAGGGAATCTTGTGGAACTATCCCTATACTGAATCATGATTTATGCCGGCTGCATCCAGCTGGAGCATAGCCATCGTTTCTATAATAAAACTGTGGAATAGAGCGTTTTCCGTTCTCAAGAGAGAGATTAGAAAACTCTGATTGAAATAAAGCAGAGAGAATTCTCTATACGTTACACCAGTGTAATTAATAAAATTGATCAATACCGATCTCCATGTTGTTTTAAATACTCACGGTACATGTAGAAAGCTTTTGACAAAAATCCATGGTGGACCATAATGGGGCCTAAAGACCCTTTGGTCTTTATACAGATTTGCGGAATTTCGATATCTATGAGTTAAACAATTGCGCGAGACTGTACGTGTTCGTACAACAGTTTCCAAAATCGTGAATCGAAGTTCGTATTTTCCATGAGACGAGATCCCATAAAATTCCATAAAAACACGCGGATGTTCCCGAAGCTTTTGTGACTCCTAAAAGGTGCTAACAGGCGATTTTACGGCTTACAGTGTAGGCCAGAATCGCAAAAAGCTAGACCATATTCATGTCCTGTTAATACATAGCTGTCTTAATTACGTATTATTAATTACAAACGGAACAGTTTTAGGGAATCTTTTTGGTCGTAGAATCTAACTCTGGTATTACTTATTTTCTACAATGTGAAGCTCTCTTTATAAAAGTACGCTTATAGTGGGCCCCAATTCATGCCCTGTGGGCAAACTCTCAGAAGTAAATGGTTAATGAGTTAATGTTAACATTTAGCCGATCGATCGGGGAGATCTCCCCATTTTGAAGTAAGTCGGTGTCCGACCGATCGGGGAGATTTCCCATTTTGACTTTAGCAACTTCTTTAAAAAATAAAAAACCATCATTATACACTTTCATTTGCATCAAAAATAGGTTTTAATTCTTTATAACATATTCTATTTGATTTTAAAATGTCAAAAAATCGTTTTACAAACATTCTGCTTTTTCTTTATAACAGGGGTTTAAAAATTAAAAAAAAATTTTTTGACTTCAAATTAAAAATTTCAGTCCGTGCTACTTCCGAAAAATGCGCGGTGGACACCGCAGTTTGGCTTTCCCAAGCGAGATGGAAACCGAACAGTTCTCTGTGGCGCATGCGGTCGGCTAAGTGTTAACGAAAGTTATGGTTTCTTACTGGTTTGACACGCCTGTACGAATTTGAAATGCATTGAGACGTAAAATTACATAAAGAAACATAATTTGAACAAAACGTAACGTTGAAATTGTTATTAAATTATTATTAGTTGCGTAACACTCTCTTCTCTCAACTGGAAAAAGTCTCTCCTCTACTTATTACGAATTTGCTTCCAAAAACGGTTACAGCTGCAAGTTGACGCAGCTAAATTTTGAATTCTAATCTTAATAATAGAACATTTTGGTATACCTAACCGTAATAGTGACTTTACTAGGAGGTAACCATTATAAAAGTTTTTTAGATGAAGTAGATAAATGCCTGTACTATAAAAAGCCATTCTTAGTTGGCAGGAAAATGTTCGGTAATTATTGGGAAAGAGTCACTATACTCCGATTTTGCTGAAATTTAAATATGTTATAGATTTCGATATTTTTATTTTCGCTTTTGATTTTCGAAATATTCGCAAAAACCTATTGCTAATACTGTATCGAATTTTCCGTATTGTTGCACGCTCCGTAGCAACGTAAGGCTGCTCCGATGCGGCGTCTGTTTACTTTTTTTTGCAAACAAATTATGGGGATTAGAGAAAAAACAGGGTTTCACTCTATATAGGGTGAGTTTTCAATTTTGAAAGTCTACTTCTGAATTTTCGTATGCGTGGTCGGGCCGGCTTAACGGCCGGACCTCTCCGCCCCCTCCGCGACCTAACCACAACTCATTCTATTCGCATAATCTTTACATTGTAGCTATCATCCAGAATTTGATCTAGTAACAGAAAAATCATGTGAATAGAATGAGTTGTGGTTAGGTCGTGGAGGGGGCGAAGAGGGCCGGCCGTCAGGAAAATCCAAGAGAGAAAATTCAATACAGTATTAGCAATAGTTTTTTGCGAATATCTCGAAAACTAAAAGCGACCCCCCTATATTGGAAAAGGAAAAAGTTGTTCTAAATGTGTTGCTGCATAGCATATTTAAATTTCATCAAAATCGGAATATAGTGACCTTTTCGCAATAATTACTAAATGTTCGCTTAGAAACAGAACGTGGCACTAACATTCAAGGTACGAATAAAATTAACTGTTACAATGTTTCAAGAGACTTGAAATTGACTATTATACATTTCACAAATGAGATCAGATAGCGAAGTATTAGCTTACGAAAAGATCTAGTTTTATACTATTAGGAAATTACAATTTTTGAATTAATTGCACCTATTTTAAGGAAACGATCCACTTTGTGGCGGCTGGCATTCGAAAGCTGTCAGACGCTTATCTACCACGTCGCGTCGTCAATCCTGGCTCGCGAGATGGTAGGAGACCCTCGACATTTTTCCGTTTCCGTTATCGTCGGTGCGTAACAGGTAGCAGCTCGATGTCTGGATCGAGAGGAAGGAACCGAACGAAAGAACGTTCGGGGTTGGTTCGGGCCATATTTTCTCGAAATATGTGGCGGAAGCGTGGCGCTCCGCACGGTCACCGCCTAAATATAGAATATAGACACACACACACACACACACACACACACACACACACACACACACACACACGGAGGGAGACACAGAGAGAAAGAGAGAGACTGCAGTGTTTGACTCACCGAGTACGAGCAGCAGCAGAACTTGTTGCGGGAGCCGAGCCACCATTGTAGGCTCCACCACTCGCACATTTATGAATTGAAATCGGCCGATCACACCGTGCACCGATTCTAATCTCACGATCACAGCCGCCGCTTGCAACTACATTCATTTAACATTCCTCCCAGGTTTCCTCGGCTGGGCCCTCCTCTCTCCGCTTTGTTGTTGGCACACTCCGTTTAACAGGACAGGGGGCACAAACACCCGTGCACAGCCACAAAATCAGAATCGATTCCACACTGGTCACGCGCGTATTTTCCGCGCGCGAACACAAATCGGCCGTCGCGGTCGAGCGCCGTGGTTATGCGATCTCCTCTTCCTCTCGCGCACACGTGAAACATGCGCGGCTTCCGCCCGATCAGCTTTGGATTCACCTCTGTCCGCTTTTACCCGCTCAGGGATCCCATCGGACGCATGATCGTACCCCCTACGACGCGCTGAAATATCATTGGCCGGTTCGATGTGCAAATTACCGGCGAACAAGCGCGTGCACGCTTGATCGCAAGGATTTGCACCTCAGCGGGGATGTTACACCTCCGCGAATCACCCGGCAACAATTCGATCGGGGATCGGTATCGGTACGGACTCGCGGAAAGAGAAAGTGGGTACGAAGCAGAGAGTCAGTGCCGGATGAAGACCTTTAAATTCCTTAAGCACTTCAAAGATTTTGTGTCCCTCTTCTACACGATCACTTGAACGCAATGCAGGATCATGGTTTGTTAGGCAATTTCGATCATTTGACTGAAAACTGTATTTAACAAAAGTTAGATTTTTGCTTGCTTGCTACTGATTTTCATATTACCGCTATTCTTGCGTTCTTCCCACTCGCACACACATGCACATGGACACCTCGCAATATTATTGCTATGTAAAAGAAGTAAAATTCAGAAAATTTGTCGGGTGTCCACCTTCTCCTGATACCCTAAATACGTGCTTATTTTGCTTATTGGTTAACCCTGCACTGGCTACAGTGATTCACAGTAATATTCGGACACGTTGAAGAAGACTAAAACTTTTTTAAGATTGGACTAAACGACATGAATTTTTTTTGGGAAGTTAGGTTTAGTTTACTATGTGACATGAAAATATTTTTTTGGTTGCAAGGTTTTCAAGGTTGTTTTCAGCAACTATTTCTTTTCTCATTTTACGTCGCTTTCAACTCTTTGCTAAGATTATTTCGCGACGGGATCTACAGTTTATTAAGGTGGGTTCCGAACCAGCTTTGGGCACCACAGTATTTGATAGCACATGGAATATTTCCAGAGGTGCCAAAAATAAGGGAGCTAAATTTATGTGAAAATGTGAAGGGCAAAAATTTTAATATTAATTTCGTTTTTCAGTTAATTTATATAGATTGGGATAATTTATGTATATTCTGAAAATTTCATCGAAATCGGATGATGCGAAAGAATACGTTAGGCATATGAAGATGTAAAAATCTTCAGATTGATTACAGTCAGGGAATGAAAATTGTGAAAAACTACGATTTTAACTATCTGTAACTGTTTGTCGCTCATTGCAATGTTGACCGATTTCGATGAAATTTCCAGGATGTATACAGGGTGTCCCACGCAACTGGAACAGGCTGTACCTCCTGAACGGTTGGGAATAGAAGAAGATGTTATAAGTAAAAGTTGAATGTTATCGGATGGTGCATAATATGCAATTAATTTTATGCACTTTTGTGCATCGGTGTATCAGAAAAATGCAACTGCACTTTTTTAAAAATTTAAAACCTATATTTTTGACTGAACCAATCGATGCAGTTACTTGTGCTCTATGGAAAAGTACTAACATACTTATGCCCTAAACTTATTCGTTAGGAAGTTTTTGTAGCTAACATGTTTGTAGATTTGTGAAGTAGATTTGCCTCTCAGCAAGTGTTACTGGAGTATCTACGTGATGCTCCTTTACAATGTTTGTAACTTCTAGCTATGATAACTTCCTAACAAATAAATTTAGAGCATAAGTATGTTACTTGTATGTAAGGCACAAGTAACTTCATCGATTAGTGCAGTCAAAAATATAGGTTTCCATTTTAAAGAATAGTGCAGTTGCATTTTTCTGATGCACCGATGCACCATTTAACTTTAACTTATAACATTTTCTATTCCCAATAGTTTAGGAGGTACTGCCTGTTCCAGTTGCGTGGGACACCTGTATACTTAATTGACACAAATCCACAGAACGATTTTTTAAATTTTTGATATAGACTCACGTAAAAAAGTGTAAAATAGAACTTTTAGTATTTTTCTCTGCAATCCCGACCAATTGCAAGTTTTCCGAAATTTCTTTTTCACGTCACGTAGTACATACTAACTGTACAAACTTCTGCAAAAATTGAAGTCGAATGGTCCAATCTTAAACAGATTATCGGCCTTTTAAAACTGTCCGAATATTATCGAGAGTCACGGTATTCACCGGGAAGCTGGCAAAGGCTGATCAATGCGTATGCTCGGAGGACTCGCGCCAGAATAATTCATAGGCTAGCTTAGGCAGCCAGGCGTTATGTGTAACTACTTGGATTATCCCTCCAGTGCACGAGTCGAAAGTATCTATTTTGACGTTTGCTCTAAAAACTCATGTAAGTGCAAATTAACGATTATATCAATTGTTTTGAATACTCTGAACGACCTTAAACGAATTACATATATAACCATTCATTTGTTACTTGACTGCCGATTTTATGCATGTATGATAATAATGAGTAAGTCAAATATAAAATAGTGAAAACATCGATAGATTCTTAAAGCACTGTTGCACTATTTTCAACTCATTAGAACTGTTAAGAAAAGAAATAAATATCAAGGTAGCTTCGTTTTGCAATTAATGCAGACAATTTTTATTTTGCATAATCTATATGCAAATTCCAAATATAATGGCTTATTTTATAAAAAAAAACTAGGATGAGGAACAAGAGCAATTTACATATGAACTAGAAAATTCCTTATGATAAGCATACAGTGAAGATGTCATTCATGTTTGCTTCCGTACATGCGTTCTTGTATTTTGACTATCTGCTCGTTATCGACGACTGCACTTCTTCTGAATACATTCGTTGATCTTCCATTGCTTTATTTCACTCACAAGCAACACACATCCACACGTCGGTGGAAGACACAGCTATAGTCTTACACTCAGAACTTTGCTTAAATAATGCTGCTATTGCTGCATCATATAAAAGTACTCCTTGTAAACTAAGAATTTATTGACGAATTTCAAAATAATGTAAAGAATATTAGAACAGTACGAATTTAATTCCTGAATCTCGCAGATCTAATGATGCACTGAAGGGGTTATGTAAATGTAATCAGGGTGATGAAACCCTTAATCACGTAATATGGCAATCTGAATTGTACCATGCAAGAAGACCTAAGTTAATAAATTCTTTACGTAGTCTGGGCTTCCAACTACCATTTAACATCGACATATTTGTAGCGAAACCAAATGTTGTAGCCTGTGTTTGTATTCACTCATTTTTCAAAGATTGTAATTTGCGCAACTAGTTGTAACAGACATTGTTATTGTATTCACTTGTAGATATACTTGTAACGCTAATTAAACCCAGAAGGGTAGGAACATCTTAAATAAACATTTAAAAAAAAAAATTTGTTGTATACAGCTGATCAAATATTCTTTCGATCTTTTACGTTTGGAATGCAGGGCGGTAATTGGCAAAATGCTGTTGCGAATTTCTTAATCTTATGAATCAATAGCGTGTGCAACGGTGAACAGGCTTAGCGAGCATACCATTTGCCTGTGGTGAGAGAAATGTGATGGCTTAATCGACTAATGCGACTTCGTTTGATTTGTAATATTGATTAGCAGACATGTGTTTTTAATCGGATCACTTAAAAAAATTGAATCCACAAATTTATTAGTTAGAAGCCATCGAGTTCTTATCGCGACGGTAAGGTTGATAATAATTAAACTGCGCATTTTTATGCAAAACACAAATTGTCTGTATCGATTAAAACAACCAATAAAAATTCTTAAATTCTTTGAATCTGTTTGCTGTTTTAAATTATACCTACTTATTTTTGTTATTAATACATAAAATCCGCAGTTTCTTAACACATTATTTGCCGACGATTATTTTATAATTTTCAATTGTCTACGATCTATGGGTAAGGTATTTTTTAGTGGATCCTTCAACAGCAATAGCAATATTAATCGTCAGGTTACCCCCAGTAACGTAATCTAATTATTTCGTTTGGGATTATTATGTAAAAGAAGATGTTTAAGGTTACTTTTTAATATCGCAAGTGGTTTCTGTTGCGTGTGATTAGAGGAATATTAATGATAGTTTATTCACCTGGTACGGCTTCATTGGGTTTGCAATGATTTGACTGCGGATTTTTATGCAAAATGAAAATGTTCTGCTTCAATTGTAGGACACAGGGGCCAGATACACATATCACTCATCCTGTAATGATTTTAAGAAGTTACCACCTACTCTTTATGCTATAATTGTACAAACTCCGCAGCATATTCATTAGTTTGAAATGATCAAGTTCCCATCGCGACGTGAATATTGTTGATGATTAAACTGCGAGTTTTTATGCAAAATAAAAATTGTTTGCATTAATTTCAAGATACAACGACAACACAGACACTCATTCCTTTCCTGAATGATTTTAACGAGTTGGAAACAATACAACAGCATTTTTAAATTCATTAAATGTTTCTACTGCCTTGATTTGATCTACTTATTTCTATCATAAATGCCTGAAATTCGCAGTCTATTGATAATAATGGTGAATATTTCGAATTTTCAATATACGGCAAAGTAGAAAGGAATTTATTTTTTAACCTACATCTGACGAATTTCATTTAATTGAAAGAACGAAACTGGGCGTTTTCCGCTAGGTCTCCAAGGTATTAATGATACGGTCGGAAAAAATAAGTCAGCAATATAGCATTAAGTGTTTTTATATAAAACTATCCTTTTTTTATATTGTAATGTATCCTTATCTGGAACAGTTAGTTTTTCCGGAAACAAGAGCGTTCGTAAACTTCTATTGTATTTTTTTTTTGGCGTACGGTGTTGACCATGACCGATTGTCAACACTTAAGCGCCACGTCTAACACGTGCCAGAAGAAAACTTGCATCAGCTTCTTGTCAACACGTACTCTGATTGGCTGGTAGCAGAAACTTGATGATACCAGAAACAGTATATTAGTAACGAAAATTTCTGTATAAACAACAGAATTCCAGACCGCATTGTAGTGGAAACTATATCCAATTCAATAAAACTTATTATCCAATTCAAAGACTTATTCAATTTGCATAGCATATCACTTTTATAGAAAAAATATGTAAGCAAACCGACCACAATGTTCGTCAATAATTACTTAGAGCAAACCATTAAGGCAGTTTTCTCATGAATTATATAGACTCTAAATTGACTGAGATACTCGTGTAAATATTTGAGGATATATTAACCTTTCAATGACGGGACTTGGATTTGCAATTGACATCTATTCCATTAGGTATACTAGAAAGACTGACACATCTAGAAAAAGTACCTCGGAAAATATGTTACAAAAAGTTGATAAGTAACATTGCAAAAATTTTTTAGGAATATTAATGGCGTAGTTATGAAAATGGTCCGTCATCCAAGAGATAAAAGTATCAATTGTCACCTAAATGTTCCTCAAACATTTCCGAATCTATTTGCGAGATCCAAGTTCTTCCAATATTCACTCAATGATAATTTAAAACGGAGATCAATTTTCCGATCTCTCCGGACATGTGAAAATAAATTAAAAGAACAATTTCGAAACACAAAAACCTAACGAGAAGAAAATTTAATCGCACTACACACGCAATCTGCAAATCATTCACAGTCCAAAGCACCGCGTCCATGAAGAATCTCCCAAAAACATCGTGAGTGTGCTAACACTTATGATTTGAAGTATGTTTCACCGTATATCTTCGAGCATCGAGTGTCCTCGTGGAAAGTGTGACAATGCACCGGAGACCGAAACGGGCACCTACTCGGCTGTTCTTTTCACGGTCCGGCTCTTTAGCGTAACAGCGGAATCCTGGTCGTTCCTTCGACGCAATTAGCCTCGTTAATCGATTCGCCGGGTTTCGGTGCTCGTATTTTTCCCGAGTTGCGCAACGTAAATCTTGAGGCCTTTTGTAATTGCAATTTCGTCGAAACGCCGCGCCGCGCCGGCACGGCCGGCCGGCGAGGGAAGAGGCGAAGTACTCGATATTTTATCGAGTGTCCACTTCTTCCCGAGCATTTCTCACGAACTCGCGATTACCGAAGGCCGGTCGGTGTCGCGATAATTTTGCGGAATATTTTTCGCGGGGTTCAGGTTTAAAGCCGGCCATTCATTTTTCTATTAAGGAGGCACGCAGCTGCAGACGGGTCGTCGGTATTATTCTCGGTAATTAGCGAGGCCCGGCGCTTCTTCTTTATTTCAACCCGGGAAAATTGTTTGCCCCAGCTGTTAATCATCCGGCCAGATCGCTAATAAGAGCCGCTCGTTCTGCGTTCGTCCGCCGCGAATGAGAGATCATGAATCGCCGCGGAAATCGCGTACCAAACCTTTTTCGCTCGTTTTTCCTTGATTGGTTGAATATACATAAACGCGCAGAGGCGATGGGGGTGAACCAAAAACGGGAAGGTCCGCGATTTTTTCGGTAATGCGAAAAGTAAATTTCCCGGCCACGCCGGCGCCGCGTTTGCAATGCGAACTCTTCGAGGATTTTTACACGGAAGAATCGCTTAAAGAGCAATTAAAACATATCACGGCTCGAACGGGAAGTACCGTTGTCACTTGAATTTGAGATTAAACTCTGTTCTCCAAGGAGGTGTGACGAATTCATCCCCTGTTTCTCTCACCTTTATCGTCTCGCTGTCAATATCGAGTGGATAATGTCAACATTGATTGGATCTCGCGAAATACCGTGCGAGAATAACCGGTCCAAGAATCGGCGGCGCAAGAATTCGCGGGCGATGACAAAGAGCACTTTTCATAAAACGCGTGTAAACCTCGGGAGTTAGAAGCTTTCGAGGAAGCAACGTTGTGAGCGTGATCAGTTCGATTCGATCGGGTACGAATTCCTGCCGGGAGCGGAGCCGAGAAGCGAGCGTTCCGATTAAAAAAATAAAATAAATAAAAAACAGAATGAATAAACATTCCGCGATAATCCGATCGCGTAATTCAGCCCTCGGGCCGGTGCACGGTCTCGCGATGGAGCTCCTACCCACCCGAATTATCTTATCAAACCTGTTCCTCGAATTATGGCGATCTCTCGAGGCCGTTTGGCCGGTTGCCGAGATTTTTCGTGGATATTTTTGTCGCAGCCGTGCATCGGTCTCCGCTTCGTCCGAGCCGATCGACTAAAATGTAACGCGGAGGTCTAACATTCTCAAATACAATCCAGCAAAGCAAAATTAGTCTACCGTTCGAACACGGGAGATTTCCAGCCGCCTGGACACCCTCGTGTATCGACGAATCAAAGATACACGGAACGGGTATATGTCCCGCGGACTTGTAACCGTGACGCGATTTTATTCGACCGCACTGGTATTCACTGCCCGCCGGGTTTCCGATCGAGTTCACACGTGGCTCCCCGGCCACCAACGACTGAAAAATCCCGCGTTCCGATCCGCTTAAGGGAGGAAAGAGCCACCGCAACGACGCGTCGCACGCGGAGTCTCACCGCCGACTGGCTAGCGCCGTCTCTTCTTCGGCCAACCCCTCCTGCTTGCGTCGCAGTGCTTCTCGACGCGAGCACCAGAACCAGACACATCGGATCGGCCCGCTCTACACAAGCTTCCAGCCTTGGAAGTTTAATAAGATAGTTTATGCTCGCGGGATCCTCCGCTCGACAAAAGGGCAGTCTTAACCCGCGTCACACGTTGCCGACGGTTTTTAATTTTACCTGCCGGCTGTACAGTGTGCCAAACGTCGAATATAGCTAATCAAAATACAAAATTTTATCGTTTCTTATTGCACAATTATTAATTTGTTTAAGTTCCTAGACCCTTATAGATATCTAAATGAAATATCATTTGCCAATGAAAATATTTTAAATGGGGTAAAATCTATACAATAATTTGTATGTTATAGTGTTGGTAATCGTGAATATTCATATTATTTTAAAGAAAGCAATAATTAACTAGCAAACAAACCTATGTTAATTAAAATAATGTTATTGACACATTTCTTCGCGAAAATATGTTCGTAATTTTAGTGTTGCAGCTACAACTTGAAAAATACAATGTAATCCGTTGGATGCAAATACTATTTACATTACGCCATTTTATTTCTATGGTAAGTCTACAAGAAAATAGTCTTTAACATCAATATGCGATGCCCTGCGTGTCGTACAGTGTCAGAACTGTCCACGATTAAAAATGCATTTGAATTTTATATAATTAAATAAATAAAACAGTAAACAAACAAATTCTAAAGCAATATAATGCATTACTAATACAAGTATTGAAACAAATATACCGGATCATAGTTGTATTAGGTAAACTTTAAACGTAGCAAATTTTACATATAATTCAAATTATTGAAAATGCTTAAAAAAATGTTTTTTTTTATTCAAAGTACCTTGTATCCAAATATTGAAGTCTCCCGTTTTGAATGAATTCTATGTCGTGACCACTCGATCACGATTCTGCAACTCCGGATCGATGGAGATTTGTTAAAAAAGGCTTGCCGCTAAATTGACCTTGACTCTTTTCTTCAAGGTCAAATTTGTTTATATCGCATCGTGCATCGAACCATGGGTCTCAAGTCAAGCGTTGTCTTAAAAAACAGCTTAATCGTTTCGTAAACAATCTCATTCTATATGTCTACAGAGTGTCCCGAGATGGTAAAAACATGGAGGGGGTGATTCTACATATGAAAATAAATCGAAAATATAGAATAACATTTTTTCATTTGACTCAGCTGTTTTCGAGAAATTGGAGTTTGAAAACTCAACAAACACACGTGATATTGAATTGAAATCGTCTGACGCGTCTGTTCATGACATACCAGTTCTACTTATTACAAACGCTAGGGGCGCGAACTTGATGGATTTTGAAAGGCGGTTTTCTCGAAAACGAGGCATCACATGAAAAAAATGTATTCTATATAAGCGACTTATTTTCTCATGTGGAGAATCCCCTCATCCACGTTTATGCCATCTTGAAAGTCCTTGGAGATATTTTATATGAAATTAAATGGTTTCCGACAATTTAAAGGTATCCTTTCAAGAGAACGGTCGACTTGAGAGCCATGGTTCCTGTGAGACTTCTATTTCTCGCGATGAGTACTACAAGCTGCAATCAAAAAATATTTTAACCTCGAAAATCAAGGTCTGGGTTAGGCTATAGTGGTCACGACATATAATTTTGAAACACCCTGTATATACGTTGCAAATGTACACAATCAGATGTGACATTCTTACATTGTACACACTCTATATAGAGTTTTCGTTACGGGAAAAGTAAGTTCAAATATTAACAAATACATTCTACGTCTCAACTTTTGCACCAACTGAATATAAACGATGTATATTAGAAGGAAATATGCGTTGAATATTTTGTTGAGTTCTACATGCTGTCTCCGATCTAGCGGAACAGCTAGAATGGGAATGATTCCCTAAAAGAAGCGAGTCGAAAGTATAGAATAACATTTCTTCAAGAAAAGGTCTTTTTCGAGAAAATCGCATTTGGAAACTCCTCAGGTTCTCATATTTTAGTATTTATACAAAGCAGAATTGTCGAACAACAAAATTTTGTTCCACCTGTTCAACTTATTTTTACATCCAGATTCACTCCTTATCCTGGTACACCACGTACAGTGGGTGTAAAAAGTATTCGTACACCTTTAAAAATCGAATAACTTTTCTAAAATTAGACCAAACGACTTCAGTTCTTTTGAGCTGTTATAAGGATTAGTTTACTAGGTAATGTGTAAATCATTTTTTCTAAAAATTGCTATTGTTTGAAATTGTGAAGAAAAAAGTAAAGGTCTCAATTTTCACTTCTTTATCTTTGCCTATAATGAAAATTTAAAATACGCCTTTTGTAGATCTATGTAAGTTATAAACATGCACAATGTTCATCGAAGTCGGTTAATGTTGCTATGAGCTAAAACCATTACACGATTAAAGTTTAAGGGTGAAAGTCGCAGATTTTCGGTCTTTCCGGGGAATTTTGTACTAGTATAATCACCTTTAAATGTTTATAACTCATAACAACGTTAACCGATTTCGATGAAACTTTATACATGTACATAACTTACTTAGACCTATAATATAAGTCTTTTGAATTTTTATTACAGTTACATGTATGTCATTCATGTACGAATTTTATCAAAATTAAGGAAGCTTATTAATCAACAGCCCAATCCTTAAATCATTGGACTTGAATATGTTCAAGGAATTATTTCGTGATTACCGTCTCCTCGATTAGTAAATTAACGTCACATTTATAGAGGGTGTGCCAAATATATAGATGCAGAAACTGGATAAGAATCACAAATGTGAATTAAAGTCTTTTGAAATTCAAAATTGATAGTTTCTAAAAAGAAAGACATCATCGTCAAAACTATGTTTTTTTGACCTTATGTTTCTGAGACACTCTGTACAATATCACTGAGAGAAAAATTTCGCGTTGCTGGTTTATTTTCGACTGCGCGAGATTGTTGACTGAATAAGTTTGTTTGCAATGTAAGCATCGTTACGGCGCAGCAGTCATATTGCGTGTTTACATTTTCATTAGATGAATTTACAGACTAAGGGGTTGACGTTGTAGCTTATAAATAACGAGAGTACATTTCATTTAAAAAATTGAAGGTCACCTTCATTTCTAAGAAAATAGTGCAAACACAAGAAAATTATATACGTCATTATGTTACTTACCAAAAACAATATTACTTTTTCCTCTATGATTTTTTTCTAATATTTATTATTTGCAAGAAAAACGCTGGCTAATAATAGTGTGAACACCCTGTATACACTAACATTTATTGCAACCAACAGATAGTTTTGTTGCAATTAATACATATAATGGAGGTTCCTGGCAGAAAAAAGAATTTTTGCATTTATTACACAGTATTCAGGAAACCCAATTTAAACTCCGTCCAACTCAAATGCTGACTCGATGCTTTAAATCTGGGGATTAAGTTAAATCGAAAAGGTACGCGAAACGTTTAACAAGGTGTGAAAGATCAATAGAAAATTGATAATAAATGATACGCTTGTATTTTCAGACTTTTGTTGCATTATGCATCAACCGTGCCAAGCAAGAGATTAATCGAGATCAGCTCGAGACCATTGACGCTAAATTTGCTTAAATGTGTTAATTCAAGAAGGAGCGACTCTTTCACTGTTCCGTTCTTTTTCCAGTTCTACAAGAAGCTTTCGAGTGTGCCGCTGTAACGGGTGGGAGCGATTCAAAGACATCTCATCAGAAATATTTAATAGCATCGCAAGTGAATAAACGAGGGACTGATGGTCGGGGATGAACCAGCCGAAAGCAAGGGACAAATATGCCTTGGTACAGGCGAGAATACGCAACCAATACCTACCTCAGTTCGTGTAACATTTCAAAGGTATCGACTAATTTGTGTAGTTTCATTAGGCTTGTCCGCTGTGTATCGCTTTACTACTTGATGATATCCTCTGGGAAAGTTGGCAGTATTCTCTCTGAATTCCGTTGCCGTGCCGTAAACATTGACACTGAGGATTTCACGATCGGTAGAGGAACGAGGGCGCATAGACAACAAGTAGATTTCGTCATTGGATAATGAGAATTTGATTGTCATTGCGGAGGAAACGACGCCGCGGCGTAATCACCGGGTCTCGGGCCAGGTTTTTCCTTGAACTCGCAGAACAGCTACCAAACTCGTTATTTCGTTCAAAAACTTTGTCCCCTTCTACCAGCTATCCAAACACATTCTATTTTCTTGTCCTGTCATCGTAACGCTTTCGAAATTCACGACGTAACCGCGTCGTCCGATAATTGTCGCGTAATTGTTGTCACGTCGCTCCGCTTCGAACTATGGTGAATAGGGATTATTAGCGGTGAGATGGATTCAATCCTCTCCCATCATTTGAACATAATATGGTAATCAAATACTTACATGGAAGCGTGGAACCGTGTATCGAAAAGTAAAGTATATGGTATCGACAGCTAATATAGATACTTGTCAAAATGAATATTGAATGATATTGATATCGAGATACCAATGGACGTATCAATACTGTCACAGACAGAATTAAATGTTCAAATACTTTACGAGTCTTTCGTGTACACTGTGAGAACTGCTAACTCATTGTACAGGGTGCAACAACATGTTTTGTCATGGCTTCAGCAGGTAATTCTGCAGCTTTCAATCAGGGGAGATCTGAAAAAATAGTTGCAATAAAATTGATCTTGATGGAAAAATTCAGGGTCAAAATTTTTTTTATTGCTTCGTATATTACTCATTCGAAGGAACAAAAGTCGTAAAGGAACCATAAATCGCAAATGAACCGTTCTGTATAAAAACAACTCGGAAGTTTCGTAAACTATTTGATTCCATATGTCTACAGGATACTGTAAGGCGATGTAAACGTGGAGGGGGTGATTCTGCATAAGAATGTAAGTCGGAAATATAGAATAAATATTTTTCATTTGACGCCTTGTTTTTGAGAAAATCAACTTTGAAAATCCGTCAGGTTCGCGTTCCTAGCGAATGAATGAACAGACGCGTCATATTCGCCGAAATGATAAACTCCAACTTTTGGAAAATGAGGCGAACAAATGAAAAAAATTTATTCTATATTTTTGACTTATTTTCTCATGTAGAATTATCTCCTCCACGTTTATACCACTTTGGGACACCCTATAGACAAATGGTATAAACTAGTTTTCAAACTTTTAAAATCAATTTTGCGACAACATTTTTCTACAGATCTCCACCGGTTCAAAGCTATAGAATTACCTGGTGAAGCCATGAGAAAACATTTTGTTATACACTGTACATGAAATATTGTATCAAGTACATAAATAATGGTTGAAAAAGAGATATTGACAAACTACTAAACGAAAATAATAACTAATTTATTTATGAATACTATTTAATAAAAGTACTTTATTTATTATATTATCATTTAGACCATTTCTTTTCTTACTAATTGTTTCGAAATTTTTAGAAAATACTCTTTCTAAACAGACGATGCCATCGTACAAAGATATTCTTCTTCAAGTTTAGACAGTATTGGACATTTTAATACGTTAGTAAATTCTTATATCTAGCAGAATATGAAAACTCAACGAAATTCGTAAGCACAACATATGTACCTTACCATGGCGCATAAGATATGAGAATGTGAAATGAGAGTGTGAGTACTTGGACCCTCACGACTAGATGTAGGCCGCAGGAGTTCCTGGCAGGCCGAAACCGGCCGCGTCAGGCCGGCTGTCTCGATCCGACCCGAGGGGATACCCACCACGCCAGGGATAGTGCGTTTTATACTCGGTCTAGCCTTATGGGGCTCGGATCGGTTTCTACCGTTGCACATTCTCTTACTTGGACCGTCAGGACAAGATGCATGCCACAGGAGCAGCGGGCTGACCAAAATCGGCTGCGTCAGGCCGGCTGTCTCGATCCGACCCGAGGGTCCTCACCACGCCAGGGATAGCACGTTATGGCCTTGGACTGGCCTTATGGAGCTCGGATCGGCTCCTAACGTCCCACATTCCCTTACTTGATCCCTCAGGATAAGATGCATGCCACAGGAGTCCCTGGCTGGCCGAAACCGGCCGCGTCAGGCCGGCTGTCTCGATCCGACCCGAGGATCCTCACCACGCCCGGGATTGCCGGTTCTGGCATCGGTCTGGCCTCCAGGCGCTCGGATCGGTTGCTAACTTCCTACATCTCTTGGTTGGACGCTCGGGACCACATGCTGGTCACAGGAATCCCTGGCTGGACGAATTCGGCCGCGCCAGGCCGGCTGTCTCGATCCGACCCGAGGGGATGCCCACCACGCAAGGGATAGTGCGTTTTATACTCGGACTAGCCTTATGGGGCTCGGATCGGTTCCTAACGTTCCACATTTCCTTACTTGATCTCTCAGGGCAAGATGCATGCCACAGGAGTCCCTGGCTGGCCGAATTTGGCCGCGTCAGGCCGGCTGTCTCGATCCGACCCGAGGGGATGCCCACCACGCCAGGGATAGTGCGTTTTATACTCGGACTAGCCTTATGGGGCTCGGGTCGGTTTCTACCGTTCCACATTCTCTTACTTGGACCTTCAGGATCCGATGCAGGCCACAGGAGTCGCTGGCTGGCCGAGGGTCCTCACTACGCCAGGAATAGTACGTTTTGGCCTCGGACTGGCCTTATGGGGCTCGGATCGGTTCCTAACGTTCCACATTTCCTTACTTGATCCCTCAGGACAAGATGCATGCTACAGGAGTCCCTGGCTGGCCGAATTTGGCCGCGCCAGGCCGGCTGTCTCGATCCGACCCGAGGGGATGCCCACCAAGCCAGGGATAGTGCGTTTTATACTCGGACTAGCCTTATGGGGCTCGGGTCGGTTTCTACCGTTCCACATTCTCTTACTTGGACCTTCAGGACCCGATGCAGGCCACAGGAGTCGCTGGCTGGCCGAGGGTCCTCACTACGCCAGGAATAGTACGTTTTGGCCTCGGACTGGCCTTATGGGGCTCGGATCGGTTCCTAACGTTCCACATTTCCTTACTTGATCCCTCAGGACAAGATGCATGCCACAGGAGTCCCTGGCTGGCCGAATTTGGCCGCGTCAGGCCGTCTGTCCGAACCAGGGGTTCGGATCTGGTCCGGTCTTTTCATGTTCTCTCACTCTATTTTATTGCTCCGAATAGGTCGAAAGAAAGCAGATTGTTTGAAAGAAACCGAGCTGTTCGAATATATTTGCAGGAGATAGTGTCTGACGTTACAATAGTGCAATAAAAACTTGTGAAACTCCTCACAAAATGCTGGCAAACAAAATCTGTAGAATGGCGAAAATCGCACCGGAACTAACAAATAGCGTTCACGAACTGGAATCGAGATTTCGCAAATATTAGCGTTGTGCTGAAGGCGAGTGAGATTTTATGGGCGCACGTTAACGAGAAGCGGTAGGGGCTATTTGTCAACGTTGTCTTCCTTCGAGAATCGGAAATGTTACCGATTCGATTCATCGGGAAAAATTGTCATCGTCGACGTCTTTTTCACGACCACGCATCTCGGCCGGGGCAGTCGTGCGTCTGTGATTGGACGATCAAAGGCGCGCACCGTGGAAGACGCGACAAACGGGCCCTCGAGTTCCATAAGTAATTAAACTTGCAACATTATGGCATTCATTAATTATACGAGCGCCGCGGTGTGGCTGTCGGCGGACAGCTCATTTCGCTTTGATTCGCGTGCAAAAGTTTGTGGGTGCATGCGCGCCTCCAATAATTAAATTGAACGGAATAAATTGTATCAAGTATGAAGTATTTAATAGTCCCCCGTCGAGTGAAACTGGCTAGGCTCCAGGTGTTTGCGGAGTTACGTGTCCCTATCCTCTATGGCGTTCAACTCATTGTATCGATAGCACTGCTGTTAAATAGCATGCAGTTCGTCGAGAAAGTAGAGTTTAAGCATATGCAGAATGTAGAATTGGTTAGTCATGACCAGACACGTCAGTGTATTCCTATCAAATTGTAAGTGTATTCGCCGAATTTTCAAACTTGATTTACTCGAAAACGACGCGTCAAATGAAAAATTGTATTGTTCCTTTTCGACTCACTTTTGCGTGTAGAATTAAACAAAGTAGAGTAGCGACATTAAACAAAGAAACATTTGTAACAATTTTTAAAGTAATCAAATTTCATGACATTGTCATGAAAATTTCATGATTGTAAACACTATTACCATTTAAAAACACTAGTACTGATAGGAATATGGTCTACTACAAGATTAGATTGGTAACTTACGGTTGATTATTTGATACATTTTAAACTTTATAATTCACAGTTCAAAATTTCTTAAAAATGTATTCAATAACAATGACAATTTTGGTCATGAACCAACAGGTCACCCTCTCAAACGTAATCTAATCGTTTCTTTCTGGATTAGTTTTTAATCATACTAATAAGCATCTTTTAAGTAATGTGTTAAATGTATTTTTCTAGGTGAAATTTCAGCTTTAATTTTCTTGAAAACGCATGGTAGAATGAAGTATTTTTTTGTTCCACTTATTGTTAATATTTTTCGTAGAAGTGCACCATGTACATATATCGAATGTGCCACCGGATACGAATCAAGCTATATGTTTTAGAGTGTGAGGAGTCTGCATCAAATGACCGTCACGGCTGAAGGATTCCTTTAAACGGTCGGAACAAATCTGTCGATAATCTGATTGGTGAAAAGAGCACGTGATCGCAGACTCTCGATTTCGCCCGAGTTCCCGTTCGCCATTGATTTTTAAGCGGCGGTGCATTTTTGGCCGCTGTCCGTTCTCGGCCCGTTAATTCGTTCGATGCGATGAAATCGGAAAGAAAGCCGTGCGCCGCGCCAGCAAAAAGGGAAAAGGGGTGTTTTAACCTCGGGGTCGAACGGGAAAGTAGGGACGCCCGCGTCCCGGTAAAAGGGCACGGTCGAATCCAGCTGATCGAGTGCCCGTCATTGGCAGACGTCTAACCGACATTTTCCAATTCGTGCGGCCAATTACGTGCCTCTGATCGATAAAAGTGCTGGCTCTTTTTCCAAATTGCAAATTGCACAGGCCGCGTTTCTTCTCCCGTTGGATAAGCGCATGCCCCTTGCCGAACTTGCTGCGCGGCAACATCTCCTTTCGCGATACTTTCCTTCAATTTTCTCGAGACTCCAACCATACTTTGATCTTCGCCGAAATACCGTTCTATAGCTAGTCGAACCCGCTACCATTTATGTTTTACGTAGCTGCAGGATCAGGGCAGTGAGAATCATTCATTCTAAATTCAGGTGAATAAATCTAACCCGGAGAACAAAAATAGATAATGTATTATCAGTGGATTGTGTATTTTATGCGCTTATAGGGTAAAGTAAAAGCTTAAAAAGAGTTTAGGAATATTTTCATAAAATTTCCAATTTATTAAAACTATTGAAAGACGAATACGCCATTCTCCCATTCCCCGGCGGCAAGCATCCTCACTCCTCAAGCATCCGCTACAAACCCATCACGTGACGTATATGCGCACTCATTTTAGGTTGTGTCTGCGTCTGCTTGGCGCAGTGGTTTCAAATTGCCAGAACGCCAGAGATAATGTATCATTTTACACGGAAATATCGTTTTTTAATGCAGATATATTAAAGATACATGAACAAACATTTCTTGCAACCAGTTATATATATGGTTGCGCTCAATGCATGCTATAGTTTTTCCCAGCAGAAATGAGAGTAACCGTCAGCACAATTTACGATCTCTGCTGTTAGGACAGTTGTCATTTATTTTAAAGTAAAGGTTACAACATCCGTAGAAATTGTTACTGCCGTTCAATATTTTGTAAGAAAAGGAAAAACCCAGCAACATTTACTTCTGCAATATGTTTCCTTCACTTTTCTCGAGGTTCCCATTGCAGCCAAACTTTGATCTTCGTCTATATGTATACCATTCGCGTTCCATAGGTATACAAACGATTCAACATTTTCACTCTAGCATTCAACTTTTCCCGGTGCACGCTGACCCGGTCCGGCTCCGCTTTTGATCAGGCTCGTAGACCAAACCGCGAGGAACGTGTGCTCACAATCAGTCGATCGTAGCTTGTGGAGCATGTTTTGAATTAATGCACGAGCCGTGAAACAACTCAAGGCATTCCCAAATCGATTAGGAAAACTTAAAATGGAAGTTTATCGTGGACCGTTCAGTTACCGTTACTCGAACTTTGTTCTTTGGCAACTTCCACTCTGTCAACTATTTTTCACTTTCACTTCGGTGGACGACGGGGAGAACTTTAATAGGTTCGGGTACCAATACTTCTTATGGGGCGAAGGTTGAGGATGTGGACCATTTCATTCCAAAAGATTGTTAAATGTACAGGAATTTATTTATTTTTCAGTAAAATCTACAGTGAGTGATCAAATTACACTGTCCATCAAATTTCAACTTTTTTTATGTTCCCTAATAACTCTTGGGTGATTCTTATAGAGTTTTTTGATCTGATTGCGAATCTGCCCTCACTTTTTCACCTACACGCACAGTTTTTGAGAAACATGACATTGAAAAAAAAACTGTTTTTCAATTTTAAACAAATATTGTGATGTTATTATAAAAGATATTGAATTGTTCTTTGCAGTAAAAGATTCTGTAGACTTTTCCGAATACAGTGATATCCAATATTAATACGTTATGAATGTTTAAACATGTTTAAACGATCATTAAAGACGGAGAGACACCATTTTTGCACCAATTTTTGAGGACATTTTAAAATTTATCTCAAAAAATAAGGTTCCAGCGTAAAATCGAACTATACCACGCGATAGAGCAGACGTTTATCTTGAGAAACCCCCCTTTGAAGTTTGCAACATAGATGTTTATACCGAATCAGAAAGCAAAATATCTACGCCCGGCATGAGTTGCCGCCAGTGGTGCTTTTCCACTAGCGCGGTCGTTCGTCGGGATACGGAGCGGCGTAACGGCGATGCAGTGGCTAAAAGCGCGCAATTATGTCAGCTTGCTTAAATGTTATTTATTATTTACTAGTACATTTATTCTGTACAAATTATTTTATGTATTTTTTTAATGTTAGTCTCTTGTTCATAGTATATTTCATACTAAAAAGATCTTTTGTAACAAAAAAATAATTTAGTAAGTTTTTCTTTTGTATTTGGTTTTCATTATTAGCATTTCCACAATAAGCGATATTAGATAGATTTTTGTATTAAATTATTTTTTGTTACAAAAGACCTTTTTAGTATGAAATATACTATGAACAAGAGACTAACATTAAAAAAATACATAAAATAATTTATACAGAATAAATATACTAATAAATAATATATAACATTTAAATAAAATTTAACATTGATATAAGCTGACATAATTGCGCGCTTTTAGCCACTGCATCGCCGTTATGCCGCGCCGCTCCGTATCGCGACGAACGACCGCGCTAGTGGAAGAGCACCACTGGTGGCAACTCATGTCGGGCGTAGATATTTTGCTTTCTGGTTCGGTAAAAACGTCGATATTGTAAATTTCAAAGGGAAGGTTCTCAAGATATAAGTCTGTTCTATCGCGTAATATAATACGATTTTACGCTGGACACTTATTTTTTGAGATAAATTCAAAAATATCCTCAAAAATTGGTGCAAACGTGGTGTCTCTTCATCTTTAATGATTGTTTAAACATGTTTAAATTCATTCATAATGTATTAATATTGATTACCACTACATTCAGGAAAGTCTACAGAATCTTTTGCTGCGAAGAACAATTCAATATCTTTTATAATAACATCACAATATTTGTTTAAAGTTGAAAAATAGGTTTTTTTCAAAGTCATGTTTCTCAAAATCTGTGCGTGTAGGCGAAAAGGTAAGGGCAGATTCGGAATCAGCGCAAAAAACTCTATAAGAACCATCCAACAGTTATTAGGAAACTCATTTGGTGTTGGACAGTGTTATTAGAGCTGCTGTACAAAATCGATGTTTTTTGTTAGGATATGCAGTAAATGCTCGATAATTGAATATCTGGCCTATAATTGTCCCGGAACTATCCCTACTACAGCGGGGTATACCCCGTGAGGGGCCTAATAGTGTCTTGGATTTATTTAAATCGAAATATCTCCTAAACGACTAATTTGTCAACATAAATTGGTTAATACTTTTTTTATAAAGAATGTCCAACTGCATCGACTCATGTATTAAAAAGTATATAATTCCATTTAAAAAAACGAAGTTGACCTTTATGTGATCTTAACACGTTCACCCACGAATAAACTAATAACACCAAAATATGCCCCACTCAGCAACATTTAATTCTTATCTGAAACATTTTCGGTAGGACTAACAATAGCGAATAAATCAAGATGTCCAAATCCTCCAATGAAATACTCAAAATTCACTCTTAAACAGATCAAATTCACATTTTTATAATTCAAATTGTGACCAAATTCACTTGTTTGCAAATCAAACCTCGTGGGTGACTCGAGAGGGAAGTAACGGTTCTGCGAATCCTACTGGCTTGAACTCTAAAAACAACCAATTTACGGTTTCTTTAATTATTTTTTGCAAACTTCTTAGGAGTCTGAAAAAATTAAATGTAGATAATCTAGAGCAAGTATGGTTAGCTTTGGACAATCTGGGCCTCTATAAAGCACACTTTTCTCTTTCTACCACCATACTTTTCAATGATGAACCCTATTGAAGAAGATCTTTTCTGATCCTAATACCATGATCATTTGGTGATGTTGCATATTAATCACTGCTGCAATGATTACTTTCACATATGTATATATACATATATATATATATATATATATATATATATATATATATATATACATATGTGTATGCATGAAATTACCTCATGCAGTGATAGGAGAACTATTATAGGTAAACCTATGTACATATATACGTTACTAAATAAATATTTAATGTTAGATACAACAAAATTTCCCATTCCGGAGCAGTTCAATTCATTTTTATTACAATAATTTAAGGAAACAAATTTGTCGGAAAACTTGATTTACAAAGAAAGAATTGTATTTGCAAAAGGGTGAATTTTATTTGCAGAAAGGTAAATATGATCTACAAAAGGGTGAATTTGGAGTACAAAACCTGTAATATAATTCATTATACAAATCCGTAAAGATTCATTCTAGCACTGTAGCTTACTTTTTATATATGCAGAGGAAGAAAATGAAGATGAGATTAATGTGTTTTTCAATGTAGGCGTTGAGTAAATTCGGAGAACGTTAAAATTTCCATTCTTAGTTATTTTATATTCTTTATTCTCTATTTGACTTTTTTGGTCTCAAGAACAAAAAGCACAACCACGCTTAGAAACTGTTGTAACAGAAACAGTATGCCCTAAGGGGACGCTGAATTAAAAAACTTTGCAATGGTAGCTGCAAGCTGAGGAATATTGGGAAACAACGAGTTAGTGTTTATCTTATTATATGATCTCTTCGTACTCGATGTAATTTAACTCCAATACCAAGACATTTTCTACGTCCTCGAATATTTCCGCTTTTTATCGTTTGTTTCGTTCCATAAACATTTTTCAACACTAAGAAATAATACGACAGTTTATAGAGGGCATTTAAGTGCGCATATGAAAACTTTTGGTGCAACCAAATATAGTAAAGTTTACTATAACACAGTTAGTTCGTTTCATATTATATCTAAATGAAAAAATAATACATGGGGGTTTGTTCCGTGTTATATCGAAACCGTGTATTTGGAGTATCGTGTCACAATAGGATTGACTGTACGTTATACAGGTTTCGTACTATAACTTCACCTCTAAAGTCAAGTTCCCCAACAAATTTGTTGTCTTAAATTATTGAAATAGGATTAAAATCTATTGTTCGGAAATTCAACATTTTATTGCGTGTAACAATGAACATGAAATAATCATTTAATAGAATATATACAGAGTGTTTCGTTTATCTAAAAACGCAAATATCTCGTGACGTACTAAAGTTACGAAAAAAATTTTTTTCAAAAATTGTTTGGTATGAAGGAAACAATCTTATGGTGTAATTTTCTTTAGAACTCGAATGGTAGAGGTCAAATTAATTTCTTTAAATGGAACTATATATTTGTTGTCATAACAGGGTAGTATTTTCCGAGACGAATCCAACGACATATCGCATCATTATATTTACTGTTACAAAGCATTAGAAATTATATTATAAATTTGTTACTTCTTAAGTAGGCAATGGTAGTATCTGGTTGCCGGCTGTTAGTTAGATGTTGTAAACAGTGTCGCCAGATCAACCAAAAACTGGGTTGATTTTCCTCTCCTCCTTTTCCCCTTCCACTATCCCATTCCACTGCATGAGCACACTCCAATGTCCCCCACTAAGACCGTAGACTGGTCACGTGACTTGCCGCACAACGTGTTACATATTATTCTGGTTATCAGAGAGGTGGTAAACTGTATTCCCCTCGATTTAAGCGATCTGGCGACATGGTTGTAAACCAGGGAGTTCCAACGTATTCTCCTCCAAGAACTGTAAGGTCCCCACCATCGAACCTCTACCCACTACTACGTACAACCTTAGAATTAGTGAGTGCTGCGAGCGCCGCGCGGCTCTCATGGTGGGAGCTTCCCACTACTATACATTATAATGATGAAGTCTAAGTGTGGGGGAAAAACATAAGCGTGGAAGGTGCCTCAAATAGCTCTGGAGCTTCTGGTTGCAACTGCCTGCTGTAAACAAAGATCAACCTTCTACCAGATACCTTCTACCCGAAACTTTCATCGTCCATTACACAAGTAAATATCATCGCAATTATATCTTACTTGGTACCATTTTCATTAAAAAAAAGTACCACGAATATGTTGGTGAAATTTCCATAAAAAATAATAAAAAATAAAGAAGAAGTTTTGTCATTGGATTAGTAGTGGTCTCACACCGATATACCCGACCCGTATTATGTTACACTTTTCGGCGACCGAGGCCTCTCGAGCTTCGCTGTCCATTTCTACGTTCGGAAAAAGTCAAAGAATAGTATACCTGGCCGAACCCGTGTCGTGGAAAGTTATTGATAAAATACTGTACATATGCATTCATATTTAATCATTATGACAATATGTGATTAATACGCATCATCCACCAAATGCTCATACAGTTCAAAATGTATAGTTCATTGTGGTGTCGAATCGGTCACCTCGAATTCGGGAACTTGGATCCGACAGGATTTACGAAGAAGAGCGTAGAGACCAACTCCGGAGAACAAACTCGTTTATTCGGTTAAGATCTAAGCTAGACTCGGCTATGCTTAGTCAGTGTCGGTAGTTCGGCAGTCAAGAAAGTTCAAGAGAGTTCTGATTTTGTGGAGTCGCGTAAGATTTTAGGAAACCTCGGATGTAGGTGTGGTCTTGGAAAATTGCATATGATTGGTTGTAGGGTGTGTCGGAAAAAGTTGTGGAGATGGCGAAAAGTTAGAGAGGGAATGTAGAAACATTGAGGTGGAGTAGGAGTAGAGTACGCAGGGTGACAAAGGCTATAGTTATTGTCTTTCGTAGCGAAGCGCGGTACAGGGCCTTCGACACATCTGGCTATCAGCTGTACCTTCGTCGGGGTTTACTGTTTTATTAAGAAATTTACCTGACCTCGGTCGCGCGTTTGTCCCTGAGCACGGATTTTTTTGCGACGGAACATTCATAATATTCAGATGTAAAGCGTGCCATGTAAAGACTTACATTATCCAAAACCAGCCTCACTTTCTCCAGATTATGTTCATTCAATTTTTGCTGGATACTAAGAAATTCGCAAAAAGTACTGTAAGCAACCGCAAATTGATTGTCTTTCGAGTGCGAGTGAGTATGGTCGCATAAGTTGTTCGAATAATATCGAGTAAAAGCACGACAAAATACAATTCTGTTATTTCACTCTTGAGCCACCCAGAAGGTGAATTTGATTTTCAAAAAGGTGAATTTCATTAGGAAAAAAGGTGTATTTGATCTCTGCAAAGGTGAATTTGATTTGTGAAAACGTAAATTTGGTGGTCACTGATGACCAAATTATCGATGCGACGTTAAAGAACTAAAAAGAAGAAGAAACCATCAAACGTTCGAGGTTTAGTCGTCGGAGGATCCAGTTTAAGTAGAGTTTTCGGGCAGAGTACCGGTAAATTCGCATCGATATTCATGGGAAAGAGGGTATATCCGGGATTCTTCGATATTGGGTTCGTCGGAAAGTTTGTCTTCCGAAAAAGTTAGTCCGCGAAGCTGGGCCGTCTCGGCTGTTTCCCCGCAAATATTTGATCCGTGTAATAAACCTGGACGATATTAAAGCAGAGAATTCGGAGTCTTGCCACCGGTCCGCAAAGGAGACAAGAAGCTCGCGTAATTTCCCGGGTAAAGCTCGGGCAACGACACTTCATCACCCATTCACTGGATCTCCGCCGTTAAATGACCGACCTGGGGATTAAGGTGGTCCTTACTTTTCGACTTTCGATTTGTTTTGGTCACCCCCCCCCCCCACTCCCCAAATTGTGACACTTAGTGAGAAAATGACGTGTGTCAAATTTGAAAGCATATCGGACAACGGTAACCCGTGTCGTATATGCGTTAAAGTTTTAATTTAAAATATTTGACACGAATTTTTCGAAGAACTAAGTCTCATATAAATTTCATCAAAATCGGAGTCTCCAGATGTGATAGACTCCTCTTTACCAGGTTCTGCATCATACACTCCATTTAATGGTAAATCATTTTGTGATTTATTATATTGATGATATGATATTTTCAAAAGAACCAAATACAGTTATGTTTAAAAATAACATGAAAACATGAACATTTTTATACTAATGCAAATGCGACACCGGTTCCCGTTATCCGTCTGCTTCCAAATTTGATGCACATCATTCTCTCACTAACAAGGAGAAGACGCGGTCATGGGGTGTCAGATTGTCTCGAAACTTTGCATATTGGTAGATTTCGTTCTCCTGTTTATGAAAATGTAGCATTATAGGCGTCGATACTCAACAAGTTTTGAGATACGTTAAGATTGATGAAGTTGGTATTCCTTTCATATTATGTTCCCTTTCAATAAAATTTTTATATTTTGTTTCCTATAGATATTATGAGTGTATTTTTCAGGTGCAAAGTACAATTAATTAAAATAGATAAACTCAACAGAAAAAAAAGAAAAAAATGGAAAAAGGGATTTGAACACTGGCCTTCTCGATAATGAATCTAGTACGTTACCATCACGCTATTTGCCACTTGACAAAAACTTTAACCAAAACTGCACTTAACGGCTTAACGGGTATAATGTAATTTAAATTGTAAATATCTAAAAAATTATTGAGTATGGACGCCTATAATGCTATATTTTCATAAACAGGAGAACGAAATCTACCAGTATGCAACGTTTCGACAAAATCTAAGACCCGATGACCGCGTCTTCTCCTTGTAAGTGTCACAATTTAGGGATGTGAGTGCAGAAAAAATCAAAAGTCGAGAAAGAAGGACCACCCCAGTGGGGATGCACGGGAGATTCGACGGAAAGACGCATTGATGGTAAATTCTTGTCTCAATGTGTCGTAGGTAGCCCAAAGTGCAGGTTTGATGTTCTTTTGTTGGTTAGTCGACCTGCGTCGTCTTATCCACTGTCTTCGCTTTGCTGGCAGCGCTGCGGCGACCCGTCTGATTTTGTTGTCAACCAATTAAACGTGACACAAAGAGATCGCGGTAAGGAAAATTTAATTACCTAGTACGGTGGGATCACTCGGCGACGCAGGCTCTTTGCAAGCTTCCAAACGCTAGTCGCCGCTTTATTCCGACAAGATGATTCTCCACACACAGATCCCTATGTCCCCTTCGCCCCACTTGCTCGCCATCATTTAATCACCGTTATGAAAAGATAGTTGATGGTAGGCAACCGGGGAACTATATTTTTACGCGTCGGCTACCAAGCGTGTTATTCTTATTAGGCTTCTAAGTAGTTGCTTATTAACTTAATGTAGCGACAGGAAAATGAAATGGGTGGTTATTACGGTGATAATGAACACGGTAATTGGTCTCCCCTTCGGCGACGAGGGTTCGCGCATTATTACGCCGGAAGTTTATTTATTCGCGCGAACAAAGAACTCCGCGCAAAAGCTGAACCGAAGGTTCATTATCACGCCGACAACTTCACCACCGAGCCGTCTAGCAAGGCATCGGCGAACCGTTACCGTAACACCCGTCATCGTTCCTGACATTAAGCTTTGTCTCTTCAACCATCCTCGCCCTCGTTTCCCTGCTCCTTCGAACGTGCGGCAAACTTAGTTCCGTTTCTGCTTGACAGCGCGCGGCGACGCCACTTCGCGCGACGACGCTTTTCGCAACCTCAGGTGCCGAATAAATCAATCCAAGGCCGCGCAAAAATTAATCTATTTTACCGCGTACGCACAATGAGTGTGTGTGAGTGGTCAGTGCCACAAACAAGCAACGATCGTAAATCCCTATTTCGGTCAAGTTGCACTGCGCGCGAGGGCTTCCCTAACATTATAAAAGGTAGGGTATTTGATCATGTATGTTGACGTCAATAATTCACGTAAAGCTAGGGTAACAAGATGTATTTTAAACTTGAACAATAACTGAGACGATAGGTGTGTGCAGCGATGACAAAGTATACGATGTGATTTGGATTCTACGGCTTGATGGAGTATGTTGTGTTTCTATTCATGATTGTGTGAAAGCTTGTTGTAGACAAACTAGATGCAGACTTATTGTAAACTTGTCCTAAACAAACTTGTTGTAGACAAACTTTTCGTAAACTTTTTGTAGATTTGTCTTAAACAGACTTGCTGTAAACTTGTTTTAAACAGATTTGTTGTAGATTGGTTGTAGAGTGTCACTCTCGTGGAGTTTTCCCATAAGAAAAACATCGAGTGCTGCTGTACGGGTAGATCGCCTTTTAGCAATGACGTCGCATTTTTTATGGTATTGACCCATCCGTGTGACCTACCTAGTCAATGTCGCCATGTAGGGGGAAGCTGTCGCGTTAGGGATTACGGCAATGTGACGGAATCTCCGCTAAGGTCCGGTTCTTGGTGTACTTAATTGGTGACCGTTGGACCCGGACTCCAGACCCTTTGCAAATTTATGTTTATGACGTGCAATTGGCTGGTGAAGGCGAGTAGAGATTTGGAAGCGACAAATAATGGTTGATTACGGAAGTTAATTTCCTCAAAAACGTGCATGTTAGATATTTTCTGGAGGAATCTCGAATAAAGAAAATAGTACTGTATCCCTTGAATGTTCTGGGGTAAGTCCTGCGTGGTCAATCACAGTGCTCTTACCAGAAGGCATAACCACCTTCCCCACTCCGTGATCAGATCCTTCGAGGACTTAGACTATCTCTTTGTCTCTCTCTCTCTCCCTCTCTCCCTCTCTCTCTTTCTCTCTCATAACGCCATTCCAAACTTGCACTCATCTGTTTCTCATAAACAGCCCCGTGACGGCCGATCCTCCATTGACAGTTCTGTTTAGTCTCAAGCATCCCTCTTTAAGGCCTCGCGCAAGCCAATATCCTGCCATCAATCCTTCCAGGCCTAAGAGTCGCCTCAATACAAACCCTTGACATGGCTTAAAACACGTTGACGCTAACATGCACATCTGCGTAAAATTGTAGCAAACGCTGGCCGTCGTGTCTCTTGGAAATTGAAGGATTTTATTTGTGCTATTATGTCGACGGAAAATATATGAGGAAGCGTTACGCGACGAAACGTAGTCTAATGGTTTCTGAAGGGGGTCATTCACTGGAAATGTCATTTGCACTGTGCACACTTAGGGCGGACTTTATTTTTTGACTTTCAATTTTGTCTGCTCTTACCCCCCTAAATTGTTGTTAATCAGAATATGATGTGTTCAGAATTTGGAAGCAATCAGGCAACGGAAACTCGTGTCGCATTTGGTTTGAAGTTTTAAAATTTTATTGATTTCATGTCACGTTTATACACAACTGTATTTCGTCATTTTTGAATTAAACATTTTTGTTATCGTGAAAACATATTTATTAAAACTATTAATATGTCGAAAATAATAAAACAGTAATTACTCTCAGATTCTTTAAATATCTCTACAGTTTTATATTTCGTCTATTCATTTTTCTTATAAATGCATAAAATCTGGTTATTTATTACTATTCACTTCAACGTAAAAAATGGCATAAAACCACGTACTTCCAGATTTTACCTCAAAAATAATTATTGATCGATTTTTCACAGAATGCTCCCCCTTAGTATGTATGGAATATATTGGCGGCTCTTTATGCATCTAGAGCGGAAGCTGCTGAATGTAGTGATAGAAGCTTCAATCGATTTCCGCACTTATTTAATTGTTTCCATTAACAGGGGAGAACGTTTAATAAAACTTTGATTAGCGACGCTGTGCAAACTCCATGTAGAATCTCTTTCTTTTATATACTAGAATGTATCGCCAGTTTTTGCCAAAGACCTCTGGCCTTTAATTTATTCATTCTTTGTGAGCATCGACTAAATAGCTTTCGTTTTACATTTAACACGCGCCTGGTACTCTTTTTATTAACTTGATTGGGCCTTCGGGATTAAATTGCCATTATGATTTAGAATAATGGATTGACGTTGCAGCTTCTTCAATTTCTTCTTGTGTTACAAATATTACAAAAAGTAATTACATTTACATGCTCATAATTAAATTGCGGATATCATGCATTTACGATAAAAATAGGTTGATAATATTCTAAACAGTAGCTAAATCAAAAAAATCTATATGTTATTATCAATTTACTTAAATTGTTAAAGAACGAAAGAAATTTCTACATGGTTTCTGCGTCTTGCAATCAGTGAAACAAAATTTTAATATTGCATAATGATCCGCAGTCCACTCATAATATATTGAAATGAAAATAAAGAATAATACTTCCATATATATGTTCGGATATAAAATTGTTTATATCATACACAAATGATAAATCGACGTGCAAGACATACGGCTGAGGAGAATGTTTCTTCGTATTTTAATGCAGATATGAATCAAGTTTTTTTCATATTTTAAATGAATTTTATTAAATCAAGTATGTGACGTTTTGATCGACCACCTTTTGCCATTTTTGAGGCAAAACCGGTCTTGTTCAACTGTTTGCATGATTTCATTGACTTTTTCAGTGATTGGTTGATCAGAATGAGGTATATCTTTGACATCAAAATTCCCAGATTGAAAACGCTTGAACCAACTTTGTGCTACACATACCGATACCATATTACGTCCATAAACTATTCGCAAATTTTTTTTAGTAGCTTGAATGTTACATATTTAGATTCTACAGGAAAAAACAAGTCAATTTTGTCTGAAACATTTTTTTGTCAGATACTTCCATGATGAGATATAACAGTTTGAAGTTTCGAGTTGTAGGTACTTGAAGCTCTCGGAAATAGCGTTATGGAATTATACGCGCTTGAGTCCATTGCTTATTCATGAAGAAACACAAACAATAATATTTACAATTCTTGAGTTTGACTCACTTATCTATGAAAACGTTTTCAGTTTAGAGCTGTTATTCAAGCAGTAACATTGTGATTATGGCTACTTTTGACACAGAAGTGAATATGTTATTAACGTTAGGTGAATGCCAAAAAAATTATCGGCGTGCAGCAGTGATGTTTTTTAAACGTTATGAGAACAAAAAATGTCATGCAACATTTCATAATTTAGAAAAGCGGCTTCGCGAGCAGGGTGAATTGTGTAAAAAAACTCGCAATAAACCTAAAGCTGTCACTAATGAAAATAATAGTGCCAGTATTCTTGCTGCAATTACATTAAATCCTCATATTAGTCAACGTACACTTGCACAAACATCACATATTAGTCGTTCATCAATTCAACGAATTTTGAAACAGCATAAGTATCATCCATATCACATGGTTTTATCACAAGAGCTTTAGATAGCAGATTACGATCACCGCGTAAGATTTTGTGAGTGGTTGCAGGGTGTTGTGGAAAATGACTTTTTGTGCAAAATACTTTTTTCCGATGAGGCCACTTTTATGAATTCAGGGCATGTAAATAAACATAATCTGCATTATTGGGCCGTGGAAAACCCAAATTGGATGCGATGTGTTCCCTTTCAACATCGATGGTCTTTAAATGTTTGGTGTGGCCTAATAGGAGATTTTGTGATTGGACCTTATTTTTTTCAAGAAACTGTAACATCTGCAAGTTATTGTGATTTATTAAAAAATCATTTGCCTGCGCTTTTGGAAGATGTGCCACTGCACGTTAGAAGAGAAATGTGGTTCCAACAAGACGGCGCTCCTCCACATTTTGCAATCATCACCAGGCAATTTTTGAACGAAAAATTTGGGAACAAATGGATAGGTCGTGGGGGACCTCGTCAATGGCCTCCTCGATCCCCCGATCTAACACCATTAGATTTTTTCTTATGGGAATATGTAAAGGACAAAGTTATGTTTGAACCACCGACGACAAAAGAGGATATGAAACAAAGAATACGTGACGCTTGCGCTTCAGTGACTCCCGAAATGTTAAAAAATGTTAGAACAACTTTGATGTTTCGAGTAAATAAATGTTTACAATCCCGTGGTGGACATTTTGAACATTTAATTTAAAGTACATTTTATTTCTTCACGAATAAGCAAAGGACTCAAGCGCGTATAATTCCATAACGCTATTTCCGAGCGCTTCAAGTACCTACAACTCGAAACTTCAAACTGTTATATCTCATCATGGAAGTATCTGACAAAAAAATGTTTCAGACAAAATTGACTTGTTCTTTCCTGTAGAATCTAAATATGTAACATTTTATAGGGGGTTCCATTTAAAATTACAAAGGTACCTCCCCTCCCCCGTTAAAGGGGAAAGGAGGCCACTTCACGTTTATGTAGTCAGAAAGGCCCTTCAGTTCCATGCAATTTAAGACTAAGAACTTTAAAATCGATGGCATAGTTTTCGAGATATTGAGCTGTTCAGAGTTATGTGGGCCACCCTGTATATGTAGGATCTTAGGAAAAATGAGGAATTTCGCGCCGAGAATCGAACCCAGGACCCTCGCGGTCGTAGCTGATCAACTCTTTCACATACCCACGGAACCCTCCTACTTTTCCTAATCTCCATACAGTCTTTGGTCTGGTGGTCCTGATCCCACACTCGGCCATCCTGCTCCGGCATTCGCGCTCGAAGGTCCGTCGCAGCGGCGCCATCGTCTTGTTGGCCTCAGCGCCATCAACAACAACTCGTCATCAACTTCGTCACTTTTCGGGAACACCATCCTACTGCCCCCTCTAGCAGTTTTCCAAAGATGTGTCCCTTACTTCACTTCGTCGTCCTTTCGCTCACGTGCGACCGTCTTCGCAACGCTTTGTTTACTGCGTTCGTCGTCTGTCACCATGCGGGCATCGGTGTTCCCCCCATCCCGGACGAGCCCCCAAATGTAGGATCTTAGTAAAAATGAGGAATTTCGCGCCGGGAATCGAACCCGGGACCCTCGCGGTTGTAGCTGATCAACTCTTACACATACCCACGGAACCCTCCTACTTTTCCTAATCTCCATACAGTCGTTGGTCTGGGGGGTCTTGATCCCACATATAATTATCCACATGTTACGAAAAGTTATAAATAAAGTTGCGACCTGTCTTCATAGACTTCGTAATTTTTGAAATCGATAAATTTTGTTGTTTTAATTTCAACATTGGTTGTACATTCCTTAAATTAATCTCTTTCTGTGTTGCTTCAATGTGCACTACATTTGTATTGTTTGAATATTATGTATTTGTAATATTGAATATTTGTTTGCTCTTACAACATTTTTATAGAAAGAAGTTTTTTAAAAATACTCATTACACTTTGACTGCCAATCTGCTAAGCTACAAAATTCAAATCCAAGGAATACTGCGAAATCGAATTAAAAGCTCAACTTTTGCAATTAAAAATCACATTACTAAAAAATAGTGTTTGGATACGTTATATCGTATTACTGTAAATCTATTGATAGCGCACGTGTGCTTACTTTTTACCTGTATCAAGTGGGAAGGGAATGGAAAATAATTCAATTCAATTTTCATGTCTGAAACTTTTATTAAATAACGCGGCACCGTGCCGCAGCACCATACAATCAACTTCACGCTGCGGTTATATTAGATACAAAAAGTGTGTTACTCGAAAACGTGGACGACAAACTAAACATACAAAGAAATAATATAATTTACACGCGACTTAATGAGTGACATTACGACTAACGCGAAACCTCGTATTATCATTGTTTAACTTTCGACACAGTGCACAGCGGTTTACTAGATCGTTTTAGCAGTCCAACAGTTTGATTTGTACATAGCAAAAACAGATCAAACAAAATTAACTTAAAGGCAAATGGCTCTTAGTATGTAGACAATGTTATCACTCATTAAGTAATATTCTCATGACATTTTCAAAAGCTGATTCATTTATTTCGAAACTTCTTCTTTTCGATAATGGAGTGTAGAAATAATTGATTTCTAATCATACCATGTTCTAATGTATAGATTACATTTCACAACTATATCGCTCGTAGTAATAATAAGTGAACTGCGGATTTTACACAAAATCAAAGTCTATTTATTTTCTTAATATCGTTATTGGGTTGAAGATAATGCAACAGTATTTTGAAATTCTTTAAATGCTTTGACTGTTTTGTATTTTATATACTCATTCTTGTTATGCTTAATAATAAGATAGTTCAGTATAATTGAAAATAGGATTATAATTAAAAAGCAAACTTTTACTGCCGAGTGCTTTAAGTTTATATGGTTTTATATCCCAATTCGCATTGAACCATGATTGCCAACGTTATAAACAATCATTTAAACATTTCTAATAATACTTTTTAAGGGGCTACATACTCACGGTAAAATCGAAGATTGATTTTTCGGAGATATTCATATTTGACATCACAAATTATGTTTTGCAACAAATACTTTGCAAAAATGGCTAACACGTCTTTCCAGTTCAAGTTATTTAGCTCAATTTTTCAGAAAATGCTCCTCAAACATTATAGAATCAGATGTATACATTGATTTTTTAAGAAAGCATAATTTCATACATGTAAAAAGATGGTTGAATGTTCCTCATGTCTCAACCGTCTAAAGATACGCAGCCCCTTAAACTGTTCAAGAAAATTATGTTCGTTCCCCGAGCTACTATATTTTTCTTTGGTACCACTGCGCGATAGTGCCGTTGTCCGAGATCCGCGTCGCCAGATTTCGATTTTGTTGATGGATTAGGCTTGTTAATGAGAATCGGTGCAAGGTCCTGACGCGTCGTCCGCGCACGCACACGTCCTGCCGCCTTGGCCATCGGGCAGACACAATTGCTCCTTGTTGCACCTTCCGTTCTCGTATTTGCAGGCATTCGTCACTGTAGAGGCAGACAAGTAATTGCTTTATTAATCTAGTTACCGTCGATCAATGGCGGCAGTGTGGGGCCGCGCCGGTGGCCAAAGCTTTTATGTACTTTTAAGGGAAAGCGATCAATTTCAGCCGCGCCGCGGCGCATGTCGCGCGCTGATGTAAAACTTGATTTACCTCTTGGGCAGGACTCAGGAACGACGACTATTCCGTATAATTTACCGCTTCCTCCGGGTGGTATCGATATTGCCGACTTCCTGTCCCCGGTGCTCTTCATGGCAACCTCGATTTTGTGGCTGCAAACGGTAAATAACACATGATTCCAAATCTCTTATTATTTCTGTCCGACTTCGCGTTGTTTTATGATCTCTCTTCCGAAATAAGAACTTCGACAACCACCCCCAACTTTAATAACTAGACTTCCGGATTTTATGCATCGATAGCAAAAACGGGTGGTTTTAATTAGAAACAGTAGGAACATTCAGAGAATTTACAAATATCAATATTTCTTCCAATTTAATGAAACCACTAAAGAACAAAATCAATAATTAACGAGTTTCTATATAGTGCAATTAATGCAAACAATTTGTATTTTGCATAATGATCCCGCAAGTAATAACAACTGGCTACATCACCGCGATCATCTCGGATTCATCAATGAACTCCACGCGTTTGTAGTACGATTGTGATTCTAGTACGTTCCATTCTACGATTGTGATCGCTGTGTCTCTAATTTGTTTTAAATTTGTGGCGTAAAAATTAAACTATGCTTATTCGAAAAAATATAAATCTTCAGCCGATTTGCTACTTTTTTAACAGAAATATACAATTTGAGGAACAACACTAACGTAAGGGTTGCATTTGAAACTGTTGCTCAGCCGATTTCAGGAGCATCGACTTTCGATATCGAAAATGATAAAGAGGAACATAAATGTGCAATAATTTCATATGTTTTCTTCTATCAGCTACCTTTATCAAGGAAGGAAATATCACTTGGCCTGAATGTAAGTTTCACCGATAAACGGTACACGCAGCGAGGAACGTGTTAGTGGAGTAAAATAAAAAGTTTGAAATAGTTTTAACGAGATTCTTATCTTCTCTGGAATAGAATGGAAATTTTATGAGGCGGTAGTAATCCTTTTCCGATACCAATTTCTGTAAGTTGGTTCATGAAACTGTGTATTATATTATCTGCATAAAGATCCGCAGTCTACTGATGATATTTGGGCACTTGGAGTGGGGTGGCTTGAGATTGTCGCAATGTGTATTCAGAATGAGTCATCTCGGAGTGCATTCTTAAATGCGTCTGCGTTACTTTCATTGACGTGGGAAAATATTTAAAGCACACAAGACATAGCTACCTTAAAGTAGCAAATCTGATAAATAAAATCTTCTTTTCAAGGTTATAGCTATCAGAAGTTCTAGCTTACCTATGTTTCTTATATGAATTATTCGTAGTGCCTGTTTGTTATTTTAAAGAATATATGGAGCTATTTATAATCAAAACTAATTATTTTGAAACATTTCAGATCTATATGAGAATATTCGTATGTTTATTACAGCACATGTTCTAGTCTATGTAATTAACAACAGTTCAAATATACTTTAAAGAATATTTCATGCCCCATGCATTTATAGCATATTTAAATTTCTAAAATTCGATACAATAAAATTCGACATTCAAAATAGTTTCCACAGACTTGCATTCCCTTTGAATACTGGAAAGATCTATATCTTCTTCGAAATCTTTTTCCTAATCCAATTTCTCTTAAGTTAAACCATAAAACTGTACTATATTATCTGCATAAAGCTCTGCAGTCGACTGATGATATTTGTTTGTGTGGAATGGGGTGGGCAGCTATCATGGTTTACGTTACAGGGTGAGCTGTCTGAAAATCTTATGCAAGATATTCGTCCCATAAAGATGTTCCAAGGAAAAAAGATACTTTTTTCATGAACTTTCATGACATTTTCATCCGCAAAATAAGCTCGAATACTTCCGCTCACACAAGATAAGTAAAAATATTATGAAATAATTATTGTTAAATGACAAAGAACCAAAAAATCTGAAATCACCATGTTTTCCACAAAACCCGTATTTTTATTCATAGATCACGAATACGGGTTTGCATAAAAATAGATTAACAATTGGTAAGGAAAGTTGCACAAAAATGTAAAAAGAATTTGGATTTCTAATGTATTGTTTATAAACTCATAGTGATATTTAAAATATGTTTCCGCAGATTTATTCTTTATGAAAGAAGCCAATATAAATCATTCTTCCAGCTCCAATAGTTACCAGGATATACGATAGGACATGTTTTCGACCTCAAACTTTGAGGGCTGTTTTCATCCCTTCAATGAAGAAGATGGCCGATAAATACTACACGTGTCGAATATTTTTCTAAAAACTACCCCTCGCAATAGTTTCATTAAAATCGGCTCGTGTAACTTGAATATGTTCCCTTGTCAGATGACACCCTGTACATACACATGGATCACTTTGAAAAACTAGACCACAGTAATTGCGCGGAGGATTTCTGGCAGTGTCTCGATTAAAATGTAGCAAGCCGCGATCCTCAATCATTTCTGGCGCCATTAGATTAACAGTGAATAAATGACCGGATCGTTATTTATCCGTCGACGAAAGAGCGATCCGAAGAAGCTGAACTGTCATTTATTTCTCCAACTGGTAAACGCATAAAGTTCCCGGGGCCACGAAAAAGGTCGTTTCGATCGCTTACGTCTTCCAGTCGGTCCAGTAATAATTCTGCTGCGAGATCGCCAGTCCGAAGGGGTAGGTGAGTTCGTTCGCCACCACGTTGACTACCCTGTTCTCGATGTCCATGCAGTCTGCGAACAATCATCAAAAACCGGAACGGTGCCCCAGCGAATCGGGGAGGATTAACGAGTTAGGGGGACCGGTGCGTCTATTAGCAGAGAAATTCGACGGGGAGTTCTGTATTTACTTATCGTAAACGTTCCGGCATCCGCCCAGCACAGCTCATCCGTCGCCCAATCGATACTTAATGAATTCGGCAGCTTGACGAAATCCCCTTGAAGGAAGATTGCCCGGCCGGTCCCGTCCTCATTGGCCCACTCTAATTTCGGCGAAGCACGGTTCCAATCTGACCAGAATATCTTCCTGGAACCGGTCGGAATACCCTTAACTGGCATTGATTACAATGTGACTTTTTCTGTTAATTACATAGAACAAAGCTAACCGCCTTACCGATTTCAGTGACCTTGACGTATGTCGTCAAGGTTATTGCTCTAAACGACTCTTCCCTACACGCGTTACCTCTCCCTAGCATCAGTTTCCGAGATATTTATGAAAATATACTTCGTACCCCTTAACGCAGTATTGATAACTATAGGGTGTCCCAATAAAATATGTTGACACTTTAACAGTTGATAACTCACGTAATCTCCGCTCCATCCGAATTTAATCTATTTTAAATAACGGGTGGAGTCAGATTAAGGTCCCGAAAATAGCCGACGACCTTACCGGTTTCAGTGACTTTGAAATAATATATCCTCAAGGTCTAAACGACTTTTTCCTACACGCTTTACCCCTGCCTGGCTTTACTTTCTGAGATATTTGTGAAAATTTGTTTCGTATTTCTTAACGCAGCATTTGTGACTACAGAATGTCCCAATAAAATGTGTTCACACATTTTAACTCGCACACAAGAGCCAATGACTTCACCGATTTTAGTGACCTTGAAATATGTTCTCAAGGTCATTGCTCTAAACAATTCTTTTCTGTACGTGTTAACGCCGCTGGTTCCTAGGTTGTTGAGAATGGTGAACTTGACAATATATTCCAAGGTCGTGCAAGGTCACGCATATTCTAAATAATTACTCTCTTTTTCCACGTGTTCTAGTAGCAACGACATTAGTAAGAAACAGACGTTAAAAATCGTAGGGGGCGAAAGTAACATTGTAAATACAGAACCTCGATTATCCGAATTGACGCGTGCACTTTTCGAATTAACGATTATTTTTCTGATAAGTAGAGTTAGATAAATGGGGAACAGAAGAAATAGCAAAATATAAAGAGAATAAAGAGAAACTGAAGAAGAAGGTACAAGAACAGGAATGAAGAATTTAATGGTAGGAAGATAAGAAGTATTATTGCAGTGTATGTCTCGTTTCATAGAGTGCCTGTAAACCAGATGAAAAATGAGTGCAGTGCATGAAATGATTCGGCACGGGAGGAATGAACTAGATAATATGATTTATAGGTTTGCCTCAATTATGCAATCGAATAATATGTAATCAGGCAGAAATAATATATTATTTCTAAAGAATTTGATTTCTATTTAGCCCCTTTTTGTATGAACAGAATTCTTTTATTTTGCTTCATTCAGCGTTACGATTTATGGACTGTTTTTCAGGAAAAGATAGCTAAAATTATGATTGCTGTCCACTTCTCTGTCAAAGTCTGAAATAGTGATGTGGACAGTTATTAAGAGAAGTCATAATAGCTGGAGTGTCTTCTTTCAAGAAACGAGCATTGTATTGGCTTGCAACCTTCTTGGGATATACATATGTACAATGGTTGTAGCACATTCCTCAGTCTTCATGGTTTCTTAATAATTTGGATACTAGTTGTTATAAAGTGAAATTGATGTGATTCAATATCTACTTAAGATTTCAGTATACACAGTTTTGCTGCAAATGTAACAGTTTTTACTTAATCCTAGTCCAAATTAATTGATACTTTCGTCTTCGTACACCATTTTTGATCCTCAATTTGGATAATACGGATCACATAGCGTAACTGTGGTGGTGTCAATATTGATTAATAATGTCAGATATTTATATAAGATTCTTATCAAAGATAAATCGTTATTTTTAACCCCGGTTTCTGTTACTCGCGGATCCGGTTCCTTAATCCTAGGACCATTCCTCTAGAAAGAGAGATACTAACCCCCGGAACGGGTGGACAGCTATCCCCCTAGGATTGACCAGTCCGTCGGAAACGAGGACCTTGCGTTTCTTCGTCTCGAGATTGGCTACTTCGACGGTCGTCTTGCCGGAGTCGGTCCAGAAAATATTTCTCGAAACCCAATCGACCGCCAGTCCCTCGGGACTGCTTACTTTCGGCAGGAACGTTTCGGCTACCGATCCGTTGTAATTCAACTCGGTTATTCGATTACCTGTAAAATAAATCTCGTCTAGACCGCGGCCGATACTCTGGAGGGGCGAGTTCCGCGCTGGGAGTGTCGCGGAAAATTGCATTCTAATTCTCGCGCGAAGTTTGTTCGATCTTTGTTGATCCCGTTCCGTAAGCCAAAACGTAGTGACCGATCAGAGACTTCAAACATTTTTTATTCGATACTTCATAATATACCTGCAGAAAAATAAAGAAACATCGAAAAAAAACAATATTTTATTCTATCAACTACGATGCACGTTATTAAAAAATTTGAAAAAAATTAAAAACATTGCTTTCGACAATATTTTACAACTGAATTTTTATCAAACTTCTTTCAAACATCTATGAGAAATCTTCATTTTTTCGGATTTCTGGAGGTTTTTCAATTTTTTCAAATATTTTTGCCTAATTCGAAAAATCTGAAAAAATATACATTAATACTGATAATAAGACGCAGTTACCATAATAATATAAAAGTGATCATCTGATAACGTTAAAATACAACCAGCAATTCTAAGTTTAGAGAATTTAAAAAAAAATGATTTTGCAGGAAAAATTCACAATCGTGTGTCCTATCCAGTAAAAGGTTCATGAATATTTTCGTAAGTTTTTGTGAAGCAGAACAGAAGAAATACATGATAATTCATTGAACCATGCTCACCCAATAACTACTCTTACGGTGGAGGTACCGACTTGAAACTTACTACAGAAGGTTTTCTTTGGGCGCCCTATCGAATGGTATGAAAAAAGATCAATTTGGTTTTGGGGGACATTTGACCATCTTATCCAGCCATATCCCTTCTATCAGACACGGCTTATAGTCTGAGTTGAAAGCCTCAACAGTAGAAACCGTGGAAACCATTGTCGAAATATCAACGAGTTACCGGTGATGTCGCTGGAGTACGCTTTCCCATTCAGACAGTCGATGTCTATCGCGATGGCCATTTGTTGGTACGCTATGTTGATCGGGCTGCCTGGGTTGTCGTAGGTCGGCGCGAACGGTATCCTCATCGTGGCCATTCCTTGGTTGACCAGAAGGAAGTTCGACTCGTGTTTCGGCCGAGGCCTGCAGCTCGCTCCGTCGCCGGTATAGCCCTCGTTGCATACACAGGCGAACTGATTCTCCCCAGCTGGCACGCATGTCGCATTCGGTGAACAAAGGGCTGGATCACGTCGACAAGACGATTGAGGAAGACACGTGAACCCGTCGCCATAGAATCCCTGAAAATCAGACAATTTTCCTCATTATCGAAACGCCGAACATTTCACAGCAGCGCAGGACATTGCTTAGGGCAATTTAGTGGCCATGGTAAATTCAATGTGACTTCCATTAGCAAGAATGCATTTCTCAGTTCTGCTGACCACACTGCTGGTAGTTTCTACCAATGTTGCACTAGAAATGTTACATTTATTTCTTTTATTTCTGTCCTTATACAACACTCAAAACCATCATAGTATACTACATGATTGAACTCGTCTTAATGTCCGCTTTCATATGATGTAAAAAAACATGTAGCAATCCAATTAACAAAATGAAAGTCACATTTGTTTCTAGAAAAATATTAAAAACACAAAAAGTTTGAGATAGCTATAATGTTGCTAGTAAAATATACTACAACTTCCTCCTCTTCCATTTCTTTATAATGTTTACCGTTTACGAAACAAACGCTGGTACAAATTATCGCGAACCCCTTGTATAGTTCTTGTTTCTGCTTTAAAATTGATCGAAGTATGGTATCTAGTACATCGACAAAGAGATCTAAACTCGTCCAAGTGGTTAATTTGGGTACGAGGGAACTGCAATCCCGTCAGTGTTAAATATCGCTGCATGTCGACCCAGTCCATTGTCCTATCCGACGATGTCTGGTCATAAACCGTCGGTTACTACAGTGACACTCTAGTCTAGTCTGACGCATTCATCCATGCCCTCGCTGATTCGTGGAGTCTGTTACTACTTGATGGAGTTCCCGAGTTAGGTTACACTCGGCTCCCTCTAAACTATCACATTAGCAAACACAGTAATTTCCACTGGAGATCTTGATCGCGATTTTCGGCAGAGTGGTTCTCTATCTGAGTAACGAAGCTGTGGCCAAGTCTCCACGGCATTGAAAACAACTGATATTTAAGAATTTTTTTCAAATTAACTGTTGGATAAATATGGGACTAGGCCGTTTTGAGTTGTAAACACAAGTGTCGTTTTAAGTGAAACTTCTTCAGACGCGTTAAGCGCAAAACCTCATCGCGGTAGGCGTAAAACCTCGACGCGGTAGGAGTAAAAACCTCGACGCGGTAGGAGTAAAACCGATCTGGCGATGAAACGATGAAACGACATTCTATTCTATTAGCATATACGGTTGAGGGTTCGGCATTGCTTAATACAGATTATGATAAAATTCCGATGATGCTAAGTGGAGATTTCAACGTGAACTTTGCATCGGAACAATCAAAATTATTAATAGAATTTTTTAAAAGTAAATTAAGATTGGAAATGGTAAATAATCCTAATGAAGCGACAACGAGATCAGAAATAACTCTCGATGCAGTATTTGCAAGACATATAGACAAAATTGAATCAAGAATATTTATATCATTTTTTAACTATCACAAGTTAATTGTTTCAATAACAGAATCATAGAAAATTAAATTTCATAAAGTGTTAATAAAAATTCGAAAAAAAATTAAAGATAGAAGTTTCACTTCCGTCATATGGTCTAAGCACACAACAATTTTTTATTTTAGTTCAATTCCTCTTACTATTCATTGTCCAATACGCTTGTTTCTTGAAACTATGTTTTCTAAACTGGCGCGTATAGGGTGTATAAAAATTGTATGTCACGACTACCATAGCTCCTATGCCTATGGATCGATGGATATTTGTTAAAAGAAAAATGGCCCGCAAATTTGATCGTTTGCACAAGGTCAACATTTTTTTTTGTATTGAATCGTATAGTACTCGTCACAAGGAACAAAAGTCTTAAAGACACCATAGGTCTCAAGTCAACCATTCTCTTGAAAAGCGACTTTAAAGTTTCATAAACTATTTTATTTCACATGTTTATAGGGTGTCACAAGATGGTATAAATGCGGGGGGGGGGGGGGGAATTCTACATGAGAATATAAGTTTAAAGTATAAAATAATTTTTTTCGTTTAACATCTCGTTTTCGAGAAATTAGAGTTTGAACATTCGTTGAACGCGCTTGATATTGAATATGAAATGTCTGACGCGTCTGTTCATTACCTACCCGATCGACTACTTACAAACGCTAGGAACGCGAACTTGACGGATTTTCAAACTCCAATTTCTCGAAAACGAGACGTCAAATGAAAAAAAATATTCTGAAACAAAAATAACATTAGGAAACAAAAACTCAAGGTCACCTTCGTATCTCGATAAAAAAATGAACTGCAAAAAAGCTAATTATTACATTGTATGTATCGGTTAATGTCTAACAACTTTTGTTTTGAAACATTTTTTGATGTAACTTGTAGATTATGAGTAAATCTGTTTGATATACTTAAGGGACTCACCCAGTATAATATTCAGATTAACCGGTCAATCATTTATTCGGCAAAAAGTCCGGTCAACTATTGACCGGTTAAGAGAGTGTCTACCGTATTACGTAACATAAAGTTGCTCTTGTTTCTTGTAACAGATGCAAAAGAATTTGATTTTTCATGAAGATCTGCAGTCTAATCTGGCAGCATTAGAGTGAATTAAATTTTGTTCGAGTTCGTAGCGTACGGAAGAACTAAGAAAGTAACCACTGCGCACAGTGTTCAATTTGAACTTTCCAATTTCGGTTTCAGCATCTACTTCGGTGTTGTGAGCTTTCTGAGGGTTGAAGCTCGACAGTGAACATGTGGCAACCGCTAATTTGCGAGGTAATAACCGCGCCGGAGATACCGAATCGATGAACAACAGTAACCTAAGACACCAAGTGCAATAATAAGCATACCGGTTGACAGATGCACGCGAAGTTTGCGGAGCTCTGGTTGTAGCCGCAGACCGCGTTCCTGCCGCAATTATTCAGAACGTTGCAGCCGATGTGATCCTCGACGCACTGACGTATCCCATCGCCGTTGTAGCCCTCGATGCAGACGCATTGGTAGCCCCCGTCGCCGGCTGACACGCACTGAGCGTTCACGTGGCATTGAGTCGGGTTCGTCGAGCAATCGGACACCACGCAACGTCCATCTACCATGCCGTAACCGGGCAAGCAGCTGCACTCGTGCCGGGAACTCGTTGGATTGTACATGCACTTTTCGCCCTCCGAACAGTCCGTGTTCGTGCTGCACTCGTCTGTATTCCAACAGTAAAGTATTATGTATAGAAAACGCTCAGGAATATTGGTATATTGAAACTCATTTGGGGAAATGGTACCAAGGTACCAAATGAAATTTTGGTACCAAGGACACGTTAGCGCGTTCGCTACCTCTGCTTGCTAGTCAGCAATCTTTATAGAGCTATGTCTCGGTATACAGTAAATCCTCTATAAACGCATAAGCCTCGGGGGGATAGTTATGCGTTTATCTGTGACGGGTAGCTATTTTTTGAGCTTCTAAGGCCGAGCCAAACGCAGAGAAGGACAGCGCGTGTAAAGCGAGACCACGCGCGGGCCTTTGAACTGTTTCGCGAACTGTAGCGCATTGGAAAGAACTTTTCTTTCCAATGCGCTATCCTTCCTTGCGCCCGAAACGTTCATCGTCATTTAAACCACTAAATGCTACAACAGTATTTACACAGTTGAAATTACATCGTGTTTGGTCCTTTTTTAATTAGAAAAATGCAGAGAAAAGTTTCATAAAAAAATAAGTAATAATAAAAAAAATGAAATATTGGTGTTACATTGTGATGACGCACTGGCCTTTGGATTGTGCCGACGACTGCGACACTCCGCGTCGCATTAGTAGTGGTTCACACCGATATATCCGAGCCGAGATTGGATTACTAAATTGGAGGGGATATATTTTCTGCGTTTATCTGTTACAGCCTTTATGCGTTTATAGAGGATTTACTGTAGTACAGAGGGGTCTAGCCGCCATGGTTTTGGAGGCAATTCCTCTAGTCTGGCAAAAGAATGTTGGGAACGAAAGTTAATCAGTTTTCAATGGTCTATAAATTTATAAAATATTTCATTTATCATTTCATCAATGGTCATAACAAATTTAAAAAACATTTCATTTCAGGTCAAGGTGACCTTGACTTTCTCAAATGGAACTATGTACATATATCAGACTGCGAAGATAGGTAAAATACTATTTAAAATAGTAAATCGTAAATAGTTCATTTTAATTCAAATCATATGTGCACATTTGAAAATATAATACATATTTTATTTATTAGAAAAGAATTTTTAAACAGTATTTAAAATGGTAGTTTACATGAAGGATTCTCAGAATAGTGTGAAGTTTATTTGAGGGGATAACGCTACACAAGAAAATATATCGAGCATATGGAATCAATTTTTCTTTCATTTCGCGCCTCGTTTACTAGAAAATCGACTTCGAAAAATGTATTGGTTTCTTACATTTTAATAGTACCCGTTACCACAATTTATTTTCGTCGTCAAGAAAATTTAAATTGTTAGATTACCTAACTAAAAATATTTTATCTTATGTTTTAGATTATGGAAATAAAAATATTTTATTTGCAGAACAAATTGTACGAATTGTAGAACAACGACTATTTGAAATAGTATTTGAAGTTTTTCTTTTCAGAAGGTTTATCGAGCTCTGTCTGACTTCATAGTTTCGTAGGCGATATCAATGACCTGCTATGCTACGTTCTTGATGTGACTTTGACCTATGAAATTGGTATTAAATAGCGATCCTTCTCTTATTATGATGGTATAGTACTCATTAGATAGCTCAAATCAATGGTTCGTTCCGAATCCGATACCCGGATATTGGCAAACGTCGTCAACAGACTATTGATCAATAATGCGATAGCGAACGTGTTAACTTTTTGCACCAATTTTGTGCAATCTTTAGTATAGTGTAAGTACTCAACTTCCATCAATGGAGTAATGAGAGTCATAGTAGAACCATCGAAAACGAAATTGGAAAACCGCTGACGTGGGAATCTCATATCCCGTGTACCAACAATTTTTCGATAATTATTGCGAAATAGTCATTATACTCCGATTTTGATGAAATTTCAATGTGTTATGCAGCAACACATTTTGCACAAGTTTTTCCTTTTTCAATATAGGGGGGTCGCTTTTAGTTTTCGAGATATTTTCAAAAAACTATTGCTAATACTGCATTGAATTTCCCGTATCCTCGCACGCTCCGTGGCAACGTAAAGCTGCGCCGACGCGGAATCTGTTTACTTTTTTTTGTTAACATGCTGTGGAGATGAGAGAGAAAACAGGATCTTACTCTGGTCATACATATACAAGGTGAGCTTTCAATTATGAAAGACTACTCTTCGATTTTTGCATGCTTGGTCGGGCTCTCCACCCCCTACGCGACCTAACCACAACTCATTCTATTCGCATAATCTTTGCATTGTAGCTGTCATCCAGAATTTGATCTGTAATGGAAAAATCATGCGAATAGAATGAGTTGTGGTTAGGTCGCGGATGGGGCGCAGACCATGCATACGAAAATTCAGGAATAATCTTTCAAAATTGAAAGCTCACCCTATATAGAGATAAACCCTGTTTTTCTCTCATTTCCAAAACGTGTTTACAAAAAAAAGTAAACAGACGCCGCACCGAAGCAGCCTTACGTTAACACGGAGCGCGCAACAAAAGTTAAATTCGATACAGAATTAGTGTCTCGAAAACCAAAAGCGACCCCCCTAATATTGGAAAACTAAAAAGTTGTTTAATATGACGAAATCTATAACATATTTAAATGCATTAAAATCGGAGTATAATGACCTTTTCGCAATAATTACTAATTTTTCTACTATTCTCTTAACGTGTGAGCTTTTTTCGTCGCACATACAACTGACGAATTACAACACCATTTTATTCACGATACTCTACCATGGATACTATGGTAGCATTGCGAATTATTTCTTTGTTAAAAAAAATGTTGGTGACTATGAAAAACAAATATCTCGTTTTCACTGGTTCACAAATGAATTACTATGTAAATTACAACATCGAGCTAAGATTCAGTGTTATGATAGTGTTGAGAAAAAATCTTTCAACGGATTTCTGATGGCAAAAATCTTCTATGACTTTGTAAATTCGTTTTGTGTGAGATCTGTTCCAATCAGGCATGCTCATTCATGTCAAGAAATACGTTTGTCAAGTGGGTTAACCAGAAAGGAATGAAGTAACGAAAACTCTGGATGCAACAGAAAGAAGTATGTGTCAGAAATAGTGTAAAGGAGACCTCGAACAATGTAAGAAGTATGGTAAAGAAACTCTCGAAAAGTGTACTTCGTCCCTTGAAGGTTCTGGGGTAAGTGCCGAATGGTCTAATTCAGTCCTCTTACCGGAAGGCTCCCCGCCTTCCCCACTCCGTGGCCAGCTCCTCCAGGACAAAGTCCCAATACTCGTGCTACGCACTCGTCACTATCTCTCTCTTTTCCTCACGGAGTCATTCCAAACTTTCACTCCATCTGTTTCTCATAAACATCTCCACGATAGCCGATAGCCGGCGAACGCAAAGCGGTCACCTGCCATCGTCTATCGATGGTTCTGTTTACTTTCATGCACCCCTCTTTAAGGCCACACGTAGAGTCGACATTCTGCCATAAATCCTTCAGGCTTAAGAATCGCCCCGATACAAACCCTTGACCTGGCCTAAAATGCGTTGACGCTGACATATGTGTTCCTACTAGTGGTGTGCGAGAATCCGAAAATGTCGAGTCGGGACGAGACGAGAATTTTTTTCGAGATCGTGACGAGTTCTCGAAAATTTTGGGATTCTTGGTTACGTTGAGATTTTCGAAAATGTTCGAGATTCTCGAAAGTCCCGGGATTTTCGAAAATTGTAGGGTGTTCAGTACTCGATTACCGTTACAAGACTTGCTTTGAAATCGATCGCGTTATTTAAGGCGTTTCCGAAAACGAGTCTCATAACGGTAATCGAGTACTGAACACCCTAAAATTTTTGAGAATCTCGACATAATCGAAAATCCCGAAATATTGGAGAACCCGACCCGTCTCTTTTCGATGTTTTCCTGACCCGTCTCGACCATCGAGATCCATACATTTTCGGGTTCTCGTACACCCCTAGTACTTACTATCGTAATACATTCGCATTACAATACACAGAAGTGTTCAAAATCTAAAGAGGACTACAAAGGACTCACCCCATGAACAGCCCAGTTCCATTTGGGTTAATCGTCTTTTGACTGAGCTCGCAAAAATTAATTTAATAATTTCCCGAATGTAATGACCCATTAACCTAAATGGCACTTCTTTCTGTTAAATTTGGCATTAATTCGTGCATCAGTGTGCATATGCGTTGTTGTAACGAGCGACATCTCGTGGCGTCTCTTACGGTTCGGTCGTGTTTTGTTTGACACCCGTTGCAGCGAAACGCTTTCTTTATTCATACTTTCACCTTTACTAAGGAACAGAGAAACGCGTTCTGAGTCAACATTTTTTAACAACTTCCGACTAATATTAGTATTAAATATTGGAAATATTTTCCTCAGTAAGCGGAATCTACAGGATATTCGGTAACTAGTGGTACAAGTGAGAAGGGTAGTGATTCTACATGAAAAAATAAGTTGAAAATATAGAATAAAATATTTTCATATGAGGATTTGTTTTCGAGAAAATCGAATTTAAGGATTCGTCGTGATCATTTGCATTAGTACAGGCAGTTCCAACCAGTAGCTCCGGAGCTATTTGAGGCACCTTCCCCGCTTATATTGTTCCTTCACTCTTAGACTTCATCGTTATAATGTATAGTAGTGGGAAGATCCCACCATAAGAGCCGAGCGGCGCGCGCAGCACTCACTAATTCTACGGCCGTACGTAGGAAGAGGTTCGATGGTGAGGACCTTGCAGTTCTCGGAGGGGAATACGTTGGAACTCCCTGCATTAGTATGTGCGCAGAGTAGAATTGGTTGGTCATGATTAGACGCGACAATCGATTTCTATCTAATGATACGGGTATTCGTTGAATTTTCAAACTCGATATTCTCGAAAACAAAGCCTCACATAAAAACATTTTATTCTATATTTTCGACTTACTTTTTCATGTAGAATCTTATTTGCTTGCAACATTAATAATGAAATACATGGACGTGATGTAGTCACTATGACTTTTGTCCTGGAAGGCTCAAACCTTCCAGTATCGCAAGAAAACGTTTTACCTAAGCAAATCATACCCAGTTTAGTTGAAATTAGGTTAGAGGAAAAATTATCAAAATTTCAGTCACAACGTATAGCCAATAACGGAAAATTGGTTCAGAAATAAAAGCTATACATTCAAAGAAAACCTATACAGGGTGTTCACGCTATTACTAGCCAGCGTTTTTCTTGCAAATAATAAATATTGGAAAAAAATGATAGAGGAAAAAGTAATACTGGTAAGTAACATAATGGCGTATGTAATTTTCTTGTGCTTGCACTACTTTCTTAGAAATGAAGGTGACCTTCAATTTTTTAAATGAAATGCTATATATTTTTTTATATCGTATGCATATGTATATACGAGTGCGTAGCACGAGTATTGGGACTTTGTCCTGGAGGAGCTGGCCACGGAGTGGGGAAAGCGGGGAGCCTTCCGGTAAGAGGACTGAATTAGACCATTCGGCATTTACCCCAGAACCTTCAAGGGACGAAGTACACTTTTCGAGAGTTTCTTTACCATACTTCTTACATTGTTCGAGGTATTTCAAACAACGTTAGAAGAAGCTAACAAGAATGTAATTAACACAGCCGCAATATGTAGTCATGCACAAGGAAGTTATATTGAACATTTACTATAGCCTCGTCGATAAAGTATACTTGTAAACGCATCAGTACGAAATGTTCAAAATGTTTCTTCCATTTCTGACCTTGTATGACCTTGAAGGTCATTGTGTCGTATACGAATGAATTTGTCTTGACACGCGCTTTCATATGGTATGAAAAAATATATAGCATTCCGTTTACAAAAATTAGAGGTCACCGACATTTCCATGAAAATAGTGCAAATACAAAAAAATTACATACACCATTACGTTGTTTGCAAAAAACAGTATTACTTTTTCCTCTTGCATTTTTTCTAATATTTATTATTTGCAAGAAAAACGCTGGCTAGTAATAGCGTGAACACCCTGTATACTCAGAAGGGGATCTTTTCCAATAAAATTTTAATCTAGGATTTAAAAAGCGAAACCTCTTACTTAACAAATTATTTAACAATTATTAACGAATTATGTTTTCTAATTGACTAGCTACAATTCGCTAGCCGAGCATGCAATCGCGCGACTGCAGAAGCAATAACGTTCACTGTTTGTAGCGTGCAAGACAGGCAAATCAAATAAGTGTCGGATCATCATGCACCAAAAGGTGACAAAAGAGACTGTGAAAAATATTTAATATGACGACCGATAGGACTGCATGTGTTTCCGTCCCCCTCAAATCCTGGATTGCAAACGCATTTGGCCAACGGCTCCTCGTACTGGCAGGACGCGTTCGGGTCGCAGATGTCCACATCCATACAGGACACTTCTGAGCCAGAATAACAATTTGATTTCAGTTTGCTTGTCATCGATGAATACGATATCCGCGCACTGTCTCGTCGGGAACTATTGACGCAGCATTCACCGATTAAAATTCACCGGAACTAGTTCGAGCGTCGCCGCTATGAATCGACAACAATCATATTCTCTCCTTGATTGCTATCCGTCTTCCTCATCCTCATCAGTTTGTTTTTTCGGCTGAATTGTAAATAAGCAGGTGAGATTTAAAATAGTAGAAAGGTTAAACGAATTTTACAATATCAGTATGTTTTTGTCAATTTACAAAAATTATTAAAGAGTGAAGAAAATTTTTGTTTGGTTCATGTTTCTTGCAGGAAGTTGCAGAAAATTATGATTTTGTATGAAAATCGCCAGTCTGTTAATAAATAATCGATATCATGGAAAGATGAGCGAACGACGTTCTCAAAAATTAATATAATACCATTAATGGTATTTTAATAATTTTACATCATTGCACTAATTTTTCTTCAGTCGACAGACAAACCTAGGCCATAATTCTTTGAATTCGTTTCGACGTTCACTAGGACGTCATCTAATAGAACACCAATGGTAATAGGAACAAAATGACGATTATGTTGAAATGGAACGACATAGACTGAATCTCTTTTAATGTATTTCCAAATAAGTTGCAAAAGAATGCATAGTCTTATTTAAAATATAAATCGAACTTTAATAAAAGCTGATGCTAACACGTTTGCTATAAACGTTTGGTTCGATAGCAATTTACGTAATTACAACTATTGGATGCATCTTATCTTTTTATACAATCTGAAAGCAGTACATAGAACGTTTCTGAAATACAATGGTAAGTTTCATAAATGTCGATCTACCTAATATCACTTTAAATCACGTTGGTTTAGATAAAATACAAAATTATAATCGTCACACACATGCGACCACTGATAGCGAACGTGTTAAACAACTTTACTCCAATTGGAAATGTATTATACAATAAGTATACATTTTCTATTTCTAATAGGAAGTTATTAATAGACAGCGGATTTTATGCATTCATGACAAACATGAGTAGGTGTAATTTAAAACAGTAACAGCATTAGAACAATTTGAAAATATTATTATATCATTTTCAACCTATTAAACGTATTACGGAAGGAAATAAATTTCTATTTCACTTCAGTTGGCTGCAATTCAGGTAGAAAACTTTTATTTTGTATAAAGATCCATTGTCTAGTTATTAACGACATGAAGTTTTTCGCGCAGCTGTGAAGAAAATCGTTTAAAATTTTCGACGGCCAATGCCAATGTCGGTCGAACTTGGTCCTGATGAATTTTCGTCAGTGAGAACAGTTTATCAGTTTATCGGTGAAGGGTTACTATAATCGATAAAGGTGCAATACTTAAGAATCATACCTGTTTTCGTGCACTCTATACCATCCCCCTCGAAGCCAGGATTGCAGCGGCACTCGTAGTCACCGGCCGTTACGTGTACACACTGCGCGTAGGGATGACACCTGTTCACCACGTTGCACGGTACTGGACAGAAGCGTGCACAATTATGATAATTTGCTGGTCTCACGTACGAAATTTATGAAGCCATTTCGCGGATCAATTGTACTCGTCATCGGAGAAAATTCATGTAGGTTTCCTATGATAGGTACATGCAAAATCGTACATTCCGCATTGTTTTGTAGAAATAATGATTGATACACAATGCTTTTCATTTTAAAATTTGATGAGGAAGGCTATGAAAATTGATCTTTTGTACCTCGTGAACATAAACTTGGGAATATAACATCAAATCCAATGAGCGAGGTAATAAATGGTAATTTTTGTTTGTCAAGAAATTAATTCGATTTGCTTAATTTTCATGGATAAACAATGTTTGATTAAGGATAGGATAACAAGTCCACATGAATTTTTCCCGGAACCTATAACGATCGAATTCTTACGATTACGCCTCGAAAGACATGCCAGACTTTTTTCTGACGTTTCGACTGCAGTTTTAAGTTCTTTGAACATTCTTCGTCAAAAGTATCCATCTTTGGTTGATATTTCTTCTAAAAACAGAGCTTTACTTGCGTAACGCTATTGTCACTATATTCCATATAATTACTCCTAGTAACCATTAGGATTCATTAAGGAATTGTAATTTCAAAAAGATTAGAACAGTACAATTCATGGTTCTTACAGCTCCAGTTCGAGGGATTTATTAATATTCCGGACCATAATCATAACCGTATCTATCCGAGAACGGCACGAAGGATGTCTTAAGCCATATCCACACTGTCCTTTTTCTTATCGTGTACAAAGAGAAGATGGCAACAAAAATGGACAAAAAGTTGGATATAGCTTTAGGTTGATTAAAAGTGTTCGACTTTTCGTAGAAGTGTCAGTGGCATTTTTCATGTACGGTCAGTCGAAACGTCGACAAATAGATTCGATCGTCAAGGTGACAGAATGAGTAGAACGTAGACGGGATTAACGAAAGTGTGCATGGAATGTAGCGCAAGTGCCGCAGATTGTTAATTGGCCAAATTAGCGGAAGCAAAGCGAAACCGTCGTACAATGTACTCCTGATGGGCCCATCGTTTCGTGGTTGTATCCTGGCCGGGCCACGCAAATCTCCTCCGTGCGGTTGTAATCGTATCCCCAGGGACATATGCAGTAGTCTTCGATGCATTCCGGTAGTGGCCGTGCCGATACTAGAACGCACGATGCAAAACCGTTCGTCGCTAGCGTTTAGCGGGTTTCTCGACTCAGCTATGGTAAACTTTCTCGTATCACGAACTCGTGCAAACACGACGTACTCGAATCGTATTTTACGTGCGATTAGAATCCATGCATGTCTTTTATCCCTTATTCTCGATCCTTTGAGGTCCATCCCAAAAAACACCGAAATTCGTTTGTCGGACAATGTCAGATCGCAATACTGCAGATTTTGAGCATTTTTGACAAAATAATTGGGTGCTATTCTAAACTGCAGAAAAATTGCAACGATGGAGGAATATACAGGGTGAGTCCCCTACCGTTTGCACCTCAAATATCTTTGTTGTTTCTAAAGATACGTAAAATATGGTAAGGACAAAGTTGAATGGTACAATGGGGCTGACACGATGCAAAAAAAAATTTTGTTTTTATGTCATTTTTTTAGAGACATCAAGGTCACCTTGACTTTTTTAAATGGAACCACCTTTTTTTAAACACCTACAATGATAGTTCCTTTCATTACGAATTCAGTGATTATAATTACTCAAGGTCATTCAAGGTCACGGACAGAGTTCAACATTCCTTCAAAGCCCGTTTACAAGCATGTATCGATGTTAAATCTTATACGTTATCTCTATCCGCGACCTTGAATGACCTTGAGTAATTATAGTCACTGAATTCGTAATGAAAAGGACTATCATTGTAGGTGTTTAAAAAAGTGTGATTCCATTTAAAAAGGTCAAGGTGACCTTGATATCTAAAAAAATGACAAAAGAACAAAACTTTTTTTTGACATCGTGTCAGCCCCATTGTACCATTCAACTTTGTCCTTACCAAATTTTACGTATCTTTAGAAACAACAAAGATATTTGAGGTGCAAACGTTAGGTGATTCACCCTGTATACAGTATAGAATATACAATGTTTCAATATATGTGAAAATTTCAGGGTCTAAACGTGATTTTTTACAAACACTATTTCTTGTTTTCTTAATAAAACTTTTTCGTTTTTAATAATTATGTTATGAAACTTTTACCAACATATTCGTGACATTTTTCTAACCGAAACGACAGTAGACACTACGCAATTTGGACCCTATTTACTTTTTTAATTCACGATACAGTAGAACCTCGATTATCCGAACCAACATTAAGGGATCATAGATGTTTGGCTAAGAGAACAGTTACTAGCTACGGTGCTACATAAAATCTTTAATAATTTGTGTAATAAATTGTGTTGTACATGGCTCACATGTAATCGAGGTTCTACTGTATCATTGCTTAAACAAGCAGCTATGCTCCGAATTATACCATGTTTGGTCTCATTTTCAATCAGAAAAGTGTCATGAACGAGTATGTAGAAGGTTCGTACAAAAATAATTAAAAACAAAGAAATGTTGCAATATATCAAGACATTATTACACCATTCTAACTGGTTAAAATCATTAACAAAAGAATGAAAATATCATCTCGCTTCTGTCTATTGCAATTGATGCAGAAAATTTTTATTTTGCATAAAGATCCGCAGTATAATGGTCGCATATGGATGTCCAAGTGTTTTAGTAACCTCAGTGATTAAATGTGTCTCGGAATTTGTTAATTGCATAGTAAAAAATTGTATACAATTTATTATTTACTTGGAACGTTGCGGTATTTTCTTAATGGAAAATCTTTGAAGACGCAGAGAAAGAACATGTATACGGTGTCTGGCCTTTTTCGTATGGAAAGTGAAGAACTTGATGCTGACAGAACAGGCAAGTAATTATACATAAAAGTATATAATAATACGAGAGTTTCATTGAATCACGTTTCGTTTCAACGTGTCGATAAAGATACAGAATTTGAGTGACCTTCCACTCTTAAAATCGGTGCTCGATGGAAACTAAAAGACAACCGAAACTGTATTAAATAATACGAAATCGCGAGTTTTCTACTTCCTGGAATACAAAATGTTTCTGAATTTATAAAAGCATCGAATAATACAGCTCATTAACGAGCTAAAACTTGCTTATTCCGCAAGAATTCTGCTTTTAACGAAAGTACAGGGTCCGCGAGACCATTTCAAAGGCGATTAACAATAAGTACAAATACCCGAAGAAATCACTTCGAGCTGGTTCACGCTAAAAGTGGCATCGGTCGCGAGGCAGGGATTGAGAAAACATTCCTCTTCTTTTCTCACGGGCGGTGTCGATTTTTCGCGGAGAAAGTTAACTCGATGTGCGAGTCCTGTCGACCCTTTTCCCGCGTCCATGTCTTTTCTTTCCGTCAACTTTTTTCGCGCCGGCACCGTAACTTTGTCCTCAAAGGATTGAACTGTAAGAAGCTTACATTCCCTCTAACGTTTCAAACTCGTAAACGATTAAGAATCTCGTGCAAGCAAAGTTCCCGAGCACATTCCTCGGGGCGGGGCTCGCTCGTCATAGGAAAAATCGCTGTCGTCGCCGTCCCGATATTCGGTGAATTATGCGGATCCGAAAATAAAATCCGAGGCCGGATAATTCGCCGGAGGATCAAGCACAAGGCGATATTATTCTTGGCACTTACAGTCCCGCTGGTAGTAGACCGTCCTGGACTCTTCTTCTTGACGCACGCATTCGTAATTCCGTAACTCCCAACCGCTCGGGCACCAGCACCTATCTTGCAAGCACTGCGGTTGCGGTGGTTCGTCCGTGGTGGTCACGTCCGTTTCCGGGTAGCACGTGTAACCATCACCTGGGAACAATTGTAATCATTCGAATGGGAATCGATTCCAAAAACAACCGAGCAGCCAATCCATTGCCGGAACAGTGGTTCGCCAAAGAATCGCCGGCTACGTCTTGAACTTTCTGTGTAAAGGTGTCGAGACTGAAGTCTACGAGTTTGGACGTATATACGGAATCCCTGAACCGTGTATTCGCGAATTAGGTCATTTTGGACAACTTCTTCCTACACATATGAGGTGCGGGACTTGCTTACTTTCCGAGATGTCAACAAAAGACTGCTGGATCTAGAACATTGAATTCTGCCTATAAACTAAGCGAATCTCATACCTCATATGTATAGGAAAAAGTTGTTCAAAATGCTTTATATCCCAACATTTTTTTTTACCAATGTGACAGAACATTATTCCTGATTTTTTTGAAAGGTGGTCACTCAAAGGGTTGTTAGCAAAAACCAACATTGAAAAATAAATTATTTTTTTCAGCCGTTAATAGCTGGTTTAAATATCTGAAGAAGACGTCTCAAAGAAAGTTGGTTTGTATCTTACATTTTGCTTTTATTTCATCTAAAGATACATGTTACTCTTATTACCCATATTACCTTTAAACGAAGGAGACGTAAAATTTTACAGAATAGTGTTTTAAGCAAAGAACACTGTTTAGCAGCCAAACAAATGAAAAGCGGCATGGACGCCGATTACCCATGCGATAAGCATATCGTAGTAGGATATCTGCTAGACCGTTTCTATGAGAACTAGCGCAAGCACCGACTACCCGGATACGTTGATTACCCGGATCTATCTCACGATATAGAATACTTCAAAACTCGATTCGAAGACAGATTGGAAAACTTGGATACTTGTAAAACTTGCAGGACGTGTTATTTTGTTTATTCAACTTGATTTCGTGTTTCCCAACACTGCCAAGTATAATTGGTTTTTTTATAAGCACTTTACTTCAAATTTTAGGACATGAACAAAAATTGTTATGTTAAATTCAAATTATAATTATCCTATTGCACTACAATTAGGACAAAACTAAAACATTGTAATATTTTATCAATTATTACACTATCTTACACACTCATTTTAGCGCATTTTATTAATGAAAAAACTCTCTACAACCGAGCGTAACAAACTGTGCCGCATCGAGAATTGCAAATGTTGTGTCCTCATTTGAGTTGATTTTATATAAAGATTATACATAATAAATTATTAGAATTTTAATTAATCAGTGTATAATAAAGTGTATTTTCTATTTAATTAATCTAAGTGGTCAAAAGTGTCCATGAATACCATTAACGTTACTTCAACTAAATAAAGACCGTACGAGGGTTGAATTTGAAAATTCCTCACATACGCGTTGACTATCATTTGACTATTGTTTGACTAGCGTGTAACTGTTCTTCTTCTTAGCAATTTCCCTCCAGAATCGCCAGACTCCTCTCTTAATTCACATTGAAGATACATCGGAGTAGAAAGTATACTCCTCGTTTCCCGTCGTTGAACGAACTCTTAATATGGTGAGATGAAACTTGTTATTTACTGTTTCGGCTCTGCTAACGACGTTAAGAGCTGTGACGACAAGTTTAGTTATCTCGATCGACTGAAACAACTCCCTTAGCAGAAATGTTACTTTCATTTTATTCCGAAGTTATTCCATGTAAAATCATGAGCGGGAATCAAAAAACCTTGTTTTATTCGAGGAGAAACGTTCATTATCATTTCTCGAGAATTTCTTGGAATCTCTTAGTTGATATGGCGAAGGAGGAACATTGTTTGGCGAAGAGTTTTAATGGTTTTTAACAGTAAACAAGCAAAAGAACGACGAAACTTACCAAGAAAACCGGGTAAGCACACGCAGACGTGTTTCTGCGACTCTTCGTTGAAGATGCAGATGCTATTTGATGAGCAGTTATTCTCAACTTCGCAGGAACCTACCGATAGTCGAAAATAACGGTACCTGATAGAATATCTCTCCAGAAAATATTTTTTTTTTATTTCGGTTTGATTTCGATGAAAGAAACATGTCTTACCTCGTTGGATGGGGTAGCAACCCTGCTCCGTCTCTTCGAAACCCGGCATACAAATGCAATTAGGCGCGCCGTCGACCATCACACAGGTTTTGTAATTGTCGCAGCGAACGTCCTCGCAGGAGGGAATTCCTGAATTTCCAACAGAAAATGTATCGGTTACTGGCAAAGCGTAAAACGAGACTCGCAGATATCGATTTTCTCAGCCAGTCTCTTGCTCGTGGTCGGTAAATTCTTATCATAGAATGGTAACCTCTTTGCTAGGATTACATACGAGAAATAGGAGTAGACCAATCACCTTATGTTGTTTCATGTCGCACGATCTGACATACCGACATCGCTAAAAATCAGTGGTTTTCTTGCGTCCTCTAATATAAAACGTTTACGGAGTTTCGGGTTGTATCTCATTACATCTTCCTCGCCATCGTTTTATCGTCTTCTTCTATTTTGGATCCTCTACTGTATTTTGTCTAGCTATGATTAGTCTGCCTCAGCCAGAGCACGACAGCTGACCATCGCTAACGAAGGAAGACTACTCATCGTACGAAAATTACTCGTCGCACGAAAACTATTCGTCGAACGCAGACTCCGCAGTAATTATAAGTTAGTTTTGTTTGTCGAGCAATCATTGCCTTAACATCACCTTTCTTAAATCGCTCATTGATTCGGGTCACAGCCTTCTGCTGTGATCAGCCGGCCCATCACCCGCGAACCGAAGCCTTCTGCTATGGTTCGTTTCTTTCATTTTTCTGCATCACCAATCTCAGCCTTCTGCTTTGATTCTTCTCTATTTCCTGTGGATCGGAGCCTTCTGCTCCCACTCTGTTTTCTCTCCCTTGGTAATTAGACTTATCTGATTTAGTATTTTGGCCAGCAATAATTGCTCGGCGTGCATGCGTGCGTTAGTTATTAAGATTGTAAATCGTCATTGCAAATATGTCGAGTAATGATTGCCGTAACTTTACTTTACTCGCCCCATTTTTTTATTTCGACACATCAGATGGCCTTGCTTACAAGTTTTGGGACGGTCCAGTTTCGGTATTCCGCATAAAGTGAGAAATCTGAGATACTTGTTCACACGTGTTTTATTGTCGTTGGCTCTGCCTATGTAATCCTGTGTAAGTTATGTCAACGCTTGCGTTGCTCATGGCGTGCAGTTGCGGGAAGTGATCGTTTGAACGCTTTTCTTGGCCATCGCTCTTCGCTAAGTCGTCTTATGAGAAAGTATTCTCTACCTTCAATTTGTGTCCTCAAACATTACGAGAATACTTACGAGAATAGGTCGACTCAGAAATTCCTCCTAAAATCGTGCTAATTTTGTCAAAGTTGGATGTCACGCCTTTTCAATTTTTCGACCCTATATAATATTTCTTTCGAAGATTAAGTGCCTCTATGCCAAGATACACGATACTCAATTATCACTGATACACCCAGATCCATGAGTCATCGGTAACGGCGAACGCGATACAAAATTGGTAATGAGACTCTAGAGCCGCTCGATCGTGTGACAGAAAAATAGATTGGGTGATTCGTCTATTAACAAACCTTTTCCGTGCTAGAATGAGGGAACTTACTCTCGCAAACTTGGCCATTTCCGGTGAAGCCAGGACGACACTCACAGGTGTGGCTACCATCCTGATTGATGCATTGTGCATCCGGGGAGCACATGTGATTGCCGGTTGTGCATTCGTCCACGTCCACGCAGATCGCGCTGCCGTCCTCTTCGTATAGATAATGGTATCTGGGGAGTAAATTGAATTTTTAAAAGAGAGGAATAAGAGAGCTCACGCCCGGGAATTTGGCGTTCCCGGTACAGTGCCGCCTCCAAGTCTAGTTCTAGCCTGGATCAGATCCTACCTCATCTTATTACCTCCTCTACGGCGTGGATCAGAACTAACTTTTAGCCTGTATCAGAACCTATCTCATCTTTTTACCCTATCTGCGGCATGGATCAGAAGTAGATTCAATCAATTATTTAATTTGAATATAAAATAATGTTTTAATAATGAATCAATATGTAATATGTATCGTACATCTTAGAACTTACATCATCTTTGGCCTCCATCAGAAAAAATAATTTAATTATTTTCCGATTTTTAGTTACAAACTTTAGTTGTAAAAAATGAACAACCCGAGAAAGTTCGAAAAAATACAGATTTCATATCAAAGCTTAAGAGCGACCATTCTGGACATTAGTTTTATAATGAGCTATTGCCATCACCACTGTCTCGAATTTTTTTCATATTTTTAACTACGGTTATTGTTCTTTAAAAAAAATAAAAACCATTTTTTTCTATTTTACTTCCATTAGCGTCGATGGATGCACATGTAGCACCACTTATTTTTCACTCGTGTCGCCTACTTCATTACAAGACTTCGAGTCCCCTGGTAAAAATTCGGCGAACATGATATCAAAGTTGGTGTCCGACAAGGACAAACTTATTCACGTTTATGGAGAGAGAGAAAGACAGACATAGAGCTGCCGAATATTGTGCACACTCGACAGAAAATTTATTAGTAATGCATTTGTGAAGAATTGTTTATAAATATTTGCAGTTAGGAAATATGGCGTAGACTTTCAGCTACTTTCACATACAGTTTCTCCTCACATTTTCGTTCCGATTAAACAGTTATAAACAATTATTCTATGACTTGTTCTAAAATAATTTAACAGATCTCCGATAAAAAATAATCTACCAACTTTTAGAAATTTAATTTATGCACTTTTGCGATCGGAGGATCTAGAATGATGTCTCAGCTACATTTCCGTTGCAATTTCATGTAGACTCGACCCCTAGTTAATGAGTTATTTACGATTTCCAGACAGGTGACACAACGACTTGTGTGTTCGACCTTGACAAATAGTCAGACTCTCCTTGTCTTACACATTGCGGGCATAGAAGATGGATGTAACCTCCTCAAAAATTATTGATAAATAGTTAATAAAGGAATTTTTGTAAATATCAGCTCTCGAAGAATATACATAGACGGACCATCGGCAACATTCAGGTATAGTTTTCAGTTCGATTATGGAAGAGGTTAATTAGTTAATAATATTTTTTGTAACTCTTGTCCTCATGTACCTGTGCATATCAGTGAGTGTTGAATATCTTGTATACTCCTAATGTTCATGCATAAAAGTTACTCTGTATCTCGAGTACTATTAGCCATTTTTACTAAAAAATTAGATTGCAAGATGGTCAAGGGAGTCAACATCATTGACAAAAGGAATTGTTACAAATATTAACCAGCTAGAGATGATAAATTTATCAGTAAATTGTGTTCGATAAATTAATGCACGCTAATATTCATGTGTCAGAAGATATTCAATATCTTGAGTTCCATTACATATTTTTACTGAAAAATTAGATGGTCAGATAGTCGAGGGAGTGCTTATCGACATAATTAGCAACAGGAATTGTTATAAACATTAAACAGCCAGAGATAGTAACTTTATTAATTACATTTGCTTGATATAATATTGTTTGGTAATATTCATGGTTTAAAAGTTGTTCTGTACCTCGAGTACGATTAACAATTTTTACTAAAAAATTAGTTGGTAGATAGACAAGGGGATGCTTGTCGACATCGTTGGCAAAAGGAATTGTTATAAACATTAAACAACCAGAAATAATAGATTTATCAATAATAATTATCACGGCAATCGAGATCTACCGAAATTAGTTGGGGTAGGGAGCGTTGCGCTTCGCTGCGCGCTGCGCATCACTGGCTACCTAAGCTCGCGGAGCGCGCTCAGTCAATCAGTCGGGCCGGGCCCTCCGGCAGGAGCGGATGGGCTCCGGGACCAGGAGGGTCTTCCAGCGGTACCCTGGCCTCTCCTGCCTACCTTGGGGATGACCAGTGGTCCTCCAGAGCTACCCTTGCCTACCTTCAGCTGGCTTAGGGTGGACCAAGGGTCTTGCAACAGTGGTCTACCCTGTGGTTGACCAGTGGTCATCGAGAGCTACTCTGGCCTACCTGTGCTTACCTTGAGGCTGACCAGTGGTCTTCCAGAGCTACCCTTGTCTACCTTCAGCTGGCTTAAGCTTAACCAAGGGTCCTCCACCAATGGCCTACCATTGTCTACCATGGTCCACCTTTAGCTAGCTTAGGGTAGTCCAAGGGTTATTTAAAACTTCCTTGGCCTACTTTAAGCTAGCTCGGGGGGGGCCATGGACTCTTCAATGCTTCCTTCGTTTACCTTGGGTTCTGAGCCGGTCCAGTTTCGGTATCCGGCATGCAATCATTACCGTGCTGATCAACTCAGAGAGGGCATTCATTGCTATGACTTCGCATCTTCGAGTGAGTCATTTTGTTACTACCTTGTTACTATATTCGTCTGTAGAAGTAGTAGTATACCGTAGTAGTAAAGTGTAAAAGTAGTTAGTTGCATGCATGGGCAGGCCTCGCCGCCCCAACGATCAGCCGAGATGGGAACGTCCGCGATTTGCACTAGCGTTGCGACAAAACCACGCGTTGCATTTAGTCGATTTTGAACAGAGATTAAAGCTAACATTACGGTATAGATTGTTTAGAGCGTAGCGTTGCGAATCACAAATAGTCGCGGTTCAAAATTACATTTCAATTTGATAACTGCGCTTTTAAAGTTCATATTGATGATGTTTTACATATAGTCTAAAGTAATCGTTTTTTGGATCTCTTTTCGTTGAATTAGCGTTGCGTACAAAAAGTTCGCGTTTGCTTTCGAGTCTTTCGACTTTTCAGGCTCCCATGCTCGAGCTGCAACGATCAACTGTGAGATGGGCACATCCGCGATTTCAAGTAGTGTTGCGAAACAAATTGTTACACGCGTTGTACTAGTATGAATTTTTAAAGTTGATGAAATGTCTAGTTAATGTTGCAAATAAATAGTCGCAATTTAAAGTAGTTCTAAAGATACCTGTTTAGAATTTTAGACGTTAGAGTTTTAAATTTCTTATTTAAATAGCATTTTAAATTCGATTTGTTGAATTAGCGTTGCGCATCAAAAGAATCGCGTTTGCAATAGAATCTTTCGATATTTCAGGCGCCCATGCTCCAGTTGCAACGATCAACTGTGAGATGGGTACTTCCGCGATATCGAGTAGCGGTGCGAAACAAATTGTCGGGATGTGGCCGAAGGAGCAGACGAGGTTTTATGCCAAAGATGCTGGACAAACTGTCATTCAAAAGGACAATCATTGCAACGTCTTCGCATCTTCGAGTGAGTCATTTTATCACTACCTTGTCGTTATACTCGTCTGTAGAAATAGAGTTGTAGTAGAATGTAAAAGTAGTTAGTTGCATGCATGGGCAGGCCTCGCCGCCCCAACGATCAGCCGAGATGGGAACGTCCGCGATTTGCACTAGCGTTGCGAAAAAAGTACGCGTTGCGTTAGTCGATTTTTAACAGAGATCAAAGTTAGCCTTTCTTCTAAATATATTAGTAGTCTCTATCAGCGATATAGCTCGTTTAAACTATAGCGTTGCGAAACAAATAGTCGCGATTCGTTTTGCAGAAACTGTAGAGTAATCCTTTTTGGATCTCTGTTCATTGAATTAGCGTTGCGTACCAAAAGTTCGCGTTTGCTTTCGAGTCTTTCGACTTTTCAGGCTCCCATGCTCGAGCTGCAACGATCAGCTGTGAGATGGGCACATCCGCGATTTCGAGTAGTGTTGCGAAACAAATTGTCACACGCGTTGTACTACTATCAATTTTAAAACTTGATTAAATGTGTAGTAAATGTTCCGAATAAATAGTTACGATTTAAAGTAAATCTAGACATACAGATGTACAATTTTAAACGTTGGAATTTTAAATTTCTTATGTAAATAGCAATTTGAATTTCGATTTGTTGAATTAGAGTAATCTTTTTTGGATCTCTGTCCGTTGAATTAGCGTTCCGCACCAAAAGTTCGCGTTTGCTTTCGAGTCTTTCGACATTTCAGGCGCCCATGCTCGAGCTGCAACGATCAACTGTGAGATGGGCTCAACCGCGATTTCGAGTAGCGTTGCGAAACAAATTGTCATACGCGTTGTACTAGTATCAATTTTTAAAGTTGATCAAATGCCTAGTTAATGTTCCGAATAAATAGTCGCGATTTAAAGTAATTCTAGAGACACCGATATAGAATTTTAGACGTCAGAGTTCTTTTCTTATTTAAATAGTATTTTGAATTTAGATTTGTTGAATTAGCGTTGCGCATCAAAAGGATTGCGTTTGTATTAGAATGATTCGATATTTCAGGCGCCCATGCTCCAGTTGCAACGATCAACTGTAAGATAAGAACATTCGCGATTTTAAGTAGCGTTGCGAAACAAATTATAACACGCGTTGTAATAGTATAAATTTTCAAAGTGGACTTAATGTCTAGTTGATGTTGCGAATAAATAGCGATCTAGAATTTTAGACCTTAGAGTTTTAAATTTCTTATGTAATTTGTAAGAATGGTAATACTTAATTTTGTGAGACTTCCAAAGTTCAACTTTACCAAATTGATACAATATTTTTGTCTAGATATTGATATTTTTCAGGAAATTGATATTTCTCAAGAAATTGATATATTTGTCTTGAAATTGATATATTTGTCTTGAAATTAATATTTATTTCAGGAAATTGTTATTTATTTCAGGAAATTGATATGTATTTCAGGAAATTGTTATTTATTTCAGGAAATTGTTATTTATTTCAGGGAATTGTTATTTATTTCAGGAAATTGATATTTATTTCAGGAAATTGATATTTATTTCAGGAAATTGATTTTTATTTCAGGAACTTGATATTTATTTCAGGAACTTGGTATTTATTTCAGGAAATTGATATTTATTTCAGGAAATTGATATTTATTTCAGGAAATTGATACTTATTTGAGGAAATTGATATTTATTTCAGATAATTGATATTTATTTCAGAAAATTGATATTTATTTCTGGAAATTGATATTTATTTCTGGAAATTGATATTTATTTCAGGAAATTGATTTTTATTTCAGGAACTTGATATTTATTTCAGGAACTTGGTATTTATTTCAGGAAATTGATATTTATTTCAGGAAATTGATATTTATTTCAGGAAATTGATACTTATTTGAGGAAATTGATATTTATTTCAGATAATTGATATTTATTTCAGAAAATTGATATTTATTTCTGGAAATTGATATTTATTTCTGGAAATTGATATTTATTTCTGGAAATGGATATTTATTTCTGGAAATGGATATTTATTTCTGGAAATGGATATTTATTTCTGGAAATGGATATTTATTTCTGGAAATTGATATTTATTTCAGGAAATTGATATGTATTTCAGGAAATTGTTATTTATTTCAGGAAATTGTTATTTATTTCAGGAAATTGTTATTTATTTCAGGAACTTGATATTTATTTCAGGAACTTGGTATTTATTTCAGGATATTGATATTTATTTCAGGAAATTGATATTTATTTCAGGAAATTGATAGTTATTTGAGGAAATTGATATTTATTTCAGATAATTGATATTTATTTCAGGAAATTGATAGTTATTTGAGGAAATTGATATTTATTTCAGATAATTGATATTTATTTCAGAAAATTGATATTTATTTCTGGAAATTGATATTTATTTCAGGAAATTGTTATTTATTTCAGGCACTTGATATTTATTTCAGGAACTTGGTATTTATTTCAGGATATTGATATTTATTTCAGGAAATTGATATTTATTTCAGGAAATTTTTAGTTATTTGAGGAAATTGATATTTATTTCAGATAATTGATATTTATTTCTGGAAATGGATATTTATTTCTGGAAATGGATATTTATTTCTGGAAATGGATATTTATTTCTGGAAATCGATATTTATTTCTGGAAATGGATATTTATTTCTGGAAATGGATATTTATTTCTGGAAATTGATATTTTTATCTTGAAATCAATATTGTTCGGATCGGAGTTCCCTCAGGGACTCACTCACGGGATGGGGCCCGCGAGTGGGTACGGGGACTCGCGTCCCCGGGGGTACCCGAATCGCCTATAGGTCGTTGCATCCACAAATCATTAGATTTGGGCTCGATGTGGTTTCGATTTTGTTTCGTATTTGTTTCGACTGGTTTTCGATTCTATTTCAACTGGTTTTCGATTCTATTTCAACTGGTTTTCGGTTCTGTTTCAACTGGTTTTCGATTCTGTTTCCATTTTGCTTCAACTGGTTTTCGATTCTGTTTCGTTTTTCTTTCAATTGGTTTTCGATTCTGTTTTGATTTGGGACGTCCATTTTGCTCTTGTTAGTCACAACGAACGAAGAAAATTCATCAAAGGAAGAAAATTCATCGAGAGAAAAAAATTCATCGAAAGAAGAAAATTCGTCGACAGAAGAAAATTCATCGACAGAAGAAAATTCATCGATCGAAGAAAATTCATCGACAGAAGAAAATTCATCGATCGAAGAGGATTCGTCGAACGAAGACTCCAGATTATTCTTAAGTTACTTTTAATGCGTGCGTTAGTTATTAAGATTGTCAATCGTCATTGTAATTATGTCGAGTAATTATTGCCGTAACTTGACTTTGCTCGCTCCGTTTTCTGACTCCGACACAGCCTTCTGCTGTGTCGGCCTTGCTTGCAGGTTCTGGGCCGGTCCAGTTTCGGTATCCGGCGTGAAGTCATTGAGAGGGATGTCTAAGAGACTCGTTCACTCGTCTTCTGACGATCCTCTGTGTTAACGTAATCCTGGGCACGCCATGTTCTCATGTCACCCAGTAGCGCCAGAAACCGTTTGAGCGCATCTCTTTGCCATCTTTCTTGGTGATGGAGTGGCGGGTATCGGGCTGGTCGGCTCAGGACTTGTAAGCACTGAACGCGTCGCGTCACCCTTGAACCAGAGCCTTCTGCTCTGGTTCGATCTTGTTTCTCTCTTTGAAAGAATCAGAGCCTTCCGCCTGATTCGCCTTTGGTCCCTCGTGGTTTGGAGACTTCTTCTCCGATTCACTCTTTGCCCCGCAATAATTACTCGACATACGCTAAGTGGAAAAGAAGTCTTTTCCGTGAAAAAGACTACTTTTCCATTTAGCGACCTGCGAAACTTAGTTTCTAAGAATCTTCGTTGTAAGAAAGGGAGATAGAACGAAGGGAGAATTCGTTCTAACTCCTTTTCGGGTCTCTTGTGCAGCAACCTCCTCGTGGTGAGACCTGGGCAATCGATATTATCCACAATTCGCAAGATATTATAACTTATAAATTGTAATATCTTGCATGTAGTGGATAATATCGAGCTAATAGCTGCACATTTAGAGTTTGCGTAAATATGTATTTTATATTAGAATTTAAGACTTAATAATTTCTTCGTTTTCCTTTGTTCAAGTATTCCAGCTTCAGCATTTTTTTTCAATTAATAATAGAAATGCGAAATTTCAATTTCAGAATACGTGTACCTTGAACAAACACCTCCATTATTAATTTTTGGATTCGTAATTGGAATGTGCTCCTGAACTTTCAAAGTTCAACTTTCTCAAATTGATATTTTTGTCTTGAAATTGATATTCCTCCGATCGGAGTTCCCTCAGGGGCTCACTCACGGGATGGGGCCCGTGAGTGGGTACGGGGACTCGCGTCCCCGGGGCCACCCGAATCGCCTATAGATCGTTGCGTCCACAAATCATTAGATTTGGGCTCGACATGGTTTCGATTCTGTTTCGACTGGTTTTTCGATTTCGTATCAACTGGTTTTCGATTTCGTATCAACTGGTTTTCGATTCTGTTTCGTTTTTCTTTCAATTGGTTTTCGATTCTGTTTCGATTTGGGTCATTCATTTTGCTCTTGTTAGTTACAACGAACGAAGAAAATTCATCAAAGGAAGGAAATTCATCGAAAGAAAAAAATTCATCGATAGAAGAAAATTCATCGAACGAAGAAAATTCATCAAACGAAGAAAATTCATCAAACGAAGAAAATTCATCGAAAGAAGAGGATTCGTCGAACGAAGACTCCAGATTATTCTTAAGTTAGTTTTAATGCGTGCGTTAGTTATTAAGATTGTCAATCGTCGTTGTAATTATGTCGAGTAATTATTGCCGTAACTTGACTTTGCTCGCTCCGTTTTCTGACTCCGATACAGCCTTCTGCTGTGTCGGCCTTGCTTGCAGGTTCTGAGCCGGTCCAGTTTCGGTATCCGGCGTGAAGTCATTGAGAGGGATGTCTAAGAGACTCGTTCACTCGTCTTCTGACGATCCTCTGTGTTAACGTAATCCTGGGCACGCCATGTTCTCATGTCACCCAGTAGCGCCAGAAACCGTTTGAGCGCATCTCTTTGCCATCTTTCTTGGTGATGGAGTGACGGGTATCGGGCTGGTCGGCTCAGGACTTGTAAGCACTGAACGCGTCGCGTCACCCTTGAACCAGAGCCTTCTGCTCTGGTTCGATCTTGTTTCTCTCTTTGAAAGAATCAGAGCCTTCCGCCTGATTCGCCTTTGGTCACTCGTGGTTTGGAGACTTCTTCTCCGATTCACTCTTTGCCCCGCAATAATTACTCGACATACGCTAAGTGGAAAAGAAGTCTTTTCCATGAAAAAGACTACTTTTCCATTTAGCGACCTGCGAAACTTAGTTTCTAAGAATCTTCGTTGTAAGAAAGGGAGATAGAACGAAGGGAGAATTCGTTCTAACTCCTTTTCGGGTCTCTTGTGCAGCAACCTCCTCGTGGTGAGACCTGGGCAATCGATATTATCCACAATTCGCAAGATATTATAACTTATAAATTGTAATATCTTGCATGTAGTGGATAATATCGAGCTAATAGCTGCACATTTAGAGTTTGCGTAAATATGTATTTTATATTAGAATTTAAGACGTAATAATTTCTTCGTTTTCCTTTGTTCAAGTATTCCAGCTTCAGCATTTTTTTTCAATTAATAATAGAAATGCGAAATTTCAATTTCAGAATACGTGTACCTTGAACAAACACCTCCATTATTAATTTTTGGATTCGTAATTGGAATGTGCTCCTGAACTTTCAAAGTTCAACTTTCTCAAATTGATATTTTTGTCTCGAAATTGATATTCCTCCGATCGGAGTTCCCTCAGGGGCTCACTCACGGGATGGGGCCCGTGAGTGGGTACGGGGACTCGCGTCCCCGGGGCCACCCGAATCGCCTATAGATCGTTGCGTCCACAAATCATTAGATTTGGGCTCGACATGGTTTCGATTCTGTTTCGACTGGTTTTTCGATTTCGTATCAACTGGTTTTCGATTCTGTTTCGTTTTTCTTTCAATTGGTTTTCGATTCTGTTTCGATTTGGGTCATTCATTTTGCTCTTGTTAGTTACAACGAACGAAGAAAATTCATCAAAGGAAGGAAATTCATCGAAAGAAGAGGATTCGTCGAACGAAGACTCCAGATTATTCTTAAGTTAGTTTTAATGCGTGCGTTAGTTATTAAGATTGTCAATCGTCGTTGTAATTATGTCGAGTAATTATTGCCGTAACTTGACTTTGCTCGCTCCGTTTTCTGACTCCGACACAGCCTTCTGCTGTGTCGGCCTTGCTTGCAGGTTCTGAGCCGGTCCAGTTTCGGTATCCGGCGTGAAGTCATTGAGAGGGATGTCTAAGAGACTCGTTCACTCGTCTTCTGACGATCCTCTGTGTTAACGTAATCCTGGGCATGCCATGTTCTCATGTCACCCAGTAGCGCCAGAAACCGTTTGAGCGCATCTCTTTGCCATCTTTCTTGGTGATGGAGTGGCGGGTATCGGGCTGGTCGGCTCAGGACTTGTAAGCACTGAACGCGTCGCGTCACCCTTGAACCAGAGCCTTCTGCTCTGGTTCGATCTTGTTTCTCTCTTTGAAAGAATCAGAGCCTTCCGCCTGATTCGCCTTTGGTCCCTCGTGGTTTGGAGACTTCTTCTCCGATTCACTCTTTGCCCCGCAATAATTACTCGACATACGCTAAATGGAAAAGAAGTCTTTTCCGTGAAAAATACTATTTTTCCATTTAGCGACCTGCGAAACTTAATTTGTAAGAATCGTCGTTGTAAGAAAGGGAGACTTCGTTCTGACTCCCTTTCGGGTCTCTTGTGCAGCAACCTCCTCGTGGTGAGACCTGGGCAATCGGTATTATCCACAATTCGCAAGATACTATAACTTATAAGTTATAGTATCTTGCATGTAGTGGATAATATCGAGCTAATAGCTGCACACTTAGAATTTGCGTTAATATATATTTTATAGTAGAGTGTAAGGCTTAATACTTTCGTCGTTCTCCGTTGTACCAGCTTCAACATTTCTTTTCAATTAATAGCCCAAATACAGAGTTTTCGTTTTAGAATTCGTGTACGACATCGAACACCTTCCATATTTCTTTTTAGATTTGTAATTGGAATCTGCTGTTGAACGTTCACTGTTTAACTTTTCTAAATTGATGTTCCTCCTTTCGGAGTCCCCTCAGGGGCTAATTCACGGGATGGGGCCCGCGAGTGGGTCCCAGGACTCGCGTCCCCGGAGGCAGGCGAATCGCCTATAGGTCGTTGCGTCCACAAATCATTAAAGTTGGGCTCGATGTGATTTCGATTTGGTTCTTATTCGGTGTCGATTTTGTTTCGATTTTGTTTCGATTTTAGTTTTGATATGGCTTCGATTTGAGTTCTTCATCATATTCTTGTTCGTTAGTCCGCACTCGTGTACGGGGTTAGCTTTGCTCTCGTGAGCGGGTGTTAGGTTTGTGCTCGTGTGCGGTCTGTAGACTGTACGTTCTAATGCAAGCCAAAGATGTAGGTTCTGAGATTTACGATACATATTGCATACTGATTTATTATTGAAACCTTATTTTATATTCAGATTAAATAATTGATTGATGCTAGTTCTTATCCATGCCACAGAGGGGGTAAAAAGATGAAGTAGATTCGGGCATGAGCGCTGTTATATCCTCCCTGATTCTAATAACCGCTCTGACAAGTTAAAGTAGACTAATCGTCTGCTGTGTTTTACTGTCTCAAGCTCATAAAAAATGTCTGCCCCAATTGCAGGAAACAGAAGCGAAATGGAAATATCTTTCTTTTTTTAATCATTTTATTGTAGTTTGTTGAAGATAACATATTGACATTTTTAAATTGTCTAAACCTCCCTACTATTCTAAATTTAATCTACTAATTTTTTATATAAATATATAAAAATCTGTAGTCTACTCATGAGGCTCTAGAAGTTGTAGAGAGCAAAATAAAAATGTTGTGCATCAGTTGCAAAAAATGGATACTGCTTAAGCGTTCTTCAATAATCGAACCTTTAAATTATTCTGATATTTTTACTATTTTATGTTGTCGTCCATTCGTTCTTGTCATAAATATCCTATTCCTTCATCTACAACAAAATCATTACTATAGAATAATGCATCCCTCGAAACTATATTTTTGTTTGAAACATTTTTCGATATCATTAATAATTTCAGAGATATTCGAGGAAATCGCTTCAAATGGGACACTAAGTATATGTACGTACTTTAATTCGAGGAACTATACCGTTACAGTAGGTACTCGTTGCACGAGAACGGAACCAGAATTTCATGCAAGTTCCGTGGTTTTTGCAATGAACGAGGTGTCCAATAAATCCTATAAGATTTCCCACCTATAATTGCTACACTTTGGAATCGATGCCACGAGCAATGTGTGCATATAACAATTTAAAGAAACAGTCGATCTATGACATGCAACAGTACCACAAAATTACGATTTTCACTAAGCTACATCCCCCCCATTTACGGCGTACAAAATGAAACTAATGAGTTTCGCGTAAAGAACAGGCATTTGTTCGAGAGTGCAATGAGCAAGCACCTACTTATATCAAAATTTCGTAAAGGTTTACGGAGCTGCTCACCCAGGATTGCAGATACACTTATGGGTGTCGCCAACAACGAAGCAGCTGCTATGATCTGTGCATTCGTCTCTGCCCTTGATGCAAGGGTCCTCCTCCTCTAAGGGCGTGACTTTCGTGTTCACGGCGAACCGAATGATACCTTCGGTGGCTTCATAAGTCGTCACGCCCCGGAAGTACTTGAGCCGCGTGGTGTCGTCCTCGGGTTCGACGGTCAGGTACGGGCATTCCTGATAGACGATCGTTTGGTCCAGCGTGAAGTTCTGCTCTCGTTCCCCGGTGCCGTCGTTCAGTTTGCAAGTACGTTCGCTCTGAGCGCGGATTACACCAGGTTGCGCTCTGGTATAAAGTTCATCGTAGTCACCGTAGGAGACTCGGGTGTCCCTCGACAGCTGCGGCAACGTACCTGTCACCTCCGCCTCCATCTTCAGCTGCCCGAACACGTCCAGGCCGAGGTAATTGCTGCGGATCGTCACTCTCTCCCCTGACGGGGCGAACGTCAATACCGCTGTGTGATTGAAGAGTCCACCTGGAATAGCCGATTGTGTAAATTATACAGTCTGTCACATACTTGATGGCACACACCTCAAATCATAATAACATCTTTATAAATAGATCAAAGGATAACAGTTTTTCCGCCAAGCTGGAAGAATAAGTTTACTAGATGACATATAATGATAATTTTGGAAAAAATTGCGTTTAATCGGAATTACGAAAAGAAAAATAGTAAAGCTAGCTTTTTACAGCAATGTTATTTTCGACAGTAACGAAAATTTACAAAATGTGTTTTGTAGATCCGTATAAGTTATATACATACTGATAATTTCGTTGAAATTGGTTTATGAGTTATAAACGAATGAGAACGGTGAGGGAAATGTGACGGAAGTCGAAGACGGATAGCCCGACACTATGCACCGACCATAATATTCGAATGATTCGATTGTACTAAAATTATACTATCTGAAGGGATAGGTATACATAACAGTGCAAAAAATCATTTCTCAAGACCATTTTTCACCAAAATGTAAAGACCATCGATTTATTTTTGAAATTAAACCTTGTCTTATTTTACATATTATTGTACAGCATTGAGGGACGAGTCCGACGATTTTAATAACTATAACGTTACGATCATTTAATCTTAAGACATTTGTGCCTGAAAGATAAAATATAATAATACTTTCAGACACAAATATCTTGAGATTGAATGATCGAAACAGTATAGTTATTAAGATCGTTGGATTCGTCTCGTTGTGCTGTACAATAATATGTATGATGAGAGAAGGTTCGGTTTAAAATAATTCCAATGATCTTGAAATCTCGTTAAACAGTGATTTCCATCACTACATGTATCCCTAGCAATAGTATCCTGATATTGAACTATTGATCTTGTCTCATTTAGCTGAGATGATTCTATGGTCCAATATACAACTGGGCCAATGATTATATTAGATTGGAAACATAAACTGACTTGTTGCTACAAAGATCTGCAAAATTGAGAATGAAGAATAGTTGTTGAAGTGTATTGTTGCTCATATTCTTCTAATAAATTCCTAGAAATGACTTAATAACCCTTCCAGAATGTTTCAGTGATTACACTAATGCCTTGATAGCTGTTGCGTCCCTGCCTGCATTTAACTGTCACATTACATCCCCATTTATCCGTAATGGATATCTTCTATCTCAAGAAAAGTGACCAAAACTTTTTCAACATCTGTCACTCTGCTTATTACTTACGAATACAACCCTAGAAACCCACATGTATAAGATGAAAGTGATTCGAGCGATATCAAAATTTTCTTACTGTTTAAATTATTACATTTTTTTGTTAAATTTAAACCTCGGTTTACTTAGTCGTCTGGGAACACTGGAATTTGGAACACATTCTTCTAAAAAGTTGATTTTTATATAAAACCTGTTGGACTCTGTTTGTTTAATATTTAAGATTGATTGTTATATTTTCCAGCGTTTTTAACCCCTTGTGTTATCATTTTTGCGTTCTTTTTTTTTTAAATAAGTTACAGTAAATAATGGAATTTTATCATAAAATATAAGATAATGTACTAAGTTTATAAGAGAGCTACGTACCTGTCAGTTCGTATCCATTTTTCGTCGTGCCAACAGGTTTCGCGAAAAGCCAACCGATCACGCCACCAAGATTACCAAGTAGTTGGAAGTGGGGGCCGATTTCATCTGGCACGCGGGACAAAGCAGTGTACGTCCTTCCATCCTTTGTTTGCACATAACACTGTAGATCTCTCGCTGGGAATTCAACGTTGTTGATCGTTCCGGATATGCGGCCAATTACACGAAGTGGGACATCTGCAAACATTTGCCACCTCTTTCATGAACTGCATGGCCACTTGCAGAGATATTTAAACCAGCCCTCAAATTGTTCTGCCATGGAACTACATTACGTTTCACTAACGGACTTCTGCGTATGCTTTCATGTATCCGTTTACAAAATTCGCAAGTACTAGAATAGGCACTAGGACCAAAAATTAAAATTCAACGGTATTCTTCGAAAAAGAATGAGTATCATGATTCCAGCACTTCTATTCATTTGCTGTAACAACGATAGGAACAATTTATTACCTTATTATTACTGAACTGTTTAACTAGTGACTTTTAAATTATGAACACTTGGGAAGATGTGAAGAAAGACAAGTAAAATCAAGGTAAAGAAAGTTTTACTATAATTAACGTAAATACAACGTAGTTCATATAAATATAAATATTATGACACAATTAAGTGAAAGAGTTACTCATTTAATGAAGAAGAAAATGAATAGCTTCTTAACCAGTTAACTACGGTTGACGTGTATAGACGTCAATCAAAAAATCCATTGCGGTCCTTTTCAACAATGAATTGTTACTTTTTTATAGAATAAAAATGTAATCCTTTCTCATTCTGCTTCACATTTTTCGTAAAATTTATAATAAGAGCATTTGTCCTGCATTCGATGTATATACTCATCATTGCTTGATTTCAATTCCGCATCCCGTGAGGGATTTTTAAAATTAAATTCCGCTAATTAAAGATGATAGCAAAATCGAAATCGAAAGAAGAATTAACTCGTCAACCCCTGCTGAAATGTTAAATATAACTACAGCTACATTTTTCAATCAATCGGTATTAAATAGAAAAGGAATAGAAATTGAGAAGTATGATATAAAATTACAAATAAAATAAAATTAGAGAAAACAGTTTTTTTCGACCAAACTAGAATAAAATTTATTGCAACAGGTGCAGTGAAAGTTTCCAAACCAAGTTTGAAGTAATTCGTTCAAATAGGGTTTGAGATGTTATGGTAGCTAATTTAACCCTCGAATAGTAGGTGTAGGATCAATGTTTACCCAAAGTTATATTCATGCCGTCTAAATTTTAAATTTTGATAATTAATTTAAATTATTAGCTGTTCATATCAAGTCCAATAAGAAAATTGATTTTAAGTTGAAAGAAATGGAGTCGAAAAAGTGTAAAAGAAAATTAACACATAAAGATTCGAATGGATCGAGCAACCATCGGTAGACGAAAGCCATTGACGGGTTAAAATGGATATTCTTGAAACAAATAAGGCAAAGACTGTTCTTTTCTTTAGCAAGATTTAGAAAAAATCGATTTCTCCTGGAGGAGAGTATCCGTGCGAGCTAATTTTGAATCGGACTTCGTTAAAAACTCGCCAGAGAAAGGGACCGTGTTCAAAGGGTTGCGTCTCGCGAATTTTGTATTTTACGAGGTCATCGAAGTGACAGTGGGGGCTCGTAATCCCTGAATAGATCAGAGAGAGAACGTTCTGGAAAACCGGCCGTTATTGGACGCCGCTTATATCACGAGGCGACGCGTCTCCAAAGGAGAGGTTGGTTAAAATTGCAGCTCACGAGAGACTCGCTCGAAAACGGATTTTTCCCTCTCGGAGCCAGATCAAAGGGACATAAGATCGCAGATAATTAGGGCACAGTAGTTCTCACTTAAATTCGCAGAGTCTGAGACCCGGAGGTAAAATTCTTCCGCTACAGGGTAGCATTTCTCTTTGAAGAATCAACTCGTGCTCGGTTCGGCCAACTAAGAGAATAAATATAGTGAGCGAAGGCGAGATAGATGGAGCCCGTCGAAAATTTCAAATTCAGTCATTTTTGTCTTAACTTTTCCAGTGTGGCACCAGTGGATTGACGAAATTTTTCCGTTTAAAATGAGTCCAAACATGACGTAAATCGGTTACACTTTTATAGTCTTCATACATAGCAATCATACGTACTGTGCGTGCCTCATAAGATGTCCCGTGGAAGGAATGCGGGTCTGATTGATCACGATGGAAGGGGCACGCCTCGTTTCACAGACATTCTTAGCTCTAGCGGCTCTATTGGCTAAAGCAGTCACATATACTACGTAGCGAGTGACGTCAACGGTGGGGATTGAGAGCCATGGACAGTACGCGTTAATTTTGTTATTTAGATTAAATCTATAAAACTGATTCGATTTACGTCGTGCTTGGACTCATTTTAATCAGAAAAATCTCCACAAATACTACGTTTGAAAAGGTAAGACTTTGTTACTTCGTTTTATGCTCTTTTCTTGACTACTGAGATAGGGCACGTGTCCGTATTAGCGAGTTCGTCCCTATTAATGTGCTTCCACATTATTATTAATTAAAAATTAACTTGAAAATCAAACTAAAATCAATTTGATTAATTCATGAATTAACATGTTAGCTTAATGGCATAGTAATTGGAACGAGTCACCTAGTGATCCGTTCAGCTCGAAGCACTAAGTGGTAGGGAATGGGTTGTGCAAATGCAAGTGATATAGCAAATTTAAGCGAGCACTACCGTACTACTTAAATCATGCGGCAGCGCGATGCTCACCGTTCGGCTGGCAGGATTTCCCGTTGCCGAAGAATCCTTGCTTGCAGTGGCAACAGAAGCCGACCTCGAAGTCCACGCACGTAGCTTTGCTGTGGCAAGTCGTCGCCCCGGTTCTGCAGCTGGCCACCTGGTTCGTTGCGCTGATGTCTGTGTAATACGTGACGTTTGCATGTAAAACAGTGGTACTGGTTCTAAGCGACCTTCAAATGCAACGAGATTTCGGCTCGGAGGAAAACATGGTAACAGGCGAGACACCTTTGTCGCTACCTCCCTTAATTAGCGCGTAACTTGGAATGTTACGGGCATAGTGTACGTACACAGTATGAAATTAACCCTCTGCGCACTAATAAATCTTCAAGATACGCGTCTCGAATTCACGAAAATAAAAATTTACCGAGGAATGCTGTTTAATTTGTTGGACAATTGATTCGCAATGTTGGAAGGGAGAAATACTCACCGAGATAATTCTTAACCCTTCGAGGACACTTCTAGCCCTTACAATTGCAAAAAGATAATTTAGCAGTTGATATAATCCAATTGGCTACTTACATAATTTATTTATAGAAGAACACTTTGATTTATGGGATAGTTTTTTAATCCCTTCACGCTCATACCGAAGTCTAAAATCTAATTTTTTAAAGTCTGTTTATCATTGTTTCTTCATTCCAGATGCAATGAATAAGCAGTAAAAGAAACGCACATTGGTATAGGATACAGTCACACGTGACAGTCACATATCTTTTATTTGAAGAAATTAGCGTTGGCAAAGGGTTAATATTTATGTGGAATGATAATGGCTACTGTAACAAACCGGGTTACATTTTCCACCGGTTCGAAAACTCTTGCGTTCATTTTAGCAAATCCCACAAGAGGGGATCTACGTCATACATTACCTCATTTCATTTTATGAACGGAAACTCACCCTCAATGTTATCCGGTAGTTTGACATCATCATCGTTCCACACCGGACCAACCTGGAACAACCACTGTCCCGGTCTGTTCACGTTCGACCACCTACGGAGAGACAATAGGATTTAGAATGTCACCGTACAGTGAATCACTCAAAGTGAACCGCTTGTTAACCAGTCTCCTCCTGACTCACTTGTCGACGTTCTGAATCTGATCCGTCCCGGAACCCTTCAAGGTGTACATTCTTCCTTCGCTCATAAATCCTGCCTGCGCCTTCGCGTCTGGCAGACCGCTGGGATGCGATTCACCTTGGATCCACTGAATACCATTATCCGGGTACAGCAACTCGACGTAGGAATGCGTGCCGTTCGACGAGATGGCTACTTGGTAAGTATTCACCTAGAAGTAACCATAGACCGTCATGTATTCATCCAGGGTTGCAAAGATTAACCGTTCGAGTGGCTCTTTGCGAAAGTATGATCGAAAAATGCTGGAATGATTGCACCAAATACAGAGTGTCCCAGGTTTTGACAGCAAAAGTTTGTCAATACAGTAATGCCGCGAAGAGTGCGACAAAACGGCTTGCGCTAGGCACGAAGATAATATCCCTCCTACTGCGGGATATACCTCTCAAGAGGCCGAGAAGCTCAACCTCTCGACACGGCCAAGAAATTGTAACATAATACGGGTCAGGTATATTAGTGAGCCAATACTAAGGCAATGACAAAACTTTTTTGATTTTCACTATTTTGTCATAGAAGTTCTACTAACGCATTCGTGACATTTTTCTGATTAAAATGATACCAAACACGGTATAATTTTGATCATATTTACATGTTCAATTGGTGGTAATAAGTTTCGGGCCCAACCAAGACAGCGAATGAAAAAGAGAGACTAGAAGTCGAGTAGTCGGCAAACATCGAAAGCTTCGATCATTGAAACAGATTTTTATTTTTCATTATTTTGTTATAACACTTTTACCAACGTATTTGTGACATTTTTTCTCATTAAAATGTCACCAATATGTCGGTAAAAATTTTATGAAAAAATAATAAAAAACAAGAAAGTTTTGTTATTACATTAAGCATCGTCGCACTCTTTGCGGGATTACTGTATATTCTATCTGTATATACATAGGTTGTTTAAAGCTTTATCAAATCTTTACGATTAAAATAATAATTACGTAGGAAATTATAATTATTAGTTATCAATTATAATTATTATTAATTATTTGTCGAAGTGCTGAGACTATTATGTTACCTTTGACCTCAGATACTAAACATACCTCGTATAAACAATGTAAACGTAAATATTGTTGATGTATTTCTGCATTGCATCGCAGTAACTTCGTATCAGACTGTTGTCCGTTACTGTTCCCGACGTAATTCTTACTTTTATCGTAAATTTTTAATAAAGCTTTAGACGACCCATATTTATATAACATCTTTTCTTATTTAGACCCATAAAATGTACTGACAAAGTTTGGCTGTTAAAACCTGGGTCACCCTGTACAGGTCTTTAAATTTTTATTCTAGAACTTGGGAGCACCGTAGACTGAGTATCATGATCCGATGCTGATCCTCTTTAACATTACACGCGAACATCGAATTGAAGCGCTGGGCACTCAAACGATTAATAACTATCGTTTAACCCCAATTTCCCAAATTAACCCTTTGCACTCGGCTTACTAGGGTGTGTAACAACGTGAAATGCTGAGGACATTATTGTATGCAAATATGTATAAATGAATCGATAGAAAAAAGTTTGGGTTTTTAACAATTTGTGTTTTTTTGAGAATAAATTGCAATGACACCTTTATCATTCTGAAGAATCGATCATCATTTTTGAATTTCCCAATAGGTGGCAACGAGTGACGACAAAAAATGCCAAATATACAATTGATTCACATCTAATTGTTGGTTATGTGAATAAATAAAATTGAAGTATTAAAAGGGATATTAGTCATTATTCAATCTAATAGTTTCACGAATTCTGTTCTTCATTATTGTGTTATCTTACAAATACGTAAAAATATTTTCCACGTGCAAAGAGTTAATTTGTTCTGTAGCGTTAAACTAACACAGTGAAAAAAAGTCAATATGGCAGAGAGATATATAATTGAATTTGTAAATTCCCATTTTGAACATGGATAAAAGTAAATATGAAAACATGTAAAATGAAAAATAACGAAAATAAATCTGTCACATTCACGACATGGTAAAAAATCTATGTAGTAAAACGACAAATCAAAGTTCTAAATTTCACCATTACAAATGAAAAAATGTGGTAAAACAAGGCACGAGGAAAATTATGTAACGTTAAATTAACGGAATGGTAAAAAATCAATATGGTAAAACACAATCAACTGAATTTTTAAATTCCACATTTGAAAATAAACATCTGTGGTAAACAGAGACATGTGAAAAATAAATCTATGTTAAATCGACGAAATGGTAGAAAATAACTAGGATAAACCCAAGTAAATTTGTAAATTCCTCTATTGGAAAAATTGGGGTATAAATAACAAATCAACGTGCAAGACATACTATTTTTCAGAACTAGCGACACCTGGTAAGGAGTACCAGAGGACTGAGAAGCACTGGAGGCTAATAAATTGATGGTTTCAAAAGTCCCGCTTACCTTGTCGCTTCTCTCGTTGAAGTATCCGACGTCCAACCAGGTGGCCAGGAACACATGTGTGGGTACGAAGTCAGCCGCGTCCTTGAAAGCGTTTCTCACCATTCCTCCGGCTCTGGCAAGAACTTCCGGTGAATCTGTTTCACCGTAATAGACCCTTCCGGAGCCTCTGGTGTCGACGTGGGTGTAGAGCGGCGCGATAACCGGATCGTCCAGCGGGAACGGTATGTTGAAGAACCTCTGCATCGCTCTAGCGAAAGAGAGCACGCCATTCCCGTTCACCTGAAACGAGGTTAGATAACCTTTTTAACCCGTTCCTCCTCATCTCTCCTGGAAACCTGGTGAATAAGTTGAAACACACTGAGTCCCGGGGAATTCCACGGGGCTCTGTAATTAAAATGCTCGTCCCTTCAACGAGATTGAGGAGTCGAGCAACACTGCGAGCCGACAGGTCCTCGAGATGCTCATTATCCTTTCGATGGAATGCAAAGGTTCCGGATGAGTTTTCAGCTAAATTTCTTTGTAATTTTCGAGACTGCGAGCTGAGCGGTATTTAAATCTTACGGGCTGGTGCAAAATAATCGATATTTAATGTAGAGATCATCTAAGTTCTCATTAACCCTTTAGCCCTTCTGTAAATTCAGTGAGTCGTTTGTACATTGTACTTTCCGAATCAAATTTGAATGGAATGGCACATCTACCCGTCCATCTCTGTCGACTTTTGCTTTCTCAATCCACTTAAACGAACTTCAACGTAAAGTTGAAAATTTTGTACATAATGTAGACGGATGAAAGTAACAGCTTCCCTACGAGGTCATTGTAGCTGGATATTAACAATAATCTTCCTCTACAATGATTTAAATGATAAAAATAAAGTCATTCATTGAAGAGCTTCTTATAATAACAATTGTACGAAATTATGAAGATATATATCAGTGACGTGTAAGGCTCGGTAGTTCTAGTTTAACATTCATCTACGTTTGTTTTGAACATTTGTTCCACCACTTGTGCCTTATTTATCTTCTGTTTTAAACAAACACATAAAATCGCAACAGTAAAATACATAAATACCAAATTGTGCAGTACCAAATACAGACAATAGGTGAATTTTCTTCCAGAGGAGCGTTCAAAACGAGTCGTGAACCATCGAATCCAACATTTTTGGGTACTCGTAGACCCTAATCACCTATTCACAGGGTGGAGGTGATGCATCAAGTGCAGAGCGTCCGGTGAGCACGTGCGGGGGCACGTCGACAGGTAAACTGTTAACACGTGCCGCGAAATCCGTCGATGACGTAACGAGTTGGCTCGCGCGTTGCATAGATACGTTGCATAGCTCGTCGAGGAGTCATTCACCCAGAGCCCGGGTTTAATGGAGCAACGGCGTCGCCGGAGCAAAACGACCCTCTCTAATTTGTCCAATTGTTAGTCTGCTGTTTTTTAATTTTAGTTGATGTCACAAAGTTCTTTCCTCCCTCTAATTCCATTGCGAATATGATGTGTGCATATGTAAGCATATGAAATTGAGCCTAGTTTTATTCATTATTTTATTCACTCGCACCATACTTGAATTTTTAGCAATTTATTAGTTAACAACAAATTTAGCAATGTAAATAGTGATTTGAGTATTGATTTGACAATTTTTAATGGCGTCTTACAGTCGCTGTCCGAATACAAAGGCGGGTTACTAGTTACTACTACCTCTAAATTACAAACATTTGTTTCAATTTCAGATGATTAGGTATTATTTGCTGAACGAATATAATTAATTTTTTAACACTTTTGACTAGCTTTCAAGGGAAAATACTCCACTATGCGCCGCTTCGCGAATTGTCGTTCTGTCAATTGACTAAACTGAAAAGCGCGCGCGTTGCTCCACATTCGCCACAGTTGCCCACAACGCCATTTTCAGTTCGAGAGTCTGATTTATACACGGGAATTAATTGAATGGAATTAATTTAATTTAATAGCTAACGTTTATTTGTACAAAAAGATATAAAATCATATTTATCGTCAAAGATATCAACCGCAAAGAACATTTATATACACACGTCCTTATAGACATTCGTGTGCAGAACACGAATCCGAAAGCCGTTTGTCGTCATCCGCTTCAATTTTTCAGAAATTTGATATTGGATAAAATCAAAAATTCAACTTTCAGAACTTTTTCTGCTTCAGTCGGAAAAGCTAGACGAATGTGTCTTACGTAGAAAAACTCTGTAGCTCTCCCAAATATGATAGTATGTATTCTGTTTATAACATTATAAACATTTAAACGTTAAAATATTAATATATGTATGTATAGCACTGTAATCTGGTAAGTTTAAAGCATCGTTCTATGCAAAAAAAATTTGTATAGTATTTAGGTGCCAAATTGAAGCTTTCTAAATCAGTTGCACGAAACAAAAATTAAATAACAATGGATTTTCTGAATATAAGATTCATTCTGAATTGCTCCTCGTCGTAAAGACACGCTCTGCTCGTCATTAAAGGGACGAAATTAAAACTTTTCGAAAAATAACTATTTTCTCTTGCCGCGAAACCCTCGTCTGGACCGGCCTAATTCGTTATGCCACGTATTTTTGGCTCGGCCAAAACTGGAAATGGGAATTGAACTCGCGTCGACGAAGCGTCCGACGATTCACTTTAGCAGTTTTAAGCGTTCATTAACGCGGTATTCTAATAGAGGTTTCAAAAGAATGTTTTCGACGCTCCGAAACCGCCATTTAGGCAAATTGTATTTTTTGGAATAATTTATTTCTTCGTCAGACAAAGGAAACTGTATTTGATCACCTGTGAACGTTAAGATTCTAATTTTTATAGTACGCAAAATTTGTAATATACGGACTTTTATGCAAAATAAAAATTGGCTGCATCAATTAGAAGACACAATTAGTAAATCATATTTTCTCTCTTACTGATATTATCAAGTGAGATTATCATAACAGTATTCGTCAATTCGTCAAACATGTTGTCAGTGTTTTGTATTCCTATTATGTATTTGTTATAAATTCATTAAATCCGCAGTCTAGTAATGTAGAGCTTTTCTAATGCTTTTGAATCGACATCCGTGTTGATCTGCGGTTCCATTACCATTGCTAATATGTATTAAAGTATTAATAATGACATATGTAAACGCGACGTCCATGGAATTCATTAAAATCTTATTAATATATTGACTGCTACGTAACTTATGTATTCAATAGATTGCATGTGACAAAATATTTGTAGACTGCGGATTTTATGCATTTATGACAAAAATGGGTGGACGTAATTTAAGACACTAAAAACATTACGATAAAATATTTATACAATCAGTCCAGAAGGGAATGCTGCAGGTCACACAAAATGAAGGGAGTACTGCACATTATAAATATAAGGTAAAATAAAATTGATAATTTGATTCTTTCTAAATATTGTCATATGTCATAGTTTTGTCGCAGCTACAAGAGTGTATTTTCACTTATTCTTGAAATTCTTTGCACTGTAACTTTAAGGAAGGTGTAGGGCTGCATAAAGTGTTACTAAATATATGATGCAAAGAATAGCATTAGAAATAAAAGAAAATTCTCAGTAAAATGCTCTTCTTATTCATTTTCTTATATGTCTTATAATTTTGTCCCGGAGTGTATTCCAGTTAAATATATTTCTACATATTCCAATTGGGATCTGTGAGATGCAAGTATATTGAAGGAATAATTGCTACAATAAATCTTCCCTTTCTGTCTTTCCGTCATTACATGAATTACTTCAAGTGAAATTTAAAGACTGTTGATTTGACAACATGATGCAAGATTTAATCAAAATTGTTCCTTAAGAATGTAATAAGTTTACATTTCAATCAACAAAGTTTTATTTTATTTTAGGTGATTTCCACTGAAAAGAACAGGTCTCATATGCACAATGTGTAATAACAGAAAGAAAAAAATTCGCAACAGGTTGCAAAAGATTATGTAATGTCATCCTTACATCACGTACATCAAATTTTAATGAAATAGTTTTTAATTGAGATTAATAATTTTCTTAAAACATACGTCCCATATTAGAGAATTTTATCGTAACCTTATCTGTCGGAACCTTATTTATCGAAACACTTTGACGCATTAAAATAAACTCACTATCTAAACATTTGGTAATGAATATTTTCAATTCGTTGTGTATCACTTAACAGGGGTTCGTCATGTGAGTTCATTAATCGGTGTCAGTGTACTATAAGTGGTTAAATATACGCAGCCAATCGAAATTCATAAAGCGCGAATAAACTGACTACACAATAAATTAAACTTTACCTACATTTCGCAAAAATTAATCTTGAGATGCAAATATTTCTGGTCAAAGACCAGTGCGGCCAGCAGAATGTACAAAATATTCAAAAAAATTCGCCACTCACTTTAAAAATTCAGCTCCACAGCTAAGAGATTAATGACATATGAAAAATGAAAGACGCCAAATGGCGTCCCATGGTCAACAATACGTTAACAGGACGAAGTTGCACGCGTGACAACCAAATTCCGGTCCCGTTCCAGCCGTTCTCACGTTCCGGTTTCGAGACGCAGCTAACAGTGTATGCGCCAGTGGAAGTTCGGGCTGATGGTGAAGCTATTGTTTTCACGTGGTGCTAATATCGCGGACGCCACGACGAATTCAACACCCGTGCCCGCGTATCGTTAAACGGGCGACCTGGTCACGCGAATTGACACGAATTAGGCCGACAAAGCAATAATCCCACGTAGCCGTTAATACGCTGTTGGATTCGTCCACTCATGCATTAGGTGTCAACTTTGTTACTACACCAATAAATCTTCGGTTTTATTTTGTTAATCAGGAAGATCCTGGATCGAGGTCAATCAGGATGGCTGTGAATCAGACTTTAATGCGCTGGCTGCTCTTCCTGCGTGCACATCAATTCTATTGTAATAAAACACATTTCATCGCTTTAAAGTTCTTTAACCCTTTGCACTCCGGTGGCACCGCTGTGGCAACATTCGTGATCAGCTACGCAATAGTAATAGCAGCAATACTACTTTTATTTATATTAGAATAAAGGAAAGCAATACAACAAATCAAACTAAATGAATTCACAAACATTTCCAATTTTCTCTTCTAAAAAGCAGAGATTTTACAGAAATGTAAAATATCGGCGATATACTGGTATTATTCGACTATACTTCAAAACACTTATAGAAACCGAAATACCTGTATGTTTACCTGTATTTACCGGTAATTTTTTCGATTTTCATATTTTATTGCAATACAATTTTCAGAATATTTTTAGACAAAGATTTACAACCTACATGCATGATATTTATATCGCTGTAATATCGAGCCTAAGATCTAGGTATTCTGTTGAGATTTTAAGTGAACGGGAGTGATTTTTAAAAGAACTTTAATAATACAGGTACAGTTGCGCAGAAATACATGCAGCGACTCACAGTAATATTCGGCTACTTTTAAAAAGACGATAACTTTTTTAATATCGGATCCAACGACCTGCAGTTCTTTGGGAAGTTAGAATGATTCGTTTACAATACGACGTAAAAAATGTTTGAAAAAATTGAAATTCGTCGAAATTGCAAAGAAAATAGTAAAGGTTGTATTTTACAAATTTTGAAAATTTCATCAAAATCGGTGATGCGACAAAAACGTCAAGCATCGAAAGATGTAAGAATACTTTTCATTACAGTTAGAGGCCGAAAATCACAGAAAACTGCAATTTTTACCAGCTTTAAATGTTTGTAGCTCATTGCAATGTTGACCAATTTCGATGAAATTGTGAGAATATGTATAATTGATACAGATCTACAAAACGCAGTGTTTAGATTTTCAATATTGAGCGACATAAAGAAGTTGTGAAATTTAGTATTTTTCCTGCAATTTCGACCAATTGCAATTTTCTCCATGTTATATAGTAAACGAATAGATCTAACTTCTCAAAAAAGTCGCAAAAAGTTATCGTAATTTATAGGTGGCCGAATATTACTCTGAGTGACTCTACAGCGTGTCTTCTCTTACGACGCGACGTTCGTTCTGCGACCACTGCGCGCTGCTTCAAAATTCTCGCTCGCATTAAAAAACACTCCAGCAATATTACCATGTATGGCAATTTTTGCCTATCCTATAATTCTTATCTTCTAATAAGACGACTGTAACGAACTGCCTGACGTGCACCACTGAACCGAAAAATACCGGAATTTATTTTGGTTTTCGGTAATACATATATCGATTTCGGTAGTACAGTCGGTAACAATATTAAGTGGAGACCTTTTAAGAACTAATAACTTTTTTAACATGGGATCAAACGACTTGATATTTTTTATCATGACAGAAGCATTAGTTTACTAAATAACGGGTAAACAAAATATGGAAAAAATTGCTATTGGTCAGAATTGTGAAGGAAAAAATAAGATTCAGTTTTTTCAAGTATTTCATCCGAGCCCGTAGCGAAATTTTAGTCAATGCCTTTTTTAGGCCCATGTCAATATACACGGGACAAAATTGTATCGAGATTGGTTAACGTTGTTATGAGCTACAAACATTTAAAAATGAAAGCTTAAACGTGAATGTCGCAGATTTTCGGCCTTTTCAGGGAATTGCGCCGTTATCCGATCACCTTTAAATGTTTGCCGCTCATAACCACGCTAACCGATTTCGATGAAATTTTTACCGTGTATGTAATTTACATGGCTCTACAGAAGGCATTTATTAGAATTTCGTTACAGACTCAAATAAAAAAGTTGAAAAAATTAATTTTATTTTTTTTCAAAATTTTGTTTACCCGTTGTTTAGTAAACTAATGCTTCTAGCAAGCTAAAAAATCTCAAGTCGTTTGATCCAATTTTAAAAAAGTTATTAGTTCTTAAAGGGTGTCCACTTAATATTGTCCCCGACTGAATAGCGGTTTCAGTATAGATATGCTGATGTAATACCGGCATTAAAATCATACCAGTTTGAAATCCTTGAACAAAAGTCTCCGGTTCAACAATTGGGGTTCCTGACGGTATCACAAAATGTTTGTTAAAGTATTGCTGCACTTTCCACAATTCTCTCCCCCCCCCCCCCCCCACGCATATGATCCCAATTATACATCATTTTATTCGTTTCGACGTACTGAATCGGAATACGACTTTCGTTTTTAGCAGAAACTACACGTTGCCGACATATTCACAGGAAACTTTCTTACGAGCACGTTGAGTTCTGCCCGCAAGTGTGATCTCCGAGGATTAATAAATACTAAACGTACCACGACCGAAAGGGCGTTTATTTATTTAACTTCTATTAATTTAGTAATTTTATATAAGATGTTCTTGGGGCTAGAATTTTCCTGAGGATGTATTCTTTCGAAGATTCTCGGTGTGAGAACTACTGATGGCGGTACAGTATCGATATATCGGAATAACGATAGTTTTCAAGCCAAATAACGATATTGTGTGTCGATATTTAATGTGGCGATATATTCGAGTACAGAATACATATAAGTATCGGTAGCACCATTGCATTTGCTGTAACATAATCATAAAGGACCAATCTTGAACTTCCCACAAAATTTGCTATTGGTCAATTTTTTTTCCAATCTATCACATTAGTGACAAGTTGAATATTGTGCTTCTTGTGTATATAATTCATTGATTATATTAAGTATATTAAATTTGTATAGATATTAACAAAACGATCAATTAACGTAAATGAATTTTTACTTCCGAATTCTCGAATTCCGAATATTATAGTTATATCGATATTTCGGCTATCGATACATATCGATATTTGGGCTATCGATACATATCGATATTTCGGCTGTCGATACATATCGATATTTCGGCTATCGATACATATCGATACGAAATATCGATATAATTGAAAAATATCGCCATCACTAGTCCGAACGTCATCGAGAATAATTTGGAACGATTAATTACTATATTATTATCCCCAAACAGTGGCGTATTACTGTGTGGGCAACTTGGGCAAATGCCCGGGGCCTCAAGCAAAAAGGGGCCCCGAATACAAACCAAATATTTTGTATTTTTATGTAAAAGGTTTTCATGGATGAAGGAGAATTTATTTCACGTTTTATGCAATAATAAATATTTACATGTTTTTACAATTGTTTTATGTTTTCCAACGTGAAAGTTATTTAGATGGAGTTAGGGGCCCCGAAATTCTACTTGCCCAGGGGCCCCAAGTAGTCATAACGAGCCACTGTCCCCAACTTCTCCATTTTCTTTTTACTTTCCTACAAGAATAACTCGTTTCTTAGTAACGAAATGTTCCGAACTTCGGTGGACCAAGCAGCAAAAGCGATATCACTCATCAGGAAGGGAGAGGCTCGGCTCTCGGCTCGCTGGGTTCCCTCGGGCGTCAGTCGTCAGTCCGCGCAGTTCCTGTCTATTTTCACCGTTTCCTCCGCGCTCATGATTACCCTGCATTACGTGTGTGCGTGTGTGTCATCGGTTCAGCAGTGACCTATGACCCGTCGCGATAGCCCCGCGCATAGATAACGAGACTCTAGCTCCCGGTGTGTCTTTGAACGCGAGCGAGAGTGTCAAAACGAACCGGCGCGGCAGCTGGCAGAGAACACGCACGATCGATGTCCACTATCGAGAGCTAGGCCGTCGATTATCGACGAGCCAGGTCGGCTCAGCATGCTCGCAATTATCGGCTGGGGAAATCGTCTAATCGGAAATGGCTGATCCAAGCCGATTACTATCGATCGCCGGGAATTAAAAGGAGAGAAAAGCTCTGCTCTCTCTGGCCGATCGGAATAATTACCGGGACCTCGGCCTCGCGCGCAAGTCAGACCTTTTTCTTTTCACTTACAATAGAGAACGACAGCGAAATTGCTCCGAAAGCCACTCGCCGATTGATCGCCATCCAGATTTACCAGGGATGATTAAAGCGACGGTCGATTACTCTGCTTTCGCTAGCCTCGTTTGAAGGACGAACAAAAAAAATGGATCGATTTGAATCCTTCGCTTCAAGCGATTGCTTTAATGGCCATCGCGGACTCGTTATATCGAGAATCGAGTCAAAGTAGGAAAGAGTTTCGTAGAAACGGATCTGGTAGGCGGAAATGATTTTGAATTCGATGACATATATAAGTCACGCGACATGTGGATTGTTATTTGGTACTTTCCGGACGATGCGACTATCGGTTTCTTTTGGTAGCATCAACGCTGTATCGGATGATTGCTAAACTTCGCGATCGATTGACAGAGACTTCAAGACCTTCTTTAAAGAATTACGACGTAATTTCCATGGCTGTGGAGTCGGAAGAAAATATGCCGACTCCGACTCCGCGTTAGTAAATTTTACAAAAATCAAAAATGTGTTCAAAATAATTGAAAATTGTAATAAAACTATTTATACATATATTAAAAATACTATATTTGTATCAAAGTACAAGTAAATATTGGACTTCACTTTTTTGCATTACCAAGAAAAACAATGAATTTTGAAACATGTAAAAACGACATTCGCGCTGCGTTTTGTTTTGTAGAAGTAGAAGTATACAATTGCATTCGTATGCATAATTAATAAAGAAATCGCTACATCAATTTCAGAGAAAACCCTTTTCATTACATGTCAATGCCATCGTCGCGATGATAAATTTTGTCTTTTATGGTGTGTAAACAGTATTCGTCACACGCTGACTAATTCGGAGACGGGATTTTAAGTGCCGACTCCGCAAACCTGGTAATTTCTATCAGTGAATGTCTTGAAAGGATTGCACCAAGAAACATTACTAGCATTATCTTGCAATATATTCGCACATTTTAAAATGCTGTCATCAACAAATCCTTAATGCTTTTGGCGATATTCATCAAGTTAATTTTCAATTTGCGGCAACTTATGGGAATGAGCTTGCGCCACTGTAGCGTCTAGATGCGTTAATCAACCATGTGTTCAAATCTAAACAGTGAACGAATGACAGATCCAATGGTAGGGGCTTGATGACCAAGCGTCAAGTTTCTTCCGAATTCTCACAATCAGTTCCAAACCGAACTGGTGGTGGTTTGATCTGCGTTAACTGGTGCGAACTATATCTTAACGCTTTCGCGACGTTAAACGTAGTCCTACGTCATTTAAAAGTTAAAAGAAGTCTTTAGCAGAATTTGGGAAACGTAGCCGTGACGTAACATTTTAAAGTCTTTAACAATTATATGCCGTATTCAGCTAAACGTTTTGTCTATGCTAAAATCTAAACAATGAACGAATGAGAAATCAAATGTTACATGTTTGATGAACAAGACGCGAGTTTCTGACAATCAGTTACAAATTGAGTTAGTGGTGGTTTGAACGGGACATGGATCTGCGATGTAGTCTCTGTCGGAATTATTTAGATTATCCTTGGTAAAAAGAGCTTTGACGAACCAGCCAAGGTAACTCGCCCCCACCCCCTGGCCAACCCGGCTCTTAATTCCCAAAGAAATTAGAGGCGAAAGGAGATTGCGGTCGCCGGCGAAACCGCAAGCGTCGCTCGAAAGCTTCAATTACCCGGGCAAACAACAACGGTTCCCCATGCGACTGCGTTAAATACCAACTTCGTGGTCGTTTAAACTTCGAAACTCGATCATTTCACGGGACACTTTGCACGAATAACGAGATTCGTTCGACGGCCCACCCTCGTCGCGGGCCCTGGCTCTCGTGTTCATTGAATTTTCGTCGCCTCGGGTCACTCGACCGTCAGCCGTCGTCGCTACGACCCACCTTAGCAAGGAATATCATTCAATTGATGATACAGTCGCACAATTTGTTCACGTAGATCCAATGTATACAAAGTGGCTCAATAATTAATAATCCTCACTGGAGTATCCCTTCGTTAAATCCCCACATAGAATAATTCCGTTAATTGTAATTATTATTATTATTATTGTTTATAAACGTACCGAGGCCCATTTACATAAATGTTTACACAATAGAGAAAAGACTTTACATAAAATAACAAAGAAAGGACATGCAGAAAAACTCATGGTGCAAAAGGTATGGTATTATCCGATAATCCTACGTAATTGTCTTTTAAAAGTGTGCAAAGACCCATAAAAAAGTCAATACGATTATAGGGAGTGCTAGAGTCTGCAATAATGCGATTTATTGGATTAATTAATCCATATGTAGATCTGGATTTAAGTGTTTGAAATCCTGCTCTGGATCTGAATAATTCTTGTCCCTGAGAGAGGGACAATCAATATGATTAATAATATGAAAGAATGATATAAACAAAACTTACACGCTGTGCAAGGGAAAATATTGTGATGCAACCATTTTTTGTGTGGATGAAGGTGTTTCGGAGATTTCAAGGTCACCTTGATTTCTTTAAATGGAATTACCTTTTTATTTGACCTTCGTATGTTCTGGAACTAATAGTTAACGGGATATTATCGAGGCAGAGTAATATAACATATTACCTATATGTATAATAGGTAGGTAGTGATATTTGGTCCCCTCAGGGTTTCAAATCCATTCACCAACTCTCTCCTCTTATTCCAATTTCCACTTCTCCGTATCGCCAAATTTTAGCCTATTTCAGCCTACTTTTCAGCGGGACCTACTGTTTTGTTAAGGTGGGCTCCGAACCACCTTGGACAACGCAGTATAATACATATATCACATAGAAGATTTCCAGAGGTGACGGTGGGATTTGAACTCACGACTTTATCCACTGAGCCACAACGCATCCTACCAATATGTATAATAGAAATTGATTGAAAATGCACATCTTCTTTCAACAGTCTGAATAAGTTAAAAAGAATATTATAATACTTTTAAGTTGTTCACGGTTTCTTTTTTCACCGATTAAATTTGGCCATATTTGCACAATATCCGGAGTCTACATACAACTAACAGAGATGTGACTTTTGTCCAGCTATTAGGTCGTCCCATAAGTACATGCTGCGGGTATGTTTATAGTTTATACTATTCGCGGCGTTTTTCTTTTTCCTATGAAAAACCATAAGAATTTTATAGTGACTGAACATTGTTTTTACCAAAAAGGTGGGAAGAGGTTGTCGAACGAGAGGATGATTATACTTTTTCATAAACATTAAAGATTTGTTTTAAATATTAATCTAAATAGTAGAACTGTAAATGGTACGTACTTGTGGGACGTCCTAATATTTGCAACTCTGGTCCACTGTGCGTCTAATACAGGCCTGGCCAACGCGCGGCCCGCCACTTTGAATTGTGCGGCCCGCCAGGCGATTTTATATTTCTACTGAAACTTTTGTTGTTCGTTGCATGTATACAAAAAATATTAAATAAATGAAAATTTGCATGCGTCATTGTTATATACGCAAGTGCGACTACGAACTCCAATTCTATATTTGATATCCACGAACGCCAAATGTTACTGAAAGCGAGTAACATTGTTTGTAAGAAACGAGTTGTAAGTGCTTTTGGATTCACATATATTTGTGAAACATTTTTTTCAAAGATGAAATTTACGAAGAGTTCATCACCTGCTTCATTAACTGATGCCAATTTAGAAAACCATCTAAGATATGCAACGTCGAACATAAATATAGATTTACAAAAACTAAGTGAAAGAAAGGATAAACAAATATCTCATTAATTAAGACTCGAGAGTTAATTATATTGAATCATAGCATAACAATAAAGTTTGATTCATTTTGTATTTGTATTACATTTTTTAAAAGCATATCTACCTAAAGTGCGGCCCGCTGTAACGTTACGCGTCATCAAAGTGGCCCGTGAAACCAGTTCAAACACATTGAAGACACTACGAAAATGCATTGCTAACGCATTGAAACAAATGGGACGATCGATAATGTATCTTGCGCGATCGATAACCGCAAACAATGTAACAGCTTGTCCGCGTCGCCCGTCGAGCCGAAATGAAAAATAATAAAACGCCGGTCCCGCACGCGCTAACGCAATAGTGTAATCGACCGCAATCATTTTGATGACTGCGAATCGTCGACGATAACCGACAGAATGGAGATGATTGTCGTGTAGGCAGCGCTTCTAAGTAGACCGTCGCGGATATATCACCGGGTATATCTGTGTCAATCAATTTGCCTCGAAATCGGTTTGTACACGACAAACGACAGTTGCCTTGTTGCTTCAGAGAAACTGTTCCTCGTTCGGCTGTCATCGTTTCGTTGTGTACCGTCAATCAAAGCGATAACATGCTCTTTCCCGTTTCTAAATCCGTGTAGCATAGCGTGTTACTCGAGTGACATTCTTCCTCGAGTTGATTACAGGGATATTCGAGATTAAACGGAGGATTTTGCAGATTTTCGTGACTTGAATCGAGAAAGTGTTGTTTTAGTTCAAGAAAAATGTTGCCATGTTGCTGTTTTACTTATACAATCTAAATTAAATATTTATTCATTAAATATTAGATAAGAAGAAGTATTTGAATGTTTTATGAACTCTGATCCACTCGTTTGTTCAAATTTAAATTCTCAAAAGACTAAATCAAGAGACTTTTTTGTTCATCCAAGAGGAGCATATCAAAATACCCTAGACAGATTGTTACATTTATCAGAATTATTATGATAACAAATTTCATACGTTTTAAAGTATTCGCAGTAACTGATAGTAATTGATAGATTTTCGTACATCTCGTTTTGTAAGATGTGAAGACACCGTTATTTTGTCCGGAGCTATTTATTGTAATTAATGGGTAGATGCCTCACTTTTCAGCCTCACAACCAAGAAAGTGACTTGATCATATATTACATTCTAAATTTAACTTATATTTGCTTGTCATTGTTGCAGCGAACGCCCATTGTCTCATCCACTGCAGTTAATTCATTTTTCTCATTTCCTTTCCTCCACTTCTCTTAGCCATTCCACTAACCCCTCGTTCTTTCGATTACTATGTCTTCTATTCTAATCTTTTCTCTCTCTGTCTTTCTACAATCCTTTACCAAATGCTCCAACGTTTCTTGAACGTATTCACAAAGCTTACATTTCCTTTCTTCGCCCCTTTCCAAATATTTGTTTCATTTTTCTAAGTTTCCACATCTTGCTCTAAATCTGTTCTTATATGTTTACACTTTTCGTTGTATTTCGACTTCATTGTTTATGCACTTCTATATAGCTTTCCCTTAATATGCCCTGCCCTCCTTCATCCTTTTCCCTAATACATTATCTATTTAATTTAATTTATATTTTGGCTCTAAAATTTATTTCGACTTAAGGAGCTGTATACCGGTACATATTACTTTACCTCCAACTTGTTCAAAATCATTACTAGAAAATTCAGAAGTGGACAACATTCAGAATTATAAATTGTGCGGTGCAACGCCCTCTGAGCCATCTCACTTAGCTTCGTGTTGACAGATTCCCAATTGGCCAGAACAAATGTATCCAATCGTATTCTTAGTTTTCAGGAGTGTCGCTCTTGCCCGCAGATGCATATCAATTACAAAAATTAATTTACAACATGACAGTCGACTAAAGTCAGAATTACGTAGCTTCCTGCTGTGTGTTTATAACTTTCCACTTTGTGACAAATGTCAATTATTAACTCCGCACTATTACAAGTCAACCGACATTATTTCGCAAATCACGTTTTCCATAGAATTGTATATAATATACAGGTCTAATCAACCTCATATCACCTAGTTCACGCACGACCAAAGAGGTTCTCGAGAGTACCAATTTTTAGATTCATTGAGGGACATCATTGTGGAATCATCTTCATCGAAAAAGGCTTTATCTCGGTGAAACGGACCGAACGTTTCGCCGTGGCGAGAGATTGAAACAGGAACAGATTTCGTGCAGAATTATTTAGCAAGAATCGTCGCCCACGCGAAGAACGGTTCATTAGAGATCAGCCTACTTTTTCAATGGAATTAGCAGAGCGATCGTGTTATTGGAAAGACAGACAGGAACAAGGCCAGAGTCAATCTAATTAACCGCGAATTTTCCGCGGCGAGGATAAAGATCGGCCTGGCCGACAACGACGTTCGCGATCGGGCGGAATCGCGAGCGGAATTTCGCAACCTCCTCCCACAAATCGCTCCTGAACTAATGTGGGAAAGCGTCAAGGCTAATTGGCTTCGTTTACAACCGTAAATCGTCGTCCATCTTGATGCGCACGCGGTTCGCAAAGCTGTTTCCGATGTTCTGCGGGTGATTGTATCTTCGCCAAACCAACAGGTATCTCCGGCTGAATTTCCAGGAATGACTGCGTAGTCGCCGGTGACTTTGTTTTCCTTCTATTAATCAAACCACAATTACCGCGTTTATCTGTTTAATTAGCCGCGAGTTAGGTACGCTATCGTTCCGAAAATTCTGCGATCATTGTCTCGTCGATTTATCGCGGCTCCTGGATTTTTGCGCAACACGGGCTCGTTAAGCGTTTATCTCATGAGAGAATTACTAAACGCAGTCGGATGAGCAACATACTTAACCATCATTTCGGTCTAGAAATAGTCGGTGAACCACACACTTGCTTCTGTTTATGTTTCACTAAAAAATTGTTACTCAACGGTCCACCGGAAGCCCATTAGTTGAGGTTTTAAGACTCATCTTCTTCCTAGAAGAAACGATTAACCCTCATACGCTCCTCAGAAATAGTTGCATAAATAGGTTCAGGATAATATTTCACCTATTTTTGCTATACAGTTTAACCGCTTCGAGGATGAATATTTTTAAACCGAAAACAAAATTATTTAATGTTTTGTTTGATTAAAATGTTATCAATGCTTCCATACGACATACTTTTTGTTTTTACTGTTCTGAGATTGGATTATAAATAATTCTCTCACAGATTTTAATTCTTTTTGTTTAGAGTAATTTTAATTGAGAAAATGCTATAAGTGGATAATGTATACACCTGCGTCGGTATCTTTGAAGAGGTTAACATCAACAAAATATGTTTAATTTATAGTGTCACATGACGGAGGGAGATTAATCATTTTACAATATGTAAAACTAGTAAATGGAATTTTGACTCTACGAAATGCATCAGGGTTCAAGTATGCTTGTTTGTTAATCTTCAGATTTTAAGTCTACTAATTCATCACAGTTAGCAAGTGTACTAAAAGGTCTTTTTCATATTGTTAATTTACGAAACATAGCAAATAAGAGTTTTTAATAAAACTATGTATTTCTTGATAGATTACTGTGGGCCATTTATACGCATTTATGCGCGAGAATAATGAATGTATGTTTGAAATGAACCCTATCTGAGGTTTCAGATCCTTAATACTACGATATCCACTATCACGTGATTACGCTTGTCAGCGATTATGTTATTATTGTCTATTATGACAAAAATTAAGATCGTACTACACAGTTTACATCCTGACTTCACCCTACCCTGACGCTCTCTGTAAACATCGTTTAAACCTACTCAAATATTTATATATATATATATATATATATCTTTTTAAATATACTGTTTTATTTCGGAGCGTCTATGGAATCGTTCTACGTATAAATCATTCGCATAGGTCCTAAGGCTACTCTTAAAGATAACACTTGACGATATTTAACAAAGTTAAATTTCAGAGAATTATGATGGGCTTCTCGTGTAACGGCAGCGAAAACAAATAATTTTTAGGTTTTTTGTTCAAAACAATTACTGAACATACGGGACTATACACCTCTTTGGGGTGTAAACAGATACTTTTGGAGTACAAATGTTTCTTTTTAATTCAATTCTTATTATTATTTATTGTATGATTTCGCATTTTTTCTCGAAACTATGTTTTTTAACTGGTGTATACAATAACTTAAAAAATAATCAACGGATCAATTTCGGACAAGTTCGTCAAAAATTTTTCAAGCAACTGAACCTCAGTTTCAACTTAATTTCTTATTTATAATATTTTTTCTTATGATATAAGATTAATTGTCCTATCGAAAGAAATATATTTCTTTTAAAAATCTATAAATTTTGCAATTCTCTATGTTTTTTTCTTAAATGATGCTTCAATACCAGCGTAAATAATCAAGCTTTAAGATAATTCATTGTTTTATGTTTTCAGGTAACTGATACTTGCCACACTGTACGCCAATAATAGCTACTGTGTTAGCAAGGTTGACAGGATTGTAGTAATTGTCACAAAATTAATAAAAAACTGAAACAAAAAGAAATGTTCCATTTGGTTTAAAATAGTCTACTTGTATGCCAAACAATTCACGTCAGATGTGGCTATCGAAAATGATAATAAAGAAGAAACACTTATGAATTTTTGTGAAGGATTAAGGGAAGCGACGATTCCATTTATCGAGCAACGATCTTGATGAATGAAGACGTTCAAATACGAGGATGCTTCGCACATATCACCACGATCGGAATACGGTCGAGTAGCCAGCATTATTACAGCGATTATCCGTCATTAATCATGCTCCTTTCCGTCCTGCCGAGGCACGAGTTAGGTTCGTTCAACACCGCCGATTGGTCATACGTGGCCACGAAACACGCGTCAATAATGTGCCAATGATTCGCCACGGCAATTCAATTGTTGACTGTGTCGATGAAGGCCGGTACACGGGCATAACGCCGCACAGTGGTTCACACGCGGAAAAACCCCATTGTCTAAATGTTAAATGCACAAGTTTTTTTCATTACAGTTACATAGTAGGATAAGTAAAATGCTGTAAACAATAAAAACTTTTCTAAAAATACCGTTAATTGTAAGGATTTTATAGCATGAAAGTTAGGGGACCGAATACTAGCAATTCTGAGGAACATGCGTGCCCACAAGAAAACGCAGGTAGAAGTATCTACAATATTATACATAAAAAATAATTTTGTAATCTAACTACGAACGTATAAACACATATATTACATCGAAAAAGTCAATAATATCCTTACTGATTTCAGTAGAACACAAATTGAACACAGAGGTATTGTTAATCATAAAATAGAAGTTTAATTAGATGTAACTTTTTTGCAGTATCTAGCGGCTCGCTGAAACTTAATACTGCAATGCAATACATTATTAAGAACATAACTAAACAAGGTTTCAGTTGCGGTAACGTGCGGCTTTGAAATTAGGAGCGTTTTTCCTGTAACTTTTATCAGTATTCTAATGAAAAAATATAATACTTTAATTTCATTTTTGATATTATGAAAAAATGTTTTAGATAAAAGTTTAACCCTTAGCGGACGGGAATTATTTTTAGTATAGTTCTCGATGGGTCAAGTATATTTTCCATGTGAAAGAAAGTTGTGTACTGAGGAGATAATTATATGAATTAAACGATCGGAAAATTTTTCAGTAAAAATTTGTTTGATATTTTTAGAGAGCAATCATTTCTTTGAAAATTATTAGCAGTTGCAGAACAGTAAAATTGCCATGTATTCAGTTTTCTTATAGCGAAGAATATAGAGCACATGTGAAGGCCATTGTTCTTTTCTTAGATATAATCATATATTTTATAATGCATTATTTGATTCGATTTACATGTACTCTACAATTCACCATTTTAAAGTTGGGGAACAAATGTACATACAATGCAACAACGAAATGAGACAAAGAGAATAATTCAACAAAAATTTAACAAAAAAAAATGGGACTGAAAGTATTCGTTACGAGCAATGATGGAAATACGTCAAGAAGATTTGGAGATACGACAAATCTCTATTTTTATGAATTGATACTAATTATAATTTTTGTGAACAAGCATTAATTTTTTCATCTTCAATGTTGACGGACACTTAGGAAGCAAATTTATTAGAAATTTATTACGAATTTATTGGAAATCGATGTGAGAAAGTTGATTTTTTCTCAAGATGTCACTAAATTCTTCGATACGGCCTAGTGTGCGCCGGTGCACGTGGCCGACCATGCTGCTATTCGCGACGTTCAGAGTTTAGAGGGGAGTGACTTGAGCATGCTCTGGATTCTAAATGGTCAATAAAATTGCTCAAAATTTGATGTTGCCATGCACAATTCATTGTCTAGACTCCATACTCTAGATGTTTAATAGCATTGCTCGGAATTTCGTACTGCACTGCTTTCGCGCATATTATGTATCGTTTATATTCTAGATCAGCGGTTTCCAACCTGGGAGGCGCGGACTATTGCCAGGGATGGCGCTAAATTTTTTTAATAAAATATTAATTTTCATACCATAATATCTTGAAAATGAAAAGTTAATTTAATTTTAGACGAGTCTTAGCGGAGAGTATTGAATCTTCGTATTATAAAGCGATGCAAGTGCTTCTACCGTTTGTAACGAATTATTTATGCGAAACGGACTTTTCGGCACTGGCTGCAATGAAAACCAAATAACAAGCCAGGTTAATAGTCGAAAAAAAGATAGGAGTGGTACTCTCCACATTGCCCCAAGATTTGATAAACTTTATACCAATAAACAACAACAAGCCTCGCATTAAATTTTGATGCGACAGATGTAGTTGGTTTAAATGATTAAAAAGAATTTAATATAAAAATGAATATACATGTACGTATATGTTATAAAAAAACCTTTTTATTATTCTGTTAATTGCAGTTTTCAGTTTTTTTTTTGTAATGGAGTTTTTATTATTTAAAACCTGTCTATGTTATTATATCTATTGAAAAAATAAAAAGTAGGCAGACGCGGAAAAAATAATTTTTTTCGGGATGTGTAACAACATGGAGGCTGGAAACCGCTGCTCTAGACGGTCAATAATGTTCTTCAAAGTTTGATGTTGCGCTGTATTATTCAACGAGACAAGTCGGTAAAGGTAAACAATTTACATTTCTCGGACAGTTACCAAAGGACGCTATACGAGAAATAGCCAACAGGTCGATCGCGAAGCAATTTTTATAGATCGTGACACATTTTTAAGAAGAAAAGTCGATCATATACAGGGTGTCCCAGGTTTTAATATTCAAACTTTGTCAGTATATTCTATGACACTAAATAAGAAAAATGTTTTATATAAGCATAAGTCACATAAAGCTTTATTAAAAGGTTATAACAAAAATACGGAATACAAGTGGAATACAGTGAATACTCGATATTTGTCCAAAACACGTGTCCGGCCGGGGACTATTATCGTTAGGAAGACATTATTATTTAACCTCTGCCGAGTGCAAGGCGAACAGCGAAGCTTGAGAATCCTCGGACGCCGGCGAGTACAACATAATACGTGTCGGGTATATCGGTGTGAGACCACTGCTAATGCAATAACAAAACTTCTTTATTTTTCATTATTTTTTTATGGGACTTGCACCAGCATGTTCGTGGCATTTTTCTAATGAAAATGATACCAAATATGATATAATCCCGATAATATTTACTTGTGCAGTGAATTACAAAAGTTTCGGATGCAAAGAGTCGCGGGCCATTGATCTGTACCTATACTATCTGCGTCTCTTTTTTCCCATACAATGTCACTCTTTGCGTCCGAAACTTTCATCGTTTATTACACAAGTAAATATTATTAGAATTATGTTATATTTGGTATCATCTTATTAGAAAAATGCCACGAATATGTTAGAAAAAATCTAATAAAAAAATAATGAAAAATGAATAAGTTTTGTTATTGGATTAGTAGTGGTCTCACACCGACACACCGCCCATATTATGTTACATTCCTCGGCGTCCGAGACCTCTCGGCCCCTGACAGGGTATAACCCGCGATAGTGGGGACAGTCCTGGGACAATTGCGGGCCAGACCTTTTGGACAATTATCGAGAATTGACTGTAGTAACCGACGTGCTGTTTCACACAGTTATAAATTCGATCTTTGATCGCTGTCAATCATGTATTGTCAAGAACGGTAGACATTTTGAAATGCAGTATTAATTAACTCTGAAAGTACCGATGTCGAGTAGTAAATACATTGATCTATTCGAGCTAATGTTCACAGTAACAGCAAATCGGTTACTATTCCACTTGAATTCTGTATTTTTGTTATAACATTTTAATAAAGTTCTATGTGACCTATGTGTACATAACATTTTTTTATTATTTAGTGCCATAGAATATACTAACAAAGTTTCAACATTAAAACCTGAGACACCCTGTACACATAAAAGTTATCCACCTGTGCTGTATACTCTGTCCATGGAGATGAGACAGTAAACGTAAACATAGCCACTCGAGTGCGACAGAGTTGAAGTTACCCTTCTCAGATTGTTAGCGAAGAACGCATGCTGGTACTTCATTGCCTCGTCCCGTTGCACACTAGGCTGGAATCCCGTTTTATGTGGCCAAAATTATCTTACTTATTGTTAGTGTTATTTCAGGGTCTGGGTTATAGTATTGTAGGTCGTTGAATTCGTCTCGACACCAGGAGGAATATTATGAAGACAAAAACGTATATTAAAATATAAAGAATTGAGATGCCTCCCGATTTCTATTAAAAATGCTTTTCTTAACTTTTAAGACAATTGCTCTAAAACCGTATCTTTAACACTCAACATTTTGTTGATTAGCGCATTGTAATTGCAAAATAATATTGGTTGTCTAGATTTTATTTATTGAGAGTGCCTCAAGAAAATATAAATTATATTGCAAGATACGTTTGCACAATATTACTACACTTCTAGAAATTCCTTCAGGACACGGAAATACCGATATTAATCATTTGGTAATCAGTTTTCCTACTCAGTTCGAGAGTTCATTCTATTCTCTGTAACTTTCAGGCTGGCACTTATCTTGCTAAACAAACTTCCTACATATTTCGCTCGTACTCGATGTTTCTTATACTATCTCCCAAAGTATTCAGAACCGAGTGAACTGTGAAAACAACACAGTAGGCAATTCCTGGAATATTGCTTCTTCGAACGGTCGTTGGTGATAATGTCCTGAACTTGTGACCACTTACAAGAGAAAAACTTCAATTGTCTAATTAACACGTTAACTTCCGCATCACAATCCCTAAGGCATGTAACAAAGTCTGTTATTTAATCTATAAAACCAAAACTAAGTAGATAAAATTGTAGTACAGTCATTATTCTTTTAGCCTTTATCCTTTGAATTCTGATAAAATTAGGGGATTAGGGTATCTATGCCTTGGGGATTTATATAAATTTAGAGAAAATTTAATATTGATCTAATTTTTCAGTCAATTTATATGAATTGGGGATTTATATAAATTTAGAGAAAATTTAATATTAATCTAATTTTTCAGTCAATTCATATGAATTGGGGATTTATATAAATTGAGAGAAAATTTAATATTAATCTAATTTTTCAGTCAATTTATATGAATTGGGGATTTATATAAATTGAGAGAAAATTTAATATTAATCTAATTTTTCAGTCAATTTATATGAATTGGGGATTTATATAAATTTAGAGAAAATTTAATATTAATCCCCAACGCATAGAATATATCATACTAATAAATTGGTTTTCAAACCCGGTCAAACGATGTCGCACATATGTGACCGGCATGGGTGACCCTCAATACATTAATGAATAGTTCAACAAAGTTTTAAATTTATACAATGCAACAGCTTCTTCTGCAATTATTATTTAGACAAAAATTATTGAGTTTTTTCTATGTACATACTGCTGAGTCATTAAAAAGCCTATTGACCCTCGGTTGTCACACTTCATCCACAAATCTCGGTTGTCACTCAGAACCAGTTCAATTTTCAAGCAGCTGTCGTTCAAGACTGGACAATAATATTGAACCGGAAAGAATTGAGAATATTGTTTGAACATGACAGAATTCGTTTTGATAATAAAGTTAACAAACGAAGTGGCATCACTTCAAAAAGATGAAGTTATCAGGTCAACTAATGCCGTTAGTTTCGCACTATATGTACCAAGTACAAACTCTAACTGATATACCTACGTTGTTTTATAAAAATTACAAGACTGAATTTATTTAGATATCCCGTAATTTTTATAACAATATATGCTTGAATGAAGAAAATTTAATAATCCCTAATTGAAGCATCTTTGAAATTTCAATAATTATGGAATAAAAAATATGAAACCGGTTATTTAGCCTATCATGGTATGGTTAGCAACGTTAATGTTAACCCATTTGCATCACTAGCGCACATATGCGCGCTATTTTCCTGTATAAAAAATTAATCTGCTGTTAACATCAGTAACATGTATGTAAGTTACCATTAGTATAACAAATATGCACCAGTTATTCAAACATGAAATCCCTTACTTTTGTATTTAAATATAATAAAAGAAATTAATGCTCAGGGCATTATTTTTAGTGCATCCTCTTGATGCAAATGAGTTAATACCTCTTTTCATAATAAAACTGTGGGTCGCGTGGACCCATAACGTCACAACCGAGGGTTAAAAGAAAATGTGAAACACAATGCTGGAAAGTTGAAATGATCGAAACCGCAGCGAAGTATCGCGGCCAGCAATACGGGTCGAGCAAAGTGAATTACCGCGGGTCCTCGCGGTTGCGAGTTCACGTTCATCGGGTTAACGAAGAATATTTCGTTAAAGAATTAAACGTCGACTGGTAATTAACTCGGCCTCGTCGCGTGCTATCCGCGGTGGCCGCCCTTTTTTCTTACGCTCGTGATCATGCTCGTAATGGAAACGTGACATGGTGGCCGGCATGAGATCATGCACCTTGTCACGGCCAGCTTAATTAGCCGGAGAAGATCCCCGGCTCGCAATCAGCTTTCATTGACGCCGTCGGCTGGGAATCGGTTCGTGGAACGGGTGAGTGAGATCATCGTGTCCCACGAGACACGTTCGAACGGTCGTGTCGGTGTTTGCGATGACTCGGTCGATTTCGCAGTAAATCATCGGCCGGACAACATAGGACAGACAGTTTCCCGAAAAACATGGCCCGGCGATAGGGAAATTCCAACGCAGGGGGAAGGAAAAAGGATCTTATCTGTCCCGAGATTTTCCACAACGGAGTCCGTCTCCGTCGCGTTTCGCTTTTCCGCGAATAGCGATGCGTTTATCGTCTCCTCCCCCATCTCCGAACCGGTTCCAAGCGTCCGGACACGTCCCGTCTCGTCCGCGCGGCGAGACAGCATGAGAAACAGCTCGTGCGACGACCCAAGCGCAATTAAGTGATTGCGCGCCGGCTGCGCGCGGCCGTTTGACCGTCATCGCAGACAATGAATTCGTGTCATGCCAGAAGATGACGGCAAATTAGACGCGAGCCGAATTAAGGGGATGACCGAATGCGTCTTTCCCCCCTCCTCCTCTCCGCGGGATTTTCCTCGCTCCGCGCGCGAATTAATATTAACGAAGACGTTACGGTGTCACGCCAACGTCCTTTGTCCCTCGGCCCCGCCACCTACGGCAATGGTGGAACAATCGTTTTTACACGATTCGAATCCACGGACGTTTCGCGAACCGTCCGACACGCGATCACGCTTGCATCATTGAGACCGAGATCGTCCTTCCGTGGATCGTTTCCTGAGTTCCTGAGTTCCTGAGAAACGCGTATGCGACGGTCTCCTGAACCGAGTGCTGTCTTCTGGCGTTTCGAAACAGTCCGATTACCTGTTCTTTAAGTATAGAAACCCCGAACGACGGGCGTGTTACATTTCGGATGAAACAGAGTTCGATTACTATGTCTCGATTGACGCTACTTCAAATAATGCGAATTATATCAAAACGATACCAGGTCGCGCTTAAGGTATTCTGGTTTTTAAAGCCGTTTTTCCATGAATATTTAGGTATTTCTTTTTGATAAACTATTGGACCTTTTGCAACAGCAGTTTACACACCTATATTTATTGGTATTAGAAGTACGTGTTAAAATTACATGAGTTATACATTTTTTATAGAGTCTGATTTGAAAACATTGGTCGGCGGTTACCATGATTCCGGTCATTTTACTGATCAGAAATAAAAAACTGAAGTTGTTTATTAATCGGTATAAATGGGGTTATGGTCTGAATCAATAGAAATGAAAAATCTTGATTATTTACAAAATGGCGACCTCATTAAGTCAAATTACTGCGTTATTTCGAAATACCGTAGCAAAGACGCTTAATCGTGTTTTCTATTTATTTATATATAAAAATTACCGGGAAGTATAGTTGAATTATCGTATACTTATTATGACTAGACTGCGGATTTTTATGCAAAACAAAAATTACCTGCATCGCTTACAAGATAATGAAATAAATCCCTTTCCGCTTTCTACTGTTTCACGTTACACCTACTCATTTTTATCATAAATGCATAAAATACACAAGTCTAAATATGACTCTGTTTTATAAGGTTTTTTGGAAGTTGACATCTACAGTGACGATACGGACATAAAAAAGAAACACATTATTTCATTCGCCAGTGATGAGATTGGGTGGGAAGTTATGTAGAAACGTGTAATGAAAAGTGTCTGGGTTAGGTTTGTCTGATACAGAGCTTCATGATTTCAATCTAAATATGTAACATTCAACTTAAATAAAGCGAAATTCTCTTACACGTGTGAAATTTCGCTCATTAAGGACTACGTTTCCGCAACCCCTTGGGCTAGAAAGTTGGAATTTTGTTGGGAAATTACTTTTATGTCTTAGGGGCTTGCTGGAACAGCTTCTCGAAAAATTCAAACCTTAAGAGAACAAACAGGGTTGTCAAACAGCCGTCTTGAATCAAATTAACCCTTATGTAGGCAACCGGGCAACCAAGTACTCATTTACCACATTTCCTTCAACAATTTCTTAATGTCCTTCTAAAAGAATTAAAAAACTGCTCTGAATTCCTTATTTATTCATTAATGCATCGATTTATATTTCCAATACCAAAATTTATGCAATATAAGTTAAACATTGAAGCTTTAAAATTATCTGTATCTCATTTCTAGAAAGAGATTAAAAGAAGGATTCAAGTTCAATGGTTCATTAAAAACAGCGAACTTTAAAAATATTCTCTTCTGATATGAAATGCATCTAAACGAGAAAAGACAAAAGCGAGCCTCCAAACGCAGTACCGATTGAGTAAGGATTCTAGGCAATTCGAGTGATTTGCCCATTATTATGATTTTTTATGATATTACCATAAAATAGAAAAAAAATTTATATTTATCGTATGTCTACGTTTACGCTGTCACCTAATTGTTGACAACAAAACAACAGAATTTTTCTATCACTTGAACGAAAGAAACAACGTTTACATTTGATCCTCGGATGGCGCGTCCACTTTAACCCAGAATTAGACACGTTCCATCTAAATGCCAATGTTCTACTATCCAGTTCAAATTATTGGCTACACATATCCTGTCCAACAAGAAGATTTACAAGGCATACTTTTCATTTTATGAAAGAAAAACAAACGTTCTTTTTGTAAAAATCTAAAGTTTCACTTTAAAGGATCACCATTTTGTTCCGAATTAATATTTCACAAAATTGAACGGTCAATCACTAGCCACACTCGTATACTAAAGAAATATCTTTGATTCTCTATTCTAGATAATTTGATTTTGAGTAGCACTGCTCACCGCAAAACAATTTTCTTAAAAAGCGTCTTGGGACACCGGCTGTACCTTCGTTATTAATGGATAATATTATAAACTTACTAAATAGACTGCAAACGTTACTCTTTCGTATGCTAATTCTCAGAAATAGATATCTGATTTTTATTTTTAAAAATTTCGAAAAAATCGATTATTTCAGTATTTACACGTGTACATAACAGAGTGTAGAACAAGTTACAATTTTAGATAACAACAACAGCGATTTCGAAGTTCCTGTTACAGTGAGAGGCCACCTCGTATCGTCAAACGGGATGGGGTAGTTTCAGTGACGCAATTTTACGTGGTGCAGCGAAGCTCCCGTAGGAAGCTCGAGCACCCGCCGTCATTGTCCTAATTTAAAACCTTAAATAAACGACTCCAGCTGGCGAAAGATCGGCCTCTTCCCCTCCAATGTGTAAACAACGGCACGCGCGGCCAGTGTTTACACAGTTTCGCGCGCGCCCTTCCTGCGATGCGGCAACTTTAAAAACGCGGCTCTTCTCCGCGATACACCGTATATTTTTGTGAGCACCAAAATTAAAACTGGGCCGAATGCGACTGGCCACCACTCTGTCCGATAGAAATTCCTGACCGCGACGGATAAAAATAACAATTTTTCTGCGGAATCGCGCAGCTTTCTATCGCGGTTTAAAATAAACGCGTCTTCTTCCCGGCTGATAGCAACTATTCGGAACTTATGCGCGGAACGTTTAAAACTGAAATATACATATATATATATATATATATATATATATATATATATATATATTGCCTCAGCTATGGTACACTTTTTGGAACAGTATACCGGTACTTGTGCCGCTCATTTGCTAAATCGATCAACTTCATACAGTAAAAAGAATAGTTGATAACTTAGAGCTGAATAGAACTTTCATTTTTAAAAGTTCTTGCAACTTTTGTCTTTCGGTAGTATTAACCCTCAAATGCCGAACCATTCTTGTAACTTCATATAATTTATATGATGTTTAGGACCATGTACTGTTTCATTTATCATGTTTTTAATACACATTTTTTTGAGGTACTTCTAATAGACACGTTAATAGTAACAGCTGTTCATTTAATTAATTCGCCAAAAACTGAATAATTGAATAACGATTTTGTTACTGTGGGTCAAAATTTATCCGTTGTCCCAGAGTTAAGCATAATTATTAAGGACATTTATTTTAAATGTAAAACGTTAAAATGTTTCCGAACACAGTAGAACTTTGTTATTAAAATTCTCCACTGATCGAATAGGTTTCACACATAAAAGGATTATTCTAAGATGATTCGTAAACAACACGACTTATTGTACGAACCAATGAATTATTCTAGCATTCTGACTAAGCAACAATTGTACTATCAGAACACCAATAACTCTGATTAGTGCAGATAATCAAGGCTTTAATGTACAGTACTATGGACATACAGTACAATTAAAGAAACTGTTAATAGGTTTTCGGTAGCCAAAGTGATAATATTCGTAGCCTAAATATTTATCTTTAAATTACAAATGGAAGTAGTGGACATATAGAATGAGTCTGTCATATTTTTAAAAGAACGCAGAAAATTGTCAGAAAAATTGAGTGAATGGGCACGCTAGGGTTGAAGCTCCGGTTAAGTTGCACAGTACTAAAAATCCTTGCTTGAACATTTATCTTGACACTATGAATTGAAGTAATGTATATTCAAAATGGTTCTATAATATTTAAAAAAATCACAGAAAATTGACAAAGACATTATAGTAAGTGGGCACACAAGAGTTAGCACTAAACCTACCACGGTCAAATGACCGGTTTTATATTTTACAATTATTGAAATTATAAAAATTCTTTTCTGAAAAATAATAGAATACATTGCCTTGTCGAAGCATCTGTTACTTCGAGAAATGCAGACAATCTCAATTTTAGTGTTGCCATTTTTCAGAGGCAACATCTCGTGATACATTCAATGGTTAGTAGGTTTAGTGTTAAAGTGTCGGCTACCAATATTCCTCTGCGAGTTCCGTTGGAGATCGAGAAGATGGTTGCTACAGTGTTAGCATTCCTTGCCTAAATCTTCATCTTTAAACTATAAACGGAAGTAATGAACATTCAGAACGGTTCTATGACATTTTCAGAAGAACAAGATAAATTGACAAAGACGCTATAGTAACTGGGCACACAAGGGTTAAAGCGTCGGCTGCCAATAATTCCTTTGCGACTAGTGATGGAGATGGAGAAAATGGTCGAGCGCGTTTGATGTACTCACGAATATGTTGTTGTAGGTCTTGTCATAGAATGCGACGGGTGTCTTCAGGACGGTATCGGCGGAGAGGAGCATCCCATAGGTGTCCGTTTGCAGGATCGAGGAGCCGGATGCCGCGTACGGGTACAAATCATTCTTGGAGATGGCCGTGGCGAAGGGCGCGAGCAGGGCCACGGCGGCTACCAGCCGCAAAACAGCGAAACGCGCGCGAGTCATTCTCTCGGACTGCCTTCACGCTACTGTCGATCGTCACGAGTCACGAGCACGACGAGACGGGACGAGACGAGACCAGTCTTCTCTTGCCGCCCCCTAATCGCGTTTGCCTGCTCTTCTTTCGAACGCGTGAAACGAACGAACCGTCTCCCTGCTCTCTTCCGTACCGCCGATAATTTCGTGCCAAGATCCCCACCCGCCTCGAATAGCAGCTTGCTTCCTAGCGAGGGCACACGCGAGCACTCGCGAGTTTCACGAGAGCACTCGCGTGCTTTCGTATACTGTGGTACCAGCTAACATTTATTTTTTCTTCCGGTATCCCGTGTGCTTGGCCCCTATGGTCCGGTTTCTGCGGAACGTGTTTGTTGATGTTTGATCGAGACGTTTACGAAGGGTTCTCCTTTCAACTCGAGAGGGCACGAATGACTCGCGTTCATCGCGGGAATGCAGTCTGTTAAGAAACGCCATCGTACACCCGTTAAAATAGAATGACTTTTCCTTTTTTTTCTATTAGCAATCTCGTACGAGATTTATTGAAACATTACATATTACAAACTGTAGTTGTTTACTGTTATTCTTTTAACAATTGTTTGTTTTTTTAAACTACCTTAAAACCGCTCCGAATGTTCATTACATCAATTTATACATTAAACATAAATATTTATAAAAAGAATCTTAAACACTGAAGCTTTAAAATTCCTTACATGTTTGGTTGCCAACATAAAGATGAAACATCTGTCAAAAACATTTTCGAAACCTTCCAAACTCATCTTTCCGACAAATGCTACAAATAGCATAGTTTGGTTTAAAAAAACTATGATCTGGCACCGCGGTACAAAAAGTACTTTCATCATTTCCTATTATCTATAATTCTATTTCAGTGCAATTGGGGCCAGATAGCGACGGCCGAGTGTCACGCGAGAGTAAAAGTTGTATAAAACAATTACATAATAATATACGTTTGCGCAACGGCGTTGTAGTAAAACGGAATACACCCGGCAATTGCTACGCGGCGACTATATTTAATCCGCGAGAGGAGTTATCTGTTATCTGTAATGCGTAATACAAACGAGTTGGCGGCGAGTGTCGATTGACTCAATTGCACCTTCGATCCATTCTAATGCCAAGGTCACCGTAGTGCTAGCCGCGGAGTGAAATAATCGGATTTTATCGGCAACCGGTGCAATTGGACTTCAAGGTTAGTCCACTACGAAGCTGGAACCCACATCGAACGGTCTTGAACATCCGATCATTGGTCCGTAGAGCTTTAAGCCCCTAATTCAACGTCTGCTTCAATGAGGATTTATCTCGCGATAGGATTCAACCGCTTAGATTCTTGAATTCTGTTTTATAATCCACGCGTCTTTTATCACTCTGTGTTAACTCTTTACGATCTTGGCAACTTTTACCGGTTTGCTGGTTCGAATTAAACAATATATATTAAACAATACATATTGAAGTGAAACTTCTTTAGGCGCGTTACACAGTGTGACGAGTATATGGGCGTTCGGTACAAAACTCATCATTTCTAAACTAATCAATTTTCGATGTAAGACCTCTAATACTTTTTTAAAGAGGATACAAAGACGCTTCGATTGATGAAAAAAAATACATTTTCATTCAAAAAATTCAGGTGACCTTAATTTTTTATTAAATAAAAAGTTTTTTGCCAATTTTTTCAATTATAATTTGTTGTCACATGATTCCTGACTAACTTTTTTTGAAAAATATTTTTATCAGTTTATCAGAAATACGTGAAAAATTGAAAGGATTACATATATGGGTTGTAGGGACGAAGTGTAAAAAATGAACATTTGTTTGATATTTTGTTTTTAAATGAATTATATATTATATAATACCTACATGTGAATCAAAATATAAATCAGTCTTTGTATTTGATGAGTCAAGACGTGATTCGTCCATTATTAAATATTGTTTTATGTTCCTTAAATCATATTTTTTAACTGTCCTGTATTTTTGTTTATAATACGATTCTGTTGGGTCCGATTCTATAAGAAGTCGGTTTAACAAATCCCAATAGACATTGTTTATACAATGTAAGGATCGGGCGTCTGTTTATATTCATGCGGAGAGTGCTTTCACAACGTTTTCGACTATTTTTCCATTTTGTGCAAACTCGTGGAATTAAAATTGATGTGAATGTGAAGTTCAATATGTCCCCAATTAATGTACCATAAATCACGGAGGTACTTTTCGGTACTTTTTTTAAAACTCAAGTCAAAGTTGATAAACATTTAATATAAAATATTAAGACAAATTGTTAATATTGTAAAAAAGTTAGCCTACAGTCCGGAAGGTCTTATGATACTAAACATAATTGGTGAAAATCAAATTAATCAGACAAACATTTATGAAATGGCATGTGTTTAAGGACATTGCACCAAAAAGTGGGATAAACTTCAAGCATAATTATTAACAAGAAATTAGAAAATTTAATAAATATTATAAATAGTATTAAAATCTACGTTCTTTTATGAATACTTTAAGATATAGTAAACTATATATTTTAGACTTCAGTTTTTCGACTTTTATACATTGCTCGTCACACTGTGCGTTAGGCGCAAAACCTCATCGCAGTAGGCGTAAAACCTCAACGAGGTAGGAGTAAAAACCTCGATGCAATAGGAGTAAAACCGATCTGGCGATGAAACGATGAAACAATGAAACAATGATACGATGAAACGATGATACGATGAAAGGATTTAGTAAAACATCGACGCGGTAGACGTAAAACCTCGACGCGGTAGGAGTAATACCGATCTGGCAGTGAAACGATGAAACGATGAAACGAAATTCTATTCTATTAGCATATACGGTTGAGGGTTCGGCATTGCTTAATAAAGATTATGATAAAATTCCGATAACGCTAAGTGGAGATTTCAACATGAACTTTGCATCGGAACAATCAAAATTATTAATAGAATTAATAGAAGTAAACTAAGATTGGAAATGATAAATAATCTTAATGATGCAACAACAATATCAGAAACAACTCTCGATGCAATATTTGCAAGACATTTAGACAAAATTGAATCAAGAATATTTATATCATATTTTAGCTATCACAAGTCAATTGTTTCAATAATAGAATTATAGAAAATTAAATGTCACAAAGGGTTAATAAAAATTCGAAAAAAATTAAAGAAAGAAGTTTCATTTCAGCCATGTGGTCTAAGCACACATAAATTTTATATATATATATATATACATATATATCATTTTGTATTATATCTATCTAACCTAATGGATGCATCTTTACAATCTCAACAATCGGAAATTGCCAATATTAGAACCCGTCATTTTGACGGGTCCTGTAAATCTAGTGTTAACGACACTTGTTTTTTTTAACTATTCTGAATCTGCACCGTGCGTGTCAATTAAAAACGAAACAAAAATTTTTGGGTTCACCTAACATAGATATGTCCATAGTGAAATTGATTCTGATTCAGATCATCTTCAGTATCGGTGAATTCACGAAAAAGAAATTTTTAACAGACTTGTACACAATATCTCTAGAATATGATGTGAGTAGTGTAGAGTAAAGTGAATGAACCAAGAATTGAAATTTACGAAGTTAAAAAATGTAATAATACTTGTAATATTAAATTTTAATATTAAAAGACTTAATTTAATATTTAATATTACTGTGACAATTAAAGAACAAGAAAAGCTTCTATATGGCCGATGTTTCTCGCAATTGATGCAGACAATATTTAGTTTGTATCAAGATCTATCTATCAATGATATAAGAAAATTTGGTAAGCAATCAGAGATCCTGATCCAGTTTTGTACTGTCACCGCTTAAAGCATTTATAACAAAAATGGATGAGTGAAAAATAAAATTGTAGATAGATTAGATGAATTTAAGAATGTCGTTACTAGTAATACGTAAATATATTGTTATCTAGCGTCCATTTCTTACAACCGGTTTAGAAAAATTTTGTTTCGCATAAAAAGCGGCAGCTAGTGATAACTTTGTCATATTATTGAATTTAAGCATAAAAGTTTCTAAAAATATTTTTAAGGTTCTATTCGTTTGGAAAAACCGATTTTTTTATCCGTCTACACGAAACTGTCCCCTTCAAGGGTAATATACACTTCTGGAGACATAAACAATTTTAATAATTTAATAATTTTATTTTTTAATTTAATAATTTTAATTTTTCACAATTTTTAGAAAAAAATACCAAATCATATATTTATTTCTAAGGATTAACATACGACAAAGTAACATTTGCAGTATGTTTAGTCATTTTTTTAGAGAAAAATATCCATTTGTAACGAAGGTATAGTCGATGTCCTGAGATGCTTTTTGAGAAAGCTGTTTGGTTGTGAACAATGCTATTCAAAGCCATATTATCTGAAATAAAAATACCAAAAATAACTCTGTAGTATATGGGTGTGGCTAGTGATTGGTGGTTCAGTTTTGTGAAATATTAATTCGGAACAAAGTGGCGATTTTCAAAGTTAAACTGAATTTTTACAAAAAGAACGCTCGTTTCTCGTTCGTGAAATGAAAAGTATTATGCCTCCAAGAAAAAATCCTTAGATTAATCACTAGACATGGACATCATTCATGAAGATGCGCACGCAAAATTGTAAAAAGATTGGTATTCTAGTTTTTGAGATGTTTTGCTTACCTTTAAAATTTAAAATCTAGTTTCGAGTGAAACGTGTTTATAGTTTTTAAAGTAGAACCACACAGCTCCACCGCATATGCTGCAGTGGAAGCGTGTCAATGCCTCGTGGATTTGCTTGAACTTACCTGACACTTTTTGTAATATACGTGCACAGGTAAATAGCTTAGGAATATACAATAAATGACTCATAAATACGGTTGAACGCTTTTTATTTAACAGTAAGTATACTTTACCGTCTGAAGAAATAGTGTAAGTAAAATTTAAAATATGTAGTACTGAATCTATTAATTGACGCGTTTACTGGTTGATCTGATGTCATAAGATTTAAATGTCCTGATCGTGATTTTTACGAAAGCTTAGTTTTCTGGGGTTAAAGGTTACCCGTGTATGTAGATTTCGTCGACTGACTGCGTGCTAGTGCTTCTCCTCGGACCTAACTTTCTGTTGAACGGGACCTCGCGACAGACCACCAAACGCGATCTACAATGGTCGGTAACACTGTCTGGCAATGCTTAGAACGTCCCAATAAATCGTCTGAGGAATTCTTCAGAGTCATCCAGTCTCCCCTCCCTGCCCCGCACCCCGCCAATCTTCGCTTTTTGCCGAGGCAAGACAGAATTCAAGACGGGAATGCCACGGTTCGGGAACAGGCGCAGGACACAACAACTGACGCCGGGGCTCACGTTGTAAATTGATCTTTATTACAAGAAATTACATGACTAATTTGTACATATAAAATATAAATATAGTACAAGTACTATGGTACAGTAGACGCTTGTGTGTGGTACATTGTGTCTTGTTTTCTGTTGTGTGCGAGCACGCGATCGTGTGTCCGTGTTTGCGCTCCCCTTTCATCGGGAGACCGGTTTCATTCCTTAATCGTTAATCAACTATGGCGCTAGTACTCGTTTAAATCGCTACTAATTTGTATCCACGGTTCGACGGAGTGGCGCCCTCGCGGCGACGCTTGTAACTCGAACGGAAGTGACAAAAACCTGGGAAAAGGGCAAGGATCAGTGAACACGCGGAATTGGAAACGGTACAGGATATTGGAATCGGAAGCTGAGCTCCTCCTGTCTCGCATCATCCTTCGATCACCTTGGAAGAACGTGTCTCTAGGAAGCGGCTGTCGTTGCGTCGCAAGTGGACTGCGGATACTCATGCACATTCACAGAGTTGAGCATTTCGACATTTCCTTGAACAATTTTCAACGTTCTCGAGAAGATAACGAGAAATTCTTTAGACATTGTAACACGTTCACAAAATAAACATTTCCGCGAACAGTTTCAAGTATTGACTCATGTGTCAGCAATCGGCAGACCATTTTCGATAGTTTCTTGAAGAATACTTTACATTTTTGCGAAAATATTGCAAGACTTCTTCGGATCCCCGTTCTCGGACGCTGTTCAAATTTTCTACATTGAAGTTTCGAACGTGTTTATACAGATTCTTTCGAACTTGTTCATATATTTCAATTGCTCACGCAAGGATTAACCTGCGAACGCCACAAGTGCATAAAATCCTAGTCACAAGCTGGACAAGGTTGAGTCGCAAGATGGGATCGGGCAAAAATCAACTAGGAAAGTAGAAGAAACCGCGAGCATCCCCTAAGAGCGATCGTTCGGGGGTTGAAGAAGGTACAGTGGTCGGCAGTGACGGGTCAAGAACAGTCTAATCGCACGGACAAATAGTGTACGGGTTCCTTTAACGACGGACAAAGACACTCGGCTTACATCGTTGGTTCCGGTAGCTTCGAGAACGGTTTCTCTGGAGCAGTAGGGATCGGCTAACTCGCGCTGCCTTTGGAAAACTGTTCGCGAATCGCAAGAATCGCTCTTGGCCCGCCAGCGTGATCAATATGTGACTCGAATCGGTGGTCCTCGAGAATTGAAAGATTCTCGAGACTTTCGGCCTCGGACCAACGTCCGAGGTTCGGAGGTATCTTGGAATCGGTATAAAAAATGGAGTTAAGCTCGTAGGTTGGCAGTGCGAAGACAGCGAGCCAAGACTGCGGTTCGAGGACTCGACGAAGTCGCGACGTTTGGACCGCGAGCTGGCCACGAAACGGCGATTTTCGTCGATAGCCCGCCTCACTACCAAGCGTATCAGAACGCTGGAATCTCTCTATTTCTGCCGCGCATTACCGCCATTCCCCATTTATTTTCATCCCGGCTATTTTCACTCTCTGCGGCTCCTCTCCCACTCCACACCCACGCGTGTCTTCCCGTGATTCTGACGTTTGAACCCGTGTACACGCACTCTCTTTCTCGCTCTCTCTTTCTCTCTCTCTCTCTCTCTCTCTCTCTCTCTCTCTCTCTGGTTCTCTTTCTCTCCCTTCCACCGTGGTAACGTCCTACATTTCACCAGAGAGCTCTCTTGCATACCGAACGTGAACCATTTACAAATTACGAATAGGTACGTTTACTATCGAAAAGTAACTCTCTACGCCTTTGTTCAACCACACTCGCTGCTTCTGCATGTCATCCTCTTGGTACTCGAGTTTTTCCTTAATCTCTCAAACTTTCTCTCCCTCTCTCTCTCCCATTCTTCCTCTCTATCAGACACTCTTTGCATTCTTTCGCATTCCCATCGGTCCTCGCCACTCTCTAAGTGAATTACAGAGCCCTACGAAGTGCGGTAACTGCTGATAACGATTAAAGCTACGATAATATCTTGAATGAATGTGCGTGCATTAAATACAATGATTACGACGCGTTCTCGTCAACTCTCGTTCCACCTTCCTCTTGTCACTTTGTGGTTTATCCTAGGACTCTCCCCTCGATCTTTTTTGGCAGTCTGTCACCTTCGGATCGTGACCGTGTATGTGTATATATGTATGTCTCTTCTCGCTACATACTCGTTCTATGTGCATTCTTTTGTTCATTCGGCTACGTTGGTTCGACGCATCTCGCTGTCGTCGAAGCTCGACGGGAACGGATCTCGTTAGATTTTACTTCGCGGTCGCGGATCCACGATCGTTCGAGACGGACCGGCCTGATTGTACGCAATTATTATTTTCCTATGATCGCTCCTTCCCGTGTCCCTCCGTCGCGATCGACCAGGAAACACGTTTCGGCACATCGGTACACCTCTCTTTCGATGCTGGTCGCCCGGTTTCGACGCAGCAGACTATATTCCCTAAGTTCTCCGTTGTTCCGACTGGCAGTGTTCGTTTTTGACCGGAAGTCGTTTCCCGTTCGTCGGTCCTCGCGGGAACCGTTTAATTTACCTAAACTGCGGCTCTGGCGATCGGTATAAAAAATGCAGCACCATAGCTCAGTACGCTATAATTATTTAAGTCAACAAAGTTTTTCTTTTATGTCCGCGTTCTACGCTATTCAGCCAACGATCGTATGCGTCGCAAGAGCATCTTAAACCGGAAACAATGGAGATGGTTCCCGGGGAGGATGGCCGAAAGCTTCTTCCCTTATTATCGATTACACGTGTAACAATAGCGACGACGATCACGACGATATAACTATGCCATTTTAACAACTATTGGACGGAGTCGAGCAAAGTCGTCACGCTGCCCGTCCGCCATTAACGGCGACCTCGCTCGTCTCGTTTCTAATCCTGTCGCGGATCCTTCCCTCGTGGCGATCAACACGCGGTGGTGCGCGCTGATCCAAGTCTAGGTTATGTGATTCGAATCCCAGACGGTGATTCCGCCTGCCGCGTACACTGTTGCCGGGGACAGGAGTCGAAGCAGGTGACCAGTAGCACGTGGCTCTTGCACGCCTCAACGCGCTTTTGCAGGATGCACGTCTCCGCCTCCAACGCCTCCAGAAACGACGGGTCTCGCCAGTCCATCCCGTTCTCCACGTGAACTGCAACATTCCCGTTGTTTATAAAGCAATCGAGTAATAAGACAAGTCTGGAAAATGGACGTTAGAATTACGGAGCAATAAATCTGTTACGCTTAAAGAATCTTTGCAAAAACTGAGCACTACGACATAGTAACTTGTAGTGGTGCTTCGGATTAATTGTCATCAATTTTCAGCGAAGATTCCATTGTTCGGATGCTTATGAATGGGAATTTACCCCTCACAAAATAAAAATTAGAGGCAGGGAACATGCGCAACTTACTAATTGACTTACAAGGAGACCACACGGGTTGGGAATCGCTTTTTGGACGAGACCATATAGACTTTGTAGTATATACCCAGTACTGAAAATTTAATGGCTTCTTGCCTGGTGGACCTTCGTTTTCGAGAAAAGCGAGTTTAAAGTTTTGCTCTGCGTTAAGAACTGTGAACGAGAAACGCGTATTACAATAGTTACATTCGATTTTGAATCCACGTATAGTATTTTATTTGTTTCTTTTGCAAATATATATTTTTATATTGCTAACCCATTTTTATTTTATTGCCATAATATTACATAATGAATTGTTAATTATGTTTATATTAATATATGTTTTACACTAGAAGTATAATACAGGGTGTATGTGTAAGAGTAAAAACCTGTCAGTATTTTATAACAGTATATCTCAGTCAACAATTACAAATTAAAAACTATTCTAAACAGTTATTTCTATTTGCTGCTATAGTGCCGACTTAAGAAATAGTTGTACGAGTACCAAAATTACCAGATGCCCACCAGGCAAAAAGTCATTACTGTTTATCAGTACTGGGTACACAGGATGCTTCCCAGACTTCAAAGTGACTTTTGTTTTCTACACGGAACTGTATGCTTTGAACTGTATCCCGAAACGAAATCAATGACCTATAATACTTTCGTCTTCCAAGGTAATTCAAGGTCACATAGCGCCGATCAAAATTTAGCTTAGCTAGACAGAGGCACTACAGAAGATATGTGACCTCCATAAGAAGTTTCCCCCAAATCAGAGTAAGTTTTATTTGAAATATTTTGTACAACTAGCTATAGTTTAAGAAATAATTGCGTGCAAAATTTCAAATGGGATACCCTATACTACAAAATCTATATTGCAGGATCTTAGGAAAAAGGAGGGCACCGGCCACACTGGGAATCCAACCCGGGCCGGGCGAATGGTAGCTGATCAGCTCTTGCGCATACCCACGCAACCCTCCGACTTTTCCTAATCTCCATACGGTATTTAGTCTGGGGGGTCCTGATCCCACAATATGGTCCTGTCCAAATAGCAATTTCCGGAACCGTGCGGTCTCCTTGTGAGAGTTGTATAATGGTAAAATGTCGAACAAGTGGAGGACACTTACGATCGTAGCTCCAGCGGTCATCGGGCACCATCAGGCGCTTCTTAGCGTTGCGGAGCTCTAGCCTAAGAAGGCGCTGGCGTAGTCGCAGGTTGTGTATCTTGGACATCGTGCCACGTGGATCCGAGCGCAACTGCGCGCGCCTGTCCAGGATGTCCACGTCCTCGCTTGTGTAGACGAGTATCCCCGGGACCGCGGACGGCGCCCTTGGCAGATGGGCCCGGCACTGGGCCCGTGACCGGAGCCCGCACTCTGCCGCCCGCTGTTCCACCGCTGAAACACCCGCACAACGTCGAGGTTAGAACCCCCAGCGCGCCACCTGAGGAGAACCATCGTACGGGGGGACCATTTTAGAGGGTTTGCACATACTTCTCGCGGGCGTGTCAGCGAGCTACCGTATCAATAGACTGCGGATCTTTATACCAAATAAAAATTGTTTACATTGATTGCAAGATACAAAAGCCAAATAAAAAATTCTTTCTTTTTTAAACTGTCTTATTAAGCTGAAACTAATACACAGATTTCTAAAATGTCCATTGCTTTAAATTGTGCGTAGCCATATTTGTAATAAATGCATGAAATCCGCAGTCTATTTATCATGATCGCAAGGGATTGTCGGAGCCCCTTACGCACTGGCGATTATTAGGGTCAAGAAAATACGAAAGTGCTCGGTTAACCCCTCGGATTCGACATCAGTACGCTGTACTGGCTCCGAGGGACATTTCGAAATTCTGTACAAAAGGTAAAATTATTTGATGCGATGTATTTTCACGATTTTTTGTTAGCTTTCTAGAATTTGAAGATTCCTAGGGAAAATATCAAGGAGGCTATACAATCAAGAGATTATTGTAACATCTATAACATCATGTAACGTCGACTATACAGAAGCAAACTGAACATCCATCGTCGTTCCTGAAGGGTTAACTCCCTGTTGTTCAGGTAAGGTGTAGTAAACCCTACTAAATATGTATATTGCAAATTACAAGGAAATGTGTAATTGACACATAATGGATCGTTATGCAAAATACAAATTTTCTATCTGAATTGCAACAAACTGGAGTGAAATAGAAATTTACTTTTATCTGCTATATTCTAACAAATAGCCTTCGGTCGTCGAGTTTGGACGCTAAGCCTGTTCGCCAGCGCGCAATGGCACTTATTACTACGACTTTACCCACATTCTGAAACAACATTGTCCAAATATCTAAACATTTTTTATTTATTTAATCTTCTATTTTTCTATTTGTCATCTTTACTTACTCATATAATCAGAGATTCATATGTGGATGATGTTGCTCATATGTTATGGGTAGATTGCGGATTTTATGCGTTTATGGCAAAAATAAGTAGATCAAATGCAAAACTATAAAGACATTCCAAGAATATTAAAATACTGATGTATAATTTTCAACTCACTAAAACAATAAGCTGCTATAGCTTGAAATTAACTTAGGCATTACTTATTTTGCATAAAAATTGACAGTCTACTTATGCGGCATGCGTTAGTCGATAAGAAAAGTTATTCTCATTGCTTCGTTGATCGATCATTGGAAACAGATCCGTGGGTGCGTTTCGTTTCTTCCACCGTTGGAGAACCGCCTTGACTTGTTAATCATGGCAGACGCGGTTTTCCTCATTACTTCGTTAATTAAAATGTAGCCTGGTGTTTGAATGGTAAAGTTTTTCGTGATGGAGCGTGCCCGGCGAAACGTGGCGATAATTCAAAAGCTGTATCAATGACATGCACGAGCAACCGTGTTAATAATTGCGTTCTCGTCAACAGCGAGGGAAAGATTGAAAGAGCGTGCGATTAAAACGTGCAAAAAGATCGCGTTCGCGCGTTCCGCATTGAAAATAATTTCCGCATGTACTTTCTGCTATTGTTATGCGCCGGCCGAGCAGTCGTATATTTGACTGATAATTAATTATTCCTCCGCTAATTGGACCGATTCCTCGAACGCCATTGAAACTTCGTAAAAGAGAAGGAAACGTTTCGATCTATCCGGACAAATAACCACTACCTTGGTGTTCCTGTAGAGCGCTGGTCTGCCTGGAGGAATCGCTCGCGATGCTGCTGGTCTCGCTGTCTCTGACAATGCTGTCGTAGCCAGAACTTTCAGCCCGATGCCTGGACAACGTGGCCGGCGATAGTTTCGCAGCTCGGGGCGTGGAATCGGCACCGGAATCGTAGCCCTCCTTATTCAAACCCAACGAAGAACCCAAACTGGTGATCTTGCGTTGCATTCGACCCGAAGACGGAGCCGGCGATGGAATCGACAACTGCAGCGGAGCTGTTGCTGCAGGACAGAAGTTCTGTTTCAAACGAGAGCCCCCCGAAACTTTCGAACTTATTTGTCAGACCCGACCGCTGCTCTAAACAAGTGCGTAAGTTTCGAACGGAATCAGGAACCTGTGGTTTCGCAGACCTCAAGTGGCGCAATTTATTTTACCGATTTTCAGGTGATGTAGTAATTCTGTTAAAAAGTAGTCAAGATAGCTCAACTTTTAAATATTCAAGCACGAACTCGGGTTAGCCGAGGCCGTTTTTTCACCTATTTTTAGGAATTTCTTCAGAAGAGCTATTGAACTTTTTGCAAAAAAGTTTTTATCCCTATCGTTTGCGTTTACACTGGGTTTTAGGTTTCATTTTAGGTTTTATTTTTCACTATACAGGTTGAGCCATCTAAGTTAAGAGAGAAATGCCTTCAACATTTATGGCCCCGTATAGCAGAGATACTATTCAACTTTTTTTGTTTCGTTCGAAGGTCACTACAAGGTCAACCATTAAATACAGTAGAAATTGTCTTTGATCTTTAATTTTGTAAAGAGCATTTTCTATCATGAAATTAGTATAGAAAAGTATAAAAATAGTATAGGAAACTATAAAAAGAATTATTAATTTGAGTTCAAAATTCCGTCATTTTGTAAATAATTCAGATTTATTTTTCAGATTTATAGTTAACACAAAAACAATAGTATTCTAGTGTTTCGTAAACGTCTTGATATCACTTTCAAGGATACATAATCTAAAATATGTCAAACAATAGAATCGTCATGTACTTTCTTCTATATCCTACAGGCTTGCCAGATGTAGGGTAACGACACTATCGCGTCGTGACGACAACGATGGCATAGCACTTACACCATATACATATACTTATAGACCCGGAATAGCTGTAGGGTATGAATAGGACGCGTGGAGCCAAGATAACGAAAAAAACTGCCCACAACTGACGTCACAAGATGATTCCGTATGGTGGATAGTGTAGGAGACGAAGCACATGTTATATATTTTATTCGATATTGTTCTATTCTTTTCTTTTAAATAAAGTAAGTTATGAGAAAATAAATACAGATTTCGTATTATCAGCATCTAGGTTAAAATTTAACTTTTTCCAAATCATAATTGACAAAATGAGTTTGCACTATTGAAAATAATAAAAGTGTAGTAAAAATCAACAAGTAATAAAATACAATATATATTAGTCTATTACCTCTCACGCTTTAACTTCTTGGTATTACGTCTTCTCAACAGACTATAGATCATTACCAACAGCTATCATCTTGTAGATGATTTAATCTTGGCTTTAAAACTGTTACCTTAAACCGGGTCTATAAGTATATATGGTCTTAGCTAAAGCATAGCAATCCTATTAGGATCTGTAGCGGCGGAATAGTTACTTCACTCACCGCATAGTGCGTGCAAGTTGTATTAGTATATGACGTCATGAGTGCGCCCTACGCGTAGGGTACTATCTGGCAAGCCTGATATCCTACAACTATCGTCTGAAACATTCTTCCGTATTACCTATAATTTTTCAATAATGGAATTTTGCCTAGGAAACGGGCTTTTCAACGCACTGTGCGCTGCAGCGGTAAACGTGTTGATAGTTAGCGTAATCTACCTTGTATCTTGAGATCCTCTTCAATGTCCGACTTTCCAGTGACAGTCCTCTCGGATCTCTCGGCCGCAGTGAACAACTTCTTCGCCTCGACGTACTCCTCCTCCGGATCGGAACCCGAGGCTCCGTTTCCCGGTAGCCTCTCGATCTCCTCTTTGAGATTAGGATTCGAGGCGCCATCGGGGTGCCTCAGACTGGAAATGTTGCATTCACCGAGCTTGCCGCAGTATCTCCTCGGGCTAGCTATGTGCGCCACGCTGTTCGGGTACCAATAGGAGGCGGTCGCCGGTCTCGACATGCTCTGGCGACAGTTATCGCAGATTTTCTCCTGATCGGACTTTCCGGCGATGTACGCGGGTTCACTGTAGATGCTGCCATGATTGCTCGCATTGTCGTTGAACATCACGTCCGAGAGGGACAGGGATTGACAGCGCGACGGCGGACGGAAGACGGGGGCGGCTGGAATTTGTCCTGCGTTAATATTATATTTGCTGTAGACCAACGGCAGTTGGCTGACAGTGTAGATTCATTTAGTCGGCGATCCTATCTCAACTAGTTACTCCGTAGACTGTCTACAGACTTTTAGTGCTGCCAGCAAGGTCGCTCGAGGTACAGTCGACGCAACAGATTCGTTCGCATGCTTTGGCTGGCGACCTTGAGATTACAGTAAGATCTCTCGGAAACCCAATAGAATGATATCTTAACGATTTCTATGAAATTTTAGTAGAAACGAGGTGCGACAACAATATTTTATATGTTCATTTTAATTCAATATGGTTTGTGCTGAAGAGGTGAAAGATACCTTCAGTGTGGGAATCGTGGTAGAATGTCTTGGAACTAGCAGGAATTAAAACTAGATTGTAAATGATTTTTATAACATTGTAATAGGAAGTAGATTCTACAAAAATGTTATAAGTTTATCTGAATTTAATATTATTCGTGTTAAAGGGGCGAAAGAAATATTGCAGATTCGAATAAAATATTAAATATAAACAGATAAAACTAAACAATTTTTTTAGTAACAATAGTCCTCTATTTCTAGAGATTCGCAGAATGTTACATCATGGACGTCTCTTATTTTTTAATTTTGCGGAATGTTTTCATCGATTCTACATGAAACACAGTTAGATTATAGTACTATCTCGAGAACCTGCATAATTTTTGTAATTACTATCAAAGAAATTATCGAAGATGCTTAAAATAATTGTCCACTTCACTGTTACCCATACACTATAAACATAGTCTGATTAAAGTGAGATACTAAACCAATGGAGACAAAATTTTAGACAGACCATTTTTGTTTTTAACCACTTTTGTATGAAACTTTATCGGCATGTACGTGAAATTGTTCGGGCTGAAAATGAGATTAAACACGACATACTTTGGATCATATTTGCTTATTCCTATTAGAAACTCGATTATCCGAGCCGTACGGATAGTCGAGGTTCTGTTCTATCATGGATTAAACAAATAAATATAGTCCCAAAATGTATGGTATCATCCAAGTCGCATTTTAGAAAATCGTTGTTTGGCAAAGCAAATTATAATTTGGCGTCTCGAAAGAAACATCTCGAATTCCACTGTACTCGAGTAGCTCATTCGATAGCGATTATTGTTGAAGAAGATAATCGAGACCTCCTCCGAGACTCGACGCGACGGCGGTGCCATCGTTCGCAGCATACAGGAATAAATGCGCGCAAACTTACATGGAGCTTCTCTAACATTGGAGTTCTCCCTCTGGTAGGTAACGGAGTTGGAGACGTTTGCCAGCGCGAGCTTGCTCTGGTAGAGCTCGTGTAATCGTGCCAACTGGTCGAACTTGTGCCTGGTTTCCTGCTCGAGGAAATCCTCGTGGTCGAAATATGGCCTGGGCAGCACGCCCGCGCCGACCGGTGGTGGATACTGCGGTCTGTACCGTTCTGTGTCTGACATCACCGACATGGAGTCTGGAAGTTGACATACTTTCTTAGCGTCTCGAGCGTTCGTCGAGTGACCGGCTGAAAAAGAACAGCCGAGAAAGAGCGATCGAAAGACAGGCGGCGTATTTATCCGTAAGAAGCTCTTTCCCGACCAGAGTTCGAAGACGGAAAGTATTAACGAGTAATTATATCGAGCCGCTTCTTTCCACCCCCCCCCTCTGTCTCTTTTTCTCCCCTCCTACTGTCCCTCGTTCGCTCTCTTCTTCAACATGATTGTTTTCCATCGGCTGCGCTATTATAGTCTGGTGGACCTAAGAGCCGGGGAACAATCTCCGAAGGTATCCTTCGAAAGCGCTTGGCATAGAAGAGGAAGGGAAAAGGCAGATTGCTTGCGCAGTGGCAGGGGGTGTACTATAAACGTCGTGAAATATCGTCAAGGAAGAACCTCCTGTAGTCACAGTCTTGTTACAGTCTAGAATTAAGTCGGTTCCCTTGGGAACGACCGAGATAAGCAATCGGGACGTTCGGAGGAAGAAGAGTGTACAACGAATAAGTACATGCGATATTTACCAGTGAAGGTCGAGACCACGGTAAGATTCTCCTGGCTGAGTATTCGCAAAGGATGCTCTTCCTGGTCGCTCTCTGGCAGAGGATTCTCGCCCATGCACATTGCGATGTCCTCCTCGGTGACCTGGAGGCACGAGTCCTGCATCGGGACTGGCTCCAAATCCTCGACTTCGACGATCTCCAGGATCTCGTCCTCCGAAGACAGCGAGTGTCTGGATGGCAGCACGATGTCCTTGTGCGAGAGGTTCAGACTCTCCATCGAGACCTCTCTACTGACGCCGTTGCTAAGGGGTTCGATCAGAGGCAACGGCGGCGGCACGACTATCTCTTCGTCATCGTCCTCGTCCTCCTGCAGGTCCAGCTTTCCTTTCTCTACGCTATCGTCCATCACCGGGCTAGCCGTCAGATCCAGGCCAGAGTCCGTGTTCGACTTGACGTTCAACAGGTTCAGCTTGACGCCCAGCTTCTCGGTGATGTCTTCAATTTCGTTCGCTTTCAAACTATCGCTTTCCGCCGTCGACAACGAGGTGTTGTCGTCATCCATACCGCCGCACGTCTTGAACGTCGTCAACTCCTTGAACTGCGAGGACTGGCCGGACGACTTGGACGATTCGATCCTAGCTGCGGCGTGTTTGCTCCTCTGAATCTGGGACGACTGGTTCTCCACCCACTTTCTAATCATGCTCTTCTTGTGACTGTCCATGAAACCGTATCCGGTGGAATGTTGCTGAGCGTGCAGTTGCAGGGTAGGCGGTCCGGTTAACTGCATCGGCCCGTCTATCCAGGTCTCCCTCTTGTGGTGAGAATCCTTCAGCATGTGCCTCGCCTCCGCGACTTTCAACTTTGATATCCTGGGTCCGTCTATCCATTGCTCGTCAGAGCCTCCGCTTGGAGCAGCGACTGGGATCTTGCTGCCAGGCGAATCGGTCACTTTCGAGGACACTTTCGTGGCAGCGCATTTCCTGGCTGGGCTGGCCTTCGGCGTGGCAGTGTGCGCCGGGGAAGTTTGCTTGGACGCTGTCTGCGTCAAGCATTTCACCGCTTTCGTTGCTTTGTGGACCGGGCTGCGCTCTTCGGGGATTTTCGACGGCCTCTCTGCTACTGAGCCGCGCAACGCTTTTCCCATGGCGCACCGGTTGTCACCGGAGTTCAAGCTGGGCAGGTAAACAGGTGGATGCTCCCCGTCGGTCGCATCATCCGTGCTCGGCCCGACGTAGATCACCGTGTCCGCGGACAGGTCGCTGGAACTCGGATCGCACTCGCTATTCTGCCGCGCCGCCTCCTCACCGGAGCTTCCACCGCTTCCTGTCCCCTGTGTACCACCCCCGACGAACTTGATCTTCCGTCTCCTCATCCGATGGATCCTCGAGGCGAGTTGCACGGTGGTTAATGTCTCCGTGTAGTGCTGCGCATTCGGCGAAACATGGGCAATCATCGCCGCGTGACACGTCAACGAACCGAGACACTCCTTCAGTAATTGGGTTAGCTTGTGCTCCTTGTACGGCAGATGCTTCTGCCCGTTGAAGATCGCGAGCAGGATGTTGCCGAGGCCTGACAGAGGGATTCCGCCAGACGATTTGCCCCGATCCGAATTGCCCAGATCCATAAGATGCAGCCTACTCCTGCCCCCGGCGACTGCGACATTCCGAAAACCGAGGATTTTATTTGCTGCCTCTGACGGGTCAGACGAGCCGCACCTAATCAGCGGTTTGTTAAGATAGGGCTGATGGAAATCGTTAGCGCGTATCTACTGCTACTCTGAGAAAATGCCGAGATGCGGTAGAACCTCGTAAAACGTGATCAATGAATTGTTTAACACTTTTACGGCGGAAGTTACGTGATTTTGCTGCCAGCGGTTATCGGCGGGAGTCGCGCGTAGTGTTCCATACATCTCTCACGTGTTTATCATGCCAAAATATTATCGTTTACCTCTACTGACTCTTCTGCTTGGACACAGTTCATCGCTAGTGGTAAATGTAAATCCTCCACCATTTAAAGAGAAAAAGTTTTTCTAATTCAATTCAGATCATACCGAGTAGCGAGGTCATATTTAAAATTTCTAAATTTCCAAATGGCAAACAGAAGAGACTATCCCGCGGATGGCGCAAGTATGCCCCAATGCTCCCCGCCGCGAAAGTGTTGAGAAGATTATGTATTTTATGTAACAGTGCATGTACAGTCTTTTCAAACAATTATTTGTTCCTATTATACAAAGACCTTGTGTATATTTACTGCCACATAAAGTACAGGCTGACCCATTTGATGTTTCGTACGCATTTATTTCCCAAACTATAGCGAGTTGTAATAAATATTTGAAATAAAACTTACTCTGTTTTCGGGGAGACATCTTATGGTGGTCAGAGATTTTAAGGTAACCTCTGCGTTTTTTATACGAAACATTATCTTTTAATTTAGGCAAGCGTGTCCCAAAACGAATTCACTGATCTACAATACTTTCGTCTTCCAAGGTCAAAATTTAGCTTAGCTAGTCGAAAGCACGTCTACCTAGAGAAGATTTGTGACCACCATAAAATATCTCCCTCAAAACTGAGTAAGTTATATTTGAAATATTTTTTACAACTAGCTCTAGTATGGGAAATAATTTCGCACGAATCTTCAAATGAGATACCCAGCATACCATCTTTTTGAATAACTTTTTATTGAATTATACGGGGGTCTATTGTACTTGAAGTATTTACAAATTACTCATCAAGTTAAAATCTAATAAAAAATCCTGTGATTCACTTGCTAAAAATTACTGGAACAGAGCATACTATTTATACACTCATTTCAGGAAATACAGATATAAAAGCAACGTTAAAAAATATGTTATTAATGATCGTTTTGTAATAAATGTATTAAAGATATCTTAATAATGCAATTTATCATTTTCAATTTTTCAAAAATAATTTTGCAGAGAAATGAATAATTCGTATGGCTACAAAGCTCTATGTCGTGTGTGATGAATAACTTTTTGTTCCATATAAAAGAATCATGTATTTTTTTAATAAATTATCATTAATAAATTGTGTATTCTTACCGCAATATGAATATTAAAGTAAGTTTGGAAACAATATCGAACTTCGAAGTTATCAGTTGGGTTACATTTTCAGTTAAAGATGAAAGTCGAGGTATCAATTTTATCGATTTATCTTCTGAAACAACAGCTCCTGAATTGCTTCGGTTTCATAGATAACGACCACTTACAAGGGACATTACCTACGTGTGACACGCCAATTTTGAGGAAACCTTATACAGAAGTGGAGTTTATAGAAACGTCTAACCCCAATTTTCTTTAAGTACCCATATTTATGATAAAGAGGTTCAACTATCATCCAAATGTTAGGGTAGACACGTTATTGGACCACGTAACTCAAAAATCCCATGATTCGTTTCTCGAACATATGTTGGAAAACAATGTAGTGTAGTCAAATTTCAAAGTAAGCGACGCTTTTCGTTTAAATTTCTTGACATGAAGGGATAACGATTGTAACCACGCGATTAATCCAATTTAAACCTAGCAAATTAAAGCTTAGGAAATAGTAATTAAACATTAATTACACACACTACGATAAGAGCTTATGGGACAACTTGATACGTCCGCGGTGGACCAAGAAATAAAAATAGATGTGCACGATATTTGAGAAAAATTGATGAAACTTTCACAAACACATTTGCGTGACATTTTTTTTATTAAAATGAGACCGAGTATGATACAATTCGTGGCATATTTGCTCGTTCAATTGATAATTTAATTAACTGCTATTACCCGTATCGGTTCGAATAATAGAGCCTCTACAGTATTGTGAATTAAGAAAATAAACACGATTCAAACAGTGTCGTGTTAGGAGTCATTTCAATCAGAAAAATGTCACGAACATGTTAATAAAACGTTCATACTAAAATCAGTAAAACCAAAAGAGTTTTATCAAGAAATCAAACAGTAGTGTGTATATACGATGCAAATAACATTTCGGTCCCGACGCACAGTGATCGATAAGTACGAATACTGGGATACAAATTTTAAAAAATTTCTTTTGGAAACGAAAATTGTTGTATAATTTGATTCATTACATAAATAAGACAATTCAAATCGTTGTAATTCATTTCAATTCTAATAATGATATTTCTCTTTTGCCGGACCGAATATGTTCCGAATTGTTTAAGAAACTACAAATATGGCTTCAAAGCAGTAGAAAAGCAACAAAACTTTTCAAACAATTGATATAATACGTAATAAACAGAACTTCTTCGGAACCTACTGAAACCTCTTCTTTCTTATTGGATATACTTCAGTACTCATTACTGCAATTGCAGAATCAAAAAGTAGCTGTAGCCTTTTGCTGTATCTCGAGATTTACGGTCTCATAGTCATAAAAAGCCTCGAGCATCCGATATCTAATAAATATAAAAAAATTTGTCAAATACGCGTCTGAGACTGTCAAATTCAATATTCGAGGAGAATGAACATGGAAGATCTGTTTCCGGTTCTGTACTTCGGTTCTCGTTATAATAAACCTGATGGTATTTTCATTGGAAAAACCCATCATGATCGATGGTGATGTGAAGTCATTACTGGAAAAGATTCATACATCTATCTACGAGGACTAACAGTTGATTCTATTATACGCGAATATATTAAATTTTTAAGTCACACTGATTTTTGTCCCACTTTTTCGAAAAGTCGACCACTGTACGCCGTTTTCCAATATTGAGACACTACGACGCGCCGTATGTACAGACTTTTAAAGAAAATCCTCGGCGAATATTTCCGCGGTATGTTTCGCGAAAGCGGGCTTGTCAGAGTTGGTAGATGTTCCTTGTCAGCTGTGTTAATTTTCCGCGAACGCCGGAGTTTCGCGTAGATCTCGTCGTGGCGCAAAGACGGCGACGACAAATGCGGTTTACGAGAGGTGAATACGAAGAAGTCGTTCGGGAAAAAGAAAAACGGGGCCACTCACCTCCGCCCTTGCCGGCGACACTGTACTGATAAACGTGAAGCGTGTAGAGCATGTGTGCATCGCCATCTTCGCGTTGTCGTCCGGCGACCGCTGCGTCTAAATAGAACGCGGCCCGTTCGGCAGTCGGTGCACGAAGCTCGCTGTGTTGTTGCAGTTGCAGGCTGCCGAACAGCGGGTCGTCTCTCAAGTATACAGCCGGCGACTGCTCCGAATCTGTGAACAAAAAGTCACGGCAAATCACGTTACACGGTTCCTCTGTTACGTCTGCTACCCCCCAGATGCGGCGAACTGGATAATTAATAATGACCCCTCGCGCACTCTCGGTTCACCTCTCTTGTCCTTTGACGTGGTGGTGCGGCCGAGCGCACCGTGGGAGAATAGTAAGCACTGAAAGGCTTGCAACAATACAGAGACAGCTCCGCTTTTTATCCCTTTGAAAGATGACCTGCTTATCGGTAAACACTCTTTGGCCACTACTGTCTCTAACTATTGTTGTGGATTAGATCTTTGTAAAATTTTGGACAAAAAATATTCCAAATACTATTTTAGATAGCCGTTGTTTCATAATTCAAATAGAATACTATTTCGAATAAACAGTAAAATTTCTACAAACAAAATATTTTTATTTTGATAATCTAATACATAAAATGAAATATTCTCATTTTGATAATCTAAAACATAAATTTAAATATTTTTATTTTGGTAATCTAAAACATCAAATGGAATATTCTCATTTTAATAATGTAAAATATAAATTTAAATATTTTTATTTTTTGTAATCTAAAACATAAAGAAGAAATATTTGAATTTTGCGTTAAATAGTGTTTAAAATATTTCTTGACGATGAAAACAGATTGAGGAAACGGGTGATATTAAAATACAAGAAATCATAACATTTTCGAATTTGATTTTTTCGAAAACGAGACGTCAAAGGAAAAGAATTTATTCTATATTCTCGATTTATTTTCTCACGTAGAACCACCCCTTTAAATAAAATTCTTACTATTCTTTGAATAACGTACTATTTTGAAATCTTTTCCCAACAAATAAAATATTTTATTTTTTAAGGGCACAAGAAGTAGTATTGTACGCAGCTATGCTGTAGACGCAGCTTATCGGGATGCTGATTTACTGTACGATTGACAGAGCTGCGTAAAATACTATTTTAAATAGTAAATAGCCAATAGTGTATTTTATTTGAAATCATAATTACACTTTCAAAAACAAAATAATATATTTATTAGAAAAAGTTTTTAAAATACTTTTTTTTTAATTATGGAGCAACGATTATTTCAGATAGTATTTGAAATATTGTTTCTTTAAAATTTTAAACAACTCCGACAACTGTAATTCGTGTTAATGAATTTCAATTTGAATCCCAACGCTTGAGTGCCACGCTAAACGGTAGAAAACCTCTCCAGTTTGGACTAAAATTGTTGGACGTATATATGCGGTTATGGTACTCGAAGGGTAAAACTTTTCCTGTTGCACAATCTGTTGCATTTGAAAGTCCCTCATACAATTGTTCCTCCAACTATAACTGATTTCAGAAAGTGACACTTTCAGATTTTTTCTTCTGAGATCTTATAATATAATTGTACTCAGATGAACCTACTAACTGTTCATTGCATGGAGACTCATATTAAAGATGCAAGGCAGTATAAATTGAATGTGCAATTTTTGAGAGGGAGAAACTGTCATCTAGCGACAAATCGTTGTATTGATGTACGAAGTCGTCCTTTTGGATGCACGAGATGTCGAACAACTACAACAACGTTTAACGCAGGTACTTGTAAACGGCAATGCATAACCTTGAATGACCTTCGAGGACCAATATATTTTAGGTCGTTAAATTCGTCAGGCAACGGGCTACACATCTACCGAAATTAAAGCACAATTCTGTATAAAAAACCAATACAATGGTCACCTTAAGGTCATGGATGCACGTCCATCTAGAAAAGATTTGTGACCACCATACGATGTCCGTCATTGTGACAACCATAAGGGTAGGCATTATTTGAGACACTTTTTGAAACAAGCTATAGTTTCAGAAATAATCGCGTGCAAAACCTTAAACGGAACATTCTGTATATTCTATGTAATGAAAAGAGATATGATCTTTTATTTGCTGTAAAATGGACTTAGCTTCAAGTAATGAGCACGATGGTCTCGCAACAGATAACATTGCGTGTTTAGCATATTTAGTATAATAAAGAGTCCCCGGAAATACCTGCTTCTTTACATTTCATTATAATAATGACTACGATACGATACAGACTCTTTTGAAATCTCTTTAATGAGTATTAATTACTTTTTTTTACTTTAGCATAAGAAGGAGAACCTGATAATATCTAAATTGTATTTATTGGAGCATGGAGATTTTTACATTCAGTGTATAGGTTTATTAACTCGAGTATTAGTTGATTAATATACAGCACGGTTTGAAGCAGTACTCAATTTTGCATTGGTTCCAATGCAGTGTCTATAAAATTTTCTATCTCTTGTAACACAAATCTTTAATCTTTTAGTTTTAATCTTTGACACACCACAGATTATACACCACAGTGAATAATCCGATTAAACACAACTTTTCCATGTTATCGAATTTATGATGCATATTTGTAAGGTGCTTATAAATAACTATTTCTGCAGCTTTGTAACATTAAATAAAAAGCGAAATAGATAATGTACAGATACAGTCATAAATTTACGTCTAAATTCAATCAAATCATTGAATGAATTACGCTAAATGAATGAAATAAGTGAAGAAACGTTATACAGTGAATACTCGATAATTTTCATAAATATCTTGCCTACAATTGTCCTTGAATTATCCCTACTACCGCGGGTTATACCCTGTAATGGATAATGAACATATATATTCAGGGCCTGTATTACATATATGTATATGTAATACGGGTCGAGTATATCGGTGAGACCACTACTCATCCAATGACAAAACTTCTTTATTTTTTATTATTTTTTCATGGAACTTTCACCAACATATTCGTGGCATTTTTCTAATAAAAATAATGCCAAATATGATACATTTCTGATATTATTTACCTGTGTAATGAACGATTAAAGTTTCGGACGCAAATAGTCGGAAGCGACTATCCGCGTCTCTTTTCCATGCGTTGTCTTTCTTTGCGTCCGAAACTTTTAAAGTGAATGGCTCACATGCCAGACATGTTAAAAAATTTGCGAAGCTATCTGAACAACTGATAGGTCAGCAGTTCCAACAAAACAATCAACGAATTGCAACACCAGTATATGTATATACACACGTATGTATGTATATTCTCGGTAACAAGTGTCACCAATATGTCACTACAATATTTTTAGATATAGCTTCTTATGTCACTAATATGCTTATTATTATTGTATACCGAGGAATTATATAAGTCTCGAAGTACAATCCCGGAAATACAAGTTCCAAAATAATAATTCATCGAATAGTCTGTAACAATGATTGTATACCACACGTAAACGTACTGAATGTTTGTAATTCAATGGAAGTATGAAATTCCTCGACTAATCCACTATACACAAAGAAGTTGTATATACACAAGAATACATTGCAACCCGATCTTTCTGGATCACTTAATTAGTACAATTGGATTCTAGCAGTAAGTTGAATGAGCACTAAAGATCTGTAATGATAGGTATAAACCGAGATAGTACAAAAGAAACATACTCCGTCTCCATATACACACCAGAAACTTCTCAATCACCCTCATAAACCTTATGTCTGGCTATTCAGCGTTTGTTACTGTACATTCAATCTGAGGTCTCATTTCCGTCCTACACGTTTTCCAATTACCTGCAAAAGACCATCAAACACGCCAACTATTCGCGAATCCCTGACCAAGACATGAAGGTTTATGTCTATTCCGCGAGGAGTCGTATGATTCCACTATTTCACGGAAAAATCATATTCTACAGTGATATCGGCGGAACGGCTTCTGGTAAATCGCGTTGGTAGAGGAATACTATTGGAATTTCTTGCAAACGAAATCACCGTTGTAAATTTTAAATATAACTTATTACTGGACTGCGGATTTTATGCATTTATGACAAGAATAAGTAGGTGGAATATAAAACGATAAAAATCGAAAAGTGTTTAAGAGTATCGATATATCACCATCGATTTATTGAAATGATTAAAGGAAGAAACAAATTTTTATTTGTTTCCAGTAACTTGCAATCGGAGCACCAGCTGACTAATCTTTCGTACAAATGGTGATAGAAACAATTATTTCAACCCCAAAATTTAATATCACATATTATAGTTGTTTTATTTGATTTCATATCATTATTTATGTTTATAAAAATATTTTTCTTGTCAATGAGCTATTCTGCGTGATGTTTCCAAATCTGATGATCTAGGGTTAAACAGTTTGCGAAATACTTGACATGTGAACGTTAAACATTTCTAGAGAAATAATATGATTAAGCAACATGTACGAAGATCTAAACAATCGTGGCACGTAATGTGGATTATTTTCTGTTAATGTAGATATTTAGCTGTTTTCATTTTCTGTAAACTTGCCAACATTATTAATTTTTTCGCAAATCGAAAATTAGATTGTTAGCTAAGTTCCACGAATCGTCTGTAGTCAAAGACCATTTCTTTTTGCATAGTAATTTATTATCAGCATATTGAATTCATGAAAAAAACGTATGTTTAGCGACATGGAAACAGTCGAAAATGATCTTGCAGTTTGATAACGCCAGGCTACACGCTGCTGACAAACACGCAAGCAGTCAACTGTCTGAAGGGACAGTAAAAATTTTGATAAAATCAAGACTTGCGCTACTTTTTTCTCTCAATGAATTCGCATTCTTGTCAGACAGATAGGAATAGTTTGTTGGAACTTCTGGAAGGTATTTTAATTCAAAGTTTACTCACTTTCTATATTTAGATACCCTCAAATTTTTCTTTCTGTTTGTGTTACAAAATATATTTCTTTCAGCTGTAGTGTTATAAATAAAATACAAATTTTTTATTTGAAGTATAAATGCGTACATAATTTGGTGAACTGTTATTCTGAAATCTGTTGTGCAATTAATACAGTCGAGTCGGAAATTAAGTTGACGCTATTTAAAAACCAATAACTTTTTTAATATTTCATCAAAGAACTTATGTTTTTTTGAGATGCTAGAAGGTTTAGTTAACTAGCTAATGTGTAAAAAGAAATTTTTTTGTTATTGCAATTGATCGGAATTTGAAAGAAAAAAGTGAAGTCTATGATTTTTAACTTTTTTTCTCTGGACTTATAATAAAAATTTAAAATATGCCTTTTCTAGACCTACGGAAATTACATAAATGTACAAAGTTTTATCGAAATCGGTTAACGTAGTTATGAGCTATAAACATTTGAAGCTGATCACTAGACTGCGGATCTTTATGCACTTATGGCTTCTAAAAATGTTCAAAAAATGCTAGAATATAAAATTCGGCAAAATTTAATACGATTTTTAATTATTTCAGATCTACAAAGACTACTACGACCGAAAATGAGATTTTATTTGTCGACTGATCACATAAGGCGAAATTCCCTGAAAACGCCGAAAATCTGCGACTTTCACCCTTAAGCTCTCGTCTTGTAATGTTTGTAGCTCATAGCAACATTAACCGATTTCGATGAAACTTTGTACATGTATAAAACTCACTTCAATTTGCGAACCGCATGTTTTAACACTAGAACTACCGGACCAATAAACACGACTGGTTTCTAAATTTTTCTTTTACAAATGTTGAGATTGTAAATCTGTTTTCCGAAGTGATTTTTTAATAAACTTTTCTATGAGAGTACATATTTAAACAAAAATTGTACGAAAGCTGAATAAATGCAATCTTGTCGTTATTAAATATAAAGCAATGTACACCAATCGCATTTAGTGCTCGGTAGTTCTAATGTTAAATTTTCTTTATTAGCACAAATAAGAATCATGAAAATTGTTATCTTCACGTTCTTCTTTCGAATTCCGAGCAATATCAGAAAAATTCTTTTTACACATTCTGACATCTCAAAAAAACTCGTCGTTTGGTATAATTTTAAAAAAGTCATTAGTTTTTAAAGAGCGTCAACTTAATTTCCCACTCGACTGTAGGTCTATAAATTAATTCGTAGCTCCTTCTTCGTATGTCTATCGCTCGTTCACAAACAAGCAAAACACATTGAAATCCTGAGAGCGGTCCCCATAAATTCAACACATTTACTCCATCTTGCAGATGACTAATGAATCCAGTAACAAATTTCAATTTGAATCAACGTTCTAATTATTCATTGCGAGGGTTACGACTTAAATGGTACACATAATATCAGGGATAAAAGAAATTACAATTGTATCATTGTAACGAATAATTCAAAGTAAAAATCTATATAATTTGGTGAACTACTATCCTGAAATCTTTTGTGCAACTATTTCTGAGAATCACACCAGGGTCAAAAGAAAAGTATTAACGTGCTAATTTTAATGAATAATTCATAACCTCGATTAATAACTCATCGTTGACAAAACATTGAAAGAGGTCCCCCAGAGGGCGTCACGAGCGTGTTATCATCCGGATCTTTGACAGTCGCGTGTAGGACGGCGGTGTCAGTTTGGTACACGAATAATCAACATGACGTGGATGGTAGCAGTAAATAGTGATCAACGTAAAAGCACTGTAACGGTCCCGAGACCGTGGATGTAGACTTGTGTGCTCCTTCCGGTTGATAATTCTCGTGAGATGGCCTCTTCTGGAAGTTCACGCCTCCCGGTATAAACGTGACCCGTTCTCAGATTTGTTTCGGCGCCCCATCCGCTGCCTTTTCCCCAGCGCTTGAAATTTTAACTAGAAGTTCTTCGTGTCTCTGTCCAGTAGGAGATTAAAATTTTAGGGGACATGACGCGCCGAGAACTTTCGCGGCGCCGGCAACTGTGAACGTTGCGCGTCGCGAGAACTCTACGAGAACAAAGAAGCTGGAAACAGTCCTTCCAAGGAAGGCTCGCGAAATTTTCTACCAGAGTTAAGACGTTAGACTGGCAATCGGTGTTCTTTGTGCACAGTTGAAGTAATTTCATTTAAGAAATAGAAACACAAAAATAGACCATACTGTACAGAGTGGTTCATAATTTCGTACTTCCAATGGTCTGGCGAAAAACTAGGTTCGAAGAAGAGCTAAAGAGTAGACTACCGATCTTTATGCAAAATAAAAGTTGTTTTCATCAGTTGCGATAAACTGGAGCCAAACAGAAAATATTTTTACCCTTCAACGATTTTAACACTATAGTCAAATGACCGGTTTTCTATTTCACAATTATTGAAATTATAAAAACGCTAGATGTTGATTCAGTTCGACTGCGTTTTGGAGAACTCCGTGTTCTTAACTTTTTTGAACTTTTTTTTTATGTGATCCTGTAGATATCGATGAAGACATTCCGAAAATGTGTGTATGGTTGTTAGGAATTCACTGGTTTATATGTTATACGCGTGTAAAGATGAGCAGTTTTACGCGTTTTTGACAGGTTAGAGCGTCGCCATATTGGATATTCGTTGAGTGGTAGAGGTAGGTAGGTCTGTTCGGCGCATGCGCTGGATAGATCGTAAGTGTTCAGCGCATGTGCTAGATAGTATGGTATATTTGCGGGATCGGCTAAATAGTACTGAGCGTATGCGCTAGATGGCAATTCAGTGGTTACACGTACTTTGTAAACATAAGCAATTTCAAGTGTTTTTCATAAATTAATTATTAATAAGTTTATTGTTGATTTTGAAATGGCTAGTTCGAGTATTAGAAATTTTAACTTTAGAGACCTGCCAAGTAGTAAAGAAGAAGCAATTACTTGAACTCAGGATTGTGGATTGTTGCGGAAATTTAAAAAATGTCGTACTCATCGGTGCGAAATGAAAATTTTTAACAATAATCATAGAATCGGTCGTACTCGGTGTCAAGTAATTAAAATATGGAGAATCACATACAGAATTTCAAAAAGAAGGTACAGTCTAAGATGGTTTGGAGTTAGGTTTTCGTGAGAGCGGAGAAGACCGGTCCAACCATGGTATAATGCAGGCATGTCCAGAAGTAGCTCACTTGGAGGCAAATTCGAGGGAGACGCCTACTTCTCCCGCCCGGGCGTCTCGCTCCCCGTGGCGGCCGTAGTCCTCCGAGCTCCTCAGACCTGTGCCTACCGCTTGCAATATGTACCGCGTGTGGCGCGTTAGGGCGACTCTCGGACCCACGGTAGGCACGGGTCTGAGGAGCTCGGAGGGCTACGGCCGCCACGGGGAGCGAGACGCGCGGGCGGGAGGAGTAGGCGTCTCCCTCGAATTTGCCTCCAAGTGAGCTACTTCTGGACATGCCTGGTATAATACTTCGCATTTTGATTTAGTAAATGTGTTATTATTACGTACGTGTTTGTGCTGCCATCTAGCGGACCCGTTCGCAAGTATTTAGCCCATTTTATGTGTATTACCCAGCAAATATATCAATATGGCGGCGCTTTAACCTGTCAAAAAGGCTTAAAAGTGTTCAACTTTATACGCTTATAACTTTTTAACCAATGAATTCCGCACAATAAGATTTTCATTTTCGTCGTTTTCTCGTCAAAATCTATGCAAAATTTATGCTTCGTAGGTTTATAAGTTAATAAACTAGTACATTGATGCTCTTAAATTCTTTTAATCTGTCTCCCCTATATTCTAGTATATTCTATAATGTGTTCTAGTTTTATATCGTAGTATATTCAAATATACTGTAGTATATCCTAGTATATTCTAGTATATGCGGATATATTCTAGAATGTTTAAGAAATTATAGTATATTATAGTACATTCTTGTAGATTCTAGAATATCTTCTAGTATATTTTGGTATATTCGTTTAATTAAACGGGTATCTACTGTATTCTTAAAATTTTAAACTGCCAGTAGAATTGTAATGGATAAAAAGAAACCAGCTTGAAAAAATTCCAAATAGTTTGTGTTTTATTAAAAAGTAACATGTAGACATTTCTTTGACAATCCGTTACACACACTTATTTCTATCATGAACGCTTAAAATCATTCTATACATGGCAGACAAAAGATAGTCCGTGTTTCATTCTACTTCTAGTATCTAGTAGTGTGCACGTTACTCATTAAATTCCTGAAAGTTTGGCAACAGTAGAAGAAAAAGGAAGCCAGAAAGCTTTCCGGCGAAGGCGTTCCGAAATATACTAAAAGGATTAAGGAACTCGGAGACCTCTGAAGTCATAGAATTTTCTCGCCTGATTTTCCGCGTGAACGATGGGGGGAGGGTTCGTAATAATACTCGCGTCATCTGATCGGCTCGTAAACCCGAGCTCGCGTATATTTTATGTAGAATCTCCCGCCGCACCGGTGACATATTGGCCACGCTCAAGAAAAAGCTTTCGATGCGAAACGATGGCGGGGTAGTGAGCGATATCGGGAGACAACGACGGTTATTATGTGTCTATTGCCGTGAGGTGGTCGAAACATGAAAATCCAGGGACTTTCTCAGAGTGTACCGGGACTTCTAACTCTAGAATAAACGATTCGTATCAATTTTATCGCGTTTCAAGATTTTCCTCGATACGTGTGCAACGTTCGCGTCGTTTATGCGTTCTCGATCGAAAATTTATTCGTCATATTTTCGCGTTGGTCCGTTTCCGATGTCGGAGATGCTGAAATTCTGTCGCATCTTAGAACTCGTGGAGCCCGAGTTGTTTGCGGACAATTATAATTGAACCGCGGTCATTTCTGAGGCTATTTAAATAAACAAAAGCTGGACGATTATGTATTTTCTTCAGAATTTTAGTAAGTTAAAATAATAAGCGTACTTAAATCCTCCCGACATCTTTTTTATTTTACGCTCCGTGCTCTCGTGCGTTTTATAAATCCACAATCTGTTTCTATAAATTTCCTTCGAATACATCAAAGATCGAAGTAGCTATGAAATTTTTGGTATTACTTCTAACTTGTGGCAAGTATTAATGCAATTTTATCAATTTTGTGACTATAGACGATGAAAACTGTAAATCCACAATCTGTTTCTATAAATTTCCTTCGAATACATCAAAGATCGAAGCTGTTATGAAATTTTTGGTATTACTTCTAACTTGTGGCAAGTATTAATGCAATTTTATCAATTTTGTGACTATAGACGATGAAAACTGTAATTTACACAAAAGATTGTGTAATTAGTCATCTCTCATCTATTAAGTCCGACATATACACCTGAAACAACTCTCTTTTTGGGTGACAATCTAGTACCCACAAGTAGTTTGTTCCCAGAAACTTGAATCTGTATGTCATCTTTTCTCGTCTCTCATCCTGCTTTTCATTCCTACACTTTACGAAAAATATTTCTTTATCAAAAACATAATTGAAAATAATATGTTAGGAAAATTATGGAAGAGAAATACTTTCATGACACAAGAATTGTAGTCTGAGCAAGCAGGAGTCGACAATTGCCTACTCTAGAGTTAATAACAATTGTATTTAATAAAACGTAGCATGAGTATAAAAATATTAACACGATCGTGATCCTCGCTATCATTGTATAATAGCTCATATTCTCTAATCATTCTTGAAATACCTATTCAAAAAGATTTCTATGTATCTACACCATGAATGAATGATGTACAGGCGACGTCCATTGAATTAATATACTATAATCAAACTCCTGATCGTTCGGAATTGCAACTAAATAAAATACAACTGCGTCATACGTTCTATCGCTACTTGAACGAACGGCTGTCGCATTTTTCACTCTTAACAGCGCACAGGATCGTGCCTACTTATCATGATTCAGCATACCGCGGCCTGGAATGTGTTCAATGATAGCAATAATCTCTTTTATTCATACCATCGAGTGTTCGCATCTCGTCATAGGCAACACGGTGGTCGAACGACATTGGTGCCGATGCGACGTTTAGATAACCGCTCCTATAAATTGCCAATTAACGTTTTACTGCCCCGCGGGACGCGTCCTCGGCTTTTGCGGCGCGTCGCGACCGACGTCGTAAAGAACGGAGTCGGAGGACGCCGCTGATACTTTATTCCTGTTCGTCTCTAACCAGTGACCTGCGGGGTCTGCGCCGACTTTATGACAGTTTTTTTAACGTCCCCGAGCTCGTTGGACACCCAGCACTGTTATGAATTATATCGTTCTGTCGAGAAGCAGCCGCAACGTCTGCGTCCTCTCTCGTTTGATCCAATGTTACTGTCGAGTGTCAACCTGCATGGTAACTAGCCTTTCAGAGACGTCTGCGCATTGTCCTGATTCTGATGAATATTTCTATTCCCTTTTTTTTTGCACAGGATTATCAGTTCCTTGGCTATGACGAGACATAAAATGGCGAGACATCTGTTTAAAATTGTCTAGACATCGTGCCTGGGTCTGTAGTACGATCGAGTGGAACACTGTTATTTTTCAAATATTTATAGGCGTGCTTAGCATTAAGGATTCGTTACGGACTTGAGTGCGGCTGGAAGTTAAGTCTATTGTTTAGAAACGGGAAAACGGACCAGCCGTACTCCGCTCAATGACAATCGACGCGTCGCAGAGGCCCACGCGGAAAGGCGACACCCGGTTCGGGGGGAAGATCTGTTGGAAAAGTGTTGGAAAAAGTCTCCGTGCAACGTCCTACGAGGCTTACGTGGGAAAATGAAATCACGGAGTTAGTAGGTAAGCATTGCACAATTTTTGAATTATGACCCGAATTGGTGATTCGTCCTCATTTTCTGCCTATCAAAGGAATGATCTCTTCCCGAACTTTGCTAGGGAATTAGATCATATTGAATTGTTGGTACGAATAGAACATATCTAATCGTTGGAATGTATACAGTGTTCCAATTTTAATTCGAACACCTAAATTATTTCCGCTACTATTAAAAGTAAGAAAAAATAACTAAATAGGATGTACATGATTTTAAGGCGTGCATCAGATGGTAATAAAAAAAATCCTTTGAAGGTCATTTTAACGGTTTTTCAAGGTCACCGTATTTTTTGCATATTAACATATATTTTTCATAATGCAGGTAGTCGGCGTCAAGATGAGTTCAAAGACCTACACACCATGACCTTGAAGTGACCTTGAAGGCGAAAAAATCAGTTTCAGTTTGAAGAATACAAAAGTAATAAAATGAAAAGGGTAATATCACCTTATTTTATTAGTTGTTCAAAATACTGGCCGTCCGCGGCAAGACACGTCGTACGCGAGGAGAGAAGAAATACACAATGAATCGCGGAAATGCCATAAGAAATGCCATTCAGTTATTCACATCTCGTGTACAGACGTCTTGCTGCGGCCTCTAGCAACACACCATAAGATAGTAGTTGATGAAATCCTACAATCGTAAAAAGAATGACGAATTTTTTCTTATTTTTAAATATTAATAACTATGCAAATATTTACGATGGAAAAGGAGAACCTGTGGGAAAGTACAGTACATGCATACCTGAAAAGCTTCCATGACGCAAAAATTTGCACAACTGCCTTAAAACATTTAAAAATTGCTAATAAGTGAATGACGTTTCAGGGACTTTAAGGTCGTGTCATAAAGTCTCTTAACTTTCGACAAACCCTTCTGTTTCACGAGTTGACAAATGAGAAAAACAATATTGATTCATGATTCCCCGTATATAAACATTTTCCGTGTTGGCAAGATTTTTGAAATTAACTTTTCGCACGCATTTCGGCTCAAATAACGCACTGTGTGTCGGGTGCCGCGATTGTCGGCGGTCGATCGAATTTTCTCGGGGAGCGAGTTTACAAATAATTGCAGTCGATCGCGGAAGACGGTACATTCTAACGAAGGCGGAATAACGCTCATGGGCACATATGGGTGTATAATGCGACACGAGGCGTGGCAATATCCATAAAAGGGACCAGAGAAAGTAATATTGTCGGAAACTGCGCCACGCGGCACTGGCGCGCAACGACGACAGGACGTTGCCGCCGCGCCTTGTGGAACATCCGAGGAAATAAAACGAGGATCCAGCCGCGAGAAGGACTCACCGGAATAGAGAGGGCGTAATGGATGCTCGAGAAACGATTCGGAGAATAGTGTATGGACGATGGTATTCTTGCGTAAGGGTCGAGACCGCCATCGTGTGCAGGATAAATCGTTTTTCGACGCGTTTCGAATACTACGTCCGCGGCCAATCTCGTCCCTGCGGGCCTAGTCTGTCGAGGGGGCAGTAAAAAAAATCTGTTTCCGCTTTTTCGAATGACCGAGGATACGAGACTGTTTTCCTAAATGTTCCGCGGACTCCGGCAACCCTCCCAGTTGTACCGCTCCCCGTGGAAAGTATGGTGACGGCCGACTAAAAATATTTGAACGATGTTTTACAGTCGTCGAACGGAGCAGATCAGCTTGTGAGAAGAAACATCGGAGGGTTCAATTCGTGAGTTATTCTGTTGTTCCGTGATACCCCAGAAAGAAATGGTATAACGTTTCGTAACACGTGGGGCTCGGTGATGGACGAGCGACAAGAAAGTAATAAGGAAAATTCGGGCGAACCGTTGTTTGAACCTGCTCCTTTGCTTTAGTTGCTTTTGTATGACCGAACTCTGCGCTGTCCGAAGCGTACCTACTCTTCCATTTTATAACTTGTTGCTGCATCGAATAATTCACAAGGAGAAGACGCGGTCATCGAGTCTTAGATTTTGTCGAAACTTTGCATAGTGGTAGATTTCGATCTTCCGTTTATGAAAATATAGCATTATAGCCGTCGATACTCAATAATTTTTTAGATATTTACAATTTAAATTTCATTATACCCGTTAAACCGTTAACTACAGTTTTGGTTGAAGTTTTTGTCAAGTGCGAAACGGCGTGATGGTAACGTACTAGATTCATTACCGGGAAGGCCAGTGTTCAAATCCCTTTTTCCTTTTTTTCCATTTTTTGTAATTTGCACATGAAAAATACACTCATAATATCTATAGGAAAGAAAATATAAAAATTTTATTGAAAAGGAACATAATATGAAAGAAACACTAACTTCATCAATCTTAACGTATCTCAAAAGTTGTTGAGTATCGATGCCTATGTTTTGCTACGTTTTCATAAACAGGAGAACGAAATCTACCAATATGCAAAGTTTCGAGAAAATCTGAGACTCCATGACCGCGTCTTCTCCTTGTCAGTTAAATTCGTGCAATTTTACTAACCTGTCTAGAACAGATGAGAAAAACTACAATTGTTTACACATTTAATGTAATTGTGACATTATTGATGAATGTAGTGTAAATAAGCGAAATAAGTAATTATTGGTGCAAAAGGCAATGTCGAAATTGACTTGATACAGGACCAGAAAGGATCAAGTCTATCACCGCTTGTCTTTATAGGCGTTTTCTTTTATGTAAAAATGGCAAATGTTATTAAAATGTAAATTTTATTTTACAGCTACAGTGAGTAAGCTTTTCTTTGTCGATTATAATTTCCTGTAAAGAAGAGAAAATTGATATATCTCATGTTTTAACAAATGGCTAAATATTAAGTTCAACGAATTTAATGTCGTACAAATTTAATAAAAATCCTTTAAAAATCCTCACTACGAGGTTGACTCGATTTGTTATAATATTTAAAAATCTGGCAATTATTAACGGGTCGAAACGACAGTAATCAACAATTGACACATCTGCTACGTAACGAAACTTTTTCCAGAAAATAATTTTTAATTGCATCATTCAACTGCAAAAAGATTCAAAGAGAACTCGGCACTATAGATTTTCTATTTTCAATTTTTAATTCTATTAAATGGATTACTTTGATGTAATGGAGGTTCTCGGATTGTTGTTTCGGCAAAATAGTAAATTATGACCGCACATTATGACATACCCTGTATGTGTGATTTCGTCTCAGATGCATAATCCTGGACACTATACTAGTTGCTCTTAAAAGGCGTAGGTACTATAGTGAGCCTGGTATACACCGAACAAGAGACATGTTTTATCCATGCAGGATACTCTCCACTGGTTAAAGTGACATAACACTGGTTTTTATGCGAGTTGCTGTTGTGAGCACCAACCAATAATTAAGCTTCCATTGCAGTCGCGGTTGTTATCCTTGCTTCTACTTTCTCTTTATGCATATATCACGTTGCAGCTAACCTATTTCGATGCACAATAGCTGAATAATTATTCCTAACATTAAAAGAGTAGTCGTTTCATTTTCACTCCGAATGATAGGAATGATACAAAAAGAATGTAACAACAATGTGAATGAACGGACACTGCCGCTCAAAAGTATGTGGACAGTTGCAATTGTTTGAAACTCTTTTACGAGTGTTTATTAATAGCATTGGCAGAGGGTAGCCTTATCTACACCAACACCTAGGTCGAGCAACTCTGTACATACATTCAGAAAGAAAAATGCTTTGGGTCTAGATTAGCTATGTATCTTCTAAAAGAAAAATACTAACAGTGTTATAAGTGGTAATGGTTAAGTACGATTAGTAAATATAATTAATCCTAGTCGCTGGACTAAAATCAGCTCCTCCCTGCTACATTTAAAAAATTTTAAATTTAAAATAACGGGTTCTAATGTTTTAATTCACGATTATTAATTTAAACGATGTTTAATTCACGATTATAAATCTTTACAAAGATGCATCGAGAATTATTTAATAAATCTATTTCTTTGAATATTGTATATTACGATAAAAGTCGCTAAAAATTTGAAGAAATTATGCCAAATGGTAACATATACTGTTTCGTATTAATGGATTTTGTGTATTTATGGGGAAAACAAATACTGTAGGGGTTGTTTAATGATCGCAATTATGTACATAAGTTTTAGCAGCAGCATATTTCACAGGTGCTTGGCACGACAATGAAATACTTTGCACACCATTATCAAATTGATATCAAGTTCTATGTGCTGACTATCTACATGCTAAACCATTATCCTCCAGTAGCCGCCTTAATCTTCGTTCGCAAATAAAGTCACAGGCAAGTTCCAATCTTTTAGCTTCTTTTATCCTGAACCGATAATTATTGGTCCTTTTATAAGCCACGGATCGAACACACCGGAAGCAGTAAATCGTTACCGAGTGGATCGATAATAAGTTCTCAGCGCGGAGCAGCTTTTCCCTATAATTCACTGAACGGCGATCCAGCGGCCATTGCCATTTCCATCCGCAAGAAGCGACGACCTTTTGCGCCTGCTCAGCTCCCCAGTACTAAGTAGCCTGGCTTAAGACATTAAGAACCCAAGGAACAAGACCCCGAACCCTTTTATCGAAGTCACAAAGCGATCCATGGGAAAAACAATTAATTATTTAACCGCTGTGCCAACTTCCCAGGGGACAAATCGGTTCTACCGTAGCAAGTAAATAAATCTACTCCAGATTAACGGGGCAAGAAATCTAATTGCACACGAGTTAACTACACTAAGGGATATACGGCGAGTCACATAAGTGTTTGTACAAAAACACATTTGGTAATTATTACGTTTAGGGGAGGCAGCTGCTATGACCTTTACCTTGACATATGTTGTCAAGGTCATCATTCTGAACAACTTTCTCCGTATACACGTCACCGCCGCTTGGTCAACGTTCTCGAGATATTTACAAAACTCTTCGGACACCCATTATAGCGAATTCTGCACTGTTTAATTGACCAGACATGTATTTTAGGACGGAGGAAGTGCTCTGCCCCTATCCGTGCACCCACCAAAACCAAACCGAGACCAAATCAAAATTCATTTAAAATGGCGGAGTTCGCTGCAGTGGACCTAACAGTTCTTTACTAATATCTGAAAAACTGAGGCCGAGCGGCGGTAACATGTATAGGGAAAAGTTGTTCACAACGATGACCTTTATAACATATTTCAAGGTCACGGAAGTCGGTGATAAGGACCAACTTTTATATAATTACCAAAACGTCTTAACTATCGATTATAGACTTTTAAAAATTGAAATGTGAATATGATCGCCGGTAGGTAATGCACTAGGAGCGAAGCGAATAAATAGAGCGTTCTCAAACATTCCCCGGACTAAATCGCCCGCAGTCGCACAACCTCGGCTCAGAATTCGCATAAACTGGCGACCCAGTGCGCAAGGCGGGCTCCATTGTGATCGTGAACAACGCGCCGCATCGCGGAGATAGAAGAGGCCGGTGAAAAGAGGAAACGAACACGAGAAGGAGGAAAATTAACGAACGCTCGGGATCCCATATTAAAGTAGAAACAGTCTGCGTGCCGGGAGTGGCGGGAAGACGTGCTTTACGCGGCGGTACGTTCGCCGAAATAAGTGCGCGCTCCGACTTTGGCTCCGGTTGCCGAGTCTCTCGTACAAGGGGTTGCCTCGGGTACTAAGACGACCCGGTGAGGGTTTGCCGGGAAGGTCATAGGTCGTCGAGAACCCCGGACACCCGGAGGGAGCCACGGGAAAACCTCGTAATAAGCGGGCTGTGAATATTCGTCGTCCGTCGTGAAAGTCGGGCTCGTCTTGACTATAACTCGAGAATCCGTGGGGAGACGGTCCGCGGCCACGTTTTGCGTATTTTTCCCGGAACCTTGGTCGTGGCCGGGTTGGGGGGGGGGGGGGGAGAAAGGTTTTCTATAAATCATTTCCAGAACCGTAATAAGCACGGGAATGCTCGTTCAGCTGTTAACTGTATTTATACGACCGGGGGATAAATTGCGCGCGGTACTTTTAATTCGAACGTTCTCTAATTTAATACCCGCGACTTATTGCTCGTTCCGCCGCCCCTAGACTGGCAATTTTATGCGATACTTTCATCATACCCCGACGAAAAAAATGCCACGAACGGCTTTCATTATGGCCGAGAGCCGGACTTCGGGACACGCGCGGAGGGGCGTCCTCGATTACGTGGAACGTCGGAAGGTGGTCTGTAGATGTTCCGTCGATAATTAATTTTCATGTCAATAGAAACAGAGCGAAATTATTTTATTGCAGCGCACATTGAGTCGCGCTCTGACCACCAGGTAATGCGACTTAGGCCCAACACCGAACGCATGTCCCTATCATGCGGTCCTTCGTCGCCTACTCCGTATTTCGCATCGTACCGAGTGGCGAAAATTATGACTCACTGATTGATTATACCAAAACTGTATAAAGGCCGATCAAAAATTCGATAATTAGTAATTATCAAGTTACATGTCATGATACAAAAAGTCTCGATATTCAGATTTCATCGAATATCGATTTCATATCGATGTTCATATCTCGATAAAAAAGCGAACTATCAGGAAACTAATTATTACTTTGTATGTCCTGCTCGATGCCAAACAGCTTTCGTTTGAAAATTTGTTCGATATAACAAATAGTTTACGAGTGAATTTAGGTTGCACAGTTAATTGACTCACACTGTATAACTCCAACTGTGGACTGATCTCTACAAGAAAAAGAGATAATTATATAGAAAAGGTCTGCGTGCTCCGATTTTGATGAAATTTTAATATATTATAGATTTTGACATTTTGAACAACTTTTTCCTTTTTCAATATAGGGGGGTCGCTATTAGTTTTCGATATATTTGCAAAAACCTATCGCTAATACTGTATTGAATTTTTCGTATTCCTGCACGCTCCGCGGCAACGTAAACCTGTTCCGGGGCCCCATCTGTTTGTAAACAAGTTGTGGAGATGAGAAGCGACAATACCACACACACACACACACACACACACACCCAGTGTTTCTAAAAAGAAGGTGCTCACATTATACAATATAAAATCAACTGAGACCAATACAACATACATGTATTATCCAACACACGATACCACACACACCCACCCAGTGTTTCTGAGACGAAGGTTCTCACATTATACAATATAAAATCAACTAAAACCAATACCAATTTTTTTTACAATCAAATGCGATAATATAATACATGTATGCTGTATTGGTGTCAGTTGATTTTATATTGTATTGTGAGAACCTTTTTCTTAGAAACACTGAGTGCGTGTTAAGCAGTGGGTGGGTATGTGTGGTATTGTCGAAAAAATAATAAGATTTTGTATGTATGACCAGAGTGAGACCCTGTTTTCTCTCTCATCTCCACACCGTGTTAAGAAAAAAAAAGTAAACAGACGTCGCGCCGGAGCAGCCTTACGTTGCCGCGGAGCGTGCGAGAATCCGGAAAATTCAATACAGTATTAGCAATAGTTTTTTGAAAATATCTCGAAAACTAAAAGCGACCCCCCTATATTGGAAAAGGAAAAAGTTGTTCAGAATGTGTTGCTCCATAACATATTAAAATTTCATCAAAATCGGAGTACGCAGACCTTTTCTATATAATTACTGAAAAAGAATATATGGCTCCGGGACACTAACTTGTTTTTATACTTTGGCGTCTGTTAAAGAATCTTAGCTTGACTTTGTGATGAATAAACGATTGGAAACACATATTTACTAATATACTTTAATAATATAACACTTATAACTACATATGAAACACTTTTGCTAGCTCTCACACGTGCTCGCCATGCATCGTGCATATACCTCTCTACGTTCGACTCTAACCTCAAACAATCTCTCTTCCTCACATTCCGGACTCTCACTCACTCTAGCGCTCACTCTTCCATCTGTACCATTCATTCACAAACTTCATGTCTGAGGAACCGAAAGAATTCACGTAGTCCGAATGTTATGAACAGAGTAGTATTGTCAAGTAAAATTAGAGATGGTAGAAGAAAATTGCAACGCGAAAAGTTGTAACATTGGAGTTGTATCGGCGTGAGGTTCCAATTTCTGGTATGGTCGGTGTTCGAGTATTTACAAACGTTTTAAAATTCCCCGGGGCGTAAATCAACAATTTACTTCCCGGCCGAAAGGTGCGCAGACCTCGCGTCATTAAACTTTCAAGTGACGAAGTGAGGAAAGCTGTCGTTAACAAAATGACCTCCGATCCTCTTCTCCGCAAGGGAACGGAGCATGGATCATTGCTCGCTACCATTTGCTCGAAAGCCAGCCGGTACGTTAGACGACGGTTTTCTTTAATTGCCTACTACACGGTGCGGTGGATCCTCGAGCGTATCCTCTCGTAAAAGTTACTGTCCCCGGTAAACGATTCGGCTACCGAGCAAAAAAAAGACAATAAGAGCGAGTGAGTCAGACACCTAAGAGAAACGGATGCATTATGAATTAATGATCTGACGAAACCACTTCCAACGTGTACCGTCACTCGCAGAAACTACCTTGCATCTGTCAAACTTAAGGAGGGCTTCTCGCGTAATGGCTGTGAGAACAAGTGATTTTTAAGAGTGCTTTCGAACTGTTTTTAGAATTGTTTTTAGAATAACTGTTATTCTAAAATAACTGTTTAGAATAAACCGATAAGTCCTGATGTACACGTGTGTATTTTAAGTTGAATTCTTTGCATTAGTTATTGTATAGTATACAATACTTCTTAACAGCTTCGGCAGGGTAAGCATTGTTAGCTTGCAACGTAGCGTATCACAATGATCAAAACACATAAAGTTAGGAATTTTCTTAAAGTGCTGGTATTTAAGCTATTTTGAAAGAAGAATATTGTTACGGCGGCGCGGCGTGATCAATGAAAGTCGCTGTAAGTCAAAACTGTCTTGCAGTGAAGAACCCCAAAGAAATAACAAATAAAAGAGGGGTTTTCTAGAAACGGTTGATCAACTGACAGCTGAATAATTGCTATTAATAACTGTAGAGCTGCATAAATAAAGAGTTCTGTTAGAAAATACTGCGACGCGGAGAGCCGTCGAAACTCACAAGAATATGAAAACATGGAAGAGTTCTAGGGTTGGGGAGAAAAGTTTACTTTTTTCCAGCAGTAAGTTAAATTTATGTTATTCAATAAAATACTATAAATGAAAAATCAAATATTAATTTTAGTCCAATCGCTAAATAAATATGTTAAAAAAATTAACGAGCTTCGTCCGAAGTTGATCACTTTACTATTATACGATTATATAATAAATGAAATTAAAAATTTAGCCAAGAAAAAAAACAGTTGAACGTCAGGGCTATCTGTTTTCATCACAGAAAGGCCCTGTCCAATATGTCCAATAGTTAATCTAGAAAAAAAATTCTTAAAATTCACTCGTTTTCACTGGCGTCACACGAGATCACCCCCTTCCCCTAAAGCGTTTAAAAAAGACGAGATCATAGATATCCGTTCATACAATATTTATTAGAAGTACTCCAGAGAGGTTATGGTACTTCTCATATTTGTTTAGTAGAAGATGAATAAATCAGGCACACAATTGTTTTCATTAATAAACGCAACCCCTATTGCTAATTATATTAGAGCTTCATCAAATGAAATAACTACAAGTAGAAAAAGAAATTGGCTTGTTCAAAAATGTTGAACACTTATAATCATAGCAGCCTAGATTCGATTAAATCATTTCGCATGAATTCTTTTACATACTTTTTAACTTGTTTCTTTGAGATCAACGGTGATCTTATTGAACCTAGTAAAAATAACTAATGACTTGAACCGGCTACTAGAAAATTAGTATTTAGATATAATGTTTGTAACTATGGGCCAAACTGATCCCAATTCTCAACGTCAGAAGGCTAATAGGCAGAGCAACAGTATTTAGATATTCAAAACTTTCGTTTTATATTGTACGGAATATTTTAAGTTCGTGTAAGTAAACTTTTACGACTTTCCGCAGAAAATATTTGTGAGCTTCGGGCAATTTCATTTATTTGACCTTGCAATGACATTGGAACGTTCAGCGAACGTATATGTGAACAGACATTTTAATAAATAAAACGTACGAGTCTGAACAGAATTATTTTCGAAACAAGAGGTAACTGTTTACATGGATCCCCGGCTCAAACTAGCTCGACACAAGCACAGCATCTTTCGTCAAAATCAAGTTACTCGTAATTGATAAGACTCGAGCGACCAGCAGAAGAGAAAAGTTCGGCGCGGTCAATGAATTTCGGGTTGGTAAAAACGGTATACAATGAGGCGGCATAAATGTTTCATACCGTCCAATGAATAATGGAGCCGGTAATGCTATAAAGTTTCGCATTCGTGGGGAAGTAAGCGTAGATGTGTTTGGCCGCAGATGCACCATCGGGAGCTACACCCCCGACCCTCTATCGATTATCTGTATACTTTCCTGCCGCGCATCGAAAACGCAAACACGCGGCTTTGAGGTTATACAATAGAGTGTTTCGGTCGGTAGGCAAACAAATGGATATTAACGAATAATTCGCGCGATCGAAGGCCGCCGCTTGCTTCGCCGTATGCGATGGTCTCGATCCCCCGAAACTTCCTCGCGCATTTGCAAATTAATACGCCACCTCGAAGTACTTCCGACCATTTTTTCGCACGGTCGTAAAAGCGGCAGATACACATGTGTACATATGTATATCATAGGCAATAACCTTCACGTCGCCAGAAAAAATGGAAAATTTTCTTTCAGCCGGGGCGAGACCTATTTCTTTCTCAGTTCGATTTTCCATCGCCTAGTCTCCGCGTACCCTTTCAATAGAAACATGTGTAACACTATTTCTTGTGTTCTGTTTAACCCCTTGGTCTATAACAACGAGTGAGACTCGTGGTAAGAAATTTGGGCCAAGAACAATAAGGACGAGCTTGACTCGCGGTACTTCATTCGTGACAAACGTAAACAACACTAACACGAAGATTACTAATTTTATACGAGTTTTCTCAAAACATTATTAATTTAAATTAAATATTAATGTGGAATGCCTAAATTCGAGCAATCGGGAGTTAGTGGGTACGACAAGGGGTTAATAAAAAATCACGGAAACATTCATGAACATTCTACCTGGAAGCACACACGACTATGATTGTTTCCTGAATTTTTGGCTGCCAAATCGATTTTTAATCAAACTTTAATTTGCTGATTTTGAAATACAGAGCGACCAAGGTTTTATCAGTCAAAGTTTGCCAGTATATTCTATGGGTATATGTAAAAAAAATGTTATATAAACATAGGTCGTTTAAAGCTTCTTAATTATTTTTAAAAGTGTTGAGACTATTGTGTTATCTTCGTCGTGACATAGTAAACACGACCAGTTAATACAGCTTTAAACGACCTATGTTTATATAAAGTTTTTTTTTACATAGACCCATAGAGTATACTGACAAGTTTGACTATTAAAACCTGGGACACCCTGTACAATGAAATTATCAGATAACCACATATACATTATTATGGTAGTTGTGTCTTATTATGATTATTAATTTGTATTCTGTTCAAATTTTTCGGATTAAAAATCCGAAAATGCACGTCTCTCATAGAAGTTTCAAAGATATCAGTTGTATATAAATTCAGTAGTGAGTTATTGTCAAAAGCAATGATCTTAATTTTCTTTAAATTTTTGTATCAAGTGCATTGTAGTTAATAAAATCAAAAATTTATTTTTGGAATACTGCGTGTACATTGCAAGAAAATACAAAACGAACAACTTAACATTTTTAAAAATCCTTATCCATAATGTGTTAAACGCGATCCCTAGCAGAACCGAAAGCCAGCGTCCACCGAGGGCGAGACTCGTTCGAAAATCGTACGTTCCATTTGCTTTATGCTCCTCCCCGTCGAGACATGCCCCGTCTAGTCTCCTTCGGATCGGCAAGATCGGCCGGTAATAGCCTCGGGGGCAGCATAGGTCGAAAGCCTGGAAGAATGAGATCGCTCCCTCTCTCCAGATTTTCGTTGTGGAGTTTCCGGTTGTTCGAGCGATTCGCGTCCATGAAGGATTCCGCGGGTAATATGCAGGAAGCGCGCGTTCGCCACGAGGCGAATCGTCCTGGTGGGCATTTGATTGCGCTGGCCTTCACGGGCCAGCTCGTCCACTCGGTGGTCCGTAAAATTGAGGGGTAAGATTATTTCTCTTGTTCCTTCTTTTTACTGTTTGGAGTCTACCTCGGTCTCGGTACGGTTTTTCCGTTGTTTCCCGAGGAGCTGCGGAAAGCTGACCGGGCTAATAAGAAACCGAAGGGCAGATCGTCTGCGATGGTACACTTATGTGAACTCTCGGGAGGCAGGGATCAGTACCATGAGGAATGGCCGCTGGAAAATGAACTCGGGTTCCATGTCCACTCCGTGTCCAGACGAGATCGTTCGGCGAGATCGTTGAACCTTTTCCTCCTCCGGCCGTCGATGTCAGAACGTATTTCCATATCTTTGTCCCGGGGAATAATTATTTTATGAACCATGCACACACACAAACACACAGAGGTTATTCCGGGAACCGACCGAGGCTATCGCGGCTGTGTATCTGCCACAGGTTACGGTTTATACGTTTTTTAGAGGCGATCGAGTCTGTTATTGAGCACTTAGACGGCCGTTGGAATTATCAGGGAGTTAGGCTGGAGAACTGTTAAGCTCGAACTTTCAAATTAAAAAGTTACGGTGCGCTGGCGTATGCATTAGGAAACGATTCACGGTGGTACAATGTAACCGAAGTTATCGCGATCCTACCGTGGGAACGATAAATGCGAAAGGGTCATAATCTCAAAGGGTTTAGAATCGTTGTAAATTTTCAGGCTGACATTAACGGAGAGGTCGCGTGCCGCGATGGAACGCGCGCACTAAAGCCACGGCATCGAACCAGACAGGACTCTTTGCTGAGAACGCCTGCCAGCCAGCCAGCTCAGCCTATAAACCGATTCCAATTTTTTTTCCATATTTTGCATACCTTTAACGATGCTTTTGATTTATGCACGTCGTCGAGCCGGCCCGCTCGACCGGAGCACCGTCCCTCGGACACGTCCACTCGCGAACCCTTTCGAATTTAAGGGGAGGTTACGGTCTGGCAGGTTAGAAAATTGTTATTTAAAAATACAGTAGCGTCTCTGCACGTGTGAAAACTTTATTCTACGGGCATTATTCATTGATCTCAGACCGCTATTGTTAAAATTGGAAAAGAACAGCGAGGACACAGCAAAATCGACATCGGCGCATCGGTGAGACTAATGCAATGGTAAAGCTGTTGTCTAATGATTTATTTATGAAATACGTTTACCAGCCTACTCTTGACACTTCGCTGATCAAAATGATGCCAAACATGACCCAACTTGGGTTATAATTGCTCGTCTAATTCACGACATAGCGAAACCTCGCTTATCCGAACCGATGGCATCTGAATTGTATTTTTATTATATCTTACTCAAACTAACATTGATTCTTAATAACATATAAACCGATATTATATTATATAATAGACGAGTTTGTAGATTTTCCACACAACTGTCTTAAAAGAAATTACCTTACATTTATGAATGAGTAAATTCCACAGTCAATATTCGTGAAAAATTATGATTTTCCTATTAGTACGAATAATGAAAATTCTCAATGCGGAAAACGTAATTGCCTTATTCCGTATAAGAACTTTCTAGATTAGTGTGTTTAGAAATATCGACGTCGGGGCTCGACAATTTCGGTGGACGCTAACTAATTAAGAAGCGATGCAATTAACTTTCCAGCTTATTAACTAATTAACTCGTATCTCGGGGTCTGGCTTGCCCGAATAACCATCCGCTTCCCTTGCTCTCATTTCGACTTTGCCTCTGTGTGTCCCGTTCCTCTTCGGGAACACAAAGCTCTGGATTCTACGCGTTCCCTCGCCCACGAACCGACGAACTTTACCTTTTCTGCGGGGGAACTCGATAATCCAGGCCTGGTAATTATTTAAAGTTTTCAATGAGTCCCTGCTATACTGACGTCTGGAACGAAACGCGCCGACTTTCCGGTAGTTTGCTCCTGTTTTTAATCCTAATGCAATTTTAGTGAAAATGTAAAGGCATTTGGCAATCTATCTGCAGGAGGTTAAAAGACAAAGAATCCAAGAGCTGGCTTCAAGGTATTATAGTATTCATCAAGAGGGACAAAAACTGTCTCATCAATGTATGCCCTAGAAGCAATTACTTTTGACGTAACATCGATTTTTATCATTTACGAACATTAGACGTCGCTAGGGAAAATGTCTTCGTAGTACGTAAACAAAGAATTTTATTCGGAAGATCAAAGGTGTCAACAAAAGCGTCTTACTAATATTATACCGGGTGTTAATGTTAACTCGAACACCTACATTTTTCCGCTACTAATAAAAGTAAGAAAAAATAATTAAATAGGATGTACAAAATCCTTTGAAGGTCATTTTAACAGTTTTTTCAAGGTCACCGTATTTTTTTGCATATTAACATGTATTTTTCATAATGCAATGTGCTAGTTGGCGTTAAGATGAGTTCAACGATCTACACACCATGACCTTCAGGTGTCCTTGAAGGCGAAAAAATTAGTTTCAGTTTGAGGAATACAAAAATAAAACGAATAGGGTAACATCACCTTATTTTATTAGTTACTCAAAATGCTGGCTGCCCGCAGCAAGACACGTGCAAGTATTATCTGGCCAGCTCGGTCTTCTGACTTATCGTCACTAGATTACTTTTTGTGGGGAGCTTTAAAATCTACTGTTTATAACGAAAGTCCCACGACGCCAGAAGATATGAAAGAACGAATACGGAATACATGTTGCACCATGAATCGCGTAAATGCCATTTAGTCATTCACTTCTCGTGTACAGACGTGTCTTGCTGTGAACGGCCAGCATTTTGAGCAACTAATAAAATAAGGTGACATTACCCTATTCAGTTTATTATTTTTGTATTCCTGAAATTAACTTTTTCGCCTTCAAGGAAACCTCAAGGTCATGGTGTGTAGGTCGTTGAACTCATCTTGACGCCAACTAGCACATTGCATTATGAAAAATACATGTTAATATGCAAAAAATACGGTGACCTTGAAAAAACTGTTAAAATGACCTTCAAAGGATTTTTTATTACCATCTTATGCACGCCGTAAAATCATGTACATCCTATTTAATTATTTTTTCTTACTTTTAATAGTAGAGGAAATAATTTAGGCGTTCGAGTTAAAATTATCACCCTGTATAAAATTATACTAATACTTCATAGATGCAAACGAACCGAAATCTTCCTTATCCATACAACTGTTCGATATGTTTTCCTCCTTTGCAATGCAGAGCTCGCATTTACAGTGGCCCACGAAAGTATTCGAACGCGCTTTAAATCAGAGTGACTGTTTGGCTCGAGCGCATGCATCCCACTCGTTTGTTATAATTAGACTGTGGATTTTTATGCAAGGTAACGATTGCAAGAAATAGGAACCATGTAGAAAATTCTTCTCCTCTGTAATAACTCCAATAAGCTGCAACTAATACATCGATATTCTTAAATCTTGTTAATTCTTATACTTTCTCTAATTGCGTCTAATCATTTTTGTCACAAACGAATCAAATCCGTAGTCTAGTCATAATATATGGGTTAATGACGTGTTCACATGTACGTTTCATATGTCTGACGAAATATGTAATGCAAATACAATAAATCTAAAAGACATGCATAATTTGATCAGTTGTCCGAAAAGTTTCTTCCGCAATGTGTGAGTTTAATATTGTTAAATAACACAATGTTCATTACTTCCTACTTTTACGTACAGTCATTTACAGTAACATTCGGACACTTTGAAAAAGACGATAACTTTTTTAATATTGGACTTGGATTTTTTGAGAAATGAGAACAATTAGTTTGCTACATGACGTAGTAAAGAAATATTTAAAAAATTGCAATTGATCGGAATTGCAGACGAAGTGTTAAAAATGTCTTTTACAACATTTTTATGTGGGCCGATATTGAAATTTTGAATAATACGGTTTGTAGGTCTGTGTCAGTTATATATATTCTAAATATTTCATCGAAATCAATCAACGTTGCAATGAGCTACAAACATTTAAACAGTTTTTCCCGATTCTCAGCCTGAAATTGTAATGAATCTAAGGATTCTTACATCTTTCAATACTTGTCGTTTTTTTCTGCAGCAACCGATTACAATGAAATTTTCAGAATGTATAGTAAAATTGACACAGATCTACAAAACGTATTTTTAAAATTTTCAATATTCGCCCACATAAAAATGTTGTAACAAACACTTTTAATATTTCCTCTGCCATGTACCAAACTAATTGTTCTAATTTCTCACAAAAAAACTAAGTTGTATAATCCAATACTAAAAAAGTTATCGTCTTTTTAAAAGTGTCCAAATGTTACTGCGAGCCACTGTAGCTGTAAACGCAATTTATTTTCTTCAAAATACTGGTTTGAATTTGCATTGTGTGTGTTACGTACGGAAAATTCATCTACGTGATTTTTTGAGCCTTCTTGAAGCCACATGTTGCTCTGCAGTGGTCCGCTAGTTTATCTAAAAAACCAACTCTCCCACGGGGGTACTGCATCTGGGAAATTCGCAGGAATTTCCATCCAGATGCACGCCTACTCCCACCCAAATTTCTAGACAAATTCGGGGTATATAAAGCCCACGATTCCAACCACAATGGGGCACAGTTGAAACCTAGTCACGTTGCGACACGTTACGTATAGCAAGATCCTGTATAAAGTCCTTTTCGAGCATTAACTCAACAGTACGTATTCCATCGCACAAATAATTAGATAACTGTAACCCCCGCATTTCTCAGTGCGTCAAAACCGAGAGTTAGGGATATTAGTATCCGCGACCACACGTTACACAATTACAATTGTAACCCTTATTTAATTACTGAATATATTGTACTACATTTTTAAGGAATTCAATTCTATTAATTCCATATTCACATCAGATTTCTATCCTAGAACTAGTATTCCCACAAGGATATACTTTAGCCGCTCAAAGTATATCAATTTCTATATAACGTTACGAGAACCGATAACAATTATCCATTTCCCGATCCACGCGGCGACCCGACGGTGAAATACACGTCAGCCAGTCCTCGTGTCCCTACGTTTCCGAAGTGGCGACCCGGTGGTGAAATACACACCGGCCAGTCCACGGTATAACCTATCCAATAAACCAAGGTGGCGACCCGTCGATAAAATACACGGCGGCCAGTCCACAAAACCAAGTCTCCTAATTACATAACCTCGGTCACTCATCACCCGCTTAGCCCTCGGCTCGTAACATGTGCATTAATCGAAAACGAAACGAACTTTTAGGACAACTTAATACTTGAAAAAGACATGTGCCTGGCACGTAGAGAACTTCCTCCAGTGTTGGGATATGGTGCTAGATTTCACGCGCATGCGCGGACAAAACAGTAACGTATCTATATCATGATGACGAGGTATTGGAGCCCTGAGACAGTTATATTGGCGGGAATGTATCGAAAAAATCAGTTCCGGACAAGAAAAGGTCAGGAAGTGTCCTACAAGTTACAAAATATACACAAATACACATGTTATACATTAATTTTTCAGAATTAAATCATATCAATTTTTTAAAATTCTGCTGGGTGCTCAAGGTACCCCATTTTATCGAGAATATTACTTTATTGAGGCTGAAACCGCCGCGCATGCGCGTGAAATCTTGCACCATATCCCAACACTGACTTCCTCTACAAACGTCGAGAACAGTCTATAAACAATACCAGTACTTTGGAAGTGGAACTAATTCCCTTAGCTCTGCTAGTAAGAACCAATCTAATCTGTCGTCGATCCTCGAGTCTGAGTCCGGATGAATGTAAATAGCCGGCAAACCAGTCAAGGAACAAGCTACACGACGCCCGGAAAATTAGATCGAGTTTCCAGGGCCAGTTTATCGAGGATTCCGCCATAGGAAGACTACAATTCCGTTCGCCCTTCTCCCCCGTCAGGCATCAATTAATCCGAAACGATTGTCCTCGCCCGCATTGTTCGCGGCATCGAATTAATTGCGGCATACATTCAATCCTGTCGCGGCGCAGAGAAAGTTCCAACCCTTCCGCAAATATATCTAAGACACCGTTTCCTCGCAAACGTCGTCGGATCTAAGTAAGAATCGTCGACGGTGGGATCGGCGGGAAGAAGAAGGGAGATCAGAGAGAATCGGGACTCTTCAAAGCCGGGGGATGACTCTCGAGACAAGTGTTTCTTACGACTGAAGTTTCTTCGACGCGCGGGAACACAATGCTATCGCGATCGGCCATTCCAACGAGAAAACTTCGTCGCCGCGGAGATTACGCTACAAATATTGCGCGCAATTTGTATCCGGAGCTACCGCGACGGCTTGCCACATTGTTCGAGAGCATTAGAGCGGTGTTATTCTCTCATCATCTTGCAGTAGTTACTATTTCCCAGAGGATTAAATCGAGGTGAAATCGAGGTAATTTATTTAACTTAACGTTATTTAACTTGGACGTTAACACATTCAAGAGCCATTATTTTATAATTGTTTAAAGTTCATGGACCATCACTAAGGATTTTTGAATACATCCTTTGACAACAATGGCAATTCGTTTGGGATTATATGTAACATAGCGGTGATGCGACATGACACTTCAACGATAGCGGACTTTGAATAAAATTTGAAATATCTGTAGGATCGCCGGATTAGCAGGTGTTCTGCGAGTTCACGAGCGTCTGCAGGTGGCCCGATACAGGCCTCCGTGTTTATTTACTTTTTCGCGTAACGCTGTGGTCAAGAAAGAAGGAAAGAGAGAGAGAGAGAGCGTAGGAGTGAGAGAAAGAGTGTGTGAGGTGCAAGAGGGGAGTGCAAGCAGCGAAGTCGGAGCATTCGGGGAGTGAAGTTAGGACAGTGAAGTCCAGCAGTAGAGTTAAAAACAGCGAAGCCTAGCGTAGATTAAGAACGGCGAAGTGGAGCGAAGAAGTATACAGGGTGTCCCGTAACTGGTGGTACAACCGAGCAGGGGATGATTCTACATGAAAAACTGAGTCGAAAATATAGAATAAAATTTTTTGATACAAGGCTTTGTTTTCGAGAAAAATAAGTTTGAAAATTTGTCTAGTACGCGTGAACTAGGCATACTTGCGGCTCAACGGACTTTATTCCGAGTTACCTCAACCTTTTCTCGCAAAGGTTTTCGAGGTTTGTATACATCGAATAAATCGAAGGTCGAGGTTATAATGTTAGAATTACCTTTGAGGAATTCGTTTAATTCATAAATTGCTGAAAGTGCTGTCCACGTTGTCGTAGACATAATTGTGATCTTCGTATTAAATTCTTTCGAGCCTCTTTTAATGTGCAATTATTATGTTGCTTTAAGTGTTCAAACGCTATCACAATTTTTTGTTGTAATTGTTCGATGCTCGTTATGTCATCACGATACACAATCGATTTCACATGACCCCACAAATAAAAATCCAACGGTGACAAATCCGGAGATCATGGCGGCCAAGGTACTCTGCCACCGCGATCGAATATCGCAGTGCAGCGTTCGCTTTAAATAATTTTAATTCCGTTAATTTTAAAGTGTCTGCCTTTTCAAAAATGGGTCCGTAAAGAGGAGACTTGGAGCTATCACCTCATTTTTTCGAATTTTTAAAAAAGTCCCGGCTATAAGAAAATTGCATTTGTTTAAAACATTTAATCTAAATATTTTCAATAGATACTCTTGTGTCCGCTATAAGCTCCTAAAAACACATTTTCCTCGGTATGTTAATTCTAGTGTCATAATTTAATGAAAAAAGGTTGACACTTTTCTTTACACGCCTGTAACACCAACATTTTTTTAGATTTCGAAAAATCCCTCGAGATTCGTTCATAGGTTACTAAAGACGACAACATATTCAAATTTGAACTATCCGAAATAGTACTTGAACAAATTTTCTTGTCTTGTTCGTTACTTCGTCCGCGGTGTATCACCATCGTTCGACTGCTGTCGCGCTCTGATTGGTCCATGTTTTTCGTTAATAACTTCTTAACAAAGTCGAAGCGGGGATTTTTGCAAAGGAAAATGTCGCTTCAAATGGTCTCAGGAACCGCCCCTTTCAAGGAAGAACGACATTTTTGGGACACCCTGTAGAAGTACGAAGGCAATTTCCGAGATATCCAGACCTGAGGCAGTGGAATCCGTTGAGCCGTAAGTAAGCCGAGTGCACGCGCACTAGACAAATTTTCAAACTCTTTATTCTATATTTTCGACTCAGTTTTTCATGTAGAATCATCCCCTGCTCGGTTGTACCACCAGTTACGGGTCACCCTGTATATCGTGCGAGATAAAGTCGTACCGCGTAGAGCATTAGATTATCCGATTAGTTTAGTTATAAGTTTTGTTAAATAAAAACGTTACGTCGAAGCTTGTTCTTTGCCAAACCTTCCAATCCCACATATCTAATGAAATATTAATTGTTTTTGACATAGACCGAAGATGCAGCAACCGCGCACGACCCCCAGCAAACTACCTGCGACCAAACGAAGTCACATCTGATTGGTGCGTGACGCGAACACAAAAAAGGTATAAATACCGGATATTTCTCACACCGAACTTTACTTGGAAAAGTCACGTCAAACAGTCGACTTGAAAGGGTCACTTGAAACAACGCGCTCGAAACGAAACGCAGCTCGACAACACACTTGTACAATAGCACTTAAAACGAAGCGCAGCACGACAATACTATACAAGTCATTAAATACAGTTACTTATTACCAAAACCAGTCTAACACATTTTACTAAAGCGATCAAGTAATCCGCGGCAATCACGCTCGCGGACTTGACGCAACAATAGTATACTAATACTTTTTTTGCTCAGAATGGCACGAGGAATCGATTAATATTAAAAAATTTGTAGAGTTCCATTTAAGAAACAAGTTCAATTGCACTTTGCAACCGCTGATGTACTCCAGCAAAAACTCGTACCTACTTGAGGTAGAAACATAGTTATAGCCCGGTCCAGTTACTAGATCCACCCTGCACAATATTAAACCTTTGCGAAAGAGAACTACATCTATATTATTTATAGATGGGTCCAATAAATCCAAGTTCTTTATGAAACAGGATTGAATATTGAAGAGCTCATCGTACAAGTTAAATTAAGGGAAGGAGACTGGGAGGAAGGAAAAGAAACTGACGAAAAAGTTTAGCACGTGAGGAACTGCGATCCGCGCAACCGCGCACGAAGTATAATCAAAAAAGAGCACGGAGATCATACAGCAGAGAATGAGAGCTTTCATCGCCGGCTTTCCTCGTCCCGTTTTCTCGGCGAGCCTAGACATAGCATATCTGTCAGTAGCGAATGTATTTACTCACCGTTGGCATGAGCCGCGAGGAGGTCCCTAAGTTGCTGTTGGCCGGCCGTTAATTCCACGCAACTGACCCTGACGCTAAATCTGGCACCTGTCCTTTGCCTTTGCTCGGAGATCCCTCGGAAGAGCCAAGCGATGGCGCACGGTATTGCACCCAGAGTGTGTCCTGCCTCCGGCGTACCCAGCATCGTGTGCGATTTCCCTGGAAACACGTAAACAATTCGCACAGTTTAGCTCCAATCACGGCCTCGCAACTGGTATTTAAAACCTTCATAAATTCATAATATGCATCAAGACTACAATCAAATCTACACAGACGAATCAAAAACAACATACCGAATCGTACTCTGCCCATCAATATGAATATAGTTATGGTGCGAACGGAAAGAAATTAAAAGTCACGGTAATTACAAGTTGAATAGTTGTTTTGAAAGAAATTCCTAAATACTGGTAAAAAAAACTGCCTTGGAATCAGAATACCCCGTTAAGTAGCGAAGTATCAGCATGGTCGGACGCAACAAACTGGGTACACAGTGCATCGAAAAAGCCGGTGGACGGTATCGGGCGATTTCTCATAGCGGATGCGGGCGACAGCTGTTAACGCGTAAGCGTCAACCGGCCGCCAGTCTCGATTACATTCGTTTCAGCCGTCATTGGTCAAACCCGTGAACTTGTACGTAACCGAATTAATCAGTTTCAACCTATCACCGTGTGTATAAATTAGATCGCCGGATTGCGACGGGGCCGGGGGTTCGTTACGCGTCGTAACTACGTCCGGGAACGTTTATCGCGGGTCTGTGGCTACCGTCGCGTCGGCCCTCGATGGCCATCGGTCACCGTCGTCCATAGTAAATAGTAAACAAATTAATTGTTGCGGCTGTGCCACAAATCGGGCATCGTGATTGTTCGCCGAGCCATCCGTCGGTTCAGCGAATACTCGCGCGTACCGGGGATTTTACAAAAGCGAGGATCGATTCGCGGCGACACGTGGCTACGGCCGGGAAAAGCGAGAGAAATCAATCGCGAAACAACCACTGTTTGTTCCGACGACGACCGACGATGTAATCGTAACATACACGTTCTCTCACACAACGGCCGACTCGTGTTTCACCTTCCGTCCAGGTGGAAGTATACAATTAACCCTTTCACTTTCTTTAACCCCGATTGGGAGCGCGCTGTATGACAAAATATGTAGTTGACCTAGGTGGGCGATCTCAATCTACTGGAGATTTTCGGAAGAATATCAAGTATGTCATTATGTTAATCTTCTATGAAATTTTCATTGTTCAAATACCGACGATTTTTCGAAAATCGCAGAGAGTAAATATAGAGTAAGAAGGTGGTAAAATGTACCCCTAAACCAAATGGATTCCTTCATACCATTCGATGGTACGTGGCAAGTTTCAAGTCGGTACCCCTACCACAAGGGTAGTTAGTGGGTGAGCACGGATTAATGAATTATTTCGTGAACATTCTACCTAATAGAACAGACTACTTTGAATTTCTAACGAGTTTTGGACTACAAAATCGATTTTTAAAAAATTCCAGAAATTTAAAATTGCAGATTTATATTATGGTAGGTGCGTCTTACTATGATTAGTAATAGCATTTTTTCGGACTTTTTAGATTAGACAAACATGTTTAAAAAAATTTTTTAATCTCCAAAAATCCGAAAAATGCATATTTTTCATAGAAGTTTTAGAGTTACTAGTTTTAAAAAAATTCAGTACTGAAATATTTTGTTGAAAGCCATGTTCTCATTTTTTTCAGATTTTTTTATAAAGTTCATCATAGGTAATGAAATAAAATATCAATTATCTTTCGATGCCTCTTTACTTTTGTGAAGGTATTTTACAGGGTGTAAAGTTTACACTCTGTACAGGGTTTAACTTTTTACAGGGTGTAAAGAAATTATATGTCGCGGCTACCATAGGATGATTCTACACCCCCGATTTGGTTGAAATTGAATTAAGAAAAGTGCCGCAAAATTGACCTAGACCTTTAATTTTAAGTTCAAAAGGTCAACAATTTCTTACCTAATACACTAGAATATAGTAGACTATACGTGAATATACTAGAATATATTCCCCGTAGGGGAAATAGGAAGTGGGCTCTTTCGTTGCACAGCCTCGATTTATGCACGCATTTTCGGTCCCATTTCATGCAATGAGCGGGATTCTACTGTATTTACAACGCCAGATATTCGGAGACATCCGGCATAAATGTGACGCATCTTTTTAAATTTATTTGAACGATAAATATAAAATAAAAAGTAAATATGAAAAGGTCAATTGTTGTTTTCGTGATTCATTTATGTCGTCCACCCGATCTGAAATTAATTGACAGTAACTTCGTTCCAACGTGACGTTCAAAGAGAAGTTTCCGAACGCCCAATCAGTCTTTCATACTTTCTTTCATTCCTCGAATAAGAAGTCATGAACGGCCAAAAAGAAAGTTCCATCCGCGTTAAACCAAACGTAGAAATAGCACCTGGCAGTAACTTATTTCGCAAGGGTGGAATTGAGAAAGTTGAACGGAGAAGAAAAGAGTTTGGGACATTATTGATAGGGAAAAGAAAGAGTCTTATTAAAACCCGTAAAAACAACAGGATCGGGAAGTTTCGCCGGTGGGAAGGGAGAAATATGGACGGTCGAAAGAAGAGAACGACGAAAATTGAAAGTGAAAGGCGCAAGAATTCGAGGGAAAGGGCCGAGGCCTGCCGGCAACAGCAAAATAATGGGAAAGCAACGGCAGCCGTCGTTGAATCTTAAACGTTATTTAATTGTTCGAACGTAAGACGGTGAGTTATGATGTTATTTAATTAGAAACTGGGAGAGGACAAGGTTTTCGACCGACTCGAATCGGAAAATTGGAGTAAACTACCCCGCCGAGTTCAGCGTTGCCGGAGAAATTCGTCAGAATTCGCTTTTTCCACAGTTAACTCGTTCTAAAACTGATAGAGTTAAATAAAAACAGTATAAATATGTTGGTAGCTTTATGTTTCAGTTTCTGCAAATTAAAATATTTCAGAAGTTTTACAATGTGTTAAGAATGTTGCTTAAAACACAAAAATCAGTAAACTAATCAACAACACACGACTGAAATGAAGTGAGTAATAAATAATATAAACACAGTTTTCCATGAAAAATTGAGAAAAGTTGTTTTCTATGCGATCAATAGACTCCGAATTTTATGCATTTACGACAGAAACAAGTAGGTACAACTACGTACGTCGAATACTAAAACATATGCAAACTAATCACTAGACTGGGCATATTCGTGCAAAATAAAAATTATTTGACACTACCGACAGAGTCAATATGACCGGTTTCTGATTTCATCTTTCACCATTATTAAAATCATAAGAATAATTTTCGGAAACTTCGAACCAATAATTTCTAACTCGTGACGAATTAAATTAATGCACCGAACATGGAGGTACCACTTAAGGCAGAAACCAATGGAAGTTACACAAATCACTGTCCAAGCGAATAACATCCGCGATAAAATATAAAGAAGACTACAAAATATTGGATATTCAGCAAAACTGATAAATTCCATTTGTACATTCCATTTCTTAAACGCATGTCCCATCATTTCGTCCCATTAAATTTCGTAAATTTATATGTATCTTCATAAATTCATGCGGGGCAACAACATTTTAGTTTGATTGAACTAAATAAACAAAAACAGTGTAAAACGATGTATGTAGAAATAAATAAAATATTAACACATTAATACGGTGTTCTATTTTTTTGTTCTTGACAGTAGGACCGCACGATGGAGGGGGGGGGGGGGGGGTGTCGTCGTGTAACGATAGTGAAAACGATTGATTTTGAGGATTTGTTTTAGAATAACTGTTGGATGTATGTAACTGGAATTAAGACTTTCTGAGCTGTAAATAAATCGAAAACGTTCCGCAACAGCTTCAACAGTGCAGACATTGATGGCGTGCAGTGTAACGTCATTCACAGTGATCAAAATGCGCAAAGTGAGCAATTTTCTCAAATTAGATATACTTTATGCTGGGGCTGAACCTATTCGAAAGAACTATCTGAACAGTTAAAAGTTCTGAGGTTGAGAAATTTACATTTTTCGGTCAATTAGTTACATTTATATTGTTCAAAAACATATTATAAATAAAAAAACAAATATAAATTTTAGGTTTAATTGTGAAAGAGATGTGTAAAGAAGTGAACGAGCTTCGTCCGAAGTTGATTAATTGACTAGTTTCGTAAGTACCGTGAACGCCTGTTTAACATTAAACCTACCGACCATTACACCTAACTAGAATGTGTTGCTTTATACATAATGGCACGATTGAATTGATTTAGTTTTGTGCGATTTTTATTATAATGTATACTTTAATAAATCAGGGTGCATAATCATTTTCAGAGAAAGCATCTTGATAACTTCAATAATTGTGAAATAAAAAATCTGGAACGGGTCATTTGACCCGCAGTGGTACATTTAGTGTTAAATTATATAATAATAAAAATTGCATCACAAAGAAACCACTTGTACTTCAAGACTATCTGTTTACTCCCCAAAAAGGGGTCCCAGATATCAAATTGTTAATCTGAAAAAAATCTTTAAAAAACGCTTACTTTTACTATCACAACACGAGAATCCTCTCTTAATCCGGACATTGGTAAGTTTCGTACGGCAAGTACGATGGAATCGTACAACGGGCAAAAGTTCGCGTTGCAACGGCATCTTGCTGACAGTTTTCCTTTAAACTAAAGCGTCCTGCATCTAAATGCGCTCGTCGATATTGCGCGCAGCCGGGAGAATGATTTACGCGAGGGAACGCGGAAAATTTCAGTGAGAACTTTTACGGACCCGCGCCGCGGAGAGAAACGAAGCTGGATGGAGGCGAGAAACGTACTCTGGAAACCCCGTCGCAGAAAACTCGCGTAGGAGTGCTTTACAGCCGACGCATCCGCCGATTGGAATTCCCCTCGAGTTCACCCTTTTCGCGGGAAAGGGAATCGTGTTTCGTCCGGGCGATCCTTGCGAATCGAAGAAGTATTTCCGTGGTCGTTTACGTCTCGTCGATTCCGCGAGTTCGAGCCGGGAATGCAATGGGGGTGGAACAGCGAAATAGACCTGTGAGCAAAAATTATAAAATTCAACAAACGACGGAGAAAGTGAACCAGTGGTCCGTGAAACGGCGTCGTTCGCGTCCAACCGCGCTTTCAATCGAATACGGGTCGAGGCACACGTTTAACCCGTATAATAACGAGTCAGACTCGTGATTTGTTGGGTTTAGGTATGTATTGCGCGAATGAATGTGACGACCCTTTATAATAAACGTTAGTTTATTAGTTGAAACAACGCATGGAATACACGTATATCAACTGTGAATAATGCTTGCACGTAACACAAAATAACTCTATATAAAAAACGCAAAGAAAGTGTTCACTATGGCTCCTTAGGCCTCTCAGTGCTGAAACAGAAAAACGTGGCACTAGGCGTGCAATAAAACGCAGGTCCAAAAAGACCTTCCTCTTTCCGCTGCACTCGTGCATTTCGGTGTACACTCCAACATGATTGAACTAAATTCGTTGCTTCGATATCGAAATAAAATTGCATTCTTCTGTTATTAACTCTTCGTTGCCCAGGTGGTGTGTAGTAAGCCCCACTAAAGTTTAGGTTGTTCCGAAATTTTCTTTCACTACGTTTAATGTTGTTAAATAACAACATTGTTTCGCGTACTTTTAATGTTGTTAAATAACACAAGCATATGTGCAAGTCTATCCATCACATAGACAATAAATATATTTTTGAAGTGAAACTTCTTTAGGCGCGTTAGGCGCAAAATCTCGACGCGGTAGGCGTAAAACCTCGACGCGGTAGGAGTAAAACCAATCTGGCAATGAAACGATGAAACGATGAAACGAAATTCTATTCTATTAGCATATAAGGTTGAGCGTTCGGCATTGCTTAATAAAGATTATGATAAAATTCCGATGATGCTAAGTGGAGATTTCAACGTGAACTTTGCATCGGAACAATCAAAATTATTAATAGAATTTTTTAGAAGTAAATTAAGATCTATCAATAATAGAATCATAAGAAATTAAATGTCATAAAGTGTTGTAAAGATGTACCCTGTTGTTAATTTTACTAGCGATGTCGCTTCTCCAATTGTAACTGAAATAGCAAGTCGAAAGTGAATAACGTTTCCCAAATACAAACCTAAACGAATTAAAATATTAAACATTAATATACTACGTTCCGCGGAACTTTTAATCCCAGCAGAAATTTGCATAAATCATGGGCCAGCGCCGCTTCGCCGGGGTTAAAATAGCTAACTAGAGCCCGGAACGAACACGGAGCAGCAGTCAACGCGTTAATCCAGTTTGCCCACTCTTTCGAGCAAACTCGATCAAGCGAAGACGATCTTCACGAAATAAGTCCTTGCTGGTAGCGGTGCTCTCGAAGCGTTTCCCTCACGAGTGTAGAATTTCCTTTTAACGGGTTTTGGTGGAGAAAGAAAGAGAGAGAGAGAGAGAGAGAGAGAGAGAGAGAGAGAGACGGGGAGTGGTGTTTTGACTTGACGCACGAAGTAGATATTTACCGCGAGGGAAAATCAATAAAAAGAGACGCGGCAACGGTGGAGTGATACGGAGCGCGGGTAGCTAGGAGAGATAAGAGTCCGCCGAGCGAAGATAAAGAAACGCCGCTCGTCGCATGAAGAAAGAGCCGAAGGAAGAGAGAAGAAGGAAGGAAGCCGAACGAACTTTCATCCCCTCGCGCCCAACTGGCGCGGCGCAACGCGCGGTGCGCGGCAGGGAGATACTTGAGGCAAGTCCGCGAGCAAACTGCTTTTGATCATCGCTACGACAACGCACTTTTCTCCCTTTCTCTTTTACCTCTGTGTCACTCGTCCCTCTGTTGCCCTTTCTTTGTAGCCCGACTCCCCTAACTCTCTACCTCGCCGCTGCCACGCCGCTTTGACTCTCGGCGAGCGAAAGAGACGGGAAGAAGGATTGCGAAACAGGACAATAGGGGAAGGAAAAGTCAGCCGGCAAGAAGCGTAGCAGAGAAAGGGAGAAGTAGAGAGAAATAGAGAGACAGAGATGTAGAAAAGGAGAAGCCTATTCTAGCGAACGCGATCGAACGAACCCGGAACAATCTTGAAGAGAAGCGGATTGCCTGCGTCTCTTCAAGATCGTTTTCTATCGCGCGGTTCAGCGAGCCCAGCCCTGTGCTGGCGGAGAAACAGGGAATACGATGTACGATCGAGCAAGATCGACAGTGAACGCCGCGCCGTGTCGCGCCGTGCCGAGAAACGGATCTAACCGTCAGAACCCTTTGATGGCAACGGGATTTGTCGTACAGAAAATTATGACCGGGGAGAAGCATACCGCCTGCCTGCATGACAACCAGACAATACGGTCTTTTGTACTTTGTAACGCGGTGCTAATTACTCCGTATCAACCACGGCCCTTAAGGTACGCGCTGTCGAACCCTTCCACCACGAGAAAGCACTGGGAAAGCAGATTAACCAACGAGAAAAACGCAGCAAGAGGATACACCTTTCAAAGTTAGACAGATGCGGCAATTGTGTGGAGAATAGATTGTTATTAGAGCGTAGACCTTTCCTCGCTTATGGCATGGTTTGCCTTTTTAGCGTTCTTAGTTGTCTCTATTGGATGGTTCGTTATTCCATTTGGAAGACGTTAAATGTGGAGTGTAACTAGGTTCGCGGATCATGTCGGGTATTTTCGTATTTTTCAGGGAGTATGGAATATGCAAAAGGAATCATTGACTAACAGCACGTTCGTTTACTACCACGTTTTGACTAAACATCGCATAGCGTTGTCAATATTTTTCATTTTCTCACTTATATATAATAAAAGGAATACACTCTTTTCGATGTTTTTCACGCGAAAAACTACTGTGAAATTAAAGTTTTTACATTACATGTATTCTGTATGTATATTAGCACTGTTAACCATTTATCAATTCACAAAAACGGTTACACGGCAAAATCAATATAATCTGTGAAATCTACATACATCGTGCGTGTCACATGCGAAAGTAGTAACGCTCCTTCCAGCAGTCCGTTTGGCGCAGCGCTTAGGTTCCCGACTGTAGAGACGCTGCGTGCTTTTTGGTCCTGGCTTGCGCCCAGGCTAACACGCTAACTTTTATTTCATATGATTAATTTTTCTTTTTCACTTCAAACTATACAGGGTGTTTACGCTATTACTAGCCAGCGTTTTTCTTGCAAATAATAAATATTTGAAAACAATGAAAGAGGAAAAAGTAATACTGTTTTTTGCATGCAACGTAATGGCGTTTATAATTTTTTTTGTATCTGCACTATTTTCATGGAAATGTCGGTGAACTCCAATTTTTCTAATTGGAATGATATATATTTTTTCATACCATATGAAAGCGTGTGTCAAGACGAATTCATTCGTATACGACACAATGACCTTCAAGATCGTACGAGGTCAAAAATGGAAGAAACATTTTGAACATTTCGTACTAATGCGTTTACAAGTATACTTTATTGACGAGGCTATAGTAAATGTTCCATATACTTCCTCGTGCATGACTACATATTTCGGCTCTATTAATCACATTCTTGTTAGCTTCTTCTAACGTTGTACGAAATATTAATGCACACGATTGCGTTAGTTTCCTTTGCAAGTCATTTACATTTCTGGGCGTTATGTATCGGGAATGATATCTTTACGAAATATTCAAAATTTTCCTGTCATTTCTGACCTTGTATGACCTTGAAGATCATTGTGTTGTATACGAATAAATTTGCCTTGACTCACGCTTTCATATGATGTAAAAAAATATATAGCATTTCATTTAAAAAATTGAAGGTCACCTTCATTTCGAAGAAAATAGTGCAAACACAAGAAAATTACATACGCCATTATGTTACTTACCAAAAACAGTATTACCTGTCTCTTTATCATTTTTTTCTAATATTTATTATTTACAGGAAAAACGGTGGCTAGTAGTAGCTTGAACATCCTGTATACAACCATCGATGGTATGTTTATAAATATCCTTTGGATTCAATCCATTGCTAGGAAGAAAACCGCACGAAGTTTTCCGGTACGTCAATATGATAACCAGCCGCGAGAGCCTGGAATCCCTGATTTTCCTTGACGTTTGCGAAGAATATGAACTCCCCAGGTAATCAAGTACGCTGAAACCAAAGAACGGATAGCAAAGCGAATGGGCAACGCTTTTCCAGATGCTCAGCGATCTCCCTCAGACTGTTTATAATCGATACAGCGTAGCTCGCGAGCAAAAGGGCAGCGGACTCTAATCGGTTTGTTCACGGCATTCGCCATAAATCCGACAGCGCGGCAATTATTCCCGTTGAAGTGAAGCGGGCGAAGATAATCTCCGAGGTACGTTAAGATTCGAAAAGTGGTCGGGCGAGAAAGAGTGTGTCCCAGTAGCATACATTATCTCGTTTCCTTTGGTCTCCGGCATTGCGTACCTCGCTCCGCGTTCTCTCGCCCTCTCTTTTCCTCTTTGCCCCCCCCCCTACATTTTCTTCCTATCCATCGTTCCGCTCTGTACTGCCAGTCAGGGAAACCTCGGTTCCCCTCGGTTTCCTCCCATAATCATGCATTTGCATGCAAACTCGATATCACTACTTAAAATGTAAAACAACTCTCGCGTCTCGCCGACCGCCGTACTCCGCGCGCTTAGCTTCCTGGCGAACGATGAAAAGCAAGAGTAAACGACGGTTCTAAGATGGGGGCGGCAAGCCAAACGTCTGTATAAAGAATTCACGCGGGGAACACGTTTTGAACGATTAGCAAACACGTTCGCATGCTTCGGCTACATAAATAATGCCAACGGGGACTGTGTCACACGAATTTTTTCTTAACGCATTAGCTACCGGCGATTATTCTATAATTTTTGGAAGTCTGTGCCCCATGGATTTACCTGCTCAAGGAGCATTTACATCACAGTTTTAAAGCACTAAGTAAGGAAAAGTTACTTTATAGTGTTCAAAATTCATTTTGTTCATTTTTTTCATAAATACGTAAAATCCGTTGTCTGCATATAATCTTTACTAAACAGGTTTTGTAATTATGTAATTTAATAAATTCTCATGACAGTGGTGGCTATGTAGCAATTATGTGCAATTATGACGAAACGAAATGGCGTAGTTCAGTAATACTGCAAGCTTCAACTTTTCAGTTTTTGTTATCAATAGGGGTGTGCGAGTACTCGAAATTTCGGGTTTGTGTCGGGTCGGGAAATTTGTTCGGGATCGGGTCGGGATCCCGAAAGTTTATGCTGACAGCAGACTTGCCCCAACTTTAACTTCGAGTACCCGAATATTGCAAACTTTCGGGACCCCGACCCGATCCGACCCGACTACTATTTCGGGTACCCGAAATCGCGGGTATCCAAAGTTTATAAACTTTCGGGATGCCGACCCGACCCGATTCGATCATTGTCAGATTCGACCCGCACACCTTTAGTTATCAAGTACTCTGTAGCCATGTAATATTTGTGAAAAAAATCTATAATTGTAAGTACATCGAAGAAATTTATGTAAATTCTCAATTTCAAGCAACCATCGACGAAGAACAAATATACAGTAATTTTATATTCTGTGAGAAGAATTTGAATGCTATCATAAAAATGTACATATAGTGCTAGACCTCGTTTTCATATATATAGATGATAAAAAATGGTTAACGACCGCAATTTAGTTCTAGGAGGAGTAACACGTTTAGAGAAAGATTGTGCGTAAATGTCTCGGCGATTAAACTGCTGTTATGCTGCTCGCGGTTGGATTGCTCCATAGATACACAAAACAAAACAGTTTCGGGTCGGAGTTTTGGTCTACTACCCCCGTATAGGCTCGCAGCTTCCCCGCACTTTTTAAGGGCAGAATGCGTTCTTTGCAGCCTTTGAATTTCGTGTCTGGTAGTCTTCGCGGCAAAATAAGCCGAAAACGCGCTGTGAAATCTGCTCGGCCGGAGACTTCGCTTGCAAAGAAACACGGCTTTAAAGTTCGCCGAGTGCGCGAGTAATTAGCGAAGCTGCCTTTGTCGTCGTCACCCACTCTCGGCGGACTTTTAAAGACGATTTCGTCGTAAAGGTAACCTCGGCCGAGAAAACTATGTGTATATCGCGTCGCATTGGCAAACGAATTAAATGTACAGGGTGCGGCCGAATAACATATGCAAAAATAAGAAAACAATGTAGGATAAAATTTTTACATCGCAAGCTTCGTTTTCGAGAAAATCGAGTGTGAAAATGTAGGGAATACGCGTGCTATTAGATGGGAATCGTCCGACGTGACTGATCATGACGAATCAATTCCACTTCCTGCATATACAGTAGCAAACAAAAGTTTGATTCTTTAAAAAATAATGACTATTTTAAAATTCGTCCAAATGACGAGGGGTATTTTTAAATGATAGAAGAGTTGGTTTACTAGATAATGTGTGAGAAATGTTTTTTTTAAATGGCTATTTTGTCGGTGTTGTGAAGGAAAAAATGAAGGTAACGATTTTAAAATTTTTCATCTTTACCTACAATGAAAACTAAAATTCTCCCTCTCATAGATTTAAGTGAATTATATAAATACACAATGTTACAACGTAATCAATTAATGTTGCTAAGAGCCATGAATGATTAGAAATGGAAAAAATTGTGAAAAAATGCGATTTAAGCCCGAAATTTAAAGATTTTTGCTTCCTTCAATGACGATGGCTTTTTAATGCGCCCCTCGATTTCGATGAAACTGTATATCTATACAACTCATTTAGATTTATAGAACACACATTTTAAATTTTCGTTACAGGCACAGATAAAGAAGTTAGAAATCATGACATTCTCTTTTTTCTTCACAACATTGACAAATACAGGGTTTGATAGAAGTTTTTATAAAAGTTATCTAATAAACTAATCCTTCTAACATCTCGAAAAACTTGAAGCTATGTAGATCAATTTTAGAAAGGGAGCTCTTTAATGGTGGTTTTTAAAGGATGTCTCACAGTTTTTGCTACTGTACAAAAGCACGCGAATTTTAAAGAATCTTAAACTCAACTTTCTCGAAAACTAGGCGTCAGACGAGAAAATATTCCTTTTTTCGATTTATTTTCACACGTAGAATCACCCCTTGCCCAATTATACACGTTATTCGGCCACACTCTGTATGTACATGAGCGAAAGTTGTTCGTAGCTGTTTCCATAGCTGGCGCATCAGATGTTTTCTAGTCTATCTCTCTAAGACTGCAGAGACGGTGGATTCTATATTATCGCCCCATCAGCATCTCACGAACGTGGATATCAAAATACTGTAAACGTTTGACAAAATAACAGCATGTCATAACATTCGACATAATTTATTTTAAGGCCACAGTGATCTTCTTGGTAGAGCCATTTGCATAGATTGACCTAATAAAAAAACCTAATGGAACACCTAATTGTTAAATTAAAACTTTGCTCACTGAATCGTTAATAGACAGCGGATTTTATGAATTTATGGGAAACATGAGTAGGTACAATTTCAAGCAGGAGACAGATTAAAAGAATTTAAGAGCTTGGATGTATAAGTTCTGACTTAATAAAATTATTAAAGAAACAATGATATTTCTATTTGACTGCTGTTCATTTTAATCGATGCAAACAATTTTTATTTTCCATAAAAATCCGCAGTCTACTCAATATTGTTTTATTAATTATCGATACTTGATACTTGACTAAACTGGTTAAAAGGTATGGTTTTTGTAAACTGGTTAAAAGGTATGGTTTTTGTAGCTCTCATAATTTGATCACGCGCTGCATTTTTGAAATTTGTACTTTGACGTAAAAGATAGAAGCAGGCAAAGAATATGTTTGCTACATAAGGAAGATTCGGGGAAATTTCTTACACTATTTTATACTAACTGTACCACGACCAGTCAAATGGCCGGTTGCACATTCTTAATTTTATATTTATTGAGATTAAAAAGATGCTTCCATTAGAAAATATTAAATAAATTTCCTCATTCAAGCACATATTGTTATAAAAATGTGCAAGAAATCTAAATAAAACCAGTCGTACAATTTTTATAAAATAATGTGCAATTTTGCATAAGAGAGAATAGCATCATTCACGATCCCTCGATCTTACGAATGGTTATAGGATCAATGTTTTGTAACTGCAGCTTAAGGACACGGCCAGTGGCAGGATAATAATTAATTTCCTTGGATCACGAGATGATACTGGATACGTTGTGTGCACCAGCTACATTTTATCAACGAAACAAGCCCGCGAAAAAAGGGTGCAGTAGGGCGATAAAAACGCGAGGATTCCTCGAGGTATTCATATTTCACGTAATTATTTCCATGCTCGACGCGAATGAGTTCCTCGCGGTGGGAACAATGGCTTTTTGTCTACGAGGACGTCGAACTTTGTCGAACAAAGCCAGCTGAAAGAAGGACGCAGGCGTCGCCGTCCCCTCGCCCACCCACGCGGAAGCAAGAAAAATGTTTAACCTGTTTTTTATCCAGGACGTCGAGCCTTGGGACCTTCGCGTCCTCGATTAAATGCGTGTCGACGAACATAGTCGCTAGTCAACGTTTGTTTATGCCTCGGTCCCCGCGACTTAATGGACGAGTGATCGAGTCAGTGAAATCAATACGTTCCGTGCCAGACCAATTTTCGATTGCTTTTCCGTTCAGCCGCGTGGCTCGCATATGTCCCACACTATTAGAATGAATTCTTTTGCTTATGACTAAACTGCGCATCTTTATGCAAAATCAAAATTGTCTGCATCTGTTGCAAGAAACAGAAGACACTTAGGAATTTTTCTTCTCTCTTAATAATTTTAGTAGTTCGAAAATTACTTAAAATAACTCATTTTTGCCGTACCATTTTCTTTACGGCTACAGTGATTGCAACGTTTGTATCCTAAAAAATGTGACAAAAAAGAAAATTTATATTTTTTGTACGGCTACTTTCACTTGAATGGTTAAATATTGATTATAACGAAGTACAGTTTCATTTCGCCTAAAAAGGAAGGCATAGCATTTATATTTTTTAGACTTTGTTTAAAATCTTCATCACGAGTCTGACTCGTTATGATACGGCAAAGTGTTCATTGTTTGAGCACAGATGGATTATGACACATGCATCACGATATGCAAATAAAATACAGCAAAAGTTATAATTATCAAGAAAAAAGTGGTGGCCTTTAAGACACGGTACAGAACAAAGCAAAAATTGATATTTTAATAAACTATCGTCGTAACACAGTTTCACGGGTTCTCTACTATTTAATAGCGAAAATTTCAAATGGCCTGAAAGTTCGTACAATATGTGAGCACGTGGTACGGAAAGTGATAAGGGATTATTCCGTCGCAAATCCCTTCGTGCTCAGGGACAAACGCGCGACCGAGGTCAGCTAAACCACCTGGCTACGTACCGACTATAAAAGCCATAAACATCGTAGGACTCGCCCAAAGTACAGCTGATAGTCAGATGTTTTGAAGGTCCTATACCGCGTTTAGCTACGACAATTAATAACTATATCCTTTTGTTACCCTGCGCAGCCATCTCCACCACTTTTTCCGACATACCTGTGATGGCCACTTCCTATGCTCGTCAACAGAGGGACACTACGACAATACCTTTCCCGCTACTACCTGAATCTTCCTCTGTTTGTATATATACCGTCCTAAACTGTCCTTACTGACCGACGAGTCCTCTAGCGGGCCTAGGACGAAACGCTTCCTTGTCCTTTTTCCACCTTTTCATACTCCGAAAACCTGCCGCCATACACCCCACAACCAATCCCATGCAATTTTCCAAGACCACACCTATATCCGAGCTTACCTAAAATCTGACGCGTCTCCACAAAATTAGAACTTTCTCGAGCACCGATCTACCGATATCTTCCAGGTATAGCCGAGCCTAGCTTATTATTAGATCTAACCGAAATAAACGAGTTTGTTCTCCGGAGTTGGACTTTTCACCCCTTCTTCGTAAATCCTGTCGGATCCAAGTCCCCTATTTTGAGGTGACTGATTCGACACCACAGGGGTCTCGTTCAGATCAACGCTGTTTTCATTGGCGGAAATAATTTCATGTAATACTATAGGAGCACCAAATTTTCATTCATAATGCTTAATCGTAGAGCCTACATTGCGGTCGTAATGAATAACTCACCTAATCCCGCGTGTCCAAAGCAGAACAGGCAGCCATCCGTCCCGTTGATGACCGCGTGGATGACGTCCGTCAGCGCGCTCGAGCAGATTTCAGTCTGAAAAAGCAAAGAAGTCATCGATATTCTTAAGAGAGGAGTTTTCATCAAATATTACACGATATTGCCAACTCTCGTCGGTCATTCAACAAAATAGTTTATTTGCATACAAATGAAACTATTTTTGAGATGTGCTAAAGGACATAGCATATTGTCTCAGTTCCGTGTAAATCATTTCTTTAGTCTCGTTAACACCTTTCTGTTTCATTAAAATGCGAATGGCAACCAGCGCCTAATATGCGTTCTATCAGTCGGTATTGTATGTTTGAAACAAACAGTGAAGTTTCTAAGGTTGAATTATATATTATTATATATGCAGTCCCACATTTTGGGCGAAAAGATTCCACTTAAATATATGCAACAGACAATTTAGTGTTAGGACCGAGAATTTACCTCTTGGCCTGCAATAACGAGTGAGACTCGGGGTAAGAAATTTGGGCTAAAAACAATAAGGTCGAGCCTGACTCGTGGTACTTCGTTCGGACCAAACGTAAACAACACGATCCTGGCTCGTTGTACTTCGTTCGGACTAAACGTAAACAACACCAGCCTGGCTTGTGGTATCGCGCAACGAGAGTTGGCACACAGAAACTTGTGGGTACCACGTGATGCTCCTACTACGCGCTACACGTCTTCCGCGATTGGCCGAATCGCTTGACGAAGACAGCAAACGAGCGTATTGAGTGTGACTGTAACAGACACTGATCTCTATACTATGGATACGGGATTCGGATGCTGAAAATGTCCCGAATTGAACGTAGATTTGGATGCCAGAGCCGCTATCGTTCGACCGGTGTACTGTACTCCTCGTACTCCTCTTCACCTCCGTGGTCCTCTATACTTCGCCATGTGTTTGCGTCCCTCTAGATGGCGCTGCTTTCAATCGAGTTGATTGAACGCCATTGACACGCTACGAAATAAAAAGTGTCGAGCGGCGCTGGCATCCAAATCTACGTTCAATTCGGAACAAAAAGCTGTGTAGCTGGCTCATGGCAATACCGTATACATAGTATATATACAGGGTGTCCCACATAAATGGGAACACCTAAATATCTGCCGTATTTACAGTCCTATCAGAAAACTTCAGAGGACAAAGTGACACTATTGCAGGGGGAAAATATAATGGTAAAGAAAACAATTTTTTAAGTCGTGTTTTTTAATGAAATTTCAAGGTCACCGATGTTTTTTTAAATGGAATACTATACTTTTTTACGATAATATGATAGGCAATAAAAAAACTGAATTTAGTGGATACCACCTTTTTGACCTTGAAATGACCTTGGGCAAGAATAATCATGTTGGAGCGGATAAAATGTGGAAGTTTAAAATTTACGTGTTTCCGCAAAGGTTACGCGTTGTTTACGTCGGGTTGACCTTTACATATCATAATAAATGTTCGAAATGTTGACCATCCCCATTTATGTAATATTGCAATCTTGCATTAAATGATCTGTAGGCATTGTCGATTTCCTGAGACGTAATTGAAGCACATGCTGCAGTAATTATTACGATTTTTAGAACTTACACTACCGGTATTTTTAAACTGTATTACCACAACGGGAAATGCGTGTAACGAAGGACAAATACGATTCACAAATTTTTCACGAAACAAATGTACTGCTTGCCTCAAAGATTGGTGGCTTTCGCCATAAGTGAAAGCCATATCGATTCGTTCCTGTACAGTATAACGCATTGTTATCACTTTCACGTTTCGAATTCGAATAATGCAGAAGGAACAACGTACTTATTCTAACCGATTAATCTTCTGTTAACAATCTCAATGATACATACTCTAACATAAACATACGCTGTTTACTATGAAAAATATTTCAAACATTTATTGTGGTTTGTAAAGGTCAACCCGACGTAAATAACGCATAATCTTTGCTGAAACACGTAAGTTTTAAACTTCCACATTTTATCCGCTCCAACATGATTATTCTTGCTCAAGGTCATTTCAAAGTCAAAAAGGTGGTATCCACTAATTTCAGTTTTTTATTGTCTATCATGCTATCGTAAAAAAAATATACTATTCCATTTAAAAAAACATCGGTGATCTCGAAATTTCATTAAAAAACGCGACATAAAAAATTTTTTTTCTTTACCATTATATTTGCCCCCTGCAATAGTGTCACTTTGTCCTGTGAAGTTTTTTGATAGGACTGCAAATACGACAGATATTTAGGTGTTCCCATTTATGTGGGACACTCTGTATATCAGTGGTAACAGAGAGATGTGGTGACCATGAAGTAAGATGGTGGTGACGCTGAGCGCCTATGTCGGCCGTTCCCGGCAAAACATAAGCGTGGGATCCACTGATCAGTGGTGGGATCCGCAGCCTTGCGTCAAGAGTGGGGACCGCCGTTCTCCCTGCACCCCACTGACGAGATTTTGTGCCAACTCTCGTTGCGCGGACAATACTATAAGAGCCAATGATCGGTAAATATCATATTAGACGAAAGTTTATCAGTACTTGGTGAGCTACATGTTCGCATGTTCTTAAATCTGAAAGAATGCTCTTTACGTAAATAAAGTAAAGGTCACCTTGACTTTTTTAAATGACACCATATGTTTTGGACATCATAGGATTGTTGCTGACGTCGAGACGAATCCACTATGTACTACATATAGTGAATGTGAATACTACATGCTATGACCTTGAAATGACCTCAGTCGAAAATTTTGTGCAAACGTAATTTTAATGAAAAATTATTTCTTACAAAATAAATCAGGTTACATCTGACGTTCAAACTGCGGTCCAGCTTTTATGATACAGAACACCGCTCTTTGTATTAGATTTTTCGTTGTCGCCATTATTAAGACGTTTCGGTTTATGTTGTAAGTTGTTATGCGATTCCAAAGTTCTTGAACATTATTAATTGTCGTGTCGTATACAACGGATTCCAGATATCCCCCAAAGATAAAAATCCAACGGAGACAGATACGCAGAACGCGGTGGCCAACGAATTAGGCCGTACGTTCCTATCCAATGATTTCTAAACTTGATATTAAGATATCCCCTAATTATGATAGCATTTTGGGCAGGACACCCGTCTTGTTAAAGGTACATATCGTTCCTAATGTTCAGTGAAATGTCTTGCAATAAGTGTGGAAGTTTTTCTTTCAAAAAATTAAGATATCGAGCAGATGTCAAATTTTCTTCAAAGAAATATGGTCCGAATAAGTGACCATTTAAAATATCACACTAATTTTTAAATTGACACTAATTTTAGTTTGAAAGTTGCGATCTCGTGTCTAGTGTGGATTCTCTGTTGACCAATAACGTTGATTTCGTCCATTGAAAACACCATTATTCGTAAATTTGGGTTTGTTTGTTCACATAATTTTCATAAAAATTTTTGGATCCTCTTCATTAGCAGCAGCTAGCCACGCCAGAAATTCTAATCGCCTCTCTCCATCAGTAACACGCAATTCTTGTTCTTGCAAAATTTTCGAGTTTGAGGTCATTTCAAGGTCATAGTATAATCCACTCTCGAATTGGTCTCAACGTCAGCAATAATCTTATGATCTCCAAAACATATGGTGCCATTTAAAAAAGTCAAGGTGACCTTTACTTTCTTACGCAAACAGCATTTTTTTCAGATTTAAGAATATGCGAACACGTAGCTCACCAGTTAGTGATAAATTCTTGTCTAAAACATTTTTTAATTTCACTACCGGAAATGCCTAAAAAATTATGACAAAACTTAACGGTAGACCCTGTATACTCTGCGCGAATCACTAACTTGTATTTAATGAATTATTGCGAGGTAAACAAAGCAGTTGTATCAATTAGGCTCTTACGAAAAATGCAAGGGGCTTTAACAAATGTGAAGGGTCGGAAAAGGTGGAATCGATTCCATTCGTTGGAGGGCGAGTGTAGTTATACTCCGTTACTTTATAGTAACGCTGTAAAATAATTGAGCACTCGAGAGTAACCGGTGTCAAGTTATTTAACGACGAAAGGCGTTCGTCGAGGATGATGGGCGCGACTTTAATTGCTCCTCGTCGCCGACGGAACGGCTCTCCGGTCCGGCGAAAGGAGGAACGTTAGGACTTTCAAGGATAACGACGGAGCTTAACTTTAAAGTGCTTAAGAAAGCATTTGTGGGTCGTTTTAATAAACGCGTCCGCTACGTACTCCGATGGGGGGGCGAGAAAAGGACGCTGAGGATTACCGGAGGAGCGGCTTTGTTTGCTTTTAATATATTCATAGACTGGGAAAGTCCTTTTTGAAGCTGTGAAACAGCGCGAGAATGCTGCGCTCACCTAACCGGGGATTGCTCCACCCTCCAATCGCTTCTATTCGGGGATGTTACCGGCTCGCTAGTGGTCGATGAGATAGTGATTTTCGAGGGGACGATGATTTCGATGCTCGCCGAGGAAAAGCGTATCACCGGACGGAACGAGGGGACAGAAAATCGGCGCAGGGGTCGCGTGTTCCGCGAATTTCCTGCGGAAGCGACCGAGAATTTCCTTCGAGCCTGCACTCGATTCGTTTTGACCGATCGGTACAGTGTGGACTGAAAATACGAGTTGGTTGGAACCAGAGTCTATGCTTTTGAATGTACACTGATGGGACATGTATACACGGAATCTGGGAATCGCACACTCGCGAATTAGGTATCCGTGTTCTTTATACACGTGTAACGTTGCATTCTATTCTACGTGTACATTGTTGAAACTTTCGCTTTCTAGCACAGGGATTATTGAAATAATTCCTCACCTTTCGTTTATTGAAATCATATACAGGGCTTTTCGCGGTAAGTGCCGTTTGATGTAACTGCTGAACTGTACTTGGTAGGGCAAAAATATACAGAGACTTTTATCATGATATTTTATGTAGATTGTCACTGCGACAAAAAAATTATCTTTATTTTTTCAAGGTTATTTCAAGGTTACTTCCTGTTTTTTAAATGGAACTCTATAGTTTTGTTTCGATATTATGAGAGTACAGAAAAAAACAAGTTCAGCATATGTTTTTGAAATGACCTTGAGGTAATCCAAGGTTGCAAAAGTGAACAACTTTTAACGTTAAAGTTGGGCGAAATCGGTAAAGATGAACAACATGTAATGAATATACACGAAGATTCGTGCAATTGCAATACATGAGTGGCCGTGCATTTAATATTACACGAATGAAGATCCGGACTCGTTTATTACACGAGTACAGGTGTATTTACATACACGAGAAATCAGAACCTCTGGTCGAAACACGTTCTTCACGCAAATATTGTATAGCTACTTCAACATTAACTCTCTGACGACAAATCATTTTTAGCACTATATAATTATTGGTGTTTAGGACAATTCAATGTATTATTTATCAATTTTTTGAAACAAATTTTTGGAGATACTTCTTGCAGACACGTTAGTCATTTATATTGTGTTTTACGTAACATTTGTTTATTCAATTCAATTGTCAGGAACTGAGTAGTTACACCATAATTTTGATATTCTGGGTCAAAATAGACCCAGGCCACGGTATCGAAGGGCTAACATGTTGATCGACCGCTCGGCGATCACAAAAATTGGGTAAAATGAAAGCAATTTATTAGGTAATCCCATTAGTCTTGAAGGCTCCCTATAAATGACTATCCCTGTAAATCTAGTTGAGTTATTTCTGTCGGTGATTTGACCGGCAGTGGTAGGATCAGTGTAAATTCGTGATTGGTCACGAAAGACTTGAATTTTATTTGGTCCAAAAATAAAGGCATCGCATTCATATTTAGAAGATTTTGTTGAAAACGTTCATTTAAATTAATTGCATTTAATATTACATTTAAATGAATTCGTTCGAAACATGATTATCTATTATACCGCAGAGGGGTTAATGAAGCGAAATTATTCTTTGAATCTTAAAGGATATCCGATGACTTTGTCCAATCCAATTGAGCCTCGATTCATAAAATGGTACAAGATTCTTCGACGTGTATTTGGGATAACAGTACGCGTGTTTCAAGTGGTTCCATACTTTGGGACACCCGGTACAAGCATCGACAGTCCTCTCTCGTTCTCGCAAGGGTTAGCAAACGCTTCGCGGCCGGAAGGGGCGCGTGGAACGAGAAAAAGAGAGTGAGTGAGAGAACGAGAGAGAATGTGGGTGAGAGTGAGAGAGAATGAGAGAGTGAGAGGAGACAGGGAAAGGGGAGCAGGTTGCAGGGAATATCGAGAGGAAGATGAGGACGTGTCGATACCTCGACCAAACAAGATTGAAATCTTCGTGGACGAGAATCGGATGAATCTCGTGGCCCGAGATGGAAAAGGGGAGATGAAAGTTGTATGATGGGAGCGGGGGCACGCTGCCGTCTGCGGGGAAAGGGGCCTACCGCGAAGAAAAGGGAGAAACTGGTGAAAAAAAGACGGGAGACAGTCGCGGAAGAGCACGAGAGAAGAATCGCACGGCAGACAGCGATTTGGATAGAAGCCCTTCGGGTGTTTTCTTGCCTCTCCCTCACTCTTTTGCTCTCTTTATCCCCTGCCCCCTGTTCGCCCTAGAGGAAACGGAAATAAGGAGTCCAGTCCCTCTCCCAATATGGTAATTCCAATCTGTCGCTGCTCGTTTCAAAGCACGCTAGATCGGTGAACGAATCTCGTCGATACAAGGCTTGGAAACGGTGGCAACGTCTCTGCGTCGTGTCTCGCGTTCAACGAATTTCCCGCGGAAACGAACAGCCGGCGGTTTTCCTCGTTTTATCCGCTGCAACGGCTGACAACCATGCCGGGTCGGGCGTGTTTTGCATTTGCGGTCTAAATGGAAAACTCGTAATGAGCCCAAGCGAACCAATCGGTACGAATTTGGTTTAAATCATAATATCAGTATTTTATGCGTATCATTTGTTTTTTATGATGTTAAGGCTGATCTGCAGAAAATTTTCTTATCAGAATACTTACCCTCCTTCCCTCACCGCATTAAATTACATGTGTTTACCATTTACAGTTCTGTCTGTAACACTAAACTTACCACTACCAGTCAAATAAAGTCGTGTCAACAGAAAATGATGACATCAATTTTATTATCCAAGCTCATATTATAATCAAAATCGTTTAAGATTTACATGAATTTAATCTTGGCGTTTTTTTAACGCGAATCTTATATGAGGTTTTTATTTCTCTGTAGGTTTAGTATTAACAGTTTATCTACCGACAATTTTCTAATATCATTTCCTTCGTATTGCCTTTGACAAAGTAACAAAACTGCATTTGTCAAGACATTGCACACTTATTTTCACAAGATATGTCTGAGTAAATAATAAATGTGTCCAGAAAGTATCCACAAAACCAACTTCGTAATCCCAATAATTGTAAAATAAAGAATCCGAAATGCGTGTTAATAAAACAACTGCAACAGGAACGACTCTAATCAAAATCTTAAATAAGAAATGGCAATCAAAGACGAATATTTTCGAGGTGGAAAAAGCGAGAGTTCGTGCGGCGATATCCCGGACGAGATGAGCGGAGACGGATGAGGTGAAGAATTGGTCCGGCGCTCGTTCACGGAACAACAAGGACATTTATAATTATAACGGGATCATCCCGGGGGATGTAACGCAAAGCAAACATATTTCGCGGCTACCTACACCCTCGAGAGATCTACCACTCGCCCTACGTGGGCTCCGGAACCGACAGCATCACGGTTAATGAAATACGTGACCGAAGCCTCCGTCATAATCTCAAACACTTGATTCCGCCACCCCCCCCCCCCCGTGGTTCGAGAGGGACCAAGGGTTTCTCCGGCGCTCTCCACGCGGAAAACATCCTCCTTTGCCCTACCAAGCCCCCGTAACACCCCCCGTACCAACCCCCTTCAACCCCCGGGGTCGATCCTAAGCCAGATAATGCGTCGAATTCAAATTATGTTTTTACCCGTAGCTTCGGCAACCGGCTCGATTTCGTTCGTGGAAAATTTATTACGCATGCTGCTCAGAGAAAGGTGCCGACGTGGAGCGAATTTACGACTTGTTCCGCCGTGTTCGAGATTAAGAATTTTTATGGAATTCCCACCTCCACGCTGTTCTCAGAATGTTTCGAACGATTATGCTGCTCCATGACAGGTAACTGCCTCCTTCCTGATCATATCAATTTGCCTTCGATGCGATCTTCAATGTCATGTTTCGTTTCTTTCCACGAACAAAAACACGTTTGTACAAATTTCAGAAAAATAAGCACGTTCTTACCCATCACCATTAAAACTGACACGTTTCATGATTTCCTGCGAAAAATAGCAGATTCTTATTTTACGAGACCGTTATCTTATTAACACTGGATTACCGAACCAGTCAAAATGACTGGTTTCTAATTTTTTAAGTGAAACTTCTTTAGGCGAGTTAGGCGTAAAACCTCATCGCGGTAGGCGTAAAACCTCGACGCGGTAGGAGTAAAACCGATCTGGCGATGAAACGATGTAACGATGTAACGATTTAGTAAAACCTCGACGCCGTAGACGTAAAATCTCGACGCGGTAGGAGTAAAACCGATCTGGCGATGAAACGATTTAATAGAACCTAGACGCGTTAGGCGTAAAATCTAGACGCGGTAGGAGTAAAATCGATTTGGCGATGAAACGATGAAACGATGAAACTATTTAATAAAACCTCGACGCGGTAGGAGTAAAATCGATTTGGCGATGAAACGATAAAACAGTGAAACAATGATACGATGAGACGATTTAGTAAAAAGAAGTTTCACTTAAGCCATGTGGTCTAAGCACACACCAATGTTTTTTGTTTACAAATATTGAGATTGTAAGTATGTTTTCACGAGTAATTTTTAGTAAACATCTCTATTGAAGTACATACGTTAACTAAATATGTACGAAATCTGAATAAACGCAATCTTGTCGTTGTTATAAGGTAATGTACGCCAATCGCGTTTAGTGCTCGGTAGTTCAAGTGTTGAGCATTACATTAAAATACTTATATTATGCATCCAAACGGATGCTTTTTGCTCTCCTCCTTTCCCCTTCCACTAGCCCATTCCACTACCATGAGCACACTCCAACGCCCTCCACTAAGACCGTAGATTGGTCACGTGACGTGCCGCGCACGACTAGTCATCATCGGAGAGGTGGTAAATTGTATTCCCCTTGATTTCTGGCATCACTGGTCGACATACGTATACTGCTACACAACGTTAACCTTTAAATGCTACCATGCTTACTGACCATGAAGATCATGCTGATACTTTTCTAAAATTCTGTAAGAATATACTAAGATAGTTTCAAGTATGTAATTTACGACTGAAAATTCCATATGGTTCAAAGAAGTTAAAAAATCTATATCTATGGCTAAATCTATATCTGCAGTTGTTGTTCAACACAGTAGCGAAAATTACTGTACAGAAATATTGTTGGGGTCATGAGAGTCCCCACAGTGCAGGGTTACGGAGGGTAAACTATCGAAAAATGTGCTGTTTCCAAGATTTTTTTTCAAGTGCAATTATGTAGTAACCCTTCACAGTATTCTACATTTCTTTAGGCTCAAATATTAAAAAGTGGCAGAATTATTCGTCGTATTTGGAACGGCCTTTTATTGGTACATTAAAGGATGACCGCCTAAGCTGACAAAAATTGAAACGTCTGTATATTTGTATATTTGTAGAAATAGCAATAGTTGAAATAAAAAAAATCGCTTTTCATGTTGAATAATCAATTTTAATCACCCACAACTCAAATGATTCAACTCGAGAATACCGATCTGAATAAAACAATTCCGGATCCGACCCGACATTTTTAAATACTCGCACACGTGTGAATACTCGAACTTCGCCCAAACTTTACTCGACACTCGATTAAACGCAGCGACCGCCAGGGATATTGATTTCCGGGGTAATTTGTCCGAAGTTCGCCAGAATCGTTTTTAACCGGGAAACCGCTTTGTTCACTTGAACATTGCAGAATTCTGTTTAAATATTCCGCGAGGATATTCGCGTGTCAATACCGTTCGAGAGCCGCTGCGCGGCGAGCGGATCGGGCCAGTCGAATATTTTCGTCGATCACAGACTCGTTCCCAACCAATCGGAATTTATTTATAAGCGAGTAAGTCGGCGTCGGGCGCGCATCACGCTGCGCTGAGCAAAAACCGGATGTCACCCATATGGCGACGCAATTTTCGGAATTATCGGCTCGTGAACGCAGACCCGGCGAGAGCATTCCGCGCGTACACGCTCACAAGTGACACGCTTTGCCGCTCCGTAAGCACACGCGTTGCTCGCTGGCCAAAAACCACACTCCGCCGGGACAGTTTGTTTTCGATACGTTTTCCATCGAACGACGTCGCTCGAAACAACTTTCGAGATGCAAACGAGATATAGCCGCACGCGTTCCGCAGCCGCACACCATCTTGCACGAGTACGCCTTCCCGCGGAATAGAGGTTGCATGAAATTATCGTAACCGCATCTTTGGCGGCGGCTCGCAATTGCGCGAAACTGGGTTCCACTCTACCCGATGGTTATTTGGACCCATAGATTCGCCCGCAGTGCTATAGTCGAGTCGTACAATACCATTTTACTCTTTGCGGACGGGTGTCTGCAGACAGTCGCCCAAGTAAAATTGCTACTCCGTGATTAAAAATCACTTTTTAGAAAATTATTACTCTCAAAAAACATCAAACAAATTTTTAACAAACACAACACTTGCTCCTTCGTTTAATTCTTATGCATTGCTTTCAGCACACCATTTCATTTCCCAGGGAAAATTGTACATTCGAAGCGTCGATAAGTACGCTAAACATAATTCCCGTCCGCAAAGGGTTAAATACTATATATTGGGTTGTAACATGTGAAATGTCAGTTTAAATGAACACAGAAGTTTTACTAATAAATATTTTTAATCAAAACAGCAGATATCGTATTCTACACATTTCTTCTAATAAGTATCCAGTTTTTCAATACCAGTTTTAGAAAAATTCGACGTTCTGCTGTCAATAAATTCTGCAATGGTTTCGTCAACGTTTCCTAGAAACCGGAAGATTATTGCCTTGAGGAAATGGCTTAGGTGTTTAAAGAATGAAAATCCATCAGTGAAAGATCCGATAAACAAGGAGGATAAGATAAAGTTTCATGTATTAAAGCAGTGGTGGGCACGGGTGGAGCCCCTCAAACGCCTGCTTCTCCCACCAACCTCTCTTTCATGCAGCGCGCACATTCGTTGCGTACGTTGATGTCTCGTGTCTTCGTTGAGTTAAGAGAAACTTAGTAGTATAAGTAGTACAAGTCAGGCTATATACATCGAAAATTATTTCTGATTCTAGTTGAGTGAAACAGCCCTAAAAAATCGGACATCCAGCTTTAAGGATAAGCTTCAATCTTCAAATTTATGATAGATTTATTCGCAGAATAAATTTCTTAATGTTTCTACAGACGTTTCAATGTATAGCATTTTTGAGAGAAAAAAATGTGTCTTGAGTTTCTCATCTTGTTCATCATGCACAAGTAGAAGCTTCAAACTTTAAAACGAATCTAGGTTTAACGTAGTACCATTTTTTTTTAATGAAGTGATCACATTTTAAATTTCGACAACATATCAAGAATCGCAAATTAAGAGTCCAAATATTATTTGAGTTCAATGCCGGTATATAGGTACAATGTAAATTTTCTTTTTCTTCTACATGATTATAAATAACACGGATGTTCTAATTATTGTAAATGGAAAGAAAATCGCTGTGCAAAGGGCTAAGCTAATATTTTATTTTAAGATTATTGGAAATGTTTGAATTTTGTTTTGAAGTATCTTATTTATTTTAATGTACTTTTTTTATTTTGGATATTATTGCCGAGAAGAACGTTCCGCATTCAGTGCATTCACGAGTATAAATCATTTCAGTAAAATCTATGAAATGTTAGCTTCTTATATTATACGCCATTTCATTTTTTAATTATTTCAAAAATAAGAAGTACGAGATCATCACATAAAATCACAAATTATTATATTTAATGGATTGTTGTTATACAAAATAATAATGCTAAGAATAGTATGATAATATCTACTGACCAACATTGAAAATATACTAGAACAAAGTATTGTATTATAATTATTTCGTACACGGGTGTACGTAACCTACGACGCAGTGATTGTGATAATGTCCACATATTAAACTGGTTTTAGTGTGATGAAACTGCTTTAACTGACCGTAATACTAATACTACGTCTGATTTTAATAATTAATTAGAAACTGAGTATAATGACTAGACTGCGAACTTTATGCATTAATGGCAATAAGACGTGGATCAAATACGAAACACTACACAAATTATAATAATTTCAAGGCACTGTTATAATACTTTCGATTTTTTTAAATCATTAAGAAGGAACATGATTCTGTTTAATTCTTCCTCTTTATAATTGAAGCAGATAATGTTTATTTTGCTGAGGATTTATTATATCTGCACGAGGTCCTGAAAAATCTGTTAAAAATATTATTTACAACTATGAATGCTTAGAACTTGGAACTTAATTTGTGTCGCGTTTAAACATTTAAAATGTGGTCAACAATGTTTGCCTGAACATTTATGTTTTCATTTGAAATGAATATAGATAAAAATGAATATCAAGGAAATAACTGTTCTATTATCAGAAATTATCTCTTATCCAAATCCCAAGTCCCCGGATTAATTAGGATAATGGTGGTTCCGTCGCACCTTCAGCTACAGATTCCCGTTTCTCGGAGTCGAGTGCCATTTACAAATCGCCGAATAACTAGAATCTCGAGATCATCTTTATCTGGAACGTCCCGACTCCAACTTTTCTCCGAGCGTCATTCCGTCGACAACGCTCTCCTTGGGGACTCCCTAACTAACAACGCTGCCGAACATAACGTAAGAAGATTTCGAAGGAACTTCCGTCGGAGAAAGAGAGCAAGAACATTTCTGTTCTCACGAGTATTTAAGAAGCCTCTCTCGTCCGACGGCATCAAAAAATTGAATATTTATTTTCATGTTTTCTTACAGTTTTGTGTTTTGATACTCTACTGCGCGAGTCTTGAAATGCGAAAGTACGCGTGTAGTGAATTTTAAACACCATAATTGGCCACCATTTAAAGAAATAATCGTTGACGAACATTTTCAACAGAATCCACTAAATTACATACAGTGACTCACGTTACTAGAAATAGTTTTATAAAATATCCTAATATAATATTGTGAGATATAATTAAATTTATTGTATAATTTACAAGTAAGAACACGACACGGATGGAAAACACAAAAGACGTAACACTGACACACGAAAAAAAAAAAATATATATATATATATATATATATATATATATATATATATATATATATATATGTATCCGCTCTGATCGCACTACTGATTCGCTTTTTCCCAACGCACTTAGTCGCTCGCAAAGGTCGCACGCTTTCTGTCTTCCGAACGATTCGCAAAACGTTATCGAAACTCGCTCACTCATACATCCAAACATACATACATACACATCTAAATACACTCTTTGCCTAGGGTCGATGACATCGCTTTTGTCTCTACCGTTCGGCGACAATTCGCGATCAGCCGTGCCGCAGCCAAAACATTCAACGGACGTCGCTCACCTTCCGCGGATCGCACACATCAAACATACATACACGCAGAGACATACAAACCCATAATATTTTTACTTTATACTTTAAGCAAACAAATTGTGTTCCATTTATAACGTCAAATTTTAAAGAAATACGTCTCACAACACAGGCAGAAAGAGATCAATCGCAAGTAATCAACTATTACAAAAACTTCCACAACGCTCGGTATCAACGTTTGTTACTCCCAGAAGCCATGAGTCGCACATGGGAGCGTTGGGGGAAACAGCTAATAATAACACTGTATTAGTAAATAATAGTAACAATAATATATTAATACAGAATAATAATAATATGTTCAGAGACTCTTCGGATCGAGACGGTTCATACACGGAAGCACCTGTTCGAATTACGTTTAATCAGAGATATTGGTTTAATCACCAACTAATTGATTAGCGATCTATATGTGACATCACTGTTTCGCTGAACACTTGTAATGCGTACTTCCCTTTCATTCATTCAATTTTATGAGGTACCTACATGCAGATATCCTCTCTGCTACACGGTACTACATGTTCACTTGTGACTTTCTTCATCATGCCTTTCACCAACGCCCAATAGCGCCAAAGATTGGAACATCAGTCACGTCCAATCACGTACAATCACGTGATTTGCTGTGATCGTGGTGCCATCTAAGTTAATTCCTTCCAAAAGTGAACTAAAATCTATGAGTGTCCAAGGTCATACATAAGAGTTTACTCCCCCTGGTTTAAATGCAGGCAGAGAAGTTAATTTTCACATTTAGACTTGGTTACTTAGACATCGCAGAACATTGTTGTTCTTTACACGGTAACTGTGGTGTACAGTTTCGTCCTTGTAAATATGTAGTTGTGTTTGCCAAGGGCTGTTGTTTTAGTCCTTCCCCGTGAAGATGGCCCTTCCAGTTAGTTTATTAGCGGGCACCTCGCAGTGCAAACACAGCAAGGCCTGGACGATCATTCAGATCAACAATGGGCGTAAACATAGAAATTGTTCATGATTCTTAGATTCAAGACTTTTGTCCGCCTGGATGAGCTGTTCTCCCCACTGTGCGTCGTGTGGATTGAAACCAATGAAGTTGTTTCGTCGCAAGACGATTGAAAAAAATCGAGCCCGGAGAGGCGGTCTCGATTACGATGTGGCCAAAAGGAGGCGGGGGGGGGGGGGGGTGGAGCATTAATTTCGGTCGGTGTAAATTAAAAGGGAGCCGTAGACATCGCGGTGTGACTTACAAGCGGTTCTCGCTGGGGTGTCATCGCGGCCCCGTGTCTCTGCGATCAGGTTTGCAGGACGCGTTCTAGTAACGCAATATTGACGGGACCGCTCGGAATACCAATGACAACGCAGGGTGAGAACCGACGAGAGTTGGAAAGGGTGTGTTTCAGGAAAGGGGAAGAGGGGGAAGAAGCTCGTTGCCCGAGACAGTCTTTTTCTTCGAGGAACTTTGCCAACGGAGCAGCTCTCTCTCTCTCTCTCTCTCTTTCTGTGTCTCCCTCACTTTATCGTGTTTCTCTTTCCTTCTCCTTTCGACCCTCGGTTCGCGACAAAATGTAAAACTCGTGTAAGAAAGTTTGGAAAAGAAGCGACGGGAAAAGGAACGGCCGTTCGGAATAGGGAGGCGCGCAGGACCCTTTTAATGGTTGGGGATAATCGAATGACCCCCTTTCGCGAATCTCTTAATTCGCAAGTTTCCAGATGGCCTGCTGTCAGCGACGGTGTGTCGCAGCCAACGAAACAGGTGCCGCAGCGGTGAACGGCCACCATTTTCACGAACCTCCGGCTGTTTCTGCCGTTCATTACTTAGAGATTCGACGGAAAGCGTTATTGGTGAGGTGCGTCGAAGTAAAAAGAAAATACCAACCGCTTTTTCAAAATTTTTCTCGTGAAAAAAACTAGTATAAAATTGAAGTTTTTACGTTTTGTCTAAACATAAAACTGAAAAAAGAAGCGTGGCAGTCTCAAATAATTTTCTCAAGTCGGATGCAAGATTTTGGTTTAAAATAAAGTTACCACTGATTAATTGTAAATGCCAAGAATTCATTTGGCTGCCTGGCAAACGAATAGAAGCGACGAAGGAAACGTTGCGGTCTAAAATGATTTTTCGAAGCCACCAGACAGCAAATAGCCAGACGGTACAGGTCTCTGGTAGCTGTTGGGGTTCATCGGGGTTGGCATGTCGCGGAATTTTCAACTCGACAACTTCGACGGGAAACTCTGGTGCCGCGCGATAACTCTCGAGATAACAGTTCGTAGAACTTTTTTATCCGAAGCATTTTCAAAGTAATGCGGTAAGACCGATCGAGGGCTCGGCAGGGCGTGAAAGGACGCGGAGGGTTGGGGCAGAGGGTGTAGGCATGGAGGTTCGCCGTGCCCACCCCGGCAGCTGGTGAAATATGTCGCGATTTACACGGGAGATTGGCGTCATTGGCGCCTGGGGAGCAAGCGAGAGCACCCTCAAGCCATCCCCTAGCCAAAACCAAACCCCCGCCCTCGCAGATAGGCGGTGGCTGGTCGGATCAAAAAAGCATTCGCGAAATCCAACGCGCTCGGTTTGAGCGATGCGCAATCGAAATCGTCAGTAACCCTATCCGCGTTTCGCTTTCACCCTTTGGCAGTCCGGTCTCTCCTCTTTATTTTCCCCTTTCGTTTGAATTTCGGAATGCCTGGAACAACGGTTGTTACGAATAATTAGAAAAAGCTTGTAGGCTGGAGTGTCCGCGGAAAATGGACCGTGGTCAAACGGAAGAATTTGTTTCACGTCCCATTGTACCGTACATACGCCGGACCCCCTTTGTTTTCTAACAGCTTCCTAACGAGGCACGATCGATTTTCAAGATCACGTTGAAACACGGCAAATTAGTAAGTCGTTACATTGGAAATTCACGGGTTCTTAATGAAGCGCTTCGTAACGATGAATTGGAATCTTTGGGCTGGTGTGATATCAGTCGAAGTGCGCGAGATTGCAGAAAATTGAAAGTGTATCACACGATAATAATTTATCAGAAGTAGTCTCCCACGTGCTGCGTCGATCTTATTTTCTGTGCTAAAAAACATATAATGAATACATAATATTTTAATAAATAAAACAGCCCTTGAAGTCGGGCAGAGGCAGTGAAAATCACAAACTTTGAGGTCTGTTTTTTCACGCTATCAATATGGATAATGACCGAAAAAAATACGCACCAAATAATTTTCCGAAAATTACTTATCACTAAAATTTTACCAAAATCCGTGTGCCTAGATTCGACGTATCCTCCTTTGCCAGATTCAGTATCATACACAGAATTTAATTTTAAATGATATTTAAAGATTTTGTATATTTTTTTTAAGTAACACAAAAATCTAATCGTTATTCATCTAGGGCATCGTCTTTTATTCAAAAACGTTTAACAAAATTTCTGAAATAACGAAATACAGTTATATTCGAAAATGACATGGTCATTAAAACTTTTTACGCAAATGCGGGACGGGTTCCCGATGTCCGATTGCTTTCAACTTTTACACACATCATTCTCTGACCTAGTCTTGCAATTTACGGAGGTGAGATAAAAAAATCTCAAAAAATGTTTCACCCCTAAAGCTAAGGACCACTCTGTACTGTACAGTAGTGTTCACTCACGAAAAGTTTCGTTGGAGATACAGGCATTTGATATGCGGCAAGGTTGTGGCACCATGATCTTTGGAGGATCAACGTGACGTACACCTGCCAAACTTCATCGGCTTGTCGTGGATCCGTAGTCCTGGTCCGGATTGATCTTACTGTAATATGGAAATGAGTCATCCGGGCGGATTGCGAGAAGATGCGGTCGAACGGACGTATCCGGTCCGGGCAGAACAAGGAATATAGATGCGACCAATTGGGGTGGATCCGTTCCATGGGCCCGTATGATTGGTTTACAGATTACCGTGCGTCTGCCGGAGAACGCTGCTATCAACCCCTATTCGACGCTGCTCGTTTGTTAGACCGATCTGGACGATATCGTCGAGGACCTGTCAGATACACTTTTCTAAAGTCGGGGAAGAACACGATCGCCCATTTCAAATCGATCTGGAATGGATTCTACGAGGATGACGTTTCCTTTCATTGCTCGTGGAATTCGTTTCGTAACTCTAGAGAACAGGCCTAGGCAACTGGCGCTCTGACACAGTGTCGACAGACAGGGGAAATTGAGGGGAATACAGTTACCCACTCTCTGCCATTGTCGGGTTAGCCACGACGCAGACGAATACACAACGCGAATTGGGAGCGCGCATCACGTCACGTGACCGGCCCGCGACACAATTGTGGGGATGCTCACCGTCAGGGAATAGGGATATGGTGTCGTAGAAGGGGTAAACTAGGATGGAAGAAACGTCTTGATGTGGTGACACTGCTCCGAACATTGATGAGATATTGTGTGGTTTTTTCCGCGCATGCATTTCCAGAACAGTAACGTATCTATATTGTGACGAAAGTAGGGGGAAAGTGGCGCCTGGAACTATTCTGGCGGGAAAGTGCCAGAAGAATCGAAAACATTACGACGATACGAGTGAGCTGCGAATTTGAGGTAAGTTATTATTAACACACATTTTACACATTCATTTTTCAAAATCAATACATAACAAATTTTACTAAATTATGCGGGGTGACCAAGGTACCCCATTTTCGCCTAATTTTCTACTTTACTGCCGCTAAAATCTCGCGCATGCGCGAAAAGATCACACGATATCTCATCACTGGCTCCGAGGTGTCAGCAAGAATCGGCTATTGTCCGCGCAACGAGAGTTGACACAAAATCTCGTCAGTGGGGTGCAGGGGGAACGGCGAGTCCCCACTCTTGACGCAAGTCTGCGGATCCCACCACTGATCAGTGGATCCCACTCTTACGCTTATGTTTTGGTGGGAACGGTCGAGCGTCACCACATTCTTACTTCATGTTCAACACATTTCTCTGTTACAGTCACACTCAATACGCTCGTTTGCTGTCTTCCTCAAGCGATTCGGCCAATCGCGGAAGACTTGTAGCGCGTAGTGGGAGCATCACGTGGTACCCACAAGTTTCTCTGTGCCAACTCTCGTTGCACGGGCTATACCCCCACTATCGCGCTCCGGTCGTCCGATCATGCCCCTGGCGCGGCAGGCCGCCTTGCACGAGCGCGAGAGGGGACATCTAAAATTGTGTGTCCATTTGAGAATACTTCAGATATTTTTTTGTTTTCAAAAATTGACGTGAGCGTCAACTCTCGGAACGTCCATTCAGGTACGTATCTATTTGAATTTCATGTGTGTAGCTCTCAGATGAATTTCGACAGTTGTAAAACTATTCGTGGACAGAATGGATGTGCCAATGATACAAGGCATAATGATGCAATTTCCCAAAGAGATGTGAGAGACGAATTAAAAGAATATTTTATGACACCTCTTGGAGAAATTGAATGGCAATACAGACAAACCGTAGAGTAATAATAATAGAACACTGTATACAATATATGAATGTCTGGTACCTGTGAAAATTAGTACATGTCAAAGATTATGAAGCACAAACAAAATTCTGACCAGTATAGATACAAACAACAGAATAATCAGGGCGATCAAGTGGTTCATCCTGTATACTTTTCTCCACTTCACTCTAAAATCCATGAATCTTGGAAAATTTGTTATATTGATAAATAATTTACTATAGACATATTGCATTTCACTCAAAATGTTATTCTTTTTATCGTGATTTCTATAATCCTGATGTTTAACGTTCCCTAAACATTCTTTTTCCTCATATATCGCGATTAATTGTTGCACTTTTTCGTCAGACTATACTTTCCTGTACATTGTTTGATGTATGTAGTACGTAACAGCACATCTCAAAGGTTCAATCGTGTTTAAGTAAAATAATTATAATACACCTAATTTTGAAATGACTTGCATAAAACAAACCTAACATCTTTCGATATTATTGTGTTTCATAGAACTTTTACTTAATTTCTTATTCAGTGATCAACTGTGTTGACTTGCATCACTACTTTTCCCTCGATGCAATGATAATAACGGAGCAGGCAAGTTCAATTGTTTCATACAACGACGAAGCTCTTGTTAACGATTTATAAAACTCTAAACTCATCTATAGAAGCTTGCGTTCGTTCTCTGTATACCTTTTTACCGTTTCATTCGTCGGAATATTCATTTCCCTCAGAATATCGGCAACGGAGCAATCGTTCCACTTTAATTCGTCGCTGTGAAGGGTCACGAATACTTTCACGGCAATTACTATAATCGAATCTGCCCGCAAATTAGAATACCACCGGGCGTAAAGTAACGGGAGAACTGAGCTCATCGACGGATTCATTCCCCTTAATCAGACTTCGTCAAGTTGTGACGAGAACTTGCGGAGAAAGTACTGATACTTTGGTTCTGAGGACTAGTTTTTGTTGCATCGTCGTATTTGGTGCAATTCGACAGCTTCGTCACTAATCTTAATTGCATGTTTGAAACGGATGTATAACCTATATCAAAATTTAAAGAGGAACGTCGCATTACGTGTTAGTACAGTGTAACTTACTGTAAATTCAATTATAGTTTCTTTCTTTTTTTATCATTATAAACTGTGGACTTCTATGTCATATAAAAATTGTCTGCGTCAATGCCAGCCGCATGAATTTCTTACGATCTTACAATCATTCCTTTTTTCTTATGAAATTCTTTCCTTCTTTGTTAATAATTAATAAATCAAAAGTAATATATCGATTCTCCTCAATTCCTTTTTATTGTTTCCATATATTATGTTTACATACTTGTTTGTATCTTTTTCTGGTGAGGCTATTTTTTCTATTTTTTTTTTACCGTTGGAGCTCTTGTTTTGTATTTTCTACTACTGAGGTCGTTTTCTATGGTTTTTACTGTTTGGACTTTTTATTTTTTTTACTGTCGACGCTATTTTCTCTTTTTTCGATTGTAGATGTTGTTTTGATATTTTTTCACTGCTGATTCCAGGTCGTGAAAGCCTCAAATCTTTTATGCACTTGTTCGTAGTTAATAAAGTGGTAAACATTCAAGTGTGCTATGATGCCATTTCGCTTTTTCTGTCTTTGTAAAATATCCCGGATGACATGAATTTCCAGGTTCAATAAAAACGGGGTTCCCATGTGGAAATGGTTGAAACGTCCGAACCCGTTTCAAGTGATTTTTGGCTCATCGTAACAAGCATCGACGGACTCATTTGCATCAACTCGACTCGTTAAACTAACTATAGGTTTCGAGGACTAATCTCTGTTCTCGTCGGACGTAAACGATCTGCTTTCGCCGAGACACCGGAAAATCGTAACGGGGTACAAGAAAGGGAGAGGGCTATGAATTTCCAGGCATCGCGGCCTAGCTCATTCGATCAGCATTCACCGGGAAATGAGCAATAGATCGAAGGCACGCTATGCGGAGAACAGCTACGCCGATTACTGGAAGGACGAGAGAAAACGAGACAGTGAAAGATGGAAAGGGAGAGAGTCGAGCGGGCGTTGATCGAAAGAGAGAGAACAAGAGCGGGAGAGAGAGACAGAGAGAGACAGAGAGAGAGACAGAGAGAGAGAGAGACAGAGAGAGAGACAGAGAGAGAGAGAGAGAGCAAACGAGCGCAAGCGCGTACCGCATCGTACACACACGCGTAATCCGCAGCGTGACTATTAGTCGTAAGTCAATAATAAAGCCCTTGTCCTGGACCGACCATAATGGCCTCAGTGAATTATTCTGTCCAGGATGCATTGTCCTGCCGGATCGTCCGCAGGGATAGAATTGTCGGCGTTCGCGACCGATATATGCTGTGTACACACGCGTAAGATTTCGAACGGGGATGCAACTACGACCGTATTCAGGTACTGAGCGTCGTAATTGAGATGGATGTTCAATTAATTTGGTCAGGATTCATTTGCACACCGAACGCCGTCATTCGAGCACACTTCACGTCCTTTTCCTTTCCCAGGATGACGCAGGACGACGGGACCTGAGATCGACAGGCCCTCTCTCTCTCTCCCTTTCTCACACACACACACACACACTTGTCTCGCGACGGCCTGACGAATAAGTGTTTTGATTGCATCTGAAAAGGGGCTCGTCTCGCACCTTATACAGATTATGCTAGCACCGGACACACACCGTTCCGTGCCGTCACGTAATGGATAAAGCCGTCACTATACGATGGAGCGGCGTGACGAGCGATCTCCCGGTTGATTAAATCTCCCAGCGAGTGATCGATCGTGCACCGGGAAAAAATTGATTCAATTACTAGGGAAAAACAAATTCGCAGCTCAACTACTTTCCATCTGCGCGGAACGCTAGCCGTAGTTTCCGCTAAAGGCTGCGGACGTCTACGTTGAATCGGTGTTGAAATTATTTTGGGCGTAACATTCATTCCTTTCTCAATAATTTTAATAAGTTATGTATGATATAATCGATTTTTTAAAATGTTTTGATATTATTGCTATTTTGTGTCTCACCCACTCGTTTTTGTTATAAATGCACACAACCCGCAGTCTAATTATTAGATCACCTGTGCGATTATGAAGAACAAGTTTTTTTTGTTTAGAACGTTGAATGTTGTACAAAGTACGGAGTTAAAAATCATTAATTACTCCTCTGATTCTTTAAAATTTAATGAAATCGATTTGAGAAATTATATTACCAGAAAAAAAATGCGTAGCTCGCAATTGGTCCGATTCCTTTATGAATACGTTACAACAAATGCAATGATGGCATCGGAACTTCTACATGTATAGATTAAGTGTCGATACCAGAATATATCCCCCCATTGAATATCGATACAAAATATCGATACTTGAATTAAAAACTATGGGTATTCCGATATATCGATACTGTATCGCTATAATTACTGCACGGGCTGGTTTTGGTGCTAAATCGCTGGTTAGGAACGTGTTAAGGAAAGCCACGTGACGCAGATCTCGATAGCAAGCATGCTTCCGTGTATTGGATTTCGAAGAACAGAAGTTCGACGCAGACCTTTCTTCCTTGTAAAGAAGAGGAAATCTAGTTTCCCGCGTTCTCGTGGATGAAAAAGGGAACGGTTCGACTTGTCCAATCCTCGCGGTGTTCCATGGAATTCCAGCGAGACGGGAAGTGAATTACCATGACGACGGAAATTCAGCAAGGTGAGTCGAGCTGACGTTACGTCAACTAAGCGTCGGTTGAATCCTCGATAAATTTGTAATATCGCTAGCTGTCAGCGCCATTCATCCTCGTGGAGATGCTCTACGAAAGAATAGACACGTACAACGGTCCACGTAGTTTCACGCTCGCCCGAACTTTATTTCCGCGAGAGACACCCGCCTGGAAGCACGACCAAGAAGAAAGGCACGCTGCCTCGAAGGGAAATGTCTTTGAAGATCGAATTTGTTCGATACCTTTCCCAACGCCTTTTCGGAGCTCGCAGAATAAATCGGTACAGCTTGCCAGAGGTCCGACAATTTGCCAAACATATAAACTGCTGAAAATACCTACCTTGCAATTTTCTCTATCGATATACGCGGATCCCATGGTCATCGGATTCTCGGGCTAATAGGATGAAGACAAAACCAATCTTCGAACTCGAAAGTGTAATGTAAAGTGTTTATGCGTAACAAAAGGCTTGTGTGGAAAAGAGTACGACGTCGATGGAAAAGGAAAAATTTCAGCAGAGATAGAACTGAGCTGGACTGATTTGAGAATAGCTATCAAGCGATGAAACTTTGTACATGTATACAACTCACTTAGATTCACAAAAGGTACGTTTTAATGTTATAGACATACATTCAAAATCATGAGCTTCACTTCTTTCTTTACAACTCCGACCAATAGCAATTTCAAAAAAAAATTTCTTCACATTATCTAATAAATTAAATCTTCTAACTTCTCAAAAAGACTCGAGTCATTTAGACTGATTTTTAAAAAGCTATTCATTTATAATGTGTGGTCTCAAATTTTTTGTGCTACCTTATATGCGAAAGTGATAACGGTTCCTAGACCATCATTGCCTGCAAAATGTTTATAAATTTGACTATGTGACGGCTACCTCCTACGCTCGTCACCATATGGACAGACAGACAACACCTTTCCCGCTAGTACCTGATCCGTCACCGATTCATATACATACAGTGGCTCACAGAAGTATTTGCTCGCCCTTTGAATCAAAATAGCTTTCTTAAAATTTGACCAAATCACTTGGCTGTTTTTGAGCAATAGAAACATTGATTTAGTAAATTACGTGCAAAAAAGATTTTGTAGAAATTGCAATTAGTAGGAATTACATGTAAAAATAAAAATGGCACTTTTTAAAATTTTATTATTTCAGCCCGTAATGAAAATTCAAAATATGCATTTTTTAGATCTATGTTACTTACACATATGCTGAAAATTTCATCGAAATCAGTTAACGAACATATGAGCTACAAGCGGTAGAAAGTTGCGATAATCGCAGTTTTTCACGACTTTTGGTCAGTTTCTGCTTAAAATCCATAGTTTCTTACATCTTTCGATGCGCGTCGTTTTTTTTTCTACGTCAACCGATTTCGATGAAATTTTTAGCATATATATAACTAATATAGATCTACAAAAGGCATATTTTAAATTTTCATTAGTGGCTAAAATAAAGAAGTTTTAAAAAGTGCCATTTTTATCTCTTCATGTAATTCCTACTAATTGCAATAATTTCAAAATCTTTTTGGCACGTGATTTACTAAATCAATGTTTCTAATTGCTCAAAAAAACTCGTGGTTTGGTCAATTTTTAAAAAAGTTATTCTGATTTAAAGGGCGAGCGAATCCTTTTATGAGCCACCGTACACACCGTGCTCAACCGTCCTTATGATGTCCCCGTGTCCCGCAAGGACACTCTTACTAACGAGACCTCTAGCGGGCCCAGAACGAAACGCTCCCTTTCCTTTTTTTCTCCTCTCTCTCTTTCTAACATATTTTCAGCCGCCGCCAAAACTACTTAGATGAATATGAAACTAACTTTTCTTATAGTAAGAGTAAATGTATAATTTACCTTACATTTTCATTTTAATTATTAAACTCAATTTAATTTACCTTACATTTTCATTTTATTATTAATATTGCTTAAGGGGGGAAGACACTTTAGAGCGCTCGAAAATCGGTGATTTTTAGGAATCTTTTTCTTAATAACTACAAAGCGGATCTTTTTCAAACTTTCTTGGTGTCATGTTGTATATTTAAACAATACAAAAATTGGTCTACATTAACGATTAATATATTTCTTGTCGAAATATTTATTTAACTTCACAGCTTCGCGCCGAAGTTAGCTACAGCCTACAATTTTCATCTGAAACAGAAAAACCAAAGTTTTTCTTAATCCATATAAAATTGTGTCGTCGATGAATTAAGAAAAATTCCGAAAAAAGCATACAAATGCAAAAATTTTGAGGTTTAACAAAAAAGTTACGATTTTCGCGAAAACATTTCGGCTTTGTAATGCAGAAAAAAAAAAGGAAAAATGAAACTATTTATAAATTTTTTTAATTCATCGACTCATAATTTTATAAGGATTAAAAGAAACTTTGGTTTTTCTGTTTCAGATGAAAATTGTAGGCTGTAGAATGTACACAAACTGACGATGAGGGCGTCGTGGAGCTGTGAAGTTAAATAAATATTTGGACAACAAATATATTAATCGTTAATATAGACCAATTTTTGTATTGTTTAAATTTAGAACATGTCACCAAGAAAGTTTGAAAAACATCCGCTTTGTAGTTATCAAGAAAAAAATTCCTAAAAATTATCGATTTTCGAGCGCTCTGGAGTGTGTTCCCCCCTTAAGTGACCATCAGTGCCCCATTCTTCCCTATGTGAAAATACAATTTAGAAATGGCGATGACGGAAGTATGCAATGTCATAGGTTGTGTATCAAACGTTTCCGGTGTGTAATGCTATCGACGACCATGGACACGTTCGTCAGAGTCATAATCAATCTAACGCGGTATATTTGCGTGTTCTATTGGACTGCATCTCTGCACAGCGATCTGGCGGATCCGTGGTTCGCCTATTTGCGGACTCAGGTAGCAAAAGGTATCCGCTGGCCGAAGATTATCGGTAAATCGGAATTGCAACCGGGCTGGATTACATTTGCCACGTGCGAGCCCGCGCGCACTATAATACCACGCGCTGTTGCACCATCGACTTTTACCCCGTCTGTCTACCGAACTTCCATGAGACAACATTAATGACAATCTAGGCAATTAGTAAATAGCATCGGCCTAGTCGATTCGGCGAATCACAGAGTCGAATAACATTTGTGCGATCAGAGGCAATGATTCGCTTTTCGGAATAGCTTGATGAGTCAATAGAAATCAGCCATGACGAGGGCTTGGCAACATTTTTAATTCGATCCATACCGATTTTGGTTTTTGGAATGGGTTATCGATAGACTGCGGATCATTAAGCAAAATGAATAATGTCAAAATCAACTGTAAAAAACAAAATTTAAACCAAAAATTTGTGTCCTTTTTTAATAATTTTCACGAGTCAAAAACAATATAAAAACATAATAAATGCATAAAATCCGCAGTCTTTTGAAGAACCTTCATTTCGACTAATTACTATGAAGGATTGAAGTTTCATAACCGTTTCACAAACATCGTTCCAGGATCGGTTCTTATGTCGACTTTTCCATAACTATGTACACATTTTTTAGAAAATCATCACAGAAAAAGAAAAATATCGGATAATGACTAAAGTTTATGCCGAAGCTTCGATTACATTGTTCAGTATGAAAGAACGAATCCTAAACGAATGTTAAAAAATAACGCCAAACATGTTACAAGATGCGAGACGATCACTATTCCATCGGTTCTAAAAATGTTGCGATTGTAAATGGACATTACATTGAACCGTTTTTGTAAATAATTATTAAATAAATAAATTTATCATTAGTAAGAGAGTTAGGTTTTATTAGCAATATTTAAATTAAAGTATCATCGTAAACTATTCATTTTTCGACATAAATGGGTTAATACTTTTTTGTAGAGAATAGAAAGCTTCAGCGAATGGTGCAAAATAAAATATGCGGTTCCATTCATAAAATCAAAGTGATTTTCACAAGTCCTTGACGCGTTCATCTACAAAAAACTATTAACACTAGTCTCTCGAAATTGTCTAACAAAACATTTCTCGCTGCGAATAATAATAATGACGAAATTCAAGGTGGTAATATCTGGTGAGACACCCTGTATACATATATTTCATGTTAGAAACAGTGAAAGTCACAAAATTTCAGTTCAATTGTTCTTCATGTGAAAAGTGCGTCAAATTGACATGAGGGACGGTTGATGATTAAAGGGTGTATGATAAAAGAGCCACTGTGTAGATTGAAAAGGTACTAGGTCAGAATAAACCCTTCCGGGACGACGAAAGATCGTCAATTTGCTTCTGTATGGTTGACGTTATATGATGTTACACATTTTACAATAATTTCTTGATGATTTAGACCTTTCAATATTTTCCCTAGCTATCCTCAAATTCTAGACAGCGAACAATATTGTATGAAAATAATATTTCTTTCTTCTTTCATATCTTTCTCCTCTATTGTTCTATGCTGTAACCAATAGACTGCGGATTGTATGCAATTCTGACAGAAATGGGTTGGTGTCATTTAAAATAGTGGAAAGATTAAAAGAATTTAAAGATATCAATATATCGTGTTCGCATTATTAAGGCTGTTCTAGAAACGCTTATATATAGTTGCTGTGTCTTGCATTGATGCAGGAAATTTTTATTTTCCATAAAGTTCCGCAGTCTAATAATCAATTTTGAAATATTCCTCAGATTCAGTACTCTGTACTGATGTCCTGTCCGAGGAGTTAAAGCAGAACGATACTGAATCCTTGGAGCAACCCGCGGTCTGCCGTGGCAGGTGAGTTGCAAAAATAGAATGACCGCGGGGGCAGTCCTAAATAATGAAAGATGAAGGACCATCCGGCCGGGATCGGCCGACGACGGTCTTTAAAATATTCACGCGGTGCTCCGTTTGTCGGCCGCGGCCAATCAGAAAGAACGGAATCGTCCCCCAGGACCATGGGACGCATTCTCCCGGACTCCCTCCTGTGATGGGCCGTGGTCCCCCCATCGATTCCGAACATCAGAACGGTCCAGAAAACTATTGGCCGGAGTGCATACACCGTTCTCGACGCACACACGTCGCAGAGGGAACCGGCAGAGGAGAATAAAAAAGCAACAGGAGAAAAAGGAGAGTCGGCCATTGTGACTTTCGATGACAATCGTCGCGGCGGGCACGGACATTTGATCGAATCAATCGATTGGTTTCTATGGTTCTTCTAAACACGGTCGGACGAGGGTATGGGGTGCGTCAAAGGGCCACGAGGAGAGGGAGTCTGGCTGGAGGAATGAAGGGCTAGTCCCTAGAGAGGACTAGCTGCCAAACGTGGAACAGAGATACGAGACCCGTATATACGTAACCACGTGTGTGTGCGTATGTGTGCCAGCATGAGAGACAGATAGGGTTAGAGGGGGACGACGGGAAAACCGAGTAGCTCGGGGCTCATTTGAATCCGACGTTCGATAATGTCCCCGGAGACCACCGAAATATCTCGATGCACATGCACGGTAATTCACACAGAAACACGCGCGGCTATGCACGTCGTGATATTATAACACACTCCGCGATTCCCGATGACATTTTCTGCAGCGACGTCGTTCATCAATGCCACGCAATAAAACTCGCAAGCCCCGAGGATACTAGCGACACGCCGCGAAGACGACGAAAGACCGCCTAGACGCTGATCGATCGCTAAGCATGATGGGTGCGGTATTCTTTTGCGCTTCGGCTACGCCGTGAATAGATCGACGCGCTTCTTCGCCGCTTCCAGGGACAGTGGTAACGAATAGATGAACGATGATACTTGGCGCGATGAAAGGCAAACCGAGGAGTTGATCGAATGGCCCGCGAGATATTAAAATTAGGTGGCCGATGGGGCAGTTCTCCGAGTATAATGTTTTCTTAGACATTCTAAATTACACTGGGTCCAAAAAATCTTGAAACTGTCGACTATCTTAAAAACTATGCATTTTGGGAAAATATATTCCCAAAGATTCTATACAACAGTCATAATTAGACAGCGAATTTTATGCATTTTTGACAAAAAAGAGTACCTGTAATTAAAGATAGTCAAAACATTAAAAGAATTTGAAAATACTGTTATACGATTTTTCACCTATTAAACAATTCATTTGATAATATCATCGAAAACATCGATCGATAAAATTTTTTTGTTTCTTTTAATTCTTTTTGTGAAACTTTTAGCAACATGTTTGTGAGACTTTTCTGATTGAAATGACACCCAACACGGCGCTGTTTGGATCACATTTACTTATGCAATTTCGCGATACAGTAGAATTTCTGTTGTCCGTACTAATAAGTGGAACATACGTGTTAAGATAATATAACAGTTCACCTGCATACTTTTGCACAATGAATAATAGTGTATTTAAATTGCTGTATAACATTATACAGATATCGAACGTAGATTTGGGAACGTCATTGGTACTCATTGACCGCGTCGCACGATTGCGAAGTTAATGAGTACCACTGACCGAATCTCGTTACATGCTGAGCTATTTCGCTTTGTATCTCGAAAACAAAAAATGTTTTTCGAACTCTACAGGCGGACTCTAAAATGTGGAAGTCTCGGCTGTCGCATGATGAGATTCGATTCCAGGCTAGATCCTTATAGTTTGTGCGACCTGAATGTCTCTTCGCCGTTAAACATTTCTTACAGATGTTTAAAGGTTTATAATGTTATAAAAAAATACCTTCATATTTGGGAGAGTCTATAGAACTTTTCTAAGAAGGAATCGTTCATCTAGCTTTTCCGGCTGAAACAGAAAATATTCTGAAATTTGAATTTTTGACTAATTTTTATAATTCAAATTTCTCAAAAACTGAAACTGGTGGCGACAAACGGCTTTCAGATTCGTGTTCTACCCACGAAATTCTATAAGGACGTATATATATGTTTTCTCTGACAAAAAAAATGTAATTTTGTTGACCAGTGGAGAAGGAGAAGAAGTCAGGGGCAAGAAGCAACATTCGCCCGAGGGTCGGTGGGGCGTGGGTGGGTTGGATTTTCCTGTGGGGGAGAGGGAGTTTAGAGGTCGGGAAATTAGTTTAGTTATGCGCCCGGCAGGGACGTCTTCTGCGTCTCTAGGATGAACGTAAGTCGGCGACCGAGCACGTAGACGTTTCAACGTTCTGACTTTCTACCTCCCTATCAACCCCCGTCTCTTTCCCTTAACTTCTTCAGAATTTCTCTCCTTTTTCTGTTTATCTACCTAGTGCCGGCTTTTCCGTGCTCCTCGAGGATTCTGAAAGGTATCCAAGTGCCGTGGGAAAACGATTCTCTGCGGACGAGAAAGAAAAGAGCCGACGTTTCACTGAATTTCCCGAGGAAGTCGATGGAATTGACGGTCACGATTAAAATTGGCGTTCGTCGATTGCCAGAGGGTTGCCTCTTTCTTGGTGGAAGGAAGTCGAGAGAACATCGAACGCTTACCTGAGAGTCTTCTTCAGTAAATATCGCGTCAAACGCGAACATTTTCGGCGCTGCCACCGTCGGCCTGCGATCTTCAGCTGAGGAGGATTGCCCGGCCGTTGGATCGACCAGGGTCACCTGCTTCTTCCTCTTGTCGGCATTGAAAAAACTTCCCCCATCCCCTGGAGACACTTTCAGCATCACCTTCACCTGAAAGTTGAAAGGTGAACGTTCTTTTTAGTATCGCACTGATTAATATTCTACTGATCAATAGACTGCAAATTATATGCATTTATTAAAATTTATTGGTAAAGATTAAGATAATTTAGAAGCATCGATGTACTATTGTCTACTTATTAAAATTGTTAAAGAAGGACAAAATTTTCCACTTAGCTCCTGGTTTCTCCAATTTGATGTACAATATTTTTATTTTGCATAAAGATCTGCACTAGTAAATAATGTCTGTGAAAGTTATATATCGCAAACTCTTCCAATAATCATTTCAGAGAAGGGGGTGAGATATTTTTTAGTTCGACAGAATTTTATTGATTGATTTCTAAATCACCACCGTGAAAGATCTTACAAATTCAAAGTGTAACAATTTGGTTAATGAGACCGAAACTTAGAATTTATCACTAAGCTGCCGATTTTATAAATTTGTGACAAAGAAATAGTTAATGTATATAATTGTAAAGACCTTGTAATAATTTAGGAATGTTATACTATTTTCAACATATTCAAATTATGAAAAGGGGAAAAACATTTTTGGTTATCCTCTGTTTCATAGAATCGGCTTAAACAATGTTTATCTCACGTAAAGACCTGCAGATGACTTCTTATAGTTGTTACTCATTTAACTCCTTGAAACCCTAATAATTTTGGTCACGAAATTCGGTTAGTGTAAATGTACTGTGATCAAAATTAATTGTTGAAGGCAGTTCAAGAATTGTATCATTCACACATGACCGACGCGACGGTCAACGTATTAATTAATTTTATTCTACATGTCTATTCATATGTGGTCGTTTTTCTACTTCCATGATCATACATCAGTTTCATTTCTTTTATTTGAACAACGGTTGTAGTTATTCTACTTAGCCGACCACAAGCCGCATTTATTCTACTAGTCTGGTCAAAGCCGTACTTATACTACTTTCTGGGCCACAGCCGTAGTTATTCTACTTGCTTGACCCAAAGCCGTATTTATTCTATTTATCTGAACATAGATCGTATGTACTTACTCAATTTGTTTGACTAAAAATCGTTCCTGTTCTACTTGTACAAACTCTGGCAAAAAGTGGGCTTGTACAAGTAGAATAAGATTGTACAAATAAGAATAATAAACTGATATTCTCGAACGTCTGGCGATTTCGATGGAGCAGCAGATAGAGTCATGTAACGAATGGAATCTTCCTTTATTCGGACAATAGTTCCATTAAAATTATCATTTAAAATTTTAAAAATCGCATAATTTTCTTAATATTAAACCAAATGAGTTAAGATTTGATAACATATTAGAAGAATTAGTTTACTATGTAACGGATAAACAAAGTTGTGAAAAAAATTGCTATTGGTCGGAATTGCGAAGAAAAGAGTAAAAGTCGGTTTTTGTAACTTCTTTATATAAGTCTGTAGTGAAACTTTAATCAATGTGTTTTTTGGATCTATGCCAATTATATACACGGTAAAAATTTCATCATAATCGGTTAACGTTGCTATCAGCAACAAACATTTCAAGATCAGAGCTTAAGGTGAAAGTCGCAGATTTTCGGTCGTATCAGGGAATTTCGCCCTTGTGTGATCACCTTTAAATGTCTGTATCCAATAGCAATATTAACCGATTTCGATGAAATTTTTACCGTGTATATAATTGGCATAGATCCAAAAAACACATTGATTAAAGTTTCACTACAGACTTATATAAAGAAGTTACAAAAACCGACTTTTACTCTTTTCTTCGCAATTCCGACCAATAGCAATTTTTTTAACAACTTTGTTTATCCGTTACATAGTAAACTAATTAACAGCTTCTATTCAAAATTTTACTTTCACGTTATTTAGTAAACTAATTCGTCTAAAATGTTAAAAACTCTCGATTCAGTTGGTTCAATTTTAAGAAAATTACGCGCTTTTTAAATGTGGCCAAATAATATTTTTCCACGGTTTGTATAGCAATAACTTGCTTCTATTTTATTTATTTCATCATATTGTCTCTATTCTACTTGTGTGATCGTAACGATTCTATTCTACCTGTCTGATCGTATTGACTCAATTCTACAATACTTACCCGATCATATTGACTCTATTCTACTTGTCTGACCATATCGACTCTATTCTACTTGTCCGATCATATCGATTCTATTGTACTAGTTCGTTTAAACCAACAAATCTGTTACTTAAAATTGACAAAATTTTGTGAGAAGTGCCTATATCTATTTGCAAGAAAATATACATAAAACAGAACAACGAAGTAAATCCATCGAACAAACGAAAACTTCCTTATGATTTTATGTCTGTGATTTATTTATTTATTCATTTAAGTCACTATTCTGAAGATCTAACTTATCTTAACTAACACGAGTAAATTGTCGGAATTCTCTGGTTCTCTGTCTCGAGTATTCGGAAGGCAGTTTCTATGCACACTCTCGTGACTGATGTTAGTGAGTGCCTTTAATGTAGTAGGATTAACAGGGTCTTGATAAGGGTCGATTCTATACAAATAAGAATAATAAACTGGTATTCTCGAACGTCCGGCGATTTCGATGCAGCAGCTTAATGTCATGTAGGGAATGGAATCTTCCTTTATTCGGACAATAGCTCCATTAAATTTATCTGATGGACAGTTTCAGACAGAAACTGAATGTTGGGTCTAAAATTACGGCGACCCACGTTACCCCGTTGGGTTCGATGAACTCTTGTGATGCCACTTTCATGCAATCGGGAGAAATATTTATTTGTTATCGAATATTTAGCAGTACTCACAAATAAATTGCCACGTTTGATATCTTCGGCAACGTTTCCATCGACGGGTCGCATTAGATCGAACTAGTATATTATGTACTTTCGACTTCGTCAAACAACCTAAATAATGCGCGAGTCAAATGGACCTTATCTGCTCAAAATAGAATCGGTTTCCGGCGACTAATTTGATTATTCGAACGTCAGGAATTAAAAGTAATTAAGCAAGAGTTATTAGATAAGAGTCTGAGATATTGGATAAAACTCAAGTCAAAATGAAAAGGTGGAGTTTAAAATAAATTTGCTTCCGAGGAAACAGAAGTTTTCCTTTGTTAAGCATCAGGAATTCAAGATAAAATATTGCTTATAACATTCGCCAATGCTGCTCACGATAAGATTTTATTCCAATTACTACGTATTTGACTGCTTTGGAATATGCTTCAGAAGAATTATTTATTTGCATTTGCAATCAATTTTATAATCTTATTCATTCGTCATTTTTCTAAATAATATAGTGTATCCCAAGTATGTTAGTTCAGCAGGAAAGAAAACGAATAAATGTAATAAGTAGTAGCGTAGTCGAATCTTGAGCAATACAACCGAGTCGGCACGCGTGCAATTATTGTTCGGTATTAGATAAAAATGATTCGGGATTGCCATATAAGAGAATTCGTATCAGCAAACGTATCTACGGCAGAATATGCAAGTTTTATTTAAATAAATTATTACTCCTTCTCTTGCTCACGATTCGAGCACGGCGCGACAACAACGCTACCGCTCAGTAGAATCATCCACCACGCCGTGTGCCGACCCGAAATCCTCCAGCTATAACTGTGCTCTGGTTGGCCTCAGTTTTTCGTGAATAACTCGAAAACGAAGCCGCATATGACATTTTCGCAAAGGAAAAATCTTCTTAGAATAATTCCAAGAATCACCCCTGTCAAGGAACGCGGACATTTTTGGGACACAATGTATATTGTTGGTTGGTTCTTTGCGTCACAGTCAAAAGGTTAAAACGGTTTGCGTTGGTCGAATGTGCTTGGCCATTCAGATAGCGATTTATCAACGTTTCCGTTCGACGTGGCCAAGCACGAAGAAAGTCAAGCGAAATATCCGAGCGCGAGACCGGGAGGAGGGAAATAACGAGCTCAATGGCTGTATCGATGCGTCATTAAAACTGCATTCTTTGCATGGAGATCGATGTTCCTTGTCGATGGTGTACCGTCGAAGCGAGGCAGAAGCGAGGCAGAGGCGAGGCAGAGGCGTGACAGAGCGAGGCAAAATGTCGTGACGCGACGCGACGTCCGTTCGGTCGGTTGTCCAGGAAATTGCGTTTCGAGATTTCGTTCAGATTGCGGCGCACGTTCTATCTTTTGCATACGGCACGGCCTTGTTCGGGGCTCGCGAAAAAGGGGCGATTCTTCCATCCACCGGTCTACAACGTCATCTAGATATTCCTCTTTTCTCATGGACAAGTACACCCCGCACACGATGTGGTATGGTAGTGCATCGTCGAAAGACCGAGCACTACGCAATCGAGAAATGAAATAGCTCCTTCTCCGTCTTATTGGGAAAACTCTGCATATCGATTGCTTCCACCCTCTCTCTCTCTCTCTCTCTCACACACACACACACACACACACACACACACACACTCCCTCTTCTTTCATTCTCTCGTACAACGTCTATATTTCTCCTTTTTTCTTGATTTTTTTCTATCTTGTTTCATTCAACGTTCGTGCGTCTCGGAACGATGCCGACTTCAGGACTGGATATCTGTTCCGCACGAACGGTTTTATGAATCGACTCCTCCAACCTCTACAATGCTTTCCAGTTGTTTTCGTCTTCTCGGCCGCGACCACCTGGACCAATTGAGAATGCCGGACTTTTCTTGATTTGAATAAAGTACTTGGAGATTCCGTCATGCAACGGTTGCTCGATAAGCGCGAGCCCTTTAAGACGATTGGAGCCAACAATTCTTTAATACTGGAACTACCGAGACCGTCGAAATGCTTGATTTCAGGTTTGTTGTTTTCCAATCGTTGAAACTACAGAAATGTTTTCTTGACAAATTGTTCAGTATTCATTTTTATTGAAACGCATATTATCATTAAGATTATTATATGAAATCTAAATAAATTCTATACTGTTATAAAGGAATATAGTATATTTTTCATTAATATTGTTGAATGTAATTTTATATTTTGAAAACTTATTGTAATTTTCCTCCTTTTTTAACATTTTGTGCTGGTTTTTTAACGGCCGGTGCTGGTAGATTTCGTGTTAATAACTTCCGATAGAAGCAGCTCCGCAATTTCAATAATTGCAGGGCTCAGGATCCAATCAGCGTAAATCCTTCAGCATGAAAATTGAGATAATTACGTCTTTTAAAACTCATTGATTATTTTAGACCTATACAGTGACTCACGCAAGTATTTGGACACTCCTAAAAGACTATAACTTTTTAATATTATTTTACTACATGACGTGAAAACAATTTTGAAAAAGTTGCAATTGCTCGGGATTACAGAGAAAATACTACAAGTTGTGTGTTACAACTTTTCTGTTAATTATACATATTCTGAAAATTTCATCAAAATCTGTTGATGCGGGAAAAACACGGCAGGCATTGAAAGCTGTAAGAATCGTTACATCTATTACAGTTAGAGGTCGAAAATCGCGAAAAAATGCAACTTTTAGCATCTTTAAATATTTGTAGCTCAATGCGACGTTGACCGTTTCTGATAAAATTTTCAGAATGTATACAGGGTATCCCACGCAACTGGAACAGGCTGTACCTCCTAAACGGATAGGAATAGAAGAAATTGTTATAAGTCAAATTTAAATGGTATCAGACGGTGCATCAAATACATATGTGCACTTTTGTGCATCGGTGCATTAGAAAAATGCATCTGCCACTTGTTTTAAAATAGAAACCTATATTTTTGACTGCACAAATTAATGCAGTCCTTTGTGCTCTACATAAAAGTATTAACATATTTATGACCTAAACTTATTCGTTAGGGCGTTATCGTAACTAAAAGTTACAAACATTATAATAGAGCATCACGTGATAATATTAGCTACAATAACTTCCTAACGAATGAGTTTAGGGCATAAGTATGTTCATACTTTTATGTAGAGCACAAGAAATTGCATCAATTGGTGTAGTCAAAAACATAGGTTCCATTAAAAAAAGAAGTGCGGCTGCATTTTCCTGATACACCGATGCACAAAAGTGCATCAAATTAGTTGCGTATTATGCACCGTCTGATACCATTCAACTTTCACTTATAACATCTTCTTTTATTCCCAACTGTTTAGGAGGTACAGCCTGTTCCAGTTGCATGGGCTACCCTGTATAATTGACACAGATCTACAGAACGTATTTTAAAAATTTTCAATATAAGCCCACATAAGAAATTGCAGTTTTTTCAAAATCTTTTTCTCATGTCATGTAGTAAATCAATTATACTAACTTCTCAAAAAAAATCCAAGTCGTAGGGTGCTGTACTAAAAAAGTTTGTTCGAATATTTATGCGAGTCACTGTAGTTCAATTCAGGATTAAAGTACGGTTAATCGACAATATTCGGACTTTTGTATTCTCCCTTATATTATCATTCTAGAAACTCTATCGAGACTTGTTTCCACAATGAATGTTTAAACTAATCGACACAGACTGCTGTCGACAGGTGTATTTCAGCGACTTTATTCATCGGAGACCAATTACGAGGATTCACAGAGTATTGAAAGCATCAGCTCGGTCCATCAATTACACGGTTTCCTCGGTCGTTTCTTCTTTCCACTTTGCATGCAATAAAGATGTCGTTACCATTGTTACTCGCTATTTTATCGCGGGGGGATTCCGTTTGGCGGCCGGAGGCGTTGATTCGACGCGGCAGTTTCTCGCTTTGAACAGAGGCCCGGTGACACCGGAAACGGGCCCCGAGCCGGAAGCCCGCCGTTAATTTCTCAATGTCCAAATGGGAATGAGCCCAGCAGTGCCTCATACACAACCTCCACTGTCGTTTTCCGGACGGACGTTAAAGTGCAGAAATGTTTTATGGCGCCAACGGCCATTATTCGCCAATTTACGATCCTCCGGGCACTCGGTGTTCGATCAAAAAAATCACTATCAACCCAGAAACCCATTTCGAAACACGTCGCACAGTGTTCAAACTCTTATGGGAGTCGACAGAAAATTAATAACTTCTGAAGTGAAGTCCGTTTTCGACCTATGAAACCCAATACTTTTTCAAAGGGGACAAAGTGCATCGATAAATGAATCAAAATATACAATTTTGATACAAAAAATTAGCGATCTTTATTTTTTATTAAACAGAAAACTTTCTGCTACTTTTTTTTCATTGCAATTTATTATCGTATAACTGCTGACCAACGTTTGTTTGAAAAATTAATTTATCAGACCATCGGAAATGCGTGAAAATATACGAAAATGGATTACTCCGATTCGGGCAAAGATGGGTGAATAAAATCAATTCCTATTTAAAGTACAATGTATCCAGATGTAGTGTGCAAGGAATTAGAGAAGTAATTTTTGGTACCGTTTGTAAAACTTGAATCAAAGTTGATAAACGGTTGACATGAAAAATGGGGCAAATTGTTTTATAATATGTGAAGATGAAGCATTACAGGGCGTCTAATATTCGAACGTCTAAATGTTCGAGTTCCATGAAAGGCGTGATTCCTGAGGTTATTGTAAAAAGCTTTTTCCTTTGCGAAAACTTCCCTTTGTCATACGCGACTTTATTGTCGAGTTATTAACGAAAAACAAGGGCGAACCAGAGCGCAGCTACAGTAACAATTTATATAAATAGAACTCGCATATTCTGCCGTAAATGCACTTGCTGCTTCGAATTCTCTTTTGCGACAATACCAAATTATTTTTATCGAATACCGCACAATAATTGCACGCATGCTGAGTCGATTGTATTGTTCGCGATTTGAGCACGGTGCGAGAACAATGCTACCGCTCAGTAAATTCAGCAGCCACGCCGGAATCCGTCAGCTGTAACTGCATTCTGGTTGGTCCTTTTTTTTGCTCAAATAACTCGAAAACGAAGCTGCATATGACATTTTCGAAAAGGAAAAAAGCTACTTAGAATAACCCTAGGAATCACCACAATCAATAAATACAAAAATTTTTGGAACACCCTGTACATTGAAAGTGGGAAATAGGCTGATCATTGTGCTTATTCCAGAATACACGGTGTGGTTGGATAGCATGTACAACCGGGCAGTGTGATATTTATTTTAAAGCATTTTGGGTAAATACTACGTTCAGGGGAGGCACCTCGGATGAGCTTGAACTTCACATATACTTTTAAGCACAACATTCTGAACAACTTTTCTCTATACATTTACCCGTCGCTCGCACTTATATTCCTAGATAATTGCAAAAAACTTTCGTTGAATTTTGATTGTAAGTACACTTTATTCTCGTACAAGCTGTCAAAAGGAGAAATAGTCCAAGTCGATTTGTTAATTTTTTTATAGAAAACGAGCGACGGCTAAACAATCAAGATGGTGTTAAGTCTGGTTTAGGTCTGGGTTATGCTTGGTTAGATTACCAGACATAACCCAGATCTAACACCATCTTGAGGTCGTCCAATTACAGAGAATGTCTTCGATAACATAGATCCAATCAAAAATCACATTTATTTAAATACGGTCAAATTGCAATATGGTAGCATCGGTATATTTTTGTTATAACTTTTTAACAAAAAACGAGTGACGGCTAAAACCTCTTGGGGGTTAGTTAAAAAGGTGACCTTGATGGCATATGTCAATACAGCATATTGTTTTAGCCTTCAATACTTAAAATAACTGCTATATTTTGAAAACTTCTTTTGTTTATAACTATTTAATAAACAACGAGCGCCGTCAGAAATTTCTTGGGGGTTACTCAGAAAGGTGACCTTGACAACATATGTCAAGGTCAAGGACATCCGTGCTGCCTCCCCTAAACGTAATATTTACCGCATTTTGTTTTAAGTAAGACTGACTATCGGACAGGAGCTTCGATAAGGCACATTTACAATTGTACTTCCTGGGAGGAAATAATGAAACCTAAAAATCAAGTCAAACATCATAATCTGCTCCGGTTGGGACAGAATATCCTTCATTACATTCGTAAGAAATTACAATAGTTGTGCATCCCGAGTAATAGCTAAATAATTAAGCCACGACAGTCAGGAACAAAGTGCGAGCATCGAGCGTCGGGTGTAATGGGCGAACAACGACTAATAATAATAATGAAATTGATAGAGGTCCCCGGTGTAACAGTGGAAGCGTTTCCAGTTTCTAAAGCGGACCGTTTCCCGATTCCCGACACTCTGTTCGCAATTAATAACCACACCATTTGAAGCCTCCCGCCCAGAAAGCGTCCGCAACAATGCGATATTCAAGTTCTGGCAGCCGGGGATACAAACAAAAACAGATCCTTTCCAGCCGATCGGCTCGACGCAAATAACCAGAATTAATCGAACGGAGCAACGCAGTCTCTCGGTAACAGTTCCGCTATAAGAGGCGAAACAGCTCCGGGGGGATTCAACTTCGACGACGAATGTCATCAAAGCAACTGTCGGGAGACGATGCGCAGGGACACCCCGCCCACCTCTGACTCTCTCTCTCTCTCTCTCTCTCTCTCTCTCTCTCTCTCTCTCTCTCTCTCTCTCTCTCTCACACTCTCACTTTACCCTCTCGTCTCTCGTCTCTGGGCTCCCCGAGTTCTCCGGGCTCAGGGCTCTTTGCGCTGAGATTACTCGACGATCGCGGATAATCTAAATAATCATCGTCTGGAGGGAAAATGTGATTCCTTCGTGGCAACCCCTTCGTTAAAACGGTAGTAACATCATCGACGGATATCCCGGGGCGGTCCCGAAGTTGATCGACTTCAGGCATTAACCGCCCTCTGTCTTGTGTCACTCTATACTCCGGGATTGATAAGGAACTTCCTTGGGGCAGTAGTCGTTGCAGATGGAGGATCCCTGGTAGTGAAAAGATGGAAATATTTAAACTTCCCGTTTTGACAATGGCTACAGTCAGCCGAACAAGTCTCCATACACCCTTCGAAGGGGTTGATGTTCTTTTATTTGGTCGAAAGTATCTCCTGCATCCTTATGAGAAAATGAAGAAGTCTAACTCTGATAGATCTGACTCTTTGTATATTATTCTGGCGAATGTATTCGTTCGTAGAATTTGCACTGAATTAGGTTTTATTGGAGTGTACACCGAAATGCACGTGTACTGCGGAAATAGGAATGTCTTTTTTGACCTCCGTTTTAATGCACACACTTATTATGATATGTAAAGGTCAACCCGACGTAAACAACGCGTAATCTTTGCTGAAACACGTAAATTTTAAACTTCCACATTTTATCCGCTCCAACATGATTCTTCTTGCTGAAGGTCATTTCAATGTCAAAAAGGTGGTATCCACTAAATCCAGTTTTTTATTGTCTATCATGCTATCGTAAAAAAAATATACCATTCCATTTAAAAAAACATCGGTGACCTTGAAATTTCATTAAAAAACACGACATAAAAAATTTTTGTCTTTACCATTATATTTGCCCCCTGCAATAGTATCACTTTGTCATCTGAAGTTTTCTGATAGGACTGTAAATACGACAGATATTTAGGTGTTCCCATTTATGTGGGACACCCTGTATATTCGCTGTTAATATAGATGGGTTAATCGGCATTGGAATCAGGCCTCTTATGAACACGTGGGCTTTAAAAGTCTGGTTTTCCATTCAATAGCGATTGGAGTGGCATAATCCTCCAGATCTGACACAGGACACAGAACAATCTCACACAAGTTTCATTTAGGACAATTGTTCGTTACCGGATGATAAAGTTCTGAATCTACCACTATAATCTATAGTTAACTTCTGCAGTAACAAATTGATGTTCAACGCCATAAACTTTATGACACTCATTCTTAAGCAATACAATGGTGCTGGTCACCGGTGAGCACCTTGACGTCCACGGTGTTAAATAATTTGTCTTAATTTCGTGTGACTTTCACGATCCTCGGTATCTCAATCAACTCGTTAACCCGTGTATAACTCGTGGCAATTGATTTTTCGAATTCATCGAAAACATTAACAATTTCCGAGTCTGCAAAACAACGTTTTTCAAGTCAGCATTCAGCTGGAAGGGAACACAATTTGAACGTGAGTTTGACTAGAATTAGTGTGTATCGATCGCGCGTACCGTGCGGCGACGTATTTACCTGGCAAAGTTAAACCGATCAGATTTCCAGTAAGCTGTAGTTACAATCCAGCACTCTTTCTATTTACCATATCCAGACAGCCGTGGTATTGTTTAAAAAGGTCCATCGTTAGCGGCGGAAGCGCGGACGTAATCGTTTTTCGAGGTGTAACGGTATTCCAGCCGATAATCAAATTCCCGGCAGCAGTTTTTTCGATTGGCCGGCTAGCCCAGCGATAAAAGGGACACGCCACGTTTGCGCAAATTCGATAATCCTTTGGATTTTTCATTGGTGACGCGACGGTGCGTTCCGGCCCGGAACGGACCGCTGCGTCGCCCGCTGGATTGAATTCCATTCGAGTAAACGAACAATCGTCACCGGGAGAACGATGACGAACGAGTGTTTGCTGGAAAGAGATTTCTCTTAATCCCAAGATTACACAGCCGTCATGCAGTCGGCAGACTTTGCAGAACGTCAAAAAGAGACGGAGAGAGGAAGAGTGCGCAAGGGAGGTGCCAGATGAATACACGGATAGCCTGATCCTTTAATTACACATTACATTGGGCGCTGCAACCGGCAATGCAACTGGCATTGCATCAGGTAAGCACGCGTAAGCGTACGTAGGCAGTACTTATTGTTGCAATGCGAGTGCAGCGTCTTTTCGCGGCTACTGTCAGCTGTCTTTTAATGTTATAATTTAATAAAATATGAAATTTCCGAAAAAAGGCGTCACGCGGCGTTTTAAACAATAATCATTTGTGTGGTGGGCAGGGGGGGGGGATGAACGTTATATGATTTCATAAGGAAAACCACGCTGAAAGTATTCCACTTTGATAGAACACTCAACTTTTTGCAAACTTTAAAGATACCTCTTGTCAAATGTAGAAACCTTTCACGATTTTCTTCAGTTCACGGAGTATTAAATATACAAATAAATAATTGAAAATAATTTTTAATTCCAAGTGCGTCCTCAATATAAACATATACTATTTATAACAAAAGAATACGCCCATAATGTAAATATATCATATGAAAAAAAGTAAATTTATAAAAATTCGGTCTTTAAACGCTTGTATTAAACAAAATGTAAAACAGTGTTCATTAATTTCATCGTTTTCGAATGTGCTGGACATTTGAGACGCAATACTGAGTACTCCTTGTAAGTAATGCCATCTAAATATCTCTTCAGCTTATTGTGATGCAAGAAATATTCTTGACGTAATGTGCATGGTGTCAAAAGACCAATGTCTAGCAAGAATATTTTTTCCCCAAAGTCATTATTTTCGGAGTTATTAAGGTCATCGGTGTGTTTTGACACATAACTACATTTTTTTATAATTGCATCCTGTAGTTGATTGAAAAATACATTTAGATATGTATACTACCATGACCTTGAAATGACCTTGATCTTCGAAAATGAAAGTTTAATGTGAAACTTATGTCGAACATCTTAGAATGACTCTAAAATACCTTTTATCACACTAAGAATATCGATCATCAGATGTGTTAAGACAATACATGTGTCCTTCTACGGTGATACATTTCCTGAAACCTGCAATGACCGACTGTACAGATCTTTCAGTTGTTTCGGAATTAATATCAGCACAACCTCTAATTATTCGGTTTTTCATGTCCTCTCGTAGTTGGTCGTTCATCATAAACTATTTGATTCTAGTTCTAGTTCATTTCAAACAGTACGTCGATTCACTGATAAATTGAAACTGATCAGGATTTCAAACCAATTATCAGTATTACGTATTATCAGTATTACGATAGTAAACATGTTTATTTACATTCACGCTCTTGATTGTCGAGTCTTGGCCAAAGCCTACGATCTCGATAGACATCAGTTTTACGCAAAACTTTAATTTTCGAAGATCAAGGTCACATCAAGGTCATGCTATTATACATATCTGAATGTATTTTTCGATCAGCTACACGATGCAATAATAATACAATGTAGTTATGTGTCAAAAAACACCGATGACCTTAATAATTAATAACTTAACTAAAAAACACCGATAACCTTAAACATTCTTGCTAGACATTGGTCCATTGACACCATGCACATTACGTCAAGAATATTTTTTGCATCACAATAAGCTGAAGAGATTTTTAGGTGGCATTACTTACAAGAACCGCCCTGTATATATTCGTTAAATAGCGATAAGTCAAATTTGATTTTTTGGCAAATGAACAGTTAATTCGCCGCTCTGGCCCACAGTGCGGCGCGTAGCGTTGTCCAGAAATTTCAGATTTACCAATCGGGGAATTGGAAGCTTAACCCACATCAAACTTAGATCGACTTACAGGCAAACATTAAACCGGTTATAATACAGTACCGACCGGGCCGAGAGACAAAGCCCTTGCCAGCGCGAGACTTTGGACCCATTGATTCGTCGAGGTGGAATTTATGCCTGCCCTCCTGGTCTCGAAAACTACACCGGCTACCACCGCCCGCGGAAAGGACAAACGGTTATTTATCCCACGGCTAGATGTACGTATCTAAATACTTGGCCTCGGGGCTGAACGAGGGGTGGAACTCAGCGTGTGGCCAGGAATTCCCCGCCTCGAGCGACCTCTGGGCGATTCGAATAAAATTTGCGTTGCGAAATGGGTCAGGGGTGACGAGCCGCCCTTTCTGTAGGGTGCGTGACAAATGCGATTTTCTGGCAGACCCCAGAACGCAATCCTATTCGATGATGAAGTACGAAGTGTGATGAAAAAGACACCGGACTTTGTCAGTTTCCTCGCGAAGGTGTAAGATATACAGCCAGTCTCATAATTTATGGCACGCACTTTAAATCGGAATCACTTTTTTTATAAATGGACCAAACGCTTTAAGTTTTTCTCCCAAGCTAGATGAGCTAATTTGCTAGACGATGTGTAAGGAAAATGTTGCGTTTCATCTTAATTGCGAAAAACATAGTGAGAGTTGCTTTTAACAACCTTTTTAATTGTGCTTGAAACAAACATGAAAAAAATCGGTTTCGTAGATTCATATACATATAATATTATGTATTGTATATAGAGTTGAGCAAAATTTATATCTAAATAAAAATTTTGAATAACGAATGAAGATAAAGTATCTTTTATTCGCGAATCGTTATTTGAATAATTATTTATCTAAATAATGCCCAACTCTGATTTGTATTCGACATATACATGTACCTATATTGTTCTTACTAGTATTTTTTTAAATAATGTTGTGAGGAAATAAATACAGATTTCATATTATCGACTTCTACATTAAAATTTATCTTTTTCCCAATTATAATCAACAAAATGAGTTAGGCATATTTAAAATAACTAGAGCAAAGTAAGAATGAACGAATAATAAAATAAATGTATGTATATTACAGTTACAGTTTCCATAAATATCTATACAGAATCAAATGCGATGACGATTCCCCTTTCCCCTCTAGCACTTTACCACCAAGGTACTGCGATTTCTCAACAGACTATAGCACTTGGCCTCCTACGTCATCTTTTAATCTTGGAACATAGGACGTTATCTGAAGCCGGGTCTATAAGGATATATGGTCTAAGGTCGGCACAATCCAAAGGCCCGTGCGTCATGGAAATGTAACACCAATATTTAATTTTTTTTATTATTACTTATTTTTTTATGAAACTTTCATCGATATATTCGTGGAATTTTTCTGATTAAAAAAAGACCAAACACGATATGATTTTAACTGTGTAAATACTGTTGTAGCATTTAGTGGTTTAAATGATGAACGTTTCGGGCGCAAGGAAGGATAGCGTATGGGAAAGAGAAAGAGACGCGGAGAGTCGCAGTCACCGGCCCAGTTCAAAGGCCCGCGCGTGGTCTCGCTTTACACGCGCTGTCCTCTACGTTCGGCTCGGCCTTAGAAGAACAAAAAATAGCTACCCGTCACAGGTAAACGCATAACTATCCCCCCGAGGCTTATGCGTTTATAGAGGATTTACTGTAGATGTATATGCATCTGCGACGAGCACGTGTGAGTTAGAGTTTTACAATACCGTGTATTATAGTCATAAGTGTTATGGATTAAGGTATATAAATAAACAAACATGTGTTTCCACTTGTTTATTCACCACAAAAGTGTCAAAAGACACCTTTTGGTCGTAATAAGTATACAGAAAACCGTGGTAGAAATAGTGTTAAGAGAATGGTTGGCTCGAGACTCTTGGGTCTTTTGAGACTACTGTTCCTCGCGATAAGTATTATAGGAACGAAAAAGATTCATTCCATTTTCGATGGAATGAAAAAGAATTTGACCTTGAAATTCAAAGTCAAGGTTAATTTTGCATCTTTTTTACATCAATTTTCACCAAACCGGAGGTGTAGAATCACGCTGTGATAGTCGCGGCATATCATTTTCTGACAGCCTGTACAGTCGTAGGCTGAGCAAACATGGTACGACTCAAGGGTTAAGCGACTTAGCTGACACCCTGTATATGTGTGTTGTAGCGTGTGGCACGCTTGTGCCGTGCCGCCTATCGCTGCTTGACTGACAACCCTAACAGAGGCCGGTTTTACTCCCCTTTGTCCCACCCCTGGACTTCGGTCGAACAACTTCCACCCAGCGAGACGACTGCGGAAGTATTGCGTTATCCCAAGAACGGCGAAACGTTGCGGTGCCGCGGAACGTGCTAGCCTCGTACTAAATCCTGGAAATTCCACGCCACAGCGAGATAAGAAACATACCAACAATACCGGAAACACCGACGCGGATGTTTCGGTTCGCGTGATCGCGGCTTAGGAGATTTTTAATTGGGAAGAGGCCCCGTGGAATCCCGCTGGGGAATGTCGAGCTTCGGTTAGATCGAAAGTGAACGTGGAGGAGGTGTGAACGGAGGGTTGGTCTCGCGAAGAAAGTCGGTTTTATGGGTTTTTAAAGTGGCAGAGTCGCCGTTAACGTCGGTCGTTAAATGTACAGGTTTATTTGATCGAAACAACAAAGTGTAGAATCGAGGGAATTTCTTTGACCCCTTGGTCTCACTCGCAACTGTGTTTATCGGAGCTGTTTCATCGTTAATCGCTTCCTGTAGGGAAAGGGAATTCTGTGCGAGTTTTATGGATTTAGTCCGGCGGCGGACGATTGATCTTTTGTAACCTTCGGAGAACGCTGGACATGTAAATTGACCTTCGTTTCTTCTGATGTCCGACGATGTTTTGTAAAATGCTGTAACGTTTGAAGTTAATCCACGTTTCGAACAGGGATGCCAGAAAATGTCCTTATCACAAGAGAAATGTGTCGTCAGATAGATCTATATACGCTGCACATCATGCGATGGATTATGGTACTTATTCCCTGACGTCATTAACCCCTTGACGTATCTTAATGAGTCTGACTCGCGATGAAGATTTTAAACAAAGTCTAAGAAATATGAATGTTAAGCCTTCCTTTTTAGACGAAATAAAATTGTATTCATTCGTAATTAATATTTAAGCATTGAAGTAAATATAGTCATAAAGAATATATAAATTTTCTTTTATTTTCTGCAACATTTTTGGGGTTAAAGACGTTCTAATCGCTGTAACCGCAAAGAAAATGGTACGGCAAGGGGTTAATGAGATAACGTCGCGAATTAGTACTGACCACATGAGACGTTTAAAAATGTACGCGACATCTCTTGAGAGTCGTCCATTTGACGTCTTGAAAATGTCTTACAGACGTCTAAAAGACGTGTTTCGAGCAAACAAGGTCGGCGCATATCACGTACTGTACACGGTCGCGACGTACTCCGCAACAGTCGTTCTAGAGTCACACACTCACACAGAATATTAAAAAATCCAGCTCTCCAATGTTGAAGAGTGCGATTCTACGATATCCATAGAACTCTTAATCCTCCACTGTCCTAAATATGATCACCTCAATAACAAGTACAAACTAGAATCTTCACTGAAAGATAACCGGAGAAATCAAAAAATGAAACTTACTTGAATTTATGAAAGGAAACCAAAGTGATAAATCATTTAATGTAATTTATTCTTACGCACTCTGATTTATTAAAATTTTTTAAAACGTTGCTAATAACCTAGCAGTTGGTGCGACATAAAACTCTAATTAAAAAAGAAAAACGGAATTTCGGAACCTCACGTTGAAAAACCTTACATCACGCTCAAATCCAAATGAAGCTTGTTGTTCTTGGCTGTTAGACAATGGTTAAGCGAGTACTATCCGTACAGACACGGGATGTATCCGATCAGACAAATATTTTTCAATGCATTTGGATGGAAGTGTTTTTTCATTTTTATTAAGCTATAAAACCCCACACGGGATCATTAGCAGCATCCACATGACTGTGCTTGCTAACATTACAAAAATCACGTACAATTCTAAAGGTACAAACAATGAGGCATTAGAAACTTATGTATATAACGTAAGGGACAAGAAAAGGGTACACACAAAAAGGCATCTATTGTATAGGGTGGAAAGTAACCTTTGTTGTAAATTTTGTGGATCAAAGGATCTCTATTAGTATTATAGATCGGACATTGCCATAGTACGTGATCAGGATGATGTATCTAACAACTTGTGTCATCAGCAAGTTTAATCTTGAAGAGGGAGGCCTTCAATTGATAGTGACCAGTTCGAAGTCTGTTAACCCAGCAGATGAATTCTATAGGAAGCTTGAGATCAGCAAACCAAGGTTTAGGCCCAGAGTGGTGGAAGGATCTGAAAAGTTGAATGCCCTTGAACTCTGCTTCTTCAAGAATAGAATTGACTGTCAGCGTCCTAGCTTGTTTTCGGAAGCTATGGGAAAAGTCAGAATAGGGAACTAGGATGTTGAAAGAAACAGCCATTAGAGACGCTTCTTTAGCTAGGGCGTCTACTTTTTCATTAAAAGTAATGCCAATATGCGCAGGGATCCAAAAGAGAAACAATTTCTTGGAATGGATGGAAGTGTTTATACACATCGTACAAGAACGGCACAGACACGTATCAGCATCGGTTCTACCATTTTATTCAAATGCATTGAAGAATATTTGTCTGATCGAACACGTCCCCTTTAGATGTAGACAAGAAAAATGAAAAACATGATACTTGTCATTTTGTAATTACAATACTGACAATCGTTGTCCGCTTACCGAGATTATCCTAATCTCCCTTAATGCAAACAAAACAGGCGAGAGACTCTTGCGAAATACGCAAAATTTGCGAGGCATTCAACGCGTTAAGAGCAACGGGGATATTTCAGACGACTCACCCTGTATACAACGGCGTGACGTTGTAATGGCTGTATAATAGTGACGGGGGTGCGGGGTACGGCTGACGGGGTGGTGGTAGGAGGTACATGTTATGCGCTTAATATCGCCGGCGAGGCGTCTAGCTACGCGGAAAGGAACAACTTGAAATGCTCGGTTTACTTAGTTACACCCGGTTACCGGCTCCAACCTGTTCGCTCCCTCCGGGCAAACCCTGGCAGCTATCCTGCTCTTTGATACCAAGCTGGAAACTTTCGAACGAATTTGCCTTTGATTTAATTGCCGCGGTATCGAGGGAGGAGAGATTCCAGTGACGCCGAAAAGTCGACGGGGGATATCCAAGAACCATGATCCTGCCGAGATGACGACGAAAACGACGACAGGCTTCGAAGTTTTCGCGTCTCCTTACCCGCAAACGTAGTCGATGTTAATTAATCACCTCACTCCTCCCCCTCCCCCCAGATGCCTCGTGGGCTGTCGGTGCCGTGACGCGGGACACGTTTAAAAAATATCACTCGGCGATAATCCAGGATTCGGGCGAGATAAACGGTCGCCGCCTGTCCTCCGGGTGCTAAGCTGCCGGGATTATGACAGTCCAAACACGAGAAGAACAGCTTGATGGCGGGTGCGAATTATGAGTGTCATCAATCCCCCGCGTTTACAGCCCCGCGCACCATGAACGCGTGGCTCTCAGCCTCCAGGCGAATCGGAGAAACTTGGAACTTGTTTTGAGTTATGCGGATTAACCAGCCGAGGCGGACGGAATAGTCGGGATAGATAGATAAAGTAGCTGGCACGGAAAAAACGGCCGAAATAAGTGAAATAAGCGAAACCGGCGAGGCGCGGCACGGCGGGCCAACCGTTCCGGCTGAAGTGGATGGAAAAGTTTCACTTTTCCTCCAGATTGTTTGATGCCGAAGTTCCTTGACGCCGTCACACCCATTTTCAAGTTGGACTGCGGTCCCGTGTCTGCGGGTAGACGCCGAGCGAATTGCCCGACATCGAGAATATTTGGTCGGCCTCGAATTTCGTTGCACGCGTGGCTGTAACGTGGTTTTCAACGCTGTATTTGCGATTTCTGTGCTTGTACGACCGTTGGTGGAGAAGTGTGTCGATCTGTATATAGTGAGGAGGAAAATTCAATCAATAAAACCATTTTTTATTAATGCAATGGGCACATGAATTTACATTGATCTGAACCTGAAAAATAATGAATACCTTAATTCGGTTATATTTCAATTACTAGTTACAGTATTTTATATGCTGTATACACAGTATTTTATACAATGCAAAATACTAACCAAAGAAGGAATGAAATACTGTCACAAATAAACTAAATGAAACAAAACTTAGATATAAATCGTATCTGAAGCGAAATTAAATGTAAAATCACGTGTTTCTTAAATTATCGTGGACACGATATTTTAAATTTATTTTCTATTGCAGTTGACCTTGCGTGACCTTGAATGACCTTCATAATAGGTCATTGTATTCATCTTGAAACACACTATCAGAATGTAAATAAAAAAACCATACCTTTCCATTTAAAAAAAAACAGAGTTGACCTTCATATCTCCTTGACGTCTCCACCTATAAAACAATTAATGACATCAGATTTCGAGCGCCTCGATATCAAGTAAGTTTGGTCTGATGCATTTTCTTCTATCTTCAAAAGCAAGCGAGTTATTCAGGTGACCTATTTATAGTGCCCCACCCTGTATATAAAAGATATGTGCTTCATGTCAGTGTTTCGATGTGTTTGTCACTGAACAACACAAAACTATTTATCGTAATGATCGCCCTCCCGAATCATTTATCACAGTATTAGTAAAAATAAAAATGAAACATAAAATAGTCAAGTTAAGTGGGACTTTCTTTCTTCGGGCGGATTATCGAGGTGGTCAAAACATAAAGTCACATCGTATCAACCTAGATGACCAAAAAGCTTCGGTGTGAGAGTAAGTCATTAAAAGGGTAGTTTAGCGTCACCATTGTATTTTCATGCGTTTGAGTCCATTTTTCATCTCAGAGGTCAGAATTTCTATTCTTGTATGAGTGGCTGAGGCGCACGAAGCACTCAAGTTTCAATTTCCTGGTCCTTCAATAGCCGGGCATTTAATTCCGTAATTGTAGATGTAATCGTATCTACACAGCGGCGGACGTCTACGTCTGCGATGTGAAGAGAGAACAGAAAATGTTCGAAGGTACAACGAAGCAGGAATCCACCGTGGCCGTTATTACTCGGAACGTTACCAGATATTGCTCTTCGATCGTGCGTGACTCTTTTATTATTTTCGTTTGCACGGCAATCTCCCCGCAGGATCGGCAGGATCGCAACAGAAAAATGGCCCTTGTGACGGAAAGGAAGCGGAAGACGGCGCAAAGTAAGAAATAGAAATTGGTTTTCAAAGGTAAACTAATTTCGGTCCACTTCGTTCCGACGAGAAGGCGACCCTCTCGCGTGTTCGTAGTTCCATTCCGTCGCAGACCACCGATTATTTTCTCCACGACATCATGGTGGTCGTCGTGTTTAAACGTATTTCTATCGGCGAATTCCGCTGACCTAATTCCTCATTAGGAAAGGGTCGTATCAGCCACGCCTACGATCATCGTCTGACTCCAGAGAACGAATCGGTGGATCCAGGATTTCTCCCAATCTCGAATGCAAATGAAAGTGGAGCCAAGGTTCCTTTGAAGGACCCTTTCATCCTTTGAGCATAATGGCGCGCGCAGGGCGTCCATTAAGGATTCGCTCGCCCGTTCCACCGAGGAATTTTTTTCGTTGGTTCTCGCGAAATAATCAAGACGACTCGGTCGCATGACCCTAGGATTCTTGTATCCTCTGTGGATTCTGCCTCCGTCGTCTTCGTCGTCGTTGTTGTTGTCGTTGTCGTCGACACCGTTGTCGTTGTCGTCCATGCCGACGATCCGAGGGATAGCAGACGAAACGCATTCCTCGATAAATGTTTCCGCGAGTCAAGCGTCGGTTTTATTGCTGCGACAGGGAGATGGAGACACATTGTTGTCAAAGTCAAGAACGTCGATTCCTCTGTCCCCGAATCTTCTTTTATATTAAGCTTCCGTTCCGTCAAACAGCGGGATATTATTTCTTGCGATATTAATACGATCGTCGGACCGCGTAAGTTGCTAAATCCAGAACAACATTCATGTGACGAGCTATCATGACGAGCGTTATTCGAGAACTAAAGGTTTCTCAAATATGTCGTAAAAATGACAAAACCCCAGAGCGAAAATATAGAGAAAATCATAGAAAATCAATTCGTTCAATTCTGACACGCTAGGTTAATTCGGAAAACATTTTTAAACAGCTTTTTAGAAACACGCTTAATAACGTGTTTCACCAAGAGCATTATTTGCTCTGACACCCTCGGACGGCGGAGTCTGGGTCTATTTTGACCCAAAATATCAATATCATCATTCACTTACACAGTTCTTGATGATTACTAAATACTAATGAAATGCTGTTACTTTAGCATCTTACTTTATTCTGCGAGAAAAATGAAGTAACTTTTATATGAAACATTTTTTTTTATCAGGCCTCATGTTAAAAAGATATTTCATAGAATAAAAATTGGTTTCACTTTTGCTACTACCGAAGCAGAGAATTGAAAATTAGGTGATACGAATGTAACTTTTCCAATTCTTTTGGTCATATTAAACTATGAGGTAAAATCAACAACAATTTCACTTTTCTACGCTATTTTTAATACACAAACAATCACAAAATTTCGGTACTCTAACTGGCATGTATAGGGTGTGGCACTAACTATTGCCACCCACAATAACTCCGAAAGTATGATAGTATTAGAAAAGTTTTCGAAATAAAAGTTTCATCGGACAACAGGGGCCCTAGTGTGGTGTTAATCTTTTGTTGCTAGGTGGAGTCGCTTCAGAGATGTGAAGGTCACCTTTGTGTGTTTAAATAGAATGCTATTTTTTGGCACCTGTTTTCTGATAGCGGCTATGGAGACGAATTCAACGAGGTGCAACATTAAGGTCTTTGAAGTTCAGCAAAGGTCACACACACACCGCATTGAATTAGATTCGAAGGTTTAACAAGTTAATTCCTTATAAAAATCTAAGTAATTTTCACTTGCATCATTTTTTTCGATCTCTGTCAGTTTTCTAGTTATTGAACTTTAAAGATTTTTCGAACTCACTATCATGGGTAATTTCACCCACTAAACATGTTTTCCGTTGATAAAAAGATATACGTGTCAAATATTTTTGGCCAAACTATAAATGTGCAAAGTGTCATCCAAATCGGTGATTTACAATTGGATGATGTTCATTATAATTAGTGCAACGTTGACAATTACATTATATTTCTTGCATGGGAAAAGTTTTTTCTAGACGATTTTACGCGATTTTTCTACCTCAATGAAATGTTTGTGACATTTATCATGAAGTATAACAAAATTCCGGCGAAACTTCAAAATTCTTTTTCTGTTCACTTTGCAATTATTAGAACTGTAACATTATGTATTGCACACATTCTTTGGATAAATTTGTAACACAGAGACGCTACAACACAAACTACAAAAAGAGAACATTTAACATAGTGGAACACAATGGAGGAAGGTTCACAGTTTCATGAAAATGTACTCAAACTCTCAAACTTGGCTTTAAAATTTCGTCCCACTGTCGCACGTTAATATAGGATCGCCCCACTGTGTGACGTACCGTTCTGTAATAGTTAATCTTCTTTCTCTGAATAATTCGATAACCCGGCACAATGAAACCGGTTGAAGGGTGCCATTGTCACAATCCGGAAATTTTTCCATCAGTTTTCGCATCTCATGCAGGCCAACTGTCCCGCTGCCGTAATCCCTGGTAATTTCGACGTCGAGTAGTCTAGTCGGGGGTGACGTCCCGACGATTGGCTACACCTTCAAACGCCGGGAACCAAGTGCACGTCCTATAGCCGGAATGTAAATTGCTTGCGTCTGCTTGAAGCCATGGGGCAATAAATCTCGCCGGCGAAGACGCGACGATTGCCGCTTTCCAACCAGGGGATAAAGTCCCGTATCACGCGTGAGGATTAAAGATCATCGGAACTCCTGATGATCCGCATTTCTTCTTGATCAATAGACTTCTCTTCTTGATCTTCATGCAAGATTAAAATTGTCTACACCAATTGCAAGGAACTAGTACCGAGCAGAAATTTCGTTCTTTTTTTATTAACCTCAAAAAGCTGAAAACAACACAGTGATACTTTTCTGATACTTTCAATCTTTGTACTCTTTCGAACTGCACTTATCTATTTTTGCCGTAAATGCATAAAATCTGCTGTATACTGATTAACCTTTTGCACTACAACAACGAGTCAGACTCGTGATGAAAATTACGAACAAAATTCTTTAAGTACGTATGTTATCAATTTTCTTTAAACCGACAGAAAATTCTATTCAGTTGTTGTTAATATAAAGCCATTGGGGAATATTCACACGATAGCTAGAAATTTTCTTCTTCTTCGGGGTAATTATTGACAACAAGAAAGATCTAATAACTGTAACGTAAAATCGATCGTAGGCCAAGGAGAAAATCTCTCCACCGAGCATCCATCCCGACCAACAATGGAATAACAAAAACGATACCGAAATCCACGAAATCCACAAAATACAAGACCTCTGTAACCACTTGGCTCGGAATTCAATCGACAAATACGATAGCATTACGGCATTATTTTATAATGGTCCAGTTACAAGTAAAATAATCCTAAATTTTATTGACAATTGGTGATCGCTACAAAAGATACGTAAAATTCTTATCAAAATAAAATCGTCAGATCACGAGTGGGAGATATGCGATTCACTTTTGGTCCCAAGTTCCCAAGTGATTATCACGTGTGAGAGACGTTACTTACTTTTTAGCGGCCATCGTTCATATTCAAGGGGTGGAAACAGCCCTCAGATTTTGGGGTCGGTATCATATATATTGTCGAATATCTCTAAAACTATTATAGTATTTTTCATTAAAGAATCCAGCTGTCTAACCCGACTTTACATATCTTAATTTGTTTAAAAAGTACATTAAAAAATGACATTTTCTGTTAATATTTCCATTCAAATGTAAAATCATTTTCTTGAAAATTTGTGTGTGAGAAGTACATACCCAAATACACAATACGGATAAAACAGAATATTGATTTTTGCATTTTAAAAAAAGTTATTGTAATTGAAATATTTCAGCACATTTCATGATATTTCCTTTATTTCGAAGAAATGCAATAAAAGAATCTCGCAATGCATTGCAACTATTTTGAACAACTGGAAAGATTTCGCGCCTTTGTCTGCGGGATTCTTGATGTCGGCCGCTCCCATACGCTGTCTTTCCCATGCACCGAAAACTATCGACGAACAGAAACTGCCGCTAGGTTTGCTTCGTTACGGCTGTTCGTCACGAAGCCCGTTCATCGATATCAACACCGAAAATTACGAGTGACGGGAAAGTTCGAGCTTTATCTCGGATTTTAGCACATCGATCGTCAGATTGGCGTTGCGATGGTTGAGGGGCGGCCGAGACGGGAAAGTGGCACTGTTCCGCAGAAATACAATGCAATTACTCGCGACGACAACAATTACGCGGCGTTTCTTACGGCCGGCTGTCACGCAACGCCGATATTATTATCAATTGTCGTCCTTAGTTCTCTTGTTGAACGCGCGGGGAAACTCGCGGCGTGGTTCGCGGCGTTGTAAAAAATCACTCGACGTGGCGAATCTCGCTACCCTCGCTTCAATCTTGCCGACCCGTTAAGCATTCGAGCCGCGTCGATCGCGAAAATTGGCGTTGTCGGCGGTTCTGGTCTTTGATTATTCACTTCTTGGCGAAACGTCGCGAGAAATATGCCCACGACGTGCCGGTTAGAACGATAATTACACGGTCGCGAAAACGGCCGGGCGTCACGCGAATGAGTCCTCGCTCGATGAAACGATTTAGTAAAACCTCGTCGCGGTAAGAGTAAAACCGATCTGGCGATGAAACGATGAAACGATTTAGTAAAACCTCGACGCGGTAGGAGTAAAACCGATCTGGCGATGAAACGATGAAACGATATTCTATTCTATTAGCATATACGATTGAGGGTTTGGCATTCCTTAATAAGGATTATGATAAAATTCCGATGATGTATAAGTGGAGATTTCAACGTGGACTTTGCATCGGAACCAGGGACTTAATACCGGTATAATTTCATACCGGTATCGCGATTATACCGGTATTACGTCGTGTGGTATCCTACCGGTATAATCTCGATACCGGTATTGGGCAAACAGAGCTATACCGGTAACCGATATAAAATACCGGTATTTTTCGGTTTCTCTGTCTCTTTCTATATCCCGCGATACAATGTCGTTCGAACGCCACCTATAAACTGAGTTGTCACAGTGTGCGTGAACTCATGGCGCGGCTCGTGCTCGTGTGTCGTGTGCGTGTAGTCATCTAGCGCACGACCGAGAGCCCGGGATAGAGCTTGCAGGAACTTTTAGTTTATCGTACGCGGTACAATATAATTTTTATTGCATTTAGAGACTTACAATTTTAAACCGATATACTTTGGCTGTCAGTATTACGCTAGTAAAGGTAAACATGATAATTTAAAATTAAGACGCGATTTTATTTTCGAATCGGATAATAACAATATATGTACAAACTAACAATTTATAAATTTACATTTTTATTATTTCTATGTATTAACATATCGTTAATAATATCATCGGATAAGTTATAGCACAATGGTGATGATGCATATTTTAAAGAAGAAAACAATCTTTAACATTAACTTGTGTTGGTAAATCAATTTTTGTTATTTATAATTTAAGCAATTTTTAAATAAACAAATTTGTATAATTTGTTTTTACATTCATTATTTGAAGTATTATTTCAATAACAATGTAGTGTTAAAATAAATGTTTAAACAATGTAAACGTATTTAAATAATGCATATAAAAACACATTCTTATAGATTATAAAAATTTATTTATATAAACAATTATTTTAACAATAAATTATGATCGACATAATAATTCAAATAATAAATATAGAAACAAATTTCTATACATTGCAAAAATTTATTTATTTAAACAATTATTTTCACAATAAATTATTATTGCAATACTAATTCAAATAATAAATATAGAATCAAATTTCTGTACATTATAAAAATTTATTTATTTAAACAACTATTCTCACAGTAAATTATTTAAATTATAATACAAGTAATAAATATAGAAACAAATTATAAAAATTTAGTTATTTAAAAATTGTTTAAATTATAAATAATTGGGTTCTTCATAACTGTTTCGAGAACCGGGACCGATATAAGTTTTCAATCCCTGATTTAAAAAGATTATGAAATTTTTTTGTTTAAATAAAATAAGAAAATTTTTAAAATTACCAGCAAATATCAGAAAATATACAGGTACTTTCATATAGCGATATGCCGTCATACCTGTATTTCGGTTTCTATGAAGGTTACGAAGGTACAACCGGAAAATACCGGTATATATCGGTATAATATCGGTATGAGTTCTTGAAATATACCGGTATTTCCATTTACCGGTATCGCGTTATACCGGTATTTCGGTATTTCGGTTTCTATAAAGGTTATGGAGGTAATACCGGTATTTTGTATACCGGTATGAATCCCTGATCGGAACAATCAAAATTATTAATAGAATTTTTTAGAAATAAATTAAGATTGGAAATGGTAAATAATCCTAATGAAGCGGCAACAAGATCATGAACAACTCTCGATGCAGTATTTGCAAGACATTTAGACAAAATTGAGTCAAGAATATTTATATCATTTTTTAGCTATTGCAAACCAATTGTTTCAATAATAGAATCATAGAAAATTAAATGTCATAATGTGTTAAAAAAATTCGAAAAAAAATTAAAGATAAAAGTTTCACTTCAGCCATGTGGTCTAAGCACACACCATTTTTTTTAACCGATTCTTGGATATTCGATTTTTTTTTTGTTATAAATCGATCTTCGATTCAAGGGAGGCATAAGTTAATTTATCCATCCCTGGGTTTCGCGGCTGCCTAATGTTTACCCGTTGTAGAAACGTCTGTTCCATTAGAGAGATTATTCTCGAAAGCCGGGAACATTATGGTTGAAGAACAGAATCGTATATCACCGGACCATTTACAACATTTACTCTTCCTAAATTCATTGCCTTTAAATGAATGGTTAATAAGTGATGATTAATGAATACTTAAGTTATTGTTAACTTTTCTTTTTTGAAGTCTTAAATAAATAAATTAATAAATAAATTTACTTTTTTCTTAAACAACTAGGTTTTGTAAATCGGTTCCAAAGAACGACTTCATTGTGACACATTGCAAATACAGTGGCGGCCAAAAAGCCTGTCTTAAGTTTTCGATATAGGCACAGATTAGAAAGTTAAAAATCATGAAATTCACCTTTTTCTTCACAACTCCGATCAATAGCGATTTTATAAAAGTTCTTTTTACACATTATCGAGTAAATTAATCCCTCTAACATCTCAAAGAAATTCAAGTCATTTCGACTAATTTTTAAAAAGTTATTCGTTTTTAAAGAATGCACTTAAGTACCTGGCCGCCACTGTACATCTAACTGTGATTACATAGAAGCCACTTATAGTCGACGTCAATTTATAATTGATAACAATTTTTCAGATTTCAAAGACATGATTTTTGCAATGTGATCTTGCATTATGTTTTTGCAGTGTATATACAAATATTTATTAGCGATATAGTAAAATCGAGAAGATCGTTTCTGTGTCCCATGCAGAAAACACAAAACTAATTTTTAACGAGTACATCGATAGTCTACACTAAAACACATACATTGTTAATCAGAAGCTGATATTGATACTGCGATATTGTTGCACGTTGGAGTGCTTAGCATATTCATGCTCCTGCTATCTAGAGTTTTCCGGTGTCTGACCAGTGGCTGGTCACTGCTACTGCCACGCTGCACGCTCTACATATTCATAAACTCGACGCGATGCATTGGCTGGTCGAGCTCACAACCTTGCTTTTTAAGAAGAGAGATAACCGCGTGTATTCGCAGCGTGAAAACGAAGGGTCGAGAGGCCGGAATCCGATCCGGCAAATTGACGCGCTCTTCCAATTGAATCGCTGTTAATTCCCCGCTATCAACGCCGGTGAAATTTTTCGCTCGAATCACTGGACCGTTGCGATGCGTAGTGGACCAGTGCGGCGAATTAGCTGTTCAATTGCCAAAAAATAAAATTTCACATATCGATGATTCACATAACGAATATATGTATATTGCTTCTTAAATGTTCAGCACAGTTGAAAATAAAAATGGGTGTGTGCTCAGACCACATGGCTGAAGTGAAACTTCTTTCTTTAATTTTTTTTCGAATTTTTATTAACACTTTATGACATTTAATTTTCTATGTTTTTATTATTGAAACAATTGGCTTGTGATAGATAAAATATGATATAAATATTCTTGATTCAATTTTGTCGCGTAACATTCTGAGGCTCTTAAGAGTGAAGATGTTTATGTTACGAATTGTTTAGGTTTAAATTACACGACCATTGATAATCATTCAAACTTTCTGCTAGCTCTCAGTTGAATCATTTTTTTTGAGAGAGAATAGTATCATAAGAGAATCGCAGCACTTTTTCCATATTGAAAACCTATATCTTATTTTTGTTTCGTATATACATATAATATTTACTGTGTAGGTAAATGATAAATAAAAGTTTATCAATAGAGATAAAAAAAATTGACTTTAATTTTCTTCTTTATAACCCGAAAATCCGTACGGTATACGTTGTTATATAAAAGTTACATGTCCCAATTTATTTAGATTTTTCACAATTTTTATAACAATATATGCTCACATGAAAGAATTTATTTAATAATTTTTAATGGAAGCATCTTTGTAATGTCAAAGATTAAAAAATAAAAAAATGTGAAACCGGTCATCAAACCTGTTGTGGTACGGTTAGTTATAATAACAATATCAATGTTATATTATTATTGTAAAACGATCTTTTATTTGCGTAAAAATTTTTCTTTCAACGTATCTCAGATTAGAAAACCAGAACTTTTCCTCGTTAGAAAACGTCATCCTTCTCTCCTATTGTGCCAGGCGAACCTACGCCAAGCGATATGCATCATGCGAGACACCAGACACGGCTGGAAGCGGCTAACAGTCGTTTCTATATGCTCATGTCGACGTTGAAAAACTATTGCTCGAAATCAGAGAGAGAAGAATGACTTTGGCGAAGTGGATTGCGCGTGTAATCGGAGATGTGATTGAACGGATGCGTTTGCATCTAACCATGCACCCGAACGTATCGCTTGACCGTTCTCAGTTTCAATTGAGGTCAAATGCGCTTTGGTGATGGTTATCCCGGACGAGATGTACCCGTTGCACGCACGATTGACGTATCAGGATTTTAATTCGTAGAAATATTCGTTTAATTCGAACGGAACGAGTATCGAATTTACCGTAATCTTGTCGGAGAGAATTTGGCGACAAACAAAACCAACGAAAGGATTGCAGATTGATTAAATTGACTTTTTGGAACTTTATTGCACATTTCATGGCGGTCGTATTACGCGTCAATACGTTATGCAACAGTAATTGTTAAATATTGACGATATGAAAGACATACCTAGACTGCGGATTTTTTGCGTTTATAGTAAAAATTAGTAGGTGGAAGGGCGTTGCCCTTGTTTTGGGAGGTTATTTGTAGCCTCCCAAATATTATGTCATTGGCTGGGGCCCCCACTATTTTGTACTTTGTGGAGGGATTTTTCAACCCCACGAGGTTACTTGTTTCTCACGCGTTAGTTGTAAGATCAGTCGTGATTTAAGAGTCGAAACTACGAGTCGTGAATTATCTGTCGCTGTTATACCGTCTCTTTTATACCGTCTTTCACATTTTCTATTAAAAGTTACTTAGTTATCCGAAACCCGATTATCTCTTTATTTAATTTACCTCTCTTTGAGGTGTGTATCTCAGCGGCTCACAAATTCCTGTTTGAGCACTGACACGACACAACACTTTTATTGATAATAATTGCAAAATCCCTAAATTTGTTGTTGTATAACACTTAAAGAATCATACGATCCGGATAATAGTTAGGCTGCACCGCAAGATGTAAGTCCGAACACCAGTTTACCTAAGCGCAACATGCACATTTTCCGGCGCAGTGCCCCGTTCAGTACCGCTACTCCGGCGGCACGGTGGCCCGTTCAGCGGTGTCACTCCGACGGAGCACACTGCCGTAGCGAAAGGGTTAAGAACGGCGAAGTCGAACGAAGAAGTATATATCGTGTGAGATAAAGTCGTACCGCGTAGAGCATTAGATTGTCCGATTAGTTTAGTTATAAGTTTTGTTAAATAAAAACGTTACGTCGAGGCTTGTACTTTGCTAAACCTTCCAATCCCACAATAGCAGACACGACTGTGAATTTTTTTCGAATTTTTGACTGCAATATTGAAATTATCAGATGATTACGTTTATATTATTATGTTAGTTGCGTCTTATTGTGATGATTAGTAATGGTTTTAGATTTTTCGGATTAGGCGAACAACCTCGAAAAATTCAAGTTTGGCACGACAAACAGGTTTCCAGCCCACTGTGCGTCAGTAGCGAACGGGTTGATAAAAAGGAAAAGAGCCAAGATATTCTCCCGGAAAGTAGAGAACCGTAGCAGCATATTTTTCTTCACATTCCAATGAAAATGTAGCATAGTTCAACGGAGAGTAATAAATCCGCAGGAAATTTTCCTAGCGCGAGCTCGAGAGACGAATAAAAGTGAGACGCGAAGGGAGCGTAGCCAGTGGAATCGGTACGTCTATAGTCAGACGGTAGCTATGGTTATGTCTCGCGCGAGTAATATGCAATACGCGAACTTGTCAAATATATCATTCCAGTCGATGTATCCGCGAACACGAGATCGTTACTCGAACTTTATTCAATTTCCCGTTTTCCGCTCGACGCGTCGCGCCAGTACCACACAAGTAAACGCCGTTTCGCGAGCGAACAACAATAGAAAAAAGAAGGAAAGAAAGACAAGAAAAAAAAACAACCACACCGCCGCGCTGGTCCGTTCCGTTTCCCATGTATTGAATTATCGGCACGGCGCTGCGGGGGTGGCTATATTCTTCACCGGCTAGCACACCTGCAGCTTTCAACAGGTACGCTCCTTGCACACGGCCGCCTTCCACCCACGCGGCGCGATCTCGCGCGTAAACAATCACGCGATCGAGCGAAAAGGAGACGCGACCGGTCGATTCGTTGAAATACGGAGATCGGAAGGAACAGGAGAGCGCCGTTCTCTCATTCTGCCTGGGATTTTACTGCTAGAGAAACGCTGACAGTGACATAGGGCAGACTCGATACCCTTTGCGAATGTAAATATCGAGCCAGCAGGTGGGAAATTGTCATTCCTCGTGCACAGTTTCTATGGAAATATTCGTTGCCTCCTTTCCTAAGCCTGTATCTAATTCTTTAGCTCCAGGGCAATGTCAATATTACTAAATCAAAAATTACTTTCTCATCATTTTTGGTAAATATTTACATTAGGGGCTTCCTCGCCGACTTTGATGACGTTGAAATGTGTTGTCAAGGTCATAATTCTGAACAACTTTTTCCTATACATATTGCCGCCGCTCAGCTTTAGTTTTCGAGATATTCGCAAAAAAGTTTCAACATCTCGAAAAGTGATCGGACTAGGTCTGGGTTAGATTTGAAATTGTGGCTGCTGATAACGAGGCCGCAGTCACAACTTAAAACAACTTCTATCGGTTGAGACCCACTGTCTTGTCTGTTTATGTTTACGAACTGAAACGTGAAATGAATCGTGTCGAACGCGAATTCATTTCATTATCATCTGTGTTAGCATACAGAATATTAAGCATGAAACTATACGAATTCTTGGATATCTGCAACAATCAAGAAAATATATAATAACCCAGTATATAAATATATAAATAATATATAAATAATCCAGACCTAACCCAGACCTACTCCGATCACTTTTTGAGATGTTGAAACTTTTTTGCAAATATCTCGGAAACTAAAGCTGAGCGGCGATAACATGTATAGGAAAAAAGTTGTTCAGAATGATGACCTTCACAACATATTTCAACGTCATCAAAATCGGTGAGTAAGCCCCTACTGTAAATAATTACCTTATTTTTATACTTCTACACTGGCGTGTTAATTCGTGTTGCGTCACCGAATAATGACAGCTTCAACAAACATGTCTGTTCCGTCGCAAAACCCTTCGTGCTCAAGGACAACCGCGCGTCCGAGGTCAGGTAGACCACCTGGCTACGTACCGACCATAAAAACCCATAAACCTCTTAAGACTCGACCAAAGTACAGCTGATAGCCAAATATTTCGAAGGCCCTGTACCGCGTTTAGCTACGAAAAGTAATAACTATAGCCTTTTGTCACCCTGCGCACTTTACTCCTACTCCACCTCAATCTTTCTACTTTCCCACTATAGCTTTTCGCCATTTCGACCACTTTTTCGACACAGCTTACAACCAATCATATGCCATTTTTCTAAGACCGCACCTACATCCGAGCTTTCCTAAAATCTTACGCGACTCCACCATATCTGAACTTTCTTGACCACCGAACTACCGACACCACTAAGTATAGCCGAGCCTAGCTTAGATATTAACGAAATAATCGAATTTGATCTCCGGAGTTGGTCTTTATACCCTTTTTCGTAAATCCTGTCGGATCCAAGGGGGAGATTACGATTTTCGTGGCCCCTCGTTTTGAGGTTATATTTGTGTTCGTGAGGTTATTTCAAGAAAAAAATGTATATGTAATATGGTGTCAAATTGGCCTGGTTTACTCGGTAAAGTAGATTTCCTGTTTTTTTATAAATTTGCAAATATATCGGTAACTATGCGAAATATGGCAAAATATCAAGAGACTTTTTTTGTAGAAAATGAAATTTTATTCGCATAATCTTTGCATTATAGCTGTAATCTAGAATTTGAACTAGTAATGGAAAAATCATGTGAATAGAATGAGTTGTGCTTAGGTTGTGGAGGGGGCGGATCAAAACGAGGGGCCACGGAAATCGTACTCGTGCCGATCCATATGGATGTGTGAGAGTGTGGACGGTGTGGGTGTGCGTGTGGACCGCACCGCATGTAACATTAGAATATCGGCGCCTCGCCACACCATCGATCGCCGATGCCCTTCTGTTTTAAGAAATGAATATGTTTTACCAGCGTTTTGAAATCAAGCAGTTGTCGTTGGAACGTGTTACGAATAAAAGCTCTCCGTTCTTTTGCCCATATTCCCGCATTCCATTCTTACAGATTCGACATCACAACGTCGAAAATAACATCATGGTGGGGACAACCACCCGCGAGTTTTCAGCTTTCTGTTTCTTTGTAGCATCGAGTTATTGTCCTTCCTTTAGCAGCCCGGTCTGCAGCCAACATGTGGCATTCGGTAATAAAGTCAGTTAGGAAGTTCGGAATTTTATGCATAGTGTACCTTAGCCTCGCAGTTGCGAGGACCGTATCATAAAGTTCCAAGGCTGAAGGGTCAAGTAGCATCTTAGCCGTGGTGCCTGTCAACGGGCCTGCTCTGTCGGGATTTCCACGACGGCACCGATCATCCTCGATCAACGACCGACCTCGTCATCCCCGCCATGGGCCCAGTGCGCTTCGGGCGCATTGGAAAGTGTGGTGACACGGGGTTGGTCAATGCTCCGAATCGAAGGAAAATTAGCAACCGTCTAGCGAGGCACCACTCTGGCGAATCGTTTAAGAAATTCGACAAGTGTAGAGTATCCTTGAAGATTGAATAAAGTGAAATTACTCGCGTTAGTTATTAGGGCTAATGAAGGTCAACACTCTTTTACTCAGAATTCGACATTCGTGCATATTTTGGCATAAAAAATATAGTATTCCATTTAAAATAACAAAGTCGACCTTCAAATCTCCGAAACGCTTCGACCTATAAAAATATAAATACACTACATAATGTACCTCTTCACATCATGCAACTTCTGTATACAAAACTTTTTCGTGAAACGCATACTTTGGAAGTTACTGAGGTGTACAAGCTGCGTGGACCACGCTATATGTAACTCTTGTTTGTTGTAATGAATATAGTGAATTTTTATTTTACATAAAGATCTAAAGTGCACTGATAATATCATATCTTAAATTTCCATACACTTTCAGAAGGCGGCAACGTAATCTAGTAGTATAGACTGCCATACGTCAGACATTTAACATAACCGTGAAGAGAATGCTGAACGAGTGCAAAAATTTGTAAACGTTTCTCTGTAAATGATTATATTCTATTGTTTTATTAAAAATAATTGTATCTAATGATTATTCGATATTCGTGACTGCCTTTAAACAGCTTTTTATCATTTTGATAATATTAGATCATTCAAAAAATTCTGCGGATTGCTCATAGAAAGCTCTGGACTATGTCGCATTCATATTCTGTGGCTACTATTTTATGTATTTACGTTTAAATAGAAAGCGACTTCTCCAAAAATTACAAATATTTGTCGCAATAGTCTATGCATTGTTCTTCTATGAAACTCAATATTCTATATACATACAGGTGCAAAATTGTGTGTGTATAATTCTGCGTATTACACGATGCTGCCGATAACGTGAGTGTGGATTGGAATATACGATTTGTTTGAAAACCATTTACAAATTGAAAGCTACCTTTCTCCGTAAAAGCCAAAATTCTATTTTCTTTTACAGCAAAGTGATTTCTAATGTCTAAACGAGACCTTCTGTTGCATTCACAAAACGATGGGAATAAAATTACCCATTAAAAAACGATCAAAACTCCTGCACTTAGCCAATACTATACTATTACTGCAATACTAACGCGGGGATAACTTTGTACGATAGCTTAAAGAACTCGTCGGCTATTGGGAAACTAGGTAGAAACCGGCAATACGTTCACAGGCGATATAACGAGCGAAAGCTGTCCGTAGCAGTAGCTTAACCCATGGAGTCGTCAAACTGTTGTTTCCCACTTTTCCGTTCTTGGAACTACGACGGCAATTTAATTTCAACTACGGAGGGAGGGTGGGGGGATCGTTAAAGTGGCTTTGCGACGGTGCGCTCTGTAAATTCATAATTCATAAGCCCGCGACGGTTTCGCATTGAAGCCGCTTCGGGAATACGCGTCGCGAAGATCTCCGATAATGCCGCGGTTTAGCTTGTTCCGCGGTTAAACCGCCACTTTCCTTCCGGTCCTCGTCTTCTGCCCGAAAACACCGACTTCGGATAAAGTGTCTTTATCCAAAATGACGTCGTTAGCTCATCTAACGATCGCCTAATAAAAATTGTTACACCCTACACGCGCTGTTCCAAAAATATCCTCTGTTCGAATCGCGTAAAACCTTGAGTTTACGATACATAAAATAAGACGGGTATGGCGATTAGAACTCCCTTGGCGGTCATAATTTCTTAGAAGAAAAAGAAAATTAATGCCTATCTTGTGCCTATATTTGTTTCTAATGGCTCTAACACATTAATCTTTTTTTTACTCAGCATCCAATATTCTTTCGAATCGCAGATCACCTTCATACTGTAAGATGTGCAAAGGTTGATAGTTCGAGAGTTCGTTGAGCACATGGCATTCGAAGAGACACTTGGTTAGAATAAAGATTCTTGTAGTGTTTCGATAAAAATGCGAAATATAAAAACTAATTATTACGTATGTTCGATATCGAACATCTTTCGTTGTGGACATTTTTCTATACCAGAATTAGTTTATGAATTTTAGGTGGTAGAGTATGAAAGGACGACTCTGAGTAACTGAAAGGGTATATTTTAGCGAAAGTTATACACGTTGTTAGAATTTAAAAGAGAGTACAGTCAGAATGAAATATGAAACACCCAAAATCCGTTGCGAAGCTGAGATTTGACAGAAACACAGTCGCTGAAAGTCCAATTCGAAATTCGGCCGATTCATACGTCTGTGGTTGTCAGGGAGAACGCCGCATGTCACATACTTACACTTCCGAGGTACTGCCGTTTAAAGTTTTGATCACTAATGCTTTGACATAGGACATCGGTTAAATCGCATTATCTTTTTGAGCCTTTCGAATTTGTTTTCATGACTTTTTTCTGGTAAATACGTAAATGTTAGACTATAAAGCTCAATTAATTCATAAACTCAAATTTTTTAAAATTGTGACATGCGGCGTTTTTCCTCGCAACCATAGATGTATCAGCCTAATATTTTTGTTTGTCGGGCGTCGAACAATCGAATAAGTTTTTCATCCGAGTGGCGCTTTGCATAATCCGACCGGATGAATTTGAAAACCAAAATGGCAGCCGGTGGCAGGTCGTGCCCTGTGTCTTCGCATTTGATGAAATTATGAAGGGCTTCGATCGCGTTCGCGGCTTTTGACAGCTCTCGACCCGAGCTAGATCGATCCGTGTGATCCACGGTGTGAATTTCCCATTTTTCGGGAGCACTTTTGAATCGCCCGCGTCCTGGAATTATACGATCCAACTCGTCCCACTCAGTGCATGGTCGTCGAGGTTAATCCCTTTACGAGAGAGGGCCACCGTTCGCTCTCGACGATTCGGTTTTGACTTCTTGATCGAGCCGGCTGAGTGCCGGGATAACGATCGGCCGCGTTTCACATTTTTATCGTACACCATGTACCCGAGAATCGACTCCCCATTGACTATGAAATCGCGACACTTCTGGAAATAATATGAGAGCCGGCGCGGCATTTGCCAAAGGTGGCCAATCTTTTTCAATTAGAATCGAATGGCGCTGCTTTCGAGAACGTTTTAGAGAACTCGGCTATACAACCTCTCTGACGCGAGGGAATTCTCGACTATAACTTTGAAAAGAGGGTATCAGGACCGTGAGAACGGATTTACGATCCGTTCGAGTCGAGAGTCGCCATTGTTCAAAGATCTCTTCAGAAACGGATTGAACAGTCGTATAAATGAAGAGCAGTCAGTCTCTGTTAGATTAGTATACATTCGAACCGAGTACTTAAAACTTTGCAAACCCACTCTTCTGCTATTTGATCTGTTGCATTGTGGCAGAAATACGTTTGTATTCAATATTTCCCTTCGTTTCTGAACAAAATACTTACATTCAATCATTTCTATGATTTTCATTTTTGTTCATGACAGATTTCCAATGTTTTCGCAGTGACTAATAACTAAATTCTTACAACTAGAACATATTTATAACTGCAATCTGATGGAAGAGCTTATGTTACAATCTAATAAGCTAATCATACTGCTAATACTTTAACATCATACTCTTTTGCTACTTGATCTGTTGAATTATAGCAGAAATTCAATTTTTTTTATTCAATATTTCCCGTCGTTTATTAACAACGTACTTACATTCAATAATTCGTATGATTTTCATTATTGTTCATAACATAGGTTTTACAGTGGAACTATAGATTTTTGAAGATTGATATTATATTTAAAATTAAAGTGGCGCATTAAACATTGCTCAATTTAAACATTGCTTAAGCATATTGCAATATTAGAAACTTTACAAAAATATAAATAATCATCATCATTTTATGAACGGCAAGAAGTTTTTAAATTTGAAAAGATTGATATTTTGATAAGAATTGCTGTGACTAACCGAATGATTAGAGCCTCTTGCATAAATTGGCTAGTTTACATTCAGACAATAAACTTTTAAATTAAAATTAAGCTCCGTAGAATTTTTATTATTTTGTTTTATGAAATTGCAAATGTACATAGCAACACTGCAGATAATCATATATTATCCATCATGTGGACACAAAGTAAGTTGATGCATCATCTGCGTCTAGCTTGCTTTAAACATTTCTCAAAAATATCTGAATATTAGCAATGCCGCAAAAATATATATCTTTTACTTGAAAAAGTCCATACAATCATTTCACGTATGAAATAATTGCACAGAAATTTGATTTTCTATAGAAACAAAATATCCTAGAAACAGCGACAGAAAAAACTCTGTTTCGAAATGCATGTCCGGTGCATTAAAATCCATAAGAATCACCTGCTAGTTACCAGAACGCGAAGTTCACAATAGAATTTCCAAGCGATCGATCACTGTCGTGCGACGCACTCGCAATTTTCACACTTTGAGCGGCACGGGGTCGAAGTTTCCAGTTTATCGTTATGGATCACTTGATTACCGAATCAGACACATCGTATGCACCAACCTGATGCATCTGTCTGCTGCAACCGAGTTCAGCCGACTTTTGCTTCCCGCGACATTTACCAATTCGCTAATCCCGATTTTGAGAAAAAACCTCTTGGAGCTCAATATCATAAATAATTGCCAATTGGTACCAAACTTCACATATTTTTAAACGCTGAATCGAATGAGACTAAAACCAAGTTGGCGCAAACAACCGTTTCAAAGATACAGTAGCTGTTTGGACTTGTAACTGCTAATTTCCGAAAATTTTAATTTTTCAATTTTCAAGTGAAACTTCTTTAGGCGCAAAACCTCGACGCGGTGGGCGTAAAATTTCGACGCGGTAGGAGTAAAACCGATCTGGCGATGAAACGATGAAACGATGAAAAGATTTAGTAAAACCTCTAGGCGGTAGGAGTAAAACCGATCTGGAAATGAAACGATGAAACAATAAAACAATGATACGATGAAACGATTTAGTAAAACCTCGACACGGTAGGCGTAAAACCTCGTCGCGGTAGGAGTAAAACCGATCTGGCGATGAAACGATGAAACGATGAAAAGATTTAGTAAAACCTCTAGGAGGTAGGAGTAAAACCGATCTGGAAATGAAACGATGAAACAATGAAACAATGATACGATGAAACGATTTAGTAAAACCTCGTCGCGGTAGGAGTAAAACCGATCTGGCGATGAAACAATAATACGATGAAACGATTCAGTAAAACCTCGACGCGGTAGGAGTAAAACCGATCTGGCGATGAAACGATGAAACGATGAAACGAAATTCTATTCTATTAGCATATACGATTGAGGGTTTGGCATTCCTTAATAAGGATTATGATAAAATTCCGATGATGTCTAAGTGGAGATTTCAACGTAGACTTTGCATCGGAACAATCAAAATTATTAATAGAATTTTTTAGAAGTAAATTAAGATTGGAAATGGTAACGTAATAGTTATCTAAATAATTTGTTTGGTATTCTACTATTCTAAAGCTATGCTTTCAGTTTCTAACACAACTCGGAACATACTCGGTTCGCCAGAAGAGAAATGAGATTATAAAAATTGAAATAATACTCAACGATTTGAATTTTCTTAGTTAGCAAACAACTTATCAGGTACGTGTAGTAGACATTAATGAATTAAATTATACAAAAACTATCAATTTCAAAAATACTTTTGTAGGATGGAGGCGAGGATGTATGGATGTGTGCGTGTGTGCGTGAGGGTCCGTTGGGTCCTGCGAATGTCCGTTAGCGGAATCAACGCGACTTTAAGGTAAAAACGATCGACAGACTCGCCGTAAGAATGAACGTGTGCGTGTGTGTGTGAATATCCGTTGCCCCCCCCCCCACGAATCACGCGATCAGCGGGCGCGAATCGTCCGTTGGCGAGATCGATCGCGCGATTAACAGAAGACGATCGGCCGAGGCTTCGTGGTCAACGCTATGCGAGAAGAGAACACTCTGTATAACTGTTCAAGAGTAACCATCCGATGTAGAAATAAATATTATATTAATCCTCCTCAGGCATTTCCCCCCTTACACTTTTTCGTTTATTTTCGTCCCAGTTCTCGTACTTATCGATCACTGTGAGACGCGCAGCGTTTTGATTCCGGGCCGCATTCTCCATTCTTTTTGTCGGCAGCCGCTAATGTTATAATTACGACGCAATTACGGCTGCGTTTCATTCGCTTAACAGGTCCGGGCAGCAGCTACTAAACTGCGGCGTCGTTAATCCGTTTCGCTGCCGAGTGCGAGCAAATTGACGAGCTAGTTCGTCCGGTTGTTTCTTCGTTGTGGCGTCATCGGCGCGGCGCGCGGTGAACTGACACCGTGAAAAATGAACAAAACTGCAACGGTTACGATGCAGCTCGCGAAGTATGCACCCCCGGCACCAGTAACTCGGTTACCTACTCACAATCAACACGGTTTCACGACGAGTTTCGCCACCTTTTTTCGTCCCTTTTTCTTTTATCTCGCCTCTCCACCACCTTCGCCGAGGTTTTTCTCAATGGGCCGAGCTGCGCCCACCGATGTCGTTAATTAATAGCGAGCTACCAGCATAATTGGCTGTAAACGGGCGAGTGGAGATCGTGCTACCGAACGCCAAGGATTAAGGGCGAGCAGTCGCAATCGAAATCTTTTCGCGGAATCTGTCCGCTTTCGTCGCAACCGGTCGCATTGCGGAATAACTTTCGCGGAATTTGTGCCAATACGGATCCGTATCTGCGTTTCGTCGTATTTCATTTTGTCATAATTAAGATTTTATGAGCGGAATCCGGTCTTTACTGATGCGTTGAAATCATTCTTCTCTGAATAAGGGAGATTAATGTGATCCGCGATTGAAAAAATTTTCTGCAGCAAGATATCATATGTAGAACGCGGATTTTAATAGTCATAATTTGGTTGTAGACGTTCGGCAAACTTTTAAAACGGATTTAACGAAAGCGTTTATTGAAATTAGAAACTTTCAAGTAATTTTTGTTTTCGCAAGCTACTGAAAACTTGGATTCGCATGCAGAAACTATAGCCAGACTTGGATCACTGTGTTTTCTGTGTTTTCACGAATGTAAAGTGGGATGCAAATGTTTTCAATTAAACTACTTCCGGAGACGAATGTTAAAAAATCGTTCTAGCCTTGTGTCAACATCTGCAAAGTTTAAGTGTGATTGATTAGTTTGAGTAATAGATTGATTACTATTGTCCGCGCAACGAGAGTTGGCACGAAATCTCGTCGGTGGGGGGAACGGCGAGTCCCCACTCTTGACGCAAGTCTGCGGATCCCACCACTGATCAGTGGATCCCACTCTTACGCTTACGTTTTGGCGGGAACGGTCGACATAGGCGCTCAGCGTCACCAACATCTTACTTCATGGTCACCACATCTCTCTGTTACAGTCACACTCAATACGCTCGTTTGCTGTCTTCGTCAAGCGATTCGGCCAATCGCGGAAGACGTGTAGCGCGTAGTGTATGTATGTATTTATTTAGTGATCCCTTTCGGGTTACACGGGCTTCCGTCTCATTAAATTGTTTTATTTCTTTCGACTTACATCTATCTTTTCTCCTCACATTCATCCTCATTCATCCACTTTCTTTCTTCCCTCCTTACTCTCCCACTCTTCCTCTTCTAACCTTTTCTATCTCTTTCTTCCTCTAAATTTTTTAACCATCTTTCTCCCCTCCCGTCCCCTGCTAATATTTCTGTTACCCTCTCATACATACTTCCTTCCTCTTCCTTCCACTCTCTACAATATCCCAACACATGTTCCCATTCCTCTATCTCCACTCCGCATAACCTGCATTTCTTCTTCTCCTCTTTCTCCCACTACCTCCCTCCTTTCATCTCGTTTCCTAGTCTGAAACTTGCCACTCTCCTCCATCTTTCTTTCTTCCAGCCTTTTGTTAAGTATACCGGTACTTTCTCTTCTCTTATCTCCTTAAACCATTTGTTGTATCTTTCTTCTTTCGCTTTCTCCCAATTTTCCTGCATTTCCTCCTCTCTTACTTCTTTTCTCTCGTTTTCCAGTTTTTTCCTGTCCCCTCTTCTCTCTATATATTTTTTCCTTTCTTCCTCCCATTTCGATACCTTTCCTCCTCTTCTTGCTCTTGCTTCAATCTCTTTTCGGCACTCTTTAGCTATTTCACTTCCTTTTCCATCCCTTAACTTTTCCTCGAACTTCCATGCCCTATTAGCACCCCTTTTCCTCATTTTCTCTTTTTTCAATTCTTCTCTTACAGTATACCCCGGTGTCACCCAATCTGCCCCTAAAACCCATCTTAGATATCGTTCTTGTATCGCCTCAACTTTTTTCCTTTCTGCCCATCCCCAAGTGTAGCGCGTAGTGGGAGCATCACGTGGTACCCACAAGTTTCTCTGTGCCAACTCTTGCCCTGCCAATAGAGACTTTTAATATTATTTTTTGATACTGCTGTTGCTCCTAATTCTCTTCAATACGTCCATTCTGCTAACTAAAGTAACCATGACTAACGGCAACAGTAATGGTAAACAAAATATTAGAGATAAGTTAGATGTGAATATTGGAGTACACAACTACAGAAACAAAGATTTTTGTAACTTCTTTGCACTTTAAGAATGAGAAGGATTAAACTAATTATCCAGTAAAATAGCACATTTTTGCGACTAGTATCTAATATCTCAATATCAAAACTGATAAACGTACAAAATTAACCATCTATTCAGCATTCAGTATTTGTGTAACTCGCTCGTAAAATATTCCTTTCACACAATGTCGTCTATTCAACTGTACACTGCAGAAATATAGTTTAAATCGTTTCTGCAAGCGAGATTATAAAATTACTGGAAACACGATTGGGCTGGAATTCAATCTACATTTAATATACAAACTATACGAATCCACTAGTCATTTTCAATTATCATTATATCTCTAATCATCGGCTGCGAATTAACGAGGGCTCGTTGCAGTGAAAAACAATATGATTAAAGGTGAGATTTCCTGGCGTTATTCTCTATCATACAATTCGGTTTCCCAACTTTCAGGCACAAATATTTCAAGACCAACTGATCGGAAGAGTATAGTTAATGAGTTCGCTAAATTCGTTCTTGTGAATTCTACAAAAATATTTTTAAGAAAAATGAAATCTCATTTAAGAAAATATACCTACGTCTTTGAAACATATCGTTAACCCTTTGCGATTCGAAACGTTAACTCTCTTTTATTTAAAAACTTTCTACAACATCGTATGATTCACTTATATTAGTATGTGCAACATTGCAAATTTATTTAGAATTGTTGAGAAATACTGCATTTCGTTTTACGTACCATGTAATTGTGGCATTACTGACGAATGTAATGTGAATCTGTAAAACATTTAATTTTTGGTGATCCGACATTCAGTAGATACAAGAAGTATTTCAACACTGAGTACCCGATTCTCGAAAAATCGCATATACTTAAACTGTGATAACTTCGTAAAAACAAATCCCATGACAATAAATTTGAACTCATTTTTAAGCTAGAGACTTATAATTTCATAATCCATCATTCATTTTATTCTATGACTTTTTTCATGTTGTAGTAGGCGAAACATGAAGACGTGTTCTTTTCTCGAAAATGCTGGTGTTAAAGAGAATAAAAAATATGGACGTGTACATTAACTGGGGCCATACTAATGCATGCATAGCATTTGCATAGGCACACAGTAATTCGGACAAAAATCCTCCGTTTCATTATAATGACATTATCGTTAAATATTAACATTTTCAACTGGAAAAAATATTCCAATAAAAAGAAAGATTTAAGAATCAATATACCTGAATTAGCAAGTCAGCTTAATACAGAGTGCGGCAAAAGTTCGGAAACTTTTTTTTGTTGTGAAATATTTGCGTCAGAAATGTATCTTTTCTGCATACTTTTATACTCAGTGCCTCCGTCATTCAACTTACTAGTTCATGGTACAAGTGGTCTATTCATCTGTTTTACAGTAAAATGGCGGATAAATGTGAAGAAACGCGTAGTGCTATAATTTCGTTACATTTGAAAAATAAACGTCAAGTTGAGACCGTTCGTTTGCTCGTGTATTTTGGAAGCCGTCGTAGTTCCGTGGCCACAAAACCAGTACCACGGACAACCCTGGATTTTTCAGCAGGATTCTGCACTCGCTCATCATGCTAAGACAACTCAGGACTTCTGTAAGGCCCATTTTCCGGAGTTCATCTCGGCCAAAGAATGGCCGCCATATTCACCCGATTTGAATCCGTTGGATTATTCAATCTGGGGCATTCTTCAGGCAAAAGCTTGTGCTAAACCCCACAACTCAGTGGAATCGTTGAAGCGTGATTTGAAGAAAGCGTAGGACGAAATTGGCGAAAGTACGCTGCGTGCCGTGATCGATCAATTTCCGAAGCGTCTCGAGGCCTGCATAAAAGCAAATGGAGGTCATTTCGAAATAGACGTTATGTAACATAAATTTTAAGGATTTCTAATGTTATTATTGTTGTGTTCGTTTTAATAAATAAAAATTTGGTTGTACAGTAATTATTTAGAAAGTTTCCAAACTTTTGCCGCACCCTGTAATACAGTAATTGGGACAAGTACTCTACATCCTGTACACCATGTATCGATATGTTTGTTGCGTTGTTGCATCGCTCAAAATGACAAATTTCGTTCTTGGGCGGTCAGAAGTCAATGAGTTGAATACCGAAGCTTTAAAATGACTTATTTATTCGGTTGGGAGCATAATGGTTAAACCACGATTTGTATCGATGTCAGCGATTCAGCGTCGACGCGGTTGCTCGATGAAATTTACACCAGCCTCCCCATAAATTTCAACGAGGCCAAGACGAGCCGTTAATTTCCCTGTTCATAAACTACCGCAGCCAGCCGACACGGCAGTGGTGGTGTGTTAACGTTGCAACAGAGACTCCCTAAGAGAGCAGTCTCGCGTAGACTGGTCAAAAACTTCATTTATTTTCACTATGCATAAATTCTTATTGAAATGACAAAATTGCGACCAGACTCCGGATTTTTATGCAAAATGAAAATTGTTTGTATTAATTGCAACATACAGGAACTAGTATACGCGTCTATTTTTTTCTCTTAACACATTACTTATCGGCAATTATTCCATAATTTTCTAAAGTCTTATGTTCCCTGCCTAAGGATCTTTTTCATAGATTCTTCAACAGCAACAGAAATTTCAATCGTAAGACAATAATTCACTTTCAATAACGTAATCTAATAATTTCGTTTGGGATTATTGTGTAGAAGAGGATTTTTAAACTATCTTTTGATACAGCGTAATAAATGAAAAGCTTAAACCGGAAGATAAATTGTTAATGATTTTATAGACTTGAAAAACAATGCAACAGACTCATTTTTGTTATGAATGCATATAAATTCGCAATCTAGATATGTCGATTCCAAGAAAACGACGATTCGGAGTAGCAGTGTCAGTACAAATTTTAAACGTGTTTTTTTCGAAATGTACTTTTTTCTCCTGGCATAGATGAAATCTCAAAATCTTCATGGCCGATAGCCCTGAAATCTTGACAAGCTATTCCGCGTACTAATATATCGATATTCTAATCTTGCCGGTACCAAAATGATATGCTTACGTTAAATGTATCATACTTGATACAAAATTATCGGAAGAATAAAATTTGATAATATGCAATTTAAGCATTCGCCATTTCGCCAATTTTCAAGATAAATTATTTATTGCGGCCGCGCGATAACGATAAACATGCTAACTAAAGATCATCTTGGTTTTTCTGTTTTAGTGAAATCTGCGATTTCTAATCATCTATGCCAGCAAGATACAATTTTTAACCTTTTAACTACGGATGACGAGTTAATTCGTCATTCAATTTTATCCTACCTTCCAGAAGCATTTCTTTTCTTTTTTTTTTGCAAATAACTCTTTTACTTCAGTGTATCATGGTATTCATATTGATACAATCTATATTGTATTTACATTGATCATGGTAAAATTGTTATAACTTAGTTAAAGGGTTAAACATGTGTTTATTGGGGGCGAGATAGAACCACGCAACAAATAATTAAAACTGTACAAAAAATGATTCTGTTTGACAAAAACGACTGCTAAATCATTGCAAAAGAAACTATATAACGTGAGAGGTACCCAACGTTTTGAAAGAAATTCAGGAAAATCGTTAAATTCAGTGTATACATGACACTGTCCCCTTACAACAACTTCCTAACCGATTCTCCCGCTGGAAAACGTCGGCTCGAGTTTTCAAGGACGTTGAACACACCAACTTGGTCCGTGTGGACTTGGAGGAGTTGTTCGCCGCGAAAAGGGGCAGCGAGGATGAATGTTTTTGGGAGCAGCAGATCTCCTGGGGTACGCAACATCCGGAGATATGCAACATGGCCACGTACGACGATTAATATTAATTCAGCCTGGGAAGGGTAACATTAATATCAATGTGGAAGACGCCGAGGCCTGCCGAGACCTGAAAATCTCCGCTAGCAAGACCGCGAGAACCTGCAGCCCCGATACAAGCGAAAATGGTAATTTCGGTTCTGTGTACTTGCGAGTAACGCCGATGCAACGTGTTCGAGCCCGGTAGAAAAAGATGCAGCGCCCCTGGGATGCCTTCAGAATACGCTCGGCTGATGGATTATTATGCTGGAACTGCATCTACAAGCACCTTGTTGAGCCGCTGCGTCGAAACTTCGCACGACTCTTGGTACTGGTACCCAACAGTTTTACAGGTGCACGATGAATGGTTCCGAGCATCAAGTTATTACGCCTTTTTTAGGCGCTGTTACGAAGAGACAGTAGCCCAATTTGTACCCCAGTTTACAATAAGTCGGATCTTGAGGAAGAAAAAGATGATGACCTTTCCTGTGAATGGATACGACAAAATGAAGTAGACAATCTTTAAAAGCTGACAAACTCTTTTAAAATTTGACCAAATAACTTGAGCGTTTTTTAAAATATTAAAATAATTAGTTTACTAAGTAATTTATAAAAGAAAACACAAATTATATATTTCCAATGGTCATAATTGCAATACAAATTAAAAATATGCCGGCTTTACTTCCAAAAATTGGTCAAATCGGATTGATTGCAAATTTTGCACATAGCTTCATATTGCATTAAGAACATGTTTTCCAAAAGGATTTTTGCCGACTCGCAAAAAAAATCGGTATCATTATCTACCTTACCGACATAAAATTTTCTACTTTACCGTCAAAATGCGACATAAACGCGCAATTCTTTCAAACAAAATTACTTTCAGGCTTGAATTAACACAAGTTGTCACTGAACAGTAATTAAAATATACAGAACCATATATAGGATTTTAAAAAGAAGGTATAGCCCAAGTTGGTTTTGGGTTAGGTCGTTACGGGGTGGAGGGGGCCGGCCGTTTGGTCGGTCCGACCATGCTTGCAATGTTCCGCAATTTGATTTCGCACATGTGTTATTATTTCCACGCACATACATGTATTCATAGCGATGCAAGTGCCGTCGTTCATTATCAACGAAGTGGTAAGCAAAGTTGCTTGGCAACAACATCCTCTCCCCCCTATAGATTCTCAAGCGAATATCCTTTCATTAGCGTTCGCTCTCTGTACTGTACATTTCACCGGCTCTAAAACTGAGTATAATACAATTATAGATTCCACCTGAAGTAACCTGTAGACTATAAACGTAAACTATGAATTGATCTCGCGAGGAGTGCATCTCGGGAGATGCATGAAACAGCATCTACTCGACTACGGTATGGCCGAAACTATTTTCCACTCTGATCACGGAATTCGAGTCTGGAGTTTCACAAACAATCGACTTGCCATGATAACATATAGTAATAATACTGGACTGCGAATTTCACGAATTTACGATAAAAGTGATTAGCAAAATTGAATGACGTTGCTATATTATTTTCGACTTATGAAAACTATGAAAAGAGGAGATGCATGTTCATTCAACTTTAACAATTGAATTACAACATCTTACAATTGACTTGCAGCATTGATTTGGACAATTTGCCTAAGGATACGCAGTCCAGTTATTGCAGAACGGAGTTACAAAATTATTTAAATAAAAAAAACTTTAATATATCACGTTTTTCAGACGGACTAAAAAGTATAATTTAAATAGAAAAAATAATTATTTAAATAGAAAAGAATTTTTAATATAACATGTTTTTAAGACGGACTAAAAAGTATAATTTAAATAGAAAAAATAATTATTTAAATAGAAAAGAATTTTTAATATAACATGTTTTTAAGACGGACTAAAAAGTATAATTTAAATAGAAAAAATAATTATTTAAATAGAAAAGAATTTTTAATATACCACGTTTTTTAGACAGACTAAAAAGTACAAAATAATTTTTCCTAGATTATGTTAGATTTCTGATAAACAGCATGTAAGCAACAGCTCTAACTATGTACTTGCTTTAGTAGAAATGTAAACAATATTAGAAAATAAGTAGTACTAATAATGAGACTGCCATTATTTTTTATGAGAACTATTGAGTTTCGACCCATGGTTCCTTTCGCCATAAAAATAATTTCACCTTGTAATTCACAGTCAGAGACAACTTTGTGGCAACTTTCTGTAATATTGTTGAATACGCCTATGGCGGCCAAGACCAAGCATTTCTTTACAACCTGTACAATGTTTAGCGACCAACCTTCAAGTCCTATGACTTCGTAACACCTTGTTAGCCGTGTTTTGGAGTCTGTACAATTATATTAGTAATTATATTAGTAGTCAGAAAAAGCTCCCTCGCAAAGGCTCCGATTTCGCCTAGGGCCGCTTCCCTTTCCCTCGAGCCTGACTGAAGAGTGGGAGTGAGGGAAACCTCGCTCATTTTTCGAACACGGTGGGCGACAAATTTTGGCAACCGTATTGAGTGACTCCAGATCGAAGGTCTGTCGGCGTCCGTAGAGTACGATTTTGGACGTGTACCAAAGGGACACAGGTTCGGCAGGTTCGAGTCCGGCAACTGATACGTCTTTATTTTTCGATCATATTTATTTTGACTATTGATGTTAGAAGTGGGACACAAGCGCGACAGCAATAAATTCACGCTCAACTGTTCGACGACACAGTAAATCACAAAAATATTTGAACACTAAGGCACGCTTGACTTTAACCGTCTATATCTTTGTTGATTATGAAAGAAATCAACTGTAACTTGTTACTAAACATTAGTTACTTAACTTGATGTAGTACAGTAATGTTATAAATTAAATGTGACTTAAACTGGCTGCTGGGCAGTTCGTACATCTGAGTGTCAACTGTCGACCGGTTCGACCGTCCCAAAACGTAAGTTCAAGACTGTGTCATAAATAGTCTCTGATTGTTAATCTCGACAATCAATCTGCTGCAAATGTAGATAAAGAACACTTCTCTTGATCTCGATTTCTTAAAATTTCTCTGGAGAAATCGCATTTTATTTATAACGAACTCAACTCTAACTTCTGTGTCTAAAACCATCTAAATTTCACGAGATCATAAAACCGTGCACAAAGGCCCGGTACTAAAAGTTTCCCCAGTCTGGCGCTAAAAAGATCACAAAGATAACCTGGAATATAGAGTTTTCGGCAGAGCCTCTCCCTCAGCCGGAGCCTAAACGGTCCACAGACAATTTTCAAGGTTTTCCCTCGGGTGCATCCAGTTGAAACGATTGCTCGCTGACGAAGCATTTTTCCTCAGCGAAACATTCATTAATTTCGCAGCATTATTAATTTCACAAGCTGCTCGAGACGGTGGGATTTTGGGTCTGCGAGAGTGGCGCAGATTCCTTCGAGGAGGCGCGAGCATCAACTCCGCGAGCTTGTTTTGTTTTCATTAGCCGGAGCTGTTTACTCGCGCGACGAGCTCGAGACAGGTCGTTAGATCCGCCCGATACACGAGCCTGCATAGACGCCTCGAAAAATGGTCTTCTCTCTCTCCCTCTCTCTCTCCCTCCCTCCCTCTCTCTCTCTCCCTCTCTCTCTACTGTAAGGCCGGTTAGAGTGCTCGGGGAATTCCGTGAAAAATGGTGAGTCGAATACGTGTCGGGCGGAGGCACATATCCGCGTATCGAGAATCGCGAAAGACGCCTGATTCCCGGACCCCAGGACCATTATCGGAAGGCCGATCTCCTCTCTCGAGGCGAGAATCTGTTGCGAAGGTAATCTGAAAAATTACGATTTTATTCATGAGCTCCATCGCGCCGGTCGATCGACACGGGAAGAGAAGGAACAGGCCACCCCCGGGAAGTAACGCGACGATTCAATCGCGAGCTCCTTTTCGACGGACTGAGATTTCGCGAGAGCAAACGGTAGTGATGGGCACGATCCTTCTCAATTTGAGTCGACTCCCAATAGCGAAGTATGTATGATCGCATTCAAGTTACGTATGACAGAGTGCATAAGTATCAAAGGATATCGATGCCTGAATCACACCGACTCAAAAACATCAATTCTTCATAAAATTGAGCGTACACAAGCTATAAGAGCCTTATTTGTTCAGTTAACAAAAAGCAAACAATTTGTTCCGAAAACAAATTTTTGTATACACAAAATCAAAAGGAAACAGTATTCATTTCACCGACACAAAATTGCACGCGTACACGTAACATATTTACATAATTAGAATTAATAATTCTAATTTTTATATTTTTTGGCATATCACCCCTTACGTGGTATGATCACCCTCCACGGTTCATAGATGGTACTGTATTATTCATATTAAACGTTGTATTCGGTTTCCGCCACGCTATAATTCTGACATTCGAGCTAAATAAATTAATTTTTATCTCATCAGAGGTAGATTCATCAGTATTACATTATTCCATAAACTTGTATCACAATTTATATAGAATTTTATGAATCCCAAACGTTTACTCTTCTATTACACTTGATTATTCGCATAACTCTGCGTACTATTTCTGTTAAAATCTATTTCTCAATTTTTTGTGCAATATGTATTGTTAATTTAGGAACACTAATTTTGGGATATATGTACCATAATTTGACGAACTAAATATCGTTCGTCCATTTTACTTAAAATTCTTTTCCATCCTCACTTGTATAATTGGAGAAGAAAGAATTGGATCACTACCATCGCTGATAAATATCACTCGCGTTTAGTGCTCGGAAAGGTGTAGCGTTAAATTACAAAAGGTTAGACGTCCAAAGGAGTATCGAAGTGAAAATCCCTTTTCAAAATTTCATGATGGAACCACGGGAATTTTTCATCTCGCGCAGGAAGGAAGACAGGAGTAAATGGGGAAAAAGAAGTGCGGCCGTTTCTATAGGAGGCCGACAAGCACCAATAAAAACTGTGCGAAGCTTTCCCTTGTTTTCCAGTTGGCGTACACGGGAAAAGCCCTCGGAGAGTTTCGTCGGAGCCAGGCAGAAAGAAACGCCGAGCCAACGTGAATGTTTAAAGAGGACGCAGTTAGCGACCAGAGAAGTACAAATGGCTAGCGCCTTTGTCCATCGATTATTCACGCAGGGTCACGTTAAATATGTACGCTTTCATGGGTGATCCTGCTGCAGCCGGGGGTTGGCTTCTTCGGCTAGGGGGCCGAGAGTCTTCCGCTGACTCCCCGGCTGGCGCATCTTCCGTAACCCCCGTTCACGGAACGATAAGGGGTAACTTTGAATGGGGGATCGGCGAATTAAAGAAAACGACCTTGACTCCACTGACCCAGATTGGGGTCGAGTGCATGCGGGGGTTGAACGAGAAATTTGAGGCCCCTTCACGGTCTCTTATTTAGGGTCGTGACGCCCGAAAACTGCGGCGCAGCACCGATTCAATCTTCCTCGGCGATTTACCGTGTCTATACTCTTGTAATCTAATTCGTTTCAGTCTCGCAAACCCCGATCTTTATAAGGAGATAAAGACCGTTGCAGACGGGACGGATAGATGCGCGATTTCGTGCAGACAAAAGGATTTCTTGCTTTCAAGAGGATTAATGGAAGTGAAGCCCCGAAGTTTTTTCGAGGAAACTCGATTGTAATAGAGATTGATATTACACAGTATTCTAACTGCTCTGGAATTAAAAGAGCTGGCTAATTGGATGCGAGACTGGGAATTTAATTTATAATCTTTTACCCGCTGCTTTGTGCGTTGCGTTGTTCCGCGATAGACCGTTGTACAGTATTTCGATCTATGTAGTGTAGAACTCTATTTATTTGAACGAAAAATGTGTGAAATTGCTTGCAAGCCGTTTGCTTGAAGTTTTGCGCATTTTCGCGATGCTATAAATCAAGAACAGTGTTGTTTTTCTTGAAACAGTCTTAATCCCTTGCCGTGCCATTTTCTTTGCGGCTACAGTGATCGGGAACGTCTTTAATCCCCAAATATGTCACAAAAGAGAAAAGAAGATTTAAATTTTTTGTACGGCTACGTTTATTTCAATGCTTAAATATTGATTACAAAAGAATAAAATTTAGTTGGTCTAGAAAGAAAGTTAAAATCTTCATCACCTGACTCGTCACAATACGGCAAGGGTTTAAATAGCGAGTTTTGTTACAGTTCATAATTTTATGTACTTAGTTAAATAGTTTTCATAAACTTCATCTTCTTTGTGGCGTAGAAGACATAATTAATTAAGTTCCCAGCTCTATTACTTGATTTTAAGCAATAGCCAAAATCCACACAAAAGTCATCTCAATATCAAACTTTAGTCATACGAAATCAAACAAATCCTTCTTCATGCATATTCTACAACACTAATACTTAAAGAAAATGCAAAAAAAAATCGATTTGTTGAAGAAATAAGCCAAAATATCCCTCAAGCCGAGATTAGATCCGTAAAACATTTTGGGTTGTTCGGAAAGTAATTTGGTTTTTCATGTAGAGATGACATTGCTTCTATTTGCCACTACTCAACTTTATTATAAGCCTCAAAATCATTATACAGGATGGGGCACTATAAACAGGTCACCTGAATAACTCGCTTTCTTTTGAAGATAGAAGAAATGCATCAGACCAAACTTACTCGATATCGAGGCGCTCGTAATCTGATGTCATTAATTTTTTAATAGGTGGAGACGTCAAGGAGATATGAAGGTCAACTCTGTTTTTTTAAATGGAACGGTATGATTTTTTATTCACATTCTGATAGTGTGTTTCAAGACGAATACAATGACATATTATGAAGGTCATTCAAGGTCACGCAATGTCAATTACAGTAGAAAATAAAGTGTCTCAAAACACTCTTCGAATACTACGACGATTTACATGAAACATGTTATTTACGTATTCACTGCTACTTCAAGTGTTCAAAACTGCCTGACAAATTTCAGTTGTATCTATTACAGAGCAAACTCTTTTTATACGTTCTTGCATATCAACTGTGGTTGTTGGTTTTCCAATTTTCTTCACAAATAAAAATCTAGTGGTTTCAGGTCTGGGAACGTGCTGCCCATTTATTACTTCCTGATCGACCAATCCAACGACCTTCAAATGTCCTGTTCAGTAATTCTGTAACATTTCGTGCTGAATCAACCACATGGACTGTCGCATGTCCAGTGAAATGTCCTCTAACAATTCTGGCAAAACGTCTTTTAAAATTCTCTCGTATTTATAACTATTTAGCGTGCCATCAATGAAATATGGTCCAATTTCAAGTTCAAGGTCGTCATTTTGAACACTTGAAGTAGCAGTTGAGACACTTTACTTTCTATTGCAGTTGACCTTGCGTGACCTTGAATGACCTTCGTAATAGGTCATTGTATTCGTCTTGGAACACACTATCAGAATGTAAATAAAAAACCATACCGTTCCATTTGAAAAAACAGAGTTGACCTTCATATCTCCACGACGTCTACACCTATAAAAAAATTAATCTATTAATCTATTAATTCTATCTTCAAAAGCAAGCGAGTTATTCAAGTGACCTGTTCATAGCGCCCCACCCTGTATATCTTGGCAACTGAAACTTAGCACGTCATTCCGTGCCTTATTTCAAGCATTTTTCAGTCGTCGCATCAAATATAGAAAGTCAAGGTGAGCGCATTACCGTCACATTTTGTTTTTATCATTACCGCAAGGGTAAAAATGCAGTGGAAGCAAGGAAAAAATTGTGTGCTGTATGCGAAGAGGAAAAAAGTAGTATTGTAATATGTATGTACCATCGGATTGCCATTTCTTTTGTTCCCTTCAACACTCTTTAAGCGGTGCTTTCATTTCAAACGAACGCGCCAAGAGCAATATTACTCAATTATTTTACAATAGTGAAGAGGGATTCTACGAGTACAAGATCTCCAAGTTACCAAAAAAATGGCAAAATATCATAGAACAAAATGGTCGCCACATCACCGAATAAAACTTCTAAATAGGGAAAAATCGTTTTAAATTTTCTCTTGAAAATAACAACAAAATTACTTTCCGAAGAAACTGATAGAATATAAAATGTGATCCCAGCAACATTTAACTCGCGCGACCCATCGACCGAACGCAGCGTGACTTCGAGCCTTGAGCATAATTCACACGATGTTAAACGTGCTAAGATCGTATTTCTCATAGAAATTGAATAATCCCGAAGACAATCGGGCAATCCAGACCGGGCAATCGGCTCGTGTCTCACGCAACAGTCCCTAGCCGTGATTTAGGGACATATAAGGGAAAAATGGGACGACATCTACGCACGGAACGGCAGCTCGTGACGATCGTCTAAACGCCGTTTCCCCGCACGGAATCCGACCTTAAATCGCGCGCGTGACTTTATCCGAGCTTGCGTATCCTAGTCTCTGCAAACAGGGCTGGTGGGTACTTTGTCGGGTGCGAAGGACGATGCAAAACACCCCTTCCACCCCCGCGACGCCTGTTCTCCACAAATCTTCTTGATTTCAGCTGTTCCGAGATGCCCATGCGAAGCACAGTGTGGCCCAATCGAAAAATGAACTGTTCATTTTGCTGAAAAATCAACTTTCCCATGTCGACTTTTATCAACTGTATATCACTTCATAAATGTTAGTCACTTCTAAAAACGATGAAATCAATAAAATTTTGTAAAAATTGTAGTTACAAAAAGCGTGTGTATATAAACATGTCGTAAGTACCACTTTTCGCCCTGAAAATGACTCGTTTTCTTATTGATACTCTAAAGGACCTTTTTAATAAGATTTGACTTTTTATTCTTTTGTCAATAGTACTTAATAATGCTGTTGTCTATAAGAAATATTGTTTAAGATTTATTTAAGAAATTAATATTCAATTTACAATGAATATTTTTTAAGTTTCAAATAGTACCGCTTTCTTTCAAAGTGAAACGTTTTCAACATACTTTTTCCTGTATAATCATGCCAATATCACTTCCCGGTTCGTCTTGAGAAGAAAGATATTACTGTTTTAAGTGGCTCTGTAGCAAGAACCACGCGGAGCATGAAGAGCTAAGGCTGGCATATGATTCTTTAAAGATAACACGGTCAAATAATCGCAATTCGAGAAATAACATTTTTTTCATTAAAAAGCATTATTTCAAGAACTAAAGATTCTTTTCTTTCCCGGTGTACATCGGCAAAGTTGTATGTCTTCTCATAAGGAATGCACCTGCAAAAACAGATTTCAAATATCACTATCACATATAAATAATGTATTAAATATCATTCATTATTCGCATGTAATCACAATTTTTCAGGCCTTTTCGGCGTCCTGATAAAAATATGTTCCCAACAAAAATTAATTAGTACTCACTCTTCTATAAACTTCAATATAAAATATTAAAAGAATTTTTTTAAAATAAAAAAATAAGATCACCTTGATTTTTTAATTGTCACTACGGTTCATTCCTTATTTGTCTTTTGTGGAACAGCAACAGAGCGAGACAATGTCTCGCGAGTTTGTTCGGTTCGCCTCTGATGCAAGTAATTACCTGACATCATCCAGATATTTTTCATCGAATTTCTCAACACGAATTGAGCTATGCAGTCTGTGAGAAATATTATGATAAGATATAATAATAAATTTTAACACGAAAAATATGACAACCTAATAAATTTTAAAAATGTTTGGATCTTTCAAAAACTTTGTCTTTTTGGAGAACTTCTACCAACATATTTGCGACATTTTTTTATTTTGAAAATTACACCGACAACAATATATAATGTGGATCGTATTTATATATTTTTGTACATTTTTAAATTTAATTTACCTATAATTACAATATATTTGGAGACAAATTGTTTTCTGAGCTCTTGTTTAAGTCAATTTGGTAAAATTATATGTTATTTATTAAGGAGAAAGTTTCAAATACGTTAATAAATGTTTCGTGATAGAGATTCAAAAATAAATTTTGTTGTACAATAAATGTAATCTCATCGATATTTGATTTGCAATCAAGGTAAATATTAGCTGAATATTATCAACCACAAGCTAAATATTCGCTGAAACTAATATTAACAAGCCAAACATATTATGTAACTGATAGACGAAACATTAAAAACACTTTATTCGATTTTCTGACATGGCTGACAAGATATCAGGTTGTGCAATCAACTTCAAATTTTGAGAGAATCTTCAGAAAATTTTCCGCTACGCATGACCCAAAATCATCCACAGATATATTTCTAGTTTCTTATTATGAATACGATTACATTTGGTCGAAGACGTGAAGGGAACAGTAAATGTCCCTTTTTACAACTGTGTTGTCTGTGCATTTAATGAAAATTGGAGATAAATGTTTTATAGAGTAATGTCTCTTGTATACTAAAAATTTCGTTGAAATCGGCCGATGTATGTAGTAACAAGCGACAGGCATTAAAAATTCTAAGAATATTTCACACTGATACAGTTATTTAGTACTTCTATCAAAACTCTGTAAAATCATTGTTTATTATTTGAAATAACTGACGGGTCTCCAGTTGTTTGGACCACTTTTAAAGAACTCATTTCACATTACCACCCACACGTTCCTCAGGGTGAAAACTCATTATTTTTACATACTGTAAAATGATTAATCCCACTCTGTCTGCGTTGAAACAGATTTCTTTGAAACCAAACCTACCACAGCCGCTAAAATGACCGGTTTCAGATTTTTGATTTTCAAATTATTGAAGTTATCAAGACGACTTCATGGGAATTGATTCAATAAATTTCTTTACTGAAGCATATGTTATAATAAAAATTATGCAATGTCTAAATAAATTCAATCTTGTTATTTTTATAAAACGATACATACTAGCCAATTTTACTGCTCGGTAGGTTTATTGACGTGACACCAAAAATGAAACATATTTAGTTGATTTAAAGAAAGAGCAAAGTAGGTGAAATATAATCTAAGCCGTTTCATGCAACTATTTTCGACGAGTGTATGGAACATTCTTAATGCGACTATAAATTGCGGCAAGAAACAACACGACTTACGGATAAGCGAACATGTCTGCGTCTACGTATTAACGATAACAAATATCGTCGTTGCCTCCAAGTTGCGAAATTTCCGTGGGTCCTCCCTAACGACAGTCGTGCCGCGATTAGTTAATTTCCATCACGGGTAGGAGACACTTTGCTTCGAGAACTACAACTGCGACAGATCCCCGAGAAAATATTTTGTGAACACCCGCTCTCTAGAGGCCGCTAACGACTTTGCAGATTTAGATTTAGATTTTGTGTCGCGCGCGCGTAATTTTCCCAAGGACGATTTGAATTTGATACAGAGAAAGATTGAGGCCGATGACGACGAACTCCGGCGAAACAGAGTCCTGGAAATCGATAGTTGATTCTCGTTTTGCGTGTTGTTTTATTGCGTATACCACAGGGGTCGATGACTTAAATGGTATGTTTCTTCCTGGAGCATAAAGTAGGCTATTTAACTATCTTCCCTAGCTGTGACTGCAGAAATGCAAAGCCGACCGAAGGTTTTGTAAACGATATTTTCATCACTCATGTTTCTTTACGCATATAGGGGAAGGTACACATACGTAATCGTTTCTGATGTATGCTGAAGCTGATATTGCATGTGCGTTTACGTGTAGCGACCTGAAGTGAGATTGGAACCTAACATTTTAATAGAACCTACTTCGAACGAGATTATAAGTCAACAGAGGATGATTGGAAAACGTAACGAATATGTTATTAATTGAACAAATGTTTAATATGACGTTCTTCTGCTGTAATAGATTGTACTGGAAATAATTCAGCTAACGGAAGTCGATTAATTGGCTGTTTTTTTTTAAATAATAATCGTAGAAGAATGTATTAAATTATACTACCTCAGATAGGTTGTAGATTTATGAATAAATTTGCTACTGCAATTATTATATGCAGTTAGGTTTTGAATTGGGAAGAACTCGTTAGGCTTAATGCCACTAACATAGTACAGTATCTCATCGTTAATTGTCGTGAACTTCTGTACGATAATTGTCGCAAAACAATCGCTCCTTCAGCGGGGTATACCCCGTGAGGGACCGTGAAGCTCGAGAGGCCTCGGTTGCCGAAAACTATAACATAATACGGGTCGAGTATATATCGGTGAGACCACTACTAATCCAGTGACCAAATTTCTTTATTGTTTATTATTTTTTTATGGAACTTTCACCAAAATATTCGTGGCATTTTTCTAATGAAAATGATAGAAAATAAAATATAATTCCGTTGGTATTTACTTGAGTAATGAACGATCAAAGTTTCGGAAAATTATTGTAAATATGATCCGAATTGCATCGTGTTTGGTATTATTTTAATCAGAAAAATGCCACAAATATATTGGAGAAAGTCTCATAAAAAAATAAGTAATAATAAAAAAGTTTTTTCTGGCATTACATTGTGAGGACACGTGGGCCTTTGAACTGTGTCGCCAACTGCGACTCTCCGCATCTCTTTCTTTCCCATGCGCTGTCCTTCCTTGCGCCCGAAACTTTCATCGTTCATTACACAAGTAAATATTATCAGAATTATATCATATTTGGTATCATTTTTATTACAAAAGTGCCGCGAAGATGTTGGTGAAAGTTTCATAAAAAAATTATGAAAAATAAAGAAGCCTCTCGAGCTTCGGTGTCCATCCTTCCGTTCGCCAGAGGTCGAAAAATAGTATCTTCTACACGATAATTGACGCCGGCCGGACCCGTGGTGGCGACAATTAACGATGAAATACTGTATATTGCTTGTACGAAAAGTTTATTTATCTAATATGGCAACGACTATCAAACTGATAATTTGACGAGCGAGAATCTTTCATTTGTTCCTGAAACAACTTCACTAGAAAAAGGTATACAGAGCAAGTAGATATTCTAATAACGCGATCAAAGAATTGTTTCAGAAGGCTGTACACATGCAGTTTTCGTGGCACTAAATGTTCAGTCTTTTTTAAATGTATACACATATTAAGTCTGAAAGTTTACCACTCGGTTAAACTTGAAAGGAGCGAAATTTGAATTATCAGCTGTTAATACTAGAACTACCGAGCACTAAACATAACTAAAGATACAAAGCTAAACTTAACACTGGAACTACTGAACACTCATCATTTATTCAGATTTCGTAAATTGTTTAAATCTGTACTTCAATAGAGAACTAAAAAATTACTCCTGAAAACATATTTATAATAATTATAATTTATAATAATTAATAATTATAATTTATAATAATTAATAATTATAATTTATAATTTATAATAATTATAAGTTATTTCAACTGGTCCTGTAGTTCTAATGTTAAAGTGCATATATATTTTTTGAGGACACATATTTTTCTTATACAATTAATGAGGAAAATGAGTAGATGAAAGTTCGACACGGTGTAAAACTTGAAAGAATTGAACAGCATTGGTATATTACATTCCACCTATTCGAATGACTAAAGACGGGAAAATATACATAAGTGATACCAATATCTTATAACTAGACTGTGAATCTTTATGCAAAATAAAACTTTTCTTCGTCAATTGTAAGTCGTAAGAGCCAAACACAAATATCTGCTTAGCAAATTTTCTAAAGCTGCAAATAATATATCGACATCGTTAACCCTTTTGCTACAGCAGACTTTGATGCGTACCGCTCGAACCATACGGCAGGAATTCAGTCGCGACCCACATTGAGAACGGCGAAATTTTTCGTCAGCATGGAATTTCTCAATTTAAAGTGAACGCCTATAGGCGCCCATAGTTTCAGTGGATCAAAGCAAGTAAAGCTCCTATAGGCGCCCACTGTACCACGAAACCAAATTTTAAAAGCGCCTTTAGACGTCAACAGTAGAAAAGGATCAATTCTTTTATTCTCTCGTCTGTTTTAAATTGCATCTACTCATTTCTCCCATAAATGCATACAATTCACAGTCTAATTATAGCAAATGCAGAGAGTTTCTATTTCGCATATAAATCCGCAGTCTAATGCGAAAAGCGGAAAGGCCTGCGCTCGTTTAATAATGTCGTACAATGCACGAATGCAACACATTACAAAAAAAAAAAAAAAAAAAGAAAAGGAAGAGCTTGCGCATACACAAAGGACCAGGTATACAGCAGCTTGAGAGAGGAACATTAAAGAACGACGTTTATAAATACATATTCTGCTTACGATACGAGCTTCATATCCTCTCGGCCCCAATATCGCGAGGGCGCGTAATTCATCTGGGGCCATGAACTATACCCGTAAATTTCCGCTGAATCGCCCCGCTACTAGGTCTCGTATACATACTTCTAGGTCCATCTAATACTGCCAAGGAACGAGAGAAGTTAGAGCGTTAGGCTTACGAGCGAGGCAACCGTGTCGCAGAAAATATGGGAATACAAATGCGTTTAACGCGCGACGACAAGGAGGGGCCCCGATCACGGAACTGGTGTATACTCGGATCCGGAGGGCGGGAGAGAAGGGGGTCGGAGAGCGTGTTTAGCTCGCGTTTATTGTACCCGGAATCCGTCTCTCCGCGCACGTAAACGCAGAAATCTTAAACGTTTATATCAGCCTCGGGGGAGGGCGTGTCGGGGCGGCTGAATGGCCAGCGGGAACGGGGGCTTGTCGGGGAGATAGAAGACTCGAGATTTGCAGCTTCTGCGGCTGGGAATTATACACGAGGGTAGATCCCACTGGGCAGATAGCCGCGACAAATTTCAAGAAAAATATGTCCTTCCCAAGCGTTACTCCGCGGCCCAACCCCCTGCAGCCTAACCGCCCCCAAAGAACCAGTGTATTCGCTCAGCTGACTGCACGCTCCTCGAGACCCAAGCTCTGATGAGAAATATATCTAAACGCGGATCAACGTTCGAAGAGCTCTCTCGTTAAACTGCCAAAACTGTCCGACGTTATTGGCCGACTGGCTTCTGCCGTCCGCGAACCAGGTGAACGAATCATATCGACAGCACCTATTCATATATTTACGAGTACCATATTTGATTAGGAGGAATTGAATTATTTCGGTCTCATGACCCTTCTCAGGTTATCAATGACTACAATGTATTTGCATCGGTGGTAGTTCATTATGGTGGTTCTACATTAGTACACTGCGGATTTTATGCATTTATGATAGAAATGAGTACGCACAGACATCAGTGTATTAGATTCAGTCTAATGAAACAATTCAAAGAAGAAAATTTTTTGTATTTGGTCCTGTGTCTTGCAATAAATGCAAACATTTCTTATTTTGCATAAAGATCCACAGTCTGTACCAGGGATTATCAAAGTGGTCGATATCGACTCCTAGGGGTCGATCCGATCTAGACGGTCGATTAGAGGTCGATGAATACCAATGCTATTCAATCGCAAATTTATTGACAGCAACGCAGTATATACGATTTTTGTTTGGAATGACATTTGTAATTACAATGCGGCCTTTCCCATTTTAATTGCATTCCCAAGCTCGTATATGGTTGAATCTGGCTTCAGTCATGTTAATTCTATTTTAACACTAAACCTACCAGCGCCGGTCAAATGACCGCTTTCAGATATTTTATATTACAATTATTGAAGTTATAAAGATGCTTCCACTGGAAATGATTATGTACATTTTTCTTATTCAAGTATACATTATAACAAAAACGGCACAAAATCTAAATAAATTCAATTGTGCCATATTTATAAGGGAGCACATAGTAGTCACTTTTAATGGTCGGCAGGTTTAATGTTAACAAAGCAGAGAAATAAATTCAATGTAGAGTCTCGAGGCGATTTAAGACTGAAACTAACAAATTTCGAACCAAACATTGCTAATCTTGCCAAGCGTCATCAAGTACATCCTTCTCATTGATTTATGTAAAAATTTGATTTTGTCAAAAAAAAAAATCATTTAAAAAAACAAGTTTTTTTCTTTTTTAACATTTTTTACGGAGGGGGTTGATAAGAGAATTAGCAAATTTTTAGGGGTCGATGATCAAAAAAGTTTGGCGACTCCTGGTCTATACATTAGATGATGAAGACCGACATCCCTCAGGAATACTAATGAAATAACATAAGAATTTTCATCTTGTATCGTTTTTTCGAAGTGAACTATTTCATATTGTATTTTTCTTCTTTGACATTTGGAAAATTGCATTATAAGATGATCCATGGACATTTCTATGCTGCGTGCAACACAAATCGTTCGGCCTACGGTGGATCTAGTATATTCCTTTATATTCTAGTTGTTGAGACGTGATTATTGTATGGCTGGCTCGTATTTCGGGATGTGTCTACGCTACGGTCCATTTTGAACTGTGCCATTGTCGAAGAAGTCCTCTAGCGTCTTCTGATGAATTTATTGTTTTATGACTCTGGAAAGTATCAGCTGGCCATGGGAAAGTCAGCCTAGCCGTGCAGTTCTCAATGGCACTTGACGTAGCGTAGGCCCACGCTTAGCGCCAAGGGGGGCCTGTGGCCCAAAGCCTAAATTATGGTTTCCGGCGAAATTGCAGGAAACCGAGTGTCGTCTGTTTAGCGACACTCGTTACGACGTATTTCGTCTATGGGCGTTGCCCTTGTTTTGGGAGGTCATTTGTAGCTTCCCAAATATTATATCATTGGCTGGGGCCCCCACTATTTTGTACTTTGTGGAGGGATTTTTCAACACCACGAGGTTACTTGTCTCTCACGCGTTAGTTGTAAGATCAGTCGCCATTTAAGAGTCGAAATTACGAGTCGTGATTTAAGAGTCGAAACTACGAGTCGTGAAATATCTGTCGCAGAATAAGAGTCGCTGTTATACTGTCTCTTTTATACCGTCTTTCACATTTTCTATTAAAAGTTACTTAGTTATCCGAAACCCGATTATCTTATTACTTATTTACCTCTCTTTGAGGTGTGTATCTCAGCGGTTCACTAATACTGTTTGAGCACTGACACGACACAACACTAGTATATTTTAGTAACTTCTAGTATATTCTGGAGTATTCTAGTACATTTGAGTATATTCCAGTATATTCTAGTATATTCTAGCATATTCAAGTATATTCGAGTATATTCTAGTACATTCTAGCATATTCGAGTATATTCGAGTATATTCTAGTATATTCTAGCATATTCGAGTATATTCGAGTATATTCTAGTATATTCTAGCATATTCGAGTATATTCTAGTATATTCTAGTACATCCTAGTACATTCTAGTTTATTTGAGTATATTCTTGTATAGCGTAGTATACTCTAGCATACTTTTGCATATTTTAGCATATTCTACTATATTCTAGCGCCAGTTGCCACATAGCATCAATTGTACTAGTTGAACGTTATTGTTCAAAATCGGATATTTCATACGCAACAACCCAATACTATTCTTTGAAAAAGACAAGCTGGCAAAAGAATTTCGTAGGTTCTTGGGCGTTAAAATCAGGAAAACTTCACTCGTATGCGTAACAGACGCTGACCTTGTTGCGGAAGACAAAAGAAACACGTATCAGTGTTCAAGAATGCAACGCAGCGTTACGGTCGCGAGGCATTGACGCCGCGCGTTACCTGCGTCGCAGCACGTGAAAGCTAATAAGCGTTTCGTACGATCATAACTCTTAATAAACGGAACAAGCAGCACTCCTAATGGTATTTTCCGAGTTCACAACTCGCGAGAGTGCACTTTCGTGTTTGCTGGCGAAAAGACTTGGCCGCGGGTAACTCGGGATGCAATTTGCCCGTCTCTCAGACGGACGAGCGTGTTCAGCAACCCTTTTCTTCAAAGGGCGTAGTAACGACACCAGAAAATCGTCTTCCGTTCGTGTCGACGTACATACACATATTCTCTCTCTCTCTCTCTCTCTCTCTCTCTCTCTCTCTCTCTCTCGCCGTTACCGTCGCGAGTCGTCAGCAGGTCAGATTTATCATCGGTCGTTACAACTACTCCTTCCTTTTATGTTACCGCTGTCTCTGTTCGCTTCGATTCGGAGTAACAGCTGGATTGGAGTTTCCCGGTTCATAGCAACACGTCGATGGTGTCGTCGAGGCTAACAAGACTCACGAACGCCCAGGAGGGTGAAGAAACTGGGAAATAGCGAATGTAACGGCGATCTATTATCGGGGTGGTTATTTGGAAGTTTGCCCTCTTCATCGAGTTCAATCGCCTTGAAATATGTCATCCAGATCGACATTCTGCACAATACATTCTGCACCTTGGGTTCCCAGATATTCTTAACCGTCAAATGGTATGCTATTTTCTCCGAATGCGATCTGTCGCATTTGAATCTCCTTAAAAATTACGTAAAAATTTACCGAGGTATTTTGAAGTATTTGTACAGTGCGGCGCTACAAAATCCAAACGTTCGAAAGAATCTAAAGAAACTTCATAGTTGCAATTATCTTGCACTGCATCAGCGAAAAGGAGTACACAGGCAATTTTGACGGAAATTACAACGATTGGTACTCTGATGATATTTATTAACTTCTCATGGGAGGAATTTCTTGCTCTTCGTTAACCAAAGTCGATTTTTTTAATCTTCCGATATTTCCCTGTAAAAGAGAAGTTAAGATTCATGATATTTTCTATGTTCTTGATTACTGAGTCGCATGTGGTTCGTTATTTCTATAAAATACTATTATTATTAATTAACAATAACTGTTAGCTACTTGGAAACATAGTTCTAACCTTACAACATAATCTATTTAATTTTAGTATTGATACATTGCTATTAAATTGCATTAATTTATGGTAAAAATGGACTGCAGATTTTATGCATTTAAAAACAAAAATGAATAAGTCAAATACAAAACTGAAAAGACATTAGAAGAATTTAAGGATACTGTTACACTATTATCGACTTCTTAAGATGATTCAATGAGAAAATACATTTTTATTAACATTTTCCATTTTGTACAATTTGACAATTTGTATTTTGGATGAAGATCCTCAATGTAGTCATAAAGATCGTTGATGAAGATGGATGTGGAATGTTATAATTACACTGCGGCTTTTATGGATTTATGACAAAAGTTAAAAATAGTAGTGAGAGAAAAAAATGAAATATACTGATATATTATCATCAACAGAAGAAAGTGATTAGTGAGAGAAACAAATTTTCATTTAGCTCTTGTATCTTGCAATTGATGCGCAAAATTTCTATTTTGCATAAAGATCCGCAGTCTATTTAAGATGGACTGATGTTTCGTCAAACGTTTACAGCCTCTTTATAGCAACGTTCAGTTCGTCAGAGAACGCATCCACTGCTACCATAGCGTTAACCGTTTGCATAGCGATAGTTCATCTTTCTTCGCACACATTTGCAAACCGGCGCGGCGGCTCTTCATCGCCAGCCGCCGCTATACACCGACTGCTTACTCGTCGTTTGTTTTTCCAAATTATGCCGTGAATAATTCATAGGAGCGTCGCGTATGAATTTATATTAAAACCCTGGTGGCCCGCCTAATTTCAATGTTGCTTATTATGCAGCATTGTTGCGGGGGCTTGGTGTGTGCGTGCCGCGGCTCATTCGCGTTAGCTGCGAAAACGCCGCGAAAGGATTATTTACGATTCAACCGTTGCCCGGCCTGGCAATGAACGAATTTAAAATGTTCGAACGACCACCGAGAGCTGGTTCCGTGGTCGGCGGTTCCGATCCTCGCTTTGAACTTCAGAATAAAATTTCCCAGCGACGTGCAAAGGGTGTGAAAAAGGGAGTGGGCTGGCGATCGCACTCGCGAATTGATTTTCGACCCTGGACGCGGTTACTCATTAAGGTATTCGCCTGAAAGGGCCCCGAAAACATTCTGTGGCGGCTACTTCCTATGCTCGTCAACAGAGGGATAGTACGACAACACCTTTTCCGCTACTACCTGAATCTTCCTCTGTTTGTACACCGTCCTAAACTGTCCTTACATCTCGCGTCTAAGGCACGGGTCCGTTAGATAGCCTTACTGACGAGTCCTCTAGCGGGCCTAGGACGAAACGCTTCCTTCTCCTTTGTGCATCTTTTCGTAATTCAACCGCCGCCATGATCGGCGACCTCGACAAACGAACAACAACGCTATCTTCTGAGCAGAGGAGACGACATCAACAAACCACGGACAACGTCGGGAGGACTGGAAGGTGACTACTCTGTCACTGCCTTGCCTCAACTACTGCCCAACCAACAGCGAGAACTTCTCCCTACTATGCGCTTCTGACGTCATCTTTACAGCATTATATGGTTTAACGTTTTCGCACCTAAATTTGTGCGACGTTTTCGCATCTACATTTGTGCGACGTTCTTCCATTGTTTGTGCGACTATATAAGTCCTACAAGCGGTGTTAGGAATCTTTAATAAAACCACGAACTTCGGATATTCGGTGAATAACTTGTATTATTTATTGTAAACTACTGACCATAATTGTACATTTGACGAAAATAAATGCACGACAACGACTGATCGACAACGCGTGCGCGTGGCTCGCTCCGTCACACCGCTCCTCGCCCCCCGCGAGCGCCATGGGTGGATCGAGCAGCTCGTGGCCCGCGAGGGGAGCGGGAGGGTGTGGTGCGTGCGCCGCGCGACGGTTGATCGACAGACAGTTCGATTCACGACCACTCACAGGGAGCATCGATTATTACAAGCGATCCTTTGTTCGTCCGTCGATTTCGATCCACGCAATTCTTTATTCTTTTGATTACGACTGAAATAGAAATGGTACCGATTGCGGGACAATCTAAATTAGTCGAAAACAAGCGGCTTAGGGAGCTACTCAACTTTGTCGATTCGGCAGCATCACTGGCGGATATACTGACAGCACACATTCCAGCGACCTCCTTGGATTCCGGCGGAGATCAGCGTGATTAGAGGGAAATTTGTCCAGATATCGTTGACCACTGGCAAGGGGGTAATGTGGCGGCTACTTCCTATGCTCGTCAACAGAGGGACATTATGACAACACCTTTTCCGCTACTACCTGGGTCTTCCTCTGTTTATATATATACTGTCCTAAAACTATCCTTACGACATCCCGCGTCTAAGGCACGGGTCCGCTAGATAGCTTTACCGACGAGTCCTCTAGTGGGCCTAGGACGAAACGCTTTCTTCTCCTTTTTCCATCTATTCATAATTCGACAGCAGCCATAAATTGGTGACCCCGACAAACGAACAACAACGCTACCTTCTGAGCAGAGGAGACGACAACATCAACAAACCACGGACAACATCAGGAGGACTGGAAGGCGGCTACTCTGTCACTGCCTTGCCTGAGCTACTGCCCGACCAACAGCGAGGATTTCTCCCTACTATGTGCTTCTGACGTCATCTTCGCAGCACTATATGGTTTAACGTTTCCGCACCTAAATTTGTGCGACGTTTTCGTATCTACATTTGTGCGACGGTCATCAATTGTTTGTGCTACTATATGAGTCCTACAAGCGGCTTTGGGAGCTACTCAACTTCGTCGATTCGGCAGCATCACTGGCGGGCATACTGACAGCACACATTCCAGCGACCTCCTTGGATTCCGGCGGAGATCAGCGTAATTAGAGGGAAATTTGTCCAGATATCGTTGACCACTGGCAAGGGGGTAATGTGGCGGCTACTTCCTATGCTCGTCAACAGAGGGACGTTATGACAACACCTTTTCCGCTACTACCTGGGTCTTCCTCTGTTTGTATATATACCGTCCTAAAACTGTCCTTACGACATCCCGCGTCTAAGGCACGGGTCCGCTAGGTAGCCTTACTGACGAGTCCTCTAGTTAAATATGACAATCTTCAGTTAAAAGCTTATTAAAGACTTCACAAAACTTGATATCTATAAAGCAGGTTGCAACTTCTTTGGAGTTATCGTTAGGAACAGTGTCAAGAATTTCGTAGGCTCGTCTCGGGAGCACGCACAGCGACGCGACATCACAGAGGCCTGCTTATTACGGCTTGCACGGTCTGTACATCATCCGCTGACACTTATTGACTCTTAAAGGGCGCGATTGAAAAGTAGGCGCCATTTATTACCCGGCGGAACTGCCACACCGAGGAGCCCGGTGGAAGAGAACGGTCGAGAGTCGTCCACCCTTCGCGAAGTTTCGGCGCGAAAGGGGGTGAAAAATAGCTGCGAAATTTCGGGAAACGGGTCGGCCCTACTCCCTTCGTTCTCCACTTAATAAACGGCGTTCCGGTCTTCGATGACTTTCTGGGGAAAAAAGCATTTTAAGCCGGACACGCAGCGCAGACAAATTGCGTTATAGGCCGGCGAATACTCGGGCGGCACGTGTAGCTGCACGCGGCAGTCGTCATTGATTTGTGGGCCGTTTCAATTACATCGATCGCCGACATGCCTTCGTTCTAGCGTTAACACTGAACCTACCACTACCGATCAAAATAACCGGTTCCAGACTTTTTACATTACAATTATTGAAATAATAATAATGCTTTCGTGGCAAATGGTTCAGTAAATATGTTTGGTAGAGCACGCACTGTATCTATCAAGAGATACTTGAGTATATGACTTCGTTTTTATTATTATCACATGAAATAGTCGATGGTAGATATTTTTGATGTTTACAAAGCAATTCGTATGTGTTTAGGACAAGTAATTAGAAAGTCATTTATTCAATTATTAAATTATGTTTTTGTTTTTATATAAAATTACCAACAATTCTATATTTTCCGGTAACAGGTAATATCGTCTGAATCTGAAAATGTTGACTTCATACTGACATTAAAAAATAGGGATGTCTAATTTAAAAACTTTCGACCTCTGTTTGAGGCGTGTATCTCGACGGCCTACTAAATGCAGTTTGAGCACTGACACAACGCGACAGATATCCCTGCTCGACCATCTACTTTATGGACTGCCGCTACCTCTCGCTTCTCGCTCATTCTCCGTATTCTCTCTCGGCCCGTTCGAGAACAAAATCTAGCCGAATAGCTTATCTGATCCGATATACAACGAAAGCCGGTCCCGAGCCTTTGCCTTATATCGGAACAAGAATTATGTGTGAAGTATGTTTCGAAGAGCAATCTTACGGAGAAGTTTCATAGTAATCGATGCGTCTGGGTTCGGTAGGTGGTGCATAAGTCTGTGTTCGGTGGAGGAAAAAATGAAAATTGCCTAGGACAGTGTCTCTCTGGGAGCGAGGTAAATCAAGACCGCGGAAACGCGGAAACTCCGGCGCGATTTATTTTCAAGCTCGAACTCACTCCTGCCGCGGCTGCCGGTTGTCGCCATTCGTTATCGATGCTCCCTCCTTTCGTCTGCCGCTCGAGCTGAAATTATCATTTAGCCTGCGAGGCTAAAGCACACGTATCCTCGTTTAGTCTGCCGGGAGACAATTTACGACACTTTCCGCGGGCCCGCCGCTTAATCTGCGCCTCCAGCCTCTCTCTCTCGGGTGTGTGTTCTCCCAGCCCGACAGTCGGCCGTCTACCGTCGGCTTGTTGTTTTACAGCCGCGTGTACGTACCTAATATACGAATCGGGCTTAAACCTGGTCGCTACTTCTGCAACGACGTAATGCGAGCGCTCTCTCTCTCTCTCTCTCGCACTTCCTCTCCGCTCTCGAAGTTTAAAGACTCACAGAGACTGATCTTCGTCTGTGAGTTACCCTACGTGGCCACCCTGCCGCCGTAAACAAACGGATTCTAACGCAAATTAGCAACTTCGTTGCAACAGTTAACATGTATTTACCGGCTCGAGGGAACAGATTGTACAACCGGCTGCTCCCGACAGTTTAGCCGACAACGTGATGAACACCGGATCTACGGAGCACTAAAAGTTACTATAGCTAACATCAAATAACAAGGAACTTATTTCGTCTATCTCATTGCGCGGTTGACTTGTTGTAATTAGGGATGGGGTTTATCACAGTGATCGAAAAATCACAATCACTGTCGTGATTTTTTCACGATCACGACTGTGATTCGAACTTTTTTATCTCGAGTCACAGGAATTCTTTATTTTTGAGTTAAAAAATTGTATTATTTATGTAATTAGTAGAAAGGTATAGACAATGTTTTATTTAAATACCAATACGTTACTTAATAATGACATAAATATTATATGTATAGAGATGGAATGAACGGCTACTTTTAGTGACTCGTGATTTTCGTGTTTGCTTCTGATTGGCGGAAAGCAATACTGTTCTTCGCAAGTAATAATATATTTACTAATTTTTTATATATCTTTGTTTCTATTTCAATTGTACTATTTGTGTTAAGTTTTTATACATTTGTATATATTTTATCTATACAATATACCACACACATAGACACGCACGCACGCACGCGCGCGCGCTCACGCACACACACACAATATAAAACAACTGAACTTTCTTTTACAATTCATAGTGATTAGTTATTACTATTTATTCATTTATTCACTATTTTTCATTGTTTAATATACTTTTTGCCTTTATGCGATATAACTTATATTTTTGTTTTTATTTTTTGTTATGTAACATGTCCCAAGAACACAGACTTCTATATAGAGTGACCAAGAACAGTTATGTTCCTATGCTCTCCACCAATCAGAAGCGATCACGAAAAATCACGAACCACTGAGAAAAATCACCGTGATTTCGGACGAACGAGATCGAATCACGAATGATTCGGAAGTAGCAATTTTTCCTATCCCTAGTTGTAATGTCTCTGCTCCCCCACTCGATCACTCACAACTCCATGAATTTTCATATAGCGGGAGACAAGTGATTTGTATCGTCTTAAGCGCGAGTAGGGGATTAGCCAATGAACGTGTTCTATTATGTCATGCGCGCAGATAAAGCCTTGAACTTGATATTTGTCAAGTACTTATTAGCAATAATAATGCAACTGCCAAGATGTCATCAGACTCATAAGACTGGTATTTCTCGTATCCAAGGGCCAGGGCAATAAACGATGCAGTCTTTGGTTTTTCTTTATTCCAAGTGGGCAACTGATTTTCTCTATCGCCTGCCATATTCTTCTCCTTCATTTCGAGTTTGCTAGCCGAACTGTTAAGACGTCCTCCCGATCCGTTAAATAAAACATATTTTAAAACAATTCTCAGCGTTTTCAGTTACTTAGAAACCCATTTCCCAACAGGTACCTTCTTATTTCTTATTTGGTTTAGAATGCTTCATGAATGTAAAAAAATCGTAGTGGTTCTTAGCGGTGTTTATTACGATATGTTTTCACAGAAATAAATGTCTTTGCATAATTTCCATAAAATGTATCGCTATAATGAATTAAAGAATTGAGAACCCACCATTTTTACGAGTCAAGTAGTTCTAGTATTATAATTCGACTGTGATAACATTGGTCGACATGGATTTCGTGATGAAAAACATTGAAACTTATTTTTGTGCATTTTCTGACGCCAAATACCTACCCCGATACCGCAAACAAACGCATTCTAACGTAAATTAGCAACTTCGTTGCAATGAGAAATATTTGCCGACTTAAAGGATCAGCTGCTTTCGCCAGTTTAGCCATCAACGCGATTAAGATTCGGCCATAATAACACTGGTCCACATGGATTTTGCCCTAAGAAGCATTTAGCTATTTAATATATGCCTACGTTTACTTGAATGATTAAATATTGGTTACAAAAGAACAGAATTTTATTTCGTTCTAAAGATAAGAAATAATATTCGTATTTATTAGATTTTGTTTGAAGTATTCATCACAAGTTTGACTTGTTATTATACGTACAGCAAGGGATTAATGTGATCTTTATACATTTCCTAATGTCAAACATGATTTCCTAGGCATTCTCAGATTGTCAATAAATTCAATTCTGAAGAAAAACATACATTTTCAACTACACTGTCGAATTTAGTACGCTACCGATTTTAGGCATTTATAACAAAAATGAACAGATGAAATACAAAACTGTTGGAACATTAGAAGATTTGAAGAATATTGTTACACTAGCTTCAAATTAAAATTATCAAAGGAAAAAATTAATTTCTATTAAATTTCTGTGTCCTAGAATTTACTTAGATAATTTTTATTTTGCATAGAGACATACAGTCTACTTATTAGTATAATTCTCAATGTCTGCACTATGTCAGAAAACAACTTATTTTTCCTTCAGAAAATCGTCTTTTAATGAATTATCCCGAAATAAACGAATGGATTACGTCTTTGAGGGCGGCTTGTTGGTTCGTTACCAAAATTGCCATTGCTGTTGAATAATTTTTTGAGAAATCCTCAACTATGAAAGATAAATGTTTAAAATTTAGTAAATAATAATAATAATAATAAGCTGCTTTATATTTCTGTAGTAAAAGCCAGAAATCCATAGTTTAATGACCACTAATAACCGCCCGGTCCATACGACTTTATAAAGAAATAAAAAAATCTTTTTATCTCTCTAATTGAGGTCTTTGCATCCCCGTCATCGAGGCGGAGGTTCACAATCTCTAGCAAAGTCGAATAAATTGCAGAGTCGAAGGTTGACGGTTAAAGAAGAATAAGAAGAAAAAAGTCGTCTAGCGCTGGTGCAAACCAGAGCAAGAGGCTCAAGGTGTCTGTGGTATAATAGGCAGAAAGACCCGCTGACGTCTCTTCTGGGAAATCCAATGGCCGTCTCACAGTCCTAATCTCTTATAGTTTGGCTGCAGAAAGCTGAAGTAACGTCGTTCGAATGCAGAGGTTGCTGGCAGGCCGATTCTGTCCGATCAAGGGACTTCGACGCCTAGTTTGAAGTTCAGACCCCGGCTTATTATTTGGGGCAGCGAAGGTGGATAACGCGGTGAATGGATAACCGGCGGCCTCCGAGATAATTAATTGCACCTAATTGTTCGTGGTCCGCCGAGAATCGCCAAGTGGGCTGACATTAAAAGGTTGTCTAACGTATAATAATCTCCCGACAAGACGGCTGGAAGCTGTCTGATTTCGCAAGAGAGAATTAAAAATGGTGTGCTCTCTCTCTCTCTCTCCTTCTCTTGGCGGGACAACTTGGCCGCGAATTCGACCGAGAGGAAAGTTTATCGCGCGGCATCACTCGGGAGCTGCGAACGACGCTCCCATTTTCGGCCGGCCTCCAGAATAATAATTTGCAGCGTCTAATTACCGGCGACTACCGGGAACCAACGATAAGATCTCCGTGAGCGGTGGTGCTTCGTTGAACTCCGTTAAAACGGTTCCTCGAAAATTGATACCGGTACGGCTGCACGGTGCCGCGTTCGAACGGACTTCACCGTTTCGCAATCTTCCGCGAGATCCTGGCAGATACGCGTTACGAGCAATTTACGCGGATCAACGGCGCACTGCAATCTTCAATGTTCACGTGCGTAAATCTCCACGTTGCGTCACGGTACTTTGTAAAATTAATTCAGGATGGCACGTACAGTGAAGGGCAAATGTGAATCAACACCATTCGAAACACCATAATTTTTTTGAAAACAGATCAAATGACGAGTGATTTTCAGAAGTTAGAAAGATCTGTTCATTACATGATGTGTAACAAAACTTTTGAAAATATTATAATTGGTCGGTGTGCGGACTGTGGTGGATTTTTCAATCCTGCGAGCTTTGGCGTGTTCGCGAGTGGTGTACCGACTAAACTATTCACTATTACTACTCGAAAGACGATCTTCCCTTGCGCAGGAAAGACAAATAACTATAAGTTGAATTTGTTGGGTTTATTTCACAAGTACTAACTACAGTAAATGCCTGATAATTGCCCACAACATAGGTCCGACCAGGGACTATTATCGTGCAGAAGATATTATTGTTCGACCTCTGCCGAACGTGAGGACGCACAGCGACCTCGGGAGGCCTCGGTCGCCGAGAAGTGTAATATAATACGGGTCGAGTATGACCGTGTGAGATCACTACTAATCCAATGAAAAAACTTATTTATTATGGGAAAGAAAGAGACGCGGATAGTCGCGGCCACCGGCACAGTTCAAAGGCCTTCTGACTCTTCGTGTCCGAAACTTTTATGGTTCATTACACAAGTAAATATCATCGGAATTATATCACATTTGGTATCGTTTTCATTAGAAAAATGCCACGAATATGTTGGTGAATGTCTCATAAAAAAATAATGAAGAATAAAGTTTTGTCATTGGATTACTAGTGGTCTCACACCGTTATACTCGACCCGTATTATGTTACACTTCTCGGCGACCGAGGCCTTCCGAGCTCAGTGTCCGTCCTCACGATCGACAGAGGTCGAACAATAATATCTTCTGCACGATAATTGTCCCTGGCCGAACCCATGTTGTTGACAATTATCAAGCATTTGCTGTAATGAGTACTTGGTGAAAGTCCCATAAAAAAATAATGAGGAATAAAGTTTTGTTATTGGATTAGTAGTGGACTTGTGGTCTCACACCGACCTACCCGACCCGTATTATGTTATGCACCTCGGCGACCGAGGCGTCTTGGCCCCTCACGGAGTATACCCCGCGGTAGTAGGGATAGTTCAGGGACAATTATAAGCAAGATATTTGGGACAATTATCGACCATTCACTGTGTATCGTGTACAAACGTGCCATAGTTCTCACTAGCAAAAAAGAAGAGCAGAGTGTCAAGAGTTCAATAATATATATTTATACAGGGTGCGACTGAATAACATGTACAAACGGGAAGTGGTGATTCTACATGTAAAAATATATCGAAAAAAAGAAATAACATTTATTCTTTTGACATCTCGTTTTCAAGAAAATCGAGTTTCAAGGTCCGTTGGGTTCGCATGCTTTAGTATATACAGGAAGTAGAATTGTTTGGTCGTGATCAAACGGTTTCTATCGAATAGCACGCGTATTCGCTGCATTTTCAAGCTCGATTTCTCCAAAACGACGCGTCGGATGATAAAATTTTGATTATTCTAAAAGAATTTATAAAATCTGAAACTTATTAATGGTATCATAGATCGACATGTCTATCTGAACATTTTGGAAGAAAATTTGATCGGTAGTGCGATAAAATTAAATTTAAAGGGATCCTTTATGTTCCTCCAAAATGACAATCCCAAGCATACGGCGAAAAAGTTATAGAATGGCTATTATATAATGTTCCGAAGCAGCCTCAGACACCCCCTCAATCATCCGACGAGAATCCTATCGAACACCTATGGAGTGAAATAAAAATAAAATTGAAATAACACAACATTACAAACAAAAAAGATTTAAAATCTAAAATATTATTGGATTGGGATAATATCCAATCTAATTTAATGAAAAAATTAGTATATTCGATGTAAAAAGGGTGCAAGAAATTATTAAACTGAAGGGAGGATCGACAGACTATAAACTCAAAAATTAGATTGCAAATTTTCTCGACTATGTTAGATTTGTCTTTTTAACTTATTTTAATTTTGTTAAGGAAGAAATGTATATATGTTTCTTTTTTGCATTAATAATAAATGTTATGGTCCTGCCTATAATAGTGTCAACTTACACAACGTTTAATCAATTTTCCTACGGTGTACAGAGACGTTCGACTGAGTGCACGTGTACAATATACTTGATTTACTAAAATTGTACATTTTCTTCCGATGTCATATCGAAACACAAATAAACGTAGAGTGTCCTATCTTTTTGTCACCAACTGTACCTCTTACCAAAGCAGCCGCTAAAGAAACTGGAGAAGCAGGATATTCGGAACACGAATTTGCATCCGCAGTCAAGATATTAAGCGCAATTCGTAGCAGAGGCTGTCGAGGAGACTCTAGCCACCATCTGGCGAGCCAGCGCCTGGGAACAGGATTCAAAGACAGATCAAGTTCTCGCGGTCAGGAAAAATATGCTGTCCCCAAGCAGCGGAACAGTAGTAAAAACGGGTGAAACCGTGGAATCAACGGAATCCCCATAGGTGACACCCGTCGCCGCCGGCATAAACTCGAGGGCCCTTGGACGAAGACCTCTTAGATGTCCAGGCCACGTACGCATCGAGCCCGGTGTGCAGGACAGACTTGCATCAAAGATGCATGAGAATCTACTTCGACGAAAGGTGTGACGCCGTGGTCTGCCAGACGTTTGCACGTGTCGCGTTTGGTAACGGTGGAAGTTCGGGGGTCATCGGTGGAGGAACTCGAGATGGGTGGTAGGGTGAAAGTCGAATTTCCGTGATGTCTGGTCCGACAATACTACGGCTGGTCTAAACGGCTGTTCATTGAATAGCCCTGCCGGTTGAGACCCGATAAACCGACTCGGCCCTCCAGTTGCTCGTAAACCGTCCTCCGCAGGGTCGAGCCCTTCACCCCGCTTATTTCTGCGCCATTTCTGCGCGTAGAACCGTCTCGAACATTCCGAGGAGAAGTAGCCGGCTGCCCTGCGCTTCCGACATCGTCCAAACAGTTTTTCTCGTGGTCTTTATGGAAATCGATGCGTTCTCGCGCTGGTGAGAAACCGGCGATGGCCTGCCCTTCTTCAGACGGGTGATGATAACTTTCAACGACACCGGGGAAGGGTTCAGAGGAAGTTGCGCGGTGAGTTATACCGTTCTCCTCATTCCCATGCACCCTTCTATGGATCGAGAAATCGAACAGTGTATAGCGTCGAGCTGTATCATCGGCGACGCTTGTATCACTTTCGCCTGGATAACGAGGAAAAATTCCGGCACGAAGTAGAATCTCGTTGCTGACACCCGTCTCCGGCATGGCACACCATCATGAATACATGATTTTGGTCCTTTGTGGTACGAATTATGTCGTTCTCATTTTTCGTCGTATGTATTACTACAGATGTATTGTACATAAATGTATATAATGAATCATAGGTAAATATCTAGAGCAGGGGTCCCCTCATAGGATTAGATGGGCTTGAAATTTGTTGTCAAGGTCATCGTTCTGAACAGCTTTCTACTATACATGTTAGCGCCAAATTCTGCCCTTTTTAATCGACCAAACAAGTGTATTAGACTCCTGCACTCCCTCCCCAAGAAATCTAATCCAGATCTAACCAGAATTTGTTTAAAATGATGAAGTCCGCTGTAGTCACTCCCCAGATAACATACATTTGAATTCGGTATCTCTAAATTGTTATTCCACGGAGGATTAGGTTTGTATAACTTCTAAATCAATTTTGGTTAGGTCTGTGTTAGATTTACGGGGATGAGGTGCGGAGACTGGGGTGAAGCTCCTCCGCCACCTTAAAGGACGAATTCGGTCATTGGGAAAAGGCGAAGTTTGCTATAGTCATCCTTACAGTTTTGTGCGTATGTTTAAAAAAACTAAACCCAAGTGGCGGTAATATGTATAAGGAAAACATTTTCAGAATGATGACCTTGACAACATATTTCAAGGTTATTGAAATCTGTTCAGAGTGATTCAGAAAAATTGTTCAGAACGATGACCTTGACAACATATTTCAAGGTCATTGAAATCTGCGAGGGTTCCCGTTTTCTAGATATTTTCCAAATCATATTCTTAGGTTGTTGTGTTTTTAGACTGGTCAGTTTAATTAACTAAATGCAATTTTTAAATAAGAGCAATTTTTGATAGTTCAGTCTCTATTACATATTTAATGCTTCAAAGATTCATATTTTGGAGTAATGTGTGATAAGGTGTTACAGGCTCGAGACTCAGGTCGTGAACTTCAGTTGCGACAATTAAAGAACTGTGAAAGAACAATAAATTTTTATAGCTCGAGAAAGTTCCAGAGACTTGTCTAATTTCCAAGTCCAGACGGTTTCCCTAGCGATGATTTTACTGTTTCTTGTAATGTTCTCAAGTTCCTGGCTTCCTGTAACGATCCCCACGTTTCTTATTCACGCGCAAGTCACAATGCTTCCTCGTTAACCGGCGACATATAACCGAGGACTCGTTAACTACGTCGTTAATATTTAATCTTCGCGGGCTGAACAAAAATTCCGAATATAATAAATTCTCAATCAATAATTCTTGTTGGCATCTATTTGAAATACTCGAAGAATGGGTCAAGCGATAAAGACCAGTGGTAAATAAAGTAGATATTGAAACGATTTTAATTTTTCTAATGAAAAATGCAGGTACAAAGAAATAAGGGGTTAATAGTCTGCGCATTTTTATGAATATGTGCCACATGCTAATTGATAAAATATAAATAAACGCGAATACTAACTGAAACTAATAGATCTCTATTTCATTCCTACTACAAGAAATTTTCCGATTAATGAAGAAAGTTTCATCTTACTCCAATCTTTACAGGATAATGTATGAAACTAGTGATTTGCACAAAGATATTGCTACTACGATATGGAATCGCGAAGTTCATGAAGTTGCCTCCCCCTGCGGTATGCTGAACATATCGCAGAGAAGCCGTTCGATCGATGAAATTGGAAAGGCGGTTGTTGATAAGAAGAAGGTCGCCAGATCGATCCGAGACGTCTGAGAGAGAGGACGCGCAAAGATCTATGCTTTGCAAAACTAATAGATATTCAGCCTGTATAGATAAACTGTTTAGTTCTAATTCTGTTCGAGTTTTACGTTAGTTTATTAAATATGTGTTCACCGGCAAGGCAAACGCGAGGTTTCCGCAACAATATGACGAATACATGTACAGGGTTGTTCACGCCATTACTAGCCAACGGTTTTCTTGCAAATGAAAAAGTAATACTGTTTTTTACAATCGACGTCATGGCGTGTCATTTTTTTGTGTTTACTGTATTTTTTTAGAAATGAAGGTGACCTTCGATATCTTAAATGAAATGCTATATATTTTTTTAGGCATATGTATAATATAAAGGCGTGTGTTAAGACATATGGGTGCGTATAAGACACAATGTCCAAGCTTAAGAAAGACAACGTGTTTATTAATGCGTTATTACATTAAATCAGCGGTGTCCAGCGTAGGCACCCCTCACGCGCTTGCTTCCCCTTCCTACTGTCAGTTTGCGCAGGCGCAGTGTGTTCCCACCCTGCCTACCAATAAACCGAGTAACCGACCCGCGTGTAACAAAATAATCGACGATCATCTTTTTAACGCGGGAAGCGAGCATATTGGTAATCGGTTCGTCGCGTTACGGCGCTATGGAAACGGCGAACGGTGGTGGGAAAGGCGTTCAGCTCCCGGAGCAGAGTTTGGACATCGCTGTATTAAATGCTCAAAATGATGGCCCTCCGCTTGTCTGGAAAGATCAATTCTGTTCGAAAAATTGTCTACGTTTCTGTCGCAGCAAACAACCTATAACTGAAACGATTTTGTCAAAACGCCTTTTCAAGTGTAATCGGACATCAACAAATTCGTGGAAACGGAGAGCCTTATGTGCTGCAGCTGTTATGAGAGCTGTAGACAATTTTTCGAATAGAATTGATCATTGCAGACAAGCGGAGGGCCATCATTTTAAACATTTGATATAATAGCACATTAATAAACACGTTACTTTCCTCAAGCGTAATAGTTGAAGTTTTTTGGTATGTGTGACCTAGCATGACCTTAACTGACTTTGTGCCGTGGTTAACAAACTATTCACACGGGACACTATTAGACTATAGGTCAAAAATTATAGTTTATAGTTTTTCATCAATGGACCAGCCCCTTGAGTGCAACTTAATCCTCTCTAATTTTTTCATACGACTGATAATAACGGAGATATTTAGGTGTTACGTTAAGTAATATGCAACGTATTATACTACACGAGTGTAACGAATGTTCGGTCATGTCACTCGAATAGAATGGCGTGAAAATAGTTTCCGAATATAACATAACTCGATATCGCTGGATTACAGCGATCGACTAAGTGTTCGCTGGAACACTATAAAAGTTCTCAATTCCTTCGGAGAACCGAACCTCTTTCATCGCATGCTTTCAATCCGCGGGCTTCCGCTGTCCACCGGTGGACTGTCAAACGCAGACAATCCTTGCTTTCCCGCGAAATCTTTTCCAATCCGTGTTCCTAGTTGCTTTTAACCGGCACTCCAAAAGTTCCGGAAATGTATCGGGAGAAGAAAGTGCGACGTGGAGCGAGGTTTGTCGAAGTATTAGCCGTGTCGTTAATTAAATTCGATATTACTTCGGTTCGAACTTCTTTGCCGGCGACATTCCTAATTGCACACGAAGAGAAATTCTTTACTGCACTCGGTAACTAACGTGTTCTTCACCAGATGGTACAATCGCAAACGACGTTGATAAGCATTGATTCGTTTTATTGGCTCCCTTACAAATTCCTGAACTACTGTATCTATTAGGCCACAGTTATAGGAATTATACTGAAGTGTGAAGGTAATGTATTAACCACTTCGTTCTCACGGACGTGTTATGGCGCGATGTCAATACCGTTCGTATAAGGTCACAGACGCGTTATGACGCGACGCCGATACTGTTTGTACAGATCACAGACGCGTTATCACGCGACGCAATGTCGCTTCCGCGGTGCCACGGACGTATAAACATACAGGCTTGTCTTTGCTCCGTCTGAGGAGACCGCTTATTTCTATGTCGTTTCAATTCAGGAACAAACAGTATCGGCGTCGGGTCATAACGCGTCTGTGACCTTATACGAACGGTATTGACGTCGCGTCATAACACGTCCGTGAGAACGAAGTGGTTAATGTAAAACTGCACAAACTTCGATTCCCTATTCCTCCGCTTCCCTAGACTTTTCACTTCCACGGTCCCTTCACGTTCCTAGTCCTTAGTTCCTTCATTTCCCTAGGCCCTAGTGATTAGACTCTAGTCCCTAGTTCTCATACTAGTCCCTAGTTCTCATACTAGTCCCTAGTTCTCATACTAGTCCCTTTCATCGAAAAACTTTGGTCCAGGTTCCGAGACTTCCGGTGTTACTTTATGGGGGGGGGGGGATTCGAATAATAATCAACATTAAATGTTCGAACTACGAGCAAAGTATAAAATCAGACGAATCACCAAATGGGTAAACACATTCATTCACATCAGCATTTGTATAACACTGTTTTTCATCGATATTCTAATATGCGTCGCAGAAACGATTATAACCTCGCAAGCATAGAACTCGGAAATGCATTGGATGACTATGAATAACGCGGCGTTTGCTTAACAACTAGGAATAATGCTAACCACGTAATTCAATATGTTACGCATCTGCGACTACCATCTTTCACAAGAAATTAGCTACGTACGTGGCAATCGATCCCGGAACAGAGTGTCTCGTATCGTATACATATAGTATATCAACACCCTTCTGTTCCATTAACGCGACACCGCAGGATCGTCGACGGGATTATTAACGAAGTCACAGGCAAAGACAAATATCTCTGAATTTGCTTCTCAAAGAGTTAACGCCACTCGATACCCCATTCCCGAAGCTCTCGACCAAAGAAAGCCCGTCGAGGGTTGACGGAATACTTTTTTCAGGTAATGTTACCGCGTTGCAGTCGATCCATCGAGATCGCTCGCTATTTTATCGCGGACCGTTTGAAATATCGAAACATCGCAAATAGTCCCAGCGGATGGTAAAAAGTGTGAGTGGAAAATAGTCGCGACAGTAGGGGTTAGGGGAGGTTCAGGTTTTGCTCTCCTTTCTCCCTTGTCTGAGGGACTTTATCAGCATACACTCGGGCTGAAGCGAAACCTCGGTTTTTGCGTCGGATGGGGAAGTATCTTGAATGGGGTTCCAACGTTTTCGTGCTGGCGGAACCATCTCATTTGCATAATGCTGTTAGTACTGGTTGGGTGGCGATGCTATAGCCAGCCGGCCGGGGAATTGCACTTCGAGAGAAAGTGAAACGACGACGGAAAGAGCCGCCATATAGCACATCCACTCGCGTTTCGAGACTGTGGAAGCGTGTCACTCGAAAGTGAATTCGCTCTCTTGGCTAACCCAGCGTCGACCATCGTCTCCTTTTCAGACTGTCCGCTGTTCTCACCGGATAAAGAACTCTCTCAATCGCAGACTTCTATGTCTCTGTGAATTTCTTTGCGTGTTCCACCACTGAACTATCGGCTTTATGTAACAATAAAATCTACGAGCCGTACGCACAAAATCACGAATACATAAAGTGTCCACAGTCCAATTATCATATCCAGCTAAAAATCAAAGACATCTGAAGGTACAGACCTAGAGGTGGACTAGATTACGTTCATCAGGATACAAGGAAGAGCTGAGACCGAAAAGTACTTGTGAAAGTAGAGACACTGAAATGGCCGCTAGCGTCCACCAGAATAAAAGAGGGAAATTAGAAAAGCAGTTATAGTGGTATTCTATCAGAAGATAGAAGATCAACAAAATCTCCAAAGATCGGAAGGAGGCATCTACTATCACAGACTGAACTGTGCTGAACTAGAATACCATCAGAATAAAGGAAGAGTGAAGATTGCAGAGGACACCCAATCAATAATGCCACTAATCTAGCAGTGCACTATGAAAAAGCTGACGAATTGGCCAATATTGCTGGGAACAGTGGTGATCCTGACAGTTCTCTCAAAATTCCGTACACTGATCTAAGTGAGATCTCCAAATCACGTGCTTTCAATAACACGAATGGATATATAGTCAATGAAGGCCGATTCAAGGGCAGAAATTATTTTGAACAATTCAGTAAACGGGGAAAAATTTATCTCGAGAAACCATTGTGACCATTAACAGAATTAGATCTGGCCATTAGTCTTAACTTCTGTCTATCAAAAATCAATGTGATAAATAACCCTGGCTGCTCATGTGGACATGAGACACAAGATATTGATCACGTCAAATGGCAATGTCCTACACATGACACTCACAGATCGAAATTTATATATAATTTGAGATTACACGGTTTTCTTCTTCCCATGTTAAGCAATGTTCTACTCCACAGACCTACAAGGATTTTATGTAAGATCGTATGTTTCTTCCTGAAAGATTGCGGATTGCATATATAATTATGTATTTATTACATTACCTACCCTTTTAGAATAAGATTATTGTAATACTATGTATGTACTACAGTTTACTGAATAACCTCTCAATGGAGGTTACAACTGTACAATAAAAAACAAATCTAGCACTGCACTGCGTTGTTCCCTATCAGAATAGAGGGTCAACGAAAATTGAGTAATTCGGAGTAGAACAAGAGAAGATTCCTTAGTACCTATATACACTCATTTTTATGCATACAACTCGGTATTTTGTAATGAGGCAATATTGCAATTTTTTCAAGCGTAGTCAATCTGTTGTAGGTTAGCGATTGATTAAAGGTTTCAAACAACAGTAAAATATGAAATTTAATAATATTGAATACATGTCGATTATGTTTTAGTTACTAGATTCTACTTGATTTAAAAGGAATACATCTCGCAACACAGATAGAAAGAGATAAATCGTTTTACAGCATGTATGAAAAATAAATGGGCAAATCTTCATCCTGAAGAACGTATGAGGGTTGAATAAATTGATAGGAAAAACTGTAAGTGGTCCTAAATATCGTCAGATTTTCCATGTTTGTTATTAGACTACGGATTTTTATGCAAAATAAAAATTGTCCGCATAGACTGTACAAAGCAAGAGTCAAATAAAAATTTCATTCTTTGCCCTAGATCAGCTGAAACTAACACATTGTTTTTTTAAAATTCTATTAATTTTCTTTACATTTCATAAATGCATAAAATCCACATCATCAAAATATTACATCGAAAGAAAATTACAAACAATAAGTAGACAGAGGATCTTTATGCAAAATGAATATTGTATTGGTCGATTATGTTGAGTAAGAGTTAAACAGAAATGTCTTTCTTACTTTAATGATTCCAATAAACTGAAACTAATTAAATTGAAGCTGCTACACTCTTTTCATCTGTCTACTGCTTTAAATCGCGCCGATTTATTTTTACCATAAATGCATAAAATCCGGTGTCTACCAATAAGTGTATAAAGTATCGATTGCAAGCGCGAGTTAGCTGCCATCGCATGGAAAAAACAGAAAGGTCCTGATTTGTCAGCAGCGTCAGAAGTCGCCGCGTCGAGGAAAGTCCTTTATCGTGCCGTTGATGTCATGCTAAAAAGGGAAACGGGCCAACGAGCACAGTGGGGGGATTTTGAATGACGGACACGTCTCTGCAATATGCATAACCGGGCCGGGAACACGGGAAACCTCTTTGTGAGGCGCGACCGGTCTACTAAATCATTCATTGCCTTGGACCGTCTTGGATGACTAATTAACGCCGGTACAGATTGCTTTGTCGAGACGTTTCTGGTTATCCAATCAATGTAATTCTCCGGTCATATCCCACCAACGGCTGATGGCGCATCTCGCCGTGCGGCATCGCAAAAGCAGACGATCCCAATCCCATTATCCCGGACGTAATAACGTCTGAAATAGTTCCTGTAAAACCGGCGCGCCCGACATAAAACCATAAAACTCTCTCCCTCTCTCTCTCGCTCGCTCTCGAACACGAATCTTTAAAACGATCGTGTTCAATTCCGCGCCGGTGGAATCAATTTCGGCCCGCTGTGCTACTGCGACGACGTTAAACAATCCGTTGGAAAACCCTTCGCAGCCCTAGGCCCCTTTTCGTTCTTCCTCGCGACTATTTCAGATGTTGTAGTAATCCCGACTCTTCGTTTCCCGTGTAACCTCGTTACCCGAAAATTGACGCGGACCAATGCGAACGATCCTTTTCAGAACGATTGAACGATTTGAATTAACGGCCAGGAGCAGCAGGGACAGGCTACGAGGGGTGGCTGGGCTTTTTATCGGGACTGATACGGGAGTGGTCGATGTCCTAGGGTACGGTGAGGCTATAAACCAGGAGTTGCGAACAAATCAATGTGAGTGCTTTCCAGCCGGGCCTCGGGGACGATCTTAGGAAGGAGACTCGCTCATTTACTTTAACGGCCTACACGGCCGCATGTGAGCCCGGCCTAGGGTCTATCCATCCGGTTATCGAAAATCGGTTCCCCGTTTTCCCGAAAGTTGACCGCCCTGTTGCACCCTCGATTTCGAATTAGTTTGGTTCAAGCTCATAAGTAACAGTAACTGTCTACGTAACGCCTACTGGAAGTTTATTAATCCGTTGCTTTAAAAACATGCTGATACGTTTCGTCCGACGCTCCAAATACACATCGAAGGAAAATAGTTTTGCATTGCTTTAAAATTAATTTAAAATGTGTGGGAGTCGGAGCCGTTGGGACTCACCCATGATAACCATGGGTAATAGGTGAGCGACCGCGGCGAGTAGGTGCCAGAGAGAGTGCGTATGTGCGAGTGAGAAGGAAGAGTAAGGTGCGATAACCGTGAGAGTCGGAGCGTAAACGTGTGTGTGTGCGTTAGGAACCGCGTATAAAAGAGGCCACTGCCAAAAGAACGGGTTAGAGAGAAAGAAAGTGAGAGAAACCGAGAGACAGTGTGAGCGAACAACTATTGAGAGACAGTGCGAAAACTAGCGATCATCTGTGTACGTTGATTAATTAAATATATATACATATGTTAAATTATAATATATATATATATATATATATATATATATACATATATGAGGAACACCAAAATATCTGTCGTATTTACAGTCCTATCAGAAAACTTCAGAGGACAAAGTGACACTATTGCAGGAGGCAAATATAATGTTAAAGAAAAAAATTGTTTATGTCGTGTTTTTTAATGAAATTTCAAGGTCACCGATGTTATCTTAATCTCATTTATGGACTAATACTTGGTACAATATTTTCATAAAACCAAAAACCGTATCACGAAAATATCCAAAAATGGATCAACGCATCAAAACCCTCACCTACCCCATGCACAGTGCGACGAATAATAAGTAGATCTGGACAAAAATACTATTTCTTGTCGTCTTAATATGTCCATGCTTGGCAAGATCGAAAACGGATTCAGATCGACATTTGAAGTTAGAATTTGTTAAAATATTTATACAAACGAGTAAGCTTTTTTTAATTTAAAATGCAAAAATTCTGTTAAAACACGGAAATAAACAATTGATAGGTTTTCACATTATTTCTCTGCATTATTTCTATACGTAATGAGTTACATATCGTATAAGAATTACTTCAAACTAGAATGGTTAATGAACATTACATTAATACACGAAAAACAACATAATCAATAATTAAATATAAGAAACCATAAAAAACGTGATACAATTTGTTATGTTGCTTTAAAGAGATCCACCATTCAAGAATTATAAAATTCTGAAATTTCCAAGATTTCCTAAATAAATTTATTTCGCAATTATTAGCAAGTAAAAGAACTTCATTTTCATGAATCATTAAGTTAAACGTACCACATATAAGAAAACCTCGGATACATATTTTTACATGTAGTTCAAAAGTTGGTTGAAACTTCGATTCTCGCGGGTATGACGTTTTATAATGATCAGTAAGGTTATAAATCAAGACAGCTGTTTCGAAGTACACTTACTCACTCATAATAGTAGAATCCACTATCAATACAATGAGTCGAGAACAAAAAAAACTTCTTTAGTTTGTATATAAAATAAAAGAAAGTAAACTGTATGTCTATGAAATACGAAATAAAATTGAAGTAACTATCTTCAGGCAATTAATGAGATCAGAAATCTTTTTTATTGGCGAAGAAGTGGAATTTCCTACTTTTGTTTTTCAGACGACGCACTATGCCATGGACTAATTGGCCGAAACGGACTGAAAATCTAATCCCAGAACCAGTGCGCCTCCGTTCAACCTTCCCTCATAATTCGGCCCTATCACCGAAAAAGAATGCTGTACCGTTCTTTTCACCGGACAGGAAGCAGTCCGCTGTCTCACTGGCTGATTAGCAAGGGACACCGGTTATCCTCATCCCTAGTCTCGGAACTTTGCTCGCGTGTTCCTCGTGTCGGTTTAATTGCGTCCGTGGTCCAATCAAAGGAAACTTTTCGACGGCTCGGTGCCGAAAGGCGATGAGAACTGGCGAAAAGCGGGCCTAGGATGGCGGACTCGAGGACTCGAGGAGAGCGAAAGTAACGAATGCGAACGTGGTCCGGAACCGACAAACGAGAACGCGTGATCGATTCCTTGATAATCGCGTTAACGCGTACGCGCACGGCGATGGTGGCGGCTGCGAGCCAATCAGCTGCGAATAACGTAATTACCGGGTTGCATTACGGTGCCGTGGGTGCACAAGGTCGGTCGGGTTGCGGCTCGCCTCGTTCACGCCTCGATGTAAATCCTTTTTTTCCCCCCACCCATCAGCCCTCTCCCGGTAGCTGTATCAGTCGCCCACGGCATTCACGAATGGACATATACATCAAGGACACGTACAGTGTGTATAGTCGACAGAGAGCTTTGATCTCCACGGCCGGCTGTTAACGCACTCGTCCTTCGACTCGATTTAATTAACGGGGGCAACGGGGAAAAAGCCTGGAAAAATGGTGGCGGTTCCGCGATTTCCTTTTGTCCGACAACAATGTTAGACGTCGCCCGCAAATTTCCAGAGGAGCCAGCGGCGCACAAAGCGCGGACTTTGATTCCTTTCACGATGTCTAAGTTCGTTTCGTCGCGCTTTGCCCGCTCGGCAAAGGGTTGTCGCGATATCGAATACAAAGCTGCACGCTGGAAACGAACGGAAACGCAAGCGCTGACGACGAATAGAAAAAGCAGAGAGAGAGAGAGAGAAGAGGGGGAGAGTGAGAGAGAGAGAGAAGGGGAAGAGTGAGAGAGAGAAGAGGGGGAGAGTGAAGGGATGAAAAAGAGAAACAGCGGCGAAACGGGGAACCTGGGGTGGAGAAAAGCAGCCCTTTTTCGCCGTGACACGCTGTTTACGTTTCGGACTATTTAAAGTTCGTTTACGCGGTTAGGAATGCGGCGGACGGTTGATTAACACTTCAAACGGGAAAACCGCATAATGCCGCGTAATGACAGCGCCCGGAAAGAGGTAACTGGCTGCTGTGTGTTCGATAAATCGAGGTCCTCATTAGAACGGCTTTATGCGACACAGGAAACGGCCGGACTCGCCGCCCTCTTCCTTCCCTACCCTTCCCTCACCACCGTGTAACTCTTTCTATCTCGCGTAACTATACAAATCGCGGCACGTGACTGCAAATGATGGACACTCCGATGATCGGACGCGCTGTGATCCTCTCGACGCACCGTGTGATGTTTCGACAATGTAGGGGGACTACATTGAATTTTGATAATATTCTAGATGTGTAAAATCATGTTATCAATTAGTAGTAGAATGTTCGTTTCACCGGAAAATGTACTGCGACTCGCGCAATTATTCTAACGCCGTTTAAATTAGAATCAGTTTTTTAAAAATGAGAAAAACAAGAAGTACTATATCGACGAATCAAAGCCTCAGTATGTATTTCAAAGTTTTTCAGACTTGGATATTATGATGATTTTCGAAGCAGAGCTGGTCATTACAGTTTAAATGCATCGCTTGCTTTCATGGACGTCGATAATTATTCAAAATGTGAATATAATAATGCATCTCGAAATATTAATTGAATTGTCCGACACGGTCGTCTATATGTACATATAATTCACAGTACCTATGAAAAGTTAAATAAGCTGCAGAATTTAGATAAATCAGTTGCAAAAGTTTGACGGTTTTAAGTTTAACTGAAGAAATGTTTTTGAGAAAATGTAACTTAAAATTACAATGCATATTTTACGTCGAACAAATATAAACTGTATTTTATATTTCGCAGCCTCCTATAACTACAACTTTCACATATTAGCAAATACTTTTTTAAAAAAATAAATAACATTAAAACCCTTCCAATACATTTATGTAGCAAATATTGAGATTATAATCCCAAATATCAAACAATTTAATATATTTTACAAATTGCTAAATCTCACCGATACAATCAAATCTGCAGCCCAATTACCAACATTTTGAATCTATCTTTTACATTCTTCCTTTTATTCGGTCAAAAAGTCAAAAAAACGAGGTCGGTTTGGCTAATCAAATTGTTTTACGGCGGCTACGACTCGGTGCTGAATATCCGAACACCAGGTTTCCTATACCCTTCGAAAGAGCAAAGTTCCATTCCAACATTGAGAGAACGTATGTAACAGCCGCAATCTAACACAAAAGGAGAATTCATCAACTATCGTTTACACACAACGCACATCAATCACAAGCAAACAAACCGCATTCATAAAAGATCAAACACAGACAGCCCATTCTATAGCATATCCATCACTTTATTAACGGGGTTCTATTTGAAATGAAACATCAAATTAGTGGTAGCTTAAGACGGTATTTTTACTGACTTCTAATTTGATTGAATTACTTTAAATTTTGTAATGTTTGTCCATTTTCACTACTGATTATATTTTACTACTTGTAAACATTCTTCTTACTTTCTGGAATAGCATCCATTTTATAGAATTAATGTTAATATAGTTCCTTCAAAATTATTCACTTTGCACTGAGCACTCTGACAGCGCAGTTCGCTAAACAGAAACTGCGCAACTATTAAAGTAATATTTGAACACCGGCCATTTGGCAAGCATACAAGATAGATCCATCGTACCTCGGTTTTTCCATAGAAAACTAAGTACGAAGAACATACCCTGGCTTTGGAAAAGATTCTTAAAATTAGAACACTACTAAATCGCAGAATATATAGAAGACTACGAAATTGCATAACGTACAGAATACCAAAATCGCGACACATCGACATACTGTAGGATCGCATGATTCGCAGGTGTTCAGCGATTTCCCGAGCGTCTGCAGGTGGCCCGATACAGGCCTCCGTGTTTATTTACTTTTTCGCGTAACGCTGTGGTCAAGAAAGAAGGAAAGAGAGAGAGAGAGCGTAGGAGTGAGAGAAAGAGTGTGTGAGGTGCAAGAGGGGAGTGCAAGCAGCGAAGTCTCCGTGTATGTTTACCTCTTCGCGTAACGCTGTGGTCAAGAAAGAAAGAGAGAGCGAAGGAGTGTGAGAGAGAGAGGGAGAGAGAGAGAGTGCGTAAGGTGCAAGTGGGGAGTGCAAGCAGCGAAGTCGAAGCATTCCGGGTTTAGAGTGAGGACAGTGAAGTCGAACAGTGAAGTCAAAAACAGCGAAGTCTAGCGTAGATTAAGAACGGCGAAGTCGAGCGAAGAAGTAGTGTATACCGTGCGAGATAAAGTCGTACCGCGTAGAACAGTGGTGGACACGGGTGGAGCCCCTGAAACGCCTGCTTCTCCCACCAACCTCTCTTTCATGCAGCGCGCACGTTCGTTGCGTACGGTTATGTCTCGTGTCTTCGTTGCCCCATTGTACCGCGTTTGATGGAAGGGGGCAGAGGGCACTACGGTGTGGACGGTTTTGCCTCAATTGAGGCAAAATTGCCCATCACTGGCGTAGAACATTAAATTATCCGATTAGTTTAGTTATAAGTTTTGTTAAATAAATACATTACGTCGAAGCTTGTTCTTGCCAAACCTTCCAATCCCACAATACACTCCATCGTATTTCAAAACTTACTGTTTATAAACTAAATAAAGTGTACATAACACATCGTGTGTACCAGTTATATTTATCCAAGGTGCCCAGTGCCTTAAAACCACACTGAGAGAAGGCACAGTCCATAAACAGATTGCTGCTTTCGTATACACTGTTCGTAAGATTTCGAAAAATATGACCTTCAGATGACCTTCACTCACACAGACTTATGCCCACCTCGAAATACGATAACTTTCTCCGTAAACATTTTTTTTATCTGTATAAATAACAAAGTTATTACGGATAGCAGAGTTAAATGTTCCACCTTCGGTTGTTATTGAGATATCTAATTATACTTTTAAATCAATTTCATTTCAACGCCAATCAATGCGATTGTCGTGCATTCTTTTCATATGAGTGGAAAACCAACACACTGACATTACAACACATTATATAACGTTTGATAAAAATTTGGTGATTAAGCAATACAAACGCGGAATACAATCGAATGTTCTTTAGTTAACAACAAAAATATCTGCTAAAGAACTAGTGTAAGTGAAATATAAAATGTTCCGATGAGTTTGACGAAAACTTGTTTTTGCCTAGGATTAAGCGCACAGAGAAGAGTATTTCTGTAACGATAATTAAATAGCAAAATGTAGTGAATCTGAAAATACAGCTGCAGCGACGCCGGGAAATGGAATAATTATCCCCCCCCCCCCCTTCTCCCGTGACCCAGCGAGGAAACCGGCGAATCCGTCGCGGTTTGGGCGAAACTTCCGCATTAAAATTCATTTGCGACTATTTCGGAAGATTCGCTGATAGAGCTCGCGTTTGCGATTCGTCCGTGGTTATCGGACGGGGATTCGCGAAACGTTGGTCGTTGACCTATCCCCGGCGACCGTATTCCAACGCTTCCGAATCTTGCCCGAGCAGTCGCGTGTCGTTCAATCACCGCGAAATCCGCGACGTTTCTAATTCGAGTGATTTCCTCGTCGCATGACACACAGTTATCCCGGGCTGTTTAACAGAGTTACGTCGCGGGGCGAATGAGAGAGCTCGAAATATCGCGTTCGAAACGAAACGAAGCCAAGCGGGCAACGTCTCCCCGACGAAATCGATGAGCCCTCGAACGAACGGAGAACGGGGGTGCAAACCAGCGGCGCGGCGGCAACAGCCTCAGTGTCGTCGACCCGGTTATATGTTAATGGATAATAGGATATCCGTTATGCTCCCCGTGTCGAGATACCCGTGGCCGCGGTTCTATTCAGCTGCCCTGTACAAAGATAAACCCGATACCGCGACGCGAGAAAGATGCTCTCGAGCCCCGGGCTGTATAATTATCCCTATTTCTCGAGTGTCTTTCCTCGTTCACGTTATCCTATATTCACATCCAGCGCCGCACAGTAAGACGAAACGGCTGATTTTTGGAAAAAATCTCTTGGAGCTCAATATCATTCGTAAATGGTATCAAACGTCACATATTTTTGAGCGTTGAATCGAATGAGACCAAAACCAAATTCATTTCTTTAAATTTATTTCTTTCAATGTTGAAAATGTTGTGATGTTTACTGTTCGAACCGACCGTTGTTTTTGTGAAAAATCCGTAACAGATTTTAAAGGATTTTAAAGGACGCTGTGTTACAGAGTATATTTATATGATAATGTTATGTTTTTTGTCACACGTTTTTCCGTAAGATATCTACTTTAATGTATGGTAAGTAAACTTTCCATTATTTTCCGTAATAAATATGCTTTTCAATGTCTTACACTTATGGAAAAATTTCCGAATAACGGCGAAGAAGTTTGTGTTAACGTAGACCTTCGAATTACAAGTTTTTCAATATACATAGGTCAATACTTTTTTACAGAGAATGTCGAACTGTATCGATGAGTGCGTTAAAAGATATATGATTCTATTTAAATGAAATTTACGATCTTTAAATTTCTATGGAAATTTAAGACCTTTACGCGTCCACTTACAAACAGACTAATAATATCATAATATGCCCCCCTCGAAGCAATTAAAAAATCGCTAAAAATATATTCGCTACATATCATACTTATTGCGAACTGTAGCAAAGTATAGTAAAAAATGTCCGGCAGCGATGTTCCCGGGGCTATTCCCAGGACCAGGAGAGATTGCAGGAAGATCGCGATTTAAATGGGGTGGGTGGCATCAGTGATTCGCGAGGACGATCAACAAAAATTCCTTCCGAAACAACAACGAGACTTTGCGGAGGAGGTCGCGGAAGATCATTCCGCTGAGGGTTTTTACGTTCCAGCGGCACTCGGCATTCTCCTTGCAAACAGTTCGAGGGTATTGCGACCGGATGAAAGGCCGAAGGCGATCGTGGAGAGGCCAAGAAAAATACCCAGTAGATTAAGAGGTAAGGTAGAGAAACGAGGAACGGAGGAGAAATAGAGAAAGGAGGAGAGGAAGAACCGCGGAGAAAGCAGCGCGAGCTCCGAACATCAAATTCACCCACTATGAAAACAGAGGCTAAGTGTTTCGATATTTATCGGCTGCCACGTCGTCCGGGCCGTTTCGTGAATGGCTCTAGATGGCGACCAGCTTGAGAACGAGGGAAAAGAGGTGGCTCGTGCACCGCTAGTGGGTTATATTTTCTGGAGAGGGGCCAACGACAACGGCCGCGGAAACGACTTCGAGGAGGAACACACGGGAAACCGTACGATTCAATTTCCCCCCATGGACGGACGGGGGGCACCCCATCTCTTCCCTTAATCGTCAAAAATATTGGTCCTGCCCGGCTAGCTAGAACCAGCTTTTCTCCGTGGACGATCAGGTAGCCTTCCCCACGACCAGTTCCACAATCGTCTTCCAGGACCATCGGCTGGACCATCGCCAACAGAGTCGACGGCGAAATTTACGGGGTAGATCCACCCGTTTCCAAGGGGGCCGCCACCCCCATCGGCGAATTACGTGACCGGTGCGTTCTCGCGCGTTTCCTCTAAGAGGCTAACAACGCTATCTCGAGAACCGGAGTATCGATGCCGGTGATTCCTGGCAAAATTACTGCGTCACATTCCCCTGAAGCGGCAAGCCTGATTTGTACAAGCTATTTTTAACTATTTTAAAGCCCCGATTTCCTTCGCTCCTCGAGGATTGTGCCCTCTTTGCCGGAGGATTGTCTCTGCAACGCGAGTTGTGCTACTCATGAAAATTTCGTTTTATTCGAAGATATTAAGCCTTGCTGATTTCGTGATAAACGTAGCTAGATCCATGCTAACCCTTACGCATCAATGTATTTTTTACATCAACATTGTGCTTCTTATTGGACCTAATCTAATGAGCCGCTTGTTTGCCAGATCGGTTAACTCCAGAAAATAAAAAGTAGAGAAACCGATACATTTATTTCGAAACGTTCTGTCAATTTTTGTCATTCGATGGGATTAAGCATGACTATTAAGACAATATATTTTAAATGTAAAAGGTTAAGTATGTGCCAAGTACTTTGGCCTGTGATCAGCATATAATAACTGATAATTTGAACTTGCTGCCGAAAAGTTAGATTTTCGATGAAACATTTATAGCTCTGAGTTCAAATGGATCTAAACACTGCCATCCAAAGGTTAATACTAAAATTATTCTAGTTGTTGTTATTTACTCCAAGATACTAGTTAGTAAAGTTATATGTATTTATAAGACTACTTTATAATTTTTCTGGCAATTATTACGGTCGTATGCAAGTAGTAATGTTTACTATCATGGTTGTGACGGCTCGAAAAATTTGATATTAAATCATGGTGCATCTCATACAATGATTTAAACTTCCTACTGTGACACTAATTTAAAAAAAGATTTATGAATATATGAAAACTGTTTTTCCACAAATGTAACCACACTATTATTAAAATTGATTCCAATAAATTGGAAGGATTACTAAGAAATGCTTGTTAATGGATTTGAAAGTCGGTCACAATATCTATCAGAAATAGTATTAGCATTCTCAACATACAAAAAGCTCTCATAAGATATACAGAATATTTTAAAATGTCAGTTTTTCCATTATTTGCATGGGTACATTTCCATTTACGTCATTGTTAACATTTTCTACAAAATATATGGAAATTTATTATAGCATGACATTATATTACTGTTTGTTGGCAAGGTACACCAGGTTTAAATATTTATAAAAATTATTCGCACACATTTGTCGCATCAAGTGCGACCATTATAGCATTAAGTATACCCATGTCAGACTCTAAAACATTTCTTAGAATCTTGTGTTCTCATCTGTTCCTACAAAGGCCGAGATAAAGTTCACATTATTAGTTAAGTATTAAGTATATTAACTTTCACTAAACCCCAACAAAATGTTCTGAAATTCTAATGAGCCTCTCAAGAAAACAATTTATATTATCATGACGTTACGGAACACACATACGTTCTATTTTTAAATATAAAATATTTTTAATATTAACCTCCAATTATTTATGCAATCATTTTTCATTAAATTTTACATTACAGAAATTCTTATTCTATTAGACCACAATAAGTGTGCAAATTTTCTATTATGTTTCTAAAAAGGGAAATATACATTATTACCATTATCATTATAATTAGAGCTCTATGCATTTTCTGTCATTTCCTACAACCTATACAGTATTATAATATACAGTATAAAAGACTTTCTCACATCTTATAAATCCTAATAAAATTCGACTCATCCTAATAGATCATAATAAAAATTGATCTTCAAGTTTGGTAAAAAGTCATTTATGACAAAAATGAGTAGGTGCAACTAAAAACAGTGACAAGGTTCAAAGAATTCAAGAGCCTCGATTTTTCGACATCTTAAGATTATTAACGAGGGAAATAAATGTTTATTTAGCTCTTGTATCTTGTGATTGTTGCAGAGAAATTGTATTTTGCGGAAAGATCCACAGTCTATATATGACCAACGTAGCAGTTGAAATGTTAGTGACTGTGATTGTATCTGTATTCTATCTTCCAGAAGTATGAGAACAAAATCTCATTACTTATCAGACGATGAAAAGCGCTACTCAAACGTCAGACATCACGAAGCCGTTACCATTAATTACTAAACTGCAAATTGTATGCAATTATAACAAAAATGAGTAGGTCCATTTGAAAACGGCAGAGAAATTAAAATTATTTAAGAGCACCAATGTACTATTTTCAACTTGTTAAAATGATTAAAGTAAGAATCAAATATCTATATAGCCTCCCTTGCAATCGAAACGGGCAATCTTTATTTTCCATAAAAATCCGTCGTCCATTCATTACAAAGACCCACAAATCGTGCAAACGCAAATTCATAAATCTATCGCGCATAAGAACTCTATAACAGTCCCAATGTTTTCCTGAACGACAAAGCGGGTTAAAAAATTCTATTTTCACGTGCAATTATCAGCGTCCCGACGATAAAGAAAAAAAGTTCCTACCTGAAAACGCACGCGCGATTCAAATCCGTTCAATTACGTTCCTCCGATAAAAAGAATCTTCCTGGCAAAGGGTGCGGCCCTCGAGACGGAATCACGGTAGCGCTCGGCCTTCGTTGAAGGGCTGTTGGGGAGGGGGTAGTTGGAAACGAAAAGAGAATGACACGCTAATACCCGCTTTATTGCCGGTGACTTGATTATGCGACGTAAAAGCGGCGGAGATGCCCGAGTTGAGGCAGAGGTCGTCGTTCACTGGCAGCCAGATGGTCCCTTGATTAACGTTTCTTTTAGTGCGTATGTAAAGCGCTTTACGAGGAGCAGCGCGCAGTTATCTCCGAGATCGGCCCTGTATTATGACGCGGCGGACGGGGGCGTGGAAGAGTGTGGAGGAGAGAGGAGGGTAGAGGAGGAGGGAATAGAGCAAGAGAGAAAGAGAAAGGGATTCTAGGAGGAGCAAGACGAGGGGTGTACAGAGATACCGAAAGCATCCCGCCCGAGGGAACATTAGTCCTGGGAACCGTGCAGTAGCTGGCCACCAGCCGGTATCAAGGCCTGCAAGTATCACCCCAGGGCTAGTGGACTGGGACAAGTCCACCCTCACGACGCGACGGTCGCCATCGGTCGACATCGGTCGCTAGTTGATTCGTTCGGTGAGGGCGGTTGCAGACGAGAGGGAGGAACAAGCCCGAATTTGAGTTCCTCTAACGAACTGGTCTCTGCGGAATGTATGTAGAGTCACGGGGGAACCCGGCGATTTTCCGCGGGGAGGAAATTAAAACGAACGTGATCGGGGTTAATCGCGTTAAAAGTGGCCAGACTATGGGCTCGCTCGACGGAACCACCTGCGCCGGACGAATATTAATTAATGTGCTTATTTACGGTACGATGAATTATGCCGGTGCAATCGGCCATCGAAGGGACTCCGTCTGAAAATGTTCCAAGCGCCGATACAAGTGAATTTTTCGACTTCGTTCAAAATCAATGAAGTTTAAGATATGTGTATCATTCAGAGCTCACAAGAAGTCACCAAGGGGTTTTGTGGGGCAAGGGGAACAAGCTTACAGCTCCGCCAGTCCCTACCATCCACGCTTCTTCCCAAGGTCTTGGTGGAGCGTATGGAAATATTCGTAGGATCTCTAAAATTACATATTGCGTTCTATATTATCGACTGCTTCTGTAGCGACGCGACGCACAGTAGGGTATTTTCCCGATTTCAACGGCCGAAACTCAATTTTAAAAATTTTACATAAATTGTAAAATTTTTGTTGCTTGAGCTAGTTGAATATCTGAGGAACAATCTCCTATCATTCGTTTTCCCATTCATGTATCCATGAAGCACTGAAATTTGTCAGAAGTTTGAAATTCTATTTTTTTTTTTTTTTTGATGAACACGCTGTCATTTCTCAACGAATTCAACCATTAGTAATTTTTACCTTATTTACATAAATTAAATAGATTTTTGATTCATAGAAGTTTCATTCGCTAAGTATAGGATATACTTTTAAGAGAAATTCACTTTTGTACCATATACATTTTTGTAGTTATTAATATTAAAAGATAACCAACGATTCAGTCACTTTTTTCATGTTTCTAAGACTTTGGTAATGATTTTGTTACACTTCAGGATGCGTCTCGGTGTTCATTTCTGTGCCGTTATATTCTTTGAAGTTTTATGATTAAGATGCAAGCAAAATTAGTTCCGACTTCGTGTTTTATAGTTGATTTATGAAAAAATGGCCATCGCGTGCGCGCGCGAAAATCGCAGCATTTCTCACATCCTGCATGATCGCATTCGCTATATCTCCGTAAAGTAAGTAGTTTAATGTAGTTTAATAAATAATCTTCGAGATACTCCAGTTTTTCATTAAATTTTTTGGCTTTACACCCCTGCATAATATTAAATAATTGCTTTCGCTTCATAACTTTCATCCCAGATGATTCTCCAGTAATGATTACATTTTACTACCTATATGGACATATATTGTCGTCAACTTACACAACGTAACGAGAACAACCGAACTCACGCGCAGACGGAGAATAACGAAAAGAATAAGTAAGTGTCCTCTGTCGATAATTACCTATCACTAACACGCGATAATCCAGAACAACTATCTATAATTAGCTATTCTAACAATTTTTAACTAAAATTATTGAAGAAAGACAGATATTTTCATCTGGCTCTTGTTTGTTGATGAAACAAATTTTTATATTTTTTTATATTCCACAAAGATCCGCACTCTAATGATCACAATACTAAAAAGAAAAACAAGACTTCGAGCTTAACAAAGGCGATGGCTACGTGGCGACGTACGAGGTTTGACAGGGCCATCTTCTCTTTGTCTATCACTTTCTTCGGCTCGTTGCTCCCGTTCTTTTCCTTTTCTTTGACGTCAGGCTGAAGCACCTTTTAGACGCATGCGGTCGCCGCGTTAATGCGCCATTAGGGGAGGAGCTGATGCGGACGAGAAGCAGATACCATTCTTGAAGACTTCTTCGTCGCGGGCGGAAAGAATGAGCCGCAAATCGCAAACGAGACCCTCGACTTCCGACTGCGCCCGAAACAGCTGGGCTTTAATAGGTTCGTACGTATGAAACTGCTGTTTCGCATGGTTGCGTTAAAGTAGAAGTGATTTTTCCTTTCTAACCTGTATATTCAGTGCAGACGAGATTATTTCGCGTGCTTCGTGCAATTAACGTTTCTATGCATTCTATGTGTCGTCTTCGAATTCGAAACACTTTCTCTGCAATGTGGATTCAATACAGGGAGTCCCACGCAACTGGAACACGCTATACCTCCTAAACGGATGGGAATAGTAGAAGATGTTATAAGTAAAAGTTGCGTGATATCAGACGGTGCATAATATGCAACTAATTTTATGCACTAATGTGTATCAGAAAAATGCAACTTTTAGATTTTGCAATTCTTTGATTTATTACAGTTAGAGGTCGAAAATCGCGAAAAATTGCAACTTTTACTATCTTTAAATAATTGTAGCTTAATGCAACGTGCAGTGTAGTTGCATTTTTCTGATGCACCGATACGAAAAAGTGCATAAAATTAGTTGCATATTATACATCGTCTGATACCATGTAACTGTTACTTATAATATCCTCTTCTGTTCCCAACCATTTGGGAGGTACAGCCTGTTCCAGTTGCATGGGTCACCCTGTATGCATATTAAGTAAAGGCAAATGTACATTAGATTTCGAAAATTCCTAAATGAGTGCAGACTCGCGATGACGATATTTTTCAATAGTATCGATATTTCGTATCGACATGCACCGATAGCCGAATCATCGATAGAGTATTAGATCGGGAATAAAATACCGATATTATCGATATCAAAATTTTCTATCAAATAATGGGAATTAAACGAAATACCTTCTTACCATTAAATGAACACTTTAAAATGGTATAACCTTGTTTGAAGAAGTTGTTTTATAAAACAGAAAACATGCCAGGTATTTAAGTGATGCGAGTTAGTTGACACAACACGTATAATTCCGCGTAGATTGCGGCTATTTATGCAAAATAAAACTTGTGTTTAAATGATTCCAGTGAACTAAAAAACCCGATATAGTTCTTATTACAAATGTTCTTTCTTAAGTAAATACGAAATCTTAATTTAATAGTACGCTTTGTTCCGTATATAATTTATTGTGTATAACAAAGGTGATATGTATTCTAATATTCGTTTCTACTGTGGTTTCGTGTATTCTGTATATAAGTGTATAACTGTATGTATGAAACTTCTGTAATGCGCTCTAGCTGATTAATCATTACGGACTGACGACGGTCCATATTTTATGCCCCCACCTGGGCCCTTCTGTCCTTGCGAAAAACCTCCCCTTAAACCTAAGCACTTAAACCTAGACGCAATAGTATCGTTGAATTCCAAAGTTCTGAATTGATTACGAATCTTTAAATACAAATTGTCTACATTGATTGTAAGAAACAGGAGCCAGATCAAATCATCATTCTTTCCTTAACGATGGCAAGATAATGATAGTAGATCTCTGGCTATGGAAAAGTAATAAGAGGTGTTAGCGAAGAATTATGAGAGATGCAAGGAGGTTCCGAGGCTTGTAGGAATACTTAACGGGTGTGTAGGAAACCGAGCGACACCATAGTTCTCGTTCGACGCCAAACGATAATAACGGAACCAAGGGGGGTCGATGCACAAGGAACACCGGTATTTCGCATACAGAGATCATGATACCGCAATCGTGTGGGGGCGGCAGTCGTAAGATAACGGCAAAAGCCTCGGTATGGACGTTTATCAATGATATACGATACGCACGCGCGCGCCTTGATATCGTCTCCGATGGTTTCCAGAGGGCCGCGAGGGAAAAGGGTGTCCGATGTACGGCTGGCGTTATGCCACGACGCACGCGACCCGTGCGTAAATACCAACCGCCTTGTACACCTGCTCGCCCCATCCACCGTATTCACTCTTTTTCGGTCTCGGAGACTCGCGACGAAAGATTGAAACCACCTGGAATGCTCCAAAGCGAAAGGCTCCAACGCTCCATAGCGAAATAGAGGTGAGCGGGACGTCCAATGTATGTACAGTAACCCCGCGATCTAAGTCCTTTTTCGGTTCTCTGCCGGGGCTTAGATCGTGAAGGGACACTATTCTTTTGTGACCGCGTCGACCGCGCCGAACGTAGAAAAAGACAGCATGCAAACACGGACCGCGCGGCCGAAGGCACAACAAAAAATAGCGTATCGGTGAGACAATACTAGTGCAAGAATAATACTTCTGTATTTTTTACTTATTTTTAATGAAATTTTACCAATATATTCGTGGCATTTTTCTAAGGAAAATGAGACCAAATATGATATAATTCCGATGATATTTACTTGTGTATTAAACAATGAAAGTTTTGGACGTACAGAAGAACAGCGTATAGGAAAGAAAGAGTCGACAAGAGTCGCGATCACCGGCACAGTTCAAAGACCCGCGTGTCCGTACAATGCAATGCCAATAAAAAACTTCCATCGTTCATTACACAAGTAAATATCATCGGAATTATATCATATTTGGTATCATTTTCATTATAAAAATGCCACGAATGTGTTGGTGAAAATTCCATGAAAAAATAATAAAAATAAAGATGTTTTGTGATTGGATTAGTAGTGATTCACACCGACATACCTGACACAGGATCAGATTACGCGGCATGTTTACACTGCTCGGCGACCGAGGCAGCTCGAGCTCCACGGCCCTTTCGAGGATACCACGCAGTGGAAGGAGTAGACCAAGGGACATAGATCGCAATGTTTCTTTGGACTTATATCGCGGGGTTACTGTATCTGCAACCCGACTATTTGGGTCGAGTCGGAAAACGTCGGGCGAGCTCAGGCGGGTACTTGAGACATATGAATGTTCATGTAGCCCGGTACATTCGGGCGGCTCGACTGCTTTCGGGCTATTACAATAGACCTGATCGAAAAAACATTTTTCTCGCAATCGAAAACGCTCCACACGGGATTAGTTGTGGTTCGACTTCCTAATAACAGGATCAAAATCCCAAAGCTGGGCGATGATGCTTTCAGGTTGTACATTGAGCACAAGGTTTGAAAATTTAGAGAATCTATCCACTTTTTTAAGAACATCAAAATCGAAGTATATGCTGTTATAGACGGCGTAAGAGCAATCAAAAATTATGAGTAAACATTATTGAACACATATTTTATGAAATATATCTTTATTATGAAATATCTATTTCTATCAAATAACTGATTAACATGAATCCTGAAAAAAACATTTCCTATGAAAGCTTCCATTTCCTCGTAGAATATACGAGTTTAAAAAAAAAGATATATATATATATGTTTTATATTTGAGTTGACCTTCTAATAACCTTAAAGACGCGTAACAAATAAAAGAGAAATAGGACAGTTGTATTTCCTCCCGAAACAGTGCCGCGTTTTTATTAAACATATTTATGACGTGAATCCAATGCGCTCGCCCTACTGTGCGCCAAAACGTCGAAAAACAGCGAAAAAGAAGAAGAACATTCACCTTCAATAGACTCCGTTTAAAATCTTCACGAGTCTGGCTCATTTTTGCAGGGTGAAAGGTTAAGGGTGAATTCCACCGTTGCCCAATCTAGTTCTCAGGATATTAACGCGTCAATTACCAAAACAGTGGTTAAATACAGTGCTCGGAGGTTCCATCGGTGACAGAAAGGATGAGAGGAAGATTGCGGTTGAAAACGGAGAAAGCGGAAAAATAAGCAGCACGCGGCGTGATCATGTAAACGAGCGAAATGTGAAACCGCGCTACATTAAGAGATTCGTCGGGGATGCGGCCAAAGGAAATGAGAACGCGGAGCTCTCGCGAGGGGCGTGCAGACGAAAGGAGACCGTCTTTATGCCTGGCCCGTGAGCAAATGTACAAGGTTCGCGTTTCCCACCGACCCGACGCAGATATTACCCCGCGGCGTCCCGACGCCCGTGGATAATTGAACGGCGTAAAGTCGACCGGCAGCGGGTCATAGTCGTTAACCTGGCAGTAACGCCTAGGCGCGAAATGTATCGTTGACCTAGCCGTCCCGTCTAAGCTGTAAATTTTTAACGTGCTCACCATCCCCGGATGACGGCCATGGAAAAGCCAACGTGCAGAGTCGGTGCCGGGACAAGTTAGTTAGGGGGAGTTTCGCGGTCCAGGAGCCGAGGAAAGAATTATACCACCAGCGCGACAATTTTCTTCCGTCCGCGGAATAGCACCGAACGACGTCGCTGCTGTATCTCGTCGTAAAGTTTATGGCAATAGTAAGAAAGATGGAAATGGAGATGTTAAGCGGGAAATGTGCCGCCGCGTCCGATCAATTTGGTACTTTATTTGCTGCGCCGAGCAGCTCCGCATGTGACCAGGGACTTCTACCTAAATGTACAATATCGGTATTTTTCGGTTGAACTTTACGAAACCCTTATGGAAACCCTTACGGAAACCGAAATACGAAAATACCGGTAAGATGTCATACCGTTATATCTATAGAAATACTGGTGTTTTTCGGTAAATTTTTCGGCTTCCCCATGATTAAAATCAAAATGACAATTTTCAAAGTGTTCTTAACCACAGATTTAAAACCAGTAGTATTTTATTATCGATATTATGTTATGCTATGATACCAAAAGCAGGATAATTTCCAGCATGTTTGTGATAATATTAGGTTAGGGAGAAAGTTTCTTCGTATTTTAATGCAGAAATTGATCAAGTTTTTTTTCATATTTTAAATGAAGTTTATTAAATCAAGTATGTGCCGTTCTGATCGACCACCTTCTGACATTTTTGAGGTAAAACCATCTTGTTCAACTGTTTGCATGATTTTATCGACTTTTTCAGTGACTGGGCGACCAGAACGAGATATATCTTTGACATCAAAATTTTCACATTGAAAACGCTTGAACCAATTTTGTGCCACACGTACTGATACTGTATCACGTCCATAAACATCGCAAATTTTTTTAGCAGCTTGAGTCGCACTCTTTCCTTATTTTGTAATAAAATTTCAAAATGTATCGAATTTCTTTTATTATCACTCATTTTCAGGACGTAATAACTTTTGACTAAATAAACAAATATCACAATTTCTTATTTTTGATTACTCTGTGATATATCACCTTTTAGACGCGCTTAAGTAATGCCAGATGAGATTAATATTAACAGAGTATTAGTATTAAGATCCGATTAGTATTAATATTAATATATGCACTCTGTTTGCGAGCGGAACAGAATACGATATGACAATTTACAATATTTGACCGATCTTATACATGCAATGTTGTGACATGGAGGCACAGGGAAAACCGAAAAAATATTGGTATTTATTTCGATTTTGGTATTTATATCTTTTCAATATCTAATCATTTATTTATGAAATATTGATTTATGATAATCAGGAATTTATGTAAATTCCTCTCGATATGAGTTATAGTCCTAGCTGAACGAAAATTTATTCAGTATTTCATCGTTAATTGTCGTGAAATTCTAAACGATAATTGTCGCAAAACAATCCCTCCTTCCGCGGGGTATACCGCGTGAAGCTCGAGAGGCCTCGGTCGCCGAGAAGTGTAACATAATAGGGGTCGAGTATATCGGTGAGACCACTACTAATCCAATCACAAAACTTCTTTATTTTTTATTATTTTTTATGGAACTTTCACCAATATAGTCGTGGCATTTTTTTAATGAAAATGATACTAAATAAGATATAATTGCGATGACATTTATTTGAGTAATGGACGATGACAGTTTCGGGCACAAGGAAGGACAGCGTATGGGAAAGAAAGAGTCGCGCAGAGTCGCAGTCGGCGGCACAGTTCAAAGGCCCACGTGTCCCCACAATGTAATGCCAATAAACAACTTTTTTATTATTACTTACTTTTTCCGAGACTTTCTCCAATATATTTGTGGCATTTTTCTGATTAAAATAATACCAAACACGATGTAATTCGGATTATATTTACAATAATTTTCTAAAACCTTCATCGTCCATTACTCAAGTAAATACCATCGGAATTATATCTTATTTGGTATCATTTTCATTGGAAAAATGCCACGAATATGCTGGTGAAAGTTCCATCAAAAAATAATATAAATAAAGAAGTTTTGTCACTGGGTTAGGTGTTGTTTTCACACCGACATACTCGACCCGTATTATGATACACTTCTCGGCGACCGAAGCCTCTTGAGCTTCGCTGTTCTTTTCTACGTTCGGTACAAGCCAAAAAATAGTATTATCTGAACGTTAATTGTCGCCGGCCGGACCCGCGGTGGCGACGATTACCGATGAAATACTGTACTTCCATTAAAAAAATCAGAGACTAGCACGAACACCAGAGACACCTAAACAAAACTTGGATCAATAACAGGAGGTTTAAATTCAAAGAAAACACGCTGTAGTATACATAGAGAGAAATTCAAGGAAAATGTACCGTAATTAATTTATAACGGCCAATTCAGTTTCCACTTGCTCAACTTCCAGTTGACAATTTTCTAATGCGAATCCCATTCAGCGTACGAATTCAGCGAGATTAATGGCTTCGCGAAATTCGGGAAACGAATAGCTCGGTACAACACAACTCCTCGAAGACGAGAGAAAAAAGGAGTAGCATAAAGAGCCCCCGAATCGCAGTGACTCTCTTGGACGTGTATAATCGTGTCCTGTCCGCGATAAACGTAGCAGAACCATTTTTCTGTTCCTTTGACCCGTCTACAAAGACGAACCGCACGCCGTGCTCCCATTTGGAAATTTGATACATTTCCCGTGAACCGTTCCAACGGGTATACAACAGGTCCATCAAATTAGCACGGTACCTCGAGTATCATTGCATCGTAACAGAACGCTCGGAATAGTACGCAGTATTGCGGATCGTCGACCTAGCTGAATAAAAGTGATACGGCGATTAACTATTGTAACATATTCTATCGTCACTAATAGTTACTAAAAAAGGTCGGAAAATACCATAAATTAATTTTACGAAGCATAACGACCATGGTATATGTCCGAAGATACTCCTTCGGAGGTGATGTGCCTCCAACTTGTACAACATAAAGTACAGTGTGTGCTAAAGTTCCTAATGGTAGTATATTAGGTCTACAAATTAACTGATAGCACAATCTAGGTAAATTTGTTGATTATTTTCAAACTATTATCCAAGTAAAAACAATCACCATCAATGTCTGTGAATTTACTCCTCTTTAAAAATAATGAAAGGACCTCCGTTATGGCGGTGGAAACGTTCGAATTTAAAATGCAATTACAATTGATTAACCCCTTGTCCTATAATAACTTGCACGTTAATAATTTCCATTAAACTGGAATAAGATTTTATTTTTCTGTCACAGATATATAACCATTAGAGAAGGTACAGACATACAATAGATATCAATTTCCTCTTTCTTCTAGAAGCTTTTGCATAACGAAGAAGTTGCACTCGCTCTAACCGTAAAGTAAATTATAGTGCAAGGGGTTAATTGTGACGGCCATGAATTAATTTGTACACTTATCGTACTACAAATAACTTTTAGAACACAGAGTTCTTTATGATGTACGAATTGTCGATTAATTTTTATACTTATCATTAATGTCGACACATATCTTTTCACAATAGAATATTTGCGATTGCTGTGTGGCAGTCAAGGTGTCAACAAAAACAGATTGATTTTTCTAAAAATCTGGCGATTATACGTGTTTGATGCTAGTCTATATTAATGAATAAATACGGTAAAATCGACCACGTTGAGTTTTGGTCAGCTGGGTTGACAAATCGTAACACTGTGCGAGTGGTTGGAGCGCATTCGAAGGCAATGCACAGTTGTACGTGCGCGTATGCGCCCGTTCCGGCTGAATTATGCGAACGGCCATCGCGAAAACCACAGAATGACGTGATCTCGACGAAATTTGTACGCGAGATCGTCCGTCGCGAGGAGGAGCTCCACCGCCGGCCGCTACGTGTTGAAACTGCAGGAAACGACCGGGCCGAATTACGCCAGATAATTTCGCGCGAGCCGAGGCACGGCATTTTCACGAGTGTGCGAGTCATGATCTGGGGCCCGTAATATGCAGCTTGATAATCCGGGCGAGACGCTTTGGGCACGCAATGAATCGCAACCTCTTCAATTTAATTCCTACCACGTTCCCAGAAACTTCTTCCTCGAAATTGATCTTAGAAATATTCCACGTTTTTCTAAAGATTTCTTTGCTGCTACGTAAAATTAAATGAAGACTTCTAATGAAGAATTGTTAGTTATTTAAAAAATGAAAGTATGTCTGTTGTTTACTTGCCACAACAAAATGCGATTTTGCAAATCTTGAACACGCAAAAATTGCTTCCGCCAAAAATGATTTAATTCCTTTTTTTATTTAAGCATACAGTGGCATGCATAACCATCCGGACACCCTTTAAAAACGAATAACTTTTTCAAAATTGGTTTAAACGGTTTGAGTTTTTTTGAAATGTTAGAAGGATTAGTTTACTAGGTAGCGTGTAAATAATTCTTTCCAAAAATTGCTATTGGTCGGAATTGCGGCGAAGAAAGTAAAGGTCACAATTTTTAACTTTTTTATCTGTATCTGTAATGACAATTTAAAAGGCGCCATTTCTCGGTTTAGGTAAGTTATGCATACGTACAAAGTTTAATCGAACTCGGTTAACGCTGTTATGAGCTACAAGCATTTGAAGCTGATCACATAAGGGCAAAATTCCCTGAAAAGGCAGAAAATCTGCGACTTTCACACTGAAGCTCTCATCTTACAATGATCGTAGCTCATAGTAACATTAACCGACTTCGATGAAACTTTGCGCATGTATATAACCTATGGGGATCTACAAAAGGCATATTTTAAATTTTCATTCCGAGCGCAGATAAAAAAAGTTAAAAATCATGATCATTACCGGTTTCATTGCAATTTCGACCAATGGTGATTGTTAAATAATTTTTTTATAAACTAATCCTTCTAACATCTTGAAAAAACATCAAGCCGTCTGAACCAATTTTAAAAAAGTTATTTGTTTTCAAAGGGTGTCCGGATACATATGCACACCACTATATTACTATACAAGTTGTGGAGAATAAATTCGATCTTCTAATTTTTGTAAAGCAACATGTACCAGTCAATATTAATGCTCGGTACGTTTATTGTTAGTGGATAAACTGATTTGTTCAAATATTTTCGTTTGATAGTACTGGATTTAACCCTTAGCACTCGAATGGCGAATCTGAGGCGCCACTACAAATTTGCTGCCCCATTATTCGGAATATTTTTTACATGATTAAATTTGTTTATCTGTAATAAATTACTAAACATTTAAATATTGTATGAGGTACTATATCAGTTTCTTACGCATGTAATGAAAATAAATTATGTACAATGGCAATATTCCAGGTTAGAAGAAATGTTTGGTTTTTTAGTCGAAATAGCTCCGAGTGCAAAGGGTTAAAATATATTCCTCGAAAATTTCATGAAAGTGAGACAATTATAGTCTATGATAGCCAACATGATTTTAAATAATGCTCATTGAACTGTTTCATACTTTAAACGCGTGGTGATAGAATAATTAATATATTACTTAGTTAAATTACTTTGCTTATGATAAACGTAAGTTATCTTTTCGAGCATCACAATTTTTGGAATGTTGGAGTATTTCCACAAAAGATCGACTAAAATAATATGCACTGACAAATTAAATTGCACCGTCACATATCTCGAAACAAAATTTAATATTTGCAGTGTTATAAATGATTCTAATTATCTAGGAATTATGATCGTTACCTAGATTCATTGTACAAGCCAGTACAGATCGAACTATTTTCCCCTAATAGATATGCTGTTAACTCCACTGGCCAAATAACTGTTAACAGGCATGGATTTCCGATTAGATCATGCGATTGATATTTCATGGCTCATTATTCGATCTCTGTATGGTATTGGAATGGCGCACATAACGAGAGATTATATTATTCAAACGATTGATATGAAAGACTCCAATACGCCTGCGGAAAAATTTCAAACTACATAACTAGAAGCTATCGTACTATGTTTCTTGTGGGAGACTTTATCATTTCCCACAAGTTTGCCGCTGAAGATACCCGTGTTTCAAGTTCGTTGCAGGTAGATTCTCGATTAATCCAGTGCCTCGTAAAAGCGAGCCAAGAGCGAGCCGTAACACCACCACACGAGCAAACACGCTAACTGTGTTCGACCGACGCGACGCCTCGTTCAAGCCAGACAAGTACAGGTTTCCCGCGAAAACTTTGGTACTATGTTCCAGGGGTCGTGGCAATGGGATCAACATGTTATGCAAGCATTGAGTAGATTCATTAGACTATAATAAAAATTTGATATTTCAATTTCGAAAAATGCGGCACAGGAGAATGTTAAAAGATAAACAAGCCTCGCTCATGCCCTGTGAACAGAAGCTGTTTTAGGTTTTGTAGCAAAAACTTTGGTATTATCTTCTAGGGATGAAAATGAAGGCAACATGCTTTACAAGCATTGAAGCAGCATCAAGTTAAATATTTTACATTTCAATCCAGGACACGAGTACGATTTCCATGGCCCCTCGTTTTGAGGTTATATTTGAGTTCTTGGGGTTATTTCAAGAAAAAAATGTATATATAACATAGTGTCAAATCGGCCTGGTTTAGCCGGTAAATTAGATTTCCTGTTTTTTATGAACCTGCAAATATCTCGGAAACTATTACGAGATATGGCACAATATGTACAGACCTTTTTTGTAGGAAATTGAATTTCCTATAAAAAAAACATTAAAATGATAACCCACACCTAACCCAGACCTAACCTAACCTAACCTAACCTAACCTAGCCTAGCCTAACCTAAACGTCAATAATATTTACTGCTAATTGTATTAGTACTTAATTGTACATAGTAATTACATACGGTAGATTTAGCGTTAAACAGCTGTACCTTTTGTACGGAAAAAGCTGGCACACCGTACAGAATTTACTTGCGCGCAGCAGAACGCGGGATTGAAGGCAATTGGGCGGCAGACATCTGTCGAAATGGAACGAGCACGTACGACAATCGTGGGGGCACGTGTCTCCGAGTAACCGTGGCGAGGCGGTTCGTTTCAAGAAGACAATCGAGCTCTGTGCTCGAATAAATTACCGGCGGTACTCGCGTGCACACGCTCGACGTAGTCGCGCGAGTACCAGCGACCGATGCTGCGTCGGGAACGTCGTCTGGCGACGTCTCGCGGCTCCTTTGAACCAGCTTTCGGCGACTGTTTGTTTTCCTTGATTTTCCGAGCCGTCTAAGGCGCGCCACTTTCCGATTGAAACGCATCGACGACAGGGAAGATAGCGCGCGAAACCTAGAGACCCCCCCGAGACGAATGTCTTCCGCGAATTTTCGCGATTTCTCGCCGGTTCCATCGTGAAGCTATTCCAGGAACGAAAGTATGCGTTACAGGGCTGGACAAAATTATGGGGCAGCTAAAACATTGCCATGATGACGACAATGATTCCGATTTTTCAACTTAAAAATCCGAATTAATTGCAGTATATGTATCAGGGTATTTTTCATCCGTTCGATTTTTCCAGAATATTCGCATATGACTAAATAGAGAAAATAGTCCAAATACTAATTGTTTGAATTTTACCTCATAACTACACGCCCCCCCCCCCCGGTCGAAATATATCGGGTTAAATTCTAACACAACATGTTTTATCTCTGCAGGATCGCCGGATTCGCAGGTGTTCAGCGAGTTCACGAGCGTCTGCAGGTGGCCCGATACAGGCCTCCGTGTTTGTTTACTTTTTCGCGTAACGCTGTGGTCAAGAAAGAAAGAGAGAGCGAAGGAGTGAGAGAGAGAGAGAGAGAGAGAGAGAGAGAGAGAGAGAGTGTGTGTGTGAGGTGCAAGTGGGGAGTGGAAGCAGTGAAGTCGAAGCATTCGGAGAGTAGAGTTAGGACAGTGAAGTCGAGCAGTAGAGTCAGAAACAGCGAAGTCTAGCGTAGATTAAGAACGGCGAAGTCGAGCTAAAAAGTGCGTATCGTGCGAGATAAAGCCGTACCGCGTGGAGCATTAGATTATACGATTACTTTAGTTATAAGTTTTGTTAAATAAAACGTTTCGTCGAAGCTTGTTCTTGTCAAACCTTCCAATCCCACATCTCGATGATCTATCGAATGGCTCATATACCATTTAATTTTACCCAAAGGAAATTTTTGACCATCTTATCCGGCTATATGCTCTTTATTTAATGGATCAAGTTATCCCATGAGTGAAATATACAAAAACATAATCACAACCACTAACCTTCTATATACAATTTCCATCGTTTACAACCTATTAAATAATATACAGAACTGTGTTTATACTTTTATGTTTCATCTTCTAAAAATATTAAAACAAACTCCCACTTTCCGTAAATCTTTTTATGAAGTCCAGAATAAGTATAAAATTTCCTTCATCGATTAAAAGATTTTTTAAACTAACGATAAAGTACCAACAGTGTTAATGTGAATGTTTGTTAATACGAACAAGTTCTTTGGATTACATTTACAAATGTCTCGGGCAGATAGCAAAATGTTTCGTTCAACCATAGCATCGAAAATTCGTGGGGAAGAGATCCGCGAATCGAGCAGCCCCGATGTTCAACCATCGCGATCTTCATTGCGTCGCCGAGAGCTCGGTGTTTCCGGATTTCAGCAGATACGCGTGCGGGATAATGCGAGCGACGAATATCGAGTATCGAACGCGTCTAGTATTTAACGCCGAGTGTCGAGTTTCCAACAGCCGCAGATACAGAGCCCAGACACGTCTATCGACGAGGTTTGCCAACGGAGGCGCATGCCGCAATTTCGAGTTAGCTGTGCGAACCGCAAATTGCGAACGAGACGCGGGGTCCTAGGGATCAACCTACCATTTCTCTGCCGCAGCCTCCTCCCTTTTTTATAACTTTGTCCGTTGCCGATGTCCTTTTTCGTTATTTCGACGGCGGATCAAAAGCCTCGACCAACCACCCTGGATTTTCAACGTTCCGCGCATGCAGTTCCGCAAGGAATATTTAGTCAGCCGTGCTAGATTTTGGAGGAATATTTTAATACACGAAACCTTCGCGGAAATAATGTGACCGGTAGGGTGGTGCTTATTTTTCGACTTTCGATATTTTCTGCTGTTAGAGGAGAACGAGGTCAGAAATAACAGTAGATGGAAGGAACAACGTAAGTAATTCAAAATCTATTACAGTCGCTTCTCGACTTAGGGCGGGGTTCGGTTCCGCAACTTCGCGCGTACGTCGAAGTGGTCGGAATCCGAATTTCATACAAAAATATATAACATAATTATAATAGACATACGTACATCAAAATTAATAGCTTTTATTTCTCATTTATAATTGTTAACTACACAATATGAAATTTTTTCGTCGTAAGAGCAAATGGTCGTAACTCGAGAAGTTACTGTACAGCCATTATCACAAATTTTGAACACATGATGTATAATTGCAATTTGTAATTGTAATCTGTCCGCTTAAATTTGTAACACTTGATGAGAAAGTGATGTGTGCAAAATTTGAAATCAATCGGACAATGGGAACCCGTGCATTTGCATGAAAGTTTTAAAATTTTAATAATTTCGCGTCATTTTCTTAAAATGTGCCAAAATTCTTAAATTTAATGTACCTGGCAAATATATCCAATCTGAACACACCAATTTTGATGAAATTTTAATGAGAGGTAGTTTCCGGTGAAAATATTTGACATGTATTTTTCTCGGTCATCATCCTCGATGAAAAGGTGAAAACAGCCCTTAATGCTGTTGATTAAACTGATTTCGCCCAACTTTAAGGGCTGTTTTCACCTTTTAAACATGGATAATAGCCGAGAAAAATATATGTCAAATATTTTTCCAAAAACCACCACTCATTAAAATTTCATAAAAATTGGTGTGATCAGATTTAATGATGTCTGTCACCCTCTGTCAGATTTACACTGAGTTTAATGGATTAGTTTACTAGATGAAATGTCATGAATAGTTTGGAAAAATTGCGTTTAGTCTAAATTACGAAAAACTAGTAAAAGTTGCTTTTCACAACATTTTTAGTAGATAGGTTTGCGTCGAAAATTTAACAAATGCGTTTTCTAAATTCATACAAGTTAAGTATATACATGCCGAAACTTTCTTCGAAATTGATTAGTTTGTTTACCAGTTATAAGGGATTAAAAATTATGAAAATTACAGTTCTTCACGATGTTCAACCTATTTTTGTTGTTTTATTGTATTTTTCGGCAATTTTCAGCATTTTCAATCGTTTATAACTAATAACCACTGGATCAATTTCGCTGAACATTTTGAAGTATGTGCCATTAATTATTAGAACGATTGTAGTATTTGTTTTTCAGAAGTGATGAAGACAATTTTTAGTTTGCACACAGATCAGCAGTTTGGTAAAAAATATAGAAATGTCCTTCAGAGCGAGAACAGTGCACATACGTCGTTCTCGGCGGATTAGCACTAAACCTACCACGGTCAAAAGACGGGTTTTATATTTCACAATTTTTGTATAACAAAAATTCATTTATGAAAAATAATGAAATAAATTTCCTTGTCGAAGAATCTGTTGTATCAAAAATTACGTACAATTTCACTAAACTTATTGTTGCCATTTTTATAAGGCAATATTTACGAGATGCTTTTTATGCATGGTAGGTTTAGTGTTAATGAAAAATGGCTTGATTCCACGGACCATCGTTTCATTTACGAAGGACAGATAAGAGCGGGGGCGCGTCGTGTAGATTTTTTCGCAGCTGTTTCTCCGTTCCTGTCCGGTTTAAATAGGATTTTGTTTAGTCCCGGCGCGGCGGTTTCTTTTCCCGGCAGCAACTAGTTCTTCAGCTATTCAAGGGGGAGACGCGAAACTAACCAGAACTACGAGCCGCCAGTGCAATTAAAATTAACGAAGTAATGCACCGAGGCCGGTCCGTTTTTCATTTTACGCGCTCCACTCTAGCCGAGCCGGCTACGCGTTATGCCGTTATATATTATTTAAATAAACTTTGACATCGCGACGACGAAGGGGGATATTTCACTAGTGAGACTCGCAGGCGCGCCTAAAATTCAAGCTGCAATTCTTGCTCGTGGAACGAACGCTCCACCGACCAGAAATAATTTTCATTCCCGTCCCCGGTTACGCGCTCGTGTTTTCATTTCACTTCTCGACACGCTTCTCAGCTTTCTTCTCAATTTCTCCAGGAGAATGTGCGAAAAAAGCGTGGACGAGAGAAGAAACGTGATGAAACGTAAAATATGGTTCTCCGCATTACAACGTCCAATCTTTCACGGCTATTCTCTGTATTCTGACAATGAAAGACTGTCGATCGTGAATGCCATTTCATCCTTCGCATTCGACATATCAAATATCGTCTTACAAAGGAACGTAGTGAGTTGCATTGATTTTTTTGGGTTCAATACTGACAGGTATTTATCGTTTTAACTGGGACATGTTGAGCAACATGCATAAAATCTGTGATTAACATAAATTAGAACGAAACGTTCGGTTGTTGCATATGAAATGGCCGAGTTTTAACAATGACGTTAAAGAAACGTAGTCTTTTTTAACTGAAGCTTATCGATTTCGGTAAGCACCATTGCAATCAACATATTCTGTCAACGAATATCAAATTTCTCGATTGTACTAACAAGAAGAAGACGCGGTCATCGGGTCTTAGATTTTGTCGAAACTTTGCATACTGGTAGATTTCGTTCTCCTGTTTATGAAAATATAGCATTATAGGCGTTGATACTCAATAATTTTTGAGATATTTACAATTTAAATTTCATTATACCCGTTAAGCACAGTTTTGGTTGAAGTTTTTGTCAAGTGCAAACGGCGTGATGATAACGTACTACATTCATTACCGGGAAGGTCAATGTTCAAATCCCTTTTTCCTTTTTTTCCATTTTTTCCTTTTTTTTCTGTTCAGTTTATCTATTTTAATTAATTGTATGTTATACTATTAATAACCACTCATAATATCTATAGGAAACAAAATATAAAAATTTTATTGAAAAGGAACATAATATGATAGAAACGCTAATTTCATCAATCTTAACGTATCTCAAAAGTTGTTGAGTATCGACGCCTATAAGGCTACATTTTCATAAACAGGAGAACAAAATCTACCAATATGCAAAGTTTCGAGAAAATCTGAGACCCCATGACCGCGTTTTCTCCATGTAAGTTCAAAATCGAATATTTTAGTCATTCTTGTTCTTCATTTACGAGATTCTCATCTTGTTATCGCAATATTTTGACGAAATATTACATAATGCCGCTATCAGTATAATTATATTTCGTTTGTACGGAAAGAGTACGTGACAGTCTCACTGATTGGTATTGAAATAAGCTTTACCTAACAGTGAATAAGTCAATAAAAATTGGAGATGGAATGTTAAAAATTAGTTTTGTACGATTATAATAGCATTTCTGGATTAAAATGCTTCAAAACATTTTCATTCTGAAATCGAACATTTCGTATGCAACAATTTAACCCTTAGCACTCGAATGGCGACTCTGAGGCGCCACTACAAATTGCTATTATTATAATATATACCATTATTCAGAATATTGTTTACATGATTAAATTTGTTCATACTAAACATTTAAATATTGTATGAGGTACTATATCAATTTCGTACGCATATAATGAAAAAAACTTATATACGCTGGAAATATTTTAGGTTAGAAGAAATGTTTGGTATTTTAGTTGAAATAGCTCCGAGTGCAAAGAGTTAATACTATTTCTCATCGCTAAATTGAGGATCTTTTTCCAAGATAAAAATTGTTGGCATGAATTGCAAGAAACAGTAACCATATCGATTATTCTCCTCTTTTTTTTAACAATCTTAATAAATCAAAGACAATATATTCACACTCACTAATTTCTTTAACGCTTTTACTATTTGAAATTGTCCCAACTCGTTTCTATCATAAATGCATAAGATCCGCAGTCAACTCATCATAAATACTTACCCTTCGACGAAAACTAGAGTGAATGAAAATGTCGCCATTTTGTAAATGATCAAGATTTCCGTTCTATTTCGGTTCAGATAAATATTCGGATAAATATGCTTCTTCATGTTTCGATTTCGATCAGCAGAACATATTTTTCAAGACATACTTTGCAAAAGAAATATATGATTCGTGTAATTATGATTATTTTCATTAAAAAAAAATATTAATTGACGTACTTCAAATACGGATAAATATTTATGCAATATCCTAATGCAAAAAGTTAAAAATTTTTCTGTAAAAGATTCCCAAAAATTGGTGAAGAATCGGCATTGAAAATCGGAAATCCCGCTTCAAATATCATGTGAATCACGACAAAAACCTAAGGCACACCGTCTTGACAGCAAGTGGATCACGGCCGGTAAACCGTGTGATCCGAATTGTCATGGCTCGGGATACAACGAATGCACTAACGATGCGTTTAATCCAGATCTTTCATTGGAGCGATGCATCGCCTGTCGCCGCTGGAACGCATCCTCACCCCTCGGTTAAGGTGCACACACGCATAAACACAGACAAAAGCTTTCATTCCCCGCAAGGCAGCGATACCTCTCCCACTCTTTCTTCCTCCCTCTTTCTCTCTCTCTCTCTCTCTCTCTCTCTCTCTCTCTCTCTCTCTCTCTCTCTCTCTCTCGCTATCCGTCTCTCCCTCTCCTTCTCTTTCGCGGTGTTTCTCTGTTTTTCGTATGTTCTCGCCTCCTCCTAAAGGAGACGGCGGAAGACAATGGGATGCTTACGTCAAAACCCGCGCGCGCCGCGTCGGTATTTCATGTCTCAATTATTTCCCACAAAAGCATCCAGCAGCCGGAGAAGAGCGTCGGAGGCTACGTCCTCTCTTCCTCTTCTGTCCTGGGTAACCGTCACGACGGTTAACACGCCGCTTAACCGAAACGGAAATTTTCATCGGCGATAGAACCGGCTACGTGGACCGAGAAGCAGAGTTTGTTGGTGATGCTGTCTGCTAAAGGGATTTTATCCTGTGGTAGAGGATTATTCTTTTTAACCGGTAGCAGTGTTGCTTGCGAATGACTGTAGAAGTTTCTTAGAGTTAGTGCCTTTTAACCATCACACGCTTCCCAGAAATGGTTTCATAAAAGTTTTTAGGATAATATTTCATCTACTTTCTGCTTTACAATTTAAATGTACAAATTATGCATTATTTATAGCGTCACATTTCAAAGAAATACAGCTCACAACACAAATAAAAAGAAAATTGTTTTACAGTATCTAAAGGATGTAAATGGGTCGATTTTTACTCTGAGGAACGTATGAGGGTTGAAGGAATTGTATGCTGTTTTAAAGAATTATACTTTTTTAAAGGTTAGATAGAGAAGCGATGCTATTTGCAAATGACTGTACAAGTTTCTTAGAGTTTAGTGTTGTTTAAAGGAATTGTATCCTGTCATAGAGGATTAAATGTTTTTTTAAACCGATAAATAAAAATATAAATAGAATAATGATCGATAATTGAACTGTAGAATCAGATCCATCTGATTAATTTTTGGCAGGGGCCAAACGATAATTATCACACAAACTTTTATGGAAGATTCAGTAGCTTGGTTACTATTTGTGTTAAAAATATATTTTTCTGCACTTGTGCGATAAAAATAGGAAACATTATACGTCATATGTGTCGAAAGGTTTCGGGTTTCAAAATATTCTTAAATTCCCCGCCAAGCTACTCGATAGTCCAGTGAACTAGATAAAAGTCCATACTCGAAGTACAAATGACACATCGTCGGGACGAACAGTGCACCGCCCGGAGACAATGTCAAAAACCGCAGTAGCTCGAATGGGATCACATAAATTTCGCAGACGATCGAAACGGAATTTTAAAGCGGACCTAATGGATCCTCCTTTGCGATCTGAATTCTCACAGCCAGGTTCGTAAATTATTTCAACAGGACGGGTGTCTTCCCGTGAATAATGAAGCGCGGCTCTAACGGTGGTCCAAATGAATACTGCAGAATCGAAATGCACACCACTATCGATCACAGATTTTTATAAAAGATACAGTAACATTATTATAAACAAATTATCACTAATCTTAACCTTCTACAAAAAAAATCTATTTTCCTCGTGAAAGAAAACACTGTGTATATCTAGTATCTTATGTTTAATCGCTCTGCCATCTGTGATGTTCACTAAGATGAGTCTAGTAAAAGAAACACCTACTTCCTTTTTGTTTTATGTTACTTGTGTTTATAATATTATTGTATTTAGCCAGAAAAGCTTATTGTACATAGCTAGAAGAAACAAGAAAAACAATTTCTTCTTAATATTTTAAATTGTTGTTGTTTATTCTAGTCATAACGAATTGTTGTTTTAATATTCTAAATTGATTACCACTTATCTTCAAGTTGTATATTGAAACAACATTTCTAATTTATTAAGCACTATTATCTAATACAGTGGTTCATATTATGTTTGAAAAAACATTAGAAATATGTGGATCTGGAGTTAGTTATGTTTCGGCCGCAGTAACTCCAGAGATGACATGGATAGAATAATTTAATATATGTCATTTGTAATTTATGTGTAACACCTGAAATATATGAAATGAATAGGTTTTATAAACCTAGTTAACACAGCATACATCAGGCATGGGCATTTTTGTCTCAATTGAGACAAGACCGTCCCCAGCATAGCGCCCACTGTCCCCCACCAGTATTCACCGTTACCATGGAGAAAGAACGCGCTTCGTTCGCTGCGAGCAATGCGCATGTCTCGCGCAGGCCTCGCGAAACCCTGGGGAGAGGTACGAAGATACGTATGGTCTGGGCAACGAAGGCGCGAGACATGCGCGATCGCGAAGAAGGCGCGCGCTGCATGGAAAAGAGGTTGGTGGGAGAAACAGGCGTTTGAGGGGCTCCACACGTGCCCATGCTTGGCATACATAGATGAGTACAAAGTGTGTATCAAGGTTGAGCACATACCAAAATAAGATTACAAATAATCATTTGATGCAATGAATTATTCTAAATACTTTATTATTTGTATTTTACAAATACCAAAAAATTATTTTCATAGATAATTCCACCTCAAAAAGAGGTTATTGAAGTAACTATATTAATTATTACATTTAATGATTAAAGTTTAGTTGCATCCGCTTTGAAAATCGTTTTTCAACACACGCAATAAATAGAATTTTGGAGAGTACGAATCATTTGATCAAATGGAAGATGCGATGAAAAATGTTTTGATTTTCATTTGAAATTCAAATAATGAACAAATTTTTAAACAATTTGTTCAAATAAACTAGCATGATTATTTCAAATGCCATGTAGCCAAATAGGATAATATATTATTGTACCGATTTTTTTAAAATAATTTATTTCGATAATGCCCAATCCTGGTGCGTATGTATTTCTCTTAAATAACATAGAGTATTTCTCTTAAATAACATAGACTTTCACACTATGGTTTTTTGCCAAATATTGGTTACAACACCAGCAATTCTCCTTGGAAATTGCAAACAAAACTTGATCGATATTGTTCAATAAATTACTTAAGGACGCGATGCTTTAAATGTTTCGAATTCATACAACACACGCAATTCCTAAACAACTTCCAGCCATCCTAAGAAAGCCTTTTGTAGAACATACCACTTAAAAGTCTCAACCCATTTCATAAATGAACCGAAAGCGAAACGGCGTGGAGCTATGCGGCAGCGATTTGTTGTAAATAATAACCTATCGCTAACAAACAGAAAATCAAATGCCAGGAAAGTCGGATCACCACACCGGAGCGATTTCGCAGCTCTCTTCTTAGGATTAGCAGGCAACATCGAGGCTGGTCGTTGAAGCAGGCGCGGCATTAGCGGTGTTAGCGCGGTTCTGAAACAACAAAGCCGGATTCGTCTCCCTTTGTACCGGAAACGGTACAATGACGGCCTCGTGGAGAGGGTGGCAAGCTGCTCGTCTGAGCTTTGCAAATTAAAAATGTAGTTTAACGGCGCCATCGTCTGCGTGGCCCGAGAGCTTACCCGCATACGAGCTTAAACATCAAATTTGCCTTAGCGCAAACTTCTTGTTAAAATCCAGCGAGCGCTTACGTGGTAATGAATGGAATATTTTCTGGATACAAGTGTACATATCTCTGGTTTCAACTATAAACGTCGCATGTCGCATACTTTTACGCTCGGGACATTTAATGTCATTAAAACGAGTTCTTCTTATTGATAAAGTTTCCTTGCTTTCAGTTTATATTTCCATCACTTAGTCTAAGATTTTGCACATACATATAGTAGACGGTTGTATAAAGTGATAAAAGAATTGTTTGGAAAGACTGCATATATCTGAAGGAACAGGAATGATTGCGAAATCACAATGTTCTTCACACAAGGACAAACTTCATTCACCTCTCAGAAGACAAAGTCAGTGATAGGAACTTCGTGGACGCTGGGCGACTCGCACTACCCCCACTCTGACGTACCATCGTCTCCCACTTTGCTTCCACCGCGCTACACACAAAGCGTACTTTTACTCTGTCCGTGTGAGTTGTCTGTTTGACCCTTTGCTCCGCGGGTTACCGAATTCACGTTACCGAAGTTTCGAGTTTCATGTTTTTAAAATCATTTAATACAGGCAGTTCCAACCAGTACCTCCGGAGCTATTCGAGGCACCTTCCCCACTTAGGTTCTTCCCCCACTCTTAGCTTTCATCGTTATAATGTATAGTAGTGGCAAGCTCTCACCACGAGAGCCGCGCGGCGCGCGCAGCACTCACTACCTCTACGGCTGTACGTAGTAGTGAGAAGAGGTTCGATGGTGGGGACCTTGCAGTTCTCGAAGGGGAATATGTTGGAACTCCCTGATCTAATAAAAGACCCACGGTCAGGAGATGAAAAAAATATTTTTCCATGAAACTAAAAAACCAGTCCTTGCATGATCTCGAACCACGTCAAAAAAACATTCATCGGTTCCGCAGTCGGATGCTCTTATAGTAAAAAGTACATTTTATATGTTATCAGATTAAGGTAGTCATTTTGATAAGACCAGGTTTCAGTAATATTATTTTCAGTTGTTACGTTTAAGTTGATGTATTTGTTACTGCAAAGTATAAGATTGTTAGTGCAACAAAAAGTCGGTACCCACATTTTTTGAAAATTATTACTTAACTGCTACTAAATATTTGAACGATAGTTACACTTCATTATAATGAAGATTGAATACTACTTTAGGTACCAATATTAAAGTTAAGAGAACGGCTATTAAGCAGAATTAAAATATATTACACTGTAGGTATTTAGAAAAGAATGATTGTTTAACATTTTTTACTAAAAAATTTATTTCGACATTCCTTATATTTCGAAACGTACACCAAAGCGTCTCCAAATTCTTCGATCTGGACCACCCTGCTCGAAAGAAATCCGCGCGGTGCAAAACCATGACTGAAACAATTCGCTCCGGTAAAAACGAAAAATCGTCGGCGGTTTAACAATGCGAGATAATACCGGAAGTTCTTCCGCGTGTATCCCGAAACAACCGGAAACATTTCGCGAGGGAATCCAATTGCGTGGGCGCAGTTTAAACTGTTTCCGGATGCTCAAGCGAATACCATAAAACGGAAATGAATATCCGAGAAAATTCCTGATGCTCTACGGACCCCGGCCGCGGAAAGTTTGTGTAATCGTAAACGTGTCGGAGAGCCCATCTAGCTGATAATTTTCTTTGGCGATCGGGAAGAAAATTTCCGGAACACGGTGGCACCTTACTGCAGCAACAACTTGGCGCGGTTATTTATTCGTCGTGTAATAAGCAATCTAAATTCTGTCCATCCTTACGAATCGCGACGAAGCCTGCCCTCTCTCGACCCCCTATCTCACCCCCTCGTCACGATCTCTGCCCCCTATTCGACAACCCCATTCACATCGTTTACCGAGTCAAATCTCTCGAAATCGATTCGATGGGATATTTGCACGGTCTAACCGCATCCGTTTATAAAAAATCATTTTTTCTCATGAGAAAAAAAGTAATTTACACGACCCAGAAGGTTGCAGGCATGTGTGGCATGATTTACGTAACAAAGATGGTCCCAAATTGTTTCCTTCAACATATTAAGTTGTTTCATATGAAATGTCCGATTCTAGAATGCAAATGTTATGCAGTGTTATGATCAAGAAATACTATTACAATGTATGGACTATCGTAATGTATATACAATGTATGTACTATTGTAATATATATAATGTGTATATTATTACAATCAGTGTGATTTTCTAGTATTCATTTTATATCAGTGAAAAAATAACATTTTAACGACAGCATCATCTGATGTTTAGTCAAAATTTGTCGATTAATCAATACCCTATTCGTCGACAGTAAAGAAGTCTACAAAATGGAGATGAGAATCTTGTAAATGATGAACGTGAACGACGAATAAATCCGACTTCTACCTTAATACAATCAAGAATCTTGCAATTAATCCACAGAATACGTTGATTAGAAGAATGCTTACTCTGATCCATAAGTTTATTTCGAAGAAGATCATGTTTGTTTAAAGTTACTGTTAACAATCGGACATTTCATATGCAACGACCTAATAGAACTGTTCAATATTGCATAATATATCTACAAAGAAGTAAAGTACCATTGAAAACAATTGATTTTTTATTAAGATTGAGAACATTGTTTTCGAAAATAGTACACTACTGAATTTTTATAAAACTGGCATCTCTAAAACTTCTATGAGAAATATGCATTTTTCGAATTCTTTTAGATATGTTTACTTAATTCGAAAGAATCAGGCAAACATATGGATTAATTATCATAATCTGACGCAACTACCATAATAATATGAACGTGATCTTTCGATAACTTGCAGTCGAAAATTCGGAAAATATTCACAGTCTTGTGTACTATTAGGTAGAATATTCATGAATTTTTTCCTATGTTTTTTATAGTATCGACATGAAACTTGCCGCTGAGGGTTTTCTCTGTAGGCTTTATCGAATGGTATGAGAAAAGATCAATTTGGTTTGGGGACACATTTGGCCACCTTATCCTGCTATACCTATTCCATGGTTGAAGTGTGATCGTTTGGGGAGCATGGTCTACATACCGGAAATTGAAACTCTGCTTTATTTGTAATAAAATGAACCCGGAGCAATACGTGGAAATGCTAGACGAAGCATTCATTCCATGTTTAGAAAACATAGTTGGTGAATGTAGATTTATATTCTGTTGGGGTTGAGACTATTTTATTGTAGAATGTAATATGTATGACTTGCGTAACAAATACATGACTTTATTGTTTGGCATCGGTGCCGTGACTGAGTGAAAACGACTTCATAGATCAGCACGAGGTTAAAGGACACAGATAGCGTGTAGTTATGAGGATGGTGAGCCTCATACGCCTAATTAGTTCCGTGGGATGGTGATGTTACCTTTATTCCAACAAGACAATGCAGCAACCTACGTTTCCAAATATTCCCGCGAACGGTTTCAGTCATGGGACATTCTTATAACCCTTTCCACTCGAGAGGTAACTCTCGGCCACCACTTAGTTGGATTGTTTTATAAAATCTCATACTAACCAACAATATAGAGCTAAATATTTAAGAAATTTTTTTCTTTCAGCTGTGAAGATACATAAAATATCAAAATATAATAGTTTTACATGATAATTTCTATGCGAAATCATTTTAAGTGGAGGAACACACCAAATATGCGGAATATCGTTTCGAGTTGTTGGTAGGCCCCAGCGTAAAAGTTTAAGTTTTCAAGTCACACTGATTTTTGTCTCGCTTTTTGAAATAATCGGCCACTGTGGCTCCATCTTCTCCGAATTCGACGATTCGATAACTTGCGGAGCAACGTCGTCGTCGACGAATTAAATCTGGACGATATCCGACGGCGCGATCTAGGGGCACGATGAATTATAGATAAAGTACGGCGACCGGTAGCCAACCGCGCCGGATCGTTTCGAAACGAACCACGCGCCGCGACAACTATACCGATTAGAATTTTATCGTCCCGTATCGCCCAGGCCCCAATTAAATTTCCCCCCGATTAAGAAGTCCCGCCGCTGCCTACATCCCCCCTCCGCCCGGCCCTGATACGTTTTAATTGCTTCCCAATTATATCGGATTTATGGGCGAGGTGGCTGCCTTCCGGGGAGTCTGTAATGAGCTCCGTCATTATCCTGCAGTATCTTAATCTTTGCTATCTTAAGATCGTATTACTACGCGTTTATTAGCCCGTTGCCTCCGCTACGCGGGAGGTTAACCGAAAATTATTGCACGCTCTGATTCGCGAAAATCAATTTACCGGCCTGGCTTCACTCTTTGTATTTTGTAAGCGCTTTAACCCTGGGGACTACGGAGTAATAAATGGGACATTGCTTTATAGCAGTGACAATATTACATTTATTTAGACGTTTTATCAATTTTATTGTAAAGTATGCTTTAACCCTTATGTGGACCTACAAAATGTGGTTAAATTATATGTAATATTATATTTATATTTAATATTCGTCTCTATCAAAATGGTCTATAGAAACGTAGGGAGATATTATAATTTTTTCTAAATCCAGAAATAGTTAAATAATTGTTAGCATGAGTGAGGTTACATCGGTCTTAATAGTCCATTTAAGGGTTCATATAGAGAAGTTCAGTCGACAATTTGTAATGAAAACATTTTCACGATTTCGACATATAATTGTGAAAGAAAAATTAAGAACAAATCGTTTTGATTCGTCCACTGGTTCTAGTTGTAAGGGATGAATTTTTTTTTCGTGAAAAATAAATGTTTTCTTTTACCGAATCTCGTGCTTTTGCTCGTTAAAAATGTCTCTGTCAAATGTGAAATTAGAATCTGTAGTATTTTCGCAGTTATTCGTTACCAAAGCGTATGCGACTCGTTACTTCGAGTTACAACTTCGAACGATTCTTCTTTAAGTATTTGTTGTTTTAATAGTTAATTTAATTTGCGCTAGTAATGGCGAATTGTTATTTTGTTTGTTAGATAACAAAATGTTCGAAATATGTATCTGTCTGCACTGCTTTAATTCTCCCATTTAGTTCTAGATCGGTGAAATCGTACTACTATCACTGTTTATTCTGACAGTAATGTCAAAAGTATCGATATAACTGTCGTACTGCTCATAACATCGAAATTTCTATTTCACTCCGTTTTACCACTCATAAAACAGTGTGTTCAATTTAAACGAATGCGAAGATCAGACTTCATGGCAGATCAAACTTGTTCTCATAACTTTTACTACACCTTTTGCAATAAAAAAAGGAAACGAAAATCCGCCATTCGCTACGCAATACTCCTCAGTTATATTGTTCGCTTGCTTGTGGAAGAATGGCAGTGTGTCGAGTCTTCTATTGTTGTGATTAAACTGCAGCTGTTCGTGGAAACTTTTGTTTTCATGGATTAATCTATACAAATCGCGACGATGCAAATATTTATTTTGTCGATTAAAAGATACCTTAATGTAAATGCAAATTCGAAATATTAACGAGCAAAAAACTTTTTACTGCAAACACAAATTAGAAATTGTGGCGGCTACTTCCTATGCTCGTCAACAGAGGGACAGTATGACAACACCTTTCCCGCTACTACCTGAATCTTCCTCTGTTTGTATATACAGGGCGTCCCACGTAACAGTTTTCATGATTTTTTAAGTACTTGCGATAATCAGACAAAAAATATCTTTACACGAGTACGATTTCCGTAGTCCCTCGTTTGAATCCGGCCCCTCCACGACCTAACCACAACTCATTCTATTCACATGATTTTTCCATTACTAGTTCAAATTCTGGATGACAGCTAGAATGCAAAGATTACGCGAATAAAATTTCATTTTCTACAAAAAAGGTCTCTTGATATTTTGCCATATTTCACATAATTACCGAGATATTTTCAAATTTATAAAAAACAGGAAATCTACTTTACCGGCTAAACCAGGCCAATTTGACAACATGTTATATATACATTTTTTTCTTGAAATAACCCCAACAACACAAATATAACCTCAAAACGAGGGGCTACGGAAATCGTACTCTCCCCAATATCTTCAACAAAAGTTGATCAGTTTTCGATTGGCTAGACATTCAGAAGCTTTCCTAAGACCTGCTAACAGACAGTTTTATTCATTCCTCTTTACGTCTTTATGGCATTTTCGAAGTCTTTTACTCGTCAAAGATGGATAATATTTTATGGCGGCAGGTTTTCGAATTGTGAAAAGATGGAAAAAGGAGAAGGAAGAGCGTTTCGTCCTAGTAAGGACAGTTTAGGACGGTATACAGGGTATCCCACGTAACAGTTGTCACGATTTTTTAAGTACTTGCGATAATCTGACCAAAAATACTTTCAACAAAAGTTGATCAGTTTTCGATTGGCTATAAGTTGCAATAAAAAAAGTTCAAAAACATTTTTTTTATAGTATTGTCAAAATCACCTTCATTTTTTAAATGACAGTTTGTACTTTTGACTTAACAGTATTATAGCCCGTGTCAAGACGAATTCGACGACCTAGTATACCATAACCTTGGGATGACCATGAAGGCGATTAAATGAGAATTTCACCAAAACATGACAATCTGCTTGAATGGGTGATAATAACTTGTGTTTATCATTAAGACTCGAAATTACATTCAATTTAGAAACCTTGACTAAATGAATGCAAACGATTTCGTATGAAAGTCACATCAAATGTTCGAATTGAAATCCGTTTTGTTGTAGGCACAATTCCGTCCTTCGTAGTAAATTTGCATTGGTTGCTCTTACTTATGGCCCTATTGCTTGGCCACCACGATCCCCCGATTTGTCGCCAATTGATTTTTTTTTATGGGCTCATTTACAGTCAATAGTTTATGCTGTTCCAATACAAAATAAGGAACATTTAAAGCAGCGAATCCGTACAGCATGCGAAGAACTTCGCTACGACAGCATCGTAAGAGCAACCAATACAAATTTACTACGAAGAACGGAATTGTGCCTACAACAAAACGGATTTCAATTCGAACATTTGATGTGACTTTCATACGAAATCGTTTGCGTTCATTTAGTCAAGCAGATTGTCATGTTTTGTTGAAGTTTTCATTTATTCGCCTTCATAGTCATCCCAAGGTCATGGTATACTAGGTCGTTGAATTCGTCTTGACATGGGCTGTAATACTGTTAAGTCAAAAATACAAAGTGTCATTTAAAAAAAATGAATGTAATCTTGACAATACTATAAAAAAAATGTTTTTCGAACTTTTTTTATTGCAATTTATAGCCAATCGAAAACTGATCAACTTTTGTTGAAAGTATTTTTGGTCAGATTATCGCAAGTACTTAAAAAATCGTGACAACTGTTACGTGGGATACCCTGTATACTGTCCTAAACTGTCCTTACTAGGACGAAACGCTCTTCCTTCTCCTTTTTCCATCTTTTCACAATTCGAAAACCTGCCGGCATAAAATATTATCCATCTTTGACGAGTAAAAGACTTCGAAAATGCCATAAAGACGTAAAGAGGAATGAATAAAACTGTCTGTTAGCAGGTCTTAGGAAAGCTTCTGAATGTCTGAAGCCTGCATTCATTAATTTATCAGTTACTTTCTCTAATTAGGAGAGCTTGTTATAATATTGATTCCCTCCTGAATGTCAGCGATTGAACTGTACCAAATAGCTGGCAAAGGATAGTGGAACAAACCCGAAGATCCCAAAAAAGAGATCGTCGAGAGGGAGCAACTTACGTATACCAATGTATAGCGAGTTACAAACATCGTTAGTATGCACCGCTCCATCATTACCATTCGTTCTAATACACGACGGCTCAGACGTCCCTCTGGGGTATCGTTCCCAATTATTACTCCGAAAGGGTTGCCTTGGTCGGAAACAGCACCTGAGGGTGCACTACCTTTGCCCTGCCCCCACAGTGCCACCCCCTCATTGTTGCTCCTACTCTCGTTGACCAAATCTTCCGGCGCCCCCTTATCAATGACCGGAAATCCTAGGAACGTTCTACATCATCGAGCAAACTTAATCTTTAACCTTTGATGTCCTCCCTTATCTTCTATCCTTTACCTTGGCTTAACTTGACCTCGCGCAGCGAGCACCTGAGAAACTACTTTAATCGGTTAATTAATTTACATACATATCCAGCTCATTACCAAGCCCGTCCTCCGACACAGAGTGAAGCAAATCGAGCCAGATTTTACGAGGTTCGTGAAAATTAAACAGTGGACGTGTGATTGATAAAGTTTTTTCGTTAGTTCGGTACGGTTCCTTATAAAATGTAGATCACGAAGCTACCTCGTCATCTTCTATAAAGTGTTTCATTACGAAACATTTTTAATTTTTTTTTTTTTGACTACGAATGTACTATAATCCTTGTAAACAGTTTTTTCACATGGCTTTTTGGATGAATACATTGCACAACGAAATTTTATTGGTGTTCAGGTTTTTAAATTTTCGCAGGTATCTCTATTTGACTTTTACATAGGAATGAAAGGAACCTCCAACTTTAAAATAAATCTGTGATTTCACTCTTTATTCTCATATGTAGTTTTATAAGATATGCAACTTCAAGAGTTGCAATGAAATAAAGCGACCTCTATAACGCGTGTAATTACCTCTTAAAAAGATATTCGATTCTTAAATACTGTTATGTATTATACTTACATCTGCAAAAAAGCATCGTTTAAATATTCATTACAGGCACAGATAAAAAAAGTCGTGATCTCTTCTCTTTTCGCAATTCCGACAATAGCAATTAAAAAAAAATGTTTACATATTACCTAGTAAACTCGTCCTTGTAACATCTAAAAACAAAACTTAAGCCGTTTCGCCCAATTTTAAAAATGGTCGTTTTTGAAGTATGTATTAATATTTTTGACACCCATCGTAGGAGCATTCTGTAGGTATTTCTTCAGTAAGCTATCAAAAAATTCATCTCACGTGGAGATTAAGGGTTGTAATCCAAGCAAGAAAATCTCCAAACGCATTCTCAAAATGCAGAAAGACCGTATACGACGTATCAAAATAAAGAGAATCTCAATCTGTTGCTGAATACAATATTGTCATTAAAAAATAGAGAAGTTGACTGCATATCAAGAGATTAAGGTTCGAATAATTAATTAAATTCCACAGCGAAGGACGGACACCAAGCGAGCTTTCCACAAGCGTTCAAACAAAGCAGCTGTCGGTCCTCGGCGAGGGTGAGCCTCAAGAAATTTCTAGATGGTAATTGTTTAATTGTAGCGTCGTTGGCGAGCATCCCCAAAGTTCCGTGTTGGAGGAAGAATTCTGGACGATCCCGATGGTGTTGTTCCCGTGAACGAGGGTAGACGGCGTTACTGTTTCTCAACGTGACCCCGTGGCCAAGTGCACGGATTTTCACGCGAGCACACGAGGGTGTAAGGTGCTTATGGTTGCAGGAAACGGTGCCCTCGAGAAACCAGGGAACATATTCCAGGAACGCGTCGGCCCTACTCGTTAACCAGCGCACGGTGGTTTCTTTTATTTGAGGGGTGGCTCGGTTATTCGGTGAATTACAAGGTCGCCTCGTATAATTAAAATCCGTGGTCGCGTCATGACCGTGCTGTTTCTGCACTCCGTGCCGCGGCCTTTTATTTCTCTTGTCCGATCTCATTTCTCTCAATTGGTCGATCGTTGTTCGAGGTTCAGAAATTTTACTAAAATAGACTAAACGCGTTGTGAAGGTGCGTTTAGCGGTCGCCATTTTTAAATTGGGTTGTTGCAAATTTAAAGACATCTCCTGGTAATTAATTATGATTAATACGTCGTGTGTGGGCTATCTGGCGCTCGTTTACTCACGTTGCCATTTCTGATGAAAAGGTTTTCTAAAATCTAGAGACTATCGCTCGTTGCAACCTTGTTTGTTCTATTGTGGATTGCAGTGGTTACGAAGGGGAAATATGTAGTCGGAAGGTAGGAAAAGAGATCACGTGATTGGTTAAATATTTTGTTGCACAACCTCTATTTGTGCACGCATTTTCGGCCCCATATCGTGCAACGAGCGAGATTCTACTGTATACAGTGAGTTTTCGTTTCATCTTTTTCAATTCCTTACCCCGAACAGACTTTCGATGTGTTATTAGTTTTAGACTAAGGAGTTTTATGCAAAATAATAAATGTCGCTAATTATATAGGGTAGCGATTTCTCAGCGATTTCGATGACCTCGCAATAGGTTGTCAAGGTCATCATTCTGAACAACTTTTCCCTATACATTACACCGGATTGAAAAATAACTTTTTCGTCCAACTAAAGGGCTGGTTTCACCGTTTCAACATGGATGATGGTCGAAAAAGAAACGCGTCAAATATTTTTCCGAAAACTAGCTCTCACTAATGAAAATCGGTGTGTCCAGGTTTTGTACTGAATTTCTACTGAATTTAATGGTAAATAAATTCTAAATATTTTGTACGATTTTTTAGAGTAACACACAAATCTCATCATTATTTATCTAAGCCATTGTCTTTTATCCAATAATGTTTAATGCTATTTGTAAAGTAACGGAATACAGTTATGATTGAAAATGACATCAAATTATTCAAAATTTTAAAAACAAAGCAAACTAGGACGGGTTAACCGATTACCTCCAAACTTTCCATACATTATTTTCTCATCGCGTGCCATAATTTCGAGGTGTAAGACCAAAAAAAATCGAAAGTCAGGAATTAAGGACCATCCTACTGCACATACATCCAAAGTGAAAAAGTGTAAATTCGCATTTACGGTGCGCCACAGTTTTGCGGCCGGCGCACGCTCGACCTAGCCGTAGGAGAAAAAAAAACGATCGCATTCGCTGGATTGTGAGTTTCGACCACGAGATAGGAACCTCCGGCGGAGACTTTCCCTGCGAATAGTTGGAAAAGGTTTGGCGGCAGTCGACACTCGTGTCGAGAGAATCCTGCCGCCAGCCGCCTTTGACGGGAGAACTGTTTCAGGTGCGAGAGCCACTTTAGCGGAACCCACACCCTGACACTCGCGCGCTAGTGCTTGTTCTGTCGATCTCTCGTACAGAAAGGGTGGTAAACGTGTCGCGTTAGGAATACCTGGGGGAAAACGACGAGGGGACCGTCGGGTAAAGATTTTCAGGATTCCAGTTTCCCTGGATCGAACGTTACACTAACTTTGCCTGTAATTTATTCATCTTGTTCCAGAATAATACACATGATGTCTCGTCTTACCAGTACATCTCTGCTGATATTAGGTTGTTGCGTATGGAATGACCGTTTTTTAACAGTAACGCTAAACAAACATAACCAGCTTCTAAATAAATTTATGGATGAGGGTAAGCTTCGATCTAATCACCATATTCTGCGAATGAATAACGAGTTTCTTTTATTGTATTCCAGTAGAAAATGAATATTTTGGTTGTTCACGTTCTTCATTTATAAGATTATCATTTGTCCATTTTGTAGTGTTACTTGCCATGGATAATTAATGCGCTTATTAATCATAAATATTAATCATGAGTTAATCGTAAATTGATAAAAAAACATTAAATGATTAATATGTTATTTTTCCACTCACATAAAAAGAATACTCGACAACCGTTGCGATTGACGTTGAAATAAAATTGATTTAAAAGTGAAATTAGATATTTCAATAAAAACTAAAGATAGAAACTTGAAGATTGTAATAGTATTTCTTGATCAAAACGCTTCATAACATTTGCATTCTAAAATCGGAGATTTCATATGCAACAACTTAATATCTTTTTTAATTGTGGGCGCAAAAATTACCTTATACTACAGACATTGTCTTTTTCTAATATTGGTATCTTCCCGGTTATGACGTTATCAGAGTTTTTTTCAAATAACTACAAATTTTTACTACTGTGTCGTGTAGCTCATGATAAAATAGATTTGGACACGTATCATTGCATGACTTTGAACTCTGAAAATGAGGATTATGCTTAAAATTTATATCTGAGAAGAATGCAGGCTTTGAGAGAGATACAAGCACCTGTACATCTGTAGAAAAGGTTTTAAACGTTTCTTAACTTTCATTATTAGTTTGCTTTTCTAAATTATAAACCTTGTATATATAAATAACGCATTATATGTATATTGTATATAGCATACTGTACATATACCGTTTTTATATGTCCAATCTCGCTTTCAAAATAAAAAGTATTTAAAACATTTAAATCGATGTGCTTACATTTGGTGGCTATTGGTCGGCCGGCCATCGTTAGACGCAGCAGACCATTTCTATGCTACCATTCTAAGTATATGTATCAATATAAACATATATATTTATAAACTATCAGGTGTATCAGAAAGTACGAAACGTCATCTATAAGAATCGCGCAAAGTTATTTATTTAATTCAATGCAAAATAGAAAAAACAATGTCCATCATAGTCGATTACTATACTGTGGATCTCATTGTGAACATAGCCCACAAAGAAGAAAGTATACGTCGGAAGGGAGTTGCAACAAAACATAGAGCAGCAAAACTAAGCACACATCCTATAACAAATAACACCATCACTTTATACAATGAGCTACAATTTAATTTATCTTTTACTAAACAGACTCTAAACGACTAAACAGAATATGCAGAGTTTTCGAACAGCCATTTCCCAATCTATCGAATAATAAAGGCTGGACTAACTCTGTTATTTTCTCGTTCAGATTGCTTTCGGGAGCAGGGGCAGCAGCGAATTAAAATTTAGCTAATCGCAAAGTAACTTCACGGGAATCAAGTACGACTCATATCCAGGGCTGGTTAATTATGGTTAAAATGGGTGGCGAGCAGCGATTCAAGTGGATAGGCGCTTCGAGCCCAGCCGTCGGTGCTCTCTCCCGGTACACCTCGTTAGACCGCGGTGACCACCGACTGTCCGGAAGAATCTGCGAAAAACCGAGTACCGCGTCGATTTCTCTGGTAACGGGTTTTTTCCCTGCAGAAAAAATTGCGCCCCTTTATTTTCCTCCATGTTCGAATTCGTGGCCGGCGATTATTCCGCCGTAGCATCCTCTTCCTCTCCGCTTTTCCCCTATTTGATTTCATCAAATAGCGTGGTCGGAGGAAGAGCGAAAAAGAACGACACGCGGAGAAACAGAAAGTTTCGGCCGCGGAACAGCGGATTTAATTACTCAGCTGCGAGCGCTTTCAAGAAAACCGCTTCAGCGCACGTTCGCCGTGTTCAACCCTCCTGTTCAGAAACGGGTGCCCGTTTGGGACTTTGAGGTAGAAATTGATGATCCGTTATTTAACTTATTTCTGAACGATCTGTGTATTTACAGTTTAAAGAATTGTTTGCGAATAAAAAGAGATCGACATCAATGATTGCTACACATGATTCATAACCGGATACTCACACAAAAGTGAGTCGTAACTAACGTATAATTTAACAATGAAGCTATGATAAAAGGTCGTGAAATGCAATGAAATCAATAAAAAATACGCCATTGTGCAATAAATGCAATTCATCAACCCTTCGGGGACGACGCTAGATTGTCCGGTTGCTTTTGTACGATTGACGTTATATGTTACAAAAATCTCGTGATGCTTTGAACCGTTTAATGCAAAAATGGTGTAAGTCGAAATAGTTTTTACGAAATGGATGTTACATTTGTCTCATACAAGCGACGCAAAAATTGCAAGTTCTTGATTTTCAATGATTTCGCCCAACTTTAGGGGCTACTTTCATCCTACCAACATGGATGATGGCAGAAAAAAAGATACGTGTATAGATTTGATACATCCCTCTTTGCCAGAATGCTGAATAATTTAAGGGATTGTCTTTTGCTCAAGAATGTTCAATAATATTTCTAAAATAACGAAACCCAGTGTATGTTTGAAAATGACATGAAATCATAAAAATGTTTAAATTTGAACGTAAATGCAGCACGAATTCCTGTTGTCGGATTGCTTTTAAATTTTTCACACATTTTCTCACCAAGCCTCACAATTTAAAGTGCTACGACTATAAAATATCGAAAGTCGAAAAATAAAGACCACCCTAGTGCTACCGGGTAGTAAAGTTGTTCCGTTATGAACAGGCGAATTAAGGAACGGTCTTTGGGCCGGTATATGCGAAAATTTCGTCCGAGAATAATTCAGGAGAAGCGGTTGGCGTAGGGAAATTTGTAGGTGAATTTCGAACAGCGATAGTTCGGTATCGGCGCAGTGTACGTTTCCGCTTTCTTCGTGGCAGCGCGGTGTTTCTTTCGAGAATGAATTTTATATCAGGCCCGGAGCAGTTCCTCGGTACATTTCATCTATGCATGAATATCAGAGAAAGCGGTCGAGCCGGCTAGCTAGACAGCTAGCTCCCTTTCCCATCTCGTTCCAACCCCTAATTCACCCCGGTTCTTTCTGGCCGGCTCGCGGTGCTGCTCGGATTCAAAGCACAATTAAGCCACGGCTATTAAAAATTTACCGACCCGGAGTTTCGTAATACGTCGCACGGCCGGCCATCGAGCTGCTACTTTGTGCGGATATCCGGCGCGCGGACTCAAGCGACTCTGCTGTTACGCTCGCCGAAATTACATGCTACCTTTGACGGGATTTTCCCCCGTTATATCTCGCGTCGCTAAGCTCACTGTGCTCCCCACACCCACCCCAACACGCCACCCTCACACACCCCCCACTGTGTTCGCAACGCCTCGTTTCATCGGATTTTCCATTTCCGTTTCCCGAAAAATGCCAGCATTCCCTGCGACAGCCAGATGGTTTACTATCATCCTAGAGACGCTGTGACGTTTGCTTCGCTTGGTTTTCTTGTGCAGGATTAGTCCGGCAAAACTGTTGTGAGCTGCTTGTCTCAAGAACCGTCGCAGATGTCGAATTCACTGTTTGTTTGAAATTTTTCACACTTTCACGACGGCAACAGTTTGATACTGTGCGCCGCGCACAGAAGTCGATTTTTCTAAAGATGTAGGACAAAAAAATCAGTATAACTTGAAAATTTCATTGATTTGCGAATAATTGAATTGAGAACACTTGTTCATCTTCGTGGATAATCTAATCAACTTTAATCTACTTTTGGACTTTGCAATTGCAGTAATGAGCACTGAGTTCTATGTAATAAGAAAGAATTATTACGAATTGCATCTGGTATCTAAATAATCTTCCTGATATTGTACTACTTTAAAGTCACATTTTCAGTTTCGTAAACAATTCTGAACATGCTTAATTCAGCAGAAGAGAGACATGATTATTAAAGTTTAAATCATTTTCACATCATTGAATTTTCTTAGATAGAAATAAATTTCTATTGAAAAACCTTATCGGACACGCATATTAGATATAAATAAATCAAATAATACGATTTCCAATTTAAAAAATTTTTCTGAAGATATTGAAATGTTAAAAACCCTAAATTGCATTATATTAAACTCATTTATTTGTTTACCAAAATCCACTACCTCAAAAATTATGGATTATTGTGATTATTTAAAACCGGAACATAATTTTTCAGGCAGTTCCGATAATTTGAAAAAACGATGTTTTAACCAAATTTAAACGACATTCCGCGGTCTACAAAATTTCAATACCAAAAATTAAAACAAAATGTTCAATCCATAAAAGAGCAATGTCTCCTTGAGTTTTTAAAAGTCAATATGAATTTTTGACTTCATAATATTGTAGCCGATGTAAAACGAATCCAACGATATAAATTATTGTACCTTTAAATTTTCGAGTAGTGTTAAAGTCTTATTGAACAGCCAGATCGGGTCAGTGTGGAAACCAGTTTGCGACGGTGTTCTTAAATTCATCTCACGTTTCACTTATCTATGTTACTGCAACGGCAGGAATTAAATATTATGGTACGATGCAGAGGATACTTGCATAACCCGATTAGACATTCATACGTAGAAGAGCGTGTCAGGGTATGTCCGTAAAACTAGCATGTAAATCAATTTCTAATATGATAAATTTGCTAGAAAACCGTTTGAATATGAAGGTAAACTGGAAATTAATTCTAAACCTTCTTTTGTAGCTTGAGCAAGAGAGCTGACGGCGTGAGCGCTGAGCGCGTGTGGCAGCGTTAAAAACTATCTACCTGGGTTGCTGTTCTATGAAAAAAAGATTGAAAAGCAGAGCATAGAAAGACAGAGAGAGAGGGAAAGAGAGAGAGAGAGAGAGAGAGAGAGAGAGAAAGAGAGAGGAAGTGAAACAACGTGACTAGAGTTTCCGAGCGCCGGAGAGGGAATGAAATTACCTTCCAAAGCGAAAAACACTGGTTACTCTCTGCAGGCCAGACAATGATGTAAAGATTATTACGGTGCACAAAGGGGCGCGCATCACCAGGACAAACGATACATCGAGCAATCCAGTCGGTTTTCGCGAGTAACAATTGCCCTCTTAATTATTAGCTAATAATAATTCACACGGTTCGTCGGTCCTCATAAATAAAACATCCATTATCGTCTGCGGGTCGGCCAGCTATTACGATTCACGTGAAATTCTTCCATCCTCCCACACCTCCGAGCAAGTTATCACGGCGGACGAGCAGCTACGGGGAATCATTTCGCTGCTGTTCTCCTCTCGCTGTCTATTCTCTTGCTGAGTTTTTTCTCTCTCTTCCTTCTATTTTCCGAGTTCTATGAAATTGCTGCGCGCGTCGCGGAGACTCTCTGTTGGACAAGCGTTTAATTTAACTGCGTCTCCGTCCCTGATCATGTCAAATTATGTTACTCATTTTCATTAAGGATAAGATACTCTTCCCCCTACCCCTTCTACCCCGGCCGACGGTGGAAGAACGTCGGTGAAAAAGAGAGAGACGGAGAACGGGACGGGTACACTACAGTAGCAGCCGTAACGAGACGTTTGATGGACGCGCTTACTCTCCAGAGGAAACAGCTTACGCCAGCGAACCGGAGCCTGATGGAATTGAATAGTGAGTCAAATACTTTCTTTTCCAGGCCTTTTTCTCTCCCACCCCTTTTTTTTACCGGTCGTCAATTAGTCAGCATACGATCTTATTAACATTTTAATACCTCCGGCGAGATCGTTCTCTAAACTCGGCCTATCTTTATTCCGATTAAACCTTCTCCGTTAATGAGTCTGCAGATAAAAATCTAACAGCCTTTCTGCGATAAGGCTGAGCGTTTGTCCGCGTTAATGCCTTCGCAACGATGATCTGTGATCTTAATCCTGACGAATCGACAGAAGTCTCTCACGACCGCAGGAAGAGTCATCGTCGCGTTTCGTCGTTAGCAATCTCTTCAGTTTTGTAGGTCAGTTTATCAAAATTAAATTAGAGGAACAAGTTCTTCGGTCAATTAGAATATTGCTTTTTGTAGAAACAAAATAGTAATTAACTTTGCCAGTTTACTCGTCGAGAACAGATTTTACGCATCCATGAAAAAATTAGTCGGTGAAACGCAAATGGTAAAAATATTTAAAGGATTTAAGGATTCTGAACATTATTATCTCCATGACATACAGTTTAATTCGGTGGCTTCAGTTTAAAACATGGTATATCGTTAGACACTGATTAGAAAGATTACTATTGTAATTATGTTTATGTACGAAGTGATTAATACTGCAATTTTATGTTGTTTCTAGAATGACCCTCTCAAAATTTTCTGTCATTGGAGTTTATTAAATATTTATTCGTACACATGTTATATTAAAAATCACAGTCAAACATCAAAATCTTGCTATTACGATATAACATAAAGCGTTAGTCAATGTTCAATCGTTATTCACAACTATGACAGATTATAGGTAAGACATCATGGTTTAAAAAGTCATTCGTAGAATAATTATTCGAATCGATAAAATTTTGTTAATATCTATAGAAGATGAAATAAAGTAAAAGAGCCATTACTAGGCTGTGGATCTTTATGCAAAATAAAAACTTTCTACGACGATTCTGAGAAGGAAAGAATAAAGATAGAAATGTATTTCCATCCATAAGAGTCGTGATGCACGAAAAATAATAGGACAGTGATCTTCAATTTTCCTGATGTTCCTACCGTTTCTTTGACCTATTCGTTTTGACATTCCTTTTTCTGTTTCAGTAAATAAATTGCTTCGTTCATGTAGAAGTATTGAAATCTCCAGAATTAACACGAATAAATGAATTTATTTGACAATTCTCCACAATCCGCAAATATTTTCGATCATTCTAAAATAGAAGTCGCGATTGCGTGATTCCGATCCATCCAGCATTTCCAGTGGCAGCACATATCCTACGAATAATGACCTGTCGCGCGTTAGCCGAGTGAAACTTCGAGCAAGTGTTCCAGTACGAAAATTTACTCGACTATGGGCGGTTAACAAATTTATAAATTATCCGGCGCGCAGGTCGCCGCGCGCTGCACCCTTCAGGCGATTTAAATTACAGTCAGCAAATTCTTCGCGGCTCCCGAGTTGCGAGCTTCGTCATCCTAAAGTAATTATACACTTAACTTTTTCGCTCATCGGACGCAGAGGTTATCTCGAGCCGTTCACCCTCGACGGACGTCACTCATCCCCGAGGAGACGGGGTCAGAAACTAAGGGAGCCACGTCAATAACCTAACAGTCGAAATACCTTCAAATTCTCGAACTAGCAATGGAAGCCGCGCAACTCCTCAATCACAAACTGCAATCCTCGCTATTTTTAAAAACGCTTTTCAGTCGTGCGAGTTGCTGGTGTTCTGCGAAACATTGCGCCAGAACACACCAGGGAACTTCGAAAATGATATTATGTTTTTGAAATAGTATATCAAATGACACGTTACTTTAGATTATACAGTATTTAATTAATAAAAGTCGCAACGACGGGTCCGACCGGCGACACTTCGTGTTCAAGTATACTATTCTGTTTCTCGTCTCGTCGTCATCTTGACTTGTGTTTAGGTGTCTCTGGTGTTCGTGCTAGTCTCTGATTTTTTTAATGGAAGTACAGTACTTCATCGATAATCGTCGCCACCGCGGGTCCGGTCGGCGACAATTGACGTTCAGATAATACTATTCTTTGACTTGTGCCGAACGTAGAAATGGTCAGCGAAGCTCAAGCGGCCTCGATCGCCGAGATGTGTAGCATAATACGGGTCGAGTATGTCGGTGTGATAACAACACCTAACCCAGTGACAAAACTTCTTTATTTTTTATTATTTTTTGATGGAACTGTCACCAACATATTCGTGGCATTTTTCTAATAAAAATGATACCTAATAAGATATAATTGCGATGATAATTACTTGTGTAATTGACGATGAAAGTTTCGGAAAATTATTGTAAATATGATCCGAATTATATCGTGTTTGGTATTATTTTAATCAGAAAAATGCCACAAATATATTGGTGATGTCTCATTAAAAAATAGTAATAATACAAAAATTTTTTATTGGCATTACACTGTGAAGACACGCGGGCCTTTGAACTATCTCTATTCTTTCCCGTGCGGTGTCCTTCCTTGCATCCGAAACTTCCATCGTCCATTACTCAAGTAAATACCATCGGAATTATATTTTATTTGGTATAATTTTCATTAGAAAAATGCCACGAATATGTTGGTGAAATTTCCATCAAAAATAATAAAAAATAAAGAAGTTTTATCATTGGATTAGTAGTGGTCTCACCAATATACTCGACCCGTATTATGTTATACTTTTCGGCGACTGAAGACTCTCGAGATTCATGGCCCCTCACGGGGTATACCCCGCAGAAGTGGGGATTGTTTTACGACGATTATAGTTCAGAATTTCACGACACTTATCGATTAAATGCTGTAATTACTTGTATGCCTGTGATCATTTTTGAAATAATGTTACTTAAAATATCATTTCAAATAACGTGTTGTTTTATTTTCTAATTATTCTAAATAATTATATGAGATAATTATGCAATTGTTACCTAAAATTATATCATGTGACCTGATTATTAGGTTTCAGTCTGCTTTACATCGACACCCTCTGTTGCATATTATCTCTAAAATTATTTTTTCTGTCAAATTTGAAATAACGAAATAATACATTATTTGATATTGCAATTATTTCAACTGAATTAATATTATTTTGATTCTCAAATAATGCTTCATTTCAAATCCAATTTGCCCAGGTATGTTGCTGGAACGGTTCCCTGTCGCTATTAATTAATAACTCGACGCCACGAGCTTTTATTAGGTCTGAAAGTTCGATTTCAACAACCACGTTCAACAAAAAGTTCGCGCATCACTTTATTACTGTATAATCTTAACACATTCGCTGCTAGCATTTATTTTCAGCTGCTTACCTTCATTGTTAAAATATTTTATCAAATGTAACACACTTCCTTTACGAAATATTAAAACAATTTAATAGAAGAAAGCCGTGGAGTCTTTAAATATTATGCTGCTCACTACGACTGTAAATAGCAAGTACAGGGTGTATAAAAATTATATGTCACGAATACCATATCGGGATTCTATGTCTTTGGATTGGTGGAGATCTATTACAAAAGTGGTCCGCAAAATTGTCCTTGACCCCTTTTTCAAGGTGAACATTTTTTTCTTACTTCATCATATAAGTAGTACACGTTGCGAGGAACAAAAGTCTTACAGAAACCATGCGTCTCACGTCAAACACTCTCATAAAAAACGACTTTAAAGTTTCGTAAACTATTTTTGTTTACCCATGATTTTTTTTGAGACTTTTGTTCCTCGCGACGAGTACTGTACGATGAAATAAAAAAAATGTTGACCTTGAAAAAGGGGTCAATGACAATTTTACGGGCCATCTTTTTAATAGATCTCTACCAATCCAGAGACATAGGATCGCGCTATGGTAGTCGTGACATATAATTTTTATACACCCTGTACATAAAACTAGTTTGACTGTATTTAGCTGTTTCAGGTCGGGTATCCAATTAGCACATTTATTAGGTTATTATTTATTTACTTAGGTTGCTTAGTATCAACTAATTTGGAAAACCACAAATGGTGAAAATCGGTCATATAAGCCCCGCCCATTTCTGTTTGAGACCAATCATATATTGTGCTTCAATTACCGACACCTGTCTCTCAGAAAAAAACTATAGTGCCGTTTATTGATGACGCCAGTCCTTAAAGGGTTAAATAAATTGCGAGATTGCGAATGTAGCATATACTATGTGACGGATTAATTTTTTATGGAGAATCATGTAGTGTAACGCTTTGGAAATTCGCAAATATCGCAGGAAATGGCAACAAACTTGTTTCCAATGAAGGGTTAAAATATTTCACTGATTCGTGAGAAATGGTAAAATACTTTCTCCATGGAATAATAATTATCCACGCGAGTTTGTCATCCGGGATTACAGATGCCCTTCGTGGTCTCAATTTGCGAATTCCGTTGGTCCTCTGTTCATTGTTAGGCGGGGATTAATAATACATCGTATACGCCCGTCCAACCCGCTCCGATATCCGGAATAGTGGTTTCGACGCACCCCATCGCACACGCTGCGACGAATAATACCTTAAGGCCCTGACGACGAAGCGGTTCTCGTGGAATTTCTTAACGAAAGACTACGCAACATCGCGAGGGCGTTCCCGGAGTCGTGAGCCAGCTATCACATACTCTTTTCTCGAGAAAAATCAATCTCGTTTAAAGAAAATATTAGTCTTTGAGACGTGTCAACATAATGTTCGGAGCTCTCAAGTATCCTAAGGAATTAAAATTGCTATCCCTGCGATCTTTCTAATTTGAAATTAATTAAAAACTAAAAGGGTGGTTGTATCTATTATATCTATTATATGCACAATATTATGTGGTGTTGTATATTATATATACAACTATATTATATATACTGTATTGTATCTATTATACATATACAAGGAGTGTAGTATATGTATATTATATTGTATCTGTTATATGTATAGTAATATGCGGTAAATATTATATTGTATCTATTATATGTATAGTAATATGCAGTAAATATTATATTGTATCTATTATATGTATAGTAATATGCAGTAAATATTATATTGTATCTATTATATGTATAGTAATTTTCATGAGCATTAGAAGCAACAAGTCGTGTTCAATGTAGCTGTGCCAAGCAAAGACTAAAAATATGTCCTAAAAAGTTTTATTGTGTTTCATATTGATTTGTTTTCAACTGACAATTTCTTAACCCTAATTGCTTAAATATATCTAATTTGTTGGAAATTTAATGTAGTTTAAATGTGGAAACAGAATTGTGCACTTATCGCGATGTGAATTTGTTTTTTTCTAATATTTCGACATGGCATTTTTTGTAAAGTTTGGAACGCTCGTGCCGTACAAGTTGGCACACTGTTTTTCTTTGTTTTCCATATAGACGTCATTTTTATGAATGGAGATCATGTTTTAAATGATTTTATGTAAAATAATCAAATTGTTAAGACAAGGTCTGTGTCGAGACGTGATTATTGTGTGGCCAGTTTAGACGATGTTTTAGCGGCCATCGGCACATATAATAAAACAGTTAGCGTTTTCCTTACATTATTAAGTAAACAATGTTTCCTTTTGTGTGAAATCATAATTTAAGAAATAAATACTCAAAAACCATTCAATATGCGGCGTACTAACTTCATTTCAACACTTACTTTTCACAGATTTTGCGGTGCCCCAACTAATACGGTTAAATTTTTTTTTCGGCGCAAAAACTTGCCTTCAGAAAATTGACTACAACTTTTTATTCGTTAACGCTATCTCGATACTTTCTACACGCGAAAATGTAGCTGGCAGCTATACCTTTCCAACGGTATAAAATTTTTTGCGTAATTCTCAACCTATGAAATTTTATAGCGAAAAAACCAAAGCGTGTCCCAACCTTTACTACAGTCCCATAACCATACTAATTTTATGCGTTCATAGCAAAAATGAGTAGATCAAATGTAGAGTAGCGAACACATTTAAACAGTACAAAAACGCTGTCGTGGTACTTTCAACTCACTACGTCATTCCTGTAACTTACAATTAACGCAGACAATTTTCATTTTGCATGTAAATCCACAGTCTACGTATAACATATATTTTACACTTTCAAATTAACGTTATTCTAATTATCAAATACGTACAGAACAGCAAGATGCATAATATGAACAGCCACCGGCACCAAATTCTTTTTCTGTCATCTAACTCGCGTCAAACCGCAGCCGTGGGTGCATGAATCTTTCGATTAGAATAGGTTTTGGGGGTTCTGGTAGTTTCACCCCCTTATGCCGCGTGGGACTTATCCCTCCGGGATGCAAAAACAACCATAAATGTATCGCAGCTCGTGACACGTGTCACCTAATTGGAAGTAAATACAAGGGGCAGGTTTGTTTCCTCGCAGCCCGACAAACCAAATGACGACGCTTCAAGTCGTTCAAATATTCCCCAACCTAGATCGCCCTCGAAGCTGCCTAATCGAATCTAAGGATTCGTTCGAGGGGCAAGAGTGTTGCTTGAGACTCGACTTAATCACAAATTGGAACATGCTTAGAAAAAAAACGACTTCACTGTGCTTCTGCTCATCCTAATCATTCTATCAGTTTCGCGTGGCAACTAGACAAATACAGATTCTCTTCGAATACCAAAAATTGCAATAAAAAAAAGTTTCCTCAGTCAGACGTGCTATTAAGTGCGTAACAAGATAGCAATTTAATCAAACTTTCTCGTACTTTATAGTAGACAGGTTTAACCGATCAAAATGAATACACAAGACCCACAATTTATTTAGAATAAAAATTATAATATTCTTATAATACTTATAATACAGCATATTCATTTTACTGTTGGTCTTCTGACATTCCTTTGAGTAACCATCGTTTAAATACATCTTTTGAGAGTGTGAAATTATTATTTGAAAACGGAATAATACATTGTATTGACGTCTAAAATTGTTCTTTCAGATATAGGAGGTATTGGATAATAAATAACAATTATTGGACGGCATTGCGTTATTGGTGATATTAATCGTCTATGTGTTTGGAATTAGACTATATTTAAACCATAGTCCAAATTTGATACTGTTCCCTGTGTGAAAATCGAGACCGTTGGAAGTGAGCCCATTAAATAGCATTTTATCTTATTTCCTTTTATTGTTCGTCAAGTTTAGATTTCTACTCGGCCGAAACGAACTGAAATAGTGGTAATCTTCTCAGTGAATAGCGAGAAGCGTAAGACTTACATGTAACTGCGGGCGCTTGATCGATCAGATGGTTTGTTGTTTGACGGTTTGTAGGAGTATACCTTTTTCCTAGCGCACTCATTGGTAAATAGATTGCCCGAGTAGTTTTTCAACTTATTTTCTTCTGTTGTTCATCAATTTCAGATTTCTAGCCGATCATACACAATTCGTTGCAGTTGGAGCAAACAATCAAGCAAGGGTTGTGTTGTGAATCCTTGCTTCGACAAAGTTGCACTGCGGGTGAGGGCTTCCCTATCTTCTGTTGTAAATAACGTAATTGATAATATAGGTTGTGGACACTAATGCACGTCAAGTTGCGTTATTAAACTACATATGTCCTCAAAGGGTAAAACAATCGATGAGCCATTCGATAAATTTTTAAATAGAGCATTGTGCGAAACAGTTCAATCTTCTATCTTCACCAGGAGGGTAGTTATAGCGTGACCGGTTTAGCGATTATTTTTTATCAATTTTCATTACTTAGTTACTTATGAATACTTGACAAAAGGTCAGAAGCATTGCAATTAACAAACTCCATATTTGAAAATTCTCCCAAGTTTTCTGGAATAATGGAAGTTCAAATTATAAATTAATAATGTATAATAGTGTAACGACCAGCGCAGCATCACAAAAAGGTTTGTATATTATATTGTTACGCGAGCGACCGCGTAATTTAGGTATACTTAATAAAAGACCGTTATAAAAAGGTAATTCATCTCTTTATTAAAAGAGGAAGGGAATTGCACGTCCGACCGGTACAACGTTCGTGAAGCGACTCTGTCCTTTGTCCTTGTTATATCGTCGTTTAGGCAACGACGATATAACGGGAGTGCCTATTTTGCCACATTCGTAACACTTCCCCCCAATATTATTATAGTACATTTTATAAGCCTTATTGTAGTTAATTTCATATTCTGTTACTTAGTCAATTATATAAATATTCTGTAGATTTCAATTTACGTACAATTAAATAGTCTGTTCAAGATTCAAACTATGGAATTCGGTCTCTATTGTTCCATCAGGTGACCGCGTTGTCATCCAGTTTTTGCCGTGTACCGACAGACGCGACAGTACCGCGTGTCGCCGTTGCTCGAAGCCGCGTAGCAACAGTTCGCGCTCTTATTGGCCGAATTCCACCGTTTGAATCCTTCAAACCAGGGAAACAATGATCATACGATTCGCAGGCACCAATCACGGTGCCCCATATTCGGCGGTCCTTGTTATTTATGGCACCTGCGCTGCCTTCTCGCGCCCTTAACCGCGCTTAATCGCTTCTCTCGCTCTAATCGCTATTGTATCTCGCTCTTTTCGATTTCCTCGCAAAATCGTACCTTAGTCGCGCAGTATTATAGCTACGATTCTCTTCGGTCTTCCGCGCCGCGTTCCGTGCATCTGCCTCGCGTCAATATCTTCGTGCCGCTAAAGATTTCCGCCTCGCGATCCGTCGGCAGACGCTTGCACGCTCAAGATTTCCGTATCGTTCCGCCGACTCGCGAATACCGTTCGCCATCTCTTTCTCGCGCTCGTGCGCACCTCGCGACGCTATAGTTCGAGGCTTCTCGTTCTTTCTCGTGATCGCAAGCGAATTGCGCCGCGTGGTTGTTGCTAACTGTGCGCGTGTGTATCTGCCGCTAGAGAGCAAATAAAGTTCAGTGTCAACCAGAATCTTGCTAAATCTCTCTCTTCCTCAACTTCGCCTGTCCTCGCGCGCTCATTTCTGAGTGGTCCAGGCCTCAGGCGATTCCGACCGTCGGTCGACGTCGAACATAGTCAAAAGTGACAGGTGTCAGTACTGCGATCTGCTCATGCGCAGACCGGCGAACCAGACGGTTTCAGGTGTAGAAATAGAAGCATGAGAAAGCCTTGGACGGCAGTGTCGCCAGACGCCTGAAATTGAGGGGAATACAGTTACCCTCTCTCTGCCAATACCGAGTAGTCACGACGCAGACGCAGAAGCTACGCGAATTGGGTGCGCGCTTTACGTCACGTGACTGGTCCGTGGAGAAAGCGTGGGGATGCTTGCCGCCGGCGAATGGGGGAATGGCGTCGTAGAAGGAGTTAGGTAGAGTGGGAGAGAAGTCTCAATCTGGTGATACTGTTTGGCAGATACTCTTTCTGATAGTAAGCCGGAATGCTCCTCTCGTGAGGCAGCGGAAGCACTGCACTGCTAGAACGCTTCTCTGGTAAAGCAGTGAAAGGTTATCAGTTCAGGACTGTAGTTTATTTAAATATATTTAGGACTGCGTAAAGAGAGAGAGATTCTGTTGTAAATAATTCCTGAGAGCTGGTATGAGTGTATGTGCAATATGGAGTGGTCATCAATTAAGGAGGAGTGTTGTGAGAATGAATAATTCCTGAGAGTTGGTACGAATGAATGGATATATAAGGTTGGTACGAATTAATGGATATGTAAGGTTGGTATGAGAGTGTGAGCGCGGGAAGTCGTGGCGTGGTTGTTCAGATCAGTGATGGGAATGTTGGTGCTTTTCACGCGCATGCGCGGCGATTTTAACCTCAGTCAAGCACGAAAATCGGGTACCTTGGTAATTTGATTTTGAAAAATGAATGTACAACATGTGTACGTATATATATATATATATATATATATATATATATATATATATGTGTGTGTATTCAAATGTAATATATACATACGTACATAGAATATATAATATATAAATATATAATATTTATGTATCTATGTACAATATAATATAACTTACTCTTCTTCATCATCTTGGGAATAAGGAAGGGAAGGGTACTAAAATAACTTTAAACGAAATATATAATAACAAACCCACTACTTTCGCCCCAATAGTACCTCACAAACTTCGGACGCAGCTACCGAAACTCGCGCATGCGCGTGAAAAGCGCCAACATTCCCAATTCCCATCACTGGTTCAGATGCGTTGTGAATAGAGAGAAGTGTGCACGTGTGAGATGAGAGAGAAATTAGTAATAAGCGAAACGAAGTTCCTGTTATTTATATTTATTTTATATTCAACACCTATAGTCATCTACAATAGTTTACAATAAAGTCTATCTAATATACAGTCATCTGCAACAGTTTATTACAGAATAAAAGTTTAACAGATTCCTTCCTGATACAACGATAGTTTAGACTTTGTTCTTGTGGTAGCTGAAATTAATCCAGTAAACCGGGGCGCTCCTCTACGTGAGGCAACGAAAGGTTTCAGTGTAGTTGATGCTCCTAATGGATAGTTGCCCGTCTGGTCTATGTAAAGGAACATTTTTGTGAATGAGTTAATAGCCAATAAATATACTAAAATCCGAATTGAACATATTTTATATAACTCCAGTTCGCGTACTCTCGTTCGACTAATCATTGTAAAGTCCGAAAATAACCTCAATTCGTGTACTCTCGTAAGGCAAAACATTTTAAAGTTCGAACACTTTAAGTTCAAGTCTTAGATTGTTGTATTATTATTGAGAGGAGGAGTAGAAGGACTGGCAGATGTGCCGGTGGTAGGTCTTGGGAATACCCTCGACACTGCAAGGCAATAAACTAAACAGTTCGTAGAGTCTTAGAGTTAAGTCGGTTCCAGCGTCCCTTTGAGTGTCGTAGTCAGTCCCTTGTAGAATTCAGTACAGTGTAGACGTTCTTTCCGAGCCGTTAAATAAAGACGTATTTTTCCGTATATTCAGATAACAATTTAACACTAGATTTACCGACTATTTAAGTATATCTATTTCTACCAAGATCAGTCAGAATGACTGGTCTTTAGAAAAAGTGCTTAGTGGTGTTTCCAGTCTTTATTTACTTTTAAAAAATGACAAAAAAAGTTGAATAATATTAATTGTAATACAAAAATAGATTTATAGACATCAATTAATCAAAAGCTTGATAGGACCAGTGCTAGAAATTTACGAGCCACAACTCAATCAACTCGCCCAAAAGCGAGTCGACCGAGCACGGCCAAGACACTCAGAAACCCCGAGTATCGAATTCGCATTTACAGATAGCCAAGTGTCCGGGACCCAAGGAGAACATTGGAATACAATTTCAAGGGCCGCTACCGTACTGCATCAGAATCATGATTTTCCCGGAAACATATATTCTGTTCTGAAAAAACGTTGCAGTACTTATCAATTGTTGTAGCTGCCCCAATGTCACTTCATCACATAGAAACATGCACCAGTCATTTTGACTGGTACTGGTATAAGTGTGAATAACAAAAAATATATTTGTTACGAATACATATAAAATAATGTAAAGTTCATAAAACTGATTCTTTAGTTATGGCTACAAAAGTCATGGTATCATTTCGGAAAGAAAATGTTACATGCAGTAGGAATTTTGAATTGAAATTGCAAAACCAGTCATTTTGACTGGTCTGGTAAATCTAGTGTTAATCCCATATTCCAATATGGATTTCACTCCTTTATCACACAACGAACCCAAAATCCCTCAATACAGAGGAAAGGCGCTCTTTCTGTGTAACCTTTCTCTTCTATGTATCTTTAGGTAGCCGATTCCAGCCCCAGGGATACCTGGACTTTACAATAGTATAAAAACTAGTGAAGGCTACTCTAATACGATCTGCTCGCTGATGGAAGACTGACGGCCCTCCCAACGTTTTAAAGAGTAACAGCATTTTCACTTTACTTCTCTACCCTTTATCAAGCTTACATTTCTACTCCATCGAAACGAATTTCTCTCTCAACCTAATAGGATGTCAAACGTCAAGTTAGAGCATGCAGCTACTTTGTCGGTGCACTCCACGATGGTGATAGACTGCGCGAACGAAACGGACAGCAAAAAAGGTCGCGTTAGCGCGCTTAACGAAAACGGACACGTCTAAGGGGTTGTTTCTGGACGCGATTGGTGCGCGACGACCGCGAAAAAGGTGTGAGACTGATCTTCGGCAGTCCCTGTCGATCCCGTCTCTCTTTTCCACAATCCTGCGGAGTATTTTCCGTGCATTAGCAAGTCAAATAACCGAAGTTACGCCCGGCAGAAACAGAGAACTCGCGGCGAGGTAAAGGCGAGAGGATAGGAGGACGCTACGAGTCCTTTCTCTATCTTTCTTTCTCTCTCTCTCTCTCTCTCTCTTGCACTTTCTCTTTCTATCATGCCTCTCATCTCATCTCGATTACTCGCTCGGTGACGAGATAAGGATACGTCTACGCACCGACGGAGAAGAAACATAGGGTCCGGGGCAAAGAGAATTGGAGACGAGAGACACAGAGAGGATGGATTTACGTTTCTTCCGCGTGTGCGTGGCTCGAGGTGCCAACACCCTCGCCACGCCGGGGATAGCACCTCGAGAATTTAAAAGGGGACGGCGCGGCTGGGCTTAGGGCTGAATTTCTTCTATCTCCGCTTATTTACCCGGCCGCCCAACTTTTCTGCGCCAGTCGATGCCATTAAAAATAAAAGTCTGCGGGATATCGCTCGAGTGCTTCCCCAATTTCAGGCCACTTCTCCACCTTTTCACGATCCGCAGATTTTTCGCTTTGGCTTTTAATGGACCCTGTTCTGATACTCTTGCTCTAGTATCGCTGAGTGATAGCGCATCGATCGGCCGGGAACGCTTGGATTGAAATCAAGACGCCTTCGAGCCTTCTCTTTTCCTCGAGAATCCGATGGGCTTCCTTTTTTTAGCCGGCTTGACAATCATTTACGCGAGTCGATGTTTCGTTCAGCGACTGCTGAGAGTACGTTGTTCCTTATACAATTAATGAAATATTTACTTTTATTTATACACGACGCACGAGACATGTTCGCAGTCGATAGTAAACTTGGTTGTTTAAATACATTTTAATGCGTTTATAACACTACTGAGTATATGAAACACAAGCCAGTAAAAGCATTAGAAGTATATAAGAATATGTCGCTTAGAAATAATTTAAATGAGTGAGAGAAGAACTGATTTTTTATCGAACTTTCGTGTCTTGGAACTGGTGGAAAACATTTTTATTTTTTAACACAATTAAAATTTTTACAACGATAAACCTGACAACTCGATTTTGTCAATGAAACCGATACTCTGTGTCACAACCATACCTGGGCACTTCGAAATTGATGTTAAGTATTTGAAATATTATTTCGAATAACACGTTAGTTTATTCTATAATCACTCATTTCAAATAACATAGTATTTTATTTTGTAATTATTTTAAATAATTATTTGAGATAATTATGAAATGGTTATCTAAAATTATATCACGTGACCTGATTATTCGATTTAAATCCGTTTTATATTGACATCCTTTCTTGCATGCTATTTTCAAAATTATTTCTTATGTCTTGGAGATAAAGATATAACGAAGTAACGCTTTATTTGAAATTACTATTATTTCAAATGAATTAATATTACTTTGATTTCCAAGTGACGGTGTCGAAGATAACAGTGCGGAAGAAATTAATTGAAATAGTTATTTTTTATTTTCGTTCCAAATAAAATTTGCCTAGGTCTGATTACATGTTATCCCTACACCCAATAGAGAAATTTCAGCTGGACTATTTAGCTAGCCGTCTCACTGTTTTTAATCTCCGTGTGAAATAGAGTGTCCCTTTGGCAAAATAACCGGGCTCTATGTCGCAGGGTTCAGGCGTTCAAACGACCAGCCGAAATTATTTCGCTCTCATCCGTAGCCGGGGAATTCTGAATTTAATCTCGCACGTTCCGCGTACGGGAAGATAGATTAATATAGCGTCCTAGGCACGTAGTGAATGCGCACACGAGATTGAGGATAAAAATGCAGCTGCCCTGCAGAAAGGGAGAAACGATGAAAAGAGGTGCGCGGAGGTAAGCGAAACGACACAGCCCGAGAGCCGGGTATTGTTTTCTCCAAGAGTGTACCGCTCGCACGCGGGGGAGGGAGGAGGGGCGGAGGAGGAGGAGGAAAGGGAGTTTGTACAACTCTTTAAGCAGACTATTTCAGAAGATCGACATGCGACCGGTTCAAGAAAAGGGAACGAGGCATTCGTAGAACCAGACGAAGCACTTTTCAGACAATCGTTGCCACCGTTATTATTGTCGGAAGGGATAATCATCCGCTTTCGATACATGCTCGGCGTTCCTCGAACTCACCGTCGAACTCACCGAAATAAAAAAAGAAACTTGATGTTTGATTTTTGTAACACTTAAATTTGAATGAACAGGAGACTAACATTAAAAAGGTACATAAAATAATTTATACAGAATAAATGTACTAATAAATAATAAATAACATTTAAATAAGCTGGAATATTTGCGCGCTTTTAGTCACTGCATCGCCGTTACGCCGCGCCGTGTCCCGTCGAACGATCGCGCTAGTGGAAGAGTACCACTGGTGGCAAATCGTGTCGGGCGAAGATATTTTGCTTTCTGGTTCGGTAAAAACGTCGATATTGCAAACTTCAAAAGGGGTTTTCTCAAGATAAAAGACTGCTCTATCGCGTGATATAGTACGATTTTACGCTGGACCCTTATTTTTTGAGATAAATTCAAAAATATCCTCAAAAAAATAGTTCAAAAATGGTGTCTCTCCGTCTTTAATGATTGTTTAAACAAGTTTAAACATTCATAATGTATTAATATTGGATATCACTGTATTCTGGAAAGTCTACAGAATCTTTTGCTGTAAAGAACAATTCAATATCTTTTATAATAACATCACAATATTTGTTTAAAGTTGAAAAATAGGTTTTTTTCAACGTCATGTTTCTCATAAACTGTTCATGTAGGCGAAAAAGTAAGGGCAGATTCGGAATCAGCGCAAAAAACTCTATAAGAACCACCCTACAGTAATTAGGAAAAAAAAAATGTTTAAATTTGTTAGACAGTGTAATTAAGCTTTTAAAAACTTAGTGCAAAGAAACTACTAATGCACGGTGGCACATGCAAAATATGGGGTTTAGAATAATATATTTATCAGCGAATAACATACAGAACTAAACTACTATGGTTCAAATAAATTGACAGGAGAAACTTTAACTTACGTTGATTGGTTAAGCCCCTCGTGTGCAAATGAATGATCAAAATTTGAAGTTTGACTTTCGTGTCGACACCCTTTGAAACGCACAGTTTGATACAATTTATCCTACAATCTCTTTAGGAATTCCGAGGCGACGTCTGCACTCGGTGCAAGCGTATTTATACTTTCATTAGATCTAGTTAATTCCTCCTTTGAAAAGTTACGAAGTGGCTGCTAGTTCATCGAGGGTGGGAGTGGGATTAATTCAGAAGCATTATGCTGGCGCGCTCATTGTCGCTTATTATAGATCCTCGAGATGTAGATGAGATGCGGTATACGGTGCTCATCCTGGAAACACTCGCAGATGCATTCCGAGGACTAAAACGACGTCAGACGCATCACGGATTCTCTGTGCATCATGCCAAGAAGCGTCGCCATATCGACGAAATGAACTTCGAGACGTCACTGATGCTGTGTACATTAAAATTCATAGAAATATAGTTTCTCCATTCAGGGCGATTTTCTTGACGTCTCTTCTTGAAGAAATTTATTGGACCTTTTTCGGGAAAATGGAGGAAGAGTTCCAAATTCTGTTTTCTGCACTCTATTCCTTGGTATTAATGTTTTACTGTGATATTCTTTTTGTGTAAAACATATGGACATGGTGTGAAAAACAGTTGCCATGTAACCACTTTCAATTGATTTTTCAAACTTCTCTTTTATTTTTGTTGAGAAATGGCAAAACTGCTTAAAATTTTTGTGTTCCTAGATGATTATAGATGAATTTACATTTGAAGCATAAACATAGTCGTTGAGACTACGAAGTGCAACTTGATTGAATATCGCGGATTATTATCATAAGGGTTAAATAATTTGGCAAGTCTGAACTGAAGAATCAAACTGCATAGAATGAATAGCTACAATAGTTACAAAAGAATAAATTGTTGACTTATAGACCCTACAAAATATTATTCATACATTTTATTTATAAATACTATACGTAGAACGCATGTAGATAGTACTTATAGAGTGCAGATTATAAAATCAAATTTCCCGAATGCATCATGAACTCGTTTTAACTCTATCATTGTTGAATCCACACAATAAAATTCGAAAAAGTGCTCGTTAGCGAATTTATTTCAAGACCTACGTACAATACTTCGTTAAAAAAAGTTATTCACAGGTGGTTGAAAAGTTCATATATTGAGCAACGTGCGAAAATAGTTTCACTACAAAATCCTTTTCAACCAAGCAAAGTGCGTTGACAATGGTCAAAAATCCAAACATCAACTTTCATGTTGGTATTTAAGGCCTTTGTAGAACTGTTCCCAGATATTTATTATAACGGTAAGTACTGATATTGAAACCAAGAAACAAGTATTATCTACAAATGAAAAGCTTCTATTAGAAATCATTAACCAATCGTATTAGTGTGTTTGTTTTATTAAAGTAAAAACTGTTCATTATCTTCACATAGAGTGTGTTACTGTGGGTATGTACTTGTTATTTTGTCTGTTTCTTCCACTTTCTTGAGATAATATTAATAATTTAACTTGAAACGCTACTACTAACTTTCATTAAGGTTTTAAAAAACACTCCTTAAAACTCCTTCGTGATTTTTGGCCGAAACATGCGTAAATATATGCGATGAAAAATTGTGCAAGATTTAGTAGGCCCTACCTGTCCGTTAATTTTAAACCATGTTTTTATATTGTCGCGAAAAGTCTAAATGAATAATTTCGCAACGAAGAATGATTTGAAAGCGTCTTGGTGTCACTTTTAATAACGCGTAATCCAAAATAAAGGTTTCCAATCAAAATTTCAATTGTAACCTCTACAGAGCTTCTCAAGGTCACTGCAGAGTCAAATGAATACAATCCCTTCTATATCTTACAACTTTCGTCTAAAAAATTCTTTCATATCGCCTATAATTTTGAGGTAATGTTATTTTATCCAGAAAACTGTCTTATCAACGCACTGTTCCACGTTGAATAGATCATTGTCGAAGGATCCGTTTCAAATCCCTTGGCGCTCGTGCGCTTATGCAGCATAAATCAACGAATCAAGCCCCGTATCCTTAATTACCATCTTCATTAACATTTCAGCGGGTAAAGAACGAGCCAATAAGAACGTATCGTGACGTTTAATGCCGGTCGGTCCCGTTCGACGTTCCTCGGATGCCGATTTTTTTTCGATCATTCGGCGAAAATGAAAAACTACACGCTCAGTTCTGAAGCGGTTTCTTATCGGCGGGTTCTTGGCAACGCTACGGCGAGGAGCGGCGGCCGTTTGGGATTATTGGACGACGGTTCGTGGATTCTTTCTGACGCGTGTCGAGCGACGGTTGTTACCTCTTGGCAAGAAACGCGCTATGAACCGGTCGCGGGGCTGGCAAAACAGTGTCGAAACGTCGTCACGCAGCCGGCCGTTGGCAGTCTCCAAGCAAAAACGGTAGTTTGACGCGAACTCGACCCTTCTCAGACCAGAAACTGCTCTGCTAGGAAACAATGTACGGTCCTCGCACCCTGTCTACGTCGTCTATCCGGCACGCTTCCATCTTTTCTCCGACCACTCTCTTTTATTCTCGATCTATCCGTCCGCCGCGTCGCGTCAAATCTGACATGGTTTTTCCACGATTCCGCAGTTAACACACGGACGGTATCCTTTTCAATGATTTTCTCCCCATCGCACCGATGCACAGGCGTTCGGAATCGCCAGAACGTGACCAAAAGCTTATTTTCCAAGTTCGTCAAGAACGAATTAAATTTTAGCACAAACATAAATTGCTATAAGTCACCTATTATTTTTTGAGAGAAGTTTGAAAACGAGCAAATATGCAACACTTAGCTTTCTCTTATATGATCTCCTATATGTATAGCATTATACAGGATGGGGCACTATAAGCAGGTCACCTGAATAACTTGCTTGCTTCTGAAGATAGAAGAAAATGCATCAGACCAAACATACTCATGTCATTAATTTTTTAATAGGTGGAGACGTCAAGGAGATATGAAGGTCAACTCTGTTTTTTTAAATGGAACGGTATGGTTTTTTATTCACACTCTGATAGTGTGTTTCAAGACGAATACAATGACCTATTATGAAGGTCGTTCAAGGTCACGCAAGGTCAACTGCAATAGCAAATAAAGTGTCTCAAAGCACTCTTCGAACAATACGACGATTTACATGAAACATGTTATTTACGTATTCACTGGTACTTCAAATGTTCAAAACGACGACCTTGAACACGGACACATAATCTAAAACGCTGCAATACTGATGACACTGCCAGACAAATTTCAGTTGTATCTATTACAGAGCAAGCTCTTTTTATACGTTCTTGCATATCAACTGTGGTTGTTGGTTTTTCGCGGTACACTTGTTCCTTCAAATTTCCCCACAAATGAAAATCTAGTAGTGTCAGGTGTGAGGAACGTGCTGCCCACTTATTACTTCCTGATCGACCAATCCAACGACCTTCAAATGTCCTGTTCAGTAATTCTGTAACATTTCGTGCTGAATGAGCAGGACATCCGTCAAATTGGAACCACATGAACTGTCGCATGTCCAGTGATATGTTCTCTAACAATTCTGGCATAACGTCTTTTAAGGTTCTCTCGTATTTATGACTATTTAGCGTGCCATTAATGAAATATGGACCAATTTCAAGTTCAAGGTCGTCATTTTGAACACTTGAAGTAGCACTGAATACGTAAATAACATGTTACATATAATCGTCGTAGTGTTCGAAGAGTGCTTTGAGACACTTCATTTTCTATTGCAGTTGACCTTGCGTGACCTTGAATGACCTTCATAATAGGTTATTGTATTCGTCTTGAAACACTATCAGAATATAAATGAAAAACCATACCGTTCCATTTAAAAAAACAGAGTTGACCTTCATATCTCCTTGACGTCTCCAACTATAAAAAAATTATTGACATCAGATTACGAGCGCCTCGATATCAAGTAAGTTTGGTCTGATGCATTTTCTTCTATCTTGAAAAGCAAGCGAATTATTTAGGTGACCTGTTATAGTGCCCCACTCTGTATAATATTATGAAAATTATCTCCCCGAAACACCTATTTTCCTGCATTTTTTGTTTAATGACAAGAGCCTACTTAGGTGGCTGCATAAAAATTTCTTGATTATACTTGCAAATATAAAAGTTACAACAATAAATAACGAACGCGTTTGTAATGACAAAACATGGCCAAAACACAAGAAGTATTCTAATGTAGTGGAAAATTAACATTAATTATCCGGGGATTTTCGGGTCGTTGATTATGAATCTGATTTCAAAATTTAAGGAAATAGAATGGCGAAGTCAATATGGCGTAACAATTGTTGGATTTCCTTGAAAATTGAATCATGTTGCCATATTGAACCGCTATTTTGTTTTTTGCAATTATAACACCAGATTCATATTCAGCGACCCAGAAAATATGGGAATACTAATTTTCAAAGAAATCGGACAATTTTTTGAGTCACACGTCTGTCGTATCGAATCCGCCATTTTGTTTTATGTAATTTCGACATCAGATTTATAATCAATGACAAGAACACTCCCGGAATATTGATTTTCAACTAAATTGGAGTATTCCTTAGATTTCTGACCACGTTTTGACGATTCGGAACCACTGTGCGAGGCTATTGTGATTTCCCAGGTACGGACGATGCAACGGATTTTGGAAATTGAATCGTCCCGGAGGTCGTTCGTTCCGTCCGAGAATCAAATAGCTGCGAATGGCACGGACGGATAGAGGCGGAGAGATTTAACTTTACTGTGCCCGGGATCTAGGACCTTTCAGCCTCGGAGATAACGCATAGCTTAGACCTCTCCTATGATTCCTCAGTTTGTGAATCGGCCAGGGGCGAATTGGATCTTTTTTGTTCCGGGGATATAACTGGCGGAGGCACGAGGATCGAAGAAACAATGATTCTTATACTGAGATTGAATCGTTTAGAAACATACAGTGAAGTAAATAATATGGAATACCTAAAAGAAAATAAATAATTAGAAACAGTAAGAGTGTGATACAAGAAGAAATAATATTGAAGTAGAAAACGCTAGAAATATACATACACACATAGACTTTCTAACCTTTTGCGGTTTTAGCAAATTGTATAGTTTCATCTTATAGTTTAACTGTTCTAACATAAAATAACATACTCATATGATACTATTAATGTGTTAAAATATGGTTTAGCATTGCAATACAGAAAATATTTTTGAAATCATAATCACCGATTAAGAACAAGCAAAATCTCCATGTCTAGTCGAGTCCGGAACAGAACTATGTAGCTGGAATGAAATGTGATGTCGAGTCAGACTCGAAGTATTCAGAAAAGCTTAAAGACAGCGAAGGGTTAGGAGGAAAAGGTAGAAGATCCTAGAACAATATTTAATTCCCGTAATTCATATTTTTATACATATTGTCCCAGAATAAAGTGTACTTGTAACCTAAGTGTAACTAAAGTTTTTTGCGAATAACTCGGAAACTAAGTTCAAGCGACGGGTACATGTATAGGAAAAAGTTGTTCAGAACATTAAGCTTGGCAACATATTTCAAGGTCAAGGTCATTGGAGCAAGGTCCCCTTTTGTCAACATTTACCACAATTTATTATTTCAAGGTCGACTCAAGGTCACAGCATAGTATGTCATTGAATTCTTCTTGAAAAAAAGTCAAGGTCACCTTGACTTTTCTTTCAAACGAAACTTCTTTCCAATTTCCTAATGGTGCAATTTGTAGACTGTAGACCATTGAAAACTGATTAACTTGTGTTCGATGCATTTTTTGTCAGACTACCGGAAGTGCCTGAAAAATCGTGGGGACTAAATTGTAGACCACCCTGTACATCGCATTTCCAGATATCATCAGAAACTATCTAAAACTATAAATTGTTCGAACGAGCAGAATAACTGCAGAATTATCATCGTACGAAGAGCAGGGGTGCATATGATCCGAAAACGGTGACTATAGTCGTGGAAGTTCCGTGGTCCTGTTGCTTTATAATTAAACATCGCGAGTTCATCCGTCAGGGCTGTAGGATTTCCCAGGTGGACGGGATCGGAATGAAAGGGTCGGGGGATGGGCTGTTCCTTCCACCCCGCTTCTCGAGTCAATAATCGATAGTAGGTTCGTACTCGGAGGACTGTAAACCGTGCGCCACCCCTTTCCCTCGTCCTTCCCTCCTTATCCCGATCCTGGATCCTGGACCGTTCGGAACTTTAATAAAATATCTGAAATACCAATATTGTTTCACGCCCACGGCCCACCCTGTCACCGCGGGACCCGGCGAAAGATTAGGCTGCGCTTTCTCTCGCTTCTCGCTCTCTCCTCTCCTCTTTTCTTCTATCCTCTCTTCTTATCTCCTCCTCTCTTCGCTGCTCTTCTCTCCACGGATGGTAATATTCGTTTCGTCGGGTATCAGAGTATTCGGTTCACGACGTCCTCGACGCTCGAGAGGACCACTTGTTGAGGGGCGCGCGCACGGAGGACAGATTTTCGAAAGTGTCTTCGGATGCGATCGATGGAGCGGACCGAAGGAAATCGCTGCCGTTCCGGGAATGTTCATGCTGTTATGGTGTCGTCGGGACCAGACGAAAAATGTCTGGACGAGAAATGTCCCTGCGAACTGCGAGAAAAGAGACCAAACGGGTCCTGTTGAACTTTGATTTTCAAGTTCATTCGCGGCTGTCGTCTGTGCCACGTTCAACGGAAACTTTTTGCCTGACCCTTCGCATGCTCGTTTCGACGACCAGACAGTGAAAAGACGGAGACGGTAGAGAACGAAAGTTCAGCTGAAGAATTCAGCTGCTTTCGCGGTGGGGTAAATGATCCCAACACGTTGCCCATTGGTGTTTAATAGTTTTTAAGAATCTAGTTAAAGCTGAGGACTTTTGCAACCGTTTGGACTTGCTGTATCATGTACGGTACAGTTTACTAATTCTTAACGATTCGAGGATTTATTTTGCCATCAGGAGTCCCAACTACTAATCTTTTGCGGTCGGAAATGTTTCCTTTCTTATATTTCAAAAGTTGCTACAGCATCGTAAAACTCAATTACAATTCCCACATATGCGACTTTATTGCACACGTTCATATAATCTATACAAAATTTAAGATCAATTGGACGCCCGGATGTGGCACATCTGGTTTACAAACACCCAAAGAAACACAAAGTGTTCATGGGTTCTAGCTAGCATTCCAAATTCATGGGAACAAGCTACACCAATATCGAGTACCATCTCGGAACATTAGAATTTCTATACCTCCTAAACTACCATCAACCGTTGTATTAAAAAATACATGGTTCCATTAAAAAAATTGAACCTATAAACGTAACACACCTATAAAAACAACCATTAACATTGAACCTTTTGAAACCATGCAACGTTTGTTCGAAACATTTTTCGATATTATTCACCTTGCGACACCTTGTACATACGACCCATTGTGACTTGTATAGCAGTGTTATTTGTTACAAACACAAAATTGTACAATGCCACTGTGAAAGTAAAGGCAGCACACGCGTGCCACCTTTTTGGCTGGGAGTGTATCTCCACCTCCTCTTTTCCTCCTTTCTGTATGTACGTCTCCGGTTGCGCAGCGGTCCTTCTGTCGCGCGACTCCCGAGGGACTTCCGGTTCACGAGTGCCGCCGTCTAATGGACTCCCCCAAGACCAGCGTCTCGTTTCGACTGGACAGCGAGAAGAAAGTAACAGTTTTAACAGAAATGACATTTGATCCCGGGCCTGAGTCCTTGCCCGAGAATGAAAATAGGAAGATCAAACTCGGGAAACGTTTCTCCTCTTTTCCGCTTGCTCTCCTGCGCATGTGGTCGGCATTAATTGCATCCCCTGAAATTTCCGGTCGATCGACTATCACTCGCCTCGGTTTTTACGGCTTTTGACCGCAGCTTTGATTTTCTGCTTGGATTCTTCCAACCGGACGACGACGATGTTCCCGAGCGCTGACAGCCCTCTTTCCGGAGAGACTCGATTGTTTGGCGGAGGAAATCGAAATGGATGAGCACGGATAAGAGAGTCCACCGTCGATAATTTTTATATTGATTCGATGGGACCTGATGGGAACTGATGCAATCGGTTGTAGGAGACAATGGAAAAATATACACTAAGTCTAATAAGCATTCGTGTGTTCGTCCTATGGTTTATTTCAGTGCCATGGTGAATGAAGCTATTTTCATGTTTGGCAATTTCTTCTAAGAAATAACAAATTTTTATTAAAATGACTAAATATCGATAACGACGACACAGGATTTTATTTGAACTTGAAGGAAAAGAAAAATATTCGTATTTAGTAGATTACAGTTAAAAGAGAATCGTTTTTTACATTTGAACCGAACCACTTGGACTTTTATCGAGAAGCTAGAAGAATTAGTTCAGTGGATGACGCGAGAACATTTCATTGAAATCAGTTAACGTTGCTATAAGCTACAAACGGTGAGGCCTGTCGTTTTTTCCACATTAGCCTAGTTGTTTCTCGACGATTTGAGTTACTTTCATTATCACCTGATCTAGTAAACTAATTTCAACAGTTTCTCTACCGCTCGATAATTGAAATTGCCGTTCACTTACGACGGGGTCAGTTGGACGAGGATGCATCGCTAGTACCGGGCCAGTTTATTGCGCCGAAAAGTCGATTAATCGGTGAGCGGCAGATAAAGTGTTAAGACTGATTCTTGTATAAATCGATCTTCAAACCGATAACGAATCTCTCAGTTGGCCCGATCAAAGCGGAAATCATACACAACGTTCGCGTGCACGGTCCAATTACCCGTTACACCGTGTTCCAAACTGCTTTCTACCCGTCATTTCTACCCGCCAAGTGTATCCCCAACCCCCTAGAACGACACCCCCTCTGCGTGTAAACGTCGCATCGCAGGAGAACGAGTCCCCGTGTATATTTTTTCCTCCGCCACCCCCAGCGTTCTCCTTTCTCCTCTTTTTTTTCGCCATTCTCTTTCGAGGATAACGAACCACCTACAGTCCCGGCTAACGACGGGCACTTAAAGTTTAATCTACCTAATTAATAGTGCTCGTCTATTACCGAGAGGGTCCCCTCATATTTCCTACCCCCTCGCGAGCTATATCCACCCGGCTACAAACCCCACGAGCAAAAAGCGTCCCACCTAATGCAAGGAAATGGCTGTTTCCTAAGTTCTCGCTGTTCTTTTTTCCCTACGGCCCCTTTCCACGTTCCTGGATTCGACCCGGACGCACCTTCAGCTTACCCTTAATGGTAGACCATCACCTTTTTCGGCTCCGCGATGTCGCGCTGGACGTATGCGTGTCGTGCATCACCGTGTGCAGTTTCGAGTGCTGGACAATTTGTCGGAGATGCAGTCATTCGTGTTAGCCCCTTGGTGTAATGTCTAGATAAAATCTTTAATTTGTCTTAACCCACAAAATTGAATTTCTATTCAATTTTGTTCCCAGAAAACCCCTATCGTTTAAAGTGTTTTGTTTGGAATGTACTTCGAAAAGACAGTTTCTTGATCGGTACTAGTTTTTAACAATATGTTTGTATTCATTTTACGGATGAGCTAAATACATGAAAATTTCTTATCCAAATAAAGAAATTTAATATTATAAAATATAGTGCATTATATTTTATATTTCATAATGCATTATGAACAGTTCATTTAGATACTATGTTGAGCCATAATCAATATAAATAAATAAATTTTAAAAATCAAATTTATTACACATAATAATGTATTCTTGCGTAATCAATTTTGGAACATTCATTACAGTCAATACATATAGGGCACAGACGTCGCGCAGTGGAATGAGTAACGAAAATTACTGAACACGCCAATTATCATCATTGATTTTGATTTTATGGACCAATTGGTTTCTTCAAATATTATTTTCTACGAGGACCCAAAATTATCTATATTTTTTATAAATGAAACACCTTTTCATTATCCAGGAAATTGGATAACAAAAACGAATCTCCAGCAAATGCCCTGATATCGTACAAACCAAAACATTTTTAAATCCGTCAATTTTTCTTATTTTGTTATCGCGCTAAAGGCCGAAAAATATTTAAAATTCGGTAATCTGACTATAAAATGCCGCCATTTTGCACATAACCAAGATCATTCGTTGTTTTTAGTTCAGACCATAATTGCATTCACACCGGAAACATGGCAACCGACAACCCAAGTATTTCAAAACATACTATATAAAAAATATGTAAACCATGTAATTTTAATTATTTCTACTCGAAAAAAATCACAGATGTACTTAAAATACCAGTAAATATGTGTACGAAATCCCAATGCAAATCGTTCGATAGTTTCTCTGAAAAAAATGTCTCCAATTTCGTGCAGAAACAGCCATGGAAACCAGAACACCCCTTAAGTTCTCGCTCCATTGAATCACAGAAAGTGTAGATCACATACATCGTTGAAAAAAGTGCCCAGAAGATAAATAATATTTTCGAATGGCATGAGAATGTCAATGAACAGCGCAGGTGTGCTCTTTTTGGCGTAACCTCCAGAGAATTGTGTCACAGTTGAATCCCCGACTCCATAAGAGAATTCTCGGTCGAACTCGTTTCGACGGACTGCATTCTGTAATAGAGTTACCGCGGTTACACCGTCGTACATCACGTGGCCGTAGCGAGTACACTTCGTTATCCGGTGATACAACGGCGCGAGTTTGTAAGCTGTCACCGGTCGTCGATATTTACGACTGGACAGGCTGCTTGTCGGAAGTCCATGGACAATCCAGGTCCATGGAGCACGTGTGAGGATGGCTGGAAGAGAACGAGGAGGAGAAAGAAGAAGAGGAAGAGGTGGGTTACAAAGATCAAAGTCGAACGGATAGAACCACGGAGAGCGGGCTTGGACTTGGGCCCGAGTCGGGCTTGGGCTCGGATCAAATTTTATCGGCGAGTCGTCCCGTTAGAGCCGAAGGCCTCAGCCTGTTTTACATTTAAAACGCATTACCGCGCCGCCAGCTCCGAATCCCAAGCGGCGATAAAATGAAATTAATGGTCGCGCCCGCCAATTCGAGATATATCGACGGAACGAGTGAAAGGGAGAAAGAGGGCTTCGACGAACCTCTGCGACCCGTCGCGCCGGAGGGACCAGGAGGGAAAATAAGTAAACGCGAGCGCTGAGATAACCTGGCCGGATAGCGATCTCGCGTTGCGTATTCGTTCTTTGAGGAAAAATGGATTTCTTTGCCGGGAAATGGGAAAAGAGTCCAACGCCCCAATACTAACAAACTCGATCCGACTTTTCGCCGGCGCGCGGTGTGCCTGCGATCAAAGGAGCCCCGCGAACGTATGAAATTTCACTCCTCGTTAAAGGGAACTTAGCGAAACGAGAAATTTGTTTCCATTGATTCGCCGAGAGCTAGCGAATCGGCAATAGCGTATAGAAAACCGTTTCTCGCGCGGTCACGTCTCCGAGCGTTTTCATCCGAATCGAACTCGCTTGGTCTGAACCGAAATCTACTTCGGAGTCGGTGGTGTTACCGAACTATCGTGCAATCATCTGCTCTCTCGATGAAACCTAATCGGTTTCTATTCGACTAGGATAATTCTTGCACCTGTGACCTTGCACCTGTGAATTTCCGTCGCGTCTTGCGAGTATTTTCTTGAAAATGCTATCGAGAGAGCGTGGATTTTCTGTGCTTATCACAAAAAAAATGATTAACCGTCGGACGGCGGTCCCATTTTATGGCTATCGAATTGATAACGTTTAAGATCGTTCACAGCTGTAATTAATAATTTTTTAATATATATTTTTATCGATATTTCTTGTATATACATTAGTCTTTCTGATATCTCCAATGCAATATTTATTCATTTACCTTAATTTCGGCAAAGTGAGTACTTGAATGACGATTTTGGTATTCTGGATTAAAATTGGCCCAGTCGCAGCTGTTAGGGGGTTAAAAGAATTTAAGGATGTTAAGAAACAAATTTTGACTTGACTTTTATTTCTTTCACAATTCCACAGTTTAGTAATTAAAATAAATATCACTTTAATTAGGAGAAATTGTGGAACCGTTTTCTGTGATATACGTTTGTAGTATATATTGTGTGATATAATACTGATATACGTCTAGCTGAAGCATGAAAAAATCTGAAAGTTGAACATTTGTTTTAACTGGATTTGTTTTAACTTATTCTACAGAAGTGCAAGAATATACAGTATGCTGGGTGCACCCAAATTTTATGAACATATGTTACTGAGTTTATTAAAAAAAATTCTGCATTATATTCTCAGACCAAGGCAAGATGTGGGAATATACTTTCTTACGATACTTACATTCGTTGAATAAACATACTGTAACCGTTACTCTTGTCGTCTGCAACGTTTAATTGTACAAGTTTTCTCCGTTATTGATTTGAAGTTTACGGGTTCTGTAAATAGAATTCCGTTTATTTTCTTGTTGTTTCTTGACGCCTAAAGCACTGCGATAGGTGTTTACTTATTCACAGTTTACGTTATAGCTCATAACGTATAGAAGAGTAGTTCGATGGGAAGGATCGAGGGTTTTGCGGTGGTCGTATAGCTACTTTAGTGTCTTTTTAGTAGAAAGGTTCTTTCACGAACAGACCGTAAGAACTATTATCTTCTCGAGGACACTAAAATACCAGTAACTATGAAGAGCATTCCTTAACTCGCTACCTAATACAACCAACGCTTGCTAGACATCTGTCGTCGCCTTTTATGTTGACGATAAAGGTGAGATAAATTGAAGTTTTAGCTTCGAGACATGAGGAACAAATGCCTCGGCCCTTTTTATATTTTTAAGCATGCTTTTGTTACAGCTCGGAAAACGGTCGGATTCGTGCATATTCAGAATATATTTAACACTAAACCTACCAAGCACAAAACATATAAATCTGAATAATTTCAATAATTGTGAAATGGAGAACCGGTTATTTGACCGTGGTAGGTTTAGTGTTAACCTTTTTAAAGAGTTGCAGTAATCGTTACTGCTACGAGATTGCTATAACTTTCTATTAAATCAACGTTTTTTTCTTTTTTAAATAATAGTGAATATTCCAGAAGCACACACATTAATAAACGTACAAGTTTTTATGCATTTAATAGCTTCCTTGAAAAAGTTATCGATAATCGACTGTTTCTTCACTGCCACAGTAGAGGGACTCCATAATTTATTCCGGAGAACAGCCAACAATGCGTCACTGTCACTTCCCACGTTCAACAGAAGTAGAAATAAAGATCAATGACCAGACAAGTTAACCAAGTTGAATTCTTTCGTATGCATACCTGTTAAAGCAAAGGACAGTGTTAGGATTGATCGACTTTTTAAACTTATCAGACACAACAAAATTGTCTACCACTCGCTTTATTTACAAAAAGATAATAAACAAAATATTTCCTGAAAGGAGCGAAATTTCGTCTTGGCTTGCAAATATTCAAAATATCTTGAAATTTAAGAATATATTTTACTTTTCACTAAAATCGTAATGTAAACAGCAAAATGTAGCTACTTTTTTACGCACGACTATGATTTCCGCCCCCTCCACGACCTAACCACAACTCATTCTGTTCACTTGATTTTTCCATTACTAATTCAAATTCTGGATGACAGCTACAATGCTAAGATTATGCGAATAAAATTTCATTTTCTACAAAAAAGGTCTCTTGATATTTTGCCATATTTCGCATAATTACCGAGATATTTCCAAATTTATAAAAAAACAGGAAATCTACTTTACCGGCTAAACCAGGCCAATTTGACACCATGTTATATTACATTTTTTTCTTGAAATAACCCCAAGAACACAAATATAACCTCAAAACGAGGGGCCACGGAAATCGTAGTCTCCCCCAGAACACTGTGCCATTTCTTCATGACGAGTATACTCGTCAAAAACAGCTAACTGGTTAATGACAAAAGATCAAGGAATACAGGGCTATTCCGTCGTGGTTCTCAACTACAAGGTGACCCAAGTAAATAGGTATAGATGTAGTGGTTCGATAGCATCTATCAAGACATTTAGCGAATCAGTTGTTTGATCGTCCAACAACTTTGTATATGGTATATATGGAACATGGGACAGTGAACGTATTAAATATTAATAGGGTCCTCTACAGCAATTTATTACCAGTAGTGAAAGAACAGCTGTGCATCTGTGCGACCTTGCAGCCCGAGACACCGCTGGTCGTTCCGAATCAATTACCCGGTTAAAATCAAGTCCTTGATAAAGGCTGTTGACGGATCCACTGGGGGCATTTCAAGCCAGTAGCACACCATCACCGGAAACTATCGTGTCCATACCAGATACCGTTGTCGCTTCCTCTGACGACAGGTGCGCACACCAAGACGTAAATTAGCGAGCCCGACGATCGGCTCGTTGGCGACGAAGGATTCGAGAAGCCAGCATCGTGGGAGGGCAGGCAGGGGGTTTCACCCAAGGGGGTAGACGAACTAGATGCGTATCGTCTGCCGTTAAGCGGCTCAGCCACCCCGTACAACTTGCTACCGGTTCCCTACCCCTTCCTCGTCGACGTCCTGAAGGACAAGGGCGGTCTTGGTGACTTTATGAATATTCTCTTTGTGAAAGTCGCTCGATGCACTCGTTTACTTAGAACACGCCGGCAGCTTGGTTCGGTAAACAGCCACTAACCCCTCCCCCCTTCGCCTCTTCTGCCCCTCGCGTCCACCACAGGGACATTCTAGTGGAGAAGGAATTATTTACGAGGAAATCATTAAAGCAGAACAAATACTTCCGGATACCGTGTCCCCGCGGAAGCAGATTACGAGCCGGAGGAAAAGTGGGAGGGATCGGCGGAGTATTAGTTGCTCAATGTCTCGATGCCTGCCAGGTTTCCTCGGCGGACTCGGAAGACTCTGCTACGTTTAACTTCGTCTGAACTGTACGCGAAATTAAAGCCGATTGTCTGAAATATTCACGGCGATCAGAATTTGTTAGCGGTACAGTGCGCTACATTCGCACGATGCTGAATAAGTGATCGTGCCGGTTAGGTACTTGGACTTCGAATATTACGGTGGTCGAGTATACGATATATTGTACTTACGTGCAAGTTATATTTTAAACACCATATGGCTTATGGTGTATGGAGAAGCTTATAAAAATTTCTGAACTAAGTTGTCGTAAAGTTTGTACCGTTTGCTACATAAAGTCTTCGTAATGTTTCCAGTTCATTCCAAGAAATCAATTTTTTCTCGAGGCGGACAATTACGCACGTTGTGGTATTAGATTAGATTGCCGCACGTGGAATGTTCTATTTTAGAAAATAAATGTTACGAAGCGTTTTGATCAGGAAATACTATTAGAATCTAAATGTGTACTATTATTGTAAACGAAGGATGTAATGAACCAAAAGGTTTGATTTCTACCGTAATACGATCAAGAAACTTGGAATTAAAAATTAAAATAGCGCTGGTAAAACAGAATAACTTTTCAGTTGATGGGACTTATATGAAAAAGAAATTAATAAAGCACTAATTATAACTGTTTTATTTGAGCCGGTAATGAAAATGTAAAATATGCATTTTGTAGATACATGTTAGGTATACACAGGCTGAAAATTTCGCACAAGCTACGTGCGGTTAAAAGTGGTGGGAATTGCAGTTTTCTCTGACTTTTCGTCAGTTTCTGTATAAAATCCAAAGATTGTTGCATCTTTTGATGCGTGTCGTTTTTTTTCTGCCGTTTTTGTCAACCGATCTCGAAGAATATTCAGCATGCATATAACTAACACAGATCTACTATAAAACGCATATTTAACATTTTCTTTATGAGCTCAAATAAAAAAGTTCTAAAAAGTGCCTTTTCTATTTTTTCATGTAATTCCTACCAATTGCAATTGCTTCAGAATCATTTTTGCACGTAATTTAGTAACACAATGCAGTTAATTGTTACAAGAAAAAGTCAGATCGTTTGGTCTAATTTTAGAAAAGTTATTCGGTTTTATGGGACGTGCGAATACTGTCGTGAATAACTGTAAGTATATCGCCGCCGGCACACACGACTATACTTTTGTTAAATTGCTTGGCTATACGAGACTGAGTTATGAACGATGAAAAATTCCTCGGTAAGGAGATGATAAAACGCGACGCGCACCTGTGGTACTCCGGTCTGCTCGCGGCGCAGTTGGGGGACACGGTGGATGTTTAAATCCGAATATTACATCGGCCGGTATGTAATGAAATCGGGATTGGGGCAGCGGTGGCGGTTGGGTTATCGTGAACAAAACTTTCGATGCGAACGATAGCAAGGCACGGATGAAAGCGCCTTGCCAGAGTAATCTAGACAGCCTCCAGGGCCTCGTGTTTCACTCGGTGCAGAAGTCAATGCGCCCTCAGCCAGCTAGCTATCGGCTGTGCTGGCAACTGGCTATTCGAAATGCGCAAACAGCCGCAACAGTGGTCAGTGCACCGTGAGGTCAGCCGACGGTAGATTAATTATGCAGCGGGCCTCGGCCGACGCAGTGTTCTCGCCCATCCAGCGGCCAATTAACTCCAAAAACAGTCGTGAGCACCAAAACCCAAGTAACATCCGACCCTCAGCTTCGACATCGTCGAGGGAAAGACCTTTGGCAGACGACAGGAGAGGATGAGGACGTACCCCCTTCACGGAGAAACGTCTTCATGGCTTTCACGAGCGTTTTTAAATTGCTAATTCCCGGATCGACAGCGAGTTATGCGAAATTAGCAGCTTTCTAATTGATTTCACCCTTCTGCGAATGCACCGATTTGAAGAATGCATAGGGCAGACCGGGGCTAATTGATACATTTTTCAATTTTCGTTTGAGTTAGTTACGTAGAAACAAGTGATGAAATATTCTTTAAAACGTCCCTTTTACATATTGTAATCATAACTTTGAGGAAAATGTGTACAAAATAAGCCGTAAACTGTTTACTTGATAGATGTAAAACTTATCAACTTGTCCACAGCAGGGTTAGTTGATCGTGAGGTTAGACATCTCCATGTTTTATTAATACATTTTTTAATTCTATTTTTTTTATTATATCTTATTATCAATAAATCCTAATACTGTCTTTTTATGTATATTATATTATGTTTGCACATTGCCTCAGTATCAATCTTTCTTCATTGCGGCAAAATTTTTCTTAAAACTGGATATATCGCTATATTTCGCTACATTTTTTTAATACAATTTGGAATCATTTTCCTAGGAATAGAAGAAAAAATCCGATTAAATAAAGAAAAATAGACGGAGCATATTTACACACTGTTCCAACGTGCCACAAAAGAAAGATGTATATTAAAGGGCCAAACGTAAATACGTTATCTTCAAATAACTTAACGCGTTTTGTATAATAGCTCCAAATGGACTGCAAAACCCACATGAATTTTTACTTTGCACCTACAAAAACGAAAAAGTCTGCATAAAACAGACGTAAATTCCATCATAAGCAGTGTCGCCAGATCAACCCAAAACTGGGTTGATTGTCCTCTCCTCCTTTTCCCCTTCCACTATACCATTCCACTCCTGCGCACACTCCAACGTCCCCCACTAAGACCGTAGACTGGGCACGTGACGTGCGGCGCAACGTGTTACATATTACTCTGGTCATCAGAGAGGTGGTAAATTGTATTCCCCTCGATTTCAGCGATTTGGCGACACTGATCATAAGGAATAGTTAACTAGCATACTTCAAATATCTAGTCATGATTGTGCTACATATACACAGTGTCCAGATAATTGCATTGCATCGACCTACCACTCTATCAACATTTGCTTGTAGCAATTGCACCGTAGATTTTATGTTTTTGTGACAGTTAGTGCTCGAGTTATTAACCCTTCGTTGGCGGAGTACGTGTCCACTTTAACCCAGACTATTAAAGTCGTCATTCAATTGCTCAAGTTCTAGCAACTAAATGGAATTAATGAAATATTACATTCAGAAGATCAGACAGACGAAACTGATATAGTACCTCATACAATATTTCAATGTTTAGTAATTTATTACATATAAACAAATTTAATCATGTAAACAATATTCTGAATAATGGTGTAACAATTTGTAGCGGCGCCTCAGAGTCGCCATCGAGTGCTAAGGGTTAACATCGACTAAAAGAAATTTGCTTCGAAAATTTAGAAACTGCACGAAAGTCCATAGTCTATTAACGAAATAATCACGGGTACTAGTTTAGGTTCAATCTAGAGTCGAATACTTTTTCCTGGACCTAATGGGGTGTCAGCCATTGACTCCACCCCCCGGAAGCTCCATGATGAACCCTCCGGATTAGAACGCAAATATCGTAATCGCGTCACGCTTGGCGTAAAACTCGAAGAGTGGGTGGTTCCCGGATGGTCGGTCAGGGAGAAATAAAGGCGGCTCATGGCAACGGACCCGTTTCTTCGCAGAGTGCCTCTGGGAGACGTCGGGGGTGTCCGAAAGTTCGGAGTGCGCGATACTGCCAGGCATTAATCCCGTTTAGCTAGGGTTTATTGGCCGCGCGAAGTAAATTGGTAGGGCCTGCGCTAAATACCAGGAATACAGTTTCCATCGGCTATGGCTACGGTTTATCTCGGCGCCCCTTCGTCCTCCCAATCGGCCCCTACCACCGACTACGCCAATGCAGGCACAGAGTAACGACTGAAGGGAGGCGACAAGAGCGGAAGGGCGCGAGCGGTATCGAGCTCGAATTGGGAATCGGTCCACCGGATGTATGCTCATGTTCGGTACACTATCGTCCAGAAGTATCCACCTATTCCAAGAGCATGGTTCGCGATACAATCCAACTTCGACGCCTAACCATTTTTCTCTCATCACTAGACTGCGGGTTTTATGCGTTTATGACAAAAATGGGTAGCTAAAACATGAAACAGTATAGAGATCAAATGAATTTAATAGTATCGGTACATTGTCATTAACTTATTCAAATTATTAATATCTTGTACTACAAAAATTTCATTGTCGATCATAATTTGTTAGAAGGAGAAGCAAGTTTATATTTATTGTATACCTATGTCATCTTCAATGGCTATATATTGACAACAATAATATAGAATCTTATTTCGGTTGTAAGGTAGATTCTGCTCGAAATCTTCATCACGGGTCTGATCTGATGTAATACTACGAGAGGTTAAAGGAAGAAATGAAAGTTTATTTAGTTTCAGCAGCTTGTAATTAACGCAAAACATTTTTACTTTCCATGAGGATTCGTATAAGTACTCATCAGTAAATTGCGACCTTTAGGCATTTGTGGAGAATCGAGTACTGTTGGTTTATTTTCATCTCATTCGAATTATTAAGAAGAGAAATACACGTCTATACTCGATCCAACGAAACGGGTCAGTGTGGTACTAGCATGCTTTGCTAACTATATGAGAAATGTAACATTAACTCAGTTGCACTTACGTGCGATACGTGCATTTGTTGTCTATACTGATTTGACTCGTTGGACGAAGTATATGTAGCTCCTGTGCCTTGCAATTAATGCAAACCAGTTTTACCCTTATAACAGTCCGCAGTCTACTCGCAAGAATGCTGGCAAACAGCGCGTTCAATAACAGAGTCTCTGATCGTCCCTTCGCAAGATTAACAGTAAATTGGTCGCGTGCCGTCCGTGCGGCGCGTTAAACAAGTTTGAACAAATTTGCGTTCGTTGAAGAATCGATGAAAGGGAGATAGACGTTAGAGTTTAGCTAGTAACAAATGCCGAAGAGTTCGGTTAGTTTGTTAAATATTTATTGGAATTAATCCGTATGTTGGGAACCGAGTATTGCCCGCGCAACGAGAGTTGACATAGAGAAACTTGTGGGTACCACGTGTTCCTCCCACTACGCGCTACACGTCTTCCGCGATTGGCCGAATCGCTTGACGAAGACAGCAAACGAGCGTATTGAGTGTGACTGTAACAGAGAGATGTGGTGACCACATGAAGTAAGATGGTGGTGACGCTGAGTGCCTATGTCGACCGTTCCCGCCAAAACGTAAGCGTAAGAGTGGGATCCACTGATCAGTGGTGGGATCCGCAGCCTTGCGTCAAGAGTGGGGACTCGCCGTTCCCCCTGCACCCCACTGACGAGATTTTGTGCCAACTCTCGTTGCGCGGACAACACCCGAGTGGCTATTTACTGTAATTCCATTTAAAATTTCCTATGTTCTTCTAAAAATATCATAAATCAATTCTGAGTGTTCATTCTCTGGACATTATTACTTCGATATATAGTCTCACGATGAAAATTTGAACAACGAAAACAATGAGACGATTAAAATAAAAGTATTGATATATTATTTCCACTATACTCAAATTAATAGTAAAAGATATAAATTTCTCATTAGCTCCTGCCTCTTGCAATTGATGCACGACCTTTTCATCGAAAGCTAGCCCAAAGGAAGCAAAATAATTCACGCGCGGATTTAGAATCGTCGGACGCTTTGGAATCGCATCGAAGAATGGTTCATAGGAGTGGGGGGGGGGGGGGTATGTATATGGCAAGCGACTTGAAGAACAGAGTATCAGTGGCTTGATATTATTTACACCGGGACACATGGGCTGGCGGCGTCGAGCAAATACTTATGAGCGGTAGTGTAGGTCGCAAACACCGGCATACGCAAACGGAACGCGTGTTCAAGCGGCCCCGCGCAGCGAGACAGACACGAGGGGTCGGAAGGTACACAGTTATTGCATTAACTCATCATTGTTATTTTTATCACGTGCCCACTTGAATCAACACGCCGCCGGAACCCGTGTGTTGGCCCTTTGGCCTGGCCAGGTCCGCCTTTATCTGTCGCGGCCCCTCGAAAAAAACCTATCCGCTTGTTTTCAAGCAACTCTTGAACCCCAGGGGCGAACGCCACCGGGTTTGACCCGTGTGCTTGCGGACCATCCCCTTCGCGCCTGTCTACCACTACCCTGTCGGATTAGCCGCTAACGACTCATGTTACTCGTTCGCAACCTGATTTTACCTACCCCGTCGCGCACTGGCCCGGATCGAAGAATTTAGGGACGTTTCTGCGTAACTTTTCTACTACGGTAACGCTCACTTTAATCTGCACAGTTTCGGACTAGGAAGTGAGACTATCGCATCACAGGGTAACGTTTCTCTTCTAGGAATTTAGTTAGTTTAAACTGACGCTGTCTATGGTGCATTAATGGTTGAGACAGAGCGAGTGATGGTGCTGGATCGTGGAAATTTAAACCTACACATTTTAGTGTACTGTAACTGTAACTGTAACTGTACTATTTACTGCAATCTTTGATTCTAGAATGTTGTAGCTGATGTTCAAGCAAACACAATGACGTTACATGTATACCGTGACCCTTAATTGACTCTCAATGTAAAAATATGAAGGAAATGTAAGTAACCGTTTTTCGCAGGTAAAACATAATGCTTCCAAAAGGTTCAACATCACGTGTTCATAATAACTAGACTGCGAATTTTATGCATTTATGGCAAAATGGATGGCTGTAATTAGAAACAGTAAAAAGATTGAAAGGATTGACGTCTGTCAATGCAACACTTCCGGCTTTCGAAGATTATTAAAGGAAGAAAGAAATGCCTAAGTAACTTCCGTTTCGTAAAAACGCTGCAGACATTTTTTATTTTGCATAATGAGCCGCAGTGTAATAATAACTAAAATGAATTTTTGGTTTCGTTAATTCCTACATCGTTGAGTTCCATAGACCTTTAGAAATTGAGGAAATTGACTTATTGATAAAAGGTTATTAAATTCTCTGGCCCGGACCACTGTGCGCTGATTCTGAGACCCTAATTTTTTTATACCACTCTGAAGGGTCGACGAACAGCAGGAGGACATTCAGGTGGCGCGAAATGAGAGATCAAAGAAGGATTTGGAAGCCGAGGGGTTCGCTTGAGTCACCCTGTTTATTAACCCTTTGTAGGGCATAATTCCTGAGGCACGAATCAACCTTTTTGCCTGTTGAACGTTGTTAACACTCTGACATTCGGATTGATACATTCCAGTCCCATCTATCCTGAGATATGGCATTTCGTATGTGTCCTTTGTCTGTGCCCTCCATACGAACTTCGGAAGTGTGAAAATAATACATAGGTCAAGTGTAAATATTTTTGCAGATTATTAAAATATGAAGGATCGTAGAGATTCGTATTAGTAATAGCACTAGAATGTTAATAGCGCTTATGTACATGGTCTAAATAAATGTAAATAAATGTTTGGTCTTAACTGCCAAAGACGTATTCTATATCTTCGGATCGATGATGATCTGTAAAAGAAAGTTGCTGCATAATAGTCCTTGACCTTGAATTTCAAAGTCAAATTTTTTTATTGCATTGTATACCTTTCGTCATGGGAATAGAAAGTGTCAAAAGAACCATGTGTCAAAACTCAATAGTTCTCATAAAAAATAATTCTCATTAAAAATTGTTTACATTTCTAATAATGCAAGTATTTAGTGTTGTTGTTTATATGCTGTTTATCAGAAAGCTAACATAATCAATCATAATCAATATTACCTTCTAATCTGATAAGATGCTATTGGCGCAAGGTTCGATCTAATTGAATATTCATTAATTTCTATTCACTAATTTCACTAATTTCAATTAGATCGAACCTTGCGCCAATAGCATCTTATCAGATTAACACAATTTTCGATCGATAGAAATTATAATTATTACCTTCTAAGTCTGGAAAGATGATCATCTTCTTTTAAGAAATATTAGGAAAAATGGATCGGTTTTTTGGCATAGAAGACGAAATTGATGATGAACATTTTTTAGGACTTAGAAGGTAATATTGATTATGATTGATTATGTTAGACTTCTAAATACTTGCATTATTCGAAATGTAAACAATTTTTAATGAGAATTATGTTTTATGAGAACTATTGAGTTTTGACACATGGTTCTGTAGGATAGAGGCGAGGATGTATGTGTGCGTGTGTGTGTGAATGTCCGTTGGCCCCCCCACGAATCACGCGATCAGCGGGCGCGAATCGTCCGTTGGCGTAAAATAAATGCAAATAACAATCGGCAATAAGGAATGTGTGATTTGAAAGTTACAGGACGTTGCAGTGACCAAGGGATATTAATTTTAGTGCATCATTCAGTTAGTATATTAATATTTTTAACAATAAATTAAGACAAAATTCACATCCAAATAACGAAGGAGATTGATTTATGACGAGAATTTTAACACAGCTTGTGCTTATTCTTTTGTCAATGATTTAAAAAGAATAATGCTTCATCGATAACGTTACTCTGACATTTCAAAAAACACGACATTAATCAATAACAAGATTGGTTATATTATATTATTACACTGTATGCATTTACACCGTACAAACTTCGCAAAAACTGATAAACCAACTCGTGGATAATACCTCCACGTCATTTCCAATTCACAGAAACCATTCACGAATGAAATGTAAATGCTATTTGCTTTCAATTTCTTTTAGCTTGCCTATCACAACGCGAACTCTCATGAATTTCAACTATCTAATTTAAATCAACGAATCTACCAGTACACTGTAACAGTGCACTGCGAAAAACCAGATTCATAAAATCTACGCTCCAAACCAACCGGCTAAAATTCACAAGTCGAAGTACGATCGCCGTACACGCGGCAATTACGTGTCACAAAAGGAATCAACGTGGGGAAAGCTTTGCAGAGACACACTCTCGCTGAGACAGAGGTAAGAATCGCGAGTAAATTTTGCGCGTCGATGCAGTTCGAGCACGGGGGATGAGAATCAGCTGAAAGCCTGTATTTTTATAGGTCTTTCGGCAAAGGTAGACGCGTGGCGGTGCCATTGGTTTTTGTATATTTTATCTGTCCCCGGAGGTATTCCCAAGCAGCTTTGTTGCGACCGGAGCTGGTCCCGGTATAATAAAGTTCAAGTAGGAGACAGTGACGGCGTAACACGCGAAATTCAAAGGGAATTGGAGAGGAGCCGTCGGACGTATGAATGCGTCGAGACGATGGTGATCCGACTGCGCCGTTGCTCCGAGAATATTGTTTATTCAGGAACCAAGGTGGATGGGGCGGGCCGGGCCGTCCTTCTCGACGGGTACGCAGGTAAATATCGATAATCCATAAGCAGGCGCGCGTATCGAGTTTTACGGTATTACCGGCCGCGCCGTCTCGAGAATTCCTGGAGAATTTGCGCTAGAAATTCTGTCGCGAACAAGCTCGAAATTCCGCCCCTGTCAGCCGCCCTCGCGTCGATCAAACTTTTTCCGAACGAAACTCCTCGCGTCCGTTCGAAAACCGGCTGATCGGAAATTCGATCGAAGGAATGCCGATAGTGGGCCACGCGCATCTCCACAACACGGTACTTCCCTTCGAGGAAAACGCTGAATATTTGAGGGCAGCGGTAGACGGAAAAAGTGGACGCCACAGCACTCCCACATCGCCAAAAGGTTGACAAAACCTCTGAAATTAATTTCTTGCTGGAGGTATATCCGTTGTTTGATAGTATTAGTAATATTATAGCAATTAAATAGAAATTGGTTAGCAGTATAACAAAATATATGTGGAGTTCACGATTATTTGAATTTGAAACGAAGGCCTCATGTCCACGATGCGCCGCGTCGCGACGGAATATTGTTTGCGGTACGCTTCAGTCCTACGACCAATGTACAGGGTGTATAAAAATTATATGTCACGACCACCATAACAGGGTTCTATACCTCTGGATCGGTGGAGATCTGTTTAAAAAATGGTCCGCAAACTTGTCCTTGACCGTTTTTACAAGATCAACACTTTTTTTGTATTGCATCGTATAGTACTCGTCACAAGGAACAAAAGTCTTAAAGACACCATAGCTCTCCAGTCAACCATTCTCTTGAAAAACGATTTTAAAGTTTCATAAACTATGTTATTCTACGTGTCCGCAGGTTGTCCCAAGATGGTATAAATGTGGAGAGGGTAATTCTACATGAGAAAATAAGTTTAAAGTATCAAATAATTTTTTTTGTTTAATCCCTCGTTTTCGAGAAATTACTGTTTGAAAATTCGGCGACCGTGCGTGATATTGAATATGAAATATTTGCCGCATCTGTTCATTATCTACCTGATCTACTACTTACATCGCTAGGAACGCGAACTTGACGGATTTTCTCTAATTTCTCGAAAACGAGGCGTCAAATGAAAAAAAATTATTCTATACTTTAGACTTATTTTCTCATGTAGAATCACCTCCTCCGCATTTATATCATCTTGGGAGATCCTGTAGCCATGTGAAATAAAACAATTTACAAAACTTTAAAGTTGTTTTTTAAGAGAATGGTTGACTTGAGACCCATGGTGTCTTTGAGACTTTTGTTTCATGCGTCGAGTACTATACGATGCAACAAAAAAAAATATGTTGACCTTGAAAAAAGGGTGAAGGACAAATTTGCGGACCATTTTCTAACAGCATATCTGCTGTGGTAGTCGTGACATATAATTTTTATACACCCTGTACAAAGATAGACGTCTGTCCACGAACCGTCATCTTCGCGTAATCATCGTATATGCAGTCGTCATTACGCCTAGCGTAAGATGCCGCGATCCTCCATACACGAAGCGTAGAGAGATAATTCTATATAATTGTATTGAACGCAGAAGAAGAAAATTCTGGCTGCACCCTTATATTCGCAATAATATTAACTGGACAAGTTGCTGCAAGAGAATTAGCAGATGATGTTGAATTTCAAGCATTATACAGAATACGTCAAAATATGAACAAGAATTAAGTAAGCCACGCGTACGTGTACGCATCACTGATGCGACGCATCGTATACAGCGATCGTAGCGACGCATGTCTCGTGTCTTCGTTGCTCCATTGTACCGCGCTTGCTGGAAGGGGACAGAGGGCGCTACGGTGTTGACGGTTTTGCCTCAATTGAGGCAAAATTGCCCATCTCTGGTATACAGAATCAAATCGTGCCTGACGGCGCCCAATCGTAGTCAGGGGGCCTTATAGAATTTGCGCGATGGGGTAGCAGCGTAAATACGGCGAAGAGGACCGAGACGTCTTGTTTTCCGTGGGCGAGCGCGAAGAGACTATGTGCGAGAGAGAGAGAGAGAGAGAGAGAGAGAGAGAGTGCGGCTGCGACAAGTGAACAGTGACGAAAAGATGATTCGAAGAAGCGGTTTGTGAGACGATTGGGAGGGACGTTATGAGAAACGATTTTTGTGAGTACGTGAGCGTGAATGAAATTAACCGCAGACGGGACGAACTGTGTTAGTTCGAGCATATGTTTAGTCGCGTGTAGTCCTTGGTTCCTTGTTATCTGTATTATTAAAGTTTCTGTGTTACCATACGTGGCCAATATTTCTCACCGCCTCTGTTCGCACTGTATATATAAAAAATAAAAACAAATACTATGCATGGATTCGAACTTGGGACCTCTGGCAGGTAGTTCTGGTAGGACCTTCTGGTAATAAGCTCTTTCTCTACTTTAAACATTAAACTTATTTTTCTCGAAAAAGGAGGCCCACAGGTCAAAAAGCCATTGGGGGTTTTTCAATACTGGTTACAAATTACAAGGTCTATACGGTTTGGGTTAGGTCTCCATGTGTGTTAATAAAATTCAAACTTTTGTCTTGTTAAACAACAGTGTCAATCGAACATTAACATCCTTATAATCTGATCAGCGGTATAAACGAACAAACCCAGTAGTTCAATCCTACAGCAACGGTGAGTTCTCTGAAGGGCGGAAATCACGTAAAATTGGTCTGGTAGTTCTGCATTCTTCTCTGTTTCACAGGGGCACAGGCTCTTCGTTGCTCTTAGTCTGTCGAACGGGTACCGCTTTAATAAATGTCCCTGACGCGTGGTCGGCAAGGGTACAAATCGCCTGGAACCGCAGACACAATGCTTAGTAATGGTGAGCGACGGCTTCGTGCAACGTCCCCCTGCATTGCCGGTTCCCTGGTAGCGCTTGATACCCATTCGTTACGTTCCTTGGATAGCGGAGTCGCGCGTTCGTCTAGCGCGATTTGATTTCGGCGCAAATCGCTGGACAAACGACCTTAATTAATCCTGCCCGTTCGCCGGCCAGGCTTTGACCCCCAGCTCGCCATCTAACGCGAGTTCATCGAAAGTGGCATCGCTTTGATCTCGGCCGGATCGGCTCGGGAATCCCGGTGCATTAATGATCCCACAGCCCCTCGCGCGTCATTTTCTCCTGCTCTCCCCGAACTTGGAATTCCCGTGGCATCCGAATGTCGCGTAATCATTGTTGTCGCCGTTCCTATGCTAATACCTTCCTTAGACATTTCTGCTGGCTGGAACTATTCGTCTTTACGGTCCAATTTTCGTTAACACACTGTTTACCGGCGCACATTGGAGTCGACACATTTTTTGTTCTAGTAAAATGTTTAGGGCTTTCCCTTTATTTTCAACTAAAGAGTTGTGTTCAACGTCGTTTCCCTCAGTTGTTGCTTTTTGAACGCTCTAAACCCACTAAAAGCGCTATTTATAAGAATTAGAGAGATCGAATTTTCTAGCAGAAACTTTCTCGTATTTTTGTGTCTACATTTTCGCAGGTAAACACTTTAAACTCAGGCAAGTTGTTTATTATACACTTAAAAAACAAAATGTATTGTCGTCAGTGGCAACATTCAAACTAGACTAACCGTAAAAGAACTATCATTGTTGCTTGCCTTTTAAATTTGTTCAGATTCCAGAGGCTTGCAAAAAAAAACTTTAAAACTTTGAAATTACTTTTTTCGGAGAGATAATATACTACTTTAACTGCCCTGAAGATTTCGTAGCCGCATTCAACCGCAATCATTCTCAGGTCAGTTTCGAATGAGGAGGATAATTATAAGAATTTTTCCATGAAAACAACGGTCAGTCCAAACATTAAATGCTAAAACATTTTTAACATTTCAAAAGATAAATTAACTCAACAGTGACTGGTGGTGAATTTACATGAAAAAATAATGATTTTTTGTCTCATGCTTTGTTTTCGTGAAAAATGAGTTTGAAGTTTCGTTGGATTCGCGTGCCATAGTTTCTGCAGGAAGTAGAATTGGGAGATCATGAACAGACGTACCACCCCATTCCTATCGAATAGCACTAATTTCGCTGAATTTTCACAATGATTTTTTCGGAAATGACAAATTATTTTTTATTAAATAATGAATTAACACGCTGACTGCCGTGGGGGTCACCGGTGACCGGCACTCGACTTGCCAGCAGTGCCATGGGGGCCACTGGTGACCGGCGACACGACCAATAGTAAAAATACATAATTAGAATAAATATCGATACCGATAAATTTTTCAATAATATTTTTTTCAAAAATATACATATTATTTGTATGTATCCGGGACGGGACGTCAAGAGGAGCGTGCAACGAATTTTTGGAATTTGATTGACATACACATGTTATACATTCATATTTCATAATCAAATGAAAAACAATTTTGCGAAATTATGCGGGGTGACCAAAGTACCCCATTTTAGCCCAACTTCGTACTTTACTGACGCTAAAATCGTCGCGCATGCACGAAAATAAGGTGCAATATCCAAACACTACCTGATCGTTGGACGCACTGAATAAGACTAAGTAAACAAAGTAGCTACTTAGCTACTCGAGCACAACAGTTTGAAACAAGCGATAATCGCAAATTTTTTATTTGCGACCTACGGTGACCCCCACCACGAAAAATGCATTAAACATGATTAGATAACTCAACTTATCTGCTGTAAATAATATTTCAACATAATATGCATCGCATGATAAAAAATTCATGTCGGTGCCATGGGCAAACCACATAAAATACGCGCGGCAGTCAACGTGTTAACTAATAAAACATAATTTTCCATTTCCGGAAAAATAATTAATTAAATAAGACGTAATATTAGTATCTTTACCAAGTCACACTACTGCGGTTAAGCCTAGATAACGCTAAACTTCTGACTAAACAATAAACTTGTGGAAACGTGGAATGCGTCTGGTTAAAAGTAATAGGTTGTTGCATGTGAAATGTCCGATTCTAAAAAGCAAATGTTATGGAGCTATTTAATCAAGAAATATTATTACAATCTTCAAATTTAGTATAATATCATTTCAAGGTACAAAACGGATATTTAAGATTCTGTCTTCAGTTTTTATTGAGATATCTAATGATACTTTTAAATTAATTTTATTTCATCGTCACTCAACTCGGTTGCTGTGCATTCTTTTTAGAATGAACATAAGGGAAAAGAACATATCAACGATAGCATTATGCGATGCTTCTTTGAAATGTGCTGGTTAATCAACGCGTTATCTGTGGATGATAAAGAAAACTGCAAAATGGAGATGACGATTTATAAATCAGGGAGTTTCAACGTATTCCCCTCCGAGAACTGCAATGTCCCCACCATCGAACCTCTTCCCACTACTACGTGCAGTCGTAGAATTAGTGAGTGCTGCGCGCGCCGCGCGGCTCTAGTAGTGGGAACTTCCCACTACTATACATTATAACGATGAAGTCTAAGGGTGAAGGAAGATGCTAAGAGGGGAAGGTGCCGCAAATAGCTCCGGAGCTACTGGTTGGAACTGCCTGTTATAAATGAAGATCGTAAACGATAAAAACAATTCATTTTCTATCCTAATACAATAACAATCATGCAATTGACAGGATGTGTTGCTCCAAATGGTGCTTACTTTGATCAATAAGTTTATTTAGAAAAAAGCTGTGCTTGTTAAATCCTAGTGTTAAAAATCGGACATTTCGTTAAACGAAACATTTAATAAAATGTTCTTCGTTTTGCAAGTACTCGTTAAACTTTTGAAAATATCCAGTGTCGTGATATTAATCTATCTACAGTGTACATTATCTGATCTCTAGTTATATAGTTATAGTTTACAGAAAGGGCTCCGCCAGATGCGTGGTTGCTTTCCGTCTAGAATCATGTTGCGAGTATACGATACACGAGAACCTCGAACATACCGTACATGTTCGTTGAAATTAAACAACGTTTCCTCAACTACTGGTCGGACGTCATGAAACACAGGTGGATCTCGTACCATCCAGCTTCGTTTATACTGAAACAGTCATTGGTCGTGAAAGCTGAAAGCTACGTTCCGTCAGTTTCCTTATTACCCTACTTAAATGTGCCATAAGTGAAATTGGGAAAAATACAGAACTCTGACAGAACATGAACTTCGATGTTCCAAGTGTGTTTGATGACAAAAGTAGGCGAAATGTGGCACCACGCATTTCAGAATATCGCAATGTTTTGTTCTATTCATTAATATTATTACGAATATTGCACGTTTGGTACACCTATTGTATCGTCGTTGCCTAGACGACGATATAACAGGGACAGAGGATGAGTCGCTTCACGAACGTCGTACCGGTCGGACGTGCAATTCCTTTCCTCTCTGAATAAAGAGATTGATTGCCCTTTCTATAACGGCTTCTCTATTGAAGTAAAGAATATGTCTAAGTTACGTGGCCGCTCGCGCAATAATATTATTAAAAGGCGCAATAAATTCTCATTTAATTTCTTACCTCTGATTTCATTTCAACTTTATTACTAGATCTCTATGTACAATAAAAATTTTCTCTAATAATCTCAAGGCAATGGAAAATTTCAAAAATTTGTTTTTGCCTTGAATGATTATGGCAAACACAATTCAAGTTGATGATAGTGTATCGATAATCTCAAACTCCTTTTATCTTTCTAGCATTGTATGTTTCACCTACTAATTTTTGTCACGAATGCATCAAATCGTCATTCATCACAGTTTCTGGCAATTGATGCAGAAAATTTTTATTTCACGTAAGTTATCCGCTATCCAGTTATAAAAATGATGATAAATTCTGAATTCTGAGAGTTAAATTATTGTTTCATTAAATTAGTTACTCTGATTTTATTGTATTCTTTCTACGAGTTTGCTTTAATACGAGACTCTTCAGTAGTCTGTCCTATTGATTGGTCAGACAGGAACAAGTTCGTAGAATTTAAAGGGTATTTAAAACGAAGCGATACATTTCTCACTGTTTAAAGTTAAAAATTTATTTTTACGCAGTAAATGTATCTTCTGTCAAAGCGCCCACCTCCTGCCGGCTTATATATCCTGTATATTTCATTTACACTGTGCCTTTCAATCGATTTATTCTATTTGCTCTACCCATTTAATTTACCATATTTATTCCACTCTATTGACTATATCCGTTTTCGTTCTTTTATCGAGTTTATGTATTTATATTTTTCTTTGTAATATTCAAACGCCAGACCGTAGCATCAATATGAGTTTTTATGTATTCGACAAGTGTCCCTAAAGGGATCGCTTGAAGCTTTCTGTGCGGTCAATGAACATGTTAGTGTCCATTTGTATTTTATAATTTTTATATTTTATGATTGCCCTTCCCGCAATGTTGTTTTGCTGCACTCGTCCCCACTTATTCGCTATGAATCAATGGAAACGAAAATTGAAAGAAAACCTTATTAAAAATTATTGCTTTAATTTCGTGCACTCTATAACTGCAATCAATTTAAAAGTTGCAGTTTGCAGTTATAGAGACACGAAAAATTCTATCCTTTCCTCCTTATTGGCTGACAACTCGCTGCTGCACCGTGGTCAACCAATCGTTGAGCAACGCCCATGACGATGCATTAAAAAATTGCGGTTATAGAGCCAAGAAAACTTTGCAATTATGAAGAACCATTACCTTACTCGATACAGTACGCTCTGTTGCTCTCGCAAAACGCTTACGAGTATATCCGAATTTTTATTCCTCTTTCGTTGGTTATTTGTACAGGGTGTAATGAAATGTTTGGTCTTAGCTGCCGTTGGCGTATTCTACGTCTTCGGATCATAATTAATATTACCTTCTAAGTCTTGAAAGATGATCATCTTCTATTAAGAAACATTAGGAAAAATGGATCGGTTCTTTGGACTCTGTACCTGCATTATGCTGCACCTTGCTTTGCAATTTGGAATTATTCGAACAATTTTACGATGAAGATGAAAATTTGCTATTTAGAATACAACGTACGACTTTTTTTTCTATAAATACACAGATCATCGTGGTAATCAAATTTATAACTTATGTCGACTACAACACAACATTTCTTATTGCTACCTTTGTAAACCAAATTCTAGGAAATAAGAATGGGTGAGCATTGTTAAAAATTAATAGCTTCTTGTCTTATCTTGTTTTTCTTTCACTATGACGGATATTTTTGACAATGAAATATTTTTTCTAATACTTTGAATTGCATAAAATTCAATATGAAAGTGGGAATTTGCTTAAAAATCCACAGTTTACTTATACATTGTAATCATGACACTATAATTCTTGTTACTGAACTGGAAAATTTTGCACAAGCTATGTAAAAACTATTTGAGATATCAGTGGAATTATTATTTCATGCGTCACGAATGCTATAAAATAAAAGTATTATAATGCCTTATTCACTACCGTAAAAATTAATTCTAGCTGTTTGCGCATTTTTAATGTTTACAAATGGTGCAATATATTCCGATGAAATAATTCTGCACATACTCATTACTGTTATCAAAAGTTAGATTCATTTAACGTCATAATGTTTTACCATAATTTTAGAAAGTAAAATACACATCATAATCATAACCATTAATCTTCAATATGTATAGTTTCCATTTCCTACAACCTATAAAATGTAATATACAAAACTAATGGTTGCATTGCCATTTTTATGCTTCACCTTCCGAAACTATGAATACACATTTCCGCTTCGATAAATTATTTTATAAAGTCTAGAAGAAAAACAAAATTAATTTCATGAATTAAAAGATTCTTTAAGCTACAGATAAATAGGAACAATTTATTCCTTGCGTTCCGTATAATAACTTGAACAAAATTGAAGTTAAGATTTCTCCTATACTAACAATTTTTTGACACACATAGGTCACTACTATTTTTTAGATCACTACTATTTTCTTCACTACTAGTTTACTCTTTTCTTCTCCAACTGCATCAACTAATCCATAAGAAAGTATATGATTCCATTGAAGAAAGTGGAGTTATCCTTGATATTTTCGAAATTCCTTCACCCACAAAAAAATGATTATAACCAAATTATAACGTCATTCGCGCAGCACAGCTTTCGTATGAAATATTTTTCAATACCTTTGTGGCGGCTACTTCCTATGCTCGTCAACAGAGGGACATTATGACAACACCTTTTCCGCTACTACCTGGGTCTTCCTCTGTTTGTATATATACCGTCCTAAAACTGTCCTTACGACATCCCGCGTCTAAGGCACGGGTCCGCTAGATAGCCTTACTGATGAGTTCTCTAATGGGCCTAGGACGAAACGCTTTCTTCTCCTTTTTCCATCTTTTCATAATTCGACAGCAGCCATAAATTGGTGACCCCGACAAACGAACAACAACGCTACCTTCTGAGCAGAGGAGACGACAACATCAACAAACCACGGACAACATCAGGAGGACTGGAAGGCGGCTACTCTGTCACTGCCTTGCCTGAGCTACTGCCCGACCAACAGCCAGGACTTCTCCCTACTATGTGCTTCTGACGTCATCTTCGCAGCATTATATGGTTTAACGTTTCCGCACCTAAATTTGTGCGACATTTTCGTATCTACATTTGTGCGACGGTCATCAATTGTTTGTGCTACTATATGAGTCCTACAAGCGGCTTTGGGAGCTACTCAACTTCGTCGATTCGGCAGCATCACTGGCGGACATACTGACAGCACACATTCCAGCGACCTCTTTGGATTCCGGCGGAGATCAGCGTAATTCGAGGGAAATTTGTCCAGATATCGTTGACCACTGGCAAGGGGGTAATGTGGCGGCTACTTCCTATGCTCGTCAACAGAGGGACATTATGACAACACCTTTCCCCGCTACTACCTGGGTCTTCCTCTGTTTGTATATATACCGTCCTAAAACTGTCCTTACGACATCCCGCGTCTAAGGCACGGGTCCGCTAGATAGCCTTACTGACGAGTCCTCTAGTGGGCCTAGGACGAAACGCTTCCTTTTCCTTTTTCCATCTTTTCATAATTCGAAAGCAGCCATACCTTAAAAAATAACGAAGATATTTAAGGTGATCATGGGACATTATAAACGTAATCGTTTAACAGCAACAACATAAAATCGATCAAGCTCGATTGCTCGATAGGAACACTCTTTCCATGACAGAATATCCCAAAGCATGATTGGACCTTCCGGATTCAGCGTAGAAATTTCCCGGCAGCCGTCGCGAAGCTGACGCGTCCGCGGCCGAGAGATCAATTAATACCCGAAACGAGCAACATTCGGTTGATCCGTGGGAACGAAGGCCGCTTAAGTTCTTAACGAACCAGCTCTGGCATCGTCCGTGGCTCAGGGTGGGTGTTTTTCGGGGGTGAAATCGCGGCGGAGGGTTAGAAATAGGAATTAAACGAAACACGGCGAGCGGGTTGCGTTCCGGTTAAATACGCGCCGTGCCGAAGTTATTCTCCGGGTAACAAGATGGTAGCTACAGGGGTGTTTAGTGGAACCACGGCTCGTTGAACCCTTTAGAACGGATAATTACGACAGAAACTTTGCGAACGAGCCGCGGCGAGTGGATCTAATAGAAGCCGCAGCGGCATGCACGCGTGAATCAGGTAAAGCGCTCTCTCAGGGGCATCTACCATCCAAATCGAAATTCTACTAATCCACAAGCAAAATAAAAATTGATTGCATCAATTTTAAGGAACCGTTGATAGAAACACATTTTTTCCCTTAACAATTTCAAGAAGTTGTTGTTAATACAATCAGTCTATCTAGGGTGACTAGTCTATTAAATGAACACCTCCTAGCTAGTCAACATAATTCGTATTAAACGAAAAAATAACATTCATTATTCCCTTTTCGTGTTGAAAATTATGCAGTAATTCTACTGTAAGTTCACAGATGTCTCACTAAAGAGATTTACTTTTTTTTACAACCTATTCGGCAGAACATTAACTGATTTAGTAATTGTTCGAACGACTACAGTATTTCATCGTTAATTGCCACCACCGCGGGTCCGGCCGGCGTCAATTATCGTGTAGAAGATACTATTTTTCGACCTACGTCTCGAATTGCGTCTCAAGAAATTGACAATGCCTACAGATCGTTTAATGCAAGATTGCAATATTGCATAAATGAGGATGGTCAACATTTCGAAAATTTAATATGATATGTAAATGTCAACTTGACGTAAACAACGCGTAATCTTTGCTGAAACACGTAAGTTTTAAACTTCCAGATTTTATCCGTACCAACATGATTATTCTTGCTCAAGGTCATTTCAAGGTCAAAAAGGTGGTATCCACTAAATTCAGTTTTTTATTGTCTATCATGATATCGTAAAAAAATATACTATTCCATTTAAAAAAACATCGGTGACCTTGAAATTTCATTAAAAAACACGACATAAAAAATTTTTTCTTTACCATTATATTTTCTCCGTGCAATAGTGTCACTTTGTCCTCCGAAGTTTTCTGATAGGACTGTAAATACGACAGATATTTAGGTGTTCCCATTTATGTGGGACACCCTGTATATACCGTCCTAAACTGTCCTTACGACATCCCGCGTCTAAGACACGGGTCCGCTAGATAGCCTTACTGACGAGTCCTCTTGCGGGCCTAGGACGAAACTCTTCCTTCTCCTTTTTCCCTCTTTTCATAATTCAATAGCCGTCATAACAGCGTTCTGTAATAATACAGACAATTTTCCTGTTTCGTATTTGGTCCATCCGATTTTGCTATGAATTCGTAAAATCTGCGTTCTATCCACGTCGATTCTAGAACTCTATTCTATAACACGACCGAGTGTCTCAAAACGAAAAATATCCGCATCTTCAAAACACGTGAATCCTCGAGGCTTAGATTTTTTCACATTGGGTCTGCTCTTTGCCCTATTTCATTCCACCGGGTTTCATTCCGATCAGCCACCTGTGTCACTGGGAAACGCATCGAAATTGTCGGAGGGTAGTTACAAATGATAATACGGCCAGCAACGCGTGCACGATTAAACCGCGCTCCACCGCGGAATGTCAATAGTCAAACAGGCCGGGGCCCCGATTGATTATGCTCAAACAAATCCGTCCAGTGTGCTAGCCGGGAATCGATCGTTAATCGCGCGGACGGATGGTTTTTCCGATTGACCGCCGCGCCAGACCAAAAGAAGCGACGGATAAAGCGCGCGTGCACACACATGCACAGACACAAGCACGCAGGCAGCTTTTTCTTCCGGTGTTTTCATCCAGTTTCGGAGAATGTGCGTGCACCGGCAGAAGAGGGAAGAGGGACGTAAAGTGGTGCGCTAAAGTTTTCACCGGGTTGCGTTTGCAAAAATTTATTGGCGGTTCGTGGTGGAGGCTTTCGCGGCCGGATTTCCATCGAACAAATGAGAAATTCCAGAGAAAATAGCCCACCCCCACCTTCGTTGTGCTCGCGGGAACAGAGGGTTGGGTCTCGTAAAATTACACCGAAATTCATGCTGCACCGTTGCTGCGCCTACGCTTCGGGGCAACGGGAACTGTTTCGTTCATTCGTACACGATTGAATTGCCATGGCCAGGCTCAAAAGCGTGTCCAGGGATTTAAAGCAGCGACCAGTACAGGGCCGATTCGCGCGGCGCCGCTCGCTTTCGTTTCGGGAGATGGCAGATGCTCCCGACAGTGCGCTTTGCCCAATGATTCGCTAGCGCGGCTTTCTATTAGGGATGGTATACACTATAGAGCCGCGAGCGGCCCGCTCACAGTCCGCTTACGTCCCGATCAAATATAAATTACATACAGTGAACCACGAATGTGTTCGAACGGTTTCAAATGAAATGTTTGAGGCTTTAAAATGTATACTTACATTACAAATTCCATGATGCTTTTATTCCAGTAGTAACTTGTAAGTGTCCTGATTATACATGTAAACATTGAAGACAATACACTAATGTCAAAAATAATTGTCAAATATGTCTTGGATACGTCGACGATATGAATGCCACAAAAGTATTCGAGACGACATAGATTGTCTACATATGCATTGCATCACTAGGACAGATTTTAAACATTAACAGGATCAGTTGATGTACAGGGAGTTCCAATGTATTCCCCTTCGAGAACTGCAAGGTCCCCACCATCGAACCTCTTCCCACTACTACGTACAGCCGTAGAGTTAGTGAGTGCTAGGCGCGCCGCGCGGTTCTCGTGGTGGGAGCTTCCCACTACCACTGATATATATATATATATATATATATATATATATATATATATATATACTATGGGTACGGTATTGCCATAAGCCAGCTACACAGCTTTTTGTTCCGAATTGAACGTAGATTTGGATGCCAGCGCCGCTATCGTTCGACCGGTGTACTGTATCCCTCTAGATGGCGCTGCTTTCAATCGAGTTGATTGGACGCCATTGACACGCTATGAAATAAAAAGTGTCGATGACGTCCAATCAACTCGATTGAAAGCAGCGCCATCTAGAGGGACGCAAACACATGGCGAAGTATAGAGGATCACGGAGGTGAAGAGGAGTACGAGGGGTACAGTACACCGGTCGAACGATAGCGGCGCTGTCATCCAAATCTACGTTCATTCGGGACATTTTCAGAATCCGAATCCCGTATCCATAGTATAGAGATCAGTGCCCACTACTATACATTATAACGATGAAGTATAAGAGTGGGGGAAGAACCTAAGCGGGGAAGGAGACCCGAATAGCTCCGGAGCTACTGGTTGGAACTGCCTGGTGTAGTACACTCTCTTTGATCAGCACTGTGACTATTGGCGAAGTTATAAAACGTATACTAACAATGTGGCTAAATAACAGAAACGAGTGTCTCTAATAGAAAATTCTAAGACAATTCGTGTAAAGAAATTGCAAAATTATTGCGTAAAAATAAATCTGCTATCTACAAAACCGTAAAAAATAAAAAATCACCGGATTACTGTGCAATGAAATTCGTTCTGTGCGGTCTAAGAAACTCGCGGAGCGGGAAGCGAGTACAATTATCCGGGAAATAAAAAAAAGATCCAACCATTTCTGCTCCAAAATTGGCTGGTATGGTCGCTGCTATGTTTGCACAGAATGTTCATCCTAAACTTTGCCGAAGAATTATGAACAAGTATGGTTTTTATGGTCGTGCACATCGCAAGAAGCCGTTCATAAGCAAAGCGAATAAACAAAAGAGATTGAATTTTGCTAATAATGATAACAAGTTTTGGAAACGTATCATATTTTCTATATGAGAGTAAATTTAACGTATTTAGGTCTGATGGATATTATAAAATTCGGAGACAAGTGAATAAAGCGGTGAATCCTAAGAATCATCGTCCAACTTACATATATATACAAAAGGAATATTTAAAATTTTCATTATAGGCACAGCCTATCTGCAATCTGTAATCTTTATGCAAAACAAAAATTGCCTACGTCGATTGCAAGGAACAGAAGTCACACTAATATTTCTTTTTTTATCTTTAATGACCCTAATGAATTGAAAATAATATATCGACGTTCTTAGATATCCTTAATTTCTCTATTGTGTAATATTGGACCAACACATTCTTGTCATAGATGTATAAAATCCCCAGTCTAATTATTACTTACCTTTGTAATAGATATCTAGGAACACTTTTATGAAGGTTTTAAATGCCATCATGAAAGTTGATTTTTTTATCCTTGTACATTGCCAACGGACTGTGCGCCGTGTTAATTTTTGGCATAACAAAAATTCAAACAGAAAATGCAGGAACTAGAAAACACGACGTCCCCTCGTGACCCCTCAGCGTCAGCGCAGCATAAGTACTGATCACCGTACCGGTTCCATTTGGAGGAATTATCCGAAAATTTTCAAGGATTATTGTCGCTGTGAAAGCTCCGTCGACACTTATCGCCGCTATCCGTTTCGGAACGCCAGCAACAATAAACTTCTCTTTGACCGAGGAACAAAAATTTCACTTCAAACGCAGCCACCGGTCGTTAGTTCCCGTTGTTTCTGACACGCGCCAGGTGCCACGAGGCAGTAAAAATATACACATTCGGTCGGGCAAATAATTCGGAGGCTCGTCACGGGTAGCTTTCCTTTACGGATTACTCTGTCAGAAATAATGTCGACGAACGCGTGGCACGAAACACGTGGTACGTGTCATATACCGGTGTCTTGTGTCACTGATTCTTTCACATTCCCCTCGAAACACGCGGTAATGATTTACGAGACTGCCACGGTGCTACATATTTTCGTCGGGTTACGATGGCTCTCGAAACGTGAAAAAGTTACGCGTCTTTTTGTCTTTTTGTTAATCCTTGCAAGCTTGGGAGCACAGCAGATTTTGACCAGTGATATTTCACTCGCTTCCACTTTGTGTTTCGATCCAAATAATTTTATTTCACTCGAGAAAATGAAATTCATTTCAACTTTACCGTGAGAGAACTGGTGCGTATAAGGCATACAATTTTTATCATCAGAAGATATAGAGTGTGCATGAATTTTTCAATAGCATTATACAATTATGCATTTATCAAGTGTATTATACGATTACGAGTTTCTGAAAGAGCTCAGTGGATGCAATTTAAAACAGTAGAGAAATTAAAATAGTAGGATTTCGATACAGTGAATTTTCAATATATGTCCAAAACACGGGTCCGGCATGGGACATTTATCGTTCATGAAATACTATTTTTCGACCTCTGCTGAGGGTAGAGAAGGTCAGCAAAGCTCGAGAGGCTTCGGTCGCCGAGAAATGTAACATAATACGGGTCGAGTATATCGGTGTGAGACCACTACTAATTCAACAACAAAACTTCTTTATTTTTCATTATTTATTTAAGGAACTTTCATCAGCATATTCGTGGCATTTTTCTTTTCTGCCGCGCTGGCCCGCGTCTATTTGCATCCGATTTCGTCGTTCAATACACAAGTAAATATATATCATCGGAATTATATCGTATTTGGTGTCATTTTCATCAGAGAAATTCCATGAATAGGTTCGTGAAAATCCCATAAAAAATAATGAAAAATAAAGAAGTTTTGTTATTGGATTAGGAGTGGTCTCACACCGATATACCCGAACCGTATTATGTTACATTTAACTCGGCGACCGAGGCCTCTTGAACTTCGTGGTCTTTCACGGACTATACCCCGCGGTAGTGGGGATAGTTCTGGAACAATTAAAGGAAAGATGCTTTGGACATTTATCGAGAAAACAACGTGTACCCGTTCAACTTGTTGAAATTATGTCGCTATCTGTTTCAAACGATGCATAAAATTTCTTTTTTGCATTACTGTGAGAAAAAGAAAACTAGAAGTAAGACTGCTTCTACGTTTAACGAGAATATTTTTAAAATATCTCAGTGAACGAATTGAACTAAAAAGTATAGAATATTTCTGTTATAATTTGTAAATATGTGAATACTTTCAGACTGTAATGAATTTTTATACAAATTAAATGTTTAAATTACGGTGTCCGAACATGGATTGTCACAGGTACAATCAATAATGCATGCATTTTAATTGATATTTCGTTACACAATACATATTTCCTTCGTTTTAATTAATACTTCCTGCACCGATTAATCAGTTTCGGAACTTTTGACCCTTACTATGAAATACGTACACATTTATGATCACTCGTTATTATATCGTATATACCATAATTTGTTTATTAAAATTTGTATTATAATGCCCGGCCGGAATGACGAGTTAAACTCAAATGCTTTCATCAAATACAGTATCTATTCACAAATTGAACTACATATTAATGATTGTTCCAGACAGTTTAAATTAACACATACTTCGTGTTTCATGTTTACTGTATCGCATATGACATGTTTTATGTCCTTTATTTATTTTTCATTTCCTATTCTACCGAATTTGGAACGTATTGAATCTTTCATCAATTTGGTACTGCAGTGATCGTTGTGTTTGAACACTACTCTGCGAATTTTTCTATCGAGCGGTGTCAAGTTTTGGAAAGGTATTGTAGCTGTCACGTAGACGGTTTGTTGCTAAAAATCTGTCATGCTACTACCGTGTTGATTTATGGCTGTACAGTTGCTCTTCCTGTTGTCCTTGCGCATATGGTGCTTCGAATTTTCGCGGGCGCGATCGTAAAACGATTCAACCGGCTGTGCAAACCGATGTACGCGTCCCGTCATTTTGAGCCTGTGTATTTTTTCACTAGAAAATGTTTGCTGCTCTGAAGAGGGGATTCTCGTGTAACGGCAGTGAAAATAAGTGATTGTTAGGAATTTTTAGGTGTAGGCCTGTTTAGGATGTAAACAGGCATTCTCGAACTACTAATATTCCTTTTTTAAGTTCAATTTTTCTTATTGCTTATTTATTATTTATTTATTGTTTTAAACCATATAGGGTTTATATAGCATATACATTACAAATTATACAATAATTAAATTCTTCTTGTTATTTATTGTATAATATATACATGACATCTTAACAGCTTTGTCAGTGTAAGCATTGTTCAGCAATGTAGCGTCTATCACAGTGTTCAAAACAACAACGTGAGAAGTTTTCTTAAAGTTGGATACATTATGCTGGGAGTGAGTTATTTTGGACGAAAAATATGAAAAGTTCTAAAACTTCTACAGTCTGGAAGAAAAGTTTACATTTTTCGGTTGATTAGTTACATTTATATTGTTTAAAAAAGAAATATTATAAATAAAATATGAAATATAAATTTTTGGGGACCAATCCCTAAAGAAATATATAAAGAAATGAATGAGCTTCGTCTGAAGTTGTTTTTCAGTTATCGTAAACGACAGTTTAAAAAACGTAGTTTCGAAAAACATGTTTACTATACAATAAATAATAAGAAGAATTCAACTAGAAAATAACACATTTGTACTTTAAGACTATGTATTTACATTCTTAGAAGTCTAGTTCCATATATCTCATAGTTATTTTGAAAAAAATTCTTAAATATTACTTGTTTTCATTGCCGTTACACGACCAGCTCCTCTTAATATTATATTTCCTGACAATAACAGCGTAGATCAAAAACGGAAGAATTGAGAGATGACAATAGTAGAGTAGATGGATCATGGTTTTGTAACGCTGGATCAAACTGGACTGGAGATTCTAATCCGACCGTTAACAATGGAACTACTGAACTCATCAAAATGATGGCTTTCAGCTTTTTGATTTCGATGAATAAGTGTATCTACAGCGTCTTCATTTGAAAACGTTCCAGCCGAATATCTCGAAAAGTTTGAAAAATATTAAAAAAGTGTAAAACACGTGTCCAAGGATTTCGAGGGGGAAAGAGTTGTTTCAGCAGTATCAGTTTTGTATTTGGATGGCGTTTTCAAGGTCATTTGGAGGTCAACTTTGTTTTTCCAAATGGAAACCTATATTTTTTATTATGGGATCTTATTGTACGTAAAAAGGCCAGCAATATTCGTGGGATACTTTTTTTTGTCCGCCCACTAGTTTCGGGATATTTAAAGAGAAGTAGAGCGTTCGTACAGGAATGTAGAGCTACTCCAACAGATACCTTCAAAAATGTTCGTTCAGAATTTAAGAATCGTCTTTATTATTGTTTAGAAAACAACGGAGAATATTTTGAAAATTTGTTACAGTTATAAAGAAATTACAAACTTTCTCGCAGTATAAGTATGACTCGCTCTACTTCTATTTAAATATCTCCGAAACTAGTGCGCAGATAAAAAAAAGTATCCTACGAAAATTGCTGGTCTTTTTACGTACAATAAGACCTCATAATAAAAAATATAGGTTTCCACTTGAAAAAACAAAGTTGACCTTCAAATGACCTTGAAAACGCCACCCAAATAAATCCTTGGATACGTGTTTTACACTTTTTTAATGTCTTTCATACTTTTCGAGATATTCGACTGGAAAGTTTTCAAATGAACACCCTGTATATCTATTAGAACGTGTATTAGAAAAATATCAAACAAAAGTTGAATGACCAAATAGTTGGTGCGATGTTAAATTGAAACTTTAAAAAAGAGCTCAGTAAATATTTTTATTCCATTTATGGTTATATAAAGGCTACATACATTTAATATTGTTAAACAATGTGAATGTTTAATTGGTTAACTTTCACTTTTTATGGATTCATTCATCGGAAGATTTTTTTATATTCAGATCAAACCTGATAGTGCAATTTGTTAGTCATTTTGCCATTTATTGATTATTTTTGGGAAAGTGAAGTTACCCATAGTGCTTTTTACAGTATTGGGTCAAATCATAAAATTTCATTCCACAAGAATTAAAATGAAGTATGATCATTAAATTCTTGGTGGAAATTGATGACTGGTTCCTTCTGAACGTTGGAAAGCCAAGCCGCATTAATCAAGTGTTAGCAGAGATTTCCAAACAATTTATCTTGCTTCGTAGGAAAACTCTACAAATGTCACAATTGCAGCGTGCACTAACCAGACAAATTGTAAGCTTAAAAACACCAATGACTGATGCATTTTAATACGTCGAATACGAGTATCTTTAATATGTAATTTATATTATCGATTTTCTTAAAAAAGGTTCAAATTTCTTTGAAGCAATAAAAAGCTTCGTTACACAAAAAGGATCGCTATTTAATACCAATTTCTTATTGCGAGGTCAACTCAAGGTCATAGTATAGTATGTCATTGAATTTGTCTTGAAATCGCCTACAAAATGATGTGTCATTTAAAAAAGTCAAGGTGAACTTGAAAAAGTAAAACACATTACAGAAATGTCATGCATCTGTAAGTATAATTTCAGAAATTCAGAACGTTGTAGCTTGTAAATGCTGCATAAACAATGTTTACATAGACAATAGGCGTTAAATAATGCTCGTCAAACCGTACTATGGTTGTAATAACATCATACGTGCACAGCGGATTTTCAAACTTGATTTTTTCGAAAACTATGCCACGAATGAAAGAATGTTATTTTATATTTTCGTCGTACTTCTTCATAAGAAATCACTTGGTGACCGCTTGTACATGTTATTCGACCGGATCCTGTATATTTCATGTTAAAAAAAATGGACATGGCCTACAAATGGCAGAGTAACATTACCCCTTACATGAAAAACTGTGTCAAATTGACACGAGGGACGGATGAGTGTAAACATTTCTCCGAAACGTTGTTTCTCAAACTATCGAAAGTGCCTCAGAAATAGTGGGGACTAAATTGTAGACTACCTTGTATATCTCGGAGAAGTGAGAGTTGTGTGAACATTTTGCTGGAGTAGATTCGCCTATTCTAACGAAACTCCAGAAATTCCTTGGCGGTGTGAAATATTCGGCACGGAGGATATTAAAACCGATTCTCGCCGGTTCTTTTTCCCTTCTGTCTCGAATAAATTCGGCCGGCCCGGGGAAAGTGCTAATTCCGGTGACCTTTCGTCGCGTGCGCCCCCTCAGAAATTACCCAGCACGTGTAAACTTACGACAGGTGCGCGATCCTCTGAATAAAACAAAGGCCGCGGCGGCTGGCCCTCGAACTCCTGCACCGCATTCCTTGTTTTACGATACGCGGCGGGGAATCCAGTTTGCCGGCGATCAGGGAAATTCCTTCAGGAAGTATAGCGCAACTCCGTCGATCAGAGGCGAGCGAACGTTACATGGGCCGGCGCGACGTGAAAACTCCGCCGACGAGGTGAAAAACGGCCACAAAAGTTGAAGAGCGCTGCTGTGAAAGGGACCGGTTTTGAATGGGACAAATCATGTTAGGACGCGAATCCATCGCCCATAGAATTTATATTCAAAGCGGTTTACGTCGTGAGCGACCAAAATCCGCCAGTTTTGAGGAGTTTAGTGCATACAAATGGCTATAATTAATTTACTATAATCCGAAATAAAATTCTATTTTGTTGTTGTCGATACATAGCCATTGAAGAACACATAAACCTGCATCATCTTCTAAGAAATTGTAAATGCTAAAGAAGTTTTAATCACTGCGACCATGAAATAAATCTGAATCAGAAGAATGAATCAGAACTGCTGATAATCGACACATGCCTATATCTACCGGAGGGATGAAAAAGACTTTTTTATTAAACCAAGTAATTTTAGAAACACATAGCATTTTATGTATTTTCTGTTTTGATTAATAAAAATTATAATTATAGAATGCACTTCAAGTGCAGGTTCTTTTATAGTGAAGGTTATAGTGTAGATTGTACACTGGAAGTACGCATTTAAAAATATTGTTTCTTTTAGTAAATTATTGAATACACATATCACTGCGCAAGACCATTATTCCACTCACAAGGAGAAGACGCGGTCACGGGGTCTCAGATTTTCTCGAAAATTTGCATATTGGTAGATTTCGTTCTCCTGTTTATGAAAATGTAGCATAATAGCCGTCGATACTCAATAACTTTTGAGATACGTTAAGATTGATGAAATTAGTGTTTCTTTCATATTATGTTGCTTTTCAATAAAATCTTTATATTTTGTTTTCTATAGGTATTATGAGTGTATTTTTCATGTGCAAAATACAATTAATTAAAATAGATAAACTGAACAGAAAAAAAAGAAAAAAATGGAAAAAAAGGAAAAGGGGATTTGAACACTGGCCTTCCCGGTAATGAATCTAGTACGTTACCATCAAGCCGTTTGGCACTCGACAAAAACTACAACCAAAACTGTACTTTACGGCTTAATGGGTATAATGAAATTTAAATTGTAAATATCTCAAAAATTATTGAGTATCGACGCCTATAATGCAATATTTTCATAAACAGGAGAACGAAATCTACCAGTATGCAAAGTTTCGACAAAATCTAAGGCCCGATGACCGCGTTTTCTCCTTGTCAGTTATATTTTAAATTTAATTATAAATACCTTAAAATAGGTTGTTCTCTTATCAAAACCAGATAAATTTTTATAAAACTGTGATTGTTAGTCATATATGATACGACTCTAAGCACATAAACTGATAAATGTAGTAAAATCACCCATTCCGAATTTTGTCCAGCTAGATGGGCGATCTGTTTCACTGTAAGGCGCGTCGGCTGATTCTACTGAGCGGTAGCGTTGTTGTCGCACCGTGCTCGAATCGCGAGTACGAGAAGGAGTAAAAATTTATTTAAATAAAACTCGCTCAAATGCGCTTACTGCTTCGAATATTCTTAAACGGCAAAACCGAATTATTTTTATTTAATACCGAACAATAATTGCAAGTGTGCTGAGTCCATTGTATTGTGTCCTGTTGTATAGGTATCGGCTGACGCGTCTGATCATGACCAAATGTTTCTTCTTGTTACGAATGTTAGGGCACGCGTAATCGTCGAACTGTTATTCGTTCTTTTTTATTTATTTTCAACCCATGCTGCTTGGCACTACCTATATTAAAACGCCCTATACACAAGAACGAATCTAGTATAGAAATTCCCACCATGTTTCGAAGTCGATGCGAGAGGCGCAACACCTGTTCAGCGACGCCGTGGGAGTCGAATATGGGATTTCATTGGCCGGGGGACCGGGATCGACGTTATTGTAACCGGCGATAAGTCACCGACAATTAACGGCCGCGGAAAATACTCGCGCGCGATCGTAAATAACGCTGGCTGCCGGCCGTCCTCCGATCGTAGCCGTTCAAAATGGACGCGCGTACAGAACACGCGAAGTAATTGACTCGTATTTTTTCCTTTTCCTTTGTCTGGCCGCCCCCGCGAATCTGACATCGGCGGAGCTCTTTTTTTTTTTATTTGTTTTGTTCTCATTCCATCTCCTTTTCTGTTCCGGCCGAATTACGGGCTCACGCTGTAATTAATAATTGGTTTATTTAGGCGCGGTTCGAGCCAAGCACAGAGGGAGGCCAAACGGTTCCTCGTCCGGGCCCGTTGAATTAAACAGGAATTCATTTTGAAATATTTCTCCCAGCGGGTTGCGCGCCGCACCGTTGTCGAGCGAAATGAAGGGCTTCCTAATGAAACGCGTAGAAATGTTTCGCTTTCCAAAGGCGCGGGGATGCCTTTAGCGCACGGCCAGAGCATCCTTTTGTGTCGTAATTTCAATTAGAGACAATGCGCGCAGGAATTAAACGTGTCGCGATGCACCGAGCCCGGTGCAGAAACGAGGTCGCGGGAATTCGAATTAACAGACGGGAGAAAAAAGTCGGCTCTGACGGCTGGGATTGCGATCTTAACGTGGAACGTGTTAAAACGGCAGCTACAGTCTCTATGTACGAGCCGCTCATTAGCCAAACCGATTAACTCGGCAAAATAAAAAATAGAGGAAACTGGTGCAATAGTATATGTATGTTCATTGAGGAAAGTTCTTTCAACTCGTACCAGTCGACCGTATTAACTCTTCGTTACTTATCCGAGAAATATACACTTCTAAGGAATGTGCAAAATTAACGATAAACTACGACCTTCGCGTGACCTTGAGTACCAAAAATTCACAAGAATTTGGCTGTCAATATAAACAGTGAAGTACCGAAATTACTTATAGAAATTACTACCTAACCTAACCTTTGTGAATTTTTTACTACCTAACCAAACACTTTTGAACTATGACATTTTTTTTTAATACCACATATAGGCGAGTTATTTAAGATGATCAATTTAGGCGCGACACCCTGTATATGAGCTTTGGCATTATATCATTGAGTTGTATAAACAAGGCCCTACAGCAACAAATTAAAGCTTCTCGTAACGTTTTTAACAAACAGAATACAAATTTACGCAGAATGCTATTCAGATTGCTAGTAGTACAAGATGTATCTTTAATTACTGTTTAACCCTCTGTCTACCAAGCGGGTCCATTGGACCCGACTGTACGTAGATACAGCGGTTATTTAAACTTTTAAAATTCTTAGGATCTTGTAGTTGCATGACTTTGTTACTTTTCTTATTTCTTATTATTTAAAGCTAAAAGTTTTTTTTTATATTTACTACGTTTTGTGGTATAAATTTTATAAATACAGTCACAAACAATCTCCTGAGTGAAGTCAACTAAAAAAATCATGATTAATATTGCATAAATCGACTATTTCTCGTAAAAGTTTCAGGTATGTTTTACGAAAAAGATAGTATCGATATTTCTATTGAATGTTTTTTGTTGTACAGCGAATGGAAATTTGAATAATTACAGAGTTGAAAGCAATAATGTGAAGGTTTAAATTGTGGTTGAACATCAATTAAACAAATGAGAAACAGTGGCTGTAGAATAAAACTATTACATCTACGATTTTTAGTTTTTCACAAGTCAAACATGTGGAAACAGATGCATCGAATGATTCAGATGGTTACAAAGTAGATAACTCCGCGCATGGTCAGACAACGCGAACTAACGTAAGCCAGCATTCTTACAGAAATAAAGTCGATGAGACCTGGCAACAAATCCAATTCTGTTGCACTTTCTATATACTGAAATTTAATAATTTTAAAACGATACTATATGAAAGATTAACATTTTGCCTACCGGAAACCTATTAATAAGCTTCTGAATAATTGTGCTACCTGAAGAAATCTTCAAAATCATTTTTTAAATAATAATCGCAAGAATAATGATTAGATTATATTAAAGATTCGTTAGTTTACGATTGAAATTGCTACTGCTATCGAAAAATTCATTACGAAATGCTTAGCTATGGATCGTAGATTGTTTAAAAATTGTGAAATAATGCCAGAGCCTGGATCTATTTTGACCGAGAATATGAAAATTGTAATTTTCAATTACTCAATTTCTGGCGATTCAGTGAGGTGAACAGCAGAAAAACTAACATGCTCACAAGAAGTACTTCTAAAAATGTTTTTCAAATAATTGATAAATATAGCAGTGAACAGTCCCAAACATTATCAATTATGCAGTTGTAATAGTGGTCCGCCGCCCAAGGATTAATCAAAGAATTGAAGATTGAAACTTGAAAGACACGTAGCAGAAAATAATTTTCCAAAATCTTGTGAACACCACCGCGTAATCGTACGAACGTAAAATAAATACGAAGAATGCGCGTAATGAAGAAAAATCCAGGAAAAACGGAAGCATGGTTCAGATCGGTAATTCCACAGGCCAACAACAAAATAATTCCGCTCCCCGTACTTCTGGCCGGTGTCATTCTCTCGGCCGGTGATTTAATTTCACCTCCATTGACATCGGATCAAAGCTCGTTTGCTAATTAAACGCTTCTCTGGCCACCGGATCGTCATCGTGCCAAGATATATTTGACTCGCGGCGAGTAGGGCCGCGCTATTCGCAGCCGCAGCGTTGAAAAACGACCGCCAAAATGCGTAATCACGCTTCTCGTACACTCCTCGTCCATGAAGTTTGTCCGATCCGCCCGCGCGTGTTCGATCATTTCCTTATTTTGCCCTGGCAAATAATGCGGGAATGAAATTTACAGTTAGCTGAACTAAACACCATTAACGCTAAATATGCCGAGCAATCGTGGCAACTCGCTTTTCAACAGCTCGGAAAATGTTGGTTACAGAAATGAATTCCCATTAATTTTTAGTGATGCAAACGCAACTTTCTATTTCACCAATTACCACGTGTAAGTACACGCATAATTATCCGCAGTCGGAATATATTCATAGCTAGATTGCGGATGTTCTGCACTTATTATAATACAAAAATAAGTAGACCTAACTCAAAACAGTGGAAATATTCCAGGTGTTTAACACTAGAATGACCGAACACTAAACGCGGCTAACGTATATTGCCTGATAATAACGACAAGATTGCATTCATTCAGATTTCATACAATTTTTGCTTAAACTTCAATAGTCATCTTGACTAGTTCTGTAGTTCTAGTGTTAACAATACTTTTCTATCATTTACGGATGGTAAAAATTATTAACAAAATGAATAGATGGTTATGTGGCTCCTGTAATGCAATTAATGCAGACAATTTCTATTTTACATAAAAGTCGATTCACAACTAAAAACTCCTTTCGCGTTTCAGCCAAACGAAACTAAGAAATGTTATTCTCCTGTACTTTGTATGCGTGATGAATAAATATACGCAGTCTATTCCCCAGAGAAAGTCGGGAATAAGCTGTAATCGTCACGGATAAATTTATTTTACCAGGTTATCGCATACCAACACGATTCCAAATTGGTTCAGGCGTTCAGAGATTCATTTGTTGCGAGGGTAAAAGGTACATTCGCATCGCGTCGTTTTAAAAGGTCGAAGCGGATGATTCGCGAAATGATTTTATCTATTGATGCATTATTTTTTAATGGTCGGCGTGTGCTTCTAATATCGATAGAAAGGTAATTTTACTGCAACCGAACCGCCACGTAACAGGCCGCAATAAGGTTTCGTCTTCCAAACAGCGGCGGCGCGCAAGCTGCGGTGCCACGACGTTCTATCACGGCACGCGAAATCCTTAATTATTATGCAGCAAAGCGATTCAGGAATCCGGATAATACCAGCAGTCGAACTGCCACGCATACAGGCATCGTACGTAAGGGTTTCCGTAGAGAACGGGCCGGAAGAGGCTGGAGGAGAGTCCCTAAAACCGCAGTGGCCTCCAATTATCCTGTGGGTACCACGTGGCCCACGTGGTGCTCCGGGTCCCTGCGGACCGTCCACAAACACCCCCTATGTCGGTCTTCCCGGTGCCTATAACGTCCCTCGAATTAATTCATTATTAAAATAACCCCATCGGCGAGACCTTGTTATCGTCCTCTATTAGACCAGGATCGCCCGAAATCGAATTAAACGCCGGCTACCAAATTATTTTTACCCAAGCCTTTGACTAACGTAATTTTCACTCTGCGTCACCTGATCATTCCTTCTTGTAAGAATATTATTGAAAGGTATTGTAATAATTTTTGTTTAAAATGTAGAAAATATTAGCTGAAAACCTTATTCCCTGAGAAAATGCAATTTTTCGTTTCCGATTATAGAAAATGATTTGATTGTGACTAAGTTTGTAGTTTATGGAAAAATAGCAAAGGTAAGTAAATAACAATTATTTTCTAAATTCAAACAAATCCAAATCGGGTCCAAAATATTTTAAAATATTTCTTATTACCGGTGATCGTTGACTGCGTCAAGATTTTTCGTTAAGATGTTAGCATTACCGGACAATGGCATTACCGGACAGTGTCATTACGTTCGACAGTGATCATAACCGATATACTTCAGATTTATTAGCCGCATCTATGGTAAGTATGGTACGGTAATATGACTGAAGTAAAATCCAGTAATAAGCTTTTCTATTACTATCGCACTTCTTAAGTTTGGTAACATGGAAAGAATACTGCAAGCGGTTGAATTAAAAATAGCCAATAGTTAGGATACTCTTACTTTACTTTAAGACTTTACCGTCAATTTGAACTCGTAAAGAGCTAACGTTCAGTTTGTTTGTCTACAAATCCATTGTATAATATCTACTAAACTCATAAATGTGTGCGCATAGGTGAAAAATTATACAGAATGAAACATATGATTTGATGTAACTTCTTTAGATGAACAAATACATGGAAGCCATATGAAGGTTTATAAACAACTTCGTTTATTTCAATGAAATGATATGCTTTTTATGTACGATTCATTGTTTCAAACTCATTTAAATTCGTTGAAAATTATCCGCAATGAAAAATAGTTCACTGTAAGGACGTTGATATGTATCAACTTTAGCAGTGCAAGTCTTTGAACCAAGAAATCATAAACATTTCGTTTCGCACAATAAAACATAAATCCCTGTTGTGAACAAAACTGTTCAACCTTGATTCTGATCGGCAAAAGAGGTTGGATACTATTTTACAGACAGTTCGTTGGAATTTAATTACATTGACATCTCCGCGGAAACTCAGGAGTAACCCAAAGTAGGCAGACTACCCTACCTTCATCAATTTCAGAGGTTAGGATGATCTTGTCGTTGCAAATAACATGCGCAATTGGCCAGGACTCTTGGAGTTAAGGGTAAGCGGGTAGAGCTCGGAGGAAAATCAAAAGTTCTCATTAGGTATTCTGAGGTCAGAGGGTTGCGACGAGGGTGTGCAGCATCCCTTTCGTCTTGTTCCCAAGGACCGAGCAACCCGCCTAAGACCGGACATTTCAATGAACCCTGGCAAACGCGTGGGTTTAAACCGCTGACCACGACGCGTCCTGGTCAGCAGCTTTCTCGATCAAATTGCGCATGTCTTCGCGACTATTTCCAGGACACAGGATAACGACGATCGATCGATCCTTGCCCCGCGAGGAATTAGCTTCTTTCACTTTCAACGAACAATGTCCAAGACGACGCCGCTTTTCGAAAAAATGACCCTCTCGTTTGCCAGATCGAGGTATTCTGAGTTTCGAAGTAGTTTTTTCAACAATTTTTGGAATTTTGTCAGAAGAACCATCGAGTTCTTTGCAGTAACACTAAACCTACCACTGCGAGTCAAATCACCCGTTTCAGATTTTTTATTTCACAATTATTGAAGTTGTCAAGATGCTTCCACTGGAAATAATTGTACATTGCTTGCTTGATTAAAGTATACATTATAATAAAAATCGCACAAACTCTAAATGAATTCAATCGTGTCATTTTTATAAGGCAACACATACTAGTCAGTTTTAGTGGTCGGTAGGTTTAGTATTAAGATTTCGTACACGCATTTATGGGTATTTGAAACACAGGAAAAAAATTGCACTTGTTAAATGTTACTGCTATAAACAGGGGTTGAAAACAGTTATGATATCGATTCCGGTTCTTGAAACAGTTACGAGAACCGAAAAAATATTATAACTGTTATGAGACTATCGGTTCTCGCTTATATCGGTTACGGTTACGGTTCTTGAGAACCGATATTATAACGCTTCTATAACTGTTCTTTTTAGGTTCTGAATTTCGGTTTATGTTTCGGTTCTTCAGACTTCAGAACCTATAATATGTCCCGTATCGGTCTCATATCGGTTTTGTAGTTCTGCAACTGATATTTTTTGGTTCTGTAGCGGCTATACAGGGTGTCTGAAAATTCCTTCAACATCCGGAAATGGGAGGTGCCTGAGATCATTTTCTTTTGCAAAAATGGCGTTCGCTGCTTTTTTTTATTAACGAAAAACACGGACCAATCTGAACGCAGCTACAGCGGATTGATTCTGCCTCGTCCAACGGCGACACCACCCTAAGCGGGACCAGTCGCCGAGTCGGACTCCGTTCGCTGTAGCCGCGCTCTGATTGGTTCGTGTTTTTCGTTAATAACTCCTTAACAAAGCCGCGGATGCCATTTTTGCAAAGAAAAATGTCGCATCAAATGATCTGGGGAACCTCTTATTTCCGGATGTTGAAGGAATTTTGAGACACCCTGTATAGCCGATACAGAACCAAAAAATATCAGTTATAGAACTGCAAAATCGATATGAGACCGATACGGGACATATTATAGGTTCTGAAGTCTGAAGAACCGAAACCGGAACCGAAATCCAGAATCTAAAAATAACAGTTATAGAACCGTTATAATATCGGTTCTCAAGAACCGTAACCGAAACCGATATAAGCGAGAACCGATATTCTCATAACAGTTACAACATCATTTCGGTTCTTCATAACTGTTTCAGTCAGTACCGATATATAACTGTTTCAGTCAGAACCGATATATAACTGTTTCAGCCAGAACCGATATATAACTGTTTCAGTCAGAACCGATATATAACTGTTTCAGTCAGAACCGATATATAACTGTTTCAGTCAGAACCGATATATAACTGTTTCAGTCAGAACCGATATATAACTGTTTCAGTCAGAACCGATATATAACTGTTTCAGCCAGAACCGATATATAACTGTTTCAGTCAGAACCGATATATAACTGTTTCAGTCAGAACCGATATATAACTGTTTCAGTCAGAACCGATATATAACTGTTTCAGTCAGAACCGATATATAACTGTTTCAGTCAGAACCGATATATGTATAACTGTTTCAAAAAGATATTTCCAGAACCGTTTCAACTTCTGGCTATAACGCGGACATTCCATATGCAACAACCTAATAACACGCCCAATAGTAACCAGTCAATAGTGTCGCGTTGTGAGCCTCGACTAAAGCGACACAAACGAGGGAAAACAGTGTTTAGAGCGCCGGAAACAGGACGCTGGCTGAATGGCGACCTGATAAACGAATAATCGAGGGGAATAAGTGGTATTACGTATTGAGCGCAGGCCATAAAACTTTCTTTTTCCCAGGGAGACAACCCTCTGGCAACCCGCCACATCAATTCTCTCGAATTAGCGAAATGATTTCCCGGAAAACTTTCCGCGCCTCGCGTCCACGGTCACTTTCTCTCCCCAATAAATCTATCTCCCCAGCCGACGGACTCCGATTGGCCGACGAGCTTGCGGGGCGCTTTCATCCCCCTTTCACCCCCTTTCACGATCCAGCTGGTAAAATTCGATCGAGATTCGAATCGTCGTCGAAATAATCTGACGGAGAAACGAATTACCGCGTCTGATTGGAACGAACTCTGCCAGAAGCTCATCGCGCGTTGTTAACAAACTTCGTTAACGAAGTATGGGGGAGAAGGGACCCAAGCGATTTTCTAAAACGACCATAGAGCGTGACCAACCGCGACTCGGTAAACTATGATGAATGAAATAAACGCTTTGCGCTCGATTCGCCTCTGTGAAGCATTGTTTAAAGTCGCTTTGTAACTGGAAATAATATCTGCGTTACAGAATTGGCTTGTGCTTGATCCATACCTATTTTCTGAAAATAACAAAATGTATGGAAACCGACAATTTACGTGTCAAGGTGTAATAGAATAATAGCTTTAAATTGATTTTGATATTGCACAATTATCGTTGTAATATGAGCTTTAAGAACGAAATTTATGCATTGGTTTCCTGTGAATGCGTTCTTATGATTTTAATTATGGTCAAATCAATAAATTGAAATCGATCAGTTGACCGACAGTAATTTAGTGTTCAAAATCCTTATTACTTTTCCAGACATTTTTAACAGTTCCTGAATCTGTTGTTATTAATATTTTGTTTTATTGTATTTTTTGTGCAGGATATAGTGAAATTTTCAGTCGGAAATGCGATGCACTGAATTTTTATTTTTCCTGTTCGTGAATTTAGATTGTTTGCATTATTAAATGAAGAGTTCAATTTCTGTCATGTTTTAATTTAATTTTGGACACGCAATAACAAATAGCTAGTTTTGCGTACATCTAACAGGAAATGTTATTAGAACGACTCAACGAAATGTCACTAAACAGACACGTTTGAAAGACCAAATAAAACGCAAGAAATTGTTCACTATGAAAGAGATTGTAGGTTGGATGAATTTCCTCGGGTTGTAGTGTTAAAATGGCTTCGCGTGCAGAAGGTTAATTTGCTGATGAACTTCTGCATATATTCCAGATACACTTCTCATCAGCTAAATGCATAGCCCCAGTAAATTCCTCGTATCATGAAATTTCGTGTGCAAAATGATGTTTCGCAGCTTTTCTTCTTCCCGCATAGCAATTTCTGCTCGCCAATTGTAGCGGAAACAGAGGCAAGATAAGAATTGCGAGAAACGGTAGAAATAGTACCGAATTCCTCATCGCAAATAATTTTGTTAATTCTAATAATAACAGAAAAATTGCTAGACAATTTTGCGTGATAGAAATAAAATATAAATCACTTTAATCCCAATCACTGAAAATGCTGTTTTATATTTTACAATCCTACAATTGATACAAACGCGAAAAAATCTGCATTCGAGTGATCAGACAAGGTTTGTATACAAAATGACAGATAAACTTCAATATGTTACTCTGCGAACCCACTTACAATTAAATACAAGAATGTATAAAGTAGATAAGGCATGATGTGGTCAGACACAGGTAAGACTCTCTAAAAAGGAATAATTTTTTTAAAATTGGGCTAAACGACTTGTTTTTCTGAGAAGTTTGACAAATTCGCTTACTACAGGTCATTACCTGTGATAGAAATGTTTGAAAAATGACGAAGGATGCTTATTACAATTTTTTTGTCTGGGAGTGTATTTAACGTTTAGAAGGTATGTTTTATGCAGTTGTATCCGTCAAGCCCACATAATAAATTTTTAATTTTCATTTAAATTTAATTATTTAATTTTAATTTTTTCCAATTGCAATTTTTCCGAAATTTATTTTACATATTAATCAGAAATTAAGAAATGAAGTAAATGAGAACTAACAATAAATCCTGCTATACTTCCTATATTCTAATATTTATAAAAAGATGTATAAAGTATACATTCAGTTAACGGCTACGAAGAATGACAAAGGTTTAATTAAAGTGTCTAAGTGATGTTTAAACGGTTAAGTTCAAATGGTTTAAGTGAAGCTTAACTATAGAACTGGTTTACACAGTTATTGTCTAATTGAAAAGAACATTAACACTATCAATAAATTGTTATATCCTTAATTAAAAAATTGAGGACAGCATGACAATTAGTGATTGAACATTTGATACCTGCACCAAAATGTACTTTTCAAGATTTCACGAACAACATAGCGTACTTTGTACAATTGTGGCGATCGTGCAAATGAGAAACAAATAAGAAGAACACTTGGAGTTGGGAAAAAGCCGGGAAAAACTTGAATTCAATTGCCAAATCGATTAACTCCAGGGAATAGAAAACAGAGAAAATTGATGAAGTATTAGGTTGTCCCGAAAGTTCTTATCGTTTTCGATTAATGCGTACAATGCGAATTCGGTATAATTTTCTAAAAACGTAAAGGGCATCGTTAAGTAAGAGGAAGCTTAGGAAATAATAAAACATTAGCAAAAATGGTATCTCACAATGTTAAACGTGCACATTGCATAAGTAGACGATTGAGAAAATCTGTACCAATATGAAAAAGTGAAGTAATCAATCGTTTTGTCAGAAAAATATCCAAAAATTCGGAAGGTGGTTAACGGATTTGATACGTGAGCGGCTCGAGTACCAAATTGGGGGGCGTGTAGTAAGCCATCGGTGTTAAAGAATACTTCAAACTCTATGCTCATGGTGTCTCACAATATTAAACGAGCACGTTGCGAAAGTAAACTTTTAGGACAATCTAATATCATTCTTCCAATTTCTTTGATCAAGTGGTATTAAGTCAGACGATTGAGAAAATTTGTACCAATATGAAAAAGTGAAGTAATCGATCGTTTTGTCAGAAAAATATCCAAAAACTCGGAAGGTGGTTAACGGATTTGACGCGTGAGCAGCTCGAGTACCAAATTAGGGGGCGCGTAGTAAGCCATCGATGTTAAAGAATACTTCAAACTCTTTCTTCGAGGTCGGCGTTCCCCATGCTCAGCGGAAACAAACCCCAAAAAATATTGCCGTTATTTGTCTTCGGCGTGGCACAAGTTCCGCCTCAATCGCGTCCATGTTCCACTCGGCTCGGCTTTAAAACTTCATTTCCCGGCATTCGTTTCCTCTGCCGTTGTTCCTTGCCGAGATCGAGTAGCGGGAATACGTCTGCTAGAAGAGCCCGCGTCTCCCGTCTCTTTATCTTAGACCCGATCGGGTCCGTAAGAGAGTTCCCGGTTGTTTTCCGGATGGGAACCACGACCACCGGCGATCACGGTTCATTTCGTCCTACTCCCACGATCCTGCGGCTCGAGACTCTGAGCATTTTCCCCTATCTTTCTCTCTCTTTTCTTCTCGTCCTCTGTCCCGCTCTGCCGTCCGGCTAGCCATCTCCTCGGAGAAAAAAGAGAAAATAACCGATATACGGTCGTACGAGCTCATAAAAATCACGCTCTCCTTTCCCTTCCCCTTACGCTTTCCTTTTTCCCACCACCTGCGATGGATTATTAACTTTGCGTTTGTCAGAGACAGAGTTGCAGTCGGGATCTTCCTATCAGTCGCGAGAGACCTCCCTCTCTCAATCTATCGTGGTTTTTCTTTCGCAGATTGGGGCCATGCGGGTCGCGGATTGGCCACAGATTCGCCAAAAATCAGGACTTATGGCACTCGAATCGACACGGACGACTTCATCGCATCCGCCAACCGGATTATCTGAGGCACTCATCTTGTAATAGATTGGCCTGCAATGAGCTTGTCCGACGATCTCTTTTATGATTCGATTTTAGTCGTACTTGGTCTTTCTCTGGTATTAGGCGAACCATTTTGATCAATTCTTGTTTTATTGGTTTTATTCACTGCATTCTTTCGCTCACGATACTCATCTTTTTAGAAATTAAATTCTCCCTGTCATAGACGAACTTCACCCTTTTGTAAATAGAGCTCATCTTGTGAGTGATTCGAGAGTAAAAAAATACGGCTTTGGACTATTCTTTTAAACTATTTATTGGTAAGTATTAAGTATCACCTTTTATATCTCATTTTTATCATAAATGTGTAAAATTCACAGTCTATGTTTTAATCATTCATTTAAATCGATTTGTACAGACTCGAAATATAACAGAGTATCATTCCAAAACCTATCTAAATGGTTCTACAGTCTTTAGATTTTTACATTTCGCCACAGATTTCGTGTTTATTATGTAAAAATAAATGCAGCATTGAAATTAAGCACAAGAAATTATAGAGTAATAGAAGTTAAATTTTAAATTTGCGATGCATAGTCTACAAATATTTACGCAAAATAAACTATGTCAATTGCAGCAAATAAGTTTGGAAAAGAAATGTATTCTTAATCTATTTTTCTTTTATGTTTGCTTAAAAATAAAGTGTTTTATGTTTCTGTATTCACATCCGCGCATTTAATCAAGGTGAAAAAAATGAAGAAAATTAGCTTTGTGGAATATGTTGGAAAAACTATAATGAAGATGTAGAGAAAAAGCTTGGCAGACAATGAACTGAATGTACATAGCTTTCATTGTTTTTGAAACCATTGTCCGTGTAAGAATTGAAAAAATTAAGTTGGTTACTGTGTGGTGGATGTGCGAGTGGTTCTAAAAGTGCCTGAAACAGCAAATTTAAAATTGCGACTTGAAATAACGAATTCGTACTAAATATTACATGTCACAACTTCTTAAAACATTTAAATCCAATTGGTCCCTTCTTCGATCCTACAGTTCTTAACTTTAATTCCAAAGCATTCGTCTGTTTAAATACTCCTATTTAAATAATTCCTTCTTATTGTAAAACCTTCACCAAAAATAAGAATGTGTCTTTCAAAATAGCACCACTTTGAAGAAACTGGAAAAACATCAAATGTATTTAGGGATTCTCTAGTTTAATGCTGTCGTAATTTTTCTCAAAAAATAAAAAATTGAAGACATTTTTCTTTCAAAAATTTTTCATTTTATACTCTACAGGCATGAAACAATTTTTTAACAGACTAAAAATAAAATAAACAGACTAAAGGTAAAACTTGCTGTACCATTTTTCGGCGCCAATTTATTTATCATTGCGTGAACAGTGTGCCATTAGCATTTGAACGCAAGTGCAAATAGTCGTAATCTGAAATCGTAATCTTCGTAAGCTGAACGACAATTAGGAGGAGACCACTCAACTATCGTCGCATTCATTTCTTGAGGTGTTCTGGTTGAATGCATGCTGGAAGGAGATCAACATCGAACGAGAGTGGAACGTTGGATCGCACGTTTGAAGGAGAAGCAGTTTTTCCGGTCGGGACAAAAGTTTTCGCTTAAATGATGAAACCAGAGCCGCGTCGCGTTGCACCGGCTCGATGCACGGAAGCGGCGAGCGGGTGCGGTAACAGCGACTGGAAGCCAAATTGGAAGCCGGAGCAGCAGCAGCAGCGTAGCCCGAAAACTAGCAGTGGCAACGGACAAGCGTGCAGACGGTGAGACACACGGGGCTAGAAGCTCTAAAATCTCTTGCGTCCAGTAAAACGCGCACATGCGAGAGCTCAGGGGATGAGGTTCGCTGTAACGTCAGCCAGAACATAGACCGTTCGCGACTAAACGAGCAGAAAGCCAAAGGAAAGCCGCGTTTGGCTAGTATTCGAGGCGCTACCGTTACGGGTTTAATTACTCTCTTCATAGAGACACTAAACATTCGACTGTCTGTGGGGTGGTTCAGCGAAACGGACTCAACTCGAGTACGCATGCGCTCCGTCTATCACAGAGATGATAATTACGGGCGCAAAGCTTTGGCTTCGATCGGTGCTTTTATAACCGTAATGTTGCCAGTCTAATTCCGAGGTTGATCGACTTTTGCTCAATCACATTCCAATACCGCTCGACGGATTAAGCTCGATGCAAGTGGTAAACTCGCGTTAAAACTTAACCTGCCATTCGACTCGATGAAAAATATCATAGGATGCGTGACGTGGGTGATCTTTTTATAAGCAAACAGGTTTGAAGTTGTCATCTTTGAGGTAAGTATTTTTCAACATGTTTTAAGCATTGCAATCGTTGGTTACCGAATCGATAATGATAAGAGCACTGCGAAGTAGGAGTAATTTATTTATTCAATGAAAATCTGTATATACTTAGATTCAATAAACAAACTACTCCTTACACTAAGTACTTCACGGAGTAATTTATACGTATTATATATATATTAATTATTATTATTTATTATATTATTATTATATATAATAATTATTATTGTTTATTATATTATTATTATATATATAATAATTATTATTATTTATTATATTATTATTATATATATAATAATTATTATTATTTATTATATTATTATTATATATAATAATTATTGTTATATTTATATATATATTATTTATATATGCAGTGTGCTCCACGAACTCTGTTCACTTGAATATCTTGGTTATTTCAAACAATACGAGAAAATGTTACTCGCAGAAGTTGTAGGGTTTAAGAAACTACATGATATTGTATAAATGGTGTTCTTGCAAGTGAAGGCGTACAGAAGATACAAACGTTACCTTTGATTTTTTAAATGGAATGTCCAATTTTTTTATGCTCGATTTCGATAGATTGGCGTATTCTCAGTATAAAAGCACTAAAATGTACTTGTCCTAAAACTTACCGTTGCTGAGAAATTTTCATAACATTAACTATTCGCTGTTCGTTCACATTTGACATAGTGAGCATACCCTCAAACGAAAGTAATAGAATGAAAGAAAGTCAAATATCTCAGCAACGGTAAGTTTTAGGGAAAATGTACCTTAACACTTTTATACTCAGAATACGCTAATCTATTGATGTCGGGCATAAAAAATTGGACATTCCATTTAAAAAATCCAAAGTAACCTTTACATCTTCTGTGCACCTTCACTTGCAAGAATACCTTTTGTAACATATTATGTAATGTCTTAAATCCTACAACTTCTGTGAGTGACATTTTCATAATTATTATTGTAGGATCGCCTGATTCGCAGGTGTTCAGCGAGTTCACGAGCGTCTGCATGTGGCCCGATACAGGCCTCCGTGTTTGTTTACCTTTTCGCTGTGTTCAAGAAAGAAAGAGAGAGCGAAGGAGTGAGAGAGAGAGTGTGTGAGGTGTGCAAGTGGGGAGTGCGAAGTCGAGGCATTCCGGGTTTGGAGTTAGGACAGTGAAGTCGGACAGCGTAGATTAAAAACAGCGAAGTCTAGCGTAGAAGTAGTGTAGACCGTGCGAGATAAAGCCGTACCGTAGAACATTAGATTAGTTATAAGCTTTATTAAATAAATACGTTACGTCGAAGCTTGTTCTTGCCAAACCTTCCAATCTCACATTATATATATATATATATATATATATATATATATATATATATATAATTATAAATTACTCTTAATTTATTATACAGGGTGTTTCCTCTAACGCGGCGCACGATTTTTAACCCATTTACAGCTATCTGGCAAAAAAAAGTTTACAACAAAAGTTGCACGGTACAGAGTGCACAATAGATATCAGTAAAAAATTTCGAAAACAGTTTGTTTTCATGGCGAAATCGAGGTCAGGGGTTTTCCAAATACGAACACACACTTTTGACTTCATATTATGAGTTGATATTAAGACGAATTCAACTACCTACTATACTTAAACCTTGAGATGACATTGAACCTTAAGATATTGGTCTAAGTGTGTACTTCGATCAAGATAAAAGAATCTGGAGCAATAGCGTTACACTCGATTAAGCCAATATATTAAGGTTCACGGTCATCTCAAGGTCAAATATTGGTTGATTCTGAATGGCGACAGTCTGGGCTATCGCATGATGTGATTCAATTCCAGGATAGACCCCTATTTTCTCTGCGACTTCAACATATGTTCCCAAAAATTCGTGTGAGATAGGTGTTAATTGGACATTAAACATTTTCTGCACATGTTTAAATATTTTCAAAAATATCGTTATATTCAGGTGAGTCTACAGAATTTTTCTACGAAAAAATCATTCTTCAAGCTTTTTCAGCTGAAGCAGACAAAATTCTGAATGTTAAATTTTTGACTTATTTTTCAACAACGAAGTTCTTAAAAATTGAAGCTGATGGCAAATGGATTTCGCATTTGTGTTCTGCACACGAAAGTCTATAATTACTTACACGGTTCTCTGTGACAAGATTGATGTTGACGAGTGTAATTGTGAACGGTCCGCAAAGATTATATGTATAGTCCTCAGGGACAAAATGATTTGCGCAACGAGTTCACCGTTGTTGTAAAATATATCCACAATTGTATTGAATTTTCCATGACGTGGTACAAGCGATAAAGATGTCTCTCAGATGTTTCTCAGCCGCGTTTGAGTCTTGTCCCCCATCCGTGGAAATTTTGCATTCCGAGCGGAATCCTCCAGCAGAGGAAACGAAAGGAACAGAGAAATCAAAGACAAACGGAAGCCGGCACTCCGTTGCTTATAAAGCCGTCTAGAAAACAATGTGGCCCGACTTTTAAAGGAGACCGTTCCAGCGGACCAGCGAGTTTCTCCTCCCCTCGCATCATCGCCCCGTTTTAATTAGCTTTACCGGCCGGTAAACAATAAGCCCTTATTTCGGATGAATTAGTTTCCAACAATTCTGCCAACTGGTTGGCGCGACCGCAAGCGGCTTTCATTCCGCGCGGGATTTCGCGTCTCGCATCCTAACGAGTTTCGCGTAATACTACACTCCTCAAAAGAATTAAGAAAAATTCAGGCGAATTCAAATGATCATAACTCCGTCCAAAATTGTTGTACCGATATCGTTAAACAACAAAATGAAAGAAAGAAGTTTTAATTTTCAAATACTTCATCAAAGTTTTGGCTATGTCGCTTTTCAACACAATTCTAGCATTATAAAGAAAACTTTGAACGTTACAAAAAAATGTTGTTTAACTTCCTGATGTCACACGGGGCGAGGAAATCTTTCTTCATTAATCGCGTTAACACCATTTGAAAGCGCCTGCTATCCTGTGTAAAATGTGTGTTCGTTGATTATTGTGCGATATTTTTTATTCGAGTTATTCAACATTCAAGCAAACGTTGTCCATTTAAGTTTAACTGGCTCTATAAAGCGAAATATTCATGATAGAATCTTGTGTGAAAAAAAGCAATAGAACGAGCATTTTTCTCTCTTGCAGACACTTCGTTCGTTCTTCAAGTTAATTAACAATTCCATATATCCGGTCTTACTGAAAATATGCTCGAGATATGGACAATTTCCATTTTTTCTTTACAACACCATGATCGTCACCTCGGTTTGAAGCAGAGAGTTTGCCGATTAGATTTTGAGTACCAGAATCTGCTGTGACTATATTTCACCTATGGCCACTGTGTTTAAAGTTAGGGATTTGCATAAAACGAGGCTAGTAGCGTTGTCGTTTCGCTCAAGCGTGCTCTCTGCGTATCCCCACCTAAGGACTTAGATGATGAAAACACCTGAAGACTAACCGAGGTACGCCGACCTTGCATTATGTATACGGTGCAAGCTCATGCGCAGCTAACTGAGATTTCGACTTCCGATATCGATTGCTATGCAAATCGGTTATTACTTTATACTTTTATACAATATAAAGTATACTTTTTTATAAAGAATAATGACTTAGGTCACGACTTTACTGTACTTCTAATTATAAGTCTCACTTAATACGGTTTTGATACAACATAGCTCACATCCACCGTGTTATAAGACAGTTGAGTGTTCATATATTATTATTATTATAGACTGCGGATTTTTTGCATTTGCCAATCTATTATTTTCAGTTTGTTAAAACGATTAAAGTAAGCATGAAGTGAAACATACGATTTTAAAAGTGGCAAAGTGATGGAATTTTGTCGAGGTGCCCAAGAAATCAGCAGAGTCAAGGGTGTTCTAATAACACAAGGATCATTAATCTTGCTCATTCGAGGATACTTCTAATTATAAGTCTCACTTAATACGGTTTTGATACAACATAGCTCACATCCACCGTGTTATAAGACATTGAGTGTTCATATATTATTATTATTATAGACTGCGCATTTTTTGCATTTGCCAATCTATTATTTTCAGTTTGTTAAAACGATTAAAGTAAGCATGAAATGAAACATACGATTTTAAATGTGGCAAAGTGATGGAATTTTGTCGAGGTGCCCAAGAAATCAGCAGAGTCAAGGGTGTCCTAATAACACAAGGATCATTAATCTTGCTCATTCGAGGATACTTCCACGAAGGTGGGTTCTCGCCGGAAGTAACTGGCGGTGGCATTCGGGTAACCGCGATTCAGACATACTCGCGAGGATGACGATCGGCCTCCGTGTAAACCGGGTTCGACAGGCCACCAGCGAATCCGAGAATCCGCTACGAAAGGAATATTCAAGCGTAGGATCGCGGACAGAAGGATACGTCGCGGCGCGCGGAAGGCAAATCCGTGCGGGGACGAGAGGAGGAAGAGGAAAACCGAGGAGAAGGAGCAGCCGCAGCTTATAGGGACGCGAGACGCTCATCTGCATTTCAAATCGGCCCACCAAGATTTCCGCGCGCGCGCCGCTCTATATAGAGCCAAGGAGCACACACGCAGGTGTATACAGGGTGGACCACCTGACGTGATCACCTCGATTATTTCTGCTATGAATTTTGGACGGTTAAATCTATGTCAGTCCACGAGCTAGCTGTTAAATGCACAAGAGCAGGGCATTTTATTGTTCAGTTACTGACTCTAACGACAAAGCGAGAGAATCTATATAACGAGCGAAATCGAGATGGACGCAATACGTCTTAAAAACAAGGACGTAGAAAAAATTAAGTAAGCCCAACTAACTTTGTACATGATTTTGAAGTAATACGGTCCAAAAAAGATGCGCACAGTCGCTCGAATTAATATTTGGAAATTCTTAAAAAGACGATAATTTTTTTAATATTGGACCATACGACTTAGACTTTTTTTAGAAGTTAGAACAATCAGTTTACTACATGACGTGAAGAAGAAATTTTGAATCAATTGCAATTAGTTGGCATTGCAGCGAAAATACTAAAAGTTGTTTTTTACAATTTTTTTGTGGGCCTACATTGAAAATTTAGAAAATAAGTTTTGTAAATCTGTGTCGATTATATACATTCTAAAAATTTCATCAATATATATATATATATATATATATATATATATATATATATATACGTATCTTCTGTGGTATAATAAATTTTTATCGGTGCGCCAATGATGGAAATGATTGAGGTGGTCACGTTAGGTGGTCCACCCTGTATACAAGTGCCGGGACGGAATGCGATACGATGGATCCGAGACCGCCACTTCACCTTGCGATGTTCTTCCGCTCGGCGGAATCGAACGCGCCTGAATTTACGATAAGCAGAGGACAAACCGGCCGCCCGGAAGTCGAGCTTGTTCCGGACTTGTCTGCACCACAGTGCGACAAGTAGGCTCTGTCGATTATTCGAAACCGTGACTGGAAGCCGATTTAGATAAACTCCTACATTTCGAAAACCGGTTTCACATTTTCGAGAACCGGTTTTAAATGTTCGAAATAACTGATAAGAATACATTTATTATCTGCTTAACAACATATAAAAGCAATGAATATAGACATAATGCTATAAACACAGTTATAGACATAATATATCATTAAATTAATTGAGAAAATATATTTGTTTCTTAAATTTTAAGGAAATATCCTTTTACTCCTTTTCCATGAAATTCCTATTCCTGATGAAAAAGATTTGAGAAAGAGGTTTACAAAATCTGTCCACTTAATAAAAAAATTAAGGTCTTTCTCCTTAATTCGTGAAACAAATAATTGTATATCTTCATATAACATATTAACAGCCATGTCCCCAGCGTTGCCACAAAAATTCCCTTTGAGGAAAAAAATCGTTTGAAGAACTGTTCCACCGACGTACCAATAGTAGGAGTAACCCAGCGACGTCACGATTCATAATGTATGATCGTGCTCTCTCAGCACGAATTGCGTTGTTACTCTCTGGGTTAAACTACACTACACAAGCGTTGCCAGATTACGTCTAGTTTCCCATTCTATATTACCTCTTCTACGATACCATTCCCCCAGTCTCTGGTGGCGAGCATCCACAAGCTTCCGCAACAAAACCGGTCAGGTGACACGATGTGCGCATCCGATTCGCGTTGCTTCTGCGTTAATGTCGTGACTAACCCGGTAATGGTAGAGAACGGGTAACTGTACCTTCCCACCAGTTCCCCCTGTCTGGCGACACTGCACTACATATAGTTTCGTGACGTCACTCAGGTTCTGACTATAGCATACCTATCACAATATTTGTTCTTCAATTCCGTCGATCTGGCAACACTGCCCATCTCCCATATTCAAGTAACAGCGTCATTTCCTCAGACTTAAAAATTCATTTCTGCAGTGATAAACAGAGTATAAACACTTTGCTTATTATTAGAGAGCGGATCTTCATGCAAATTTTAAATAGCTTATTTTACAAAAACCAGAAAGAGGAAAAAGTTCAATTTATCAACTAGAAAATTCCTTATGGTATCCATAGAGTAAAGATGTAATTAGTGTTTTCTTGTATTTTAAAAATGTGTACACGCTGTAAATGCATAAAGATCCGCAGTCTACTTATCTATACAATATAAAAGAAATGAAAAAGTAATTAACGCCAGAAATCTTCTCAATTCTAGTTTTATCAAATAAATGGCTTTCAATTAACCCAATTTTTGTGGTCGCTGAAGTGTGCGATCAATGTATCACAGGAGTAGTAAAGGTGGAAAACGAAATCGTTTAGAAGTTGTGAGCTTCGTGCGGAACACGCATACGCATCCTCGCCACACTGTGGCGGCTAGCAGACCGGATTACAGTTTCCTGTCCGCCGATTAAACCGCGTGGAAATTCTATCAAGAGACAGACAAATGGCTGTGCTCTCCTAGCCGGCGAATACATGACGTTAATTAGCAGAGCTGGCGGAAGAAGAGCTTGCGATACGGGAAACAGATAGCGGGGGATAATGAACATACCTTGCCGACTCCGGTCAGCTCTTTGACGCCTATTCTCCGCAATAGAGCCGGCGGGGCGGGCGGCGGTGACTTGAGAAGCAAAGCCGCGTATCCATTCGGGAAGATCGGCAAATCGTCGGAGATGATGTTTTCGTCCCCGGAGCGACGTCGACGGTGCGGGCTTGATGAGAGGTTCAACTTCTGCGCTGCTCTGTAAATCAAACACATTCTCGCTTTAGATTCGCTTATTTCGGTAGTTATTTACTTTAGCAATTACTCGCCGTTTTCGATGTGCTTGAAATGTTGTCAGTTTTTCAATATTAGCAAATTCCACATTTTCCCAATGACTCAATTCGTTCTTTAGAATAGGGGAAGGTCTCCACCCCTCCAAAGCACACCCTTATCAAGAAATTTAACCCAAACCTAACCAAAATTGGATAATTGGGCAACACAATATTTAATTTTTTTCAATTGAACGATTGGGTGCATATGAATTGAAAAAATATTATAAATGAAAAATAAAGTAAAAATACGTGGTATAATCCCTAGAGCAATGAATAAGGAACACAATAAGCGTTGGTTGAACACGATTAATTAATTAGTTGTTGAGTTATCCCAAACACCAATTTAAAACATATAGCTCCGAGAAAAACGTGGGCCACCCTGTATTTATTGAATGCCTGTGTATTACATCTCCCACGGCTACGTATCGACCATAACGAAATTGAATTGAATTTCGCTTTGAACGAAATTTATAACACACATAGGTATTTAGTAGATTCCGTTCAAAATCTTGATTCACGAGTCTGACGCGTTGTTATAGCACAAGCTGTTAAGACCGCAGACGCATCCGAAAAATCTAATTATACGATCGCGTGGGCGGACAGGAGGCACGGGATACCTGGGCCACCGAAATTCTTCAATATCCGACAGAATCCGTGGCTCGGGGTTAAGAAACACCGGCGCGCATGCAACCTCGCGTGTATAATAAACTTTTTATAGCGTGGAATCCAATATCATTCGGGAAACAAGGCGACAGGAAGCGAGACGGAACAGCAACGAGGAACAGCGCTTTAATCTCAGGAGAACGGTGAACATAGACGGTCGTACGTTCGTTCATTCGTTCGTTGGTTCCTTCGTCTCGAACGCTTCCTGTGATACCTATCTACGCAGATACCGGACCAACGCGGTAGGAAAGGGTCGCAGGATTCCGGAAGGTATGTGTCTCGAGGGTGACTGGGTGACATACTCCGCGGGGCAGGCCGGTAATCAGCGAAGGTAATGTGCCAGAACCCCGTACGCGACAGGGCACCGCGTTTAAATGGGTGCTGGTCGAGGGTGTGGGACACAAGCAGGGATCCGTGGGGATGGGGATAGGGGTAGAGAGAGGGTGAAGAGGTGTAACAGTGGGACCATCGAGGCTCACTTTTGGCGGGGACAGAGGACGTTCCAGGGGCTCGGTCGCCCTAACTTCTCCAGCCCTCGGGCCTCGTTAACCCACGCTCTGTGAAATTGGAAATACCAACGAGAGAGTGAGCCGGCCGAATCGCGCGAGAGAGCCTAGCCTAGCCCCTCGCTCTCTCTCTCTCTCTCCTCTCTCTCTCTCTCCCCTCCCCCCCTCTCCCCTCTCTGCTCCTCTTTTCGCTGCGATGCGGCGCAAGCCAGCCCCCTCGTTTTGCGGCGTACGCGTGCAAGCTTCTGCGACCACCGTGGCGGGGCGTCATAAAAAATAGAAAGGACCGAGGACAGGGGGACACGGTCCGGTTATCAACGTTCCCCGGCGTCTGCATCGTCCACACGACTTCCGGCCGCATTACGCCCGAATAATCCGCGTCGTTCCCAACGAGCAACCATGGGTCTCGGCTAATAGTCTCGCGACGACCGCTATGCGAGCAGATACTCGGCTGCCAGGACCGGGAGCTGCGTGACACTTTTTATTTTTTAACGAGGATTTCGGTGCGAGGATCGTGCTGGATGAAACATTCGCTGAAGCGAATCGGCCGGTTCAGACTGTCATGTATGCTGGCTGTTTCAGGTAGGGTGGTATAAGGGTGCGTGAGGTGATTCTAGGGACCAAAATAAATACATAGAACTGATCAAATTTTTTCGGTTGACGCTTCGTTTACGAGAATATCGAGTTTGAAAACTCGGCCGTCACGCGGCTGACGCGTCTAATCATTTCCAACCGATTCTACGTCTTGCGAATGCTAGGGCACTCGAGTCCGTCGAACTACAAATTTCTTGGTTATATTACGGTGGAGATTGAATATTTTTGTCGTTTGTGTTCATTATTTATAAGATTGCCATCTCTGTTTTTCAGTTTCTACCAGCACCATGGTATCGTAAGCATGTTTACTTATCCGCTGATATGCGAGGATGGAATGCGGGAGTATGGGCAAAACAGCGGAGATCGGTGATAGAGGTTTTATTCGTTCCAACGACAATTGCTTGATTTCAAAAACGCTGGTAAATCATATTCATTTCTGAAAACAGATTGGCATCGGCGAACAATGGTGTGGCGAGGCGCCGATATTCTAATGTTACATGCGGTGCGGTCCACACGCGCACTCACACCGTCCATACTCTCACACATCCATACGCTCACAGATACAAAAAGAATATATGGCAATCACATTGATTAACATTGAAATAAATTATATTTACAATTAAAATTAATACTAAGCGTACCACGACCGTTTCACAGTTTTGATATCATAATTTCTAAAACTTCAAAGATGTTTCCACTAGAAATTAGAAAACAAATACCTTCATAATGCAAGACATCTAAATAGATTCAGTCTTATATATTTTTTTAGTACAACATGTACCAGTCACAGTGCTCGGTGCGGTTAATGTTAAATGTCTAAATACCAAATAAAAACTGGAGGTAGGATCTTAAAGATCTGATTCGTACCGTAACTCTTAACGCTCCGTTGACTCCGCTACAGGGACATCTAACACTTGTTTAACTAATTCGAATTTGTTAATTAACGATCCGGTTATTTTTTAAACAAATGTCAGGTGTCCCCGTAGTGAAGTAAATGGGATGTTAAGGGTTAAAATGATATATCCGTGGTTGTCAGGAAAAACGCCGCATGTCGCATACCTTCACTCTCGAGAAATTGCCGTTTAAAGTTTTGATCACTAATGCTTTGATATAGGACATCGGTTAAATTGCATTATTTTTTTGAGCCTTTCGAATTTGTTTTCATGACTTTTTTCTGGTAAATACGTAAATCCAATACTATGAAGCTCAATTAATGCATAAACTTAAATTTTTTGAGATTGTGACATACGGCGTTTTTCCTTGCATCCACAGATATAACAAACCTGTAGACTATAATAGTAATTTTAGATAAAGAGCCTTTGTTACATTTGCATTCGAAAGTCGAGCATTACATATGCAACCAGCTTAATGGTAAAAAAATGATCGATACTAATTTGTTGAGAATCTTCCATCAACGAGAGTTCATGAAATGATGGTGTTGGTGTCGAAAATCGCTCGTTTCGCAAATAGCAAATCACCAACCCCTTCCCGGCGGACTCAGCGCGGACAGCAGGTTCATCACGCTATCAGATATCCTCGTGTTTGTCGAGATCCTGACTTTTATGTCCGCTATAATTATTTGAACACCCCGTTTCGGCAGCGCGCTGCGATTTTACGGACCGGAACATCAACGCACGAATCATTGAACGGATTCGCGAACGGTCGACGAGCACGCGTACTGTTATCACCGAGCGGCATCGGTTTCTCATTCGACCTGACATTGTACAATGTCGAAAATCAGCGAAATACTTAAATTAATACCTCCTGTTTCAAAGCAAATTGTCAAAACATATTACAATAACATATTAGACGTATGAGAAACATTTTAGCCCTCCTTTGTTCAGTCTTCTAATGAAATTATTATACAGGGTGAGGCTTTTAAAACCTGCTACCTGAATAACTCGCTTGTTTTTCGAAATAGAAGAAACTCATTTGACATATTTTTGATAGGTGGAGGCGTCAAGGAGATATGAAGGTCAACTCTGTCTTTTTTTTTTAAATGGAACAGTATGTTCTTTTTACTTACATTCTGATAGAGTATTTCAAGACGAATACGATGACCTATTATTAAGGTCATTCAAGGTCGCTCAAGGTTAAGTGCAAGAGCAATTGTCTCAAAGCACTGCCCGAACACTTCGACGATTTAGGTGCGACATGTTATTTACGTACTCACTGCTAGTATAAGTGTTCAAATTGGGTGACCTTCATTGACCTTGAATGACCTTAAGCCGGTTTTAAGTGTCTCACACTGCATATCGTTTCTCGAAAGCCGGTCGTCGATACGGAAGACACGAAAATTGTCGGAGCGAAATAATTGGCAGCAGTTCTTGGATGACCAATCGAACGGTCCCAGAGGGATCCGGGCGAATGCGAGAAACTTATTTTGCTTGGTCAAATATTTAAACGGGGAAAGTAAGTTCCAGCTGGAGAGAAACTTCGGATACTTTGCGATAGCCAGACGCCAGAGTCAACAGCACGATTGAGAAAATGTAGTTGGCGGAAAGTACGTTCACGCGACACTTTTCTCCTCCGGTTGGCGAGTCTACTTAATCAGTTTTCTGAATATTTATCCCGCTTCGCGAAGGATGAAGGCGAGAACTAGAGAGAGAGAGAGAGAGAGAGAGAGAGAGAGAGAGAGAGAGAAACTGCAAAAAATTCCACTAACGGAGTAGCCGGCTGGATACATTACATCGTTGCCAACTTGATACGTTTTCCTCGGGAACGTAATTTCGTTGAGGAATTCCGTAAAATCGATGCGTCCACAGGAAAGCAATACTTGTAATCGAGAATAACCTCGTAAGGACCGGTAGAAGAGTGCCAATTGAGCGCTCGAGATGGAACGAGCTCCGCAGGCATATTGTTCGCTCGTAACACAGGAGAATATTTATTGAAAACACGTAGAACGTTTTACTCGATGTACTCGGTTTTCGTGTCGGATAGATCGTCGACTGGAGCTCTCTAGTGTTGTGGAGTGAACTTCAACACGGAATTAACAATCATTCGACGATCCTGTATTGTCGGTTCGATTGGCTCACGTTTTCCGAACGTTTTCCAGGCAGACAAGAGTCATACTCAACGAATGGTGGCGTGAGGAGGATCGTTTGTTTCGAGGAAAAAACACGTCGCTTCTTTCATCTCGCACAATGGTTCGGGAATCCGAAAACGAAGTGACGGAATCGAGAGACCCAGGTGCACGTTGCGCAAACTCAATCTACGCATCAATCACTAGGAGCAGATGCGTACTGGTTCTCGCGCGTTCTCAATCTTCGGCTTAAGGCTATTTTCCTGGGTTCCTACGATCGGCGATCATCTGTGATATTGTAAATAAAAAGGGAAAGACAGAAGTAGACCAATTTTCGACCTGACTGGACAGTAATATTTTTTGAGACATGATTTTGCATGTCTTGAGAAACTCGAAATGTATAAATATTTACCGTGGAAACGGTGGGTAAATTTTAAAAAATGAGCTTTAACTTCGGAATATTGCCGTTAACAAAAGCTACTTTACTAATTATCATAGTCTGCTTCGGATGGTAATTATGAGACTGCGGATCTTTATGCAAAATAAAAATTGTCTTCATCAATTGCAGGCCATAGGAACTAAATAGAAATTTCCATCTATGTTTAATAATTTTGTGGAGTTGGATATTACATGTTTATATCCTCTGATCTATCTGATCTTTTTACTGTTTCAAATTTCTCCTACTCGTTTTACTCAAAAATGCATAAAATCCGCATATGTTAGTGAGACAATTATTCAGGAATTATGCTGATTCAAATAAATGTATGTAAATGTAGAAATATTTTTTGCAGGCCGTTCTACATAACATATGATGTTCACGATGGGCATGATGTGTGTTCACGCTATTACTAGTCAGCGATTTTTTTGCAAATAATAAATATTAAAAAAAATAATAAGAGGAAAAAGTAATACTGTTTCTTGCAAACAATGTAATGGTGCATGTAATGTTTTTGTGTCTGCAGTATTTTTTTAGAAATAAAGGTGAACTTCAATATTTTTATCGGAATGATATATATTCTTTTATATCATATGAAAGCATTTATCACTTTCTACTGTTATCTAAAAATCTAAGTTGCAGGTTCCAAACAAATACGAGGAACTGAGTGTCGTCACTGTTTGGCGACATTCACGGCGTCGACGTATTTTGTCTATGTGCGTTGCTCTTTCCAAAAGTTCATTTTGAAACCGTCTTAAAAATGTATTATTTGCTAAGGACCCATTGTTTTTTACTTGGTGAAGGCAATTTTGACGCCCACGAGATCCCTTTATTCAAAGCCCTTCGTTGCAAGTTCAGTCGTGAAGTAGAGTCGAAAGTTGGAACAAGTCGAATTTACCATAGTCAACCTCTGCTTTGTACAATATATTCGTTCTTCACTACGTTCATTACAGTTGTACGGTTATCCGGAAACTTAATTATTCTTTTCACTTTATTGTTACCTCTATTCGAGGGGTGCGTCTCAGTGACTCACTAATTGCAGAGCACTGATACGACATAACAAATAATTATCGGATCGATCGTTATCATGATCAGTAGCTTTCCAATAGCAAAAGAGTTAGTAGACGATCAGATAAGCTGTCAACCAGGTTTCATTCCACGATGCTAGGTTCGACACCGCAATTAATAGCTCGCGTGTCGATCGTTTGCATCGCTTGTCGAATCGTCCGATCAGACGGATCGCTCTCGATCGACAGAGCGGGAAAGTATTCCGAAACAATAGTTGTCATCGGGCGTTGAAGCGCGTTGCTTAAACGGAGGCCGGGCATCGATTCCGAGCGGGGCCGACAAAGCGAATGAGTTACAAGGCATTAAAACGACGGCGCAGCCGTTGCAAAAATGTTCTCGTGTAATCGGATTTGGTGCGGCATCGATCACCAGCCCGTTGACCGTGTCTCGACGTTGACGGAATTCGTCACGGCCGGTGTCGTCACTGCGATCATAAATGTAACGTTCAGCCACCCCCATTCCTTCGTCCGCTGTTTCATTTTTTATTTAGCGACCGAAGGTATCGAGAGCACGAAGAGAGGAGGGGGAGGCGACGGTGGCACGTTCTCGAGCGCTCGTAATTCGCACGGAAATTACACGCTTAATTCGCGATGTTATTTACGAGCCGAGCGGACACACTCGCGCCCTCGGCCTCGAAACCTCTGCCCCCGTCGGCCACCCCATGGGCCGCACCCTCACCCCCATCATTGCTTGGCAACTCGCCACGTATCTCGGCTTAATCAAGGAAATTATGGCGCGAAGCGCTTTAAACGTCGGCCGCCGTTAGTAAGGTCGCATATCTCCTACTCCGACGCGTCTGATACCGGGCCCGGCTGGAATTAAAAACTTCGGGAAGATGCGAGTATGCGTGCGCTTCCACTGCAGCCAAGAATATATCTCTGACTCTCGAGAAAAAAGCTGCATCTCACGTGCTTTCACTTTCGAGATATTCGTTTGATCTCCAACTGAACCCTCTTGATTCGAGAATCAGATTCTGCGAGAATACATTCTAAAATCGACTCTAAGGTTCCTACTGCAATCGAGTGAAATTGATTAAAGTTGGCGGTCGGGTTCTGCAATTCTTCAACATGATCTCGTATTTCCTCTCGAACTAGAACTCCCCTGCCGCAAAGTGCAATATTCCTCGCTTTAATTTAAGCCCTCAGGACTTTGAAAATTCTTAAGAGAAAACATTCTAAAATCAAGTAGAATTTTCTTCCTAAAATACAACGAATTTTGTCAAAATTGGTGGTCACGTTTTCTCGATTTTTCAAAATGGTCTCGTATTTAATGCTAACTTAAATGACCTTATCATAAAATGCAATGTTTTTCTTTCCACTTTCAGTCGTCGGAAGATCGATGATTCCAACGGGTACATATTCTAACATTGACTCTAATGTTCCTCTTGAAATCGAGAGAGTTTTGTAAAAGTTTAACATCGCGATTTTTCGATTCCTCAGCATGATCTCATTTTTCGGTTATGTGTAACTGAGCCTATCATAAAATGTAACGTTTCTTTTCGATGTATGCAAAAGAGAGAGTAAAAGTGAAGGCATACATTTTAAAGACGTAGAGTAAAAGTTGTGAATCCCGCACAATCCCACATTAAAACTTGTTGGAACTTCTACTTTATACTATTATCTTGCAATTCTAAAAAAAATTAGCTGCTTTTAACTGCATATCTGGTCGTACCACTGTTTTTTGTAATGCAGAGTAGGTATTTTATGAGCTTTCGTTGCATTTCTTGTCAAACTGTGAGAGATACGCATTAAGTATTTCTGTAAAATTTAAACAGATTTTGAATAGCATGTCAATTTTTTTTAAATTTCATATATACGAAATCTTTTTACATTTTTCGAACACGAACGCTGTCTTTATATAAAGAATAACGTGCACGCTTCCTTGGGAACTATGAAGTGCGAATAGAATACCTACTTTACACAATATAAAGGGTACAATTTGCTGTCCCGAGAATTAGTCTTTCCCCTCGTTCAGGTCAATATGAGAGAGCGAGAGGGAAGGTAGAGGGTGTTCAGGTAACCCCGACCAATAAACAAATATGCTTTGCTTTTACTTTCACTCTTAAACAGTCTGTTTTACCCTATAATTCTTTAGATATAAATTTTAGTTATATTATATTGTAATTTATATTGTATTATATTATAGCATTGTATTATATTACATATAAATTTAGTATCTTATATTATATTAAATATAAATTTAATTATCTTGTATTATCGTATATTGTAATTTAGATTACATTATATTAATATTATAGTATAAGTATTAAAAAAGTTTTATATTTTTTTTTAATTAATTTGATTTATAGTGACTATGTGAATTAGTATTAAAATTTAAACGGACCCTCATGTTTTTTAAATATATGAAGTTCACATTCGTAATCAGCTTCCCTTAAAATCCCGATAAACAATTTTTGAGAAGAAATAATAATTTTGTGCCACCATATTGGATCCGCCATTTTGTTTTTTCTATTTTTAAGTTCAAATTCGTGGTCAGCTACCCCAAAAACACCTGAGTACCAATTTTGAAGCAGAACTAGTAATTTTTTAATGTATATGTTCGCCATATTGGATCCGCCATTTTGTTTTTTCTAATTTGAAGTTCAGATTCATGATCGACTACCCCAAAAATGCCTTAATACCAATTGTCAAGCAGAGCTAGTAATTTTTTAATGTGTATGTCCGCCGTATTGGATCCGCCATTTTGTTTTTTTCTAATTTCAAGTTCAGATTCGTGATCAGCGACCACAAAAACGTCTTAATACCAATTTTCAAGCAGAACCAATAAGTTTTTAATACGTTTAGAGGTTTTGACCACATTTTGGCAATTTGGGACCACTGTGCGCCGCAACGTACCTACAGTGATTTCTTGACTGCGGATGCTGTGATCTGGGTTACTACATACGTCAACAATTTTAATAAAAATATCTCAGTAACGAAACCCCATTCTGAAGAAACCCAAAAAGGTTTTGTTACACTACATGAGCACTGCGACCTCCACATGCTATCGTTTCAAGAGCGAGTGTAACATCCGTGTCTTTCCTTTGTAAAATGGAAAACCTTAAACAAAAAAAAAATTCCAAGGCTGCACACAATAAAACATCAGTGGGCCAATTATTGCGCGTCAGTAACAAATTGCGAGTATATTCACAAATGAGAAAACAAAAAAATCAATTTGGAATGTAATAACAAGTTTTTGGTTGAAGCAACATTGCTGACGTCTGTAGAATGGTATTTAAATGTTGGCAAACTTTGGTTATGCCAATGCAGAATTACCATATGTAAATGTCTCGTTAATTACCCAATTATAATAATTGTGGGCCTAGCATTGGGTATTCGTTGGCAATTATGATAACTTTTTCGTCGTAGGCCTTATTTCGAGAATTCTTACGCAAAAAGACTAACCATATCCCAACTAACTCTCAACTGTAGGACACCGTTGGCCTACCATAAATTCTACTAGGGTTCTCTCTGGTCTCTTTCATTGAACTTTTTTCAGAGCGTGTAGAATCGAGCCAGACAACGCAACGGTCAACGTCGAGCTTTCTCACCCGACCGATTGTAACTGATTAAAATAATTGAGAACTGCTTTGATTTCATAAATCAAGGGGGCCGCAGCACCGTCGACTTCGAGACTCCTTATCGTCCGTCGCGCTTTCAATGTAGTCACGCCCACGGAAAAGATTCCGATAAACTTGTGAAAAACACGTGCAAGCGAGAACTCCAGAGACGCAAGGAGATTCTGATTGAATCAATTAAATTTAATTAACTCGCCGAACTATCACACCGGGTCGTCCTCGCGATGATGGAGTCAGCCAACGGCAATTTTGTATTATTATTTCCGACGTGTAGCTTTCGCGGTACGTTAAATATGGTGATAGTTACTATTGTGATGAAAGTGATCATTTCTTTGTTTTGTACCTATTATGTCCAACTACATTAGCATGCTGGTAGCTAATGCGAAATAGACAGTTGTGTTTGACAAACTGCGGTGATATGTCAAAATTAATCAATTCGATGACAGGCAAACGTACAATGAGTCTAATCACTATTTTGTGTTTTCATTCGATGTTCGAAGTAACGTTACAGGATGGGAGCATGATCGATTAACTCGTTCGCGTTTAGAAAATTACGGGACATGGAAGTCAACGTGGAATATCTATTCGTGTTCGTTGTTTCATCATGTCATTTGAATAACGCGAGTGAAATTTAAATATGTTTAGAAATAAAACGACTTTATGTTCAATAAATGAAAGTATCAATCAAAGTATTCGACATAATAAAAATGTTAACTTTGGACATGTATTTAATATTCTGTTTCACCGACAACTAACTATCTGATTAAAACTTTTATGGAAATGCTGACTTCGTAAATTGAACTTGAAAGCATTGAATTTGCATAAATTCAATTCTCATCTATTTATTCCACTGAGTCGTAGTATATTTTTGAGAAAGATATGCATTATTTTATACTGTTATAAATAAAACTCGTATATTTAATTTATTTGTACGTGTCACTGCTAACTGGTAGTATTAATGTACAAATCGACTGCAAATTAACATCATAGTAACATTATACGTTCCAAAGGCTGTTCGTAAATTATTCTTACAGTAGAACTAAATATAACACGATCAGAAAACTGTACACATGTATTTGCGGCAATACATGTACAGCAAATGTACGAAACAATTTTTTGTACATTACATTAACATTATACCGACCAAGCACTAAAAGTGATTGGCATGTATTGCTTTATGAAAATAACAACAACTGCTTTATGATTGTATTTATTTAGATTTTATACAATCTTTACTATAATGTCAGATGGGCGCGCAGTGGCTCAGTGGATAGAGCGCGCGCGACTACAAACAATGTGGTCGTGAGTTCAAATCCCACCGCCGTCACCAATGGAAATATTCTTCTATGTGATATTATACTGCGTCGTTGACCATTGGTGGTTCGGAACCCACCGTAATAAACAGTAGGTCCCGCTGAAAAGTAGGCTGAAATAGGCTGAACATTAGCGTTAGGTGAGAGTGGACAAAGTGGAAGAAGGGGGAGAATGGTAAAATGGATTTGAAACCCTGAGGGGACCAAATATCAATACCTATCCTACTATAATGTCAGCTTCAGTAATGGAATTTATGTAGTCATTCCCCATGATCGTATCTTTATAACATCAATAATTGTAAAAAGAAAAATTAGAAACCGGTCATTTTGACCAGCAGTGGTATAGGTTTGGTGTCAATATTGCACACTCTGTAAGTACAAACACAGTACCTACTTTCAGCATAATCGCACAGTGAAGTAGAACATCCAGCACAGCGTGTGAATGGCCACTAAATTTGCAATAAAATTTGTCAATTTCTTCAATTCCGGCTGCTCTAATCTTCACTCAAGCCGCAAGGTGCTTCGAAAAACTCGGCAATCCCGTTGGTAACCATTTCCTCTCCAGCTCTAGTTTTTGCTCTCTCTTTCTCTTCTCGTGCGAGACTCTCTTTCAAACTCTCCGCCGTCCAGTTGCCCGGAAACGGAAAGAAAACACCGAGGATTCCGATGGGATGGATGGAGAACATCCGAAAGGGCGCGGATGAGAGTCCGGATAAACCGCATCCCAACGTCCGCCGCGTCGTAACGACAAATCCCCGTCCCTCGCGTTCACGTCCTTGATTGAATTGCCATAATCGATTCGTGAAAAATCCCGACCACGTATTCACCTGCCTCCCGCAGTACCTCCGGTGCCTGTGTCCTTCTCCTCCTCGCCCACCCCCGCGCCCTCGCTCTTTCTCTTTCCCTTGCTTTCTGCCACTCGAATTTCACCCCGTCGCTTCTACGTCCGCAGTTCGACGGTCCAAGATAATCAACAGCAGCCCTCTCTTTCTCTAATCTCGCTCGTCCGCCATCCATCTGCTTTCCCGATCGACAATTTTCACCGCACGTCGCAATTATACGCGTCGGAACCATTCGACGTTCAACGTGCCCTTTGCGCTTTTCACCGACGCTTTTCCAGAATCTCGAGAGTAAACCGCACAGTGGAGTATTTGGCCTGAGAAGCTGGCCAAAATATGATTTCAAAATGATTATCTAAAACGAAAAATTTGTTCGCTAAAATAGTTAAATACCTGAAAAATAGTGTAGTGTGGGATTGGAAGGTTTGGCAAGAACAAGCTTCGACGTAACGTATTTATTTAACAAAGCTTATAACTAAACTAATCGGATAATCTAATGTTCTACGCGGTACGACTTTATCTCGCACGGTATACACTACTTCTACGCTAGACTTCGCTGTTTTTGACTTCACTGTCCGACTTCACTGCAGTGATGGGAATGTTGGCGCTGTTCACGCGCATGCGCGAGTTTCGGCAGCACGGAAGCTACGTCCGAAGTTTGTGGGGTACTATTGGGGCAAAAGTAGTGGGTTTGTTATTATTATATTTCGTTTAAAGTTATTTTAGTACCCTTCCCTTCCTTATTCCCAAGATGATGAAGAAGAGTAAGTTGTATTATATTGTACATAGATACATAAATATTATATATTTATACATTATATATTCTATGTACGTATCTATATATTACATTTTAATACATATATATATGTATATAATACATATATATATATATATATATATATATATATATATATATATATATACGTACACACGTTGTACATTCATTTTTCAAAATCAAATCATAATAAATTTTACGAAATTAGCGGGCCGACCAAGGTACACATTTTAATTTTCCATTATTCTACAATATTTCAGCTTTAACTTCCTCAAAGAATTATAGTTGTATGTCATTTTTATCAAAAGTTCTACGATTTTGACACAATGTTCATCCGTTTGGCTCACTATGCGTCGCACCGAAGCGAAACTCATCTTGAACTTCCTGTGGGAAGAACGATGGACGTGCATCGTGCAGATGCAGTTTTTCCGTGTCGGGCAGCACGCCACGCGGTAAATCCGCTACGGGCCGAGGAAACGGCGTGCGTGAGAGGACCGTTTAACTTACATCGCTGTACGTGCACGGTTCCCGCGTCGTAAATCATACCGGGAAACGGCGAGAAACAGGCGAAACGATCGTGGAACAAGCTCGCTGGAGAGAGCCAGGGGTGGAGCGAGGCCGAGTGTCTCAGCTGTTCGCCGCTACCAGCTCTGATTGAATTGCTTCCGCCGGTTTTCTCGCGTATAACAAACGGAGGACGATACGCGCCGTCGTCTTGAGTCTTGCGGACCCTCGCAAACTCCCATTCACATGTGTCGAATCCGCTGCTCCGAAGAAATCGTCGGGGAACACTGCTTATAGAAGCTGTCGCTACAATTTTCGTTCTGCCTCGATGCTCGCCAAACAGTTTGTTTTGCACATGCGAGAGTTGGATCGAAATCGTTCTATTTAAACGACGAAGTATTTTGGTTTGATATTGTAACAACACTTTGTCATTCTACTTAATTCGTACGTCAAGGGATTAATTAGATTTTTAACGAAAATTAATTCTGACTGAATTAGCCTTTCGCCGATATACAGAGTCGCTCAGTTCCAAACAAATTCCCGCATCTTCCTAACTTTCTTCAGAATTTTTATTTTTATTACTAACAGGTTTAAATATATAAAGAGTAACCTCGTTTCGCGTAATTGTACATATTATTAAGAGCTTGAAAGAAGTCACTTGTAAGAAAGGCGGGAAGAGCACGACGCGATTCAAACGTATTTTTGGCATTAACAAAATATTGCCTAACAATTAGCCGCCACACATATTGATGAGTGATGAGAAGATGGTACCTTGCGGGAATGCGGAGACGATTGGTCAGTGTTTCGGTTTTGGCCGAACTACAGTAAAGCCTTGAACTAACAAGGAGAAGACGCGGTCATGAAGTCTCAGATTTTCTCGAAACTTCGCATATTGGTAGATTCCGTTCTCCTGTTTATGAAAATGTAGCATTATAGGCGTCGATACTCAACAACTTTTGAGATACGTTAAGATTGATGAAGTTAGTGTTTCTTTCATATTATGTTCCTTTTCAGTAAAATTTTTATATTTTGTTTCCTATAGATATTACGAGTGTATTTTTCATGTGCAAAATACAATTAATTAAAATGGATAAACTGAACAGAAAAGAAAAGGGAAAAATGGAAAAAAAGGGAAAAGGGATTTGAACACTGGCCTTCCCGGCAATGAATCTAGTACGTTACCATCACGCCGTTTGGCACTTGACAAAAACTTCAACCAAATCTGTACTTAACGGCTTAACGGGTATAATGAAATTTAAATTGTAAATATCGCAAAAATTATTGAGTATCGACGCCTGTAATGCTATATTTTCATAAACAGGAGAACGAAATCTACCAGTATGCAAAGTTTCGACAAAATCTAAGACCCGATGACCGCGTCTTCTCCTTGTAAGTTCGACGAAGATGTACGATCTTTGACAGATCGCCTACCCCCTCCACTGGGGGGCATACCCCGCAAGAGGCAAAGAAGATTGAGCTGCCTCGGTCGCAGATAGTGTAAGGATCTCTGCACACCCATCCGGGACGGGCACCGGAGAGTTTTTTTTACATAGCTTTGGTATAGGCAGGGCTCTCCGGGATGTCTGATCCGGTGTGGTACCGATTCTTCCCTCGCGCGACCGAAGGGCCATAATTCTTGCACTTTCGAGAAGGCGTTGACAGTTCCCTCTGTGCATAGCACAAAAACAATGTTTCCAAGGACTCCACACCTCCTTAATGTAAACTATCTAAACTAACTAGCTAAATCCCCGTCCCGTCTAGTATATCGATGTAAACCATTAGTAATCAAAGTACAAAGCTTCATTATCTTTCATTATTGTTTATGGGGCTTTCGCCAACTTATTTGTGACATTTTCCTGTTTAAAATTACACTAAACGCGACATAATTTGAACTGTATTTAATTGTTCAATTGACGGTATGTACAGTGGCTTTTGGATGCAGAACAGAATAGCGGTCCGTGTTTACATGCTGTCCTTTTCTACGTTCGACGCGGTCAGCAAGGTTACAAAAAAATAGTAGCCCACGTAGCGTGTGCCGTCAAAACCTAAACATTGGAACTGCGGAAGCATCGATGGTGGAGAAAGGCGTGCCGCGCGACGACTAACCGTATGCATTAGATCGGTAGACAAGATTTCTTACCGTGGACAGAGTTTAGCTAAAGTAAAAGTTGTATGTTAAATTAGAGGCTATAATATGTATCTTGGAATTTTTTTCAGATTTCTTAAAATATTATAATCCTAAAAGACAAGCCCGAGAATGAAAGACCTAGTTTGCCGGTCGCGTTAGTGACAGAGAATATTGCCGGAGGGTTAATACCAGATTTAAACGGGTTAAAGTAACTACACCTAAAATGTCCTATGTATCGTCAGCAACTTGTTTATTAACCTACGAAAAACCTAGAGATCGAAGTCGATCAATTGATGATCCTTTCTCGGTAGGTCTCGTTTGTTCAACGGGGTAGAATTACTTTTATAGGGTACACCAATTGCGTTAATAGCGGGACGCAGGTTCGATCGACAGAATTCGATATACAGCAGTTTAACAGTTGGTATTCTCTTGGAGGGGCCATCTCGTAAACCACCAATCACCCGAGGATCTGAATAGTCGCGGGTTTACGAGCCTGAAAATTAGATTTCCCTGCATCAGGAGTCGATGAGACGGCTCGAATAACGCGATAACGTTTTCGCGGAAGCATCTAGTATTCCGCGTTGAGTATTTCGACGGCGAGAATCACGTCGAGGGGCGACCCTCCGCGATGGTAACGGCAATCAAACTTTTCCGTAACACAAATCAGATTTCCACGGTTTCGAGAGCGGGCGCTTGGCTCGGATCATCTCGGCGTCGCGCTGCTCGGGTTCACCTTTTCCCGATCGTTCTCGTTGTCGCCGCCTCCTCCTTGAATATTTATGGTGGTTTCTCGGAAGGGAGTGCCGAGGTCGAGTTGGAGATCGTCTACGTGAGCTGGTTCCTCCAGGAGCCAGCGTTAATACGGCGAATAAATCAGGACAATATTCGAAAATTACGCGTGTAACGTGCCGTGAAATGAACTGATCGGCCGTCACGCTGTTCTCCGCGGAGAGGGCCTCTTGTTTCCACCGACGCGGTCGCGTAACTATATTTCACGGCCCTCCCCCAGCGGGATTACTTTTTTCGCGAGTCCCTTCTCGTTTTTCCACCCCTTTCCTTCCTCGCCCCCGTTGTGCGCCAACCCCGTCTTGTTTCATTTCGTGACTCTCTGGCCCCGGCGCGGCTTGGAGCTCGCAATTTTTTCCCGCACCGCCATTCCTTTCGGCATGGCCGATAAATACATGGGGGGGGGGGTTTCATTGCACTTGCCGCGCACCACGCCATCGTCTCTGGCCACCCTTCCCGCGCGATGCAACAACCCTCCCCCTTCCCAGCCCAATGGACGCATCCTGCCGTTGATGGACGAGGAGTCGCCTCTCGCCATCCCCTTTCTGTGCATCAATGTGGCAAGTTCACGTATGTATATATGTATGTATACTGGAAGGGGTGATGCTCGCCATCTACTCTCTCCCTCTCGTTAACCCCCTCGCCCCTTATTCCGCCCCCCGCTATTTCGCGTTCCCCCAGCCGGTGCACAGTCCTTTCTGTTTCGTTCTTATCAATTCAAGCGTAATGTGTCTGCCGGATGAAACGCATCGCGTTCCGTAGGATCACAAAGAGACGGTTCGGTGAAGGACCGTCAAGGGCTTCGGTCCATCTGTAGCCCGCAATTTCCGCCTTTGCCGGTGTCCCGTCGCACGCCTGCGCCCCCGCGTTTTTCGCTTCATTTTTCTTCAACCGCGCGCCGAGCTGAGCTCGCGCTGATGCGAATCTCTCTTCGGCGAATTTTTCGGTGAACACGTCCTGGCAAATCACCGGCGACTTGGACCCGATACCAGAAGATTTTCGTACCGTGACGGGGCGTCGAATCTTCTTCGTGCCAAAGACGCCTGCTCTTGCAACCACGCGAACGCATACGAATTGTTTCGCGGCTCTCGGGAATGAATGTTACAATAGATTGGTCCTTAGCTATAATGTATAGGGGTCAGGGATTTTTGTTGACATTTTGTTCCTCTTGCCTTCCGACATTGTGAGACTTGCTGAGAAAATGGTGAGTGCAAACATTTGGAAGAAATCGGACAAAACGGGAACCCGTGCCGCATTTCCGCTACAGTTTCAAAATGTTAATGATTTCATGTCATTTTCAAACGTAATTACATTCGTTAGTTTGGAAATATCGTTAAGCGATTTTGAATAAAATAGAATGCGTTAGATGAATAATATGAAGTTCTGTGATGTGGCTAAATGCTTTCTTATTGGTAGGTGGTTGATACAGTGTGATCGTCGGAGTGGGACTTTGTATTTAGAAAACACTATGGCAAAAAAACTATTAATTAGGATGAGTCTAACAATAAGCGCGCCCTGTTGATGCTGTTCGCTCACAGCGACACTCAAATGTTCCTAGAAAAATTAGTGTTACAAGCTATTCCAGCCGACTACAACTAATTCTCACGTTCGGTCTGCTTGAGATTGAATAATATCATTATGCTTGTTACAATCTTATTATGATCATTAATGTTTTCTTCAAATTAGTTAAACATGTTTAAAAAAATTTTAAATCTTCAAAAATCCGAAAAAATACTTCTAATACAAGACTTTAGAGATATCAGTTTTATCAAAATTCAGTAGTGAGATATGTATTGTCAAAGGCAATGTTCTTAATGTTCTCGCCATTTTTTGTAAGTGATTCGTACTTAATAAAATAAAAAATCGATATTTTCTTAATTTTCTGTAGGCATATTACACAATATTGAACACTTCTGTATTCAGAGAAGCAATGTACATAATTAAAAATTCAATGAAAGATCGCAGAATTTTGGAACACGCGTTAAATTAAAGCATAAAACTCTTTTGACCACGTTTTCATCTCTCATATTCATTGTAGAAGATTCATCCGCACTGAACATTAGGGTGGTCCTTATATTTCGACTTTCGATTTTGCTGGTCTCACCTCTCTAAATAGTGAGACCTGGTGAGAAAAGGATGCACTTGCGTTAAAGTTTCAAAATGTTTTCAAACGTAATTGTATTTCGTTAATTTGGGTATATCATTAAACATTCTTGAGTAAAAGACAATGCCTTAGATGAACAATAATAAGATTTATGTGTTACTTTAAAAATACATACAAAATCTTTAAGTTTGATTTACCATTAAATTCGGTGTATCATGCAGAATCTGGCAAAGCACGGAATATCAAATCTGGACACACCGATTTTAATAAAATTTTAGTGAGATGGCCATCATCCAAGTTGAAGGGGTGAAAACAGCCCTTAAAGTTCGGCAAAATCAATGAACACCAACAACTTTGTGTTTAATGATATTTTCAAAATAACGAAATACTTTTATTCAATTACTTCCAAAGGAACACATCATTTTCTCACCAAATCTCACAATTTAGGGCGGTAAGACCAAAAAATGAGAAAAAAATGTTTGACCCCTATAGTTAAGGGCCACCCTACTGTACGTCCAAAGTGACGGAGTATAAATTCGCGTCAACGTCGATCGGCGAACCAATGTTAATTTTTCAACGAATTCTCGAACTTCCTCTATCATTGCCCCGCGAGATCGATAACGCCGGTTGCTTCTTCTTCCGTTCTGTTCTGTTAGGAGGAGATAATGAGCGGGATAACACTTGGATATCGACAGGAATTTCCAGCACGTATATGATTTATTTTGAAGCATTTCGTGCTTAGATGTGTTCCTGTCACCCGACTGGCATATTTCAGCGTTATTTCGGCGACGGAAACTCGATACGCGCCGACGCGTCGCCGGGATAGAGGAATCGGAACGATCGTCGGCCGTCGACGTCGGTTTATCGAAAATTTATTCGTCCCGCCGACATGTGACTGGCTCGCTTTGATGGGAACCGACAGCCAACGAACATCGTCACTGTTGACAAATGAAAGTTACTCGATATTGCTCCAATAAAATTCTGTCCACGCAATAAATGCCTCGACGTCCGATCCGATTGCAAAGGAATAAGGACCGCCGCCATTATATCTTTTCCGACTTCTATCGCGTTTGTTCGGTTTAACCCTTAACTGGTATATTGTTTTACATCGTTTCAATTTTGACATAAATGCAGAAAACCGGCAGTTTACATAAGGAGTACGTCACTTATGGTAATCGTACCTTCGGTTTATGTTATCAATATTTCAGCATTTATATATTCTGTGAACATCAAGAAAGGTTGGGTGAATTTATTTCGTCACGATTCTGTTGTGGTTAAACGCGTTTGTTTCAAATATGTGATTATGAATGAAATCGTAATTGGTCCAATGAAAATGTCAATCGGAAATAAATGAATATTCACTGTCAATTGTTTATGCATGTAATTTTGCAGAATTGTATGAAAGACAATAATCTACGTGATGTCATTTAATCGTTACATTTATAGGAATAATCTGTTAAATATGAAATTCTCAAACAGATGCAAATAACCCAGTTTTATTAAAATTTCACTGTATATCGTAAAATAAATTTGTACAAACGTGTAAGAATATACAGTATATAATACTCGCCTTCCTGACATAGTGAATCATGACCAATATTTCTCAAAAATGTGATAATGTTTATCTTTGACTTTTTTTTAAGAGTCCCGTACATACTTTTCATATTTTTCAAATAATTAAGTTACCCATATGAATGTTTATATCGTTATATTTAACTCCTTAAAGAGTACCACTTTCTTCGGTAACATTTTTTCCATTCTCCATCCTAAAGAAGATACTTAGGGTCGACATCTTACAAATACTAAGCATGCGAACTTGACTGATTGTGAAAGTCGATATTCGCTAAAACAAAACTTAAAATGAAACAAAATTATTCTGTACTTTTTAACTTACAATGTAGAATCATAGTCTGGGTTAGGTATATAAGAAATAACGTTCTATTTAATCTTCAATATCTGTATTGTAAAACCATGTTGACTTTCAAAATAATTTCTTTATGGAAGTTAAAATTCCTTAATAGAATAAAAAAATAATTATTTAATCTATTTAAATAATTTTGCTTGCTAGTCAAACGTTGATCACGTTATGGAAACGTCATAAATAGACTGCAGATCAATTAATAAAGGGACTTACACAAAAATTGGTTTCTTCAATCAATAATTATAATAGGTTGGAAATAATGTACCAATAGTATTAAATTTTGAGTACCACCTACTCATATTCGCCACAAATCAGGCATGGACAGAAGTTGCTTGATCGGAGGCGATTTTCAAGTGTTACCCCCACTCTAATCTCCCACCACCACACTGTACGTATGAACAAGGACCGTCACGGGGAAGGAAACGCGCGGGCGGGTGGAGTGGGGTAACGCTTGGAAATCGCCTCCAATCGAGCAACTTCTGTCTATGCCTACCATAAATGCATCAAATGAACAGACCGCATGCAAGAGAGTAAAACTATTTAAAGAATTCAAATATAGTGTTGCGTTAGCTCCAGCTTATTATAATTATTAAGAAAAGAAATAATATCCACGTGGTTTGAAATGAATGCAGACAGTTAACTGAAAAATTAAATTAATATTGAATTTTATCTAAATTTTATTTACATTAGCCAGTTATTAATTCTGCCTAAAAATCCGCAGTCTACGAAGATTAAATGTCAGTCAACAATATTGAAACCCGACTTCAGCCGTGAGGTATAGCTTCGACAAACGCTTAACTCGATAATAAATGACACAGAAATTTTAAAGAGCTGTCGTAACATTAGTATAATGTTCTTGATTTATGTTCCCCACGCGATCACCGAACCGTCGCGTCGCATCGATTTTTCCCCGATCGACGCTTCGCTCGTTAAATCCGCAGACACTTAATTTACGATCCGGCGAACTTTGTCTAGTTCGTAACGAATTAATGGTCGCCGCAAGATCGACTATTCGACGAACTCGTCGCACGAGTGCGCGTCCACGACGACTATGTAAATACTCCGAGGAACAAACAAACGCTCGCAAGTTCGCGGAAACTTGCCGGAAGAATTATTTGCGCGCACGGCCCCGTAGCCACGCGGAGAGAAATATGGACTCGCAGGGGGTCGCATGGGCTTGCAGAAAGAGCTCTCCGAGTAAGAAGACTCGCGTTCCGTTTGCCAGCCCAGTTTAAGCGAACTTCCCCACTGTCTTCGCAAAATGGTAGCTGCGAGACTCGCGTGTTTCGCGTTCTCCTGATCGTTACGCCGCGGATGAATTTCCCCGAGGTATTTCTTTATCCACTTCAACGGAAATGCTTTCGCTGTTCCATCGGTTTTACGTTCACATTAGTTCTATCTAATCGGTTATTTTCATCTATGACTCGAAAATGTTATCTGTAGATTTGCAGACACCTGAAGCTATTAAACGGAAAGTGCATTTCGATTGAATAAAAATCTGAAATTAATAAATTATTTATGCAAATACACACGTTTCATGTCGCATATGTTTTGCATATTTGGCGTTAAAGATGTTACGTATTTCCTACACATTTTCGTTCTTCTTCTTTGTCTTTTTACAAGAATTTAAGAATCATAGACTATGATCCACGATACTTCTAAGCAAGTATTGCAATATCAGTTAATTAGCTTGTTGAATGTGAATTCAATATCGGTAAGATTTCATCATTTTCGGAGTACTGATCGTTGGAAGTACAGTGGCGTGCAAAAGTATCCGGACACCCTTTAAAAACGAACAACTTTTACAAAATTAGTTCAAACGACTTGAGTTTTTTTGAGATGCTCGAAAGATTAGTTTACTAGGTAACGTGTAAATAATTATTTATAAAAATTACTAATTGTAGAAATTGTAAAGAAAAAAGTAAAGGTCACAACTTTTAACTTTTTTATCTGTGCCTGTAATGAAAATTTAAAATATATCTTTTGTAGACCTTCATAGGTTATATACGTACGGAAAGTTTCATCGAAGTCGGTTAATGTTGCTATGAGCAGATGAACTATGAACATTGCAAGATGAGAGCTTTAGAGTGAAAGTCGCAAATTATCTGCATTTTCAGGGAATTTCGCCCTTATGTGATCAGCTTTAAATATTTGTAGATCATAACAACATTAACCGAGTTCGATGAAACTCTGTACGTATGCATAACTTACCTAGATCGACAAAAGGCGTCTTTCCAATTTTCATTACAGGTACAGATAAAAAAGTTCAAAATTGTGCTCTTTACTTTCTTCGCCGCAATTCCGACCAATAGCAATTTTTGGAAAAAATTATTTACACGCGACCTAGTAAACTAATCCTTCTAACATCTCAAAAAACCTCAAGCCGTTTGAATTAATATTGAAAAAGTTATTCGTTTTTAAAGAGTGTCCGGATACGTTTGCACGCCACTGTATAAGCATCGTAATGTGCATTCTAGTGTCTCTATTTTACGACTTTACCTATAGAATGTGTACAATACATAATGTTACAGTTTTAATAATTTTAAAATAAACAGAAACAAATTTTTAAATCTCACCGAAATTTTATTGTACCTTATGATAAATGTTACAAACATTTTATTGAATTAAAAAAATCGCAAGTGATCGCCCAAATTTTGGTTCATTTATTTTTAGAGTGTATACAGATTATAGCCATTCAAATACTGTTTCCTCTGAGGTATTTTATCGCAAAAAGTTTAATTTAATTGTTAATATTGCACTACTTACAAGGAACATCACCGAATTGTCAATTAACCGATTTTAATGGAACTTCGCACATTTATAGTGCGACCAAAGATATTTGACACGTATATTTTTGATCAGCAGAAAAACAGATGTAAGGGCTGAAAATACCCTTCAATAAAAATTAAATGGTGCTAAGTGGCGCATAATTTGGTGTTATTAGTTCATTCGTGGATGAACGCGTTAAGGTCATATGAAGGTCAACTTCGTTTTTTAAAATGGAATTATATGCTTTATTGAAAATCTTTATCTTAATTTGAAAAATTAGTCGTTTAGGAGATATTTCCATTTAAATAATTCCAAGACACTATTACTGTCGCACTAAGACGTTTGCTTTTATTCCTTACAGAAAACGTTCAACATAATGACCATTTGTATGACGGCATTGTTTAAGTCGAAATATCTCCTAAACGACTCATTTTTTAACATAAAGGACGTCATACTTTTTTTATGTAGAATGTTCAACTGCATCGATTGATGTATTAAAAAGTATATAATTCCATTTAAAGAAACGAAGTTGACCTTCATATGACCTTAACGCGTTCATCCACGAATAAACTAATAACACCAAATTATGCCCCACTCAGCACCATTTAATTCTTATCTGAAACATTTTTCGGTAGGACTAACAACAGCGAAGAAATCAAGATGTCAAATTTGGGTGAGACACCCTGTATATTGCCTCATTCATATGCTTACCTTATTCCTAATAAGTAAGGTTACGCAGTTTTGCAAAAAATTTGAAAGTAGTACCAAAGAAGCAGACGAAATGTACATTTCTTCCTACAACTGGTATTGTATACCAGTTACATAAAAATTTTGTGATTCTTTGTGTAATAAAAATACCGTAGAAAAATGAAATTGTTATTGATTTACCTTATCCTTTAATAGAACAAGAGAAATGTCGGAAGGTTCCTTTGTATCACCTCCATTCTCCATTTAGGGAGTAGCAAAACTGGAGTACATTTTTATTTTATGAAATATCTTTTAAATCTGATAAATTTTTAGCCTGATAAAAATATTGTTTCTTAATTTTTTTCGTAGAATCTGAATCTATAAGTTGACCCTCGAATAACCTTAGAGACGCCTAACAAATGAAAAATAAACAGGATAGTGGTATCCCCCCCCCCCCCCCCGAAACAGTGAAACTTTTATATTAAAAAATTGTTCTCAAAATCGCGTTGTTTTTGAGATATTTACACGTGAACTCGCCTCGATGTGCGGCGGTGCACGTTAAGTAATGGCCGAGCGAAGGAAAACAGTCGGTTTCGGCTCTGAAATAACAAATCGAAAACGCCAAAGCCGCTTTCAACTCGATTTTACGTATACTCCCGGCGGGAGTATGCTCTCGAGGACGGAGGGCTGATCCACCGGGCGTTCACAGACGCATGATTTTCGTCTACCGCGAACACGTTAACAAGCGAGGGAGGGAAAACCGGCGTCGTAGATGAAGGAAAGTGTCGAAGGCTCGAAATATCGAGGGTCGGAGTCTGGTTAGCATAATGTCAGCCGGGAGCGACGCGCTGCAAGAAAACGCCGCCAAGGGGGGAATGCACAGGTCGGCCAGGTAATACAGGGAGGAATTTCTTAAAAATGTCACACAGGACTCCGCCGACGTACTCGCGGGGGAGAGAAGTCCCGCATTCTGTAGAAGGCGTCATAATATTTCACGTTATCGACAGTCTGGCTGAGCGAGCGCCGCGGATGCGAGCGCGGGAATATTCCCGCGGGTGGAGCGCGCCTTTGCGAAAAGTCTCGCGGGGTATAGCTGCCGAGAAATGTCATGCAAATTGTCTCGCAGAGAGGTCTGCGACTCTCGGCGATTCCCAGAATTTCAATAAGCCACGATCCTCGACGGCGAATTAAAACATCCGCGGATAATCCTATCGTTTGAGGAAGCGCAACAGTTTAAGCTCTTTGAAAACGGCCGCAACTTCCTGATTTTTTGTAACTATATTTGTGCAGTAGCACGAAGTATGCACGTGACAATTTTCAGCTGAAGCAGATGGTTTTCATGAAAGTAACAAGTACCTATACAAATTGAAAAAGGTTTTATTTTTTCACATTTTAGCGGTGGCAAAGTGAATTTCATCACATGGAAAATGAAAGGATTATTATAATTATTATGATTTCTTTCTTTGCAGACTGAATTTGTCATGAACTGAGCAATGGTAAGTAGGATTAACCTCTTCAAGGATAGTGACACACATGCGTACATTATGTATGTTAATGGTTTTTTTTAAATTAAAATTACTTTCGGTAATAAAAAAATTAAAATCTGTGAAGGCCCTATTTGTTACAGAATCTCACAACAATAAAAACAAAAAGTACTTCGTATCGAAGCACTGATCATATTGTATTAAAAAAAACATTAAATAATTTTGTCTTATGTTTGAAAAATTCATTCTTCAGAAGGTTAAACAAGATCTCCGCTGGCAGATGCGAGATCTTCTGAAGAATCCGTGGGTTTAGGATCATCGTAAAAAGAAAAGAAATTTCGAAAGAACGTGGTTTCACGTTTTTTGGTAATAACCAAGATAGCCGGATCGCCGCCTTTCAAAAGTGTTGGAGTGTACACCGAAATGCACGAGTGCAGCGGAAAGAGAAAGGTCTTTTTTGACCTGCGTTTTATTGCACGCCTAGTGCCACGTTTTTCTGTTTCAGCACTGAGAGGCCTAAGGAGCCATAGGGCAAATCGTAGTCAGTCGGTCCGAGCTAACCTACCGAGCAGGTCACAGTTCGTGAACACTTTCTTTGCGTTTTTTATATAGAGTTATTTTGTGTTACGTGCAAGCATTATTCACAGTTGATATACGTGTATTCCATGTGTTGTTTCAACTAATAAACTAACGTTTATTATAAAGGGTTGTCACATTCATTCGCGCAATACATACCTAAACCCAACAAAAAGTTATAACTTGCTTTATAAAAATGTTGTAAAGCTAATCTATGAAAGTATGCAAGAAAATCTACTAATTTATATTTTCATGCGTTGAACTTTTCAGTTGAACTTAACATATTTCAATAGTTTCTGAATGTTTCCTCAATTACATACATACTCTGCAAAACAAACAACTTGAGAGGTATAATATAGTGTAACTCGTCTTACAACGAACATTAATTGTTATAAAGCATCATGTAAATTTAGATTATGAACGCACTAATGTGATCAGTACGCGAGTATAGGATCACACGAATTTAACAGAGCACCAGGCATGTTAGAGTCTCATATACAAGACAGAACCTAGCGTCAAATTCCAGTTACAAGTTTACACAGTTAGAGGTTAACATGTAACGTTCCGCCGCGGCATTACAAGTCACCTGCATCTGCGGTCGCGACGTAGCAACGCTGCGCCGCGCCAGTATAATGAAGGCGGTTGCAACGGTGGCAAAATGTCGGAACATTTACCGAGAAAGGCACGGTTCAGATCCGACAATCGTCGAAACATCGCAGACCAACGGTGATAAAACGGCGGTCCAATAAATTCGACCTTACATAAACTTTTATCCCATTTGGAACCCTCTAAATTCCATCAGCAATTAAAAACTTTGCACTCGGATGTTCCCTCCATACGAGGGGACATCGTATATCTAGCAAACCACTCGGATGTCCCTTCTCAGGGGACATAGAGAGATTACTGGCGATTACGCGGGGCAAACTTCTCCAAGTGCAAATTTTCCAAAAATCCATGTTCGCTTGACGTTTCTCATTTTAACTGCATGGACAAGCAAATGAAGAGGTGGATTATATTGGGGTTGCCAATAAGTCCGTGCGGTATTTTTCTGCGGTAAATAACACAAAAATTTTCCACGCTTGATTTTGATATTTTTAGAATTTCTGCAACGTCATTGTCGTTACACGTCCTGTGTCGTTGACTGACCAATATGCATCGATTTATGCCTTTATTCATCGCTATCAATCTCCGCTGGTCTTCCTGAGCGTGGTACATATTTGGTGTTGAAATCGCAGAAACGAAATTTGGCAAATCCCTTTTTAAGAGCTTGCGTCGTATTTTTCCAAACTTTTAAAAAATAAATCAACAAAATATGTTGAAAATGATCGTTTTGATTTCCATGTTTAAATTATCACGTAATAAAAGACACAGCCAATCTGCACACAATTTTTTGAGAATCTAAGGCTGAAATCTCTTAAATGGGTGAACGGTTTCCAGGATTGAACTGAAGTTACTTACAAAAACCGTACGGACTAATTGGCCAACCGGTACGTGTAAAAAAATTTGGGTAGTAGAACAACACTGTATATAGTGCTTCCACACTGATGGCGATACTTCTTTGTAACGGAAGGTAGCGATAAAGAGCGTTTGTCTTTTGAAGTATACATTTCAAATCAAACGTTTAACCCTTTGCGGACGACCATTTCCTAAAACATGAAAAATAGTTCTTTTGGAGGACCAGATTACACATTGAAGTCAGGACAATGTTGAATGGTATAATGTGGCTGACACGATGCCAAAAAAAATTTGTTTTTATGTCAATTTTTTTAGAGACATCGAGGTCACCTTGACTTTTTTAAAATGGAACCACACTTTTTTAAAAACCTACAATGATAGTCCCTTTCATTACGAATTCAGTGACTATAATTACTCAAGGTCATTCAAGGTCGCGGACAGACATAACGTATAAGATTTAACATCGGTACATGTCTGTAAACGGGCTTTGAAGGAATGTTGAACTCTATACGTGACCTTGAATGATCTTGAGTAATTATAGTCACTGAATTCGTAATGAAAGGGACTATCATTTTACGTGTTTAAAAATGGGTGGTTCCATTTAAAAAAGTCAAGGTGACCTTGATTTCTCTAAAAAATGACATAAAAACAACTTTTTTTTATATTTGAGGTGCAAACGTTAGGTGACTCACCCTGTATAACGGTTTCAAATAAAAATGTGTACTGAGTCTATATTTAGTTATATTATGTATTTGCTGTTTTAATGACCAAACACATGAGCCTAATACCGCCAATATGTCGATATGCGTCTTCAGAGAGTTAAAATAATAAGAACTAGTTGGGAAGAAAATTGAAGAAAATGTCTGAGCGCAAAATGTTAATAGCAGAACCATTCCTTCTCCACGACAGTTAAACCTCGAATCACGAACGTCTCGGATGACGTACTGTTACCCGATTTATATCTCGAGTTACATTAATTTCTATGAGGAAAATAGTTTCGGTTAACAAACATTTCGGTTTAAGAACAGGTTTTCGGAACGAATTAACTCTGCACTCGGTGCTATTTTAACTCTAAAACCAAACACTTCTTCCGACCAAGAATATTTTCATTTTATATGATTTTTTTTCACTTCATGGATATGAAAATGATATAATACCTCTTACAACACTTAAATGTTTAGTAATGTATTAAATACAAACAAATTTAATAGTGTAAACAATATTTTGGATTATGGTACAGCAATTTTTAGTGGCGCCTCAGAGTCGCCACTAGAGTGCTAAGGGTTAAGTTTGTAAACCGAGGTTTGACTATAGTTAATAAGAAGGTGCGGTCTAGTTGCTCGTAGGCGTTCCACAAGATGTCTCCGAGTGAAAAGGGTTCATTTCTGTCCCTAATTTCTTTCCCTAGCCAGTTCCACCGTACAACGCTATCCCCGAAACATCTCATTTCCGTGAACCCTTCCGTTGAGAGACCCGCGTAAGAACTCAAAATTCCATTTCATAGATCGGTGCGCAAACGGCTCGTTGGCCACGGGGAGGTCTGATGAAATTGTTAACAGGTCTCTTTGCCGAGTGGAAGTAGACCGTCGCCAGGCATCCGAAAAGAAGGCTGTACCGATTCCGCGGGGAAGGAAGTATGCTCCTCTGTTCCCGGCGGAACGACTTTCATTTGTCTTCGGGGAAGCGGTTGTTCTGCTCCGCCTCGGGGACGCAATCGTCCGTGGGCCAACGGGGAACGTTGACGTCGAGGTCTCGTCACCGTTCGCTGACGGTAGGGACCGTTAAATATGACGGAACGTCCCGGTGGCATGTGACACGGCGCACTAAACTCGAACTCGAGATACCTGGCCGTTTGTGACGAGCGGGTTTACGGCCAGCCGCTCCCGCATCGTAGCTAATAGTTCGTCTACTCGTCCGCGGAACGCACCTATAGAATGTTACGAATGCGACGTAGAAGAGCCTTCAGACGTTCACCTTTATCTATCCGTAATAAACTCTCCTCGCTCGTCTCGTTATATTTTTCGCTTTTCATCTTACACCGCGAGCACGCGAGTGCCGGTTCATCGTTCTCGGTCCCTCGCACAGCTACATTTCCCTCGCCGTTCCATCAGCTTAATCTTTAGCCGACAAACTCGATAAAACGTCACGGAGACGAGACGACACTGCCAGTTTTTTCCTCGCCGCGGCGAGAGGAACACGTCCACTTTCCGCGCGCTCGGCAACTTTATCGTTCCTCGTATCGTCACGGCGTTATTGAACGCGAACTAAAACGTATTATCCATAAAAGATACTTTCCCGCACATCCGAGCCGCTACACCGTCCCGCAGCACCTTCCCACTCCCCGGGCCTCGCCGCGCGGCGTATAGTTTAGGAAATTTCGCGTCGTGGCCCATCATCATGCCCCGCGACTAATATTTACGGTTTCATCGTCTTTATTGGGAAGTGCACAGTGCCACGAAGGATGGAGCACCGTTTGCGAATTCTGTTGCTAACCGTGGTCTTCGTCATCTGCTTTAAAACCTCGCAACTATTTAGTAATTGTTACAGATCAGATCATATAGATACAAAGTTAAATTTGTAAGAATGTTTTAATACTAGATACAACTAAGCTTTTGTAAAAGTGACGATTAGAATCCGCAAAGCCATTGATTTGTAAATTGAATACCAAATACAGTAAAGATTCGATCTAAGCAAAACCTCGGAATTCTACCATTGCATGGATCGTACAGTTCCACTATTTTTGTGTGAGCTCGCCGAGCGCGTCGAAAGTAGAAAAGGACAGTGTGTGTAAACACGGATCGCGTGACCGAAAGCGCAACCAAGCATGAAATTAAACCACTAAATACAGTTCAAATTATGTGGTGTTTAATGCCATTTTAATTAGAAAAATGCCACAAATAAGTTGATGGAAGTCCGATTAAAAGATAATTAAAAATAAAGAAGTTTTTTAATTCGATTAGTAGTGGTTTCGCACCAATATACCTGATCCTGCATCAGGTTACGCGGCACGGGGCATAACGCGCAGTGGTGGGGTTAGGCGCTTTGCAAAGAACGTACACTTCTCATTGGCTTCGATCGAACCTTCGCTGTATAACTTGCATTTTTGCACTACATTTATTTTGTTTCTTTTGTAAGGTAAAGTGTTCATGTTGATAACCTTCAATTTTCAACTGTTAATCGTTCCGTTACTGTTGAATTTTAAAGATGCTTAGAAATTTTGTTCCGAGTGTACTATTAACGCGTATAGGGGTTTTCACTCGCTTTATATTGTTCGAAATGAACTAACAGCCTGAGGCGCATAGCAAATCTCATTGTCAATGATAGTAACGAATATTAAACAAAGCTTAATTTTACTGTTAAATTAGCATATGCACTATCAATTCAGAATACAACTAAACAAATAATGTGAATTTAATACAATACGATTTAATGTTTTCATCATTTCAACATACCTTGATGAAAAATTTTACCGTTCACAGGGTATAGTGAGTTGAAATCTGCTTCCAAATTAAATTGATCTTAATTCATACCTTTCGATAGGGCCCCCAAAGAAAACCCTCTGTGTGAAATCTCAAGTCGGTACCCCTGTCACAAGGGTAGTTGTAGGGTGTATCTAGGTAGGGCACTATGCTCTATTGCTTCTGTTGTATTCAACAAAAAATTACGGAAAAGTTCATGAACATTCTGCTGATAGTATACTCAACTTGTGAATTTTTTCTCAATTTTTGACTGCAAAATCGATTTTTAAAAGATTGCTGATTTTATTTGATGATGGGGGTGCCGACTTGAAACTTAGTACAGATAGTTTTCTATGGGACGCTATCGAGTGGTACGAAGCAATATTAATTTTGTTTGGCGGCACATTTTACCCTTTCATCCGGCTATATCATTTTCCGTTACAAAAAGTTTAAAATGTCGAAGAGGGAGCTTCGACTAACAAAATATTAGGTTGCAACTAAACTCGTGACCTCCACATTTTCTTGAACAGAGGTATTTATTAAAATTATACAATTAAAAATTTTTGATTAAAATATGCTACATTTGATTCAATAATCTTTTCCCAAATTTCGGGCAATTTCTTAATTCCCCTGTGATAAATGTAGGTCGTTTTTGCTTCAAAATGTGTGGAGTAGATTCGTTTTGATATCCACAGATTTGGAAAAACATTATCAACCCAAGGAATGCCGTAGTGACCTGTACGAGTGGTAATCACTGGGAGCAACATCTCGGCTGATGGTAGACGAATTCGGCATTCTCAGCCCAATTCATCAATTTTATACAACATTCGACGTGGAACATGTGGCCAGGCGTTGTTCTGCTGCAGAATAATCGCTTTTCGTAAGAGTGGACGAAACGAATTTTCAACTTTTGCCTTAATACGATCCAGTTATTATGAGTAGAGTTTTGTGTCAATGAAATGTCCATTTTTGATCTGCTTCCAGTGAATAACACGCTTAATCCACCACTAATCGACGGGAAGGTCGTGAATTTAGTTGCCACCTAAATAGTAAAGGACGTTCCTCGTTTGCAGGAAGCGTACGCACGTCTCGTCCAACACTTTTGGAACACCTTGTACCAAATCCCGACGGCCGTCATTCGTGGCAGCGTATCTCCGTCTCGCCGCAATATTCCGTCGGCGGCTGCGGAAATTCCGGCTGGTAAGATTTGCCCCCGTCGCGGCCCGCGAAATATAACATGACCCTTAATGCTACGCAGGACCCCGTGTAATATCTCTAATGCTCGTGCAGGGCGGGCTGGTACCGGGACGTCCCCGATAATACACTTTTCCGCTCCGCTCCCACTTCCCGACGTTCGTTCTCTTTGCTCGCCGACTTTCGTGCAATTACCTGCAGAGACGCCGTCCATCTCCCAGGAGATTGTGACTAAGGAGTCGGTCGGACAGACTTTACCGGGATCTACTCCACTTGGTCGGCGCGCCGCATCTACAACGTAACACGACGCCGCAACCTGCAGTAGTATAGACGTTGTTGCGGTCAGCCACGGCCGCCTTCTGAGTAGTTGAGGCCAAATGGGAGCCGACAGGTGCTCGCTTCACGAACAGACAGCGCGGAGACTGCCGCGTAAAGCTCAACCGGTTCCGACTGACTATCGCTCGAATCAACGGCCGGGAACTATTGGTTTCTTTGACGCTGGACACCGACGTATCCGACCTCATAACCCGTCAGCCAGGATCAATTCAGGTTGAATTGATTCTGTAATAGAATTGGTTCCTTTGCTGCCACCTGCCGGCCTTTGTTCGTCTTATTCGATAACTCCTGATAGTCACGTATTCTCCGTCAACGAGATGAAGGCACAAACGAATATGGCCGGATAAGATAGTCAGCAATTCCCTTAGACTAAATTAAACGGCCCACGAATCATTCGACACGCCATCAAAAAAAAACATGTTACGTCAAATTTTAACACTACAGGGTGGGGTACTATAAACGGGTCGCTTGCTTTTGAAGTTAGAAGAAAATGCATCAGACCAAACCTACTTGATATCGAGGCGCTCGTAATCTGATTCCATTAATTTTTTTATAGATGGTTACGTCAAGAAGATATGAAGGTCAATTCTGTTTTTTTTTTAATGGAACGGTATGGTTTTTTATTTACATTCTGATAGTGTGTTTCAAGACGAATACAATGACCTATTACGAAGGTCATTCGAGGTCACGCAAGGTCAATTGCAATAGAAAATAAAGTGTCTTAAAGCACTCTTTGAACACTACGACGATTTACATGTAACATGTTATTTACGTATTCACTGCTACTTCAAGTGTTCAAAATGACGACCTTGAACTTGAAATTGGTCCATATTTCATTGACGGCACGCTAAATGGTCATAAATACGAGAGAATCTTAAAGGACGTTTTGCCAGAATTGTAAGAGGACATTTCACTGGACATGCGACAGTCCAGGTGGTTCCAACAAGACGGATGTTCTGCTCATTCAGCACGAAATGTTGCAGAATTACTGAACAGGACATTTGAAGGTCGTTGGACTGGTCGATCAGGAAGTAATAAATGGCCAGCACGTTCCTCAGACCTGACACCACTAGATTTTTATTTTTGGGGAAAATTGAAGGAACAAATACACCGCGAGAAACCAACAACCACAGTTGATATGCAAGAACGTATAAAAAGAGCTTGCTCTTTAACAGATACAACTGAAATTTGTCAGGCAGTATCATCAGTATTGCAACGTTTTAGATTATGTCTCCGTGTTCAAGATCGCCATTTTGAACACTTGAAGTAGCAGTGAATACGTAAATAACATGTTACATGTAAATCGTCGTAGTGTTCGAAGAGTGCTTTGAGACACTTTATTTTCTATTGCAGTTGACCTTGCGTGACCTTGAATGACCTTCATAATAGATCATTGTATTCGTCTTGAAACACACTATCAGAATGTAAATAAAAAACCATATCGTTCCATTTAAAAAAACAGAATTGACCTTCATATCTTCTTGATGTCTCCACCTATAAAAAATTAATGACATCAGATTACGAGCGTTTCGATATCAAGTAAGTTTGGTCTGATGCATTTTCTTCTATCTTCAAAAGCAAGCGAGTTATTCAGGTGACCTGTTTATAGTGCCCCACCCTGTATATCTCGACCGGAAGGGCAGTTATGGGAGAAAATGGAAAAAATTAGTTTTTGACCTATTCTTCTTAGTTAGACGAATACGAAAATTCTGGAAGAAAATTGAACAGATGTTACATACCCAGGTGCATGTACCGCAACTAACTCGGATTTTTAACTTGAAAATCCTGGTTCTATAAATTAGAAAATCTGAATTAAATTGGAAACATTCAGATTTCAAATTAAAGTTTAGAAGTGACGTCATTTATATTTCGTCAGTGTCAATGTATAGGTATAAGTATTGTTCATGAATTTTTTCAGGTATTTTTGTAAGGTGCGCTCTAATAAAAAGAAAATGGAAACCTCTTTTTTCGAAGTTCTCCCCGCGAGAACCTAATGTAAATGTAAAAGTTTCACATTTCATGTATTCTGTGTGCACATTAGCATCGTTAACAATAAAATATTTAAATTTTCTATTTTGACGATATAATACTATTTTTAAATATATGTCGGGATCATATCAATTATGATACGGGGGCCATCCTTACCGGACCCCCTTTGTCAACATTTACCATATATTTTCTTTCTCACACATTTTCTCGTACCACTAAAAACAACTGAGATATCTCAGGTGAAAAGCTTAAGTAACTCACCCTGTAAACTACAGGATCTGTAACGTCTGACCAGAAAAGTGAATTCCCTAATCGTGCGGTCTCCTTATAAGAATTATGCAATCTGGCCCACTATCTAGTCTACTTTCATAAAAATATAAACACGGACACGTTCGCACAACAATTTCGCACCAAGTGGTTCCTCGCGGCCCTCTGAACCACAGAGAGGGATACTTTATATCCGTCCGAAATCCGGTGTGCATTTCGAATACATCGTTGCTCGGCTGCCAATAATTGTACGTGGAATCGGCATACCGTGAACGCGCGTTCCTTTATTTCATCGCGTCCGACTCGCTGCTCGTAGCCGTAGCTCTTCCGATCGGTCTGCAGAGAGCACACAGAGGGCCACCCTCGTCCGCAGATTGCGGTCGTCGTGGGCTCTTCTTTTGTTGAATCGCGTCGACTTCGAGGAAAAATAAAGCAGGGGAAATGAGAAAAGAGAGATACACGATATACCGACAAAGCTTAATATGCTTTTATCGATATCCGCCTCCCCTCCCGTATAATGCAATTTCTCCGATCGCGAGGACTGTTTCAAAAAGATATCGTCCTCGAAAATCGAATCGATCGATTAGCGTCTTTGATGACGACGACACGATGCCGTCCTCTTCCGATGCGGTTTCCTGCCTCGACGAAACAAAGAGCTTTTCCCTCCAGCCGATTCCAACGGACAGCGTTGTATTGTTGTCGATAAGTATGAAAGATGGGACCAAAAAAATATATCAGAAGTTGAAAATTGTATAGAATACGTAATATAGCTCACAACGCGAATACTTGCATGAAACTTCTTTGGAATGTATTGAAATGAATTGCTTGCTTGTCGAATTAATGAATTACGCACCAAATACTGTACTATGGATTATTTACGCTTAAACTATATATACAGTTCTTAGACGAAAAACTAATGAATATTAACGCGTCGTCGCGGATCTGGCGTTCTTCGCAAGACCGATGTTCGAACGCGAATGCCTTCCCTCCATTGTGTTTCAACCAACACTGATGGGGATGGTAAAAGAGAAAGTTTCGCTTACCGTGGGAACGGATTTCTAGAAAACATCTTGGGTAAATCCCGAGTGGGTGTCACCCAAAATAGGGCACATGGCCTTGCAGTGTCAGGGCTTGTCCATTACGCTGATGTAAACCATTCGGGTTCGCAGCGCAACGAAACCCTAGACGACCTGGCCCTGTACGCCAGAAGTGCGATAGAAGTGGAGTCCATCTATCTACGGAGAGGAACAGGTAATATTCAATATTATTATTCGCGAATAAGCTTTCAAGCCATACTGATTCTTGTCCCACTTTTTAGAATAATCGACCACCGTGAGTCCCTAGTTTCTTCCTCGATAAACCACTTTCCGATAGCGAGAAACGACCAAATCAATGGTTGGTGTGTCGCAACATGACTACCAATTGACCGGGTCGCCACGAGACCCGTCCGTTTGTTGGGTACATGAACGTGGTCTTAATTTACAAACTATTCGCGTACTCGATGCCGTACGTGACGACAACCGGTCGCAGTTGCACGCATCCAACCCCTTACGGCTCTCGAACCCTTCCCGGCGCCGACCGAGTCCACATGAACACGCAATGTCTGCGTGCCAGCACTGAGAACTATGCGACTTCAAAAGCTATGGCTGAAACCCCTTCGACCATCAACCGTCGACCGTTTTTATTCGGGTTGATACACGCGAGGCAGCGGCTCTGCTACCATCGCATCGGCTAGCCTCCTTACTCGCTTCCTCATACCCGTACCCGCTAATCGGAGTTTCCGAACTTGGCGCGTTATTTTATCCATTTGCACTTGAAGCTGCCTTAACCCATGTGTGTCGCAAATAACACGGAAAAATAATGCCCATAGCACTAGTTTTCATTTATTACGTTTCATCCTGCAACAGTGGAATGTGGGTCTATTATGACACAGAGTATTAACACTAATCATACCACGAATGACTGGTTTCACAATTTTTTATTTTATTGTTATCGAAATTCCAAACATGCTTCCAGTAGATATTTAATCATTCAAATGAATTTCTTCATTCAGGTATATATTAGTATAAAAATTAGGAGACATCTAAATAAACGAATTCTTGTAATTTTTATAAAATAACGTACACCAATTACACTTTGTGGTCGGTACGGTTAAAAGAACACCTGCTGCACGAGGAATAATGAACAGACGTGTTTACAAGATGTACGTTCGAAACCATGGTTTAAAAAATTTATAAATAAAGCAGTGAATGACCTCAAACATTAAAGTATAATAAAGGAGGTTGTGGGGATAGTATTGTTCGGGTAAAAATGATTAGCAATCACGTATAACACACGATAAACTTTAATACGGATATAACAATAACATTAACAAGTACTAACAATAACAAACAATAAAAGAAACGGAGAAAACTCTTTACTAGGCGTAATAAGAACGCGTAAAGAAAAGTGTCGAGCTCGACGAACGTTACCAAAAGCGAAGACCGATACGAACAGTACGGCATTCGAAGAGTTTCTGCCTGTTTTCGTGGACGCGCCGAAAATCGTCCCAACGACAACCAGGCTAGAAAAAAACTCTACGCGTTTCAAAGGCATCGTGGGAAAGTCCTTTCCGAGAAACGCGTAGGATCAGGAAATGTTCCCGCGGCGACCGAAGCTCTGGCAATCGTCAGTTTTATTGCCCGCACTCGAGTTCGGCCGCACGCAGTGCACACTTTCTGGAAAAAGGGAAACTATCCTAAACGAATTTTTCCCTTCTATCACGTACGCCAGAGAGGTTAAGAAGGACAATTTCAAGCAATGAAAAGAAACGTCATATTTCAGTAATTTGTACATATTAGTTATATATACTATTATGTATAATACGATATAGACGGTCTAGTGATAGTGACCAGCAAAATAGCGAAGATATACAGGGTGTCCCACATAAATGGGAACACCTAAATATCTGTCGTATTTACAGTCCTATCAGAAAACTTCAGAGAACAAAGTGACACTATTGCAGGGAGAAAATATAATGGTAAAGAAAAAAATTTTTTATGTCGTGTTTTTTAATGAAATTTCAAGGTCACCGATGTTTCTTTAAATGGAATAGTATTTTTTTTTTACGATGGCATAATAGACAATAAAAAACGGAATTTAGTGGATATCACCTTTTTGACCTTGAAATGACCTTGAGCAAGAATAATCATGTTGGTACGGATAAAATCTGGAAGTTAAAAACTTACGTGTTGCAGCAAAGATTATGCGTTGTTTACGGCGGGTTGACCTTTACATATTATAATAAATGTTCGAAATGTTGACCATCCTCATTTATGCGGTATTGCAATCTTGCATTAAATGATCTGTAGGCATTGCCGATTTCCTGAGACGTAATTGAAGCACATGCTGCAGTAATCCTTTGCCGCATATCCTCTGGCCTTTCACGTTTCGAATAATGCAGAAGGAACAACGTACTTATTCTAACCGATTAACCTTCTGTTAACGATCTCAATGATACATACTCTAATATAAACATACGCTGTTTACTATGAAAAATATTTCAAAAATTTATTGTGGTTTGTAAAGGTCAACCCGACGTACACAACGCGCAATCTTTGCTGAAACACGTAAATTTTAAACTTCCACATTTTATCGGCTCCAACATGATTATTCTTGCTCAAGGTCATTTCAAGGTCAAAAAGGTGGTATCCACTAAATTCAGATTTTTATTGTCTATCATGCTATCGTAAAAAAATATACTATTCCATTTAAAAAAACATCGGTGACCTTGAAATTTCAGTAAAAAACACAACATAAAAAAATATTTTCTTTACCATTATATTTGCTCCCTGCAATAGTGTCACTTTGTCCTATGAAGTTTTCTGATAGGACTGTAAATACGACAGTAAATACAGGGTGTCCCACGCAACTGAAACAGGCTGTATCTCCTAAACGGTTGGGAATCGAGGAAAATGTTATAAGAAAAAGTTGAATGGCATCAGACGGTGCATAATACGCAACTAATTTTATGCACTTTTGTGCATCGGTGCATCAGAAAAATGCAACTGTACTTTTATTTAAAATGGAAACCTATCGATGCAGTTTGTTGTGCTCTACATAAAAGTAGTAACATACTTATGCCCTAAACTTATTCATTAGGACGTTCACTTAATTAAAAGTTACAAACATCGAAAACAGATCGAAATCATTCACAAATCTACAACAATCTTAGCTACGATAACTTCCGAACGAATAAGTTTAGGACATAAGTATGTTAGTACTTTTATGTAGAGCACAACAAATTGCATCGTCTGGTGCAGTCAAATATTTAAGTTTCCATTTTAAAAGAAAGTGCAGTTGCATTTTTCTGATACACCGATGCACAAAAGTGCATAAAATTAGTTGCGTATTATGCACCGTCTGATGCCATTCAACTTTTTTTCATAACATTTTCCTCTATTCCCAACCGTTTAGGGAGTACAACCTGTTCCAGTTGCGTGGGACACCCTGTATGTATAATTTACCAATGCCGTATCTGCGCGTTTTGCGTTAGGCTCGCCATGGCTAAGAGGTGAAGAATATACATCTTAGAACAAGGATCTATTTTTCCAACCTCTCGACTGGAATACTTCTGATGAAAGGATCGTCCCCAAGGAAACGCTTGTTTATTGGAAACGTTCCGAAGGCACGAGCCGACAGAGGTGTTTGCGCTGCCACAAAATTCTCTTTCGGCAAACCGTGCATCCGGACCAACTTCCTCTGATTTCGATCCCATCGAGAGAGCAAAAGCGAGCCCGAACAAGTCCGTCTAAGCGTGAAGTTCTATCAACTTCGGGAAACGCACGCGGCAGAAGATCGAAGAACGTCCGAGTGTGGTGCAGACACGCAAATAGACAGCCGCGCGGCGTCTATATAGAGGGGTGAGAGAGAGAGAGAGAGAGAGAGAGAGAGAGACAAAGTGAACCCTGTTCCCCGCTGCGCCAAGGGTTGTAGAGAGTGCAATAGCGAAAATTGTGGCTAGGAGAAGGGCGCGAGTACAGACAGACTTCGAGCTGTCCATACGTAGCTTGGAACGTCGGAACGGAAACCAATTCCAGCAAGCAACGAGCCTCGACTTCTCGCGGAAGATCCCCTCTGGCTTCATCTGCCTCCCACTCGCCTTATCCCTTCCGTCTTTCATCCGACATTCACTTGGTGCAAGAAGTTTCGTGTTCCAGCCAAGTATTCGCCAAGTTTCGAGAAGGCTTACGTACTAGCTTTCGCTCTTCCGCCCCCAGCTCTCCCAATCCGGCATCTCCTTCCGGAACCCGTCTGCCTAACACAGACACACTCACACATATGCACGCGTTTCTCTACCGGACAACAAAGATTTTCCTCGCTTGTTGCTTCGAGTAATCTCGCAGGGCGACGCGGAGAAGAGAGCGTCGTTCAACGTGGCGCGCGCGCTAAGAGGATTGAGCGGCCTCCCTTTGCGTTTGCATCGGTAATTAGACCAACGGCTCGTTCGGCCGGTTGTCCGATTCCCGAAGAACGGAACAACGGCTCCCATCGTTAAACCCTTTTTGCTTCTTCCCGGTTTTTGCGCTGGTTACGCAAGTGTAGCGTCGCGACGCGCCGCGTCCCGACGTAGCGTGATACGGGACCGTTTATTACCGACGATCCTGGCGGTCTCTCTCCGACTTCCTGTTTGATGCACGACCATTTACTTTTTCCAACGACTTTGTTCGGCACGCGGCAAGAACCGCCGCGTGCATCCGATAATGAAATTTGAAATATTCATCGCATCGGCGAGACTGGTTTTGGTAATGCTTTACGATGCGATAATTCGATGATTTACACAGGTTCCTCCATGTGCCGCGCGTCACTTAATGGGACGAGTTGAAGATTCTTTTCGTTCATTAAGCAATTTTATTTTCCGTAATAAATGCATAGAGGAGAATCTGTATTTATTTATACTCCACTTGTACGTATGAACGAGCTTGTTGTGAATGGCCACAGAATCATGAAATCAGACCGCTCCTCTTATTATACGAACTGCGATCGGACAGCGAAACCAGTTATACTGCGGATTTCGTGCATTCGTGAGAAAAATGAGTTTGTGTATTGTAAAGCATTGGACAGGTTAAAAAATTTTTAAAATATCAATGTGCTAGTTTTCACTGATTAAAATCATTAAAGAAGGAATGAAATTTCTATTTACTTTTCATAGGGATCCGCACTCTACTTGTAATATTCTGTTATGTTACTATCAGTGATGTGTAACACTACATATACAATAAACTAATCATTATAATATATAATAATCATCGATACTGTGGCGGCTCGTCAACAGAGGGACATTACGACGACACCTTTCCCGCTACTACCTGAATCTTCCTCTGTTTCTATATATGCCGTCCTAAACTGTCCTTCGACATCCCGCGTCTAAGGCACGGGTCCGCTAGATGACCTTACTGATGAGACCTCTAGCGGGCCTAGGACGAAACGCTTCCTTCTCCTTTTTCCATCTTTGCATAATTCAATACCGCCATAATACGATGTATTATTACTTGTTTTATAAATTACGCATTGCCTAGAATTTATGAATTATAGTTTACTAACAAGCCGTATAAATATACAGGGAGTCTCAAGTAAACGCGATCACCAAAATATCAGCCAAAAGCTGGTTCACTTTAGTCCAGTTGCTGGATCCAGCGATTTACATTCCAGTAGTTAGGCTGGAAATTGGTTAGCATTGGTTTTTTTTCTAATTTCTAGACGTTTTCTTAGCGACATTTCAATTAAAACACCCCATAAACTAATCATTTTTCGACATAAATGGTGACAGCTTTTTTTATAGAGAGTAAAAAGAACTTTTAGAAAATCAAAGTTGACATTTGTCGCTGCGAGTAATAATAATGACGTAAATCGAGGTGGTAATATCTGGTGCGACACCCTGTATAAACTAATGTTTATATCCGTGTACATATCGAACGAGCCTCATCAGCTGATCCAGACGGTTAAACGAAAAGGAAGAAAGAAGGAGGATGAAGCGTTCCTCTTTCGGTAGGGAGTCCCGGAGAATCATAGTGTGCGAGTCTGTCTCGTCGCAGCGTTTATTTTTGATCGGCCTACCTCCGAGTAGCCGCCGATAATGGCGAGGCGAGGCTTCAAAGGGACACGACTCTCAAGGGCTCTTTTTGCGCCGCCTGTTGCAAAGTAACAACCCCGCCAACCAGCACCCCTTTCGACTCGTTTGCGTAATACCCGCGACTCATTGTCGCCGGCCGCGTGCGCGCGTTCCCGTCCGCGCAATTTGTCGCGGAACCGTCCGACAGACGCGAAATAATTGGGAATAATCCGCGTCGCCATCGACCTGCCTGTTAACGGGCTCTGAAAAAACAGTGGATTCTTTCATCTGGCCAATATCTACTCGTGAATCTTTGCTAAAAATCACCGCGTCCGATCCGATCCGCAGAAAACAAGATTACTGGCGGACCGTAACTTTGCTTGACTTTATGGTTTAGCTACGATGTGTCCTATCGGTCCACGAAATACGGGATGTGGATCATGACGAATTCTAACAGTGGATACTGACGCTAACTCTGGAGAACAAGTTTCGATCCTGTTAAGGCTTCGAAAACAGATTTACTACCTAGCGACGGAGGATTTTTAGTATACATGCAATTTAGTTTTTAAGCCAAAACAGATGTACGTCGGACTAGGACCCCGAAGATTGCTTTACGATTTCCAGTTGGCACCCACGTGCATCTCGGGTCTCCTAGCCTTCGAGCTATAAAGCAATAAACTTATACAGCGCCAGGTAAACAGCGGTCAGGCGAGCGAGCCATCCTAACGGGCCTTGCCGTCAAAAACCCCCCACAATGAAAATTCGCCAGTTTCCTCCCTCCTTGGGCCCGTCCACAGCGGCCATCTTCTACCCCCACAAGGCTTGTAGTGGGTGGTGACAAGCAAATGCGAAATGGGCATGGCTCAAAATCCAGTTGATGCCAATAGGCTAATAGTTAGATCCTCCCAAAAACCGATTTGTATATAAGCGCGACAGACTTAGCGACAGTGTGATTCATAAAGTCCGACTCGTGTAAAACACATTGTAAATACACATTCTCAGTCCACGTAGTTGTCCGCGTTTTCTATCCAACCTATTACAGTCCACTTATACAACCATACTTCTCGACAGGACTTCATATTCGGTGAAGTTCCTCCGCGTTGTTCGATCGTCGCTAACCTAATTGCCGACGCCGCGACGCACATACAGATCCGTTTATCACGAAATTGGCAAGTCTTGAAGACAAGCTCTTTATGACAGAATGGTTCGATTATGATCTCGTAAAGTGTCTGTTTTCGTTTATGGTTGCGAATGGTAATATGTTATGCTTTTTGGCGACGAAAGGTAGCACATTTCTGTTACCCTGTTGCGAGAAATAATATGGTTTGCTTTGAACCGCGAAAAATATCACAGTTTCATCGAGGGGCATATATTGTAGTAGACAAACAAATGTTTTTAAGTTTTTGTTTAGATATCAAGGTCATCGAAGATTTTTTAAATTTTCGCCATGACAGTTTGATAGATAAGGTCAACACAAATCCAACCATCTACAATACTATGACCTTCACGTGACCTTGAATTACAAACAATTCCAAACATTTGACAATTGATACAAATAGTGAAGTAATTTCTGTTATTTTGCTCTGTTGATTGCGACACGCACTAACACGAATGGTCATTGGTGTTGGTGCGTGTCGGCCAGAGTTGTGCTAATTCAATTACACAATTGAATTACATTGTATTTCAATTACACAGAAATTCAACTACGTCGTAACTGAATTACATAATTCAAGCCTTTCAATTAATTTAATTACTAATTATTTTAATCAGATGTGTAATTGAAATACAATATAATTCAATTGAGTAATTTATGTTTGAAATTTAAAAAATGTGTAACGCAGAAGTTATTTCAGTTCAGATATTATAATTTATGGATTTTTCAACCTCTTATTACCGATTACTTTATTATTCTCTAATTTTTAATTTTAATTTCATTACATCGTAATTCGTAATCAATGTAATTTAATTACATCGTTATTCGCAATCAATGTAATTTAATTAAATCGTAATTCGTAATCAATGTAATTTAATTACATCGTTATTCGTAATCAATGTAATTTGATTACATCGTAATTCGTAATCAATGTAATTTAATTACATAGTATTTTATAATTGTACTCCAATTGCAATTACGAATTACATAGTAATTTAATTGAATAAAGACCTGCATTTCAAATTACAATATGACTGAATTACAATGTAATTCAATTCCTTTGTAATTATAATACCTGGAGAAATTCAATTGTAATTCTGAACAACTCTGGGGTCGGCGTCGCGTATCGATGTCTATAGCACACGATTCAAGACGATCAAGACTTTCAAGACTTCCAAGCAATTAAGGCTTTTAAGACTTTCTGGGCACAAGACTTATTAGGATTTTCAAGAGTTTTAAAAAGTGATTCGAATTGGTACTACGTTATTCGATACAAATCCGAAACGATTCGAAGCGTCTTAAATCCCCTCACTAATTTGTTCTCTTTCGAAATTCCTCTATCACTCCACTGAAGAAAGTCTATTACCACTTTTGCAATTTGAATTCTGGATTTTGTCCAGCACATTAGAAACACAGTGTATCTTCGAGTAGCTGACGTCGGTCGCGTGCTTGTCCCCTCGAACGAATTGTTTCAAGAGGGAGCATTACTTTCCCGGGCGATTGTTTGGCAGCAGTGATTTGGCAGTGTCAACCGAGAGTTCCAGATAGGGGCACCGGCGAGGCGCGGCGGCCGGTTTTATTTTCATAGTTTCACAGTGCGGCGAAGCGAAAGAGAAAACGTGCGGCTAACTTCGAACAGTTAAAATATCTTTCAAGGCGTCGCGTGCGTCGCGGTCTGCGTGAATTATAGCTCGCGGGCGACGAAACCTTCCGCGGTCTTCAAATTAAAATTGCCGGGCGACGTTTCGCGCGTCGCGTCTGCCCTTGCTCGTAATTCATTTTTCAAAGGGACCGAGCCGCGTCGTGGCTTCGTTAATCGAAGCCGTTTTGACGCGCGTTTTAACTCTTTGCGTCGTGAAGTACACACGAACCTCCACGCTCGTCTGTTGAATCCTTCGCTTACCATTGTTTCAGCGATGATAACGACCGCTTAGAATCATCGTGTTAATTCTCGGAGATTTCCGTTTGATGTCTCCACGGAGAAATTGTGATTACGGTGTAATGACGTCACGATGAAATATAATAGAGTGAACGATTAGTGAACGAATCGGTGAGGGAAGATGAAAGGGTGCTTGATTGTGATTAATGGGACTAAGCATGGCGAAAGGGTATTATATCTATATATCTTTAATATGATACAAAAACTTTATACTTACGTACAAAGAAGTTCTCATAGAATGAAATATATACGTTTCATTTTATATAGAAACAAATTTTAGATAATATTTGCCGTATCATTTAACAATCGTCCATCATTGTTTCCGTAATTTTATAATTTCAATGCGAGTCACATAATTTGCATGATTATTTATAATTTAATATAAATACTGGCATAAGAAGAATGCAATTTCGAAAGCGACAGCTGTCGTATTCATTCGTTCGCGCCAGTCTCTCCAGTTTGCATTGCATTTTTGTATTTCAAGAAGTAAAAATGCGTGACACGTCGAAAAATCTCGTTACTATCCTTCTGTTTCAAGTTACAAAAAGAGAGTGATAAATAATCGAATACCGTACCTCAGTTTTACTAAAAACTGTTCTCTTTAAATGCAAATGCAAAGATGTTAAGGACCATACTGCATTGAGCCGATTGTTGTCTTTTAAGACTCGGAGGCAACTTCACGGCTGTCAGAAATTCATATCCTAGAGGGAGGCAACTTCGTTGCTGTCGTGTTATATTATATATACAAAGTGTACCAGAAAGAGTATCAGAAAAAGAAAGGGGTGATTCCTGAGGTGGTTTTAAGCACCTGTTTCCTTTGCCAATTTGCGCCGAAATGCTTTGTTTTCGAGTTATTAACGAAAAGTACGTACCAATCATAGAGCAGGTACAGCGGGCGAATTTGGGCTCGACGAACGGCAATGGCAACGCGCCGACAATCTCATATTACCAGTCTTTTTGTCGGTGAATGCGTAGAGGACGCATGAAGGTCAACTCTGTTTTTTAAAATTAAGACCTTCAACGATTTTGAATGGCCTTTGGTTGTAGGTCACTGTAAACGTCTTAAAACACCATATTAGATAGCACATAGAAAAATATATCATTCTATTCTAAAAAACGGAGTTGACCTTCATATGTCCTTTAGGCGTCCGTCCACCTACAAAAAAAACTTTTAATATGATATTATGCCAACCTCGAGACCAAGGAAGGTTCGTCCGACATATTTGTGTCTATCACCAATAGCAACAGTTATTCAGGTGCCCTGTTTTAAATGCTCCATCCTGTATAGGGAGAAGTTGTTGAGAAAATTACCTTGGCAACATAGTGTGACGTTGCAGATTTTGCGACGTCACTTTTCCGTTATTTTTCACTGCCAAAACGGCAGTTCGTATGGACCGGACCGCCCTTCCGCGAGACAAACGCACATTCACGAATTTCGAGAGCGCCCCCGAGGGAATTCCGTAGAATTAAAGAATCGGCGGCTAATTCAAACCGCGCGCACCGAGTACGGCAAAGTTTCAGAACGTGCCCCGTGCACCACCAAACCCGCTCAGGGTACCTAAGGCGGCTCCCACCGTGGGATCTCTCCTCGTGATTTGCTGGCCAAGCAAAACGTCCAGTGCGCTGGTTCAAAAAGGGTTGCTGACATACACGGGCCCAACAACCCGGAGACGACCCAGACCTATGAACCCTACCAACATCGGACTTTCCGGCAAGAGGAACTCCACTCAAAAGGTCCTGACGTCGTCTCATCCCGCAGGAAGGGGTTCCGTACGCGTGGGTGGTGTGGACGCCGCGAGGTGGTCGTTACGGAAAATTCGGATGTCGTCTAGGGCCAGGGGCCATCCGAGGGAGACCCACAATTTTGAAAGTTTAGCGTGCGAGTCCGACCAATTAGGTAATCCGCGTAATGAGCAGGGTGCGGATCGCCGGGTTGATTGTCGTTGCTGAAACCGCGAAGGATCACTGTCACGTTGGCTACTATATCGGTTTCCGCGTGCGAAAACGCGTGCGTCCCGTGAGATACCGGAATACCGAGCCGTCCCGAATGAAGGAGGACGAACATCCGCCACGAGAAGCGGTAAGTCAGACTCCGTGATCCTTCCCGTACGTTTTTCACGCGTAGTGATTTGTGTTATTTCTTGCGAGGACGAAACATTTCGCGTCTCGTCCTCGGTTTCGTGCGGGCGGAGACGCGTCCCGCCACGTGTCCGAATCTCACGCCATTTGCCGGCGTTTTGAGACAAGGTCGAATTCCGTTTTCTCAAAATAAGGGAGTTTTACTCGGAGGAGCCGCGTCGAGAGAGTGAATGTAGTTTTCGCGACATTCGAGTGATCCGTTTCGTGGATCTCGGTCGCGTCAAATCGCGACGACGGGTATAGAGCGCTCGCACGAGCGAGCGAGAGAAAAGATCGCGTGCCGTCGCACGCTCGCTTCGTTCCGTTCCGGGAAGCCTCGCGACAGTCTTGTTGTAATTACGCCGTACACCTGCGTTCGCCAGAAATTGTATCGGCTGTGTCGAATTTAATACCGAAGTACCGTATACTCGCGATTATTAAACAATTGACAACCCCGCGCTGCGAACCTCCAACTATTCGTTTCTTTGTACGAAGAGCGCGGGCTCTCGGGTCGCAGCCACGTGGCCGCCAAATTTGTACAATGTGACAACGATTAAAATGAATCTTGAGACCAAGTGGATTGTCGTTTCTCAACCTGCGAGATCCGCCCTGCCGTAAGGGCCGTCCCCGTCCTTCCTGCGTCCGAACCTCTGACCCTTCGCGAGTCGCGTAACGTACCTCGAAACTCGGTAACGGAAATTCTCGTTTTGATTCGCCGCGTGTAGGAAATCGTCTCGTTTCGCGCGGTATCCTTCCGATACCTGGCGCCCGAACATCGCCCGTTAGTATCGCTATCGAGTTTTCGAATCGCGTTTTGTGCCGGGAAGACCTCGTCCGTACGGCCGGCCGAGGCCCGGTCTCAGCGCCTGTAAAATCCCGGAGTTGCCTCCATTTTTCGCACGCGGAAGACGCGCCGAAAAAGGACAACGTCACAATAGACACGAGCCTAGAATGGCGGAAACCCGAGTGCGCGTCACGTGATCGGTCACATGTACGTCCGCGGTTGAAAAAATAGGCCGACGACACGAAAGAAATGACTGTGGGTGGAAAATCACGTTTCTACGCATCTTTTCCTGAAGATCTCGTGGAGCAACGCATCATCTTGAAGGCCACGTCAGTGTTGCGTCTGACAACGCGACCGTCCCCAGGGACTCGGAGCTAGCTGAGCCGAGGAGGGTCTCCGTTTCGTGTTTCCACGCGCACGCCGCTACTGGAAAAAGAGTCCGTGTGTCAGCGAGTGTGTGATGGATGCGTCGGCTTTGACATAACGTAATACGCATAGACACGTTAGTCACCCTCTGTCTTACTTCTCTTTTCTCCCTTCCTCCGTCTCCTCACTGTTCATCTTTTTTTATTCGTCCGCCTACCTTCCACACGTTCTTGTCACTCTTCCCACCCCAGCCATGGAATAATATGCCAAGCACGTAGCGCGCCTCGTTTCCCCGTAATTTTCATCTAGATTTTACGACGCTTCTCGCGAGATGCTGGTTTCCCGGTAATCCGATGATCCAGCGTGTGACGTTGTCGTTATCGCTGTTATCGTCGCAATCAGACCGTGGATGCCAGATCCCTTACACCTAATTGTTAAACGAATATTCCAATTGCAAATATACTCGCGGTCGTGTAACAGTTTAATCATCTGTGTACACTGTGAGACCCTATCCAAAACATGCCGGGAATAAGACAGAGGTAGCTCTCTCGCGCTATCGTTTCTTTGTTCGTATCTGACCCAAGCACTTCCGAAGTGGCAGTATTTGAAACTTGTTACTATATTTCATAATTACCTCCATGCATGTGATCACTAGACTGGGGATGTATATGTAAAATAAAAATTGTTTATCTCAATTACAAGACACAGGAATTGGATGGGGTAATAAATTGAGGACGTTCATGAAGAAAGGGCCCAGCAACGAATATGACAAATGAAGTGAGTCGCGTTAAAAGTTTTAATTTCTGTTTTTGTGATATATTATCATGTTTGAATTGTCAGTTGCGTTTTTCTTAAAAATAGTGTTATTCTTATAAAGTATATGATAAACATTTATAATGTATAATAATATCATTTTATAAATAAACTAAAAGATTGCAACAGTCGTATGGGTCTCCCTTCCATAAATTATGGAAAAACTAGTAGTTGAATAATAAATCCGCTAAAAATATGTTATAAATACAAAAGAAATATGTTTAATCTGCACATATACTAATAAAATGACAATTTTACAATAATTCAGCTATGATTTATTGCTTTCCTCAAAGATTTTGTTTAACCAGTGACAGCTTTCATTATCTAAATATTTATGTAAATCACGAACATTCTTTCTTTACGGGTGCTCAATTTACAGGAGAAAGTGTAATGTTTTTTAATTCGTGTACACTATATCGATTCTTCCATAGACTGAACCTTGCGAATGTACCGCAATATGATGTAAAGCAAAGTATGGCCCCACTTGCTGTTTTTCTTCACCGAGCACGAGTAAGGAAACAGCAGCGTATCTCTCTTAATTGATAGAATATTAAAATGAAAATTTAGGGGAACGTTTTTAGATTTATAAGAGTCGGTTACAGACAATTTATGTCCTCAACAGCAAGTCGAATCTCGTGAAACGTATTCTCGTGTTCTAGCAGTTACAAGAAGTAAAGTTGGTTGGTCATGATCAGACGCGTCAGCCGATTCCAATTCAATAGCATGCGTAGCTGTCAAATTTTCCATCTCATTTTTCTAGAAAACGGAACGCGTCAACCGAAAATATGTTATTCATATTTTTTTCTTTATTTTTGCACATAGAATCACCTTGTGTTCGCTTACACCTCCCATGCTGAAGCTGAAACGCCGCGTATAGCGAGATAAATATTACCAGAGCTACTCGCGTACGATTTTCATTCACAACAGATCCCAAATGCACGATACAGAAAAATCACAGTCGATTTACCCATGGGAGATTGTACTTGAAAAGATCGCTTACACAAATTACCCAAAGTACCAGCCCATAAAGATTTCGGATCCACTTCGATTACAGAAGACGTTCGAAACTATCCAGCCACATTCTACCCCGCTCGCGATTCTACTTTATCCTACAATCGCACTACGTTTCTTCTCGCTTCTACCCTGACGACATCTAATATACACGAGAACGTGTGTTGCATCTGAAATACTGAAAAACGTGTTACATTGCGGACTCTCAGACAAAGCCGACTGCAGCTGAGCTGTTTTCCGCAGGGGTAGTAATCAGAACGGGTTTTATACGACCGGTCCCCAGAAATGGAACGATCTGCTGCTCCGCGGAAAATAGGCTGGAAGCAATCGTATCATGAATATCAAGGAGGAGTGGAGCGATTGACGATCAATAAATCAGGGGTGTGTTCGGGGGTGTCCCCAGTGTCGAGAAAAGGGACGAGGATGTCGTGCGTCTTGATGGGTTCCCAGCAAATAAAATACGACCCAATTTCGCGGTGCAAACCGCGAAACAATGGTATTGATCTTATTTCCATATCGGTCCGCCCCCCGCAACCGGCTGTGCTCCTTGGGGCGAATGACGAAGAAGAGGAAGCAGTTCGAAGGACGAAGCGGAACGTGAAGGAATGGCCAAAGGGCTGCTGTCCTGGCGGGACAGGGACAACAGACCAAAATCCCGAAGGTATACAGGGTGTCCCGCATACCATGGACAACCGATTGGGAACTAATTCTATTCACAAAGGTGAGTCGAAAAGGAAGAATAAAATTTATTGGTTCGACGCTTCGTTTTCGAGCAAATCGAGTTTGATAATTCAGCAATTACGCGTACTATTAGTTAGGAAACGGCTGACGCGTCTGAACATGACTAACCCATTCTAATTTCTGCGTATACGAAAGCTAGTGTACCCGATGGATCTTTAAGCTCGATTTTCTGGGAAGTAAAGCTTCAAATAAGAAAATGTTATTCTTTCTTTTCGACTCGCTTTTGCGTGTAGCATTACTTCTCAGACGATTGTCCACGGCACGCGGGACACCCTGTATATTCGCGTGACAAATATCGGACGTTCGGTGTGCACGTCACGTAGAGGAGAGTTTCGGCGAGGTGAGCCGAAGGAGCCGAAACAGAGACGTCCTCCTAATAGTCGTCGTCGTCGCAGTCGTCGTAGTCGCCTTGGTAGTCGGGAACTGCTTGCTGTCCGAAAGGGTCTTACCCCGAGGGCCACGCACTAGCATAATTAAGAAACTTCCGCGTCTTTTCTTCTGTCCCATTCGTCCTGCACCAGCAACCCGATTAAGCTGCCCCGAGACCGGAGCGAAAATGAATTCCCAAGGAAGATTCATGGTCGCATTCGAATCACGGAGAAAGTGGCCCTCCACCGGTGTTCATCGCACGGAACACGGAATGCATTCAGGACATATCAACATTTCAATACAGAACGCAAGAGTCTCCGATTTCATGATTTTTTATTGAAAGTGTCTGAATCGTGGATAAAAGATCATGTACCTGTTCCTGAGCAAAACTCGGAGGTCGCTACTACATCGCGTCCGTCCCATCATGATTCGATCGACAGACTTTCCGGTAAGCTAAAACAATACCAGCTAACACTCATTTCCGAAACTAACAAACGAAAACGAAGAAACTGTCATGTATGTTCCAAAAACAAAAAAAGAAGGACAACAAATTTAATGTGCAAGTCTTGTGGAGTTGCGTTACATCTTAAAGATTGTTTTGCTGCATATCATTTAAAAGAGAAATACTAAGTTATTACCAAAGAAAACGTAAATAAAGGAATATAGAAAACAAATTTTACTTTTATTTACATATGTATATCTTCCAAATTTCATGAAAATAGGGGGCAGGATTGAAAACTCATGAGAGCTAACGATGACATTAGTAAAACTTGAAAATTTATAATCACCCCATAACATCAAGAACGGCCGGCGCCAAGCGAAGAAATTTTTATGAGACGTGCGGACGGCAAAGTGTTAAGAAACTTTCTCCTTTGCGAAAATGTCATACGCGACATCATTTTCGAGTTATTCACGAAAAACACAGGCCAACCCGAGCGCTGATAGAGACGAGGGATTTCGGATCGGCGCGGGTCGGAGGATAATTCCGAACGCCGCACAGTGGTTCCAAATCCCGAAAACGCGGCTAAAACCTCAAAAATAAACTACCTCCTAGGAGTTTGTAATTGTAGGGTTTGGTAAAGTGACGATATGACCACTGAATGCCAGCAGGGAAAAAGGCAAAAACTTTATGGTGCGGTTCAGTAGTCAGTTCAATGTTAGCCTTCGTTCGATGAGCATTTGTCGCGCGCATTAGTAGGAAATTGAACGCCTCCTTCTAAAGTGCATAACTTTCAAAATAGTGCATCAATTTTAATTCTGCAAAATGGATGCTGTTCCTGGAAGTAAGTAGAATGTTTATCTGTTTTTGTATCTCCAAAATTGTTAGTCATTACGTTACACGATCGAAATATTCTTTGGAGAACGTAGAAGGTAAAACTTGATGCGCGTATTGTACAAACGTAGACATAAGTTAAAAGTTCCACGGAGTACCACCAAAATTCCTTTTCTGACGTGTTGCTAATACATTTATCTTTCAAAATTTATATAAACCAACTGCTACTAGGGGCCACTCTGCTCATACGATGGTAAACTTTGTTTCTTTCCTATGGATTTTAAAAATGTGATTTTACAATTTTTAGTAAGCATTTCTTTATAATCATTGTGAATTGAATAGATATCTACAGTCCTATATTTCAAGTGTAAGGAAACTGCCGACAAAAAAAATGAATAGTTTGTCTCCGCAAGCAGTAAATTTGTTGTTTTCGCCATTTGCACCTTATAAGGAAAGGCAAATGGTTACGCAAGAAGAAGATGGTTCCGAAGAAGGATCTAATATCGATGACGATTCGGATGATTAAATCTTATGTACATAATTTATTGTACAATTATACTAATTCTTGATATACAAAGTGCAATTTTGCTTGTCATTTATACATTTTTTCCTATCAACCACTCAAAACACATTTAATGTGAATTGTTGTCTAAATTTTAATCGGCCATTTTGTATTTTGGAATTTAAACGTCATCAGGTCAAAGACCCCAAAAAGATGATTTTCCAAGCAGGCATAACCATTTTTTAATGTACATGTCCACCATATTGGATCCGCCATTTTGTTTTTTGGAATTTCAACTTCATATTCGTAATCAGCGACCCGAAAATAACAGCAACTTGGATTTTGTTCTTGTTCATATTCCCACAAATTCCCCAAAAAATACTCGATGTGCACATTGGCCTGACCGGATTTGTCTCGGTCAGTCGATCTTGGCGCGTCCAGACCAAGGATTTCGATAAATCAAAGAAACAGGAGGAAAAGGTGATTTGTGTGAGCTCGAGTTTGGCCGGAAGATCCTTTTCTATAAGACGCTTTCCCTCGTATCGTTTCCAATGTTGTATCTTACGGTTTCGGTCCGCACACTTTATATTTCCCCATCGATTGGCACCGCACGGCCCCGCTCCCATAGTCCAGACGTGGGACACGTGGGAAATGTATACAAATGGCTGTACATGGAGAGCGGCTTGTAAAACGCTATTTCCTTCGGCATTTCGTCGCCTTTGTACACTTTGCGTCGCGTCGTCTAGATACACCGGGAGGCGAAGAAACGTTTCGCAGACACCTTTCTCGTCAGATATCGGTTTTCCAGGGGGTGAAGGGCATACGCCGGCTGAAAGGCCATTGGCCGTTTCGGCGAACTTATCCTCTTCTCCCGTCTACGTTCCGATTTGACTTTCTTCTAGCCGCTGTGCATAAGCTGGAGATGTAATTTCTCTTCCAAAAGAAGGCTTTCCGATGCTTCTGCCGAGCTATGCTTGTCAAAAAACTGTAGCTCCTAGCAATATTACGCAAGCAGGATGGTCTGTTCCGTCACGGAACACCAATTCAGAGAGCCTTACATATAATGTTGTGTCGTGTCAGTGCTCAAACAGTAATTTGTGAGCCGCTGAGATACACACCTCAAAGAGAGGTAAATTAAATAAAGAGATAATCTGGTTTCGGATAACTAAGTAACTTTTAATAAAAAATGTGAAAGACGGTATAAAAGAGACGGTATAACAGCGACAGATATTTCACGACTGATCTTACAACTAACTAGTGAGAAACAAGTAACCTCGTGGGGTTGAAAAATCCCTCCGCAAAGTACAAAATAGTGGGGGCCCCAGCCAATGATATAATATTTGGGAGGCTACAAATGACCTCCCAAAACAAGGGCAACGCCCGTGGACGAAATACGTCGTAACGAGTGTCGCTAAACAGACGACACTCGGTTTCCTGCAATTTCGCCGGAAACCGTAATTTAGGCTTTGGGCCACAGGCCCCCCTTGGCGCTAAGCGTGGGCCTACGCTACGTAAAGTGCCATTGAGAGCTGCACGGCTAAGGCTGACTTTCCCATGGTCAGCTGATACTTTCCAGCCTTACCAGAGTCATAAAACAATAAATTCGTCAGAAGACGCTAGAGGACCCCTTCGACAATGGCACTGTTCAAAATCGACCGTAGCGTAGACCCAAACCGAAATACGAGCCACCCATACAATAATCACGTCTCAACATATAATTCTCACATTAATACTGCCATGGTCATAATTATTTTATTACAGTAAACACCTGGTCGCACTCTGACCACCAGGTAGCGCGATTGAGGCCCAGTGTCGCCAGATTAAGACTTATCTCCCACTCTACTCTTCTCCTACAACGAATATTCCCCCACTTTCCGACGGTTAGCATGCTAATGCTTCCGCCACGGTCCAGTCACGTGATGTGATGCAGGCACCCAATTCGCATGGTGGTAATGGCAGAGAGAGGGTAATTGTATTACCATCTTTTTCCCCTGTCTGACGATACTGCTCAAGCCTAACAATTCGATCCTTCCACGTTTACGCTCACCGTTACCAGACAGGCTTGTATTTCCCTCACAATTCTTCCTCTTCTTCATTGGGAAAAGGCGGAGTTTGCTATAGACATCCTAGCAGGTTTTTTACAAATATCTAAAAAACTAAAGCTGAACGGCGGTACCATGTATAGGGAAAAAGTTATTCAGAATGATAAGCTTGACAACATATCTCTAAGTCATCAAAATCACTGATGAGGACCAACTTCTATATTGTAGGATCGCCGGATTCGCAGCTGTTCTGCGAGCTCACGAGCCTCTGCAGGTGGCCCGATACAGGCCTCCGTGTTTGTTTATTTTTTCGCGTAACGCTGTGGTCAAGAAAGAAAGAGAGGTCAAAGGAATGAGAGAGAGTGCGTGAGGTGCAAGCGGGGAGTGCCCAGCAGCGAAGTTGAGGAATTCGGAGAGTAAAGTTAGGACAGTGAAGTCGAGCAGTAGAGTCAAAAACAGCGAAGTCTAACGTAGATTAAGAACGGCGAAGTCGAGCAAAGAAGTAGTATATACCGTGCGAGATAAAGTCGTACCGCGTAGAGCATTAGCTTATCCGATTAGTTTAGTTATAAGTTTTGTTAAATAAAAACGTTACGCCGAAGCTTGTTTTTGCCAAACCTTCCAATCCCGCAATATGTATCAGTACCAATCATTTTAGCTAAACCACAAATTTGCGAAGATTTATCGAGATCAGTGATTGACCTTTGCCCCATGCTCTTCGAAAGACCCCGTGACCAGGTTCTAATCCCGTTCAACGTCGGACCCATCCTTCGAGCCTATGATCCGATCATCGTGGGCAATTAGCCGAACCTGAAAACTATTTTTCCCCGCGGCCGGGAAATCACTGATAAGCTCGAATCCTGACGGTAATGCGAACGGACTTTTTCGGTCGGCGGCAAAAGATAACGTTGATTTAAGGCAGCACTTCGGCCAAGGGGGATTGACAAATTGCTCGGGACTCGAAAACCGAAGCGGATAGAAAATCGGCGAACGGTCTGGCCGAAGGTGGAAGGTAATATGTCGCGACAGAAAAGAAAAGCTCTCGAGCGTTTGACGCGTGCTTCGCCGGCCAGCAGGGGTCGAGAGATAGAGAGAGAGAGAGAGAGACAGAGAGAGAGAGAGAGGAGAGGACAATAGGGCCGATAAATAAGTCCGTAATCTGTAGTCCGCGTTCAGGTTTAACCCGAGAATGGGCTCGATCGACTACCAAAGGTGATTCGGCGAGGGTCTCGAGGTCTTGCCTCGGCCAAAAGAAGCTCTTCCCTTAAGCTCGATCGCCGACACACCTCGGCCCAAAAATGGCTCCACCTTTCCACGGCTTTTTCACCGACGTCTTCTTCGCTCGCGCTTCACCATCCCCTAACTCATTGGCCGTCTGTTATCCTAACCTCTCGACCCTGTTCCCAAATCCGTACTGTGTGCGAGAAGCACCCCCCCCCCCCGGCCCCGATTAAAAGAAGGGACTGTAATTAACGCTACTCTCCGCACTTATTTTTTACGAGTACTACGCTCCTCAGAACTGCCCACGTTTCTCGTTATTAAAAATGACTCGACCCCCGCGAGAAAAAGAAGGAACGCGAGGAGTCACGCGATTCGCTCTGTTTCTTAGCGACGCTCTCGCAGTCGAAGCTAATTTCTCGAACGAAATGGCAAAGTAGTTACGGAAATTGCAGCCCCTGGCTGATTCGACGCCAGAGGAACAGCGTCAAGGTACTCGTAACAAGTGGCTATCGCTTCCTGCGGCGCTTGAATGTATTCTTAATGATAACTGCTTTTTTTCCTAAGATGAGCGCCGTGTACTTCGTGAGTTCAGACGAGTCGGAAGTACGCAACGATTTCGTTCCGTTGCGTTTGCAATTCAGCTGGCATACAATTTCTAGTTATTATGCGTCATTTTCGTTCTTTCGATTGCGAGTAATCTGAGGTGGTGGAATTGGGTGGTTCATCTATGGAACTAAATGGGTTAGTTTCGTTAAGTGTACGTCTATATGCTGAAACGTAAACAGAAATTAGAATGTATTCTATAAGACTAGCCAATAATAATTTATACGTAATTATATGAATTATATGGATGGCCGCTAGCCACATCCAGCTTCTTACAAAAATCAATAGCATATGACGGTTAAAGCGATATTGTTCTACATATTTCACACACTTCTGTTTTTCGTACATACGTTCACAACCAAATCCTCACATACGCACAAATTCACACTTCTATTCATATTTGTACACGTACAATAGTGCCGCGAAGAATTCAGTGACTTCGGGTCCGAAACATTGCGTTCTACGCGAGGGACACGATTCCTCGAGGTTCCTTTACCTTTCGCCATCAGCGTCGATCTCCAACCAACACTAGAGTGTTGGTGAGCCAATACTAATGCAATGGAAAATCTTATTTGTTTTAATTTATTTTATCTATTTTTCTTATACCATCTATTGCGGTGGAAGTTGATGCGTTTAGAAGGATTTTGAGTAAATTCCAAACGTTTTCAATGGGATTTATATTGGGAGAGTTGCCTGGCAATGGGATTATAGGAATTTTCTTCAACGCAAGTAAATTACTGACTGATTTGACAATACCTTAATATTTTACCTACCGAAATCCTATTAATAGAATTGGCAATAGTTGCACTGTACCAAAAGGAAGCTTAGAAATTTTCTTTTCCATTGTAATCTAAAACGAAATTCTTAGACGACGTTACTGGAGGCGACTTGTTGGTATACAATTGAAATTACTATTGCTGTTGAAGTATCCATTAATATCTTTAGCTATGGACCATCAACTTTGAAAAATTATGAAATAATCACCGGTAGATAATATGTTCATAGTTAGACAAATTAAATAATTAAAGTAATTAAATAATCACATTCCATTCAGACCGTCAAGTTTACTGAAAGCATGAAAAACGTTAGAAATTGTGAATGGCTCTAATTTTTTTCGCCAGGCACTGTAAAAGGAGCATCATGCGATTTTGCATAGTGTACCGCGGAATTGTGGCAATGTCGAATCCCGTGCTGGTCGCTCGAGCACTTAGAAAAGCTGCGGCACGCGGCGAAAGAGGATAGTCGCGCGTAATCTCTATAGCCGGCTGAACTGCGCGACGCGATGTTGGCCGCGGAAGAATAAAGTATCTTCCCCGAGCCTCCGCGGCCCGTTTGAGCCTGAACCGACAAACTTTTTCAATCTGGCGTCATTATGCGCGAGTTTCATTCGCCCCGGCCGCTCGCCCCCGACGAACTGCGCCCTCGTTTGGGTGCGATACTCAAACTAATTTTCCAAGAGACGAGCGATGGAGTCGCGCGCCGCCGAGAGTCCCAGCAGCCGGTTTTCCCAGAAGAAAATTTTTGCTACCGCGGAAATGAAAAGGAATTAATTAAACCTTACGACGCACGATCCCACCGTCTGTATTCACGATTTTCAGCCGCGAACACCTGCCGCCGCGAGAAAGAGACGATTTGTGGCACCAATTGCCAGGACCTTGAATTTTTTCGATCGTTTCCCTTGGACTTGCACTTTACCTTGCACTTCGCAAAACTTCTGATTAACCCTCGCGTGCTGCAACCTGCGCGCGATAACGCGGCCCGAGTTTTGCCCTGCAAGTATGCGAATCAGCGTTCTGCACACCCATCCGGGACGGGCCCCGGAGAGTTTTTTTTACATAGCTTTGGTATAGGGAGGGCTCTCCGGGATTTCTGATCCGGTGTGGTTCCGATTCTTACCTCACGCGACCGAAGGGCCATAATTCTTACATTTTCGAGCGCGCGTTGACAGTTCTCTCTGTGCAGGGCACAAAAAAAAATTTTTTCAGGGGCTCCACAGCCCCTTTAACTCTTTGCGGCATAGGATTTCAGATACTAAACTAGACCCATGTTGCATAGAAATTTCATTGCGTTTTAAATGAAACAAAATGGGTATATTTTTATTAATAAAGGTATCACATAATGTAAAAACATGAAAAAATAGTAATAGTTTAATTAAATTTGTTGTTATAAGGTGGGACTCAAATAGTCCCACCGTGCCACATGGGTTCATGAATGGTACTTATTAAAGCACATCCTTTCCCCTAAGCACAGAGGCAGTTTGCACACAGTACAAGACCATAGTGTTCGAATCTTGCCTTCTTATTTCTAATGAAACGTTGCGATTGTGTTTTCTTATTTGAATTGATAATGACTTATTGTTAGATTCAGTTGGTACGTTATTATCTATTAATGTTTGACTAATAAATCCTTCGGCACATTGACCTTTAAGAATATTAAAACATAAACAATAAATAAAAGTATGTTTTTTTGTATTACTCCCCAAGTTGCATGGTGGGACAAATAAAATCCCACCATACTTTCATCATTTACAAATAAATTTAAGCTTTAGTTTTTATTATAAAACTCTTGACTTGCTTATATAGAACTAATTTTTATAAAAATTAACTTACTTCTACGATTTTTTACATAAAACCAGGAAAAAAAGATTATCGCAATAAACCTTCTGCTTGCAACAATTGATGAACCTGTATTGGCATGTTGAATATTACCAACACAAGTGAATACATTTGTAACATTTGTTGAAGATATGACCAACTGCTTTACGTAAATAAGACGAAATATAAAACTATACGCATGCAGCTATTGCAATATTTCGAGGTGGGACTAAAAATGTCCCACCATGCATTACGGTGCATCAAAAAGGTGGGACACTTTTAATCCCAGCGTGCCCCAAAGAGTTAAAGTAAACTATCTAAACTAACTAGCTAATTCCCGGTCCGGCCCGTCCCGGATGGGTGTGCAGAGACCTTTATACTTGGCTACTAAACGGTGCTGCGTGTAGATCATGCGCGTGGAATAAAATGTGGAATTTTATTGTGGTCCAAAGGGAATAGACATCTTGTTAATATTCCTTGCGAATGAATTTACCGATCGCTACATGTTACTTTAATAAAATGACAGTCCTGAATTTATTTAGACTTTGCACGGTTCTTGTATCTTCAGTCGTTTTTGCTGTATGATGCGCGGCAATTTCGTGCAGCTTCATGACCGGCCATGCAGAACTCGGTAATGGTTTGTTAGGTAATTCCTAATGCTGTAGCATAATTAATTGGGTTCGGCATGGATTATCGACCAATAGCTATTCTAAATTTTCGCCTTCCCATATTTTTGGATGTCCAAGATATTCATTATCCTAGTATATTGAAATTTACATTTCGGTATCTCTGGAATTATATTTAGCATGTGATATAGGTCATAGCATCTAGTCCAAATGCCGTGCAAATTATTTCTTTAGACTTGTTAACACCTTATATTAATTAGAATGCGAAAAGCAACCAGCATCTAATATGTGTTTTATCGGTCGACAATGTAATTTTCAAACACACAGTAAATTTACTGAGGTTATATCACTTGAATTTCAAATTCAATTGTTCTAATAAGTTCGTAATATGCAGTTCCACACTTTGGGGGAGAAGGTAACAGTTAAATAAATGCAACAGCTAATTTAGTGTTAGCGTCGGTAATTAATTTGTACACCTAATAGTAAAGCTGTGAACTATTCGATAAACCTTACGTAAATTTCGTGGGGAAATACTATTAGTTCCACCATTACGGTTGGGCTACCAGCAGTTAAAGCGTCGAATATCGACAGAAAATTGAAGTTATAACAATGCAAAGGCTTCTAGGACCCAGCAAGCAACCGAGTTCAGTCATTTCGAAAGTTCATCGACTGTTCAGCCGACAAGAGCCGACTGAATTGTTATTAGATAGTTAAGCCTCACTCCCTTTTCATCCGACACGGACGATAGCCAGTTCAGTCACCAAAAACTCCTTGCAGTAAAACAGTTACCTTAAAACGATGTAACAGCTAATAAATCCAAGAAGCCATATTGCCATTAGGACCTTAAATTTATGAATATTGTCGCATCCGCCCAGCAGATTAACTTCCAGTAACGAATTCTTTAGTTTCCGCTAGCCATTGTTAAAAGTCAAGGGGCTTCTTAGGTTTAGTACCTGTTACTGTGAAGCCCTCGAGACCCGCGAACGCAAGGCGACGCGAAGGCTAACCGTAGCGCACCCGAAGATGCTACCCCTACCTGTGACCGATCAACGAGGGCGGTCTTCGAGGGCGGCCACTTTCACCATTTCCATAGATTTCACATAACCCTAGAGAACTCTATTAGAAAACTACTTCATTTCCCATCACCATCTCCATTGAAAATATCATCCACAAATCAGTACACTTTCGACATAGCACCCGCCCACGCCGACACTTTAAAAACACACGACACACAGCTCTCGTGATTCATTCGCAAAAAACAGTCTCTCATCGTTCCATCTTAACGCCGTCTATTTTGTTTAATTATTGTTGAAATATATTGAAGTTTTACTTGTGCTACCAAATCAGTGTCTACATACAAATTTACTATCCCTATAACCGGACCAGGTCGTAGGGAATTCGTTTTAAGTACGCGTTGTCAGGAAAACCTGAGTCGAGGATTTACGACCTTCGGCGACGTCGAGTCTTGAACAGCATCACAGCGCGATACAAACGAACATCGACGACGGAATCTAGAAATCGGACGCAGCCGACGCTGAAGGAAATAGTCTCCGATGAAGACCATTGCGGTCGTTCGTACGAGCTTCATTAGCTCGCTGGCATTCAAAAATAGGCACGAGACACGAGTCCCGACCCGAGTGAACGAGGGGAATGGCGAAAACAGAAGGAATAGGCAAAGGAGGCGGCTGAAAACAAATTACACCGGCCCCGTGTCCCGCTTCTTCGTACGTGCGAGCGAAGCGCAATTTTCGCGGCGGGGCCCTCCGACGAGCTTTTCCTCGTCCTTTCAGGCTGACGCTGACGAGACACTTTCCTTTCTGCAGCCGAAGAATCGTTCGTTAGTCGCAAACCGCCCGGTAAAAGACTGGTCGAAATACGTATTATGTGACACGTTACCGGACGGATCTTCGCGGCGACATGGTGTTAAAAAAAAGAGAAACGAAAATTCATTCGGACCGAGCGCGGCGGGATCTGTGGTCCGCTGGAATTTGGAACAAAAAAGAAGGAACGAACGTAGCGGAAAAAGGGAAAAAGAAGCAACCAGACTCCCCTCCCCCCCCCCCCCCCGGGCTGAAATGAGATTCAGCATTTTCTATCCCTATTTGGCGGAGGGCGGCCCTCGGAGCACCGTTCGCAGAAAAGTCGATGCTTCTCCTACGGGCAAAGAAGCTCCTGTGTGCGAGCATCAAAGGACGGGCCAGCCAGGAATATAGGATTAATATTAGATTTATTATTTTCCTTTCGCCGCGTCGGAAACGGCGGCCCGCTCCTCTCAGAGGAAAGGGAGGGAAAATGTATCGGGGGCTGTGCAAACTTGCTCGTACGTACGGATGAACGGGATCCTTTAAGGTGGGAGTGACGGCGCGCGTAGAACAAACATAAGACGCATCCGCAAGGAAAACTTCGCGACGAGCACCGCCAGCTAGACAGGATAAATAAATAGCACACAGAGGGTACAAAGCCCGCGGCACCTGGTACACGCGTGAAACCGCACGTATGACGAGTTTCGCCAATGAAATTCGCCGTTCCCTTTACTCGTTACCAAAATCCTCTTGGTCCGTGAGCATCACGTACTCCTTTCTAAACACTCTTCACTGCTTCCCACGCAACCTCCTTCGCCCTCGTCGAACACAAGTCCCGGAAACTGCCGTGAAGAATTGATTTTCGAGCCGAAGAGAAACCTGTTACGCAATTGCTACTCGCGAACGTTACACGTAACGCATATTTGTATGGTCCTGTGGCGGCTACTTCTTACGCTCGTCAACAGAGGGTCAGTACGACAACACCTTTCCCGCTACTACCTGAATCTTCCTCTGTTTGTATATATGTAGGGAGTGTAGGGATGATACTGTACCAAATTACCTTACTGAATACCGCCGATTACTACGATGATAGTAACGGTAACGACGCGACGATCTGTTAAAAACGATATTATTGATTGCGGTTTTCAGAATAGAAAAAAGTACGACGTGAATGATTCGAGACGAAAATTGTAAAATCTCAGACGTAGATTGAGACGTGAAAAGTTGTGAAAAAAGTTTAATTTATTGTACTAGTTGTGATTTTTGTGTTAAATTATATTCATTTTTATATTTATCGTCTTTGATCCTACATATTTATCGTCCTAAACTGTCCTTCGACATCCCGCGTCTAAGACACGGGTCCGCTAGATAGCCTTACTGACGAGTCCTCTAGCGGGACTAGGACGGAACGCTTCCTTCTCCTTTTTCCGTCTTTTCATAATTCAACTGCCGCCATAGTCGAAATGACGCCGAAATACGTAGTCTGTTCAAAACGAGTAGATATGACGACGTGCAGTGGATTCAAGAGGTATTCGAACACTAAATACACGATTCTCGAAAAGTTGCCTATATTTCAACCAGTGATGCCAGAACGGTTGAATCGAGCGGAATACAGTTTACCACCTCTCTGATGACCAGAGTAATATGTGATACGTTGCGAGCACGTCACGTGACCAGGCTTAGTGGGGGACGTTTGTGTGTGCTCACGTAGTGGAATGGGATAGTGGAAGAGGAAAAAGGAGGAGAGGAAAATCAACCCAGTTTTGTGTGGATCTAGTATCACTGATTTAAACTATGATAATTTTGTAAAAGATGATGGAATGACAATAAATTTTGACTGATTTGAATGAAAAGCAAAGTTTATTACATTATGTTTTAGTTATTTCGTACACAGCAGGATGAGTCACCTAAGATTTTGACATTTGTTTCTTAATATCAATTTGACACAATGATATAGAAAATTATACAACGGGAGGAACAATCGGCAAGCTGTCATTTTATTGGAAATTATAAACGAAATATCATTGTATTATTTACAAATAATGAAACAGCGCACAATGCGGCTCCGAATTTATGTTTAATTTATCCCACGCTCAACACTGCGAGAATTTCTATAACATGGTGCACTGAAACGCATTTATAATTCATAGTTAATTAATACCACGGATAACACTGTAAGTATTTCTCTTTTCCAAGATACATCGTGGTTCGATCGAGGAGCCAGTCCAAATTTTATTTATCACAATGTATTCAGCACAATAAATTAATATCGCGAATTGTTTCGACGACTTTTTGTTTTATTATTCCAAATTGAAACCATGCGTTAGCAATTGAGAAGAGAATATCATAACGAATGGGTTTTAGTTATCACGAGCATAGCTAAAAGGTCGAAAGGTATATGAAACATGCTTCAAAATATTATTTATCGATGGTTCTGGATATATGTCCCTGGTTTTGATACATACATAGGATGTGATGATGCATATCTGTATGTTCTCCTGTTACGACAGACTACATATGTATACTTTAACCCGATGTATTTCCCATTTCCTTCGAAAATAAATAACAGAAATGAAAAAAGAAACACTAACAACATCTGAACACCTTCTGAAGCATCCCCCTCTTGTAACTTCGTAGAAAAGAATCTTACAACATTCAGTTTGTGCTCATTCTAAAAGATTAAGTATCTACTTTCATTGAATTTAGTTTTTTTCGAAGTCTGCTCGTTATTATAAAGTCGTGGGCAAATACGTGATTGTTTTTACTTATTTGAAAGTTTACAAATTCAACAGAGCTTAAAACATGTTCTACAGTGTTTAAGAAATGTTATACAGGTTCGTTTTAATGTAATCTTGTAAAAGTAAGTCTCATCTTTATAATTATCTCTCCAAAGTTGAGCCGCGATTTTTTGTCACCAATTTATTATGCCCTAAACAACCGGTGCGTTGTCAGCATTAGCATAATCCAAAGTACTAAGTTAGTGGAGACATAATACTCGTTCCTAAGAACAATTGACCCAGATGTTAAACACACATACACTCCGCACGTACGCTAAACAGACATTAAGTATAATCAATAACAGCACACTTTTTGTTTAAAGTACAATAAAATTGCGACAAAAAACTACAGATCAACTTTTGAGGAGTTACTGTAAAGGGAAAATTTCATTTTGGATGGTCACGATGAAGTGAAAGTGGAAAAAAATTATTTCATCTCTGTAAAGTCAGTTGGATTTACAGAATTTCGAAAGAAAAAAGAAGCTCCTAGTTACGTCAAACTATTTTGCAAACCTCTTGACTACAATTCTTTCACTAAAACTCGAACAATTGGAACATCATCTTTTAAGAAAAACTAGCTTAAAGGCAGCGTTCTCGCCGTCTTAAAATTACTTCATATTATCTAACTGTGGGATTGGTAGGTTTGGCAAGAACAAGCTTCGACGTAACGTATTTATTGAATAAGACTTATAACTAATCTAATGTTCTACGGCACGGCTTTATCTCGCACGGTATCACAACTTTTACTCTAAACTTCGCTGTTCTTCATCTACGCTGTCCGACTTCACTGTCCTCGCTCCAATCCCGGAATGCCTCGACTTCGCACTCCCCACTTGCACCTCACACACACACACACACACACGCACACTCTCTCTCTCTCTCTCTCACTCCTTCGCTCTCTTTCTTTCTCGACCACAGCGAAAAGGTAAACAAACACGGAGGCCTGTATCGGGCCACCTGTAGACGCTCGTGCACTCGCTGAACACCTGCAAATCAGGCGATCCTACATAACCCTTAGGTCAATACCGAAAACATTGCCTGAAATGTCAATTAATCTGCTATCATCCACGAACAGAAAAATCTACAATAATTTTGCTATGTTTCAATAAAAATATTAAAGATGTAAAAAGAAATTGAAAGTAGTTACCCGGTTATTGACATAAAATTCTTTTCAATCGTCATTTATTGATGACGTTTCCTTCAAACGCCTATAACAACATTAATTTTACGAATTAATATAAATCCTTTCTACAACACTTGTACTTCAAAAGGGTGCGAACAAAATCGATTTTTTTGAGAATTTTATAATTGAGAATTTTAGAATTTAGAATAGAGAATTAACCCTCTTAAGTATTTATTCGCTGGATAGGTCACCTTGTCACGTATAATATAAATTTCTTTTCAGTATTGCTTTCGATTGGGGGGGGGGGGGGCACGTAGAGTGCAAATACAGCCAATTAGAGACGATGTGAAACAAAAATAAACGAAGACTCGTACGTTTACGGACTCTCACGCACGACGGTAAGTACAATCTAAGCGTTAATCAGGCATTCGTATCGCTCCGAGGAAGCGCGCAATCGAATCCAGGGAATTTCGTTCGACATCATCGCGATGCGAAGGATCGAGACGATGCTGCGGCGCAGGGCACGGGGGCGTGCAAAAGGACTTGCCAATACATACCGTGCGTTAAAAATAAAGAAGCGCGTATTTTCATTGCCGGTGGCGTGCCAGGAAGGAAGAGGGTTTTCACCGTCGACGTCCGAGAGCGAAAGCGGCGCGCAGAAAAGCGCGGAAAAGCTGTGAGAGAGCCCACGACGAAAATGACAAAGCCCTACGGGCATACATCCGACATTTTTCTCTCGTGGAACGTATAGATAGTGCCACCAGCCTCCGTTGAAAGCGAGTTTCGTAATAACCGGACGAGCAGTAGGGTAGTGTGAGCGAGAAAGCGACTGGATGAGTGGGAGGGGGAAGAGGACGTGGAAGAGGGAGAGAGAGAAAGAGAGACAGGCGGAGGAAAAGAAGAAGGAAAAATAATCGGTTGCCGTGGTTCGTACAATATCCGGAATATTGGAGTCTTCTTGCACGCGGCGGGGGAGAGTGATGCTGAATCGTAATAAGTTGTGACGAGGGAGACAGGACGCAGTGGGGGGTAACAGGTCACCCCCGTCGTCGATGGGAAAATTACGAAGATCGTTGGTGCCTCGCATGTCGCTCTCTCCTCATGGAAAAGGAAAACTTGTTTGCCCGGTGTTTCACGATCCGGCGAACACCCGAGATTACTCGCGTCTTCGTGTTTAGATTAAATTCCACAGCCGCGTCGGTTTAGATAGTTCCCGGTCAGGCATTCCGCGCCTGGAAACGCCTCACAATATCGCGCGGACCCTCAGATTTTTCGCGATGTTCTTTCCGGTCGCCGTTTCTTTCGCGTTGACCGTTCGATCTCGATTCGTCAGCCAGGTCTCCTCTCTTTTTTTTCAGCCGCAGGAATACAGTATCCATTTGTTTCATCGCGGAACAACGTTATTTTCTCATTTTAGCTGCAAAGTGCAGCATGCGAACAGTCACTGCCTGCACGTAGGCACCTGCGGAAAACCCGAACCTCCGCAAACCTCGTCGGACTTCGAGCACTTTTGCAGCCAGGTTCCTCATTGGTGCGGAGCTGGTCCTCCAAAACAGTATAAATTGCGATCACACAAATTAATGTTATATGTGGAGCATATTTTATATTATGATCGATTGATCAAGAAGAAAACAATAAAGCGACTTACGCAAGGTGCGATGACACTATCTCTCCAACTGCGGGGTATATCTCTCAAGGGGCGGAGAAGCTCGACAACTCGACTCGGCCGAGAAGTTGTAACATGATACAGATCAGAAATATCGGTGAGATATACAAAAGACAAAGAAACCTCGGGGAATCGTGTCCCGCCCATAGAAAGCAATATTTCGGATCCGAAGTCGTCGCACTCTTCGCGGGATTACTGTACCTTTAATTTATCGCAACGGAAAGTTCGCGTAATCCCTGGCGGCGATGAAACTGCAAGCCCAGCCACCGAACCTTCCGCGAATCGAATTAACATCTCCGGAGCTATGTTTAGGCAGTTGAACGCGTACGTACGGTATGCGCGACGTCTTGCTCTCGCGCACTTATTCTATCCGCCTTGACAAATTTATATGGAAGAAGAATATTAAGGCGGATGTGTGACCGAGCCGCGAACAATTCCTTTTTCACCTATCCGAGTCGCGACAGCTCCGGCCAGCGACGTAGACAGCATAAATCCTTGCGAGTGTCGCTCGATGTCGGCCCCCGTCTAATGGAATTGGCCGACGTTGTTGCAAACAATATTTTCTATGACAGAAACCTTGTATCTCGCGGTCGGTGCCGACAAAAAAGCTCTTGCGGAAATGCGAATCGGTTATGTCGGCTGACAGGGATTGCACAAGGTTTTGGATATTGCTGAATTAGGTTCTTCCGAAAATTCGTGTCAATTTTGTCGACTGACGGCGAGTGCAGAAGGTTTTAGATGCTGCTGAATTAGATTCGCCCATAAATTCGTTTTAATTGAGGGGTACAATGCGTGATCAGGATAATTTCTGAATAAATGGAAGTATAATAAGAACGGTTTGTTTCATAACGATTTTATCGCGTTTATATATTTATTTTTTTAATTTTTAGGATCCTTGTTTTATCGAATTCCGTTTTGTTGATATTTTATTTATCGAACATCAATGATTTATTTTATTTCAGTATGGATAATGTTTGCATACTTCACACGGCATCATGCATGAATCCTTCATCTATATTAAACATGAGCGATGCAGGCGAAGTATTATTTCGTAACATATGAATTTTAGAGTTTATTACGATGCAATGTTAGTTGAGCGCTTTACACAATTTAGTCCTATTCCGAAGATTCACAGTTAACTATTCATGAACGAGATGGGTATCAATATTTTTGCAGCCATTTTAAGCACGATATATCATTATGTTTGGAATATTTCGTAGAAATCAATACTATTTTATAATTAGACAGCGGATCTTTATGCAAAATAAAAATTTCTCTTTGGCTGTTATGACCCAAAATAACTCGGCGGGGGACATATCTCCGACATTTTAAATATTCTGGATTCTTACGTATTTTGACGTGCTGATTACGAATATGATTGTGAAAATGGGCGCAAATTTTATTTTCATAACAAAAACCATGAGAAAACTTTATAGAATCTTCTGTATTCTTGCACACTCTGTGCGAATGCAAGGATACTCTAGGGTTGGTTTTTTTTTGTAAACACGTTGTGGATTTTTGTATGCGTCTCTAGATGACAGCTACAATGCAAAGGTAATCTAGAATGAGTTGGGGTTATGTCATGGAGGGGGCGGAGAGGAGCGGCCGTTAGGACGGCACTACCACGTATACGAACATCCAGGAGTAAATACATAACAACTAAACTGTTGAAATTACGTAAAATATGTATACGACTTTATTTATAGAACTTTATACGAGCTTCATTTTTTGTTCGACAACCTTTTCTGTACAATTAATACCTTATGAAATAATTAAAAAAAACAGTTGTACCTTTGAAGGGGGCAGGGGGGCGAGGGGGTCGCGTCGCCCAAAATCCATTTGGGAATCTTATGTACTAGATGAAAAGAAGCTATATACAACATTTCAGCAAAATCGGAAGGTTGTCGCATTCGAAAGCTTATCCATGAATGAATCTAGGGCTGTCACGAAATCATCAAAAACGTCCTCCGTTCCAGGGCTAGAGGTCGCGTAATCCATAGAGACTCCAAATTCACAATCCTTTTAAGCGTCGTAGTCATTTTGTCAGGTCAACGGATCCACTGTGAAACTTCCTCGAAACACTCCCCATAAATTCGATTGCGTCATAACTGTCGCGGATCTCTCCGCGAAAGAAAGTAATGAACTGTGATACCTTATATCCTCCTATAATACAGTGGTGCTTAACGTTTACGTTACCCTCGATTACACGCGAATCCTACCCCACCGTATTTAGCCTCCGTGTTCCGCGAGGTCGAGAAAGAGGGGAAGATAGAGAGAGAACGGGTCACAGGCGACCCATTGCAAATTCGTTACACGTCGATGGCGTCCGCGTGTCCCCGCGTCGAAATTGTGAACGATTTATCGCGCGTCGATTCCCGATATGGCCGCGCCGCGTTATTCGAGAGAACGCGTCGCGCCACGGCAATTTGCGTATTTTTAATCAGTTATTATGTCAACCGGTAGACACGCGGGACGGCGCGCATTTAAAGTTTTGTTTGCAATTTCCGGCGGGTCCCGCGCCACCCGACCAGGCCCGACTCGACCGCCACTCTGCGTGTGCAGTGTGCAGTTGCAACTGCACACGGTCGATCGCGAACGCAAACGTTCCGCTCGTCCGTATTCGAGCACCGTGCCATGCCATGCCGTGGCGTTTGCATACGTGCCGCGTCTGTAGTCGCGCAGCGGTCCGGCATTTAATTTTGACGCATTTCGGGAAAAGTGCATCGGTTGTTTGCCGGGGACCATGTAAACGCCGCGTAATCCGAGGGATTCGCTCGATATCTCGGCAATTGGCCTCGCGGAGGAATCCACGGATCAAAATTTCATTCACAGCCTGTGGAAAGTCACCTAATACCGGAGTGCGCTAAACCCTTTGCCGTATAACGAGTCAATTCCCTAATGGAAATTTCAAACAGAATCTACTAAATATTAATGTTACGCCTTTCTTTTAGGACGAAATGTAATTCTATCCTTTTGTAGGAAATATTTAAGCATTAAAGTAACTGTAGACATACATTACACATAAACTCTCTTTCCTCTTATGTGAAATCATTGAGAATAAAGAAGCTCTAAGCGTTGTAGCCTTAAAAAAATCGTACGGCAAGGGGTTAACACGTCAAATTAAGGATTTGTTTACTAGGCCATGTGTAAAAATATTTTTTTGAAATTGATATTACTCGGACTTTCGAAGAAAAAAATGTGAAAATCATGATTTTTAACTTTTTTTGTCTGTGCCAGTAATGAAAATTTCAAATATGCCTTTTTTAGATCTAAGTATGTTATATACGTGCACAAAGTTTTGTCGAAATCAGTTGACGCATGTAAGAATCTTCGAACATTGGGATGACAATTGAACTAAATCGCAGTTTCCCACAATTTTTGCCATTTTTCATTATTTATGGCTTAATCGATTTTGATGGAACTTTGTGCGTGTACACAACTTACTTAGATCTACAAAAGACATATTTTAAATTTTCATTATAGGCACCGACGAAATAATTAAAAACCGTGGCATTCACTTTTTTCTTTGCATCTACGACTTATAATAATTTTTAATCTACTAAACTAATCCTTCTAACATCTCAAAGATACTCAAGTAGTTTTGAGCAATTTAAAAACAAAACTTATTGGCTTTTAAAGTGCATCCACTCTGAAGATTCGTCAAATTTTTTAATTTTTATTCAATTTGCATCCGTGAGTTACATCCAACTCACGGAACGTCGAGACCAACGTAACTTGCTTGGGCCAGGTGCATTGCACTTGACCAACTTCGTTTGGAGTCCACGGTGGAATTATAATTAACTCACGCAACCTCTTGACCAAACACAGCGTGAATTAAATGTATCTCACGTGGCGTTCAATTGTGTTAACAGTCATACGCTTCTCAGAAATAATTGCATAAAAGATCCTGGGTTACTGTTTCACTCGCTTTTGCTTTACACTTTAAATCAACGAGTTCTGTTTAATTTATAATATCGTATTTAAAAAAAAAAATACATCTCACAACGTAGATAGGCAGAGATCAATTATTTTACACCATGTAAAATAGTAAATTGGTCAATTTTGAGTCCAAGGAACGTATGAAGATTAAAGAAGGACTTTCTCCTTTTTTGTTAAAAAATATCAAGTTTTTACAGAATCTACAAATATATAATGATAACATAGTAATTGATAATGGGATATAAAAGAAGAAGTTCTGGCTAATTGATTGACTGACGTTTAGAAGGTGAAAAGTATTTCTTGAAATTTTGATCACCTATCAAGGTGAAAAGGGGGTGTGAGTTTTATTATGACCGATGACTTTCTATATCTCAAAAACCGAAGATGTTACAGACGTGATAATTGTTATTTAAATTCTCCTTTAAGAATACATTTTTTTTATAGGAATATGTACATCTTCCAAAACAGAAGATGCTAGAAAAATAAAAGTTAACATTTCAAATCTTCCTTATAAAGTGAGTTTACGTGCCGGTTTTCTGGCTCCTAATAAACTCAATATTTCCAAAAAGATTGACTTCTAAAGCTAAGTACTTCACATTACTTGTTTAATAACTGTACATCAAACTTTGAAGTAGTGTTTCTCGAAACAACTTTTTCGCATCTGGTTGATACGATTACGAAAGGAGTACTGAACCAATCAATTCGAAATCTCAATTGTATATTGAGATTGAATTTATAACTTACACATGCTATAAATGTACAATGCTCCGCCGATTACGTTGTTTATCAGCGACAGTTTTCAAAGATCTATGAGTCTCAACTATGAACTTCTGAATAAATTCATCAATAGCTACAGCGATTTCAACTGCGAATTAACAAAATACCTCGCATTACGTTTCGAATCATTATTTGAAACGCGATTTTTAGGTTGCCTTTTGATACAGCACAGCCATTGAAAGTCCTATATGTGTTTGAATAACGTAGTACCTCATCCTCAGACATAACTATGTACTTCATCACACTAAAATTTCCAGCTTTATACTTTGCAGCTGAACAATGCCGGGTATTAATGATTGTTAACCGAAATTTTTGTAAAAAAATTGCATTTCGCGATGCAGTTGCGAGTTTAACGGTTAGCATTGTTTAACACTATAACGACCGTTAATACCATCGTGGTTTTGTTTTATCGCTGCATCGCAACATTCTACAATCAGTTCTTTGTTATTAAATGCTACCACGTGCTGGATTTATTTTAATCTTTCGACTTCTTTGGTTTCTACAGATTTACAGTGGCAGAATTTTTTTTTTTTGCTACATTGAGGAAAATGATATTTTGTAAATTTTTGATAGTAAGTGGAAACTATTACAGTTAGTAACCAAACAGTGTAGTTTCTACGATAGAACAATCTTTCTGAAAGTTGGCATACAAGTTAATTCTAGGTTAACAAGAAACGCGATGATGTTCGTTCGACTAGCTCTCTAATGTTTTACGAGATTTAGCGGTTCATAAAAGGGATACGAGTATACCATTGTGTCATGCAACTCGGTCGCCTAAATCGTATAATTTTATCTGTGAACACGTTAACATAAAGCAAGCGAGGATATCGAATCAGCTATATTAACTCTGTTTTAAAATTAAATTCATAATTCATGATGCATTAAAATGTAGCCTAAATAAAACATTCATCAAAGTAAGCACCAATATAATCAATATACTCTGTTAATGATTTATGAGTTTCTTGATTGTATTGCGGTCCATCTATAGTTCGACGAGTAACAACACATCACATAACTGCTATTGTGAATGTATTGATGTTTCCACCCATAAAAAGAATACAATCACATTGATCGAAATTGAAATAAACTTTACCTAAAAATAAAATATCGAAATAGAAATTGAAGATAGGACCTTAAAGATTAGTTTTCGAACTTAAAATGACATACTTATAATAAACCTGTAGACATACTGTTCCTCGATCAAAATAGACAGAAAAGCAGCAATCTAATGTACAGTGTGTCTCAGGTTTTAATGTACAAACTTTGTCAGTATATTCTATGCCACTAAATAAGAAAAAAATGTTATGTAAACATAGGTCACATAGAACTTTATTAAAGTTATATTTTTATCATTATTATTACAAAAATAGGGAATACAAGTGGAATACTAATCGATTTGCTGTTACTGCGAGCATTGACACGACATTTGCACAATTATAACTTCGATCTTTGATCGCTATCAATCATGTATCGTCAAGATCGGTAGACATTTCGAAATGGAGTATTAATTAACGCCGGAAGTGACGATGCCAAGTAGTAAGTACATTGATCTATTCGAGCCAATGCTCACAGTAACAGCAAATCGGTTACTATTCCACTTGAATTCCGTATTTTTGTTATAATTTCTTAATAAAGCTCTATGTGACCAATATTTACATAACATTTTTTTCTCATTTAGTTCCATATAATATACTGACAAAGTTTGAACATTAACACCTGGGACACCCTGTATAAAAGAGAAATTACTACTCAACTTGATAAGTAAAAAAACAAGTATCGGAGTACAAATTGTAAGCGATACCATTTCTCAGATCGAAGCATACACTCATACTTCGAGCCAACACATCATACATAAAAATTTAATTCAGCCAACCATCACGTTTCTCGGCTAAAAATAAGCTAACACAACGATTCTCAAAAAACTTTGTCATTGGAACCTGTATCTCCGCAGAGGACAACGCAATATCGTCTCGAAGAAGGAAGATCGAAAATAAAGAACAGCGACACGACGAAATTGTATCGGGTATACCTGGGAGATTCCTTGCCCTCCTGCTGTCCAGTCGCCATATCGCTCCGAGCTGGGTGATCTCAGCAGCCCCGGACACGGGGTAAACTTCACTATACTCTCACAACACTTTCTCACAGCTCGTTTAGAGAAACTGTCCAACAGGCATCGATCACGAGAGACGTAATAAAACATCGAGCAACGGGAAGCGACGATGGAAGCCCGTGGTAGATGGAATCATATCGTCGAATCGCGAAAAAGAAAAAAGATCGTCAACGCAGGTCAGCGAGGATCGGAACCGCGTACCGGAGCGACCCGTCCTCGGAGCCGGTTAGGTGACTCGTCTGTGATCATCGCACGGTTTCGAAGCGACCGATGCGTTGATAAACTTGTAATAAACTGAGACGATTAAAACGGGGAAGCACGTTCCGCGGGACACGTGCGGGAAAGCCGGATGGACAAAGCGCACGGACCGGCGATATACCGCGATTTATTCCGACGCGTGTCCCGCGTATCGAGTCCTGCGGAATCCGGCAAAAATTCCACTGGAAATGCAGCCGACGTTTATCGTCTTCAATTTGCCTCCCCGTGGTCGCGCACCGTTTGTCGATGAATTTTCCAAGCGACTGCGCTATCAATCTGCGCTTTTCTCGATCCACGCGCGTGTGCACCTTCACTTCTTGACGAGTTCTACGGATTTGTTCGGTTTCGTAAAATTTTCTGTTACCGTTTCTCGTTTTGGGATTTCAATCGACGAACGCAAGAGGCGACGAGGACGCGACGATTTCTGAGAAGAACGTGCGTCGACGCGCACTACATGGGAATTGCGCCGGCTCTGAGAGAGAAACGTGCGAGTGTGACGGCGCACGCCGCGCTACTGACGACGCCTGGCGTCGCGCCGCCACGCCGTACGCCGAGCGTCGCTCGCGCACGCGCCACCGACCCGGTTTGTGGACACTTTTCGGGCCGAAGATCGGAAACCGCTTTCACACAGATCCAAAAACAACCGTGACTAATATTTGCCTTGCTTTGTGACAGTGCTTCGATGCAAATCCCATTACAAGACCACGAACCAAGACGACGAACGATGTACAGTGGGGCAAAACGGCCGATTTTTGGATAACGCTCTTGGAGCTCAATGGCAATCATAATTTCTGCAAAACAACACATATTTTTGAGCGCTGAATCGAATGCCATCCAAACCAAGTTGATACAAACAACCGTTTCGAAGATACAGTAGCTCTTTGGTTGTGCAACCGTTAATTTCGGAAAATTTTCTGTTTCTTATATTTCTTTAATCGACATTTTTCAATAATAATAATGTTTTCATGTTTGATGTTTGAGCCGAGAGTTATTTTTCTGAAAAGTCGTTATTGCTACCCTCATTTGAAACTAAACTGAGAATGAGAATGTATTGGAACTCAAACAAGAATAATTTCAAATTCTAGGTCACCGGACCTTTTTTTGTAAGCCTCCGGAATCCCAAAAAATGTAAAAAGAAAACAACAATTTTCATAGATTTTTTTTCGGTCAGTCTACTATGAATTTTTCCACAGCTGACAATACATTATGTTTTTGAAACGTATAAACAAATAAAGGAACTGGCATACAAGAAAGTTTATGCCTGGAAAATGCGTTATCTCTCTAATCCTGATGAATAGCATTGAACACAACTTCATGGTTCGAAATAAAGAGAAAGACCTAAACATTTTACTACAACAAAAAATTTTAATTTCGGGGTTTTGTCCAACTTGGCCCCATTGTGACGATTTGGGGCCACTGTGGTCCGGGGTAAAAAAGTATGCACGGTTATTTGCATTTATAACGACGAGGCGTCCTGGAGAGGATCAGGAGGAACACCGAAGCTGAAGAGACAGCTGGTCGCGCCTCGAGCCTTCCGAGTAGAGACATTCGGTCCTGACGAGGCCGAAACTCGTCAAAATACACAAATCTCTCGCACGTCCCACCCTGGACGGGTAACGCGTTCTCCCATGGGACGGGTCCTCGCTAACTGCGCCGGAGAGTTTGCTCTCTTTCCGTCGCCGAGATTCTCGGCCGGGAATGGAAATGTTCCTCTCGATCAACATCAACTTCTTCGGAAAAATAACACGGGTAATTAGAGCCGGCTCCACCGCCTATCCTCGGGTTCAGAAGCGGAGCGACGCGGCACGGCTTTCAATTTAACTTGGACGATGGCGCGACGCTATTATACAAATACAAGCGACAGGGATGAAGTTGTTAACCCATAACGAAAGTTCCGACTCGATCGTCCCTTAATTTCGCCCGGAATTTTACGATTCGGACCAACGAAACCCGATGTAATCTACTCGCTCGGATCGGACTTCCTTCTGTCTCCCCGCGAATCATCCGGCTGGCTAAATTCATCGACTTTCGGGGGCCAAGATAATTAAATTGGCCGCTGCCATGCGTCACATACTCGTTACGACAGGATTCTCGTGGCAAACCGAATCGTTTACCCGGTCTCCAAATAATTATGGACCGTCGTTCTACATCGCTGTCGTTATCCTTTGAGAATAGAATTTCCTTATCAATCTCGCGACCAGTTCTCTCTCTCTCTCCTTTTCGTGCTAATTTGCTCTCGCCGCGGGGGTGTTTACAACATGAGATGAAAACGCTACCTGGTTTTTAGAATTATTTTACTGCTTTGTTTTTAACGCGTTCGATACCATCAGCGTTCTCGACCGTCATCTATTTCAGCAATAGTTGTTGCATATGAACTGTCCGATTCATAACAGCAACTTGAAACAAACATAACATTTCTCTAAGCAGAACTTACTGATTAAAATAAGCACCATGTTAATCGTCATATTCTGTCAACACGCAACGAATTTTTCGATTACACTACGGTAAAAATTTAATTTTTTGGTATTTCCCGTGCTACCTTTACAAGATTACAGATTTGTAGTATTTTTTTTACTATCCAGAAATAGTGCGATGATTAGTTACTACATGTTCACCAAGTATCAAATAATGCTATCGGCAAATGCTGTTATTTCACTCATATTTCATTGACAATCGCATCGATTGACGTTCAAATAAAATTTATTCAAAAGTGAAATTATATATTTGAATTGAAGATAGGACATTAAGGGTCAGCTTAGTACTCAAAGTGATATATCATACAATAAACATGTAGACTTTATATAATAGCATGCGCATTTCAAAATCGGACAGGTCATGTGCAACAACTTAATACTAGAAACTTTTTAATAACGTCGAACTTCTACTCGCTTCAACCAAGCTTGGTCCTTATTGAAATACATTATTTGAAAAGTAATCGTTAAGATAATATATTAATCCATTTGGTTGCATGGCATTTGAAATAATCATATGTTAACTTTTTTGAATAGCCAAACCATATTTTCAAAATTATTTCATTATTTGAATTTCATACGGAATTCAAATAATTTATTACTTCATTTTTCATTTGATCAAATATTTCGTACTCTTCAAAATTCTGTTTATTTCGTGTACAAAAGAACAATTTTAAAAGCGACTGCAACCAGAAACTTTAATCATTAAATTACAAAAATTAGCACATCTTAATATAATAATTAATTTACTCACCCCTTCTTGCGATGAAATTATTTATTATTTTATTTGAGCAATGTAATTGAAATAAAATATTATTCGATGTAAACGCCAAATCAAAATTAATTTTTAATTTGTAAAGTACAAATAATATGTAGAATAATTCATTATCTCAACTAATTATTTGTTACCTTATTTCAAATGAAATGTACCCAACTCCGATTTGAACTGTGCAAAAAAATAATACGGTAAGTTGGTTAAACGACATCACTGGTAAGATCTATCAAGAGAACATTCCCGAGCAGCTGCGCACTATAATACCACCCAGAAAATCAGTTGCACACTTTCCGCCAGTTATAAACCTCCGTCTAGCGCTGGCATCATTATCCATTGAAAATGAAATTTCCTGACGAACATCAATCTCGCGTGAATCAAACTTACGCTGGCAGGCTCGGTCTCGAGGCAACCAGCTTTCGGTTTTAGCGTGACGAAACAAAAGGCGACACCTGCGCCGCGATATCGTTCCCCGGGCAACAAAAGACGCCGGTTATTAAGTATCCCCGGATCATTACCGAGAGAAAGCGTATGATTGTTCGCGGGGCGGGCGAAGTGCTCTTTAGCTGGCACGGAGAGCGTGTCCGAGCTTTTCTTCCCTTGTTAACGATCTCCGGAGCGTCGGGATCCCCGCCGGGCCGATAAAGCAGCGGGCGTAATCGTAGGAATCAATTTGCCGGCGCGTTGCCCAGCTCCGAGCCATGTCCGGGCCAGGTCAGTCAGGGTTGGGCCGCTAGCCCGCAAAACGCAGTTGCATCGCGGGGAATTGCGCGATCCGCACCGAGTTCCGTTCCAGCGGGCCCTGCCACAAGATTTATGCACGGTACCCCGGGAAAACCAGGCGCGACGCGTCCGATGGACTGCCTCTGCGACTTCATCGTCGAAATTTTGGCGGGCCGTGCGGAGAAACGACCTCTACGAATATTTACGAGGACGCGGTGGCCGCTGATTTCACGTTATATCGGCTAACGACCCACGTAAAACTGCGATAACACCCGCGGCGAAACGGATCGTAAACGATCCCGCACCAGGTCCCGTGAAATTGCCTCGATGAGGAAGCGGCCATGATAGAGCGGCGTGGATTGATGATCGGACCACGAACGAAAGTCATAGGAAGCCTTCTGATTTTTATGCTCCCGCACGGCTGAGAGCCATAATGGACATTATCGCGACCACCGACGACCCTCCGAATTGCGAGATACTGTTTCAATTCTTGGCCTGTTCGTTCGCTTCGGGACCGTTCGCTCTTTGGACGATAAAGCGAGAATCACTGACATGATAGATTATTCTCTTTGGATTTTTATGAAATTTCGTAGATTTGTAAAGTAAACAAATAGGAATATATATGCATCGTTAACCGCTTAACTCTCATACCCGTCACTCTCAACGTCACAGCCGATACGCTTCACGCTTACAAGGATACTCCAAGACGTTCGGGACAACGATTTTGTTGAAATTTTGCACACTTATAGATCTCGTTCTCCTGTTTACGAATACACACCATTATAAGGGCAGACGCTCAAAAGTCTTCGACATATTGACAATTAAAGTTTCGTTGCTTTAATAAACTACAATATTTTTTTCAGGTTACAAGAGCCGGAGTGGCGTGGTGGTAGCGTATTATGTTTTCACGCGGAAACCAGTGTTCAAATCATGCATACTGACTCAATTTATTTTAATTTCATTATATTTTATACTTATGAATCATTTATCACGAAGTTTTTCCGATAACTAATAATATTATAGTTGCCACTCAAGCATGTTATATCTTCTAGATCAGTGATGGGCACGGGTGGAGCCCCTCAAACGTCTGCTTCTCCCACCAACCTCTCTTTCATGCAGCGCGTACGTTCGTTGCGTACGTTGATGTCTCGTGTCTTCGTTGCCCCATTGTACCGCGCTTGCTGGAAATGGACAGAGGGCGCTACGGTGTGGACGGTTTTGCCTCAATCGAGGCAAAATTGCCCACCCCGGTTCTAGATGAATTTAAGAAGGGTTTCTCGTGTAACGGCAGTAACAGCAAGTGATTTTAAAGAATTTTTTTACAATAACTATTGGAAATCTGGGATCAGGCCTTCTTGGGATGCAAACGGATAGTCTAGAATTACAAGTGTTTTTTTTTTAGTTAAATTCTTCTTATCATTTACTGTATAATATACAAGACTTCTTAACAGTTTCGGTAATTGAAAAACAAAAAGTGAGACATTTTCTTAAAGTTGGACACTTTATGCTGGAATTGAACTTATTTTGCTCTTTCACTTAAAAAAACATCTACTTTAATATTATGCTGACAAAAAATGATTAAAAATCATTTGTTATCGCAGTCGTTAGACGAGAAGCCTCCCTTAAGAATAGACAAGCTAACGTATATAGATACGGTTGTATTAACATCAAATGAATGAATTCGATGTCATAGTAGTTTAGTATCTTCCTCCGAATTACCTCGACACATGGCCAACAGTAATCAAATTCTTGAATGTCGGGATCGAGGTCCACGGAAAAGGTTTCTAAGCGCGGATTCACCGCAGCTTTCCTCTCCGTTTTCTTTCGCCTGCAACCCGACTATCTTCGTCTATTTCCGGGTGTGCGATGTTCGTCAAGTCCGATTCACCCGTTGATCGTAGTTAACAAGAAAAAATGGTGGTGGCTCAGCGAGCACGGGAGTATAAAGCGTTTTTATATCAGCACAATAAGTTAAAAACGCAACGGCCGTTCGGTCGGTTATTTGAATAAAGAAAGCCAGACGGTTGCGAAATCCAGTGGTAAACGGTGGGTCCCGTGAACATCGAAGCGCTGTCACTTAAAAGCTGCTGGTAGCCAAGCAATATATCCACCACGGCGGTCGTGCCACAGGTACACGCTCACCAAGAAAACTCGCACGTATCTATGTGCAGGATGCATCACGGGACCAGACGATTTTCAAATAGATTATACGAAGCAGGTAGGGGGGGGGGGGGGTACAGACTTGAGTAAGGGCCCGTTCGGACACGGCGGATCCGCGCGATTTGAACCGCGTCCAAATTGACAGTCGTTCAGGAAGAGGCTGTAACTGTGCGGACATGCAGGAGAGGGGCGAAGTTTTAGCTCAGTACGAAGATGGATATCAAAGAAACAATATCAAATCGCGCGATTTCCTTCAAACACCAGAACACTCTCATAGCAACCATAGTAAATAAAATCGCGCGGAAACTAGCTGTAGTTGGAGCCATGTTCCTTGATCGCCTCATTCCAAAATTTGGAGACGTTCCCTGGCGTCCTCGGTCACCTGATCTTAAGTCACGCATATACGAAGGAAAGCCACAAACCCTGGAAAAGCTGAAAGACACCATTTATGAGCAACTGGGGATAATCAATCAAGAACTGTTGGAGAGAGTAGAAGTGTACTTCCAGGAGCGATTACAAAGTTGCATTCGCCAAAATGATAGGTGATATAATTTTTATACTTTTAAATTTTAAAAGTTTCAACTTCTAATTTTGGCAGATTTAATTAATTTTTACATGCAAGTATAATCATATACTTTGGTAGTTATAGGTATTTATTCAGCAATTCTCCACCGATTTCAAATCAACTTACTTTAAATCCAAATTCATACTTCACCTAAATTTATCCCACATCAAACTCGAGCCGATGCAAACATTTCCCAACCATAAGAGTGAAGTGTCGCTACAGTAAAAAATGATAATTTAAATTTAACAGTATTATTAATTAATAATGTAACTGCTTATGTAACTACGAGCGTTTAATCGCTCCACTTTACACACGTATAACTTTTGAACCAATGACTTCCTGACTTTAAAACTTCCATTTTTGAGTTTATTTCGTTAAAATCTACGGGATTGTGTAAAAAAAGTCCAATATTTTTGGTTTCGGAAATGAAGTGTAGCCTAGACCGTGTCGAAATGAATAAAAACACCGGGGATGTCTCAAGTGAAAACGCCTGGTTACTCACCCTGTATGTATAGAGCAGCGTGGGCTAGTGGCGGGAGTTCCGACGAGATACAAATTCACGATACGCCTTGCGCGTATGGAAATTAGACCTTTCATCGAGCATCGCGCGCGGTGCGCATCGATCGAAGCGCGTCCCTGCCCGGAGGATACAGACGAATGCAGACGAACACGGCTGTGCTCCGGGAATAATATATACGATGGAATATCGACGCAGACGGGACACCGTCGAGAGAGCTCGGGGTACACACTGCCCCACTTTGTGCGCCGCTCCGTAAAAATTAACAATTCATCCGATCCTGCGGCCGGCACAATGGCCGACCGAAATATTGAAAGACCGATCGCCCCTTCCTCCCACCCCCACCCAAATCGAGAGGCAACTCAATGCCGAATTGCTTCCTTCTGTGGGATTGCGTTGCGGCTCAAACCGACAGAATACGGAAAACGACAGATAACCCGGCCACGACTATAGGGAATCCGTCGATATATCGGAAGAGTTATCACCGGTGATTAAAATGTGGCGGACCGAAATTGGAAGCGAGGTCTTCGCATGGGCCAACTCTCGCCGAGGCTTTTAATCGACTGCGGTGTTATCCACGAATCATCGCCCGGTATTCGACCCAGTCGCTTTCGCGCGAAAGACACAACACTTCCCAGTTAGATGAGACATTTACGCGCGGTTCCCTCAGGTTTTTCCGCACCCTTTTGCAGACCATTTTTCATTCCATGTTAGTACAGGGTTGCCCTTTAAGTCACTAGAATTGTTTAAAAATCAAAGGGTTATTTCCGTTTAAAATGGTGTAGAGGCTTTTGGACCACTTTGTATTTTCGCTTGCAAGGAGAGAAACCGTCAGAGTTGTTGCGAAATTTTAGCACTACAGCTGACATCAAACAAGAAGCAACCTGTTTCGCGCATCTCATTGCGCGGTTGCCGTGTTCAAAAGTCTTTGCTCCCCCACTCAAACACCCACAACGTCATGAATTTATATAATAAAAACATAAACTTGTTTGTGTCAGGTACCCTCTTGTTTGGTGTCAGGTTTAGAAACGTGGGACTCGTCAGTATGACGGGGAATTTGCAACTGTAACAGACTATTTCTTCTGGCTAAAAGTTAGAAATAATTTTTTATTGGAAAAGATGAATAGTACGATGCAGACTACATACTTATGGTAATACTCTTCTGTAAATGCAAAGATGTATCTGTACTATTTTTTAAATAGAATCCTTCCTGGTTTGTGCTATAGGTCGAATACTCTCGTTATCCTATGCAACAACGTATTAGGTTATTATGATTGAAAAATTATTAGTTTGAAACTACATTTTTTTAGTAAATATGCTTGAAATTAGAGGATGTAGAAATGAAATCTCACTCTACATTTAGAGCAGGATCATATAAAAAACTGAATAGAAACATTATTTATTTGAACAATGTTAGTACTGAATTGACTTGAATTTTTATGATTTAAGTATGAGGATAGTATTTTTTTTATTTCTTGTTTCTATTACATAAAAATATTTACTAGACACATTCGTTTTTAGTTGAGAGACTAAAATTAATAAATTACACACACAGAATTGTTACGAGCACCTAAAAGTGATCTCAGCTGTGTGTTAATATAGATATCATATATTTCAAATTTACAACAGCCCCAAATACATAAGTACCTAGCATAACCTAACATTTATAGTATAACCTACTATAACTTAGTATTATATTGCCTAGAGACAGATTTCTCTAACAATGGTAACAGAATACTAACAACTAGCATCCTCCATAGCAATACCCGAATATCTGTTGGTGCCATAATTCCGTTTAAAGGGGTAACGTCATATCACAACAAAAATACAAAATTTATTTAGTATAATGTGTCAAGCAGTATAAAAGCTTGTAACCACATGTTTAAACAATAATTATAACGTTCTATTGTGCCTGCCATACGGCATAACAAATTTTCGAAAAATCCATAGTTTTCGAGTTACCATTTTTCCTACCACAACACCTTTAAAAAATTCGAATTAACTCGAATACCATCGACTTTTTAAACAAATTTTTTAAACAGTTTGATAGGCTCAATAGATCGATGCAAACCTTTTGAAACCAAATGATGGCACCAAAAATTATAACAATCATATCCTTTTCTCGCATAAAGAATTTCCAATTTGTTTTATTTCTCCTCGTGAGTACTCAACCACAAACTTGTTACCATACAGTTCGAGTGAGCGTAACGTAATCTAACAATAGACGTGCATAGGGGTTAGATTAATCCAAATAAAGAAGGGAGAGAGGAGACGGTCGAACAAATGTTCCACGAGGCAAACCGTACGTTCTCGTGCGTAGCCTTCTTCCGGACAATTAAAGCCCATTGTATATCGGGGACCGGAAGTGGCATTGGAGGCTCATCTCACGACTCATCCGACGCACGTATAAAATTCCAAATATAGAAAACCAAAATAGAGAACCACCTCTCGAGGCTGTTCCCCTAAACCGACTATTAATAATTACATTTCTACGGTGGTTAATTAGCCGCACTGCGTCGAAGAATCGAAGGGCAAATTCGCCACCAATTAACGCGAAAAATGGGGACATTCGTGTCGGTTGGGATGGTGACTCAATTTTAATACCCCTCAGCCATCTCCCACCACCAGACTCAGCGCTCTCTCTCATTCCCTCTCTCGCTCTCTGCTCTCGTCTGCACTCCTCTCATCCCCCTTTCTCTCATTAACGATAAATTCTTTTCCCGGCGTTGACAGACGATTCGATCGGTCGAGTCGCTAAATCTCGCTGGGGATCGAGAGTGCCGGACCGGGGCGCGAACTGTTGCGAAAGGTTCGTTGAGCATAATCACCGATTAGAGGGGAATTTAACACGATTTGACAATTCCCGGTCGCGACGCGCCGTAAAAACGGATACACCGTCGTATATTAGCGAACCGACGCGCGACGCTCTAAGATTATTGCAGGGTGCATAATTCAGCCGACACTCTCCCCTCGATTTTGCTTCTTTTGGAAACGTTTCCAGGATCCGCTAGGCGTTCATCCAACAAACTGTTTGCTTCGACACGCCTCGTTTCACCTCGAAGACACTTTTATGCGTGGCGCACAACGGCATCGAATTATGGAAATAGACGCTGCGTAGTGTGACTCCTTGTTTCCTGGCATCCGCGAACTCCTTCCCCTCTTCTTCCATCAAATGCTTTCGCCTTTTAGCCCTCGTGCGCTCCTCGGAAATAGATGCACAAAAGATCCTGGGATAATGTCTCGCCAATTTTTGCATTCCCCTTAAAATCACCAAATTATATCCAAAAGTTTATTGATTGAAGTAATCGTACTCGTAATCTCAGTCGTCCGTGCTTCTGTACACTTTCAATACGCAATGATCATGGACTGTCCGTAATTCTGAGCCGCCAATTTCTGTGCCTGTCCGTAATTATGAGTCCACAATTCATATGCTATTTGAAAACTGTGTACTCCGTAATAAATATTTTTCTATGGTTTCTAAATTTAAAGCATCTAGGAAGTTCATTAAACAAAATACGTGTAATGTACATAAGTTAATAATTGAATTTATTATATACCTGTTTTATATGGTAATGAATTGCATAAAATATAATGTGAATTAAAATAAAATGTACAGGGTGGAAATTATAAAGCATTAAAGATGAATATCTCCAAAAATATTGATTATACGCAAAAATGTTTCAGATGAATGTTGTTCAGTACCGAGGGGGACATCATGTGATGGAACTTTTATTTTTCCCGGTGGACACTCCAAGGTGCGGTGAAGGTCAGCTTTCATTTTTTAAATGGAATGATATGTTTTCTTATCCACCATCAAATAGTGCGTTTTAAGATGAGTTCAATTATCTATGACTCAAGGTAATTCAAGATCATTGGAGCTCGATCCCCTTTTGTCAACATTTACCATTTAAATCAACTGTGAGATCGTGGACGTCACATATTTGTGACGGTGGTAGAGAACGTGTTGAACCGTTTGAAACGTCTCTCTACAATTTTTCTCCATCGCGTTGCGTTTCTCAAGATTTCCGTAAGAGTACTCTTGCGACTCGGATGCGCGTCATCTTCGCTGACCGGCAGCCAGCCCGAAGGGTTTGTTTGTGCCGAAACAATCGACGTCAGTGTATTTAAAGAAGAGACGGGATTTCCGAGCGCCACGGAAGTTTCTTGTTCATTGGAAAAGCTTGTTACTTCTCACGAGGGTGCTTCATAAGGACAGCCGGCCATCGAACGGTCAGGTTTCCGAGTGTTTCGCCGAGGGACCGTTTTTCTTGAGCCGACCTCAGAAGAGATTTTCGGGGCCTCCGAGCACGTCGGTGGCCTCGTAACGAAGGATTGCGAGTTCGCCTCCTTCAGATTCCAGCTCTCGGAAGACAAGGGAAAAAGATTCCCCGCGAATCGATCCTTCGAACATCTCCGGACGGACTTTCGCGCAGCGAAATTCGATCGTCATCGGCGAAGGCTTTTCCTCGAGGACTCTCCGGTAGACGGTCAGAAGGGGAACCTGTGCTAACGAAGCCACTCCCTCGCCTCTCCAGTGACCCTTGTTTCGCTCTACTTTACGCTGGAAACTCCTCTTCGTCATGGAAATTACTTCCGTGCGTGGTTCTCATGAGTGTCCATATTTTTTCCTCGTGGTCGGGAGATCGTCGGGAGTCGACGATCGGACCCCTACGTCGGCCAATAGCGCTGCCGATCGCCTCTACATGGGAAATGTCTGATCTTTAGAGACCCTAAACGTATTATATTTCAAATCACGCCGCTGATCGTCGGGCGCCACACGGACTCATGCACGCACACACGCGTCGTTTATGCCAAGCCAGTTCAATGCGCTCTACAGTGTTTTCTCGATAATTGACCAAAACACGGATCCGCCTAGACAATTATCGTGCGGGAGACACTATTATTTGTCCTCAGTCCTCCAGACTCCTCGGTCGCCGAGGAGTGTAACATAATAAGGGTCGGGTATGCCAGTGTGAGATCACTACTATTCCAATAATAAAACTTCGTTATTTTTCATTATTTTTTATGGGGCTTGCACCAGCATATTGGTCACATTTTTCTAATAAAAATAATACCAAATATGCTATAATTACGATGATATTTACTTGTGTAGTGAACGACAAAAATTTTGGTCGCAAAGAGTCGGCCTTTGAACTGTGCCGATGGCCGCGACTATCCGCGTTTCTTTATTTTCCATACGCTGTATTTCCTTGCGTCCGAAACTTTCATCGTCCATTCAACAAGTAAATATTACAGTATTTCAAATTCTGAACGATAATTGTCGCAAAAAAATCCCTCCTTCTGCGGGGAATACCCCGTGAGGGACCGTGAAGCTCGAGAGGCCTCGGTCGCCGAGAAGTGTAACATAATACGGGTCGAGTATATCGGTGAGACCACTACTAATCCAATGACAAAACTTCTTTATTTTTTATTATTTTTTATGGAACTTTCACCAACATATTCGTCGCATTTTTCTAATGAAAATTATACCAAATAAGATATAATTGCGATGATGTTTGCTTGAGTAATGGACGATGAAAGTTTCGGGCGCAAGGAAGGACAGCGCGGAGAGTCGCAGTCGGCGGCACAGTTCAAAGGTTCACGTATCCTCACAGTGTAATGCCAATAAAAAAAAACTTTTTTATTATTACTTTCTTTTTTATGAGAATTTCTCCAATATATTTGTGGCATTTTTCTGATTAAAATAATACCAAGCACAATGTAATTCGGATCATATTTACAATAATTTTTCATACGGAATATACCCCACGATAGTGGGGATAGTTCTAGTACAATTACGGACCAGATCTTTTGGACAATTATCGAGAAAACACTGCATATGGTCGTCCATACAATACCTACATTATTAGGCTACGGATTTTTATGCAAAACAAAAACTTCCTCAGTCAAATGTCAGGAACAGAAATTCACTAAAGCTGCATTTTTCCATTTAATTATTTTAATAAGTCGAAAGCAGTGTAACTATACTGAGGAAATCTTCTAATGTTTGTACAGTTATATATTTCACGAATTCACTTTTATTATAAATGCATAAAATCTGTAGTCTAGTAATCATCATATGTCAGTAATTGAAGGAACCGTATAAAACCATATTTTATTTTTCTGTGAACAAATTTAGTTACTTGTAGTACACACAGTGTGTACAGACTGTACATGGAAAGCTAAACATTAATTGCGTAAATAGAATTTAGCGTCGGTAAAGTGAGTGTCGATGGTAACATTGTCGTAAATTTGAACTTGATGAATAAACAGTGTCGGCGAGCTCGGTGTCGCTGAAACTATTGTTGGTGAAGTGATTGGCATCAGAACCAACTTTCTCGTCAACATTTCGATCTCATTATTTAATTACTTATGAACTTAAAACAATTGGTTGTAATGTTGCGGTCACACATACTACAGTAGTGTATAGTGTGTATAGTGATCCGCTATAAACATGTCCATATTTGGGGGTAGTTGGAAACTCATGTTACGCAGGGAAATGATAAGTTGATGCCTCTGTATTTTATACAAATTACACACCCTCAGATTACGCGATTTAAGGTTTCGTTACTGCGATTGATAGAATTTACATATTTCTCAACAAGACTGTCCAAAAAGTTTAGCCCTTTGCCTTACAATTTAATTCCAAGATTAGAACATAATATATTAATTCATCCAACGTTCTAAATACGCAATGATGGAAAATAATATAATTTGTATTGACTCAAGATAAATGTACAATAGTTCGCTTGTCATTATATATGTCGGTTTATCAAGTTTCAAAATAATCAGACGTCATTTTAAAGAAGGGATCAAAAACAAATTGAAAGTACCGAGGATCTTCATGCAAAATAATTGTTGTCCAAGTAAATTGCAGGAAGCAGAAGATGAATGAAAATGCATTTCCTCTTTTAACAATTCGAACAAGTCAAAAATGACATCATCCAATTCTTTCAACGTCTTTACAGTTTTGCATTCGACCAACCCATTTTTTTGTCATAGACGCGCGAAAGCAGAAGTCTACTAATGACACAAATGCTGAAAGTTAGAAGTTAAACAAGCCTAAGCAGCCGATTAGAAGCCGCAAATAGCGAAGCACTTGTAGCGACATCTTCGTCGTTTTGCTCGCGGAACGTAGGTAGTCCAGAAATCTCAATACATCCGGCCGGGGGTGGAAGCGCTCCCGGGTACGATCTTGAGGAGATAATCCTAAAGACAATAGGGTGCCAGTAGGAAATGACAGCGCACGGAACTTCGGGAGATCCAAGGCAGATTAAGGGTCGTGAAATCTTCCTCTGTTTCGCAAGCCCCGCTGCTATATCCACCCCCCGCGCTATTTTAAAAACTTGCCGAATCCCCGCTCGCGAAAGTACCTCCTTGAGTTCTTGCTCGACACACTTGCCGAGCTGCGAGGGTACCGGAGGAGATAAAAAAAGGAAGAAGCTGGAAGTAGAGACTTCTCTACCCTCCATCCGACAAGACAAATCCCTTCGAAAGCGTCGCGGGCACGATGCTGATTCCGAAAAAAGGCAAGCACTCGTCTCCGCCGTTTATTGCCAAAACGGTGGATCGTTGCTAAATTGCAAACTGCGCGCCGGTACACTCGGTATTTTAGTATAGGTCAGCCAGTTCTTTTTAAAAGCTGATCAGGATGATGCCGAAAAGGGTAACGAGTAGCGTAAGTTACCGCCGGGCTGTAACTCAGCCGTGTAACTATTGTTAATCACTAACTGCAGTCAAACGACGCGTTAATCCGCGAAGCAAAGCCGATCTCGAATCTATGCAAATACAATTACCCTCCTCTTTGGCATCGAGCTTCGGTCCACAGCCCTTGGCACGGAGATCGGTCGGTCCTTATCAGCTCGTTCTTTAGAGTATCCTGCAAACGAGGCGGGATCATCCCGGGGACTATGTTAATGCAATGGGGAAAGCCTTATCCCACGGGATTAGCCGGGTTCGCGGCCCGTTCGTTTCTCCGTCTTCCGTTTTCTTTTTTTCCCTTTTTTTTTTGTTTCATCCCGTCTTTTTTATCCAGAGCACGCTGAACGAGGATCGATCGGTGAGCGTCTGAGGCCGCTTCGAATAATTTCCTGACGGTTTACCGCGACGATGCCGGGGCCGTAACGCCGCTTTATATTTTCACGAAGTGCGACCCCTCGACCGTCTAAATTGCACAGAGACTGCGGTTGGATTTTCTGAATCGATCCTTTTCTCGTCTAAGACTCGCGAAATATCTTCCGCGATAACGGAACCGCTCAAGAAACCCATCTGATATCTTACAGAAATCGTGAGAATAAATCTGTTGGAATTTTATACGATCTTTAGAGATTCGTGGAATCATAAATCTGTTTACTCGTGTTTTATCTCGAGCTTGTTAACGTCTACTTGAGACTATTCATTGGAAATTCCCGATAGTTTCACGCGAATAAAATGTCTGCTCAACACTGGATGATTGGTCTTTCGTAAAAATATGATCATCTGAATCGAACATTCGAGTCTCGCGATGTCAGATGATCTACCAAATGTTTAAGTTAATACGCGTAAGGATGGCAACGGATGATTTATTATAGTACAGTAATGCCATGAAGAAAGCAATAAAGCGGCTTACGTTAGGAGCAATGCAAAATCCCTCTTACTGCGGGGTATACACTTCGAGGGGCCGAGAAGCTCGATCGCTGGACTCGGCGGCAGTGATACCAGATCCACCCAAAACTGGGTTGATTTTTCTTTCCTCCTTTTCCCTTTCCACTATCCCATTCCACTACCTGAGCACACTCGAACGTCCCCAATTAAGACCGTAGACTGGTCACGTGACGTGCCGCGCAACGTATCACATATTACTCTAGTCATCAGAGAGGTGGTAAACTGTATTCCCCTCGATTCAATCGCTCTGGCATCACTGCTCGGCTGAGATATTGTAACATGATACGAATCATGCATATTAAGAAAATATACAAAAGATAAAAGAACCTCGAGGAATCGTGTCCTGCCCGTATAAAGCAATGTGTCAGAACCCAAGTCGTTGCACTCTTCGCGGTATTACTGTATGGTCCATATTTGACCCAGTTACAGAATCGATTACAATCTGACATCTGTCATGACGCAATTTTTGTTTTAATCGAGACATACATACACAGGCATCTGCATCACACTGAGTTTACACTCACTCATGCACATACTTTATGCTACAGTTCATACTACATTTCGTGCCACATAAATTCAATACCAAATTTGGCTGCCTTATTTCATATATTCTGTTTATTTACAAGGTAAAACATTTTGCACTTGATGTCGTCATTTTCATGCATCGTACATAGTTTAGTTATCTAGGATTAGCAACACCAACGGCGAAGAAATTTACTTCAGTTGTGTGAAATTGTTTATACAGAAGAGATAATATAATGAAATCGAATAAACTTTATCTTCGCGTTCAAACGCTTTAAATGCACCATTGTATATTGTCTGCTTTGTATTTCTACTTCGTTGCGTGGGCAGAGAAAAACGTTTTTAACTTCTCTCACATTCGCAACGTAATTAATTGAAACCTCGCCGGGCAGTCGAAGCTGTAGAAAGTGATTGCATGGTCGATCACTTGATACTGCCGTTCTGCTATGTATTAGCTTGTTCATTATTGTTTCGTATTATCTCTTGCGTCAATATCTGTTTCCATATTGTTTTAAAAATATTGGAAAAAGCGACATTCACTATTTTTTCGCGGTTCCGACCGAATGCAACTTTCCTAAAATTTTCATTACACGGTATCTAGTAAATGAATCCTAGCATTGCAGAAAAACTGACGTTGATGGGTCCATTCATAGAAGCACTATTCTAATGGAAAGCGCGTGTCATCATTCGACCGCGAATTTTATGCATTTATTACAAAAATGGGTAGGTGCAATTAGAAAGATTGCAATAAGAGGAATTAACAGTACGAATTTACTATTTTGAAGTTGTCAAAGAAGTAAAGTAAGAAATTTCTACTTGATTCCACTTCCACGAAATTGATATGAACAATTTCTATTTTGGATTAATCTAAATATCCGCAGTCTAGTCATCATGCATGTGAGTCACTGTACCTCGTATGTCGCGTATGAAATACAGAAATTTAAACATCCTTCAATATTATTGCGTTTTATAGAACTTCTACTTAATTCCTCATTATCCAATGACTAACTGTTTTGATTTGCACCAGTTTTGCATTAACCCATTGCGGCCCTATGTCAATCCGGACTCGACATTGACTATTACACCGATAGTTCTCTATTTTATCGATTTCCATTACATTCATCAATAATGTCATAATTAAATGATAAGTAAGCAAATTTCCAGTGTTTCTTATTTGTTATAAATAAGTTATTAGTGCTACCAATGGGAATATAATTTAATTATATCATTTTGCAGTTAGGTCTAAAGTAAAAGGGAATTGGGCCACAAAGGGTTAAATAGTTCAAATAAAAGAAAATTGTGAAAAAACGACAACTTCTGCAAGTTACTTGTCCCAATAACTCATTAATGAATTGCTTAATTTTAATTTCATCGGTTCAAAAATATTAATTCTTAAACTTCTCTTGCTTATTGGACTATTTTTTCAAATTAAAAATGTTCATATTTTAAAGTGATTGAAATAAAAGGAAGGGTTGCTGTCCCAATTAATGTTCCCGCAAATAATATACTGGTCCATTTTTGTGTGTCTCAAAAAATTTTAATTCTCTTTAAAATAGGTGTGTTTACGAATTTTCACAAAAGTAGAAATATGCAAACGTGAAAAATACTGTAAAATGTAAATATACTGCTCGGTATGAGCTGTTTAAAAATGAAAATGGAATTAGGTTTGACAGAAACAGGCGAATAATACAGCACACTACTACGGACAAATAGTAGTACTGGATGCACTTTAAAGAAACGCTTCAAACCTGCTTTATCACTGTCTTTGTAGAAAATGGAATAGTTTTAAGATATAATGTATATCTTATACAGTGTAAATTATGTTAATTACCCATTGATATACTTATGTTAAAAAGAATTTACTTCTGTTAAAAAGACGTACCCTAGATTCTTTGACAAGGTATTTATGTTAAACTGTCGAGAGGGTAATGTGCATCTTTGGAGAAGTGTTTCAGAGACTTTAAGAGTTAAAAAATGTAATATCTTCCCGTGTAATACACACATCAATAGTTCAAATCACTTCTGAAAAATAGTTTCGGTATTTCTTCTTCAAGTTAATTTGTACTGCTCCTGGAGCATTACGTTTACGGCTACGCGTCAAAATGACGCGTTCTAATATTTTTAATTTACGATTATTGGGATTGTAAAGGTGCATCCATGAAGAATTACTCAACAAATTTATTATTATGGGTATAAATTATTTAAAAAATGGCTGGAAATTTGAATAGACACATTCTACTTATTTTTATAAAATCATGTAAACTAGTCACTGTTAGTGCTCCGTAAACCTAGTTTTAAATGTGAAAGCAAGGACGGGCCCACTAATAGGAACTGAAAAATAGTTTCGGTATTTCTTTTTTCAAGTTAATTTCTGCTGCTCCTGGAGCACTACGTTTACGCCTACGCGTCAAAATGCCGCGTTCTAATATTTTTAATTTACGATTATTGGGATTGTAAAGGTGCATCCATGAAGAATTACTCAACAAACTTATTACTATGGGTATAAATTATTTAAAAAATGGCTGAAAATTTGAATACACACATTCTACTTATTTTTATAATGTAATGTAAACTAGTCACTTTTAGTGCTCCGTAAACCTAGTTTTAAATGTGAAAGCAAGGACGGGCCCACTAATAGGAACAAGTACCCTAGCTTTAGATTGCTTTCATAGGAGATTGACGTTGAGTACATGTTGCACGCGCTTAAAGTGGCCGCTAAAAACTCGCTCGCCAGTTTTCCGCGAAAGCAGGATGTTTTCGCAAAGCCGGGCGCGGTGGCCTCTTACGCCAAAAATAATCGCCGCGACTCTGTCCGCGCACAACGGGGGTAAAGTTTCGGTCGTAAAAACAAAGTTACACTCGCCAGTACTCTCCCTTATCTCGGATGTTGGTCGGGTTATAGCTGGCTCGTAGATAACGCGACTGAGGCTAAAACGCATCGGACGCGCGATGCGCTTGCGAGCTCTCGAGGATGCGCTAGCAACGACGCGACGAAGAGATTCTAATCAACAGAAATCTGAGACCGCCTTCGGATAGGATGCTTGATTGCCACTTCCGCTGGGTCGCTGGCGGAACATTAATCGGCATGGAATCATAATCAACATGGAATCGTCCGAATTCCGTTCTGGTTGTCAGTTTGGTTCCGCTACACTGTTCGGGAGCCTTGATGCACTAACTTATCGATATGTGTGGAAACTTCTGGACGCAAATGTTACTTACAGTCAATCTCATCAGCATACACTTTAAATCACAATAACTTTTCTTATAAATGGACCGAACTACTTCAGTTTTTCTGCTAAACTAGATGGATTAGCTTATTATTTGATATGTGTTTCGTGGCGACTTGGTCGCCGAGCGGATTCAATGTTCGCGTCGACAACTGACCGCTCGTGGACCGCTGAATCTATCCTGTAGGAGGATACGGAGTGAGGAGTGCGGGATAAGGACGCGTTGCCAATGACTTATTACACTACCGTGGGATGTTTATTCGCACAGAATACGGTCCACTTGGTTCTAAAGTTATATTCGGAAACAATACGAATTCGCATAATGCGATTTGTGGTTACGCGCCAATCCGTTTACGGAACGTCTCCTGTATATCGTGTCGATGACTTATGGATCTCTGATCCTTCCGAGTTTCCGATCGTCGATCCACCACGGCTTAGAAAAAGGGGGGGGGGGGTCTCGACCAACACGCGCGATGCCACCAATCGTGTAAATAGCGTCGATAACGCTCGGTTTTGGGTTGAATTCAGAACGATATGTAATGAAAATTTTGAAAAAATTCCGTTTAGTCTGAATTACGAAATATTAGGTTGGGGAGAAAGTTTCTTCGTATCCTCTCGATATATGTCGTACCATGTCATAACTCTGTTAATATTAATCGGATCTGGCATTACTTAAGTTCGTACGAAAGGTGATATATCATAGAGTAATTAAAAATAAGAAATTGTGAAATTTGTTTATTTAGTCAAAAGTTATGTCTTGAAAATGAGTGAAAATAAAAGAAATTCGATACATTTTGAAATTTTATTACAAAAAAGGAAAGAATGCGACTCAAGCTGGTAAAAAAATTTGCGATGTTTATGGACGTGATACAGTATCAGTACGTGTGGCACAATGTTGTTTCAAGCGTTTTCAATCTGGAAATTTTAATGTCGAAGATATATCTCGTTCTGGTAGACCAGTCACTAAAACAAGTCGATAAAATCATGCAAACAGTTGAACAAGATGGGTTTACTTCAAAAATGGCAAAAGGTGGTCGATCAAAACGGCACATACTTGATTTTAATAAACTTCATTTAAAATATGAAAAAAACTTGATTCAGTTCTGCATTAAAATACGAAGGAACGTTCTCCCGAATCTAATAAATAGTAACTGTTGCTTTTCATAATTTTTTTAGTTGGGCTTATAACGAAAATCTAAAAAATTTGTTTTGTAAACCCATATAAGTTATATACATGCTGAAAATTTCTTTGAAAGCGGTTAATTCGTTTGAGTTATAAATAGACTTCGGATGTTTCTTCATTTATGGGGTGTGAAAATGTTAAAAAAATGCTAGAATATAAAATTCGAAAAACTGTAGTACGATTTTTATTTGTTTTGGATCTGCAAGGGCTGTTCCTATTAAAAATATCATTTTATTTCATTCCACTTTCTTAAAATTCGTCTATAAAAATTGAAAATTGCATAAACATCTGTTCAGTTATAAAGAACCGAGAATGGTGTTGGATATTTTCGATCTCGCAAGTAAACGATCAAAAATTCCGAGCTGAGTGGTTCCAAGGTACGCTGCAAGTTCACGTTGTGTCTGAGCCGTGTTTTTATTCCGCGCTTCCCGTCAGGACCGTCTAAACTTGACCGAGGCAACTTAATTATACACTTAATACACACGTATCAATTTTTTGTTGGTCGAACAGACGTAGCAGTGAATCAACCGCCACAGTTTTTCGGTACGTAAACGAGATCGTAGGTTGACATCGGGACTCGCGCGTATATTTAGTCCCGCGAACGGGCTGCCAGGGTTTCAAAATGGCGCAATTCTTTCCCGGTGAAATGAACGGAACAAGTGGAGGACGGTTTAAAATAACGGAGGCAACCACCGGCCTGGTGCTGCTCTCACAGGAAGATTTTTACGACGGCCAAATGTGTTCGCTGGTCCTGTCCGCTATCCACGACTTAACGGTCCCAGACGATACACTCCGGCACTCTTCTCGTTTGTCTCGCCGACCGAGGCGTGTAAAAGCTTAGCGATTGGCGTAATATCGGTCTTTTTCTTGAGCATTAACCCTCTGGACGCTTTCGATAATTGTACAGGTGACAGTACTTCGTTCCGTTTAAGCAGATGCTCATCTATCTCTCCTAACGAGATGATGTTACTATTGGGAGTTGCAAAAAGAAGGGCAAGCCTCGAGTCACACGTATTCACGGCTCTAGCATGAATTAAAGAGCCTTTTTTTCTGTCGGAGAAATACATTGCAAATAAGATTACTGGGAACGGTGGGTTTTGCGCCCGCCCATTCCATCGGCACGGTCACCCTTCTGGAAATACGTCACTGAGACAATCCATAGGAAATAGCGAAAATCTCGTCGCCGACACCCTCCCCCGTCGCTACGGAACGCTAGCGAAATATTGGCTGAGCCGTCGTTCCCATATACATATGTATGTATGCAGGGTGGGGCAATAACTATTAGCACCTCAGATATCTTCGAAAATATAAGTTTCACAGAAATATTTGCCGAAATAAAATTGCACAGTACGAAGGGGGCCATCCGGTGGCGATAATAGTTTTTTTTCAAGTGGAGGCACTTCGAACATTTGAAGGTCACCTCCATTTTTTTAAATGGATCGGTATGTTTTTGCTTCCGTATCATGATAGAGTATCTTAAAACGAGTTCAATGACCTATTGAACCACTTTTACGAACACTTAAACTACCAGTTTGCCTAAGTTAATCACACACATTTTTAAATGTTTGACGCGAAGGCTGAGACCGATGTGAATATCGTTCAGCATACAAGTTTTTCGCCCTTACAGAATTTTGTTGGCATTCGCCATAAATAAGAAGCATATCGACTTGCTGTTCAAACGGATACACCGTGCTGGATTGACCGATTTATCGATACTAATCTTATCATGTTTATCTTATCCTGCAAATTTATTAAAGTATCCTTCAAGCAGTGTTTATTCCCAGTGAAGTAAACGGTAAGCATTACGCCTTCGTCTACTGTTTACAATACGTATGTTTCATTTACTACCAAAACCGTAAGTATTATCGCCTTTCTCTACTTTCTATGACCTTCAATGACCTTATGTAATAGGTCGTTGAACTCGTTTTAAGATCCTCTATCGTGATACGGAAGCAGAAACATACCGATCCATTTAAAAAAATGGAGCTGACCTTCAAATGTCCGAAGTACCTCCACCTGCAAAAAAAACTATTATCGCCACCGAATGGCCCGCTTCGCACTCTGCCATTTTATTTCAGCAAATATTTCTGTGAAACTTATAGTTTCGAAGATATCTGAGGTGCTAATAGTTATTGCCCACCCTGTATACTACGTAGCGTGTGCCATCAAAACGTAAACATTGGGTGATCGAGCGAGAGACCTCCCTTGCCCCTGTACCGTCTCAGGAGATTTCTTCTCAACTCCCAATGATAATCGCCAGACTGCGAATTTCATGCATTTATGACAAAAATGAGAACAAGAAACCCGCAACAGTAAACACATTAGAGGAATTCAAAAATATTGTCAAGTTATTTTGAACTCACTGGATCTATTAAAAAAGTGACTATTGCTTTATAAAAATAACAAGAATGTGTCTATTCAAATTTTTAACTATTTTCTAAATAATTTATTCCTAAGGGAATAAATACGTTTGATAATTCTAGATAGATGTGTAATTGTGTAACAATTATAAAATAATAAATCTGCTGTCAGAGGACTTTAAAAAGAACGTGAAAATTATGTGTTTTACACACCAGGGCCCTTTTTGTAACAAATGTTGTCGCATGTTTTACTATTAAAAATACTAAATATAGATAGGGTGACAAGAAATGCCAGAGTTAAACATTTCTCATTACAATTGTAGGATCGCCTGATTCGCACGTGTTCAGCGAGTTCACGAGCGTCTGCAGGTGGCCCGATACAGGCCTCCGTGTTTGTTTACCTTTTAACGTAACGCTGTGGTCAAAAAAGAAAGAGAGAGCGAAGGAGTGAGAGAGAGAGACAGTGTGTAAAGAGCAAGTGGGGAGTGCGAAGTCGAGGCGTTCTGGGTTTGGAGTGAGTACAGTGAAGTCAAAAACAGCGAAGTCTAGCGTAGAAGTAGTGTATACCGTGCGAGATAAAGTCGTACCGCGTAGAACATTCGATTATACGATTAGTTTAGTTATAAGTTTATTAAATAAATACGTTACGTCGAAGCTTGTTCTTGCCACACCTTCCAATCCCACATAATTTTGTCAAATTGACGAATTTGAAAAAACCAATTATTAACAACAATAACAATAAAGACCTTTAGTAACAATACATTCAAACGGTTTCGAAGTGGCCACCCTTTGCGTCGATGCGGAGCCTCAAACGCGTTTTGAAATATTTGGCAATGGGCCGCAACTCTTCTAATGTCATTCGGTCCCACTCTCAGAGCAGCGATTTCTTTAACGACTTAACTTTTGTGGAGCTTAGCGCAAGCCCTGGCCTCCAAAATCGACCACACACTGTAATCCATCGTCGAACACCGTCAAAATCCCCAATCTGTCATGGTCTAGGGCGAAATTTGTGCCAACGGCAAGACACCCCTGGTTTTCGTGGATCAAGGGGTCAAAATCAACCAAGATGTTTATCGACGGGACATTCTCGAAGCCGACGTATTTCCTTGGGCCCAGCAGCATTTCGGTGATCCAGAATGGACGTTCCACCGAGACTCCGCGCCGGCCCACAAGGCGAAAACGGCTCAAGAGTGATGCAAAGCCTATTTTCCGGGTATCATCACATCTGCGGAACACCTAAATATCTGTCGTATTTACAGTCCTATCAGAAAATTTCAGAGGACAAAGTGACACTATTGCAGGGAGAAAATAAAATGGTAAAGAAAAAAATTTTTTATGTCGCGTTTTTAATGAAATTTCAAGGTCACCGATGTTTTTTTAAATGGAATAGTATTTTTTTTACGATAGCACGATAGACAATAAAAAACTGAATTTAGTGGATACCACCCTTTTGAACTTGAAATGACCTTGAGCAAGAATAATCATGTTGGAGCGGATAAAATGTGGAAGTTTAAAACTTACGTGTTTCAGCAAAGATTACGTGTTGTTTACGACGAGTTGACCTTTACATATCATGATAAATGTTCGAAATGTTGACCATCCTCATTTATGCAATATTGCAATCTTGCATTAAATGACCTGTAGGCATTGTCGATTTCCTGAGTCGTAATTGAAGCACATGCTGCAGTAATCCTTTGCCGCATATCCTCTGGCGTTGTGGGTTTATCTTTGTACACAATACATTTTATCTTGCCCCATAGATAAAAGTCCAATGTTGTCACAAATACGATTCACAAATTTATCACGATACAAATGTACTGCTTGCCTCAAAGATTGGTGGGTTTCGCCATAAGTGAAAACCATATCGATTCGTTCCTGTACAGTATAACGCATTGTTATCACTTTCACGTTTCGAATTCGAATAATGCAGAAGGAACAACGTACTTATTCTAACAGATTAACCTTCTGTTAACGATCTCAATGATACATACTCTACCATAAACATACGCTGTTTACTATGAAAAATATTTCAAACATTTAGTGTGGATGCAAAGGTCATCACGACGTAAACAACAAGTAATCTTTGCTGAAACACGTAAATTTTAAACTTCCACATTTTATCCGCACCAACATGATTATTCTTGCTCAAGGTCATTTCAAGGTCAAAAGGGTGTTATCCACTAAATTCTGTTTTTTATTGTCTATCATGTTATCGTAAAAAAATATACTATTCCATTTAAAAAAACATCGGTGACCTTGAAATTTCATTAAAAACACGACATAAAAAATTTTTTTCTTTACCATTTTATTTTCTCCCTGCAATAGTGTCACTTTGTCCTCTGAAGTTTTCTGATAGGACTGTAAATACGACAGATATTTAGGTGTTCCCACTTATGTGGGACACCCTGTATACTTGATGTAAAAAAAAATAAAAGTCGCACAGTTTCAGATCAATTGTTCTACAAGCGTACAGGAGGAACGGATAAGGTTTAAAACTTAGTCGTAAAAATACCGGTGCACATAAAGATTTAGGAGAATGTGTTAACAGATAACACACGAATAAGCTTAAGTACAAAAAAAGGCAGAACTAAACAGCTATAATTCAACTAGATTGATACGAGATTCTTGGACTTACACTGATTGGCTCCTAAACCCTCTATTTCCATTATACTTGTGAAACGATAAAATGCGACTTTGCCTAAAACTCGGCATTCCGATCATTATTTAGGAAGTTATTAGAGCGGTTCCATCCGCGCAGCTCGCGGTGCATATTAATAGCGCCATTTGATCGCGAAATCCTGGCGCGTCCCGGCCCTCGCCAATTTCCCCTCGTCGCCACGATTCGAGTGCAATCAATCGAACTTCGGAATTAACAAAAATTAATTAAGAAGAGTACGAGTCAATTCTGGATGAGGTTCCACAGGGTCTCGCCAGCCACTCTCGGTTATTTCGGTGCAAAGTAGTCGCGGAGATTTATCGACGAGCCTCCCTCGCCCTGCGCCGCTCGCGCACCCCCTGATTTACAGCCGATAATTAAACCACCGTAAACTGGGGCGAGGCAGGAACTAGGTATAAACGGCTGCTGGCTTGGTATAGGCAGGGACAGAGGGAGAGGGAGGGGCAGAGGGAGAGAGAGAAAGAGAGAGAGAATAAGAGTCAAGGGAGGTGTTTCCGTGAGTCTCTCCAAAAACTTTGTTTTCGCGCCTGGCTCGTATTGCCGGTGGCCGAAAACTTTGCGCCGTAAGTCAGTCGGGGGTCCTCACGATTCCCGTCGAGTTATTAGAGGAGAAGAGGGGCGCATTGTGCGCGACGGCGATCAGTGGCCGTGTGAAATACGCGACTTTAAGGGAGCTGCCGCCGTCGCCGCTGCGATACAACGGGGGTTCGGCAGCGCGGCGGCTGCGAGTTATAAACGCGAAACAGAGGAGGAAAAAATAATTTATCGATGGCACGCCCGTCGAACGGGATATCAGCGGAATGGTTATAACCCTGCTGGACGATCGCGTATCACATAGTACACGCGTCACCGAGAAAAGTTACATTGTATCGCTGCGCGGTCACGAACGACATGAACTTCGCCGCGAAACGTACGGGGTGGGACACGGTGGACTTAGCAAAAAATAAATCAAAAGGAGTGAGTAAAATTTGATGCAATATTGACCGTGACTTTTTACCAAAAAAAGAAGTGTTGATAAACAGATAAACACGTGGTCTGTTCAAAAGGCAAAATTCACCCATTTTCAGTTTGAAATATTGCGAAATTTTTTATTTTTCTGCGACTGTGTCGTAATATGATGTATTTACTTCAAACATGAGATTACGAAGAAAATGCAGTTGATCGAGTTAAAGTATAATATAATAATATGACGAAAATTCAATTGGTCGAATTAAAATGAAAACGAATAACTTGACGTATTAGCTTAAAATATAATATTATAAAGAAAGCGCAACTGGCTGAATTGAATAGTAAAATAAAAATTAGTGAAGACTACTGGGGGATATTCTGCGCAATTGTTTTTCAAGAGCATATCGGATTCGAACAGAAAATAGATAGAAGAATAATTTTTGCCAGTGGAGACGAATAAGCTAAAAGTGCTATCAATTTTTTCATTGGAACACAGGGGGCGAGCTTGACCCTGCGTCACCTCTACATGAATTAAAGAGCCTTTTTTTCTGTCGGAGAAATACATTGCAAATAAGATTACTGGGAACGGTGGGTTTTGCGCCCGCCCATTCCATCGACACGGTCACCCTTCTGGAAATACGTCACTGAGACAATCCATAGGAAATAGCGAAAATCTCGTCGCCGACACCCTCCCCCGTCGCTACGGAACGCTATTGCGTTAACCGAGACCCATTACGTTACCCACTTAGCCCCTTGCTGTTACCGATTCTTCTTTCCGCTTTATTTTCATCCCCTCCTCCACCTCGACGGCCGATCGCGCCTGTTACCGAAATAGTGTGCTAACTGTAGTTTCGTTCGATCGAGCGTTTTTCCGGCTCGACGACGCAACGTCAGCTTCTCAGTTTCGAGCTGAACGTGGTCGAAAAAGATTTTTTCCGAAATTGTATTTTGTTACGTACATGATGCTTATGTACTCAATTAAATTATACAGGGTCTTCCAGGTTTTAACTACTACTTAACTACTTAACCTAACCCAGACCTAACCCAGACAAAAGTTCATCGGTATATTCACTGTGGGTATAAATAACGAAAAATGTTATATAAACATAGGTCGTTCAAAGCTTTATTAAAAAGTTATGATAAAAATAAGAATTACGTAGGGAACAGTAACGGACAACAGTCTGAGGTGAAGTTACTGCGACACAATGAAGGAATATATCTGCAATATTTACATTTAATCTGTTTGTACGAGTCTTGTTTACTATCTGAGGTCAAGGGTAACAATACCCTTTTGGTACTTCTAGAAATAATCATTAATTATAATTAATAATTAATAATTATAATTCCCATACGTAATTCTTATTTTTATCGTGACTTTTTAATAAAGCTGTAAACGACCTATGTTTATACACTTGTATAACATATTTTTCTTACTTAGATCTATAGAATATACCGACAAACTTTAGCTGTTAAAATCTGGGACAGCCTGTATATTTTCACAACTTTAGGAATTAGATCGTTCCTTTCAGGAATTCAAAGGATTAAAACCATGCCTCCAACGAAAAGTTGATGTTTTGTAGTTCTGGCCAGGTTCCGGCGACCTGTGACCGTAGCCGGACAAAAGTTAACATCTTTACCATGTTGGTGTCGATTCTGAACGCTGGACGCATTGTCGTGTCGTTTACCTGAAACAGAAATGAGAAAACACCAATTAGGACGTGGCGCCGTAAACGCAAATCGTCGCGAGGAATTTCGACAATAAATTATATGCGAGGCACGCGTTTTGCCCGCGGCTTAATTTATTCCACGCGACTGCTGCCCGTTCGCGACTAATTGTTGCACGGCCGTTAATTACAGTGTAAATGATAAAAGCTGCCTTCCATTCCAGTGCCGCACCACGATAATCGTAGAACATCGTGGAATTGAATGCTCGCGGGGCCACGGTCACGAAACAGGAACCCCGAAGTCGTATTTACGTTTCCCCTGCGCGGCGCCGGGCGCGTTCCAAATAATCGGAATAACGCGCGTGTTAATTGATTGTTAATTGACCCGACCTTCGGCCTCCTGTTTCTTATTGGCCGCCCCGAAAAAGATCTAATCCACCGAGCTATCGAGAGAGGGTTAAGAGGAGCAAAATTGTCGGAACTGAGTTGGTAATTAGCTAATGGAAATTCCTGATGACCGTGAAGGGAGGGGGCATGGCGAAGGTGGGGTTCAAGGGTAAAAGGAAGCGACGAAGGAAGCGCTAATGGCGGGAAATTCAAATGTATCGTTCGAATTATCCACTGTTCGTAAGGGCACAAAGGTTCGAGAGGAAGAAGAAGAAGAAGAAGAGGGGTGGCGAGACGACGCACCCTCCGATCGTAACTCACCCTTGTTTTTGTCCGATACAACTAGACTTTCACCGCGAATTTCGTCCCGTTCCCAACCATTTTTCCTCTTCTCCTTACTTTTCCCGTTAAAACCTTTTCATCCCTTAAGTGGTGTCGCTCTTTCGAATCGAAACGGAAATAGAACGGAAAGAAGAACGGACCGGAGAGGGTGAGAGAGAAAGTGAGCGAGCGAGCGAGAGAGAGAGAGAGAGGGTGGAAGGGAGCATCGCGATCGAAGGGCATCGTTCCCAGCAAGCTTTCGCGTTTCTAATCACCGATAAGAGTGGCAACCCCCGTCGTAAATCTCACGCGACCTGCTCGCCCTCCGGCGTGCTATCGCATATCTATGAGTTTGTTTATTAATTATCGCGCCGCGAGCCCACACCGCTCCCACGGCGAACTCCGAAATTCGATCTTAATCTCAAGATCGGGATCGCCGGCCGATGCACGAACCTGACGGAATACGCACGACAGCGTCGTTTGTAAAACTTGTATTCCCGACGCATTTCTTTATCGCCCGGGATTTCAGAAGCCAAGAAAAATCGTCGAGCTGATACAGTATCTGACAACGAGCTACGAAATCCTGACAGTCTCGAAGGGCCGATCGGTCGAAACGGCAAAACGATGTCGTTTAATCACGCAACAGATTATCCGGAAGAATGACTGTAAATATCGTGGTTACTATTACACAAGTAGTGAAGGGATACTTCGCACGAATCATGGAGCACTTTACTCGAGTAGGTTTGGATTCGTTATACATTTTACAAAATTTTCCTACACTGATGTTTCGAGCTGTGCTTTGCGAATATTTCTTCTCCACTTCTGAAGAAATTTGTTATTCTATTTTATTTTAGTGTAATATGTACAGTATATTTAATTTTTGTTCTGCCGAGTAAATTTTGAGTGTTTCATACAAGTTTTGCTTATTTCTTTCCTATAAACCTGGCAGTTCCAACGTATTCCCCTCCGAGAACTGCATGGTCCCCACCATCGAACCTCTTCCCACTACTAAGTACAGCTGTAGAATTAGCGAGTGCCACGCGCGCCGCGCGTCTCTCGTGGTGGGAGCTTCCCACTACTGTACATTATAGCGATGAAGTCTAAGAGTGGGGGAAGATCCTAAGCGGGGAAGGTGCCTCAAATAGCTCCGGAGCTACTGGTTGGAACTGCCTACTATAAATGATCATAGTTAATAACACTAATCGTACCGACCACAAAATGTGGCTGGTATACGTTGTCTTGTAAAAAATATGTGCTTGAATAAAGAAATCTATTTAATCATTTTTAATGGAAGTATCCTGGTAGTTTCTATTATTATGAAAAGAAAAATGTGAACTTGGTTATTTGACCGGTTGTGGTACGGTTAGTATGAACTATTATTATGATTTGCTTGATAATGAAGTCTGCACCTTACAGTATGATTTAGTTCATTTCAGAGCTGATAAATTAACATTCGGTGTTACTTTCTCTAATCAGTTCATATTCACAAATGCTCATAATCTTTACACTGCTTTAAATCTCATCTACTCATTTTTATCATAATTGCATAAAATCCGCGGTATGGTTATATTTACGAAAGTTAATAGTGCCGGTCACTGGTGATTAGCACGGTAGTGAACGTGTTAATGATGTTTTATATATATTATCTATATCAAATGGTTGCCGCTATTAAATTGTTAGTCACAATCGGCAGTTTATGATTCAAAGACCAAGGCTGTTGGAAAGGTAGAATAAAATGTTACTGTCATTATTAGAAAAAACGTTCTCTTGTATTTTTTACAGTGGTGAAATCAAATTATTAGATCCATAGTATGAAAACCATATTTCGCAACTCATACATTAGTATACTGTTGGTTTTACGCATTTATGACAAAGTCGAATTGATTCGATTTAAAACAGTGGAAATATTAAAAGAATTTAAGAATGCTAATATATGATCCACAGCTTATTACAATTGTTAAAGAAGAAAAGAAAGTTGTATGTGACCAGAATTTCTTGTAATCGATGTCGACAATTTTTATTTTGAAATATCCACAGTTTATAATACGAGAGACATGCAGTCAACGTGTTAACCATTCTCTAAACACATCGCCGCACTGCTAGCGTGAATGTGAACTATTAGGTCGTCCCATAAGTTCGTGCCGATTACTGTCCTATTATTTAAATTAATATTTGAAACATACCTTTGAAGTTTAGGAAAAAATGTAATTACCCTTTCGTTCCACAACTTCTTCCCACCTTTTCGGTAAACACATTATACTGTATAATTATACTGTACTATAGATTATACTATATATTCTGTGGTTTTTCGTTAAAAAAGAAAAACACATCGCGAAGAGTATAATTTCTTATAATTATCGAAATTCATTTGAGAGCTACACGCATGAAATGCAAATGGACACATACTTTTGTGATTGTCTTATAATTTTTAATATTTCATGACCCACGGCTAAAAATTGTTTAACAAATTCTTCAACTGCAACTTGAATTGTGAACGAACTAGCCACACGCAGTAATTTAATAATTATCTTTGGAATTGCAATGTGAACGAAAATTTGTTACCCTCCTTTAGGTCCAGCAGAATTATCAAAAATCCTAATAATAGCCTTCGGGTAAATTGTTAAGAATGGCGTCGCGATGAATGAAGTCCAAAACTGACACCAAAAAAGAAGGTACCTGTCAAATAACGAATCTACGCACAGGACACAACAGAACTCGTTCATTGGGTAATCCCCTACTCGCGCGTAAAACGATACAAATCACAAATCACTTGTCTACCGATATATGACAATTCATGACGTTTGGGTGATCAAGTGGGGGGAGCGGAGACTTTATAACAAGGCAACTGCCCTATGAGATGCGCGAAATTGGTTCGTTCTTACTTGGTGTGAACTATAGCGTAAACCGTCATGGGGCAACTTGTTGACAAGAGACGAGCGATCCGAATCGTCTACGGGATGCTTCCATTAATCTCCGCCGCCCTTGCCAAATCACCGAGCTCGCTAATTCCCATAATTCAGTTAGACGCGCCTCGATTCAAGCGAGACGCGGTGGGGGTAGTGATAAAGGCCGAGCCGACTAGAGCTTATTTACCGACCACGTTGGGAAATTAAGACTGATACACCCCGGTTCCCCTTTCGGACGCGCCTTTCTGTCGCTCGATTACGATCCTACGGAATATTTACCCCAGAGTGGTGTACGCGCGACGTCAAAGCACCAACCCCCTGGAAAACGAGCCATCCCCGCGCTATTCACCCTGCTTCTTCTTCGAGGAGGTCTTGTTCAAGAAAGCGGAAACGTTTTATAATTCCCTAACGATCACCCGCCCCCCCCCCCCCTCTCTCTCTCTCTCTCTCTTTCTCTCTCATTCCCTCTCTTTCAGCCTCGTGCTCGCGAAAAGTTACCGCAGCTCGTAAACTCTCGCCGAGTCGTAACGTTTCTCATTCATGTTTCAGGCTCGGAGGCGAATGCGCGCGCTCGATACCACAATAAATGCGCCGCCACGCCGCTAGCCGGTGCTGCCGGTGATAAATATTAGTTTAGGAATAATTGAACGATATGTTTCAACGGCGGATTGCATTGTGACAGTGACACGGATGGGAGGACGCGCGGACGAGAGTGGGCATGAAAATGCTCCGCAAATGGGCGCTCATGCGAGCACCGTTGCATACCGGGTGCGTCATTTCAATCCTAATAACCGGCCATTTTATTCCGTCGATTTGAACCGTTCGTTAACTCTTAATATCGATTCTGATCACTGCAGTTTCATATTATATTCACGCTTTTGAAAAATTTTACGGTGAAACAAATAGTTACGTGAAATAGTGCTACTGTCAGTGATCATCTCTAGTTGCGAAATTATTCCTTAAGGCTTGCTACGGTGATTCGAATGTCATAAATTAAGGATTTTGAGCTTGGATATATTGGAGGAATATAAAGTTTAGACGGTCAGCACTTGTTTGCTAAATTATTTACGAACGTTGCAGATATCTTGAAGTTATAAGCAGCAAAATAACGAGACAGAAGTGAGAGATTCTATTTATTCAGTAATTGAAAAACAAATTTGTGAAAACGAAAATCGAGATAGAATATAAAATGCAGTGGAATATAATCATATTTTAAATTAGTCTCTCTATATTGTACAATCTAAAAGACTATTTTCCTCGATGTACACTATGCTGATGTGTGTGATAACTATGCTATAAATGTGATCCGCTGTTTTTGAAAATGGTATAAGTCTATTTCTTCATACATTGAGACATATAAGGGCTTGCGTTTTAAGCGATTAGCTATTATCCGCGATAAACTTTAAGGGCAATGCCCACTGAAGTTGTAATAATTAATAATTAATTAAATTTGTATCAGTTATCATTAGTACGTCCGGACTTTTTTCCACTTTCAGGGAAAGCATTTCTACGATAACGTTCTAGAGTTCAATTTCTTTTGATTAATTGATAAGGATATTATACAGCATTCAATGTGTGATTAAAAATATAAAAATAGGATATCTATATATCTGACTAAAACTATCATTAACTCATTTTTTCCAAAAATGGAGTTACGCCACTTTCAAAAACAACGGTTCAAATAGAAAATTGTTGCGAAGGTTCTCGGTTCAATAACGTTTTCCTCTAACGTCCAACATTTCAGAACGAAGCATGTCACATCACACGTCTCTTGAGATCATATCCACAATCCTCCGGCCGGAAATAAACCGCAACGACTAGACATTATTCTCATAAATCCAGTTAATTGATTAGTAGTATTAGTACGATACGGTAAGGGAGAAATAGCTGGCCTTAAGTGGCAGGTTGATCCGATCCACCCCGTATGGAAACGTGCGACACGAGCCCGGCTTGTGTCACAACCGCAATCAGTAAAAGCACTCATCCATTCGCTTAATTAAGCGCTTATTATTAATTAATCGTGGCCGGCGCGGCGTAGCGGGCACCGGAAACGGATAAAAGATGGCACGGGCATTAATTATTTCCGAATATTTTCCATCGATTCCGCACGGCTTAACTGCATCAATTTTACTGTGCGAATAGAATGTGTGGCGCCGCTCCGTCTTTATTAAATAATTAATAATTATTGCGGAAACGGTGCGGTCGCGGGTCGGCCATATTGGTATTTTGAGGATTGAATATCGCAACCGCGAGACTGGAATTTGTACTTGCATTAAACAAGTTCAAAAGTTCATGCCCGATTTTCAAAGTTGGCGAGAATCTCATCGCAACTTTGACACATTAGATTTGTTTTTATATCATGTTACCTATTAGACATTTCAGCGTAATTCACTGTCGTCACAGTGATCCAATTGGACGTTTTAATTGGACAGAAGTCATTTTGAAAAATTCTACCTATAGTTCACACCAAATAAGAAGGAAACTGATTCGCACATCTCATTGCGCGGCTGCTTTGTTGTAATGTCTCTGCTCCCCCACTCGATCACCCACAAGGTCATGAATTTTCATATACCGGGAGACAGGTGATTTGTGATTTCTATCGTCTTAAACACGAATAGGGGATTAGCCAATGAACGAGTACTGCTGTGTCATGTGCACAGATTCGTCAATTGTCAGGTACCTTCTTACTTGGTAACAAGTTTAGAACTACGAGACTCGTCAACATGGTGAGGGATTTGTAACTGTAACAGACCATTTCTTCTAGTTAAAGAAAAATATTCACAAAAAAAATTTCATAGATAAAGGTGAATAGTACGATGCAGACTACATACTCATGATAATAATCTTCTGCAAATGCAAAGAAGTATCTGTACTATTTTTTAAATAATGGTTTGTGCTATCAGGTCGAATACTCTCGTTATTCTATGCAACAACGTATTATGTTATTATAGTTAGAAAATGGTTCGTTCTAAACTACATTTTTTTAGTAAAAATGATTGAAATTAGAGTCACTCTACATTTAGAGCAGGATCATATAAAAAACTGAATAGGAACATTATTTATTTGAGCAATGTACTGTAGATTTGAATTTTTACAATTTAAGTATGAGGCTCGTATTTTTTTAATCTCTCGTTTTTTATTGCATATAAATATTTACTAGATACATTATTTTTTAGTTGAGAGACTAAAATTGATAAATTACACACACTGAATTGTTACAAACTACTAAGGTTAACGAGATTATCATCTACCCATCGAAATAGTTACTGTATCTTTGAATAGAAATATATTTTATAAATTCTTGTCATATTAGAAATTAATCTTAATTAATCAAGTACTGCAAGCACATCAGTCATGTTTCTGTTAATCTACGAAATTATTTCTGAAATCTAGCAGTTCCACATATTCTATTCAGAAGTTCTCGAAATAAGCTGTACTTTTCAGTACGACTAGTTCATCTAATATATTATATAGTGCACATCTTATCTGGAAATCGTATTCCAAAAATTCCAATTTTACAAGACTCTACGTTAGGATAAAATTGACATTGACGTTGATTAAATTTCATACATTAAAAACTAAGTAAAATTGATCTCAATTGTTTGTTAATATAGATCTTATATTTTCCAACTCTACAACAGCTCCAAATACATAAGTACCTAACATTTATAGTATAACCTACTATAACTTAGTATTATATTGCCTAGTGACAGATTTCTCTAACAAAGGTAAGAGAATGCTAACAACTAGCATTCTCCACAATACAACCCGAATTTCTGTTGGTGTCATAATTCGGTTTTGAAGGGTAACATCATTGCACAACAAAAATAAAAAATTTTCCTATTAATAAAATGTCTCAAGAAGCATAAAAGCTTCTAACCACAAGTTCAAACAATAATCATATCATTCTATTGTACCTACCTAACTGCATAAAATCCATGCTTTCCGAGTTACTATTTTTCCTAAAAAATTCAGATTAACTTGAAAACCATCGACTTTTCAAACAAATTTTTTAAACTATTTGGTAGGCGCAATAGATCGATGCATTCCTGTTGGCTATGTAATCTCTTAAAACCGAATGATGGCACCAAACATTATGATAACCCAAGTTAGGGTTGTATGTTGATCTGCATTTCGCTATCTACAGAAACTCTAATTCAATTCCGATAATATTTGATTTTTTTCGAACAAGCCCGCGAGACGCGTCGGGACTTAATCCAATCGGGTGGGCTGGGAGCAACGCTTGGACATTCGGCGATAAAACGTCCCGGAGATATCTTCTTGTCCGACGGTGACCGTTTGGTTAAGTCCTCGTAATCCTAGGCGTACTCCCACGCTTCCGTTTCCTCCGGCTCGCTTATCTCCCTCTTTTCTCGTCCGTCTGCTACAGCCCACGCGACGCTCGAATAAATCGTCGCGGTCAGAAGCTTCGAGCGGATTAATACGTGGCCCAATTAAGGAAGAAAGCGTTCCCTTACAGGTCACTGCCTCCCTCGAGGCTGGAAGAAGATGTGACGAGTATGAAGAAGCCTCTGACCTGTCCGGAGTAATTCACGGATTCTCCATGGGAGTCTTTTCTTCGGTGCAATCGAAAATTGAGATAGCTATGAGCAACGTATTCGACTTCTTTCGAAATTTCGAGTTCGGGTCGGGTCGGGTTCCCGAAAGTTTATAAACTTCGGATACCCGCGATTTCGGGTACCCGAAAAGGTAATCCGGTACCGGGTCGAGTCAGGATCCCGAAAGATTGCAATATTCGGGTACTCGAAGTTAAAGTTGGAGCAAGTCTGCGGTCAAATCAGCGATAAACAACTCTGTGCATATTAAGATGTCTTAATATGTTTAGGAAACAGTTTAGTAAACAGTGTTTACTACAAATCGAAATATTATTACAACCGATGATTGGACATCTTAATATACACAGAGCACAGAGTTATTTATCGGCGATTTGACCGCAGACTTGCCCCAACTTTAACTTCGAGTACCCAAATATTGCAAACTTTCGGGACCTCGACTCGACCCGACCCGATTAACTTTTTTACCGAAATTTCGGGTACCCGCACACCTCTGGTAATTACTGCTTTCTGCAAAGTAATTTTTCGTTTAACTATTCGTTACTCAGATGAGAGGTTTGTACTTATAAGAAACGTGATGAATTAACAAATTAAAGTTTTCGTTTAATCTCGAGCAGACAGAACTGTATGTACATGTCTACGTATCACATATTTGTGCCAGCAAAGTTCGGAAATGTCCTCTTCATTTTGAGAGCCGGTGAATTGTGTTCAACTATTGAAGAGATATAAATACTCCAGTTTTCATCTTTCATGTTCACTGCGGAGGATTCATCCGCGATGCACATCCAAAGTGAAGAAGCGTAAATTCGCCCTAACCCGCGAGCCTTTCAACGTTCCATGGCTGTGTCATGATAAGTAGCGCAGCGCAGCGTTGAGCGGAAAGTTTCTAGCGGAAGGTAGCAGGTTGCTCGATACCGCGCGAAGCAATCGCAACTTTCGCAAGATCCGCGGCAACTTGGAAAGCCGCGATAAACGGGCAAAAAGACAACGAGCGTCGCGATAAAAGAAGGGTGCACTGTGGCGTCTAAGCTCGTGATGCTAGCCACGGTTTTCGCGGACTCACCCGGAAAGTTCGCGTTCAACGCCGCGCAAAAGACATCCGAACACGATACTTCACTTCAGAAATCGGCCGGATCCACCGACCCGGGATTTCTGTTTTAGACCGCGTACAAGGATCGCGGGAAAGTCAGGGGCCGCAACCCCTAAGCCAAGCGAAATATATTCCCAGCCGTATTGCTTTCGTTTCGCGACATCGAGCCACGAAAATCCCCGTCAGGTTTCTTTAGAGCCGCTGCCTTAGAATCGACATTCGCCTTTCTTCAGAAAACGCGCGTTGTCTCTCGGGTTCTTCATCATCCGAAAAGCAATGCGTGATCAACCGTGGTTACGCTTTCGGCTTTTATTTATTATCACTAGACTGTGGATCTTTATGCGAAATAAAAAATGTTTGCATTGATTGTAAGACACAGGAGTCAAATGAAAGATGTTTTCTTCTTGTACTCGTCTTAAGCTGAAACTGGTATACTGATGTCCTTATATCCTTTTAATATTTATAAGAACTGGGCTAGCTCGAAATAACTCGCGTGGTCGAGCGAAATGCAAGATTGGTTTAAATATTAAACAATATATATATATATATATATATATATATATATATATATATATATAATTATTATTTTCCAAACTTGAGCTCAATGTAAAAAATATTTCAAACAAAATTCTGTTTCGGGACAGACATCTTATAGTGGTCACACATCGTCTTCTAAATAAACGCGGTAACAAGATTATAAGGTGACCTCGGGAGTTTTTATACGGAACTGTATGTTTTTATTTAGTTAAGCGTGTAGCCTATCCCGAGACGAATTCACTGACCTATAAGACTTTCATCTTCTAAGGTCATTCAAGGTCATTTAGTGCCGTTCAAAATTTAACTTAGCTAGACGGAAGCACGTCCACCTAGAGAATATTCATGAACGATTAAGGTGTCTGCACCGCAACAGAGCAAAGTATATATTTGAAATATTTTTCATACAATGAGCTATGATAGTTGTGAAACAGCGATTCCTTCATTGCTTAATGAAAAATTTGCACCGTGCAGTAATAAGAATGATTTTCCAGATTGGGAGGGTTGTTGAGTGGGACGTTGAAAATCTCTGGAGAGGAGTTTCGAAAAGCGAGGATCCCTAAAATTACGTCCACTCTCGCGATTACTCCGTTCGCCCGTTGTTTATTTATTTCGGATCATTAGCTGGAAACGTCAGTCGGCGGGACGGTCCACGAAAAACCGCGCGGTAAAATGGAACCTGGGGCGCAATTACGCAAATGCGCCCTGGGGCGTATCGATGTACCGCGGATATTACGCAACGACACACGGATCCGCAATATCGCAAGCGAGGGCGGGAACAGAATAAAGATCTAAAAGCACGAGTCCCGAATCGGCCCATAAATCCAGCAACAGCGGCCAAGCTACGGCCTAGATACCCTTGCAGATTAAGTCACGAGCTCCGTGGCACACGGTTATGGTGCCCGCGTATATTTATGGCTACCTTCAAGTGCTCCGCCGTTGCCTTCCCCTCTTCCCCCGCGTATAGCTAATCTATGAGAATTCGCGGCAATGACAGATGAATGTTTTCGCGGTCACGAAACTGAAAGTCTGCTAATCCATTAGTATACCCGATATTCCAACGTTTCCGGTCATTTGTTAAGGGGGTATTTTAATGTGAAGGGATGAAAAAATCGCCTTCCTTTGCATTTTCTTAAAGAACACACCATCACAAATATATCTGCAAAATCCTATACCTGAATTCCTAAAATAAACAATGTAATGACTGCGTGAAATACTTCGATCATTCAGAACGACGTTGGACAAAAGTTGCAAAAAGAGCACGCATTCCTCGAAGAAGAGAAAATTAAGAAAAATGCAGGTCTTTTTGAGCAAGAATAAGATCCCCTTTAGAGCTCCAGATTTGCAGATTAGTCGTAGGTACATTTTATTAATTTACAATTTATTTCTCATACTTATAGATTCTACTTGGAATCTGAATTACGAGTATGCTCTTGGTTAGATCTGCATAGAATTTTCGTAGTCTAATTATTATACTAATGAAATTGTATAACATTTTTGAAGTAGCTGTACCGTTATTTTCATTCACATTTTTAAATAGAGAAGATCCAATCTGTTAAATGTTTACAAAACTGTGCAACTTTATTTTTTTCTAACATAGGGACTGCCACCATAGATAACTAATTGATAGTTAATTTACTTTCAATACGGATCTACTGCGTTGAGTGTGTCTTAGAAACAACATAAAATCGCAGTTTTGATGTGAACATACATTTTTCCATTATTTTTTTATACGTTGCTTTACGTTCAGCTGTTTAGTCAAATTTTGTAGAAAATACTGTTATGGTAATCTCAGATGTCAAATGATCATTAATGGGTTAATGGATCTCGGGACGGCGCGCTGGAAACACATCGATAAGTCGCGTAATGGTCACGTTTGCAATATGACCGTGTGTCAATGATGAAGTGGACCATGTTAGCTAACACCGAAACCAGCGAAACAAAGGTTTTTCGAGATTAATGTTCCTTGGTTGCGGTCATTTGGGAACAATGTTCGGTATCTTGTGAAACACCATAACCGTGAACACAAACAATCATATGGAAAGAATAAAGGCACAATGGCTGAAAAATATTGTATCCGAGAAAAGCATATTTTGTACACGTAATATCATAAACTTTTTAACACTTATCAAGTACACTGATTAACTTTTCATATCAATCATTTATACAGTGATAAGTATACGGTGAATTTTATGCACTTGAGCCGCATTATAAAAATGAGTACACGCACTCCAGGAATTTAAAGTGGAGATCACAAGTTTGAACATGTATTGAACATTCACGTGTACACGTGTGTACGTGTAACGAATATATACGTTTTTGAGTCCGTGTAATTTTTAATTCAAGTGTCCATGTATATTTTGATATGCGGGTTCACATGTGTTTCGACACATGGACACACATTTTTGTAGAACTAATATTCCCACATTTTAATTTGTGTGATTATTTTATATAGTATAAAATACCTGAACATTCAAATATATAATTGTTATGTATGCAAGGAATTTGAAAAATATTTCCATACACGGGTATACGTGTATTTCGATAAATGGATATACGTATATTAATTAAAATATAGATTTCAACATGGGTATACGAATTACATGTGTATTTATGTATACGTAAAATAGGTATCTCTAATTTAAAAACACTGGTGTATTTTCAACTCATTCAAATTATTCAGTCAAAAAATAAATGTCTATCTACATCCCATATTTTGAAATTAATCCAGTCAATTGTTATTTTGCATAGAAATCCACAGTCTTGTGAGCATTGTGCACTAAACAACCAGAACAGTCACAATTGTCATCAAACCGCAACGAACGCCAAACAATCTTATGGCAATGTCACATTAACGAGAGGCTAAAGACAGAAACTATGAATTCTGTGAGAATGAATCTCTGTCCGTTCCTTCGTAATCCTGTGACGCTTATTAATGAACATCCCTCAACCAAAAGCTTACCTCTGTCATCCGAATGTCAACTAGGTTCCTAGCGTTCTGTCACCCTCATCTTAACATTTCACCGTTATCACAATTCGCAAATACCAATTAACGTTGAGCCTCCTACCATTCGAGTTTCATCTCGGCATGCTATGAACCTAAAACAATCGAGGGTCGCGTAAAAATTATCGCTATCAAGAATCTCATCCCGTTTATAACAGCAATTCTCTGATACTTTATTATCATGAGGCAAGGCAACTGACAGAGTCCCGTTTCTTTTCGATCACACATCGTAGTTAATAGTTTAAACCAGAGCTGCGGAGTCGGTAGACAAAATTCATAACTCCGACTCCGACTCCGACTCCGACTCCGACTCCGACTCCGACTCCGACTCCGACTCCGACTCCGACTCCGACTCCGACTCCGACTCCGACTCCGACTCCGACTCCGACTCCGACTCCGACTCCGACTCCGACTCCGACTCCGACTCCGACTCCGACTCCGACTCCGACTCCGACTCCGACTCTGACTCCGAAGCCCTGGTTTAAACAGGAGATAAACAAATGAGCCACTACAGTGGCGTACCGTTCAGGAAGATGACGTCGAGAGGAGCCAAATAATGGTTTACCGTGGCTAAAAGGTTCATATTACCTGTACAAATAAGTTTGGCGCCTTTCCCTTCAATCGGTAGTAACTTTAATTTAACACCAGTCAAATGTTTTTAATTCACGATTATTGAGATTGTAAAGATGCTTCCACGAGAAATTATTCAACAAATTTATTTCCATGGGTATATATTATTTAAAAACTGACTAAAAATTTGAGTGGACACATCCTCGTTATTTTTATAAAGCGATAAAATAAAATTGATTTAAAAGTACAATTGGACATCTAAATTAAAATTGATGGTAATATATATTAAGGATTAACGTTTCAGCTCAAACTTTTGTATTAATTAATCTGTAGACTATAATAGTATTTCTTGATGCAAACGTTTTATAACATTGCATTCTGAAATCGGAAGTTTCATATGTAACAACCAAATACCAACTAGATTGGAGAATATACTAAAAAATGATATAAATATTTCGAAACATAATATAAATATAATTTATTTGGCACCGAATTTATTTGCTCACCTAATACCATCTTCTCACCAGGCCAAATTCTAATCGTACTTCTAAAGGCACTAACAGGTGTCACAAACATCCGAGCGTTCAAACGTAACGTAGTTGGAGGGATCGCGTGATAAAAGGGCGTCGATGGCATATGGTGAAATTAGGAGTACTGCGGCTGGTCTCAGCGGGCTGGTCGACTAGACGGATAGAATTCAATGCCAGTCGCACCATCGAACGAGCAGTTTTCGTTCGAGCCCCATATTGTTCCCATGAGACGTCACCAAACTAGGGACGCCAGTCGGAATTAGTCTATATCCGGTGAGCAAGATGCTCGAGGGTGGTGAACCGCGTACCCAAACAGGGCCAGTTTGTTTTCGTCGAAGCGACGTCTCCCGACGAACGAAGAAGACGTATGCCCTTCGATTGGCATCATCGGGGAGAAGAAGAGCCCTTCCTGTCGATTAGACCACGAGCAAACCTCTCTGGGAGATGCGATGGCCCAAGACTGACATTCCAACGGTACACACGAATCTATTACCGCCACAAATACGCCTAATGGATTTAGGAGACCGGCATTCGCCGTCGATACTAATCACTGAATCGCGCATTTTATCCGTTTACCATGAAAATGAATAGGAGACGTACGAAACCGTGAAGACATTAGAAGAATTTAAAATCATCGTTATGCTCCTTACAACGTATTAAAATGTTCGAAGGGAAAGATAGATTTTTATTTAATTTCTATTGTTTATGATTGACCTGGAAAATTTTTATTTGACATAAACACCTGCAGTCTATTAATCGTGCTCAATTGGATCGTTTTATGACAACAACTTTCTCCTACGCTGCTCGAACATAACTGCGAGATCATGGCTTTTCAAAAGGACTCTGCACACGTACTCGCGAACTCCACATCATAACTGAGTATCTTAGCACAGTATCTATAAGTTATGTATTTCCCATTTTGTTTGAAAATTTGTAGTTATTCTTAAACGTATTTGCTTAATCATAATTTTTATTTGTAATTAACACTGGCACCACATTTAAAAAAGATGACAACACTTCCTCTATAATTTAGCGATCCTCTAAGTTTGGGGAGGAGTGATTACGTGGAGCCGGTGTCGAGGTGTGCTTTTGTAATATAAAAGTATTCTAAAAAGAAAGTGTGGCGGCTTCCTATGCACGTCAACAGAGGGACAGTACGACGACACATTTCCCGCTACTATACGTGAATCTTCCTCTATTTGTATACAGGGTGTCCCACGCAACTGGAACAGGCTGTACCTCCTAAACGGTTGGGAATAGAGGAAAATGTTATAAGAAAAAGTTGAATGGCATCAGACGGTGCATAATACGCAACTAATTTTATGCACTTTTGTGCATCGGTGCATCAGTGGAATGCAATTGCACTTTTTTTTTTAAATGGAAACCTACATTTTTTACTGCACCAGTCGATGCAGTTTGTTGTGCTCTACATAAAAGTAGCATACTTATGCCCTAAACGTATTCGTTAGGACGTTATCGTAACTAAAAGTTATAAACATTACAATGGAGCACTACGTGATACTCCAGAACACTTGACGACAGAGCGAAATCATTCACAAATCTACAACAATCTTAGCTACGATAAATTCCGAACGAATAAGTTTAGGATATAAGTATGTTAGTACTTTCATGTAGAGCACAACAAATTGCATCGATTGGTGCAGTCAAATACGTAGGTTTCCATTTAAAAAAAAGTACAGTTGCATTTTTCTGATGAACCGATGCACAAAAGTGCATAAAATTAGTTGCGTATTATGCACTGTCTGATGCCATTCAACTTTTTCTTACAACATTTTCCTCTATTCCCAACCGTTTAGGAGGTACAGCCTGTTCCAGTTGCGTAGGACACCCTGTATATACCGTCCTAAACTGTCCTTACGACATCCCGCGTCTAAAGCAGGGTCCGCTAGGTAGCCTTACTGACGAGTCCTCTAGCGGGCCCAGGATGAAACGCTTCCTTCTCCTTTTTCCATCTTTTCATACTTCGAAAACTAGCCGCCATAAAAGCGTGTCCTCAATTCTGAATATTTTGAATGTTCGACGATCTTGAATTCCCAATGAACTCCTTCTACGTCTTTCACTGAATACAATTGTGGGATCAGGACCTCCCAGACCAAATACTGTATGGAGATTAGGAAAAGTAGGAGGGTTCCGTGGGTATGTGTAAGAGTTGATCAGCTACAACCGCGAGGGTCCCGGGTTCGATTCCCGGCGCGGAATTCCTCATTTTTCCTAAGATCCTACACAATTATGATATCTCGGTATAAAAAGCCTTAGAGTAAACCTCGAAAAGGGTTAGTTTCTCAGGAACCAATTATTCCGATCATTCCGTTTGCTAGAACTCACCAAAGCACCACTTCGAATTATCATTACAGTGATCGTTGACCTTGCCCAACGGCGTTTGAGCCCAGCAAAGGGCAGGTTTCTTCGTTGCGATCGAACGCAGCGCAATCATCGAGGATCATCGAAGAGGACGTCGTTGTTGTAACGTATGCGAGTAGGCAGAACCGTTGAACGTTATCAATTATCCGTGTAGGTTCGAGTAATCCGGGAAAAGACTGAGCCAGCCATTGAGCCTGGCAGCCAGGTTTAATCGATTTAATAGCGCGATACAGATTACAGACAATCACGGTGGCGCTCTTTCGATACAATGTTCTGATAAGCGGCAAGACAGGGCGGTTTCCTTATTAGAGCGCCGAGATATCGCACGTAGATGGTAGGAGGCACACGGCGAAGGAGGCCTAGCCTCTTCGGAACGTGATGAGGGAATCCCATCGAGCAGGCCGCTCAATTTCCGTCCCGCATTAGTTTGATCGTTAACGATGTGCCTCGAACGTATCCTCGTGGCCTATGTACGCGGTTTAATCGTTACGTAAGTGCATCATAAAATGCTGGTCGCTATCTCTTTGACTGGGGAGATCTAAGTTGGTCCCAATTAAGCTGTTTTCCCACGATTGGAATCGTGCCGGCTTGTACACGCTTTCAACGAAATCAATATCAATAACAGCGACACCGTACATCGCATACCCGCCTCGCACCCCACCGATGTATCGCGGACCACGCGGCCGACCCAGCATTTTGCGCGAGGCATCGATATTAAATAATTTCGAGCCTACCGATACGGCTGTAATCAGTCTGTAAAATTTTAACTTATAATCCCCGGCGAACCGGATCACATCGACAATCGAAATTGGAACCAGTTATTCGATTCGGTTCGTCGCTCGGCGCCCGTCGCGTCGCGTCGGCCAGACAGTCGGAAATAAAATTCACGACCGCATGAAAAATTAAGTTCAGAGCGAACCGAGCGCGGTCAACAAACGCCCTTTTCCCTTCGAATGAGCCCGGCACGACAATGTCGACTATATATGACTGTGGCCGAGCTCAGGTGTTAATTGACCCCTCCCCCCCCTCCCCCGAAAAACACCAGTCGCGGAATATTGCTAGTTGTCCAGAAAATTTTATTTTGTGATGTTAAAAAGGCTAGTTTACAAGGTGATTTATTAAAAAATTGATCAAAAATTACCATTCGTCGAAATTGCGAAGAAAATAGTAATGGTCATAATTATTAACTTTTTTACCTGCGCCTATAATGAAAACTTAAAATATGTCTTTTGTAGATCTAAGTAAGTTATGCAGGTTGTTTCACCTGATTTTGATACTTGGTTTACGTCACTGTTGTAACCTTGTAACTGGGGATGACAAGTTAACTCGTCATTCCTGTTCGTTATCACCTGGAAAAATGTTTCATTTCCTTCTGAATTCGACAAATAATTCTTTTAATTTATTGTACTATAATATCCGAATTAGTATAAACTACATCGTTACAACACAATTTTTGTTATGTTAATTTTAATTGTTTTATATTACGTCTCTCTATATGTTCATGATTGAAAAGTCACTCTGTTAAAAGGTGAACAACATTTACCATTCCCGCAGGCAATGTGATCGATACCCAAGGACCAGGTTTATATATTTCGCAGCAATTTTCTGTTTTGCCTTCTTCTTTGCACCGAACTTCGCGGCCCGGCCTTATTAATCTCCGGCGCGAGGCGTCGCGTCGCCTATCTCGATCGTCTCCTCGCATCAGCATTCCGCGGCGACATTAATATCGAGAAAATAAGTTCGCCGATGCGATGGGAGGAAGATGGATCGCCAGGCGGAAGAAGCGTGCAACAACCGCCTCGGAAAGTCAGGGGGGCCATAGGAAAACCGGGACAGGAAAAATAGTCGTCGCGTACAAGCGAGGTGCAGTCACGGTCTAAATATAAGCGACTGACGAACGATCTTGCTGAATTCGATGCCTTTTTCTTCGATTTATTTTCGCGCGCGTGTCGGACGCCGAGTCGACCGTTTAACGCGTGGCCACGGGCTCTATCGCCAAGCGTCGTTTGACCTGTTCCGCGCATGGTTTCCCGGAGAGGCGTCTCTTTTTCTTCCCGGGATTAAACGTTCGAGCCTTTCATCGACGAATTTAGATTCGCGCTGCCGTGGGATCGAGTCTAATCGCGCGGCTTGTTGCTCGAAATAGTACCGTGTTCCGGCTCGAAAAGAAGCTTGGTGTTCAGGCCGGTTCAGAAGCTGTTCTTCCCGTCAGCGGAGTCGATGACAAGAAAGACGAACGACCGCTTTGCTGCCGCGATACAAGAGAGGCGTCGGGCAAACAACGTTAGCGGAGACTGGCGACAAGGGACGCCTTTGGGATAGCCGCGAGTGAATTAACAGCGTTCAATTAGTTAACCAGGGAATGCGTCGCGGATATTCGCGTCGCCAGCTTTCTCCACGAAGGTCGCCGACGACGGTCCCCAGACCGACGAGAGAAGAGAGAGAGAGAGAGAGAGAGAGAGAGAGAGACGATTCTCTATTTGCCAAGCTAATGACTAGTTTCCAGGGTGTTCGGTAATCAAGCGAACAAAGAACCTCCGGTCACGTCGAGTGTCCGTCGGAGGGCTGCTAGTTTCGAGTCGCCCGTAACTACGGCGTCTCCTTCTCCGGTTATGCAAACGCGACTGTGTCCCTCTACACTCTCGTTATTCGCGAATCGACAGACCATATTCATACACATGCTGCCAGGTCGAACCGTTGCCGTTGCACTTGGCCGAATGAGCGAACGAGTTTCCAATACCGGGACTATTATGCGCTGCTAAAACGATCGTTAAACTCCCTGCGCATCCGCGTGTCCTGCAACGACTACCACTGCAGGGCATACATAATTAATTCCGCTCCCGGAGACATCCGACTGTAAAGCGCGACGTAGAACAGGGACGTCGTAACACCGCCGAGCAATTTTTATATTTCACTGAAAACGCGGTCGATACAACGCTCGCTGCTGCTGCTACTACTCTGGAAAGATGAACCGCTCCGGGGACGTGCGAAACACTTCAGAAAATAGGGACATCGAGTGGAGCGGTCGTTGCGGAATTTTTTAATGTGGCACTTGGCAAATGCGACACTATGGATAGAAGCGAAAGGGAAATTGGTGGTGGTATCGAAATGGCAATTTTGATGTCGTTCGAAACGCTTAACCCTACATAAAGAAACTTGTGATGGGTGGAATTAACGACGCCGAGTAAAAATACAAATAGGATTGAACACTTTGTATTTAACATTGAAAATACTTTACCTTCTGGAGAAATAGTGGGCATACCTTCTGGATCATATTGAGTACCGAATCTATTAATTGACGCGTTTACTGGATAATCTGATGTCGCAACATTTAAATGTCCTGGTCGTCATTTTTACAATACCTTAATTTTTGTAGGATTAAGAAAGGCAACTCGTGTAACGGCAGAGAAAACGAGTGATCTTTAAACATTTTTTCTGGAATAACTATTTGATATCTCGGACTAGGGCTTTTTTAGAGGTAAACATACAGTCCTCAAGTAGAAGTGTTTTTTTTAGTGAAATTCATCTCATTCTTTATTGTATAATATACAAGACTTCTTAACAGCTTCGGCAGTGTAAGCATTGTCGTGAATGAGTCTATTACATTGATCTATACATAAAAAGTGAGAAGCTGTATTTAGGTTAGGTACTTTCTTATACTGAGGTTGAACCTATTTCGAAAGAAAAATATGAAAAGTTGGAAAAGTTCTAGGGTTCGCAAAAAAAGTTTGCCTCTTTCGGCCGATTAGTTAAATTGATATTGTTCGAAAAAATATGATAAACAAAAAATGAAATAAAAATTTTAGATTCAATTCCTAGGGCTAAACGCCCCCCCCCCCCCCCCCACTACCGTTCGCCGTTTCCATAGCGCCGTGACGCGGCGAACCGATTACCAATATGCTCGCTTCCCGCGTTAAAAAGATGATCGTCGATTGTTTTATGAGGCGCAGGTTGGTTACTCGGTTTCTTGGTCGGCAGGGTGAGAACACACTGCGCCTGTGCAAACTGACAGTAGGAAGGGGAAGCGTGCGTGAGGGGCCCCTACGCTGGACACCGCTGCCCGAGGGAAATGTGTAAAGAAATGAATGAGCTTCGTCTGAAGTTGTTTACTTTACTAGATTTTTTAGTTACCGTGCACGCCAATTTAAGGAACGTCGTTTCAAGAAACGAGCGTATTATATAAGAGATAATAAGAAGAATTGAACTAAAAACAAAACACCTGTAGTTCGAGACAATTATTATTATAAAAATGAATCACTTGTACAATTTCAAGCACATTCGCGATTCAAGTAATCAGCGGGTTATAGGGGAGACTGGCAAGTTGATTCAGAGGCAGGTTGATACAATGTCTCACAGCTATGGGTAGATATATGAAGTTTGTTAGTTGACTGTTCCTTACGATGGAATTTACGTCTGTATATGCAGAAGTAGATAGCTGATATTCAATTTTTTTTGGTTTTTGTAGCCAAATAAATAATCGTGAAGAAAAGGTAATTACGCTCTGTAATTTTGTTTATATGGTCGATGTATTGTTTTAGAGATATTTTTATGTAGTATCCTCCTATCTGTAGCACGTTGGCACGATGTACAAATTTGCCCTGACTATTTCTCTTTATTCAATTGGACTCTTTTCTTCTACCCATAAAAAACGGCTCGAAATTATATTAAAAAACAAAACGTGGCGAAATAACGCGAGACTGTTTTGTAAAGATTCGTTGGCAATGTGCAAACATAATATAATATAGATAAAATGACAATATTAAGATATACTGGTAAAAAAAATTGAATTAAAATATATATTAATAAAAAATAGAAATGTATCAATTTACCCCGCGGTGGGGCAAGTTGATACGTTTTGCATCTATCAAATAACAGTTCATAATTTATAATGTATTTTTCTCACAGTTATGCTTATAATATGTAAAGAGGAAGGTTCAAAGATTATTTTAGCATACCTGTTTTTACGTAATTGATTCAAACTAAAATTGCAGAAATGGAAACCTGAAAAATGTATCAACTTGCCCCGGTCTCCTCTACGTTCGCGGACTTGACGCAACAAACGCGATAGATTCAAACATTCTTATGCGATAGTAGGAAAATTTAAAGATAACCCGTTTCAACAATAAATTGGTTAAAAGATGTAAACGGGTAAAGATCTCCCTTAATTGTTAATTAACACCTTGTACTACGATTTATTTTACGGTTGTAGTGATTAGAACTTCCTTATTGTTCATAATTTTATTGGAAGAAGAAGAGACTTGATATTTGTTATATTCCTATACATTAACGACAATAAAATCGAATTTGATTTCGTTTAAAGGAAATTAATAACATACATCAGGGATGGGCATTTTTGTCTCAATTGAGACAAAACCGTCCCCACCATAGCGCCCACTGTCCCCCACCAGCACCCGCCGTTACCATAGAGTGCATAGAGCCATAGAGGAAGGAAGTGGTTCGCCCGTCGCGAACAGTGCGCAGGCCTAGCGCATGAAAGAGAGGTCGGTGGGAGAAGCAGGCGTTTGAGGGGCCCCTACCGTGCTCATCGCGGACGTACATGCTTATTAGATTATGTTCAGAACCTTCATTACGAGTCTGACTCGATGTTGCAGGTAATATTCTTTTTTATGCCGGTTGTAATAGTTGCCAGCTATGTTTATTGGTTGAACGTTAATTACTTCCAAGCATGTAATTTAGTTTCCTTATCTTTAAATGTTCACTAATTCTTCCATTACAAGATGCTGTACTAAAAACCATTAAATCTACAATGAAACGCAGAAAGACTAAAGAACCTCAAAGTAGTTTTCCAAGAAAAAGAATTTGCAAAACTAAATGTAGTCACCACAGGAAACCACAATTGCCCCAGAAGACAATAACAACGCGTTTCACAAAGAGTCATAAACACTCGTGGAGAAAACACTAAAATCATTTACGGCGAGGGTTGACCACATTCTCATTAAAGCCGAAACAGCAGTAGAATAATCCAGCATAATTTTAATGAAGTGCGTAACGTTATCGATCACCTGTCACGATCGCCCTAATGAACACAGGTAATTACCGCGCTTAACTGCGAGGAGGATCACGGGAACAGGGCGAGCCTGTCGCGTGCCGATCAGACTACGTATAACGCGTAGTTCGATTCGCGAGCGTACGAACCATCGCTGAATCAGTTCGCAAATTTCGTACAGCGCACCGTGTGTCCTCCGACAACAGCTCATAAACCGCGGGGCGCAATCACCGCGCTACATTTTACAGAGCTATTCTTTTTTTTTCCAATTTAGATAAAGACCGGCCGCAAAAATGAAACGACCGGAACCGGTTGCCCGGACAGCAGTTGACGATAACCTCATAGAACTTAGCCTCCCACTTATAGTATTATATAATTTCAATACTTGTAGTGAATTGTGCTAAGTTTGGGCTAATTTGTGCTCACATATTAACGCTACAATCTAAAAAAATGCAGAAAAACGATTTTTGGAGTGCCCCCCATTTTTAATTTCTTTTCAATTCTTTCTGTCGTACTAAGTTGTGCTAACATTGTGCCGAAGTATTACTTTAAAAAAATAATAAGTAAATAAGTTATTGCAAATAGTAGTTTCCCACATGCAATTAACGATTATGTTAGCATCCGTTATCTAAAGAGCATGTATTTGCATATCTGTTGTGCTAGCCCAGATCAAGTCAGCGCAACTTCCAGTTTCCCCTGCACAATTAACAAGGAGAAGACGTCAGGTCTTAGATTTTGTCGAAATGTTGCATACTGGTAAATTTCGTTCTCCTGTTTATTAAAATATAGCATTATAGGCGTCGATACTCAATAATTTTGTAGATATTTACAATTTAAATTTCATTATACCCGTTAAGCCGTTAAGTACAGTTTTGGTTGAAGCTTTTGTCAATTGCCAAACGGCCTGATGGTAACGTAGTAGATTCATTACCGGGAAGGCCAGTGTTCAAATCCGTTTTTCCTTTTTTTCCATTTTTTTATTTTTTTTCTGTTCAGTTTATCTATTTTAATTAATTGTATTTCGCACATGAAAAATACACTCATAATACCTATAGGAAACTAAATATAAAAATTTTATTGAAAAGGAACATAATGTGAAAGAAACACTAACTTCATCAATCTTAACGTATCTCAAAAGTTGTTGAGTATCGACGCTTATAATGGTACATCTTCATAAACAGTACAATCCTAGCACAAAGGACAAAACCAAACAATTTTTTCCGACCTACAATATTTCGATTCTATGTGATACTTTTCAATTTTTGGATATAAAACGAACGCAATTTACTCGTACAATGTTGAAATATTTAATAATTTATTAGATACAAACAAATTTAACAATGTGAAATATATTTTGAATAGCGTATTGCAATTTTTAATTGTGACTCAGATTCACCACTCGAGTGCAAAGGGTTAATATCGTTGTGCTAGGGAAATTGTCAGTTGTGCTGACTTGTGCTGGACTAGCACAATTCACATATGCAATTATATGCTATTGGGATAACCAATGCTAAAATAATCGTTACTTGCATGTCAAAAACTAATATTTGCAATAACTTATTTCCTTATTATTGTTTTAACCTCTTGTGCTACGATTTATTTTATAATTACAGCGATTCGAATTTCTTTGTCGTTCGTTATTTCCTAGAAGAAAAAGAAAATTTGATAACTACTGGATTCCTACAGATCTTCTAATGGCTATACACTGACAAGAATAAAATAGAATTTTACTCTGGTTTCAAAGAAATTAATGACATAAATATTTACTAGACTTTGTGCAAAACTTGTATCACGAGTCTGACTCGATGTTACAGTAGAAGGGGTTAATGTAATACTTTGACCTACAATGTTAGCATAAGTTAGTACAACTTAGGACAACAGAGAAAATTGAAAAAATGAAAAGTGTAGGGCTACTCTAAAAATCGCTTTTCTCCACTTTTAATATTATAGTGTTAATATTCGAGCACGATTCAGGAAAACTATTGAAATTATATAATATTATAAGTGGGGGTGCTAACTTCTATGAGGTCATTACGATATCGAGTATCTTTGTCCCGCTGACGAATCCCGAGCCGATCTCCGCGCGACAAAACGCGCAACCACCCGACAATGGCGACGATCCCGCGAACCAGCTCGTTAACGCGGAAACACGAGCGAGTCGCGCATAATCTACGATGCAATTGAGAATTTCATTTTTTCCGTCGCTAACGGCCGCAAGTTTACGGCGAAGATAACACACACGGCGCGGTTTCGCAAAAGCGGTTTTTCTCCTGCGTATAAAGAGCGGCTCGCGACACACGATCGGCAAACGTTCCCGAGGCGTAGCTTTCGAAGATGAACCGGCTGGTTCTCATTCTGCTGTTCGTGTGCGCCGTTTCGGCCACCAGGTGCATCATTAAGGACGACAAGGTACGGAGATACGAGCTAGCCATACCAAACAAACGCGTTGTTCAGTCGTTTATTGTAAATCGCGATCACGTTCTAATCGTCCTTGGTCCTCCATCCGCAGGACGACCCAGAGGTCCACGTAATCCGCTTAGGGGATCGCAGTGGAGATTCAGTGAGTACCAGAACCGACTCGATTCTTTACTAAGAGATATCGCCGTGCTCTAGAAGCCTTAAACGTGCTCGAAAACGAGCCGGATATAACTTAGGGACGCCAAACTTGTACCGCTCTGTAGATCTGTTGGCGACTTGGAGATCATTAGCTCCCCTGCTGAAGCAAAAGTTAGGCTCCCCGATGACCATTTCCGTTTTCTTCTGACGTGATAGAACTTAAAACGTTCTTTATGCTATTTCTGTGGTTGTAAGGAAAATACGCCATATGTCATTTGTGTTCCCTTCGGGATATTGTCGTTTAAAGTTCACTAATTCTTCGTATTAGTGATGTTTCCAGGCTTTCTTTTTATAATATAAGCGTGAATTTCTTTCACTTTGCATAATATTGCATATTTGTATAATTAATGTGAATTATAAGAGAAAGAATAGTAATTTTAGTATTTTAGCATTATTTTTGCCTAATGCCTATGAATTTAACATTGGACTCCGGTTAAATAGCATTATTTTTTTGAGCCTATGCAATTAATTTTCTAGACATTTTTTCTAGAAAATACGTAAATCCTATATTCTAAAACTCAATTGATGCATAAACTTGAATATTTTGAAATTATGACATTGTGGCGTTTTTCCTTGCAGTTACAGATTTAAAGATCAATAATCTCTATGAGAAAGTCTTTCTATCAGCAGGTTTTAATTTTGACACTTTGTAATTTTAACACATATGTTCTTTAGAGAATTGTTTAGCCTCTCTTCAATTTTTAGAAAGTCTAAAGCTATGCCCACACTGAAACTTCATCGAGCACTTTTTTGTTACCTTCTTCTTTTTTTACAGAGTAAAAATATGTGTGTACATATTCTTCTTAAGAATATAATTTAGGTACTAGGTAGAACTAGTTTTTTCAGCAAAATATCATTTGCAATTAGGGTTACAATTCAAACATTCGTTTATTCGGCAGTCATTCTTTTATCCAGTATTTATACATTTCCGAATGTAGGATCATTCAGGACAGTGGAGTTGGTACAGAGCATTTAGGACTTGTAATTAATAATTTATAACATTTCAGTAAATACAGAGTTCCTTGGATTTATTCAATTAATAACCATGTTTATCGAGACATCTTTTAATCACAATGTACCTCTGTAAAGAAAAAGGCAACTTAACGGAGAACGAATTACCACATTACAAGCCCCACTTAATATAATACAGCATTTGTTTTGAACATTATTTCCTAGGGACAAATGGTAAATAGTTTATAGTGGCAGAGATCTACAAGCTTTCGCAACTAGCCATAGCCAAGATGATTAATCGCTCACTTTTCTGCTAGAATAGTATTGCCCGAATCAAGAATACATTCTTGTAGCGTTGTAATAGTTATAAATACAGTTTAACACGATGACTGCTACAATTCCCATATGTATATGAATAGGGAAAATCAAACTATTTTGTTAATGCTTAAAAAGACGCAGATAAAAGGTTAAATATTACGATTCATTTTGATTCATCAGGGTTGACATCGTTGAATAAAAAGTTCGATCTGCTTGGATAAAAACTAATCAAGAATACATAGAAAATAATATTTGTATGAAATGTTTTGCAATGTACAGTCGAATAATCTAAAGATAATTAGTAAACTATATACTGAAAAATAATAGTTATATAGATTGTTTCCCAATGTATATTAGGCTAATCTAATGATACATTAATAAAATCATAACAGTAATGGTAACTGTTTAAAAATAGGATCATTATATTTGTTAAAACGTAATATTTCACACAACTCAATGTTTGTATGATTTTTATATACACTGACGTACCAGCCAAAGTGTTAAAAATCCATACCTTTTTCAATATCTAAATTGGGAGCTGCTTCGAGCAACAAACGGCACCCTGTGCAACATCCGTGACTCGGGAAAGAGATATATTCATCCCTCGATCGGACGCAACGTCCCCTTTTCTTGCTATAACCTCGGAAGCGGCAATAGATCTATCCTCGCCGTGGAATTAAATTGTCTAATGGTGGATAATTTTCTTGAAACACTAGGACGAGTCCGAGGTCGTAACCTTGAACATCCCAGACAGCAGACGCAAACGGGAAGCGGATAAATCCTGCAAGAAGGATAGCAATTGCCCTACGGGAAAGGTTTGCGTTCCGTTTCTAGGATGCGGTGTGTATCGTAAAATCTGAACCCATCCGGTAACCTCCTGGCATTCTTATACCCGCTTCTTCTTCGCAGTTAAGGGCCACCGGAAGCATCTCCTTGTGCGGAAACCACCACCTCCGTCAACCGTTCGCTCTGCAATGTTTTCAACGTAGCGAAGAAAAAACTGCACCCGTAGTAAAAACATGTATGCACCGTACGCAACAATAAACGTCAAGCTTCGCTGAAAAAGAGGTTCATAGAATCACTACCCTTCGAAACCGTTTTCTATCGATCCCCAATAAAACAACGTAAGCCGTTATAATTTGTCCACATTTTTAACGAAAAACAATGTTCGCAGTGTTTGAGTATACACTGGTACAATTGAGTTCGAGTGAAATATTTTTGTTGTAGAAAACTATGAGTGTATGAATCGAAGTTGTAAAGAGAGCGTAAAATCGAACAAACTGTGCTATTTCTTGTACGGAGTCTTGATTATCTTTAAATCCATTCTCTGAAAAGTAAGAACTGGTGAGCCTGGTAAGCTTATAGTCTTACAAAATTTTCGATGTACAAGCGTTTTTAAAAAAATTCTAATAGAAACTGCAAACAAGAACAAAGTGAACTGCAATCGTATTGGGATCGGCGGGTAGAAAACGATTCCATTATTTTAACTGCAAAGAAGAAAGCCAAACTCCCGAGTTGTTTTAAGGAATGCCAATCAGAAACTTCGCGAGCTTTTCAACTCTACGGGAACTGATAGAAATGCATTATCGTTTCGATAACAGATTTTTTTAAAAACTTGAACGAATATGCAAAAATAAGTGAGACCCGTAGTAGTTTTTCAAATAATTCTTCTCGGAGGATCTCGGAACGAATTCGTTTCTCCAGCTAATGAGCGAAGAGCGATTTTTATTGGCGGGGGGGCGAAGCCGCGGGAAAAAGGAGGCAAAAGGTTTTCAAGAAACGAGAAGCACAGGGGGAAACAGATGACGCGGTACGATCGAGAGTCAGCAGCGCGAGGAGAACAGAGAAGAACGAGCGCAAGAAAAGGCAGTTTAGTCATCGTAAATTTATCGGGAACAACTGGCTGCTTGGCAGAAGTCCCCAGCCTCGTCTTAACCGCAATCCCATGAAACCGGCTAGGACGGAGGAATCGGGCTCATAGATTTACAGTTAAAATCAATTAGCTCCTAATTGGCTCCGAAAGGTTTATCGCGGGGTATCGTTTTATTGGGCGACGGCTGGCCGAGGAAGCGGCCGGTCTCAAGTAAGATTGATCGCTTCCAGCTTCGGCAGTTGAACTGAATATTAATAATTATAATAGTAACGCGTAGCTCTTATACAGAGTGAACCACGGAACGTGATCAGTCTACTCTGTTATTAGCAGGACACAGATTTAAGTAAATTTTTTGTCAACTCGTTTTTGTTTTTCAGGAATTTTCAAGGTCACCACAAATTTATATAAATAAACTTATAATTCTCTTAAACCTGACAAATTCGATAAGCATCATAACAAGTCTTTATTTAAATTTATCTAATCTTTTACCTTAATTTACCTCAATTTTATCTTAATTTTATCTTAATTAAATTTACCTTAATAGTCCATCAGCTGCCAAACAATCGCGTAGTCGACAAAGAAATGACTAATCCTTTCTGTGACATCTGTACTGATAGTACAGTGCTGTAAATAATTACGGCTTCAAGGAAATTATAGTCGGTTATGTCTATCGGTCACGCAGATTACAAAATGATGTCTACTGATATTAAGACATGTCTTAAAGACAACAAAAAAATATTATAATTAAATTCTGATTAAATAATACAATTGACACATATGTACGAAATGTATTTTTTACATTTTCAATTTAGGCTTACATAAAAAAGTTGTAAAAACAACTTTTAGTATTTTCCCTGTAAATCCAGCCAATTGCAGTTTTTTCAAAAAAGATTTTTACCTGGAGGTTAGAGTGCGACCACCACGTTATTTTATTACAGAGTGTCCGCTGTAATAAAATAATTTAACCATTGGCTCTATCGACGTGAAAACTAAAAGCAGAGGTGCTCATAACCGTTGTTGCGCGGCGGAACAATAATGGACGTCGTTATTCCGATAAAAATGAAAACCAGAAAGAATCGGATAAACGGTATTAACGTCTTACTTCATTGCCAGACTACGGATTCAGTTTATGGCGAAAGTGGGAAGGTGAACAATGAAGAAGTAAAAAGTTTTCTATTTGTTGTAACTAGAAACTTAATAGTTTACATACAAATCCGCAGTGTACTAGTTACACAAAATAGCGTTTAGCTTTCAATGATATAAACTAAATAGTCGCAGTATCTAATTGATATCTCAAGAGATTTTCTCTTGAGAAAAGTATTTTCTCGAGAAAATATCTAATTGAGATTTTCAAAACTTCGTCAGTAATGTCTGAAGGTATTGTTATTATTATTTTGTTTCGCTCAAATTTACCAAATGACTATGCATTTGAAGAATAAACTCTTCGTGTTAGTTCGATGTTATATGGCAAAGTGTTCATAGTTTGTATAATAGGGAGTACAGGGAGTTACGTTAATTGCCACATCGGTCTGACGTGGCTGCCATCAATCTCTGTCTAGCTTTAAATATTAATTTTGTTCATATTTTGGTTAAACAGAACCTCATTAGGATCTGTATGATCTGATAGAGTTCAAGAATCAATCATTGCGACAAGCTTTGCAGTTTTGATTGCAACGACCAAATTATTTGATTCTGTGAAACTTCTCAGGGGTGTGATTGTTTGACAGTCGACATGTTCAAGAATGAATTGAAGGGAGTGAGCTGGAAAAGAATCATCTCTTCAATGAATTGTGAACAAGAACCGTAAGAAAGTCATTAGCTTTCCCGAAAGACATTTGTCATCCGGCTGTCGTTGGACGTCGATAGGCGTCGAATGTAAAGTAGTGTCGTTTCGAATATTGTCGGAGCTGTAATGTCATCTGTCTTGCGAAAGCTCCCTGGTCTAACTGGAGGATCGCAAAATAACGGCAGGACACGGAATGGTCCCCTTATCGGTCGGAGAAAACTCTGTGCGTAAACGAGACTGCAAGCCGGGACTTGTAAACCCCTGGAGAAGCAAGTCGGGGTCGCGGCGGAAGATTTACGATTCCAGCAGGAAAAACGTAACAACCGTAATATACTTTCCCTGCGAGGAGTCAGACGGTGATTTTTCATATGCGCCGCGTCTCCGTCGTCACCGGCCCTCTGTTTAATTCTCCTTTAATACGACAGAAATGAAACGCGCCCGATAACAAGAAAGACGACGACGCACAGTAATCTCAAATCGTCAAAACGTGGCCAAAACCTTGAAAAAGAATTTTCACGTAAGGTCGCTTTTATTGCTGAATTAGGTACTGTTATAATATCCCTATGGTGCGGCAAAGTAGTAAGTCTCCCATTTTTGAGTTAGCCTCGGTTCGTCGACAACCCATTTCACTGACACTGTTTTCATTGACACGATTTGACCGACAGTAGCTTTCGTCGACACTATGTTTTCATCGACGCGGTCAAATAGTCGACATATGTTTTCATCGCAGTGTAAATGCAATCAGGGTCGCGAAACCCTTGATCACATAATGTGACATTGCGAATTGTATAATCCAGAAAGACGCAAGCTAATAAATGCCCTACTTAGCATGAGCGTTCAACCACGTTTTAATGTAGACACTCTCATAGCGAAGCCAAATATTGAAGCGTGTCTATGTATCCATTCTTTTTTCACAGATTGTAATCTGCATATTTAGTGTAAACGGACATTGTTACTGTATTCACTTGTATTATTATTGTATTGTACTGTATTACATATTATTGTATTTACTTATATTATTCCTGTAAAGCGAAATAAACCCAGAAGGGTTCAAAATGCTTAAAATAAAAGAAAAATGTTTTCATCGACAGTCCGTCTTTAGCGACAAGATTGAGTTCATTCATTTCCACTGACACCAAATTCGCGTATTTGCTAATGTAGATTAATCGTTATTATCATTGTTATGTTCTCGACGCATTTAGTTGCTTGTATAATAAATAATAAAGAGAATTACAAATCATTGTTATTTATATCAAAGTTATTATTACTACTTTATTAATCAGACATAAATCATACTCTTGTGACTCCTGCAAAATTAATCTGGCTTGTCGAACTCATTGTATTTGTTTTACGAACAATTTAACACAACAATTACGTACCATAGAGGAAAACATAATCACACATATTAGTATCACAAACTGGGATGTATAGTAATAACAATTTCTAATGTAGCTATCAGTTCGTGGAAACAAATGAGCTCGGACCTGTTGGTAAATACGGACTGTCGATGAAAACCTTTGTCGACGATTTGACCGTGTCGATGAAAACATAGTGTCGACGAAAGTTACTGTAGGTCAAATCGTGTCGATGAAAACAGTGTCGGAATATGACCACATTTTTTCCAAAATTTAAATCACTCTGGCCCATCATCGAAAAAAACGCAAAAAAAGAATTTGTTTATATTTTTCGAAATTATAAAGGTAATTAATTTCGAGATTGAAAAAATTATTTTACAATGACCCAATCGTTTCTGAACAAAACAAAAAAAATGTAGCTAAATCGGACAAACAGTTTCTGAGATAAAAATTTGTAAGTGAAGCCCACTTACATTTTATGGCCAAAGTGGGCAAAAATTATAGACTTCGAAGGCCTGTAATTTCTAAACAAATTCTAAACCGGTGAAATAATAACTTAACCTCCCCTGCCTAATTTCACATGAACTACAACATATTTCATTTAGAACAAAATCGCCGATTGTGACGTTAGAAAGTGATCGATCTGGTATGGAATGACCCTAGAGCTTTCCAGTAATCAAACACTAATCAAACACTATAAGAGGATCCGTGTAAAATCTACAGGGTGGGGCACCAAACATATTTGGTTTCGAAGGACTCATAATCTGATGCTACTAATTTTTTGATAGGTGGAGGCGTCAAGGAGATATGAAGGTCAACTCTGTTTTTTTTTCAAATGATATAGTATGTTTTTTTACTTACATTCTGATAGAGTATTTCAAGAATAATACAATGACCTATCATTAAGGTCATTCAAGGTCACTCAAGGTCAACTGCGAGAGAAAATGTAATAAATTGTCTCGAAGCACTCCTCGAATATTTTTGTGTATTTCTACGTATCCATGTTCAAGGTCGCCAATTTGAACACTTATGCTATTAGTGAAATACGTAAATAACATGTTGCATCTAAATCGTCGAAGTATTCGAAGAGTGCTTTGGGACAATTTATTATATTTTCTCTTGCAGTTAACCTTGATTGACCTTGAATGACCTTAATAATAGGTCATTCTATTCGTCTTGAAATACTCTATCAGAATTTAAGTAAAAAAACATACTGTATCATTTGAAAAAAAAACAGAGTTGGCCTTCATATCTCATGACGCCTCCACCTATCAAAAAACATCAGATTATGAGTCCTTCGATACCGAATAAGTTTAGTCTGAGACATTTTCTTCTGTCTCCATAAAAAAGCGAGATATTCAGGTGTCCTGGTTTAAATGCCTCACCCTGTATATAAATTCAATCTTCTCACTTTTATGAAGCATCACGCTCCTTTCTATTTTCAGTGTTCGGTTAGTGTTGTAGTGGCTATCTCATATGCTCCCCAACAGATGGACAGTGTGACAACACCTATCCAGCTACTACTTGATTCTTCCCTTGTTTGTATATGTACATACCATTCTAAGCTGTCCTTAGGACATCCCGCGTCTAAGGCACGAGTCCGCTAGATAGACTCTAGTGGGCCTAGGCCGAAGTGCTCCCCTCTCCTTTTTCCCCATCCTTTCGTAATTCATCATAGTTCACTAAAGTGTTAAAAGAAAGAGAGATCGGTCCATCTAACAGAATTCGGATGGCACATTGCTAGACGCAGATTCACGATTTCGAACGAAAGCGCCATTTCAGCGGAAACTACGAAGTCGAAAGTTCAGCTAACCTCTACCTCTTCGAAATCCGTAATAAACTTCGTCGCGCTGTCGTCACATAAACGCGGCGTTGTTGAAGATTCGCGCAGGGAGAAACGATCGAGGAAAAGTCTCGAAGCGTTTTCGATTGCTATCCGCCTTGTTCAATGTCGGCCGAGGAAGTAGACAGGAGGCAACACTTTCGCGGAAAGTTCGCTGTACGTGCCAGGTACGCGAATCCTTGGTCGTCTTTGCGTTGGTTCGCGAAGAACTCGAGAAGAGGGAGAAATCGGAGCGAACGAACGGCACGAGAAAGAGGGAACGAAAAACTCGTTCGCGGGACAAGAAACGTGATATTTCAGTCGGTGGAGGTGGGGCGGCTAGGGCCGGGGGTGGCGATTAATTGCCAAAATAACTGCAGACACGAGGAATCGTTTAGGCACGACTCTCGGAACATTGTTTACCGTGGATACAGCCGACTGGAATCTATGTCCCCGTGGACACGCTCGACATAATATACGGGGACAGTTACCGCCCTCGGCGACGTATATTACCCCCCACCTAAGTGGTGCTCTTTCGTTCGTCCTGGTGAACAGCTACGGTGAAATATTCCGCGTGGCTCGTGCCGGACACCAGCATGATTCAAGAGAAGCCAATCGATCGTTTCCGAAGCTCATCGACAAGAGAATACGATTTGTCGTCCTCAAACCGTCTGAAAATGTGCGATGATTCAACTGAGCATGCATTGTCTACGTCTTTCGGTCCACACGTTGACTTCCGAATAGCCACCCTAAAAAATCCCACAAAAGTGATGTAGCCATTGCAGTGAAAACTGCAGCGTAAAAGCTTGTCACTATTCACGTACATGAATTGGTGCCCTGTAAATTGCTTCTCAAGCAATCTTAAATAATGTCACATACAATAATTTATTAATAATAGAGGATACGAACACTAATACAATAATAATTGTGTAATAAAAGCGATAAACCGATTCGATTACTTTGTCAATTATTATGATGACATTTACTTGTATTATTTAAAAATAATAACAAATATCCTATATTGTTAAAGATTGATTAAAAACATTTTTTAATCTTTTTTAAATTTATTATTTATTTTTATCTTTTTCTATTCCGGGCCCCTTCGATTTACGGGCCTTAGACATTTGTCTTGTGTGTCTATTGGTTAATCCGATACTGGTCACAAGGATTACTTCTTGAACTCTTTTAGATCGTAGAAATCTTAAAGAAGTTCGATTGAAACAATTGTATCGTGAACAAAATTAATTTTTAGAGATAGTTGAAGAATTGTGTCGTGCAGATGTGACGTATGTGGCAGGCAAGTTGTTAAGGGGTTATTTGCTAGGTTGGTACATGGTAAATGTCCGATTTTTAATAGTAACGTTAAACAAGCATAACTTGTTTTTTAATAAAACTCGTTGTTCAATGCAAACACCATTCTAACCTATTCTCGATTGTACTACGTAGAAATTGAATTTTTTGGTCATTCATCTTTTTCATTACGAGATTATCGTCTCCGACAATAATTTTCATTTTTTCTAAATCGTATAATACTGTCGTCAATATGTTTATTTTCCACTCGTATCCACGCATTTTTAAAATTTTACATTAAACTTGACAAAAAAGTTAATCGTTGTTAAAATCAATTTTTAAGAGGCTGCCAGCTCTTTGAATTGAAATATATTAAAACAAGATAAAATCTCTAAAAAGGAAGTGAAAAAGATAAAAGGGAAAAGGAGGAATGTCTTTACTTTCAAACTTTCAGAAAATATTTAAACGTTCCCAAGATCGCAAGAACGTTAATTACAAGCGTGATTGCGTTCGTAACTTCGCATACGACCAGCGACGGTTAGGTCAACCAGAAATCTATTCGTTCGATCGCAGCCTAATCTCTGACCCTATGCGCGGCGAAGCTTCCCAAGAATTCGTACACCGTTCAACAGAAAAAAGGAAAAACAATAACGTCCCTCGGGTGACATTCCGAGTTGCGCGGAGGTTTATTTTCGTCTCCGTCTCGTGAGCAACACTGACTCTGAATTTATTCTACGAGGGTCAAATAGATAATAATTATTATTATCATAAGCTATCCGTAAAGAGAACAACACACATTTACAATATTATTGTTGTGACAAGCGCATCAACAATTCCATGTCTGAAATCTTCCATTGAGGTCGTAAATATCGTTTGTAGAGGTTAAGATTGTACTATTAAATGATTTATTAAAAAGTCCTCAGCCATAGACCATAGGCTTGAAAAGATTATGAAATAATCCTCGGTACATAATATGTTCATCACGACGAGCCATTCAAAAAATTAAGTATTGTTACGTGCACACCAAAGTTCCGAACAAAGCACTAAGCTTTCTCTTTTAGCAATAGACTGCGACGGTTTCAAGCTCCGTCCACAAACAAGAAAAATCAACACGCAATAACAATAACTAAACAGACGCCACCAGTGGAAGCTACAAGGACGTCAGATTAATTCGAAGAACGCGCCACACGAGGTAGTTGTTTGTCAGAGATTAAGTTCGACGTTAGAACAATCTGGTATTAAAACAACTGTGTTCCACATGTTTCCATGTTGAACTCGGGTCTCGCGAGCGAGATTAGAGGAACCAGATGCGACAACGTGTTTCTCGATGCGGTGCTCGAAATTCGTCGGCCGACATCGCTGAAAAATACGGCAAAAAATTCCGAATGTGTGTCTCACCGTAATTCGCGCGTGAAGCTCTCGCAGGCCGGCCCGTAGACAGGGTTTAAATTGACCGAAGAAAAATGTCGGGCCAGCTGGGGAACCGAGGCGGATATTAGCCGGAGCGACGAGCTTTTAACGCTGGAATTTTCACGCTCCAGCTATCGACCCCTCCAGCCGACCATCGTCGCGCGGAACGAAACATTCTCACGCTTCTCGACGCGGCTCTCTCCTCTCCTGCGACCAATTAATAAAACTCTCTATCTCTTTTTCCATTTTTTCGCCCGTGGCTCCCGCTCGCGAACGGTCTCCGCTGCGATGCGGTCGCGGGCTTGCGCGCGGAATTCGCGCACGTCCGAGAGTGCTAAATGATGTTTTCGGACATCGTTATGTCGCTTGTCAAGGGAGGGCCGCCGTTTGATACATTCCGGCCGGAGGCGATGCGAACCTCGGTCAAAATAAGCAAATCGTTTATTTGTCACCGCGAATTTTATCGCTTAACTCTCGTGTCAATAGCGAAAACGGGGCGAAATTGCGGAGCAGCTATCACCTACCGATCCCGATCATTTTTGGATGTGTTGTAGAAATCGGTATTTTGAATAAGTTTCTTCCTTTGCCAATTAGCGGCGGATACACACTGATTTTGATGAAATTGTGGTAATTGTAGATCTTGAAAAAATATTGAATGGCATTTGATTGAATATCTCGAAAAATATTAGACCTAGAGTTGTGTATTCCTTAATAAGCTATAGATGTGCGAATACGGATTTCCAATGGCACTATTTTGCTCTATTGCTCTGAATATTTGTATGTGACGAGTGTAGTCCCAAATACAAAATACGGATATAACAGAATTTTGAATTATTTGTTTTAAAAAAAGTTATAATTTAAATTGTTCGGCATTTTCTGCAAAACGGTGGCGTTAGGTTTTCTACAATTATATCTAGTTATAGTGATACACTGATAGTTTGAATAATTATAACAGGATAGAACTCGATATTTCCTTTGGAATGATCATAAACTGTTTTTTCTGACGATATTGATTACTCGGTAACCGAACACTTTGTCCTAGTTAATAACTATTATCGGTAACCAAAATATAATTTCGATCATCGATAATTGTTATTGGTCAGCCAAAATGAAATTTTGGTAATTTTTAATGGTTACTGCTAGTAAACATGATTTTAGTCATTTATGATAGTTATTCATAACAAAAATTGATTAATTGAGAGTATTAACTGTTACACCATACCTTTTATTGGGATGTTTGAAGAGTAATTTCGTTTTTCGTGTCGAGTTGACATCGCTTACATTTGTTATTACTTAACCTTATTCTGAGTCGCAAAATTATTGTATATCTTGGTAGCTGACATTTCGGACGTCTTTTTGTGCCTTATAATGCTCTATAACCCTTTGTTGTAATCTATAGCGATGAAGTGGAATATGGATGAAGGTGAAGTTGTGTCGAAGCGTGGAGTAGTAAGCGAGAAAAGGTATGACTGATAAAAGGTTGATATATTTAAGAAAAACAGGTATTTACAAGAGAATGGTGTATATGATGTAAAGAAAAAATTAATTACGGAATGAGGTGAGAAGCGGGTGATGAAATGAGGTGATGCCTATTTATACTTGCCCGGGACCATCGGTTAGGAAGGATTGAGGAGTGGGATTTTTGAAATTGCAAGAATCTGCCAGCACCTAACGTTCGTTGGCAATCGGGGCATTACCCTAACGACTGGTGCGGCGAGGGAGACAATGGAAAATAGGCGTTGGATTTAAAATATGGAATATCGGAAGGATGGCGCACGAGACAAGTACAGTGTGAAACGTAAACAGCCGATGCCGAAGAAGTTTACGCTCGCAGTCGTTCACCGCGGTGCAGGTGTCGAGCTCATCAGGTGAGCTTGACGAGAGATAGAAAAACTGTCGAAACACGACGTTCTTATGTATAGGCCGTCGATAGCGGGCAAGAACTATACATAAGAACTCGGTGCGCTAAATATAAGAAATCGGCTATCTCGTATTAATCGCGTCGTGGAACGCGATGCAAAGTGGTTTTAAATCTTGAACACCCTTCAAGCATCTTTTTTGTCATCGCACCAACCATAGAAAATCAAAGTGAACGGTTCCAGCACATTTCGCATTTTTTATTGCCGCAAGGGTAAATAGTAAATAGACAGTACAAGCACGGAAACAGTTTTGTACTGTTTACGGAGAGGATGTACCATTGGATTACCATTATTCTCGTTTTGTTCAACACTCTTTAGCCTGTTAACTATTCTGCTACATTTTGAGAACGTGCAATTGTGTACTTAATTATCTTTGAGCTAGTATTATTTATGTGGTTTTTTTATAGTATACCGTGCTCTCTCTTAAATTTTACTTAATAGGAAATTTTTTTCCTACGTGACGATTATACTCGACATACGCAGTTAACAGTCACTTGTTAACAGAAAGCGTCAAAAGTCTTGTATCTCAATTTTTTACTAATAAAAAGAGGGAATTCTACGATGGGACCTCCAAATTCCAGAAAGATGGCAAAAGATCGCAGACCAAGATAATCGCTATATCGCCGAATAAAACATCTAAATAGTGAAAAATCATCTTTCATTTTCCCTAGAGAAAACGAAATTACTCACCAAACAATCTAATCAATTTTGCCTTATAACAATCACGATGTTTGAAAGAAGCGCACCAAGAAAGACTTCACGCAGGTGCATGCGACTTGAAAGACAGTTACTGGAATTACGCTCCTCAATTAAACGACGCAGGAGTCGATTCCTCCTTCGTTCGCTCGTTTTCGTTTATCAGGAATGTTTCCTGGGCCATGGGAGCCCTTTGAAGTCTCCTCGAAAGAGACCAGAGAAGCAACATTTGCGAGAGGCGCGTATTAAAAAATTCCACCCTTGAAATTTCAGGAATCCAATTTTTCCTCGACTCGATGCGAAGGCTCGTTACCGGAGATGTGGTCTCGAGAGTAAAAGCCGCCGTTAGAAATAGAGTGGAAGGTCGGGCAGAAGAATTCCACGGGAGCGCGGAGCTTTAAGTATGATTTAGCGTGTGCGCGGATATAATGGCGCACGCTGCTTTACTCGGAGCGATTCACCCGTCCAGCTTGCAAGCGACACGCTTCGCGCGTTTTCATTTATCTGATTTCACTTGTTCCCTGGAAATTTCTTAGGGTCGAACTACTTCAAAGCATTCGGATGTCTTTTCAACGGTTCTGGGGCATATTCCGTGTGATCTAACGTAGTCCTCTTGCCAGAAAATAAACTAGTCTTACACACACCGCGGTCAAGTCTTCTTGAAACTGACGAGATTTAAGTGGAGCATCGAGTATTTGGTTATTGCTGCGTGACCTATGATTTTACTCAAACTTCACCTTCACCATATTATTCCGTATGACAATCCATGCACAAAAACAGATTTTTTAAATAGATAAATAGACATTAATATTTTTCTTATTTTAAGTGATACAAGATTTGGCAAATAAATTTCTGTTGAAATTTAGTAATTACATACAGAAATAGTTATTTCTGATATATATTTTTATCCTAACTCATACGAACACTATTGCGAAATGAGTATTGCGTTGAATTATACAATAGAAGTATTTCAAATAATAATACATGAAAAGTTTGAACATAACTGAACGCAGAGATTCGTGAGATGGTTCTAAGTAATTTTTTTCCTTTGTCGATTCGCGCCGAAACGCCTTGTTTTCGAGTTATTAAAGAAAAACACGGACCAATCAGAGCGTCGCAACGGCGAACGGATTCCGGCTCGACCAACGGCAACGCTACCATCGGCTGGACCCGTCGCTGAGCCGGGACCTGCCGCGCTCTGATTGGACCGAGTTTTTCGTTAATAACTCGAAAACAAAACCTTTCAAAGCCATTTGGCGAAGGAAAAAGGTGCTTAGAGTCAAGTAAAGGTGCTTGTGTTCAAACTTTTCGGGACACCCTGTATTTCCATCAATTTCTATTTCAAATAATAGTATTTAAAATAATAATATTAATGTAATCACTTTTTAATTTTTACGTGTAAGTAGAGTTTTATCGATAATATAATACATTTATTTTGGTTACAAAAAATTGAAAATATTCCATAAAAGTAATTTATACGTACTACTGATTTCCTTTATTTTCTTTAAACAAAACACACTTTTCGACACAATTGTCTATTTCCTATATTCGAATGTAAATAATAAATAGTATTATGTTATAGTCGATTGTAAATAGTAAATAGTATTATGTTATAGTCGATTGTAAATAGTAAATAGTATTATGTTATAGTCGATTGTAAATAGTAAATAGTATTATGTTATAGTCGATTGTAAATAGTAAGTAGTATTATGTTATAGTCGATCGTAAATAGTAAATAGTATTCGCTCAGGATTAAAACATTAAATGAAGTAGTACATGTTTGATTCAAGCGTCGAATGAAATAGTATCTTCAAATAGTATGTAGCTATGGAAATATTTCAGTTTTTAGTATTTTATCCCAAACTATTTCAAATTTTCACCTATCCTGAATCAAAGTACATAATTTTTATTTGTTTCATTTTGTTCTATGGCTACTAGTCAAGTTATTCAGCTTCAAAAGTTTCCGAACCTGCACTTTGAAAGTAATTTCACCCCCTAATCCTGTTTTCCACCGATAAGAAAATATGTAGTTTTTGGTAAATTATAAATGTGCAAAGTTTCATTAAAATCGGTGATTGTCAGTTGGATGATGTTCCTCATAAGTCCGTAATCTATACACAACGCAACGTCGCATACTAGTCGAGCTGGGCACGTGTAAAATAAAATGTATTAAAAATAGTAAATGAGATACTCATATATTCATATGGATATTAATATTCCAAAATAAACAATAATTTAGTAATTATTTTTACGCCTTCAAGATGTCATTAACGATTTTGTTATACTTCTGAACGAATCACGGTGCTTTTCTGATATCACTACATTTAATAAAGCTTTGTGATTAAAATATTAATTTATTCCAGACTCGTCCCAGTTTAAGTTTTATAGATCATTTAAGTGGAAATAATAATCGCCGCGAAAGAAGCCTGAATTACTACTTTTCTCTGATATGCACCTACCTTGTTTCGCTCGGCTGACCAGTCACTGGTTCGATCTACTTGAGTTACTAGTGCATCAGGTAACTCATGCTCGATAAAGTTTGTCTTGCATTATCTAGGAATTGACTTGAAATCTTCGGACTTTGTATTTGATGTATTTATGACAAAAGTGAGTGGATGAGTACTGTAAAGATTACCTGATAATGTAATTTGCAACCTATTAAAATTATTGAAGGAAGAAATATATTTTCATCTGTTTTTTGTATTTTATACAAAATTCTTATTTTGCTTAAAGACACTCCGCAGTCTAATAATCATAAACGATTGACAATATTAACACTAGGTACAAACCGTTATTTAATTCATTTTACCTACCGGAAGCGAATCGATGAATTTTTTAGACTATCATATCTACGAAGACTTTGATAATGTTCTTCTAAATAACAAAACGGATAAACATTAATACTCTATGTTACGCGAGATGACTTGTTCAGTTACGAATGAAATCGCTGGAGGCAATGAAACATGTATTAAAAAGCCCCACCGTGGCAATTAATGGCTGGATTACATTCATTCAAACTCCGTATAATTTTCATAACGATATGAGCTGCAATAAATAAATTTGATTCGATGCTCTCCAATAAAATGATTTCATAATTTCAGCACCGGCAAAATATGAAATTTGAATAAATATTCTCATCAACACGAATCAATATCTGCGGGAGCTAGCAGAAAGATGTACGTTTTCTCTTGCGATTCAGAGTTCGATTTAGAGTTTGATAATTTATTGGATAAATATGTACGGTGTTCTGTTATTCACAGTATAGCCACAGTGGATAGAATAAATCCACATAAAAAAAATAAGCCGAAAATATAGAATACAATTTAAATTTCAATGGATAGTCGTTTTTCTCAGAAATAAAGCGTGAAAGAAAAAAATTATATATTTCAGACTTACTTTTTTCGCGTAGAAACATATCATGTGCCATAAATACAGAGACACTCTGTGTAAAGAGAGAACAACTAGGGGCCGTTATTTCTCGGACCTATAGATCTTTTCATTACCGCCTTGCGTAAGTGATACGTAAATCATACTAAAGCGACCATTTCACGGCCATTATATCCGGAGGAGGCTGATCCAACCTTGGCCGGGCCATCCTGGATGGTTTTCATGCCACGTTCTTGCGTAAGTGCGTACGGGGATTAAGGTGGGTCGTTTCCTTCGTTCGCTGCCAGTTTTCCTCGAGTCGCAGCAAGTCGTTTGCTTTCTTTAGGAGGTTTCTATCGGACAGGAAATTCTGTTTACGAGCAAGCAGACGTATCTGTCGTTCATGTGTACGACCCCCATTTTTTTCGAACACGTAACCGCCATATAATTGCGTTCCTCCATCGTTCCCCCCGCCCCCACCTCCGAACAGCTTTATCGTCTACGGAGACTGTTAAAATAATAGGAAGAGCTCCGCCTGTGGAGAATTATTTTTTCTTCCGTGCGACTCATCGAACCTTTCTCGAAGCGGCCGGTTTCGTGCGCCGATAGCTTCGCGCATTTTCTCCGAGACTGCTCGTTTGCCGCCGCGCGAATAAGCTTATTAGACTTTTTGGCTCGACTGCGTTTTGAAGAACTCCGTGTTCTTAACTTTTTTGAACTTTTTTTTATGTGATCCTGTAGATACCGATGAAGTCATTCCGAAAATGTGTGCATGGTTGTTAGGAATTCACTGGTTTATAAGTTATACGCGTGTAAAGATGAGCAGTTTTAAGCGTTTTTGACAGGTTAGAGCGTAGCCATATTGGATATTCGTTGAGTGGTAGAGGTAGGTAGGTCTGTTCGGCGCATGCGCTGGATAGATCGTGAGTGTTCAGCGCATGTGTTAGATAGTATGGTATATTTGCGGGATCGGCTAAATAATACTGAGCGTATGTGCTAAATAGCAATTCAGTGGTTACACATACTTTGTAAACATAAGCAATTTTAAATGTTTTTCACAAATTAATTATTAATAAGTTTATTATTGATTTTGAAATGGCTAGTTCAAGTATTAGAAATTTTAATTTTAGAGACATGCCGAGTAGTAAAGAAGAAGCAATTAATTGAGCTCAGGATTGTGGATTGCTGCGGAAATTTAAAAAATGTACTCATCGGTGCGAAATGAAAATTTATAACAACAATCACGGAATCGGTCGTTTTCGGTGTCCAGTAATTAAAATATACAGAATCAGATACAGGATTTCAAAAAGAAGGTACAGTCCAATATGGTTTGGGGTTAGGTCGTCGTGGGAGCGGAGAAGGCCAGCCCGACCATCGTATAATGTTTCGCATTTTGATTTAGTAAATGAGTTATTATGTATTACGTACGTGTTTGTGCTGCCATCTAACGGATCTGTTCTGAAGTATTTTGCCAATTTTATGTGTTTCACGTAGCAAATATATCAATATGGCGGCGCTTTAACCTGTCAAAAAGGCTTAAAAGTGTTCAACTTTATATACGTATAACTTTTTAACCAATGGATTCCGCACAATAAGATTTTCATTTTCGGCGTTTTCTCGTCGAAATCTATAAGATTGTATAAAAAAAACTTGAAAGAAAGAGTTCTCCAAAACGCAGTTAAACCGACTTTTTAGTTGAGTATGCGTGTTTCCAGTCCCGTATCCGGAGAAAACTGAACTTTACTAAACAATTCAACCTAAAGTGAACGATATACAATACGATGTATTGCATAAATAAGTAAAGATTTAATCTAATACTATAGCTAGGTAACTGTTCTATTATTCTAGCACTCATGTTTCGCTGATTAGTACGGATAATCGAGGATCTACTGAATCGTGATTTAAAGAAGTGAGTGAAATCCAAATTCTGTCGTATTCGGTGTCATTTCATATGTCTGTATCCAATGCCCTTTGTAAAATGCATTTCCCAAAGCACCGCCGAAGATCGAGCCACGTAACAGTTCCTCCCATCGCTCGACCGAAAGCGCATTACCGCGCGTGAACGTTCCTTCTCATTTCCCAGAAGGTAAATCGACACGCGATTATGCGATCCGAGTGTTCGATCGTCGCGACGCCCTCAAGTATACGGTGGCAGCCGTTTAGAGCCAGTAAAATAATAACGACTGGGGTAACGCGGACCAAGCCTAAGTCACCCTCTGCCTATAGCTATTTTATGGCTGAAAATTACTGCCGTGCAACCCTCGTGCGTTTATGGCTCCCGACGTCGCGACATCGCTGAGCGTTGACGTCGTGGTCAACCTAAAACCGTTCCGGGACGTTTTTCAGGAGGCATATTTTTTATAGCAGGAAATGTTCTACTAAAAGTATAATTCTATGTTCCTGTCACGTTGTTTTCTCGAAGATAACTCCGAAAGTATAATAAAAGATCAACAGAACAGCCATGCAGCTGTTTAATCAAGATTATGTTTCGCAGATCGAAATTGCTTCGAGATACTTTTATTTGGTATAAAAATTCCAAAATTAATGGTGAATCATCGACACAAGTGTAGAGCCGTTTGTAGTAGGCTGGAGCTTACAGTTTTTGATAATTATAGAATTAATCCTTTCGTTCCCCCGTCGAAGTCCGTGAATCTGCCAGCAAGGCACTTTTACCGTGGCGCGTAGTGTGATCGTATAGTTGACTTTATATGTGTTTGATTCACAATGCAGTTACGTTTCAAGTATGGATGAACAAGATCCAAACCAAAGCCCTTAGTTTACTAAGCCAGTCCAACAACTTCTTTACTCTGGTCATACATATACAGGGTGAACGATTTATTTAAGGACATTAAAATATCTCGAGAACTATGCATCGAATCAAAAAAAGTGGGTAATGAAAGTTGTTCGTCTCGAAGGGGGACATCCAATGAAACCAAACTCGAACCTCCCCCCCCCCATCGCCACATCCTGAGGGTGGCTGTGGGGATAGATAAAAAAACTTGAATGGGAACCCCCATTTTTTATTGCAGATTTCGATTCTCCAGAAAAAAGTACCCCATTTTGACCTACGAGTTTTTGTATTTTGGTTCACAGATGGCGCTGTAATCGACAAAAATCAAAATGGGTAAACAAGCGTTGAAAATTGGGGATATCTCGAGAAATACACATCAGATCAGAAAAATAAAAGTAGACGTATTTGAAAACAAGCACCTCAAAGGGAACAGAAAAATACTACGTCCACGTCGTTGTTCCTGGGTAACGCTAAAAGTAGTTTTTGATTTATTGATAAACAAACCAATGAATTTTTCCAACTGCTTCCGATTGCAGCGACATCTGTGAAAGAAATTACACCAATAATATCGAATCAATGAAGAACCAAAATTTGCTATAAAAAAGGGGGTTTCTCATTGAAGATTTTGAAATAATTCCCTCTCTCACCCCCAGGCGGTGGGGGTTGGGGGTCAATTATGGTGTTATTGAATAGAATTTTTAATAATATCAAATACGTCTACTTTTATTTTTCTGATCTGATGTGTATTTCTCGAGATATCCCCAATTTTCAACGCTTGTTTACCCATTTTGATTTTTGTCGATTACAGCGCCATCTGTGACCCAAAATACAAAAACTCGTAGGTCAAATTGAAGTACATTTTTGTGGAGAATCCAAATCTGCAATAAAAAATTGGGGTTCCATTTTAAGTTTTTTATCTTCCCCCAACAACAACTCACTTTATTCGCATAATTTGTCCATTGTAGATGTCATCCAGTCTTTTATAGGTGTTACTAGTTCAAATTCTGGATGACAGCTACAATGCAAAGATTATGCGAATAGAGTGAGCTGTGGTTAGGTCGTGGCAGGGGGCGGGGAGGGCTACTAATTATCAAATGAAGTGTAGTCGTAATTTAAATTTGACTAAATATTTTTGCAAATATAGGGAAAAATGTATAGGGAAAAGTTGTTCAGAATGATGACCTTGACAACGTATTTCAAGGTCATCAAAATCGGTGAGGAGAGCTTCTACGCGAGAACTTCTAAATAATTGCCAAGTCCCTTTATAAGTTATATAGTTTCGTGTTTATAATCTCAATAATTAGAAATTAAAAATATTAAAACACGTGATATTGACACATCCCATAAACCTAGTATTAAAGATTAATATCGTCTCACCGCTGCAGGCACTATCGACCAGAGGTCAATGAATATTGTCTGTAGACAATATAAGCGACACTTCGAGCATATCAAGACATTACTATACCGATTGGATATACATTCAATTGGAAATAAGACTGCACAGGGAACTACATCGGCTCCCGCAGTCGCAGTCTCCGTACAGATTAACGCGATTATGGTAAGCAGATCACACAGCAATCGGCGTGTTAAAGTGGATCGCCCTATAGAAATGCAAATAAGGCGTGCACGGTGATCATTAAAACATGATTCGGGCCTACGAGCATCCTCATCAATGCGTTTACCGCTAAATTCGAAGGGACGCGTGTCTGGCGCCTCCGATGAATCACGATCGTAAAGGTCCGGGAATCCGTGGCATCTGATTAAAAGGCGATCATTTCGCGTTTCCGCGAAATTGAAGTTTCCCCCTCGCAGCGTCCGCTGTAGTGAAGCAGACGACGCATCCGGCTCGAACGCGTAATGTCACGCAGTCCTCTCTCTCTCGAACAGTCGACTGAACTTTTGGGAAACGCGGTGTTCGCCCGTCATGAGAGTTATGGGGCACAAGGCCGACTGATGCAGGATGTCACAAAAATGTTCGAGTTCCTGGAAAGTGGTAATTCCTGTGGTTATTCTAAAAAGCTCTTTCCCTTTGCAAAAATGTCATACGCAACTTCGTTTTCCAGTTATTAACGAATAGCATGAGCCAAACAGAGAACAGCAACAGCTAACGGATTCCGGCTCGGTACGGCGCGCGCCCTGCTGACTCCGAATTCGTCATTTGTAATTGTACTCTGGTTGACTAGTGTTTTTCTTTAATAACTCGAAAATGAAACCGCGTTTCATAAACCCAGTAATCACCCCTTTCAAGGAACTCGAACATTATTGGAAAGATTTCATTATCATACGGGGTAATAAAAAATGGTCTTACAGTCTTATAGTACCCACTCAGGGGAGTAAAAAATGTCCAGTTAACATAGATCCTACAAGCAATCCTTTCTCTGTAAAATAAACTTTTATTATTCATTAGGGTCTCATATCATGATCAAATTAACACAAGTCGTCTATAAAGTGTATACATTCATCTTGTTACGAAGAGAACCAGTTATGATGTAGAACAGTAATAATAAATAACAAAAGTTGATTTTACAGAGAAAGGACTGCTTTTAGGACATATGTTGATTACAGATTTTTTACACCTCACGATGAGTACTATAAAGCCTATAATTATCGGACCTTCCTTTGTCATCCTGTGTATACAGGATGAGTCAGTAAGAACTACTATCTAAAATGGCTCGATATCTATACGTATTTCCAAGGACCAGTTCATGGTCATCATATTATAGGTCGCTGAATTCGTGCTTCCATCAACAACAACGTGGTATTAAAAAGAAGGAGCAATGATTTTGAAAATACGCAAGGTCACCTTGATATCTCGGAAAAAATGAGATATACGAAAATCAAATTGTACTCATCACATACACAAATTGAATGATTTTAGATAATAGTTTTTTACTGATTCGCCCTGTATATTAAATGCATCTTTCTGTTAATATTTTCGATTGGTCCAAAATTGAGTCAAAAATAAAATACTGTAACTAGTCCATCAAATATTTAGAATCAGAATATTGATCGTTTCTCTAGCTAAAATAAATATAAAATCATATGCTTCTTGAACTCTAAGGGACTCTGTCTCAATAAATACACAAGTATAATGGAACGCCGTTTATATGAACTAAATAGCAGTGCCTGGTTAACTGAAGTCTAGCTCGGCGAAATCATAGTCAGTAGTGGTAGAAAGATGGACTTCCATTACATGAACCACGCGATCATGTGAACCAACTTGTCTCCCAACATGTTGATGGAAACGGAGTTCGACTGTAATGATTTTTTCAAATCGCTTCCTTTTTTCAATTTTGTTGGTCCGGAAAATCGCTGGCAAAAAAGGAACGACTAGGATAGTTGCCGGAAGCATGCACAATCCCGATCGAACGAGTTCTTAATACAAGATAATTGGAAAAGTTTCGTCGGCCCCTGTTCTGTGTAACATTGATCCCGGGTCGCGGAGAAAAAAAAGAGCGACAACTTACGAGACTAAGATCTCGGAACGCGTGTCTGATCCGAGCGACTTCTCGAGTTGATTTTTTCTGCGCTACCCTTCGGGCCTGGATCCCGCGTGTTCATTCCCGCCTCGACCGCGAACTCGCAAGATTTCCCGTGTGTTTTCGCCGCACGCACTCCCGCACACAACCGACACGCCGGGACAGGCTTTAATCTACGCGATGCTACGTGAGGTGTTTGCGGTCGAGCTCGGACCCTTCCTCTCGCTGCGTCTACGCCGCATTCCACTCCCCAGTCTTCGCCTTCTTTCGCCGGTAAAGGAGATCCTCGCCCAACGTACTCCACACCCAGCCGCGTTCCTTCCTTCGTCCATCTTTGCGCGGCCTTCGGGACTCTCTGCAAGCTCCAGTCCAACTGGATAGACATCCCAGGCGCTTCTCTTTTCTACGTCCTCTCAGCCCGCTTCTCGTTTCACCAAAGCGCCTCACTTTCCTCTTCGAGAACGTCCTTCGCTTCTCGAACACGCCGAAAGTCGGCTACGGTCGGATTTCCCACGAGCATAAATAAAATTGCCGCCACTGCTTTTGAGGCCGGCCCCGTTGCAGTCCTTGTTTTCGGGTCGACGGATTTTTCATGTACGCGTGTGCTCGAATTAACGAGGTAAATCGGACTTTATTAGTGCGCCCGGTTCAAAAATGTCTCCGAGAGTCGAGAGCTTGGGACGAATGATTGATGCGGAACGTTCGAATGAAGATAGTACGCGAAATGTAGCGCTTTTGGAAAACCTTAAACGGTGGTTTTTGGGTCAGTTTTTCATTTGGTGGTGATTAGACATCGCGGAAATCTGGAATTGCCTAGGAATTTAAGGTAGTAGAAAGATTCAAAGACTTTTAGAGCATTACTGTATAACCCTTGGCTAATCAAACTTATGAAAGGAAAATACTTTCATTTAACCTGTTTCTTGTAGGGGTGTGCGGGATCCCGGTCGGGACAAGAATTTTTCTCGGGATCGGGATGGAATCCCGAGAATTTCGGAATCCCGAATATTTTAGGGATCCCGAAACCATTCGAGAATATCGGGATCCCGAATATTTTGGGGATCCCGAAACCATTCGAGAATATCGGGATCCCGGAAATGTTCGGGAGTCCCGACATTTTGAAGTTTCTCCATACTTTCAATAATTTAGTGTTTACTATGCAATGTATACAAGATCTGTCAACTTAGCTAAGCGATCATAAAGCTCGAAGAACGCAAAGGCATTCGGATTGCTGAAATTGTCAAGAATAACGACAATTTCGGGAATCCCAAATATTATTCTATATCCCGTACATTGTCGGGAATCCCGAACATTTTTGGGATCCCGAATATTCTCGGGAATCCCGAATCTTCGCGGGATCCCGTATATTTTCGGAAATCTTGAATCATCTCGGGATCCCGCACATACTCGGGAATCCCGGATATTTTACGCGAATCCCGAACATTTTCGGGAATACCGCACACTCCTACTTTCTTGCAATCGATGCAGACAATTTTGATTCTTCACAAAGATTTGTAGTCTAATTATTAATTCAATAAAGTATAGTATTTTCTGTTTCCATTGGATTCATGTACACTATTTTTATTACTTCAAATTTATTTTTCATACGTATACAGGATGAATCGCGATTTGATAAACAATTTTCGAACAGTTTAGCAACAACAGAATGTTCTGGGCTGATCACGTTTCATGAATCATCCTGTATACGTCAATTACTATTTTCTGTGGTAAATGTATCTGATTTGATACGAATTTTCTTTTACATATCAATTACTAGTTACAAACGCATTTTTTTAGACTGAAAAAAGCAATATGAATAATTACTGCGACAAATGGTAGCTTACAATTTGTCTGGTCAGTTGACACCACTGTAAAGATTTAGTATACGCACGTGTTTTGAGGGTAGGTTTGAAAGATTGTTAGTACTGTGTAAATATTATATGTATCATAATAGAAGGGGAAACGTATGAACTCATTTATCGCAGTTTGCTGCAGTTTGTACGTATAAAATTTATATTCGTTGTGCGGACTTGGCAAATATATTTAGTGAACATCCGACATCTTTTATCATTTGTTATCATTTCCATTGCAAATGCACCAACGTGATCGTTTTATTGATGAATCTATGCGTGTATCTTGCTTATTTCTTTTACGATTTATGTTTTCAATAAATTCAGTAGCTTCCAAACATTGTATTGTGAAATCTTTAGCTTTCATTGTTTTACTATTATTTTTGTTTTCTGGTACAGCTTAACCAATACAGAAAGAAAATTGCGTGGTTCTGTAAAAAGGAGCTTAGGAAGTAATAAAACGTTAACGAACAAGCGATCACGTTGTTTGTACGTGCTCGTGTTATTTAACAGTATTAATTGGCAGTACACATTGCGAAGGAAACTTTTGGGACAACCTAATACAAATAGTGTTGCATATGGATCGACTTAGATTCAGAAATTTACATGCTAAGCATGTTGGGCTAATAGATACTTCAGATATCAGACGTTCGGATAATAGAGATCCTACTGTATTATTACGCTTCAGTGCTCATCGTTGCGTTGACTGTTTATCCACCGTGAACCTACTCCAAAGCCGCGTTTTCATTAGGCAACATTTGGTTGGGCGATTGAGTAGATCAACCACATGTCGTTCAATTAAAGAGCTTATGTTACGACATCGGTGTCTGACATTTTGTCGTTCGGTCGCGGCTACTGCAGTGCGCAATGTGATATTAAATTGTAAATTATGCGTATTGACTTTATTTTTTCATTGATAATTGCAACTGTCAATTTTTCAGAGTTCAATTTTAACTTGTCCCCTCTATGCCCCCGTTATCTTCTGTAAATGTTGTAGGAAAGTCCCATTTAAAAAGTGGGACGTCCTGAGGACGTCCTGTGCCAACACCGTGTCGCCAGCTTAAGACTTGTCTCCCACTCTACCTTACCCCTACTGCGACGCCATTCCACTATTCCCCGGCCGCATGCATCCCCACACTCGCTTCAAGTAACGATCACGTGACGTGTACGTGGAGGAAATGTATTCCCCTAGACAGTCACACATTCAGAAACAATAACACAACAAAGAGAGTGAATAAGGTGCGTGTTCGAGATTCGAACGGTAACGAGCGGATCTAAATTTCTGTTTGAAACCAAGCTATAAATAGATCGTTCATTGTTCTTGTCCCGAGCATGTTGTCTTTGGCGACGCGATCGCTTCTGCTCCGTCCTTCCTTCGTCTCTCTCCTGCTGTTTCCCCAAAATTCAAACATTCCGTTCGTTCTAGATCCTTCGATCGCTTCGACGGAGACAACGGTTTCTCGTCTGATCGTCAGTCGTCCATACGCACTCTGCTGACACGCGTCTCGTTCACGCGCTCGGTACTCGTTGATTTAATTACGTTTTCGCGACAGCCTCGCACGGATTAAATCACGAGTTCTTTCTATATTCTACTTTGCGACTTGTGTTAACAGTTCTTGTACTTATACTTTTCACTCATCGCCCTTCGTCCGCGTCGCGTACAAGATATCCGCTCTTCCGCGATCAAGATCGTCCGACGCGCCGCGTGCAAGATTTCCGTGATCGTCGTTGTCCTCCGTGTTTGTCCGAGCGTCCGTGTACTTTTGAGTGGTTTTAAATAAATAACCGTTTGTACCGTTCAATTTTCATTTCTTGCAAATTCCGTTCTTGTCCCTCCGGAGCATCCTCCTTCTCTTCGGGTTCTCATTCCGCGTCCACCGCTGGACGGTCCCGGTAATCGGCTATTCGCCGAACAGTGCGCAAGACTGAATGAGAAAGAGCGCCTCGCATCGCTACAGAAAAGTAGTCGATAATATAGAACACAACCTACAATTTTAGATATCTACGTCTATGTCAATATGCCCACACCAAGACCTTAGACACAAGCATGGATGGTAGGAACAGGCAGAGCAGTCACTGGTTTCCTCTTTTTTTCTTTTTTTTTATTTAGAAAATTTCTTATGAAATTTATCACGACATAATGTAAATTACAGAGTATAGTAAATAACCATAACATTTAGTAACATTGTGAGGAGGAGGGGCCCTTAGACACGCAGGTTACAAGTATTTAGAAAGGCTATCATCCATAATATTAGGTTCAGTTATTAAAGAAACAATGTCCAACGGCAATTGGAATCCTGCTATGGAAAGGTTTCGGATCAATTTTTTCCTCTATTGATTATATAGATTGCATTGCCATAGCACATGATTAAGCGTTTCCTGCTCTAGGTTACATTTTTGAACCGCAAAACCCCCAGGTTCCCTCTTGTGAGCTCTGAATGATACAATTGATACTGTAGCGGAATTGACCGACGGTCACGTATTCCGTTAGCGAAGGAATAGGCGGGAAACGCACAGCGCTGTGCGCGAAGGTGAAAAAACTGTAGCGACACGACAAACACTGCTTCTTACGAGAACAAAGTGGACTGTATTTTATTTGAGAATGAAATGTAGAACAAGAACAAAATATATGAACAATAACTGAATGCGGTGAGTCTAGATCGAATGGAATATGAAAAGCGACGTCGCGTACGAGAGAGAGAGAAATTAGCGCGTAGTTGAGAAAGTACAACGAGAGAAGCGACAACTGATTTCTGCGAATAATGAGCGCGAAGTGACGAAATTCGGGGAATCGAGAGATTCCGCACAATAGATTTATGGGGATTGGTTCTCGAGGATTACCCGATGATGGGGTGCCCGCTGATTGGGTCACCGTCATCGCGTGATCCTGTCGAGGAACGACGCGGTAACGCGAGTCGCGTAACGGCTTCGCAGGAGATCGCGATCGGTGGGTGACGTCACGACGGGGCGAGGAGGGCGCGTCGCGTCAACAGCCCGTTTGAATTCGCGCGATCGCGAACAGATACGCTTCGCTCTCCATTATCAAATTCTCCTCTCGCGACTTTTTCCACGGGGCACATATTATTAGGAGCTGCAAAGAAGTCTCTAGGGGCGGCACAGGGGCAAGGGGGGTCTCTCGCTAGGCACGCCTGTCCTCACCACCGATGCGTCCATAGTCCCAATGTTTAGGCCAGGGGTGTTGAACTTGCGGCGCGCGAGTCAAATGCGGCTCCTTCCCCTTTTCGCCTGCTCCGCAAACCCGTAGCAGGACGGCCTCATCCATGCTACCTTCGCTCTCATAAACTTTTCCGCGAGGTGCGGCACGAGCACCACCACCAGCAGGCTCCACATATGTATATTTCGGTTTCACCGACTATGAATATATGTAGTAGTGGTTAGTCTGCTGATGGTGGGAGGAACGGTTGACTGAGGGAGGGGCGCGTGCAACTCCTGGAGGAAAAGAAATGGGGGCACCGGCTGACGGTGAGCCAGATTCAATTTGATTGACACTGTGGTTACACGGACAATTCTAGTCGATCAACTCAGTCGTTCAACCAAAAGTTGTCCAATTTAAACGGGGTTTAAATCGTCGGGTTTGTCAAGTTCCTCTTTCGGGAGGTAAGTGGACAGTTTACAAGCAGGGAAAAGAAAACTCGTTGGAGGATGAAGAAGAAGAGGAGCTACGGCTGGAAATTCGTTGCCTGTACGGCGCGGCGGTGGCGCGTGGCGAGCAACAGCGACACCGTGTTCGAGGGACTGGTATACCCGGAAGGATCAAATGTGATTCCGAGCAGGCAGGACTTGGCAAGACTAAGCGCCCACGGTTGGTCCTATCTACCAGTTTCAGAAGTTCCAACCTTCTATCCTACGGGAACGCAATTTCGTGAGGATAATTTAAAAATCGTGGGATTAACCGTAAGCCTGCTCGTATATTGGCTTATCCTGGCCAGCGGCGGTGTCAGCTCAGCCCCGTTGGTCTATATTAAACCCGGCGCGATAATAATGGCCAATAACGATCGTTTTATACTCGACAATTCGCACGATCGCGATAGAGGCCCCAGCAAAAAGCTCGGGCCGCCGGCTAATTATTGCGCCGCGGTATAAATTGGAGTTTTCCCGGGGTACCGATACGCAAAAATCTGCGGCTACGGCTGTGCTACCGTGCTACCTCTTCTATCCCCGTTCTTGCAATCCCGTGCACACCCTCGCCGACGACGCCCTGAAAAAGAGCACGTACGGAACCACGGCCAGAGGGAAATTCCGCGCGTTCCTGGCGCGAGATAACTCGCGTACGAGCACCTCCGCAAATCGGACTAACCGGTGTCCGACACAACGACGCTCGAAAAATCGACCAGCGATTGCACTTCTCCACCGGAATAACGATGGATCCGTGCCGTGGAAATGCTATCAGGATACCTCCACGGACAGATCAACGCGCAGAAATATAGCGGAGGCACACGATACGATCGTAATGCATACAACATTCGATTCGGCGCTATTCCCAGCGGAATCCTTCTTCTCGATACGCGAAACTATTAGTCTTCCGGATGCGAGGCTGTTGGGCTACGAGACTCGATATTTTCTTTTCATTTGTATAAGGTTACGCTACTAACTGGAACTAGTGCTCTTTTAAGTTTTATATTAAAGTTTCACCTGCAGAAATACAGCTAAGGCACACGATACGATCGTAATGTACACAACATTCGATTCGGCGCTATTCCCAGCGACTCCTTCTTCTCGATACGCGAAACTATTAGTCTTCTGGATACCAGGCTGTTGGGCTACGAGACTCGATATTTTCTTTTCATTTGTACAAGGTTACGCTACTAACTGGAACTAGTGCTCTTTTAAGTTTTATATTAAAGTTTCACCTGCAGAAATACAGCTAAGGCACACGATACGATCGTAATGTACACAACATTCGATTCGGCGCCATTCTTAGCGAATCCTTCTTTCCATACGCGAAACTATTAGTCTTCCGGATGCGAGGCTGTTGGGCTACGAGACTCGATATTTTCTTTTCATTTGTATAAGGTTACGCTACTAACTGGAACTAGTGCTCTTTTAAGTTTTATATTAAAGTTTCACCTGCAGAAATACAGCTAAGGCACACGATACGATCGTAATGTACACAACATTCGATTCGGCGCCATTCCCAGCGAATCCTTCTTCTCGATACGCGAAACTATTAGTCTTCTGGATACCAGGCTGTTGGGCTACGAGACTCGATATTTTCTTTTCATTTGTACAAGGTTACGCTACTAACTGGAACTAGTGCTCTTTTAAGTTTTATATTAAAGTTTCACCTGCAGAAATACAGCTAAGGCACACGATACGATCGTAATGTACACAACATTCGATTCGGCGCCATTCTTAGCGAATCCTTCTTTCCATACGCGAAACTATTAGTCTTCCGGATGCGAGGCTTTTGGGCAATGATAATCGATATTTTCTCGTCGTTTTAATGAGGTTACAGTGGAAATTGGAAGTAGTCCTGTCTTTAATTGCGAATAGATTTTTACAATATACTGGTAGAAACTCTTCTTCTTCCGTTCTTTAACACCGCACCGACTGTACTAGAGCTTGCTTATTAGGGACGACTATGTTTAGATTACGGCCCATATGTCTGGGGACTTCTTAAATTTCAGAAGTTCTTCTCTGTTTCGATTCTATTGAGCGGCTAATGTAATTTTATTCTTTGAAGAAAAACCACGCAATTTTTACGAATAAGCAATCGACCCGTTTGCAGAACATTGAGGGACAATTGAGATGTTCATTGCAGAAGTCATTGCAAAAATCAGATTTTTAATCACTCTGACAACTCGTGGTGTTTAACCATTATTCCTCACTTTGTAGTAATATATAGCTGAGTGTCTGCACTTGCAATGATAATGTTTCTAAAACGTTCTTTTCCTTATATGTTAGGATTTCTGTTCGAGAGAGAAAGGTAAAACGCGTGCCGCGGCATAGTTTTCTTTTGCAACAGAGCTCATTTGTACAAAGTAGTGGTGACTTTATAATTGATTAATAAAATCGTTCGTTCCAAATGTAACCACTCGTGTTCCATTTTACAATAATGCCAAACCTGCAGAGTTTTCTGAACCTGCAACAGCCGGAAGGGATCATTGTCAGTCACTATCTTTTCGAACCGACTTCCCCGTCTAATAAAATAAAAATTCGTGGCAGCGTGTACGCTTCGGACAGCAGTGCGGATGTCAAAGATTCATCGCCGAGAGGTCGCGCCAGAATTCGCATGCGGCGTGTGTCGCGCGATCACGTTGGCCGCGCCGCGAAAGAACGGGGAGCATAACTTAGAGCGGGAAGAGGGCCATAAATCCCGCCATCGGCAGCGGCGAGCTATGAATCAAGATTTTTGACCGCTGCCCTGCAATGCGTATTCCGGAGTGGTGTGCCAGGAGCAGCCGGCGCGACGATCCCCTAAGACCCTTTACAACGATGCGAGCTCGTCTCGATCTCCGTTCGCGTTGATGCGGTTGCCCGACGAACATCCGGAGACAAAAGATTTTGAGCTTTCACGATCCAGTACAGTTTTCACTGCTCAGGCCTTAGACTGTACAGGTGTCCCAAAAATATTCGAGTTCATGAAAGGGGTGATTCCTGGGGTGATTCTAAGAAACTTCTTCCTTTGCGAAAATGTCACACGCGGATTTGATTTCGAGTTATTAACCCATTCGCTACGAAGAACGAGATATCTCGATTGCACGATGTTGAGAAAATGTTGATATGGACGAGGTATCTCGTCACGATGATGTCGTACGTACGATGCTATGGCTATGCGTGTCTTTTCGCTTACCGTTCGGTCATCGGGAAATTAACTCATATAAACAGAAAACAGCGCAATCGCGCAACTTGGCATTTTTCACCCTTTGCGGACACGTGTCTGCTGACAGTCGCCCAAACAATTTTACTGTTCTGCGATTGTGAATAATTATTAAAGCAATTAATACTCCCAAAAAATATGAAAAAAATTTTTACTGAGCACAACATGTTTTTCTTTATTTAATTCATACACCAAACTCCTCAGCAAACAATTTTGTTTCACAAAGGAAATTTATTCGATCCATCAAAAAGTATGCTTAAAATAATCCCCGTCCGCTAAGGGTTAAACACAGAATGAAACAAGCGTTATCGCGATCCTTGGCAATTATCGAATGGTAAACAAGAAAGACCCGTGGCACTCAAATGGTTAAGATAGTACGTCTTACCACACCTGCTGCACCGGGCAGATGGTCAACAAGCAGTCGACAGAAAACATTGTTCGATTTGGAGGCAAGTAGCAGTGATTCGAAGACAAGTAGTATTCTTTTGAAATTATTTTCTCCACGTTTCGCTAGGGTTCGAGCTACATTGAGGTCAGAAGACTGATACAATATCAGACAAGAGGATACCTCGAGAGGGCAGGTTTTATCAACGCAATCGTTCGTCGAATAAATGCCATTCGCCGCGGGGAATGTGCGCGTTTTCGAAACGATTTCCTCGGGGCGGTGACACGAGGTTAGGCTGAACCCTGAAACCGAGCAGAACGGAGCAGTGCGGAGCAGTGCGGGAGCGAGGATCGTCGCTTAATTCGAGAGATCGCAGGACCGTTCCCAACCCCACGAAACGAACCGTCGGGGATAGTAATCGGGCGTCGTTAGGGGGTCCGCACAATGCGTGCCAGGACGCGATTCCACGATACCGCCCCCATTGTCTATCGGAATCCTCTCCCCTGCATCGGTCCTACGAGGCTCGTCCGTGACGACTGACTGCGGTTTAACCTCGGCGGTTTAGCACGCTCAAACGAGCCCGTTGTCGATCCCTCTGCCGTCTCACTCCCGACTATACTACTACTTCTCTCTCTCTCTCTCTCTCTCTCTCTCTCTCTCTCTCTCTCTCTCTCTCGGCCCCGTCGGCTCTGCACGCGTGTCGCTCCTGATATCTTCCAGCAATTTAAAGACGCTCCCATGTATCGGCTCTGTGAAATGATCATCCTCATCCTGGAGGGTGAGCTCTTCAGCGTAACCTGTGCGCCATGACGAATGTGGAACCTCCGTGGTCACTCGCTCTGCGTTTACTATAAGCCTGCGAATGATTCGCGATGCCGTGAAAGGAAACGACACGCAGTGATTACTTCTGGCTCTATCTGGACAAAATTATTCTTTGAGGTTTTGAATTAATTTGGGGTTTTAATTGCTAGAGCGCAAGTCAGCTTTCTATTACAGTTTATAATTTCATTAAAAATGCCAATAACAAATAGTGATTTTTGAAATCTATTTTCGCAGATCTATTCCCTATAAAAAGTCGTACAACTTTTCCCCGTATACTATTCTTCTAGATGTAACAGTTTCCAAGATATTCGATCAAATATGTGTTTATTTAAACATTAATTTCAACACAATTTGTAACTTTTTAACGATTCAGATTGCGATTAAACAATAGTATCGGTCTCAACTTTGCATATATTCAAGACTCGTCGCGTGGACCAACGTGGAGCAAATACTTTCTCATTGATAAACTTTTAAGAAAATTTAATTGACTGCTTGAATGATTTACAAAGATACGAAAACGTTACCGATTATTTAGGGGTATTAAGATCCAAACGTATACAATTAGAAGATCCAAGATTTTCTATATATTTAAGATATAAGTGCATTTTAATAAATGTGCAAGATATTTCTATCGATTGTGAGGATGTGATCAAATAAATGCCAGTTCACTGTCTGCCGTTTAGTCGAAGTTCGTCGAATTCGTGAACATTAATAATTAAGATTTAATGTTTTTAATGTGTGTCTTGATATATCGTTATCATACATCACATTGACACAGATAGCTATTCTTGCTTTTAAAATGAATGTTGTCCAGCTAATCGTGGTATTTGAACTACAGTGATCGATAAGTAGAAATATTGGGACAAAAATTAAAAAGAATTATTTTAGAAATTGTATATTTTTGTATAATTTGATTCATTAATATCTAGTACGCATGTCTGATGAGTTTTTTTCGATTGAATTTCATTTATAACTAAGATTCACAAATAAACACATACATCACAATATGGAAGATTGACATAAGATACAATATTTTCATAGCAAATAAATTAAAAATAGGTTGATTCTATTTATTGTCTGTACGTAGATTCCTAATTTTTCACTACATAACAACAGTTTCTATAAACACTCAATTACCAAAGCGAAGTTTGTGAAAGTAATCACGTGTTGACTGTACTTATTACAAATAAAATATAAATGGTGCAACTTATTTGAATACATACACTAAATTGGCTCCAATGGTTCTATAGAACTTGTAGAATTTTTACTATGTATACTTTACACCGTAAAAGTCAATTGAAAACTCCCTTTAAACCTTTTTATCGAATACAATCTTATTTTGAGAAATTTTTCCATGCAACAATAAATAAAGCAGATAATTAGGTGATCCCATTTAGCGGAGACGTTCTGCGTAGTTTTTAATTCCTTTTTACATTAAATTGGTGTTGCTCAGGGTTGACAAGAATTACTTTACAAAGTGATCAAATAATTATACAGAGTAATATAACGATGCGCAGAACCTAACATTAATCCAGAAACAGGGAAACACGTATAGGTTCGGCACAATGGACGTTGAATAATGTTGCACCCAGTTAAAAAACTGACGTGAGCAGCTTCCCGTCCGACGTCAAATTACCTAACGCCTCGGTAGAGCAGAAACACCTTACGACACCGGTGCCAACAGAACGAAAATTTCGGAATCACTCGGCTGTGCGGTGCGCAAAGATACGTCTAATTAGGAGTTGACAGCTGCGAGCTAACAGTGCTCTATCCCCGTTATCTCGGAAGGCGATACGAATGTAAATTAGATACACTCGTCGCAGAGGTGTCTCTCGGACGATATGACGACGGGTCGTCGCGTCGTCTCGCGAGTCGCGGATTCTCTGCGTTTGTTAGATTTGCGAAACTGCGAAATGTAAATCCGTTCGTGACTCGCCACCGTTCGAAACATTCGAGAGTGCAAAGGGTGGTCGACTTTTGACAAACGGCAAAAGTCGCCAAGGAAACGGAAATATATGCAGTACGCATTTCGAACCTCTGCATGACGAAGTATGCCCAGATTTAGGAATCATGAAAATTGTTCGTTTGCCTGCGTTGACAGGTCTGATTATCAATTTACAACCTCCAGAATATCCAGCAAAATCAAAGGAATTTGATAAACGAATCCTAACCTGGAAAGATCGAATTTATCACAGTGATTCTTCCTTTCAATCGTCCGCATCCTTCAATCCCAATAAAAAATAATTTTAGCTGATACTTTACAGAGAAAATTAATTTCTGAGCCTGGTGAAAAATAGTGTCACGATGAGGCAGTTAACGTAACAATGTGTCTACTTTTTATAGTGTCCAATGGGTTCGCAGAAAGATTACTGACTCTTGAGAGGAAGTTTTTAGAAACCTTTCTAAGACATTTTATATGCGTATTTTATAATATTAATTTATATTAGTTGTAAATTAAACTTCGAATTCTTCGATTCTTGAAAATAATCTCTACCTCTTTCCACACAACACCATCTTATAAGTAATTAATGATTCTCCAATATACCAGGTAAAAGATGTTATTAAAATAATGTTACACTTGATTAATTTTGAGAGCCACGAATTAATTTTTACTACCAAAGATTGTGGCATAACTAGACTGCAGTTTTGACAATATTAGTGAAGACCGAACAATTTAAGAATGTCGTTACACCATTTTGGACTAATTGAAATTATAGTGCAGTGGTTCTTAAGCTTTTTTAAGCCAGGGAACACTTTTGATTATATGAAAAACTTGTGGAACACCAAAAGTAATGATAAAAAAAACAAACAAAAACATCCCGCGTAGAAATAAATAGAAATTATAAAAATCATTTAAAAAAACAATTCGGCTTTCGTAACTTCGCGGAACATTTGCAAAAAGCTCACGCAACACCGTTTAAGAACCAGTGTTACAGTGATTCTTAAACGTAAGTTTTATCGAATAAAAGTAGAAAACAAAGAGAAGCGACGAAAAGTTCCTCGATGTTACTTCAATCTGGTCATAGCTTATTAATGACAAAATTTACAACATTCCTTCCTAGTCTAATATAAAGAATATCCAATACCATTTTATGTTACAGTGTAATATAGTATTACGATTTTAATGAAAAATAAATCTACAAAAGCTTTTAGGAAAAAAAACAAATAATACCAGTACTAAAAGAGTGTGTGGTAATTATACAGGGTGTCCCGAAAAGTTTGAACATAACCGAAAGGGATGATCCTTGAGGTGATTCTAAGCACATTTTTCCTTTGCCAATTCGCGCCGAAACGCTTTGTTTTCGAGTTATTAACGAAAAACATGGCCAATCCGAGCGTCGCGACGGCGAAGGAATTCCGGCTCGACCAACGGCAACGCTACCCTCGTCTCGGCGGGACCTGTCGACGAGCCGGGATCAGCCTCGCTCTGATTGGACCGTGTTTATCGTTAATAACTCGAAAACGAAGCCGCGTATAACATTTTTGCGAAGGAAACAGATTCTTAGAACAACCTCAAGAATCACTCCTTTCAAGGAACTCGAACATTTTTGGAACACCCTGTACTATACATATAATATTATCCGTTCATACACGCGACGTTCAAGTCAAAATTAAAAATTTCATTGTCACACGTGGTGATAAAAAAAGGTCCGATAATTATAGGTCTTATAATACCTACCGAGAGGAGTAAAAAGACCAATTAACATACGTTCCAAGAGCAATTCTTTCCCTATAAAATCAACTTTTACCATTTATTGGCGTTTCATATCATGATCATATTATGTCGCTGCCGACACAGAAAAGATGGAAGTATTGTTTGAAGGTTGTAAACACAAGAGGTGTACACATTCAATGTCTTACTAAGAGAAAAAGTTATGATATAGAACAGTAATAAATAAAAAAAGTTGATTTTACAGAGAAAGTATTGCTTTTAGGGCCTATGTCGATTAGGCATTTTTTACTCCTCACGGTGAGTACTATAAGGCCTATAAGTATCGGAACTTTTTCTTTATCACCCTGTATAATTACCGAAAATGTTTATAACTTCGTGTGTGTTTGAAAGCATTCAACGTGCATGATGGACGATAAAAAGGAGTACGCGTGGAATATTTTCCTACAAACTATCTGTCACGTGTTTTCAAATCAGCTCGTGTAGCTGGAGTATATTTCCCAGCAAGTAGACTGTCTCAATAAATTCCGGTCCGTTTCCAGGGAACAAGCTATCGCGTTTTGTTCGAGAACCCTCATTATTTTACATATTGTTTCGATACGCGGCCGATGCCGGTGTTTCGGGTACGTGAGTGGGGCATCTTCTAAGGACTGCTCGCGGCTTTTCGACATAGTGGAGCAGCCGGCAGGGTCGATTCAAACGCGGCGGGAATATAAATGCAGTTATTAAAGATGTTTTCGCGGGGTCTCCGCCGGCACGCGAATAGTAAATGATCCGGAGAAATGAGAAAATCGTGGCGACATCTTGCAACGGGGAAACGAAATTCCTGTTCGCGGGGTATACAAGCAACGATTCCCATGCGTAATCGCTACCATGGACGCCTGTCCGGGGCTCGAAATTCTCCTAGACCACGAGGCGTGTCTTCCTGCCCTTGTTATCATCTCCACTGAATATTGAAAGAGCGCGAGGTCTTCCAAGAATTTGTTGACACTCTGCATTCAAGGGACTTGCCAACGAAGGCGACGCCGTTTTGGTAAACTCACGTGCATACTCAGCATAAAATTCTTACGGTCCTTTAAACTATCATGCTTTTTTCTCGGTCATCGGAACCCCGCCGGATCAACGAGTTGAAGATGAAAACACGACGCGACCTACATATCTCGGTGAAAAAGAGACATAATTTTTATTAGACTACGGATTTTTATGCAAAAGAGAAACTATCTTAATTAACTCTTCGTGGGCAATATAGATCGTTTATTTCCGGAGCGATATTTCACTCTTGAATTTCTTTGTTTCCAATAGTAATTTTTGCCATGAAGGCTTCGAACATTTCATGCTGCAATGATTATATCCAGCCATGAGGTGACTCCTTAAGAAAAAATAAAAGAAAAGTATAGAATAAAATTTTTTCATACGAAACTTGGTTTTTGAGGAAATCGAGTTTGAAAAGGCAGCGAATACGTGTGGTATTACTCGTCTGACGCGATCTGATGTAATGTCTGACGGACCTTTAAACTCGATTTTTTCGAAAACGAGGCGTCAAAGGAGAAAATGTTATTCCTCTTTTTCGATCCTCTGCCCACTTCCACATGTTATTCGACCGCACCCTCTATTAAAATATGGACTTTAATACACATTCCAAAATTTGTTTAGATTTTTTCGAAAGCGTAAATCAGTGATAAAATTCATGTGAATATTCAGTGATAAAATTAATTCTTTTTTAAATCATTCGGATGAGCTGAAAGGCATACAAGAAGACTTTTAAATTCTTCGAATGATTCTAGTGTTTCTTGTCCTCATGAACAGAGAACGCCTTTCCCGCTAGTACATACCTGATCCGTCATCCATTCGTATACATGGTGGGGAAATAACTATGTCCACCTTGAATATCTCCGTTATTTGTAATAATATGGAAAAATAATACAGCATGTGCTAGAATAAGTTCAGAAAAGATAAGATATGCACGCGATACGAAGATTGCAACTTTGCATTGAGGCAAACGGTCACCACTTATTGAGCATCTTCTGTAATGTAAGAAAGTATATTTTACTACCACATTTGATCTTGCATGACCTTTAATGATAGATCGCTGAAGTCATCTCAACACGGGCTATCACATCGCGATAAAAAAACATAGCATTCCATTAAAAAAAATAGAGATGACCTTGAAATCTCCTCTATGCCCCCACCCACGCAGAAAATGTTTGTTGTCACATGTCCCCCTCTGTACCGTGCAAATTTTGTTCAGAACATTTTTCCATATTATTACAAATAACGGAAATATTCAAGATGGACATAGTTATTGCCCTACACCGTACATACATGTATACCGTCCTAAACCGTTCTTACTATACAGGGTGTCCCAAAAATGTCTCGCTTCCTTCAAAGGGGGGGTTCCTAAGGCCATTTGAAGCGACATTTTCCTTTGCAAAAATGGCCGTTTCGACTTTGTTAAGGAGTTATTAACGAAAAACACGGACCAACCAGAGCGCGACCTAGAGGCGTATTGGCAGAGACAGCCGCGCGCGACAGAAGTCGAGCCATGGTGATACACCGCGGTCGAAAGCAAGGAACAAACAAGAAAAGAAAATTTTTCGGATCCTATGTCGGATAGTTCAAATTTGAATCTGTTGTAGTCTTTAGTAACCTATGGACGAATCTCGAAGGATTTTTCGAAATCTTAAAAAATGTTGGTTTTACAGACGTGCAAAGAACCTTTCTTCATTAAATTATAACACTAGAACTAACGTACCGAGGAAAATGAGTTTATAGTTGTATAGACTTAAACCAAGGTACGATAATTTCTTCAGAGAACTAGATGAATGATGAGAAAAATGAACAATTTCTACTGATCTTTTAGTATGTTCAGAATTCAACTGTATGTTTGCAACTTCGTGACTTCGTCAATTAATCAACATTCCTCCGCAAAGGGTTAGAATGTGCTCCCAATGAAAAGATCATTTTTGTGATTCTGGCCATAGTCCTGGCCATTTGTGACCACAGCCGGACAAAATGTCAACATAGTTACCATAGTGGTTTTCGATTTTGGACGCTGGAGGCATTGTGGTGTCGCTTACCTGAAACAAAAATAAGAAAACATAAATTAGAAGGGGTTCCTAAACGCAATCTAATAAATTATATTCGACGTCGCCATTACGTCATTATTCGTCCTTGAAAGATTATTCAGAACCTATTACAAAGTGCCAGTTCGATCTCTGGTTACTATTATATTCTCTTCACCCCTTAGCTACTATACCAGAATTTGTAAGCTAAGCGTTATCAAAATATCACACGTGAATAGATTACAAATTTTCTGCATTTATGACAAAGATATATAGGTGAACTATAAAACAGTGGAATAATAAAAGGAGCTTAAAAGTAACGATATAATATTATCAACGTAATGAAATTTTTAAAGGAAAAAACAAATTTTGATTTGGTTCCAGTGCCTTACAATTGTTGTAGAAAAATTTTATCTTATTAAAGATCCGCAGTCTACACATGAACTATCCGTACTGGTTTAGAACATTCCGTTTGCATATAAAATTAAATATAATCACATCTACGTAAGTATAGAGCGATGGTGAGTTTCAAGGCTGACACTATGATCTTAAAAAATGGAAACAAACAAATAAAAAGGAAATGAAGTATATAATAATTCGAGAATATCTACGAAGAGTGCGCGTATGGAAAAGGGGTTTGCAGGGCCCTAAAACTGAAAGCTCGAACGGAGAGCGGTCAGAACAATTTTTCAAATCCGGCCATCCATCGACTTCTCCACTCAGACGTCCACAGCACGCGCACCTCGTTTCCATCGCAAAGAGTCCTTTCACCCTGTTTCATTTTCTAACTTTGGAACGTGCAGCTCAGCTTATTGTTAGCCTACTTTCGAGTTTGCATCGACTTCGAGAGGAAGCTGTGCAACGCGAGCCGGATACCGCAACTTCCACTTTCGAGCGCCTTCGAAGAAAGACGCCGGAAATTCCAGCACGGATCCTGGGAAGAGCTGCTAGATATTTTCCAAATAACAGCCATTAGCCGCGGACGGCTCGCATGCTTTCGCGAGAGATACAAGAACTACCGTGAAACAGCCAGCGGCGTTTCGCCTACCATTCGTGCTACTCGGAACTTGCGGAACAGCTAGTCGAGATTGAAACGCCTCGAATTATCCGTGAGATTAAGTTGCGTTCGTGTTAAAACTCCAAGTCGGGGAAGAGTAATGTGGCTTTGGGTGGCTTCTCGATTCAACCGACACGCTTCTAGAATGCGAATTTCGGCCGCATATTTATTAAAGCATCTCTTAACGATCAGCATCCAATTATGGAGCTATTCTGGTTTTCGAGGCCGTTTTTCAATTTTTAGGAATTTCTCTCAGAAAAATCATTAAACTTTGTGCATTAGGATTTTATATACGTATTTAAGAGTATTTGAAGTACACAAGTTATATTTTTTTAACTCGCTTGCTTTTGAAGATAGAAGAAAATGCATCAGACCAAACTTACTTGATATCGAGGTTCTCGTAATCTGATGTCATTAATTTTTTTATAGGTGGAGACGTCAAGAAGATATGAAGGTCAATTCTGTTTTTTTAAATGGAACGATATGGTTTTTTATTTACATTCTGATAGTGTGCTTCAAGACGAATACAATGATCTATTACGAAGGTCATTCAAGGTCTCGCAAGGTCAACTTCAATAGAAAATAAAGTGTCTCAAAGCACTCTTCGAACACTACGACGATTTACATGTAACATGTTATTTACATATTCACTGCTACTTCAAGTGTTCAAAATGACGACCTTGAACTTGAAATTGGTCCATATTTCATTGATGGCAACGCTAAATTGTCATAAATATGAGAGAATCTTAAAGGACGTTTTGCCAGAATTGTTAGAGGCCATTTCACTGGACACGCGACAGTCTATGTGGTTCCAACAAGACGGATGTCTTGTCCATTCAGCACGAAATGTTACAGGATTACTGAACAGTACATTTGAAGGTCGTTGGATTGGTCAATCAGGAATAAATAAATGGGCAGCACTGCAGCACCGCAATGTGACTTCTATTAGCAAAAATGCATTTTTGAGTTCTGCTGACCATAGTGCTGGTAGTTTCTACCAATGTTGCATTCAAAATATTATGTTTATTTCATTTATTTCTGCCCCTGTATGACTCTAAACACCATAGTATTCTACATGGTTGAACTCGTCTTAATGTCCGCTTTCACATGATGTAAAAAACATGCAACATTCCATTAAAAAAAAATGAAAGTCACGTTTGTTTCTAGAAAAATATTAAAAACACAACAATATTGAGACAGCTATCATATATTGCTAGTAAAATATACTACAACTTCCTCCTCTTCCATTTTTTTCTAATGTTTGCCGTTTACGAAGAAACTCTGGTACAAATTATCGAGAACATCCTGTACATATTTTTTATGGAATATGTTTTGGAAATTATGTGTTGACTGTTAGCAAGCTTCCAGTCCTTCAGCTCGTCGAAAAACCTGAAGAAACGAGAAAGTAAATTAATCAGTTCAAAGAAACGGATCAATTTGAAAATATGGGGTGCAGAAGGGTTAAAAAAGAACGTTATATGCCAAACATCACCCCCTTACCGCGATCGAGAGGATAGTTACAGGAAAAAAGTGGAATAATGGTTTTCGGTTCACTTGTTCATTAAAAACATACAAGAATTCATTACAATTACGGCAACACATATTAGTGAACGTTTCACAATTTTTAAGCTGAAAACTTCAGTTTTATGTTTCACGCTATTAAAATCATGTAATGAGGATTTCCAGTAAAAAAATTTTCCAGCACTTTTGTATGCAAATAAATGAGGAAAATGAGCTGAAAGTTGATAACCCAATATTCCCAGCAACTACCCTTTCGGCACCGGTAGAGGGTTGAAACTCGGTATAAAACTTTGTCTCTTGAGAAGCTGTCGCATGTTCTATTGGTGGTGACTTCGGTCCAAGGTCATTTGTGGTCCTCTTAACTGGCAATATCCAATCCCATCGATACACCAAGGATGGATAATTAAAGTCTCGCGGTTTTAGCTAATTTTTTGTTATCCTCTTCGAGACTTGCATATGGCTATATCGTAATTAAATGTTACTGTCGGATCAAAACGAGCAAACCAAACACAGCATATTCTATAGTTTTCTTAATTTTTTTTTTAATAGCAGAATGGGTTGTTTATGATTCTTTTCTTAAAATTATTTTAATTATAAGAATATTTTCCTGTGAAATTTTCTAATAAACTTCTTTGTGCGTGTACTTATAGTAAAAACCATACGAAATCTGAAGAAATCCAAACTTGTCATAACTGCGAAGTAACATGGAACAGTAGCATTTAGAGCTTGCTAGTTCTAATGTTAATCCCAAAACATCGCAAAAGAGAAAAGAAAATTTACATTTTTTGTGTGGCTACATTAACTTCAATGCTTAAATATTTATTACAAAAGAATAAAATTTTATTTCGTCTAAAAAAGAAGGAGTAACGTTCATATTTCTTCTAGGCTATAAAGTGACCGCATTGGCTTAAATGAGATGAATTAGCTCTAAGTATAGCAATGTTAACATTGTCATATCGTAATATTTTTTAAAAAGGCGATTTGTATAGTTTTTTGTGCCATGCCCCACTTATTGCTTTTCTAAAATTCTTATGTCCCCCCTCCTCCTATGTAAAATTAAATTCTTCGTTGAAGTAACTTAAATTATAGTTTTCAGGAAGAAGTCACTAGGGAATTGTAGAGGAAACAGTAAATAAATTTTCAAAACTCTGAACGAGTCCATATTCGAATTGCCCCCCTTGACAATCAAATTGCCCCCCTGTGGGGCGTGGTTGGGAAACATAGCTCTAGATGATATTCATTCTTGTACACATTTTCAACGCTCGTGATGCGGAAACTTCGAATCGACGACAACGATTTTGTCGCATTGCGACAGTCAATTGGGACGTAATCTAACAATCGTTCCATATTATCCAATTTTTGGCATCTAGATAAATTTTTTGCGATTTCCGATCGGTATAATGCCAGTTTTCTTCTCCAGCATGCTAATTATGGATAGCTAATCAGGTGGCATCGAAATTACATGGTAAAAAGTATAACGATAAACTAGAAAACGAGCATTATACTCACCAGCCGTCGGCAAATATTCATTTGTTAAAAAGAATGAAATAAGGCTCTTGGATGCGCTTACTATTGGATGCGATTTTCAATCGGAGGCGGCACGTACTGGTCGCCAAACTCGTTCCAATGCGTTTTTAATACGCCTGAACCGTTCTTGCGGCAATGCATTCGACGGATCAATCGCATTCAAACAAATGAGGAATCGTTCGATCGCACAAGCAGATTGGTTTATTCAGTTTGGTATACGATCGAGCACGGACGATCCATCATTTGTCCCACTGCGATCGAGCGGTCTCACAAAGTTCTATACAGTGTACGCGGGCTGTATGATAGCAAAACTGAAAATTTACGCTGCAAAAGATGGCGTTCTCTCGAAATCTTTTTTTTGGTTTTTTGGTATAATAAAATCTTGAAAATTTCGTAATATATGCTATATAATTCTGTAAACTTATAGAATTCTTCAAGGGCGACGTTTGTACACTGCACTGGCTCGAATAGTTTCAAAAATCCAATCAAATGTTGGTATTGGTAACAGATTTCACAAATGAAATATTTTTACTTTAACACACAGCAAATGACACGATCTCTACCAAAAAATATTTACCTCAACACACTCACTATTTCCTATGGTTATAATGGTTACCGACAACGAAAATGATTTTTTGATCATTTACAGATATTATTTGTAATCGATAAACTGCGGATCTTTATGCAAAGTACAACTTTCCTATTGGATTTTCAAATATATTGAGTATGAAGAAAATAAAAAAGAATTCCAATTTAACCGTTTGAGTCCCAAGCAGCGCGATCGCGCTGTTGAGATTTTATGTCGAGAAAACCCAGCATATTTCGAGCATTGTGGACAACTGACGGCGCGTTACCGATTGTCGAAGTCGCGCGCTCAGATTTACTGACGCAAGTACATCACACAGCTCCTTTTAATGTAAATAGTACATTTTACAATAGGTAGAATAATACTATAATAATAATAATACATTACAAAATAAAATAAAACAAGCGCTATCGCGCTGCTTGGGTCTTTTCGTAGTCATTTAAAGAAAGCGCGGTTGCGCTGTTTGGTATTCTTCGACAGTGTTTTTTCAATACCCCCTGGGACTCAAACGGTTAAATCCATCTGACCACGTTTGAGCAGATCTGAGACGCCAATGCCGCAACCCACGGCTGCCTTGGATGGCAACAAAATCGCTAGTTTCACAATGTAGCCTCGAAATCGTCATTGTAAGGCGTGCACGGTTAACGAGCGTGAATTGAAACAATACACGGAAGCCAGGACAAAAGAGTTTTGCCGAGACCGGCACGGCGGATGTAACCGCAGCGCCGAGTCGAATAATTAACGATCAACGGATTACACGTATGAGAACGAGAACGAGAACGTTTGCCGGGCGCAATTAAGACGATAACACCCGCGCGACGATTCAGACAATGAAGTCTCGTGGAGAAAATTCCGCGCCGCGGGGGCTGGACGCATTGACGCGTCGAGTGGCTACGCGTGACGCATTAAAACGTTCTGCCAACGAACCGCGTGTCGATTTGCATCCACCCACGGGGCGAAAAAATATTTTATTTTCCGTCGCGGCCGCCGCGCCGGGAAGATCTATTGCGAATTTTCCCGACAGCGGCGGTCGAGAGCAAAATGGGTGAGGCGAAGAAGGGGGTGAGGAAAAAAGCCGAGCCGAGCCGGGCCGAACTCGGTCCAGCCTTTTGATATTCATTATCGGTGGCAGGTTGTCAGCAAACGAAACATAATTACGTTGCCAGTTGATCCACAGGCTGGCTGCGCTGACGGCTTCCTCCGCGTATCCTGTCCGACCGGTATCTCCCTCTTTGCCAGCAAATTATATTCATATTTGGGGGATTACGTCGACGATCCCCCTGGATCAGGAACCTTAAAGGGACGTGCTCGCCGTGCTAATTATTTTCCGGCGGCCTTCCTGCTCAGATTGAATTTCACCGCTGCGGACACGAGACCAAGATGATGGAAATTGCTCTCCCTCATTCTCTCTTCCTCTTTCTCTCCTTCTGTTTGGCTCCTGCATGGCTGTCTCAGAGGCCCGTGCTAATTAGTTCGTCCGGCCAGTCCTTCGATCGCGGAACCGGCCGACGGATCCTTCGAACAATCAGCGGAAATTCGATGAGCTCGTAAAGATTCGGAGTTGCACCAAGGAAATTCTGTTTACGATTTGCGGTTCTACTTGGTGTGATTTTCGATCGCGTGCGACGTGTATTCGTCCTGTACTTGTCGAAGCTTGAGTTTTTAGCGAGTTTTTGCGATAATGTGTTCGACTAGACACACACCACGGAGACAGGATCTAGCGCGACAAAACTGTGTTTTTCTGTTTTTCTATAATGTAACGTTATTTCTATAAAGTTCTTTCTATAAAATAACTAACGTTATTTCTACAAAGTTCTTTCTATAAAATAGCTAACGTTACTTCTGTAAGGAAACGCAAAATCATCAGTTTTAGTGCTTCACAAATCTAACGATAACACGATTCCGGAAGTGCGCGGATCAATCCTCTTGTCCCCGAATTTTTTGAGAACGTGGGAGAGTGTTGTCTGGCGTAGCGGTATGAACTTCCGGTAAAGAACCACACAGTGATTGTCCCGACTCTGTGTAGGATAGAGGATCATATCGGAATTTCGATAGCTCGTCGCTAATGGGCCCGAATAGTTGGGATATTTTTGGCGGTAACTGCCACCGGCTCTGCTGTGTTCCCTTCACGTCTGAATAGATATCCGGCCGCAGGGGAATCTTGGTCCGATCATCCAACCCCTTGGTCGCATTCTCGATGTACCCCTCGAGAATGCTATCTTCTGCGAAACCAGAAACCGATAAATCGAAATGAAGCCGTCGAGAGTGTATTGTGTGGCCTGCTCCCGAGCCTATTCTCTCCTGTACGAAAGAGCGTTGCCTTGCATACATTATCCCTCGTACTATAGACAGCCCCGATTGTCTTTTATTCGCTAACGTTAACAGCAATTACGCACTGTTAGCCAGTCGCCTGTGTAGATCAAGATTTTGAACGTGTATTAATCGTCAGACAGTGGACCGTTCTTACAAATTTACAATTGACGATGCTTAGAATCATTCACATTATTTTTTTCAATTGTTGAACAACTTGCCTTTACTCAAGCTGCCGTTTCCAATGTAACAGCTATTCAGTCGATTTAATCGACGGAAATCAGAGACATTAAATAACGATTTTGATACTCTTGGATGCTTTCGAACGGTTAAAGATACACACGTATCATGCAGAAATTTATCTGGCAATTGTAGCCAAGGTCTAGATAATAGAGATATTCTGAGAAAAGTCCGTTTAAGTTTCAATTAATCTGTTAACGTTATACGACTGCATTTTCGGAATTGTAAATCCAACAATTTGAAGAATCTTAGAACAAACTTTGAGAGAGTATTCCAGAAGGATTTTTTATTTTACCAAAGGTATGTGGCTACTGAAGGCACATTATCTACTGAAGGCCTATTCACAAGATTTTCAACGTGCTGTACCAAAAAGAAGCTTGGAGATAAATTTTTATAGAACAATCCCAAAAGAAATCATTAGACTGCAATTACTGGAGGTGAGTAGTTAGTTCAAAATTGAAACTGCTGTTGCTGTTAAAAAATCCTCCGCCATGGACCACATAATAATTACGAAAAAGCAGGTACATAGATAACGCGTTAAGGGACCATCGTCTAGGTAAGCTAGCAAAATTGGAAATGCTGGTGAGTTAGGTGTCCGATACGAAGAGTCTCGAGAACAGGTTGAAGAGGATGGGCACCAACAGGCGAATTGGTACGCCAAGATCCGGCGCGGATTCGTCTCGAGCGATTAATCTCGTCTCAATAATATTTGTCTCCGGCGAAGCGGCAGGGTGCGTCGTCTGCCTTGCCCCGCTCTTTATCATCCCTCGGTAATTTCGTTTCCACGTTTCCCTTCTCTCTTTTTTTTTCTCAAAGCTCGCCTCTGCCGCGCCGCGTCTTCTTCCCAGATGTGTCTGTTATAAGCCGGAGGAGGGGTGAGCGATGACACCGAATCGCAACCACGAAAACCGAAATTGCCTGTTCGACGAGAAGTCAGAGGCAGGCCCGATGCTCAAAAACCCATTATCCGAGCATTATCATCTTTAATTTGTTTTCGCGCTGGATCATCTTAGGGGATTAAACCCGTCTCCTTCTCCCCCGACGACGGCTCTCTTTTCTTTCCGTTTCTCACGCGGCTGATCTCTCGATCCCCGAACCCCTGGGTTCCTTCAGCCACCTCATGCCGTCCTCCCCAACCCACCGCGTCGCTCGGCAAGATTCACCGACAGGAACTGGCAATTACGGAAACGTCGGAATTGGAAGGAAGAACAGTATCTTCCTCTGAAATCGATGCTCGACTCGCCTCTTAATGGCTCATCGAACAGATTCTGCTGCCGGGAGAATCTAACGGAGTGGCTGTTGCAATTATCATGGGTTTTGGATTAATCGAATTCCGTGACAAGCGTCGTCTCGAAACCGTTCAGCTTTGACAAATACTCGAGACGCTCTCGAAATACAAAGATTTTCCAAATGGCGCTTGTTCCCTGCTACCTGTCGAGTCGCTTAACGTTCCACGATTGGTACTAGAGATAGTTTGAATAGGGACTGGCGCCATCGTTTTCGAATTTGTCGTCAAACCTGTTCAAGATTTTTAACCCTCGTTGCTTTCATCTTTCTCAGACATGGAATACATGTACGTTAAAATTTTGTTATATCTTTTTATTAGCGTTAACAGTGCCGAGCACAAAACGTGATTGATATAAGTTATTTTATAAAAACTACGAGACTGAATTTATTTCGATTTCTCGCAATTTTTACACCAACATGTACCTGAATGAAGAAATTTATTTAAGAATTTCAAATGGAAGCATCTTTGTAATTCCAATAATTATAAAATAAAAAATGTGAAATCGGTTATGTGACCGGTCGTGGTACGGTTAGCGTTAATCCTCTTATTGGACTAGATTTAAGTATTCATGACCCATGTTGATTAAGACCATAATCTGCGCTGTGACGCATGATTTTCTTCTCAGACCCTGGTAACGAACGTGTTGAAAGCAATCGTAATTATCTATATCCGGAAACACTATACAAAAACCAAGCGTGCAGCCATGTTTCATTCTACTACATACATAGAATAATAGAAATGTTGTATTTTCATATTTCATACGAGTTTCATGATAATATAAAAATAAATTGAAGGGTGCTGTGCTATGCCCGAATAAAAAATAATGTAGGTAAAGAGTGTGATATTCGCCATGGTTACAAATTTAAGACTTTCAATGAGATGTGAACTAAATAACATTTTTAAAACAATAGTCACTTATTTGGAACCCTTCATTTATTGATTAGAGCATCAGATAAAAATAAGAATGTAAGGCAAGATTTATATAGACATGTAATGTATAACCATGTTACACAAATGTAATTACTTAATTCGTATGATAATCTCAATCTTACTAAGTAGACAGTGGATTTTATGCATTTATGACGCGAATGAAAAGAACAAATACATACAAGTAAGAACGTATGAAGAATTGAATACTATAACTACCGGACGGATCAAAATGGCTTGTTTCTTATTTCTTCATTTACAAATATAATTATATAGAAAATATAAAAATGTGTTTATAAGAAATTTTGTAATAATCTTTAGTCAAACACTATTAAGAAAACGAATAAATGCTTGTATAGCTCCCGTATCTTGAAATTAATACAATTTTTATTTTGCATAAAAATCCACAGTCCATTAAATATCCAACAGTTTCAAAGTTAACACAAGAACCATAAATTTAATTGCTCTACGTGCTCATTCCCAAGATTGCCTTGAATACATTTCCCAGGTTAATAAATTGGTTCATACAGTGACATCCCGTTCGAGTTATGAATATTCTATGCTATTATAAAACATTTAAATTAACATCCTTTCATCCCCTTTCCCTAGTAACGGCATACTAACGCCATCTTCATCGGTGCAGTGGAAAACTGTACAAGCCCAGCGCGGATGATAACCGTAGGGACCTGCAGCGAAGAGATCGATGTACCTACCGGGTGTCACAAACCAACCGAATCATGGGAAAAATCGGAGATTAACATTCACTGGCGAAAAAGTGGCAGGTGCTCTTTGAACCGGGCGGGTGCATCGTACGGCCGCAGTGGCTTTTAGCGCTGGAAATTGGGATAAAAGACTGCCGCGATGGATGTCGGTGTTACGCGAACGAAAAAAAGGTCGCTGTATTAAATACACCGGTTGACGGTGGTTTCCAGCCGGCGAGAAAGTGCATTTCAATTATCGGACCGTGCAGCTCGGTTTCCGCACGCGAAGCGACCTAGCAATTTGCCGAAAATTCGGCCCGGTCACTCGCCTAAAAAGCCAACCGCGATACAGTAATTAAATTCCAAACGACTCCGCTCGCATCTGTCGAAAAGGACGATCGTTCGTTTCAAAGCACTCTTCGTATTCTCGGAATGAAACCACAGTATCAAATCTCCGACAGTCTGTGAATATTGTAATGTTACACTAACTATTGAACACATCGTACTTGAATGGCCTGCCCTTCAACAAAAACGATCAATCTATAATATACCCTACAACCTAGAGTCTAGATCTTAAACGAATGCCTCAATGCCGATAAAAACAGTACCCGAGTGCTTTCCTATAAAAATTATATCATTATAGTAACACACCATGTATATCAAACTACGGATAAGCATTCCATGATGTAAAGTAAACAAAATAAACTGCTACTACCTTTGTATCATATAACTCCAAAAAATCACTGTAAAATTTATATTCTTTGTGGTCGCTAATGACCTAGCGATTAATGCGACCTTTATACATAAACAACTAAAAAAAGGAAAGAAATCATATTATCACACACAAAAGTAGTTTTCACTGTTACAGCTTTCGGGTAGAAGACATGTCCCAGAAGAATTATTTTCCAAACGTTTTGCAAGCATTGTAGCTAGATTCATCTGGAGGTCGAAGACACACTGACACTGGTGTGGGTCTTATGATGTTGTTCTAATATCCTGGAGTTGCTGATATTTCGATTAACTCGTTGACGCTCACTCTGAAATCGTTGATGGACGACAAAAGCACACTATTTTACTTTTGTTAATTATCTGATTCTTGGGAAGTTTCATGAATTTACAGAAGAAAATTATTATTTTTTTTAACAAATTGTCTATAACCATCATTTGCATCTACAATCCCAAGCACTGGACGTCTATAGACGGCTTGTACGCCAACGTGTTAATTAACATCTGTGTTGAGAAACAAGATTTATAGACAATATTTAAGGAACTAATAACAACTCGCTTCATTGTTGTTGATGCGTCGTAAAATTGCTAATAAAGCAGAAGATCCCTTAGGGTATTTTGCATTATCTCCATTTCTCGGTACTTTCTAGGAAAATATACTTTGGTCTGCTATAACTTTACCTAAACCTACTGTGGACTTTCCTAAATTCAATTTTTTTAATGGTTCAGCTGACCAATTAAAAATGTCCTTCTAGATTGGTGAGTAATGGCCCGGAACATGAGAACCCTGAACTTGTGAAATGTTGGGAAAATAATTCCGACGGAAGCGTTTAAATTTCTCACGTTTAATTGAGGGTTGGTTGATAAAAAACATCTATTTAAAACGTCTATTTAAAACGGCTATTTAAAAACTTTTTGAAAAAACGTTTTTATAATGTAAGTTCTAACAAGAACGGTTAAGGAAGAGATCTTGAAAGAAAAAGCCCTAGTTTGAATAGAGCTTGCAAACTATAAAAATAAACATTTTTCAGACACAGATATTTTGTTCATCAATATTAACATAGTTCTCAATTCTTGTCCCAAATAATGACTACTATATGTATGCAATGAATAGTACTGCAACGACATTAACACTAGGTTTACAAAGCACTAAATGTGACTATTCTACAAATACTTTATACAAAATAGAAGAATGTATTTATTTAATATTAAATCAATTTCCCATAAATGCATCTTTACAATTTCAAATTCGATAGGTTCTGTAAATCTAGTGTTAAATCATTATTACTGTTAGTTATTTCTAATATTTACGTAGACAATTAATAGTTCAAAGCTTGCTTGTGTTTCTCCAATGAAACCGATATTAACAAATGATCTAAAATAACTTAATCGAGTTGGGAAAACGGAGGCAGATTAGAGTTAAGCTTAATCTCTTTCTCATTTTATGATTTTAAAATGTCAGCTGGTGTTAAAATAACGTTAAAAAGAAATGGTACTATAATGAAAATATGAATGATTAAATTCGTAAATCCTGGATAAAAGATAAAAGCATGAAATGGTATTATGTCCTAACCCAGACCCAATCCAAAAGTCGTAACCGTGAAAACTGTATGATACCGATCCGTGAAAGCCCCAAATATCTCTGAACGCGGAAGCGTTTAAAGTCATGATTGGTTAATAAAAAAAAGTACTATATCAAAGCTGAATCAGTGATTAGGGCTTCCTCATGGCAGTGAAAAATAGAAAAAGCTTGAAATGCTCATGCGTTTAACTCAATCAAGCCCCATAACGCGAATTAAAATAACCGGGCGATGTACAAGTTGCAGAAGAGCTCATAAATTAATAACCGATTAATCGAACAGCCACGCTCCCGGAATTTCCTGCCAATTAAATTAGCCAGCACTTGAGGAACTAATTTTCTTCCGGTGCGGCGTCCGCTCGTCGTTTTTTTTCCACGAGAATTTACGAACACGCGAAGGAGCGGGAAACGGGGTGGAGCGGAGCGAGATTAAATTGAAATATTCGGCGAAAAATTCTCGCTTTGGAATTCGATGGAGCGAGATTAGCGGGCGTAATTTATCGTCGTTTAATTATCAACAAAAAATCGCCGGCTTGAACCCCCACAGCAAGGCTGGTGAGGGTGCTGGGGGGTGGCGAGCACGCACAGGCGGGATGGAGGGGGGTGTATCGGGGGCAGGGCTACGCGGCCGGATTTAATTTTAATCTCTGATGCTTTTAGCGCATGAGACGATTTTTCAAAGTCCTGGCCCGACCTTCCTTCGCTTCCCCTCGTCGCTGCCATGCCGCGACCTCATAATTCTTCGGCCGATGTATTAATGTCGTGTTAGCAAGTAATATAACAATGGTGAATGGCCGGCGTTTGCAAGTGGAGCACTACGTGCATGTATAAGTGCACGAGGGCCGGTGAGCGTGTAAGCGGACGATGACAGAACACTGGAAACAGCGACAGAGAAAGTACCGGTCTCCTGGTACCAGGGTATCATAGCTATCCAGGAAGCTGCAGGAATCCACCCTCTGCTATCGTCGAATAGTACCTTCAAAATCTAACATTCCCTTGGAGCAGATATTTTTTGCTACAACGTCCACCATTTTTTACACGTACTTTGAAATTTATTCATAAATATTAACAAAGTTCTCAATGATTGTTCTAAGTTATGACTACTATGCAATGAAAAATATTGCAACGATATCAACACTAGGTTTATAAAGAAATAAATGTGACTATTCTACAAAAATGCTTTATAGAAAATAGAAGAATGTATTTATTTGGTATTAAATAAATTTCCCATAAATGCATCTTTACAATTTCAAATTCGATCGGTTCTGTAAATCTAGTGTTAAATCATTATTACTTTTATTTATTTATTATATTTACGTAGAAAATTCATAGTTCAAAGCTTATTTGTGTTTCTCCAATGAAACCGATTTTGAGAAATGATCTAAAATAACTTCATTCAGTTGGGAGAACGAGATTAGGGTTAAGCTTAACATGTCTCTAGTTTTCTGATTTTATTCTGCCCCCTGGTGTTAAACTAACAGAACTTTAGAAAGAAATAATACTAATTGAAAGATGAATGAATAAATTCGTAAATCCTTCTATTGAACAACTGAAATGGAACTTTCGAAAGTGAAACATCCAACACAAGTGAGATGAATGAATTTCCTTAAACTTTGTACAGTTTTCATCATAATATGTGCTTAAATAACGAAGTCAATTAAGTCATTTCCTATAAAAGCAATTTCATAATATCAATAATTGTGAAACAGAAAACCGATCATTTGACCATAGTAGGTTTAGTGTTAAGTAGAAACTAAACAAATTTTTAAAGTTTTTCCAGGAATTCCTTATTACGTCGTAATATTGAGAGACTAGTAACGTCTTTGTGCCGCGGATCTCAATTCTTGCGAAAATAAGTTGCATGACCACATGGAACATTTAATGAAAATACCTGCAAACCACGCTGCAAAATGAAAAGAATGTAAGGAGTAGAAGAACGTCTGAGTAGGAAAATATGCTTTTAATTGTACAATATTTTAGGAGAGAAATATTAATTTATTTTGATAATGACATCTCCCAAATATCAATTGAATTTACTCTACAATTTGAACGATGCCTCTAACACGCCACAATTTTTATATTTTATATTTATTATTATTATTATTATTATTATTATTATTATTATTATTATTATTATTATTATTATCATTATTATTATTATTATTATTATTATTATTATTATTATTATTATTATTATTATATTAATACATTTCTTCATAAATCCATTTATTTCACAACACATAAAATTCACTTTATATTTTACCAAATCTGGTGTACCAAATGTGAATACCACTTGCGAGCTGCACAGTTATCGGAAGACTGTCCATCTCAATAAATATTTCACTTCTTGATTCGACAAGCAAAGTCCTTCATCTCCACATTCCCATGAGTGTCGGTTCGCGAGCGTGTCAAAAGATTCTACCCACAAAAGCAGCACTCGAAACCGTGCAACTTCCGGGGAGCGAACACCGACACTTAGACGGTCGCAATAAACAATCGACGTCGACCGTTACTTTTTCCAAAAGGAGATTGACAATCGGCCGAATACTCGATCACGGGAGTTCGCGATGCATGAGAACACGAGACAAAGATAACGCCGGTAAGGGAGAGCCACAATGGAAGTACTTGGAATTGACGAGGAGTAGGAGGAGGACCGTATACTTCCATGGAGGATACTCGAGCGTTCCTCGGGCTAATTAGCGCTCCGATTGCAAGGGAGTAAGGGAAGAGGCTAAATATAGAAGTCAATTTCCTTTTTTCGACTTGCGACACCAACGATGGCGTCGAACCCAGTCGAGTGGCCCTGGCAGCGGGAGGACCCATTCTCGAGGCAATGCGATTTCTTCGAACCGCTGAACCACGTGACATACGAAAACAACCGGGGTCCTCGTAAAGTCGGCAAGTTTATAGCGCCGGTCGATTCGTTCTGGATCGGTACGATCGATTCCAGAAGTGGCTCCGGGTCTTCCCCGCTCTCCCTCTCTCTCTCTCTCTCTCTCTCTCTCTGTCTCTCTTGCACTCTCTGTCCTCGAGATCGAGACAAAGAACTAATTTTCAAGCTTCCAGGCGTACGGCAATCTGTTCCGCGGGCCCGTGTCGCAAGATATATCGTGCGTGTTCGTTCCGTTTGACCTAGTGGCGGCACCCTGCTCCTAAAAGGGATTCGGCGCGTAGGAGGAGTCGCTCGAGGAAGGACGAAAAGGGGACGAGACCGGCCCGTTATACGCGAATGGCTCACGGCTCATGGCTCACGGCTTACGGATTACACGATCGCCGCGCCGCACCGCGCCGAGAAACACGCACATAGCTATGCACGCACGCGGACCGGACCACGCACGGACGCACGCGGCCACGACGCAGCACGCACCCCGGTGATCCATAACGTTGTCAACCCGACGCGCAGGGCCAATCTCCATCGCAGATAACGGTCGCGCGAACGATCGCTTGACGCGCGAAATGCTCACCCCGAAAAACGCGATTCGGGACTGCGGAGTGTTGGAACCCTTTTGTTTTGGGCCGAGCTGGTTAAAATACTATTCCAAATAATAAATAGAGAATAGTAAATTTTATTCTAAAACGTACGTACGCATTCGAAAATAAAATATTTTATTTATTAGAAAGTTCTTCAAATAGTATTGCAATTTAGAGATTACTCAAAATAATGTGAATTTTATTTATTTAAATGTATGGTAATTATACAGTTTGAGCAATTAGAAGTAATGATTTAGCAAATCACGTGCATAAAAGATTTTGAAAAAATTGCAATTTGTAGGAATTACATGAAGAGATAAAAATGGCACTTTTCAAAACTTCTTTATTTTAGCTCATAATGAAAATTTAAAATGTGCCTTTTGTATATCTAGGTTAGTTATACATATGCTGAAAATTTCATCGAAATCGGTTGACGCAGAAAAAAACGGTTAAGCAGAAACTGCAGTCATGAAAAACTGCAATTATCACCAGTTTCAACCGCTTGTAGCTCATATGTTCGTTAACTGATTTCGATGAAATTTTAAAAAACATATTTTGAATTTTCATTACAGGCTGAAATAATAAAGTTTTAAAAAGTGCCATTTTTATTTTTTCATGTAATTCCTACTAATGGCAATTTTTTCAAAATCTTTTTTGCACGTGATTTACTAAATCAATGTTTCTAATTGCTCAAAAAAATGTCAAGTGGTTTGATCAAATTTTAAGTAAGTTATTCTGATTTAAAGGGCGAGCGAATACTTTTGTGAGCCACTGTATGTTTGTCACGGTTATCATTCTGACCAACTTTCTTCTATATGTGTAATACGCGCTCACTTCTAGATTTCTACCTTCTGCGACCTTATGCGGATCAAACTTTCGTTAATATCTCGGTAATTATTCACTTTAGGATATACAATGTTTACCACTTTTCTACTTGGGAATTAATAAACTTCCGAACTGCCGTAAAAGAAATCCGCATTCTATTTGAAAAAAAACAAAGTTGACCTTCGAATCTCCTAAACGCCTCCACTTACAAAGAAGTCGTGTACATCATGTGATGTCTCTCTTGATACCATGTAACCTTTGTGCAAACCATTTTTTTCTACAACGCATAATTTAGAAGTTAGTCGAGATGGCCAAGTTAGGTGCCTCACCCTGTATCTACGAGTGAGTTAATTTAACAGCATTTCAAGAAACTATCTTTCGTTCCAGTATCGTTACGTTATCTTTAGTATCTTTAAATTATAATCCTAAGTGAATACACGCGCGTTGTTTCAACCATTTTCTAGTCTTTCTACAGAAGAATAAACTAGATCAAACACGAGTTTTCATTTCCAAGGGTGTTTAACGCGTTAAGCAGTCGATCTCCAGTATCCCTAAAACATTGCGCGCAAGTTTTCCAGTGAAGAGTTGAACGTATTCACCGTATTCCAACGATTTGGCTAATTTTGTACCGTCGTTAAAGGCCGCTCGGCAGCTAATTACTCGATGTCACGGTATTCCTCATCGAGCAGAGCTGGTTCTTTCAGCATTGACACATTTCATATGCGACCGTCTCGATACTGCCAGCTGGAGCCATTTCAATATTAGGATCGGCAGAAAGAAACCCGCAAATGGCCTGGATGGCCCGATTGGCAGAGTGCACGGAAGCTCCCCAGGTTCGAGTACCAGTAATCTCTGTGACTGATCTATTTTTTTTCTCTTCTGTGACGGTTATCAAAAGCGGAATTTCCTGTCGCCTCTCTTTCTCTCTCGCTCCCTCCCTCTCTATTTCGAATTTCGAATCATTTCTCCTGTTTGTCAGAGTGACCCGAGCTATATGTATACCGGGCCACAGCTATTTCGATATTAGAATCGGATTGATGCTATCCAAAGATGGATAGGTCAATTCGTGAAGTATTTGCGGAGTAAACAAAGGGTCACGATCAATAGAATCTCGTATGGTAGGAAGTAACTCGAATCACGCACGAAGTCAATACTATTTTATCCAGGCTCTATTAAATTATGAAAGAGCTTCAAGGGTTGTTCTTGAAGTTCCAGCAAATTCGACAGCATCTTAACGGTGAAGCACAAAAGGAGGATGAGGTTAAAGTAATAGGTTTACAGTTTAAACCAACAAGTTATGCTTCATTTGTCACATTTTAAAGAAATACATCTGACAACACAAACATAAAGGTATCAACCATTTTACAGTATGTAAAGGCTCATCAAATAAAAGCTATACATGTTTAAAATGAAATACAAACATAACGGTGTAAGACATCAATGTAATTTTTCTTATTTCTCGTTTATTAATATACGCCATTATGTTTTAAAAACAATTTCATCTAAACGATCGTCTCTGGACTTCTCTAAAAAGCAATCAGTAAACACCAATATTTAGCCACATTTTCGAACAAATCGCCAATTATAACAGCAACAACACGATTATTTGTTCGTTTTTAAATCATCTAGTGTTGTCGGCTAATTGGAATACATAAACCAATCGTGGGGGCCTGTTCGCATCATCATTGAATAAGATTACACGATCACCGATTGTGACTGTACAGTGGCCGAAATAATGTTAGGTTCGCTTTATTTTTGTTGTGATGTAATGGTGTTTCTTATGTTATATTTCTAATTTCATTTATCAGTAAGTGATTTTTTATAATGTAATTAGTAACACATACAATTTGTTTAAAAAGTATAATTATTATTAACATTGTTCGGAAATTTTAATTGCAACATTGGAAACTTATGTGCGAAATAAACATAGGTTCACTCAATGTTTTTCTATTTCAAATTCGAACAATGTGACAAAGACAAAGAAAATTCAGTATTTAATTGATCCTGCATTGTTTTTTATGATTTTAAGTATTCTTTACATTCAATCTATTAATTTTTGCAATATTTCTTTTCTCGTCAGAGACCACGCTTCTCTGATGCTATTTTGTAATTGATTTATACTGTAACCTTCTTTCCTATTACTGCAAACTTTACGAGCTAAAGTTCCTCAAAGGTTTTCAATTGGGTTAAGGTTTAAATGTTTTTATGGCCACGGCAAACTCACTTTGCAAATGCAGTTTTGATACTTCAGAGTATTTTTTACTCGATTCTACACGATAGTGCCCAAATTGCACTTTCATGCTGAAAATTCGAATTTGGTCAACCAATTCTGTCACCATGTGCATCTGGCACATACTGTAACAACTTTTGGTACTTTTTAGCATTATCCTTTGGCGAAAACCACATGATTGGAGTCTAATCGTTATAGCCAAAAGCTGCCTAAATCATAACGCTACCTCCTGATCTCTTTTTGATCGCGCAAATCGTATCAGTAGTACTAACCACGTGGACCGTCTAAATAAAATTTTTTCTCGTCTAAGAAAATCTCACTTTTCCATTCTTTAGCTCATGATAAGTGATTTTGGGTAAATTCTAATCTCATCTTTGTGAAGTTTAGTTAGAAGAGTCTTTTGTCACGTTTTATATACGAAAGTGTTTTACTCCTTTCTAAAACTTGTTGCACACGTCGTATAACAACTGGGAAATTTAATTTTATCTTTATTTACTACTCGTACAATTTACTTTTGCGAGTTCCACAAAAAACCATTCATTTATCTCTCTGATTTAACTCCTTTGGGTGATGATGATTTATCTTCTAATTGTACAAAATGGTTCACAATATTTAAAGATCTATATATTTTTTCTACAATTTTTCTGTTTGCAAGATGTCCTTGAAAGCAGTGATTAATCCTCCTTCATGATCATCTAAACTAGTCTAATGGCTTTCCATGATCTATTATGCTCTAAAAGCATTCAATGATTATATAATTTATATTGAAATATAAACATTAATGAGTTTTGTATTTACAACATAAAATTTGTTCAAACTATAAATTATCAAAAATATTTCTCTAATAAATCACTGTGAACCTATGATTATTTCGCTCTATTAACTCGATAACTTTCAATACATTGCTAATAAACCACGGCTAACTATCTTCGCTGCCGAAATTTAAGTGACTGCTGCTACAGTGAATAGACCACGCTCATTGAAAGCAATAACAAACACCGCAAGATATGTTCCACAACGTAGACAGAAACAAGAACACTAAACAAGGTAGTTTGCACAGTGAAACTATTATTATTTCGGCCACTGTATATTTTTCCATGATGAAATGACAACCAATACTCGACTCACTCATAAGATTTGGAAAATAAGGAGGAAGAATATGACTGTACTAAGCTAGTCAATGATTCATAGTCTCATTTCGATAACCCTATACGAATAATAAATGGGTGAATGTTTACCCTGAGGAAGGTATAAGGGTTAAAAAAGAAAAAGTTGTCGAGAACTTAACGACCACATGTTACATTGGCAATGTATCCGCGATGGGTTCTCGGTCGCAGATGTTTAAAGAAGAAAGAGGGATTTATTAATGTACACGGAGACGCGCAACGACGCGTTAAGTGGCCAATAAAGTGTCAAGAGGAAAAACGAGGAGTGTGAGGGCCGAGTCGAACGAAGCGGCGTCGAAGAAACAACACGAACAATACGAAAGGGGGCCCGCGTAATTCTGTATCGACGGGAAGATAGACCGCGAAACGCCCCGCAGCCCGGACGCTGTAATTAACGTCCAGGAGGTCGGCGTTAACGTCGAGAAGCAGCGAAATCTCGGGGCTCAGACGGCGACAAGCGATTCCGCGCGGAATACGCGCCGGGTACGAGACATTAGCAGCACGGTTTGTATTGCGAGAACGCGAATTCCTCGTGCTACCTCGAGACGGCAGAATGCAAATAAGGCGCCGGCTGTTCTCCCTGTCCCTCACCACAGCTCCGACGATAATTACCGGGCGCGTAACTAGACACAGAATTATGCGTCCTCGATTGCGCGTGCGAGTACGCTTCCGTTGTCGCGTCAACGCGCTCCTCACCTATCGCGTGTGCTCGACCATGTGCTAATACAGGTGAACCCCTCACATATCTTAGACACCGTAAACAGCCCATTCAAATTAGACTGGGATTTCTGGCAATTAATTGGAAACAAACTATGCAACCGGCGCGAGAATTTTTATGGGTTCTTAACACTATGTTCACGAAGCACTGAAAGTGACCTTTATACTATGTTATCAAAACATCAAGAATGTGTTTATCAAAGTTCTTTGACTTGTTTTATAATATGTACTTAAAGAAATAAAGTTGAATAATTCTTCTTGGATGCATCTTTACAATGTCAATAATCATAAATGGACGACGGATCTTGATGCAAAATAAAAACTGTCTGCTTTAATAGGCACCGGACCTGTGCCTGTATAGACATTTATTTCTTTCCTGAATAATGTTATTGGATCGAAAGCAACATAATAGTACATTTAAATTCTTTAAACGACTTTACTTTGTTGCATTTCGTATAACCATTTTTGTCGCATACAGGAAGTCCCGTATACCGCGGAGAATCGATGAGGAAGTAATTTTACATACAAAACTGGATCGAAAAGCACAATTACATTCGATTTCTCAAAAACGAAACTTATACGATATTATACAGGGTGGGGCAATAACTTTGTTCATATTGAATATTTTCGTTACTAGTAATAATATGAGAAAATGATATATACAAAAGTTGCAGTGTATAGAGAGGGAAATATTGTGATGTAAACATTTTTTATATTTCGAGGTCCCATTGATTTCTTTAAATGAAAAGATTTACCTTTTGTATCATGAATCGGTAGAATATAAAATTCTAAGTAAAAATGTATTTGTACTCTATATGTCCTAATGTAATAGTTAACGAGATATTATCGAAACAATTTTCAATACATACCCACTATGTGCCTGGAAGTTTATCGAACTGATGTCCCTCAACTTGAACGTGGTGAGTACATATAGAAAATTATTTCGATAATATCTCGTTAACTATCACATTAGGACACATACAGGTCAAATATATTTTTACGCAGAAATTGATACTCTATCGATTTATGATACAAAAAGTAGGTCTTTTCATTTAAAGAAATCAAGGAGACCACGAAATCTCCGAAATGCCTTCACGCATAAAAAAAATTTTTACATCACAATATTTCCCCCTCTATACAGTGCAATTTTTGTACATACCATTTTCTTATATTATTATTAGTAACGAAAATATTCAAGGTGGACAAAGTTATTGCCCCACCCTGTATATATATATATAAATATATATAAATATATATATATGTATGTATTTATGTATATATATATATATATATATATATATATATATATATATATATATATATATATATATATATATATGCGGAAACATTTTCTGCGTGGGTGGCGGCATAGAGGAGATTCCAAGGTCATCTCTATTTTTTTTTTTAATGGAATGCTGTGTTCTTTTATCGCGATGTGATAGCCGGTGTTGAGACAACTTCAGCGAAGTATCATTGAAGGTCATGCAAGGTCAAATGTAGTAGTAAAATAAACTTTCTTACATTACGGGAGATGCTCGAATTGGTGACCGTTTGCGATGATGCAAAGTTGCAATCTTCGTATCGCTGCATCACGCGCATGTTTTATCATTTCTGAACTTATTCTAGCACATGCTGTATTATTTCATAGACCCTCACTTTTACATAAACGAATGGTCTTGTAACATTGTTTAGTAACATCTATATATAGATATAGATATACATATATCTATGTAAGGTTTGGGTAGACATTTTGAAGTACTCATATGATTTACCAGCTTTATACTTTAGTTCTTCAAACAGTGTCTGAAATTCTCCGAAACTCGTTCTTGAAGCAATCTAACTGTGTATCTTCTTCTTTCACGTAAAACAAAAACTTTCAAACATGACCTAAGCAGTAAAAAGTCGTTAGTATTACCCATTCTGAATGTCATAACTATACTGTGGGTCCTCCTGCCGTTTTCTGCTTTTATAAATAATTTATTAGAAATTGAAATAAGAGAAAAATCTCTATCGATAGTAAGAAGATTCATCGTAGGAAACTAAACTAAAAATGCTAGTCTTTTTTAATAACACAGACACTTTCGTATACTTCATGCACGTGCCATACAGATTCGCAGTCTAGTTAGAGCAGGCTAACTTTTATGTTCAACGTTTTCAGCCTTCCGTGTCAACATTCAATTCGTCAAAACACGTCTCCACTCATTCGATATGTCCAACAAGCAGATCGGCCATCGAAGAACACAAGGACAATTAGTCCTGTTTCTCTGAAATCTACAATTTCGAGGACAAGAAAAGCTACTCGTTAATCAGACTAATTGTTGGAGAAGAAAAACCCGCGGATTACCAGAACTGTACGTAATCGGTTCGAGCGAGTGAGAAATCGCTTTGGCTCGAAGTTATCGATGTCTATAGCTCTTCTACCCCCTTCGGTCTCTCTGAAGAGGAATATTTCTACGCTGGGAGCTTCGAACGAAAGCCTCTTTGTAGACTGTAGACAATGGTCGGTACTCAGGCACAAAACACCGTCTACTTTCTATCGAAAAGTGGTAGACTTTCCAGGAGTATCCCTCCCCACAGTTTTTGTCCGCAACCCTTCTACATTAGTGCGTATCGCGGTGGTTCTATAACGCTTCGGGTATCTTGGGTGAATAACGATATCACGGTGGTCTGACCGACCTGACTCAACGCACGGGTCACCTGAGCTTTCGCTTTTGTAGTTTCACGCAAAGGGCAGCGTTTCTGCCCTGCTCGGGAGGACGCAGGTAAATCACGCTCAACCTCGAAAACGGGTATAGTAGTGCTCACCGATGTTCCGTATCAGAACACCGTTACTTTTAATTTTCACGTTAATAAAGTACAGGATGCATCAGCAAAATCCGGACAAAACAAAAATTTCCATCGATTAATTAAGGGATTCTTATTAAGTAAGGGTTCATTTTCAAACTATTCAAAGCCCTGAATTCTTTGGACCAAAACATACCGATATTATCGGACATTAAACTATTTTCGTTCGCGCAGTCTCAGACAGCATCTGTCATACCTTGAGCACATACGACGTGTATCGGAGATCCTCATCAGCGATCCGACACATGGTGGTCTCATTCACCTCCAAAATGGTCACTAAATTTCTAAGTAACGTCCCTGGGTTTTCCGAGATGAGCTCTTGAGCTCATTGAACGTTGGCCGGGTACTTGCAGACTTTACTTTTGCATGAGTTCGCTTTGCCGAGTTTGCAGAATGTTCTTCGGATTTCTCTGAAGCCGCATACTCTTGCACGATATCGTAAACAGTTTATCTCGGGTACCCAAAGAATCGAACAATTGCGGCCACTGACTGCACAGTGCGAAGCGCTTCAACTATCGCTGCTTATCGATTATATTAAACACCCGATTTAATTAAGACTGCCATTTGAGATTATATACATACAGTGGCTCACGAATGTATTCGAACGCCCTTTAAATCAGAATAATTTGTTTAACATTGCACTAAACATCTTGACTTATTTTGAATAATTAAAAGCATTTATTCACTAAATGACGCGCAAAAAAGGTTTCGAAAAAATTGTAATTGATAAGAATTACATGCAAAAATAAAAATGGCACTTTTTAATACTTTTTTATTGGAGATCGTAATTATACTGTAAAATATGCGTCGTGTAGACCTATGTTAGTTCTACACATGCTAAAAATTTCACCGAAATCGGCTGACGGAGAAAAAAACGACACGCATCGAAAAATACAAAAACCTATGGATGTTAAGCAAAAGTTCGATTTCGCTGACTAAATCTATTCTCTCTGACGTGAAGCTGTGCTCGAGTCGATTCGTCAAAGAAAAATGTTACTCTTTAACACAAGAATTTGACTTCCGGATCCCAAAGTTTGAAAGATTAAGTGAGCACTACTGTAATCGGCCAAACCCAGCCGTCATTCACCGGGACGAATCGTGGCTGAGGGTTTTTTTTCGTCGCCACGGTACACCGGTTGTCGTGACGCGCGGCATTATAATTACAATATTGCACGATGCCGTGATAACGTCGTGCCACCGCAACAGCTCCAGCAGCTAGGAAACTCGCCGCGTGTTTCCTTCTTGCTCACCTTTAATCTCTAACCCTCTGCTTCCCGCCCATTTCGACGGTAATTAATAGCCCGTTCATTCTCCCCCCTCTCTTTCTCTTTTTCTGTGTCGTCCCCAACATCTAGAGAACCGGGGCAACCAAGTTTATTTACTCGCCCCGGACAGCAGATGTAAACAACAAGCTCTCTACGCTTTCCGATCTACGACTACTCTTGACCACGGGACACGGCCACGGTCCGACGATGACCACGGGAAAGCTAATCGGTTTAATTGGTCCATACCCTTCCTATCTTCCTGCAACGAGCAAGACTCGGGCCAGGGGTCGACTTCGATCCGCCACGCTTTCCAAGATTTATTTATTGTTTCGCTGCGTAAACGACGCGACGATCGCATGCGCTAAATTTATTCACTTCAACCCCTAGTCTGAGGATAGAGTACCGCGATGCGATCCTTTGACGCGAGGTGCTTCTGCTATGGGGAAACCTGCCGTCGTTATCCGTGATGATCGTTTCGTGCCTCTGCTTTGCGTCTTAACGAATCAAGGCACAATTGAGTTATGGTGAATTGTTATTAATCGGAGCCGGAACATTTTATTTTTGGTATGAATTATGCGTTCCTCTGGTGACATTTTTATTTATATTTCCTTTTACTCCTATGCATCCTTATCATAAAGTGCAATTTTCTCCTTTTCCTTTATGCCGTCGAAACACATTCTGAAGTCGGCGCGAAGATTTATTTTAACATCGAATGAATTTTGCAAAAGCTGATCGTGTTTTTTTCGATTTTTCAATTTGATTTCGTATTTCCCTTTAATCCTAAGTATACCTATTATAAAGTACAATCATCCCCCTTCAACTTAAAATGTCGAACGCTCGGGAACTTCTACGGAAACACATTCTGAGGGCGTCGCAAAGATTTCTCTTAAAATCGAGTGAATTTTGTTCGAACTAAAGGTCGCGTTTTTTCGATTTTTCGACATGATTTAGTGTTTCTTTTTAAACCTAAACATGTCTACCATAAAGTGTAATCTTTCTTCTATAATTTGAGCCCTCGAACGTTCTGAAATTTCTACGGGAACACATTTTAAAATAATCTAATAACTTCGTCATGGCTTTCAATAAAAGAATAACAAGATAAATCAATTTACCGTTCGTAGCTAAATTTCATTATGTTACGTTTACAGTATAAATACTGTTCGCAAACAATGTCTGCATGAAATGAAAATACTCGGGACGTGAAATATGCGTGTGTGTGGTCGAATCAAGTTGAAGTTGAAAATACTCAGAATTCGAGGAACAGGCGAGTAATTAATACGAACCTAAAGCTAAAAATGTTGTAAACCATTAAAACTATTTAATGAACCATTAAGACTATTTTTGCCGTTTTATTCTATTATTCGGCGGTATTCACCATTTTTAATATTTTACGATTCATAAACCAATCGACAAATTTTTAATGGAATTTTCAGCACATATATTTCAAGCCCAAATAAAAAAGTTGTGAAAAGCAACTTTTACTATTTTCTTCGTAATTGCGGCTAAACGCAATTTTTCCAAAATGTTTAATACATATCATCTAGTTTACTGATCCACCTAGCTTGACCGAAAAAATGAAGTAGTTTGGTGCATTTATAAAAAAAATTGGTGTGTACTTAAACCACATGGCTGAAGTGAAACTTCCTTCTTTAATTTTTTCGAATTTTTATTAACACTTATGACATTTAATTTTCTATGATTCTATTATTGAAACAATTGGCTTGTGATAGCTAAAATGTGATATAAATATTCTTGAATCAATTTTGTCTAAATGTCTTGCAAATACTGCATCGAGAGTTGTTCCTGATCTTGTTTGGCGCTTCATTAGGATTATTTAACATTCCCAATCTTAATTTACTTCTAAAAAATTCTATTAATAATTTTGATTATTCCGATGCAAAGTTCACGTTGAAATCTCCACTTAGCATCATCGAAATTTTATCATAATTTTTATTAAGCAACGCCGAACCCTCAACCGTATATGCTAATAGAATAGAATTTCGTTTCATCGACAGATCGGTTTTACTCCTACCTCATCGAGGTTTTACGGCTACCGCGTCGGGGTTTTACTAAATCGTGTCATCGTTTCATTGTTTCATCGTTTCAGCGTTTCACCGTTTCATCGCCAGATTGATTTTACTCCTACCGCGTCGAGGTTTTACGCCTACCGCGTCGAGGTTTTGCGCCTAACGCGCCTAAAGAAGTTTCACTTCAAAAGATATTCTGATTTAAAGTGTGTGCCATCAATTGTGAGACTAACTGTAGTTTTAGCAATTTCCTTTGGATCAAACAACTGTCCGACTAGCTACGGGAGAGAGCAGAATTTCCATATGACAAATCCTGCACCGCCAAATGCTCGATCGTATCCACCGGTGGATTTCACAAAAGGGAAGACGTCGCTCGAGGAATTCTGTTTTTAAATATTCCTAACCTTTCGTGGTCCTTCTGACCCTCGAAAACTCGAGCAAGCTTTCCAAGGATTTCGCCGAGGGCGGTCTCTTCGACGATGATGAGAGAAAGAGAAAGAGAAAGAGAAAGAGAAAGAGAAAGAGAAAGAGAGAGAGAGAGAGAGAGAGAGAGAGAGAGAGAGAGAGAGAGAGAGAGAGAGAGAGAGAGAGAGAGCGGCGGAAAGTTCGCTCGAGGGGACGAAGCTGACATAACACTTGTATCTTATTCCACGATGGTAGAAAATGGATTTATCCCTGCCCTCATGTTCCGGCGTATGTATGTGCGTACAACCGAGCGAATCCTCGGGCATTATTTATTCTCCTTCATTGACATAGAGGTGAGCTAGCTCGGCGTGCTTCACTAGATAGTTTCTCCTCCGTTTAATGTCTATATGTCGCGGATCAGGTTTCGATCTCCATGCCACTTCAGCGATCCATACAATCGCGATGTTCCATGGAAATGGATTTGCAATGCAACCTCGGCCCGGAAAGCTTTCTGCGGAAATAATTGTTTGTTCGACATTTTAATCCTCTTGCCATTATCTGTCTTATTCGGCACTGTCGTTCAAATTTCATTCCTGTCGAAATTGTTGCAACCGCAGTACGAAAATCATATTTATTTATCCACTTGACGAATAATACTACCTGCAGTAAAACTAAATTATATATTGGCAGTTTCCGAATTTCAGTACTTCACGTAAGAACAGAAATTTTATTAGTTACAAATATAACTAGCTCCTATTGATTGCCAAATGTTCCTTTCCAATCCTACAGGCTTCCTCTGATTTGATTGGTTTTGTAGAATCAATAAAAACAGCGGAAACAATCGAGGTGGTCAAGATAAACAGAACATCCTGTACACAATTAGGGTCACGTTATAATCAATTTGAACCGATTAAAATTCTTTCATTGTTAGATTCAATGAAGAATCAGCTCTGTAATCTAAAGAACATTTTTGAACTCAGGATGCGACATCTTGGCCGGAAAATAAAATTTCGAGGAATGCATGCGTCACAGTGGCTAAGTGGCTACGAGTGTTCTTAAGGTTGATAATGTGTCGTGGGATAAAGAGCACAAAGTGAAGTAAGCCGAGCACCATGAGTACCGATAGTATTTACACTGTAAACTGTACCTCTAGAAAGTTTAGTACAGATCTCTGTTAAACGATCACATCGCAACAACTGAGCCTAATTGTCAGTATGTTCTGTTCAAAAAAGTAGTTTCGGTTGCGAGAATTACATTTTTATGTTTCCTAGATGAATTATCATACGAGTGAGCGTTACAGAAAATTAAACTTGATTTTCCTTCGTAAAATACTAAATTAATGTGTAGATAAAATTTTGAACAGTGTCAATGGACATAAAATAACAGTTTGACATTTGTCTACGTTCTGTCATTCTCAGGACATCTGTGTAATAAACGGTGTTACAATTAACTGAATTATTGGTCATGTTCAAAGTTATTGATCACAAATATACAGACAATAGGAAAGTGATAATTAGATTGCGGGTTTCGCAATATTTTCAACTACTTAATTATTAAGATAAGAACTGTATGTCTATATGGCTCCTATATCTTGCAATTAATCCAGACAATTTTTGTTTTGCTTAAAAGTTCGCAGTGTAGTGGTCAGGAAAGTGAAGTACGCATTTACCTAAGCAATTTTTGAAAAGCAAAAATTGACATATTTTCTTTACGACATATAAATATCACGAATGAGTGGATTGTTATCACAATCACTAAAATTTTTCTCATTTAACAAGAAATCGGTTTCATGAATACATGGAAACATGCAACACAGCTATATAATTTGTTACTCTCATAAATAAACAATCAAAAACATGACGTACTGAACAGCTGATCGTACAAATTACATAAAAAACACAGAAGCGTCGTTTTGTGCAAACTTAGTAAATGTTATTTGAAAATAATCATTTTTATACTGCCATAATGTCGGCATTCGTCCTCAAAGAGTTAAAGAACGTTTAACGATTACTAGACTGCGGATCTTCGTGCAAAATAAAAATGTTCTGCATCAATTGCGAAAAATAGGAGCCGGATAAAAAAGTTTTTTTTCTTTTTTCAACCTCTTGTACTACGATGTATTTTACGGCTACAGTGATTAAAACTTCTTCGTCTTTCATAATTTCTTAGAAGAAGGAGAAAGTTTATATTTAATGCATGCCTATGGGCTCTCCGATGGTAATATATTGACAATGACGCAGCAGAATTTTATTTCGGTTTAAAGGGAATTAGTAACAGACATATTTCGTAGACTCTGTTCGAAATCTTTATCATGAGCTCCATGCTACTTAATAGTATTGTATTAAGTCGCAAATAGTACATATCGATGATCCTAAATACTCATAATGAAACAGCGGATTTTTATACAATTTTTCATTTTTATCATTTAATTTTTAAAAATTGAATTGCGCGAAACTCTTCATGCGCTGATTGAACGAATCATCGTAGAAAGAAAAAATCAAAAATATTGTTACACTTTGGTAATATCAATACTTTGATTCACTTCATAAAATTACGCCTGCCGTAAATGCATCTGCTGTTCAATCAAAATGTTTCTTTCCGTTTTAAATTTTAGCTATTCATTTTTGTTATTAGTACATAAAATCCGCAGCCTAACGATTACACTACTGCTGTCGCGTCCCTAGCCCCACTTCACTGTCGCGTTACATCCCCACCTAAAACTGCGTTTCTAGATAACCGTCTTATAAAGTAGCCGACTATACCGGTAATCTTGTTGCGCTTATGAAAACGTGAAAGATTGAATTTCGCTCTTGAAAGCAGAGGGGAGACAACAACTTTTCTCGTTGTCGGTGTACATATCGAGCACGTCAAGTGGATGCGGGCAATCGATGGAGAGCCACTCTTGCGTGACTATCGAAATAACGGCGAGAGTAATAGCAGTAGCTGCACATAATGGCAATGGTAATAGTGGAAGCGTACGTGCCGCCCGCCTCGTGCTGCTGGTACCACGTGAGATTTCTAATTGGCGGATCGTCGGCTCTAATAGCGCCCGAGGAGAGGGGAGTGGGGGCTGATGCGTGTGCCTAGACGATACTAGATTCTTGATCCCGATCGAGGAACGTTTACCTTACTATCTCGCCGGGACACGTGTCCGCTAGAATTGGCAGCCCGCGTGGAACACCGTAATCCGCCCGGGCCATTTCACTTACGCAATCTAATCTGTTTTCCAGTACGGCGTGAAAGCCGGCGCGATATTGAAAACCGCCCCATAAACACGTGACGGGGATCAACATTCGTCAGGAACGGCGAATTCGCAAGGATCGGTCGGGCTCAGACTACTTTTCCACCGCGGCACGAGATGAGCCCGATGGTTAACAGTAGTTACCGGCAGTTCGAGCAAGTAACGAGCAGTTGCTAGTTTTTAATTGATCCGGATTACCGGCCGTTCAAACGATAGTTTCGCCACTCTTCGGAATCTCTCGAATATCGGACTTTGATCGAAGGTTGTTGTTCAACTCGAAACCCGCCGAGCACTAGAAACGAAAGGCTTGTGTTGGCTTGGAAAATTGAGGAGATCGAAGATATTTAGACTTTGCACGGTTTTTATTATACGTGCTGGAATAATGAAATTTTGAAGCGTCTTTATAATTTCATTAAACGTCATACGCTCCTTAGAAAAAGTTGCGTATAAGAGTCTAGGATAATAATTTACCTATATTTATTTTTCACATCAAAACACCAAATTATGTTTCATTTATACCGTCACATTTTAAAGAAATACATCTCACGACACAAACAGAAAAAACGATACGTTAAGATTGATGAAGTTAGTGTTTCTTTCATATTATGTTCCTTTTCAATAAAATTTTTAAAATACAATTAATTAAAATAGATAAACTGAACAGAAAAAAAAGATAAAAATGGAAAAAAGGAAAAAGGGATTTGAACACTGGCCTTCCCGGTAATGATCTAGTACGTTACCATCACGCCGTTTGATACTTGACAAACACTTCAAACAAAACTGAACTTAACGGCTTAACGGGTATAATGAAATTTAAATAGTAAATATCTCAAAAATTATTGAGTATCGACGCCTATAATGCTATATTTTCATAAACAGGAGAACGAAATCTACCAGTATGCATAGTTTCGACAAAATCTAAGACCCGATGACCGCGTCTTCTCCTTGTTAGCGGTTTTCATAGTTAAGCCTGTATACTTAGGTAAATTTGACAACTTTTGGTATTCAACAACTCAACCAAACAACAGTAGTTCATTTATAAATATATATGTATGTGTTAAAAATTAGTCAGCTGGCCCCGGTCTCCCCTACTCATCTCTGTTTCTAACAAACGAAAGCCGCGAAGCCGACCGCAGTACAGATTGCCTCGCATAGTGGAACCGAGGCATCAAGCACGCGGCTTAATCTCTTCGGGATCGATTCCGAAGAGCCTTTCCTCGGCCGTAGGAAATGTCTCGAGCACGGTTCCGTCGATCATCGGGGCTTACAACATTTTAGCATCTCCTTAGCCGCGAGAACCTCGTGAACCCGCGCGCTCCGATCTAATCGCGCTTATATTGCCCGGCTTTAAAACCGTATCTGGCGATACGCTGGCTCATCTATTAAACGTTATCCGGCTATAACTGCACGTAGGGTTGCCCGGAGGAACTATTTCACCGAAACTTTCTAAAGCCAGACACTGCTATGATCGCATCCACGCCGCTGATAATGCCCCGGCTAGGGTGATCTTTATTATTCAACTATCAAAACTTTAGCGCGCAGTCATGCACACTTATTCCACTTCATGAAAGATAATTTAAGATTTACAAGATTTAAGTTCAACTGGTCTAATGAATTATTAGATTGTGCCAAAGTTATTTCGTAACGTGCACGTTTAATATTGTTAAGTAACGCGAGAATATATGAAAAACATGATCATTTGTTCATTATTGTTTTATTTTATCACGGGATTCTTCATTTTTTCCCATGCCATTTGCCTTATTAAAAAACTTGTCTGAATTTGCATTGAGTGCATTAATACATAGAATATGTAACAAACTTACGGTCCAATTTAACTTAAGTGAAATATTTTATATTCTCGAGAGTACCATAATTCCATAATTATTTAGTATTTTGTTTCGTCCAAATGTACATTAAATAAAACACAAGTTTAATTTGTACGAATGAAGACTATTTCGCTCGCAGCAACACCGCAATATAGCGCACAGCGTTCAACACCGACTACACAATAGAGTTGTGATGATTTTATATTCGTGCAATTTCCATTCATGCACCAATTTATTACAAACTTAACGTGGGTGTGCCAAGTCTTCCTTTGATCCAATTAATTTCATTTTTTACAGGATTTAACTTCTAACCCGATGAAACCATTTAAGAAGATGCCGCGGCGCGGCGTGAGAAACCTCTCGCAAAGGAAACTCATTAGTAGACTGCGAATGTTTATTCATTAATGGAAGGTGCAAATTTCTAAAGCACAATAGATTTTTTATTGCGTACATTATTAAAAATTAAGTTTTTATTTCATTTTCATCGCAAGCCATCTTTTAGTCAACGAAATAAATGCATCTTCTATTTCAGTACATCATAAAATGAAATATGAAAATGAAAATTTACATAAAGATCCTCAGTACATTAATTAGTAGACTGCCAATTTTATCTATTTATGACAAAAATGGATTGAATTAACGACAAAACTGCATGCATTAGAAGAATCTAATGATGTTGTCATTTATTTTCGACACATTAAAACGATTAAAAGAGTGAATGTATTTTTATTTAGTTTCAGTTTCTTACAGTTGAGTTGAATAATTTTTATTTTGCATAAAGATGCGCAGTGTACAACTACTTCGCAGTGGAGCAACAATCGAGAACAGTCTTCCAGAGAGAGGCAGATAAAGAAAGAGAGAGAGAGAGAGATGGAAGGAAAGCAGAAGAAAGGGGGAGATCGTTCGCTGCTCTATCCCCGTAGCCGAATTTGAGCCTGGAGTCGACACACGTTTCAAAATCGCATTCCGTATTCAAGCGGAGACGCGGCATTCGAAGCTGTCCGTATATTGCCGGTCGTATCGAGAGCCGACATCTCGATGCGCGAGATACGTTCTGTGCACAGGTCGAAGGAACTCACGTACGAAATATTTCCCCGGTTAATGGACCATGCTCGAGTACCATTCTTAGCGTTTCGAGCGCGCGTCCTCGAAATTTCCGGTGAATCGCTCGCTGTAAACGGGATCGCGGCGCGACTTCTCGTAAACGGAATCGGTCGCAGTCTTCAAGCTGCCGATTTCCGCCAAAATCGGAACGCGGCACAGTGCATTGACAATGGGCCAAAATGAAAAAATCAACTTTCACGTTGGTATTTCAAACATTCATAGAAGCGTTTCCCTACACATCTATTGCAAAGGTAAGGAATGATATTAAAGCTGATAAACAACTATTAACTATGCCAAGATACTTCACCTGTATGTGAAAAGATTTTAATCAAAATTCACTTATTAATTGTGCTAGTGTGTTGGTTTCATAGAGGTAAAAACTTTTCATTATCTCCTCATAGAGTGTTTTACTGCAAGTATGTGCTTGTTATTTTGATGTTAATTTGTTTTTTTCTTTTCCCACTTTCTTGAGCTCAAGTTGGTAATGTAAATTAAAAGCTACCGATAAGATTAATTAAGCTTTTCAAAAATACTTCTCAAAATTTCTTCGTGATTTTTGGCGGAAATGTGTTAATTTTTAACATTTTTTTATGTCAGCGACGACCTATTACGAATAAATCTATATTCGATGTATGGTTTTTAAACAATCCAAAAAAGAAAAACTCGAAAGTTCATTTCAATCTTATACTTCCATTAACTGTTTACAGAAGAAAGTTATGAGGCATATTGGAGAATAGTGTCATGCAAAAGTCCAACTGAGCAACTTCGCAATGTATACTGTATAATGCTAATGTCGGCACATCAACTTTGGACGCTTATGTCTTGATAATGGTTTGTGTACAAACAAAAGTGATCTAGCGTTTTGAAAACGTTTCGGTGTTACCTTCAAGAACACGTAATCGAAAATACGTTTCCACGCAGAATTTCAATTGTAATCTGTACAGAGCTATTCAAGATTACGGCAATGTGAAAGGAATACCATAATCGTGTACTGCAGCGGTGTCCAGCGTAGGGCCGCCTCACGCGCCTGCATCCCCTTCCTATTGTCGATTTGCGCAGGCGCAGTGTGTTCTCACCCTGCCGACCAAGAAACCGAGTAACCGACCGCGTTTCATAGAACAATCGACGATCATCTTTTTAACGTGAGAAGCGAGCATATTGGTAATCGGTTCGCCGCGTCACGGCGCTATGGAAACGGCGAACGGTGGTGGGGACAGCGTTCAGCTCCCGGAGCCGAATTTGGACATCGCTGGTGTACTGCCTTCTATGTATATCCTACAATTTTTGTCTGGAACATATCTCCATATTATCTATAGTTTTCGAGTAATGAAATTTTGTACGGAAATCTGGCTTTTCAACGCAATGTGCGGTTTGCCGAACTTCACATGGTTACGTAGCGTGATAAACAGTAATGCTCGTTTTCATTTATGTTAGTTTGGCAGCCGGCAGTTATAGTGAACCCAAAACGAATTTGAACATTAAAGTTCCGATTCTCGAAAAATTGTCAATACTTGAACTATTATAATCTTGTTAAAAAAAGTAGTACGATAATAATACAATAATTCCAAAATGAAGTCATTAGATTACGTTACCGGGGTTAAGTTGTTGACTGACGATTGAACTTGTTATTACTGTTCACTGTTATTACTGATCACAAGAAACTCTATATCTGCTTCAACGTTACATCTAAACAATCATAAACTACATGTTTGGACGTAATTCAATTTCTACGACGTATCATCGTTGACCTTTTCGAATGAAGATCTTGTTGAACAACGAATGATAATCCGGTGAAAAACATTATTCCTCTTCCCCCATTCACACTGCGCCGAGGCCAAGGAAAACGAAAATGTTTCGGCGGTGATTTGATCTTGTTGACCGAGGGGGGGGGGGCTGGCAAACCCGAAATGACAAATTATGTCCCGGTGACCCTAGTTTACCGTAGTCATAGAAGTCGGATTAGACCACGTAATCGACAAGCGATCCATCAGGATACCGATCCGTCCCCAAATGCGATCTTAATACATCTGGCCATCGGCCAATGGCTTCTGTCTATCTTCTCCCGATCTTGTGACACCGCGGCGCAGATCTCGCATAAACGACCCTACCTGAACTGGCATACTGATGCCTTTGGCCCACGACGAAGATTGACGGACGAACATCCGGGAAAAATGCGTTCTCCCCTTCTTCTTTTAAGGAGGGCTTCTCGTGTTACAGCAGTGAAAACAAGTGATCTTGAAGAATTTTTTGTTTAAAGCAACTAATTGATATCTTGGTCTGTGTCTTTTCGGGATGACAATAGACAGTCTTGAAGTACAAGTGCTACTTTTTTTAGTTCAATTATTTTCATTATTTATTGTACAATACACATATTTCTCAAAGCTATGTTTTTTAAGCTGGAGCGCACGGTACCTAAAAAACCAGTAAAGTGATCAGCTTCGTACGAAAATCATTCCTTTCTTTACATATTTCTATTGGACCTGAAAATTATATTTAATTTTTTATTTATAACGTTTTCTTAAACAATATAAATTTAACTAAGCGACCAAAAAACGTGAATTTTTCTTCCGAGCCCTAAAAGTTTTCCAACTTTTTATATTCTTTCAAAATAAGTTCAATCTCAGGACCAATTATTTAACTTTAAGGAAATTTTTCACTTTTTGTGGTTCGATCACTGACAGACGCACCACTCCACTACAATAGCCTACACTACCGAAGCTGTTAATATGTCTTTTATATTATACAGTAAATAATAAAAATTGAACTAAAAAAATATTGTACTCCAAGACTATCAGTTTACTTCCTAAAAAGGCCTAGTCCCTGATATGTAATAGTTATTCTCAAAAAAATTCTTAAAAATCACTTGTTACATGAGAAACCGTCCACGAGAAGCAGCCCTTAAATCTTTCACACGAGGGTGGAGGTAAAATATTGCCGGCGCGGCGGTTCGATGGATTACGTGCGTTTCCTGCTTGTTATTGACGATATATTTTTATCGATTAATCGCTTTCGCTATCGTCTCGGAGACTTTCACATCACCGATGAGAAAAGTGGAAATCGGGAATGAATTCGCGTAGAGCGCATAAAAAAATGCGTCTCGACGGTGAATAAATGTTTGTATACTTGTCGATCCATCTTACTGGAACCCGAGCAAGTCGGCGGACGCAACAGCGTTATTTAATGAAGAGTATTACGTCGCTGATGGAGGCTACTTTGCCTAAAAACCAAATTCACCGGGGGACTTCATCATCCGCTACTGCTTCACGTTCTTCCTAAGGGCGATGTCTGTTAAGAGTTGATCGAGTGGTCAGGATGATGAATCGACTATCGGGTTGCGTAAAAAGTTGCGCTGCACGAGTCCTATGAGATCGCCTCGAACACTATGCGCCGCGCTGCGGCGGACCGATTGACAAATCCCGCTCGCGGGCTTTTCTTTCGCGCTTAGAGGCAGCTTCCATTATCACGATCAACTTTTTACTCCGTCAAATTGAAGGGGCCAATGGCCCAAATCAACTCGGTCGAAACGATAATCACGCTGCGGAGAGTTTAAAGGACTACGAAAGTTCTTTTCGACGGACTAAGTTTACGGCAAGGAGCCAAGCAAGTTGAAGCTGGAAACTTTTGTTTTTAAGGCCACTTCTTCATTTAAAATTTGTCAAAAAAACAAGAATAGGTTAATAAAGTCCTTGCGTACGAGATAACTGATTTTTAACAGCAACCTTGTTGATCAAAGTAAGCACCATTGTAATCAACGTATTCTGTCAATGAGTTTCAAGTTTCTTGATTTTATTACGGTAGAGATAGAATGTTTTGGTCATTTACGTTTATTATTTACAAAACTCTCATCCCCGTTTTATAGTTGTTTTACTATCTACGAATAGTACATTGATTAATCACTGTATTTTTTACAAACATCACATAATGCTATCGTCAATATGTTGTTTTTCCACGCATATAAGAAGAATGCACGACAATTGCGGTCACTGATGTTGAAATAAAATATCTAAATTAAAATTCAATCCTCTATCTATGCTTGTTAAATTTCGAAGACTTGAAACGAAGATGCGAAGACAAATATTTAAATATTTCATGGATGTCAATTTATTTCTTACATAAAATTGTATATGTATTGAAAAAACGACGATGTTTGTGCATTTGTTTCTATAAAAACGTATTATCGGCCATGACAGTTATCGTGGATATACATATAATATTAAAGTGAATCTCGAAAACCTGTCATTAAAGCAATGATATAAATTATAACAACATTTTCCTGATTTTTTACGAGACTTTGTGGCTGTATTTAGTAACAAGTTAAATTATCAAAAAATGTGCACAATTTTTGTTTCTTCTTAATATGTATTTGGAATTTAGTAAGTGTTATATGTATAGACTCTTGTGATCCACAGTACATTTTCATTGAAGAAGTGAAGATAATGGAGACAAACGATTCCGAGATTAGTATTCAAAACATGAAATCTTATAACAATCTGCTATTGAGTGTTAAACCATGTAAAGGAAGTCATCGTTTGTAAAAAAAAAAGAAGTTGCTGTCGCTTGTAAAGCGTCAAGTACCTATCAAGTAGCCAATTTACAACGTTCCTCGTAGTTTTCTTATCCAGATACGATAACTGTTAATTTTTAATAGTTTCTATTTAAAATGTGTTTTCAAAAAATGTCTTCACATTATTATTTGTCAAAGTCGATTTAAAAAGAATGAATTTTTAAGAAAGTCACAGCTACTTGGACTCAAATATATAATTTTTTAACTAAATTTCCGTTTTCTCTTATTCGTGTCAAAGGAAAAATATACTAAAACATCCGTCTTGTCAAGAACTATATAATAGTCTTAACAATGTAACTGCAAAATTTGATTCAAATCAGTCCAGCAAGCTATCAAATATTTCTAGTACCGATTTTGAAAACATCATTTCGAGAAAAATGTGTCTAAAATTTTAAATATATGTTGCCACTAGATCGTAGATTTTATGTATATTTATCATCAAATTGGATAGATCCAATGTAAAACAGTAAAAGCATTTAAACAATTTAAACATACCGTCCCATTATTTTCACCTGATTAATGTTATTAAGAAAAGAAATAAATGTCAACGTATGTAGCTCGGGTATCTTGTAATTAATAAAATTTTTACAGATTAGCTACCACTATGTGATACAAATGCACAAACGAACAAAACTTTGGAAGAGTATTGATATAGTTGTGTAAAATACAATACTTCTTAACAGTTTCGGTAGTGTAGGCATTGTTGGCATGCAGTGATCCGTCTGTCGCAGTGATCGAACCACAAAAAGTGAGAAATTTCCTTAGAATCAGATAATTATTGCTGAGATTGAAAGTATTTTGAAAAAAGGATATGGAAGGTTGGAAAAGTTTTAAGGGTTGGGATAAAAAGTTTTCTTTTTTCGGGCGTTTAGTTAAATTTACATTGTATAAGAAAACATAAATAAAAAATAAAATATAAATTTTAGGTCCAATCCCTAAAGAAATATGTAAAGAAATGAATAATCTTCGTCGGAAGTTAATTATATTACTGGACTTTTAGTTACCCTGCACGCCGGTTTAAAAACAGTTTCGAGAAACGTGCGTATTCTACAATATAATGGATAAGAAGAAGAACTGATCCTGAAAAGGCATAGTCGCACATATCCAATAGTTATTCTAAAACAATTTGTAGAAATCACTTAATTTCTCTTAAAGAAGTTCCTATGGGCAAAGTTCCTTTCTAAAAAGATCCCACAGGAACTGTTGGAATTTATTTTATAAATTAAGGACAAAACTTGATGTATTATTTGACTCTTGAACTATGTATACATCGTATCTAGATTGTCCTCTTCATTAAATCGTAGCTTAACCCCTTGTCCTACCCGCGAACTCCCAATTTCTCGGGCCATAATAAACAAGAAGGTCGGTCACGCGTCGAGCCATTTAGCTGTTTAGCCGTGTTCTCGAACTTGCGCAAAATGTATGCGGCTTATGACATGTATATTTCGGCGCAACGAAAGAAAATGTGAAATAATAATCACGTTTGGGCACAACTAATACTTTTAAGATGTCTGAAAAGTAATTATGACCAATTCATCGGTGAACAAAAATTATTTATAATTTGAAAGTGGATAATGTATCAGTAACAATTTGTAAATTAATACTTCATTTAAATTAATAATGTTTTGAGAAAACTTGGAAAATTAGTCATTTTCGTGTTAGTGTTGTTCACGTTTGGTCCAAACGAAGTACCACGAGCCAGGCTCGTGTTGTTTAGGTTTGGTCCGAACAAAGTACAACGAGCCAGGCTCGTGTTGTTTACGTTTGGTGCGAACGAAGTACCACGAGTCAGGCTCGTCCTTATTGTTTTTGGCCCAAATTTCTTACCACGAGTCTCACTCGTTGTTGTAGGACAAGGGGTTAATTGTTTTTCCTGACCTGAGCGATCTTCACTCAAGACGCCTTCTTCCCCAACCGTATAGACATGCCTTGCAACGTGTGTTTAACACGTATTACAGAATAAACTCTATCGTGCGGATATAAAGTGTAATTTATTATATTCCCATATTCCAATAGGAACAAATATGTGCTACACTGAATAAGCCGTATGCGTTTGAATGGAAATGTTTAAAAACCTACCGGGTCAAACAGAAAGCAAAACATTTTCTCGTCAAGCGAGAATATTAAAGTCGTTGCGATTTCCGTAAACGGCTCGAACCGCGTTTTACAAAATAATCAACTTTCCGCGTCGATAGGTGAAATAGGTAGAGATCGTTTGACGACAATTTCCCGGCGATGGGACCAATTACGAAAGATAAACGCGAACGACGCGCGGCAGAGCCTCAATGGACCTAATCAACTTTGAATAAGGAGCCGCGACAAAAACGTGGATTTCGCCGGTAGAAATACTTTGGGCACGGGGTTCAAACGTGGGCGGGAAATTCAAAGCGCGGCTCCCGGATCATAATTACACGACAAAGGATAGAGGCTGCGCTAATTAAAAACATAAATCTCCATCCGGGTCCGGGCACCCGCCGACTTGGTGTTATTAAATTCGAGGGTATTAATTAGTCCCGCAACGTGAGACTTAGTATATGACATTTGAATTCGCAAAGAGTTCCACTGGGCAAAGAACAAAGCGCCTGCAAAGCAATACTTGAGGAAGGTCTTCGCCACTCGGCACCCGACACAAAGCCGGCGTTAATCAACAATTAAAGTTATTACGTCCGTTAAGTTCCGGCCGAATGACTTTTCCCTTCTGCGTGCGCGCGGGATCACGTCAACCGAACCGCAATCATGCTTGTGTGCACGTGTGGCGACGCACGTGTGCGAGCACGGGCGAAGAACTCATTCGATACGGTGAAAAGTATCAAAGGGGTCGGTGATTGTAAAATTTTAATATCCTTTGAGCGAAAACCATCGTTTCGTGTCATTCCCGGAGTCAATGTAACTGTCCACTGGGAACTCGTTAAAGGTTTTTTCTACTCAGACGGCTTCAAAAACTCGAACCATATGTGATTTGTCCCAATCCTGTAGTTTGAATATGTAATTAAAAGTGTGGTGGCTGGGGGTGGTGGTCGGTATATTCAACTACCCCATTAGAAAAGTGAAGACAATTTTCATACTTTGATGGAAATACTAAAAACTTCACGTGCTCGTCTTTAAATGATTATATTCAAATTTGGAATACTTTTCCAGTGTCAAAGCGATTTAATAAAAAAAATTTCTTGATTCGAATTGCATTTCTAAAGCCTGAAAGCCTAATCCGTTGAGTTCATTTTGACTATCAGGGAAAACAATTATTGTCAGACATCTTGTGTGACTGAAAAAATAAGAGTAACCGTGCAATAACTGCATATGACATCAACATGTTCGATGTCAGCGTCACACACGTATTTCACGTAGAGGAAAGCAAATTAATTTCGCGCACGCAGTTATTTAAAATTACATTAAATTTTGCGACTGTTCGTCGACAATATTTGTTTATGTTTTATAAAAGGCTACGTTGCGTTTGATAGAATTTTATGAAATTCAGTAAATGAACGCGTTACTTGTCGGTGGTATGAGAAAATCGAAAATGGAGATACCAGTTTTAGAAATAAAATACGCGGGACGACTACAACTTACATGTTATAATAGAATTGAAAACATTAGAATTCGATAACTACCATATTTTCCATAAAACTCTACACATTTTCTGTTTATGGATACAATCAACTTTCTTTTCTTGACGTTTATGTTGCGAAATGTATTTTTATAATTTTTAACTTTAGAAATTAAACAGTATGTACTCATTTTAAAAAGTTTGATGCGAAAATGATTGAAATAATATTGAATCTTTTCTGGAACTATGTTTTAGGAATGTTTGAGGATGAATAAAATGTATTAACTCTTCTACCACGTTCTTTGGGTTTTTTCGATCCACTCACATTTCTACAATATCATTCATTTCAACAACACTGCTATGATTGTGTAATTATTCTAGACTAAATGTTTATGAAAAGCATAAGGAAATTGTTATTAATGGACGTCTTAATCCTTAGACGTCTCTCCTAATATTAATTCAAATTTACAGTGTCTGATCAAATTGTTAGACCCGCTTCCATAAATTGACGAGTATACATTAAAAATTTTGAGATTTGGCTGCACAGAATTATTATTACTTTTCTTTATGAACAATTGATGTCTGCTCATTACGTAATATACGTGCAGCAACACTGTAGGCAACATTATTTATCCTATGGATAATAACTATATTTTTGACAATGTGGTTTTAAACTTTTCAATGCGTATGTAGAATATCTTCGTCATGAAGCACAAAAATTGCTTTTGATGTAAAACAAGAAGCGTATTCGTTATTTTAACTGTATTTCGAATAATGATGAACTAAAGATGAATAAACAAAACGCAAAGATTAAGCCAATGCAGAAAGTGCAACAATAAAAAAACAATACCAAGACGTACCGATATGGCATCGATAGTTTATCACGAACATCTCGAAAGTTAAGCGAGATCGCCGCTAGCATACAAAGGAAAAAGTTGTTAAAAATGATGAGATTCATAAGTATATTCATAAATCGTCAAAATCGGAGGGTAGGTAGTCTGTTCTGCAGTTTCACTGCCAGGAATATTGGAGTTTCTCCGTCGAAACGTAGTATCGAATTTTTTCCAGAATTTCCGTGCGCCATTCGAGTCTCCGATCGCGACGCTAATAACTGATTCGAGGCAGCGAGCATTGCATTGGCCGGGTCGCATCGCCAAGCGAAACACGCAGTCACGTTGCCGCAAGAAAAGCTTCGCAGGCACGTTCGAAGCTGGCACGCGCATACATTTGCATCTTACGAAGCCCCTAATTGAGCTGTTTGTTATTTCGTCGTGGCGATTTCCCGGCGTGCCGCCTCATAAATACCTGCTGCTTTATCGACGCAGGCTGCGCGATCCCGTGTTCCGGATCGTGGTCTACCGCAACGAACGGACGAAAGACGAGCAAAACGATTCACCGGACACGAGAGAAAACATTCTCGCTTCTACCTTACCCAACGAGAAGATAGCACACGTTTGCTATCGTTGCATCTCGGTGGTACGTTCAGAATTGCTCAAACACGACGGATGGTATTAGGTGTACAAATCAATTTTGGTCTTTCCACAGAAAAATTGAAAGAAAGAAATTCCACAGAAAGGCCCCGCAGTCTGCGAAAACTCATCAGACATTTTGCAGGACCCCCTTTATAGTAGATTGAATATTCGGGTGTGTGTGGAAAATGCAATCGCATAATCCACTAATCGATGACAACTTGCTGCACAATGACATGAGTGCAAAATTTTCTCTCCCGTCTTTGCACTGAAATATTTCGTTGCAGCGTGTTGCAAACGTGGACATTAAATGTTGACATCAAACGTTGGCACGTTTGCAACACGTGTGCGGAGTGCGTGTTACACAACATATATGTAACATCCTTAGTACTTATAATAAATAATTCCTTATTGTGAAATTTAAGTATAAGACTTGAATGTGTATTCTGGCCCCGCAAAATTTTTGAACCGGGACCCGCAAGAGGTCACGCCGGCCTTTGGCTATTTATTCAAAACCAAATAACAATTTAATCACAGATGTAAACTCCAGCAGAGTCTACATATTTTCTTCTATCTCTCGGACAGGTGGCGAGAATCCCATTTCCATAAAATAATGGCGGTTTTGTGTCAATGCAGTCCGAGACGCATTTTTCGAACTCTTCATGCGTTTTGAAGTGGGAATTTGCTAAATGGTGTTGGAGGAATCGGAACAAGTGAAACTCCAGTTGCATCATTTTGTCCCGGTGAGGAATGCAATCATTCTGTCTTTCTTCGTAACATTTCTTAGAAACGGATACAGTAATGCCGCGATGAGTGCGACGACTTCGGGTCCGAAACATTGATTTCTACGGGCGGGATACGATTCCTCAAGGTTCCTTTATCTTTTGTATATCTCACCGACATACCTGATTCGTATCATGTTACAATTTCTTGGCCGAGTCGAGCGATCGAGCTTCTCGGCCCCTTGAGTAGTACACCGCGCAGTAGGAGGGATATTTTGATCGCACTTAGCGTGAGCCGTTTTATTGTTTTTCTTCGTGGCATTACTTTACTACACATAACTTTCCGTACAGATATTTATAACTACGCGTACAATACAATTGGCTTACAAAAACGTACATTTTCTGCCGATATCATATGGAAACATGAAGAAACGTAGGGTGTCCTACCTTTTTGTCCCTGAGTGTACTAACGATAGCGAGCACGGACAACCGGGTAGCATGTGCGCGCGAACAGGGAAATTATACAGAAAAACGCGTCGCGCCTCTCGATACACGACGCGAATAAAGAACGAGGTCGCACGAAATACGTCCGATCGTGATTGAATTACCGGCTAAAACGATTATAGTTATCGTATTCTTTTTAGTATGCTGCATGAAATCCCCGGGTTCAGAATCGTGACACTTGCCCCCGCGCGCAGGATGAAACAGCCCGGACCACGTTTACGGCACGAATGTTACAGCCGCGCTGATTTATCAACGCGGCCCGACCTTTTTCCTGGGCGTTGCCTACGATCTATAATTGAATCTAGAAAACGGGACGACAAAAGGTCTCCCGTTGAAAATATGCACCGTGGATTGTAAACTGTAACGCTTCGGGTCACAGCGTCCATACCAATGGGGCCTGATAACCAATCTACGAGGAAACGGAGAATCGACCGATAGTCGGGGAATGCGACTACAAAAATACGAGGCCTTGAACTGGACGACAAATGGTTACGTCTCTCTTCTCGAACCGTTGTAAACCAGATAGCAATAGAGTTCATCATTCCGCCCTTAACCCCTTCCGCGACTTCGCGTAACGTCTAGCATCTTGTTTAGTTCAAACAACTTTTTCATAGAAGCCACGATTTATTCGAGAGCCGTACAATTTTTCCAGAAGCACTAATACTCTGTAGACCCTACAATTTTTTTCGAAACTCATAAGACACTTTCCAGACGCCTCGAAAATGGTTGTCGTAGGACCTACATTTTTTCGTGGCGTCTATAATCTGCTTATAGACCCTAATTCCCTTGTAGAGTTTAAACACTGTGTTTAAGATGCCCATTAGATAAGGAAGCTCTGGAGTTATGTTACGACACAGGTTACAACGAATGGAATTATAGAATTATTATATTTTTCAGCATATTCCACTATATTAGTTTATGAGCACTTAAAAAAGTGAAATATTGTTTCAAGGTAAATGTATCAAGTTCAGTAACTAGTGTTTTACAACTTTGTTTTCGAAAGAACAAATCTGAGACAAAATAATCGTCATGTTAACGGCCCAATTTTACTCTAATCGCTTGAATAATTACTTCAGCTAGAATGTCGTGATCAGGGCACAACTTCTAAACAAACTATTCAGTTGAATGTAAAGAGATTAAGAAAATCCACACCGATATAGTAGAACGTCGGTTATCCGAACAACTCAGGCGTGCATGGGCGTTCAGATAATTGAGATCTGACATTTTGAGTGGCGCCGTCTGCTGCCGAAAAGTAGAAGTACTCTAAGCTTGGCTTGGCTTGGCTCACAGCAGCTTACAGTGTTAACAGGTGGTAACTACAGTCTAAACTTACAGTGTTAAAAGAGGTGTTAATTAAAAATAACTTTATGGAAGCTCCAATTTTTCCACCGTGTAGCAAAAAAAATGTTGATTACTGTGCAGTGAAAGATTGTGATAGTAGAGCGAGCAAAAATTTGTTGCTCCGATTCCACACTTTGAAATGAAGTATGTGAAGTGAACTACTTGAAGTTTATAAGACCTCCATTTCTAAAATATAAGAAACAATGTAGCAAAGAGCAGTCTATTTTAATAGCTAAAATAGCTAAAGCTAGAGTGCATATTGAAAGATCTAACCACCGTATAAAAACTTTCAAAATTCATGGTTCAGTGATGCCTGTGGCATTGGTGCATCTAATAGAAGATATTTGTACAATTATTTGTGGAGTAATTAATCAAGCTCACCAATTCTATGCGATTAGAAATTTATGAAATTATAATTGTAAATTTATAAGGTATATTAAAAAACAAATTTATTTTTATAAAATGAATTATTTGATAAAACATACTTTAAAAAGCCGCTCTCCTTTAACAAACTTTCTTTCTGCAGGATTTGTACCTGCCCAGTTACAAGTTTCACCCATACTTACAAACATTTTAAGGAAAAACAAAAAAGAAGATATCAATACAATGTTAAGACCAAGCACTTCGTCACCATATTGGATAGCCATATATATATTGTCCACGCCTCCATGTCAGATCCCAACAGAGCAATTACTCGGTTCCAGTGGGAGGTTAAATCTTTATTGAGTTGTATAATAAATCGTGTAATGCGAGGATCGTTTTAGTCTGAACTGTATGCAGGTTGATTGCATTTGGGCAATAAAGAATGTGATATCAAAAGTATCATGTATCATATTTTTCCTAGCCAGTTTAAATTTGCATTCAACCGAAACGAACTTTACACGCAATTCGGTTAATCTCGAGCCAATTTATTCGCGTCGTGTTGTTCTGTGTAATTAAAAATGTCCAATGTTGCAGCGCATTATAGACGGAACTGCGCGCGACGCCATCACAATGAAAGACAATTATACAGACGGGATCGCGCAACAGCAAGTGCTTTATTTGCATGAAATTTAACATACAACTTTATGAACCACGATTCCTGTCCCGTTCCCGGGTTCTTTGTTAGTTTCGTCGTTCCGCGACAAAGCATATTGCGTCTCGCGTTATTAGTTTCATTGTCGAGGGTATTTTCGCGAAGCTCCATCCGGCGAACGTGCGTTCATGAACAAAACCCGGGCTTCGGCTTTTTGAAAATGAAAATGAAAGTGACAACCGGCGCAGCGGCGCGGCGACGGGAGAACACACCTAATTAAATATCGGTCTCGTGACGCGCCGTGATCCAAGCCTCCGGAAACTCATTTCGAATTTCCCTGCTGGGCTCGCGATGTTTTACGCCCGACGAGCGGGCTAGTTGAGGAACGAAAAGAGTCTAGAGAGAGAGAGAGACAGAGAGAACAAAGAGAGAGCAGCACCATGAGAAAATCGCAAGACACGAGTCCAGTGAAAAATTCCTGGCGGACGTGATTCAAGCGACTAAATGGCCGACTGTCGTTTAAATTCTGCTCGCCTGTCCCAACGGTCGATTGCAAGCTTCTTAACCGTGAAATATGTACATATATGTATAATAACGTCGAAGAGGATCAACGTAAGATCATGGAAAAAGCACAAACTACTCTGGTTCGATCAGTAATGACCTATCGGCTTTGGTTTACAATCTGCATGATATTCTTCCAACCATAGTCTCTTGCTTCCTCGATAAGCATTTTAAATCTCAAATAAAATTTATTTCTGCCGCATTAAGATGAAGTACATTTGTAGTTTACAAATTTTTAAGAAATTAAAAATGAAAAAATATGCATTAATATTGCGTTGGGAAAATAACATTTGTACATTAAATTTAATTGAAGCTTAATATGGTATACAATTGATTTATGGATAAAATATTTAATGTATTTATTATCAGTATTTGTTCCGTTGCTCGCTTTCATGGTTAATATGTTTGTTTAACATTTTAATCCGTAAATCTAGTTTGTTATAGCGATTAAAAAGCTTTACGTTTCATTCTCAATTCATAACTCTTGCACTTCATTGTGCCGCAGTATCCACTTACTTGTTGTTCATTAAGTTATCGCAACAGTTCAAGTTTGAAAAGTTACCGAGTTGAATAGTTAAATACTGTTTACCTCCTTTATGAAATATTGAAACATTTTAACAGAACAATCTTATGGAATCTCTGAATATTATGCTGTGTATTATGACATGACTTTAACACGAAAAGCTGCAAGCATTACACACGGCTGATGTACACTGGCTACCGAAAGTATTCGAACGCTCTTGAACTTGACTCTTTTTGAGCAATTGGAAGCATTGATTTACTAAATGATGCGCAAAAAAGATTTTGAAAAAATTGCAATTGATAGCAACTACATGACAAAATAAAAAATAGCACTTTTTATAACTTTTTTTATTTCTGTCGACAATGAAAATTGAAAACATGCGACTTGTTGATCTATGTTAATTATGCACACGCTGAAAATTTCATCGAGATCAGTTGACGCAGAAAAAAACGACACTTATCGAAAAATGTAAGAATGTGAGGATTTTAAACACAAAATGACCAAAAGTCGTGAAAACTACAATTTTCACTACTTTTAACGGATTGTAGCTCGTGTGAACGTTAATCGATTTCGATGAAATTTTCAGCGTGTGCATAATTAACATAGGTCTCGTTCGTCAAGACGCATATTTTAAATTTTCATTACGGACTAGAATAAAAAAGTTTTATAAAGTGCCATTTTTATTTTTTCATGTCATTCTTACCAATTGCCATTTTTTCAAAATCTTTTTTGCACGCCATTTAGTAAATAAATGCTTCTAATTGCACAGAAAAACTCAAGTCGTGTGGTGAAATTTTAAGCAAATTATTCTGATTTAAAGGGCGTTCGAATAGTTTCTTGAGCCTGTGTATATACATTGCTTCATAATAATCTTAGGTAACCAAGAAAGTGCAGTTTTAATCAATAATGATTGGACTGCGGATTTTTATGGAAAATAAAAAATGTTTGCATTGGTTGCAAGACGCAAAAGCCAAAAAAATGTCTTTCTTCTTTTACTTATCTCTTTGAATTTTCTTAATGTGTCCACTACTTTAATTCGTACATACCCATTCTTGTCATAAATAAAAATTTTTTTCATAAAATCCGCAGTCCAGCACTGAGAACTAATATATGAAATAAATCAAACAATAAATTATTCAGAAAAGTTTTACCATCGTTTGGCAACTATATATGTACCAAGTTTTCCATTTCCGGTGTCAAATTTGTTTCAACTCCCTTTCAACGTATACCGATTTTGTAGTCTTACATAAGCTTGTAACCCAGGGATGGGCACGGTAGGGGCCCCTCAAACGCCTGCTTCTCCCACCAACCTCTCTTTCATGCGCGAGGCCTGCGCACTGTTCGCAACGGGCGAAGCACTTCCTTCCTCTTTGGTAACGGCGGATGCTGGTGGGGAACAGTGGGCGCTATGATGGGGACGGTTTTGTCTCAATTGAGACAAAAATGCCCATCCCTGTTGTAACCATACAAAAGGTGATTGTTAATTGATCCAGTGTATGCACATACAGTGCAATAACTACAAAGCTTATAGACTGCACGATCTCCCTTAGTTACCCGATAGAAACAGAGACAGTTATATTCACAAATTCTTTTGACAATAACGGAACACGTCCGTTACAAATGATTCAGTAATGAGCAACATATACATGCACCGTGTTCATCAACAGGAACGTTTAAATAATTTTAATCAATCTTCAGACACGGGGACATCAGGCAGCAAGAAATCAATAATTAATTAAAATTTCGCAGCCAGATTGTACCGTTGATGTAATTTATTTTTTTCGCACGACGCGACGCACAGATATCACTTTTTCATCCAACAAATTAGCCGCAAAAATCACTGTCGAACCTCGACCGCTTCGATCGTTCGATTTTCGATAAAATAAATGCATCGCCGGGAAATCAGTGAAAAAAGTCGTCTGCATCGGCGCTGCACGAAAAGATTAAATTAACGAAACGGAAACAATAGCTGGAAACAATTCATAATTATAACGGAGACCATGTCAAATTCATATACCATAATTTATATACGCACGTACAAATTTCGCGGCACGTTTGCCTGTCCCGTTGTTCGACAGTTGTTTGTTTCATGCTCTTTTTAAGTTGTGCAATTTATTTTTACGAAAACAGAAAACCTTGTAATTGAATGAAAATTCGAAGAATTCGTTTAAATCTCTATTTAAAATTATACATCACTTACGACTCACTTTTATTATATACTCATAATCGTAATTATGCTTGGTAATATTCATGTGTTAAAAGTTACTCTGTATTTCGAGTTCTATTAACCATTTTTACTAAAAAATCAGATGGTAGATAGTGAAGTGGGTGTTGGCCGAGATCGTTTGGCAAAGGAGATTGTTATAAACATTATACAGCCAAAAATAATTTTATCAATTGTATTTGCTCGATATATTAATGTTTGGTAAGATTCATATGTTAAAAGTTACTCTGTATCTCGAGTACTACCAGCCGTTTTTACTAAAAAATCATATGGTAGATAGTCAGGGAGGTACTTGTCGACATCGTTGGCAAAGAAAATTGTTCTAAACATTAAATAGCCAGAAATAATAAATTTATCAAAAATTAGTAATAATTAAATACTATCATGGCGTTCGAAATCTGCCGAAATTCGTTGGGGTAGGAAGAGGTGCGCTTCGCTACGCATAGCTGCGCACCTGAGCCTGAGCCCGGCGAGTGTCGCGTCAGTCAGTCGGGCCGGGCACTCTGGCAAGAGCGGACGGGCTGCGGGTCCAGGTCTACCTTGGGCTAGCCTGTGATTGACCAGGGGTCCATCAGGACAACCCTGGCCTACTTTTGCCTACCTTCGGCTATCTTAGAGTTGGCCAAGTGTCCTCGAGAGCAACCCTTACCTACCTTGGACTACCTTAGAGTTGGCCAGGAGTCCTCCAGAATTACCCTGGCCTACCTCTGTCTATCTTCAAGTACCTTTGATCAGGGGTCCTTCACCAGTGGCCTACCATTGTGTGCCTCACTCTACCTTCAACTAACTTAAGGTGATTGGTCCAAGGGTGATTTAAGACGTTGTTGGCATACCTTAACCTAGCTTGGGGTGGGTCAATGTTTCTCCAATACTTTCTTCGTTTACCTTGACCCACCTTCAGCAGGTCTTTTAAATTAGTAACCTAAACACAAAGTTTCTATTTCAAATTTCTGAACTTTCCCTCCAGGGTTCACTCACGCATGGCGCCCGCGAGTGGGTACGGGGTGTTGTTGCGTACCCGAGGTACCTGAAGCGCCTATAGGTCGTTGCGTCCACACTTAATTAGATTTGCGTTTAATTTGGGTTGTTCATCTTGCTCTTGTTGGTTAGGCCGCACAGCTCGTGAGCTGGTTAGTTTCCCACTGGTGTTCGAGGTTCAGAGTCGTATATCTACCGCATCTATATCATCATCATCATCGTCTTCCTCTATCATTGTTCTTACATTGTATTGTAATCATCTTTATCGTCGAGCGAAGACTAATCAACCAACGAAGACGGTTCATCGAACAAAGACTCGACTCGTTGAAAGAAGACACCGGAATATTTTTAAATTAGTTTTAGTGCGCGTGTTAGTAATTATTAAGATTGTAAATCGTCGTTGTACATATGTCGAGCAACTATTGCCATAACTTCACTTGGCTCGACTCGTTTTTTGACTCCGACACAGCTATCTGCTTTGTTTGCAGGTTTTGGGGTGCTCCAGTTTCGGAATACGCGAAGTTAGTGGTAAGATAAATGTTGAAATGTTGAGCAAAGTTAGAAAATCATTTAAAAAAAGAATTGTTAAGTGTATTGAAGTAAGAGGTAATCATTTTAAACACATACTAAACTCAAGTACAAATAAAACGATCACACCTTTTCTGCATTTCCCTGCAAGTTTGACCTTGAATGACCTTGAGTCATAGGTAATTGAACTCATCTTAAAACGCATTATTTGATGGTAGATAAAAAGATATATCATTCTATTTAAAAAAAGAAAAATAGAAGTTCCACCACATGATGTCCCCCTCGGTACTGAACAACTTTCATCTGAAACATCTTTGCGTATAATCAATATTTTTGAGAATATTCGTCTATAAATCTTTATAATTCCCACTTGATATATAATTTTGCTTGCCTCAAATGATGAATTTCTCTTTTCATTGATAGAACTTATTGAAGTAGTCAATTTATATTACGTTAACATATTCGTAGAAGGTAAGTTTTACATATCACTCAAATATTCCACGATAAAAGTAATAAAAAGTACAACAGTGAACTTATTTTGATTTCACGCAATTTTTCTAACAATACGTGTTCGAATGAACAAATTTATTTAATAATTTCTAATGGAAGCATCTTTATTATTTCAATAATTGTAAAATAAGAAATGTGAAACCGGTCATGGTACAGTTAGTGTTAACGCAAGAAACATTCAAGATTGCACATGTGTGCTCTTCTTTTTGTCTGGGAGTGTATACATGTTCGACCAGTGTCCGGTGATATATGGAGCAACCGTAACCCCCACAAAGTCAGACAATGAACCTCCTAAATTGATTCGAATCGTTTCTGGACCATAATGCTGGATAACTAATGACTCTTACGCGACCCCGATATCACGACCGGTACGCGACCTCTCAAGCACGTAGGATGCACCAGTCGTCCGATACGGTAATACCATAAGTCGTTTAAATTGCATTTCAATCGGCATTCTAGATTGCACGATGCGTTGAGGCAATGGAATAAATCTCTCTTGAAATTCGAACTTCTCGTTTCGATTCTCATTTCGCCACCCTGCCTCGACCATTATCGGATAGGCGGCCTGTGGAACGTCCTACAACGGTGGCTATAAAAAGTGCATCGTTTTAAACTTTTGCACTCCGAATGGCGATTCTGAGGCGCCACGAAAAATTGCCATAATTCGATACAAACTGCACATTACTGAGTATGTGTACACTAGTTCAATTGACTGCAATCTTTGTAAATATTCAGTTTTTCGAAATGAGCTCCGTGTCTCATCTAATGTAAAATGTGAAAAATGTATATTAACTATGTATTTTGTAGCAATGACTTTAGGAAAATGGTTACCGCGTTCTTCCAGTTTAAGATGTTTAATTCAATCTTTCAGCAAATATTAATTGATAATCGTATATTATTAAGAAACATAAGTGTTTAATATTCTGCGGAATGTTACGTAAACAAAAGTAAAAATTGTCTGCATTAATAGCAAAATACAGGAGCTACATAGGAATTTATTTCTTTTCTTGATCATTTTAATGGATTGAAACAATACAACACAATTTATACATTGTCTTCATGCGATTTCGCTCGTCGGAACGTAATTTTCGGCGAGGTAGATTTCGATTAAGCAGAATTGTTCGGAATCTCAACGGGTATATTTACAACATTTACAATGGAATATAATAAAGCTCGAAAGTGAGTGTAGAGGGCCCGATGCACTTTGTCCGATGTGGCGCAGCGTTTTACTTTACAAAAGAAAGCGTTCAGAAGCGTGATTCTCGAGCGGAGCGCGAATTTTCGATCTTTCTCTCGGTTATCGTCGAAGCGAGCGAGGTAGCGCAACTTGGAAAGGGACAGCGTTACCGCTGTCTGCGTGAAAGAGACAATTGCCGTATTTCGTCCGAGCGGAAAACAGCGTCGAAAATGGCTCGAACACATTATTTAATTGTTTCGAATGTTTTGCATTTGATCTATACATTTTCATAAAAATGCATGAAATTTACCGTCTACCGATTAAACAGAGAAAATTAAAATGTATTGGGTTGTTCGGAAAGTAATTTCGTTTTTCTAAGAGAAAATAAAGACGATGTTTCACTATTTATTTATTTATTCGGTGATGTAGTGGCAATTTTGTTCTATGATCTTGTGCCATCTTTCTAGTAACTTGGAGATCCCATGTTCGTAGAATTCCTGTTTTTTATTAGCAAATAATTGAGTTGTATTCCTTTTGGCGCCTTCATTTAAAATGATAGTTACACCGCTTAAAAAGTGTTGAAAAGAACGAAATAAATGGTAATACAACGGTACACCCTCTCTGTAAACAGCATACATCTTTTTCCATGCTTGCATTGCGTTTTTACCATACCCGTAACAAAAAAGCAAAATGTGACGGACATGCTCACTTTGATTTTGCATATTTGATGTGATGACAAAAGAAATGCTTGAAAGATTATAAAGTTCTATAAGGCACGAAATGACGTCCGAAATGTCAGTTCTGAAAATATACAATGATTTTGCGACTTAGAATAATGTTAAGTAATAATAAATGGAAGCAATACCATCTCTACACGAAAAACGAAATTACTTTCCGAACAACCCAATACACACGTATGAAAAAAATGAAGGATAAAACGCTACTTTATTTTAAAAAATTCCCTTAAAGAATCGGCTTAAACATCTTAAATGTTCAATTTACAAGATAATTAACGTAACAAATTACCCCCTAGCAAATTGCGCATATTTTACAAGGAACGATATTTCAATCATCGCAAATTTTAGTGGTGCTTGAACATACAAATTAGACGTCTTACAATTAATGCGAGGTACCTAATCACGGCTAGGTGCTTTGAAACCATAATCATTACGTACTAACAGTAAACGCAGCCGGCTAATTAAAAATCCGGTACTCCGCGGTGCGCCTGCTGGGAGGAATTTTACAACATATAATTTCTAAATTAATGAGCTGTGCGGTTCCGATTCGAAAAGAAATGCGTAGGATGTCCCGCGTTAAGATGATCACTATAATAGAGAGAATTAAGTAGCGGTGATAACAAGTCCGTTGCACCGGCCCACCGGTCGGTCGAGGCACCTAAACGATCGCCCGGTATTAGCGGGGACGGCGAATCACTTTGCCGTTATTATTCCATAAATAATAAACGGAGTGCGAGCCACTTAGCCTCGCGTCGGCAATTTAGGGCAAGTCCGCCCGACACGGCTCGTCTGGGCTCGGCACGGCTCGGCACGGCTCGGCTCGAGCTGCTTCTTTTTCACGATTACACGATCTCGCGATTTCAATATCCGCATCGCACCGCTTTAACCGGCTAATCATAGGTATCCGTGTGGAGATCCGGAGCCCGTTAATTGGCGTCACGAGGGGTGGATGATGAACGGGATCGAACGCACAAATCGAGCAAACGGAACACGTCCGCATACAAAACCTTGCAAACAGAACAGAAAGAAGAACAAGAAGAAAACCCATGCGGCCGGCGCGCCACCGGACGAAACGACAAGCGATCGCTTCCGCGGTATGAAATTGAAAAGTAATATCGTACCGAAGTGCAACATAATTGCCCGATCTCCGTTCGAGCCGTGTAACCGTCCGGCAAGATAATTACAAACCTCGCCCCTCCCCCCGAAGCCGTATCAGACATCAGCTGCATCCACAGACGCTATCGTCTTTTAATAATCGGTCGCGAAACTCGTTAAGAACCCGTCGCTTCATCGACGTAATACGCGCGCGTTTCTTATCTAATTGGCGAAATCGAGGTCTCAATTGGAGCCTCCGGGGAACCGGAACCCCGCGCTGGTGAAAATCTTTTTGCGAGAATCAATTTTCGCATGCAGGACACTGGCTGCGAAATCATTGGGCTGTTCGAAAAGTAATTTTGTTTTTCGTGTAGACGCGAAGTTGCTTCCATTTGTTATTACTAGATTGTGAATTTTATGCATTCATAAGAAAAATGAATTCGTCAATTGGAAAACAGTAAAATCATTTAAGGAATTTAAATATACCATTGTATTAGTTCCAGCTTTTCACCATTATTGAAAAAATAAATAAATCTGCACGTGGCTTCTACAGCTTGCAATTGATGCAGACAATTTTTATTCTACATAGAAATCCGCAGTCTAGTTATTACTTAATCTTATTGTAAGTCGCAAAATCATTGTGTATCTTGACATCTAACATTTAGGACGTCATTTCGTACCTTATAATGCTTTATAACTTGTCAAGTATTTTTATTTGTCCTCGCATCGAATTTGAAAAATCAAAGTGAGCACTTCTGTCACATTTTGCATTTCTATTACCGCGAGGATAAGAATGCAGTGCCATTTATTTTGTTCTCATCAACTTCAACACTCTTTATCCTGTTGACTGTGTGGCGGCTACTTCCTATGCTCGTCAACAGAGGGACACTACGACAACACCTTTCCCGTTACTACCTGAATCTTCCTCTGTTTGTATATATACCGTCCTAAACTGTCCTTGCGACATCCCGCGTCTAAGGCACGGGTCCGCTAGATAGCCTTACTGTGATGAGTCCTCTAGCGGGCCTAGGACGAAACGTTTCCTTCCTTGGGGAGGAGGTGCAGGGAGAAGTATGGAACCCTATCCCAAAGCACGAATTCGGTCATTGAGATATAGTCATCCTAGCCATTTTTTGCGAATATCTAAAAAACTAAGGCAGAGCGGCGATAACATTTATAGGGAAAAGTTGCTCAGAACGATGACCATTTATATCAGTTTATCACAAGTGGGTAACATACATGTTGAGACGATTTTGTTTAAAATCTTCATCACGAGCCTGACTCAATATGACAGGCCAAGGGGTTAACAAAGTTAATATCTAAATCTAGCTCATAAGAATCTGAAGACAGATCACATCACCGACATCGTAAACACGAAAATCAAAGCTTCCAACAGAAGTTCCGTCAGCGATTTAGGAATTTGTACCGGAATCCTGTCGGTTGCAGCTCGTTGCAGGATCGTTGAAGTATTTCGGGGAAAACGCGCCAGTCGAACGGGCCACGTCCAAACAAATTGAACGGGACGCGAGGCTAAGTTATCAGCTTGTCAGCGGAGACAAATGACACGTTACAGCGCCTCGGCCCATGGTTCCTGTCGTAGGAATCCGGCGAAACCTCCCCTTAAATCTTCAAGAGGAGCGTGAACGGTTCTCGGACGAAGCTCGTTTAAATAGAAGATTAATTCCTGGGAACCTTTTAGCGTGATTTCGGTGATCCTTTATTGCCGTGCTGGGGCGTGTAGGTATTACAGTGACATACGGGCGTCGCTTAAGTTAATAGCCGATGCGTTAACACGGCCCGGCGTTATAAAAGGAGACGGACAAGGCCTACGTGCGCGTCGTCGCCCACGCGGCGATACTCGGCGCCTAGCGCGTGCACAAGGTGTACCTGTTAGTCGGTAAAAAGAAAATGAAAACCCGGCGACTACTTTTTACGCCAACCCTGGTCCAGGGATTCAATGAAACTATTCACTTTTATGAACAAAAGTTGTTCGTCGAACTTACAGCTTCTGCTGCATTCTTCCTCTTTTCTATCAAGGAAACAGCATGAAAAGAGAATCTCAATATTTTTCAAGCACTATTACATATATTGATAGGTCGAAACCTTGGTTTAAGCATGGACACATCTCTGGGAATTTATTGCGACTATTAATCGGATTATTAGTGATTCGAAATGCGAATGCGGGTGTGACAGCCAGGAGGATGCATGTAAATCATATGATTTGGCAGTGTAGTATCTTCAGCGATATCCTTATAGCGATCTAAACTAATCCACGAAATGCCTAAAATTAAACTTCAATTACCTTTAAGTGTACAAATATTAAACGCTCAACCTAATATTAATTGGTGTTGTATTATTTTTTATTTCTTAAAAATTGGTAAGCTACAAATTTAATTTGATTTACTATAAGTTAGTATGTGTGAGTAACATATACATACAGGGTGTCCCAGGTTTTAATGTTCAAACTTTGTCAGTATATTCTATACAAATTATAACAAGATAGATAACAAGGTAGATTGCGGATTCTATACATTAATAACAGACATCATTAGATCAAATGCGAAACCGTAGAAACATTTAGAGAATCTAAAAATACTGTTGTACATATGATTTTCAAGTCATTAAAATGATTACAAAGAAGAAATAAACGTCTATGTATCTACTACGTGTTGCAGTTAGTCCAGGCAATTTTTATTTCGCACAAAAATCCGTGGACAAGTAACAAACCTATTCGAGAAAATTTTTATTATAGAAAAATTGTCGCAATTTTTGTGTTATATCGAAATCGTGGTTTCAGATGGTTGAGTGTACAACTATGTGATCATTCGTTCAAAAATATTTGAAACCATTCAAGGATTGAAGATTCTACTGGTTTGGTACAACTCGAGACATACGATAAAAAGAAAAATTTAAATCGTGCTGGGCGATAGCAATCGAATGTATCGCGTAGCGAAGGTGTATTTCCGGGGAATTATTATAGTAAACGAGGTAGCAGGTCTGGGTGCCAGAACACCGAGTATTATCGCATTAGAATAAATGTAAAGTAGAACCCCGCGTTTTACCATCTCGATGTACCCAACCTTCTGCTCCAGCTTCCCTCTTCATCTTCCCCAGCTCATTTTCTCGTCGTTCGCTCGTCTATGCTCTTCCTCCCTCGGTCTGCTCTTGTTCGTCTCTCCCGCTCTCTCTTTCAATCTCTCTCTCTCTCTCCCTTTTTCTCTCTCTCTCTCTCTCTCTCTCTCTCTCTCTCTATCCATCTCTCTCTCTCCCTTTTTCTCTCTCTCTCTCTCTATCCATCTCTCTCTCTCTCTCTCTCTCTCTCTCTCTCTCTCTCTCTCTCTCTTTCTCTCTCTCTCTCTATCTCATCCCGGCGGTTCAGAACAGCTTTGCGTCTGGACTTCCGCAGGGGTGGAAAATGAGAGGCAGTCGGAACGGCAGGGCGCATTTACATGATATGAATATAATGGAGAGGGCCGGGTCGCTGGCAAACCCGGGCTACGAGAGCGCTACCTGTTGAACAGAGAGTTCAAACCCGCGCTGACCTACAGGATATATTCGGCCGTGTCCGGAGACCGGCGTCCCTCGAGAGCCAGGTGGACGTTAGGGTCATCGGCGGACATCTCTCAATTTAAATCGTCAGGTCACAGCCCCGTACTGTAACATTTGTTTGTTTGATTCGCGATGAAACGGGAGATTTTTGTTGCCCGAATGCTCGGATACTCGTTTTGTTCCAAAAATATTTCCGTGTCTTCGTCATCCTTCGCGATTCATCAGCGATCGAAATCTGTCAATTTAACGAATTTTCTTTTCATGCATAATGTAAATTGCACTCTACACGTCTCTTTACTATTCATGAACAAAGTGAATGATCTTCCAAAAATGCGGAAACTCCATTTCCTGGTTTCAATAACAGGATTTACGAATATACTTAATTATTCATCTTTACATTATACGGTTTCTTTCGAATACACAGTCAGTGTAATTTTAGAACTCCGTCAAAATCACAGATTCCAAATTATTTTATTTACGATCATTGAAATTGCATAGATGCACTCGTAACGAATTATTCAGTAACTCCCTGGAATTCTTTGGACACATATTATAATAAACATCGCTAGAAAGAGTAAATATATTCTTGCCATTTTTATAAACTAACGTAAAAATGTTACTTTTGGTGATCCGTAGATCTAGCGGCGCCATTAAGAGACAGAGATATGTAACGGTTTGCGTTTGACATCCGCTGGAGAAAACTTTAAGGGCAGTAGACACTGCAGTCGTAATAGTTAATAATTAATGCGATTAGAAAGTTGTCTCAATTATCATTATTACGAATGGACTATTTCCACTTTCAACAAAAACATTCCACCGATAACTTTTTACAGCTCAACTTCGTTTGATTAATTTATGAGGATATTGTACTGTACACCACTGATTGTGTGATTAAAAATGTAAAAAGAGGATATTTATATCTGACTAAAGCTACCATTTACTAATTTTTTCCAAAAATGGACTTATACTATTGTCAAAATCAACGGCTCATATGTAAATAACAGCAATAGTGATTTCATATCGTTATAGTACTATTAACACATTATTTTATTATATCATAATTTTCGCATGTCTATGGTCCACGGTTAAGGATGTTTCAATGGATCTTTCAACGGCAATAGCAAATTCAGTCGTAAACCATCAAGTCACCCTCAGTGACGTATTCTAATTATTTCGTTTGAAATTATTATGTAAAAGAAGATTTTTAAGATAAAGTGTTAATTGAAGAATATTAAATACTTGTGACAATAATCGAGGACTTTGTTCATATAAAGATTAAACGAAATGGATTATCATGATAACCTGATGCGTCGGTTTCGCCACATCTAAAATATAGGTTTAGATTCGTAATTTCCAAGTTCGTGGCATCAAACCTGAGGGAATGCAACATGAATGTGTCAGATGAATTGCTTTTAGATAACTGCTTACTTACCTGTGTTAGGCTACTAACTCTTGAGGAAGAAGAATGTATTATGTCTGATCTACCGTGTCTTTACGACTTTGAATGTTTTGCTGTCCCGGGCTAATTCATGTTTGATCTCCCTTAGTACCTTCTTAGCCCGACTCTCATAACCACAAACTTAGACTTACAAGGAGACTCGAAGGCCTTCGGGACACTGATTTTGTGACATATTGATGATTAATGTATCATTACTTCAGTAAAATACAATATTCTTACTAGGTTACAACAAGAGCCAGCGTAGCATGATTGTGGCGTATTATGTTTTCACGCGGAGGACCAGTGTTCTAATCCTGCCTACTAACTAATTTGCTTTTAAATTTATTTTATATTTTTATAATTATAAGTCATTTATCTCTCTCTCTCTAAATTAAATTCATATAATTTTAATGTATCCCAAAGTACCAACAAGACTGTTCAGCCTATGAATCTGTAATAGCAGTTCACTTCAATAGAAACATTCGAAGTAGATTAATCGTCCAAGATGTTCGAGAGCTGCGAGACCCGAGAAAGTCTGCGAAAGATTCATCGGGGACGTATGTAACATTCAGGAGGCTGCCATTGTATTTGAAGAAGTTGCGAACGAGAACATCCTGCCGTCCATCTCGACGAATTGTCGGTGCTCTGATCGAATTAAGGAAAGTACGCGAGCGCCGATGCCCCCTAAGAAATTCATGAAGACGACCTTAGCGGGAAAAGGAGATAGCCCTGGGAGTCCCGTAGGACGTACACGTTAGAAAACTGAGGAGGAAATGTCACCTGTCCAATTAAGGACCACTTTCCTATCGGCGATAGGATCTCCGCGCACGTTCTCGGCTGGCCCCCACGACTCTCATTCCACGAAACGAAGACAAAGTCGCGGGCATAAATATGTATAGGATAACGCGTGTCATTCAAGCTGGAGCCCGGATGTTTCCTTCCTTTTTCTCGGGTTCTCTTTCAGTGTCTGTCGTCTGGCCACGGAGTCACGATCGCCTGCTAGATTATGCGCTCATCGGAAACCGCATAGTTAGGCAAACGTTGCATTTCAATATCCAAGACGCTCCGATCATAGTCGGCGACCGAGAGCCGCCAAAGATAACCAAATCTGCTCTAAAATGTAGAAATTAGTGATGCGATTTGAGACGCTTCGAATCTCTTAAGCGATAAAATATTCGAAGCACTTCGAAACTTGAAATTATTAAAGAACCTCGCACTAATCATATGGAAAATCTATCCCGGTAAAATCAGTTGGATTTTTCATATGTTGTAGCTTATGATCTACTGAACAAAAGATGTAATGAGCACAAAGCTCAATAACGGACAGTTATCGAGTTATAATCAGTCAAACATGACAAATTCGAGCTGCCGAATACTCAAATCTCGGGAAGTATTTATTTTTTGGAATAATGTTTGGAACAAAAATGGTAGGGTTTCAAAAATCTATTAGGTGGTGTCATTATTTTTGAATTTCGAATGACCTTGAAAAGGTCTGTGAACAGAAATCTTTCACAAAAGTCTTTGCTTGTCACAGCAGAGATAAGGACCCCACGGCTTGTCACTCCCGTAGTATTTTTTGACTTCAAACACTCTCTGCTGTGTGTGTGTTTGCGTGTGTGTGAGTGCGCGTGTGTGTGTGGATTAATAAAAAAATGATATTATGTATTACCAAACAGTATGGAGACCAAAATGTATGGAATACACTGATATCAATAATATAAATATCGGACGTAGGAATGCCAGGAAGTAATAGCATTCCCCCACTACCGTGGGGTGGCGGGAGTGAGGGTGCAGCAAGCGTGGAAAGTAAATATACTTCCCGAGATTTGAGTATTCGGCAGCTCGAACTTGTCATGTTTGACTGATTATAACTCGATAACTGTCCATTATTGAGCTTTGTGCCCATTACATCTTTTGTTCAGTAGATCATAAGCTACAACATATGAAAAATCCAACTGATTTTACCGGGATAGATTTTCCATATGATTAGTGCGGGGTTCTTTCTGCAAATCTTGATCGCCTTGATCGTCTTGATCGTCTTGATCGTCTTGATCGTCTTGATCGTCTTGATCGTCTTTAATCGTATGTTATACGAGTAGACATCGATACGCGAGACGCGACAGTCAATGAGTCGACAGACGACGGTCACACGAACTAACATCAATGGCCTCGTATCTACGAGTTCTCGTTATCTTCGAGTCTAAGTAAGGCTTAGACCATATTGGTATGGCAATATGGCAGACAACTATGGACCATATTTGGTGTCTCAAAAATGGTGTATTTCCTTCAAAGAGGTGATTCCTGATGTTTTTCGATGCAAGTTTTCTCTTTGAGGGCATGTTCTCCGCGGCTTCGTTAAGAAGTTATAAATGAAAAACGCGGACCAATCAGAACGTGGGTACAGCAGCCAAATACCAGATTGACAACAGGTCCTGCTGAGCGTGGCGTTTTCATTGGCCGAACCGAAGCCTGTCCGCGAAAAATAAATTTGTCTTTTTCCCATTCTGAATCTTCATTAATCGACGTCACACAAGTTAAATCTTCCCCAGTGAGCAGATCGTCATCGTCAGAGACGTGCAAAATTTACTAATCCCAAAGAGGCTTCAATAAAACTAAAAACCTTTATTTTTCGTTCTTCTAGATCGCTTGAGAACCATATATCGAAGATAGATCTATTCGTAATAGACCGTTGTTGATCAGGAAAAAGAATTATTAAAAATTTTGGAGCATACAGGAGCAGCTAATTCTTTCGTGATCTTTTGCAGAATTTATATATATACACACATATTTTCACTAAAGATCATGAACGAGTTTTGGGGGAGTATTTTTTAAAACCAAAGTTAAAGTTAGCAAAAATGTAGACTTCTACATTACCAGTTCAATACCAACAAAGTAGAAAAAGAAATCAAACGAATATAAAAATGAGAAGTACTAACCTTCAATAACACACTCCATTTGGGATAATAAAACAAATTCACCGAAATAAAACTGGTACGCTATCTCGATCAGAAGACGAACTTCGGCTGCTGACTCGCTAGGAACTTATCCAGACATGGTTTACACTCATTTATTTCTTATAATAGTTCTCCCTATCTTCGAAATAAATACCCAGGAACACACCTGTGAGACTCCCGAGTTCCAATGTAAAAGTTGATTTTTTATATTTGGACAGCGCACTGTCCCATCTTCACATGGGATAATATTTTCCGAGAGTGGAGTACAAGCGATCAGAGCACAGTCTTCTGATCGTTGTTGCAACTTCCAGTGGATCCAGTGGATCCAGTGAATCACCTCGTAAAAATGGTTCTCGCGCGGCAACCGGGGCACCCGTACGCCGTGCAGAGACAGAGAGCCGCGGTGAAATAAAGAACCGTGGAACGAAGAAGAGAGGTAAAGAGCGATCGAGTAACCGTCGCGAAACAGAGAGGGAGATGCGCGAAAAAGGCAATATAAGAGGGCAATAAAATCACGACGGCTAACAATACGAGCAAACCTGGCCCACCACCTTATATCCTCTCTCGCCTTCCCTTTATCCTTCTCCTTTCCCGCCCCAAGTGGACCACGGAACAACACACTCGTCCTGGGTCAGTAACTTGTCACAACCGGCTCGCGAGACCACGAAACTTCCTGAAATTTCAACTTCTTCCGGTGAGGACCCCTGGCAAATCCATCGGGAAATAGACGCCGCCGAGATATCATGGATGGAGCCGCTTGAAAAACCTCGTTCGGTAATATACCTTGGCTATAGTGCCGTTCAAAAGTCCCAAAACGCTCGCCTTCTCCGCGAACTAATCTCACCTCGCGAAATTATACCCGACAGAGGAGGTCACGCGACGATATAGACCTGGGGGCTCTGTTTCTCAAAATGGAGAAACTTTCCTGGTGCAGTTCTTCTCGAGATGCTAGTGCTCGAAGATATGAAGTCGCGATTACTGGAACAAGAAATTAGGTCAGCTAAAATCCGTAGAAGATATGGCGTAAGAGTACACTGCCGATTTTGAACAGCAAAGATGATTTTCTGTGGAAATACAATAATTCGCAAATTCAATGATCGTAAAAGATTAAACGTAGGATGTGAAAATCGAGTGTACATTTCGCAGTGCCTGCCTTGTAAACGCATTATCAAGTTTTTTTTTTCAAATACAACGTATCGGATGTAAAACTTGATCATCGTTTAAGCAAAAAATCTATTAAGAACTTCGCTTGTGTCGAAAAGTTCGCGCGTGAAAACTTTCTTGTATCCTCGATAGTTCGGAGATAATCGACTTTCCGAGACTTAGCACGCGCGCGCGCGCAATGTATGGTTCCCGGGGTTTTTGAGCTGCAGTGAGCGCGGGCTCGTTGCTTTTTTATTTGCCACAGGACGGGAAAGGTTTCGAGAATATTCATGAAGTTCGAAAGTAACGGGACAATAATCGTATTCCGGGAACTTCGGACGGGATCTCGTCGCAAAAAGCCAACGACACTTGCCTGTGCGTATACACACGGGTGTCTCGAGGAGGATCGTTCGGGAATACTCGAGCGAAAAATCGTTGATGCCTTTTCGGGGCTCCTCTTGTTAACCGCGTACGACCGGTAACCGATTCTGGAAGGTGTTTTAGCGTCGATTGTGTGCACGCGTGCCCACCGAGGAGAGAAAGAAAGAAAGAAGAAAGAAAAAGCACGCGGGGCAGGAATGCTCCTCGTTCGGGCGTGAAACCAGCAGTCGTACAAAGGAGAACCAGGTATACGTCTCGGGGCTCGTGGAGACGCGATTAATTTCAATTCTTGCCGCACGGCTACTTCCTACGAGACTGCGAGAACACCGATTCCAAAGAATCCTGACCAAGCCAAGACGCTCAGGCGCTGAGGAGCAAGGTGGAACGAAACGAGGCGCCACTCACCACCGAGACGAGTCCATTGAAATCATTCATACCCGGAACACGATCGTTCACGAACCGTACACCGCTATCTATTAAACGATACATTAGTTATTCGACGATTTACGCGGGGAATTCCTTTTATTTTTCTTGTTTCGTAAATAGAGTAAATATACGAGAGGTGTGATTAAAAAGAAACCGGACTGTGTCAGTCTCATTGCGACCCACAGTGAGACGAAATGACTTAACGGCGATAAAATATCTGTAACTTTGATTCTGCTTTATACAGGGTGAGTCGATAACTAGGCACGAGTACGATTTCCGCCCCCTCCACGACCTAACCACAACTCATTCTATTCACATGATTTTGACATTACTAGTTCAAATTCTGGATGACAGCTACAATGCAAAGATTACGCATATTAAATTTCATTTTCTACATAAGAAAGGTCTCTTGATATTTTGCCATATTTCGCATAGTTACCGAGATATTTGCAAATTTATAAAAAACAGGAAATCTACTTTACCGGCTAAACCAGAGCAATTTGACAGCATGTTATATATACATTTTTTTCTTGAAATAACCCCAAGAACACACATATAACCTCAAAACGAGGGGCCACGAAAATCGTACTCTCCCCGATAACTATTACCACCTGAAGTAACTCATTATTTATCGACTTCATAAAAAAAATTTTGAGATGAAATTTATCGTATTCGAGGAGGCTTATTAGAAAAGCACTATTCGATTTTTTAAGTTCTTTTATTTTCTAAGATATCAAGGTGACCTTGAGTTTCTCAAATTGCACCATATATTTTTTGTTCCTACATTGTAGTCGTTAAAGAGACGAATTCAACGACCTATACCAAAGTACCTTCAATTGACCTTAATCCTCAATACCTGCCTTCGTTTACTTGACCGTACTGTTGCGAGACGAAAGCGAGGAATAGACTGGCTTAGTGTTGCATATCGTTGGATTTGTTTAAACAAATATTATTATAATATGAATAAAACAAAACTAGCATTCCATTTTTAAAAAATAACTTTACCTACAGACCTGCTAATTATTTACAGAAAAATATTTGTGCAACGTTATCTCCCCCTCCATATCAAACAAATTTTGTAAGAATATTTTTTTCGTAACAACATTTCCCTGAATCATATTTAACAGTTTTGAATTAAGACAAACACCCTCTATATGTAGGAATAAACCGATAGACGTTTGATTTCTTTAAAAATTAGAATTATTATATCTGTAATGAACTACGGAGAAAATATTGAACAAATTAATTCAATAATGTTACGTTGGTTACTAACACCGCAAAGGGTTAAAGCTCGCCGAATCGGGAATCTCGAGCGAGAACCCGATTGCGACTATCGTTGCCTTGAGTACGCGAACCTGGCCAGTTTTATCGGAGGTGAAACGGCCGGACGCGATTACTCTTGTCGTTCGATTGGCGATTTTATTCGAAAACGAGGGTTTGCTTTTCATTAACGGGCGACACGTCGTCGACATTCCGAACGGACGTTCCTTTTCTTGCAAAACGAGGAGCGTCCGGCATGCGAGTCGCTCGCAAATTCGCGGGCTCACATTAGCCGCAACCAAGAAACGATAAATCGTTATTAACCCTTCTGTATACTGCCGTCTGTATGCATAAGGACACTTATGGTTGGAGAGCAAACATGTACGATAGCGAATAAACTTGAAAAATTTACGTCTACAAGAACGCTTCGAGGTTTAACACTGGTATTACAGAGTGGTAAAAGCAACTGGTAGAAAAAGTAACTTGTATTATACCTCGTAAAAGTTACTAGACGTATTATTAGACCACGGAAGTTATGCGAAGTTTACGACAAAAATTATTAGGTGGAATTTAAAACTGGCATAACATTAACAAGAATTCAGAAGCATCGATACACTACTTTCAAATTCTATTTTCGAATGATTTTTCATTCTGGAAAGAAAGATGGTTCAATTTGGCCCCTTTGGTCCACAAGTAATACAAAAAATATTTGTTCCGCATAAAGATCAGTAGTTTATACATGCAATAATTTATACTCGAATAAATCTATACAGTAATTTCGCTTGTCAGAAACATTTCTAGAGTTTGAATAATTACAAATCACGTAATCCGAAGCAGGCTGCTTTTACGTGTCTAATATATTTGCGACTCTAGAATTCACTGAATGTATACCACAATTTACAAGATATGTTGTTTAACCAATTTTCAACAAACAAAAATTAGCAACAGAGACGAATAAGTTTAAATTACTAAATTAATACGTAACATGTAAAAACAATCATTTACTTTTTGTGTACTGTGGGAATATTCATAATGTGTCCCGCACCTCCCTATATTAATAAAAATATTATTTCAGTTTACGTTAGAATAAATCCAAGTGACAATAGAAGCCAGGAAGAACCGAGAGAGAATGAACAAAAGAATATCACTATATGCTTCAGGGAAATCAAAAAAAGAAAATCAACTTTTCAATACGATTCATGAAGACTTCGATCAAATCTTTCATCCAAAATTGCCAGAGGATATATCTGTGGTTGTAATGAAGAACGTCGCATGTCACATACTTTCACTTTCGAGATATTGCCGTTTAAAGTTTTGATCGCTAATGCTTTGACATAGAACATCGGTAAAACTGCATTAGATTTTTAAGCCTGTCGAATTTGTTTTTATGACTTTTTTTTTGGTAAATACGTAACTCCTATACTATAAAGCTCTGGATAAAAATGGATAAACTCAAATTTTTTGAAATTGTGACATATTGCGTTTTTACTTGCAACCACAGATATTGACCATTAAGTGCCCATACCAGGGTTAATGACATTCGAGAGCCCGTAAATCATTGTTAAACGCAATTAGAGGGCCACTAATACCTCTCGAAACACCGTGTCAAAGATCAGGCAGATACTCGGGCACGTGACACCTTGAGAATGCTATTGTGCATCGAAATATCGCACCGATTGTGACCAAGGTCTGTTAAATGACCGGGTCTGTGCTTTCATCTAGAAAATAGTTCAAGCATGTGCAGAGCGTATCTCGTAATTGTGCCAAATTATAAGACGGTAATTAACACGTTAAACGCTATGTCAGTCCCCGAGGACTGATTGCATCGAATTTACGAAACTAACTTGAAACCCTAAAGCGTGCATTTTTAAGCCTAGGAAAAACCTTGGGATAGCAGTACATATGAAGAGCCAACAATTTTTAATTCTTCAGAAGTTAGAACAATGTATTGAACATGAATGGCAACAATCAAGGCAGAAAACAATTAAAAATTATACAGATCACTGCACATACGAATAATTTCCGTGACGAAAACTAAAGGAGGCTCTAGAAAATATTGAATATAAAACAAAACTGGTGAATTTTATTTGTTCAATTCGTTTTTTAAACGCACGTCCTATCATTTGGTCCCATGAATTTGTCTTGAAAATTTACATTATTAACCCTTTGCACTCGGAAGTATTTTAACTCCAAAACCAAACGTTTTTTTCGATCAAGAATATTTCTATTCTATACGATTTTTTTCATTTTGGAGAAATGAAACTGATATAATACCCATACAATACTTAGATGTATAGTAACTAATTTATTGAATATAAATTTAATAATGTAAACAATATTTTGAATAATGGTATAGCAATTTTAGTGGTGCCTCAGAGTCATCACTCGAGTGCTAAGGGTCAAAATAGCAGTGTAAAACGACGTATGTACAAGAAATTTCATTTATGTTCTTTACCAAATAAAAATTAACATATTAATACGGTGTCCTATCTTTTTAGCACCGGACAGTATCATGCCAAGTCCCTTTAATATTTAACTGACCCTCGTAATGAAACAAGAATAGAAAAGACATTGAGAGAGCGACAAATAACACTTGAAAACACCGTGTCAACAATCGAGCCCTGACTTGAGACACCTGGAGAATGATACTGTTCACCGAAACATCCCACCGGTTGTGACTGAGGTTTATTAAACGACAGGGCAAGCTCCGTGCTCTGGGGTTAAGGGGAGATTCTGACACCAGGAGGAGCATTATCCTACCGCACAAACTGCACGCGATTGAAGCTCGGCCAAGCGCTTTCACGCGACCTATCCGATGCTTCTCATTCTGTGGTTCGCCTGTCGAAAACGCGTGCCGCACATCAAAGGCGGCCAGACAGACAGAAGACAGACGTCTTAAGGAAAGCTCGACTTCCAGCCTGGCAACCACCTTTGAAATTGTTCCCCGTGAATCTGTGATTGTGCGAGGGAAACCCCTTCTAACCGCGGACCGATGTAAGAATGAAAGAACCAACCCGGGAAAGAATGGCGATTGCGAATTGCTGAGAATTCTTCGGGACAGATTGCTTTTTCTCCGGAGCTGTGAGAACAATAGTCCGGGAGAGGGCTGCGGGACTGTTTGTGGCCTGATTGAATCTGCAGGCCTGTTAACCCCCTAAATGTTACCAATCGGTACGAATGATCGATGTGATCCATTGTATCAGCGCTTTTAGTAGACTTTCGAAATGTACTTGAAAAATGGAACAACTTAATTTTGATGTTGGCAATTAGATACTCATTTATTATGATCCATTTAAGTATTCTCTATCTTCTAAAAATGTCATAAAATTGCTATGAATTTCCATTCGTTGGACACTACTATTAAAATAATAGTTTTAACTGTTTGAGTCCCAAGCAGCGCGATCGCGCTGTTGAGATTTTATGTCGAGAAATCCCAGCACATTTCGAGCATCATGGACAACTGACGGTGCGTTACCGATTTACTGACGCGAGTACATCTCACAGCTCCTTTTAATGTAAATAGTACATTTTACAATAGGTAGAATAATACTATAATAATGCAATAATACATTACAAAATAAAATAAAACAAGCGCTATCGCGCTGCTTCGACAGTTTTTTCAATACCCCCTGGGACTCAAACGGTTAATATATTATTATAATACCGAGCCAGTTCTCTGTTGTCAATATTTCAGCATTGGAGAAAATATAGGCACGTAACTAATTTTATTCTGTTATGAACGACAAAGCAGTTCTAATCAGTGTACATTCTTATATTTCTCTATAATTGAAGAATTGAATTGAATTGTAAAACAAAATAGGATAGATGTAGATACATCACTATACATTTACACTAAACCTACTATCACCGGGCAAAACGACCGGTCCCAGATTTTTTATTTTGGAATTATTGATATTATAAAGGCGCTTTCGTGAGAAATTATTAAATACATATGTTTAGTAAAACACTTATTATAATGCGAACAAAATCCAAATAATGTCAATCTCGTCATTTTTATAAGGCATTTATATACAGTGTGGAAAGTATAAAGCATCACAGACGAATATCTCCAAAAATATGGATTATACGCAAAAATGTTTCAGATGAAAGTTGTTCAATACCGAGGGGGACGTCATGTGGTGGGACTTTTATTTTTCCCGGTGGATACTCCACGGTGAGGTGAAGGTCAACTTTCTTTTTTTAAATGAAATGATCTGCTTTTTATCTACCATCAAATAGTGCGTTTTAAGATGAGTTCAATTACCTATGACTCAAGGTCATTCAAGGTCAAACTTGCAGGGAAATGCATAAAAAGTGTAATCGTTTATATACTGTTTATATATTGTTTCAAACTGCACTACCAAGCAGCCCTACTAAAACATGATTTATTATTTTATTAAACTAACGAATAATATAATATTCTCTATGTTAATAAATATGTAATAAAATAAAGGATGTACATCTCCAATTAAGAATTACAATCAAGAGTTATTTCTTGTTCACTCGCTGCTACTAAAGAAATCCTAGTTAGTTTCTTTTCCTCCTTTTAATGATATACTTCAGTTCAAAGGGTAATCTATTTCAATTAAAAATAAATTCGGTAAAAATACTCTTTCGTATTCTATTACGACCTTCATCGTTACGGTATCCTATTGATCCCATGTGTGGGTAAATATAAAATAATACTTGTTTATGATCCTGCTAAAGGTTCTCGAACACATATATAAACGATATATCAGTTACTTTTGAAAATCGGTAAGTTTAGTGTTAAATACTAGCATTTTCAACAGGGTCATAATGGCTTCAATACTTCACTGAAAAGTTAAATCTTGTGTGGGCAACAAGCATGTTCAAGTAATTATAAGACGCTAATGTTCAACTTTTGTTTCCTGGAACAGTCGTTTTGAAAACGAAACTTGTAACCGTGTCTAACAAATGGACTGCAGATATTTATGGAAAATAAAACTGTTTTGCATCAATCACAAAATCCAATGCTAGATAGACATGTCATACTTTCCGATAAATTTCAGCGAGTTGAAAACAGCATATTAATATTTGTCATCTGTTTAAAGCATAAGATGATATGGCATTACAAAAATTTTTAGAAGTGTAGGTGTCAGAAGTTAGAACATTGGTGTTGGTGACGATCAATCGTCGGCAATCAGCTGGGACTGCCATACTGAGCCGACGATCGATTTGCTATTAACAATCCGATGTTCTTTTAGCAAATATAATTCGTCAGCGAGATTCAGATTGTAACAAACCGTCATATGAAAAACTTCTATTAAATAAAGCTCCTATAAAAGTGTCCTAACCGCACGTTGTCTTCGTTCATGTGTAAATTCATTACCGTGGAAGTATCGATTAAAAACTGTACATTAATTACAACAACAATGATCGTAGGAACAACGAGAGAGATCTGCCTCGAAGACTATTATTTGAGTTAGCCAGACTCGGAAATACTGAAGGAGATTATGAAAAGTGGTATAGTAGAATGAAAGACATGATGGCAGGTATAACCTTTTCACGGACAAAAGCTCAGTCTTACACAGGTACATTTAATTGGGGTGGACCGTTGATAAATTCTACGGTACAATTTCAACCTCTGGAAATACATAATTTGATCAAAGCCACTGTTGTTGTTCACTTGTTCCCTGCTCGAAAGCAAATTGTTCAAAGGGGCGTAATTCTGATTAATTACATGTAGAAGATGTAATGTAATTCCGTTTATTGTGTGTTTTGGGGAAAAGCGAATTGTTCACAATGAAGAATAATACAAGCGCTCAACAAATTTGTCTACATATCTATGCGAAATAACATTATGAATAATTTAATGATGAATTAATTGAGAATTTTGTTGCAGAATACACATGTACATCTGATAATTCTCATTTTGACATTAATAAATGTTTAATTTTCAAGAAGAACCATACGGTTGTGTACTTAAAAAATAGTAAAGAAATTAAAAAATGAAATTTTAAAAGGATAGAAAAAGCGAGTATGATTGTGGAAGAACAAAGATATGAGAGACCCGGTCAATCCGTAAAAGTCTCTATGAAAACTGAGATAACTTTTACATTAAATTTTTAAATTTAATTCTAAAAAAGACCAGTAAAAATGGGCCAATAAAACAATATTAAAAAAAAACTGAAGAGTAATAAGCAACAATAAACAACCAATCCAATTTTTATAAAACCATGTAGACTTGCAAAACAGTCAGATTTGTAGCTACAGGTCCTCAAGTTTGAGGGGAAAAATCATCCTCTGAAAATTGCTACTTCGAGCGCTACCTCGGATAGCCCTGGAACAGTTAGAAACAAATGTATGTACATTGCGTACGTGGCTGAAACCTCTGATAGAGGCTTGTCCACAGTCAGAGAGACTAGAGTATATCGCAGTGTCGTAAGGAATGACATACATGGGAATTATGGAGTGGGTAAGAAGAGAAGAAAGTTAAAAAGAAATTACGACAACAACATAGGGCAACGGAATCATAAAGTTTAAAATTTTTAGTGAAAATTTAATTAGATAAGCAAAGCAATAATTTCGTTGTATAGTAGAAGTAGGAAAGACTTAATTAGACAAAATGCAATATATATTATAAGAGTGAAGTATGTAATAGAGTGCAATGGAATTCAAAACCACGTTCTTTTCAGGACCATTGAAGTTGAAAATAAACTAAACTAACTAACTATACGCTACATATATTTGCGTAATAGAAATAAATTTTCGTTGTACACGTATGTTCAGAAAAAAGTGGAAATTGCAACCGTTGTATTAAGGTTTATAACATCAGCAATTAAGTATCAGAAAATTGTATTTGAAACAGCCAAAGAAAGTCGAATAAAACACAATTTAACGGAAATGAAATGCGCGGGTACAAAGGTAAAAAGCGGACGAGAAAAGGCGAAGTTAAAAATTCGGTTGAAAGTGGTAAGCAGGAGTAACGAGTAGCAGCAGTAGGTAGTAGAAAACGCAATAAAAGTTGCTGGAACAAAATTTAAGACGAGTGGGGGGCTAAGATTGCGGAGGCGGAATAAGTCGCGAATTCTTGTCGGAAGTTTATAGGTTGGTGGCGAAACGAAACGGAATTCGTCTGGTCTCCGTTGGTACCGGCGAAACGGCGAACGATAAAGTCGTCGTCTAAGTACACGAACGAACGTCGCGTCGACTCGGTGGACGCGTCACGTAAACAAACAGTAGCCACGAGGGACAATTACAGATGGTCCGTTCGGGACAATGTTGGTAGAGAGAGGAACGATAGCCGGCGTCCTGGTCGTGGTCGTGCGGCCGTAAATCTATGCGGGAACAGGTGGACGCGCGTGATCGCGAGTAGTATAGCTGATTGAGTAACTGACCTTGCGAAGAAAGCTGCGGCTGCGCTGGCCTGCGCCGGCGTCCCGGGCACCCCGTTCACGTTGTACGAGTACTTGGTCTCCTGGTACACTTGATACGGGCTCTGCGGCTTCGAGTGTGATGGTCGGTGATAATAATGGTCCGCGTACAGATTCTTCTCCGGTGGACGTTCACCAGCGGCGACCTTGGCCAGGCCGTAGCTCTGCATCGCGGCTGCAGCTGCGGAGGAGGACGAGCTCTTCGAGTGACACTTCTCGTGGCCGTTCTTCTCTGGCCCATGCAAATGGGACTTGTCGTGGGCTGTGCCTGTAGTCGGTTTGTCAATGGTGCCGTACGACTTGAAATCGTAACCCTTTAGTTCACCGTAATACTTGATGTTCTCGACCTTGAACCCGTGACCGACATCGTGCTGCTGTCCCTTCGACTTGTTCACCTCGTGCTTACCGTAACAGATCTCCTGAGCCGATTTCATCCTATCCCCGCACTTAACGATCCCCTCGACCCCGTGAGCAACCACTTTGCCGGAGGGTTTCTCGATCTTCAGCATCGATCTCTCGCACAGACGACCCTGCACGGCCTCGCTGGCCTTCAGCAGAGAGTCCACGGCACCTTTGTACTTGTCACATGTCGAGGACTCGCACGGCACACCGGAACCACCGTGACAGGCATTCCCGGAAACCGCACCACAACCACCACTACCACCGCTACTACCACCAACGATTGCGCACGATCGGCCCGTGTGATGATGCGACTTGTTGGATGGTTCCACGTGACACCTCGAGATCACCTCCGAATCGTCGGTCGACTCTTCCTGATGGTCCTCTTTCGTCACGTTATTGTTGTTGTTGTTGGGGGCGGTGCTGGTGGAGGAACGCGTGTCACACGATTTGTACGGGAGACGCGCCCGCGACGAACAACCGCGTGTTGCTTCTCGCGCAGTTGGCGTGATACTGGCCAGATTAGAGGGCGTCTCGGCGCCATGAGTGCCTCCAGTCCCCCTGCTGGAGTTACCACCACCGCCGCTACCGCCACCGCTACCAACGCTGCCGATACTTACGCTCCCTCCTCCTCCTCCTACACCTCCTCCCACACCGCTACCACCTTCTCCACCGGTTCCTTGTCGTTTGCCCTTCTCCTCCTGTCAAATTGATAACATTACGCGTAACAGTTAATCAGCGCGGATTCGTACGCCTAGTGTCATTACAGTGGGACCGGAAATGCATGCGAACTGCTCGGAAGCAAAGTGTCTGGGTAAGAGTTCGTTGGTCCGTCTGTCAATGATAGTTCCCAGTAGAGTCAAGGAAATAGACACGGTTAATTCATTCCGTGTTGTGTCGAAACCGTGTAAAGGAGTTCAGCCACCCTGAATAAAGATAAATTTAAATTTTCTCAATCTGTACAGCAGATTAGCAGAAATGTCCAATTTCATGCCTGTTTTCACAAAATGAGATTTTTAAAATTGATGGCGTAATTATCTTTTACAATTTTCATCCGATTCACTTTAAATTTTGATACAGTCTTTCTCTTTACATAATCTAAGGAAGTACAGTACCGCTCATTGAAGTATGGACACGTCTTCATATAGTATTCTTTTTATGAATAATCATTCATAACTTGTATAAAATGTATTTACATTACCATCCCTTTGCTTATTTACTAAATGATAAGTAACTAATATTTTATTATTATATTATTATTATAATATTATTATTATTATTATATTTCATTATTATATTATATTATTATGTTATATTGTATATTATTATTTATTATGTTATATAAAAAATGGTCACACTTCTAAAACCCAGCTCTGGACACTGTTACAAGAGGACTGGACAACTATACCTACGAGATGAAAAAATAAAATAATACGACGAATACCACGATTAACGAAAGATATAATAAATGCCAAATGAGGATTTTTCAGCAAAAAGAACATTTACATTTAAGAGTTCTTAAATTATTTCTGTTTCAATAGTATTTAACCATTTTTGAATAATTCGTTAATTTTATACTTACAAAATGAAAAACTGATCAGAAGTAAAATATATTTTGCGTTGAGCAATTTCTGTACTTATGTTTTCGTTTAGTTGTCAAGTGTCCATATTTCCATGAGCGGTAGTGTACGTATGGAATTTCCGAAATGTTTAAAACTTTTTTTGCCACAAACATTTTTATGATGAATTTTTCTATGAAAGATGAAACTTTTTATGGAAAAGTGTAAATACAGTACCATGCACGGTGGTTAATTTATCCGAAAATGTGGTCAATATTGGGAAAATATGGTTTTCATGGATTCTAATAACTGTAGACTGCGGATTTTATGCACTTATGACAAAAACGTCAATGTATTAGTCTCAACTTATTGAAACCAATGTAGCAAGGAAGAAATTAATATTTGGCTCCTGTTTCTTGCAATTAATGCACACAATTTTTATTTTGCATAAAGATCCGCCGTCTACTAATTAGGTTTTGTCCTTTATCATATTCCTTATTCTACCATGTAACTCAATTAGAAACTTTAGAAAATACATAATTTCTTGGGGATTAAGACCTTTGATATTTCTTATAGCCTCATATCGTTATATTCTATAAAGTAAAAAGTAAACCGTTTCTAACAATCTGATATTGCTAGAGGTGTGTGAGAACCTGAAAATGGCTGGACCAAATAGTCGGGACGGGTTGGAAAGACATCGGGACGGAACGAGTCGAATTCACGAAATTTTCGAGAACCCGTCCCGACCCGACATTTTCGGGTTCCCCTACACTTTTAGATATTATTGTCAGTGGTCGATAATTATGAAAATGGGGACACAAATAAACAGGAAATTATTTTCGAAATTGAAAGTTGTTATATAATTTAATTCATTACAATCTAATACGCGTGTCTGATAAGTTTTTTCGATTGAATTTCATTTATAACTAAGAAAATTCAAATATTTGAGAACGACTTCAATTTTAAAAACTATATCTGTCTTCTACCGAACTGAATATGTTCCGAACTGTTTAAGAAACTATAATTCGTAATAGATCCCATAATTTAATGATGGAAATGAAAATCGTTGAATACGGATAATGAAAATCATAAAAAGGCTCAAGCGCCTGATACCCATTAAATATAAAAAAAAATTGAAACAGTTTTGAGACAGTAAAATTCAATTTTCGTGGAGTCTGAACATGGAAGATTTATTTTCCATGCTTTGCATGTGCTTCGGACCCCGTTATAACAGACCTGATGAGATTTTCATTGGAATAACCCATCATGATCGGTGGTGATCTAATTTCATTACTTGAAAAGAATGATACATGTATCTATGAAGATTAACAGGTGTACTCAATTTTATTATACGCGAATAAATTGAATTTTCAAGTCATATTGATTTTTGTCCCACATTTTCGAAAAATCGACCACTGTGCGTCGTCCCCGAAGGATTAAGTACGTCAATTAACACCGGCACCGGTCCAAAGCCACCGCAATTCCAAAATGCAACACAGCAACCCCAATAAATCCATTTACTCACCTGAGTTCGTTTGCAATCGTCCTGCCTCTTAGCCACTTCCGAGTACTTAGGCGGCGGCTCGGACTTTGGTGGCGTTTCTTGGTACCTCGGTGGCCTGTCGAATGGTCTGTACTTGGGCGGGTCGATGTAAGGATTGTTCTGGTGTCTGTAATAGTTGGGCAATTGGCACTCGGTCAGGTCTGACTGCGACCTGTTCAGCTGATAGTTCGGTGGCGCCGCGTTGGTCTTCTGCTCCTGATGATTCTGTTTGCCGTGCTTCGTCGGGTTCTGTTTTTCCTGGCCGGCGTGACACTTGTCCCGTTTCTCGCCTCTCTCTTTGCAGTTCTCGAACTTCCCGTCTTTCGTCTTCTCTTGCGTGGCCGGCCCGTCGATCTCGTAGAAGGTCAGCTCCTTTTTGCCCTGGCCCTTGTCCGTCCCAGAACGATGCGCCTTCGAATGAACGTGTTGAAGGGTCTCCGGCTTCACCGGCGGATCGATCTGATAGAAAGTTAATTCGCGGGAATCCTGCGACTTCGATCGCGTCTCGTGAGACGAATTATGCTGTCTCTCAGGCTGCGAGTGGCTCCTCGCGTACTTGTGATCAGGCTTGCCGACACTGTCCTGGTGCCTGGATGACGACAATCTCGCGAACCTCTCGTTCGCTCCTATCCTCACCGAATTTCGTCCGTATTCCAGGTACTCGTCACCGTATTTTAGAACCTGACGCGGCTTGTACTTCTCCTCGAATTGCGAGTAATTGTACGTGTTGAAACCCACCTGGTTGAAGTTCCTGCTCAGATTCGACGAATCGTAGTCCGTCGAGGTCACCGCCTCCATGTTAATCTGAAACAAACGTATAACTCCTTTGGAAAAAGCATTCAAATTGAGAGATGTACAAAAATCGTTTAAAATCTACTCTGCGGTAAGGGAAAACTTTGGCTTAAAATAATACGTAAAAATTCCTAAATTCTTTTAATGCAGGGAGTTCCAACGTATTCCCCTCCGAGAACTGCATGGTCCCACCATCGAATCTCCTCCCACTACTACGTACAGCCGTAGAGTTAGTGAGTGCTGCGTGCGCCGCTCGGCTCTCGTCGTGGGAGCAATGATGGTATATGGTCTCGGTTTTTTCGCGCATGCGCGACTAAATGCAGGAACGTACCGTACGTCTTATGTTTGTGGGAAAAGTAGGGGAGAACTGTTATTGGCGGGAAACCGGACAGAAGAGTGCAAGACGACACGACGAGACGATCGTACTTCGAAATGTTGGTAAGTTAATGTTAATATATTCGATTTCATAATGGCAACTAGTATTGGAGAAGGAGCTACTTGTCAATTCATATTTGAAAATCGAAAAAAAATTTGCGAAACTATGCGGGGTGACTAAGGTACCCCATTTTAGCCCAACTTTGTACTTTACTGACTCTAAAATCGTCGCGCATGCGCGAGAAAACCGAGACCATATACCATCACTTCGTGGGAGCTTCCCACTACTATACATTGTAACGATGAAGTCTAAGAGTGGGGGAAGAACCTAAGCGGGGAAGGTGCCTCGAATAGCTCCGGAGCTACTGGTTGGAACTGTCTGTTTTAATATGTATAAATGTATAAAATCCGCAGTCTAGTAATCGCAGAATATTTATAGTGGAAATATTAGAAGGAACTGTTTGAAAACGTAATCTTTCATACACAAGGGCCATATTTCTTCTACCTAGTAGTTGAGCGCAATCATTTAACAATTTATTTTATAATATTGAATAAGACTCGCGACAAAGATTTCAAACAGATTCTACTAAATATGACTATTCACAACAGCCAAAATGGTACTCGAGACGACACAGGGGCAGGGGACGCGATATTCATAGACACGCGATGCGATACACCTAAAGTAGTAGTGGTAATCTTTTCAGCGAATAGCGAGAAGTATGCGACTCAACTGTGTGCACCTGACCAATTAGACGGTTTCTTTGCAAATTCCTTTAGCATTCCTTCCAAATACCACTTTGGCTGTCGTGAATGACGTTATTCGCTTCTTTTAGACCAAAGTATAATTGTATCATTCTGTTATGAATATTTAGCCATCGCATTAAATGTGGGCACACAGCAATCATTAATTTTCGTTGTTTTTTAGAATTAGTCGAAGCTGTGAGAGGAAGCATGGTAAGTGTGCATACGGTGCATGGATCTAAAGAAGATTATACTGTGTAACGTACAATCTGTAGGTTTGGAATTGCGATATGAATATTCAAATTCTTTATAGCAAGGACTGTTAGAATCGAAATGAAAAAAATAAAATAACAATTAGCTTTCCGATGAAAATGTTTTTATTTTATTATTAATAATACATTTGTATATTAATAGGAGATGCATAAACATGCCAATGCATGATCTGTTTAATTATTTTTCCACTACCAGAAATCTAGACTACGCTGTAGCAACGAGTAAGTGCAAAATCAATAAAGACTGATAGTATGTACACCATCAGTCAATGTCATGGTCTGTTAATATAAACGTCGACTGAAGTTATTATTAGACAGCGGATCCTTATGCAAAATAAAAACTACCCGAATTGTAACAAACTGCACTGAAATAGAAATTTATTTTCTTTTTTCATATGCTTAATAGATTGAAAACAATGTAACAGTATTTTTTAATTCTTTTGTTTATACTAATGTTTATACTGATTTCGATTAAATCTACTCATTTTACTTATAAATGCATAAAATTCGCTGTCTAGTTATTAATCGTTGAAAACTATTGTCGATGAATTCTCGAGTCGATGAAATGCTGTCGGTGAAAACAATGTCGATAAAACCTGTGTCGGCGGTTTAAGTGCGTCCCATTTGAACAAATTATTGTCCTAACACAGCTTAATCCCTTTCCCTACTATTCATTTTGTGGTTACAGTGATTAGACCTTCTTTGTCTTAGAAGAAAAATGTTTATATTTATTGCATGCTCAGGCATGCATTCTCCAATAGCGATATATTGACATCAACAAAAAAATTTCATTTCCGTTTCAAAGAGATTGTTTAGGATTGGACAAGGGGTCCTGTGCGACGCCTGCGCCGTACTGATTACAAACAGTTTTACGATCACAGCGGATTGGCGGACTCGCGGCCGCGAGACACTTAGCGAGCTATCTCCCTGTCAATTTGGGAATTAGGCGTCTTAACGTCTCACTCTCGCGTGAATTTGACGTCACGCGATGAGTCATCGTGTTTCGCGGTAACGAGCCCGTCGACCGTTAGATTCCGAAAATCGACCCCAGAATTCTCCGCTTGTTCCGCTCGGCACGAATATCTCGTTTCAAGTCGCGATCCGCGCAAACCCTCCAGTTTTCAATCGAACGATTCATTTCATTTAAAGACAGTCCATTTCATTTATTGTTTAAGTTCGTTACATTGTATACAGTTTGGTGCCGTGACATTTTGTTGGTTTTTCTGTTTCAACGCTTGTACATACTGTGACCGTCGAACGATCTCGTTCGAAATAAACGTTGTATTTTACAAAGAGTGCGCGCTTAATTTCCTATCGCGCTCCTAAACAGAGATTAATAACATACATATTTAGTAGATTCTGTTCAAAATCTTCATCACGAGTCTAACTTGATATTATAATGCCAAGGGGTTAACAAATCTCTTGGCATTGAACATCGAAAATTCGAAATGGGTCGAACGAAAAGTTCCGAATGGGACGTGTGCGACACTATATGAAAAGTGTCAAAACAAAATTGTAGTGTTCCATTCATCCCCAGTAAACGTCCCAATACTTTTACGGCGGTGCGCATTGTATGGAGTGGATCGGCGTGTAACAGACCGTAACGACTCGACGATAACGCGAACGGCCGAGTCGAGAAACAGTACACGAGGGAGTAAAGAGAGTAAAGAGAGGAATGAGAGGAAAGAGAGAAAAGAGAGAGAGTGAGAGTGAGAGAGAGGGGGAGAGGATATCCCCGGAGGGTTACGCTGCTCGTCGGCGAGGAGAGAACGAGTCAAGGGTGCTCTCCAGGTTGAAAGGAATAAGAAGAGGAGCTCGAAGCAGGCGGCCGACCATAAATCGGGGATACGTCTTACTCTTAAATGCTCGGGGTATTTACCGTGAAACAAAAAGCCACACCGCGATAAATAAAATCTGACACCGAGGGGGCGTGCGCCCGGCCGTCTCTGTCTACCTCTGTTTCGCGGACAAAGAGGGTCGCTTCTTCCTGAGGTCCCGTGGAAACCGGACCGAACAAACCCCGATGTGTACTTTACAAATCAACTATGAAATTGTTAGAATGCTGCCTCCCAAACTTGTTCCATTTCATGAAAAATAGCCACGTAAAATTTAAGATCAATTGAACGTCGGGAAGACGCGACACATCGAATGCGAAGTTTTTAAATAGAAATAAATGCTAAATGCGAAGAGTAGTGTGTTTCTGTATTTTCAAATGCCTAGATCATAATTCCCTACTTGTTTAGTATTTAGCCCATGTGTACATTAAACCACAAGTTTAATTCGTACAGATTGACTGGCCCGCAGCAACACCACTACTTTAAACAAAATCGTTACATTTTAACTGTTTCAACCTTGTTCGGTCTCGAGCAGACCGAAAGTGAGATTTAAATATACATACATTAGACAAGGTCGGCTGCAATAGCTCGAGACACTCGACCCGACGCGACGTTCCCAGAATGAATTGGGTGTCATCGAACATCGCTTCGAGACCTCCGTGAGCGAACCCATTGACAGGGCCATCTTATACAAACAAATACTTATTTTCCATGTTGTTTTCCCATATCATTTGCGATCAATTCATCGCATAGCCTAAACATAGTTTTACCAAAGCGCCCCTACTTCGAAGATCAAATGCACCACCCGCTCACCAATAGAAATCATTTTAGTCACCCCATACATTGTAAAAATAACCAATAGGAAAAGATCCGAGCTGACTCTTGTATATTTTAACGCACACAAACAATTCTCCAAATATCCTCCTATCAAAACCAAAGTTGGTCGGGTCAACATTCCATTCCCATTAATTTGAGTTTGGAATAAGTACGAGTCTTCTTAAGGTATCGTACTTTAGCGGCCGCATTTTATACCATCGACCGGGCACCTGAACATTGACAATGAACAAAAAAAATCAAGTTTCATGGTGGTTTTTCAAACCTATATAAAAGTGTTCCTACCTTTATTTCTAGCTTACATCTCCTCCCTTACCTCTATTATGAAAGTACGTAATGATTTTAAAACCAATAAACAAGTATTAATTATTATGGGTGTGCGAGTACTCGAAATTTCGGGATCAGGTCGTGATCCCGAAAGTTTATAAACTTCGTTTACCCGAAAAGGTAATCGGGTCGTGTCGTGTCGGGGTCCCGAAAGTTTGCAATATTCGGGTACTCTAAGTTAAAGTTGGGGCAAGTCTGCGGTCAAATCAGCAATAAATAACTCTGTGACACTGTGCATATTAAGACGTCCAATCATCGGTTGTAATAATATTTTGATTTGTAGTAAACACTGTTTACCAAAGAGTGCTCTTATACGAACACTGTGCGGACGAAGAGTCCTTGTCTTCTAAGAACAGTGTTTACTAGAAACAGAAACGTCCTTTATGTACATTCTTTCACATAATGTATTCTAAAATATTTTTTTCCTCGCGAAGTTTGATAACCGATTACACTAAAATTACAAAAATCATTCTGAACCTGCCGTTGAAAATAAAAGATTGATATGAAAAATCATAAAACAGCATTATGCTTGTATAAATACAACTTTAACTTACAGTACCCGTATATTGCAAACTTTCGGGACCCCGACCCGACCCGACCCGACTACCATTTCGGGTACCCGAAATCGGACCCTACTCGAACCGAAATTTCGGGTACCCGCACACCTCTAATGGTTTCCCAACAATACAAAAAAGAAACACTCAAAAATTCTTTTAAATCTAGTACTTTCATTAATTGTAAACCGGAGAAAGTTACAAGGCATAGAGGAGAATAGTGTTGTGCAAAGTTCAATTAAACAACTTTGCGATGTACACTTCATAGTGCTAATGTCGGCGCACAAACTTTGGACGCTTATATCTCGATAATAGTTTATGCAAAAATAGAAATATTCTAGTATTTTGAAAACGTACTGGTGTCACATTCAGGAGTATGTAATTAAAAGTAAGAGGTATCCATTCAAAATTTCATTTGTGGTCTCTACAAAGCATTTCAAGGTTATTGCAATGTCAAACAAATGCAATCATTATATATTCTCTTCTATATCCTACAACTTCGATCTTGAACATATTATAATTCTCCAGTAATGATTTTCAACGCACTGCGGAGCGGCGTGAACAAAATCTCGCACGAAAATGTTCACTGGTTGTAGCCGAGGTCCACCCTGGTGTCCACAGAGGGGTTGCAGTGGGAATCCAACTAGTCTCCGAATTCCACGACGAAAATCGAGCCGCCTCTCGAAGAGGAACCGGTTCGCACCTCCGCCACAGGCCCCCGAAGGCCAATCGATTGCCCGTGTATACGTGTACGCGTCACGAGCTGCTTTCTTCACGGCACAACCGAGATCACGCGTGCTGCTCCTCTTTCTTTTTTCTACGGTTCGAGCCCCTATATCCAGAACAGGCCGCGAGCCACGACGACCACCGAGAGATGCATGACTGCGATTAGACCACTTGCTGAACCCGGGAAAAAGTGACCGATCCCGGAGAGATTGCGTACTCGCGCGCAGCTCCCTCGGTCTCAGATTAATTCCGTCTCGACCTTAATATCGTGTATATTAAAATGGTAGAGCGCAAATCGGCCAACGATCGATCACTCTCTTAATCTCTCTTCCTAAAACATAATCCCGCTGACGAAACTGCGCTGGGAATGGGATAGACGCTCTGTCGTTGCAGTCACCAGGTACATACATCGGACTTCATAACTTCTTCTAGAGCATCGGTAAAGAGAGAAAGAGAAAGCCCTCCGGGCGCGCGGTTATATATTACCAGCTGTAATGAAGACTCCAACGGCAGCAAGCTACCGACGTTGCCTTGTTTATCACCTGGCCACAAATATACAATTAACATGTTAAAAGCGCCCGGGGTGCCTCTGTACAGTTCGCTCGCTCTAGCAACGACAGACAGATGGAGAGAGAGAGAGAGAGAGAGAGAGAGAGAGAGAGAGAGAGAGAGAGAGAGAGAGAAGGGAGTTCCCGTGTTCCGTCTTGTTACCGTAGGCCTCGTTAAACCATGTCTGGGATCCTTAACCCAGAATCCCTCTGTTCTTATCCCCTAACTACGTGTCTGCCGAAATTATCGTTCAGCCGCCGGGACGACGACGAACACCGAGGGACGAACGAGGATGAAAAAAGTGGACGCTTGCGGTCCGGTCGAGCTCTCGGAAATTGGACCGGCCAGGACTTATCGCGAAAAAAGATCGAGACATTTTTCGTCGCGGCCCTCTGGGATCGAGTGTACACGCCGCTCGACTTTTCCCGCTGATGCATGGCTACGCCACTATTAAATATAATTAGAGAGAAAGGTGGTCGGGATCCTGCCATCTCTCCCTCCCTCGCACCCCCGGGGAACTAGCGGCGCGACTCCATTTTGTATCAATTACGTTTACACGGAGCCCGGATCATTCCGCTGCCGCGCGAGAATTAATCTCTGTTCGGGATCGAAGACTGCCCGCTGGAACTTACAAGGTGAAAACTCGACGTGGCGATACGTGGTCGCACAGTAGTTCGTTTCTATAAATAAATGGAAGTCGTTAAAAAATGTGCATGCCCTGCAATAGGTTAACCATCCAACAGCGGTGCCAGGGTCTATTTTGACCCATAATATCAAAATCGTCATACGATTATTCAATTTTGAGCAATTACATCAAATGAATAACTGTTACATTGGAAGAAAAGCAGAGAGACTAATGGGTCTAGAAGAAGTGCATTCAAATAAAATATTTAAAAATTGCTGATCAAATCCATAAATCGACCTTAAACATCATCAATTGTAAAGTTAAAAAATGGTCCGCTTAATACTTAATACTTATTAACTACAGTTAATACATGATTGAAACAGACTGAACAGGACACGGACTTATGTCTAATCTGCTTTGTTAAATAAATAATAGCCAAGTTCAAGTCTACCGAAGCAATTTGTTGGTCCTTTTTTTCACGTCTTGTCTAAGCGAACACTTTCTTGCCAATGAAGAAAATATTTTTGTAGTATAGGTTTCTATTTAAATAATATTCGATATGTTTTATATCGGGCTATGGTAGGAATGTTGTACAGTGCCTAAAAGAAGTGTTGTCACACGATTTAAAAATGCAAAGAAATTACTTAAAAACTGTTATTGAACGAAATTGCGGAGAAGAAAAATGAAGGTTACAATTTATAACTTTTTTATCTGTGATCATAATCAAAATTTAAAACGTACTATTTCCAGACCTAACTAAGTAAGTTACGTATATGCACAAAGTTTTCTCGAAAACGATTAACGTTGTTATGAGCTACAAATGATTAAAAATGGCAAAAATCGTGAGAAATTGCGATTTAAATGAATCGTAAGCTCAAAATTCAAAGATTTTTACATATTTCAATGCCTATAGCTTTTTTCTGTATCAACCGATTGCGATGTAACTTTGGACACGTATAATAATTTACTTAGATCTACGAAATGCATGTTCTAAAGTTATAAAGGCTCAGATAAAGCAGTTAAAAATCATGATCTTCAGTTTTTTCTTCTCAATTCTGATTAACAGCAATTTAAAAAATTATTTTGTTCAAATTTGCTAGTAGACTAATTTATTTAAAATTTAAAAAAAAATTTTAGGTCGTTTGGTCAAATTTTTTAAAAATTATTCCTTTCTGAAGGGTGTGCCAATGCTTTTTCAGGCACTGTAACTTGTTTGGTACGTGTACTGTGCGTGATTCATAAGAAGTCACTTGAAAGGAATGCGGAGCTGATTGGCCAGAATGGAAGGTAAGTACACACCTCGTTTCACACGCATTATCGGCTCTACGGAAGATTTGGCTAAATACTTTGGCTGAAGTATTGGTTACACATACTATGTAGCGTCTGACTTTAATTCTTAAAGGGCCGACATTTTCCCATGGAAATTTTGAATTTTCATTACCAAAAATGTATAGGTACATATAGTATACATATACCGGATGAGTCTCGTAAGATGACGACTTCAAGTAACTCGTGAGTCATTTGTTGTCGGAAAAATTTTTTTAAATAAATGGTTGATTTTCAGGGCAACGTACAGTGCAGTAAAATGTTTTCCGTTACTTTGCTTTTTTATCGAGATATAGGGTTGATCTTCAGTTGTATAAATAGAATGCCCAATATATTTTCTCGAAGCATCAAATTCTGCTTAAAATTAGTAATTCCTAGAATATTTGTAGAGCACATTTTATTTCAAGCGGTATTTGAAATGTTGTTCATTACAATCAATGCACTTTTATTACGGCACATGTACTAAGAATACGTTCTTGCATATTTTCGGTCGTGGTTAGTGGATCGCCATAAACTTCATTTTTAAATGTTTAAAAAATTATGTAAGTTTGAGAATATCTCAGTCCTTATGTTAAGCTCCGTTTGGTATAAAATGTAAAGTAGGTCAACATTGCCATGAGCTAAAACGGTTAAAGATGTTCGAAATCGTAGTTTTTCACGCTTTTCGACTCCTACTCGTAATAAATCCGAAGATTTTTACGTCTTTCGATGCCTGCGCTTTTTTCCGCATCAACCGATTCCGATGAAATTTTCAGAATGTATATAATTGACACAGATCTAAAAAGTGAATTTTTTAATTTGTCATGTAGTCCCACAGAAAAAAGTTGTAAAAACGACATTTAGTTTCTGCTTTGCAATTTCCAACAATATTAGTTTCTTCAAAAAAATGTTATCTTGTCACAAATTAATGTTTCTAACGTCTCAAAAAAATTGAAGTCGTTTGGTCCAATCTTTAACCCTTTGCACTCGAAGCTATTTTATTTCCAAAATCAAACATTTTTTCCAACCTAGAATATTTCCATTCTGTATGATTATCTCCTTGTTATACATATGAAACTGATACAGTACCTCATACAATATTTAAATGTTTAGTCATTTATTCCATACAAACAAATTGAATAATGTAAACAATATTTTGAATAATGATGTAGCAATTTTTGAGTGGCGCCTCAGAGTCACCACTCGAGTGCTAAGGGTTAAAAAGTTATCGTCATTTTAAAAGTGTACGAATCTTTTTGTGACCGACTGTTAGGTCAAGCATCACGATCACAGAGCGACGCGGAGCATACGGAATTATGTACTTCGCTTATGACAACTTATGACACGATATTCGAGTCGCCAAGGCTTTGCGCACACCGCGTTCCGTATGATACACACAATATTGATAGTACACTGCGTCAGGATTCTCGTTTATCTTCATACTTCAATTTCCCGTGTACACATGCTTGATCGACCGCGTTCTCGCCCCCTCCTGCTCCCGATCCCAAATAAAACAACGCTGCCGCGTGTTTTCTAAAGTACACATCGGGGAGAGTAATAGTCCAATGTAAGGCGGATATTATATTGACTCGGCGGAAAAGTTTTTTTTCTTTTTCGTTTTCGTGGAAACACGAAAAAAAGCACGCTTGCTCAATAAATTTTCTTACGCATCCGCTATGTACTTTCTTGGTATTATTTATGACTCTGACTACAATGTGTCCTGCAAAATTAATAGTTTCTCCGAGGTGTAATCTCGTTCCGGCGCAAATCAGGATCTCCATTGTTGACAGGGTTTCCGTATTTGCGGATTAACCATCTCTCATCTGCGGCTAGGTTAGCGAAATTTTAAAAATAAAATATTTTATTTGTTAGAAAAAGTTTTGAAGACAGTATTTTATTTGAACAATTCTCAAAACAGTAGGAATTTTATTTGAAATATTTTCTTAATTTTAATTTATTTTTTTTTCTTATTCGTAACGGTCAACTATTATTTCTGAAAATATTAATGTACAGGTTGTATAAAAAGTAAGTGTAAAGCCAATCGTAGCGTGATTCTACACCTCTGGTTCGGTGGAGATTTGTCAAAAAATGTCGTTGAAACAAAAGTCTTATCGGAACAGCAGATTGCAAATGAACTGTTATCTTGAAAAACGACTTGAAAAATGACTTCCGTAAACTATTTTATCCCATGTCTACAGGGTGTCCCGGTATTAGGTACTCCCGTGGAGACGGTGAGTATACATGAGAAAATAAATCGAAAATGCGGTATAAATTTTTTTTATTGTACGCCTTGTTTTCGAGAAAATCGTGTTCGAAAATAATATTATGGTTTCGTGCATTTGTATCCGTTCCCTCAATTTATTTCCATCGTTAAGAAATATTTTATTTTATGTCTTAGACTACCGAAATAAAAATATTAAAATAGTATTTTATTTAAATTGTGGAACGACGATTGTGTGAAATAATATTTAAAATATTTTTTCTCCTAAATTTTCCCCAGCTCTGAAGTCCTTTCGTGTGTCTCGTCTCGGGCGACCAGCGGACGCAGTATGAAATCTCCAAATTAGCCAGACAGGAATCTACAAAAAGACAAAGCCACGATGGACGGAACCCGAGACGCGGTCGTACGTATCAATAAATATTCTTTCTGAAAGTTCCATTCCGGTAGAACGATAATGACGTTGTTTGCGTTGGCAATAATAAGTTTGGTTGCGGGCCAGCGAGAGGAGCCCGGGTCTGCGAACGGGGCCCCGTAATTATGGTTGCCACTAAAATTATCCCGGGCAATCGGTCCTCGGGATACACGGGGTGTCTCGAGAGAAAACGAGCATCTTAAGGCACAAGGCAACACCGCCGATTAGTATTATTAGCGACGATAGGCGAAATCGTCTGGATCGCGCCTCTCTTTTTGTTCGTCGTCGTCGATAATGCACGTGTTAGGCCACCGTTTATCGTCGGCGAATCTACGCGCAACGAAAGAGATAGTCGGAGAGAGAGCCCGAGAGAAAAACATTGATTGCAGCGTGTGCAACGCAGAGACTAATTCCCTCGATGCAGGAGAAATCGAGCCGCGATATAATGGCAGCCGAAGCGAGCATAATTAATCTCGGACGTGGCAGGTAGCAGCTATCGCAAGCGCAAGTCGCCGCCACTTGGGAAACACGGATGCATTATTTGCTCACCTTAGTGTGAAACCCGCTAAGATTGTGAAAAGTTGATAATAAAAATAGGTAGCTGCAACTTCAAGCACGAACTTAATTGACTAAAATTATTAAAGAAAGAAATTTCCAAGTAGCTTCTGGTCTTTACAACAGATGCAGAAAATTTGTATTTTGCATAAAGTTCTGCAGTCTAGAATTAATATTCGGACACTCTTTACAATACAATAACATGTACAAAGTTTCATCGAACTCGGTTAACGTTGTTATGAGTTACAAACATTTAAAGGTGATTACTAGACAGTGGATTTTATGCATTTATTACAACAATGAGTAGGTGTAAATTAAAAGAGTGAAAACATGAAAAGAATTTAAAAGTACTGTTATATTATTTTCAACTTATTAAACATATTGAGGAAAAAAATAAATATCTATTTCACTCCAGTTTGTACAAAATGAGGTAGAAAACATTTTTTTCATAAAGATCCGCTGTCTAGTGAAAATTTTCTGAAAAGGCTGAAAAACTGTGACTTTCAGCCCTAAATTGTCAACTTGGAATGCTCGCAACTCACAGCACCATTAACCGACTTCGATGAAACTTTGCGCATGTAAGAATTTCGGTCAATAGCAATTTTTATAAATAATTATTTACACGTTACCCAGTGAACTAAACCTTCTATTATCTAAAAGAACTGAAATCGTTTAGTTTGATTTTAACAAAGATATTGTATTATAAAGAGTGTCCGAATATTAATGACAAAACATCGCTGTACTTGACCCTTCGCCGACATTATGGGTCGTAAAGCTTGTAAGATAAATTACAGACGTCAATAAGTAGTTAAGAATTTTTTCCGGTTTGTTTACAGTCAGAAATAATAAAAACTTTGATCCGACAGTGAAAGACCCGTAATGCCAATCTCGTTAATGAAAAACCCTACTCCCGGCGGAGAGTTAACATTTTTTTATTAAACTTTTACCAAAACATTTGTCATGTCTTTCTTATTAAAATGAGTCTAAACACGATACAGTTCAGATCATATTTACTTGTTTCATTGACGATTCAGTAGAACCTCGATTATCCGAACCACTGATATTTTAGAATTCTTTATTATCCGAATACGTGTTTCACATGTAAACAGTTCAACCCCAAGCAATCGCTACATGTAATATACGGATCATGGTACAACTCGATCAAGAGTTCGTCTAGCACGGTAGCTGCATAACTGATCTATTAACCGAAAACATGTTCCACTGATTAATACGAATAATCGACGTTCCACTAAATACAACAAGTAGACACAAAGAACTACATTGTCTACGAAAAAGAAATCCACCAGCATGTAAAACGTTAGGAGAAAATTGTATAAACTCATAATGTTTATATATAGTGAATTGATAAAACTGTTTACTTCAACCGCTTGCGTTTTATCTTCGAATTGGGCACTAACAGGTGTAACTTCCAATACACCCTACATAATCTAGCTGAACAAGCCTTGACAAAAGCTTCGAATGCTTGAGTAATAAAGGAGATTTTGACAAAGTTCAGCGGTAAGTATGAATAAAATAATAATATTGTGCTCACGAGGGTCACGACATATTCATGAGCGAATAAATAAACAGAGGCGAACAAAAGTTGTGCGGCACATAATTGAGGGACAGTGGGACGCAACGGTTGATGCTAACGAATCTTCTTTGCGAAATTGTCTGACTAATTGGCTATTTAATTGACAGTAGTTCTTGACGTTATGGTAGGGGGGTGGTTAAGGTAGACAGAGCCATTCGAGGACATCCGTTCCAGCCTTTGCAGGCCACCCCAAAAAGAGCAACGTGGAGAGAGAGGAAGGGGACCTAATGCAGGAGCAGCATTTCTCTTGGCAATTTGCGAATTATTAATTTAACTGTTCTCCCGTCAGGCTGCCGCGCCCGCGGCTAATATTTTCCCCGGAGTCGCGACGGGAGAAAGGGTTGATATAGAACTTGCCGGGGAAGGAAGACAAAAGGTTAAGTAAAGTGTGAGCAACAGAGATAGAGAGAGGAAAGCAACGAAAGGTGGTAGAGGGCTAAGGTGGATAGTGTGGGTACGATGGTCGTCTGGTCTCGCCACCGAACTTTCGGTTACCGTGTAAACGCGTCGAGAACGAAGTTCCACGTTCAAACACGGAATAAGGTGGGCAATGAACTTGATTCCGCCCCGCCGCGCCGCACCGGGCTCACGACAAGCAGTGTCCCAGTGACAGCACCTGTCGTTTCGGTATTTACAATAATGCCTCGATACATGTGAAGGATATGTACAGGGTGTATAAAAATTATACCTCACGACTACCATAGCGAAATTCTGTACGTCTAGATCATTGGAGATCTGTTAAAAAAATGGGCCCCATAATTGTCGACACTTTTCTTCAAGGTCCAATTTTTGTCTAATGCATCCTATAGTACACATTGAGAAGAACGAAAGTCTCAAAGGTGTCATGTATCTCGAGTCGAACGTTCTCTTAAAAAACGACTAGAAAGCTTCGTAAACTATTTTATTCCATATGTCTACAGGGGGACCCAAAATGGTATACAGAGTGTCCCACGTAACAGTTTTCACGATTCTTTGAGTACTTGCGATAATCTGACAAAAAATACTTTCAACAAAAGTAGATCAGTTTTCGATTGGCTATAATATTGCAATAAAAAATGTTCGAAAACCATTTTTTTTTAGTGTTGTCAAGGTCACCTTCATTTTTTTAAATGGCACTTTGTATTTTTGAGTTAACAGTATTATAGCCCGTGTCAAGACGAATTCAACGTCCTAATATACCATGACATTGGGATGACCTGGAAGGCGAAGAAATGAAAATTTCAACAAAACATGACAATCTGCTTGAATGGGTGATAATAACTTGCGTTTATTATTAAGACTCGAAAATAGTCACATCAAATGTTCGAATTGAAATCCGTTTGTTGTAGGCACAATTCCGTTCTTCGTAGTAAATTTATTGGTTGCTCTTACGATGCTGTCGTAGCGAAGTTCTTCGCATGCAGCCAATGCAAATTTACTACGAAGAACGGAATTGTGCCTACAACAAAACGGATTTCAATTCGAACATTTGATGTGATTTTTTTACGAAATCGTTTGCATTCATTTAGTCAAGGTTCCTGAATTGAATGTAATTTCGAGTCTTAATAATAAACCCAAGTTATTATCACCCATTCAAGCAGATTGTCATGTTTTGTTGAAATTTTCATTTCTTCGCCTTCCAGGTCATCCCAATGTCATGGTATATTAAGACGTTGAATTCGTCTTGACACGGGCTATAATACTGTTAACTCAAAAATACAAAGTGACATTTAAAAAAATGAAGGTGACCTTGACAACACTAAAAAAAATGGTTTTCGAACATTTTTTATTGCAATATATAGCCAATCGAAAACTGATCTACTTTTGTTGAAAATATTTTTTGTCAGATTATCGCAAGTACTTAAAAAATCGTGAAAACTGTTACGTGGGACACCCTGTATACGAGGAGTATATGGTAAAGTTTCATTTGACGCCTTGCTTTCGAGAAATTAGAGTTTGAGAGTTCAGCCAACACGCGTGTTATAAAACAAGAATCGTCTAACCCCTCTATTCATGAACTACCACTTCGACTTCGTACAAACGCTAACGAAAACGAGGCGTCAAGTGAAGCAAATTTATTCTATATTTTCGACATTGTATCTCATGTAGAATCACCCTGTGGAAATATATAAAATGAAACAGTTTACGAAATTTTAAAGCCACGGTTCCTTTGAGGCTTTTGTTCTTCGCGACGAGAACTATACGGTGCAATACAAGAAAATGTCAACCTTAAAAATGTAGGTCGGCATTTTTCGACAAAAATATTTTTATAAATCTCCACCGACCCAGAGATGTAGAATCGAGCTATAATGGTCACGATACTTATTTTATTATACACCCTGTGGAAATCAGCGGAAATTTAATCTAACTAGGAATTTTATATTTTGCAAATAAGTTCCATTGTTCTTATAAATAACAAAAAATGCCAACAATAACAAACCTTACTGAAATAATTGAGGGTAATATTAGTTGTGGTTAAATTATCAGGTAGAGACTGCGAAGTTAGATAATTGCTTCGAAGATCTGGTTGGTAATGTCCTTGGCATTATGTTTAAAGGTTTAAAAAGAGGAAGGGAGAAGTTGAATAAAAGGATGAAGGGAGAAGTTGAATAACAACGTGATTCGGAGTAAATACACTGACGAAATCGTCGAATCCAATACCGAGCGCAGCCCCATAGCAAAATTATAGCAACCGTGATTGTTTCGCAACTTAATTTATTTTTCGTTTATTGTTCGCGTCGCTAATCGATTTCTCCAGTGCGCGGCTATTAATGGAAGAGCGGCTCGTCGGTCGCAACGAACTAAAAACACAAAACGAATCCGCCCGCTCGAAATCATAACTGGATTTTCCATTTCCCCGGGGTTAGATCGGGAACAGTGGAGAACTATCCGATTTTCACGGCAGGCTGACCTTTCTCAATGCAGTCTCCCTCGTCCAGCAAACAAATTAGAGACGGCCGGTTAACCGATCGAATGAGAATCTTTTGTTAGATTTTTCGCGTGTTTTGTTTTCGCATAAGCCGATCTGTTACCGCAAAGATGCAATTTAGGCCCGATACGTTCGGCCGTCGCGATCTATCGCGTGACGAAACTTCTGTTTTATCTTTATACAATATGCAGAGACAGATTATATGAGTAAAAGTGTCACGAGAATTGTTAATTCGTTAACGTCGAGATACGCGCAGTCAGCCGTGCATTTTATGCCAATCATTTGCACGAAGCCATGTTTAACGTTTGTTCGCTCGGTACTTTGATCTCTCGTGAACGAAAACACAGAGTGTAACGAACTCGTTAAAACATTTTATAGTAACCGACTGTGCTATTTTTAAACCTAGACGCAATCTCCGGAAACTCTGGAAGCAGGCCACGGAATGAGGGTCACTCGAGATTTCCAACATTTTTGATATTTTTAGTAAAGTAAGCCTGAACTTTAATAGAACATAGCAAAGATCTTAATAGCAAAGCTTGTTAACTACAGATATGTTAATAATTTATCTTTGTCCTTTTTGAAGAATAAGCGAAAGATTAACATTAATTCCAATTTTTATAAATAATTCTACAAGACAATGTTCTACACATTTCCATCTAATACCTTGTGAAGAATCATTTCCCTTAATTTGTTTTATTATGTTCTTCATATTATCTGCATTACACTGTTATATGTGTAAAACATATGTTTGTGCCAGACAAGAAGTAAATCAGCGCTACTATTTAGCCTATGGATTTCAATGAAAACTTCCAAATTTGTAGCTAATTTTTTAAAAATTAACACAAATTCAAAAATTGTTTTGCCGATTAAGAAATTCCTTGTGCTGGTACACTTGTTTTCAATTATCTACCAAATATGAATGTACCATGCATGTATATAGGTCCAGAGTCTACTAATAATTAATCAAATATTATACCATCAGTCAGTTATGTACACGTCATGGTAAATGTGTTTAACGATAATTTAAAGATTGAAGGTCAATTGGATGACACCCTGTTTAAAAAAAAAGTAATATTTATACATAAACAGAAATTGGTGATATATAAACTTAAAGAAGTGACAACACTGTCCGTAAGTGGTGCATCAAGGTTGCCAAAATCGGACGCAACAACATCAAAGGTTGCCGAAGAAGTTTCCCTTGCGGTCTAGTACTGAAGGGATGTTTTTTAATATCGACGTCGATTTCACTGATTCACAGACTGTCACGCTGCGGTGCAGGGGAAACGGGCACAGAGACAGACAAAGGAAAAACTTGAGGATAACAGGCGAGGTTGGAAAAGCGGGCGAGAAAACGCAGAGGCCGAGCAATCTCTTACGGTCGAGTTTGTCCCACGAATCCACCCCTGTTGAACCAGCCCCGATCACTCTGAATAATCATCGCGTGGCACGCTGCGAGCATTCGCGTCATCGCATCTGCAAAAATGAGAGAAGCCAAAACGGAGATCGGGAAGTAGGACGAAAAATGCGAGTGGAGCAGCGACGACGGATTTTAAGTGTTAGTAAATTCGAAATGAGGCAATCCCACAAGAAACTCTACAAAATTTAAAACGAAGTCTACGTTAACTTTTTAATGGGTGCCGACCTATTAGGTTGTTGCATATAAAAAACATGACGTTATTCTAAATAAAACTTATTGATTAAAGTAAGCACCATTGTAATCATTAGACAACAGGTCTCTATGCAAAATAAAAATTTTCTAACTGAATTGCAACAAAGTGGAGTGAAATAGAATCTCATCTTCTTGTTTAATATGTTTAATAGGCCGAAAATAATATAACAATATGTTCAAATTCTTCTGTTGGTTTTACTGTTCTAAATTACGCCTACTAATTTTTGTCATAAATGCATAAAATCGACTGTCTAGTAATCATTATATTCTGTCAACAAATAGCAAGTTTTTCGATTACACTACGGTAAAGATTGTTTTTTTTTTTGGTCGTTCGTGTTCTTCATTCATGAAATTGTCACCTATCCATATTGAGCTTTTTCTATCATCGGCTAACAGTTCATTTACTATCACATTTCGATTAAACGTCACATAATGTTGTCTTTAATAAGGTTGTTGCATATGAAATGTCCGATTCGTAACATTAGCTTTAAAAAAACATGACTATGCAAAATATCTATATAACATGCGAAATCGTGGCACAACCGGCAAAGGGATAATTCCTCACATAAAACACATCGTTTTTTCATACAGGGCTTCATTTTCGAGAAAATCGAGTTTGAAAATTCAGCGAATACGCGTATCATTAGGTAGAAATCGGCTGTCGCGTGTGATCAGGACCAACCAATTCTACTCTGTGTATATTACTGCATATACTAATGTTCGCGAACTCGACGAATCTTGAAACTCGATTTTCTCGAAAATGAAATCCCGTATGAAAAAACTATATTCCTTGTTTTCGACTAGATTTTATGTGAGAAATCATGTCCTTGCCGGTTGGACCACGATTTCGTAAACACCCTGTATAACAAACCTGTATATTATAAATTATAATAGTTAGTACTTGTTCATTAAAGCACATTGTAATGTATGCACTCTGAAATCGGACATTTCATATGCAACGACCTAATAGTAACCTCAAAAAAATGCCATAAAATCAAAGTAATTTATTTGTCTCCTCCGTGAGCTCTCTATGCCAAATTGGTAACGCCAATGGCTGCAGTTGCCAGGGAACATTGAGCAACGAGGGGTGTAATAACAACCACGCAAGAAAACTGTTAACCACTGCTCTATGGAAGCAAGAAAAATTCAAAATGTGTAGATGATATCGTCTGTTAATGAACTGAAAGTTATGTGATACTGATTACTCTGTCATACTTCTTGGATTTTGCAAGTCTTAACTAAACTAGGAGTACTGAGTATATTTGCGTAAAAATTCATTTTTAGAATTCGACAAATAATACTAACTATCACTTTTGGGAGACGGGTACTCATAATGTTAAACAGCTAGTTATCTTCGAAAGGACGCAAAGCTTCTTACTTAAACTTAATTTACTGAAGGAGGATAATATGTTAATATATTCTAAGACGATAATAGATATTATATATATAAATATTATTACATCCATTTATTCATTCATCCAAGTAATTCATTAAAATTACTACACATTGTGTGACAGAGAATGAATAGAAAATGTAGAAAATAGAAAGGCGGCGTACAAAGAAAGTGACAAGAAAATTGAAAGAAGAAAATGAATATTATATTCTTAATCCAATAATTTGGAAGCTCTGAGATTTTAATTATGAACAGAATTGGGAAATATGAATAATCTCATGCTATAGAATATTTTCAATTACGTATGAATAAAGATCTGAATGAATGAAGTGTCGTCCATCCTCTGCAGAACAATATTTAAATAACCCGCTTTAAAACCGTAAATCTTCTTTAAGTCCAGTTTTATCAGTCACCAACATTCGACGGGAAATCACACAATCAATAGATTAAGGTAATGATCGTGCGTATTATACCCTTCGAGGAATTTTCCACCATCAACGGTACGGGTTATTTTTCTTTCATTACGCGAAAATGTTCCACCCTCGTTCCGATGTTTCTGGTTCACGGAATACGCCGTTGAATAGCAGAACACGAAAACGAACTTCTCTGAATCGGTTTTCGTGGGGAACAAATTTTTTACGATGAAGTTTCTTCCGTTCCGCTGGAGATATTTTTTGCTGAAACACGGTTCCTTTACTACGGGGCTTTTTCCGTTATGTGATTTTTTGTGAGGTACACAATATCATAAAATGTAAAAATAAGAAACATAAATAAATATTGTAAATGAAGTTGCTTTTATATTGAGTCTACATATACAAGTCAGTCATATAATTGATGGTATACATTTTAAGTCAGAATAACGTTCTTATAAATGGACGCTTTCACTTTATCCTGCCAAGCTAGAAAATTTTGGAAAAATTATGTTTATGTAAAAGTGGGATTTTACAACTTTTATATTTGACCGTCTAACGAAAACATATAAAATGTATTTTGTAGACTCATATTGGTTATACATATAAATGCTGAAAGTTTCATCGAAATTGGTCAATTGGTGATTAAAGGTGGGGAGTAGTAAAGATGGTGACAATCGTGAATGACAGATTGAAAAGGCAAAAACAAACTGAAATTCGTGAAAAACTGTAATTTCCACTATTTTTCATCACATATAAACCATAAAACAATTAACCAATTTCGATGAAATGTTCAGCACTATCTCATTTGAATCTACAAAACACTTTTTTAAAATTTTTGTCACTGCTCAAAATAAAAAAGTTGTAACTATTTTCTTCGTAACTTCGACTAAACGCAATTTTTTCAAAAATTTACTTCCTTTACTACGAAAATGTACTTCCTGGAGAGGGACGATTCCTGTGGTCATTTGAAGTAATTTTTTCCTTTGCGAAAATGTTCTCAGCTGTTTTGTTAAGGAATTATTAACGAAAAACGCGGACCAATCAGAGAACGGCTGCAGTGGATGGATTCCCGCTCCTCAACATGTGCCGCTGAGCGCGGCGTTAGCATTGGCCGAGCTGGAATCCCATCTCTGTAACCGCGCTCTGATTGGTCCATGTTTTTTGTTAATAACTTCTTAACAAAGCAGCAGCGACCATTTTTGCTAAGGAAAAAATCACTTCAAATGACCTCAGAAATCACCCCATTCAAGGAAGTATAACATTTTTGGGACATTCTGCAAAACGCTCTGGATTAAACTATTTATAGATGGAATACGTACTCGGATAATAAAGGATGCACATATCATGTGGTCATAAAATCGAGGATCTATTGCATCGCCAATTACACAATATGAGAATATGATGCAAATTGTATCGTGTTGAGATTCATTATAATCAGAAAAATGTCATAGATCGGTACTACTACATTCCAATGGATATGAACCACGACAGCAAAAAAGCCATCTATGCCGAATTGCGATAAGGTTTCCGCCACAAACTTTTGCAATCATCCGGTATAATTTATAACGCGATCGTCAAGACAACGATTCGTTATGAGGCAATCCCATTAAGTGCACTGCCGTTGAATCGCGAGGCGATACGATTCACTGGGCGCGCTCCGTTCAAGATTGAAATTATTCTCATATTCCGCCGAGTTGGCGTGGTCTCTTATTCCCGTCGTTGGCGGGCCTCGAAAAACAGCTCGAGACGTATCCGGTTCGCCGCGATGCGCAAGATTCGCGAACTAATTGAATACGTAACAAGAAGCCGAATTGAAAAGCGGAGTTGGCAATGGGGCGCCCAGTCGACAGTGAGCCAAAGGGATCCCGTTCGCCGCCCCTGGAAATTGAATGAACGGGGTCTGCGCGAGTGAATGGCGAGGAAATCGTGCGTGCATCTGCCTCCCACGTATATCGACTGTTTACGCGGCGCCCGGCGCCCGTGCGAAAATTCGACACGCGCCAAATGGGAAAAACTGCAGTCGATGGTTTCCACTCTCTTCATCTCTGACTCTGCCGCGACACGTGCAAGAACTCGCCTGACTTCGCATCGCGTTTAACTTTCCTAGCGCCGTTATTCGCGGCAGGAAATTATTCTGCATTCTCGTTCTATTCCATTCGATAGCAGCGTTCGTTTCAGTAAATGTGCCCGATGGAACAAGTGGAATAGAGATGGTCGTTGGTTCCTCGACATTTTCGAATTCTCTTCTTTAACTCTCATACGAAGAAATGATGACCAGCCATAGAAAGATCACGTGTGAAACATTAAACATTTTCCCACTGACTAACACAATTTATTTACCGATTAACCCATTGCACTATTACATCGAATTAGACTCGTGATGAAGATTTCGAATATGAGTCACTAAATATGTAATTTATTAACAGACTGTCGATCTTTGTGCAAAATAAAAATTAATTGGATCAATTGCAAAAAGCAGAAAACAGATTAAATTTTTTTTAATCAATATATCCAGGCCCTTAGAGTGTTTCAATTCCTTTCTTGTTTCAAACTGGGCCAACTCGTTTTTGCCAATTCGAATTATGTCATATTTGGTCTCATTTTAATCAGAAAAATTTCACGAATGTAATGGTAAAAATGGAATGAATAAATAATGAAAAACATAGCAATTTTGTGATTGCATCCGTATTACCGCTCTTAGAAATCTAACTTTCGGACTCGAAATCGTCGCACTCTTCGCGGCATTACTGGATACTAAAGACTTCAGACATCAGAGAGGACCGGATAATGAAGATCCTACTTTATACCCAGAAATTGGATGTGCTGCCACTGAATTTACCTTATTACATCTTAAAACGTTTCTGTACCAGAAGTTTCCAAGAACGTTGAATCGATCCCGCGAGGAGGGTCGAATAGGCGAATCGAATTTGGAAAATGCCCCGACGAAAAATACTCGGGAAGGACGTCACGAACCTTTTAAAGCTCTCTGTTATCCTTGGCGGGCTCCCGAAGGACACTCTTATCTCCGGGCGGGTGTTTGCTTAGCGGATCTTACCAGGATAACGTTCGCCGTCAGAAACGGTCCACGGGAAATTCTCCATTGGCGAGTAACCGGCCGGCTGCCGGTCGGCGGCTACCAACCACCGAAGAAGAGGCGCAGTAGTGAAATAACAAGACCGAAATGCGCGAGGGTGAACGCCGCGTGCAAGAAGGGTGGAAGAAGGAAAACGCGTTAGCGTCGGTGGTCAGACGGAGAGAGACCGGTGCCAAGGACAGAGACAGCAGGATAAGACGACAATCCGGTGCGCAAATGCCACCGGGATTTAGATCGGACGTCTCTAATGGCAGCAGGATTTCAATGGCAAATGGCACCTGCCAGATCCTCGCCACTTGTTTGGCCAACGGATTTGTAAAATCTGCCGAGATATCCGCGAGGGTACTTACGTCTGCTTGTAAAAGATATCGACGGAATAAAGCTGCGTCCTTCAGTCCAGTTTCGTCTGGAAATTAGGGATAGGTTTTTCACGAACGAAGGGACGCCTGTGATCCCATACGTCGCTGAAGACGTCTCCCGTGCGCGTTTGCATTTACACTGGTACAACTGTACATCCCATCTCATCATTAACTGCGGATTTTATGCATTTATGACTTGAATGCATTTTTATGTTTCTATATTTCTCCATTTCTTTTCCTTCTTCCTGCAGTGAAAGTAAATTTTCGTTTCATTTAAGAAGCTGATTTCGCTTTTTTATTTTGACAATTAGGTTGTCCCAAAAGTTCGTTCCGTTTTCAATGTATGCGCACAATGCAAATTCGGAGTATTCTTTTCAAGAAAGAATTTGACACGGTTAAGTAAGAGCATGCGTAAGCAGTGATAAAACATTAACGAACAAACGGAAGTATTGTTTGTGCATGCCCGTGTTTTCTAGCAATATGAAACGCGCACATTGCGAAAGAAACATTCGGGACAATCTACTACTACGAAATAGAAGTCAACTGCAGTTCATGAGTTTAACGCTTTCAAAAACCGTCATCTGCGCACGAATGCTGCATCTGGACGCACGCAAGCAATTCCATCTCAATAGGATCCCTAATAACGGTTCGAATAAATATTATTTTAGAAGCCACTTTTTTCGATCAAGCGGTTCTCGCACCGCGCCGGTTCAGATAACGATATCGAATGTCGTGATACCATCGGAGGATCGCACGATCTTTCACGATCCCGGCGGGTCGAAGATCGCTCCCGGTGCGATGATCGAGAGAGTAAAAACCGCCTATCCCCGTGGTTTCTTGGCAACCGGGGGGTGGGGTGAGGGCGCCGCTTTCTCGAAGAAGACGAACCCGTTATTCTCTCCGGAGAAAAACCGAATCCTCTGCCCTCTCTCGTTCGACGAGAGCAAACAATCTAACAAGCAAAAAGTCCCTTTTACGTTCCGAGTACTGAGACCGAGTTGCTCGACGCTTGTTAAGAGACTCTCCGTCTCTCTCACTCTTTCTTTCGCCTTGACGAGTGTTGCGCCTCTTCTCGTGAACAAAAAGAGAGCAAAAAAAAGAGAAGAAAGGACGAGAAGGTTCGCGGGGGTGGAGAGAGGAGGCAGGTGAAAGGGAGAGAACGAAAAGCACGGCAGGGGTTGTGTCCTTCGTTAAGAGACGTTAGCGAGGCACCTGGTGCACGATTACGCTCGGCACCATGCACACATGTGGTTCCGAGGCCGCTTCTATGGGGGTTGAAAGGCTGCTGGATGCCCGACGACATCATGACGGATGGGGACGTCAACCTTCGCAACGACGAGCCCCATTCGCTTCCAAACAATAACGTTACGAATGTTTCATTCGAAGCAACGAAAGGCAACATACTGTCCACTTCCGCCACTCTTCCATCGCGCGAAAGCTTCCATCCTCATCGATCATTCCTTAGCAATCGTCTAGCTAGAGCTTCCAAGATTGCCCAGCGAAAGCAAAGACGTCGCATCGGCCGCAAATCAAACGAACAATAGTGTGCCGAGTCCTGCAAACTATAGCTCGGGACACGGGCGTCGCATAGCGCGTTGCAAAAGACCGTTTTCTAGACAAAATTCCATTACTGAAAAAAGTGTAGGTAATACGAAAAAATATTTCAAATGAAAGTTGTAGAATATAGAAGAGACTACATTATGATTGTATTTATTTGACATTGCAATAACTTTAAAAAACTCTGTAGAGATTACAATTGAAATTTTTAGAAGAAACCTATATTTCTGATTACGTATCCTTGAAGATGAAATCAAGACGTTTTCAAAACACACGAGTATTGTTGTTTTTGCATAAAGTATTACCGAGATATAAGCATTCAAAGTTGATGCGTAGGCATTAGCATTATGCAGTGTACATCGCGAAGTTGTTCAATTGGACTCTGCACGACACCATTCTTCTCTACGCCTTGTAACGTTCTTCTGTGAACCATTAATAAAAGTACGAAATTTAAAAGAATTTTCGAGTTTTCCTTGTTTGGATGATTTGAAAACTATATATTGAAGATAGATTTATTTTTAATAGGTAGTCACTGACATAGAACAATTGGTTAAAAATTAACGGGCAAGTAAGGGCAGCTAAACCTTGTATAATTTTTTATAGATATATCTACGCACATCGCTGCCAAAAATCACGAAGGAGTTTTGAGGAGTATTTTTTAAAACTTGCAATAAAGTTATCGGTAGCGTTTAATTTTACATTGTTAATTTGATCTCAAAGAAGTGGAAGAAACAAACAGGCTAACGTCAAAATAACAAGTACAGCTACCGCCAGTAACATAATCTATATACAGGGTGTCCCACATAAATGGGAACACCTAAATATCTGTCGTATTTACAGTCCTATCAGAAAACTTCAGAGGACAAAGTGACACTATTGCAGGGGGCAAATATAATGGTAAAGAAAAAAATTTTTTATGTCGTGTTTTTTAATGAAATTTCAAGGTCACCGATATTTTTTTAAATGGAATAATATATTTTTTTACGATAGCATGATAGACAATAAAAAACTGAATTCAGTGGATACCACCTTTTTGACCTTGAAATGACCTTGAGCAAGAATAATCATGATGGAGCGGATAAAATGAGGAAGTTTAAAACTTACGTCTACTCTAGAATCCTAGAATTTAGTAAATCCAATATTTATTTCGCATGTAAATACACTGTAAGAAACAAAATTTTTATAGGAAGCGCTAAAACGTTATAGAAAACGTTAAATTACGATATATAGAGTTGTACACCCAGCGAAATTTGGTGGAGTCTAATTTTTAAATCACACTGTGTAATAACCAGACTGCGGATCTTTATGTAAAATAGACATTGTTTGCAGCAATTGCAACATACAGGAGACAGATAAAAATTCGTTTCTTCTTTTAATAATTTTGATAAGCTGGAATGAATACATTGATGTTCTTAAATTCTTTTAATCTGTGTACTTTAAATTACTTTAAATTGCACCTATTCAGTTTTGCCATCAATGCATAAAATTCGTAATCTAATAATAAAATACTTCGTTCGGCTATAATAGCTGTCGTATGGTACGAGTGAAACTGTCCACCATCTCGTAGGCAGAAAAATCGAGTACATAGTAGAACGGGAGTAACTTGTCGCGTCAACGGAGGAGGAAGACTTGATGGATTTTAACCCCCACTGATATTCGATTACCGATCAGCCGCCCTCGATAATCCATTATAGTTCTTGCATCCTCCCTACGCCGGATACCCATTCCGCCAGTGACTCGTGCGTTTTCTGGAATTCATCAGACCGGATTGGATCGTAAATGGGGTTTATACGGAATTTTCAGTGACGTGGGTGGGGTGGATACAGAAAGTTGACAAGCGTGGAGGCGATGACTGTGTGATAAAGCATCGCGTGGACGGGAAAATAACGCGGCATCAAATCGAGTCATTTAACGGATGAAACGAGACGAGAAGACGAAGAGCGAAAACATTTTGGATGGTCATGATGTTCGATCGTATCCCTCGAGAACACTTTTACATTCGTTCCCCACAAGCAGCTAGCGAATCTCTGTGCATAAACCTTTTCACAAACTAGATTGACCTGACCAGTGAATGAATGCTTAATTGAACATCTTCGCGATGTATAATGCATAATGCTAATATATCTCGGTAATAGTTTATGCAAAAACAATGGAATTCTTCTGTGTTGATAACGTCTTGGTCTCGTCTTCAAGAATAATTAATCGAAATATCGGTTTCCTCTCAAAATTTCAATTGTAATCTCTAGAGAGCTTTTCAGAGTTGCTGCAATATCAAACAAGTATAATCACCACGTATTCTCGTCTATATCATCCAACTTTTGTCTGGAACAATCGTTCGTATCACTTATAATTTTCGAGTAATGGAAAAGTGTCCAGAAAACGAACTTTCCAACGTACTGTGCGACGCAACACAAGAAGCAGATCGATTTGACATCGAAACTTGCAGTATCCGCGTCGGCGTGGTTCAAAGGCGGGAATCTCGAGCGAACAATCGTAAGCATCGCACTTTGCTGGTGAAGACGATCGCTCAGAATGGTCGCGGATCTTCTGGATATTTGCACACTTGCGGTGCTTGTGGCAAACTCGTAGGGGGACGTGCGAGGGAGAGAAAAGGATGGGTCCCCCTTTAATCTTCGCGGAGTCGAAACGCGCCGCGACGCCGCGTTGCGTCGCCATGAGACGACCGACCGACCGCCTGATTGCTTCGTGTGTTCGAGTGGAAGTCTAACAGCATTTCAAAGGGGCCAACGCCGCAAAGAAAATTGCATTGTAATTAAAACCACGCGGCGTCTTTTGCGGCCGCGAAAGTGCAGGCGCGGCTAGCTCTCTAGAACGAAGCGCGTCGCGCAACTCTGCCCATCAAAAACGCCTCGTTAGTTGATGTTGCGGCGAGCAATAATTGTTGCGACTGTTCGATGCAATTTCATGGCTGAATCATTGTATTAGAGTCCCAGAGTCGTTGCTGCTACGCGTCAGTGAGCTAATTCTGTTCAATACAGTTCCTATTTTAGAACTCTACTCCCCTTTTCTTATACTTTTTTTCTTCACATTTTTGCAAAGAATTTTTTTCAGAATAGCTATCGGACTTTTGGGGATGTAAACAGATAGTCTTCAGGTACAAGTGTTTTTTCTTTAGCTCAATCCTTCTTATTATTTATTGAAAAATACGCAAGTTTCTCAAAACTCTGTTTTTTAAACTGGCATATGCGATAATTGAAATCCAGTAAAGTAAACAACTTCAGACGAAGCTCATTTATTACTTTACATGTTTATTTAGGGATTGGGCCTAAAATTTATGTTTGATTTTTTACTTATGTTATTTTTTTAACAATACAAATTTGACTAATCGGTCAAGAAAAGTAAACTTTTCTTTTCAAACTTTTCATATTTTTTTTTTTCAAGATACGTGAAATCCCAGCGTAAAGTATCTAATATTAAGAAAATTGCTTACTTTTTTAATTTTGATCACTGTGATAGACGGTATACTACAATCGATACACAACATTATGATTTAGCTTAGAGATCTGCAGTCCATAAATCACGTTCATAGATTGCGGATTTAATACACTTATGAAGAAATTGTATGGGTGCTATTATAATCATTGAAAAGATTAAAAGAATAAGGATGTGTTAATATACTGTTTCTAACCTGTTAAAATCGTCAAAGAAATCTTGTACAGTCGATATTTTGCAAAACAATCTGCAGTAGTAGCTAATTGTCTCGTGCGTAGAACACGCAGTCTCGCGATAGAACAACAAGCAGAAGGAAGAAGAATTTCGGTAAAAGGAAAAGTTGCGCGAGGAAAGAGAAAATAAAGTCTCCCGAATGATCTACTTAAAACGAAGAGAACTATCGAGACGAGTAACGAATCTCCTTTACGATCCATAAATCGGCGGTAGCTACATCGGAATTTTAATTGCGTTTGGGCGAGTGGTCCCGTTCCAAGTTCCTCTCGGACCAACTACGGCCGTCCCTGCAGACCAACTTCCGAATGAACTTCGAATAAACTCGACGAATGCATCCCGAAATCGCAAGCAGCAATCCCAGCATGCCGTGCACAACTCAGCCGCGGACTTACGTGGTCATTAAATTATTTTCCTTAAATAAGTTAGCCTTTACGCTCTCGGCAAATGAGTCGTGAAATATATTATAGTAATTATGGGTTAGATGGCCTCGTGGCCGAGACGAGTACATCTTGTGCACATTCCAAAATAATTCTAAATTTCATATTTTTGTAATAGCATACTGAATATTAGATACAAACTTCTTATTTCAATTGAGACAATAGGCGATTTCTGTTGAATGAAATGAATTCAATTCTTCCAATGGCGATACGTTATTGGGTGCTACACTGCCCGAAATTTCTATAAAGCCACCTACATTTTGGTGTGTTTTGAAAAAATATTGAGAAATTTGATACTTTTCAAATATCTATAACATTGTGTACTTACTACTGAGTAGAGATGTATATCCTTCTCTCTCACAAATGTTTATATTTTGAGTCTGTTTACATTTTCGTTGAAGGCTGTAGCACGAGAGTGCGAAATTTCTATAAAGCCACTTAGTTTGTGCTTACATTTTGTGTGGATAACATCAGCGAGAATCAACCAAGGAACTTTAATTGCGAGTAAGATGTGTGAATTCATATTAATATTGATTCCTAAATTCATAAAAATTGTGTATGTATTATATTTGAATTTATTTTTATTAGAATGCCACGGGGCAAGTTATTAACAAGCGAAGAGAAGACATCCATTGATGCTTACAAAGATATGGGATGTTCTAATCGATTAATTGCGAAAAAATGAGTAGGTCACGTACTCTGATAGATAATTATATAAAATTAGGCCGACGCATATGGTAAGAAACACCGTGCAGGTGGAAATAAAAAATTGACAAGAAGACAAAATTCATTATTGATGAAGTTGGCGGCAAAGGAAATAAGAAGTTCGGCACAACTTCGTACTGAGCTACAGCTACCGATAACAACAAGGTGTGTGCAGCAAATTTTAAAAAGTTCAGGGCGATTTAAGTGGACAAAAATGCTGCAGAAACCAGCACTCAAAGAACGACACACACAAGCACGCCTCGAATTTGCAGAAAGACATTTGTCCTGGACCCAAGAATGGAAAAATATCATTTTCTCCGATGTGAAAAAATTTAACTTGGATGGGCCAGATGGTTACAAATTCTACTGGCACGATTTAAGAAAAGAAAATAATGTTGCAATGAGTCGTAACTTGAATGTCTTAACTGTCCCGGTCACCCGATACAAATTCCATCAAACATGTTGATCTACTATGACACAGAAACATAAAGAAAAATGTATGTTAAAATTCAGAATTTTAATTGACTATGTTCAACAAATATAAAGGTCACTACTTTTTTCGTGCGAAAAAGTAGTAGAAAGCACACCAAAACGTTGCCAAACTATAATAGATAATGTTTGAATGCTTTTGGCGCACAGGTTCGGTCCTTGAATAATATTCTAAAACACTATTTGCAAATTACTACAATATTTTCGACGTTTCGATCTTCTTTCAGATCATTTTCAAGAAAAATTTTTCTTTAAAAAAAAATTGCGTCTGTAAATGATTAAATTCAATGAAGGTTTCACGTGTGTTAATTTTTAAGAAATGAAAATGTTTTTTACTGTTTCTTACTTGCTTAATGCAGATTAAAAAGTTATTTTCTTAATGCAAGAATAGACATGTTGGTGTCAAGCCAGTATGTAAGAAATGATGAATTCTAGTAAGTTCCTTATATCGCTTCAGAAATTTAAAAAAACCTTTACTTTGTTACACATACAATCAATTGTATGTAAATTGGTCAAAAATGAAATTGAATGTCAATTAAAAAGAATTACCATAATCAACTTGGTGTTTTCGCAGTTAAAAGATATAGACCTAACAACTTCATGGTTTTGAATTTACCGCCAAATTTCGATTGGCCAACCTTATGATCGATGATACGACAACTGTCTCCCAAATGTTTCCACGGTTTGCCTCAGTGTCTTACATACTGGCTTGACACCAACATGTCTATTCTTGCATTAAGAAAATAACTTTTTAATCTGCACTAAGCAAGTAAGAAACAGTAAAAAACATTCTCATTTCTTAAAAATTAACACACGTGAAACCTTCATTGAATTTAATCATTTACAGACGCAATTTTTTCTTAAAGAAAAATTTTTCTTGAAAATGATCTGAAACAAGATCGAAACGTCGAAAATATTGTAGTAATTTGCAAATAGTGTCTTAGAATATTATTCAAGGATCGAGCCTGTGCGCCAAAAGCATTCAAACATTGCAAACAATCTACGATCGAAATAAAGAAACATTTATAATAGATAATGGAGGAAATCGGGTACATTGTTGAGTGAAAACTTATTAGCGTTTTGGATGTGCTTCTCATCCATAATAAATTTTATACAAATGCGGATGTATACACAGTAGCGAAGTGCGTTTTCCGTTTTCGGGCGAAAAATAAATGAAGATTGTGAACGTTTGATTTGAATGTATTCAAAAAAAGTCGACCACCATTTCCACTGCTATTCCGCGAGTACTAGCTGAGAGACTTCCGCTGGAAGTGATTTCAATCGGCAACCCCGTGCTCCTTTGAACCCTGCAAACGGGGGTTGGCCGAGTGTTGGTCCGGCGGAGTGAGTTTGGCGACGCGCCTGGGCGCGGTAACGCAATTTCATCGGACAGGAGGGAACTGACCCTCGCAAGTCCACGTAAGGTCACCCCTGTCCCTCGGTTCCGAAGACCCTCCGAATAATAAACGGATCGTTAGCATTGATTAAAGCGGGCTGCGGATGAGACAGTCCGCTCGCAGTTTCCGATCGACGTTGCCGCGTCCCTTCTGCGGTCGTCCGCTAGGCTGTGCGTATAAACTGCGTCCGATTTCTCGGAACGCACCCGAATGGTTTATGTCTTGCGCACCCAGCCGGAGGAGGGTATTGCTTCCGATTACTTTCGACCGATCGAGGGTGGCAAACCGCGGCGAACCGGCTCCGCTCGTAAATCTTAATTAAAGATTGCACTGACGTGGCTGGGATGCTGGAGGCGTCCCCTCGATGCAAACAGTGCAGGCACGATATCGAGGGTGGTTCTTATTTTCATGACTTTTCCGATGAAAAATTTATACGTTGTACAGTCACTTGACAAGTTCAGTGCGGACATCAATCCCCAGTGAGTCGAGATTTAGCCGTGCCATGAATCGCCTATACATAGTAGAAGCTATATACCGTTTGCAGTGGACGCTAACGGCGAACAGTACTGTTACACCCGCGGTAACAATTTTTGAAAATTTAAAATGAAATATTGTGTTCCACCCTGATATAATTATTCGAAATTTCGTAGAAATTTGCCGAAATATTTAAATTACAAGAACATTTAAAGTGCAAAACTATTTCATCCGTATTTTGTATGTGGGTATGCACTTCTCACATAGAAATAGCCAACAACATGGATTAACATTTTAATGGAAAAATTAACAAAAAAGTGTCATTTTCTAATGTATTTTTTAAATAAAATAAGATATTTAAAAACGGTCTGCACCGCTGCATTCCTTATAAAAAAATACACAACTTTGCCATATAAACCACCCCTCTAGCTCTAATCATTCCCGAGATATTCATGAATGTCAACGATGGCCGCTATTTATATTTTTGCAAGATCTACGTCCTCCCAAAGTCTCATTAAGACCTGGTGATGTCAGTTCGGGATCGTTCCTCGTTACTCTCCCATTAATGAAAAATACATAATCCTTTTACTAAATAATGGTTTCGCTAAGTAATCCTATCGGGGTTTAATACGTGGTCTCCACGGAAGGTACTTCGAAGTAGTGCCGGTGCATTAGCGGAGAGGTAAAAGCCCGGCGGGTTAACCCAAATGCTAGCGGTACGGAAAAAGTACCGGGCCACTCCTCCGAATAAGATCTTTGCCTTGTCTTCCCGTAACTTTGAAAACGGACCATTTTCATCACCGGCATTCTTGACCTGTTGAAGTATCACCGGGACTGTTCGCGGTAACCGGACGACGCAGCGGGTGGATTTCTGTATTAACGTTTTCACATTCCCGGCTAGCCGGGTAGAGAAAATAACGAGGTCGTCGGTTACTTTCCGTAACAACCCCGAGCGGTGGAGAAAGAGAGAGAGAGAGAGAGAGAGAGAGAGAGAGAGAGAGAAGCGTAACTCCTTCCCGATTGTAGTGTGTGCCCCACCCCTAAGATGTGTCCATCTTTTCTTCCCTCTGTTCTCGTTTCCGTGGTAAGCCAGCGTGGCGATCTAGCCGGTTCTAAAGACGGCTTTTCATTTGGCCGGCCTCGCGAGCGAGGCTCCTTTCGGATCGCTCGAGAGGCTGACAGAGTGCTCAACAGAATGCTCACAACAGAGTGCAAAAAGAACGGACCCGGCAGTCGGATATTATGTTGGCCTAACACGCGTGACCCCGGTATGATGGGGCCGAATGTTCTCCGTTTCTCGGGCGAAGCGTGGGCTCGCCGCGCCGTGGACAACTCTTGTAACGAGGTGCTTCGCGCGTCCTCCTTTGGACTCGTTTCTCTGTAATGGAAAGCCGGGAAAGAGGATTTTAATTACGAAAAGGAGAGTGTGTCCCGTCTGCCCGTTTGCGCTAGGATCGTCGCGACTCTTTACGTCCGTGGACAAGTTCGAGAGCGTTGAGAAAATGACGCGGGCAAGCTGCAGACGTCGCAAACCGAGGCCCTCAGCTCAAAGAAACTTCCCCCCCGGGGAGAATTCTTTCAACAATCGCGAATTCATCTTACAACGGGATGAATGGCGCGAGACGAACGATTGCCTCGGACAAAAAAGGAAGATCCCTGTTTGTTTATTGCTGTTCCTTTCGGCGTCCCGCAGAGGAGGCTTCCACCGACCGGAAAGAGCATCGTAACGTCGCGCCGCTCCGCATCATGGTGGCAAGTGTCCGCGCTTTTTCTTCTGGTCGCGACAATTAATGACCGTGGCCTATTCCCTCGGCCATGCGATTCGTGAATCCATCAGCGCCAAGCCCCCCTCTCCGTTAATGCGTGTAATTAACGAATTGCGATCGTTAATTACCTGCGCAGGGCTTCGTCACTCGTGGCATCCTACACGCGCCCCGCATTGATACGCCGTGTCGGGACTCACTCTAACTTCGGGATCCCACTAATTACACCCTCGATCTGATTACCTAAATGCTTTCCCTCGGACTTCCGCATTTTTTTCTCCCAGGCCCAGGCTCCTTTTTCAGGGCAACACAGACTCGCTGGGCGCGCTCGATCGCGTGCCCGACACGCTATCACGTAAAAATGTCGTTAATGCGATCGACCCGGGCGGTCCCCTCCCGGTCGCGATTCGAAACCGTTTCGAACAAATTGCACCGTGACACGCACCCCACCTTGATCATCCTTCTCGACTCTTTGTGTCATCGTCCGGGAAGTCAACTGTCAATCTCCTTCGCGGAATACGTGCTTCGATCAACCATGTTCCGAGATTTTTTTTAAGCGTGCAGTTTCATGTAGATGGGTTAAAAAATCAATTTTTTGGAAGTATAGCACCTTGAAAATACTTTACCAAAATTTTATGCTCAAGGGCCATTATGCACTGTCGACCAGGTCGCTGACGATTACATATGTACTAGGTACGAGAGATCATAGTATGTATATAGTTTGTAGTTGTACTTGATCGTAGCAAACAGCCAGTCGCCGCGACCAAGGAAAACGCGACAAACAGTGTAACGAGTACGTGGTAAAAAAAAATCAATTTTCCATTAATATAGTCACATTTTAATATTATCAATATCTTAATCATTATAAATTTAATTTTGGTAATTATTTACAAAGAGGCACTCATCTCCGATTTGGATGAAAATTAAATATGTTATAGATTTCGACATTTTGAACAACTTTTTCCTTTTCATATAATAGTATACGTGCACACTCCGTGGCAACGTTTGTGTGAGCCTGGCCCGGTTATCTGTTTACTGTTTCCGTGAACATGTTGCGGGGATCGGAGAAGAGACTATATACCGGGCGAACAGATACAGAAAAGTTTATTTTAAAAAGTGAATATCGAGAAGCGATTTGGGATTTATTCGATAATAATTACGCAAATTGGGACATTGAAAAAGCAGTTGAGCTTACATTTAAAAATTGATCGTTTCAATGCAGAATCGCCAACTTATGCAAGTGGCTTTGACATTTTTACTATCAGTATGTTAATATTAGAAAAATTTGGTAAGCTTGAGTAATTCAATGAATAAATTGCGCATCAAGTGAAAAATTAACGGTCATTAATAACTCTATTACAAATTAGGGGTAACTCTTCATGCGGGAATCGGAAGATTCACGTTTCTGGAGAAAGGAGACCCTAATTCTATCTAATGGTCCGCGAAACAAATGCCGGAACGCACCCTGCTAGATCCAGAGTTCCCATCGCGCGATCCCCAACAAAACTCACCCCGTCGAAAGCAGTGATTTAATTTCGGGGACTCATCTTTCAGATTGGGGGCGCACTAACTTTTCAATCAGCCGTCAAGTCCGCGGTCGCAGAGGGTGGAGCGCTGCAGGCCACAAGTACCCTCGACGAATCGCTCTGACGTTTCTGTATACATGTTTTGCCATAACATGTGGCTAACGTTTTGGGGATGAACTGAAGAATAATTCTGTTTCGCGTCTCTCCGTATGCCTTAACAGTTCTTCCAGCCGATGGAGGCGCGCAATTCTACAGTAGACCCACGTATAACGCGATGAAAACCTGTTTAAGGGTTGATTCTTACATCTGTCTGGAGAAAATATGGAACCTCTAGTGGATTTCATTAAATATTATGCCATATAGTTAGAGAATATATTTTAATAATAATTCATTAGATACCTCACCGACAATAATAAATAAAAATTATATTTTCTTCTTATCTACACGTCCACCGCATGATTTTAAAATCACTTTAGCAGTTGTGGCGTACTGGCTAATAATTTTCCACTACTTTACTCTATGTCGGTAAAGCCACGAATATGTCGTGAAATAAAAGCAGAAAGCATTATAATCCATTTGTATGCATCAGGAGTATTCGACCTACTAGATAAATTTTTCCTTATACTATTAAAATAAATTACATTCACAACTTGCAGTAGGATTTAACGATATAATAAAATAAATTTTACTTCACAAATTTCATGAAAATAAATGTCTTTCCACCGATCCAGTGGTGTAGATTTACTCCTAACACCGGAGATCGTTGGTTTTCTTACAGCCTGTACAAACGAAACAGTTGAACAATTAAAACTACGTTGTGTGACATTGTGAGACGTCGAATTTGGGAGTTCGAAAATTTTACAGACCCACTGCACAAACATAGGTCGAACATCGAAGGCAGGGAAAGCAAGAGGGTGGATAGGAGGTTGGCCGGAAAAGCGTCGAGGTTCAAAGCCGGCTTAATCCATGCGGCCGAGCCTGTGGAAATATTTTCTTAACGAGAATATTCAATTTTGTCGATCGATTCGCCGCGTTCCGCCCGTTGGAAATTATTCGTGCACCCTTGTATTCCGCATCGTCGCGGCAGGATATCGGTTTTATCCCCCGAATCCCGATCGACTCTACTCAACGCTCGGATTGCGTGGTGTGGCGTCGGTTAAATTTCGGCCACGACAAACCGAATCGATCAACGTTGACATTAGCGTCAACTTGCGTTAGTGCAACTACCAATTACCCGCGTCTATCTTAAGATAAAGAAAATTAACCGAAACTGACTCGCTGGATATCTGGATACTCATGAACAGAAAAATATACCGTTCTACGATTCAACCGAATACTCTCTACATCAGGGATGGGCAATTTTGCCTCAATTGAGGCAAAACCGTCCACACCATAGCGCCCTCTGTCCCCTTCCAGCAAGCGCGGTACAATAGGGCAACGAAGACACGAGACATCGGCGTACACGACGAACGTGCGTGCTGCATGAAAGAGAAGTTGGTGGGAGAAGCAGGCGTTTGAGGGGCTCCACCGGTGCCCACCACTGCTCTACGTGATACTCAGATGTGTATAATATTTCTAGTAATGTTTATTTTCGCGTCAAATATTAAAACAATGGGACACTAATTTTGTGAATTGGATATCTTTATTTTTTAACCCTTCGGTGCACGGATTGGGTCTCCCACATCAATTAATTGAGTTTGTACTGTTTTAATCCTTCGTCAATTGTCTTGGAATTTTTCAATGAATTTTTGTTTTACTTGTGCAATAGAAACCTTTATAGAGGATGAAAGGGCCTATACCATAATCATACAATTTCGATTATTCATTCTTGAATTATTTGTGTCTGAAAGCATTAAATATGTTACCTTTCAGACACAAGCATTTCGAGGTTAAATGATCGTAGTGGTATACTTATTATAATAGTTAGATTGGTCTTTTAATGCCCTCCAATAATATTGAAGTATACAAGCTATATAAGATATACAGGGTGTCCCAAAAATAGTGAAAATCCTTGGGCTGAACTTCCGAAGACGTCCATGCTCAGAATTGGATGAAATTTTGGAAATATGTTCCATTTTGACTAAAATAATGATTGTCACATGGATTTTTAGCGACTCGAAAAAATTTTTTATCATTTTAATGTCACTCTCTATCTTACCGACAATTTCTTTTTACTATTTTAATGTCACTATCTACCTTTCTGAGAAGAAACGACTTTGGATAACCCGAAAAGTTTATTTTAAAAGCGAGCGGAAATGATATTAGTCTGAAATAGGTTAGGCTAGATGACTGAAGTTGTTAATCTGGAAGTGGATTTAGTTTAATAATAAACCGTGGAAAATTTTTTGAAAAAAAGGTCTCGGTTACGACTGGGTTAGGCCTGGCTAGGAATTTGTGTGCGAAACGAATTAATTGAATTAGTAATAGAGGTATGAAACCATGTGGCCGTTTACGACTTTGTCGGTAAGATAGAATGAAATTAAAATTGTAAAAAAAATTTTTCGAGTCGCTAAAAATCCTTCCGACAATCATCACTTTAGTCATAAAGGAACCTATTCTCATAATTTTATTCTTTTCTGAGCATGGACGTCTTCGGAAGTTTAGCCAATCCTTAAAATGTGCGGTTCCTGAAAGTATTTAAAGTAAATTTTTCCACAGCGAAAATTTCCAACTCGGCTTTGTTAAGGAGTTATTAACGAAATATGAAATGATAATAATATGAAACATGTATTTTTATCATTTTTTATTACAAAACTTTAAAAACTTGTGAGGCGTTCTACCTTTTTCCTGTATATCTGGAGTTTGTGAAACGCAGACGTAACGTGGCGAAATGAAAAACAGATATTCGGTGAACGGTGGACGCGACATGACTTTCCGAGAAAAAATAATCCGAATATTTAGAGGGCCAGCAACGCGGATTTATGAATTTCCATGAAATTCCTGGCACATCAAATCACCCCCAAGGCAAAACCAGCTGTAAATTGATCCACGGACGCATGGACATGTCCGCGCATACCGCGCCGCACCGCACCGCACAGTGGTCCCGATCGAAGACTTTAGATGGCATTTTGTTATAACATTTGAACCATTAGAGATATTGCAATGAAATTTTCATTAAAAATATTTAAAAATAGTCATTTTTAAATAGAGATAATAAAATATTTTTTGCATTTGTTAATCAATAACACTGTCCAACAAATTTCAACTTTTTTTATGTTTCCTAATAACTATTGGGTGGTTCTTATAGAGTTTCTTGCACTGATTCCGAATCTGCCCTTACTTTTTCGCGTACACGTACAGTTTTTTGAGAAACGTGACTTTGAAAAAAACCTATTTTTCAACTTTAAACAAATATTGTGATGTTATTATACAAGATCTTGAATTGTTTTTTGCAGTAAAAGATTCTGTAGACTTTTCCGAATACAGTGATATCCAATATTAATACATTATGAATGTTTAAACATGTTTAAACGATCATTAAAGACGAAGAGACACCATTTTTGCACTAATTTTTGAGAATATTTTTGAATTTATCTCAAAAAATAAGGATCCTTATTTTTTACTTTCTGTGAACATTAATTTTAAGTGTTGATGTTAATTTTTAAAACATTAAAGGATGCTTTTCTGTGTAAAATAAAAAAATAATAAATATTTTATTTAATACGAAGGGTTTTGAGTTTGCATTGTACTGGACGGTGAGGGAATTTCCGCTAACATTATATTTGGATAAAAAAAATCGTTTGTCAACAATTCCCCATTACATTTTAGAAAAATAGCGTCTCAGTATAGTATAAATCGAGAAATTAATGACATTTTGGTACAACTTCTAAACTCTTAACGACATCGAAGTGAAATTCGAGTGAAGAATATTCACGAGTAATCATTTTTAATAGTCCATAATGTAATAAGCTTCATGTTTACTTAATAGCTGTCTCTGCTATTTTTTAAATGTTTTCAAATCTAACAAATTCTAGCAAACTTTTTTACAATTAACCACGCTCACCTTAGTTAATATATTATTCTTCTAATTTTTTGAGAAATCGTTACTTCAGCAAACTTTGTTTGTATGAAGATTCTCCAAGATCTCCAGATGGGATTTGGGATAGATAAATACGACCTATACTTCTTAAAAATTCACGGAGTCTATAGTACTTGTATAAAACACATGTTAAGATATGGACATCAATAAATTTAATTCGTGATCAATTGAGAATTAGGTGACGACTGTGCTGAACTAAATTGATTATTTTTACCGTCTCAGTTAAAAATTTTTATTCAATTATTAGTTCGCCAGCCTTTGGGTTCAGAGCTTTGAGTTTTTTATTGTTAGACTCTCGTATGGCTTTGCATCAACTGAATGCAAGTAGGATATCGATGTAAATAATAAAATGTCGATGGGAACGTTGTTGTCTCGACGACGAACGCGACCAAGGCACCTTTGCACCATACGCACAGCGACGCGGGCGGCTTTAAGCAATGATAATTTGTGAAGTAGTCCGAAGTAGGAAAGAATTCGTGAAGAATTAAATAGGAGAAAGTATGCTGAAAACATTGCATTTTGTAAAATGCTGTGACTATTTATGACTCAAAAGATACTCACTGTGAATTATTAATAATATGGAGGATTTTCTTCAACGCATTTAGCATAACATTTTTAATATATTACTTCTAGTAATTTTTAATTGACAGTGATAATGTGCAACATACAGATATGCCATCCATTTAAAAAAGTTGGAGGTAAAGAATTAAAAGGAATCATCAGGCCATCGTAAGGAAAGAAAGCAGTTTTTTCCATGAAAAATGCTGTCTTCAAAACTTTCAGATTTAACTGTCGATTACAGTAAGTATTTTTATTAAATTTTATTAATGCTTTCATTTTAGAGGTCTCTGGACCTTTAAAACATAATTCCAATTCAAAAAATATCAATACGAAAAAGTAAAAGTATCACTAAAATCTTCGGAACCACTGTGCGCCGTCGCAACGTGTATCGGGTATTTAAATTGTTGGAATACCGGCCACATACAATGGCCGTGCACGGTTTGATGGTGTATGGGAATTTGTGCTCTTATTGACAGAGCCGATAGCGCGCGAAGGATTTTCCTCTTTCACTCGGTCGAAAATAATTACTCTGTCCCAGGTTGTCTGGGAAATTCCACACCCCATTGAAATATTCTTCGACCGCCTCCCTTGTTTCGCGTTTTTCACGATTCGCGACGCGCGCAGCTCACCGAAAAATCCGTAAAATAGTTCGATCCTCAGGACATTTATCGCTGTCGCTGCCGGTGCCGCGTAAAAACAAGGTATCGCTTTTCTGTGTGACTTTATCGAGAAAATAAATTGTGATGCGCGCAAATTTATTTGAACCTCATACGTTCGCTCTATGACAAATTTTACTGTTTTCCGTTTCGACGTGCCTTTCTTTGACGTGATTTGACGTACAGTCGGTGACGGTAGTCTGCGTACACCTGCGGCATTTGCAAAATTAAACAATTTCATCTTTTGCACTTACATATTATGGAAACTGGGTTAGCTTTCTAGTTCAAATTAAATTCTGGAGAAATTGTATTTGATGTACAAAAATTGTGAAAAGTGTAATGATACGTTTTAGACATTTTCATATATTCATGGTAATAGTTGTAGAATGTTGGTATATTTTGATTCTAATTTATTTATATTTTCTTGTACACGAATATAATAATATAATTCTTTCAATGTTCCGTCGTGACTGATTCTACATGTTTAAAATATGAAATTACTATCAGACTGCGAATTTTATGGATTTGTGGCAAAAGTGAGTAGTTACCTATCACCTCACTTTCAACCTACTAAAATTATTAAGAAGGGGACTTTTCTAGTTCAAACCTGTTTGTTGTAACTAATTAGAAATTATAAACAAAATGTAATTTGTCGAAAGAAGAAGGCTATCTTCCTATGTAATTATTTCTATTATCTGTTTTTCGAAAGAAGATGCCTGAAGTCATAATAGCTGTCCATTTCACTTGTATTATTTCACATTTACAGAATAGGAATAAAGTGCACAGCTATTGACTTCAAGTATCTTCATTAAAAAAAAAAAAAAACAAAAGCACCATATTAATGTGCGCGGTAACTTTTTTAAAAATGAACCAAACGACTTGAGCCTTTTTAAGAACGTGACATACATTGTGAAAGGAATAGTAAATATTGAGTTTACAGTTCTTTTATCTGAATGTTTTGACATCGTGCGATATGTAAAATAACCTCAAATTGTTTGAAATAATTTTTAAACAGTTATTTTGTTTTAATACTAGGCTTACGGGGCACTGAAAGTGACCATTTTACATTTTTTTATGAAAATAACAAAAATGTGTCTACCAAATTTTTAGTCACTTTTTTAATAATATTTATAATAAATATAACGAAATAAATTTGTTGAATAATTCCCCATGGATGCATCTTTACAATGTCAATAATCGTAAAATGAAAATATTAGAATCTGTCATTTTGACGGGCCCCGTAAATTTAGAAGGAGAAGACGTGGTCATTTCGTTCTCCTGTTTATGAAAATATAGTATTATAGGCGTCGATACTCAATAATTTTTTAGATGTTTACAATTTAAATTTCATTATACCCGTTAAGCCGTTAAGTACAGTTTTTAGTCAGTGTTCAAATCCCTTTCTCCTTTTTTCCATTATTTTCTTTTTTTTCTGTTCAGTTTATCTATTTTAATTAATTGTATTTTGCACATGAAAAATACACTCATAATATCTATAGGAAAGAAAATATAAAAATTTTATTGAAAAGGAACATAATATGAAAGAAACACTAACTTCATCAATCTTAACGTATCTCAAAAGTTGTTGAGTATCGACGCCTATAATGCTACATTTTCATAAACAGGAGAACGAAATCTACCAATGTGCAAAGTTTCGAGAAAATCTGAGACCCCGTGACCGCGTCTTCTCCTTGCCAGTGTTAAAGGGTATATGAAGACATTTTTTACAGACTGTACACTAAAGTTCACTTCGCGTTTATTATTTTTAAAATGAAATATTTATAGTCTAACGACTGCAGAATGGATTTCCATTAATTAGCACGGTGTGCAAATACAAAATTGAAGCTGGCAATAGCAAGTTCACCGCTAGTCGCCCTTCTGACCTCTATATCCTCAGCGACCTGGTCGTTTCGACTGCGACGTAACATTCTTCTTGAAGGAGTAACTGCGTCCTAATGCACTTAATGATACCCGTGCAGCATCGTTCGCCGTTTCACGGTTATTTCTCTCTCTCGACCCTGAAATTAGTGGGGTGGAAAGATACGCGATTCTGGGATATTCCTGGTAAGTGGTGGCCAACAGCCTAAATACTCGTGCGGCACTAAAACAGAAGCAGTTCGAGGTGCGCTGCGGGAGGATGCGAGGATTTACGGCCACTTTATTTCTCATCAGACGGTGAAAAAGAAAGCGCGCGTAGGGAGAGGGTGAAAAGTGCGAGACAGGCTCTGCGCTGCGACCGTCTGCGTTTGCCAAAAATTTATCGTGCGATTTATCCGCGTCGCGGAATCGCATATAGGCCTGAACCGAATTTTCTTATTCTGCTTTACTGCCGTTTTATAAAGGGAACTCTCGGGAATGGAGCCCTCAAATTTTATATGCGTAACAAACTCGGTAGTCCTAACCTTAGAAATATCCATCTTGTAAAACTGTAGTGACCAAACAGTACGTATTGAGCTTTTAATTATTGGTGGCCACGAACCTCTGTCGCTAATTTGTACATTTGTGAAGTATCATTATTATTTAAATGAGATTCCTTTGAACTTCTAACTCGGCAAACGTTTATGTAACAATATTATTACAATAGTAATTAAAATGAACTCTGCAATGGTAGCCCGTTTCCTCAGACTGCGAGTTTCCTAAAAATCCGCAAAAATTTATCAAACTATTCTTAGATAGTTTGACTGCAAGCCCAAATATTTAAAACAAGTAGATTAAACTTCATTCTTGCGATTTATATGTAGTCAAATAACAGACATAGGTATTCGCAAAATTTTGCTAAAATCATAAGTAAACTCTCAAATATCGAGCGTTAGGTCCCGGCAGTTATAAACGTTCTATATAAATTCCCTGTTCTTGACTAAAATCTAATGTAATATAAACGATTATTAACCTACGAATTTTATGCATGTATGAAAAAAGTGAATAAGAACTGTTTAAAGCAGTTGAGAGATTAGAAGAATCCCTCAGTATCAATTTATTAATTTCTGCTTATTACAATCAATAAGGCAACAAAGGAATTTATATTTGGCTCCTATTTATTGCAATTTTTTACAAATAAATTTCATTTTGCATAAGATCCGTCGTTTAATACTTCTCTATTTATATTAAGTTTAATAAATGGACCAAAGTTGATCTCAAGAAAGTGGGTTCAAAACGATATAAAAGAAAATTGATGCGTAAGGTTATCAATAAATGTAGCTGTGGCTGCCATGAAATAATGAAAAACGTCCAGAGTCTAAAGGTTAATGTAGTTAAGGGGTTGCTACAAGATGTCCTTAATTCCAACATGATAATTTCAAAAGTACAGAAATATGAGCAAGAGTATAACTTAAATATTGCCTCGAGTTCATCAGAGTTTATACATATAACGGTTAACGAGGATCATTTACGTGACAAGTGTATCTGTGGAGAAGTAAATCTCCCTCGGATTTCGTGCTTCGGCATCCGAACGGCAAAAACTGTCGTGTCCCCGTGGGGTGGCCCTCTCTCTTCTTATAAATCATACTTCTATTCGGTTGGTTAACCTGGCAACCCGCATAGCCTTTTGCAGACCCTCTCTCTCCACGCCCCTGTGGCTGTGTTTATGTGCCATTTGCCGGGAAAGTGAAATAATCGTCATCCTCGCTGTAGCTGCTGTCGTCAACGTCGTTCGTGGTCGTTCCCGTGGACGACGTTATCGTCGATCAGACGCAGATTCTTCTACCGGTGTGCGCCGCAACGGCCGAAAGAACGGGGGAACGGATAATTACTGGTAATTCACGGAAAATTTGCCAAACTGGAATACGCTCAGAACAAACAGGTGCGTAGGGAGCCTTCCTTTCTTTTCGAATGATTATACAGGGTGTCTCGGACAAATGGAATCGTATAATATCTGACTACCTCATTGTTGCGTAAATCAACTTGTCAGGACAAAATTAGACTATTTCAAACGGTGCTGTGTAATGGCGGCAGAAGATCGTTTTTTTCACGAGATATTAAGATCACTGGTATTCTTTTTAAACGGAACCTTAGATTTTTCTTTCGACGTCTTTCTAGATCAAGCATGGACAGAAGCTGCTCGATCGGAGGCGATTTTCAAGTGTTACCCCCACTCCTAGTTCATACGGTACGGACGTAAGGTGGCTCTAGAACTATGACCATCACGGGTGGAGTGGGGGTAACGCTTGAAAATCGCTTCCGATCGAGCAACTTCTGTCCATGCCTGTTGTAGAACATGAATTGGTAAGTACATATAATAATGGAAACAAACCATCCCCAAGGTCGCTTTTTAACAAGATGTCAAAGACATCGATATTTTTTAAAGGAATACCTTGTATTTTTTGTCGATATTGGTATAGAGACTGAAAAACGAATCTAACGACCTTAATGATCGTATCATTCTGAACGTTTAATCTCGAGATATTTGTGTCTGAAAGGTAAGATATGAAATTCTTTCAGACACGAATATCTTGAGTTTGAATGTCCGAAAAGGTAAAGTTATTCAGGTTGTTGAATTCGAGTTTTCACGCACTACAAGAATATCGGAGAAAAATTATAAGTTTCCGTATGACCTTGAACTTTCACGAAAGAAGAGACATTGAGACCATTTGTTTGCGTATCATCAGCTTCAGCTGCTCGAACTAAATATGTTCAAAATTTGACGTCTTTTCTATTAGAAAAATTAAGTGAGTCTTAACGCTTTGTCGATCGGAAGCATTAATAGAATTTTCAATACTTGTACCAAAAGGAAGCTTAAACATCTTGTTCTATGTAATAATCAAAAACGAGATTATTAGACTACTTCACTGGAGGTTTCACGATTGAGGTTACTATTGGTGTTAAAGTGTTAAAAAATCCTCTTTCAAAAATTATAGAACAATCGCCGGTAGATAATGCGTTAATGTTTTTTGTTAATAACTCGTCGCCAAAGAAGAAGTTACCTCAAATAACCTCAGAAATCGGCTCGTAAAATGTCGAAATCACCCCTTTTCGGAAACACCCGGTATTACCTGTACATCTGCCAAAAGTTTCATAACTTTTTAAATTTTCGAGTCTTTCCATGTCAGTCGCGATGGCTTGTAAATTGTCGCAGGTTGCCGTTAAGGAAGTGAGCGGCGCTGTGCACAATGTACAGTATGTTAATATAAAAGCGTTAATACCTACAGTGGCGGTATTAAAGCCCTGTGTATCGGAATTCGTTAAGGACCGTCGGGAACGGTTGGCCGGCTATTGACAAAACTTTCGCGTGGCTGTTAGAGCACGCGGCTCCCTCGGACACGATATATTGTGGTCTCGAATCGACGTGCGCTCGTCGGATTTCCATGCTCAGGAATTTCGCAGGAATCCATCGGCTGTCTCATTTGCCGGTGTTTTAGCCAACTGCGTCCCTTTTTTTCCCCCAATTCGAGTCTGATACCGGCGTCTTTTCCCACCCCGCGGTAAAACAGCGACGGATAAACGAAATCGAGGCTACCGATTTCCGTTTTCTCCTTTCGCTGTCTGTGTATCAACTAGAAAGAACTGTTACTTGCGAGATTCCCGAATATATAAACTAATTTTTATTATTATTAATTAATAGTAGATAAATATCCATTACTCCATAACCAGTTAGTCACCTGGATACTCGTTACGTTTTACCCGAATATTCTATTCTTATTAGTCATATGTCTACAACGTAATTTATATGTAAATTTGGTAAAAAAAAGTATTGGCATACCCTTTAAAAACGAATAACTTCTTAAAAATCTGACTAAACAGATTCAGCTTTTTTGAGATGTTAGAAAGATTGGTTTAATAAGCAATTTATAAAAACACATTACTTAAAAATTATCATTGGTCTAAATAGCAGAGAAAAAAGTAATGGTCGTGATTTTTAACTGTTTTATCTGCGCCAATAATGAAAATTTAAGATATACATTCTGTATATCGAAGTAAGTTATGTGCAAACACAAAATTTCATCGCAATGGGTGGACGCATAGAAAAGCTATTAAACATCTTTGAATTTAGGGTTTGCGGATTCATTTAAATCGCTGTTTCCTACAATGTTTGCCATTTTCAATCAATTACATTTCATAGTATCCTTGATCGATTTCGATGAAAGTCTGCATGTATGTAACTTATTTAGTCTACAAAAGGCACCTTCGAAATTGTCATTACAGACACGGATAAAAAACTTAAATATTGTGACTTTTGCTTCTTTACCTACTACACCTTTACCTAGTAAATTAATCTTTCTAACATCTCAAAAAATTCAAGCCGTTTAGTCCACATTTATAAAAGATACATGTTTTTAAAGGGTGTACGAATATTTTGTACACACACTGTACGTAGATACAAATGTCAATGGCCACGTGGAAATAAATCCATGTAAATCTTAATGTGTGCGCTCTCTTTTTGTCGCGGAGTGTACATGCACATGCTCTCCGACGACGAAAAAGCCATAATTGCAGCGCGCGTTCCCCATCGTTTCTCCCGAGTCGCGAAGTTGCTAATCGGTCCGACAAGTCGTCGTCGGGACAAATGCCGACTCGCAGAAAAACCAAGGAAGTTCTTCCTTCTTTTCCGGAAGAGCATTATAACGATTCGTCTCTGTGGCCGAAGCCGCGCGGCGACATCCGTCGAATCCGATTAATCAAATCGAAAGATCCGTCCGTGGGTCGCGTTACGAAGCAATTAAAGCGCAGGATTAATTGCGACCGCACGCCGGGAAAAATAAGTCCATAAATTAACGACGCTCGACGGGCTGGCTGCCCCTCGCCAACCATCCTCCCCTTTTCCACCTCTTATCCCTAATCCCACCGACTCGATATACAGTGTGTCCGCGGTAAGTATGAAAGTGTAGGCGAGTCAATTATTTCAGAGCCATTCAGGGGGTAAGGGTAGCCTGTCATCGAATCAACCAAAAAATTCGGCGTTTTTAAATTAATTCTTTCTGGAATTTTATTTAAAAATACAATCGGATAGAGTTACCAAATTTATACGATGTATTCGGACACTATTTAAGAGGTTTTTTCTACTGTTTCAGCGTTGAGAAAGTATTCCCGAAATTTTGATGTGTCTGAAGTTACGAGGCAAAAGAATATTCTTAAAATGTATTAGGTTCTTCATGGAATTGTCTGAGGTTGTGGCAAAATATCGAAATGCGAACCTACCTTAAAGAATAGCTTTATGTAGGTGGACTTAAATAAAAAAGTCTCTTGTTTTTTAATTTCTTACTTTGCCTATGAACTAATCGTCCCATAAACGACGAAATCCTTTTCATAAAATTTTTTTATCGTATGTGTGTAAAATGTAGGTACTAAAATTTTGTTCATTGTTGTAAACGATACTCAAATATAATGTGAAACTAAATTTTATGCGAAGTTATAGTAGCTTTAAATAATAAATATTTTATTTAAATTTGTAGCTGTAACTCAAAATACTTTTTAAATCAATCAATTTTAAAATCAAAAGTACTTTCCAATACCATTTAAAATGCATGTATATATTTAAAAAAATGGAATTATCCTATTATAATACTTTACGTACTATCGATAGTTTCAATACCAGTTAAATTTTACCTATTATGTTTGAAAAAATGTGAAATATTTCCAAGACTATCCAAGCAGATCAAATGTAAATTTGATATATTCTTAAATCTCAATACTCGTGTCTCTTAACACTAAACCAACCGAACATTAAAATTGACTGGAACTTGTTTTCTTATAAAAATGACAAGCTTGAATATATTTAAACTTTGCATGGTAAAAAATTATATTCGCTGATTCTACATCGGAAAATCATTATAACTTCAATAATTGTGAAATGAAATATAAAAGATCTCTGTTATCTGAGCAATGTTAGTACGTTGAGCGTAAAATTATAAGAACAAAAGAAATTTTCCTCCGCTAAAAGGTCCGCCGTCCGCCATTGGATTTCCATAAAAAAAGAACTCAGCCTTGTCTCCGATAGTTTCCAGGATAATCAACTATACACTATACACATTTCCAGCAGACACCCTGTATATATTTGCTGCTCCAACCCCGCGCGAGCTCCGACAATCTTTTCTCTTGCCACGGATAACTTATTGCCCAGACTACGCACTATGCATTTCCGAAGCGATTAAGCTGTTACCCGACTTTTTCCACCCCTCGCTCCCACCGGCTTACTAGACTCGAGGAGAGATCTTCGGAAAACTCTCTTGCAGCGAAGTTTTCAACAGTGGATGAAGGAATCGGGCGCACAGGGCCTGGTAGGGGGGGGGGTGACGAATTCATCCTTATCCCCTTTCGCCGTGTAATTACGACCGCGCAAATAATAATGCAGTTCGAACGACTAAAAAATCCGCACATCCTTCATTCTAACCGACTCGAGACACATTGTCGGAATAATGTTTTCATTATCAGTCTCCAACGACCGAATCGCCGCACAGTATGTTGACAAAGGACAAAAATCAAATATCAACTTTCACGTTGATATTTAACATGTTTATAGAAGTGTGCCTAGATATCTATTACAACGGTAAGTAATGATATTAAAACCAATAAATAAGTCTTAACTATGCCTGGATAGTTCACTCGCAAGGAAGAAGATTCTATCAAAATTCATTTAACAATTGTGCTAGTGTGTTCGTTTTAAAAAAGTGAAAACTTTTCATCACCTCCAGATAGTGTGTATTACTGGAGATATATATTTGTTATTTTGATGTTAGTTAGTTTGTTTTTTTTTTCACTTCCTTCAGATCGAATTAATAATATTTTAAGTGCTTCCGATAACTTTAACGAAGGTTTTAAAATATGCTCTTCAATACATCTTCGTGATTTTTAGCGAAAACATGCCGCTTAAATATTCGTATAATAAATATTTTTTAATTTAGTCAACATTGAAAAAATAAAACTGCCATTTCTGGTAACTTTTAAAGCTAAATATTTTTTTATCAATCTTAGAATATAATATAACAAAATATGTTAGTTCTAAATTTAACACTGCCATCCCCAGCTGGATTTGTCCATAATACCGATGCTTTTTCTCAACACAATGTTTTCTCCTTCCTTTCAAATATTTTAAGTAAAAACAAAAAAAAAGGATATCAATACAATGTTAAGATCAAGCACTTCGTCGCCATATTGGATAGCTATATATATTTTCCACGCCCCCATGTCAGATCACAATAAGGCTGGGGTATCCACGGGCAAAAGGTATGTATCTATAAGTCTCTCTAACAATCCAGTGTATGCAAATTGCGAATGTAAAAGTCAATCTTTTACGATCCATTGCAACTTCAACCGAGCAACCGTTTTCTTATCTTTCAGTGCCGTTTCTAGCATTATCCTTGCGCGAACGACATCGATGATATTTTTAGCATGGCACTAGGCTCCGGAGATTTGCTTTCCCTTTCTGACATCCTTGAGCGACAGTTTGCAGAGTTGTTTGTTCGCTAAGACAGTTGCTGTAGTATCTCATACCGTTGAGAGAGGTTGAGGGGCTACGTCGTGTTAGACAGTGACTTTTAGACACTTCTCTCGTGAGAACTTCCAAACTTTTGATGATAAATCGGTTTGCATCTGAAAGATTATACGTAGAAACTGTTTCCAAGAATATTTCACGGAAGAGTGTATCTTCTGCACTCAAAGCTATTCTAACTCTAGGAGTTTCATCATACCTAGACATTTCATCGATGAGATACGGTTTACTTATTCATACCACACTTATATGTTTAGTAATTTATTGAACATAAACAAATGTAGTAGTGTGAAGATTGTTTTCAATTGTGGTACGATCGCTTTTAGTGGCGTCTTGGGACGGCACTCGAGTACAAGGAGTGAAAAGATGTAACCGCTGTAATGAAAGTTCTTTTATCAATTCTTGATCAATAAATCATTAATGTAGAAGTGAGAGACATGATTATTTATTTATTTGGAAATTTTTCAACAATAAAGGCGTAGATGAAACTGATAACAAAATAAAAAATATGAATAAATAGATTGCCACGTCTATTCACAATATTGTATGGTATTTAAATCATATTATATTGTTTAATTTCCAAATAAATAAATAAATAATCGTGCCGCATTTATGCTTATGTATATACGCTACATGTCGCCTACATTAATGGTTGTTACTAGGGGTGTGCGGGTCGGGTCGAGTCGGACAATGATAGGGTCGGGTCGGGTCGGGATTCCGAAAGTTTATAAACTTCGGGTATCCGTGATTTCGAGTACCTGAAATGGTAGTCGGGTCGGGTCGGGTCGGGGTCCCGAAAGTTAGCAATATTCGGGTACTCGAAGTTAAAGTTGTATTTACATAAGCATAATGCTGTTTTATGATTTTTCATATCAATCTTTTATTTTCAACGGCAGGTTCAGAATGATTTTTGTAATTTTAGTGTAATCGGTTATCAAACTTCGCGTGGAAAAAAATATTTTAGAATACATTATGTGAAAGAATGTACGTAAAGGACGTTTCTGTTTCTAGTAAACAATGTTCTTACAAGATAAGAACTCCGCTCCGCAGTGCGTTGAAAAGCCCATTCTTCCAGACAAAGTTCCATTAGTGGTACATAGAAGAGAATACATGATGATTGTATTTGGTTGACATTACAATAACCTTGAAATGCTCTGTAGAGACCACAAATGAAATCTTGAATGGATACCTCTTACTTTTAATTACATATTCCTGAAGGTGACACCAGTACGTTTTCAAAATACTAGGATATTTCTGTTTTTGCATAAACTGTTATCGAGATATAAGCGTCCAAAGTTTGTGCGCAGACATTAGCACTATGAAGTGTACATCGCAAAGTTGTTTAATTGAACTTTGCACAACACTATTCTCCTCTATGCCTTGTATCTTTCTCCGGTTTACAATTAATGAAAGTACTAGATTTAAAAGAATTTTTGAGTCTTTCTTTTTTGTATTGTTGGGAAACCATTAGAGGTGTGCGGGTACCCGAAATTTCGGTTCGAGTAGGGTCCGATTTCGGGTACCCGAAATGGTAGTCGGGTCGGGTCGGGTCGGGGTCCCGAAAGTTAGCAATATTCGGGTACTCGAAGTTAAAGTTGTATTTACATAAGCATAATGCTGTTTTATGATTTTTCATATCAATCTTTTATTTTCAACGGCAGGTTCAGAATGATTTTTGTAATTTTAGTGTAATCGGTTATCAAACTTCGCGTGGAAAAAAATATTTTAGAATACATTATGTGAAAGAATGTACGTAAAGGACGTTTCTGTTTCTAGTAAACACTGTTCTTAGAAGACAAGGACTCTTCGTCCGCACAGTTCGTCTAAGAGCACTGTTTGGTAAACAGTGTTTACTACAAATCAAAATATTATTACAACCGATGATTGGACGTCTTAATATGCACAGTGTCACAGAGTTATTTATTCCTGATTTGACCGCAGACTTGCCCCAACTTTAACTTAGAGTACCCGAATATTGCAAACTTTCGGGACCCCGACCCGACACGACCCGACCCGACTATCATTTCGGATACCCGAAATTTTTAGTACTCGCACACCCCTAGTTCTTACTTTTCCCTAATTTCTCAATGGGTCTAGCAAATTCGCAGAAAGGTGTAATTTAGATATTTATCTGTGACAGATAGGTGTTATACTGCCCATATAAAGAACGTGTTCGTCACTCGACCATTATTAATAATATCGTCGGTCTGTTATCGATCAAGACGGAGGTCGGCGAAGATTGGTATCGGTGAATTGTTGTCGGTGAAGCTTGTGTTGGTGATTTCCAAGGGACCCATTCCTATCATCGTTGCATAATAGTGAAGATCACGATTATACCCAATCACAAGTTCGTGTCTTGAGGAAACTATTTTTTACTCTCAAACATAGTTACATTTACCTCTGAAATTTTTCTTTACCATAAAAAATGAGACATATGCAATAGCAAAATGGGGCAGATATTAACACTAGAACTACCAAGGGGGTCAAAATGACTTGTTTGACATTTCTTATAATTATAACTCATTTCAGGTACATTTTGTTTCTGAAAATTTTGTACGACTTGTTCGAAGATATACAAATAATTAATTCTGTAAAACAGTTTTCTTTTTTGTTATCATTTTGTTGTAAAATTGTATACAGTATACCTACATATATCGAGATGAGTCATTTTGACCCCCCACGGAACATAGGTTTTCAGTGCTGTTCTATTGTATCGTGGAAATTTTTGTGGCACGTAGTCTGAAAGATACACAGAGAAACCGTTATTTTGTGTCATAATACCTCTAGAAAATCGAAAGTTGGTCATTTTATTGCATTACGCGCCCAATAAACCTGGCACTCATTAGCGTAGCAATTTATCATCTAGTCGTAAAAGAAAATATTTTCAAACTCAAAGATCTGTCAACAACCAAAAAAATGTTGTTCCCACGGCCTGCACTGTTTGCGCTTGGTCATTACTTGCAGTATTTACTTCAGCCAAGTTCACTCAGACTACTTTCAGTCGATCATCAGAAACACTGCCATATACAACTCAGTCGTCAATCAGAAACATTGAAACACAACTCTCGGTACAACTATATTCGCTGTAACCTCGTCCTAACTATATCGGAAAATATATGTAAAGTTTTAGAAGTATATGTTTGTGCAAATCATTACGCAAACTGCAGAAATATTTAAACCCATAAAATTACTTCGAAACAATGGGAAAAATTTCACGAAGCAGTAAATTATTGAAAGAAATAAATAATTTGGAACAAAATTATTCCGATACAGAGTATGATAAAAGTGATCTAGTTGAAAGTAAAAATGAATACCTTCCATCAAACAACGAAAGTCCAAGCGAGTCATCCGATACTGACAGTGGAGATGTAATACTTCGACGTTTGCGTAGAAAAAGTAAAAATGTCCAAGTTTTTTCTAATTCTGAAAGTGAAAGTGATCAGGATGTTGAAATGTCTGAAATCTCTTTTGTTCTTAAAATTAAAAAATATATAAAAATGTAAAAATTGCTGTATTTTCTTAAATGCCATAGTAATTTAAGAAACAAGTCATTTTGACCCCTCCGGTAGAAGTAGGTATACGTCAATCGTCGGTAGTTCTAGTGTTAACTCTCCGAAGACCAATAATGTAAGTCAGGCGTTTTAACTCGACAGCAACCAATTAAACAGCTAAGACCCGGATCAAATTCCGCGGGCTATGCAAAACGTACTGCAAACTCATTGACAGTTTTCGCACCAGGTCCGAGGCATTTGGTCGAAGATCGGTAAGAGATTGCATCGAAAGCCGATGAATCGAGACGCAGTTCGATGGCCAAGTTTCCGTAGCCAGCGGAACCGGGGGTGACGGAAAACGCTGACTGCAAAATAACCGGCGTCGGTGAGGGACCACGTCGCTTTCTTTATGTGACACAAAGTAGCACTTTGCCAAATGACCCGAGTCTCTTTGGGGGCGCAGCCGGCACCTTCAACGGTCGCGGTAGTCGCGAACGGAAATTCGTTCCTCCGAGATTGAAACCGCCCCATCGGCCTTGTATCCGCGCGCACGAGTTGCCGGGAATGGGCAACGTTAATTTCGAGGGTCGAAATAAAAAATCGAAAGATCGATCGACAGCCGAGAGCGTTCTCGACGAGCAGCGTCGAGGGTAGACAAAGCGATTTTCATAATAGCGAGTACGACTTAGGGGTGAAAAAGGTAGCCCGCGTTTTAGAGACGTTCCAGGGTCAATTCTCACCCCCGGAGAAATGTCACAGTTCGCTTTACGTAAGTACGTGCATTCCAAGTATCCGACACCGTCTGTACGTATATCTGGTTTATAAATATTAAACCGAGGGTATCACGGAACCCTGAGAAGCTATCACAACCTTAAGACGTCAGGCTGTGCATTGAAGGGGGATTACGGGGATTTGCGAAGGGCATCCCTCGTTCCATGATATTACCCCTTAGACTTGGAGACTTACACTCTACCGAACGTACACATTGTCACCATCTACACGCGTTTCACGTGATTCAGAAAATTATGCCGTGACTACGTTTACGTCATGTCGATGATATCTCTCTGGTGCCGATTGATTTTGGAAGATGGAAGCGAGTAGACGGGTGGATTTTTTTCATGCGATTTTGCGGGAGATAAAAGTACAAACGATCCCAAAATCGACTGAAATTGTTTGAAGACGAATCTGAGGCTGTGGTAACATGTGACAGTGGTGTGGTTCTCTAACGCGATTATGACACATTCGTGGAATAGTACACGGTTTCGTGTAATTAATAAACTTGCGAGGGAACGTATAAAAACTCTGCTGAACTTTGTGGTAAAATCTCAATATTTATTCTTTATGAATACTCATTATAAACAAAATACGCGGGAAATTGTGAAACGGAACATTCTCTCTATTTTCTCGCGACAAATGCTCATAATTTTTATATATTTGGATACACGCGTGAAACTGTATATCAAAACGGATAAACATCATACGATTTGGAAAGCTTGATAAGTGGAGTTTGACGTAGTGTCTCTGAATAATCGATTCAAATTCACATTTTTACTGTTACATTAAAATAAATCGACTACTTCACATTTCCCTATTTATACGCTCGCCACTGTAGAATGCATATAAATATAAAACACTTTTAATCCGTAAGTTCTTTTTCCGGCGAACCTAATTTTCGTGTCTAGACCGAGGAGCATCAGTAAAAACCAAAGTGTGGTAAAAAACTGGAAAGTTCTGTCTGGTTGAAAGGCCGCGGGTTGAGCGGTACCATTGCTTCGAGTCTATGAAGCTTAATGTTATCCGTTAATGTAGAATTCGTGTATTCAAACGCCGAGTTAACGACAAGTTCAACAGGGAAGAAAGAAGCTTCGCGGGACGAAGGTATATTAACGAGAATCCTCGCGGCGTTCAAGACACTTGAAGAGACTTCGTAAGTTTCGTTTGCGCCCCCATGTTCTTCGACGTCGCGGCAGGGGATAAGCTACCACCCCCGGCCCGTGTATACGACTTCTCGTTATTAATTACTCGAGAACTCAAGGCCTGTCAACGGGAATCAGCCTGGGCCGCATACACCCATCAAAATAACCCCGACACGAATCTCGTACAATCTAGCGCGGATTTACGAGACTGCGGTCTTGGTAAATGGTTCGGTCGACCGGCCTATCATTTTTCAGAGGGCTGCGGATAATTTTTCAAAGCCGCCCTTTGCACCGTGCCTCGAGGTCTCGCGAGCAACAAACACTATTAAAAAGGATCGTGAATTGGTACCGCTTTCCATTCGTTGCAGAGATGCAAAAGACGTGACATAAGCCAACTCAAATGAATGCAGACTTTGTATTGTCACAATCAGTGTGGGATAAACAATGAACAAAAGAAGTACATAATTGGGGCATCAAAAAAAGGGGGGCACTATAGAAATTTTTTGAATTTTACATCTTTTATACATATAGTAACAATATTGCGTTACACGGTAATAATGGATTGTGGGAAAAAGATTCCAACGAATCGGAGAGCAGGGTGTCTCTAATTCTGTCAGGCATTTCTCGCAAAAGCGAGCAACGGTTAGAACACGTGACAGGCGAAAGGGGAAAAGAAACAATGGTTTCGCAACGTCCCTAAACGCAAGCACGTCGCACGGAATACGCGGTCGAAACAAAGCGATGTTCAAAGGTGTGCACGCGGGGATGGAAACGCAACGAAGAAGAAAAAGGCTTACATCCGAGAAAAGGGAAACAGTCGAAAAACGTATAAGGATCTCTAGCCAATTTACCATAAACTCAGAGGTTTATGGAGGGAAAGTAGCCTGGATATTACCAGGAGAAATGCAAACCGCGGTATCGCGCCACTGGATAAGAATATTAGACAAGAAGAAAGTGATGGGGGGGGGGAAGAAAAGTTCGGCGAATAAAAACGTGGCAGGGGGATGAAGGTCGTGCCTCATGGGGGGTTGAACAACGGAATTAAAACGCCGCCTCGTGTACTTTTTTCGGGCGCGGAAAAGCGTAAACTTTTACGTCGCCGTAGCCCACCCTCGTCGCCCTTCGTCGAGAATTTATGAATGCATTATTTAATTTTGGATTCGGTTTCCACAGCTCGCCAGCACCCGACAGTTTTTCTCGGCGGTCTACAGTGCACACCTATGCTAAGACGACACGGAGCTGAGAACCGGCTTGCACGTGTAATTCGCGTCCCAGTCGATGATTAACGGTCTGTTTTTCAGATTTTCTTCGAACTAATCGCTATTACCACCGTGACAAATTTTTTGGACCGTTCACATTAACCTCTTGCACTATAATATCGAGTCAGACTCGTGGTGAAGAATTCGAGTAAAGTTTACTATAATATCGAGTCAGACTCGTGGTGAAGAATTCGAGTAAAGTTTACTAAATATTAACTTCTATTGAACCGAAATCAAATTCTATTTCGCTGTTGTCGACGTGTGGCCATTGGGGAATTAACACACAAACGATAAATATAAATTTTCTTATTCTTCTACGAAAGTGTGAACGTCAAAGTAACTTAAATCAATGTGACCGTAAAATAAATCATAGTGCAAGGAGTTGATGTTCAGACTAGGAGTCCTAGTTTCGAACGTGTATTAAAAATGTACTTCTATCATTTTCAACGCGTGTAGTTAATATACCCGTGTTTTAATCCGTGTAGTCTCCTAAATTGGGCCGGTCCAATTTCAAGTTTAATGTTAATTGTATTGGTAAATTTTAATCTTTAGAGAAATTCGGTCACAACTGCGTCCATACACAATGTGCTGGAGTGAGTCCAAACATAAACAAATACCTTTCATCTTCAGATATCATATGTCTAAATTAGGAAACCAGTTTCTTTGATTGGACCGATGACTCTAAATTTATAAATGGACTTAATAATAATAACATTATTATCCACTATTTCGTTTTAATTAAAATTATTTACATCTCTTTATATATAAAAAATTGTTTAGGGGGTCCAAACTCGGCAACTCTCCCCTTATAACAAATGTGACTCCCCATGAAAATTTCAAACAGGATGTAGTAAATATGAAGGTAAAACTTACGTTTAGGGGACGATGCTCCGATGACCTTGGCCTTGACATATGTTGTTGAGGACAACATTCTGAACAACTTTTGTCATTACAACTACCCGGTGCTCGGTCTTAGTTTTCGAGATATTTGCGAAAAACTATTGCCAGTACTGTATCGAATTTTCTGTATTCTTCGTGGCTACGTAAGGCTACCACAGTTTCGAATGAGCTACACCTTACATAAATAAACATAGCAAGAGCTCATACATCCGAATGTGACGCATGAATAATGAATTCTATGTATCCATTAGACCATTTAAATACAGAATAAAATTCTCAGTTTGATATAGATACTATTCGAGATACTCATAATTTCGTCTGCGTGCTCTCCGCCCCCCGCCACCTAGTACTAACCAACACACGACACCACACACACCCACCCAGTGTTTCTGAGACGAAGGTTCTCACATTAAACAATGTAAAATCAACTGAAACCAATACCAATTTGTTTTACTATCAAATGCGATAATATAATACATATATGCTGTATTGGTCTGGGTTAGGTCTGGGTTAGGTTTTGCAATTTGTTTTTCTATCAAATGCGATAATATAATACATGTATGCTGTCTTCGTCTCAGTAGATTTTATATTGTATAATGTGAGAGCCTTCTTTTTAGAAACACTGGGTGGGTGTGTGTGGTATTGTCGCTTCTCATCCCCACAACGTGTTTACAAACAAAAAATAAACAGATGCGGCCCCGGAACGGGTTTACGTTGCCACGGAGCGTGGAAGAATACGGAAAATTGAATACACTATTAGCAATAGCTTTTCGCAAATATCTCGAAAACTGAGACCGAGCACCGGGTAGTTGTAATGACAAAAGTTGTTCAGAATGTTGTCCTCAACAACATATGTTAAGGTCAAGGTCATCGGACCATCCTCCCCCAAACGTAAGGTTTAGCAATATGAATATTATTTCTTTGTTTTAGGTCGAAATAAACTGTAGTCAATGTGTAAACATTAAAATAAACATAAATATAGAACAAAAATGCATTTTTCCGATCTTTCAGAAAATTACAAAAGTAAAAGAGGTTCTAATTATTACAGCTGTGAACAAAGTCGAACCGAGGAGCCTATCAAGATTAAAAAAGTCCTCAACCCTAACTTGTCCTCGTTACCATCGAACGAGTGGTCAGGTTAAGGGTTCGAAAGCGCTCAGTCTTCCTTCGTCGACAATCTAGATCGAGCAGAGTCTGTTTCTTTTCTTTATCTCGCAGGAGCAGCACGGATTTCGCGAATGGAGTCTCGCAGCGTGAGCAAAGGGTGGAGCATCCCTTTTAATTCCGCGGCAGTCGCAGTTATGCCCGAGGATACGGTTCCATCGCATTCCCCGTAGCTAACGATTACGACAGAGGCTTCCGCTTAGCCGCGACTAACAGTGTCCTGTTTTTCAATTTTTTTCGAATGAAACCTCCGTTGCGGCTCGCGTGTGTAACGAGCCAAGCGATTAAGGAATTGTCCGTGACGAATGACCGGTTCGACGCGGGATCCCGTGGAAGAACGTTTCCTCGGTGAAAAAACTCGAGGCACGCAACCGCCGATAATAAATCAGAATTTTTCGTCCGCGACGGGGGTGAATGCCGACGAAAAGGGTGGAGGTTTGGTCCGCATGCGGTCTCTCGTCTACGGTGGTCGAAAGATATCCGAGGGGTTGAAAAATTAAACAAAAACAAAGGGACCGCGCGCGCGATCACAATGAAGGAAATAAGCAGCCATTGATAACGCGCCGCGCGAATCAAGAACCCGAGCCGGCCGACAATAGAACATCAGAATAGGCATTATACCCAGCGTAGACTCAATTATTTTAAGCCACTTTTGTGCCACGCTAATGAAGCGGACAAAGCGGAATATTAAACCAACCGCCAATCCTTCCTCGCTTATCTGTTCCCGACGCTGCGCGGCTACGTTTGCTCCTGTAATCCCCGACTTCGCCGCGAACGATCGATACAAGATAATCTATTCCGTAGTCGCGATCACAGTTTCCCGAAAATGAGTCAGCAGCCGGAGATGGCCGCTAGTGTTCCCTCGTTAACCGACGAGGGAACGTATTCGTGTCACGCAAACCGATTTTGATGAATCTCGTGCATCAGCGCCGGACAAAATAATAGGACGTTTGATGGAGCGGAGACCGGGGCAAGTTGATACATTTTCGGTACCTTATTTCTGCAATTTTTGTTTCAAATCAATTACGTAAAAAAAAATCTACGCTATAATATCCTTTGAATCTTACTCTTTACATATTGTACGCATACCTTGGAGACACATACGAACAAAATAAGTTATAAACTGTTTATGTGATAGATGCAAAATGTATCAAATTTCTCCACCGAGGAGTAAGTTGATACATCTCGATTTTATATTGATATATTGTTTAATTCTATTTGTCTTATCAATATATCTTAATATTGTCATTTCATCTGTGGCGGCTATTTCCTATGCTCGTCAACAGAGGGACATTACGACAACACCTTTCCCGCTACTACCTGAATCTTCCTCTGTTTGTATATATATCGTCCTAAACTGTCCTTACAATATCCCGCGTCTAAGGCACGGGTCCGTTAGATAGCCTTACTGATGAGTCCTTAGCGGGCCTAGGACGAAACGCTTCCTTCTCCTTTTTCCTCCTCTCACACACTTTTCAGCCGCCATAATTGGTGACCCCGACAAACGAGCAACAACACTACCTTCTGAGCAGAGGAGACGACAACATCAACAAACCACGGACAACATCAGGAGGACTGGAAGGTGACTACTCTGTCACTGCCTTGCCTGAACTACTGCCCGACCAACAGCGAGGACTTCTCCCCACTATGCGCTTCTGACGTCATCTTCGCAGCATTATATGGTTTTTAACGTTTCCGTACCTAAATTTGTGCGACGTTTTCGTATCTACATTTGTGCGACGTTCATCCCTTGTTTGTGCGACTATACGAGTCCTACAAGCGGCTTAGGGAGCTACTCAACATCGCCAATTCGGCAGCATCACTGGTGGGCACACTAACAGCACACATTCCAGCGACCTCCTTGGATTCCGGCGGAGATCAGCGTAATTAGAGGGAAATTTGTCCAGATATCGTTGACCACTGGCAAGGGGGTAATGTGGCGGCTATTTCCTATGCTCGTCAACAGAGGGACATTACGACAACACCTTTCCCGCTACTACCGGAATCTTCCTCTGTTTGTATATATATCGTCCTAATCTGTCCTTACAATATCCCGCGTCTAAGGCACGGGTCCGCTAGATAGTCTTACTGATGAGTCCTCTAGCGGGCCTAGGACGAAACGCTTCCTTCTCCTTTTTCCTCCTCTCACACACTTTTCAGCCGCTATACATCTATACTATATTATGTTTGCACATTGCCACTGGGCCAATGAATTTTCTTTCATTGTGATTAGCTTTCTCAAAATAATCTCGCAGCAATTCTCCACTATTTGAATTTTAACATAATTTCGAACCGCTTTTTCTATTCCTTTCCTATGGCTTGCAATTGATTCGTTTAAACATAGTTAGAAAATATTTTTACAATGGTATAGTAAAAATCATATGCTTAGAAAGCGAAAAAAAATTTCATGAACAAAAAAAGAAAAATTGACTTGGACGGGATTCGAAGCTAGTCCAAAAAGTATCCAGCGGTTCCGCAGTTGGAGACCATAGACGCTGCGCCAACCGGCGCCGTTGAAACTAATTTCGAAGTATTAGAATATATCGTGCACAGTATAATTTTTCGTTTTTTATACTATGCAAGTTTTCAAGTCTGAATAATTTTTTTCTGAACGTAGGAATGTTTAATATTCCATAATATACTCTTAAAACTCAGAAAAGATAGGTATAACTTAGTTTTTCACGGGAAAAACATCGAAAAAAATTGGTTTTTATTTTTTTCAATTATGACGTCCCTCTCTCAGGAATTTGAAAAAATTGAGAGTATTACTTATGTTGATATCTTATTGCTAAATTAAATTTGTATAAAATCTGCATTTTTTCGATTTTTTTCATTTTTTTCAGGTCTTAAAACCAGAATTTGCAACGGAAAAATCTGAGAACGATATATAATATCTGGCTTGGTATTCGAAATGTGTCAGATTTTTTTCAGAATTTTTAATTGTCAGTAAATGGGGAAAATGGACCAAAAACTAGTTTTTCGATTTTCCTCTATAACTACCCTTACAGATGAGATATCGGGCTGAAACTTGGCAGAATGGTTTCTTTTTTGGTAGGCTATCGGCTGGTTCAAAATCGTTAACATCGAGGCCGGGGGCGAATTTGACCCCCAAACCCGGCTATAGCCTTTATATGTATAGAAACAGTAATTGTGATCAATAAAACAAATTACCCTAATGTTGTGTTGTTTCTTTCATTTACATGCGTTTGTCTAATTAACAGCCAGGCCCGCCAATACTTTTGTTCTTAACTGTATATGCAAAGCGTGTAGAGATTATAGAATGATTTGTACGAGAGATCGCGTTATATGAAAACAATAGTCGTAATACCTTCCGCGCGTTATAGAGGTGTCTACTGTATTATGATTTGATCAGTAGCGTTTCGACGTTCCTGGGTCGAGGTATTAGTCTGAAAATAGACATCGTTTCGCAACTGTCTATGCAGAGGACAAATGAAAGCGACGCTGGCATGGGAATAAATCGCGAATCGCTTTCCTGGCGACGACTGGGGGCCAGCGAACTCATCGACGCAGCACAGCCTAGTCGGTCGAGAACGATATATATTTGCCGGGACGATTAATAGCGCGGCGAGGAAAGTTAATTAAGGAACGGAAGAAACAAGATTCATTCCCAGTCTCGTCAGCCATTTAATAATGTCGAAAATTCTGACGATTAGGAGGAGGTGTGCACACACTGGTGTCCCGCGCGCGCTGCTACGTGTTCACGTATACACACCGAGGAGGAAAGCTATCCCGTCTATCCGGCGCGATTCCCCGAGTGCCCTGCACTCAGTTCCTCTAATAACAATAATAATAAGAAGGGATGGAGGCCCGTTTTAATCAGAGGGTCTGCCTGTCTGACGTGATTAACTCGAAGAGCCCAGGGAAGACGGGAGAGAGAGAGAGAGAGAGAGAACCGAGGGGGTGGGGAAGGGAGAAAGACGGGGGGGTTAGATGCCGCTGTCATTTTCGGTGTTTATCATATCAACGAGCGAGGGAAGGAGGACTCCTCATTTCGTCGCTTCCAACGGGAGAACCGGTGGGCTCGAATCTTGGATTTCACGGCCGATTTGTACCTTCTCCGCCTCCAACTTTCTCTCTCTCTCTCTCTCTCTCTCTCTCTCTCTCTCTCTCGACGACCCATTTTTTACCTCGTTGCCCTACGTAACTACCGAGCAGCGATCTCACCCCCATGCAATTATTATAGAGAACGCTCCCACTGCCCTCTTTTATTTCCGTCGTGGCCGTTTTCCGGCACAGCGATAGCACAGGTATTACGTTATGTTAATGCACGGTCAGTTCCATCGGCACGCTCGTAAAGCGACAGCGCGCGAGGACGGTCAGATTAAGCAAGTGAAAAAACGGGTAATTAAAACCTGTCTGACGCTTAAATTAAGGGACGCGTTGTTTTCTTCAGCGAGGTCTCTTTGAAACTTCCCTTTAATTTATTCTCGACAAGAAGATGACCCCAACATGGCGTGCTCGAGTTTAACTACGGTCAGCTGTTAGCAATATCAGTTAGGTTAAAGCGTTGTTGCCTATTCTTCGTTACCCGTTCAACGCGCGGAGGATCGTTAATAATATTGCCACGCATTTCCGTATTGCTTATCTGGCGTCGAGGAATTTTCAACACGTTATCCGCTAGACTATTTATCAACATTCATTTCTCTACTCGATTGTCGCTTTGTACGACTTCTTCTACCATTTCTTAGGGAATGCTCATGACAGGGCCGCTTTGTATTACAGTAACATCACATTAACTCTTTGATGTACAGGGTGTTTCAAAATTACATGTCGTGATCACTATAGTGTGATTCTGCACCTCTGGATCGGCGGAGGTCTGTTAAAAAAGCTTGCCGAAAAATTAACCTTGCCCATGATTTTCAAGGTCAAATTATTTTTTGATTGCATCGTATAGTACTCGTCACGAAGGACAAAAGTTTCAAAGGAACCATTCTCTTAAAAAACGACTTTAAAGTTTCGTAAACTGTTTTATTTCATATGTTTACAGTGTGTTTCAAAATGGTATAAACGTGGAGAAGGTGATTCTACATGAGAAAGTAAGTCGAAAGTGTACAATAAATTTTTTACATCTGACGCCTCGTTTTCGAGAAATAAGAGTAGAAAATTTGACGTACACACGTGCTATTGAATAGGAATCGTCTGACGTCTATTCATGACCTACCAGTGCTACTGCTTAGAAACTATAGGCACGCGAACTTGAAGGATATTCAAAGCCGATTTCCTCAAAAAGGAGGCGTTTTTTTCTCGCACAGAATCACCCCCTCCATGGTTCTGCCGAATACTCGGGCACTCTGTAGACGTTTGGAATAAAATAGTATACGAACCTTTAAAGTCGTTTTTCAGGAGAAACGTTCATTTGCGATCTATGGTTGCTATGACAGTTTTGTCCCTCGTGACGAGTATAATATGTTGACCTTGAAAATCAAGGTCAAGGTTAATTTTTCGGCGTCTTTTAACAGACCTCCGCCGATCCAGAGATGCAGAATCACGTTATAATGGTCACGAAATATAATTTTGAAACACCCTGTACAAAGACGTCTCCACGTCATGTGTTTCTTGCGCCGTGGTATACGTTGGAGTTAATATTACTTTATTTTAACACGTTGACTACCACTCGAATTTAATACGTTTCACACAAGTGTCACCTATTTCATTCATAAAAGCATTCGGGGTTATTAATAACATTTGTTAGTTACTTAATATTGGAATCTTGTACTACCATATAGTAAAATTCAGCATTAATAAATTGATATTTAGCGGCTTTAATTTTATGACAATCATTTGTTAGTAATGCCATAGCGTCCGTCATCGATGACCCCCGCCCAGTAGCATTGAACGTATTAATAGCAAATATTACCAGCCACATGTCTATTGTTATCCCAGGAACATGCCTGTGTTGATTTTGCTCGAAAATTCATTGTTAACCCCATGCAATATAATTTTCTTCACAGATGAAATGAAAAGAACTTTTTCATCTTCAATAATTTCACGAAGGACAAAAGAAAGTTTACGTTTACTGTTTGTACAGATTTACATTGATTATTAGATATTGGTCACAAGAGAATAGAATTCAATTTCCTTCTAACAGAAACGTGTTACATACAGTTGTCTGAAATGTTCGTCACGAGTCAGAGTTATTATTACATGTACGGGAAATGTTTCAGCTTTTACAAATGATCAGGTAAAGTGTAAATGGTATTTTTCATCGCGTCGAATTTCATTTAATTTGTATTTGAAAGTGTAAAGCATGCAGCCACCGGAATACCCCCGTTAAAATTAAGATGAACATACTATTATTTAATGCATACATATGTAAAGATACACAGCATAATAACCCTGACAACAATGATGTGTAAATAGTAATCCCGTTGTTGTAGGTAAAAAGTAGTAACGTTGCTGAAATACACAAGTAAATCTACGAGATTTGAGCGCTGAACGCTACGAGTGGCAGTAAGATATGACAATGGTGCTGTCTGTTCAGACCGGCGAATGAATATTCATAGAAATAACATAACGGTAACCCTATAGTTATGGAATCGTCGAGTTATGGAATTATTCGCTCAACTTCAAACAATGGTTTGCATCGGATAGGTTTGAAAACGACGAAAAATTGAAAAACGGTGCTATGGGACGGTTTAATCTTCGAAAACAACGATGCAGCAGACCAGCACTATGTGTGAAACATTCAGTCAGAGGCAAAATTAAGTAAACACCCTATAAAAACTTAACGCGTTGAGATTTTTTTTGAAATGTCAGAAGAAATAGTTTTCTAGGTAATGTATAAAAAAATTAATTAAAGATTACCAATGGTTAAAAATGGTGAAGAAATGTAAAAGTATAAAGTGAAGGTCACGATTTATAATTTTTCTATCTGTGCCTATAACGAAAATTTAAAATATGCCTTTTCTAGATCTAAGTAAGTTATATGCATGCACAAAATTTCATTTAAATAGGTTAAGGTTGTTACGAGCCATAGATTATTAAAAATGGCAATAATGGTTGGAAACTGAGATTTACATCAATCGTAAACCCAAAATTCAAAGTTTCTTACATCTTTTATTGCCTTTAGTTTTTTATGCGTCGATCCATTTTAATGAAACTTTGTGCGTATATTATAACTTACATATGTAGATCTAAAAAAGGCAGATTTTACATTTTCATTATACGCACAGATAAAAAAAGTTAAAATCATAACCATCACTTTTTACTTCCACATTCCGAGCAACAGCACTTTCAAAAACAACTGGTAAATATTTACTTTAGGGGAGGCATCCCCGATGACCTTGACCTTGGCATACGTTATCAAGGACACTATTCTGAATAACTTTGCTTTATACATTATCCGTCGCTCGGCCTTAGTTTCCGAGATATTCGCGAAAATCATCAGTTAATCTTAAGTTACAAGTACATTTCATTTCGGCGTTAGAATTTTCCGGATTTTCATTCGTATTGACTGTTAGTATCTGTTGGAACTAGATAAGACGAGAACAGAATGTTTGTTTTGATCGTAACTCAGACCTAACTATGCACCATACATTCCATCCCATAAGAAATAGTGATTGGAGTAGGTCTGGTTTAGTTTTTTAGGCGGCAGCACCTCCCCCAAAACAATAGACGAGTTTCGACTTGAGATGGTTCAAACTGGCTGCAAATCAAACCTATTCCAATCATTCTATTTTCGCGAATATCTCGGGAACTAAGGCCGAGCGACGGATAATGTACATATAAAGCAAAGTTGTTCAGAATAGCGTCCTTGACAACATATGTCAAGGTCAAGGTCGTCGGGAATGTCTCCCCTAAAGTAAATATTTACCACAGTTTTTCCCACATTATCTAGTAAGTAAACTAATCCTTCTAATATCTCAGAAAAAAACTCGTCGTTTGGTACAATTTTCAAAAAAGCTATTCTGATTTAAAGGGCGTTCGAATACTTTTGTGAACTACTGAAGGTATATCAAGTGTCTACACGTTGTACAAACGTATACAACGTCGAAACCTATAGATTAACAAGAACTAATAACATTTTTGTTTTAGTTTTAAAATTTTTATCTAATCCTGATTCTGTTTAAAACAACGTATGAAAATGAGAATTTGCATAAACATCTTTAGCATATGTAGTTAGCAACAACGCTGACTGCTTCTATGATCGAAACAGGTGAAACCTGTATGAAACGCATGAAATTCGCACGGTATTCAATGTGATAACCCCTTAATTTATAATATTGAGTTAGACGCACGACGAAGAATTCGAGCAATATTAATTAAACAGGTTTGTCATTAATTTCCTTTAAATCGCCATAAAATTCTATTTTCTGTCATTAATATTTAACCATTAGAGAAAACATAAACACACAATAGATATTTTCCTCTTTCTTATAGAAGCTTTTACATGATGAAGAAGTTGTAATCGGGAGAAACATAAAATACATACATAAGAAAGAGAATCTCGTGGAACTCATGTCCTTGCGTGTAGATTGCGCGGAACCTGGTACAAACAGTGTAATATGTATTCTAACCATACAGTATCGTCTATTGTTCGCAAATTTTACCGTCGACAAATTTTTTCAAAAAAATACCCAACGATGAATGTCATTATGCGTGCTATTCAAAACGAAGGGAACGACGAAGACGAAGACGATGAAGAAGATGATGTCGACAAGAGCCTTCTCTCGATGGAGAGAGAATATGAGAGAGAGAGAGAGAGAGAGAGAGAGAGAGAGAGAGAGAGAGAGGGAGGGAGGGACGAGATTTTCCCTAGAAGACGCCGCTCTTCTTGTCGGAATTAAAGTCATGTCTGTGGGGTCCCGGCATTGAGAACGTCTCCGCTATTTCTCTTCTCCGAGCCTGCTGCCGCCTTACGTCTCGCGCTTTACTTCGGACGTCTAATTAACAAGGTTTTCCTGAGGGTTTTCAAGGCGTCTTGTTACCGACAAGCAACTTACGAAGCACTAAATACCGTCGCATGGCAATCGGGGACGCACAGTGGTCTGTCTACTAATAATCTAGCGGGGAAAGAAGTCCAAAATCATATTTCCCAACTTATCTAAAATAAATGAATCTTTGTTATATCACAAATTATCAAGTCAGAAATATCGGAATAGTAATTCCTCTTTCTCCATGGTTATCTGCATCAATCTCTGATGCGAAGATTATCAGCAAATGTGGTGTATGTACTACTTCCTTGGCAAAAGCAGTACAGTATGTAAGGGAAAGTTGGCAAATTTGGACTCCTAAGCAGTTCTTGATATATGTATATATAGAGATGGAAATATTTTTAATAAAAACGAAATAGTGAAAAAGAATGTTACTATCTTAATCTGTAAAGTAATACATTTTGTTTTTTAATAAACACAATTTAAAATACCAAAAACTCCATTTATAGAGTCATCGGTCCAATAAAAACGGTGTTCTAATTTGGACCTATGTTATCTCAAGATGAACCACCAATTTCGTTAACCACAATTGTTGCAAAGGTATTTCTTTGTTTTTGGACATACTTTATGGACTCAGGTATAACGAAATTCCTCTAAAGTTTAAAATTTACTGATAAAAGTTTTAATTAAACTTGAAATTGGACCGGTCCAATATAGGAGACTACAATATGGTCCAATCTGGTCAACTTGTACAAAAATTTTAAAAGAACTTAACCTTACTTTTAACTTAGATATCCAAGCACCACGTGGAACCTAGAAATTGTTGTGTAGGTTTGTCTTGTTTGCTTTATAGAGAATATATTCGCGAGTTATAGTTGCAAATATAGCTCCCGGGCGTGTCAATAATTATGTCCGGCTGAATAACTTGCTTCCTACTGATTTTACAAAAAAACCTTTGAAATGAAATTTATTCTGTTCGGGATAGATAATCTGATGAATCTATTTTTATTTTCAAAGATATCAAGGTAACTTTAAGTTTTTTGATAGACAGCGCATATTTCTTTTGAAACTTAAAAGACGAATTCAACGATTTATAATGTGATGACCTTCGGTTGACCTTGAGATACAAAATATTCTTCTCTTCATTCTGCATGAAATATTCAATTATTTTTCTCTTCATTTTAAATAAAATGGTTCCAAAAAATTTGTACTCTATGAACATACTTTATATTCGTTTTCCACAGTCCAAGAAACACCAAAAATACGAATTTTGAATTTCAAACATCGTTAAAAGCTGAGACGTGAAAGTTTCAAGGGTAGTCAAAGAATTTTGGCGGTATTTAAAAAAAGAAAATAAATATTTCCATCTAACTGCTGATTTTGTCCAGTCGGCAATTGTTTCCTACTAGATAAATAGCTGAAACAGCCCACCACTCGCGATAGTCGCTTTCTTTCTCTCTCGCGTTCGCCCTTGTCGAGCACGAATTTTTCGATAGGAATACCTTTCGATATTTCTCCTGTTACGACTCGACGGAGGGAGATCAGGCCACGAGCTCCGATGGTGCAGAAGAAACCAGTTTCTTCCGAGTCGAAAGAATCCGCCGAGTCACCCCGCGGAGAAATTACACCAGCGTACGATGACTTCTTAAGTAGTATCGCGCCGTCAGTCCTCTTACCGTTTCTATCCAGTCACCGGGGATCGCTTCGTAACGTTCGACGAAATCGGTGGATATCGTCCGAACCGCCCCTCGCCATACGTCGCGGCCATTTCTCGCGTTGTATTTAACGATGAAACATTCATGAGACGTCTCTCGCTTTGGCGGCCCCTCTAATGATACGAAACGTTCATCCGCGATGATCATACTCAATATGTAATCAGGCGATTCCGATACCCGAAGCTCGTTTCATCGATTTCGAGTACCACTCAAAAGCAATCGGGATCTAAAATATTGAAAATGGTAGGGGGAATGAAGCATATTTGGAATACCGGTTCGTTTAACACGTTGCGTACCGGAAAGTAAGCTATCAACATGATTTTCTATGACTACGTTCTATTTACCAGAAAATCTTCTTTAAAACATAATCCCGGAAGAAAGGATTAGATTACTTTCTTGAGAGTGGCTTGTTGGTTCGTGACCAATATTACCGTTGAATGATCTTTTTTAAATTCTCAGCTGTGAATCGTAAAATCAAATCTATTAAATACCCGTCAGTGCGTAATGTTTTAACATGATTCAAAATTTACATTAAACGGTGAGAACAAATATAAGTGTGTGCAATATCGTGCAAAACAAAATAAATATATGTCTAACTCTAATTGTAACTAAGAACAAAAGTTTAATACAAAATAAATGTTATGAAATCGATCTGGACTCTTCAATTGCTGGCACCAGACTGAACTCTTCGAGCTTTATTGTTATCGCTGAACTTTCGAGATAGAGGTTTCCAGAACGTTCGAAGTCCTAAGGTGTTGTAGAGTAGGTTTTACACAGTGTTCCGAACTCTTTCCTTTGCCTATATATTTGCCTAATTATGAGTGCATTTTTCATTTGTAAAATCCAATCAATTAAAATAGATAAACTAAAAGAAAAAAAGAGAATAATGGGTTTGAACCCTGGGCTTCCTAGTACCAACCTAGTACGTTACCACCACGCCGTTTGTCACTTGACAATAACTTCAACTGGAACTGTACCTAACAGGTATCATGAAATTTCAATTGTAAATATCTCAAAAGTTATCGAGTATCTGACCCTACAATGCTATATTTTCATAAACAGGAGAACGAAATCTACCAATATGCAAAGTTTAGAGAAAATCTGAGACCCCATGACCGCGTTTTCTCCTTGTAAGTACGACCGCTTAGCCAATATATCGCAAGAGCCACAAATGCATGTGACTCGGGGCGTGCCCTTACCTCATTCCTTCTAAGAGACTTCTTTTCAGTTCCCCATAATATCTGGGTATACGTACATACACAGTTATCGTTGGAACCGTTTCAAGGTCCGCATTTAATGCATTACAGATTCACTATTTGTTTCACCAAGTATTCAGACCTGGCTCTAAATCACGAGCTAGTATCGGCGAACAGTAAGGGAATCGTAGGAATTCAGAACCGGTCGTAACGAGGCACCCTCATAGCAAATTACAAATGGCATCGTCGAGTCCTGACGGAAGAGGACTACTGTCGTGCACGTCTCGGAACAGGTCCTTCTGCGGCGCATAGCTGCCGGACGATCGGATTGCCGGCCGAAGGATGATCCGGTTTCACGGGATAATCTATCCTCCCAGCGACCGATCATGCTAATAAAGCCGCCAGGTATAAGTAACGTGGAACGATCGTAAATCCTATTGAGGCTGGCGAACACATCGAGGGGGGGGGGTCTCTCTCTCTCACTCTCTCTCTCTCTCTCTCTCTCTCTCTCTCTCTCTTTCTCTCTCTCTCGCAAATGCACCGACGACGGTAGCGTAATCGCGACACATGAGGCTGCGATTCTCCAAAGCTTCGAACCGATTTGACAAATGCGCGACAGCGTTGCGAATAGTCACCGGCATAGTAATATTCATTATTTTCCGTGTAGCTCGTTGCCTGACAGAGGACGAGATGTCTCGTGTCCCGTGATGGACAACTTTGTTCGCGGCGACGGAACGACGTCACTTCGGACCGGTTTCATATCTACCAACCGTCGAGAATTTATGTAACTCTCATCGTTTTCGTGTCTCCATTATTCATCCGCAGATGCTGGATCGTATAAGCCGCGTTTATCCAAAAAGAATATTTGGTATGTTCCAGATATAAATGGTTTGGGGGAATCCGTTTTTCAAAATCTCGAACAGAGGTCATTTTCGTGGACTCTTCTTTGCTTTGATCTTTTACGATGTTTTCTGCTTACTTTTAGACGGACAATCTGTCGGATAGACTCTGTCCCTCAAAAGTGTGTCGACAATATTTCGGTAAATATTTACATACACTTAAAACACTAACATGATTTTACTTAATAATGAACCCAATTGTCTCCATTATCGATCATAGATTGGCAACGTTTTAATATGCTTTCTACTCATTTTTTCGCACGAAACAAGTGACCTCCATATTTTTTGAATACGGTCAATCAAAATTCTGAATTTTAACATACATTTTTCTTTATGTTTCTACTTCATAATAGACGAAAACTTTTAGGGAGTATATAAATATCTGATGACCGGGATAGACAGTCAATCACAGCGATAACTTCTCTATCGTGCAATTTGGGCATACGGAGCTTCGATGTTTCAAATCAATATACTGTTACAAAATTAATTTGTTTAGAGTTTTATTAATCCAGTATCAATTTCTTCAAAGACATTCTTGTGGGACTGACTGTATTTAGGTCTCAATTTTTGTGCATATTTAAATTATTAATATGTATTTATGCAATACCCTAATAGTGAATGAAATTAAATAATTACATTTCGTGCAGGTCTTTCAAGTTTACTAAAAACATGAAATACGCCAAAAATTGTGAATGGTCCTAATTTTTTGGCCAGGTAATATATGTTGTTACCGGTATTCAGTTAGTCGATTTGAAATGACGTAGGACTTCGTTACCAGTCTCGTATGTGTTAGTAAAGTAATTTCGTTTTAAACAGTGTACACTTTTTCGAGAAAACGAACCGTAATGTATCGTGATGGCATATCGAATTATCGTGTCGCGGTGTCGCAGGGAAACTTGTCGAAGGCGTTACGTAAGGTCGTGGCGAGAATGAAAAAGGAGAGGAAGGGTAAAAGAGAAGATGAAGAGAAGGAGAGATAGAGAAAGAGAGTGGTGGATGGGAATAAATCTCCGGGACCTGGGCAGGAAGAAGGTAAAGAAAATAACGAGTTCGCGGCGCGACTCGTTGTGGCTGGCGCGGCCAGATGATTGCCGGCCCCCATAGGCTAATAGCAGTCGCGGACATAACGAAGGGTTATGTGGATCACGAGTTTGTTATTGGCTCGCTTAATGACTCGTCCGGCCGTTCTACCTGTCTGCAGCCGTAGTCGCCAATCTGCCGTGAACACCCATATAACACGGCTCGGCGAGCGTGGCGTATGCCGTGATCCGAATACATCCCCCGTGGAAAATGGTCTGGGCAAGGCGAATTTTCAATAACTATCCGCGGACAAGCGACCGGTGGCCGGGCTCGGGGCGAGCTGCAACGTTCCCTCGGATTTTCACCGAATTTTTCCCGATCGAATTCTCCTCCTCTCTTTTCGCCATTGACCAAAACACGCGCGCGCGTCATACTAGACGACGCGCGCAGCCGCGCCGAGCGAATCGAGCGTGTATTGTATGTGTCCCGGGCAGCCACGCTTTGCTCTCTGTTCACCGACAGGAATTCGCTATTAGGAGCAACTGTCAAAGGCTGGCTCTCTCGGCCGATCAGCTCTTTATCTCGACTCAATCAATCGTTACAGGTATTCCGTGCGAGCAAAGATAGATAGGGCCCAGTTACAAGCCGCACGCGAGCGATTATACGTCCGGCAAGTGCGCGTCTTAATCCAGGCAATCAGCTCTGTCTCCGTGAACACGTCGCTCTGGAGTCTTTAATGAGCCGGCCCCTGCTTCCGTAGTTTTATTCCGCGGATATTCCCAACGCCTACCACTCGTTACTATACCAGCTGCCCATCCGCGAAACCGTTTAAACGACACCTCAGAGCCCTAAAGATAGGACGACGCGAGTGCGAGATAGCCGACCGGATTGTAAAACGAAATCGTAGAGTTGGTGTACGAGAATGCTACGGAATACGACGAATAGTAGGGTACTATGGAACTCCATTTATTTATTGAAATAACATTTCAGCTAAGCTTTTAGTATTCTTTCTGAACTAGTATGCAATAAAATAGTTTACGGAACTTTAAAATCGTTTTTTTTTATGAAAACCGTTCATTTGTGACCTATTTATCCTTTGAAGGTTTTACTCCCCGTTACGGGTACTATAAGATGCAATAAAAAAATAGTTTGACCTTGAAAATCAAGCTCAAGGACATTTTTGCAGGCGAACGAATTCTGGCTCAGCCAACGGCAACGTCAAATTCGGCGGGACCGTGTTTTTCGTTTATAACTCCATAACAAAGTGTTTTGGCGCGAATTGGCAAAGAGAAAAGGTGCTACGAATCACCTCAGGAATCACCCTTTTCAGTTATGTTCAAACTTTTTGGGACACCCCGTATATGGTCTAACTAATTGTAAGGTTAATTCAGCACTGGTTTCCGTCGAGTCGATTCACGCGATTCACCGTCTACGGCAGGATTTCAAGAGCATCCTGTCGCGATCTAATTTGTTGTCCGGCTGAAATTACAGGTACGCGTACCCGTCCCGTAAGGATAATAGATATCATGCGGTGGGAACGTGAGAACGTTTGCTTCGCCTAACGCGGCGTATAATCACCGTATTTATATACACTCACCATTGATATTAGCCGGGGATTGATCCACGCCTGCTGCATGTTATCGTCGAGGTACCGCTTCGCTATTCGGGCGATGTTTTCGTGCGGCTCTTTCTTCTGCGGCGGGACGACGGGCGGGGCGTCGACGTTCGCATTGTTTCTGGAACAAACGCGTGAACAACAGCATGAGCGTCGAACGTTTCTGGGAACGTGACTGCCGTACAAACAGCCATGGGCGTGATTACCGGCGATGACAGCGATCGAAACGATCGCATCGACGCACCGCAAGAGATTCACGTGACAAACGTTTACAGGGAAACTACATGACGTTGCTGGTGGGCCCCTAACGCTGAACATACCGAACACCGACCGAATGGTGTGCTTTGTCTTACAAAACTGAGAAGATTAAATTCATATACAGTGGATTGCTGTTAAGTGGGACACATTGAGACCGGATAGGGTGCGTCTACCAGTAAGTGACCGAGCACCAGTGAGTGATCCTTTTCAAATAAAATATTAACAGAAGGAGAGCAAACCTGGATAGATAGAGTATGAAGATTCTTTCTATCATATAATTATCCGTGATTGAGATTTTGGTGGAATTTCTGTAAGAGATAATTTTCGGAAAAATGTTTGACATGTACTTTTCTTAGGTCATCATCTATGTTGAAACGGAAAAAACAAATCTTAAAGTTATTGATTTTCACTGATTTTGCCAGACATTAAAGACTGTTTTCGACCCTTTCAACATGTGTGATGGTCTAAAAAAATACGTGTCAAATATTCTTCCGAAAACTACCTCTAACATTCATCAAAATCGGTGTATCCGGATTTGATATATTCCCCTTCCCCAGATTCTGCATCATGCACTGCAACTACAATTTAATGGCAAGTCAAATGTAAATATTTTGTATATTTTTTGAAAGTAACACATAAATCTCATCATTATTCATCTAGGGCATTATCTTCTGCACAATAACCTATAACGATATTTCAACAATAACGGAATACAGTGAATGCTTGAAAATGCTACGAAATCATCCAAATTTTAAATCTTCAATGCAAATGCGGCACGGGCTGCCGTTGTTCGATTGCTTCGAAATTTTGCACACATTATTTTCTCGCGGAGACTCAGAATTTAGGGGGGGGGGGGTATACAAGAAAAAATTACAAAAAATGTTCGACACCTATAGCTAAGGACCTAATAGTGGGCGTTTGAAAAACCAGTGCGAACAATGGCTGAGTATTATCGACGTTTCCAGACGTCCGATTACAAATTCATAATAGATCGATGAGTCTGTGCCCATGTTAACGAGACAAACTGGACATCCATTAACGACAGGAGGCGATCGATGCGGTGGAATCTGGAATCTCGGCAGTGACAAACCGAGAACCTATGACGTTCTCCGGTCTACCTTGGCAAATGCTATTATTTACTTCGATGAGTTATTAACGCGAACGACGGGCGACAGAGAGTGGCAATCCGGGCGCGGAACAGCCTGTGGCTCGGGAGAGCACCAAATTAACGGTCTCCTGTGCCCCGGCAATGCATCAAACTGCATCAAACCGAATCTATTGTTCGACCGCCGCACCACCACTGACGTCACCGATCATCGCCGCTTTGCCAGATTGTACGTCGCGCGTGCTACACGCTGGAACAGTTCGCAATTAGGACACCGATAACAACGCGTATCGCGGCTTTGCGAGATCATTGCGCCACGCGAACACCGTTTGCGGGACCTTGATTGGTTTCGCGTGCTCGACATCATCATCTCAGTTGTATCGATCCATAAATTATTGCAAAAACAAGCGACGTAAACTCTTTCACATTTTTACAATTCGTCAGAAAATTGGTTTTTAGTCTTTTGCGTTTTTCGAATATTTCTAACTTCAAACAGATCCTATCCGAGCACAAGACGCATAACGCATTACTGCCACAGGGGATACATATACACGGTGTAAAAAAAAACTGTCACTGTCAGTCCGTGACCTTGAATGACCTTGAGTAATTATAGTCACTGAATTCGTAATGAAAGGGGCTATCATTGTACGTGTTTAAAAAAGGGTGGTTCCACTTGAAAAAATGAAGGTGACCTTGAAAATCTAAAAAAATGACAAAAACAAAAATTTTCTTGGTATCGTGTGAGCCCCACTGAACCATTCAACTTTGTCCTTCAGACATTTGACGTATCTTTAAAGACAACAAAGATATTTGAGGTGGCAATAGTTAGGTGACCCTGTATATGGCACTTACTTGAACCAGTTTTCTTATTGTACATGGTTGCTGAGTTATAGCAAACAATTTGTTCTGGATTGAAACTTTAAAGAAACGTAAAAAAGAACGAAAAATATAATAACATTACATACTGTTCTATTAAGTGTTCCAAATTATGTTTTTCGACTTTGAAAACACTGTAAATCTTACACAAATACTCTGTCGAACATTTGATAACATTAGAGAGATAACCGATGCACAAGCAGTCCGTATTCTCATTTCTATGTCTTCTTTAGTTGTTGGAGCTGCTGCCAATACATACTTTGCCATAACTCTGTAACTATGAATAATGAAAAAAGTGGTTCAAGTAAATGCTATTTAGTTTAATGACAAGTATCACAATAAGAAAAACTCAATACTACTTCTCAGTTAAAAAGATGTTGAGTCCCCAAAAATATTGGCCCCCGTTAACCATTTAATTAAAAAAAAATAAAGTCAATATCTTTATTAGATTCTGTGAAAACAGCTTGTAACGCTTTAATTGGTACACCCTGTATGTCATCTAATTTCTATTTATTGTATTTAAACTTAACGGACAACTTATAACGCGCTCTTTTCTGGTGTTTGTCGTTTCGAGTGCTATTTTTAGGGACCCCTTCCGATTTCTTAATCAATACGACAATTGTGATTTGAAAATAGTGCTTTCTTATTTTGTCATTCAATCCTTGAGCTTGGATTTAATATTTTTTATGTGCAAAATGTAGACATGTTTTAAGAAAGATACTAGTACACTGGACAAGAAAGAACATTTTTGAAAGATGTATCCTTAAACTCTGAGGTTTTCACTGTTCTCCATTTCACGCACTCATTGACGACATAAATGCGCGTAATTTGCAGTTTACTGATAGTACAGGATGGAAATCTACAAATCATAGTTTGTCAAGTTCAAGTGACAACCACAGTCCACAGTTGATCGTCCAAATGTGGACAGCAGCAAATCGACTACTCCAAACCCTATGGAAAGGTTGTTGATCATATTTTTATATTTGTCACTGCACGGTAATAACTGATACTATACTTCCTGTACCACGCTCTATATATTCCCGATAAAATGGTAACAAGATTTACTGTTCTGTACGGTGGAATTCCGCGTAGCCTCTTCGACATCCGTAACGCCCCTAATCTCGTGTTCAGACTAATATCCGACACACGTTTCATAAAGGCGTGCCTATATTACCGCAATAAACTCTTAATCTCGCTTTATTGTCGTTCGATATTTATCGTTCGGCGTTGTAACACTCACAAGCTTACCGCCGGCTATCTACGCAGTCCTTCCTCGCAAGATTTTAAACCTTTGCGATTCCAGCAATTTTTGCCGTTTCGTTCCATCTAGTCCGCATTTATATTTCATCATTTTCGAACAGCATCGTACAGCATCGCTGTATTTGAGTAATTCAAAATCTAAGGAACAATTATGTTCATTTAGTGGGATTTATCCGAACTATTCTCTGTCAGAATGCTCCACTTATCGAACTCGTTACTGAGCTGTTATTATGCGAACTAACTACGCGCGATATAACGCTTACTTGAAGTAGACTGCAGATATTATGCATCTATGATCAAATGGAGTGGCTAAAATTTGAAACAGTAGGAAGGTTAAGGGAATAGATAAATATCTATGCATTACATACGGTTTACTATGATTATGAACACTAGTTGTACAGGACGCGACCAAATGACGGCATCAAATATTTTTTATTTTCGATTATTGAAGTTGTAAAGACGGCATCAATGAGAAATTATTCAACAAATTTATTTCTTTGAATACAGCTTCTTTAAAAAATGGCTAAAAATTTGGATAGGCACATTCTCGATATTTTTATAAAATAACGTAAAAGAGTGACTTTTAGTGGTCCGTAAAGATAATGTTAAAGACAGAAAGAAATTTCTAAGTGACTCCTATTTCTTGCGAAAGGTGCAGAAAATTTCAAAATATAGAATTGGCCGTCCTAAAGCGCCACGAGCAGTTCATACGGTACGGGCCTGAGGTCGGTCGAGCATTCTGGCCCTCACAGATGGCGAAACGTGCGACGGGATCGAGGAGGTGTAGCCCTCGAAAATCGGCCGAAACGTGCAGGGGTCATTCCACGCAAAATCTTGTTCTAAATGAAATATGTTGTAGACCATGTAAAATTAGGAGCGGTTTAAGTCATCATGTTGCCGGTTGAGAAATTGTTTAAAAATTACAGACCTTCGAATTTTGCAATTTTTGGCCATTTTGACGAAAATAGGCTTCACTTGCAAATTTTTATCTCAGGAACTGTTTGTCCGATTAAGCTAAATTTTTTTAGTTTTATTCATAAAGGATTAGGCTATTGTAAAATAATTTTTTCAACTTCGATAATTAACTTTTTAATATCGAAAAATATAAACAAATTATGTTTTTGCATTTTTTTCGATGAGGTGCATAGGTCTTTTAAATTTTGAAAAAAATATGGTCATATTAAAAAATGAGCCCTTAAAAAATGGAATGTTAAAAATTGGCGTCACAATGAGCTGGAAAAGGGCGCGGTGCACCGGTTTCAGGTAAGCGAGTCGTGCGATCCGCTATTATGGTCGGTTGTCTGTACTGCTGGTCTCAAAGCAATACCACCAGACCTCGTATACGACTAAATGACCATATTTATACCTCGAGAACTATATTAATAACTACTCTTGGCCAATGACACCATTCTCGACACCCTAATTGAATATGTTCTACAAAAAAAGGTGTCCTTGGTCAATGTAAACCACGAGAATGTGGTGGTTTTCTTCCATTGAGAAGGGATAAGGAGGGATTATGGTCAGAAGTATGGATAGGATCATTGTGTGGGGTGGAATTGGTTATTATAGGCAGAAATATAATGAAAACTATTCTATTACATTAAAAACAGAGCCATCACTGTCGCACAAGCAAGATTCACATAGTACTTCGTTATTTGATAATGACCTAAAGCTATGAAAGCTTCTACAGCCTTTAATTGGTAATGTTGACGCAAAGCGAATTGTTCGTGATTAAAATAGCAATAACTGCACGTCGCATAGATACGGACAATGTTATAAAAGACTAAACTCTGTTCCACGAGAGAATAGACCCCTTTCGCGCAGCTTGGAAGATCGTAGGGGGTCCAGCGAGCCCTTTCCACTGCGCCCTCCCACTTTCTTGATTGCGAGTTTAATATCCAGGCCTGGGCACGGTTGGGGCTCTTGAAAAGGCTGGCTTCCCCCACCAACCTCTTTTTCATACAGCGCTCACGTTCGTCGCGTTCACTGATATCTCGTGTCTTCGTTGCCCCACCGTACGGCGCTTGCTGGCAATTGAGGCAAAATTGCTCAACTCTGATATACACAGTGAAACAATAGTACGGACAGAGATACAGATTAACATGCAATTTAACCCCGAAATCGTTATGTGGCGACATCTGTTAGAACGCTACGAATGACGCGGATAGGCGTTGTACATTGGGAAGGGGGCGTACTTTTTGTACTTCTGTACTTTGCAATTAACCCTCCCCCCAATTCGCCAATTATGACGTCAAAAAGTGATCGATTTGGCGTGGAATGACCCGCAGTTAATTTCATCCACTGGCCAGGTCATTGAAGTCGGCGAGGTCGAACCTATTTCACAGAATTATCTTAAATCCTTACAATGTTTTTACACGATTGCATTTGATAATAGTAGGAAAAGTACTTTTGTAATCATCGGTACCGATTAAAAATAAGCAAAACCTATTCTGCCGAGTTACACTGGACACAGGACCGCGAAGGGTTAAGGTAGACGCGTGCGGGACTCATTACTCTCCTGCCTCGGCGGTGTATCAACATTTCCATCTGTTGTCCGTCTCGGCGAATATTACGACGTATGATAGATCCGCGTGAGCACGAGTACAATGGTTAGGAATGAATAATCGTATATACGCGCGTATACAAATGTTGTGAAACGGGCATTCGCATTCAATAGAGAATTTGCCGGGGCGCGCGAGCGCACACACGCCTAAGCGACAGGTCTATACGGGCCGGGATATCGTGTAAGTGAATTATGAGAGTTTATCGTGACTCCGTCTCCGTGGTCCCGCGGCCGTCGTTGCTACCGTCGTCGTTGTGGCACAGCTGCCGCTTTAGGCTCTCGGTTAAATTACGCCCGAGATCCCCAGAAACCGACGAAATGATTGGCCCTTCCACGGATCGACGCCTTGGGGTGAGCCGAGACACCCTCGTCTCTCACCTATCGCAAACGATTCGCTCCAAATTAATGCGGGTTAGCGAGGGACCTATGGCCAAGAGGGTAACGTTTCTTGTTTGGTCTTGCTCTCCTCTCCCGACTGATTGTTAGTGTTCTTAGCATGTCTTCAGACCCGTGTACCATACTCCGAAATGATTTCAACCCTTGGCGGGCCAATGTCGCCTTCGAGACAGCAAACAAATTGTTATTCTTAAATCACGAGGATCGGTAATAAGGAGACTGCGGATTTTATGCATTTTTGACGATACTGAGCAGGTGTAGTTTAAAACGGTAGACAGATTAAAAGAATTGAAGAATTTCGGACGCGTTTTGAATCAAAATAAATTTTTCAAAATTGGACCAAACCACTTGACTTGTTTTTAGAAGCATTGAGTTACTAAATGACGTGTAGAAAAGATTTTGAACAGATTGCAATATCCAATATTGGGCCTACAATTATTATAGTTGGTAAAGTAACAAGAAATTTATATAAGACAATATGTACTAGGTTGGCCCAATCAAAGTTTGGCAACATTTAAATATCGTCTTATAGACGTCAGAAAAGTTGCTGTAAACAAAAACTTATTATATTCTCAATTCATTTTTTTATTTTATTATTATTATTATTATTATTATTTACTTAATTTACTGTAAGAACAACCGTAGAAAGGAAAATCAGAATAATATATTAGCGGCTCAGTTGGCCTTTCGTATTATAGTGATGTAGGCCCCACGTTGGATATAATCGTTGACCCACGTGCAGAAAAAGGAAGACAATTCTAACCGTTGGCCAACCAATACTGCATCAAGGACCCATCAAAATGCCGACAATAATTGCTACTAGGGACAAGCCCTTGAAGTCTAGGATACTTGTTTTTACACCCCGTATTCGGGTGTCTTGGAAAGTAAGTTAATTGTCACAATTCTTGGGGGAATGAAGACGACTACATATGTTGTATGAACACGTTGTAAAAACATGTAAAATTACTTCGCGCCGTTTATAAGAGAAACAAACCGATGCAGGGAATTCCCAAAAGCTGCAATAACAGCTCTATGTCTTACGAGGTCCCAAGCAAAGTTTGACCTCTCGGAAACGCCATCGTTCGCGTAACACAATGCGAAAAATGGCACGCTGCCCGGAACAAGCTGTCTGACTTTCAACCAGCCGCGACATAATTCCGTGAGCGTTTGCCACGTGATCTCCTCTGCTCGCGGGACGGTCGCAAATAACTTCAGCGACCCGCTTTGATCTCCGGTCTGTGACTTCGTATACAAATTCTTTCCTTTGCCTGCTCGGCAGTCGTGCATTTCGCGCGTGCTCGCCAGCACTCGCGCTAATTACGTTCCGTCGAGTTCGCGCTGTTGTACCTGAACGCGCGCACGTCTCGGATGAGCGATCAACGACAACTGCACGACAGCCTTGTCCTATCTTCTGCCGCGAGCAAAAACAGTGAATATAACGGAAGCACGATAGAATAGCAATGTTCGAGTAGACTCTACGCGTCGTTGAGTGTCTTTGATACACTCTGTCCCTTTCTTGAAGACACATGCTGCTGCAGAGAGATTCGTTTGTATACTCCAAAACCTATCTCTGTTACGGGGTGCAGCAGGCTGGTAAAATTCCGAGAAATTTCTACCCAGATGTACGCACATCTCCACCACCATATTTAGACAATCTTTGCGTTATAGAAAAGGTATGAACTAGCCCACGGCGGGTGCAGTTGAAATGTAGTATACGTTACGGTATACATTGCAAGATGGGGTATACAGTCCCCTTCGACCAAAATTTAATTAATACGTATCATTGCCGTCAACTTGCAAGGAGAAGACGCGGTCATCGGGTCTTGGATTTTGTCGAAGCTTTGCATATTGCTAGATTTCGTTCTCCTGTTTATGAAAATGTAGCATTATAGGCGTCGATACTCAACAACTTTTGAGATACGTTAAGATTGATGAAGTTAGTGTTTCTTTCATATTATGTTCCTTTTCAATAAAATTTTTATATTTTGTTTCCTATAGATATTATGAGTGTATTTTTCATGTGCAAAATACAATTAATTAAAATAGATAAACTGAACATAAGAAAAAAGAAAAAATGGAGAAAAGGAAAAAGGGATTTGAACACTGGCCTTCCCGGTAATGAATCTAGTACGTTACCATCACGCCGTTTGGCACTTGACAAAAACTTCAACCAAATCTGTACTTAACGGCTTAACGGGTATAATGAAATTTACATTGTAAATATCTAAAAAATTATTGGGTATCGTCGCCTATAATGCTATATTTTCATAAACAGGAGAACGAAATCTACCAGTATGCAAAGCTTCGACAAAATCTAAGACCCGATGACCGCGTCTTCTCCTTGTTAGTTACCTGCGATCAGCTCCGCGTTTCTCAGTGCATCAAAACCGAGAGCAGTGGACTTAGTATCCACGACTACACGTCGCAATAACAATCGTAAGTCCCCTTATACAGAATACAATAATGTCTTGATCTAGGTCGGATCCTCGGATCCGTGCTCCGACATAGATCGTGTAGGGCTACTATTATGATTAAAAGGAGAATGGAATGGATTATTATTATTTTCGAGTTTAAAATTGTTACACGAGAAACCAACCTTAAAATCGTGTCTAGTGTACGATCGATGTAGTATAAACAGAACACTGAGCGTGATGGAGGCATGCTAGAACGATAATGCCTGCCTAGAAACGTATCGATAGGACAATATTAATGAAAACGTTTTTATTTTTCATTTCTTGCTGTGAAACCATTCCCAACAGATTTCTGAAGTGATATATCATTTTTCTCATGTACAGTAAATATGGGCTAAATATTTAAATTAAAAATTTGTTGTATATTATATGTTGTTTGGTGTAATTTTTGAAAATCGAAAAAAAATTTTGCGAAATTATGCGGGGTGACCAAAGGACCCCATTTTAGCTTGAGCTTTACTGGCGCTAAAATCGTCGCGCATGCGTGAAAAAAAGGTGCAATATACCATCACTGCAGAGCGGTAGCGTTGTTGCGCCGTGCTCGAATCGTGAGCAAGAGAAGAAGTAACAATTTATTAAGATAAAAACCGGATATTAAGTCGCAATTGCACTTGCTGCTTCGAATAGCTTGTGTAGAAAGAGTTGCACTGTGAAAGTAAATGAAAATCATGTAGATCTTAATGTCTGCTGTCATGTTGTGACACAGTGTATGAACTGTAAACGCTTGCAACTTCGTCAATTCAGACAGGCTTAACACGAAATACTTTCGCACCGGTGTTTCAAGAAGACGCGGAAACCAAAACCGTAGAAATTTCCAGATAGACGTAACGAAAATAACAAGCCCCTTGGTAAATAAAACCACGGACAATGAATTGTACGAGAAGATCGAGACACGGACCATTTTGTGAGATAAGCTTCGCCTCTCCGACCGCAAATTCGTGTCCGCGATAAACCCCAACGCGTCAAGTTCCCTTGTTGACCGCTCGGGCAGGTGTCCACCGACACAGGAACCGTTCGCGACTTTCTCACGAAAATTCCCACTGAAATTCACGCTAGACTTCGACCACTTTTTGACGCGGCTGCCAGGTGTTCCGGGTTACACGTGTAATACGCGAGTCGATCGCGTTCTCAGCAAGACGAGAGCAAGGAACGCAAGGAACGAGAAAGAAACGGACGTCGTCGGAAGGTCCTTGACATAATACATCGTCCGCGGGCAAAGAGGATATTGGCGGAGCTTGAGCTTCAATAAAAATCAAAAGACTGTTTATATTCGGCAGCGGGATAATGATAAAAAAGGTGGGACCCCGACGATCTTTGGGGCCCGGTCACAATTCATCCTGTCGGTGGGTCCCAGGCCGAATCAGAGAGTCGGCGAAGATTCTCGCGGTGGATTTTACGATCCCGTGGACGATAAACTCGATAGTTTAACGGGGTACTCTGGTTCACTACCTGTCCTCGGAGCGTCGTTAAGGCAACAGGCAGCCGCTAACGCAGCAGGTGAGTGCGACGCCTGAAGAACGACGCAAGAAAAATTGATAAACGCTGATCGATACCACCGGGAAAAATAATAGTAATAATCGTTCCCCCTTGGTGACCTGTTTACGGTTCCCATCGGCCGATTTATATTCACGATCCCGGAATTTTATCGCCCGGAGATTCGATGGATTGAAAGCTGGAGCAGCGTAATGACTGGAAACAGCGTCCTGACCGATCGGTAGACGACGTCGCTCGTTTTCCCGGCACCGTCCGCGCGCCGATCGAGAAAGGGGTCCTCCAGCAACATTCTCGTCGTTTTCACGACCGATAAAACGGCGATTGCGTTTGAACGTTCCCGAGCCGGGGTGTGAAACATAAATCCCCGTATTTAGTAGGAGTAAAATCGATCGACGACTCTTCGATCTCCGAGTGACCGGCGACTCCGGAGATATCGCCCGCTTAACCGGCCGTTTCCTCAGCACGGCGCGGCGGCCATCGGCCCGGACATTTACGCTCGCAGCATACGGATCAGGGATCTATCTAACGACATCGTAGACGAACCTTAAACCTGGAAAGTCTATTTCCACCGTCCGAGTCGGCAGCGCGCGACCGGCAACGATCGCCGCGTCACGCCACCGGCTACCGTGCGTCTCGTACCACGCTTCGTTATTATTCTGTCCCCGATATTGCGTGTTCTTTACGAGGGAATTATACCCGAACGAGCCGTTTCATTACCGAGCAGCATCGACCCGCGTATCGCTGTACTCGATACGCGCCGTTGTCGTACGGTACGGGACGTTATTACGTGCGATGCGCGATGTCCCGCTGTAACGTTACGAAAAATTGGCAATAGGCGAGCCATGGCAGTAAAATCATCTAAAGACTCCACTTCTCGGCTTCCCTTCTTCGCGAACACTGGATGATCGAACAAAGATCCGCGAGGAAAATTCGAAGAATGCACTTTCCAATCCTATCCATATCTCATACTTTAGTGGCCGCTCGTTAGAGCTGCATTGAGACAGGCCGCACCGGTATGACTCGGTCGTCTTACCATAACACACATCGCGAGGACGGAGAAACGATACTACAGGAATTTTTATGCATCGATACGAAGCACTGCCAGTGACGTACCCTTTAAATCTTTAGCCCATTTAGACTCGCCGCACAGTGTCGCGAAATCCCTGTTTCTTGGACAAAATTCAATAACTTTCGTTCTGTTTATGATAGACACATGATACAAAGTGGGTTTTTTTATTTACATTGAAAGGAATCTCAATATGATATTACTATAAATATGACATATTTAAACATTGGAAAACAATATTTATAAACAAAATATTGATTTATTGAGGGTTTTCAGTAAATGAATTCTCCGTTCAGTTCTTCCAAAAGTGAAACTTCGTTTTAAACTCTCAAAACATTCTCTTTTTACTAAAAATAGGACTATTCGCTCTGAACTAAACATTCTTCAATCGTAGTCCGCTTTTATAAACAAATGTGTAATCATACTTAATTCCTTGCATGCACCGTCACTCAGTACGCTTTTTTTTCATGGGAAATGCTACAAATATCAGTACTTATATATATGTATATAGTGGATATCCGCGTACTCGGCTGCTGACCGGTTCTTGCTGCATACTTTGTTAAATAACTCTGATGATCGCAAGAAATAGCAATTAAAACTTATATAATATCAAAATATATTATCTTACGATACGGTGCAATCAAAATCGCCGATACAATTTGATACGTTTTTTTTATCCTCTTCTAAAGATTAGAGAAACCAATAAAACTTTATTGTTTCATTTCAATTAGTTTCGGTTCAATTTCAATTTTTTATGGAACTTTCACCAACATATTCGTGGCATTTCTCAAATGAAAATGACACCAAATAGGATATAATTGAGATAATATTTACTTGTGTAATGGACGATGAAAGTTTCGGACGCCAAGCGTCGCGGGCCTTTGAACTGTGTCGGCGGCCGCGACAATCCGCGTCTCTTCCTTTTCCATACGCTGTCCTTCCTTGAGCCCGCAACATTCATCGTCCATTACACAAGTAAATATCATGGCAATTATATCTTATTTGGTATCATTTTCATTAGAAAAATGCCACGCATATGTTGGTCAAAGTTCCATAAAAAAATATTAAAAAATAAAGAAGTTTTGTCATTGGATCAGTAGTGGTCTCACACCGACACACTCGACCCGTATTATGTTACACTTCTCGGCGACCGAGGCTTCTCGAGCTTCGCTGTCTTTTTCTACGTTCGGCATAAGTTAAAGAATAGTATACTTGAACACGAAGTGTCGCTGGTCGGACCCGTGGTTGCGACTTTTATCGATTAAATACTGTATCACCAAATACTAATGCAATACTTGATTAGAACTATTTGTAAAAAAAATGTCAATGTTTTATTACTAATTATTACTGTCTTATGATTTTGTCCAACCAAAGTCGGTTCATGCATATATTTTCTTTTCTAACTTTGTCACTGTAGGTCGTACTTGTTTATGTTTGTGTATGCTCAGTTTATTCTATAACTAGTATACAAAGAATAGGATGTATAAGATATGGAATTCTTTTCTTTCAAAAACACAACAATATATGGAGTGCCTTAAACTTTTGTCCACCACTGTAGCATCGAACAAATAGGATGTATAAGATATGGAATTCTTTTCTTTCAAAAATACGGAAATATATGGAGTGTCTTATACTTTTGTCCACCACCGTAGCATCGAACACTATGGCGCTCTCGCGACACCTGATTACACCTACAAAATGGGCCTGGTTCGTAATAAATGATAATAACAACAGTAATAGTAACAAAAAGCGGGAGCGAATTCCAGAGCGCGATAGTTGTTCGAGGGAAGGGGGTGGTGCCTGCATGCGTGCGTGTTATCGAGGCATCTGCGACGGTATAGTGTGTCTCACGGCGGACTGCCAGGCACCCCAGGTTTTCGCGGTAATTCGAGCCTGTGCAGGCAAATGCTCCGAGACAAGTACGACATGCGCGATATGTAAATTGCCGGCGGAGCATTCGGCTTTACAACCTTGCCGGTCTATCGCGAAACCAGCGCGGTAGCTTCCAGACGATTCACGGATAGTGTATTAATCGGGCCCTATGGGGCTGCTGTACTCTACTCTGCTTTCTCGCCGTGCTACGCTGCGCAATGCAGAAAGGAGCAAAGAGGAGCAAGGAACGCCGACATAAACGGTTCCGATTATGCAAGAGACCGCGCGCATGAGTGCGCGCCACGTAATGCGCCGTAATATGCGGTTTCGACGGCTGATCGGTATCCCCGTACTTACACCGTACATTTTCGCCATGAAGAAAGCACGGAAGTTTGCTTCGCATGATATCAAGCGCGAACAGCCTCGAGAGATCGTTGTCCAACACTCATCCTCCTGTGTAGCTCGTTCGCACGTTTCCCGCGAACGGCCATTATTCGGTAACAAGACGATTTCCTCGTATCGATATTCGTTTTCCTCCTGTTCGGTTATGCGGCTCCCCTCATCCGTATCGCGAAGAACGCTCGCGGGGTCCTGGCAGTATTAACCCTCGCTCGGGCGTAATTGATTCGACAGATTTAACAGGTGGAAGTGTCTTATTGAACGTTTATGGTGGAGTCGTAATAGAGGATACAAGCGGGTATCGACGTGAAGAGTTAAGTTTCGAAAAAATCTGCTCGACCTGGTATGTTTCGTTTAACCCCTTGCTATGTACAGTGAGTACTCAAATTATTAAGGCTCTTGGAATATATGTATGATTTCACGGTAATCTGGACCCTCCCAGACAAAGATTCTAGTTACGCCAGTAACTACAATATAGCACGAAAATGTTACACTGAACATAAACTGTATAAATTATATCGAAAGCAGAGTTGGGCTTTGTTCGAGTAAATTTTTATTCAGTTCATTATTTGAATAACATTACATTCATTATTGAGTTATTCGTTATTCTCGTTATACTTTATTCGCATTGCACATTATTCACGTTATTCGTAGTACAGTTATTCTATATATTCGTTAGTTGCAGTGTTCCTTATCCACATTATTTGTTATTTATTTATAGTCTAACGTTAGTGGAACTACAGAGCAGTGTTCGTTGCAAGATGAAATAAATATCTTAATATATTTTAATGATAAATGGAGCATGAAGCATGTAAATTTAGAATTTATAAAATTGAATTATGGATCAACGGATTTATTTAAGTGTTTCAAAAAATGTGAAAGGTATACAAAAATTGAATATTGAGTTGGTTTATGTTTTAGTCTATAAGTCTAGGGTGGCACGAGAATGGCTATTGTATAATTGCCCCAAAGTTTTTCAAACACCGTCGGAATCACCGGATTTAAATAGACTAGAGAATATTTGGCAGGAATTGCAAATAAAATCGAAAGGAATTTGGAATATTGAATAATAATAAATTGTATTGAATAATAATAAATATTTTAGAAAAATTAGCAAAGTCAATGTCACGACAATTACAAGTTTGTTATTTCTAACAAAGGATACACGACCAAATATTAAATTTAATTTCTTACTCTCAAAAAATTTTGTCGTTTAATGGTGTTAATCTTTATTATTCAGGAAAGTTATTATAAATATAATAGGTTATGATTATACCAAGTGCTTTGACTCTTAAATTTAAGATTTTTCAAAAAGTGGTGTTAATCGATTTGTGCAGTGTTTAGGAGCACGATAAGAAATTAAGCGCGCACCTTTTGTAACGGCGTAACGTTTATTTTCGAACGTGATTGCTCGACGGTCACAATATGTACAAGTTTTAACAAAAAAAAAAAAAAACAACAAACAATGTCACAGCACTAATATGTATGTAATGTAATGGATTTATACAATAAATGAACTGATATAAATAATACTGAGATGATATGAGGTGTACAGATGAAATGAAATGGTTACGTAAAGAAAGAGAACGGTTTGCGCGGATCGCGAATTGAGAAAATGAGATACTTCGTGCCGAGCAGAACGAGTGTTCGGAGAATTCTGTTCTCGATTTTGGGAATCTAACGGTCGACGGGCTCGCTGCCGCGAAACACGATGACTCATCGCGCGTGACGTCAGATTCACGCGCGACTTTAAGCCGCCCGATTCCCAATTTGTCAGGGAGATGGCTCGTCATGGGTCTCGTGGACGCGAGTCCGCCGATCCGCTGTGATTGTGTAACTGTTCGACGGTGGTAGGGCGCAGGCATCGCACAGGACCCCTTGTCCAAACCTAAACATGCAGTGAACGGCTCATATGTAGATGCCATGGTAGGGAAAGAAACTGCGATAGCAAAATCGATTTTGTCGGTATCCGAAAGAAAGTTTCGTCGAACCAGGCTTCGAAGGGAAACGGTATCGAGCGGTGCAAACCAGAAGCGATCGAGTATCTCAATGATATCGTCTCCGATGAGCCGCGGTGCACGCGTTCCGCCTAACCAGTCGGACAATCGTTGGCATTGGGTGCAGGTAACCCAGAACGAAATCGTTAAGCGATAGCATCCGAGGTTGATCGTGGTGCGTGGTCGTCGGTGCCTTTGAGAGATAAGACGGCTCGTAAATCCGTTAAGAAACGCGATATCGATCTGCCATTGGACGAGCTGTGGCTCGGTTGTACGATACAATCGGGTCCAGTCGTCAAACATATATCCTTCTACTCTCCCGTATCCCCATACTTCCGGCCGTATCAGTGGCGTATTCATCGCACGAAACCAACGACTTGGCCTAAGTCGCGATAGAAATAACTTGAGATTGCTTCGAATTGTAGCGAACGCTATTCAACGGTGCACGCGAACGATCCACGTGTGCGCCGGACGTATCGGACTGTTCGACGAGCAACGGGACATCGATATTCTTAATATCGTCGGCATATCAGCTCGACATTTGTTGCACTCGTGTTTCCTATCCCGTGGTGCATCGGAGCCCGCACGATCCCACCATGAAATCTCTCTTCGCTCATCTATACGCTGCGCTATGCGATGGAAGTACAGATTCACTCGCTAAAATCTATTTTTGGAGGTTCTCGAATAAACATATAGGATCTACGTGAAAAGCGTATTTACAATTATCCCAGTCAACCCGATCTGCAACGCCAAATTTTGTCCAATGTCTGCTGCACGTTTTTATAACCGTATTGGCTACAGATCTGAAACAGGATCTGTTATGTTAAGTTATGTTATTAAATTGGTAGCAGAAATACAACAGATTCTAGCTAACTATCATGTGCGGTCTCAAACTGACCGAACGTGAGAATTAGCCAGGGTCGGTTGCAATAGTTTGGAACACTCGAAGGCCCCAGAATCACTCCGGTGTCATCGGACACCATTTCAAGACCTCCGTGAGCGAACCCTATCGACAGTGATGCGATAATTTATCGCAATTTCCTTTGTCTAGTTTTCCCAACACACACTCCCAACACTTTTCCATCTAACAATCTAACCAATAGTAACAGATCCGAGCCAACATAATACGCGACACGATGCAGATGAACTCAAAACATAGCAGAACTCTAAAACATCTCGAAAGAATTAGGAACATCGCGACACATACAACTCAGAGCATCGTTGAACTAAAAATATCGCAGAACACAAAACATCACGAAACATAGAACATCTAGAGCACGATAAAGCACGAAACCATTAGTAAACGCGATCATTTGTACATATGCTGACTCCAAACGGATTATTTTATTTTCAACTAGACGTTGTTAATTCTTAACTTCGCTAGCGATCCGAGATGACGTCGCAAGTAAGCGGAGGGGGCTTTACATTACCGCGAAATTCGGGATACGGATTGGCGATATCGAGGACGCATCATATTATTTTAAATTTCATCTATCAAATGTAATTATGTATAAACACATAAAGTCCATAGTCTACCGATGATTAATTTCGTTCGAACTTTGTTTAATTGTGTACAATAAGAATATCAATGGATCGCGATAAAATAGAATCAAAATAGTACAGGGTGACGCACCTGATTTTGATATTTGGTTTAAGTCACTATTCTGATACGTAGCGAAAATATTGTGAGGGGTTTTGTTAATGGCTTCGAGGGAGGCATATTATGATATTACGAGTATTAGTCTGTTTGTACGTGGACACGTTCGGTCATGTGAAGGTCAACCATTTTTTTTTAAAATAGAATCATGTATTTTTTAATGCACTCATCGATATAGCTCAACATTCTTTACAAGAAAGTATTAACCTATGTACAATATATCGAAAAATGATTATTTTAAGAAATATCTGGTTTCAAATGGCCCCACAAGAAAAAGTATAGAGGCTCTAGATCAGGTTGAAGCTTCAACCACAGAGGCTGATATGAAGCAAAGTATTTTCGCTGAATGTAGCAAAGTATCATTCGATACATTAATTAATGTAGGGTAATCGCCAATCCGTCGATTACAAAAGTGTTGTGATGTAAATGCTCATTGCTAGACTGCGGATCTTTATGTAAAATAAAAATTGTCTGTGTCAATTGTAAGAAGCCGAAGCTATATAAAAATGTATTTTCTCTTTAAATTATCTTAAAAAGTCGAAAATAATAGTACATCTTTAAATTCTCTTAATGTCTTTTTACCTTTAATTTTAGAGGAATAAGGTCAAATCTAACCCAGACCTATTAATTGTAGGTAAAAATTCATAAATTCTGCAGCCTAGTCATAAGATATTTCTTAGAATAAATATTTTTCGACATACATAGATGTCAATCTTTTATAGAGAACGGTGAGCTCTACTGATAAGTGCATTAAAAAATGTAATCCTATTTTAAAAAACAAGGTTGACCTTCATATGACCTTTACGCGTCTACCTTGTAAACAGACAAATAATACCATAAAAAATCACTGAAAATTTGTATTTTTGCTACATATCGTAACAGTGACGTAAATCAAATGTCAAAATGAGGTAAGACAGCCTGTATACGAAACAATGGAAAGTTTGAGTAAAAAGAATAAGATTTTTATAGTGATCACCGCGTTGGCATGATCGCAACGAAAGAGAGTGGGTGGGTTAGAGAGGTGGTTACGCGCAAAGGAGGTAAAAATCGTCAGGTAAAGACCCCATGAAAACTAAACGAAGGGTGTAGCCGAGGTACAAGCGCGGAGAATGATAAATAGGCTACCAGATCGTATCGGCACACTGGCAGCCCCTTGGCTTCGGCATTGTCGTACTCTTAAGCCTCGTTTCCTTCACCCTTTCTGCTCTCTTTTCCTTTTTCTTCTTCCTCATCCTCGTTTCTCCGCTATATGTCGCGTACACCACTCTATCGAAGAAATATCTGTAATGTCCGAGTATCGTAAGCTCGTGCTCGAAGGAAGATATGCACTCGAAAAGCCACCGCGCTGCTGGTAGCACACCGGTGCTACGACCATCGATGATAACGATAATCGTCCCGGATGCTCCATTCTCCTTTTATCTTCTGCGAGCCATTCTCTCTCGCGCCCAGCTTCCTTCTTCCGCTCGTAGTATCCCCGGTAACTGGTGTTGTTGAAATTCTTGGAAAACGGAGGACTCTTCCCATCGCTCCATCCTTCGTCGTCCCGTCCAACGAAGAATGATCTTCGAGCGAGGGTTTACTGGCCATCGCCGGTAAAGATCGTCAACGAGACGTTCCGTCCAGATCAAAGGCTCTCTCATACTACTTTCGATGGTGCTTCCCGTGTTTAAGGTAGCCGAAAGTCCAAAAAACACGATACATCGGGTAAACGTAATTTTAAACCCATACGAAGTTTGGGCGTACAGGTGCCTCGCAACTAAAATCGATTTAGTTGCTCAAGACGACGAACATTTTTCATCTGACGGTCTGTTGATCTTGACGATTCCTCATTAATCGTTACACGAACTTCACACGTTCCTCCTCTCTCTCACTCTCACACGCACTCATATTCTTAGAATTCACACTTTTATAACATTCACACTCTTGTGAACCTGCATTTGTAATGAGAAAACGTATGGACGAATCGAAATGATGTCTGTGAGACATTTAAAGTATACTAGCGTAAAGTGCATTCTTTTAGCTTTAACCTGAACTAAAGAACGATTAAAAATTCTATCGGGAACACATTGTAAACGCGATTTGAAAATTTCCGATTTTTTAACCGGTTGTTCAAAATTGTTTTTTCGTAATTTCGATATGATTTCGTAGTCGCTGGCAATTCTAACCTGCGGCTGCCAAAAGTGCATTCGTCTAGCTTCAATTTGATGTAAAAAACGATTGCAAATTCCATTGGGAACATATTCCTAACGCGATTTGAAAATTTTCAAATTTTAGATAATCGTTTATTGTTTGGAATTGTGATGTGATTTATCATTATATTATGATAATTCCACAATATTATGATCTTATGATTAGAAGATATCAGAGATTTGCGATTCGTTCAATGAAATGCATTCTGTCTGCATCGGACATGAGTTTTTTAAGATCCGACAATCTTACTGATCACGATTGTTGAACAATCCACAATCTTGGGTGATAATATACAACGAAAATTAAGATCGTTCCTTGCTTGTGAAACTCCTACGATACGAAAGTCATGTTACGTAAACTCCAAAAAAGCGACTCCGCTTTCTACAGGAGACGGCTTTAAAATCTCATAAATTGTCTAACATGTAACTTACCATGAAAATGAAAGTCGAAATACTGATCATACTAATTGGCAGTGTCTTCTTCATTAAAGTGCTCATTTCACAGAAGCCGAGTGTATCTTTTACAGATTGTCGTATTTGTCTTCATACGCACGGTCAAATAATACTAAACGAAATACATATGTCGTGCCATTTTTAAAAAATTTCACAAATAAAATTTCTCTCTGCTGAAATTTGTGCTCCAAACTACATGTAACTTTCATATTTTTTCTTTTTCGTACTACATTTCATTGAAAAATGATCGTGCAATTACATTTCAGTGCAAAACTGCTGTACGAATTTCCATATTGAAGTCCCGAATATTTATCACCAAATCTTTACGAGCACTTAATTTCATTCCACGGCTCATTTTTCTTAAACTACTGTCTTTTTTTTAACAACTAAAAATCATAAATTATTTTACATATTTTATCATTGCTTCACGTTCAATATTTGTTATTCAGTAGCTCATGTATACAACTGAGAAGCGTAGATTTTGTGCTGTCACTTTGTTCCGTCTGCGTTTGAGTAATCTTGCCTGTACGAACCAATTAATGCTGAACTTCATATGTACATGTATACGAATTCTTAAGCCGAGCCACTATTACTCGGACGGCCTTGTAAACCGACGTGTTCGGATAAACAAGGTTCTACTATATTATCGAATATATTCAACCTATTATACACACAGGCATGCCCAAAACTAGCAATAGCAGAAAATATGTATTTTTACCAGTTTTTATTACAAAACCAAACAATTGGAACAATAGGTGGCCACAGTGGCGAAAAAACTACTTTCAGCGAGAGAAGAGGTAATACAACCAATTTAAGGTCCATTCGGTAAAGATTGATAAACTTCGGCAATGTTAGTTGAACTGCGCTATAAATATTTTATAACATATATTATAATATATTTAAATTATTATAATTATAGTTATAAATAGAGTTATATTATATATAGTTATAAATAGATTTAATTGTAAGAAATAATAGTTGGAATATATTTGTACGAGAAAATAACCGTGTGCAAGTATAATAGTATCATGGACATATGAGAAGAATATGTTTGTTGTTTTTGAATATGTTTTCAATGTAAGCTACGATAGTTTATTCGTAACGTATTTGTTAGAAACTTATCTGTTATAAACGTTTTTGTAATTTTTCCGTAATGGATATTCTTAAAATACATTTTCTATAGTTATCATTTTATTATATTTCTTCCTTTTCAACTTTTCAATCTTGTAAATTAATGTGAACACTTCGAAAACCAATATTAATAAATATTATAAATTAACACAAATAGACCTCTAATCATTAGATATTGACACGACATAAGGATATTAAGGGACGGACCACTGATCGACCTCAAAGATACCGTCCGGAGTGTCGCCTCTTGTTATACCCACACTTTGACAAAACTTGAAAAAAGTGGAAGATGTGCTATCTTTTTGTTCGGAGGATCTTCGGGTTCCCGAATCTCTCGGGTACTTGGTAAATGTGATTGAATCTAGAATTGATGACGAGTCGGGACAGACTCGCGTTTTGGGTGTCTTCTATTTCGATGAGCAGTGCGGCGTTCTACAGACGGCCGGTACAAAAGGAAACTAGCGGAGCACAAAAGAGTTAGTGGATTTATTCGTTCGGATTGATTCTCCTTCGGCCCCGCGATGAGAGTAAAAAAGGTGCGAGGCCCGGACGAAACGAAGGAGAACATTCTTTTATTCCACGTATCGTTAGGACTTACGTGGCGGTTCGAGTCCGCGAAACGAGATTTAGCTGGTTCCGCCGGTGATTTGTGACCCATTGTTCTCCGCGAGCCGGTAGCCCGAACTACAGCGAGAGTCTGGTGTGGGAGGGCCAGCCAGAGGACTCCACTAAAAACTCGACTATCGAATTAATGGCCATTGATTTACCCGTTGCTGGCTGTAAAACGCGTCCACGGGGTCCTCGCTCGCAACAGCTTTTATACCCTGTATATACCGTGGACACCACATAAGTTTGAATCGAAGACAGCTGGGGACACTCGTTGGAACCGTCGCAAAGTGTGTCCCCTCCTATCTTTGCTACCATCCATTCTAAGGATGCACTGAATCATTAAGCTCTCGCATTAAGCATGATATCCTCTGTTACGTACAGAGACTTTTCCGTTTACGATCTTTGATCCTTCCGGATATATGTGCCAGAACAAAAGGATCAATCAAAATCAAAGGACTTATTCAAAATCTAAGGCAGTCAGCGCTCTTTCGATGGTGCAGTGAATTGCATAACATCCTAGAATTCAGTTCTAATCAAAAGATGCGCACACGACTCCTTACTATCTTTTAACCCAATTTTTGTAGTATACAGGGTGGGGCAGTAACTATTAGCATCTCAGATATCTTCGAAACTATAAGTTTCACAGAAATATTTGCTCAAATAAAATTGCGCAGTACGAAGGGGTCCATCCGGTGGCGATAATCGTTTTTTTGCAGGTGGATGTTTTTGCTTCCGTATCATGATAGAGGATCTTAAAACGAGTTCAACAACCTATTACGTAAGGTCATTGAAGGTCATAGTTCACTTTTACGAACACTTAAACTACCTGTTTGCCTAAGTTTATCACACACATTTTTAAATGTTTGACGTGAAGGCTGAGGCCGATGTGGATATCGTTCAGCATACAAGTTTTTCGCCCTTACAGAATTTTGTTGGCATTCGCCATAAATAAAAAGCGTATCGACTTGCTCTTCAAACGAATACATCGTGCCAGATTGACCGATTTATCGATACTAATCTTATCATGTTTATCTTACCCTGCAAATTTATTAATGTATCCTTCAAGCAGTGTTTATTCTCAGTGAAGTAAACGGTAAGCATTACGTCTTCCTCTACTGTTTACAATACGTATGTTTCATTTACTACCAGAACTATTTTCTATGACCTTCAATGACCTTATGTAATAGGTCGTTGAAATCGTTTTAAGATCCTCTATCATGATACGGAAGCAAAAACATACCGATCCATTTAAAAAATGGAGGTGACCTTCAGATGTCCGAAGTACCTCCACCTGCAAAAAACTATTATCGCCACCGGGTGGCCCTCTTCGTACTGTGCAATTTTATTTCAGCAAATATTTCTGTGAAACTTATAGTTTCGAAGATATCTGAGGTGCTAATAGTTATTGCCCCACCCTGTATAAGGGGTATGGATTCTTATCATAATCGGGTGATACGAGCCATTAGAACGCAATTCTGATCTTACCACGAGACGTTATACAAGTTCGAACAGGTTTTACCGTAAAGCCAATACTGTTAGTTAGGAATTTCCGTCATTTATCTCCACATTTCTCGTTGCGTTAAAACTGAGGGCGTCAGACGTAGACTCCGCGACAATTTACACAGAAACTGAAGAATTTGTAGCGACACAGCTATTACCACCAGAAATGACTCGTTATTTAATGACTTTATCAAAAAATGTTTAAAATGAAATTTATTATATCCGACAGGGCTCATTAGAAAAACACAGATCGTTTTCTTAAAGTCTTATATTTTCTGAGATATCAAGGTGACCTTGCGTGTTTCAAATGGCACCGTATATTTTGTTTGTTAGTACATTGTAGCCATTAAAAAGACGAATTCGACAATCTATGAAAGAGTACCTTCAATTGACCTTGAGCCTTAAAACCGCATAACCTGCTGAGTCCTCGGATCGTAACACCTCCAATCGCAATTCAATAATATTAGGTTGTTCAAAAAATTCTGCGGATTGCTCAGAGAAAGTTTTGGCACATGTTGTGTTTAAATTTCGTGGCGGCTATCTTTTGTTTTCTACAGATTAGGTATTCTGGCATAAATCAGCATTATATATTCCTCAGATATCAGTGAAAATTGTTTTGTAATTGTGATTCAAAATGCAACCTGACAGGGAATATGTTCGGCACTGTATTTTGCTGGCCTTCAATTTGATTAAAACCACAAAAATAGATTGTTTAAGGAAACTTATGATGATAATATTGCATCTGCAGACACATGTGACCATTGGTATAAATAATTTAGAGAAACACAGTGGAAGTCTCTTAAATTTGAAAACAGACGTATTGTTACTTTTCTTGAAGAGAGATACTGATAAATCAACAAATGAGCTTGCATAACATTTGGAACAGGCAAACTTACTGTCTGTAACCAATTAAAAAAATGTTTTCAACAAAATATCCGCAGAAGGGTTTAGACGACCAAATATAATATTAAAATTCTATGGTGGTCATTGCAGAATAAAGAAAGAACGTTCTAACAAGTACAAAATGGAAAATTTATAAGTGTACACAGTTTTAATAGTGGTTAATAAAGTACAGATTTTATGCATTTATGAAAAAAATGTGCAGGTGGAACACGAAACAGTGAATAGATCAAAAGAATTAACAAACACTATTATTTTCAATTGTTAATAAACAACATTTAACAATAATAACTATCCAAGGAATAAGAGCACTGGGGTTTGGACTTTCTCGCTCCTGTATTCCTAGAATCTCGAGATATTGCGACGCCACGGAGAACACCTTCTCACCAGCGACCATCAGCAATCATCTTCGGGGCAGCATTTTATCGAGTGTCAGTTGTCGTTGTCTTTTTAACTGTAATTAAGCACCGTACAATTCCACCGTTGAATCGAACATTTCTCCGAAAATTTTTTCCTCCCTACCTCTCTTTCTCCTCTTCCCGAATCCGCTTCAAGACGAGCGAACATAATAAAACGATTAACTCGATTCCTGCGAAGTCGGAGCAACACAATGGAGCAGTTAAGGCAACAGCTCCCCGTTCCGGTTTATTTATTCCATTAGCAGAGCGCATCGACCGGCGATCCATTTCTTTTATCTGCATATTGGCCATGTCTAGGACTCCGTCGGCCCTTACAACAGCCAATCGAAACGTTAGATCGTTCCGCGATAACTGACTCTGAAACTCGATTCAATGACTAACAAGATTTTGCAAGTCTCTCCTCCAATCCACGTTACACTTTCATCGAAACTCCCGGATATTTAGCGATGCCTTGCTCAACAACACCTATTTTTTTGCATCCTAGAAGTTAGGCCCCCACTTGTTGAAATAAATAATGTCAACAGTTGTGCTGAGTTGTGCTAAGTTTGTGCTACATTGTTCTCGAATAATATAACAATAATGTAAACAATAAGACTAAAAATTGAGAAAAACGATCTTTTTTAGTAGCCCCCCACTTTTAACATCCCACGTTTTATTGCAACCTCTATCTCTACATACTGTTGCAAATTCCGATTTTTAAATGGAAACCAATGTTTTTGACTGCCCCGATTGATGCAGTTTTCTGTGATCTAAATATAAAATTTTAAATATTAACCCTTAGTGGAACGGGGATTATTTTTAGCATATTTTGGTAAACCTTACGTTTAGGGGAGGATGCTCCGATGACCTTGACCTTGACATATGTTGTTGAGGACAACATTCTGAACAACTTTTGTCATTACAACTGCCCGGTGCTCGGTCTCAGTTTTCGAGATATTTGCGAAAAACTATTGCTAATAGTGTATTAAATTTTCCGTATTCTTCCACGCTCCGTGGCAACGTAAACCTGTTCCGGGGCCGCATCTGTTTATTTTTTGTTTGTAAACACGTTGTGGGGATGAGAAGCGACAATACCACACACACCCACCCAGTGTTTCTAAAAAGAAGGCTCTCACATTATACAATATAAAATCAACTGAGACGAAGACAGCATACATGTATTATATTATCGCATTTGATAGAAAAACAAATTGCAAAACCTAACCCAGACCTAACCCAGACCAATACAGCATATATGTATTATATTATCGCATTTGATAGTAAAACAAATTGGTATTGGTTTCAGTTGATTTTACATTGTTTAATGTGAGAACCTTCGTGTCAGAAACACTGGGTGGGTGTGTGTGGTGTCGTGTGTTGGTTAGTACTAGGTGGCGGGGGGCGGAGAGCACGCAGACGAAATTATGAGTATCTCGAATAGTATCTATATCAAACTGAGAATTTTATTCTGTATTTAAATGGTCTAATGGATACACAGAATTCATTATTCATGGGTCACATTCGGATGTATGAGCTCTTGCTATGTTTATTTATGTAAGGTGGAGCTCATTCGAAACTATGGTAGCCTTACGTAGCCACGAAGAATACAGAAAATTCGATACAGTACTAGCAATAGTTTTTCGCAAATATCTCGAAAACTAAGACCGAGCACCGGGTAGTTGTAATGACAAAAGTTGTTCAGAATGTAGTCCTCAACAACATATGTCAAGGTCAAGGTCATCGGAGCATCCTCCCCTAAACGTAAGTTTTAACCATATTTTTTGATGGGTCGAATAAATTTTCTTTGTGAAACAAAATTGTTTGCTAAGGAGTTTGGTGTATGAATTAAATGAAGGGAAACGTTTTGTGTTCAGTAAAAGTTTGTCTCATACATTTCGGGAGTATTAATTGCTTTAAAAATGATTCACAGTCGCAGAACGGTAAAATTGTTTGGGCGACTGTCAGCAGACACGCGTCCGCAAAGGGTTAATGCCCTACAATTATTCGTTATTTCAGTCTGTCGGAAAATGTTCTGGAATACGTACCTACGCGATGCTCTATTACAATGTCTGCAACTTTTTTTTTTTTAATATGAAATCTCATATGAGATTTGTAACACCGTAACATATATTACAAGTTATTACAATCCATATTTAGAAACGACAACATCAATAACAGTATGAATATAAAGAAACACCCTTAGGCACGTAAATTACATGTATTTAAAAAAGCTATCATAGATACGCACGCCACAATATTAGGTTCAGTTATTAAGCAACGTATGTCCAACGGTTTGCAACTTTTAGCTGCGATAACTTCCTAACAAAAAATTTTAGGACGTGAGTATGTTAATACTTTTATGCAAAGCACCAACAACTGCATCAATCGGTGCAGTCAGATACATTGGTTTCAATTTTTCAAAAAGGAGGTTGCTGCATTTTTTCTGATTCGCCGATGCACAAAAGTGCATAAAGTTCTTTGCATGTAACAGTTCTTTCTACATATTTCCAATCATTTAGGAGGTACAGCTGCTTTCAGTTGCGTAGGACACCCTATATAGTGACTGCAAGACATTTTTCCTCCGTTCGTTGGCAGACTAGAAGGATTCGCTTTGCGACGCCAGAGGAGCAAAGAAGTTGACGAAGAGTCCTCTTCTCCCATGTACTGGCGTGCCGTGGGGCAGCATCCTTTGACATTTTATCTAGACGGAACCCGGGACTCATCGCAGAGCCGGTGTTAATTAAGGCGCGGCCGTTAATTGATGGACAAATCCGGCCGGGAGCTACGGATAAATATAGACATCGGATCGGGACGCGGATCGTATTGTCGGCCGCCTTGTCGGCCGTCGAAGAACCGCTTCCCGCTGAGAACGATAATCAATCGCTTCGGTCATTCTACTCGGCCGTGCGATATCTGCTGTCGTATCGACGTGGAAATTAAATTAATCCTCCGCGGGCTGCTGACCCGTGTGTAACCCGCCGACATCGCTCTTCCTCTCGCAACGGAGACAGAGAAACGCCCACGTAAAAGTAAAAACACTCGCTCTATCCCAACTTACGGTACATTTTTGTGTTATTAACACCAGAACGTATATTGCCTTTTTTTTATAGTACAGTTGTTACCTTTAATGAGAGGTTATTCTTTAAACAATAATCTCTGCTAGAAAATTATGAATTTTTAATATAACCACTAAACTGCGGATCATTGTGCAAAATAAAAATGTTGTGCATCGATTGCAGGAATTAGAAACTGCATAGACATTTATTTCTTCTCTTAATAATTCCAATAAGTTACGAATAATATAATTCTATTTTTAAAATCACCTGATATTTTTACTATTTTCTTTTTAACCTACGCATTTGTATTATAAAATCCGCAGGATAATGATCACTGTAATATAAGTCGTAGTGAATTAATGAACGATAGCTATTGTTCGAAGACCAACCATCAAGGGTTACCTCATTGCCCGCAATGAACACACAGGTACTTACATACTTGAGTCGTGCATAACTCGAGCTCGGATAGAACGATTATACCGTAAAATCCTTCGAGCAGGAGAAACTTACTCTCAAGCACCTCATAAATTAACGCTAGCGAAGCGACTTTCCCTAAAAAACCCTTAAAAAGAAGAAGACCCCCTACTCCTTCAGCCCTCGAACTAGGTCACACTTTCCTCGCCGTACATCAGATTTTCGTTATACTTCGACCTGGAAGCATTCCTAATCCGCCAGTAACCATCTAGTATTCAAACACGCCTAACTCTCTCGCCGAACTTTTGTCGAACAGTATACGCACCATCGCGCGCCGCGTTGTTGTAATCTCTTGAAGTAAGTTGTGAAACGGAGAAAATTGATCGCAAATAAAGCACAGTTAATATATTCACTTGTGTTCGATCATGTCCCCCGGATAGGAACACTATCATGGTCGAATCGACGGAAACGAATAAAAATTGGGCGGAGTCTTTGATATAAGGTTTCTTTCCGCCCAAAATTAATTGCACTGGATATGTACATGGTGCCGATCGCAAAGGAACACCCTGTATAATACATCGGTGCTTATTTTGCTAAATCTCACCGCATCTGTGAGCCACGCATTCCAGGAGATACCTATCAGTATTTCCATCCATACGTATCTTGTAAAAGCGAGATTTCTCCCCTTCGTGTAAGACGCGGGAATCCGAGCCCCTAGCACCGAACCAGAAGCGAAACCACCCTAGGCGTGATATTATGATAATACACTTATATTCATATGAAATAGGGTTTTCTTAAGAGAGCCGGGAAACGCCGAGACCAACGAACGCGTCTGCCTTCTACAAGCCGTAATGTAATTCGATCGACACTTTAGCCTCGAGATGATGAAACGATGGATAGAAATTGACGGCGAATAGCTGAGTGACAGTGGCTAAGAGCAGGAACGAGATTCATTGTGCCAGACGGAAGCTGGCGTTGTTCACGCCACGGGATTCTTCGATTAATTACTCGGCAATTCGGTTAATTGTCGCGAAAGTGCGCGCATCGTCTACTGTCACAGACAGCTATCGTGGCATTATCGTGCGAGTCTAGTGTAAAATTGGACAACGATCGACTCCGATAATGCAGTAACGTTGGTTAATAATATCTTCATATTCGCCGAAGCAAATTAGAATCAGAATTTTAGTGGTTCAATCAGATTTAGTTTATTTAGACTCCATTCCAGACACACAGTCTGCAACGAATGTCCGGTATTATTAGGAGCTAAAAAGAAGTCTCCTGAGACGGCACAAGAGAGTAAGGGGGTCTCTCATTTACTAACAAATCAACTTTCTCATATCGACTTTTATCGCTTTATAAATGTTCATCACGTTTGAAATTTTTTAAAACTTGTACTTAGAACGAACATTTCTTAAGCACCATTTTTCACCGTGAAAATGGCTCGTCTTCTTATTGATACCCTGGAAAATCTATTTAATAATATTTATCTATTTTCATTTACCTATAGTGCATTTCTCGTAGTTAAGAATGCTATTGCTATACGAAATATTGCTTATAATTTATTTAAAAAGTTAATACTCAATTAGCTAAGGAGAATTGTCAACGTTTTATATAATTTATAATGAATATCTTTTAAATTCTAAATATTACCGCTTTCTTTCAAAGTGGAACATTTTCAATGTACAATCATTAGACTGCGAATTTCATGCATTTCTAGCAAAAGTGAGTAAGTGGAATAGAAAATAATAGATACCTAAGAAGAATTTAAACATACTGTTACATTATCTCCAACATATTAAAACTATTAAAAATGAAAATAATTTTCTACTTATCTCACGTTTATTACAAGTGAGGTAACCAATTTTTATTTTGCATAAAAGATGCGCAGTATAATAATCATACATTGGTATAGGTTGGCGGAGACAAGTCTTCGGTGTCGTTCGTTGATTATTATTATTAAAGGTCCGTAGCATTTTGATTTTATCGAAGTTCTTGTTCGTTCCAACAGAGCCAACTGCATAAACCATAATAATCATTTTAGGATAAGACCTGCCGACGTAGACCACAGGGCTTCGTTCTTTCTTCGCATTGTCGAAGGAACGATTTCCCCCCGCTGTTGTCCCTTACGAACTTTTTTGTGCTTACGTAATGCTTCATAAGCACGAGGAGGAACGATATGATTTCTGTTCCCTTTCACGCGGAAAGTTTAGGAACGTATCAGATCGGGACCCTTTGTCCGACCGGATCTCGCTGCTGGAAAATGGTTTCCTCTTAGGGGCGGTCGGACCACTGGCTGAGAAGACGTTAACGCTCGCCGACGACTACTTTTCTCGACGTTTTCCCGGCCGTTACCCACAATTCTCGTTCGCAGATCTACAAGACCATGCGGAAAGAAAAGTTTCTGCGACAGAGACTCGCAAAGCTTCCAGAATCGGGTTCTTCCGCGTTGCTTCTGTCTTGTTTGTGTTATTGTTACACGGGCCGCTAGAACTTGAAAACGCTTGGCGATCAAAGGCCGAGCGTAACAAACCGAACCACAGTTTTATGGGATTTATATAAAAAATGAATTGTACAAATTATTTAAGTTTAAACGAAATTTATATATTTATACTTGAACTGGAAACAAATTAACACACCGTACACTTTTGGATTTTAAAGTTGCATTGAAACCTCTATAACTTTACAATTATACTCGTACTACGTCATTTTCATTTTAACCCTAGATTTACGGAACACTAAACGTGACTATATGACGTTACTTCGTAAAAATTACAAGAATTTATGTACTTATTTATTCAGATTTTTGCGGCTTTTATCGTAACGTACGTTTAAAGAAAGAAATGTATTGTAAAAATTTTCCCACAGATGCGTCTTTACAATCTGAATAACCGATAATTCAAAAATTTTAAACTCGTCATTTTGACGGATTCCGTTAATGTAGTGTTAAACGTTGTACTTCGTAACCCGATTACCTTCGAATATTTCAATCCTGTTTCTTCTCTCGATTCGAAATCGTTCCTTGAAGCATCACAATCATTTTCACTCATCTATACTACCATCTCCAGTGAACATTATTAATAATGTCCTACATTACTCTACAGTTTAATAATATTGTTACCAGAGATGTCTTCAATACTTGTTTGATTTGGTTACATTTTCAAGTCATATTAAAGACACGTCTCTTTTAGCACGTTATTTAGTAAATCAATGCTTCTACTAATTGCTCAAAAAAATCAAGTTGACTAGTCCAATTTTAAAATGGTTATTGTTATTTAAAGGGCGTCCGGGGACTTCCATGGGTTACTTTATATCTTCAAAGTTACGAACTACTGTGTCTTTAGCATATATAATCAATAATCAGATAATACTCTATGAAAGTCACGAATTGCACACGAAAGTGACCCGCACAGAGAATGCAATTCGAAGTACGCGAATACACTGCGGATCGATGGAAGAAAAGATACCAGGCCGAAGCAATAAATGGACGACGGAAGGCGGAAGCAATTGTGTGCGAACGTGTTTAGCCGGCGTCCTATTGGACACGGTTGTGTGTGCGCGCACTTCGCCTTCTCCTGTGCTCCGTGGATCCCATAAGTGCGTTGTCTTGTCGCCGAATAGTGTCTTAGGCACGACATTTCATTACGTCGTTTGGACGAATTCACCCTCTTAGCCGTAACCGCCTAGCATCCATAAAGCCGGTGGATGACGATCGTAAGGAGTCGACGAGAAGTTTTGCGCAACCACTCGAACACGTTCCCCGACAACAGGATTCGGATATTACGACTGCGAGAACCTCCATAGAAAATGGAAAAAGACCGCTATAAACCGGCGAAAGCTTATCAGTCGCGGAACGTGAGATCGATCTGGAATGTACAACTCATCGGACGATGATGGACTTGTCTGCCACCATCTTGAAAGACAACGGGGATTTCCAAAATTACAAACCTTCGTCCTGCCACTGACTAACCAGTCTTTTAACCTACATATAACAGTGAACAACATTTTTCCTTTTGCTCTTTCCTCTTCGAATTGTTTTGCAATTTTGTTCCCAATAACTCTTTTCATTTGTCTTACTTAAACGACACTTCAGAAGATACTTCCTTAATTGGGATTAATTTTTAATAATGTCTTTTACAAATTACATTGAAAGTAGATAAATATTATACATGTACAGTGTATAGCACGGACGGGCACGGTAGGGGCCCCTCAATCGCTTGCTTCTCCCACCAACCTCTCTTTCATGTGCGAGGCCTGCGCACTGTTCGCCACGGGCGAACCACTTCCTTCCTCTATGGTAACGGCGGATGCTGGTGGGGGACAGTGGGCGCTATGGTGGGTACGGTTTTGTCTCAATTGAGACAAAAATGCCCATCCCTGGTGTATAGTATAAGCCACTACTTTCACAATCCATCGTTCATTTTTGTATCATAAACTGAAGGAACGAGTTCTCTCGAAAATACTATATACTGAATCGTTCGTAAACACATTGTAATGTTTTTCCCACGACTGACTCTTCAATAACTAACATATTTACCAAATGCAGCTTCCAAATTTTCTATACAGGCCCAGATGAAAGAGTAGTAAAAAACCACCTTTAAAATTTCTTCCACGATTGTGACCAATTGCCATTTTGTCAAAAAATGTTGTTTACGTCAGCTCCAAAACTAATCATTCTGTCATCTCGAAAAAATTGTTGTGTGTTTAGACCACATGGCAGAAGTGAAATTTCTTTTTTAATTTTTTTTCGAATTTTTATTAACACTTTATGACATTTAATTTTCTATGATTCTATTATTGAAACAATTGGCTTGTGGTTGCTAAAAAATGATATAAATATTCTTAATTCAATTTTGTCTAAATGTCTTGCAAATATGCATCGAGAGTTGTTCCTGATTTTGTTGTCTTTTCATTAGGATTATTTACCATTTACAATCTTAATTTACTTCTAAAAAATTCTATTAATAATTTTGATTGTTCCGATGCAAAGTTTACGTTGAAATCGCCACTTAGTATCATCGGAATTTTATCATAATCTTTATTAAGGAATGCCGAACCCTCGTTTCATCGTTTCATCGTTTCATCGCCAGATCGATTTTACGCCCACCGCGTCGAGGTTTTACTAAATCGTTTCATCGTTTCACCGTTTCATCGCCAGATCGGTTTTACTCCTACCGCGTCGAGGTTTTATGCCTACCGCGTCAAGGTTTTGCGCCTAACGCGCCTAAAGAAGTTTCACTTCAAAAAATCGAAGTCGTTGAAATCTTAAGAAAGTTATCGTCTTTTTAAAAGTTTCCGAATATTACTATGGCAGACTGTAGATGTAACATAAACAACTTTCTTGAAGGCAGTAGAGAATGTGTGATACAAAGAACGAGTAAGGTTTAAAAGCTTGGTGCATTCAAGATAAATACGTTTTTTCTTTCAGCGTTAATTCTGTACGTTGTGGAATTGAACAATGGACCGTAACATCTGCACGATCGAGACGTACATAAGGACTGTAGATGCGAAGATCGTGATCGTGCGAATTGGGGAACGAAACAAAGGCCTCGTTCATCCATATTCATCGACTACTTACGAGATGAAATCGTCCACGAGAGAAGACAGAGACGTTCCTTCGTTTTTCTCCACCGTCACGAGCGAATTAATTCCGTGACACGGTTCCTATCGATCACTGTTTACGTTCGCTCGCCCCGCATTCGAACATCGGCCAATCGAACCCAGCGACCGTCTCCTGTCGTCGAGCAATTGCGATTGCCGACCCACTCCGAAACTCATTACTGTGACTAACTGTGACGTAAGTTCCTAACCGCAATGCAAAGTGTTCGAACTCTTACGGGAGTCGGCAGAAAATTAATAACTTCTAAACCAATCTGTTTTCGACCTAAAACCTCGAATACTTTTTTTAACTACATCGATTAATGCAAAAAATTGATGCCTGTCTTTTTATGAAATAAAAATCTTTATGCTACTTTTTGAAGTGAAACTTCATTAGGCGCGTTAGACGCAAAACCTCATCGCGGTAGGCGTAAAATCTCAACACGGTAGGAGTAAAAACCTCGACGCGGTAGGATTAAAACCGATCTGGCGATGAAACAATGAAACGATGAAACGATGATACGATGAAACGATTTAGTAAAAAGAAGTTTCACTTCAGCCATGTGGTCTAACCACACACCATTTTTTTTTTTTATTATTGTATGATTGCTGACCAATTTTTTTTTAAATCGTTTTTACCAGGTTATCGTAAATGTTTCGGCTATTTTCTTCTGAATGCTACTTAAAGTTTAATGTGTCCAGAAGTGGCATGCAAAAAATCAGGGTGGCATGTTTTTGTACTTTTTAATAACATCGAATCGAAGTTGATAAAAATGTGAAAAATTACGACATATCGTTAATATTTTTAAAAAAATGTAGTGGGCTTGGAAATACTTTACAATAGTAAACATGACATGTTAAACTCAAATTAATTGAGCAAACATTGAGCAAATAGCACGTGTGTCAAGAAGTTTATCGAGTTTTATATTCGATTTTATGTTCAGTTAAATTTTAACAATAAACTCATATGTTTAGTAAACATTGTGGGTAGTGGTACAAACTACATTGTATTATTAAAGTTTTACGACAAAAGTTTGCTTAAATTTCATACTTTGAAAATTGAACTTTCCAACATTGTCTCGAACGCTAGGCGACGTTTCCATCTTAGTCAACTGTAATAACGGAATAATTTACTTGTTACAGTTAATCCCAAAGATCGTCGACTTACGTCAATGTGCTTTTGCTTAGAGCAGGGCTGGGCACGGTTGGGGCTCTTCAAACGCTTGCTTCTACCATCAACCTCTCTTTCATGCAGCGCGCACGTTCGTTGCGCGCGCTGATATCTCGTGTCTTCGTTGCCCCATTGTACCGCGCTTACTGGAAGGGGACAGAGGGCGCTACGGTGTGGACGGTTTTGCCTCAATTGAAGCAAAATTGCTCATCCCTGGTTTACGGGAGTGGTAGATAGATGGTAAAGTTATATTTTTTTAATAGTTTCTCTTCACAGTTTACCTATCGCAAACGCGACGACAATTGCATTCATAATTCATCAGATCCTTTAGAATTAATATTATGTAATAAACTCTACTGAAATTATTATTTAAAAGAGAACTGTTTCTTATGTAAAAGACGATTTTTAAGCTCCCTCTTAGCATAAAACAATGACTAAGAACTACAACTTCTGAAATAATGGACTCTTTATTCTGAAAGTGGCCCATTTTCTGAGAAACTTGAGGAAACGATATGTATACAGGGTGTTAAAAAAAAGTACCTAATACTCCAAATAATGTCATACCAACACGTGTCCTAAAATCAATTCTCCCGGCGTAAAATTGATGTTTATCATTTACGAACACTTCGTTGTTTGTTATCTATTTATTATTAGACAGCAGATTTTTATGCAAAATATAAATTGTCTGCCGTAATTGCAAGATATAGAAACTACATAGACAATTATTTCTTTTCTCAATAATTTTAATCTGTTCGAACTAATACAACAGTATCTCTAAATTCTTTAAACGTTTTAACGGTTTCCGGCGGTCCACTTATCACAATTCGAATTTTAAAATATTGCTTGCTTCATCCAAATGAAATTCCGTAAATAAACGCAACCGCATAATCACGTATTTCGAAAGTACTCAAATCCATTCACGATGAATCTACCTTCATATAAATCTACAGAAATAGCTCTCCTGGGGACACCTTGAACTGTAACGCAAATGCTCCAACACCTTGAAACAAAGGAAAACTGGTTTCCTCCGCTTTCAAAATGAACGGTCCACATTCAAAAGCGACTCCAGTGGGGCGAACTATTCAAAATCCATCGGAGAGTTCATCGGAGTCCCTTGACTACATCATCAAGCAACTTTTGCTCGCGTACGAAGTTCGCTCTTGACGAATTCGTTTGAGCGATGGGACTGTAAAAAGTTCGTCGCCCGAACATTCGAATTACGGTTCGCGGGATATAATGAATGTTAGTCGCTATTACCAGGCGCGGAAATACGAATGCGCTTTACGAGGGAGTTTATGAAAATGTTCGCCGCAGGGGGCGAGGCAACCGAGGCAAAACTGGCAGCCTGTGGGGATCCCGAGGGTGCTGCTTCGTTCCTCTCCCGCAGGTGACGCTGCCACGCGCTGCACCCTCGGGAAGGCAGCGCGTGTGTGTCGTGTCGTTGCCAGATATTACCGCATAATTTTAGGATATTTCACTGGAGCCCGCGCCCGGATTCCGCGCTCGAATAACTTTATGGATCATGGTTACGGGGCCGCGGAAGACCCGAGGAAATGTCAGAACTTGCAAAGGATTCCACTGATAAAATTCTGGAACTCAGCCTTCCTCCTGGACGCGTTTTATCAACGCGTATTTAACGATTGGACGCTTTACGCAATGCCTTGTTTTTGTGATTACTAGACACCAGATCTTATGCATTTATGACAAAAATAAGTAGGTATAGTTTAAAACTGTAAAAACATTAGAAGTTAAAAGTGCAATTATATAATTTTCAATCTATTAAACATATCAACGCGTTCCGTGCCACGTGTACTAGCGATGGTACACGCGTTCAAAACGTGTAACTAAATTTTTTAATAAGTTTAATGCTGTATATTAGCACCATAAGACAAAAGAAGGTACACGATATGAACCCTAGTATGTACAAGCTTGTTTTTCTACCGAAATAGTTTAAAATGATAAATGATGCCATGTAACTGGTGGTACAACCGGATAGGCGACGCTCTAACCTGTCAAACGCGCTTGAAATCAAGCAACTTTACTCGTGTATAACTTTTGAACCAGTCAACTTCGCGCACTAAAACTTACGGTTCTATCATTTTCCCGTCGAAACGTATAGTATTGCATTCAGAAAAGTTGACAATTTTTGGTTCCCTAAGGTGAAGTTCAGTGTTCAGGATTTTTTAATAAGATCATAATAACTCTTCGACTTTTTACAACTTTTGATATTTGTGTAATTGAATATTGTTCTCCCTTTAACTTCAATATTGAATGTATTTCACATTCAATTAGTTTCATTCCAAGACCGATTTTCCATACGTTACTATGTTTCTTTTTATCAAGTAAGCTTGAATAAAGGCAGTACCCACTTTATCAATTACGTTTCACAATGAACGTTCGTTCTTCAGTAACATACACAACTGAGAAGCGTGCATCTACTACTTGTGCTATCATTTTGTCCCGCTTGCGGACCACAATATTTACGTTTTCATTCCTAGAATTCTGTTGAAGTAAATATTGTGGATGATATTCAGTATGTTGTACATATACAATATACAAGCATGTCCACATTGAAATATTCATTTTCTTCAGTTTGTAGTACCAAATTAGAAGAAATGTAAAATGTGCTATCTTTTTGTCCCGGAGTGTATGTTCGCTGTTACACGAGCGGAAGGGAGAAAGAAAAGAAAGAGCTGCTGGGAAGAAAAATCGTCAGAGTTGTTAGCGGTCTCTTTACGGTCAGAAACACCGTAAATCTTGTTTGACAGTTGCGATCGTCACTTACGGAGGCAGTTCGAGGCGAGCGTCGCAAGGCGTCCCCGGAGGCGTTCGAGTTCATCAGTATGGATGTTACGCTCGCGAGGATCAGTCCGTGTGGAATGCCTACCGATGGACACCGCGTTTTGGTCCGATGATGGATAAGCGACTCGTGGCAGGCTGATGCTCGATTTGTCATCGCACAATGGGCTACACAGGATGTCGCGCGGTTTTTTTTCGAGTTATATCTCCGGACGCCATTTGCGGGCCGAGGTATCACGCAAAGAACACATTCCTCCGCTTTGTCCTGGAATCGGGCTCCCGGGGTGCTGAGAGATTTAGGTTCCCTAGGACGTTCCAATTTCTGCTGCAATTTCAACCTTTTCCGTGTGTTATTTTATTTAAAACTATGTTGACCTGTCCAGCGAATGTATTTTTCACCGAATATTTACCACCGTATTTACGCCGAATGTATTTTCAATTTTGTTCCCAAAAACTTATTATTTCAAACGTTTTATTTAAAATATACTTCAAAAAACAGTTCCTTGATTGGTGCTAATTTTAAACAACTCTTTTTACCAATCATGTGGAATATAGCTAAATACATACGTGTGTTAAATAATTGCAAATGTTCGTGCTCGATTTCCAGGGACTTCAAGACCTTCGATGAAAAATCGCGCTGTTTTGCGAAAAACGATCCCATCAATTTGTCCAACGTTAGAAGATAATTGTAGAAAATTGTGCCGAATTAATGCTGAAATCTGCTGACCCTTTTTTTAAATTTTTAACAATTAAAAATCAGAAATAAAAGCTATTAATTTTTATGTACATATGTCCATTATAATTATATTATTTATTTTTTTATGATATTCGACCTACGACCGTTTCGACTTACGTCCGAAGTTGCGGAACCGAACCCCGTCGTAATTCGAGAAGTGACTATATCGAGATAGGAGAATTGGAAATGTTTGTGAATTTACCCACTTTGATTTCTTTTACTGGTGTTTCTTATTCTATTATACACAAAAATAGTGTTGCAGCTATTACTTGGTTGGGAAAAATCAGTGAGGATGAACGTCTTTGAGGGCTGTTTTCACCCTTTCAATATGAATGATTGCCTCCTTCTCATTAAAATTTCATCAAAATCGGGGTATCCAGATTTTATGTGTCCTCCTTTATCAGATTCTACATCATACACTGAATTTAATGGTAAATAAAATTTAAAGATTTTGTATGTTTTTTTAAAGTAACACACAAATCACATAATTGTTCATCTAAATCTAAGGCGTTGTCTTTTACTCAAGAATGTTGAATGATATTTCAAAAATAACGAAGTACAGTTATGCTTGAAAATGATATAAAATCATTAAAATTTAAAAACTTTAATGCAAATTCCGCCTTGTTCCCATTGTCCGATTGTTTCCAAATTTTGCACACATCGCTTTCTCACCAAGTCTCACAATTCCGGGGGGATGTGGTAATACCAAAAAATTTCATAAAATGATTGACTCCTGCAGCTAAAGAACACCCTAATGTAGATATGCAAAGACCGTGGCCGTTTGATTATGTATAGATGGTCCGAGGTGCCGACGGCCGTCGCAACCATTGTTTGGCCGTATTGAACTGTCTCGTGACGGCAGACAGGGATCATCTTTCGAGCCGCGAGTTCCATCGACAGGGAAAACCGTATCGTCGGAAAAATTAACGCATCCGATTGTTCGCGAATACCGCTCTTGGCGTGTCGCTCGCGCGGAAAGAAACACGGGTTACAGGCCTGCCTTTTCTTCCCTGTTCGCTGTTGCACGATGTACGCCAAGTGCGCGGATGAGGACACGGCTCCAGCGCGCGCTCTCTGTCGTACACGATGCCTCGCTGGGCTGGCACAATGCACGCGCCTCTGTTCCGCGTTCTCCGTTTCTATCTCATTCTCTTCACGGTACTCTTCATGGTACCACCGCTCCATGCGCGTTTTCTCACCCAACACTCACTGTTTTGCCTTCCGACGATAGTTGTAAGATATACAGTTTAGATCAGGTTAACGATATCTCTTTTCTATTTTTAAGATTGAGACGCGTCGCAGAGTCCGTTGAGTATCCCGTTTACTCGACAAAATTCCATTACTTGAAAAGGTTGAACTATCGCTCAGCGGACAACAAATTTTTTAACTTTTCTGAGTTAGCCCTGAGAAATGGAAAATTTTGATGCGCGTAATCGAAATTTCACAGCGCGGAGTTCACTCTTTCAAAAGTTATACGCGACTAAAGTTTCTCGATTTCAAGGTAGTATTTAAATTTATATTATTTTGATGTCAAGAAAGTGGATGTGAATACACTCTATGCGGACATAAGGAAAGTTTTCACTTTTATAAAACGGACACATTAGCACAATTAGTAAATGAATTTTCATACAAACTTTTCACTTGCAGGTGATCAGCTATAGTTAATATCTGTTTATTGTTTTTAACCCTTTCCGTTCGAAGTCCAGGAATCTCCCGGCAAAAGACTTTTGAGTTCATTCTTTGATTTTTGTCCTGTGTCAGCACACTGTACGTCGGTGTAAGCCTTGTTTTTATGCCATTATTACTTTCTGTCTATTAGTCGATCATAGAGTTCAGAATTCTATCGCGCCTTAATAGCTCTGAGTACTATAACAAATTCATTATTACCAATAGACCCAATAATTAAAATACATTATGATCGATGCTGCTCTGACCCTCGTGCATTCTAAAAATCCTAATAAAATTCAGTTCATTCAAACATGTCATGAGAAAAATGTATTTCTAAATCTGGTCACAGAATAGTTTCACCCATATGTGACCGACGTAACGATTAACACGTTGATTGCCAAGCACCCTGAAAAGTCCTACAAAATCAAAAAGATTTATTTCATGAGAGTTGCAGATTTCAAGTTTTTATTTCAAGTTACAGAGTTAAATTTTGTTACACTGATTATACTCCATTAACCCTTTTACATTCTACAAAATCTAATAAATAATAAATTTCATTTACAAAAGTACATTATGAACAAGATTAAATTTTAAAGGTGCACGATGAATTGTGTCATCCGCATAATATGACCACCGTAGCAGTCAACGTGTTAACGTGTTAAGAGAAAGGCAAGTCTTGACGAAGAATATAATTGTTACTCATTAAATCTCCATTTCTCTCGATCATAGACTTTGAATCGAGGTGTTTTTACAAACTGAAGCAACTCCTTCGCAAAGTATATCATAGGTTGAAAGATGAATGTTTCACAGCCGACAACGATATCGTTCGATTCACCGAAACGGTTATTGAGACAAGAGGAAGGGTGAAAGAGGGACGAGTGTAAATTACGAATCGATTTCACGAGACAACGATTGCGCCACGCGTTCCCGGGTGTTTACGATAATTTACGATTTATTTACGTGGCTGTAATCTTTGCCGATAAATATCCGGCGAAGCGGCGCAATCACGTTTTATTGGAGTCGATCGAGAGAGGCTTCGTCGTTCCCACATCGGCGATGGAAGGCCGAAGCAGCAGCAGTGTTGCCCAGGGAAAAAAAGACGGACGCGAAACAATGTGACGGTGGATCGAAGAGATTTCGAAACGGCGCGTTTGACGCCGATAAAATAATGAACAAATGCGCGTTTGTCATCGCGCCGACAGCTGTTCGCCGGTAGAAACGGAGTTTGCGGCCCGCGATAAGAATAATTTACCGTTCGAGGACGCTTAAAAGTGCGCATTATCTCGTCGAATAAACTACGCGAGAGTGTCTCACGTGCGCGCGAAATATTTCTTCGCCGCACGGAAACGGTAAAGACAATATCGAGAAAATATGGCTATTGTATATCTGGCGAGAATATCTTAGGCGACACGACGTTGCACCTGGCAGATCGATACATTATCGCGGTCCACGCTCCTTGGTTAGGAAGTGCTTGCACTGGGTCCGTTTAAATATGAAAATGCTGTTTCGCAAACCCGCGTTATCGATCCTCCTAAGACTGCAGTTTTTTCGCTCCTTTACTCTCTCCATCTTTCTTCTTCGTTTGCATGCACAAACACTGGCTGTATCTATAAAGACAAAACCACGATGTTCGCCTAACCGAACGGATTTTGTATTGCTCCTATTATGTAAGTGCATTAAACAGTGTTGAACATTTTTACGTACAATAAAAAATATACAAATGAGTGGAAAGTAAAAAATAATTAATTAAACTTAAGCAATACCCAGTAGGAAATGTACCACACACTGTCACCAAGAGTTACGTTAGTAAGACGTATACAGGGTGGTCCGTTTAAATAAGAATACCTAAATATCTCTTCAGGTTATTGTCATGCAAAAAATATTTGTTACGTAATGTACATGGTGTCAGTGGACCAAATATCTGGCACGAATATTTTTTTCTGAGGGTCATTTTTTCGGAGTTGTCAAGGTCATCGATGTTTTTTGGTACATAACTACATTTTTTTATTGCATTTATTGCATCGTGCAACACTTCGGAAAAATTTTCACTCGGAAAAAAATGTTCGTGCCAGATATAATAGTCCATTGACACCATGCACATTACGTAACAAATATTTTTTGCATTACAATAACCTGAAGAGATATTTAGGTGTTCTTATTTAAACGGACCACCCTGTATAATTTTTTTCTTTTCACTTTAAGAAATCTATTAGTATCATCTTTTAATCCTACGACAGTATTAACATCGACATTTAATTACTCAATTTGTACCGATTGATTCGAATGAATAAATTGTTACAATTGGAATGTCAGGAAGATTAGTGTTCAAAAAATTCATAATTAAAGCTGTGAATGGTCTTGAGCAACATCAATTTTGTAATTGTAAAGGAGACCCGCTGCGCGAGGGTTAATCCGAACCCATCAAACTCAACCAATTCACAGGTAAACGTCCGTCAATTGTTCGAAGCTCCGGTGCTTCGTATCACATATTCGAATCTTGGCTCGCGCACGTGCACTTTTGCGGCCGACTGTAGATCAGAGAATTTCTTGCTCCATTAATTTTGATGGAACTGGTCCGCGGCTATTAACACCGATGGTAAAGGAGGCCGAGCTAATAACGGCATACAATTTACCTGGCCTTTAAACGAAAATACGGTGGCGCGTGGCGATTTTGAATCCGGAGTGTCAGACTGGTACATATAGTTAACCGTAGCCGCGCAACTCTAACAATTTCATTAGCTCCGTTATCTGCGGTATCGCTCGAAACATTCGTTAAGCGTCCGCTAAAAGATGTAACGGAGCGTTGCAGCCGATAACGAGGCTGGCTCACTCTCTTTCTCTCTCTCTCTCTCTGTCTGTCTTTCTCCCTCTCTCCCAATGCACCGCGCAGTGGGAGAGAATTATTAAGTACATGGGCGAATACCCCAAAATTTCATCTCACGTAATGACTTAAACTTAGGTTTACTAAGCAGTTTATATTCGTTTGAACATCGTAGCTTCCATCGCCGTCTAATTCACCATCCGTGATTTTATCCCTCAACCGCCTGGGTGTTTTGTCGCTAAGCGTCGCACAGTGGGTCAAAATCATAAAATAGGTGCACAAAAACCTCAAACTTTCATGCCAAGAAACGACATAAACTTAGGTTTACTAAGTAGTTTATACTTGTTTGAAATATGATCACGTGCAAACGCAAGTTGATCGCTATATATTTTAAAGTAGACGATAAATAAACACTTGAGTGTCTACGCTCACCTGAAAAGTTACATCATGTTCTATTAAAGGCGTAACTTCCTACTGCATTGTCATATGAAAATATTAGAAAAGTTTTTGCGTAGATTTATGATAAAAATGTTATAACATTCTTTGGTATGCGCAGCTATATAACAATTTTTGCATCGGTATGTTCAGTAAACACTACTGGTAATTGTTACTCTAACGGCGATACGTATTTTTTTTAAATAAAACTATCTTTTACAAGTTCAGCCATATGTACACATATTTTAAAGTCTTTATATATGAATAAATGATTTAATTGGAAACTACACTAACCAATAGTTAAATAATTAATCGTAAAATATATAAACATTCAATTAGTCATATCTCAAACGAACAGATTTTTTGATTTTTGTATAGGGTGAAACATTCCCGAAGGTAACTTTATAAGGGTAGTTTTCGTTCTAGTAAAAAAATAGTATCAGATTCAGATTCCATGAGTTAAAGAACCCCTAACACTGCCCCCTTCATAATAAATACTGTATAATTAAGAGAGATATTAATTTTGTCCACCTATATTGAGATCATAATTGTTATAATAATAGTTATTAATGATCAGAACAATTGTAGTCATTCATAATGGCGATTTATAACCGTAACTGATAATTCTTAAAAATTTTTAATTAAAAAATCTGTAAAATAACATATTTTTGGCCTCTGATTGAAACGTATCGCGGCGGATAAGCTCGCACGTGACGATTTGATCCATTGGTCGCTCGATATGACATCGAGTTAACCCGGTGTATCGTTGATCCAGTTTTCGCGCGAAAACCGAGAAAGACGACCGGAAGGGGCGCGTTAAACACGGCGAAAGTAGATCTCGCGCGACTGTACCTACCGATCCCGTCGATACCGCAGCGTAACGAATCCCGTCGCGCGGAATTTATTTCGACCGGCGACGGGAAAGTCAACACTCCGCTAGATAAATCACGGAATTTTACAATACATCTTGTGCAACCAGTCATGGACCGCAGCGGGAGGGGGCAGGAAACTATCCCAGCAACCATCGCGCTACCCACCTCTTATTTGATTCAAATGCGAACCGAAAAATAAAAAAGAAAACCAATTCATGTATACGTAATCAAAAACATAGGTTTTCATTCAAAATTTCAATTGTAATATCTACAGAGCTTTTCAAGGTTACTCTCTTCTATATCCTACAACTTTCATCTCAAACATTTTTTCGTATCATTTATAATTTTCGAGTATGCAGTGCAATTTTGTCCAGAAAACAGGCTTTTCAACGCTCTGTGCATCGCAGTTTGACATTGCAGTAACCTTGAAAAGCTCTGTACAGAAGCTTTTCGTTTTATTTACTATTATTATTATTATTATTATTATTATCTCATTATTAATATTATAATTATTATATTTTTGATTACGCATTCTTGAAGGTGACACCAGGACGATTTCAAAACACTAAAATACTTTTGTTTTTGCATAAACTATTACCGAGTCCAAATTTGATCATTGAGCGTCCAAAGTTGATACGTCGACATTAGCATTATGCAGTGTACATCGCAAAATTATGCAATTGGATTTTGCACAACAGTATTCTTCTCTATGCCTTGTAACTTGCTTCTGTTAACTTGTAACAGTTAACGAATGTACAAGGTTTCAAAGAATTCTCGAGTTCTTCTTTTTTCGATTGTTTGAAAACCATATATTGAAGATTCGTTCGTAATAGATCGTCGCTGACATAAAAAATGGTTATAAATTAACAGACAGGTAAATCACGAAGGAGTTTTGAGGAGTATTTTTTAAAACCTTGATTAATGTTATCGGTGGCGTTTAAATTTCTATTGTTAATTTGATCTCAAGAAAGTGGAAGGAATAAACAAACTAACGTCAAAATAACAAGTACATACCTCCAGTAATACATTCTATGTGGAGATAATGAAAAGATTTTACTTTTATAAAACGAACACCCTAGCAAAATTCATTGGTAAATGAATTTGGTTTGGTTAATACTTATTTATTGGTTTTAATATCATTACTTAAGATTGTAATCTTGGAACACTTCTATGGAAGTTTCAAATACCAATATGAATTTTTGTCTCAAGACAATGCACTGTGCGACGTCGCGAATTTTGTTAGCATAACAGCGTGTCGGATAAAAAGAGTGCACGAAAGGTTGGGCGCTTCGTTTCGTTGACACGACGAGGAATATCCTCGAACCGCGCGACTGTCAGGATGGCTCGTAAAGTTCCGTGTCGTATCGACAAGGGACATCGGTGGGTTAAGTTACCACCTGGAGGAGCCAAGTGTCCGGTGTCTCGAAATCTTTCCCAGGCTCACTTCCTCGTAAGGTCCCGCGGCCAAGATAGACAATGAGACTGATCTCCGGAACGGTATGTCCACCACAGACAAGATAATCCCGTGATCCACGTCCTCCACCCACCTGTACACCGACCGAGCTAAGTAAACGCGAGTGAACGCAGTGTCGATTATTCATAGGGGATCATCGCATCGCCGCGCTGCGACCCGCCGATGTACCGAACATCATCGCAAAGGTGTGTGCGGGTCTGTACGCGACCCTTGCACCGAAGACCGCTCGTTCACAGTCGAATAACACAGAGGTGGACCCACGTCGCAGGTTACCTCAACCACCCACGTGGTCGTGTTTCCCGTCGTTCCTCAGCGCAGTCACAGGCACGCGGCAAATAGGGATGGTAATTTACCGTCATTATAGATAACTAAGGCCAGCGAGCGCCGATAGGCACGGTCTCGTGTGAATTTCGATGTCTCGTTACGACACCCTGTAACCATGCTGTGCAGTTGCGAAACTGGCGAAAGATTCTACTGCAAAATCGATGATGATACTGGTTCCACAAATGTTCTGATCGATAAATATTCGATCCCACGTTTAAGCGACACCAGCATTCGGTTATAGGGTACTTGACCCAATTACTGTGCCATTAAGCTAACTTGTTTATTTATGAATTAGTTAAAGGATTATTTGATTTCAACTTCATCTGTTCAAAATTTTGATTGATTCTCAAACTCTTCCAGCTTATTAGAATATTTTTATCAAGTTGAAAATGTTAATATTTCACAATAATGTAACTAAAATGAAAACAACGGTTCTCGCCCCAATTACTGTGCCTTTACGAGCGCTTTGAATGGCGATGTTGATATTCTAGGTCAAAATGGACCCCGACATTGCCGTCAGATGGTAAATATAATAATATACATGATATAATGCATATTTTGACCAACGCCGTTGATCAGTAAATGCACAAGTATGAAAAAGTAGCGGCCTGTAATTGTCAGCGGCTAATAATAATTTTCGGACACTCTCTTACGCCAAACAGCATGGGTGAAACTTGCGTTATCGACTTCGATGCATTTCATTGAACACGTTTCTCGTGCGGGGAACGTCTCGACGACGACGTAGTAATGATCGTCGCGCGCTCGTCGAAAAAAAAGGGCGAGAGAAACGAAGAAAAAAGGGAGATGCGTCTTCGGGTTTGCGGTAAGCAACGAAAGTGGTAGCCAGCAACAATTGTCACGGCGTCCAAGTGGAACGAAATCATTATCAAGACACGAGGAAGAAGGGGTCGACCGTTTTAAAGGTCGTCGGGGAATTGAGCGTAGTCCCCGAGGGGTGATTACGCGAGGACGCCGAGCCCGAGTGGACGGCCGGCTGCCGTGTAATTAACATCGTTAAAACATGGATATTAAATAAATTATAAATAATTATGTTCGACGGCGTTAACGACCATCCTAGCCCAGTGCCGGTGACGCCGCTCGTGCACACATTTATGTTATCGATTGCAGCATCGAACTCACACCACGTCGCGCGGGGCTCGACTGGTCTAGACTACAAGCGGATCTTCTGCTCGGGGATATTCTTTTCGGCGGTCTTTCCGAACGGCATATAAAATCTGTTCGTTTAATTGGGGACTAACGAGGCCTCGTTGCCACCGTGCACCGTGAAACCGGATCAACGGCGGCCCGGTGTTCCGACGAGTTAAGCCGGCAATTTCGGATTCACCGGCGACGGAACTCGTCGTAAACGTTGACTCCGGTGCTTCGACGGAATTAACGCCGATAAAAACCCACCAGGTCGTTTCGAGATATTCGATGACAGCATAAAACATGTTCCAAGTACATCTCGATGAGGCAGTCGAGCGACAGCCACTCGACTAGCCTGTTCGATCCCTCGATCGCAAATCCGTCGTCCATGCAGCCGCTAAGTCTGTTACGACCCAGGTAGCTGAGATTCGCTGCATCAACGTTTTGTGCCCTCCTAAGTGATCAAATTGCCGCTAACTGGGTTTCTTGGACGTCCGCGAGTCTGGTACAAGTGGACTTTCGAAATTGCTTGAAGCGAAATCTGGCAGAAAATTTCCGAGCTTGCTCTCACTAACATACGCCGATCGATAGAAATTTGTTTCCGAATTATAGCCGTCTTTGTATGACGCCTGTTATTTAATAGTTTTCATAGACATTTACAAAATAGTGTTGACATGACAGACCAGAAGGTCATGCACGAGTAAAGAAGCGTCACTTGTAAACAATTCAAAGAAGCAGTCAATAGAGCTATGAGAATTATTGGAAGATATGAACGGCTATAATTCGAAAACAAGGTCATATCGGATATATAGGTTTATATGAAATCTTGTTTATGTTAGGGTATTGAATTCATCCCTGAACTTGTTGTCGCGATGAAAGCTACAAGGCTGTACATGATAAGTGCAAGAACATTATCTCCACTACTGCGATGTATACCACTCCAGGGGACGAGAATTTCAATCGCTCGACTCGGCCGACAAATGTAACATGATGAGGGTTAAGGTATATCCTTGAGACAATACTAATCCAATGACAAAATATTTTTGTTTTTAACTATTTTGTCATGATACTTTTACTAATACATTCGTGCCAATTTTCTGATTATAATGATACTAAACACGATATTATTTGGATCATATTTACACATTTTTTTTATTGGTGATAATAAGTTTTGGACGAAACGAAGACAGCGATTGAAAAAGAAAAAGACTAGAAATCGAGTAATCAGCAAACATCAGAAAAATTGATCGCTGAAACAACAAATGCAGTTGTAAAACTTTGTTACTTTTCATTCACCCTATATGAAACTTTTATCAACATATTTCTCGCATTTTTCTGATTAAAATGAGACCAAATATGACATAATTCGGTACATATTTGCCTAAGTAAATTTGTACTTTAAAAACTTATTATCGTCAATTAAACGAGTATCTAAATATGATCCAAACAGTATCGTAGTTGGTGACATTTAAATAAAAAAAATGTCACGAATGTGTTGGTAAAAGTTTCATGAAAAAGTAATTAAAGACAAAAAAGTTTTGTCATTGCATTAACTCACCGATATACCTGACCCGACACACTGGTGCCGATTAATTTTGTCGCTCGGCTCGACGTTGGCGGTGAACGGTAAGGGAATCCCTACGAATCCTATCTATTTCGATGAGTGGAATGTTTTGGACCCAAGGTCGCTGCTTTCAAAGAGAAACACTGTATGTACAGTGTCCTCGAGCAATATTCTTAGCGTTCGCAAGTTCTTATACATTTGACAAGTCTGTTCGCAAGTCAAGGGACAGCAAAGCGACATTATCATATTCCGGCGCACAGGGGTCGGAATTGAAAAATTCAGTGACATTTGTCTATAACTTTTGAACCATAAGAGATATTGACATGAAACTTCGACTTAACAATGTTGTGGGATTAGGACCCCCCACACCACAAATACCGTAGGAAATTAGGAAGAAGAGGGGAGGGTTCCCTGGGTGAGCGCGTTAGTCGATCGGCTACCAATGCGAGGGCCCGGGTTCGATTCCCGGTGCGGTGTCTTCCTTTTTCCTGAGATCCTACACTTGGGGGCTCGTCCGGGATGGGGGGAGCACCGATCACCGCACAATGGCGACGATAACGGACGAAGACGAAAACAAAGCGAGCGTAGCGAAAAGAGGTCGCACGTAAACGAAGCGACAAAAAAGTGCGAATTGCGAAAATACGAGTTACGAGACGAGTGCGAGAAGTTGTGTTGATGGCGCTGAGGCCAAACATACACAAAAAGACGATGACGCTGTAATGAACATTCGAGGGCGAATGTCTTTCAGGACGGCCGAGTGTGGGATTAGGACTCCCCAGACCACAAATACCGTACGAAATTAGGAAGAAGGGGGGAGGGTTCCCGGGGGTGAGCGCGTTAGTCGATCGGCTACCAATGCGAGGGCCCGGGTTCGATTCCCGGTGCGGTGTCTTTCTTTTTCCTGAGATCCTACAATGTAGTAATGTTACCTTACAGGTAAGTTAAAAGAAAAAGAAAAATAACAACAATTACATGTTTTAACGAGATAAACAATAACAAATATAAATTTTATTTGATTTCATATCTTTTAAAGCTATTCAATACTTAATTTTGCAGCTTCCGCATCTAATTTTTATGTTTTTTATCACAATTTATTTGTGCAGTGGATATATATGGATCAGATGTTAAGAGAAGTTTATAAAATAAATCTTCATACGTAAACCATTTGGAAAATTTTCTTGTGTTTTCAAATCTAGATTTTTTAAAATCCTTGTGTCTGCTTCCTAAGAGCCCGTCCAGACACGGCGGAAACCGCGCGGACCTTATTTACATTAGCGTTTATGTATCCATTCACACGTGACCGCGCGGTCCAAAGTTCCGCGCGGCTCTGAACCGCAGAAAAACAAATCCGCGCTGATTCTACGCGATTTTATTTACTATGGCTGCTATGATCGCGTCCAGGTGTTTGAAGGAAATCGCGCGGTTTGATATTGTTTCTTCGACATCCATCTTCGTACTGTGAGCTAAAACTTCGCCCCTCTCCTGCATGTCCGTCTCTTCCTCAACGACTGTCAATTTTGACGCAGTTTAAGAGCCCGTTCAGACACGACAGAAACCGCGCGGATCAACCGTGCGGACCTATTTACATTAGCATTTATGGATTCGTTCACATGTGACCGCGCGATTCAAAGATCCGCGCGGTTGCCACCTCTGAACCGCAGGAAAACAGATCCGCGCTGTTTCCACGCGATTTTATTTACTATGGCTGCTATGAGAGCGTTTACGTGTTTGAAGGAAATCGCGCGGTTTGATATTGTTTCTTCGACATCCATCTTCGTACTGTGAGCTAAAACTTCGCCCCTTTCCTGCATGTCCGCACGGTTACCGCCACTACCTGAACGACTGCCAATTTTGACGTGGTTCAAATCGCGCGGATTCCGTCGTGTCTGAACGGGCCCTAAATGCAAATGTAAATAGGTCCGCGCGGTTGTTTCGCACGATTTGAATCCGCGCGGTTTCCGCCGTGTCTGAACTGGCTCTAAATCAATACTGTGTGAACAGATGGTGGCATATAATGCCAGCCGTAATGTGTGATAAAATATTTAGCCGTTTCTTCAGTGTACTCCGTGACTTTTATAATATTTATTCGCTGCGGAGACGAAATTACTTGTAATATAATATAATTTTTTTAATTAAGATTATATTAAATTCAGATTTTCAAAATCTCGCTGAATATTTCACTAATGTAGATCGGACAGTTCTGTTTCAACTGACTGCAGGAAGAGAATCGAAGACTTAGTCGAAGGCTCATCTGCACCGTAGAATAAACACTTCAAGTATATTCAAACAAATCTCTCAAACGTCTTAATTCGTTGCGGAGTTTCGACTCTGGATCCGAACGTATACGCATAAGATGATATGACGCGGATGGAATTAAACTTTAATAACTTTAACAGTGGGACAGCGGGGGAAATGGTTTTTACATATTCTTATATGGAAAGATCTGCTGAAAATATTCGATTTTGTTACAATGCGGGACTCCTGGGGACTTAAAAAGTACACCTTGTCAACTGTAAAGCATTTTCAGATTTTTGTTTATTTTCTTCAACGTTACGTTTAAAAGACATTATATACAGTAATTATTAATGGCGTGTACGATTTCTTATCTCAAAACAATGCTCTTCAGAAAAAGAAAAGAAAAACCTAATATCAACGAAGATCCTCAGGACACCACGAAGAAACAAAACTGTTTTTCCGCGTAAAAAATTCCAATCTTCAAATGTCCAACTTTAAGTGTTTGTATAATTCAAATATGAATTATGTTTGATTATTTTTCGAAATCTATGAACATTTAAGAAGAGATACATATTCATCAGATATTAATATGAGAAAGTTGATTTTTGGCAAAATGTCACTGAATTTTTCAATTCCGACCACTGTGCTGTGCGGCGCCATCCGTCGATTCGCGGGTAATTAAGAAGAAAATGGTTGCATTTCCGAGGATCGAAAACATGCGTATTGGCCGAGCGGTTAGAGATCGTAATCGCGGAGGGCTCTAAAAGCCGGTAATGGGTCTGGGTAACGGGACCGGGTCGCGCGTACCGGTTTCTAATCTCGGAAAAAGATTAGGCAGTGAGAAACAAGCCATGATCTCTTGCTCAGATGGCAACTGCCAATCGGTGGCTCGATCAGCCATTATAATTCGAATGGCTCCATTAAATGTATTCACGCGCTATTAGAGCAGACGCGCCGCGGATTTCCTCGCCTCTCCCGGCCCGTTTTCTCGCGATTGGCCTCGCCTAGGATGTCGGCGACGAAGTGCACCATATCGATCCTCGCCTTAACGCCGCTTCCATTAGGTTAACGACCCATGCCTGATAAACTATTCACCATGCGGATAATTGCGACGCGATTCCGCGCACTTCGACGATCGTCTGAGCGTTTCGAGAACGACTACCGAACCGGAGATTGAGAGTCATAAATCCGCCGTTGCTCGACGACACCTCGACGCGTCCATCAATGCCTCGACGAGCTACTCGTTAGCTACCGACTAGGCTAGACTGCCATCAGCCACACGTTGCGCGGAGGATGCTAAACATTTTTCGACCGAAAACATCAACCTCTGTTTCTTGCTTATTAAGCATTTGTGTTCGAAGACGCGTATATCTGTCTTTGTGCCTTGAACGGCACCAAAGTCCGTTTCAAATTTCAAATGTCTACACGTGATTACGTTTATAAGCACCAGAGATATAATGAAATGTTTCAGATAAAAGTTATGTAATATCGTTGGGGCACATCACAGGATGATTATTATTTGACCTTGAGAAAGCTTTGGTGCGTCTTGTGACGGCAACGTCTGAATTTTTTAATGGACCACTATATTTTTTTATTGCACTTTCTTATAGCTAATGTTGAGACGTTTTCAAAATACTATCTAAACATCTATTTTGCACAAGTCGTTTTCGTGTTATTAACTTTCAAAGTTTTCGTATCTACGTCGTACCATATCTGGAATCAGACATAGCTACTCGACTTACTATTTCCAAATTTCCTAAAATCTTCGAAAACCGAGTGATTTCTCTCTTGACTTACGCATTCACAAACTCTGTCTCATCTTCGACCTCTGTCCTTGACACATCGTACTCGAATCTCGCCCTAGCTAAACGTATACACGTCATCTTCAAACTATGATTTCACTATACTAGCCGTAACGATTCCTAATCTCCACCACTCAAATTTAGAACTTACATGTACACCGTCATTCCTAAACTCCAAGGGGACATTTTCCGAATTTTGTACGCACTGTCTACTCCACCGACGAACTATAGCATTGTCGTCGTGTTAAGTTCCATAGTATCTCTCAAATAAAGTATTTGTTAACGGAATACAACCGATAAAATCGTTTACAACTTACCGAAACAACGATCGTTGAATAATTGCAGAAGTTCGTGACGGGTGTATTGATACAATGCCGTTTCAGAAACAGCGAATAGTCTCGTCATTTTTAAATATTTTGCTTTGAAAAAAGTGGAGAATAAAGTAAAGAGTTGTGTTAATATTACTGTAGAAAATCAGAATTTTTCATTTAGCAATGAATCCTTGAAAAAAGTTCCTAAAAATAGCACATTTTTAGATAGTCAAGGTGTCCTATCACCTTGATATCATAAAACTTTCAGTCAGTTAAAAATCTTGGTACATTCATTCACGAATTCGTGAAAGCGGACGCAACGGACACAGAAAGCAGGAACTTGAAACGGTATGATTTTAGTGACGGTATTGCAATAATAAGACTATACCGAGATCGATATAATACCAAAATCGTTACAGTACCGAAACGTCTGAATACCGAATCCGAAATAAATACCGGTATTTTTCTGGTTTTCCTTTTTCCTCCAAATCGTAGCGTAGCTGCGAGCATTAGAAAGATTGTATTGATATCACAACATTGTATGTGTGAAATATGTCGCCTTTTGAAAATTGTCATACTGTAGTATTTTCTACTCGCACACGAAGTACATATATTATCATAAACGTGCTGGTAATTGCAATCTTCACTCAAAGATAAGAGAATTCAAGACTCACCTGAATTTATTAAAGATATCAAGTTATTAAAAGAAATAATGTAACCTATTCTTACGCACACTATGATGTCAATAATAATATAACAGTTGATGCGATATAAAACTCAAATAAGAAAATTACTCTGATTTCGTTATCATCGCAATTGTGGTACTGTATATCAGTTTCCGTATTTGCTAACATAATATCTTCTAGCCCTTAAAAATATATTTTGGAAATTATAATAAACTTTATTTAGAGAATCCGAAAAAATTGCCGATAAATACCGTCGAATTTTCGAATTTCGTTTTCTATAAACATTTCGAAGGCATAACCGAAAAATACTTGTATAACATCGGTATCTTACATTTCGGTGGAAATCCCTGTCAAAAAGCGCGAGTAACTGCACCATCTGCGGAAGTTAAACAAAGAGTTTGCCATCGATGGGTTGCAATCGAAAGCCACCCTATGACCGTATCGTGGCGCCCGCCACCGGAGACGCCTGGAACCGTGGAGCGTCGCGACGTCGATGTTTCCCGACGTCGCCACCAGATCGAGATACTCAACTCCGTTTCGGATCGTGACACTGGGTATATATCGCGCGCCGATAAAACAGGCTCGTCAATGCGGTCGTAAATCTCGGGTCGATTCAATTATGCTAATTGCGTTCAAATCAGTTGCACAACGTCGCCGATACCTGAGATCTCAATCCTGTGTATGTCGTGAATAAATCTCTCGGGTTTTTCAACGTGGCTGATCTTGTCCCGCGATATCATTCGCGTGACGAGGAGTAGCTGGATCGTTCCATGGGAATCGTACACCGGCGCGGCGGTGATCTAAATTACCGCGCCGTGAACACTCGGGATCACTTTCGAAGGATCGGAGGAGGGGATCCAAAGAGGAGAAAGAGGGAGCCCGGGCAGGTGTAAAGTGCCATTGATATTATTTCGTCTGGGGGAAGTAGAGTCCCCAGACGAGAAGCCACGCAACGGCAAGTGGATGGTGATCCTGTCCGGATAGGTCGGGCAAGAGACACAGACGTGAGAGAGAGAGAGAGAGAGAGAGAGAGAGAGAGCGAGAGAGAGAGAGAGTCTCCCTTTAACCAGCAGGCATTTTAACCAACTTAACCGGCGCTGACTCGTTATAGCATAACGGTTCGACAGGCGACAAAGGTGCGAGATCGCGCCAATCGAAGCGACGACCTCGATTATCACGCGTTCACAGCTTTCTAAAGGCCCGAAATGCGCGACAGAGGGTGACGAGAGACGCGGAGGAGTGAAAAAAAAAGCACGCGTAGGGGTTGGTCCTGTCGATTCGTTGCGATTGGAGCTTGGTAACGATGATCATCGAGCACCAGTCGCAACAGTGTTTCCCGAGAACTCTAACTAGAGGGCAACCCTTTCGTTTCTTCCTTTTATGCTTTAAATCCGTGAAGGGGGGCTTCTCGTGCAACAGCAATGAAAACAAGTGATTTTTAAGAGTTTTTTTTAGAATAACTATCGGATAAAAGCTACTAGACCTTTTTGAGATGTAAACAGTCTTGAAGTACTAGTGTTTCTTTTTTAGTTCCACTCGTCTTGTTATTTATTGTATAATATAGAAGACTTCTTAACTGCTTCGGCAGTGTAAGCATTGTTGGCGTGCAATGCAGCGTCGCAGGGGTGTTTTCCCGATTTCAGCGGCCAAAGCTATTTCAAAATTCGCTCAATATTTAAATTGCTGTAACTTTGCTAAAATTTATCCAAATTTGGTGAAAAAGCAACCATTTTAAAGATTGAGATTTCTACTTTTCGTACCATATACCGTTTTTACTAAAACGGATGTTTTGAGTGCAAAATCTGTCCATAAAGAGGAGCATATCAAATTGTAAAGTTTGCAGCTATTTTTCAATCAAGTACTGCGGAATATAATCAATATTTTAACGTTATTCGTCTATTTTATGTACACTATCGAAAAGTGTAATCATTTACAATTAAAATATCTTTTTAAAATAGTTATTATAAAGAATAATCAATATTTTTACGTTATTCGTCTTTTTTATGTACACTATCGAAAAGTATAATCATTTACATTTAAAATATCTTTTTAAAATACTTATTACAACGAATGCTGGTTTTTAAATATACATTAATCCTATAAATTACACATTCGGAAATGGCAAATACGCTCAAAAGAAGAAAAAGGTTCTGTCGCGGAAAGAAAGATAGCCCTACAACAGGAGTTTAAAGCACAAATGGAACTTACTATTGATATACCAGAAACTGGTCTCGGCAATACAAACGACGGGAACATAAAACAAAAATCTATTTAATTTATGTAAATAAGGTAGAAATTACTAATAGGTGAATTCGTTGAGAAATGACAGCGTGTTAACAGAACTTCAAACTTCCAACAAATTTCAGTGCTTAATGGATACATGAATGGGAAAACGAATGATGGGAGACTGTTTCTCAGATATTCAACTAACTCAAGCAACAAAAATTTTACAATTTATCTAAAATTTTTAAAATTGAATTGTGGGATTGGAAGGTTTGGCAAGAACAAGCTTCGACGTAACGTATTTATTTAATAAAACTTATAACTAAACTAATCGGATAATCTAATGTTCTACGCGGTACGACTTTATCCCTCACGGTATACACTACTTCTTCGCTCGACTTCGCCGTTCTTAACCTACGCTAGACTTCGCTGTTTTTGACTTCACTGTCCGACCACTGTCCTAACTCTAAACCCGGAATGCCCCGACTTGCACTCCCCACTTGCACCTCACACACTCTCTCTCTCACACACACACACACACACACACACACCCCTTCGCTCTCTCTTTCTTTCTTGATCACAGCGTTACGCGAAAAGGTAAACAAACACGGAGGCCTGTATCGGGCCACCTGCAGACGCTCGTGAACTCGCTGAACACCTGCGACTCAGGCGATCCTACAGAATTTTGACCGCTGAAATCGGACAAACACCCCACCGTGCGTTGTGTATCACAGTGATCAAAATACAGACATGCTTGGATTGAGCCTATTCTGAAGGAAAAATGTGAAAAGTTGGAACTGTTCTAGATTTCGCAATAAAAGTTTACTATTTTCGGCCGATTAGTTAAATTTATATTGTTTAAATAAATATTATAAATAAAGATTTAAATATAAATTTTAGGTCCAATCCCTAAAGAAACATCTAAAGAAAGAAATGAGCTTCTTCTGACGTTGTTTATTTTACTTGCTTTTTAGTTATTGTGCGCGCCAGTTTAAAAAATATAGTTTCGAGAAGCAAGCGTAGTATACAATAAGTAGAAAGAAGAATTTAACTGAAATAAAAACACTTGCACTTCAAGACAATCTGTTTACATCCCCAAAAAGGCCTAGTCCCATATGTCCATTAGTTATTCTGAAAAAATTCTTAAAAATCACTTGTTTTCACTACCATTACACGAGAAGCCGCAACAATCATGGAAGTGATACAGAAAGTCGATATTATTGGTAAACATTAGCTTTTCATTTTAAAAAAGTATAAAATGGCGAACGAAATATATGAGTCATATATTACATTTTTCTTAAAATTCTTAGGTATTAAAAATTTGTCTGTATGCGTTCCGCGAGTCCGTGACCGTCACGGGCTAGCCACTTAAGGGTCGCTAACCGCGACGGAAAGTGGAGAATCTCAAACAATGCGCGATGTGTACTTTGAATTTTTGATTTCTTCCTTTCCGAGTTGTTCTACGAACTGCCCGGAAGACTGTTCGATATAAATATTGAGAGACTGTAACAACGATTCAAGTCTATTTGCTTGGGATAGCGAGTTAGTACAGCGGAAAGACCTAGATAATCACAGAACCCTGATTAGAATCCTAAAGAACAACGCAAATTAGTGGCTTAAATGTGTAATTTTTGTACATAGACTAATCGCAAGAAGAATACTTGAAACCATCCTGCCTTCCCCAGTTTGTCTTAACCCCTTCCCGTATATTAACGAGTCAAACTAGTGATAAATACTTTAAACAGACTCTGCCAAATATGAATCCTATTTCTTTCGTGTAGGACAGAATCAAACTCTATTCTTTCGTAGCCAATGGCTCACCATTGAACAGTGGACCGTTTTTACAACTACATATATGTATAATTGTTGATGAAAACGTATTTTAGAAGGTAATTCTTGTAGACACGTTAGTCTTCCTTTTTGCAGTATGTAACAACTATCCATTCAATTTAAGCGCCAGAAAATGTGTAATTAAATGTCGATTTTAATATTCTAGGTCAAATAGCCCCAGGTTTTCCATTCAATTTAAGCGCTAGAAAATGTGTAATTAAATGTCGATTTTAATATTCTAGGTCAAATAGCCCCAGGTTTTGCTGTTGGAAGGTTAAGCATTAAATGAAATGTAGGCATACAAGACATATAAACTTTCTATCTGTGACATTGTTAAGGACAAAGAGGTTCTAATAATTGCGGTCGCGAAGAAAATCGTACGGCAAGTGGTTAACAAAAGAATGGAACATTCGAGGCTGACAAACATGAAAAGATTCTTCATCACTGAATTCCAGCAGCTATACTGTACCGCGCACATGTATTTATAACACATCGATTGCTGGAGAAGCAGATAAAGAACTCCTAGCTCTCCTAACAAATCAAAGAGCAGACTAAAAACGAAAAAACCGTGTATCGAAAAGCCCAGCTGAAAAGTATGAAAAAGTAGCGGTGGCACCGTGCACGCGGGCTAACCTCTGGTCTACCACGAATTTTTGCTTCGCGATGCAGCAATTATTATTCGATGGACAGGCACGGAAATCCGTCGAAAACCACTAGATATTACGCGTGTCGAATTAGTTGACTGGAACGTGCTCTCGATCGAAGCGCGACCGGGAGCTATGCACGCGCTATCAAAGTCGTGCCCTGGTGCCGTTGACAATTGAACGACAAGGTACGCGGCGTGCCGAATCGGAACCTGTGGGGAGGGCACAAAAACTAAAAAAAAGACTCGTACGAAAAAAGGTGCACGCGAAAATGGCTCGGAGTGGTTTAGCTGCAATGCTATTTTTACGACAGATACGCACGCAAGCGGTGCGTAAACGCGGAAGAAAGAGAGAAAGCGGTGGTGGAGGAGCTTTTTCAGCTAACTTTAAAACATACGATTTAAATGGCTTTGAAGGGCCATGACAAATGTGATCACCTTACATACAGTACTCGTTTATTTTGCGGATGAAGGAGTTACGGAGATTTCAAGGCCACCTTGAGTTACTTAAATGGAATGACCTACCTTTGGTGTCGTAAGTCGATAGAATATCAAATTCTACCTAAAAATGTATGGACCTTCATATGTCCCAAACCTAATATTTAATGAGATACAGTCTTGTTCCGATATAAGACGAAGTGTGCTATTCGGCTTGACTTTGTTCTTGAATGGGCCGAGAGAGAACACGGAGAATGAACAAGAGGAGAGAGATACCAGCATACCATAGAATAGTCGGGCGAGTAGCGGTGGTCTTTCTTTGGAGAAGGATAGAATATGACCAGGGATGCTAGAGTAAAGACTTTACCGTCCCCCTCCACCGTCAAATTCTCGTTTCGCGACTCTCCGCAGGAAAGAGAGTGAAAGAGTTTTCCCATTGTTCAGGGTGTATACAAATTATATGTCACCACTACCATAGCAGAATTCTATAACTCTGGATCGGTAGAGATTTGTTTAAAAAATGGTCCGCAAATTTGTCCTTGACCCTGTTTTCAAGGTCAAATTTTTTTGCAATGCATGGTACAGTACTCGTCGCAAGAAACAAAAGTCTCAAAGACACCATGAATCTCAAGTCAACCATTCTCTTAAAAAACGATTTTGAAGTTTCGTAAACTATTTTATTCCACATGCCTAGAGGGTGTCCCAAGATGGTATAAATGTAGAGGGGGTGATTCTACATGAGGAAATACGTCTCAAATACAGAATAATATTTGTCATTTGACACGTTTCTGGCGTTTGTAAGAAATAGATCAGGTAGGTCATGAACAGACACGTCGGACGATTCATATTCAACATCAAGCACGTTCGCCGAATTTTCAAACGCTAATTTCTCGAACAGGTGTCAAATGAAAAATATTATTCTATATTTGAGACTTATTTGCTCGTGTAGAATCACCTCCTCCACATTCATACCATCTTGGGATACCCTGTTGACATTTGGAATAAAATAGTTTATGAAACTAACTTCAAAGTCGTTTTTCAAGAGAATGGTTGACTTGAGACCCATGATGTCTTGAGACTTTTGTTCCTTGCGACGAGTGCTATACTATGCAATACAAAACAAATGTTGACCTTAAAAAATGGTGAAGGACAAATTTGCGGCCAATTTTTTTAACAGATCTCCACCGATCCAGAGGTATAGAAGCCCGCTATGGTAGTCGTGACATATAATTTTTATACACCCTGTACAGGGAGTCGTCGCTAGTGTCGCTAGAGGTGAATCGAGTCACATTTAGCGGTAGAACTGGAAGAATTTTGAATGGAACACGATCTCGCCAGGCATCCCTGAATATAACTACCCTCTCGTTCTGATGCTAAGCGATGTCGAGCGAACAACTTCGTAAGAAGAAGAGGGGATACTGATTTCCTTATTTCGAAACAAACATCGTCGTCATATATCGGAACAAGACTGTATCGAAAGAATTCCCAGTAAATTCCTACTACGTATTTGAAAGCTAGTAAGTGTTCCAACTGATATCCCTCAACTTGAATATGGTAAGTAGAAGACGCGACCATGGAAGAGCGCCTGATCTGTGTACTCTGTAAGACCCAATTTATAGTACAACACATCGCTACTGCAGAAAATACATACCTCACCGAAACAGGAAAATACAAATAAAACTTACCTTGAGAGATAATCTGAGCGACAGCCAATCGTTAAATTCGTTGTGTTATCTGAGACTCGCTAAATTGTACAAGTCGTGAATCACGAGACGAGATCGCTAATAAATAACCCATTCAAATGGCTGATGCGGCCATAAATAATTAATATAAAAACGAAAGTGTACAGTTTAACAATTATTCGGGATAATCAAGTTTGCTGAAACACCCTGTATACGCGGCTTGCCAACCCCTTTTGCTGCTCGCGAACACAATGAGCGGCTTTGTTGAAAATTTCCGCGGGCTTTTGACCCCACTTTTCCGCGCACGGCCATCCAGCCCCGGCCCGACCCTCTCATCATTTTCGTCCGCGTGCATTTCGTTCCCCAATACCCTTTCCGATCGACTCGTGCGCCGCCAAGTTCCCATAGGAACATTCGCGATCCCCCATTCGATGCCGATCCCATAAAATCCGGTTCATTAAATCGCTTGACGGATTCCGAGATGGCGAAGTTCGCACGCGTTCGCAGCCCACCATCAAAGGCTGCCCTAACTTTTCTATCCAGATGCATTTGCACACTTGACAAGAAATCAAATTTCCCTGTCCCCGAGCGGCTTGCCCCGTGATAATGAATATATTAAATATAAACAGATTAGGGGACGATTTTCCGCTGAAATTCCTGGCCGCAGGGTTAGGGTTAAGCTGCGTGCGGATTCTTCATCTATGCTAGTTGAGATACAGCGTATTTCCGGGGTTCCACTCTTTGCGGTTGAAATTATTTGATTGGGTTGTCCGGAATGTAATTTCGTTTCTCGTGTAAAAATGGCATTGCTTCCATCTGTTATTACCTAACATTATTGTAAAATCGTATAATTATTCTATATCTTGACAGCTTACATTTCGGATGTCATTTCGAGCCTTACAGTGCTTCATAACCTTTCAAGCATTATTTTTGTCATCCCATGGAATATGGAAAATCATAGTAAACATATCCGACACTTTTTGCTTTCTTATTACCGCAAGGGTAAAAATGCAATGCAAGGAATGAAAAAGTTGTGTGATGTTTACGGAGAGGATGTGTTGAAATGTCCGATTTTAGAATGCAAATCTTATAAAAAGGTTAATAAATGCTATTACAGTATACAGGTTTATTATACATATAAAATTTTGAAGTACAAATCTAATCATTAATGTCCTATTTTCAATTTGAATTTAGATGTCTAATTTTATAATACTTCTAAATAAATTTTATTTTAACGTCAATCAACGCAACTATCGTGTATTCTTTTTATATCTGCGGAAAAATAATATTTTGATAATAGCATTATGTGATTTTTGATCAAAACGTGGTGATTAATTAACGTACTATTTGTTGATGGTACGAAGGACTACAAAATGGAGATGGCAATCTTGAAAATAAAGAACGCGAATGTTCCGTCCGAAGACGGAACAGATGTTTCGCCATAAGAAAACATCTGCATGGCAGATTTCGGTTTACCCTGAGACTGCCACTTTTCCAATTGCACTATCAATTAAAGTAGCGGCCCGAGCCAAGGTTTACAACATCTTACCGGTTCCATCGAGCGAGGGTATCACGCGTCCACTGTGGACTCTCGCCCATAGTAAAAGGGGTGAGATTGCTGGGGAAGGCGCGCACAAGGTTACCCTTTCCTCCGCAAAGGTAGGCGTTGACAAGTTAATAACCATCCAAAGACAAAATAGAAGACTGAGATTCTTGCATCCCACCCACAGCGAGGCTAGCTGCAAAGAGACACAAGCGGTGCGAAGACAGCTGCTCGCAACATTAAAATAAGCAATTTCAAGTCAACGAGTCAACCTTCGAGCAGTGATGGTATACGGTCTCGGTTTTCTCGCGCATGCGCGACGATTTTAGCGTCAGTAAAGTACAAAGTTGGGCTAAAATGGGGTACCTTGATCACCCCGCATAGTTTCGCAAATTTTTTTTTCGATTTTCAAATATGAATGTTTAACATGCGTATGTTATATTAAAATTTGATGTGTACGTACATATAATATATAAATATATCTTGCACTCTTCTGTCCGGTTTCCGCCAATTACAGTTCTCCCCTACCTTCCCAACAAACATAAGACGTACATACGTTCCTGCATTTAGCCGCGCATGCGCGAAAAAATCGAGACCATATACCATCACTGCCTCCGAGTGGCCGATATATTGTTCGGTTCTGTTAACGTCAGTGCTGAAAGTGTAAGCAGATACGCACAAGAGTGTCGCTTGCACACGCTGCACTGTTCATTTCAATTGGACAAGTGCACGACTAAACAATGAATAACCAAAAAATTCAATTTCATCGTAATACAATCAAGAAATTTGAAATTCATTAACCAAATACGTTAATTAAAATGGTGCTGACTTTTATCAGTAAATCGATTTAGATATAAGTCGCATTTGTTTAACGTTATTGTTCAGTATTGGACATTTCATATGTTACAACCTAATAGATTTTTATGTCCACTTGAAAGACAGAAATAATGTTTATACTTGCCAGATATCGTCGCTCTTAAGTACAATAATGGCTATTTTTATTACTAATCAAAAATCAAACTAAATCGAACAACCTGCATATATGGATACATATATTTTGCTTTTTTTTGTTTGCCAAAATGATTTTTTATGTTTTCTGTTTGAGTACACAGTATTTGTATGGTTTTCATTAATTTGTTACATTTTCTTCATATTGCCTCTATTTGCAAACCAGTCGTTATTATTGGAATATCGTCGGAATATTTAACCAAAAAATACGACTTTATGAAAATTTCAAATATTACACGCGTCCAATATAACCACTCCATTTTCCGGGGGAGATTTAATTCGGTCGTTCGCACGATCCGCGTGTCAGGTAACATCTACCATAATATAACCATATCTTTTAAATTTATTATGATTTAATATCATGTTCCTACAGATATACTTTATTTCTTCGTCATTTGGATACCCCGGTTTTTCAATAAATATATGTTTAGATTCGTGATGGAAGTGGCATCATGAAAAGAAAACTACAGCTAACTAAACCCAACTCCGATCGTTCATGGTGTTCATAAAATATACCCTAAATGTGGAAAATACAATAAAAACACAATCATTTGCACGCAAAGTGAAACAAACACAACGGCAGGTAGTGAAGTCTAAAAAATGGAATACAGCAAAATACTCTGCGTATTTTGCTTACAATTAACAGAGAAGTGTCTCTTTAACATCAAAGATTCTGTTCCATCCCAAGACAGATTTCAGTTTACCCTTAGCCTGCCACTTCTCCAATTGTAATATCAATGAAGTTGATCTTTCAGGTCTTCACGTTCATTTTTATGTAGATGTCCAATTTTACTATCGAATAAACTTTATTTCAATGTCAATGAATGTGATTGTCGAGTATTCTTTTGATACAATTGGAAAAATCACATATTAACGGTAGCATTATCCGCCGTTTGGTCAAAATGTATCGATTAATTAATACACTGTGGACGGCTACCTCCTATGATCACCAACAGATGGACAATGCGACAACATCTTTCCCGCTACTACCTTAATCTTCCTCTGTTTGTATACATATATGTATACCGTCCTAAGCTGACTTTACGATATCTCGCCAGTGATGCCAGATCGGTTAAATCGGTTAAATACAATTTACCACCTCTCTGATGACCAGAGTAATATGTGATACGTTGCGCGGCACGTCACGTGACCAGTCTACAGTGTCAGTGGGGGTCGTTGGAGTGTGCTCAGGTAGTGGAATGGGATAGTGGAAGGGGAAAAGTAGAAGAGGAAAAAACAACCAGTTCTGGTTGTTTCTGGCATCACTGCATCCCGCGTCTAAGGCAGGGGGTGTCGACTCTCGTACTTTTTCGAAGACACTGTTCAGGGCGCCCTCTCAGCTAAAGATCGGAAGTGATCTAGAACATGTATGTGTGTGTGATCACACAAACCTGTACTCACACATAGTTAACCTCACATGTACGTGTAATCGAATCCATCGCTCACCATTGATGGGCACTGGCTACATATAAATCGGTTTTCTCACAAAAATTGATTTGCTGCGTTTATGCAGTGTGTACATATTTATTATGAATTGTATGATTGAAAAGTACAATGTAAGTGAAACATACGTATTAACTAAGCCATAGTTTATATATAATGTAACATATTTCATACATAATATAAATATATTTTGCGTGATGACTAGCGATGATGTTGAGCACGTGGTATGTGACGCTATATGCACGCCAAAATTTAGCCGGAGGCCGGCAAAGAGTGGGGATAAAACTTGTATCCCTACTCTTTGACGCCGGGGCACTTCTGTGCTGCCACCATACCTAACGATCGGGAAACAACTATAATTCGTTTCCACCTTTTAACAAAGGAGTCGACACCCCCTGGTCTAAGGCACGGGTCCGCTAGATAGCCTTACCGATGAGTCCTCTAGCAGGCCTAGGATGAAACGCTCACCTCTCCCTTTATCCATCTTTTAAGAAGCAAGAAGAAATAAGACTACAAAATAGAAATGAAAATTTTGTAAATGGAAAGTGGGTACGACGAAAAAATCAAATTTCGACCGTAATACAATCAAGAGACTCGTAATTCATTGACAGAATATGTTGATTAGAATGATGCTTACTTTGATCTATAAGTGCATTTAGAGGATTACGTTTGTTCAAGGTTACTGTTAAAAACCTAATACAATTTTATGCAGGTGTGCGCGAAATGACCCCCGTTGACAGTTCGCTTTCTAAAAAATAGGTAGTATGATAATGCGACAATATCCTTTCCCTTACCTCCGACGATCCTTGTTAAATACCGAAATACCTGATCTAGAAGGAAACGAGGCCGAGATCAAACTAGGGGTAGAATTATTCAAATGAAATCGTTCCTGCCGTTTGGAATCATTCACAAAGCGAAAACTCGGCAACGGTCCGCTTTATCGCCGATAATGAGGCCGCGAGCACTGGAGGGACCAAGTAAATCGTTGATACAATTACGGTGTCGATTCTGTGAGGAACAAATCTCGTTAAAAGTAAGCGGAGAAAGTGGGGGTCTGCACGAGCCCAAGTATCGGCCAAGAGAACACTGCAGAAGATGATACACCCGCCGACGCAACACGCGGGTTGGGGGTGGGGTGGCTGCTGGAAAGTTATATACAACTGAAGAGGAGGAGGGAGAGGTGGGCAGTGAGGGCGGAGTTATACAGAAGCGAACAAAGATCGAACTCAAATAAAGAAACTCTTTTCCAGATTAACCTTACGTAATGAGCGGTGAGCCGCGGGATCGTGCGCGTTCCGAGCGAGATCGATACGCCAGATATACCTATCGTTTTGATTCTAGTCGCGGGACGAGCTCGTGCCTCGCTCTTCCGTGCCGGGTTTCTTTTTATCTCTTTCCGCCTCTCCGGCTTACGTCCACGCCGCGTGCATCCGAACGAACGAGCGCACTCGAAAAAATGAATACGCCCGCACACGCTCGTCTAGCTCGCAATCCTTGGACAAAATACGAGCGCGAGACCGCTTTGATCCTTTGACGGGAAAGAAACGTTGCGGCCGGCGAACGAGCGAGTTTAGGTTCCGTCCCGTTTGTTACGTTGAATAGTAATATAGCCAGTCCACCGATCGATCGATTCGTTACCCTGGCCGACCGGCAAACTTTTACAATCACCTCGAAACATTCCCCGATCGCTCAATAGAGCTACCGAAAATTCTTTGCTCCAGTTCCGTCGTGTTCCGCCCAGTAGAACGTTCAAGTTCGCGGTATCGTTGTCCTCCAGCTTCATTTATAGCCTCCGGGAAAACGCAGAATTGGAGCTATCGGGATTCGTTAATTAGAGAGCGTTTCGACGATCGGTTTCACTCCGATGATGAGTCGTCTTATCGAAAAGGCAAGCCGACGACGCTTTGAAACAAATCCGTGTCCTGGTTGATGGAAAAGATCCCGTCTCGGAACGTGCTCGACTTTTTCAACATCCGTTTGAAAAATTTTTAATTGTGAACATCTGGGCTGTCATAAACATCTCGCATCATACTTTTGCTTTTCTTCTGTCTCGCCTTGAATGTCTCTTTAGTCTCTTATAAGAAAAGAAAACAACTCTAACCCTTTGCGATTCGACGTGTTTCCTATCTTTTATTTCAGAACTTCCTAAAACATTGTACAACTCAATTTTATTCCCATACGTAACCAGCCTACGCATAACAGCTGAGAGATACTGCAATTGTTGTTATATACCATGATATTATGGCAGTATTAATGCATGTAATATAAATCAGTAAAATAAGTAACTATTGGCGTAAAAGACAATGTCGAGTCTGACCCGACATAAGACCGGAAAGGGGTAAAACGTTATTCTTTTCTTGCTCAGAAGCATCTTTCATGGAGAAGCACATAAATAACATTTTGAAATTTCTGTCCACGTTTAACAGTTTGTGAACTATTCGATTAACCCTAGATAAACTATTTTGATAACTCTGATATCTAATTGTCAGATGTCCGAAGATGATCTCCACCAAATGCTTCAATTAATAAACTCAATACCTCAATACTTATCCTATTTCTTTAGAAAGTAAAGTATTTTTGTTTATAAATAAAATACGTTCAGCTATATCCGCGTTTCCAATTATTATTTCGACGCATCGTTATTTATTCATTTAGATTTAAATAGACTTTTCAAGCCGAACTTTGAGAAAGCTGTTTCCTCGACATGGATATTTGTTAACATATAAAAAGCTAACTTTACGGATTTTATATTATACTAGAATTGAATCTAAGCTGGCCTGTGTTAATATTTTTGGAAAATCATTCTTCTTATAGTAAACACTGGAATTTTGAAACAAACTTGAATGATGTACAAGTTCAAACAAGTCTTTCAATCTTCTTCAATTGAACCATTCTCTTCGGCACTGTAAATGTTGGCGCAATGACATAAGTAAAATGTTATTTTTGAACTCTCAATATAAGGTTCAATATTTCAAGATTAATCTGCATGAAACAGACAATTTTGACGATTATACAGATAACAATGTTTAGGTTCTCTTCGATATTTTCATTGCATTTTTTAATCATTTTTTAGAGGTAGTATATTTTGGCTTGGTACCTCGGTTGCATCCAATTAAACAGCTTTCAACTTAAACCGACCACCAGGAGCTCAGTAGTAAAGGTTAGATGGTGGCTTGAGTATGCTGGATCAAAATAACGACACAGAGAATACACATATGTATATTTTTAAGTACTTCAATCATACATAAGGATAGAAATACAAACAATGCACGAGCATTTCGAAAAAAAAATATATTGTTCTCTAATATTGAATAAATATTTATTTCACAGTTAGAAAAGTCTATTGTATTTCCAATATTAAATTAATATCTATTCTATATTTTGAGAAAGATAACTATTGAAAAAAATATATTTCTTTCTCAATCTGAAATAAATATTGTAAGAATATTTGGATATTAAAAAGAGATTTAATATATTTTTAATATTGGCTACATATGTATTCAATATTTTGTGCTACTAGGATATTTACCTGAAATTTTCGGGTTCTCGCACACCTCTACCGCTAGAGTTGCAAGGTCCAAATAAGCTGAGGAAGAAGACGGGCATTTTTAGGGACAGGACAAAGTGCAGGGCAAAGCCATCTGAAATTTTCGGTCGCTTTGAAACGGGTCGCTCAGAGTAGTAGTTACGTTAGCGTAATAATGAAACCGGGCCGGGATAATTAAACGCCTATTTTGGTCGCGGGAGGCCACGATTCCCTCGCGAAAGTACCTCCGTCGTGTCCCGATCCCGCGGCGTGATTCCGATCCGCATCAACAATTCTCCTCGCGCATGGTAAGCGCACGAGACGCGCACACCGCGACATGCGCGCGTACCTACGTACCCTGCCGACATTGCTCATTCGAACTATGCTAAATACCGCCTAATGAATACATACGGGCAGCTCTTTGATACAAAGGCTCTCTCTGCTTTACATAAAGCGCGGACCAACTATTTGCCCTGTGGTCGACAGAATTTCAGTCTGTGCAAGGATCTAATGAACCTTTGGCTCCACCGTGCGCGCATCGTTCGGCCAAAGGATCAAGCCCGGCAAGTCCACGCTCCTCCGCTAATTAATTAAAATCCAACGGTCAAAAAATTCGCACGGTCGTGCGGCGTCTATATCCGATATTTGGTCGGATCCTGCGGACGTCACGGTTCTCAAACATTTTTATGCCTGGTCGCCTCGCGAGGTCCTACACAGATTTTTTCGCCGATGAAACATTCACTGACGTGCGATACAGTTGGCGGAGAAATTCAGAGGCCGATTATACGATTTTCGATTAATCTATTTGCCTAATCGCATAATGGAATATCTGCCACTCGGGAATACAAGGGACTCCATTCCTGAAAGGTTTTATTTGCGACTTATGTTACAGTAAAGTAAGCTAACAAATTAATGGCGTCGATCGCATAGATGTAAAGCAATATTTGTAGAATGAACCAGGTGCGTGAAAAATAAAAGACTGTTGTACAATAATCATAAACATTTGTAAAGGTTGTAGAAGCTTAAAGGAAATTACGCAGGTTCACTTCAAACCAAGTTAATTACTTTCCGAAATCGAAGTCAGGGATTTTGTTTGAAATGATGTATGATGCAATGCGCATGTAATTAGAGAGCTTTTAAATTATAATTTTAATGACACATTTTTGTTAATTTTTCGTTACAAATGTTCATCCATATTCTTGAATATTTGTGTGTAATGAGACATACCCGAATACCAAACACGGATAAAATAGAATTTGGATCTGTATCCAAATTTGTAATCTCAATATTTTGGTGTTTTTTCAAGAGGGTGGACTTAAGTACGAATAATCAATCACATAGAAGATTTCTACAATATTTTGAATAATTATATCAGGGTGAAATTATCAAAATTTCTTCTCGTGGGTATAATAATACTGGTTGATATCAGCGTCCGCTGCAAACGGCATAGGCTTATACTATAGGGCAGGCATGGGCGGCGCTGGTGCAGCATCGTGGGGCCCGTGCTGAAGGGAGAGTCGGAGTGGAAGGGGTGGGGATTGCCTCGCCGAGCAGGCGGAGAGGAGAAGCAGCAACATGTGTTTTTTGAGCCAGCATCGCTCTGCCTGCTATAGGCGATTTCATTGCACGACCGGCTCTCGACTCACTAGCAGTCGTAGTGAAGTTTAGGTTACTGAACTAGAATTGTTTAAATAGGCATTAAAAATTATCATGAATTTTGCTTTATTCGTATATAGGTACATATGTATAAAAAAACCTTAATAAGAACGCTCCGTTCGCAACTCTTGTCAGAGCTACCATACTTTTACAATCGTAGAACAGTCGAAATTAAAAATTTTAAATACTTAAAACGATTCTGATCCAGTACCATTCTTAATAAACGTCTTACGACCGCCAGTGATAGAGGAAGAGGGGGGATGGGTCGTGCAAGTTTAAGTGTATCGGATTTGCAAATTCAAGTGAGCACTAGTCTGTATAGGGCCATTCTCAGGCTATATTTCTTTCCCTGGAGAATGGTTTTTTCCTGTTCAAAGACGGTCCGTCGAGCGGACGAAGCCTCGGACCGACTCCCTAATTAATAGAATGCAGATTTATCGGCGAGCTGTTAAAGCCGCGCGAGACACCCACCGAAATCACGTGAACGGACACCGCGTTAAGCCGCTTACGACCACTTGTACAACGACGAAAACCACTTTTCGAGATAAGTTGTGGACCTCTAATCTCCTACCTTTGGCCGCTTCTCTTCCCTTCACGTGTTCGCCCCCTCCAAGGCTTCCTGTCGGTAGATCACAAGCCGCGGATTAACGAACGTTCGTCGAATATTTGTATGAGGTTCGTGCGACGAGCTCTCCCTCGTTAAAACGATTTTTGCCAAACGATCGATACCGTGCTTTAAAGCGGACCGTTGAAAAATTGCAACTTTTCGTTGACTAGTCGACTACCGCGTAAGTCGCGTGCTCAACCCATCAGTGCATGGATGGGGACTGTGAGATTCACAAATTGAATTTGTACTGTTTCAAGTACCTTTGAATTATTTTGGAATTTCCCAATCAATTCTTGTTTTACTAGTAGTATTATGCAATACAGTAACAGTGGCATTATGTTTTGGGTTGGCAACTAAGTGATTGCGGATTTTAAATAAGAAGGAAAATTCAAAATTTTTACTTGTCTGAAGTGCGCGTTTTGCTCTTCCATTTTTAAATTGGGATAAAAACGAAACTAAATAATTACAATTTTCTTACTAATTAAAGGTGGAAGAAAAACAATGTGCTAGAACCATCTACCGACAAAATCCGCAATCATTTAGTTGCCAACCCATTTTTTAGAAAAAATGTCAATGAAAAAATGGATACTTTTGACCATTGCATTGGAGAGTTAACATATTAATTAGCGGGGACTATTAAATAGATTTTAAACTTTATGATTCACAGCTGAGAACTTGAACAATTTTTGGCGATTAAGATGACTTATGAAAAGTTAGAGAACAGGAGAGGAGAGCGTTACGTCCTAGGCTCGCTAGAGGAGTCGTCAGTAAGGCTATCTAGCGGACCCGTGTTTTACTTCTTGGGATGTCGTAAGGACAGCTTAGGACGGTATAAGTACAAACAAAGCTTCATTTGTTCATCGATCAGGTACTAGCGGGAAAGATGTTGTCGCACTATCCATCTGTTGGTGAACATAGGAGATAGCAGCCACAAATTGCATGAATATGCCGTCAGAAATGCAATCGCTTTTATAAATTCAGATTTTTCAGTTTTTTTTTAACACTGTGCAGTCGTTGAGAATGTACTGATAGATATCCGGTAAGTAATGTGTTAACACGCTGAATGCCGAACTGTCACTACCAAAGAATCTCGCAAACTCAAAGTAGTTCAGTCATTGTAAAAAAAACTGCAGAGTTATCCGCAGAGTTAACCCTCAGACGGCGGACTATTCTTACAACTATGTCATTCATGATGTTTAGGACTATTCACTGCTTTATTTATAAATTTTTTGAAACACATTTTTGCAGGTACTTTTTGTACACACATTAGTCTTTCTGTTGTTCCCAATGTAGCAGCTATTCATGTAATTTAGTCGTCAGAAGCTGAGTAATTAAATTACAATTTTGATACTCAAAATAGACCCGGTTACCGTTGTCGGAGGGTTAAAGCTTATTACTAGACTGTAGATCCGAAGTGTTATTGCAAGAAAAAGAGTACCTACTATACATGCAAGAAAATTGAAAAATACTCTTTCTTTCTCTTTGTTTGAAGAATACATGACTAACTATGAAATCTTGTCGCAAGTTCCATTCCTTAACGCCTTGTCCTAATTACATGTCGTACGACAGGCATGGGCACGGTAGGGGCCCCTCAAACGCCTGCTTCCCCCACCAATCTCTCTTTCATGCGCGAGGCCTACGCACTGTTCGCAACGGGCGACACACTTCCTTCCTCTATGGTAACAGCGGATGCTGGTGGGGGACAGCGGGCGCTATGGTAGGGGCGGTTTTGTCTCAATTGAGACAAAAATACCCATCCCTGTCGTACGATAACAAAATCGTTGTCGTCCAACGAACCGACGAACCGACCAACGCGACATCTAACAAACAAAGCACATCTTATGGTCGCGTTCAAATTGACGACGCGTGCATTGCGGCAACGTCGAATTTGTCGGGCGCATTGTATGAATTTGAAATTACAGTTTGTTTTCTGTTGCATCGTACGCCAAACGCCATTATGAAATACATGAATAATTTTGCGGAGTTATTGATCCCCGAATTGCAAGAAAGACCTATTATATGGAACAAATGGATGGAAAACTATAAACCCATATACTAATGGACAAAAAACAGGAAAAAGTGGTAGTAGCATTAGAAGAAAACAGTAAGTTGGTAGTTCTGTGCGTATACTTTTTTTATATTGCTTGAAGAATGTAGTCAAAAGTATTTCGAGTTATTCTAGTATACTGATAAAATAAATTGTCATTTTCTCGTAGGTGGCACTAAATCTGATGAAATTAGCCGGATTTTATTCAATCCTTGTATATTTGTGCTACTGCACTGCGTCTACCTTTCCATGTACATATTTCTTAATGATATACATACATATCTTATATAACACTTTTCTGTACGAAAATGCAAGTCCGACTTCGACAAAGATGCCGGAAAAAATCCACGTCGTGTCAACTTCCGGGGAATCAGTCGGTCCATTAGAATATGAATAATCCGTTTAGCGGGGCGGGCGACACGTAACGTTGATTATCATTCAGTGATCCCGCGCGACATTACGATTCACCGCCTCGAGCCTTACGGCTCGGCGGCGCGCGGCAGGTTAGCAGAAAGAAAATCATTTAGCCGAGAACATCGGACAAGCAGCGACACTTATAGTGTTTTAATGACGTGTATCTGGCAGATACAAAGGAACGGTGTCGATGCATATGTTGCGTCACGAAATAGAGGAGCCATGGCGGAAATGGAAAGCGCGGTTTCATTTCGAACGGAGGGAAAAAAAAAACTTCAACCGGTTAAGTAATTAATTTCGCGGTTCCACGAGGCTCGTTAAAAATTTGAACAACCAGCCGACCATCGATCGCCAGCGCCGCGATACCGGAGCTGAATTACTGAATTTTATTTTCAACCCCCGGCTACACTCGCTCCTCTCACATAATTCTAGCCTCGGTAAAAGTGTTCGAGTGGTGTGGCGCGAGGCACACAATGAGAGTCCGTTCTTGCCTCCGTGATAAAAACGTAAAACGAACACACACGTCTGTACACCACACGAGTGTATGCGAGCATAGAAAACGCCTAGAAAAAGTGATCGCAACATTTTATTTTAAAAAAGCGCCGTCTGAGCAGAACCCGTTCACGGCCGCGGCGGGGCGTGTCAACCGGCGAACTTGGTGTTTGCAAATCGAGCCCGCGACTCGTTGCACACGCACATCTACCCGTTTTCGAAGCCAGACTACCGGGCCGATAATAATCGAGCCAATTTGCGCAACATCGCGTTATCGAGATCGTTAAACGAGCCGAGAGCACCCGGCAACGAGTGCGCGTCAGTTTCACGAGGACATAGTTCTGAAGTTGGAGAGCAGACCAACGCGCGTCGGGGAATGCATCTCGTCACGGAATATGGGACGTCTGGGAAATGAATTCGCTGGTTGCCCGGTGGGTATGGTATTCCGTTAAGTCCTCTACGTGGCCCGAATGCGCCGGCGAAACAGAAGTTGCAGAGTAAGTGCTTCGCCGAGGCGCGCATCCTACACATTTTATGACTCTATCATGGCCGCGGAGTCAGCCGAGTCTTGGAGTTACGAGCATGACCGGACCCGAGCTCTTCTTCCTCGATAAAAAGCGAGCGGGAAAGCGTTTTCTTTAATAATTGACGCTATAACGTCCGAGAATAAAGTTCGCGACTCTTCGAGATCGAATTGGTCCGCTGTTTATCGTTGCATCTTACTCAGTACGCGGACTGGTTCACTGATTCCCTACAACTCCGCCAAAGCAGTGACCTCGGACCCGAAACATTGTACTCATCGAGACAGACACGATTCCTCGAGATTTCTTTATCTTTTACCGCCAGCGTGTCGGATTGGGTGTATCAGTGAGTCAATACTAATGTAATGACAAAACCTCATTCTTGTTCATTATTTTTTCATGAAACATTCACCAACACATTCGTAACATTATTCTGATTAAAATGACACCAAACATGATAAAGTTTGGATCATATTTATTTGTTTACTCCAGAACACTTGCTGCCGACAGACCGAAGTAATTCACAAATCTACAACTTTTAATATAGCAGTCTAATATTTTTATGAAGACACCAACGATTACATCATTCGGCGCAGTAAAAAACGTAGGTTTCCATTAAAGAAAGGGGCTGTTGCATTTTATGCACCGTTCGATAACATTTAACTTTGATCTATAACAGTTGTTTCTATTTCCAACCGTTTAGGAGATACAGCCTGTTACAATTGCGCGGATATCGTGTATACTGTTTTTCAAATGATCTACTTGTTTTTGTTATAAATTCATAAAATCCGCAATCTACTTCTACCTACATTCATTTATTTACGAATAAGTAAATCATTTAGAGCACACTTGGGTTAAAAGGAGGGTATCTTGGTGATATTAACAACATCAGGAGTGATACGACAAATCTATTCCGCAAATTGTTCTCATACATGACTGAATCTAAGGCAGCTGTTCCAAGGATGTAATAATTTTTCCGTAACGAAATTCGTGATTTTTATTATCAAAGGTCGTAAACGATTAACGACACACGAAAGAATGGATCAAACTACGAAATCGATCATCGCTCGCGTTTCACTGCCAGCAATACCTAACGATCGGAAGTGACGGTTCGACCGACGTTTATGTAGTTCAGGCTAAACATGATGCACGGCGGTGGCAGCAAAGAGCTCCCGGAAATTTGTATACTTACAAGGTCCAACGTGTGGTCGACGCCGATTGGCGGGAACGGTCAGAAAAGTGACCGGCGGACGATCTCGTGTTTCGCGAACTTTAATCAGACGTAACAAACTCTTCTACTCTGTTCCCTCGGCGAGTGCTTCATGAAGCCAATCCTCGTTGTCCAATAGAACCGGAAATCCGTGCGAGCCCCCGAACCGCACGGTAAAGTTGCGTGTGCATCGTCAAAGGATCAACAACCTTGTTGCGTTCGGTAGCTAAGAGGGTCCTCTTAGTACCAACAGATTTTTAGTGGCGGCACAACAGGATAAACGCCATCCAATCCTTAAAAGTTGCACGTGCTTGCACATCCGTCATTTTTGGCACAATTATTAAAATTTTACCCGAGAATTGTAATGTTAAGAAAGAGAACTTGAAATAAACCGAGTGACTATTACTTTTGAGTAAAGTTTAACGGAAAGTATACAGGATGCTCCACCTGAAAGTAGCCACCTAAATACAGGATGTCGTACCTAAGTTGAGAATCTTAAATAATCTCGGTTATTGTTGGTGATAGAAAAAAATTTAAGAGAACAGTACGATCTCATACGACCTATAATACTATAACCTTCACGTGACCTTGAGTACAAAAAATTCACGAAAGTTGTGTTATCGATACAAATAGTGAAGTAATTTCTGATATGATTTTTGTATCGATTACCCAACTTTTGTGAATTTTTTGTACTCAAGGTCACATAAAGGTCATCGTATTATAGGTCGTTGATTTCGAGGACCTTAATATCTCTAAAAAAAATAACCATGAGAAAACTTTTTCGTCTCCTAAAATATTTGCCCCCTTGAACCAAACACTTTTGTCCTCTAGTTTCTGTTTCTATCACAAAAAATAAACGAGATATTTAAGATGCTCGACTTAGGTAAGACACTCAGTTGTATCCTTCAGTCGTGATACTATAAAAAAATATTTTGTATACAGTGAGTAAACAATTTCTTAGAGAACCTGTATGTATTTTCGAATGAACTTCAATCTACATTGAATTCTTATTATGTTTATGACGCTTCAGCAACACTATAAGCAATATTAGCCGTGACATAGACAATAAATGTATTTTTCAATGTGGCTAAAACTAAACTTTTCATGTCCATGTAATTAGATCGAAGTTAATTTGTACCAATATAAAAGTATAGTGAAATTCTTTCACTATTTTCTAGAATAAAAAGGTAACTGACAACTAGACTGCGGATGTTCACGAAAAATAAAAATCGTTTGCATTAATTCGAAGATATAGGAACCAAATCAAATTTATTCCCTTCTTTTATGGTTTTATTAGGTTGCAAGAAATGTATTAATCATTTTATTGTTTGAAATTGCACCCACCCATTTTTGTCATAAATGAATAAAATCTTCACTTTACCGATAACAATCTATAAAGTCTTACCAACAGTTAAATTTATTCGTGCAAGAACGTATAATTTCATGAATTTTCAACGAGATTGAAAATATTGGTTTTTACGGGTCCAGAGGAGTTACAGTGCCACGCTGCGTTGCCGCCACAGTAACGGCTAAAAGCATCGTAAAATATTTATCAAAATTTTGCAAGATTTTGATCTTCTTCGGAACAAATGAAAGAACCTTTAAATACACTAACAGAGATTTTTCACGTTTCATATTCATGTAAATCGGTCCATAAAATCGAATACTCGCATAAAGATTCACAGACTGGTAACAATGCTGTTCGTCGAGGTCAGGTAAAGACAATGGTGGCTTTTGATAAGAGAATTCTGTTAGACTGACGCGGCGCTTACCCTAGAACCTAGAGAAGAAGGAGCAGTCAGTCGCGCGGCATTCTCCCTGAATAATATCCAACAAACCACCGCATCGTCTCCATGGGAAAGTTCAAAATTTCAGTTCTCGCGCGAACAATCTGGCATTACCCGACATTTCTACGATCGTAGGTCTAATGTAATTGAACTGGACGCGGAATTGCCGGCTATTCCCGTCGAGAAACTACGTGATACACTCTCTATACAAGCTTGGGAACATCTTGGAATTGGTCGGGCGAGCGCAGAGTGACCGGTAGCTCGGTAAACTTTGATCAGTCCAGACCAAACTCCGCGCGCGCCTAATCCCACTTACTTAATGGCGTCTGTCCCCTTACATTCGACGCCGGATAGAACTTGTACATATTCGGGCGCTACATCATCGGGCAAAACGTTGCGATGGAAACCGATACGAGGTTTGGTCCTGCGTCTGCCCTCCGGCTATTAAAACTTGAGAGTATTACGAGAGGAGATGAGCGGAGAGCCACTGGTCTGCGCACCGGGGCGCGTGTTTTTGCCAGCCGTTTTTCGTCTGCGTGTCGGCCCGGGATCCCGGGTATCGAGCCCCCCCCCCCCCTCCTCTCCCTCTCTCGCTCTCCGGTTTGCGACAATAATTTCGCATCGAACGAGAACGGGCCGCGAAGGGGGATCTATCGGTGACATAATTTACTTACTTCTGTTGATTATTGTTGGCGGTAGGCATAGGGGTTGGCACCCGGGGTGGCGGGACCGGTATCGCTTTCCTTCTTCCTCCGGCCGTTTGATGTATGGTCGGAGTAACGCGTCCGGTCGGCGCTATCCGGCCAGCGGTTCGAGATCTTTCTGTCCGTACGTCCATGTCGTTTCTGCAAATAATACAAAATGTGCTGTTGTCAGGTAGCTATACTGGCCAGATAAAACTCGCCGACTCCCTTTCTCCCTACCTCTCCCGCTTTTGCGGCCGATTCTTCTCTGGCGCACCGGAGCGGAGAGGCCGCGTGCCGGTCCCCACGCAAAAGAAGGATGTAACCGGTCTAGAAATTGCGGCGAGTAGACGACGACGCGTAAAAGGTAGTCGACAAAAAAAACGAAATTATTGCGGGACGCATTAGTAACCGGGACACAAAAGTGCCATTTTCTCTTGCGCCCGGGGAAGGCCGAGTAGACATCACAGGAATATCGCGGTGAACTTCGAAAGAGCGATCCCGAAAGTCGCGTGCGGCAACGCGCGCACAGACGAACCCCGCGCGCAGAAAGAGCCGAGAAAAAGTCACGAGAGACGAAACTGAAATACAACATGCGGTAAAACCATCCGATGATATCATTTTTTTTCTACAGAAAATCATTGTTCGTACAGACGCACGCAAAAATATTCAAACGCCAATATACTTTTCACTTCTACTTTTGTCAATCTACTGTATTTCGACCAAACAACTGTATTTAAAAAAAAAACTGTATACAGTGTATAAATAGAGAAATGTGAAGTCGTCGATTTACTTTAGTGTAATAATACAAATTTGAATTTCGGACACTCTTGAACACTCTTTGCACACACACTTTCAACAATCATAATTTTTGTATATTTGGATGATCGCATAAAACTCTATATAGAATGGATAAAAATTGTACGGTTTAGAAAGATTAATAAATGTAGTTTAACGTAGTACCTCTGAAAATGGATTTAAATTCAAATTTGTTCAAATACATTGACAACTTTACATTTACTACGCATTTATTGCCACCTAAAATACATACATACAGTCTTTTTAAACAATTTCCTTGATCACGTTATGTGGGAGTCTACTGTATGCAACAAAAAACGAGTAGTAAATGAAAAACAAGTATGCATCCTTTGCAATGACAATGTGTTGGAAACGATTAACCACATTCTCAGAAAATGCCCACTGTACAATGGTACAGGAATAAAAATATTCTACAAATTCTTCATCTGAAGAACATGTCGAGGAAATGAGTGGAAAATAAGTAACCTGCGGATTCTTATGCAAAACAAAAACTGTCTTCACTAACTGCAAGATGTAGGAGCTACGGAGACTTTAATTTCCTTTTTAAAAAATCCTGATAAGTTTAAAATAGAACAATAGGAGCTTGAAATTCTTTAAAAATCTTCTTTGTTGAAAACATTCGAAGAATTTGTTAATATTTTCATATTATTTTCAGTCTTTCAAACCGATTAAGAAAGCAAATACATTTTTCTCTTAGTCCAGTTTGTTGCAATTGAGTTTGAAGCTTTTATCTTGCTTAGGGTACATCACGTTAGAGATAGCATACATTAATTAGATCAGACAACATCAGTTGTTAGGTTAGACTTGCGTTTGTCAACTAGTGTCATCTACGCTATGTTTGGGTTACTTTGTTTGCGTTCAATTACGCCACGGCGAAGTAACTTATACTAGATTTAGCTGCTTCGCATCAGTTTTGTCCGAGTTGGGACACAGCTACGTTTGCCCTATTATCCGCAACATTAACAAATGTTTCATGAACGAGGATCTGCATGCATTTCGAAAACCGGGATTTTATATTCTGCCCCGTGCAGAATTTATATTCTTCTCGAGCAAGTTTCATTTCGGTCGTGCGGCAGCGCAGCTCAAAAGGAAATCTCATTGTTTACGGGGTGGGCTTTGTGGAACAACGTTCGCCGAACGTTTTAGTTATTTCAATTCGAGCAACTATCGGCGATAATTGCTCGGCGCAAAAATAAAAGCGTCGCGTGCTGTATTCAACCGGGCCGTTCAACCGGCACTTCCGTAATCGTCGGTTTGTTTTAAATATGTCGTTAATTCGCCGGGTATTTCGTCGACACGCAACAATGCGGCTCGGTTTCGCCCAATTATTTTCATCGCGACCAAACGTGGAAACAGTCGCGACGCTAAGCGGAACACGATGGTCGCAGACCTGCGTTTCTAATTAAGCACACGACCCCGCTCATTTACCTCGATAAAAACGATAGAATCTAGTCTACGGTGCTCGAGCGTGCCTCGAGACACGCCAGGACCCGTACGTATGCGTGAGACGACCGTGCACGTTGAGTATACTTGCCGTATACCTAGCATTTGCGTAACGGAATTTCAATTAATGATTCGCATACGTCAGAGCGCCGCGAGTCATTTCAATGGGCGCTTTCAGAGCTCGCTGCCACCAGTGTGACGCCTACTCTCCCCTCCCCCGCCGCTCTCTTCAGCGGTCATTCTCTTTCCCGGTTTTCTACAACTTCCTTCGTCTGCATGTCGTTTCTCCACGTTTTAAACACTTTTATGCACCGTGTCGTTTCTCCAATAGGCAAGTCCACGTTTTTCAACTCTCGATTTTTTCTTACTTTGTCTCCTCCTTTTTCTCACTTCCCCCCACTGCGAAAGTTTGATACTTGAGAAAATTGTGTGTGACAAAATTTGAAAGGTATTAGGTTATTGTATATGGTATGTCCGATTTTAGAATGCAAATGTTATGAAGTGTTTTGATCAGGAAATAGCATTAGAATTTATTTACGAGTTTATTATAAATCATTTTAAGGTACAAAGATCTTGTAGATCTTACTTCCAATTTTGATGTATATATCTAATTATCCTTTTAAATAACGTTTATTTCAATTTCACTCGATATGATATTGGAGTATTCTTTTCATATGATTGGAAAAATAATATATTGACGATAGCATTATGTGACGTTTGCTCAAAATATATTGATTAATCGAACGCACTATTCGTCGATAGTAGAGAAGAACGTGATGAGCCAAAAAATTCATTTTCTACCGTAATACAAAAATGAAACTTGATTGAATACATTGATTAGAATGATGCTTACTTTCATTCATCAATTTATTAAGAAAAAGGTCATGTATTCTCAGGGATAACTTGGTAATAAGAATGATGGTCAAGCATGCGGAAATTCGGTAAAATATATCAAGTGAATATATTACTTATATTCTCGGCAAAATAAAGAGTACATGATTGAAACTTTCTAAAGTTAAACTAATTTCTAACTGTATCAACACCTGTAGCGTATAAATGGCACTCTAGTACCACATTTAAATTCAATAAAGTGTCTAATCTGATTTCGAAAGTACTTGTGCAATTAAATTGCTATGCAGAATGTTTTTTACCACATCTCGAACGCACCAGCATTATCCAGTCGCCCACGCATTAAAAGCATTGAACTATATTAAAAGGATTTTTCAGGTTCGCTGCGTATAAGTCGCATTACAACTTTTCGCGTGTTGACCGTGATTAATCTTCTATATTGTTAGCATTATCAATATATTCATCAGAATATATTAACACAGTTTGAATCCAAAATATTGGCCGAGATCTAATTTCAACCGAGGTGTATATAAATAGTTTGGAGCTTAAACATTTATTTTTTCTGAGATCTTTGTAGAAATAAAAAAGATTATTCAATTGACTAGAAAAACGAGTACTTCATCCAATTACCCACAAAAGGCTTAAACCGATTAATGATAATACTTCCTGGAATGCATCAATTTTCCCGTGAAAAATAGAATATTGAATATGTTAAAAATGCCAGAGGAAACCAGAGGTTTTATCGTACTGTGCGGAGAAGCAATTATGGTATTCACGGTGCAACAAGCCGTATTGCTTCCCTTGTTAATCGATACTCCAATAATCTTGGCTCTTTCACCGGTCCGCCAGTATGCCTCGAAAATCCCGCACAAAAAGTATTACGCGATACGATATAACAAGGGACACTCGAGCAACAATTCAAGGATAACTTGTAACAAGTGCGCTTCCCACCGTCGTTATATTGTGCTCCTAATAATTTTCATTCGTCGCTCTCGCTAGTAGTACATCGGACTCCGTGAGCCTGTCAAGTCAGGCGAATACATAAGCCGTACAAATCGCGTGTCTCGTACATACAAATCCATCCCCGTTGCGATTTAAGCACACTCATTACTTAAACCCTTCTTCTGGCAGCATCTGTTTAACCCCGGGCCAGGTCGTTTCCTACAGTACTCGTGGAGCTTCTGTCTCGTGAACCAAAATCGCGAGCCTTCAAAAAGCTCCTCGAGAGGAGAAGACGAGCAAGAACGGGGTTAACCTTGCGCGTTGCGCACTTTCACAGCCCCTCCGCTCCGGCGCAAAAACAGTCGTGCATGTGTTCGGCAAAACATTGCGTATCGCGGTAGGGTTTGAGAGCCGGGTAAAGACGAGCCGGAAAGGACCAACTCCTTCAGGAAGCAAGCGGCGTGACGGATGCTTGTAGCCTCTCTCGTGGGATCCATTCTTCGGAATTCACCGGTTTCGTGATCCGATCGCTCTACCGGAAGAATCTCGAGCCCCGCAAAACTTTCGCGGAGGGTTTCCCAAGCGATGTGCAATGTTCAAACGGCGGAGGATAGCACTCGCTCGGGCCTCTACAGCATTTAAATAAAACCACGACATCGGACTCCGGGATTCCGATAAGATTGTTAATATCTCGTGAAACAGTCGACATTATCCTATTAACGCCTGCACTTCTGCTGTCATCTGTTACTAATTTCATTAAAATTTATAATTTTCGCCGAAAAAATAGAGTCATAGCTTTAACAAGTTTGGCTATTATAGCAGAACCTATGATTTTACTGAAATTTCGCTTCCACCATGTTACATATTCCTTGTAAAAATCTAAGTATTTTTATTCGTATGGAAGTATCGTGAATCGTAGTTCGTCATGATTCATAAATTCGTGTAAAGAGACCGATGACAAAAGAAAAGTTATCAAATGTGCAGGAAATACGTAACATATTCAGTCATCTGTCTTCAACGTAAAATATGCAAAACATTTGAGACATGAAACGTGTGTATTTGCATAAATACTGTTGCATTATGTATTGTACACATTCTTTGGTTAAAGTCGTAAAATAGAGACGCTAGAATGCAAATTACAAAAAGAGAAAGCTTACCGTGGCACTTTAGATTGAATGACTTGGAGTATATAGTGCTGCAAAATCTAAAAATATTGTGGAGCAAAATGGAGGCAGGTACATAGTTTCATCAAAATGTACTCAAATTCTTATATTTGAATTTCGAAATTTTGTCCCAATGTACAAAGTTACTATTGGATCGCCCTACTGTGCGTCCTGGTACGGATTAGTGTCACGGAGACGGTAATTCGCGAAAGGAAGTTCGCTTCCTGATTGCTCCACGGTGGAGTGAGCAACAGGATACCCAATTGATCAGCGGCAATTTACGTACGCCGCAAAGACGATCGATTCTAGCTCCTCGAGTTTCATTTATCACCTTCTAGAACATGAGAGAAATTGAATCGACTCGCGAGTAAATCACTCGCAAAGAAAGCTAAAGCAAGTGTATGTGCAAAACGGGAACCTCTGTTCTCTTCGACCACGATACTGGAATAATTCGAATATCGTCTCCTGGCAGCGGCAATTCAGCTGTCACGTAGTCGAATCAGCGAGAATGCTCGGACGCAGCCGATGCCTCCGTCACGCTTCGATGAACTGTACCCGCTCACGTACAATGAGCTCATTAAGCCCGAATCCGATTCAATTACGTAGGCCAATCGATGTCAATTCTATTCTGGACGTCTTCGAAGGGGCCGACCGGTTTTCGGCAGAGACTAAGGGGTTGGACTGTCTCGATCGGTTAGCAAATTTTAGTTAGACGTTTTCTTTCTCGTAAATCAAGAATTCATTGTGCTGGAAGTACGGTGACTCTCATAAATATTCCGACACTCTTAAAAAGACGATAATTTTTTTTTAATATTGCACGCTATAGCGCATTTTTTTGAGAAGTTATAACAATTAGTTTTCTACATGATGTGAGCAAAGAATTTGTAAAAAATTGCAAAGAGAATACTAAAAGTTATACTTTACAACTCTTTTTATGTGAGCTTGTATTGAAAATTTAAAAAATACGTTTTGTAGATCTGTGTCAATTATACAGTGTGTTACTACTAAAGTAAGAAAAAATAACTAAATAGGATGTACATGGCTTTAAAGCGTGCATCAGATAGTAATAAAAAAAATCCTTTGAAGGTCATTTTAACGGTTTTTTCAAGGTCACCGTATTTTTTTACATATTAACATGTATTTTTCATACTGCAATGTGGTAGTTGGCGTCAAGATGAGTTCAACGACCTACACACCATGACCTTGACGTGACCTTGAAGGCGAAAAAATCAGTTTCAGTTTGAAGAATACAAAAGTAATAAAAGTGATGATTTATGATCACTTATGATCACTTATGATCACTTATGATCATTTATGAAGTGTCACTTTGTATTCAATGGGGAAAACAGGGCGCACGAAAGATGCCGCAAATACATAGTACATATGACTTCCGAGTCCGAAACATTGCTTTCGATTGGAGGGGCACGATTCCTCTAGGTTCCTTTAGCTTCTGTATATTTCATCGATATCCCTAATCTGTATCATGTTACAATTTCTCGGTCAAGTCGACCGGTCGAGCTTTTCGGCTCCTAGAGGGGTATACCCCGCGATAGGAGGGATGTTTCTGATCGTCCCTTAAAAAAATTTAAGAACTTTTACTTAAAATTTAATCTTATTATTTAATATTGACACATTTTACATTTCATTAACTCTTTCATTCCAGCCTTCAATTAAAAGACAAATGATTATCGGATATTGTCATCGCATCTAGCGTACTCCGCTTCATTGCGTTTTTCGTGGCATTACTGTATATGCAAAACCTGTAACGGTCCCTACATCAGAATGGACAATAATAGTCAAAGATATATTTTCATTTTTATAAAGAATTCTTTGATAAATATGAAACCAACTGCTTTTATTTCATGAAACGTATCTTTACATAAATATTTCACCCGATATTTTCATTTTATTATAATGATTGCTCAAGTGACCATCATTATCCAATTTTTCCTTACGATTTCGTGAGGATCACACGCGCCGAAAAGAAACGAGCCTAACCCCGGTTCGAGTACTCGATGATAGGCATACACGTTTCGGTTCCGAAGAGAAACGGGATACCCCGCGAAAGAAGCCTTGCAGCGATCTCACCCTTCGGTGGTTCGGGGGAGGGGTCGACAATCGAAGCGTAGAAAAGGACACGGGTTCGTGCAATCTCTCGAGCGCACGGCGCAACATTGTTGTCACGGGCGCTTTGCTCTCCCGCGAAGAATAGACGGAGGAGAAGGATGATGCTGTTGGGGGTACGATCATTATTTCTCTCTGGCGTGCGGGCAAGCAGCCGAGACACGGGGACGCTTGCAAGACAATGCACGTAGGCAAGTTGGTTAAAATATGCAGCCTCCGGCACGGTGTGCGTGGATTCGCGCGTTTTGTGTGTCGTCTAAGTGTATCAACGAACGCGCTTCCTGGCGGGCCGAGCTGGGAGAGGAGGGGGGTGGTAAAGAAATCGCGGGGGTTGTGTACTCGCAAATAAACGCGACGTGTAGACACAGGTGGATAGAAGAAGGGAAAAACGAGAATCCTGTCGCTGGTCGCGACTCGACTCGGCTCGACTCGATTCGACTCGACTCGGCTCGACGCGGCAACTCGTCGAGAGAGGTCAGAGAAAAAAGAAGAAGGGGAGCAAGCGAGAAAGGGGTGGCGAAAACAAATTCCCGCCACGACAGCAGAGCTCCACACAATGGGGGCATCTGCTTAGCAAATTGCGAAAAATAATCACGTTTGCCCGGGATACGTGTGCGCTCTGGCGCGCGATGCGGCGCGGCGCGGGCATCTTGAAACTCGTCGGATCCCGTGTAACACAATAACACCTACTCGAGGGCCGACAAACGCGTTCCGGGAGAGGGCCAGAACTTGTCTCTTCGAAAGGGATAAGGGAAATATGCTTGTGCAGACACCGGAGGAGGGAGAAAAAAATGAAGCGACGTATTCCTGCCGCTATCCCGGTGAAACAATGTAGGATCGCGGCGGGCTACAAAAGTTCGTGTTCGTGCATCCATCATGATACGTCACGTGATCCACGTCCTTATATGTACCGGGTGTCTCACCAGATAATTCCACCTTGATTTATGCCATTAATATTATTGTTAGCCAGAAATGCTTTGATGGAGATTAGATGGTTTCAAGAGATGCACATATGTACTGATGTTTTTAGTTTTCTCGTAGATGGATACATCAAGGACTTTCGAAGGTCAACTTTGATTCTTTTGAATGTAACCGTACAATTTTTTATGCACCACTGGATGCAACCTTTTATTCTCTATGAAAAGGTATGACGAATATGATACCCAGTATGACGAAAAATGATTAATTTAGAAGGTATAGTAAAGCATTGAAGTAAAAAAATCCGTTGGTTAGTCCACTTTTAAAAAAGTTATGCTCTTTTAAATAGTGTCTGCATAATATGCATAATATGCAGATAGTAATAAGTATCTGTCACTGTATATTGTAGTATTGAACAGACGAGCATTTTAAAGTGTAAAGCTCAACAAAATTGTGGAGAGCTTAATAATTTTGTGAAAATTGTCGAGATTCATTCTTCATGGATGTCTAACACCTGCGCAGGACATGTACGTCTTTCTTATCCTATCCGCCCCCTCTGTCGACGAGTGCGACGCACCGACATCATTACCCAGGACTTGGAACTCGGCGACTGGTGTTGCGATCGTTCTCGGATCCATTTCCGCGAGAGTAATTATTTTTACGGCGTATTAAGTTGGCGAGAAAGTTGCGCGGCGTTATTGAAATTATGGAAATATCGTGCGCGCCGCGCGAATTCATCGCTTGATGCTTCCGTCCGTGCAGCGCCCTCCAGTCCGGGAGAAAATTGATTTGATACAGATTTATAAATGCGAGAGGTACACATGTATACCGTTCCTACTACTACTTGGGCAAATATTTCCCTTCGAAGCAAACATTTCCCGAGGTCTCGCAGTTGTTCGAGCTTTGGATTTCAAAGCACGAACCTACTCCAAAATCCCTAACCAATTTGTATTTAAGAAGTATGCCGAACAGTCAAACTCATTCTTAATTCTGCACAGAAATTATACAATAGTTATCGAGACCTCGTTTTCGAGTAATTACAGTTTGGAAATTCGGCGAACGCGCTTGATATTGAATATGAAATATTTGACGCGTTTGTTTATTACCTACCTGATCTACTGCTTACAAACGCTAGGAACGCGAACTTGACAGAATTTCAAACTCTAATATCTCGAAAACGAGGCGTCAAATGGAAAAAAAATTATTCTATACTTTAGACTTATTATCTCATTTAGAATCACCCCCTCCGCATTTATATCATCTTGGGAGATCCTGTAGACATGTGGAACAAAACAATTTACAAAACTTTAAAGTTGTTTTTTAAGAGAATGGTTGACTTGAGACATGGTGTCTTTGAGACTTTTGTTCCATGCGACGAGTATTATACGATACGCAACACAATAAAAAAATATGTTAACCTTGAAAAAAGGGGTGAAGGACAAGTCCAGAGGTATATGTAGAACCCTGCTATGGTAGTCGTGACATACAATTTTGAAACACCCTGTACAATGTGTTTAATATCGGGAAATCCAAAATTCTTTTTATTTTGTGTTAATATCGGTAATTGCATACGTTAGAAATACAGATTTTCGTACAGTGTCTTACGCATACAAATTATCATGTTTAAAAATAAAAAAATATGCATGTAAAATGTTATTTGAAAAGAATTTATTTGGTATAAACGCTAGACAAAAATTAACTTTCTGCGTTATTTGTATAATTAAAGTAACGAAGTATTTCAAATGATTATTTGTTATTGCAAGTAAAATGTGCTCAACAAAAAAGAGAAGAAAATGGACTAATAAAAGATGCCAAGGTAATTTAATTTGAAAATAGAATACGAGATTTTATTCTGGTTGGTTGATCAAAGCAGTGAAGGAAAATCTAAAAAATTGAAAGAGAAAGATATTCATACCGAAAACAAAGCATGGAGTTAAAGGAATTAAAGAGAGAGAGCAAGAGAGAGGGAGAGAGTGGCGGGAACAAGGGGGACGATGAAGAAAAGGGAAGCGACGAGATATGAAAAAAATAATAAATAGGATATTGGAGTGAAACGCGAGAGTAACGGAGGTTAGTGAAGTCGCTGCGTGAGGGGAGAAGCAACAAAATGGTAGTTATAAAACAAAAAAAGAACCAGACCATAGAAGCGAGGAGAAAAAGTCGACCCTGGGAAGGGTAAAAAATATGAAAAAAGGTTTGACATGGAAGCGCAGTAAAATGCAGTTCAAATTGATGAAGATAGCGGAAGAAGAAGGGGGCAGGGGGGGAACCAGCCAGGTAAAGGTGAAGTATGAACAAAGAGTGGCGGATATGGGATGAGAGGAAGAAGTACTAATAAGGTAAGATAACGGAAAATGAGGCAGGAAAAGGAAATGAATGGAGACGAGAGTGGGTTCAGTGCAGTTACGACAAAATTGTTAAGACAAAAAGGTATTATATTTGTACCGTATATCTGTGCCATATTCACTAGAGTGAGAAGATCATCATATTTTTAAAAGAATTTTCTACTTCAAATATTCATTTTAGAAGAGATAATAAAGTTAACGTCTAATAATATTAAAGGACGATTAATTTCTATAACGCTTATCGTGTGTTCTATGTAAGAAACAAAAAGTGTTACTTCAAAATTATCTTACTTCCCATCGTATTAATGTACATTTATAATATTAATTTTATGAGGCACACAATATTGTATAAAGTATATTCACGCATATTTAACTAACGCAATAAAGATGATATAATGATGATAGTTATAGTAGTATTTGCAACTATGAGTCTCTTAAGGCGATTACATATCTCCAAACACAAGCATCAAATCCTTTTTGCCTTATTATTAATTCAAATGATGAACGTTCTGAACTTACCCTTCGCCTTGAACTATATCCGTGCGAGGATTCGCGATGTAATGGTGTATTTTCTGTTGTGAGGTTCCGCTTATGTTCTATTTCTAACTATATTATTTCAGCTGCCGCGCCGAGACTGTCTAAACGCAAATCATTTGTCTAGATCACCTAATCCTTCTATGTAGCACTTCTACTGCTACACAGTCTCATATTTAGTCATTGCTACCTTTATACAGTTTATATTAAAAAGATTCAAATACCTTTGAAGACATAAAAGGAACGATAAAGTTTTGTTACACAACAAGAGTCGCTATTTAATATCTATTTCTTAGTTCAAGGTCAACTGAAGGTCATAGTATAGTAGATCATTGAATTAGTCTTGAAATCGCCTATAAAACCATGCAGTTACATATAGACAGTGTCATTTAGAATATGCAAGTTGATCTTGTAATTCCATTGAAATAAAACGTTTGTTCAAAACATTTGTCTGTCAGACCATTTGAAGCAGCTTAAAAATCGTAGGGACTAAATCATAGACCACCCTATACAGCGAAGTAGAATTTTATTTACATTACGGCTCGTCCAAAAATCGAGGAGCTTTGAACATCTCGATAACTATCCCGCCGACCAATCGCAGCTCGTCCCTTTTCCAACTCTCCGTTCGCGAACTTCTTAAGTTGAAGTTGACTGAAGTTCTCGCCGGCTGCCAGGAACGTGGCAGATTCATCCGGGAACAAATTACAAAGTGCAACGGATCAATCGATTAATGGCCCTTCAATGGAACGGTAACGAAGCAATCCGTGTCACGCTCGTATCAAGCTGTTCACGCCATTTGTTACAAGCTGCGGGCACCGACGACTTTCGCCCAGGCTGGAAAGATATCAGCCCGACACAAAAAATATCTCCTTGTCCGCTAGACCGTTACGGGCTCGTCGACAATTTATCGGCGATATTTCGTGTTGTTGCAGCAGCAGCGTCGATCTGTCGATTTGTATTAATCACCAGCGAAACGGCGCGGTGCAGCTCTGTGTACCGTCCAGTTCGCCAGAAATCCGGGCAGGAGTTTCTCATCTAGCGACGTGACCAGCACATGCAGACGATTCCACACTCGCCCCAATGCCGAACGATATCTCTCGGTTATCCTTTCTATTTTACTTCCTGCAATATAGCGATCGCAATTTTATAAAATTCCTGAAAAGGCTAAAAAGAGCTATGAAATATAAAATGACGTATTGCATTCAAAATTCCATTTTTTTTAAATTCCTTCGCTTTTGTGTTTGTACTTGTCAAATTGTCACAACGACGTAATACTACCATTACTATTTGGTTGCGTATTAAATATTACAAATATTATTTCTTCGACTGTTCATTAATTTTATATTTTTATTCCAACGAAATGAATTTAAATAAATCTAAATATGTGTGATTGTAAGTACCCTATAATACCAACAATTCTTGAGCAATGTTGATCAATGAAATTTTGTTTAGTTGTCTTACATTTTACGTTACAACTAGCTAGCTAATCTCTGATTACACAGTCCAACCAATTTAAACTGTTTTGTGATGTTTCGATTCTCACTATGCGATTCTTCTAGAATTTTTCGCGCTGATTCCGAATCTGTTTTTAATTTTTCTCCTAGCCTCACAGATTTTGAGAAATTTGAGCTTGAAAAAAGACATATTTTTTCTGTAGACTTTCCCGAATACAGTGATATCCAATATTAATACATTATGGTTGTTTAAACTAATTTTTAATTCATCTAAAAAAATAAGGGTCCAGCGGAAAATCAGAATATACCACGCGATAGAGCAGACTTTTATTTTGAGTCCCCCCCTATGAAGTTTGCAACGTTGACTTTTTTACCGAACCAGAAAGGAAAATATCTTCGCCCGACATGAGTTGCCGCCAGTGGTACTCTTCCACTAGCGCGGTTGTTCGATGGAATACGACGCGGCGCGGCTTAACGGCGATGCAGTTGCTTTAAGCGCGCAATTATGTCAGCTTAATTAAAGGTTATATTTATTATTGTTATTTATTATTATATTCCCATTTTATTAATATAATTATTCTTTATTTATTATTTTATAGTAAAAATGGGAATTTACAAGATAGAAAACATACCTAAAACTTTTTCCTTCTTGACTGACGTCTATGAGATGTTTCCGCTTCTCTTATTAAATTCCAGCAGTAGTCTGCAAGCATGGTGGTATTATCTTTTCCCAAGTATCTTCTTTCCATAACCAAAATGTCTTGATGAAATCTTTCACCGTGTTCATCGCTCACATCACCAAAGTTGCACGGAAAAAAGTCTAAATGCGAATGTAAAAAGTGCATTTTGAGCGACATATTACATCCCAACTTATAGAAGGAATCTATTAGTTTTCTCACATTTCTTTATCGTAGTTTGGTGAGCGATGTTTTCCCAGAAAATTTTTGCAAATATTCTCAGAAGCTCTCCAGGCTCTTTTTTCAGGTTCAATCATTGTGTTGAAGAATTCTTCATTGTCTAAGGGTGTTTTTATTTGTGGTCTGACGAAGATTCCATCAAGGTTCAATCAAGATATTTTGGTTATGGAAACAAGATACTTGGGAAAAGATAATACCACCGTGCTTGCAGACTACTGCTGGAATTTAATAAGAGAAGCGGAAACATCTCATAAACGTCAGTCAAGAAGGAAAAAGTTTTAGGTATGTATCCTATCTTGTAAATTCCCATTTTTACTACAAATAATAAATAAAGAATAATTATATTAATAAAATGGGAATATAATAATAAATAATAAATATAACCTTTAAATAAGCTGACATAATTGCGCGCTTAAAGCGACTGCATCGCCGTTAAGCCGCGCCGCGCCGTATCCCATCGAACGACCGCGTTAGTGGAAGAGCACCACTGGCGGCAACTCATGTCGGGCGAAGATATTTTCCTTTCTGGTTCGGTAAAAAATTCGACGTTGCAAACTTCATAGGGGGGTTTCTGAAAATAAAAGTCTGCTCTATCGCGTGGTATATTCTGATTTTCCGCTGGACCCTTATTTTTTGAGATAAATTCAAAAATATCGTAAAAAATTGGCGCAAAAGTGGTGTCTCTCCGCCTTTAATGATTGTCTAAACATGTTTCATATATACAGTAAAAATTCTGCAAATTAAATCTTTTTATTTTGGTAATCTAAAATGTAAAATAAAATATTTGAATTTCGCGTTAAATAATATTTAAAATATTTCTTGGCGATGAAAATATATTGAGGACACGGGTAATATTAAATTGCATGAAACCATATGATTTTCGAAGTCGATCTTTCATAAAACGAGACTTTAAATGTATAAAAATTATTCCATATTTTCGGTTTATTTTCTCACGTAATATAAAATTCACACTATTCTCTCGAATGAAATACTATTTTTTTTAAATTTTCTAACAAATAAAATATTTTATTCATAAAAAGGCATGTATAATTTTAAATAAAATAGACTATTTACTATTTGAAATAGTATTTTACTCAGCTCTGGTTTTACTCGGAAATATACTCTCCAATCTGAAGACTCGCTAATGACCAAGAAATCGACACGATGTTAAACGCTGGGAAAAATACAGGATACAAAATAAAGATTTTGAGATTTGTGAGGTTGATGAAATAAATGATTGAAATTGAACATTTTCTTCCTACTAAATATCATATTCACATTGCATTGGTAGCTTCTGCTTGATGCATTTGATTTAACCTATTCATGTCAGCCTGTTAAGAGATTATCGAAAATACGATTTATCGAAACGTTTTCCAAAGTTCTTTTTATTTTTCTGTTATTTTATTAGATAGGTATGAACTTTTTTTCAGTCATTAGAATACATATTTTATAGGCTAGGTATGTAGGCGTCTTAAATATTCTCATGATATCTTCAGAAATTATTGTAACAAATAAGAATGTTTTTAACAGATGCAATTGCAACAATTTTAGCCGTTTATCGTATTCTTCTTTCCCTATAGTGTTACGCAAACGGATCCATGCTATTTTAACTTGTTTAGTTTGTTCAAAATCCATTCTAGTAGATATTGATTCTCCGACCTTCAAAAATGTATTTCACCGATTTTGCAGAATCATTGGAAACAATTTATCTTTGTATTGCGACGCAACGAATATAAATCGACTTTGATCGAAGTCCTAGTTCTATCGGGTACAGGTACAATTTGAATGGTGTTTGTTTAAACGTAGAAACAAACCGTGTATCATTTCGAAGGCATAGGAAGGGCAGTCGGACTTTAAAAACTCGGGACAAATTAGTTTATCTTTGGCCGGTGTTTAGTACACAGTAAAAAGCGTTCGGGGCCACCCAGACGCGAAAGGTTGCGCTAAAAATACAACCCGTTCCTCATCGCGACACCCTCGCCTCGTTTACCCCTTTGCTCCTCTACCCCGCACCCTCCTTGCCCCTTGTCACCCTTTCCCAATTCATCGCAGTCGGTGGAACCGCGGGTACAGAATTTCGACCACCGCACCGTGTCCTGTTCCAACATTTTTCGGAATTGTGTTTTTCTGTTCCATGGACAATGCTGCGGCTATCTCTCCGATCGAAGTAGCCTTATCACTATACTGCAGATTTGATGCATTTAATGACAAAAACTTGTAGGTACCATTTAATCCTTAACTGGTATACTGGAGTCTCTCATGACCCCAACAAGAAGTTTCTTCAACTTTCGCTACCGATGATTACAAATATCAAGGTTCTTCAGCTTCTGTACAACATTTGGATTATTTAGTCATAAATTGTAAGTACCCGCGAGCTTTTTCAACAGACCACGTTCCAGAGACCAGTGACGCAGTCAATGTACCCTTTGTCGTATAAGTAACAGAAAGCAAAACAACCACGAGACAGAAGAAATTAGTAAAATTGTGAATCAAGGATAATTCTATGCTACAATTGGTGATCATTAGACTACGGATCTTTATGCAAAATAAAAATTGTTTGTATCGATTGCAAGAAACGGGAACCAATCATTTTAATAACACAGTCCAACAAAATAAAACGTTTTTCGTGATTTGCAGTATCTGTTGGATGATTCTTATAGAGTTTGTCATTCTAAAACCAAACTAAAAAGCAGAATTGCTCTGTCACGTAAGATTTTTGAAAAACACTGGTTCTTGTAAAAATGCATAATTTTGATAAAAAAAAAATGACGTGTTACGTGAAAACTAAACTTTTCTCTGTATATCCAATTATATTTTTTTGTACTTTCTAATAGTTGTAAATGCTTGTTAAAGTTTGAACAAGAGTTGATACGGGTACTTTATACTCTCTATTTTTGTGTTTATGTGAAAAATCCTTTATCAAGCAGGAATTCACAATGCAGTATTGGACCCTACAGACCTTTGGTTCTCCAGGGTATGAATAAGAAGACATTTATAAAATGTTCATATTTAAACGCTTTTTCTAACTACAACATTCCAAAAATTTAATTGATTTCATCGTTTTCTAAAGTGACGAACATTTCTAAACTGATATACAGTGGCCCACAAAAGTGTTCGTACGCCTTTTAAATCAGAATAACTTTCTTAAAATTTGACCAAAGCACTTGATTTTTTTTGAGCAATTGGAAGCATTGATTTACTTTTAAAATGTGCAAACAAAATTTTGAAGAAATTGCAATTAGTAGGATTTACATGAAAAAATGATAACAGCACTTTTTAAAAGTTTATTATTTCAGCACGTAATGAAAATTCAAAATATGCGGTTTGTAGATCTATGTTATTTAAACATATGCTGAAAATTTCATCGATATCTGTTGACAAACACATGAGCTACAAGCGATTATAAGTGATGATAATTGCAGTTTTTCACGACTTTTGGTCAGTTTCTGCTTAAAATCCATAGTTTCTTTCGATGCGCGTAGTTTTCTTCTGCGTCAACCGATTTCGATGAATTTTTCAGCATATGCATAACTAACATAGATCTCCAAAAGGCATATTTTGAATTTTCATTATGGGCTAAAATAAAGAACTTTTAAAAAGTGCCATTTTTATTTCTTCATGTAATTCCTAGTAATTGCAATTTTTTAAAATCTTTTTTGCACGTGATTTACTAAATCAATGCTTCTAATTGCTCAAAAAAAGTCAAATGGTTTGGTCAAATCGTAAGAAAGTTATTCTGATTTAAAGGGCGTACGAACACTTTTGTGGGCCACTGTACATTTGATAGAAGCCGATATTTTACACACTTTGCAACGCTGGGGTAAGCATATATGTAGGTGCTGAAGAAGTGTACTTTGAAGATGATAACGTAAATGTTGACAAAGGTTCAAATAAACAAGTTTTTATGAATAATTTTCCGCGAGCTGTTTCAACAGACCACCTATGCCAAACTGTGTTTTTTTTCGCGAGACGTCTGTACCGACCGCGCGCCCCCTTCGCAACGAGTCAAATATTTTTTCCGGATCGGACAACACCGTTCCTGATTAATTTTCAATAAAGTTACATGCGCCGCTGCCAATGCAATGAATTCTGAAATCCGGTTCGACGAAATTTTTTTACAGAAATACACCCGAGCCGGGCCATGTAGTAAGCCCGGACCGTGTTCGCGAGTTTGTTTACGCTGCGCCGTGCGTCCAGCTATATCGTCGAAAAACTACGCACTAACGATGGGAAAACCGAAGCAAAAGTTGTAATTTGCCAGCGGTGGGGGAACTTACCGGGGCCGCGCCGCCGTTTGCGCATGTTTTTTTTTTAATTGTTTTTCATTCAACCAGGGATATTTTTTTTCGAACGCTCCGCTCGGCTCCGGGCGATCTATGCGGGCACGGTACTATGGCGAAATTCGAAATGCGTCGGAAACGCGCCGGCACAAACTGCGGCGGGGAACTGAAAAATAGACGAAGGCAGATTTCAGCGTCGTCGAATAAACATTTTAATAAACTCTCGACCGGCTGTCGACTATCAAACGAACGAGGAGGGGATATACAGGAGGGGATTCTCTTTTTTCCGGACATTTGATGAATTGTTTGAGCCACTGTACATCGCTTTGGAATAGCACCGTCCGTAATATCTCGATATTGCGCGCGACCCGGCCACGCAGCATAGTGGGCTAGAAATATTAGCTGTTCAAAGCTGTATTACCCTTATTTCGAGATTTAAGGTCATAGTATGGTATATCGTTGAATTCGGATTAATGTCAGCTATTACGTTATGCAATCAAAAATATGTGTAATCTTGATTTAAACAAAAAAAAATTTTTTTAAAATTCTTTTATATTGTAATTTGTAGAGTGCTGAATGTTGACTTAGTTTTCTTGAAAACATTTGTCTGTCCAATCATTCGAAATGTTTGAATAGTCGTGATAACACAAAACCTAGCTGTTCTGACTTTGAAATTAGAAGAATAGTCCATAATTATTTCTGAAGTATGATTTTATTATCATTACTTTATATTATATTGTGTTTAACAAAATTACAAAAGAAATTCGAATTTTTATGATATTATTTAAATAAACAATATCAAAACAAACAGTGATATTTGATTCTTGCAGATTTATACTTTATACAAACAATACACAACTTTGTCACTTAAACCATTCCTCCAGTCCTAACAGTTTCTAAAAAATGAAGTAAAATATGTTTATGACCCCCAACTTTTAGGGTTGTATCACCTCTTCAATATGGACGATGGCCGATAAAAGAAATATGTTGCAAGCTGAAATTAAAGTGTTTTAACTGAGCAAAGCCAAAACACTCGATAAAACGCCTAGCTACAGCAAAATATACATGTGTTTCGTCTTATCACAGGAAAATCATATGGCAGCAGTGTCGCCAGATCGGTTAAATCGAGGGGTATATAGTTTATCACCTCTCTGAAAACCAGAGTAATATGTGATACGTTGAGCGGCACGTCACGTGACCAGTCTACGGTGTTAGTTGGGAACGTTGGAGTGTGCTCAGGTAGTGGAATGGGATAGTGGAAGGGGAAAAGTAGGAGAGGAAAAAACAACCAGTTCTGTTTGTTTCTGGCATCACTGTATGGCAGTCTTAAGAACCTCTTAACGCTTCACGCAGATCCGGCTAAAAGGCGTTTTAAACAAGAATAATTTTCGACTAACGTCGAACTGGGAAGTGATTTTTGCATGATTATAATAGGGAAAAGCATGCAGAAAATATTCTACTTGTAGGAAAGCGGTAACATTTGAAATCCAATAAATATTCCTCCTCAAGTGCAGAAAGCTTCGATAATTCTTTTTAGTTCATTAGGTATTACTGTTATGTTATCTCAAAGAGCATTCTTAAATACCTGCAAATCTATTTATTTAAAACTAAAACAATTCAATAATATTAAATAGATTTTCCAGTGTATAAATAAAGACGTTATTTTTTCGATGAGAAATTGTATTTATAAAATGTACATCTTTAAATATTGCCCTAATCACAATTTTTTATAAATATCATTAATTTCAACGTTTCCGAAAGTGATGGAAATTTATGAAAATGATATACATTTAAGACAAGTCAATATGAGAACATCGATTTTTTAGCAAATGAAATTCTTCGGTCTGGCCCACTGCACGCAGGTGGTATTCCCGATGTTTTGCTCGTGTCGGTTGCGAAAGTCAGCGTGAGCAATTCCCAGCGTCCCCTGGGACGGGATATTTTATGCCTGTTCCAAAAAGAAACGGATGAAGGAAGCAAAATGAGCTCAATCCGCAACAAATCGCATAGTGGTCAATTTTCCCAAAGACGTGGACCATATTCGTATATTTACATTTACAATCGGTGTAAAAGTTCATACATCCTTTAAAAATTAATAACTTCTTTAAATGTGGACCAAACGGCTTGAATTTTTATTTGAGATGTTAGAAGGATTAGTATTAAAGGATTATATAATATTTTTTTAAAAAATTGCTATTTGTCGCAATTGCGAAGGAAAAGGTAATGATCACGATCTTTAAGTTTTTTATCTGTACCTGCAAGTAAAATTTGAAACATAGCAACCTCGATCGATTTCGAAGAATATTTTTTACACTGACTGTATACCTTATTCACTGCAAGCAGACAAGTCTTAGGAGTTCTCGGACCCGCAGTAATTATCCTGTCGTTAATTTAAAAATTGATTTGATATCGTGTAATCTCCAAGACATATTAAACGCTGTACATGAGTACTGTTCAGAAAATTTGAACATTTATATTTTAAGATTTAAATTGAATAATAACAGCATTGAATCCTTGAAAACATGTACTTTGTAACTCGCGTAGAATGTATACGAATTGTTGACATTAAATTCATTTATTAGCTGAATAATTAGACTGCGGATTTTATCCAATTACAATAAAAATGAGTAGATTAAATGAAAAACAATTTAGAAAACTTGAAACTACTGTTGTATTATTTCCAGACAATTGACATTATTACGATGAGAACTAAATGTCTGTATCTTCTGTAGTTTCTGTATCCTATGATTAATTGAATTTTTATTTTGCATAAAAGTCCACAAAGTCTACCAACCCTTTCCGGTCCTATATCGACCCAGTCTCGACATTAACATTTGCACCAATAGTTACTTATTTCGTTGATTTACAATACATTTGTTAATATTGCCATAATTGCATGGTATGCAACAACGATTGCAGTATCTCTCAGCTGATGTACATAGGGTGGCAAAGCATCATACGTGAATACAATTGCGTTATACAATATTTTAATAAGTTTTGAAATAAAAGAGAGAAAACACGTCGGACCGCAAAGAGCTGATAACATTGATCAGATTCCACAAACAGAAATCTTTTTTCAATTTCGTCCGCTATTTTGGACAAATTGGAAAGCAGATGCTTACATAGCGATACAGTATCCATAGAATCGTCGCGCGATCCTCAATCGTCAACCGTTCTTGTCCATTAGCTTAGATGTCGCGCAGTATCTAGTACCGATCATGATTGATGTTGTTTGTCGTGAAAATAGGGGTGCAGCCGGTCTGGCCAGTTTAATCCTCGCCATCGTGGATTCTATCCGGATCCTATTCTATCGAGGATCCATAGACAAAGAACAGGATCGATCGACGCGGCGCGTCCGTGGCAGGCGCTGTTCTGTTCACGGAACCACGATAAGTGGGACATATGGCAGGCAAATACGAGCTGTGCAAAAACAAATAGATGTCTCATCCCCGGACAAATCTCTTCGCCCCCCCCCCCTCTCTCACAACGCGATCTCGCAGACACGCGACAATGCCGGGGTTAATGAAAGACGTAGGTGCTAGTTATGGATGCCATAACTCAGTCGATGGGGCGCAACTACACCGCCGAAAAATCAGGCTCTCGCGCAGCCACCCCTCGGAGAGGAGGGGTGTGTGTACACGCGTGTATGACTTCTGATTCACAGCCGGTTCGAGGCCACGGGGGTGCGAAAAATAAAAGACGGGGGTGGCGCAGTACAAAAGCGAAGAGAGGCATCTCTGGTTCGAGTGCAGGAAGAATTGCTAATCGCATACGTCGCGCCCGTCGCCCTTGGGCATCGGTTCAAATAATGTGAAATGGCGCACCAGGCCAACCCGATAGAACCGTCGTTTGCGCCCTTTCACGTTCGATAGTGGTCGTTCCCCGCCGTTGTTCGCTGCTTCCTCGATTCGAGCTTGCATTTCAATTACGGGAAAACTATTATGCTTACGAGTCGTAGAAAGCCATTAGGGTTTTTCAATACTGGGTATATACTACTAGGTCTGTAGGGTCTCGTCCGAAAAGTTATTTCCGGTATCGTGCGGTCTCCTTGTTAGATTAGCAAGTTCGTGTCCATGAAGATGTTTTAGTCAACTTACGCCGATTAAATCAAGCTAAGTTTGGTTTTGATTTGCGTTAGCATTGTCTAGGCCGAGTTGCGGATTAAAATCAACATTCTGTAAACGCAGCGTACAACATCATTGAAAAACGCTATCCTCGAATCGATCACCATTTGTAAGAATATCCAGTAAAACACCGTTCCTCTTCCGTTACAACACCTTGCAATTCCTCAACCAATCTCTCTCCGATTCAACGTGTCTTGCGATCGTGCAATTAATTTATATTTGTGGGAAACGCCAGCGTGCTCCTGCCATTTTCGGAGTCGCGTAGACCACCACGGCGGCATGATACAGGCAGCATCTTAATTTAATTAATTAACGTGATGCCGGAAGTAGGCAGGTTTCTTCTTCAACTTCTTCTTTGTTATATTCGTCGCGGCTTAGCTCTCAGCGGAGAGAGAGAGAGATTCGTCGCAATTCTTGCTAATGAAGACCCACGCGTTCTAAAGCTCAAACAATAAACACTACCACTTAACTCAAAGCACGCAACAGACACCATCCATCCTGCCCACCTTACTTCAACCTCTCCCCCCCCCCTCCCGTTCCCTTTGGTTGTGCATCTCCTTTTGCCCGTTATGCGTAGCGTTTTCACTTAGGTCGTCTTGCAAGAAACACGCAACCCCACATCTCGCATCAGACACCGCCTGCCACTCGGCTAGCCCGGTGAATCTAGCCTGAAAGAGAGACACACGCGTCGTTTTTCCATTTCGACTACCTCTTTATAATATTTCGCAGTCACCCGCCCGTGAAACGCAAAACACGCTCGCCGTTTTGCAAGCCCTGGTGGTCTTCGCAGCCCGGCTAAGAATCAACGATGCTCGCTTCAGCATCTCGCTTTTTTCCCGGCTCGCCTAGCAAATTCCGTTTCAAGAACTCTGACTTAATTGGAACATGTACGCGTACGAGCGTGCGACAACATGTTCCTGCCGAGTATCTTCCGTCGCGACACGAATTACACCGTAATCTCTGCTTCTGCGCGTTGATCCGTACTCCGTATCGCTAACTGAATTTGTCCCTTGGAAGCAGACTGACACGATAATGGTAAAAGTCGTTATAGTACCAGCGTGTTTATTTTAGCCCCTATCATATCATAGAACAAGCATGCAAAACCTACCCCAGTTTGAATGCCAAACTATCATTTTGTCTCTGAGTCAAGGGTCGGACCAAATTATCCAATGAAATAAATACACAATAAATAATATGTAGATATTACTTTTACCAACTGAGCCAAATAAACAAAAATAGTACAAAACGATGTATGCTCAAGAAATTCCATTTATCTTTTTGTCCCTGACTGTATGTTTAAAAAGATGAAGAAAGATGTAAGTTAGTCAGTTGGTTCTTAAGATAAGAAAGACTTCAGTAGTAGGAGCATCTTGTAATTCTGAGAATGAAAGCATCTTTGAACTGATAGGTTCAAGATTACCATGAAAAATCTTACATAGAACTAACCAACAAGAATGAAGACTTCTAAACAAATCAAGCGAGGTTCAAAGAGTCATTGTGACACTAGGCTAACGAGTTCGTCAGGAATGTTAGTTCTCCGTTGAATTAGAAAGCGTCGCGGTGCACAATGATTCGCAAGTCACGAAAACTGAAGCTCGTGATGTAATCAGGACAATTTAGCGAAGAATAGCGTGTCGACCACGACGGGATACGAATCCTGATGGTTCCTCGCGTCTCAGCATTGCGAAGAAAGCCGGTCTGAATAAAAAGGAGAGGTGAGATAGAGGAATAAAAGACGCGGAATCTTTGAATCCTCTCAACAGGTTTCAGCCAGATCACGCGCTTCTTCGCGACAAGAACATCTAATCGCATTTCTATCAGCCCCCGACCATTAAAACGGAAGAAATTTTCTCGCCTGGTATCGTCTCCTTCGCCGTTCGAGGAGCATTCACCGAGTTAACTCGTTTGCGCCTTGCTCGGTTACTGTCTTTATCTTCGATCGTGAATCAGCCGCGAAATCCGATGGCTGCCCCTCGTCTTCGTCGGTATCGAGTGTCTCGTAATTGCTATATCAAAACCAAACTAACTTGCGTGTTTACTTTACCAGTCGTTTGATGTCTTTGGGAATGCTCGTAAAGTAGATACGACCGGTGAATGGCTTGGCAACTGCCCGCCACCTGGAATAAACTGTCAGTGGAAGGAGCAACATTATCTCTACAATTAGAAAATTGACTCTTCTTTTACGCAGGCTGTTGAATGTAATAAATTATTTCATTTGCGATCCATTTGCTTTTGTACTTGGTATTCGTTTACGCTGATCGAGGTGGAGTCACATTTATGCATCGATCATCGATCGTTTCACTGATGACTCCTTATCTGCGTATACAGCATCCTTATCTTGATGATTTGAAAAATGTCTTTTTTCTTTCATGCAATAGAGTGCAATCAATTATTACATTAGTAACTACAGTAATATGTGAAATTGCGGAGCTGAAAAATCACACATATCGTACACAGTTATTATTTCTTGTGGATCACGGGTAAACGAAATCATCGTATCGGTGAGACAGTGCCAAAGCTTTGTTGTCGATAATTATTTCTTTGTAAAACTCTTATCAATATATCCGCGATATTTTTCCAATTTAAATAGTACCAAACACGATACGATACGGATCATATTTACTTGTTTAATTCACAATACAGAACTTCGATTATCCAAACTATTCAGAGGATACATGAGTGTTTGGATAATAGAACAGTTACATAGCAACTATGTGGGTCACTTTAGATTGAACTATTTACATGTGGAAAATTCGGATAATGGATAACGGAGAATTCAGATATCATCGGTTTGGATAGTCAAGACTCTACTGAATTACAGGATCATGTTTGGACTCATTTTAATCAAAAAATGTCATCAATATGATGTTAAACAATTCATAAAAAAATCAGTACAAACAAAAAAGTTTTGGCATTGAATCTTGTCATCTCTTTCGTATGTACATATCAAGGCATCAAAGTTATAATTGCAGTTTGTTGTCATGTTTGGTGTTTGGTAACCAAGAAGGAGCCACATTGGAGCGTATCAATTATCGATCGTCGATTGATACTCGCTTCTCATCTTTGTATAAAGCAGCACTATTCAGAAAATTAGAAATCTGGTCATTTTTTTTCTTAGACAATAGAATCTAATCGATTATTTCGTACGTATGTAATACGTTTCATGATTGGAAATAATAGTGTATACTGATGGAGAAGGAATCACATTAGTGTGATTATCGACGTCGTACTGATATTGACTCTGGCCAGTCCTGTCTATGGAGATCAGGATGCCATGGGAGGCGGCGTTGCATTTAATCACGATGTCGCCCCATTACCTCATCGCATTATGACTCCATCATCGGGTATGCGAACTGCGTACAAGGGCTCTCTATCTCTCTCTCTCTCTCCCTCTCTCTCTCTCTCTCTCTCTCTCTCTCTCTCTCTCTCTCACGCACACCCCATGGCCCTTCCATGCTGGTCGCATAAATTTAAATGGCACACGTTTCGGTTGTGAGTCTGCGATCGCCGGTGAAGCGCGTCTTCAGACATCGCAGCTACTCGTCTCTCCGGCGTCAAAGAAAGCGTTTTCATACGCCTCGGTGTTTATTAAAAGAGAAATTGAAGAAAATTAATTGCGACCATTCCGCGCAGAGTCTGCAATTCATTTGCACATTACTCGGAGATATTTCTTCCGTTGGAAATGGACGGTGCTTTGCGTCTCGCGTTAAGGGGACGCTCTTTTCTAGCAGCTCTAAAAACAAGCGATTTTTATGAAATTTTCATGAGGGTGCTGGAGCAGACTTCCTCGGATCTCGTCCTTAGAGCAACATTCTTCTCGTTTATTGATCGTTCGAGACCTGTGTCGCTTTTTGCAATAATGCAGTAGGTATTGGCGTACAGCAGGAATGGGCATTTTTGTCTCAATTGAGACAAAACTGACCCCACCATAGCACCCGCTGTCCCCCACCAGTATTTGCCGTTACCATAGAGGAAGGACGTGCTTCGCCCATCGCGAACAGTGCGCAGACCTCGCGCATGAAAGAGAGGTTGGTGGGAGAAGCAGGCGTTTGAGGGGCCCCTACCATGCCCATCACGGGCGTACAGGATAGTATTTTGTTTAATTCTGTCCAACAGATGATGCAAGAAATTAAAAAATTTCATAAAGAGCTTGGAAGAAAATGGACATTTATGAAATGATATCGAAAAAAAAGGAGGTTGATCAATTCGATCAGTATGTACAGTGGCTCACGAAAGTATTCGAACGGCCTTTAAATGAGAATAACGTTTTTTAAATTGCACCAAACAACTTGATTTTTTTTCAGCAATTAGTAGCATTGATTTACTAATTGTCGTGCAAGAATGATTTTGAAAAAATTGCAACTGGTAAGAATTACATGAAAAATAGAAAAGGCCCTTCTCAAATTTTTTTTATTTCAGTCGCTAAAGAAAATTTAAAATACATGTTTTGTAGATCTATGTTAGTTACGCGCATGCTGAAAATTTCATCAAAATCGGTTGACGCAGAAAAGAACGGGACTCGTCGAAAGATATAAGAATCTGCGGATTTTAAGCAGAAACTGACCAAAAGTCGTGGAAAACTGCGATTTTCAACCATTTGTAACGTTAATCGATTTCGATGAAATTTTGAGCATGTGTGTTACTAAAGTAGGTGTACAAGACGCATATTTTAAATTTTTATTACGGGCTCAAATAAAAAAGTTTTAATAAGTGCCTTTTCTATCTTTTCATGTAATTCTTACTAATTGTAATTTTCCCAAAATCTTTCTTACACATCATCTAGTAAATCAATCTTCCTAATAGCTCAAAAAAAGTTAAATTGTTTGGTGGAATTTTAAACAAATTATTTTGATTTAAAGGGTGTTCGAATACTTCCGTGAGCCAAGTAAAAATTCACTGGAATAGTACACGAAAGCAAAGCTAAATATTCAATCCAAAAAATGACTTGGCTTGTTTCGGACCATAAAGCAAGGTCCAAAGCACAATAGCTCGATCGTAAATAGAAATTGTTATTCGTATAGAAAGAAATCATTCCTCTTAAAGTCGTTACAAAATAATCCTCTTTTCAGACATTCGACGCGGAATTTTTATCAAAATTGCGCCTCCATTAGTAACGATCTCAGAAGAAGGTCGAACGACGATTTTTGAATTAGTAGTGGGGTGGAACTTGTGAGAAGAGAGTTTTAAAGCATGACGACGAACATTTCGAGCAGCTCGGCTATTGTACGACTCGCAAAGTGGATCCGAGCGATTAGAGCAATATTCCCGTATCCCGGGGAATATTGTTCCGGAATTAGACACGCTCCAGGAGAGCTCGATGCAGTCTGACAGAAATCTGTCCGGCCATCTGGCAGGTATTATTAGATAGATGCCAAGAGCATCCTGAGGCTAATCAAGAGGATCTACTATTTGATTAACCAATAACGGAGGCAGGGGCAGCATACAGTCGCGCAGCCACTCACCGACACTCTCTGGCCCCACCTCTCTCGCTGCCCTCGTGCTAGCAATTCCTGTGGATACAGAGGATGCAGTATGCAGCTGTCCAGAGTGCATCCATAGAGGAATCAGAAAAACCAGAGGTGGCTAGACTGCGGACGAGCATGAGGATGAGCGTATACGCGAGACGAATGCGAAACTCTGTTCGTGGTGGGCGAAGGGAAACGAACGAATCCGGGAGAAGGGCCCCGAGTATGGTGGTCCTTGTTTTTCAACTTGCGAGTATTTCGTGACTTACGACCCCCAATTTGTGAAATTTGGTGAGAAAATGGTGTACCAAAATTTGAAGTAATCGGACAACGGGAACCCCTGCCACATTTGTGTTAAAGTTTCCGAGTTTCAATCGTGTTTCATCATTTTTACAAATCACTTGGACAACTAGAACATGTGCATCGTGACGACAGCTTCCCAAAAAGTGGTCTCGAGAAAAACGCGTTTAAAGACTAAACTATGAATTATACAAAATGCTAGTTGTATTCTTGAAACGCCTATAACCACGTTAATTTGACGAATCCGAGCAAAACTTTTGAGCTTATATTTCACAACATTTATACTTAAAATATACTGGAAATTTCGAGCAGAATCTACTGAATATGGATGTCACTCTTTTTCTTCAAACCGAAATAAAATTCTGTGTCCTCATTGCCAGTATTCAGCCATTCGAATAAACGAAGGCAGACGATGAATAAAAATGTTCTATTTCCTAAAGAAATGATCAAAGACGAAACAGTATCATTACACGTGGCAGTGAAATGAATCGTAGGACAAGGGGTTGAAAAAAAATTCAAGAAGATCGATTTATTGAAACTGAAAAACGAAAATACCCTCTTAAAAGAAAGGTTTGATCCCTATGGCTAAGGGCCACCCTAGGCCCGACTCATAACTGTCAATCGGTGGACCCGCGAGTGTGCCACGATTATTTACCTTCGTTAGATATTAATTCCGAAATAATCCGGGATAAGTGGGAAATATCTCCCTTTTATTCCTAGCGCTGACTGAAAAGTAATAAAACTGGATTACTCGGAAAATCCTGGGAGCCCTTCGTGAGTCGAATCTCGCCCCTTCCAGAACCGAGAAAAATGGATTTTATGGCACTGAGGGGGGAAGAACGGCTGACTCGCTGACTGACTGACTGATATCGAACATCCTATCGATCCCCGCTGTATATGCCGCGCTATACGCCCGCCCCCATACCAAAGTAATAATAAACAGTTTATCTGTCTGTCGAGTCTAAGCGGATTATCGGAGGCCCCCGGCCCTTCCTGTAACGCGAGACGACCGATAGCAAGACGCGACCCTTATCTCCTATCATCGCCTCCATTCCCGTCTCCCCCCTACTCTACCACCCCAACCACCAACACAATTCATTCCTTTCTTTTGCTCGCATCCTCTCTCCGCAACCAGTGTCAGCTGCCGGTGAATATATGTGTGCGTCACGTAGCGACGACACGCACGATTTCTGAATATTCATAAGCGACACCTCGACATCCCGATGCACCCCTACACTCATCAACGCCTGTCGTCCATCCTTTCAATTTGCCTAGCCGATTAAAAGGATTCGGGAAGGAACCACCGGGACAGCGATCGCTTCCAACCGAGGCATAATTTTTACAACCCCCTCGAGGGCTGCTCCCGTTTTGAATACTGCGAAGAAAATCTTTTTAATCTTGCAGCAACGTTTTACATATTTTATTATGCACTAGTGAAATGTTAACCCCGTAACGTTTCGTTGGCGCCGCTACGGGGATCTAATATTTATTTAAAAATTAACCGGAGCGTTAATTAACAAATTGTGCCAACAGAGCGTTAAGAGTTAATTAAATACTTTTCCTTGGGAAAACGTTTTATGAATCGGTGATTGAGAAGTTTTGTTATTCTTTTTGGAGGGTGATAGTTGATAGTTGATAATAGCTGAAGTTAGAATTATTTATTTACCATTGATAACAAGTAAACTGTGACAACTACACAACTTGGACCAGCTTTTTGTTTACTGAACACACTAATGCAAACATTTTTATATACCTATGCATAGCAAAAATGTTATAACCTTTTTATCACAACTCTGCGCAAAAACTTTTCTAGTGTTTTCATATGACTATAGAATAAGATGTTACGCCCTTGATAGAACGTGTAAAAATGTGAAAAATTTTGAAAATATAGTTAAATACCGGCACAATTAGAATCCATTGTTGATTTGAAACAAAAGTCGCTTAATAATGTAATCTACTACTCGAACTCGTAACGAAACTATGATCGACTGATGCAATTTTTCAGGCGAGCGTAGACACTCGAGTGTTTATCTATCGTCTGCTCTAAAATATACAGGGTGTCCTATTTAAGTTGAGATTGTAAATAATCTCGAAGATATATGATTTCAAAAAAACAAACTGACACAATTCCTTCAGTGTTTCGAGTGGCGAGTCAAATGGCACTACTAGTTTTTTAATTCGTGGGCGTTTCCAAGGTTATTTCAAGGTCATTTTGACTTTTTTATAATAAACCCGTATTCTTTATTTCGGAGTCATATTCTACGTAAAAAAATGCACAACTTTCGTTCGAGATATTTTTTTGTAAGTTTGTAAGAACTTTATTATGTGTTAATGAGTCTTTTATTAAACGAATTACTAAGTGTCTCGAAGTTGAGGGTAAAAATTTCGAGCATTTATTATGATGTTCTTAAATGAAATAAAAAATTTTCGAGAAAAAAGTAACGTTGTCATTTTAATAGGAAAACAAAATTATCCTTGACATAAACATGAAAAATCAGCGAAATATCTTAAGAAATACTGAACTTACAAAAAGATGTTTCAAACAAAAGTTGTGCATTTTTTACGTAGAATATGATTCCGAAATAAAAAATATGGGTTTATGATAAAAAAAGACAAAATGACCTTTAAATAACCTTGAAAAGTCCGTGTCAGTTCGTCTGTTTTAAATCACATGTCTTCGAGATTGTTTACAATCTCAACTTAAATGGGACACCCTGTATAGCGACCAACGTGCGTTTGCATGTGATTAAGTTTCGAACGAGTATAAACCACTTAAAAGTGAACCTAACTTTAAATCGTGTCTTGACATGAAATTTTGGGGTTTTTGTCTGCCTATTTTATGACTGCAGCACACTGTGCGACGCCTAGCGACAAGACGTCGACACGGTCGGGGGATATGAACTTCATAAAATCACGGGCGGTGAATTAGACGCGATGGAAGCCGACGATGTTGCAATTACCATCCAGAAAAAAAGCCAGGGTACGCCGGGATCACCGCATGGAAACAGGGAGCCGGCGAGCGTCGCCGGGTGGAAATTCACGATTAAAATCCCAGCGGTAGCATTAACCGATGGGAAACGGGAAGAGGGACGTTCGTGGGTGTTGGTGGACTCATGTGTTCGAACGTCAGTCGCGTTTAAACCTCGATCTGCATTTAAATTGGCCCCTATGCCGATTCGCGCGCTTCTGCACGTTGCCATGTTTTCCTGCGCCTCGAGTTCGACCGTTCTGTTGTCGTTTCAACCCCTTTTCCCGGAACTCTCGGCGGTCTCGCTATCTCTCCTAAGCCCTCCATTACCTCCGATATCCTGGCCATTTCCTTGGGCTCTAATTAATTATTCATTTATTCGCGGTTCACTTTTAACTAGGCGCGCCGTGAAAATTAAAGCGGTGCCATAGGTTCAACTAATTGTGTTGTAACGAAAACGAGCACCTAAGGAAACACCGAACAACGCGGACTATGGTGGTACCGTAATTTATAAAAGGGAATCAACGACGGAAATTCTTCGTCCATTACAAATCATTACGATGGAGTTAATTGCACGGATGGTTACGGTGGTTAGGTAATGAACGGAAGAAACTGCATAATTGACCGTGTGCCTTGTTCAGAGTGTAAAGAAATGTTTGGTCTTGACTGCCATGTGTTTGGTCTGTGCTGGTTGATATGTAAAGGCATTTGCCAATCTTTTTCTAATACTCTAATCTATGGTATGTGTCTTTGATGACCGTTTTGATAAGAGCTCATACAGCTCCCATGTTTGTTAGAATCTATGGATTAACGACGTTAGGACACGTAGGTTTGGTATGTGTGTGACATTTTACGTTACAATAAAGTTCATACATACACTACCTGACTACACTTTGAGTACACGTACTAATGTGTGAAATATCCTTAATTTTTTTGTTATGTAGGTACTGATATTTGGTCCCCTCAGGGTTTCAAATCCATTTTACCATTCTCCCCCTTCTTCTACTTTGTCCACTCTCACCTAACGCCAATGTTCGGATGACGGCGGTGGGATTTGAACTCCCGACCACATTGTTTGTAGTCGCGCGCTTTATCCACTGAGCCACTGCGCGACTAATTTTTTTGTTATTAATATAATGTGTATGTTTTATTTTTGATTATGTATATACATAGATACAAAAATAATGAAAGTAACTTATAATAGTTGAAATACCTTTCATGGAATATTAATAAAGAGGTATTGTGCATATTACTAACCGTTTTGCTCATCGAACTATCCACTGCTTTTCTTGATTAATACTTGACAGTTTTGGCATTCTTGAAACTAATTTTTCCAATTTTTCTTTTAATATGCTTTTTCAGCTGTTCTGTAGGAACATCCATAAATTTTTTTTCATTTCGGACAATAGTTCCCGATTTCTCGATCCAATTCATAATTCCCATAAAAGCTCAATCGGATTAAGATATCAAAATCATGCGACAAGGGATTAATCCCGGCGCCAAAAAAAACGAGAAGAAGTCGTACGTTTTGTCTAAACTCTGTATTGGTTCTGTCGGGGACGCACGATATCGCATTTAATATTTTATGAAGACGACGCGCGACTTCGCAAACCAATGCAGCGAAGGCGTAAAGAAATAAATTGTACCAAAAATCTGCAGCTTAACTTAGCCAAATACTTTATTGTAAGAAGAAGTGAAAACTAGAGCAAGATAAACGACGTTGTACAACAGACGGATGATGAGATTCTGACGAAATCATCGGAAAATGCAAAGTCGTGGAGGTGAAATTCCTTAAAAATATAAGAAAGTGGGGCACTGGGCCGCAAAAAATAAATGTTTCATTAGGGCGGTTTCTAAAATTACGCAACGCCCATAGATGTTATAGAATTTGAGGATTAATCGGACAGCGTGACGCCATCGATGTCGCCGGAAAGTTGCTAAACGGAGCCGGCATGGCACTAGGTCCTCTGCCGACCTTCGAGAACCATAAATTATGTGTGGACCTACGCCACGTCAAGTGCCATTGAGAGCGGTACGGCTACGCTGATATTCCCAAGCGAGTCAGCTGATACTTTCTAGCCGTCCCCAAGTCGTAAATTAATAAATTCGTAAAAGAGACACTAATAGACTCTCAAAAATGGCATAGTCTAAACACGACGCAGCGTAAACTCAAACTGCAATACGAGCTGGTCATACTATAGACACGTCTGATACTCCAATTAACAAAGAGCTCGATTCGCTTCGTCTCGATGGGCTGATCTCGGTTGTATCGGAAAGAGTCCCGAGAGATTGTAACTCACTTCTCGACTGCGTCATCGTTCATCGGAAGAGGTAAGTTGACCGGACAAAAGAACAGAATTAATAAATATAAATCACCCGAAGCCGGTGCAAACGTGACGTTGAAAAGTTTAACTTCGACGGATAGACCACGATCGTTGAAACCAAAAGAAATCTTTTCAAGCTGAATAACTAGAGATAAATTGCTCGGGCGCGCGTCTTTCTTCTTCCTCTTTTTCATGGCTTCTCTTTCATGTCGAAAACAACCGTGCACTCGTTAACCCAGTTTGCCGGGGATTGGTAAATTGCACGGAGCGAAATATAAATCTTCCTTGAGGAGGTTACGATTGTCTGAAATATTGACCCCACGGGGTACACGACCCCGAAGAGGTTTGATTATCGCGTCGCCGCCCGAAGAACCATTATTACGGCTCTCGTCTGGCAAGAAGCATTTGGCCGCGCATCGAGTGATGAGCAGGCTGGAAAGGATGAAGTGGAAGCCGAACAAGGTGACGAGAACTTAAGTCGAACGATGTCGGGAAACGTGGGTGTTGGGACTGGGGTGGGTGAGGGAGGAGGGAGGGTGGGGTTGATGATTACAGAGATCAAAGCAAGCAATCACTAGACAACGGGAGGAGACTGGAACGAGAGGTAGAACCCCCGGCTCGGCTCGAATTTGCGACAGTGTCTCGTGTGCCCGTCGACGACGCCCACACCTGCCCGCGCGCGGTCATGGCTCTCCTCGTGTCGGTCACTAAACATTAACCCGAACCGACGACGATGACTCGTCATCAGAGCCCCTCTCGCCCTCGGCCGTTGTTGCCGGCTACGTCGCCGGTACCTCGGTGTCATCCTCGTTCTTGTCGTGCAGACACACACACACACACACACAAACACAGATTTCCCTTCGACGCAATTCAAGTACACCCTTGAGACGCTACGTAACTGCACTGGAGAGTACGTCCGCACCTTTTCTAGCTGCTCTCGCCTTTCGTCCAGCGGGTTCGTCGCTTGCGACTCTGCTCCACATTCAACATGACGCGCCGCGCCGCGCCGCCGCGTGCTCGACTTAACGTTTTAGATGGATCTCACGGAACGAGGTCTAGAGACGAGAACTAGCGGACTGGCAACCTGTAGAATTCGCTTTTTACATGGTACTAGAGCTGTATAGTGTTACGGTAATTCTCGAGGTGTTCTTTGGAAGGAATTTCTATTTGTGAAAAATGGTCTCGGATTTTCCTGCTTAGACCATGTACAGACTGTGCCTGTCAAAAAAATGTTTAGATAAAAATTGTTTAATACGAAGGGGGACGCAGTACGGTGTAAGTTAATTTTTTATAGAGTATGTGGTGGGGAGGATTTTGAAATTGAATTTGTTTTTTTAAATGGAACCGTATTTTTTTCCATATTATGACGGCGTTTATTGAGACGAATTCAACGATATTCATGAAAGGTCATTTCCTTATGTCATAGCACATTTTAATTTCATCGTTCGTGGACAGCTATCGTACTGTTGTCGCGTCGCTCCATTAGTTGTCTACTCACCTGTAGGGTACAGAGAATGAAATGCATTTTCCGTCTCACTGCTGAACAAGCTCCTTATTGCTTTTCAGGTTTCTGAAAACTATGAACATCAATTTGGGTAACATGAGAAGTATAGGAAAAGGTAAGGAGTACATTCGGTAGTTGTTTACAGTTTACAGCGTACTGTACGAGTCCGTGAGATGCAGTTTGTCTAGCCTACGGGCGAATATGTTGTCGCGGACGCGTCTTTAACGTGGCGATTTGTGGAGCGACAGGACGATACCTGCCCACCAACGATGAGGCCAAAATGGACTAGTATACAAGGAAATTACTTTTTTCGGAGGTCGTTGAATTCGTCTTAATAAATGTCATCATAATACGGGAAGATAAATAACTAATTCGATTTCAAAATTTCCCTTATCAGCTACCCTACAAAAAATTAACTTACACCGCATTGTGACCCCCCTTCGTATTAAATAATTTTTATCTAAACAGTCTTTTAACAGGTACAGCCCTACGCGAGATATTTCAATGTTTGTAACATTCGAAAATTTGTGATGAAAACATTCCTATAATTGCAGAAATTGTGTAAGAGAAAATTAGCAACTAGATAGTTTGAATGGTTCAGTAGTTCTTGTATTATGTCACTTTAACGATTGTATGCAGAGTATTCTGCAACAGGTGGTTGAAAATTTAAAGAGCGATTCTTTGTAACAAGACGACAATCAAGAATAGAAAGCTTCGTTTTTAAATTATTACCAATTTTATCGAACATAGGACGCCCAGCTGACTAGCACGATACTTATTAATGGACGACAATAATTAAGTGTAACTTAAAAAGAAAGCAAAAACCGCAATCTTTTAGTCTTCAATTTCAGCTTAAAATTGTTCTGAAGCCCCAGCTCTTAAATTTTCTTCCACCTGTTGCCGGACATACTGTATCTAGATATAATACAAGGACCCACGAAGTAGTTCGTAAGTTAATAAATAATGACATGTATCCAGTTCAATTTTACTAATTTTTCAAAATTCGATGATTAGGAATTTTATGTGAATATTTACAAAAACCAAGCTACCCCTGGTATCGATAATTTTTTAATACTTCGTCAATCCCTTCCTCTAATTTAATTTTAATTTAATCTATAAAGAGTTTGGGTCAGACTGGATTTTTTTCATGATAGAGGTACAGCAAAAGAAACACATATTTTCTGCGTTTATCAATCTGTCCTGTTTTACATTTTCTATTAAATTATTATCAACTTGGAGATGCTGTCTACTTTGCGGCCCTGGCTCGCACCCAGCACACGCGTCCATTTTTTTTATATCGTCAATATTTCGCCGAAGTGGGTTTAAAAGAAATGAAGTAAAGAAGAAGATCTCTTCTCGAGGAGACCTTGGTTCGTCGCGAAACGGTTCCAAAGTATCCCGTGGAGAAAGGGGTCGTGTCTGAATTCTGTGCGGCGATTTCCTGCTTTTCTGCTCGTCACGAGTGTTTCGAAATGAAATCTTGTTCGGCGCGGGATTTCCTAGACGCGCGCTTGGCGTTCATAAGCAAAAGACCGAGTAACGAGGTGAAATCATGGAACGGCGTGGCACTTCTCGAGTCGGCGCAGGAACTCAACCGGCTGTGAAGAAGAACGGAAATGGGTGGGTCGGTGATGCATTGCGTTTAGCTCCGGCGGCGTTTTAATTGGCCGAAAGTACGGCAAAGATGTTCCTTGTGTCGAAAAACGAGAGACGAGAGTCCGCTCCTTTACCTTACTCCAAATATTTCGTGAGGCGGCGCGACGAGTCGCGTCGGTGTCTGATCAAAGCCGAAGAAATAAGCGTCTGCTCGGATTTTCTTTCGGACAACGAAAAAGTTGGCTCTCTCGGCGAGCCGGCTACGGAATAGAAGGAAGCAGAGGATGAAGCAATCGCAAAGAAGAAACGAACGTGTAACGAAGAGGTAAAGACGCGGGAAACTCAAGAAGAGTAGAGCAGGGTAGCTCTTCGGTAGTGTATAACAAGAAAATCAGAGGGAGTGGAAATATGAGGTTGTCGCTGGTGGGCGGGAAACTTCAAGCATAACGAATACAAACAGCAAAAGATAAATTCCAAGAATGCTCCCGGAGAAGCGCCTCATCCTCGTCCAGGTAGCCGGAGCTTTCGAAATGCAACCTTTTAATATTAAATTCCAAGGTTGTATCGCTGCTCATGCTGATTTCCCTAGACGTTGGTTCGTCCATAGAGAAAACCCGCGTGTTTCGCGAGCGTTGTTGAGGAGGGAGGAAAAGGGAAGTAGAATGAATAGAAGGAACGTGGTGAGTCGAGGGATAAAGACAGAGAGAGAGAGAGAGAGAGAGAGAGAGAGAGAGAGAGAGAGAGAGAGAGAGAGAGAGAGATAGTGGTAGGCACGATCCCTGCGTGTAGGGATTTAAAAACCGGCGGAAGCGAAGTCGCGAAAACGATCCTCCACTTTGCCGGCTGAATAAATCCGAGGATATGCTCTCGCGTTTTCTCGATTGGAAGTAAGACCTTCGTCAACTCGCAAATCACCGAGTGCGCCATTGCTCTGGAGGAAGTTTCTGATCGGCGCGTGTCGAAAAAAATTATCGCGCGTAATTCGTATTTACAGTAATGTCTAGGTATATGGCCACGAGTCATCCCCTCCCCCTCCCCAATTGTTGGTAGTGTTCGTTTGAGAGCAGCTTTGATACGAACCAACTTAGTTAATCTGGTCTCTTTCTTGCGCTGCCTACACTGTGCGACAGAATGATAGCACACGCATATTCTGGACAATATTGAGCATATTATGCGTACAAGCATACCAACAAACTTTAAAACTGCAACATTTGCTATCTTTTTGTCACACAGTGCACTTTCTATTCTTATCGATACAGCCCAAATTCCTAAAAAGTCATGTCTCCGGATCAGTAATGCCAGATCGGTTAAATCTAGGGGAATACAGTTTACCACTTCTCTGATGACCACAGTAATATGTGATACGTTGCACAGCACGTCACGTGACTAGTTTACGGTCTTAGTGGGGGACGTTGGAGTGTATATCAGTGGCTCAGGTAGTGGAATGGGATAGTGGAAGGGGAAAAGGAGGAGGGGAAAAAACAACCAGTTCTGGTTGCTTCTGGCATCATTGCTCCGGATATACAGCCAGTGTCGCCAGATATATATGTATATGTAACCAATCTACGGTCTTAGTGGGGGACGTTGGAGTGTACGCAGGAGTGGAATGGGATAGTGGAAGGGGAAAAAGAGGAGAGGAAAATCAACCCAGTTTTGGGTTGATTTACTAAAAGTTATTGTTCACAATATGTTAAAAAGTAATATTGAATGAAACAGAAAAATTGGCTAATAGTTTTACAAATTGGCAAAGAATAGCGTTTACATCTTAAAAGTCCGCGCTTTCTGACAAATTGGAACATTTTCAGCATAGTTTCCCCCATGTAATTATGCAAGAATCATTCCCCCCTCATCCCACCCCGGAAATTATTATTGTTCGAAGCTGCCAATCTTACTTCGCGTGCGTCTTTACTTGCGTATAGCGAACTCGTATGACTGATCAAATGTCATTTAAAGATAAATACAATAAAGAGATAAATAAAATAAATATCTATGTAAATTAACTTCGATAGTAAATATTATTTTACGAAACGAACGATGAGAGTTTCTTAGCGTTCCCGCTGCATTTATGTCTATCGTGAAGTGTTCAGAAATTCTTCTAACAAACTGTTTACACCATAGAACTACGACGTATTAATATTATTTTGCAGATAAGTCTTCGACTAAAAAGATCTCTACTTTCTGTCTGCATTCAGTTGAAACAGTACTGTTAGGGATCTAGTCACATTTCCAGCCAAGCTATAACGTGTCGAGTACTTAGGCGCTGCGACTGCATCGCCCGGCAATTGTTTAAGGCAGCATCCTCGAGGCTCCAAGAGAGTAAGAGACGCCGCAGCAGTGTCGCCAGATCAACCCAAAACTGGGTTGATTTTCCTCTCCTCCTTTTCCACTTCCACTATCCCATTCTACTACATGAGCACACTCCAACGCCCCCCACTAAGACCGTAGACTGGTCACGTGACGTGCCGCGCAATGTGTTTCATATTACTCTGGTCATCAGAGAGGTGGTAAACTGTATTCCCCTCGATTTAACCGATCTGACGACACTGCGCCGCAGTCTTCGCGCCCGCCACATTATATTTAGACTTTATTACTAAGTACCAGTTAATTCCAACCATTCCAAGACACCATAAGACTCAACAAGCACCATTCGAAATTACGCAGCGAGTGATTGAAAGCATTCTCTACGTTCATGAAAGTAACTGTTTTGTTTCTTTTTTCGTTTAAAGTTTTGTTTTTTATCGTTTGTGTTTTGTCTAGTGTATAGTGTATGTAGTATGGAAATTATTTTAAAACAATTGAATTTGAATAAATTATTTATAATTATCATAAGCTATTACAAAAAACATCTTTCGACAGACTCGTGATGCGTTCTTACCTTCTCGATAATTTTTATATACGTTGATTACAGAAAGATTTCTCGGATTTATATTTTACGTATTCCATAAAACATTACATGTATGAAAGAAAAATATAAAATACATATTTAGAAAGTAAAAAATAGTTTGGAAGGTTATATTTAAAAATTAATTTTTAATAAAAAATATCAATTAAAACTATTTTTAGTGACAATTTCATTACAATATTTCTAATTATTTGAAGCTATACGCCGGTCCCAGTCGGTGGACACATATCCGGACAACGCTGTACACAGTACACAGGCTCGAATATTCCTTCGCGGATTTGCGATAAATTATCTGCGGCAAACGCGCTCGCGTGCGCCGAATCAACGAGACGTTTGTCGAGCGGCTCTGCAGCCTCGACCACCACACGGAACCGTATATCAAGAGTAAATCCTTGGCGTTGTCAAGCGAGAGGCTCCTATGACTCGCGGAAAAATTACGACGTTTGATGGAGGCGTGTGTAACGTAGCCGCGAGGCGAGGCAAGGCGACGCGTCACGATTCCGACTCGCGCGCGCGCTTTATTCGCACACGTCTGCAGTCGTGTGTACGTACCTGTTGGTACGTGGACGAGCCGACGTACCTACGCATAGGTTCATGAACGCACGAAACACGACGCGGTGGCATTAACTCATGCCTCGTTAAATCGCGGCGGCTACGCGTTGCGGAAACGACGGAAGCGAGCCGGGAATGCTAAGGAAACACGTGCGAACCGCGAGGAAACAGAGGGTTGATCCGGCCTGTGCTGTGGCTGATTCAACGGTGATACGAGCGGCTCACCAGTCGCTGGATGATTGCGAAAGTTCGTGGATTTGAAAGTAAAAGACAAACAGTTAGGTACAATTCAGGCTTGGGCATTATCGAAATAAATTATTTGAAAAGTAGTCGTTACGATAATATATTATCCTATTTGACTACATGTGATTTGAAATAATTATATGTTATTTTATATAAACAGCCAAATAAATTTTTCAAAATTATTTCATTATTTGAATTTTAAATGAAATTTATCTTTCATTTGATCAAATAATTCGTAACCTCTAAAATTCTACTTATTTCGTGTACTATAGAACAATTTTGAAAACGAATGCAGCTGAAATTTAATAATTAAACAACAAAAATTGGCATATCTAAATTTACCTAGTTCAATAACCTCTTCCTGAAGTAAAATTATTTATTATCTTATTTCTAGAATGTAATTGAAAGTATTTGATTTAAACGCCAAATGAAAATAAAATTTGTATGTTATTTGGAAAGTACAGATAATAAAGTATTTAAAACAATGTATTATTCCAATGTTTATTTGGATCTATTCGGTTGTTGCATATGAAATGTCCGATTTCAGATTGCAAATGTTGTGAAACAGTTTGATCGAAAAATCCTCTAACACGCTGGTCTTTAAATTCCTATCATCAGTTCTTATGTATGTACATATCTAATTTGACTTTTAACCCTTAGACTGCAAACGTTTTTACTGATCCAGTTTTTAGTCAACAATAATTCTATAAAAAATCTGAAGAAATTCATATGGTACCTTCGAACTTCTTAAAAATGAGATTATCACAATGACTTTGACAAATAATTTGTTGAATTACTTTATATTGTAAATGAAATGAAGCAAAACACATTCATTTTACAAACTGTTCGAAATCGTCCGGATACGAATAACCCCCCCTTTACAGTTTAAGGGTTAAATAAAGTTTAGCTGAAACTACAAACCAGCTACTTACTAATATTAATGATTAATAACTTTAACGTATTGAAAGATAAGTTCTTCGCTCGTTTAAGAACGCAACACCTAAGCGACGCGACGTCAAGTCAACATCAACGTATTCACTCCTGCTAAAAGGTGGAAAGAGGAAAAACAGGGGAGTGTCGATCTGTTAGAATTCATGTAAATAATATGAATATATCGATGTTAATCCGATGCTGTTTAGTAGCAACCTTAAAATTCAACTGAACCTCGAGGTATCTAACATTTGATTAAAAGGTATATCCGTTCAGCGCATAAAAGCGAATGAATAACACGTTTGAAGCTTGTAAACGCAGACGGAAACAGAGCGGCGAAGCGAATGGATCATTAAAAGCAGCGTAAAAATCCCCCGGGGCAATCTTTAATCGAATGCAACGTGTTCTAAGGGAACAGCATGACGCGCCGTTCGTCCTCCGTCGCGTCGTCCCGACACCCTGTTCTCCTTTTCCGCGATGAAGAGCTCGATCCACCTGGATTTCGGAGACTCCGATATATTCGACTTGCCCGAAACCGCAATTGAAACGAGAACACCGGGCGAAATAATGGCGCGTCGTTAGTTCGATTGAGAAACGTATCGATGCGGCGGCGTCCGTGGAAACCTCTTCGAATCGATACTGGCGAATCAGCCGATCGTCGATCCGGTTTCCTTCCTCCCCCTTTCCGTCGCGAATCATTCCGGCCGCGTATCCAAAACATTTCGATGAATTTGAAATTCGATCACGTTCGGGGCGGACAGGCGGAGCGTGCGGTACGTTATCGTGGCCGCTAGGCCGAGCATAGTCGCGCGCCGGGAATACGATCACGCTACGTGGTAGCGGTGCATATTTATGCGGCGATACGTCGAAGTCGTCATCGGCAACAAATGAACGGGGTGACGCCGACCACCCCCGCTCCGTAACAGCAGTCATCAATATTTCATATTCGTTCGTTGGCTCGAGCCAAGGAGGCCCCATGGGAGCGTCGGTTTGCCAGCGATCGCGGTCGCGGGGATTGGAAATGGCCTGCCAAGTCCCTCTGTCTCGTAGCCTGCCGCACTACCGCACCGAAACCTTCGTGTCATCGAACGAAACCGCCACACAAGTTCTTCATAGAAGAAATTACAAGACTAAATGGAATGTTATAGTCGGCGAGAAAAAGATAGTGCACTTTACGTTTCTTTATATAATATTATCCATACGATATCGGAAGAAAATGTGTTGTATACCCGATAACCCATGTAAACGCCAACGCATCATGATTAATAACAATAAGCCGTAGACACATGATCCAAAACGTCTGAGTCACTCGGACCAAACAACCCTTAAGCTTCGCGCACAGTGGATCCGACATCGGTCGATTCGGCCGACGTCCGACGCGTCGGTCCGACATTTCAAATGCGTGGATAGGCCCGTCTGTGAGACCCTTCTAGTTTCTTCCGACGTCGTAATTTCGCGTCTCTTTCTTTTCCATACGCTGTCCTTCTTTGCGTCCGAAATGTTCGCCGTTCATTATACAAGTAAATATAATCGGAATTACTTCATATATAGTATCTTTATTAGATTAGTAGTGGTCTCACACCGATATACCCGACCCGTACTATGTTACACTTCTCGGCGACCGAGGCCTCCCGGGCTTCGCTGTCCTTTTCTACGTTCAGCAAAAGTCAAAGAATAGTATACCTGGCCAATAACTGTCCCTGGCCGAACCCGTGTTGTGGAAAGTTATCAATAAAATACTGTACTACTTCAGGTATATCGCACCGCGTGGTGGCGAATTTGACTCCCCTTGACCCTGTGCCGTCCGGCGTCGCACGGTATGAAAAACTGATAACATTTAATCATTTGTCCTTCATCGCAACGCCAAACGTCTGCAAACCATCGGTGAAGTATCGTCGCACATAAGGCCAAATAATTAAATTACGACGACAAAAATAAATATAAGAATTTTCTGTAAACTAATGACAAATACCATCATAACGTACTCTAAGAAACAGCCCACAATGTAGCGTGAGAATTTTTTTGTTAACGCAACACAGTAGCTGGTGCGCATGTGCAAAGTAAAGTTATCTTTCGGACGGCCAATATCAGTTAATTGCGCCAGAATTGTTGACGACGTAATTGCGTTCATCCTATTTTCTTCAATTTAAATTCGCCAAGTTTTCTATATGGATATTGAAGCGTCAGGTATGTACTTTCATCTGCAATTATTGTTAACACAAAGGTAAGTTGTACATACTGTTAATATACTATGTTCTGCGAAATACTATTTTTGAGTTATACAAAAAGTTCCGAATAGTACACCGATTTTGTTTACTAGTTCGAAACAGTGTCTCATAACTAATATAAAAAATTAAAAAATGAGTCCCCTTCTTTCCCCTTTCGATCAATAGAGCGGATTGTTTACAGGTAGTCGCGCCGACCGCGCTGTAAAGAAAATGAAGATAACGAGAAAAGAACTATTTGATGTGTTAAGAAGTGAACAGTTTCTAAAGTTTTCGTCATTTAAGTGTAATGAACGATTGCTAAAGTATATATTCGACAAGTTTGGTGTTAGTGAACATGCAAATAAAACGTGTAATTAAAGTGTTTGTTTCGATACTTTTTATGAAATGGCATGGTTGTAAATACATGTACGTTCATTTTAACAGCAAACACATGAAATGGCTTCATGAAGACTTGAATCTTCCACGAATACAGCCGACTTCAGAGCAAAAGAAGCGAGGCAGGCCAAGAAAATCATTCGGAGAGTGTTCTGACCGCAATAAGCAGAGACAGGTTAAACAAATTGTGGCAGATCTCAGTTCGGAAAAGCTGTTCTCGACTGTAGAATCAAACTTAGTGAAATCAGTCAAGAGAATGGCAGCCCAAGTTGTGAAATTGGCCACCCAATCTAGTCCCAAGAGATTAAAAAAAAATGAAACAGGTGCATGATACACCATCCTCTGCTACTATAAGATAATTATTTTCCGAAGATAATTATTAAGCAGTCTTCCTATAAGCATTTCTAACCAGAATATCAAATAAAATCTTATTTTATATTTTTGTCGTCGTAAATTGTTAATTTGGCCTTATGTGCGTCACCGTGAAGCAAGGACACTGCGTCCGAAGAGTGTCGTCATTTCCCGTTCGCCACCCTCGCTTAAGATGTCGATGTTGCAAGATAAAGTTTCGCCCTCTGCCCTAGATTCCTGTAGTTTCTTACATTCATTTGATTACCGCCGTGGAATCCATCTCCGATGATTTACCGGACGCCCAACCTGATTTCATATTTCCGGCAGCGGGACAGGAGATAGCCTCCGTGTTCATACAAGTCTATAAATTGCAGACGGTCGGACGTCGCGCGTAGATAACGGAAGGCGTGACGTTCCGTTCACGACAGCCGATACCGAGGAATTTATTGGGCCATAAGATCGAGGAAGATGTCGAGAACATCGAGCCATTTTACTGGCAATAAAGAGTACTTTGTATCCGGCACAACTCCTAGACCGGTACGGTTCAAACATAACTGCGTCTACAGTCGTTCTCTGAGTTCGAGGGTGAACGACGGAAGACTGTTTCCATGAATGGTCGTGAGTTGGGCTATCGTTCCGACCGATGTCGATTGAATGTATGTACCTATTCATGTACCTGAGTCGGTGCACACCCCGAATAGGTGCAGATGCGACTGTGATACGTGTTAATTATTGAGGAAATTTGTTACCAACTCTCGAAGAGTTTCAGAGCGCCTGTATTCATAAGGTTTAGGCAAAATGTTCGAAAAGTCAAAAGTTTGTTTGCTACTTCCTAGAGTTGATTTTTAGATGCCTTATTCATAATCTTCAAACTTTGTTCGTGTTTGTTTTAGCTGCTATCGTGTAGAGCGTGATTCTTTTTTTTATTAATGAGAAAAAGCTTTTAAGAACAATATTTCATATTTTACTCAAATTAAAAAGAAATATTAGATATTTCGTTAACCTATTACCGTATAATGAGTTAGATTCATGATGAACTCTTCCAAGAGACTCTACTAAATATGAATGTTATGCCAAATCCACATTTTCTTAAGTACTTCAACTACTTCCGATAAGTTAATTAAAGAAATGCGTGCGAGTCGAACATTCTTATGCTGTTATTATCATTATCGTTCTTAGGCACTCCGAAGATCCTCCAGTTGGACAAAGTATGGAATTAAACGATATTAATAATCCTGACCCTGTGTATGTCTATGCTAATGCGTTTGTATTTCACTTTTTTGTAAATAGATTTAAAAGGTAAAAGAAAATTATCTTTTTCCTGTTACATCGTATGCTTGTTTTACTTTTGGTACGTTCAAATGTATGTCTATGTACAGGAATATACAGGGTATCCAAAAAGTGTAGTACTTCCTTGAAATGGCCGATTCCTGAGGTCATTTGAAGTCATTTAGTTTTTCTCTGCGGAAATGTTTTCCGCGGTTTTGTTAAGCAGTTATTAACTAAAAACACGGACGAATCGAAAGATGCCTACAGTGGACGGATTTCGGCTTAGCGACTGGTCACGCTGAGCATGGCGTTGGTATTGGCCGAGCCGGAATCCTTCCGCCGTAGCCGCGTTCTGATTGGTCCGTGTTTTTCGTTAATAACTCGAAGACAAAGCCTTTCGCCGCAAATTGACAAAGCAAAATGTTACTTCAAATGTCCTCAGCAATTACCTGTTTTGAGGAATTTCAATATTTTTGGGACACTCTGTATAGTGATCAGTAGATTGCGAATCTTTATGCCAATTCTTTTCATGGTTTATTTTATAAAAACCAGGATGAGGAACAAGTTGAATTTATCAACAAGAAAATTCCTTATCGTAAGCAAGTACTAGAGATGTCATTAGTATTTGCTACTATACATGTGTCGGGTAAGCACGGTTTTGCAATTAATACTTTATGAAGATGACGCACGATTTTGCAGACCAATGCAGTGAAAGTGTAAAGAAATAAAATTGTACCAAAACTGCAGCTTGACATAGCCAAATACTTTATTGCAACTACAAGTGACACACTAGCGCAAGATAAAGATGTGATACAACAGGCGGTTAACGAGATTACGACAAAGTCGTTGGAAAATGCGAAATCGTGGAGATGCAATTCCTTCCACCAAAAATATGAGAAAGTAGGGCACTGGGCCGCAAACAATAAATATTTTGTTAGGCCGGTTTCTAAAATTACGCAACGCCCATAGATGTGATAGAATTTGGGGATGAATCGGACAACATGGCGCCATTGATGTCGCCGGACTTGGGTCCTCAGGCCCTGACGCTATGAGTGAGACGGCTAGACCGAGTTTCCCAAGCTAGTCAGTTGATACTTTCCAACCGTACCCAAGTTGTAAAGTAATAAATTCGTAAAAGTATCGCCTAAACATGACCGCAGCGTAAACCCAAATTGCAATGCAAGCTGGTCATAGAATAAACACGTCTCGATAACATGTTTTCTCGTATTTTAAAACTGTGTACGTCCAATAAAACTATAAACGCATAAAGATCCTCAGTCTAGTGATCATTAATGTTACTCATATGCGTAAGTTGTATTATATGTTTTAATGTAATTGTAAACTCATTCTATGGTGTTCGCGTAACAACGGTCGTTTCAGAATGCATCTACATCGTTAAGCAACGCATGATTATATCGAAACATTGTCGGGAGTATTATCGCGTGAAAGTCGAACGGTTTCGTTCGTATTACAATCGAAAATGAGGATCTCAGTTCGCCGTGCGCCGGGATTTGAACAGAACCGATTTTTCCAGGTCGATCCGTGGATGAAGGTGTGCACGCGGCTGTATCGGCGTCTCTACCCCGATTATTTCAACCCAATTCTCAAAGTTTTCCGGCCACTCTGACGGTACGGACTGATTTTCTCTCGATCGTAGAGGAACTCGTTAAGGCGTCTATCACGGAGGAAAAATGAAAAATAACGACGCCGCCGCCAACGAGCGCGACTGCGATGACGACGCGGTGGCGACAACCACCGCGCCGCCAAGCCAGTGCCAGACCCAGACCACATCGACGGGGACGAGGAGTACGGTACTAATTGAGTGAGACGGAAACGGTTGAAAAACTTCGCGGTAGAGGTGTCGCTGGTGAATCGTTAAGCTGCATTTAAGTCGTCGAGTCGTCTCGAGCGTGCGGTATCCCCCCCGGCTAATTGTTATTCGCGGAACATCCGGAATGGAGTCTCGTTCAGTTGATCGGTCTGTGAATAATAAAAGCCTGGGCTGATTTATTTCTCTATCGTTCGGATCCGACGTAGTTATCCGCGAAGCCTAAAGACACAAATTTACACAAATAATTCGGCATCATTTCTTTTTACAATTTTCTTCATAATCGTATCGCATACTATAGTAGCGCAACGGTTTGGTTTTCAACAGTTGAGGAGCTAGCAGCTCGATTCTCGCGAGCATGATATCTTATTTTCCAAGAGCTATTTCCAAGAGTATTCTCTCCGTAAGAGTCGTAGCGTCGGGTCTGCCGAGTGACATTCATAGAATAGAGACTACAGTCTTTGTAGTATGTTAAACGTGAAGAAAAATAGCGATTTTAAAAGAAAGTGGGACTCAGGCTTGGGCGTTCGGCAAACATCAAAGGACTTGTGCCAACTCAGCTTTTTAAATTCAAAATTCGCAATTCCTTATTTTTGGTTTTTCGTCGATGAAACTACTACCATTGTATTCTTCTTTTTCTTTCTGATTAAAGAGACATCAAACACGATATAATTACGATCATAATTATTTGTGTAACAAGCGATTAAAGTGTCGGACTTGATATTTACGGTACATGTATTTATGTAAACTTTAATCGCTTGTTTCACAAGTAATTATACAGGCATGGACAGAAGTGTGGTCTTAGTTCTCCAGCCACCTCAGGCCCGTACCGTATGAACTACATAGGACTATCACGGGGAGCGAAACGCATGGGCGGGTGGAGTGGGGGTAAAGCTTGAAAATCGCCTCCGATCGAGCAACTTCTGTGCATGCTTGAATTATAATCGTAATTATATCGTGTTTGGTGTCATTTTTATTAGAATAGCGAGACGAGTACGATGGTAAGATTTTCATAAAAAAGAATTCAAAAATTAGAGAAGTTGCAATCTTTTGCTTTGCTTGCATTAGTGTGAGTCTCACTGATACTCAACCCCTCGCTAACTCGGTCGTTCAGCATATCAGAGTTGGACAAAATTCTTATGTAAATAAAAATTTGAAATGACGAATAAAAGTAAAAAAAAAATCGCATTCGTTTTTCGAAGGATCGAATAAAAAAAGTATCTTTATTCAACGAATATCAAATAAATAATATATTCGACGAGAATTTATCCGACAAATAAAAATACTTTCTTTATTCGAAGAGCCATTATTCGTAGCGTCGAATAAAATGTTCATCTATTATCTGTATCTTTATTCGAAAGCTTCAAATAAATCTTTGAATAACTTTGTGGTAGTAAATGAACGCACTGATAGTTAATGATATTAAAAGCTCAAAAATAGGGATAGCAATCTAATAAATGAAGAAGGCCGAGACCAAAATATTCAATTTTTACCGTGATTTAATCGAAATACTCGTCATGTTTTGTTACAGAATATGAGAATTATGTTTGGTTAAAGTACTGTAATGAATCGGACATTTCATCTACAACAAGTTAATAGTTCGGATAAGCGGTATATACCGCTAACAATCACTTCGCATAATAGGAGCTGAGCTACGCCTTCAGTGAATTGGGCATTTCGACGATGCTGGTTCGGATAAATGGGATTGCACTATATACAGGTTTTTTAAACACTATTTTTTCGTGAAGAGTGTAGAAGATATGGGAAAGTGTAGAATTATTCAGGAAATATTTTTTTCACCCAGTACATACGTAACAGTGACACTTTCGAACACGGTAGTGGAGCGCGTTCCGCGGTCAAAAGTAGAGATTCAATAATGGAATCACGAGCCATTGATTTCCGGTGCATAATGTCCGACTGGATCAGTCGTGGCCGTACGTTGCGCGTTAATTAAATAGCCCGATTGGCGGAATTACAGTTATACATTTATCGGAGCCAGCGTCAATGGCGGCGGGTTTTGCAATGATAAAAGTTTTAACGGTGATCCATTGTCGTCTGACGGTTCCGACAGAAATTTTCCGGATTAGGTGCAAGACGAAGCTACAGAATAGGAAGCCCGCCGACGCTGAGCCGAAGTTCGCCGGTGCTGAAAAGACAAAACGCAGCCATGGAATGGTCGCGTCTGGCCCGTTTCCTTGGCTGTGCGCTGGAACGACGACTTACCAGCGAAGGAATTACGGCTGGCACGACTGTGTCCATTACTTTGATGCACTTTCATCTCTAATCTCCGCGGAGACCTTGATGTATCTTTGTCGTTACATCCTGCCGTCTTCTCCAGCTGTTTCAATCCTAACGAAGTAGCACTTCTATTAAAACAACGTCTTTCGCGTTCCATAAATCCTAGAGCATTACCATTATTTAATCGGACACTTTGAGGCTAATCGATCGTCGACAGCCAATCGCTTTTCGATTCTTGAGGAGTGTATTCATTTTACAAGAGTGCTCGTGTCGCTATCAACCGACCGAGCAGACTCGGGAGCGTTTAATAACCAGCATCGAGGACGCGGTTAGTTTGAGAAACGCTGATCCACCGGGCTCTCTCTCCCTCTCTCTCTCTCTCTCTCTGTGTCTCTCCCTCGAAAGGGGGAGAGGTCCTTCAGATCTTACGAACCACCTCCGATATATTGGGTTCTCTCGATTACATCACGCACTTATCCACCCACGGCGTAAGTAGGCAGGCATGATCAGCGAGCATAAAGCCACTGGAGAATCATGTTGTATTAGGTTGTTGCATATGAAATGTCGGATTCGTAACATTAGCTTTAAACAAACATAACTCTTTACGGAATAACACTTATTAATTAAAGTAAGCACCATTGTTATCATAATATTCTGTCAACAAATAGCGAGTTTTTCGATTATACTACGGTAAACATTGGATTTTTTGGTCGTTCGCATTCTTCATTTATGACTAACAGTGCATTCAATTACTACCACATTTCGATTAAACATCACATAACGTTGTCGTCACTATGTTTATTTTCTTACTCACATGAAAAGTATACACGACGATCACGTCCACTGCTACTCAAATAAACTTTATGCAAAAGTAAAGTTAGATATGTCAATAGAATTGAAGAAAGAACGTAAAAAATTAGCTTTGTACCTTTAAATGATGTATAACAAACCTGTATATTATAATAGTAAGTATTTCTGAAATCGGACATTTCATATGTAACGACCCTGGACAAAATGATAGCATATATGTGTGCAACCTATAATTTCTAGAAGACTATATAGAATTTCTGTTTTTCTTCTGCTTGTTCAGAAAGCCAGCAAGATAAATTGTATTTACTAGCAGGTTTCGTTCTTTCTGCGCCGTAACAATTATGATTAGAATGCGGATTTTATGCATTTATGACAAAAATGGTTAGGTTAGATTGGTTAGATTCTTTTGGAGTATAACCTCTGAACCAGTGAACTCCTGGCAATAAGACTTTCACTTTCGGTGTTTTCTCGTCGGTATCTATAGGACTGCATAAAAAAAGTTAAAAAAAATTGGTCCTCCAAAAAGAGGTTTAACCGAACAATTTGATAATATCGACACGGTCTTGAGAATTTACTAAAATCATTGACAGATTTGACATTTCATTTCTTGACTTTGATCGATGCAAACTGCACATGTAAAAAGTGTTTTGAAAACGCCTAAGTCCGCCACAATAATATGTACTTAAAAATATAGGTTTCTACTTAAAAATTTTAACTTAATCATTATAAATCTCTTCAAGGTCATCGCAAAAGTCAAATGCATATTAGCATCCCATGTGCTCCTCAAAATCCAACAAGATGCATCTTGAAACTTTTTTCGTATCGTATTTATATTTTTCAAGATACTTATACTTTTCCAGATAAATCACATACACTGTACAACCAACACGTTATGCAAACTTCCCAAGGTTGTCTCTGGCCACTATAGTGGCTAGTCCGGACCACTGATGGTTGATAAATTTTAATGAAACCAACGTAGACTTGAAGAGTGGAGTCTCACCTTTAAAATGACCCGTCGAGAAAGAAACCTATACAACTAAGAATTCTGGGAACACTCAAATACTGCGCGCTACTCAATACGCAATAAGCACAAACCGAGTAAACAAACATGCGAGCGGTATTCCATATAATCCATTGACATTGTTCTATTGCCAGCGGTACACTTTTCATTCAACATTCATTAACCAAAGCGACCATCGATGGGTCATTTTAAAGGTGAGATTCTAATCTTAAAATTGTTTTGTTGGTTTCGTTCACGAAAACAATTTTCTAACGTTTACACGAACGTTTGAATTTGCAAAATTTACGAAACAAGAACGTATGTATGTTCACTTTCTTACCCGTTACATGGTATAAAAAACTTTGTTAATAAGAGCGAATAATGGATTTCGAAAATAAAAGGTCCAAGCTTTAAAATGAGACCAGAAATAAAATTGTACAACGTCTTTCCCGTGAAGTCACAATTTTTTTGACATGGGCAATTTTTGAACGAAAATGTAGCGATCGTTTAACTTTGCACTTCAGTGTATGATACTGTATGTTTCATTTAGATATTCTATGCAGTCTTCTAAAAATTAAAGATAGCGCACACATACTCTTATGTTGCCCAGGTATGTGTGGTACGTGTGCTATAGCGAGGCGAAAGAGAAACGCCGAGGAGGAAGAGTCGCCCGTAGGTGCAATCGAAAGGGAGAGTAAAGACCCCGATGTGTGGCGCCATATGGCTGCTAGGTTCCTTTATCCGCAAGCGTATGGGGTACGCACAAGTACCTGTGTATCCGCTCATAGCCCTCCACGCGTTTTCCATGGGGTACCGAGGCCCTATACGCGAACACCCGGGAACCCATTCTCCAACCGCCGCCGAGTGACGTGATGCGCGGATTACACATTGATGAGCGCGCGCGCAACCATCGAACGTATGTAGCGTACCTGAGGAACGTGGCTAATTAGATAGGAAGTGATCTACTCGTCGCGTCAAGGATCGTTCGATCTCGTACGGTCGTGCTCGATTATTTTCTTCAACGCTCCGTCACACAGTGGGTCGATATTGTAAAATGCTAGACATTTCACCAAAAATGAAGTTTTTGCTTCTGTATTACTATGTTAATTTCTTCATTCTTTTATTATTGTAAAGCAAATATGCAGCCAAACTTTATGAATATAATTAATAATTTTCAGAATTTTTCTCATAATCCGCTAATTATTGTCTTAACCATTCAAAATTGATCTAAAATATTCATTAGATTTCCGTTTCCAGAAAGTAATCGGGTGTCCAATTTGTATGGGAATAGTTTTATTGGATTTCATCTTACACTGAAATTTACAAACAATTACATGGTCATTATTCTACTACCTAAATTACAATTTTTGTTACAGTCATTTAAGGGCAGTAGTCGGCCATCTCAATTCTTATGTCAATAACCAACTTTTTTTAGGACATTCAACAATATTAGACTTCATAGTTTCCAAGCATATAAAATTCTAAAATAATGTTTATCTTTATCAACAAACATATTAAAGAAGTTTCAAAAAGAAATACATATGTCAAATAACACTTTCTTTTATAATTTGAAGTTTTGCTGTCGACTCATACAAATATTTTATACAATAACCAAGGTAAGTACCTACATATAACACAACAGATCTTCACTCCCATGTGTCCCTTGCATCGGGGATAGGAATCTAAAAATTGCCTGTGTTATCGTTCCAGCCTTTGATTTACAACTTCTCAGGGGAGCAGTTAGAAAACCAGCAAGACGGTTGTTGCAGAAAAAAGAGTCGGTTCAATTCCCAACGTTAATTTGAAATTTATTGAAAAGGGAGCAACTAGATTAGAGTCGTCTTTCTTAACTGGCGCAACGGCAGCACAGCCGGAGGAGTATGAGGCAAGCTTCAAAGAAGATTGCGAATATCTTTCTTTTTCAAGTTTAGCTACAGAGCCACGCATGGCTGATGGGATAGACGTTTAAAGCTTTTGCGGCCTCTGGCAAACCGTCAACAGCTGGCCTCTGCAAACACCTCAACAGGGGAATAGTTTTGGTCCCTTTATACTCGCGCCGAGGGGTGTCGCGCTCTCTCCTCTCTATGTACTCGTGACACGTTGCGTTACAAGGTCCATAACATAAGGGCACCGGGTTCTATTCTCTAAACAGCCATCGATTTACGATTAAGAAAATATATGGCCGGTCGATACGGCGAACATTCATGAACTTCTATTCTTGCGTCTGATCGCGATTAATACCGGCATGGACGATTTTACGACGCTGCGAACGCCCTGGCACTGATTAGGGTCTAACGCGACGTTTGTTTGCCGTATCTCAGTTAGCGTCCTTCTCATCATCAATTCCGAGTATGTATCAAGGATTATGCGTACATACGTGCAGTCACGATTCGTCACGAATCGCCTAACAGAAACATTTTAAGTAGTGCAGTCACGATACACGTGGAAACTCGTGCTACTGCTCTTTACGATATCGTCAACCGTAATAAAGGGTACAGAGTAAACAAATCAAAGGTATTGTTTTTAATTATTTTATTTACGAAACTTTTACCAGAGTGTTTGCGACATTCTTCTGATTAGAATGACACCAAACACGATATAGTTTGGATCATATTTACTTGTTTAACCCTTTGTCCTACCCGCTAACTCCCGATTGCTCGGGCCATAATAAACAAGAAGGTCGGTCACGCGTCGTACCATTTAGCTGTTTAGCCGTGTGCTCGAACTTGCGCAAAATGTATGCATCTTATGACATGTATATTTCGGCGCAACGAAAGGAATTGTGAAATAATAAACACGTTTGGGCACAACTAATACTTTTAATTCATCGGTGAACAAAAATGATTTATAATTTGAAAGTGGAGAATGTATCAGTAACAATTTTTAAATTAATACTTAATTTAAATTAATAATGTTTTGAGAAAACTTGTAGGAAATTAGTAATCTTCGTGTTAGTGTTGTTTACGTTTGTCACGAATGAAGCACCACGAGCCAGGCGCGCGTTGTTTACGTTTGTCACGAATGAAGCACCACGAGCCAGGCTCGCGTTGTTTACGTTTGTCACGAATGAAGCATCACGAGCCACGCTCGCGTTGTTCACGTTTGGTCCGAACGAAGTACCACGAGCCAGGCTCGAGTTGTTTACGTTTGGTCCGAACGAAGTACCACGAGTCAGGCTCGTCCTTATTGTTTTTGGCCCAAATTTCTTACCACGAGTCTCACTCGTTGTTGTGTTGGATTCCGGGTTTACAAATCGTGTGCAGCACTTTATAAAAATCGGAAGAGATTTTATTTAGAAAACGTACACGATGGCGAGGTAACGTACAACCATGTCACTTACTAGTGTTAAGTGCGCAAGGAAAAAAGCTCTGATCTGTTTCGGCGACTGCTATATACAGTTTAGGATAGGAAAATGTAGAAGGGAGTGGGAAAAGGTGAGCAATGGAAAGGATGACTTGGAAAAGGAAAAGTCCAAGGGTTGTTTGGTCCTATCTAGTTCTGGTGACTCAATTCTTTAGGCTGGCGTATCTGCGGCTTGGTCATCGTGATGTGTTGGCGTTTGCATGGGTTATGGGGTATAAAACAGTTGTAGGCCAAGAGGTTAATTGACGATAAGTTTTTAAGGATTACTTTACATAGGCAAATGTGCACCGGCCTATGTTATATTTGGTCTCATATTAATCAGAAAAATGTCGCAAATATGTAGGTAAAAGTTTCATAACAAAATAATGAAAAATAAAAAAGTTTTACAATTGCATATATCTGTTTTAGAGATCGATGCTTTTGATGTTTGCCGACTACTCGACTTCTAGTCTCTCATTCTTTTTCATTCGCTGTCTTCGTTGCGCCCGATACTTACGTCGTATTTGGTGTCACTTTAATCAGAGAAATGTCACAAATGTGTTGGTAAAAGTATCATGAAGACATTAAAAACAAAAAGGTTTTTTTCATTGCATTAGTATTGGCTCACCGATATACCTGGCCCGACACGCCGGTACCGATTGTTTTAATCACTCGGCTCGACGCTGGCGGCAAAACTGTATCGCGACAGCACTGTATTTGTAAGAAAAACGCGGGCTAGACATAGCTTGTACACCCTGTACAACGAAATTGTTAACAGATCGCGCGTTAAAGTCAACAGAAACATTGTTACAGGATTACGCGTCGCGCAATGTTCGAACGAATTCATCGAGCAGAACTTGCGTCCAGAGAACACAATGTGGCCAGACGATCTGTAAAACTCTAGCTTGTCCAGGATGGACGGGAAACAACTACTTTTGCTCTCTCAATTGTCATGCGGGAAACAGTTTATCCCCGAGCAGACCCATAGATACACGGATTATAAACACGACGATGTGACTGTATTGAAACGCGGACCCGAGCAAATAAACGGAATCAGCGATACGTTGCAATGATGAAACGCAGAATTTTTTTAATTTCCCGTTAAAGCCGCGGCTGGCTTGAGTGGGAATAAGAAGGACCGAGCCACTAGCTGCGGGCTTTGGTCTTCTTTATTATTCAACACCCATTACCACCACTCTCGGTTTTTCCTGTTACCTCTCTCCATAATCTCACTCGTGCTCCTCGCCTTTCTCCTCTTCCGGCGAAATGCTTCGGGAAGCGGAAAGACCGGGATCCCAAATGGAAGGAGAAGATAGAAGGGAGAGTAGCCACGAGAAGGGAAACCTAACGAAAACAATAAAGACTGATTTTACCGGGCCGGCGAACCCACCCTTTCTGGTCGTCCAGTTACGGGTTCCGCTGGCTCTGTCTAAACTTTCAACCTTCTTACACATTTTTTTCTCTTCCAGACTGGTAGATTAAGTTTTACTATACCGCAGCTCGCGGCCAGCATCCTTTGTGGTTGCTTTCTTTTTTCGGTTTCGCAAATTAATATCGCGGAACTTGTTGTGAATAGTTGATATTATATGATGACTAAATCTCGTTCTTCTTGAATACGCAATCACAAAATGGGTTATACAATTATCCCGCCTCGTTATTGTCAACAATAAACAAAAATTTATCAAACGTTTAGCGTTATACAATTTTTTGCAATGTGAATATCGGAATTGAAAAAAATTGTAATAAGCGGAAACGTCCTTTCTTGCCAAGTATGCGCAGGTTATAAAACACCTTCCAGAGTCCTAACCTGAAATAAATGTGTTTTGTCTTAACTGTTTCAGTAAATCTGTTTGTAACAAAATGACTACTCACTAATGTTCCGGAGCGAACAATGTATTTATGAAACTGTTCCATAAAGTGGGCACTTCCATAATATGTACTGGCACCTTAGAGGACATCTATAAGAGTAGAAAGATTAAAAGTATTTACAGGATGTCGATATACAGGGTGGGGCAACAACTATTAGCACCTCAGATATCTTCGAAACTATAAGTTTCACAGAAATATTTGCTGAAATTAAAAAAAAACATTTCAACAGTACGAAGAGGGCCATCCGGTGGCGATAATAGATTTTTTGCAGGTGGAGGTACTTCGGGTCATTTGAAGGTCACCTCCATTTTTTAAACGGATCGGTATGTTTTTGCTTCCGTATCATGATAGAGGATCTTAAAATGAGTTCAACGACCTATTGCATAAGGTCATTGAAGGTCATAAAAGTAGAGAAAGGCGATGATACTTACGGTTTTAGTAGTAAATGAAACATACGTATTGTAAACAGTAGAGGAAGGCGTAATGCTTACCGTTTACTTCACTGCTTGAAGAACACTTTAATAAATTTTACAGTATTTCACCGGTAATTGTCCCAAATGTCTCCGACAGAGTTGTCCCGGAGATATCCCCACTAGTGCGGGGTGTACCCCCTTGAGGGGCCGTGAAGCTCGAGAGGCCTCGGTCGCCGAGAAATATGACACCATGCGGCTCGGGTATATCGGTGAGACCACACTAATCCGAATTTCCAACTTCTGTATTATTCATTATGAACATGGTCATCGAAGTCCCATAAAAAAAAAATGATTAATAAAGAAGTTGGAATTTCGGATTAGGTATGTTTACATTTCTCGGTGACCGAGGCCTCTCGAGCTCGGCTGTCCTCTACGTTCGGCAAACCGCAAACAATGATATCCCTCCGGCATAATTGTCCCTCCGCAGACCCGTGTTGTGGACAATTATCGATGGAATACTGTATTTGCTAAAAAGCAAAACGATTCATCATTTCATTGATATTTTTCTAAAATATATTATCATTGCCTCTTATACGATATTTATATAATACAGGGTGGGGCAATAACTATTAGCACCTCGGATATCTTCGAAACTATAAGTTTGACAGAAATATTTGCTGAAATAAAATTGCATAGTACGAAGCGGGCCATCCGGTGGCGATAATAGTTTTTTTACAGGTGGAGGTGCTTCGGGCATTTGAAGGTCACCTCCAATTTTTTAAATGGATCGGTATGTTTTTGATCCCGTGTCATGATAGAGGATCTTGAAGGGCGATAATACTTACGGTTTTGGTAGTAAATGAAACATACGTATTGTAAACAGTAGAGGAAGGCGTAATACTTACCGTTTACTTCACTGAGAATACACACTGCTTGAAGGACACTTTAATAAATTTGCAGGATAAGATAAACATGATAAGATTAGTATCGATAAATCGGTCAATCCGGCACGATGTATCCGTTTGAAGATCAAATCCATATGCTTCTTATTTATGGCGAATGCCAACAAAATTCTGTAAGGGCGAAAAACTTGTATGCTGAACGATATCCACATCGGTCTCAGCCTTCGCGTCAAACATTTAAAAATCTGTGTGATAAACTTAGGCAAACCGGTAGTTTAAGTGTTCGTAAAAGTGAACTATGACCTTCAATGACCTTATGTAATAGGTCGTTGAACTGGTTTTAAGATCCTCTATCATGATACGGAAGCAAAAACATACCGATCCATTTAAAAAAATGGAGGTGACCTTCGAATGTCCGAAGTATCACTATCTGCAAAAAAACTATTATCGCCACCGAATGGCCCCCTTCGTACTGTGCAATTTTATTTCAGCAAATATTTCTGTGAAACTTATAGTTTCGAAGATATCTGAGGTGCTAACAGTGATTACCTCATCCTGTATAATTTTCCACCTCTTCATGTCTTGCAATTGATGCAGTTAATCTTTATTATTCATAAAAATCCGGGTTTAGTCATTATTGCCATTAATTTCTTTTATGCGGAAACAAAATTCTATTTTGTTTTTGTCATTGTGTAGAGCTAGAGACATACACATGGGCATAATACAATAAAGATAAACTTCCGTCTTCTTCCAAGAAATTACGAACGACACAGAAGTTCTAATCATTGCAATCGAAAACCTAATGATTGCATTTATCACGAGTTTCATGAACATACTCGCAACATTGCAAATACATCAAACTAACAATAACACTTTCTATTGCAGTGGAGAAGGAGAGAGATGTTTCCATTGAAATTTGTCTGTGCCGGAAAATCACGAATTTCCCGACCTAACGAGGGGGAAGGTGATAAGTGCACAAAGTACCGTTTCACAGTTGCCGGTATTGAATCGTATTGGAGTCGTCAAGCCAGGAGACTGCAGCTCGTTCCTCTTTTTGCAGATCCAGCCCTTCCCATGGGCATCGAGAGGGAAAAGCTGGCGGGTAGCTACGGAAGAAAAATCAAGAATAAGGAGACCGCGAACGGCGATTCCTTTATTCGAAGCTACTAGCACAAGAATGCAATCACCCTGTCTAATGGAAGCTCGGGGCCAGAAGCAGCGGTTCTCAAGGCGTGGGCGGTTCACGATCACCCGTTCTCCGTGCGGTTTTAAAACGTTAACACAGAGGCCGAAACAGCCGGAGGGGGGCGAACGAGAGTAGAGGGAAGGGCGAAAAGAGATCAAATTGAGCCCGATTAAACAGTAAACGAAAGGGAGAGAGCTTCAAACGGCTACGTAAAATGAAATTCACGAAAATGCAACAATGCGCTCGCAAACCGACCGAAAAAACGACAACCGACGACGACGCTTCCGGCTCAAAGCGACGCGACTATCGATTCCGCCGGTATGAAAGCAATAATCGTCGGACTAATTGCATCGGCTCGTTCATGGTGACCGTCGGGGAGACGATGCGGCAACCGAAACGAAAATAAAAAGGAATTGAAAGACAAGAAAATGGTCGTTCAACCGTCCGTTCCTTGCCGACCGTCCCCGAATTCTTTCGTCGAAAGTCTTCAAATCTATTAGCAGGCATTTACACAGTTCCCGCGACCATCTCAAAGAGTCCGGATCGGGTTGAATTATTTTGAGGACGGCGTGACTTCAAAGTTCCTCAAGAAACCATCCGGCATGGCACCAAGCATTTATTAAACGACCGGAGGACTCCGCCTGCGAAGTGTTCCCCGACTACTTCGTTTAATTAGATGCTCTTTCCGAAAAACGAACTGTGAACACAATGCATCGAGCACCTCTCGTAATCGTGGCTGACTGCGTCAGCGGAATTAACTGTGGAGTGGCGCCTCCTGGTCGCCACTGACCAATTAGCAGTATTATTATTATTACATCGGCTTTATTGTACTGAGCCTGTGCAGAAGCATTATACCAGTATAACGAACGCCATCGCTCGTAATTATTTCTAATTGCTCGTCCACTTTTTTGAAGAAATGTTGGATCTCCTTCAGCCAGACTTTTTATAATATGGACGATAAAATCGAGTAAACAGCCTTTGTTCATCTTACTGTTAATTTCTATATCTTGTAATAAATTATAACTTGTTCTGCCGTTAATATTCGTTTCGATTTAAGAGAACCAAGAGAATGTGTCATTCATCCCCTTTTGCTTTTCTTGTTTTATACTTTCCAACCATCTTTATACCAAACATATTTTCGGTTTTTATTATTTTCTCATGAAACTTTTACATTTTTCTGATTAATATGAGGCCAAATATAACATAGGTACTCCTTATAGCGTATATAAAGTACTCCTTAAAAACTTATTATCGTCAATTAAACAAGTAAATATGGTCCAAATTATATCGTGTTTGGTGTCATTCTAATCAAAAGAATGTCACAAATATGCTGGTAAAAGTTTCATAAGAAAATAATAAAAAACAATAAGGTTTTGTCATTACAAGAGTACTGGCTCATCGATACATCTTGACCCGTATCATGTTACATTTCTTGGCTGAGTTGAGCGGGCGAGCTTCGTGGACCCTCGAGGGGTGTACCTCGCAGTAGTGAGGATAATTTGATTGCACTTATCGCGGCAGTATTGTATCTCCACTTACATACCATGGAGCAGCGGCTATGGTTTTTGAAAATTTGTTTTTCAATCTTTGTATAATATCCATGTTGCTCTTTTTTGCACATCCCCACAGTTGTACTCCATATGTCCATATTGGAATGATAGCGGCTTAATTCCGAAAAATGAATTTCAGAAGTGCTTACATAAGTGGGAAGGTCACTTGGAGAAGATTGTGGTTCCCTAAAGGGAGTACATAGAAGGGTACATCGTCATTATTGACCAAGATAAAACCTTTCGCCTACTATAACACAAAAAGGGTAGTTTCCGGACAGACCTCGTATTCGGTGTATGATCATTGAAGAGCGCTTGGTGAGCGATCAGAATGGACGCGTACCTTAACGAGCGTGTCGACGCTCGGTCGACTCTCTTTCATGCCTCCCTTACGTGTCATCTGGCCGATGGGTTGGCCAAATAAAACTAACACATTTTTAATGGGCCGCGGACGAACGCTTGCGTTTGGCGCGTGCACCCAATTTAGATAAATACGTGCTCCGCTGTCTCGATTCTTACGGGTACAGAACGTACACGCGCTGCGTATAGATGTACATACATAGCAGTATGCAGCATTAGCAGCAGCATGCAGCTGTGGTTCATTCGACGATTCCAGCGGTCGCATAGTGGTCCAGGAGTCCGCTTTTTGTGGCCAAAACTATTGTAGCGTTATCTCAAGGTTTAATGTTACATATATTATTATAGGTGGTTGGATTCATCTGGATACCAGTTATGATATTATGAAGTAAAAAATATATGTTAATATTTAAACAATTGAGGCCACCTTCATTTCGAAAAAAAAGTTTTCTATAATTTTTTATATCGAAGTTTGTAGAAAAATGAATACGGATGCACTTTCGTTGGAAACATTTTTTTGTCAGATCATCGGAAATATTTGAAAAATCGTGTTAACAATGTTCACAGTGCATACTATAGTCCAGAAACCACGAAAAAATAGCCAAGATTCAATTCTTCATGAGAATTATATGAAATCAAGTAATGAGGCGTTTTCAGGGTCTCTGAATACGAATCTGACATTACAAATTCTACATTCAAAATGGCGGATCCAATATGGCATACTAATACCTCATAATTTAATAATATATCTGCTTGTTAAACTACACGTAGAATTATAAATTGCAGGAAATTGCAGCTAAAATTTACATGCGTATTTGTTGAAGGTCTAAGCTTTCAGAAAAATCAAATCTGAATGCTAGCGTTTCCAATCATTTTTTCAAAACTCTACCTATAGATTACATTGTACTTAACTTTATATCCCCCGTATATTGATTGAAACACGCTGTGGCGGCTACTTCCTATGCTTCACAACAGAGGGACAGTACGACAATACCTTTCCCGCTACTATCTGAATCTTCCTCTGTTTGTATATATGTATACCGTCCTAAACTGTCCTTACGACATCCTGCGTCTGAGGCGCGGGTCCGCTAGATAGCCTTACTGACGAGTCCTCTAGCGGGCCTAGGACGAAACGTTTCCTTCTCCTTTTTCCTCGCCTCACACACGTAACAGCCGCCATAATGCTTATAGTACTGAAGTATACTAATATACCTGCTCACGCATACGGAAATATAGCACAAAGTTTAATTTCAGCATTGTGTAAGGAGTAATTACACTATTTAGTTGTACCCCCAATTTTATAGTTTTGCACTTCAAACGCTATATCTGCTGGGAAAGTTATTTGAAAGACCTACTATTTTGAATTTCGAGGTTACAAAGGGTTCTTATTAGAAAGAAAAAGATATTTTGTTGAAATTTTGAAGTCGAAAAATTGAATTGTGTCATCAAAAAGCGGGCTTCTGAACCACTGTGGATCGTAGAAGCGTGTAGGTATCGGAAACGAAAACATATCGGGACCGCAGCGGCAAACTGGAGCCGACTTGGCCACGAAATCGCGATTTACTGCTGGCCTGTATGCCGTATGCATTACTCGATTCACGGTTCGTAATTTTTCATATCGAGCTCGACATTCGGATTTTTTCGCCCGTAAACGCGCCGCTCAACGTTTCGTGGAATGTCAAGTGTGTTCTGTATGGATAAAATAATACGATAGATAAGAATAATCAGCTTAATGCACGTGTGCCACAAGCATTCGGACACTATCGTTTTCTGTATAAAATATGAAACGTACGGATATTCAAATGACAATTTATAAATAATTATCACCATACTGCCGACGCATAAATGCGTCACTGCAGTTTTTTAATTCAGCACAGGTGATGCGAAAATATCAGTCATCGATATCTTCAAATATCTGTCCCAAAATAAATGTATTTAATCGATATAAACATCTTATTAATTAATATATTTACACCTCTCCTCGAAATTTCTTGGACAAATATTAATTAATTAAATAAATATAGCAGGCTCCAGCGCGACTTCAATCGCATCGATGCCAATGTTTAATTGTTGTACTTTTATCCATGTACAGAACATTTTTTTCATGTGTACATTTTGATGTTTCACTTTTATATTTGACGTTAACATTCATCAAATTAATAAAATGAAAATTAGGAATTGCAAGGCGCCACGCCTAACTTGTCGAGTCATACTTGACACAGGAGTGCAAACGGTTAATATTGTCCGATATCCTGAACGCTCAATAAAATTACATAAATGATATACAGGGTGTCCCATTTTGGTTGAGTTTGTAAATAATCTCGAAGACATGTGATTTAAAAAAAAGAAACTGACAAATGTCCGTGGGGAAGCAAATGGCAATATTAGTTTTCTAATGCGTGGACGTTTTCAAGGTTATTTCAAGGTCATTTTTTCTTTTTTTATCATAAACCCATATTTCTTTATTTCGGAATCATACTCTACGTAAAAAAATGCACAAATTTTGTTCGAAACATTTTTTTGTAAGTTCAATATTTTTTAAGATATGTAGCGAAACATCTTTTAAAATTTATGCTGATACCACATCTGGTAGGATTACATCTTCAAGTATTATTAATAGCTTAAGATCCAGAATGTTTCGATATTTCTCTCTGTCAAGTGTAATAGAGATAAACATAGCTGTGTTTACAAATGTATCTGACAATGTGCTATCGAAACAGGATAAGTTTGTGACTGAAGCCTAGCAGACAAAACATGTGGTTTCAGCACGACGGTTTCCCAGCTCATTATTCACGTATTGCACGGCAAATACTAGATCGAGATTTTACTGACCGTTGGATAGGTCAAGGTGGTCCAGTTTCCTGGCCAGCGAGATCACCTGATCTAACATCGCCCGATTACTTCCTATGTGGTTATCTTAAGAAAAAGGTATAACACGATCCACCTACTACAACAGAAACCATGAGAAAGCAAATTATAACTGCGTGTTGTAATATCACGAGAAGAACTTCATTATGTGTTCATGAGTCTTTTATTAAACGAGTTACTAAGTGTCTAGAAGTGAAGGGTAAGCATTTCGAGCATTTATTGTGATGTTCTTAAATGAAATACAAAACCTTCCAGAAGAAAGTAACGTTGTCATTTTAATAAAAAAAACAAAATTATCCTTGACATAAAAATGAAAAATCAGCTAAACATCTTAAGAAATATTGAACTAACAAAAAAATGTTTCAAACAAATGTTTTGCATTTTTTTACATAGAATATGATTCCGAAATAAAAAATACGAGTTTATGATAAAAAAAACACAAAATGACCTTGAAATAACCTTGAAAATGCCCACGCATTAGAAAACTAGTAGTGCCATTTGACTCCTCACTCGAAACACTAAAGGACATGTGTCAGTATGTTTTTGTGAAATCACATGTCTTCGAGATTATTTTACAATCTCAACTTAAATGGGACACCCTGTATATTCGTAATTCGTAACCTTAGTGATCATTCTGTCTTCACAGGATCATCAGTTCTCCTTTTTTTATTTATCGTATTATTTTTATCACGTTAAGCTAACACAGACGTGTAATAAATACTCTGCACAACGTGTTCTATGCAAAAGTGAAATGCAGTCTGGTATTAAAGAATCTAACGAAGAAACTCTAACCTATACATCTGGGAAATTGCATCTGTTTCACGTTTCGCATGTAGTCACGCGAGAAACCAACATCTTCCATAATTTTGACAATAACGTCTTATCTTCAAGATGATAGATGTTCTATGAGAGCAACTCTATGTTACGGCAAAGTTTAGAGGTCCCGCTTGGAGAGTTGAAATGAGGGTGTTGCACGCGCGTAGGATAATCGGCGTAATTTCCTTGGTTATCGTTCATAAAGACGTCCTTGAGGGGTGGTCTCTCGAAATACATCCGGCTAATCGGCTAATAAATAGCTGTCAAATTAGCTGTAATTGGCTTTGCCTGTAAACAGAGCGCGAGCGTACGGGTGCAGCCCATTAGCATCCCACAGGATCCATTAACTCTTCGCCTTCTCGCTTTGCACGCGACGTTGCACTGGCTTAAATCCTCTCAAACTGTCTCTCTTTCTCTATCTTTATCTCCCCCCTCCTCTCTCTCTCTCTCTCTCTCTCTCTCTCTCTCTCTCTCTCTCTCTCTCTCTCTATCTATCTATCTATCTATCTATCTCGTTCGCATGGTTCCTTCACGATGTTGGAACAAAGTGTGCAGACGAACCCGACGAAACGCACGAATTACCGCCAGACGAATGCGGCCGCGAATTAACGATGAAACGGCGGACAGAGGGAAGAGAACGGGAGCGAGAGGGAGAAGAAGATATTGATTAATTCCTGGCATAACGCGAGAAAGCCCTTTGAGTCGGGCACATAGCGCCGGAAAAGGGTTTGATCGTTCGTCGTCGGGAACGAACAACCGACTGGTTCGTTATAAAGTGAAAAGCGCGCGCGCACGCTCGTGAGCAAAGGGACGCGAGCCCGAGAGGAGACACAAAAGAAAAACGTCCGACGAAAATGCTAAACGTTGCATTTTCCTCCGGAGCGAGCGGCGCGGCGCCGATGAAATGTCCCGGAAGAAAAATCGTGGTCGGAAAGTATCAACGCGGCACGCGCCTCACTTGTTGCTAGGAATCTAATTCAACGGCTCGCAGACGACATTCGAGGAGAAACTAGAAATCGAATTGGCACCGGCTCGATCGGCGACCGATTCCGATTCAAGTTCACCCGACCATTTCGTTTCAATTAATTCCTTTTCTTTGGTCCGATCTGCTTCTCGATACGCCGGTATCAATTCCGGTAACGGTGACGGATGCTGATGGATTCGTGCGTCGAAACCAATCCTGCACAGGGTTTCGAATGGCTGTGCTGCGACTAGAGGCTGAATTCCTACAGCTACATCGATTCATTGTGTTATCCGAGCACTGTGATTGACATCGAGCGCTTTGTTGTTCGCGGAGTGCAACGATTACTGATAGGATTTGAGATGTTCCGAATCGCTTCGGATTTGTATCGTATACCGTAATACGAATTCGAATCACTTTGAATGTGATTCGAAGTTCAAAACTCTTGAAAGTCGTAACAGGTGTTGGAAGTCTTGATAGTCTTGATTGTCCTGATCGTCTTAAATCGTATGCTAAGTATAGACAACGACAAGCGAGACGTGACAATGAACAGACACACGACGGCGACACGCACTGACACCAATGACCTCATCAATTACCTTAAAGCCAAGATCAAATCATTTACGAGATGACAAAATTTAAATTTAGAGAAATTTCAATATTAATTTAATTTTTCAATTATTTTATTTGGGATTCTAAAAGTAGTTGTGGGTAAAGTGCTACAGTCTGTTGAAAAGTTGCAGTACCGTAAAGCTAATTTTAGTAGGAATTTTAGTAGTTTTAAGTTTCGAAGTGATTCGAATATTTTATTGCTCGAAAGATTGGAAGCGATTCGAAGGCAGAGTTGGGCAGTAATTAATTCTTTTACAATCGATTTCTGTAATCGATTATTTAATGTAATCGTAGTAACTGTAATCATTAATCAGTCAATCATCGTTGAAATAATTCAGTAATCGTGATTGCCTTCCGTAATTTGTAATCATTAATCAGTAATTTTTGAATCATTCAATGATTAATCATATTGTATCTCCATAACCACAAATTTATCTACTTCCAAGGCAGAATTGGAAACATTACATTTCATGTGAGAACAACAACGAAATTAATGTATTATAGACAAATATCGTTTAATTAAAAACGTTTTTGCTTTATATAATACATCACTGCCATCTTCGGCTTCTGCCGAGAGAATATTTAAATAAAAATAGATAAGTAACTTGTTCTAAGGATTTTCTATGTAAAACTATGTAAAAAAATACATATTTCTAAAAAAATGTTCACTTATAATCAAATATGTAATCATTTCACGATTAATAATTAATAACGCAATCATGAATATTGTGATTACTACAACTTCTGATTCCTTTCTCATTCATTAATCAAGAATTGCTGGTTATTTCGTAATCAGTAGTCCTGATTAATAATTGGATTTTATATTAATCGTAATTTTCAATCATTAATCAGTTTACGTTTTGCCCAACTCTGTTCGAAGGGTCTTAAGTCACATCACTAGTAACGATGAATGGTATCGAACTTTGTGTTTGTCATTTTTATGCAAGACACGTGACTGAGATGGGTGGGTATTGCTAGGTTTCGAGTAAAAATGTTTTCGCTAGTGTCTAGAAGTATGTAGGTTCTAATGGCGATGTTAAGTTTCTATTGTGATCAGTAGACTGCGGGGCTGAACTTTACAATTGCTCCTCCCCAAAGATTTTGTTATCCATTATACGTAATTGTATTCGTTTCGATGTGCTGAATACGATATGGCTTCTGTTCTTGGCGGATATTACAAGTCCTCGAGATATTCGCAAAAACTTACTTACTAACACATTGAGATCTGCTCATAAGTGTTGTGCGTCCGTGACGCAGACAGAAGTTATCAAAGCTGCCTTAATAAGTTTAATAGATTGAAAATAATATAATAGTATCTTAAAATTCTTCAAAGTTTTTCACTATTTTGTATTATATTTGAGCTACTCATTTTGATCGTAAATGCATGTATGCATATACGCATATTGCACTTTATAAAGTCAGCAGTGTTGTGATGAGTATAAGGTGAATATAGAGTGATGACTTGATAGGGAACCCTTGGGAACAAAATTGTTATAAGAATTTCGAGTTCGTGAGTTGGAACTCTTAAATTACAATTTTTTAGAGAACTGTAAGCAGTTGGTGAAACTGATGAATCGCACTTAACGATGTACGAAAAAAATGCCCTCGCGTTGCTTTCACCAGAAGAATTATTGAGCTTTGATTTGACTCTAGGCGCGACTGGAAAAATGCGACGAATAAACAACGAAAGCCAGAAACTGGTTCGAAAAATTCTCCGCGAGGGTTTCATCGTTAAAAGATTCCGAGCCACCCGTGTTTACGCTCGTGCATACCATGCACGCCTATTGAAGCTAGGCAGATAGGTGTACGGACAACGAAACACCCTGATGACCAGGTCACTGGGAAACCGAATAACCGAGAGTCAATATTTAGTTGGCCATTAAACGAATGAGCCATCGAAAGCGCGCTGCGACCGCCGAGGAGACGAAAAATAAAAAAAAGCAAATCCGCCCCGCGTAGTTTAAACACCGTGAACATTGGGTATGGTTCGATCTCTCTTTTAAAAGGCTATGGAAATGGCCCCGAGACCTTCTGTAGGAGTTGCCAACGATAAATCATACAACACGGACTGCTATCGTCTGTTTAATCTTGTGAAAAAGAAAACACGGAACATATCAAACTTCCGGCGCGCGCACATTTTTCCGAGGAGGAATTATTATTCCTTTTCGTCGTGCTGGTGAAAGAAAGGATCAACTAGACGTGCCAGCGGATTTAAGTTTCCGGGATAATTTATAGAGAAATTATGATTGACTACATAAATCAGTATTAGTGCAGAATGTTCAACTATCTGTAATCAATTTTATTCTTTTAACGTTACGTCAACGACGCACAGTGGTTGATAAGTACGAATACTCGGGACAAAAATTAATGTGATTTTAGAAATTTAAAATTGTTGTATAATTTTATTTATTAATGTCTAATACGTATGTCTGGTAAGTTTCCGTTCCATTGAATTTCATTAATAACTAAGAAAATTCACATAATCATATCCCTATTCTGTCGAGCAGAATGTGTTCCAAATTGTTTAAAAAACTGAAAATATTGGTTCAAAGCGGTAGAATAGCAAGACAATTTTTTATATGACAGTAATTTGTACATTTGTATAGAACTTTTTTGAATTCTATTGAAATCAATTCTTTCTTATTCCATACAATTCAGTACTCATTACAGGCAATTGCAGAATCCAAAAGTAGCTGTGACCAGTGTCGCCAGATCAACCTAAAACTGGATTGATTTTCCTCTCCTCCTTTTCCCCTTCCACTATCCCATTCCACTACATGAGCACACCCCAACGTCCCCCACTAAGACCGCAGACTGGTCACGTGACGTGCCGCGCAACGTGTTACATGTTACTCTGGTCATCAGAGAAGTGGTAAACTGTATTCCCTTCGATTTAACCGATCTGGCGACACGCTGTGACTTCTTGCGGTTTGCTCAGTTCATACCCAAGAATTTGGAAAATACACTTTTGAGACAGTAAAACTCAATTTTCGAGGAGTCATTGGAACATGTCATTGAAAAACCCCATCATGGTAATGTTAAGTCATTAGTTGACAAGTATGCTACAACTAGCTACGAAGATTAAGAGGTGCAGGTATTCAATTCTATTATTCGGGAATACATTAAATTTTTAAGTCATATTGATTTTGGTTCCACTTTCTAGACAAATCGACCACTGTTCGGCATATTCGTTAGAAACTGTTCTATTTTTAATTTAAGTCTTGCTGACACCTGAAGAACGTAAAATTCCCACAAAATAGTAATTTAGTTAACAAAAATACAGCTGGAGAGATAAAATTGATTAGTTTTTTTATTCTTCGTTTTGGTCCTTCTTCGTATTTTTGGAAGAGCGTAAATGTGTTGATATCATCAAACGTAATGCTCATTTTATCTAGTCAGTTTTTTGCTAGTTAAATATAAAGTTTAATATATTCCGGAAACATTGTCGCACAAATGTCTGCCACGTCTCGCTGGTTTAAGATATTTAACTCAATTTTTCAGGAAATACTACTTAAATATCATACATTAGTACCTACTGATATCTCAAGAAAATATAATTTTATAATGAAAGAAATGATCGGGTTTCCTTTATTTTTCAAGCGTTCAAAGATATGTAACCGTTTAATTCGATCTCGATACAAATTCGAACAAATTCACCGCGTTGTAAAGGTTGACCGTACATCAACAACTCTGTAACTCAACAAAAAGCATAGTCGAACACGATGTATACGAAGCAATAATATTTTCCGCGGCGAGAAAAAGGTACTCGGTGGTTCGAGGAACCATCGGTGACTTGTCCAAATAATTTACTCCTGTGCGTGCACCTAGCGGGCAAGAAAACACGCGTGATTCCACGCGTGCCGTGCCATGTGCCGGCGACCAAAGCACCTATAAATAAAACCTCGTCCCTTTCGAAATCGTAGGTGGCGAGACCTGATCCTCCTCCCGCTCCCGCGTTTGTTTGGATTTATTCGGGATTTCCTGCATGTGAAACCGGCGCGGCGTCGCGCGAGACCAGTCCGCCCCAAAGGATTTATTTCCATAGACGCAACGTGCCGCGAGACCCGTTCCCACCATTATCCGAAGTCTGTCGGAATTTCGGAGAAGAAACGTCGACGTTCGTTTGCTATATCAATTTGTACCACGTAGCCGCTTTTGATTTTGATCCTGTTTCGGTACTTTATTGTTATAAATGTTTCATAACTAAATTGCGGATTTTATGCATTAATAACAAAAATAAGTTTTAAATTAAAACAGCAGAAACAATATAAGAATTTCGAAGTACGATTGTATTATTTTCAACTTATTAAACACATCAGGAAAGAAAATGAACTGGTGTATCACTCCAGTTTGTTGCAATTCAGGTAGAAAGTTTTTATTTTGCAAAAAGATCAGCAGTCTCTTCATAACTGTTGCAAATGTTATCGGACTCGCTGTAAAATTGATATACAGGGTGTCTCACCAGACATTACCACCTGGATTTGCTTCTTTATAAGTGGACGCATCAAGGACTTATGAAGGTCAACTTTGATTTTTTAAATAAATATTTTCTTTTACGTTAATCGATGCAGTTTTTTACTCTCTATAAGAAAGTATTAACCCATGTATGTCGAAAAATGATTAGTTTAGGAGATATTTTAATTTAAATATTGCTCTGCAAAGCTCGGATGAAGAATAATGTGTACATATTGGGATCTGACATGGGGGCGTGGACAACATATATAGCTATCCAATATGGCGACGAAGTGCTTGGTCTTAGCATTGTATTGATATCTTCTTTTTTGTTTTTACTTAATATGTTTCTAAGTATGGGCGAAAATTGTAAGTGGGCAGGTATAAATCTTGCAGAAAGAAAGTTTGTTGAAGGAGAACGGCTTTTTAAAGTATGTTCTATCAAATAATTCGTTTTACAAAAAAAAAATTTCTGTTTCAATATACCTTCTAATCGCCTAATCGCTTAGAATTGGTGAGAACATATTAATTACTCCACAAATAATTGTACAAATATCTTCTATTAGAGGCACCAATGCCACAAGGCATCACTGAACCAAGAATTTTGAAAGTCTTCATACGCTAGTTAGATCTTTCAATATGCAATCTAGCTTTAGCTATTTCAGCTGTTAAAATAGACTGTTCTTTGCTAAATTGTTTCTTATATTTTAGAAATGGAGGTCTTATAAATTCCAAGCAGTTCACTTCACATACTTCATTTCAAAGTGTGGAAACGGAGCAACAAAATTTTGCTCGCTCTACAATCACATCTTTCACTGCATAGTAATCAAATTTTTTTTGCTATGCGGAGGAAAAATTGGAGCTTTCATAACTTTATTTTTAATTAACACCTGTTTGAACACCGTAAGTTTATACTGTAATTAACACTTGTTAACGCTGTAGGCTGCTACAAGCCAAGCCAAGCCAAGTTTAGAGTATTTCTACATTTCGGCAGCAGACGGCGCCACTCAAAATGTCAGATCCCAATATGTAAATAGACGTTACATTAAACCCTTATTGTAAATAATTACTAAATAAATAAAGATATAAACAGTAGTCATTTTCACGTTTCCGTCCGGTTGTTAGAGGTTCTGCAAAAAAAAGGTTGAGCAAATCAAATATGAAAATGCAGCATACTGAAGAGCAAAAGATCGGAGAAATAATAAGTAAAAATATAACAAAAACAATTTGTTAGAGTAAGTCATGGTACTGTTATTTATCAAATGTAGAATACCTTTGCGATGTGCACGTTTCTATTTAAAATGGGAAAAAAGGTGTGACAGCAGTTTATCTCATATAAATACATGCTGTCGCATGTTTCAATAACAAAATGCTACGATCACAATTAATCCAATACCAGAATAATAGGCGCAACAGGAACAGCGAACTCGTCTTGCGAAGCATTATTGAATTCTAAGCGCGTGGAAGCAGGAATGTAACACATTTCGGCAGTAAGCAACTAACTATCGCGTTACTAATGAAAACTGCAGAACTGTGAAACGACGTAAGGCGGGAGAACCTAACTCTGTTTACTACTGTAAACCACATCGTAGAACAGTGGTGGGCACGGGTGGAGCCCCTCAAACGCCTGCTTCTCCCACCACGTCTCTTTTATGCAGTGCGCACGTTCGTTGCGTACGCTGATATCTCGTGTCTTCGTTGCCCCATTGTACCGCGCTTGGTGGAAGGGGACAGAGTTGCTACGGTATGGACGGTTTGCCTCAATTGAGGCAAAATTGCTCATCCCTGTCGTAGAATAAGGATAACGGTTCGCAAGAGAGAGAGAAGTTAATATGTAAACGCGACCGAAAGGATTTCCAAGCGCGAACGTTTGCGTTCTGCGTTATCAGACGCGAGAAGAAAATAATTAAATTCCCGGCGCATCAAGACCTTAGCGTTGCGTGAATAATTCAGGAGAATGCTTTTAACTGGACCGGACGAGGGCAAGGACAGATAGGATTAGATCCTCGAAAACGCGCAATGGCGGCCGGTCGCCCTTGTCAAGAATCGCAAGGAATGCTTTTAGTTTTAAATCCTGCTCGCCTAAGACTTTCGCTTGTCCCGCCGCGTCATCGTTAATGGCCACCTCGGAGAACGGTTTCGAGAGTCCAGTTCGAACCGCCGTCAACGTCAATGGACGTTTCTGGCTCTTTCCGCCTTCCTGTCTTCGAGGACGGCTAGAATTTCCACGTTGAAACCGGTCCTGCGTGCGTTGGGCGAATTTCCGAAACTAGACGAGAAGGAATCCACGCGTTCGAGCGAGCATGAGCAGTTCGAACGTGCGATCGATTTCGCCGGGGATCAATCGGTCTAAATTGATCGACAGCTCGGTTAAAGGGGCCCGGATTCCCGGCGAAATCGCTCAAAGAATCTGCTCGTTCTCCCGCGATGGAGTTCTAACTCAATTTACTCAAGACCCTAAACAGATTCCGCCACCGTTCGAAATCGCGGATGCGAAATTTACAGAAGAGAACGCCGATTCTCCCGGCAAGGGACGGGCAATTTTTGCAAAAAAAATCGATTCTGAATCGCAGATTTAGATTTAAAAAAATCTATCGAAATACTATTTATGTGCACATGCATTCTCCATGTCACATTGCTATATCGCGGAATCCGAATATCTAAATCGGGATTAAAATGCAATGCTTTAATCCCTATGGCACTTTATAGAGCCGATTTACAAAATCAAGTTGTTCAATGAAAAAGTAACTCAATATTAAGTCTACAACTTTTATAGCACTATCGAGATATCAATAGTATCTCATAATGAGATATTGTGTATATAAACTTTTAAATTAGATTGATGTGTTCATTGATTTATTTGGGACTTGAAACAAGCAAGAATTAACAATAATTTAAGTATTCATTAATCATCATTTATTAACATCATCAGTTTTCCGATCGTTCACTTCTAATCTCGAACTCTCCCGTGTCTTCCCTTGAATCGAAGATCGATTCATAACTTAAAAAATCGGTTCCTTTCAAAATCGAATGTCCAAGAATCGATTAAAAACAATTGAAAATCGCCTCGAAGAAATCGCCTCGAAGAAATCGATTCAGAATCTGATCGATTCATAACTTACAAAATCGATTTGTTTCAAAATTGAATGTTCAAGCATCGATTAAAAACAATTGAAAATCGCCTCGAAGAAATCGATTCAGAATCAGATCGATTCATAACTTAAAAAATCGAATGTCCAAGCTTCGATTAAAAACAATTGAAAATCGCTTCGAAGAAATCGATTCAGAATCACCCAACCCTAGTATAGACTATCGGTCCGCTCACAGTCCGATCACTATATGTATCGATTTTATCATCGATTGACACAAAATTACTTTATAGCGAATTTCGATGATGTTTCATATTTACGAAAACATTACGCGATCTCATACTTATTACGTTATGAAAAATTGTTATTTTTGTATCAACAGAATGTATAATAAAATCGACTTGCCACTTAATATGTTTCCTCCTTCTTTCAACCTGTATCTGACTCCACTGTAGAATACAGTGTTGCATTATCACACTAACTTATATCAATTTATTGTAAAGTAATCGTAATGTATAGTTCATCATATTACACATAGACGATTTGCACAATACGATTTTAGAATGGCGTTAAATCCATCTGTATACTGAAACAATAACAATAAATTGATATAAGTTAGTGTGGTAACACAGCACAATATTCCACATCAGAGACAGATACAAGTTAAAAAAAGAGAGAAAGAAATAAAGTGAAAAGTCAAGAATTTTATTATACATTTTGTTATTATAGACGTACTATTTCTCCCTAACATAATAAGTATGAAATAAATAAATTTTTTCTTAAATATAAAACGTCATCGAAATGCGCTAGAAAGTGAAACAATATTTAAAAAATATTGAAAACTTTTTCATTTCGTTTTCTTGTGAGGATACCACTTTCCTGATGTTACTTTAGCTATATGGTTTTTTTTTATTATAAACATGTGGTGCGAGTGTGTGCGTGGCTACTGCGCGGGGAGTGAGAGTATTCGTAATGAATACACGATATATAATTCCTTATAAATATAATGTATATTACTGTAATAAATAAGAGATGCTATTCAATTGTTCTATCTCACTTCGGTCAAATAATCTTTCCCAGGAATCTTGACCAGACTGAGAGCGAAGCGTTATTTAAAACTATGTAATTATTATTTGATCGGACCGATAGTGTGTACCGACAGACCCTTAATCCACCTTGCGTCGCAATGCGCGAGTTCGAAGACGCTCGTCTAGACGATCCGCGTCAACGTCGGCAGCCAAAAAATTTCTCCTGGAAACAATAATTCCCGATGAAAGCGGGGAAGAGCAACACTGCGAGCCAAGAAAACATTCAGCCAGTTGCCGTCGCCCGAAACTGTCTTCCCTCTTTCTCTCTCTCTCTCTCTCTCTCTCTCTCTCTCTCTCTCTCTCTCCTCTCTCTTCCCTTTTGCGTCTCCCTGTTCCTGGTTACCAGAAGCCCGGAAGAATCGAAGCACGCTCGTCGAGAGAGAAATACCCTTTTCTTCGGTGCTCGTTTCCTTCTCAGAGAAATCGGTGAACCGTCTTCTCGTTACCAACGAAAAAGACTCGTTATGCTTCTGACCGTCAGACGTCAGTAATGCAGCCGAAACGGCCCCATTTAAAGCTGCCGTTCACGAATCACGAACATCGAGATCCCGGATGTGTGAAGCGGATCTGAACCGCGAAAATCTTTCTGTCACCTGTCGGCAGAAAGCAGGAACGTTGCGGGCTTCCCAAGCTTTGCTACGCCGGCAATGGTTTTATGCGACCGCCTCTAAAGAGGCTGCTACCACCACCACCACCAACTTCAGAATCTTCATTAATATCGAAACCCTCGACTCGACTTCGAAACTGGGCGACTTTTACCTCCGATATTTTCAATAATCTCCACTTCAACGTATATCTGAAACGGGTAATCTGGAAACGTGCGCTTACGTTTTTTAATATGTTAGAGTGATGCGATTACCACAGTTGCGCTTATTTTAATAGAAAATTGAAGATTTACATTTTCTCTACCTTCTGACGTCTATTATAGATCCGTAAGAACATCGTTCGGAAAGCAATTCGCTTTTCTGTGTTCGTAGACTTACGACAATCCTGATTACGATAAAAGCAAATATTTTCACAGAGACACAATCTACTAACAGCTACAAACAGTTGTTCTCCAATTTAATGAAATGTATTCTACACATAAACAATATAGCGTGCGAAGATATCTCATCTGTGAAGGGATTGAATCTCAATATGTTCAACTTTTTAATTTTTAACTTTTACAACATTGTGAAATTCTGTCAAACAATTTAATGGGTCTCTAGAAGATGGATGTACGTTAAGGCCGTCACACACGATCCGTCTTGTCGTCTTCTTTAATTGTGCAGTCGGAAATAAGTAATGCAAGACTGAACATAGTTGAACTCATTTGTGCTACCTTTAGTATATACATTTTCTTGTCAGTTTTAAAAGAACATGGCTGATGTACAGACAGTAATTCTAGCTGCAGTGGCTATAATTGTAAAGGGAAAGAAAAATAAGCAACAGGGATCTCGAAAGAAGTGACCAAAACAGTGGTTACAGAAGAGAGCAGAATTAAGCCATATCAAATTATAAAACGAGTTAAGATTAGAACCTGATGATTGGTTTAATTACCTACGCATGAGTAAAGATATTTGCAATGAATTACTTCCGATTGTATCTCTATACATGAGCCGTTGTTTTTGCAAGTGTTATGACTCCATTTTTGGAAAAAATCGGTGAGTGTAACAGACGCTCTTTTCCTACTTTAAAAATTGAAAATTTCATGTACTAGCTTACTCTTTCATTGAGCATCGAACCGTTTTACGCTCTCCTGTAAATGTCATAAAATGTTATTCTATTGTCGAATCTATATACCGTATCTAAAAATAATAAAAAGATTTCTTCTTGCATGTATGAATATTCGCAACATTTTTCTTGGCCACTCCCTCCACTTTCCGACACGCCGCGACGTTTCAAAGTATAGAGACTACTTTTCGCGACGATCGTGCGGGGACGAGTTTATCTAGGCGTGACGGCCAAATCGAATTTCTCGAGGCGGGAGGAGCAGAATGCTAAATTAGAAAAGACCCTGATGCATCACGTGCATGCGGAGGAAAGGTGGAAACGGAAAAGGGGGGGCGGGGTGCGAAGAGTTATGCTAGGGAAAGGCTTGGCTCACCGCATTCCGTGAATATCCACGAGACGGTAAGCTTCTCACTCGAGTTTCCGTGCTCTTACACGTGGCGCATGACTTTTCGATACCGCCGATGCGAGCAGCACTCCGAATAGAAAAAAAAACTGTTCCAAGGATTACCCGAGAAGCCGCGGTGTCGCCAACTTTTCGAGGCAACTGGTTTTCCGGTGACAATTGACCGACCCGTTAATTAACTCGCACACTGGTATTCCGCCGTAATTTATTTAGACCCGAACGCAGGACATTTGCTTCGATTAATTCGACATTAACTGTTGTTTGTATGCAGTCCCATCGATTTGATATTATTGCAATGAATTCAATTTGAAATAGCGTATTATTGTCTCGATGAAAGCTAGAAGGCTACACACCATAAGTGCAATAAAATTACCCCCATTGTTACGGGGTATTACCCTCGAGGGGCCCTGAAGTTCGACCGCTCGACTCGGCCGAGAAATATAACATGATACGGGTCAAGGAATATCGGCGAGCCAATACTAATACAATGACAAAACTTTTTTTTTATTATTTTTTAATACAACTTTTACCGACACATTCGTGACATTTTTCTGATTACAATGATACCAATTGTAAAAATCGGTTTTTCTGAACTATATATCGGCTCTCGGGTACTAAGAGGGTTAACTAGAGGGTAGTGCATGAGATAAGAAGCGCTGCTTGTAAACAATTCAAGGAAGCAGTCAACAGCGCCATGAGAATTACTGAAACACATAAACGCTTTTAATTCGGAAACAAGATAATATCGAGTATATATCTCTGAAGTTATGCCCACATGTTTTGAACCACCCTGTACATAGAACAAAATGTAACATATACGAAAACCGTGTATGTATCTAGTAAGAATTATGGGCGAAACAAATTTGATAATGCCGATGCTGTTGAATTGTAGTGCTGGAACAATGCAATCTCAATCCAGTTCAACTGCTGGAGCCGTTAGTGTTGCAAGTGAATTCTGATCATCGGAAAACAAAAGGCGGCAACTATTGAGCTCGATGGAATACTTATTATAATTTAGGTCAATTGTCCGATTGCCTGGCGGCGGAGACGCATTGAAGTCAACGAGAGGAGAATTACCGGGGGCGAAAAATTATTTTTACGATCGGAGAGAATGGCCGACGAGAGAGAATAGGGGAGGAACTATTCCGACGAGAGGAGCCGCGGGAAAAGTGGAAAGGGCCCAGCCCGAGAGTTTTCTGCTGTATCCGGTGGCAAGTGGTTGCCGCGTCGCCGGGGCCCGTTCGTTGCTCGCGACGACGCGACGACAACGTTATGCGCGTTGCACGTTGAATAGAGGAGAAATGCGCAATCTTACCCGGTACTCACCGAGTAACCACTACCACCTCGGAAAGCGCCGGAAAAACTTTAATGGATCTGTTTTTAAGGACCTTGCCCCATCCCCCCTGGCGCACGAGTTGCCGACCTCTTCACCGTGCAAAAACCCTCTCGAGTCAATGCTCCAGTCGAGGCATGAGCATAACAGAACAAGAACGAACGACAGAGACGACGAGAGGGAAGTAGAACGTGAGCAACCGGCGCAAATAAAGCACGAGACAGATAATCGTGCCATTTAACAGCGGTGCTCATCCGAACCCGTCGCCTCACCTGCCGCGCATCACCGGCCAGCTTAATTAACAAACAACCACAGCAATAACACCCATGATTCTTCTTCTCTCTCCGCAAACACCCGTCAGATAACTACCAGTTAGGAGCCGTTAGACTCCGATTCCAATGAAACTTTACAACCTTATGAAACAACCAAAAATAATAGACACTTTCAGCTGCGGTAATTAATATTTAACACGTCCCGCGCCACGTATATCGCCAACGCCACACGGTACAATTTCCATTCTGGTCACGTGTGCCACGTGTCACACACGCTGATATATTTATTAAAATGCGCTCGAACTACATATTTTATAATTAGCATAAAAAAGAGGAGTAGTAGGGGGGAGCCGTACAGTACAGAGTAAGGCTAAATCTCGCTTCTACTGTTAATTGACTGTACCGTTGACGTGGAAACGAATGAATACTCTTGTCCCGAACAACGTACGGTAGGTGGAATAAGTTTCCGGACTCTCTTTGAAAACGAATAATTTTTTTTATTATTACAGGGAATTGGCTTACTAGGTAATGTGTAATCATTTTTTTTTAAAGTGCTGTTGGTCAGAATTGTCGAGAAAAAAAATAAAGATGACGATTTTTAACTTTTTTACCAGTGTCTGCAACGAAACTTTAAAACATGTCTTTTGTAAATTTAAGTAAGTTATGCATACAAAGTAATAGAAAAAGGTTCGATACTTATAGGCCTTATACAATAGTAACCACCAAGAAGAGTAAAAAATATCTAATTAAAATAGATCCCAAAAGCAGCCACTTCACTATAAAATCAACTTTTATTATTTATTAGCGTTTGATATCGTGATCATATTATTTCGCTTCCGACACAAAGAAATTGGAAGCATTAGTTCAGAGATGTCCAACCTTTTAGCTTCCCTGGGTTACATTGGAAGAAGACGGGTTGATTTGGGCCACACAAAATATACCTAACACTAACGATACGTGTTGAGTAAAAACAAAACGTAAGATACATAGTTAACATATTTAAGTAATTTAAACTTTATTAATTTATGATTTTTTTTTACTATGAAGACATACAATGTGTTGTATGTAAGTGTACATTCGATGTATTGCGAACAGAACAAATTATGATATGAAACAGTATTAAATAATACAAACAAAAATTGACTTTACAGGGAAAGGACTGCTCTTAGGACCTATATCGTTTAGACATTTTTTACTCCTCACGGTGGATACTGTAAGACCTATAAGCATCGGACCTTCGTTTTATCACACGGCAAGCATGTACAAAAATTTCATCAAAATACGGCGTCCAAGACAGGGCCGGCTATGTAGCCTTACTGACGAGACCAAATAGCAGACCCGGGGGAAACACTTCTTTTTCAATCAGTATAATACAATATTTTCTCAATACTCGATGCATAACCATTTTCCAGAAGAATCCATTTCTAGAGCTCTAAAAGAGGTAGCAGCTATAGAGAGAGCAGCATCGCACCAGCAACTCGTAACTTTTCCTTAAAACGACGCACACTTCAATCCCGAGGCGCCGATCGCGAAAGCTCTAACACGTTCCCGATAACAAGAGCATAAGCGTTCGATGGTCCCGACGACCGAAAGAGTTTTCTGCGATAAGGTTTGCGCGTTGCTGCTCGAAGATCTTCGAAAGGAAAGTTGGAGGCGATTCGAGGAAACTTGCTGAAACTTCCGCGGAGCACGTACACACACGTAGAAGACTACGTGTGTTTCGTAGGAGCGTCTAGCGTGTATTAATCATCCTGTCGCAAAGGCGGCTGGTTGCAATTTCCCAATGAACGTCAGTTCAACAGATTTTTCATCTTCTCCGTGGCGAGGCGGGCTACGGACATGCCTTGCATATTTTTTGTTTGTCGGCGGCGGCGGCGGTCTCGTGCTCGTTCTCGCGTATTTCCTCGGCTCTTTGTTTCCCTGCTATCCCGAAAGCAGCGCGCACGCGTTCCTCCTCCCGTCCCGCGTTTTCCCAGGCTGTTCTTCGTCATCGTCTTTCGCCCGTTCTCCGCCTCTTGTTCGCCGTTTTAACGTCCGGCAAACGGATGGCTCGTAAAAGGATCGCGTACACGATGAGATTCGACCACCGATCCTCAAGGGAACGATACGGTGCAGTAAAATACCCAAAATACAAGACTTCGACCCGTCTCTTCAGAAAATAAAAGCCGGCTTTATCCCGCACGAATTATTCTTATTGGCCGATTAATGTTCGTCGATCCACCTAAATTCCGAACGCACGCAAACTACCAGGGTCAGTCAAATATACACGGTATTTTCAAAAAGTTCCCAGACTAGTTTTTTATGTAGACGTACTATTTAGTACCCCCATAAATCATGTTATGGTGGTGCTACATATGTCATTATAACCTCTCTTATTACCGCTCTACAATTTTCTTGTTTCACGTTGTTCATTTGTTCCTTAGGATGTAATTGAGGTAAAGGTAAATGCAAAGCATCACAACGCCAAAGAGAATGGAATAATGACGGTCACTTAAGCAATAATTATAATAAAATGGAAATATGAGGTAAAATATTGTTTAAAGACATGTTTTTTACTCTACCAACGATGAACTCTAATTTTTAGAAAGCGAGGCGTCAAATGAAAAAATTTATCCTATATTTTCGACTCATTTTCTCATGTAGAAACACCCCTTCCACGTTTATACAATCTTGGGTCACCCTGTAGACATATGGAATAAAATAAAATAAAATTAATTCTATTATATTATAAATTAAATTAAAAGAACGTTTGACTTGAGATCAATGGTTCCTTTGAGACCTGTGTTCTTCTCAATGGGTACAATAATAATAATATTTATTTAATTCAGCCTGACAGTTAAGAATCGGACTTGGCTTTACATAAAATGTAACTTAATCTAGTCACATGTACTCACTCACTCACTCTCTTTCCCGTTTACTTCCTCTTCTTCCTTACTTCTTCTATTCCTAATTAATTTCCCATCGTATCTACCCTGTCTGCCCTCTCTATTGCACACTTTACTATATTAGTCTATGTATGTCCTATTCCCATGTGCCCTCCTTGTGTTGCACCTCTCCCATTTTTCTTTTTCTTTCCTTCTCCAAATTCTTTAACCAATTGTCCACCTTCTCATCATAATAAGTACTACACGATACGATAGCAAACATTTGACCTTGAAGAGAAGGGTCAAGGACAATTTTGCGACCTATTTTTTTAACAGATCTTCAATCTGTCCAAAGGTATAGAATCCCGCAATGGTACTGCTGACATGTAATTTTTATATACCCTGTACAAACTGGTGAAAGAATATTTTGACATTTTCCTAGAATTTGAACTATTTTTCTTTATACAATGACTTTTCCGGACTTACCTCGACGACCCCTGCCTGTATTCGACGAACCTTTGTACGTACATCCTGTACTTCCGTTTCCACCGAATCTCTCTCTCTCTCCTTCAGGCGGATATCTGGATACACCGTAACCCTCCAGGTGGAAACCGATGGTGGAAACCCATGGCGAACCGACCAGGGAAATATATCGTTGCAATGCGAGTCATCTATTGCTCGTATCTTATCGGGGCCGCTCTCTTCTTCGATCATGGCGTCGACGATAGCGCATACGAACGACGTGACACGCGTGCGATAGCAATCCTTCACTTCGTTCCAACGGACGACCATTTCAACGCGGCCATTTGAAACTAATGTTTCCGCGGACACAGTCCCGTTTATTAGTTCCTCGATACAGTCTGAAAAATGATCAACCACGAATATCCAGGTGGTTGACAAGGCAGGCGAGATCTTTATTAGACACTTCAGCCATGCGATCTGATTAACAAGTGACGGTGCAATTCATCGGACTCGACCACCCTCGGTTGTGATTTACCCCCTCGCTATTTCAGAACGGGAATGCGAGGGGAGATCGAAAAATTCGAAGAATGGAGTGGAAGAGGGTTCAAGAAATTATATCATTTGTAAGAATGTAGCTCGTGGAACGTGTTGATGTGTGTGTTGCGTGTGAGCGAAATAAAGAAATAAGAAATTATTGACTATATCAAGAAGAAATGCAGTGATCGATAACAAGCAGATTGTCATTGTATAATCGGAGACTACAACCGTTATAACCAAAATTGTCATCTTTTTCTAGCAGATCCGGTTTTATGTTTGCGAGATTTACTAGCTCTGTTTTTGTCCCGTTGTATTTTGAGTTGGGGTGTTTGTCTCTATTTCTGAAAATTCTATTTATTTCGGGAATCATTTGGTTTTGTTCTTTTCGGGTCTATGGCTTACCGCGATCGAGCCAGTATGAATTGGCTTGCTTTTCGATCTCTAGCTTCAATTTCCTCCTGGTGGCTGCTATCATTTCTTGCAAGTTAGTTTGAACTGTGTATGAATGTGTAACGATTTGTTTGCGTAGTTCTCTCAGTAGCATAATATATTTCTGTTCTTTGTATTGTAGGATTTTAATTTTACGGCTTATGTGTTTGGGTTCGTTGCAACGTGATATGGCCGTTGGCTGATATTAGCAAATTCAAAAATGCAAGAGATTTTGCCTAATTCAAATTTTTAATCAGAATAACAAGGACCACAATAACTATGAACCATAATAAATTGGTTACTAGTAACCAAAATAAAAGTTTACAGTTGAGAAATTTATCCGAGCAATAGTTTCTCCAGCACAATTATCAAGTTTGTTCTTACTGAAAATCTATCCTCGCAATTTCACGAACTTTTTTTGCTTTCCGTTGTGCGAGGAAAATACCAAAAAGATTCAGGTGCTATTACACAGTGTAATTCGTACCAAATGTTTGAACAATGCGAGCTGTTGAGCCCTCCGGGTGTAATAAATAAGAATTTGTAGGTGTGTTGAGCAACTTCGAGTCCACGTACGAAAAATTTAAACATAATATATGCAAAAAGCACTGTTCGTTAGGTTGGTTGGAGTAATTAGAGGGAGAGTTAGGTTTAAGGTTGAGAAATTTATCCGAGCAATAGTCTCCTCGGCACAGTCTATTTGCTAGGCTAACGAGTCAAATCCTCCTCCTAGCCAGGACCGTCCAGAAACTAACTTCCATTAGCCTTTTCGGGTCGCATGTTGGCCACCGCGCGACGGTGCAGTGACTGAACTTCATGCGACGTTAAAGTCTACACGATGGTGATGTTCCGACCGGTTTCCGGTATCGGAGGAGACTATGGCACCGGCGAACCGAAAGCGAGATGGGATTATTAGTTTCCCTTGAAACCAGCCGCAGCGCATCTGTATTATAGCAATCGACGATTCGTAGAATAATCTGAGATTCGCTGATCCACTGTCGAAATGATCTGTACATCTACCAGCGGTTCTAATCCGCGCGATTGTCGGAGTTTCCGGCGAATAATCCCGAATTTTTTGAAGAAGATACAAAATCCCAGAAACCATCAAAGATGCCACCGACTCCAAGGACTCCTGCGAAAACCTAATCAACTTCTTGGAGCACACAAAATTAATCAGCCAAATCTAAAAAAAATGATCACTTGTAAACTCGTAGTTGCTAATGACCCTTATGAAGTTGGTGCAACTTTAAAATAATAAAAAGCCCGAATTTTTGCGTAATGCTTCCTTGACAGGGAACTTCGGCGATGTATTACTTAATCGCTGGCCAAAAGTCAAAATCGGGGCAGAAAAAGTTCCGTTCGCGCGCGCGATATCAGATTTTTCTGTTTTCGCGGAAGTGCGCACGTATAACAGAAATTTATCGCGATTGCTTTAACCATATTCCCGTCGGGTAGTACTTTCCCCATGGATTCGTGAATTCCCCGGGACCCCGACAAAGTTCTGACGCACCTCGTTAATTTAAGAGCATTTCCGGATTTCAAGAAAAACTTCGCAGACAAGGTAAATATTAGATCGGCGCAACGGCGCGCGCGCTCGCAAAAATGAAAACCGATAAAACGAAATTGAAACGTTCCCCCATGGTGATCCGCCGGTAATTAGAATGGAGCCTTATCCTCTACGTGCTATAATTGACAGCGAAAAATTCGTGATACTGTCACGGTGCGCCTATGTAGAAGGACCGTTGTTAGAATCCAGGTTGAAGTAATCGGACAAAATTTTAATATGCTATTTGTGCTTTATTTGCAATCACTTCCTCGGTTTGCAAGTATTGATTACTTACAACCAGGAGTTGAAAACAGTTATTATATCGGTTTCGGTTCTTGAAACAGTTATGGAGAACCGAGAACGTCTCATAACTGTTATAAGGTATACGTATGTATCGAATCTGATTTATATCGGTTATTTTTCGGGTAACCGATATAAGTCAGAACCGATATACCTTATAACAGTTATGAGACCTTTTCGGTTCTCCATAACTGTTTCAATCAGAATCGATATACAGGGTGTCCCAAAAATAGTGAAACTCTTTGAAATGGACGGTTCCTGATATTATTTAAAGTAACCTTTTCCTTTGCAAAAATGGCCGCCTCGGCTTTGTTAAGGAGTTATTAACGAAAAACACGGACCAATTAGAGCGCGGCAACAGCAGACAGATTCTGGTTCGGTCAACGGCAACGTAACACTCAGCGGATCCTGTCTTAGAGCCGGGATCCGTCCGCTATAACGGTGCTCCGATTGGTCCGCGTTTTTCATTAAAAACTCCTTAACAAAGCAGATGTGGAAATTTTCGCAAACGAAAAAGTTACTTTAAATAACCTCAGGAACCGCCCATGTCAAGGATTTTCACTATTTTTGAGACACCCTGTATAACAGTTTGAAACAGTTATTTTCGGAACCTTTTCAATCTCTGCTTACAACTGACTGACAGACGTTTGGTTTTGGAGAAAAATGCAGAATGGTTAACTCTCATTTTCGCAATTTAATGTGTCCCTCGAGTGTCAAAATTGATATAATGACAAAACATCAGATGATATGAAACGACAGATAGACGACTATGCTAATTATTTTATTGTGAATATAGTAATAAATATTTACACAATATGTTGGTCGCGTAATCGGATTTAGCAATTTCATTCGCACGTGTTCAACTTTGCTTTGTTTCGATCTTACCGTTATTAGATTTGTGTCGCGACGAAGAGAAGAACGAAGAGAATACGTAACGCCTCTTCGTCTCTTGTTCAAGTTCATGCCAACGTTTGATGTTCAAAGCTATGCATGTCTAACTGCATTCTAAAGGGGTTGCACAATGAATGCATAACTGTTGTGTAACAATTACAAAACAGTGAAGTAACCGACAAAGAGCTTGCAGAAACGTGAAAATTATTTATCTCAAAGCAACAAAAAAATAGAGTAACACGAAACAGATTACAGTATGCAGTATACAATATATACAATAAGTTTTATCGAGACAAAAGTTTATGTTTGTTTAAAGTTGCTGTTATGAATTGGACGTTTCATATGCAACAACCAATGTTTGGTACGTACTATGAAAAGTAGGGAACGGGCACGAATGATTATTCTTGAGATATCTCATACAGGGTGAGTAACGCGGATGCGTAAACCGTGGTATCTAGAATCCCTCCAAAAATTGTTTCATTGTGAACAATGAGACAGCCCTTGATGGTCCATCCAACACCGTGTCTCGACTCAAAAAGGCACCACCGACCGCATGAACAGAATTTAAAGTCTCGGAGATAACCGGGCTGACGTTCGCATCGATTTCCGTGTTTAAACCGAGGCTTTTGAGCATGAGGGCTAGTAAATCAGACAGGGGATGAAGCGGCGAGATGTCATCCAGGGAAGAATGAAAGGGCTGTTGCGTTGCACGCCCTTTCACATCTCTTCCGCTAATGAGGTGGACTCGCACAGTCTGACATTGCTCCGTTTTGTTCCGCACAAAAGCAACAATCCATGCACGGCTCAAAAATTTCAATTATCCTAGCCGCTTCAGACAAACGAAGAACTTTCAGACTCTCGATTTAAAAACTGCGACCAAATTCTTTTTAGAGAAAGTAGAGCTTCTTTAACACTACTTCTACCGCGATTTTCAATTTACCTATTTCGTCTTAGTTTATTTTATGTAGAATCAGGCCCTTTTCAGTTGTATCACCAGTTATCGATCGTTCTGTATATTCAAAGATATGGATTTAGTGAATAATTTCTATTTAATGCGTCTTTGCAGTCTCGATCAATTTATATTTAAAATTTTAAAAGGTTTATTCAAAGAAGCATTCGAACGTAGTTAATTGGTTTATGATCAAGTGGAAAATAAAGATGAAAAAGGTAAAGAATGGTGTCTACATTGTGTTTCCTTTTCGTAATAACGGAACCGGATTAACAACCACGTTGTTAGAGGCAAAATTACCGTTCGATATTTAATGGAACTGCGCTTTTGGGCTGCACACACACGGTCATGATATTTGAGAAGCGGCACGGGCCCTGCTCAACGCCTACGGTAACCGCGCGTTACCTTTTATTGAATAAACCAAGTTGATTGGATCGTACAATTTAATCAACTAAAAGTAATCAAACGCGAAATGTAATTACACGTTGACCAGCCAGTGCTCTATTACTGAGGCCAATTAAGTGTGATTTAATTATCGCGATCGCAATGTAATAATTAATATGATAACGGCATTGTTCGCAACGGTAAAACAATGTTCACGCGAATGGACCGAGTGAGTGGTTTAAACGCGGAAATTCGTACCCAAACAATACGTACTGCTTAATGTTTCGACGTATTACATCAGAGTCAGCAACGCTGGCTTCATCGATACCGTTTCGACTGATAGGAGTGCACTAGAAAGAGATTTGCACAACGTCAGTATTTTATTGACAAAGTATCTTGATGAACAACTTAATTTCTACACATTTACAGTCATTCGTTTGTACAGTATGCTCCCGTGTAACGCGATTAAAAAACTATATACAGTACTGTCGCAATAAAAGCTACAAGGCTGTACACGATAAGTATAATAAAATTATCCCCACTACTGAGGGGTATACCCCGCGAGAGGCCATGAAACTTGGACGCTCGACTCGATCAAGAAATGTAACATAATACGGGTCAAGGTATATCGATGAGCTAGTACCAATGCAATGAAAAAACTTTTTTGCTTTTTATTATTTTCTCATGGAACTTTTGCCAACACATTCGTGACACTTTTCTGATTGAAATGACATCAAACATGATATAATTTGGATTAAATATCATATAATTCGGTGCATATGTGCCTATGTATACTTGTACTTTAAAAAACTTAGTATCGCTAATTAAACATGTAAATATCATCTGTCGTTAAGTAAACTATGTTAATGTGAACATTAATTCCCGAAAAATCGATAGAGGATTAGTATAGACTGAGTATACATTAAAACCTAATTACTAGAAAATCAGCTCGTTTGTTCAATATACATTGTTGTTGTAATTTTAGTTTCTGATTAAAAAATTTCTTTTTTTTTTTAGAAAGTAATTGAAAAGAAAACGGTTCAAAGCATCCTGTAATTCTGTTGGTTTTGTATCAAGAAGATGTTATATTACATTGCTATATAAGTTTTTTCTGCTAAAAACTGCTACACTGAATGTTATTCAGTGATTGTACTCAGCAGACTTATTTCGAGAAGATATTAAAGTTCTGCAAAGATTTATTGAATATAACTAAACACAATATCTAATGAAATGGAAGAGAAAATTAACTGTTTGGCGTTTGAAAAAAAAATGGAAAAATTATTCCCGAAATCGCTATTATTGATTTAAACGTCATCATGTGTGGTTAGACACTGAAACAAATATTGAAGATATTTTAAGTAACCCTGCATACATTTTTTTGATTTTCGTTCCGAATCCTCATTTAAATGTAGCATTGTGCAACGGTACAAAAACGCTTCTTGGCCTTTCGACGCGCAAAGTATAGCCACCGAAAGGACAGGCGATCGATCTGTTCTCGTTAAGTTCTGTCGGTCAAGACAGTGCCTGTGAAACGTTTGTCGTCGGTTTCGCTGTAACCCCATTCCGAGCATTGGTTTTCGAGGCTGGTAGGCAATGAAAGGGGCCCCGGGTTAATGTATATCTCGACGTCGCGCGAATGGAAACACGAAGGAACGGCGACAGGATGTTTAGATTGAGAGGTTGGTCTTTATTGCCTACCGGGTCTGTGGTTCTTGCAACGCGCCTGAACGGGCATAGTGATTTTGGCAGCGCCTTTCAAACAGCTCGCAACGGTGTAATCTCCGCGTAATCGACAGCTTAATAAAAAAAGAGAAGCAAGAGAGTCCGACACAATAGAGCTTCGTGTTACTCCCAATCCGATGTGCGACTGGACAATGTGTCGTCGGAAAATGGGCAATTTTTTCGAGTAATTGATGCATCGTTGCGTGCGTATTTCAACCAATTTTGGCCTTCTCTCCCTTCGCCCTGTCTCTCCCTTACCGACACCCTTCCGCATTTACCGCCCTTCGTCTTTTTCCCGCTGCACCTAATATGAATGCCAGCGTCGCATTATTTATTAAATAAATCAGCACCTCGAACGCGCTCACAAGCGTGTACACACGCCGCGATAGCTGGATCCCCGGCGGTTAGGTTGAACGTTATCGAGAGACGATACTGGAATCATAAATACACTAGTATACGTGGTTTCAATAAACCCTCTCTTAGCGAGCTACAGCCCGCCTCCCCTCACCCCAAGCTATGACCTTCTCCGCTTTCAATAAGGCAAGTCCTTTCGGCTAGGTTGGTTTTCCCAGGGAAAACGGATATGTATCGCTGTATATTGGCTGCCGGAGTATTCAGAGTGGCTTTCGACGTCGTGTCGAGAGGACCTCTATAGATCCCCTCGACGAATATATTTCTTCGATCGGCGATGATACCGGTTGGCCGACGTATAAATATCGCGCCGTTATTATAGCATTTGCCCGCGCCGCGCCGTTGCTTAACGCGTTTTCGATTCGACCGTCTTGCGCGCTTCCCCCCCCCCCCCCCCCCGACATCGACACGGACTCGCGAATTCGCAGAGTTCAATTCGTCGATCGAACGGCTTAAAGCGAATTTACACCTCTTCATATTGTACAGGGTGTATAAAAAATAAGACATTATAAAACAATTTTGCCGTAAAAATGGCCACCTAGGTGACCAAAAATTTTAATTGTTACAAAATATATCTTATTACAAACTTCTTATTCATTTATTTTAAATACAGAAACAACGTGAAAACCTAGAAATTGTTTATTTTCTTGTTTTGATAGAATTTTTATATAAATATTTTATGACATTCTAATTTTAAATGTCAATTTAAATCCATTTTCTGTCTTACCAAGCATGAATAAATTAAAAATAAAGAAAATATTATGTTTGTCCACATCTGCCAATCTGTGCAAATAGTGGAGTTATAGGTGGGAAATCTTATGGGATTTATTGGACACTTTGTTCATTGCAAAATCCTCGGATCTTGCCTGAAATTCCGATCCCGTTCTCGAGCAACGACCGATTAGCTACTGTAAGACCATTTTTGTCTGAATACCGAAACAAAAGAGAAAAAATACCGATATTTATTTCGGTTTCGGCAACCAAACATTTCGTATTGATTTGCTGACGCAATACCGGTATCAAAATCATACCGGCATTAAGTTCCTGGTGAAACGCAGTTAAAAACAATCTTTAAACCTTCCATTATTGATGAATCGTCCAGGATGTACAGTAATGCCGCGAAGAGTGCAACGACTTCGGGTCGTCGAAACATGGCTTTCTACGGGCGAGACACGATACCCGAGGTTCCTTTATCTTCTGTACATCTTGCCGATATACCTGATCCGTATCACGTTATAATTTCACGGCCGAGTCGAGCAATAGAGCTTTCCGGCCCCTCGAGGGGTATATCCCGCAGTAGGAGGGATATTGTCAACGCATTTAGCGTAGGCCGTTTTAGTGCTTTCTGCGTTGCATTACTGTACATCAAAAATAAAAAGTTTAAATTCGCCTTTAGACTGAAAATCGGCGGTCAACGCAGCACGGCCAGTAGACTCGCGTTCCACGGGAAAAAGTAATTTAACACTGGTAAATTAATAATGAGATCGAATTGTGCGGTCGACTCATTACGCTTGAACGGAACCGTTCATCATCCGACACGCCGCGCGATTCCTGGTCAGCGATGCCAGAAACAAACAGAACTGGTTGTATTTTCCTCTCCTAGTTTTCCCCTTCCACTATCCCATTCCACTACCTGAGCACACTCCAAGGTTCCCCCACTAACACCGTAGACTGGTCACGTGACGTGCCGCGTAACGTATCACATATTACTCTGCTCATCAGAGAGGTGGTAAACTGTATTCCCCTCGATGTAACCGATCTGGCATCACTGTTCCTGGTTGCAACAAAAAATGTTAGCGTTAAGAGCAAACTGTGGACGGGTTCGATGTCCGCTTCTCGGTATCAGCCAAATGCTGAGGACTCCTGCTGGACGGTTCGCGTGCCAAACTCGAAGACACTTAATAATCCGGGCGATTGCTGGGAAGTTCAGCTAGGAGTAGCAGCAAAGACTCTTAGCCTAATCACTATCGCCAGGCAAACAAGAATACACCACGACACTACAATCCTGTGTATACTTGGTGCTTAAGGATAGGGCTGTAGATACACCGCAACTTTGCGACAATATTTTAACCATTGGATTTGTAACATTTAGTATTAGCTCGTCCAATAAGTTCGTGCCGTTTACTGTTCTACTATTTCAATTAATATTTAAAATACGTTAAAAGTTTACGAAAAAATGTCTCTTTCCACTTTTTTGGTAAACACTATACCGTCACTATAACATTTCTGTGGTTTTTCATTAAAAAAGAAAAACACCGCGAAGAGTATAAACAGATCCGCGGCACGCACTTACGACCTGATACACGAAATAGACGGGGTGGTACACGTAACGCGACCCATTATTTTTTGGTCGATTGCGGCTATGCAATAAAAAATGTTTTGAACTGTACTTTAATGGTATCGAGTGTTCTACAAATGGCGATAAAAACAAATTACAAAAATACGTTGTGTATATAGAGAAACAAAGGCCACCTTGGATAAACTTGAATTTGAGACAGAACCGTATGCATTTTCTTCTCGAGATTGTGGAGGACTTCATGACAAATTCGGAAGGCATATTACATGATATTTTTTTAAATTAATACGTAGTTTACAGTTATAGAAATAATATTTCACTCGTTGACACATTTTATTTTGGAACCGTTTAACCTGCAAGCACACCTTAGGGCAGACTGAACAGCTTAAGTTACTGAATGTAAACATTGGAGCGTTGTGCGCGATCGCGGATTCTTTGGTAGTCTTCTGGAAAATGAGTGACATATTGTTATTTCTACCAGAGTTGGGCACATTTCATTTGAAACACTTTATTATTTGTATTTTTCAAATAACATGAAAAATTCATTTTCATTTGGCGTTTAAATCAAATTAATTATTCTCAAATAATATTTTATCTCATTTACATTGTCCAAATAAAATAAGGAATAGTTTCGCCTCAAGAAGAGGTTATTGAAATAACTAAATTAACTATTAAATTTAAATATACAAATTTTTGTAGTTTAATGATGAAAATTTATCTACATTCGCTTTTGAAATTGTTCTTTACTACACGCAATAATTAGAATTTTTGAGAGTACGAATTATTTGATCAAATGAAAGATTAAATGAAAAATTATTTGAATTTTACTTGAAATTCAAATGAAATCATTTTTAAAAAATTATCTGGCTGTTCAAATAATCTAACATATAACTATTTCAAATGACATGTATTCGAATAGGATAATATATTATCTTAAACGATTATTTTTCAAATAATGTATTTCGATAATACCCGAGCCTGATTTCTACTACTTTATAGTAGGTTTATACCTAGACGAATATTCATTTCTGTGCAATAAAGATGATACAATAAAACTCAGATTGCACGAAGGCCGAACGTTACTTGCGAGTACGTTTCCATACAGATGCACACGTATATGTGCGTGCGGCCTTTGTTTTTCTTTGCGATCGCGGAAACGCTCGAAAGAAAATGGGGGGAGATATGACGAAAAAATGAAGCGGGCTTAAATAACCCCGACGAATCCATACAATGATCATGATGATGACGAGGATCGCTGTCGATGATAAAGCTCGCGGTTTCGCGCACGCATACCTTTCAATCCCTGAATGAGACATCTGTCTTATTCATTCGTTACGCTATAGAAAGTAGGAAACTTCGAAGCCAATTCTGGAGCCTTGTCTCCCTTCTGCCCTTCGTTGGCGTCTTCTCTGTCCTCAATTTACCGAGCATTCTCCGCGGATGAATTTATCCCGAGATCACCGGCTAAACCAAAGTTTGCGAACCTCTCACATGGTGATCGTGTATAATTAGGCATTGTCGACACAGGTTACATCAGGCCAGACCAAATACAAATTCTTCTTGAATATAGTCGCGAGCGAGCGTGCCGTAGATGCAGCCATAAAGGGCCAATGTTTCGAGATAACGTACGTGAGTCTATTCAGTGTGTCCCTCCCTACCTGCCTGGGGGATTATCTCCTTCATCCGTGTCCTTTTAAGGAATTGCCGAGGACGATATTGTAGGATTAGAAAATAGAAGAGATTCAGTTCTTCCTCCTGCGATACTAGTATCCCGCGAGATTGCGTTTAATAATGATTCGAACAGATGGTAACATGATGCATTCGACGATGCTGCCTCCTTTCTGATTATTAGACTGGCGATTTTTGTGCAAAATAAAAATTGGTTGGACTAATTGCCAGACACAAGTAAACATTTATTTGGTAATTATTGCGAAAGGGTCAGTATACTCCAATTTTGATGAAATTTAAATATGTTATGCAGCAACACATTTTGAACAACTTTTTCCTTTTCCAATATAGGGGGGTCGCTTTTAGTTTTCGAGATATTCGCAAAAAACTATTGCTAATACTGTATTGAATTTTCTCTCTTGGATTTTCCTGACGGCCGGCCCTCTTTGCCCCCTCCACGACCTAACCACAACTCATACTATTCACATGATTTTTCTATTACTATGTAGATCAAATTCTGAATGACAGCTACAATGAAAAGATTATGAGAACTGTTTTTTCTCTCATCCCCACAACTCGTTTACAAAAAAAAGTAAACAGACGCCGCACCGGAGTAGCCTTATGTTGCCACGGAGCGTACAACAATACGGAAAATTCAATACAGTATTAGCAATAGTTTTTTACGAATATCTCGAAAACCAAAAGCGACCCCCCTATATTGGAAAAGGAAAGAGTTGTTAAAAATATCGAAATCTATAACATACTTAAATTTTATCAAAAACGAAGTATAGTGACCCATTCGCAATAATTATCTATTTATTTTTGTTTCGTTATCATTTTATTGAGTTGAAGACAATACAACAGTATTTCCAAAATCATTGAATGTTTTATTGTTTTATATTTGATCTACTCAGTTTTGTTCATAAATACGTAAAATGACTAGGTGGACTCTATAAAGAAAGAATATAGCTCGTGTAGCGGTGATTGCTGTCGCTTAAAAAAAATGTATGCAAAAATATAATGGTACTTCAAAAAAAAATTCACAACAATTTTTAATCCTTAAGTAACACATATAGACATTGAAGAACAAAAATTCCTCACTGCGGGTTTTAAAAATTAATATAATTTTGCGAATTGTTACGAATTCACTCGGCAACTGTGTCAGAAATAATAAAAAGATCTAAGCGGAATTGAAGAACAGCAAACGTATTGGAAAACGAAAATTCTATGATAATCAACAGTAATCAAAATTGAAACACATAATGGAGGTTGCGAGTGATTTCGCAGAAGATCTATAGTACTTAATATAGTACTTAAAACAAGTGACTTGACGCAAGACACAAGAGAAATTTTTTGTAGAATAACTATTAGATATCTGAGTCTAGGCCTTCTTGAGGTGTAAACAGCTAGTTTTGAAGTACAAGTGGTTTTTTTTTAGTTTAATTCTTCTTATTACTTATTGTATAATATACAACGCTTCTTAACAGTTTCGGCAGTGCAAGCACTGTTGGCGTGCAATGTAGCTAGTCTATAGCAGTGATCAAAACACAAAAGGAAGAAATTTTCTTAAAATTAGGTACTTTACGGTGGAATTGAACCTATTTTGAAAGAAGAATGTGAAAAGTTGGAAGAGTTTTAGGATTGAGAGGAGAAGTTCACGTTTTTTGGCCGCTTAGTTAAAATAATGTTCAAGAAATTGTTATAAATAAAAAATCAAATTTTTAGGTCCTATCCTTAGAGAAATATGTAAAGAAATGAATGAGCTTCGTCCGCAATGGATTACTGTACTAGTTTTGTAGTTATCGTGCATGCTAGTTTAAAAAACATAGTTTCGAGAAACATGTGTATTATACAACAAATAATAAAAAGAATTTATTTAAAAAAAACACTTGTTCTTCGAGACTATCTATTTACATCCACAAAAGGTCTAGCCCACATGTTTAATAGTTATTCTAAAAAAAATCCTTAAAAATCACTTGTTTTCGCTGCAGTTACATGAGAAGTCGTCATTAATGATTAAAAACATGGCATTCAAAACCAGGATACCCTTTTAAACAATTCGCTCGATATCGAAGACAGCTGCACGGCGCACCAGTTCGTGCTTTCGTCTGTCATTGAAATTTCATAGGATCCAGTCTCAATCGAATCGCAACACGGTAAATCCATCCAACAGAATTTCGGAAGGGCATACAATATTGACCCAGAAAATGGTCATAACCCGCAGTCGGCCGATTACGGATACGCGAGCGAGTATCGTCTTGCCGGCGAGGGTGTATTAGGGAGAACCTCAAAATTGGCATCGTTTCTATTCTATTATTAACGGAAATATCGAACGACATCCCGCAAATTCGCGATTCGATTTTCAATCGAGGGGCGGCACAAAAGCATCATTACGGCAACATGCGTTCATCGGTTTCGCGTATAATTGCTTCCCTCTCTCTTTCTCCCTCTACCGATCGGATAACCGAATCCTTCATTTTCCTATCTACACTCCAATTTCGTTCAATTCGATACACTCTATCAGGAAAAACACTCTAACGAATCTCGACTCTCTTTATTCCGCTAATAAATTCCCCATTCGTGCCGACATTAAACACCCCATAGATTAAATTACTTTTCATTTTTAAACAGGATGAGCTCTCGTGAACAAAATGTTCCATATAGAATGTTGCTTCATCCATGTATGTGCTTGCTTCGGCTCGTTCTACGAGTTCCTAAATCGAGACGTACAGTCTGGCGCGAAAATCTGTTCGTACTTGCTAAACGTGATACTAGAAAGATTTTCGATACTTTGTGGATATTCATTTATTTACTAAAACTACGTTTTTGAGAAATGACAGTAGATCCTGATTTAGATTCTGAAATAGTGACAATGCTTTTTGCATTTTTCCAGTAGAAAGCATTAATAAATCAGTAACCATATACAATACATATCCTTAAGTATACCGTACAGTTATCGAGAAGTTTAGTGACAGTGTACAAGTATGGTTACTAGAATTATTATTCCAACAGAATGCATTCACTTTGAATCTATATCTCCAAAAAATAATAAAACATTTAATAGAAGAAGTTTGGATCATTTTTTCAAATCATAACATACATTAAAATAAATGGCTACATCGGCAACCGACGACATTATGAATTGCAGTGTTACTATTTCGAAGTTATTATTTACAGTGAAGAGAAAATGTGAATCAACGCCATTTCAAATAGCATAACTTTTTTTAAATAAAACCAAATGACTCGAGTGTTTTTGAGAAGTTAGAAAGATTAGTTTATTAGATCGTGAAAAATCGTGAGAAATATAGTAAAAGTTGATTTTTACAACTTTTTTATCTAGACATATATCAAAAATGTTTAAAACGCGTTTCATACACTCAAATAAATTATATACGTGCTAAAAATTTCATTGGTATTGGTTAATTGGTTTATGAGTTATAAACGATAAAGGGGGAAATTGCAGTTATAAGTCGAGAATCATGAAAAACTACAACTTTCTCCCACTTTTAATTGTTTATGGCTCATAAACCAATTAACCAATATCGTTGAAATTCTAACTTCATAAAGACACTCGAGTCATTGGGTTCAATTATAAAAAAAGTTATACTGCTTCAAATGGTGGTGATTCACATTTGCTCTTCTCTGTAAGTACATTCATTTTCTAAGCGTCGTTATTCTTCGGAAACCGTTCAATCTGAATTAACAACCAGGCAAATATCCGCAAAACGTTCAGTCTCTTATTCTTTCGTCCGAGATACTTAAAATTCGTGACGCGTGCTTTTGCGACCGATTGTACGCACGTACGTGCATACACATCACAAGCGTGCACGTATAACGAAACAAATGGGAAACGATTAGAGCAGCTTACCCGCCTCGAACATCAACGTTTCAATTCGAAACAAACAACCACTCGCCTCACGCTTATTAACATTCGTTTACCGTGTGCTTTTCGATCGCGTTCGAAATCATTATTGTAGATCAGAGGAAAAACACTTTTCTCCACGGACAAAAAAGGGCAAAAGAAAAGAATTCTTTTGATCTCGGCGCGCACGTGGGTGATCTCGTTCCCTCCGAGGCAAACCTCGACAGATCGTTTGATCGCGTTAGACCGAGATTTAACGAGCGGAACGAATCATCTATCGGCCGTAATCCAAAGTCACGCGGAATTCGCACGGTTCGAGCGCATGTCCGCGTCGATCTCTCTCTCTCTTTGTCTCTCTCTCTCTCTCTCTCTCTGCCACTCACTCACTCACCCACTCACTCACTCACTCTTTCCGTTCCGCAGAACACGATTCCTGGTACACACAACGGTTCTACGATTCTCTGTCGACCTCTGTGAACGGGTCGAAGGGATTTGTCCCTTAGGAACCGGAGCGAACGCCACGTGGCCGCATAACGTGTGCGAATGAAATTCGCACAGGGAATGCTGGCCACCCCTCGACATGCACCAGAACACAGCTTACGTCTTCCGGGGGTTCAGCCAATGGATTCTCCAGTCAACAAAGCTCCAGTGACCTTGAAACTGTCCATTGATTCGGCCGAAATCAAGAGTACAATCACGTGCTCTTGATACTGGAGACCCACTCTCAATGAATCCGCCCTTTTACTCTTTTCTACTGAATACAGTGGCTCTTATTAATATTCGGACACTCTTTAGAATAACTTTTTTAACCCTTAACCAATTAACTGCGTTCGAAGTGTGTACACGTCTGTTTAGTCTCTGAACATCACGTATTTTTCGATGCTCCTTCATACGTTCGACAATAGCCAACTTTCGTCTTACATGAAACACACCCTGCGATCGAAGATGCAGCGACCGCGCGCTACCCACAGCAAATACCTGCGACTAAACGAAATCACACCCAATTGGTGCTTTACGCGAACGCCAAAAAGGTATAAATACCGGACATTTTTCACACCGACTAGTACTTGAAGCGAAACATAGCTTGACAGCACACCTGCACAAACTTGTTAAATATTGTTACTTGTTAACTATGGTTACTTATTACTAAATACAATCTACCACCTTTTACTACCCGCGAACAAGTAATCCACAGCAATCACGGTCGCGGACTTGACGCAACAACGTCAATCCAAAGCTCTATTGCGGTCCTTTTCAAGAATGAATGGTTAATTTTTTTATCGAACAAAAATGTAATATTTTCTCATTTTGCTTTACTTTTTTCGTAAAATTTCTAATAGGAGCATTTCCCCTGCGTTCGACGTGTACACTCATCGTTGATTGATTTTAATTCCGCATCCCGTGAGGGATTTTTAAAATTAAATTGAACAGTTAACTGGTCAAGAGGGGCATCTCGTGTAACGACAGTGAAAACAAGTGACTTCAAAATTTTTTTTAGAACAAGTATTGCATAACTTGGGCCAGGCCTTTCTGGAGTGTAAACCGATAGTCTTGAAGTATAAGTATTTCTTTCGATAAATTTCCCAACCACGGTTCGGCCAGAGACAATTACGGGCCAGGTATACTATTCTTCGACTTTTGCCAATCGTAGAAAAGGACAGCGAAGTGTAACATAATACAAATTCCATATTCGGTGTGAGACCACTACTAATCCAATGACAAAACTTTTTTATTTTTCATTATTTTTTGAGATTTTTCCGAACATATTTGTGTCATTTATCTGATGAAAATGATACCGTATGTCATATAATTCTGATAACATTTACTTGTGTAATGAACGATGAAAGTTCCGGACGCAAAGAAAGACGTATGGAGAGCGTATGGAAAAGAAAGAGACGCGGATAGTCGCGTCCGCGCGGCACAGTTCAAAGGCCCGTGACTCTTTGCGTCCGAAACTTTCATCGTTCATTACACAAGTAAATATTTTCATTAGAAAAATGCCACAAATATGTAGGTGAAAGTTCCCTAAAAAAATAATAAAAAATAAAGAAGTTTAGTCATTGGATTAGTGTAGTCCCACCGACATACTCGACCCGTGTAATGTTACACTTCTCGGCGACTGAGGCCTCTCGAGTTTTGCGACCCCTGACGGGATGTACCCAGTGGTAGTGGGGATAGTTCTGGGACAATTCTAGGCTACATGCTTGGGACATTTGTCGATAAAATACTGTGTATTCATAGTTCCAACACATGCTTTTATACCTCAAACCTACATTAATCTGTAATCATTCAAGAACATAGAAATTTACGATAATGTTGCTGTTTATTAAGAAAAATATTAAAGAAGATACATGACGCTAATCCTTATTTGATCAACACCTTTCATAGTTCCAACATTCTATTAAATACAACTTATCCTCTTATCAAATATGAAAGAAAATAGTGTTACACAAAAATTATAAATTCTCCAAGTATCATGTTAAGCCGTTTTTAGGTGGACTGGATTTTCCAAAACTCTATGTGTTGTGCATTCATAAAATCTACAATCTGGTGATTCGTTGCAACAAGTTTATAATACTTACGCACAATCATTACGTTACGGAATGCTTTTTATACGCTCTGTGTTGCTTGACTTTGAAATTACCATTTTTCTATCCTAGAGATAATTAACCACTGTCTGTAAACGGTTAATTAATTTTAATGTTTCAGTATCGTAGATATTCATGCTTCCATAGTACATGATTGAGGTTCTCATTTTCAAAATTGCATTTCCATTATAGGCTATTTATCATATCGTACCGACGAGAGCGTACGAGACAGATAGATTATAGTGCCAAAGAAATTAATAACATTACTATATTGGTTGAACAAATTAGATAACCTGGTGACAACATCAGTTTGTTCAAACCCGGAAATACACAACGGAGATTTGAACGCAAAGCCTGGCTATTTTTCCAGGTTCATTATAAACATTATAAATACAACATTATAAATACATGCCCGCTCAATGCATTACTTACCGTAAGCCTATTATTATAATTCTCGATGATCACGTCCCTCAGAGTGACTTGCTACTTCATCACCAAAATTCCCATTGCCGTTGAATCATTTTTCCCACAAGTTTGCAGTTGCGAATCGTAAAGGTTTCAAGTCTACTAATTAATCGCCGGTAAATAATGTGTAAATATTTAATAAATGAAAATCAAGAAAGATTTATACTGCACATTTAATTTATTCGCTCTGAAGATTAAATCCATACACATTTATATTTACAGTGATGTAATCAGATGTAACGAATATAAATGGCGAGAAATGCGCTCAAAGCCGTATCTACGAATTATTGAGTATTTACATGGCCCAACTGTATTGACAGCCGATTACAAAGGTGAGCACGTAACTGCGTAAATAATGAGACTCGTCCACGCATGAACCATGTTTTATTCATTTCCGGCCAGGATGGGCTACAAGCAGGATGTAAAATTTTTAATTCCTCATCAAATCCAACGATTCTCCGGAAGCAATAGCGTTCCGCAGGTTTGACCGGCCGATGTTCGCTTCGTATTTCCAGAAGGCTTGCTCATTATACAACAAGACGATTTACGAAGCAAGATGGTAGCTCTCAAACGAGAAACCCCTTTCTCCTTTATGAAGCGAAGACGAAAGAGGCTTGCCCTCTTTGCACGACCGAGCCCGCAATTCCAATCGTAATATCCGTCGTCTATTTTGCAAGCTGTTGGCTCGAGAATGACCAATAATTTATTACTGTCCCCAATGTTCCGGAACCATCGCGATTCTTATACTGATAACTGCTCGCCTCCTCGACCTCGAAATCGCGTAATATCGCAGCATCTTTGTGACCCTTCGGAAAAAGGGAATTGGCGAAACGGTTCGACGATTGACAATATTTTGCGGTGGTTGCTATCGCACACGGAATTCGCAACGGCCCCCTCTTCAGTTACGAATAACCGCAACGTTGCAAATATTGCTTGCAAGTCGCAGTTAACACTAGAACTACGAGGCCCGACATTGTAAAAATGCACTTATAGGAAATCACTAGAGGGTGTGCGGGAACTCAAAATTTCGTGTCGAGTCGGCCTAAATGGTCGGACGGGATCCCGAAAGTTTGTCCGAGTCATTTTGTTCGCGTACCCAAAAATTTCGAAACCCGATATTTGTTTCGGAACATAGTTTCTCGAACTGATCTGTTCATTTGAGAGCATTTTATTTTCGTACCGCCCATTTGTTGCAATAATGATTCATCATTCGTTCATTCATTGAGTGCAATTCGATTCATTATTACAACAAATCACAGGTACGAAAATAAAATTCTTTCAAATAAAAAGATCAGTTTTAGAAATTATGTTCCGAAACAAATATCCTTTGATGTAGTAATAGTACAATAATTATAGTATAACTTACTATTGTTTTTCTGAATATCAGATGATAAACTACAGTAAATTCCACTTTTACAAGCACATGTAAAAACTTTTTAGTAAGGTCAACTTGTGAAATGGTTATTAAACAAAAACAAACGATGCGTAACAACACGGGTCGCTAAAGATAAATGTTTTAGTCGGTATAATAGGTAATGTACAATACAATCATCCTTAAAAGTATCAACATTGTGTATTGGTTAAAAACTTTGCGTCTCATATTTCTACCCTACATCATATTCCCGACCCTCTTCTCTAACATAATGAAAGTTGTTAAAAATTTGATGTTATACATTTTTGTTACTATCATAAAGTAACGTAAAATCCAATAATTCTGTGACATTCCGAGTGTTATAACAACATCACAAAACCCTCAGATCGAAAACGAAATAATGTCAAACATACAAGAATTATACACAGATATGGCTAATAAAAGTTTTACAACCACTATCACCTGGAAACCATTCCACCATAACATAGCAGGAAATGAAGAAGCAGACAACGCACTTTATAAGAAAAAAGTGCAATTGAGCACGAACTGTGTAGCAATTTTTCATACACAAATGAATGTAGTAATGAAAAAATTCTTCTGGTTCACGGTACTGTAACTTTTATTGATGGTTCAGAGTCGTCACTCGAGTGCAAAGGGTTAATTTTCTTCTGTTTCAGGTTCAAAACTACGCAACATCAAATTGAGAGAAACATTTCATTCAATGCGTACAGTTTGGGGAACATGTCTGCCAAACGGTTTTTCTAAACTGGACAAATTGTCAGGACAACAAGAGTTTCAATGTCTTGAAGCCATGCCCAGCACAGAAATGAGAAAAACTTTAACTGCGTCTTTCTCGAAACAGTTTCCCAACACTGTTTTACAGTTTTCCTTAGGAAAACTGCTACTCTACTAAAAACGAATATGTTTTTCAAATTTAGTCCAAACGACCAGCTTTTTTGAGATATTAGAAGAATTAGTTTACTAGATAATATGTAAAAGAATTTTTATAAAATTGCTACTGGTCAGAGTTGTGAAGAAAATGTGAAGGTCACGATTTTTAACTCTGTATCTGCGCCTACAATGAAAATATAAAACATGCTTTCCGTAGACCCAAATAAATTATATACATACATAAAGTTTCAACGAAATCGATTAAAGTTGCTACGAGCAACGTATGGTAAAATATGGCAAAAATTGTGAAAAAATGTGATTTAAGCCCGAAATTCAAAGATTTTTAAATTTTTCAATGCCTATGGCGTTTGTATGCATCAGTCGATTTCGATGAAACTTTATCCATACATATAACTCATTTAGATTTATATACTGCATGTTATACATTTTTGTTACAGGCTGTTACTGCATGTTATACATTTGTTATTCATTTGTTCATTTGGTTTCTTAACTTTTGTCACTAATTGTAAGTGTCCTCCTTATCACAATAAAATATTTTCAGAACTGCGAATTTTATGATCCTGATTAGGTCAATAGCAACACGCGTGACGAATAGTAAGACAAAAACGTTTTAGCCTCGCGTCCTAATATTATAAAACATTTAAAAAATAGCATGTTAACAACGCTTAAAATGGCTGACTAGTGGAATAATTATCCTGGTCCAAGTTGCGACAAAATTACCTCCCAATTGATCAATAAAAAATTTTATAAATTTCAAACGCGAGAGAGGTTGTCGCTTTAATGTGCGGAACAATATACACAAATTAATTACACATATTTCATTATGTACATACACGAGTGTTCTGAGTGTTCTACCTTCTGCAATTACCAACAATCTCTTCGTGCTTCCTCAAAAGGCATGTCCAATAGCTGGCTATACACTTCGTCCAACAAGACTAGTCAGTAAAGGTGAACAAATAGCACTTTAGTGCGACGAAGTTGAAGTTACATTTCTCGGACAGTTAGAAAAGGACGCACGCTGGTGTTTTGTTTATCTTCACTGCCTCGCCTCCTTAGATCGAGTTTTACGGTGTTCCTTTAACACTAGATTTACGCTAAAAGTGTTTTATCCGATGACTCGGGTAATTTTCACGCCGCAAACTTTCCGGGTGAAGAGTCTAGAAGAAGTCGTAAATTTATAATTCGAATGATCGATATTGCTACTATTTGTGACCTTACGACAGAGTTGGGCAATTTTGCCTCAATTGAGACAAAACCGTCTCCACCGTAGCGCTAACTGATCCCTTCCAGCAATCGCCGTACGGTGGGGCAACAAAGATGAGTGAACGCGACGAACGTGCGTGCTGTATGAAGAAGACGTTGGTGGGGGAAGGAAGCGTTTGAGGAGCCCCATCCGTGCCCTGGCGTGCCTTACGATCTTGCAGGACGGTAAGAATTATAGTTAATAGTTGATATTTGTGATTAATAATTTAACCGCCCCAAGCAGCGCGATCGCGCTATTGAGATTTTATGTCGAGAAAACCCAGCCATTTCGAACATTGTGGATAACTGACGGTGCGTTACCGATTGTTGAAGTCGCGCGCTCAGATTTACTGACGCAAGTACATCACACAGCTCCTTTTAATGTAAATAGTACATTTTACAATAGGTAGAATAATACTATAATAATGCAATAATACATTACAAAATAAAATAAAACAAGCGCTATCGTGCTGCTTGGGTCTTTTCGTAGTCACTTAGAGAAAGCGCGGTTGCGCTGTTTGGGATTCTTCGACAGTGTTCTTTCAATACCTCCTGGGGCTCAAACGGTTAATAAAGCAACAAAATACTGATGCATGTAACAGACGGTTAAACGGTGGTAAAATTGTGAACGGATGCGAACCTAATTTGTTGTTCCTTAAGCGGGAAATGAGATTAGGCTGACTATTTTGACACTGACGCTGACATTTAATGCACTTGTAGGTGTTGCTGGTTGTCGGTTTAAAAATTCTGCTGCGGGTGAAATCATAGCCACGAATAAGAAATTTCAACCGTGGACCCGAGGTCGACTGACCGAGGACCGTTGCATAGTCCGCCAGGCGATCTTTGTAGGTCTATGCTGTATGACAATACGGTGAATTTTCGAGGTCTCCGACTAAACTTTCAGAGGTAATTGGAAAAGATATCTACTAAGACGACTATCTCGAAAACAGCTCTAGAGGCCCGTTTGCTATAAAACGTGCTGACCATCTGCACGCCAAATGTCGTTTTTTACAAATCGTCAGCCGCGGATAAAACGATAAAGCCCTATTCCAAGGGTCGGTCTCTTGGATTAAAGGTACCGCGGATTTTCGGAGGAACCGTTCATTTCTTTGTTCAGGCGCTATAAAAATAACAAGAATCAAGAGCCGACCACATTTTTAGCCATCGTTTTAATAATATAAACAAATAAATTTGGCGAATAATTCCGCATAGATGCATCTTTACAATCTAAATAATCGTCAATTTATTATTAACTATTAGAATCCGTCATGGTGACTGACACTAGCAAGTAACTTGCGATATTTTTGCAAGAACAACTTGCAGACAATACTTACACTTGATTGCAAATATTATAAATACAGTGTTACGCTCACTGAGTGAGAACAACTGTCGCAAGCGAGTTCAACTTGTTGGCCACTATCTCAGAGGCGTTTACACGAGTCACGAGGGTCGCTCTCGCAAAACATATCACAAGTTACTAGCTAATGTATTCGCATCTTTAGAGAGACCAGTCGAGTGCGAAGAATTAATATAACAACAATGAAAAAATGCTAACATTGCAATTCTGCACCTCTACAAAAAAGTACGAAATCAACGTGTTTTCACCATTCACTTGCGTACAATAAAGGCAGCGTCGATCGTGTGCAAGCGGATATTCGTCGCCGAAACTTGCAGAGGATTTGCGAGCGGTATCAAAAGTATCGAAGGAAGTTGCTCGGTGGCTCGAACATTTCCGGTGTTCCTAGCTCGTTTCACTTGGCGATCTCAGCAGCGTGATAAACGCGAGAGTGCCATAAAACTGGACGTTCGCTTACGCTTACGTAAGAAATCGCCTGCTCGATCAAGCCAGAACAGCCGACCCTTTTTTGCCGAGCGTTCCGCTCGTACACGCGGCTCAAAACATTCCGCGCCACGTGGCCAATTTCACAAGCAAATAGCGAGGCTCGTACCCTCCCTCTATCCGTAGGAGGTCCTTTAACACAGCGTGGTGTTTTGTTAGGTGGCCCCGGCATTCGACGCAATTAGCGAGCCGAAGGAACAACAGCGTGAAAGAGTTCGTGCAAATCGAGCCTCGTGCGGAAAGATCGCCCTCCCCGGCGGCCGTGACGGGCGAAAAAATCTGAATTGTATTTATTCTTCCCGGTGAATCAAAGGAGATCAAAGGAATTGCATCGACGCGGTAATTGAACAGCAATTTCAATTTAAATCAGGGAACTGACCCCCGCAGAACTCAGGACCTTTGCCGCTGATCCATGTTACTGAATTCTTTTTCTTCTGTGCCACAACGCGCGCGCGCGCGTTGCCGAACAGATATCGTGCTCTCTCTAGAAGGATGCAACGCGGCGCGCCGCGTTAGAGGATAATATATCGAGGGTGAAAGTCAGCTATGTCCTCGGGGCTGTAGAATCCCAACAACAACTCGACGTACGATGTACCGAGTGGTAATGATTCCCTTACGGCTGGTAACGGTTTGCTCAACCCGGCCCGACCCGGCCCGACTATCCTCGACTCGACTCGACTCGACTCGGCCAAGCCAGGTCTTGCATTTCCTGCTTGTTCCGCGAAACGATCCAGACGCATAACTTCCGTTCGCCCGTCCAACCGCAAGGTCAGAGGTGAGCGCCGTGTATATGTATAACGTCGACGTCGCTCGCCCCGAACTAACTTTCGACATTATTCGCGTTACTAGCCACGACTCTGTACGCCCGACCATTATTATCCCTCCGGTCTGGCTGCCTCTGCGCATTTCCCCAATAATCTAGCGTGCCTATTTTTGCTCGACCGCCGAACAAATCGCCCCGAGGACGACGAACGATTCGATATTCCCAACTAACGTTAAACCTGCTACGCGCGCTGGGACGACGACACGAGTTTTACCAATTCGAACCACTGTTCGACAGTTTTTGCTTCGCCGCGCCGCCACCCGATGAAATTACACCGAAGACAGATGTGCGCTTGATTTCTGAGCCACGCCGCACGCTGGTCCGGATCGAAGAATTAAGTAATAATTTGCCAAAAAACGAACTTTCTCATATCGATATCTAATCAATGTACTTCATTTTTTAAATGTCCATGGATCTCGGAAATGAAGACATTAGTACAATTTAGTAAATATTATAGTTGTAATAAACATTGAAATTAGGATATTTTAGGAACAGTAATTTTCAAAGCAACAATTGCTTCTCTTTAATGCGATGCCCTGGCGATACTGTTTAATATTTTCTCTCGCTTTTTTTTAATTGAAGTGCAGATTTTTGCGATGAAAATTATATCTTTAAACAATGATTACTGAAAATAATTTATTTAAAAAATAATATTGAATAAAAAAAGAAGAATTTGTAAACAATTTTACATTCAAAAAAACATTCATGATTCTGCAGAATTCCATTTTGAATCAAATTAGGATGTTTTTAGCACATCTTCCTCTATCTAATCGCACAAGAACCATGTCCCCGTCCCCTCTAACCAGCCGACAAATTATTAGTGTTTAAAATTGTCAACGTTCAGTCCGTCCGTACAGTTTTACGTATACACACACCTAGCTGCGGCTCAGTATTCCTAGGTATGCGTTGCTTACAAAGAGATAAGTTTTACGAAGTATAGAATACATATTTAGAAAGTAAAAATAGTTTAGAAAATTATATTTGAACAAGTTGTTTTTAAATCAAAAATATCAAATGAAAATTAATTAAAAATTATTCTTTAAACAAATGCAAAAAAATATTTAATCATCTATGGTTAGAAATGAATATTTTTAAATATTTTTAGTGAGAATTTTATTGCATATCTCTAATGGTTCAAAAGTTATAACAAAATGTCACTAATCTCTTCGATCCGGACCACTGTGGGCCGCGCGCCGAGCCGCGACGACCCGATTCGGTTCGAGAGAAAAGTTCCTCTCCTGTAAGAGATAAATCGCCTTGGATCGACTTCCGCGCCGCTCGCGTTACCCTGGCATCGATACAACGGGAAGCGAGGCAGAGTCGCAGATAGCAACCCTTTCAGGAAAAAGAATCACCGCGGAGTTTCATTGGCGGCCGGCGAGCGGAAAGTGGCTCTTAAGGCGCCTACGGGATGGAGAGGTTGCACGCTTCCATTCGTCGTGAGTGGGAACCTTCATCAAGAAGGATCGTCGCCCATTGGTTTCCTGGCGAGAGCTAGTCTGGGCATCGACTTCATGGATTTTTCGTCGAAAGCTGGGAGAAGAAGCAAAAGGTACGCGCGTGCACACCGGTAGCCGCCAAGTTAGGCCGGTGAACCGAAGGAATACGAACTTATGATAGGGGAGACGGTAGGAGAGGACCTAGCATGCCAGGGGAAAAAGATGGCGGGAGAGGGAGTGGTTGTGAAAGACCGGCCAAGACGCCGTAGCACCTTAAACCAACGATGAACGGCTCGTTGACCAACACTTGATCCATCGTCGAGAGGTCCATAATGCACGTAACACCCTCTTCAGAAACGCCAAGCGCCTTATTCACCTGGAGTCCCATGGAAGCTCATAATATCCAGGAGTCCGCGAGAGAGCGCTTGCGCTCGCGCTACCACGAGACGTCCAGACTTTTGTCTCTCTTTCTCTTCCCCTCTCTCTTTCTCTCTCTCTCTCTCTCTCTCTCTCTCTCTATCTCTCTCCCTCCACCTCTTGCTCTCCTCTTCCGTGGTCATAATTACGAGACGTTAATTACGCGATGAATGCACCCGCGGCATAGGAGAGCCGCGTCACTCGAGAGCGGTGAGCTTTCAAGGGTAATGCAGCAGCCACTCAGGTACACCAGATGGTGTCGATTTGTTCGAGTTCGCTCTTTTATCCCCCGGCGCGACTGTTATTCCGCCTCGCGTTCGAGTAACAATAAAAAACCGCATCTGCCTAATCGGTGCGTTGCCAACTCGCCGCGGAGCAGTCGACCAGGCTCTCTCTGCGAACGAATGTAACCGCCGCGTGGCAGGATATGCTGTCTCTGGCAAACGACGACAGAGAGAGACCTCAGAAACAACGCCAACCGACGAGGACTGCGAAGTGGTGGAGCGGCAACCATTGCCACCAGAGTCATCCACTAGTTCCGCACGCTCTCGTAATTAGCAGCGAATCTACTCGCGCAGGCTTTTTTTCCAAACCGCGAATCAATGAATCGCAAAGCAGCTCGCCGAGGTCGACGGCCTGGCGGCGCTTGCTCCCACAGATTCGAAGAAAGAAATTCCTCTCGACGACGCTCGATCGAACACCACCAGTCAATATTACGCATCGGCGGTGCACCTGTCTTCGCTTGCCTCGAAAATCCACGGTGTTCCTCTTTTCCCAATTGGGTCTAGTATTTCGCTCTGTACTTCTGCCAACGAGTCGAGTCAGTAAAGGTAAACAAACGTCACTCGAGTGCGACAGAGTTGAAGTCATATTCCTCAGATAGGTAGCAAAGGACGCACACTGCCGCTTCATTCATCAACGTTGACTCGTCTCATTGGATCGAGTATACAGCCAGGGAGAGCACGAAAAAACACACTACTTTTCTTTGTAAATTTTTGTAAAACAATTAAATTGTACACGTACGTACATATCTGTAAATATCTGTGCCAAAAAACATGCGTGGTATCCGTCCATAAGAAATGTTATAAAAAAAGACGGAAATAAAGCCCTCAAGTGCGACAATACGATAGAACATGCGTCGTGTTTTCCCTTCTCAGTTGTAAATCTGCACAGGAAACGTTAATATTAGATGTCGTGAGACGTCTCCGGTACATAGTATAGTACAATTCATAAAATTGGTCCTGAAAAAAGAATGAAGTGCGTCTGAAACGGAAAGCGCTCTAAAACTGTTTTAAGGAATGATATCTATTGAGAAAATTGTTAGTCCTAAATCGAAGTAGAAAAGTAATCGGTAAATTTGTTAAAAAATCACATAATTATGACATAGAAAAAAAGAGTTCCGGTCGTCTTCCTGTGTTAACATTACGTCGAAAGTGTGCAATTAAATGAATTTGAAAATGTCCTTCAAACAAATTTCCGAAGATACTGGTGTCAAAATACATGTAAAAAATATGCCACGATATCATAAATTAAAATATAAAATGATCAAAATTGCAGATGGAACGCGTATTAGCTGAACGACTCAGAAGCATACGATTGCTCACAGCAGGTGTTCAGCAATACAGGATTGTGCGCCATTTAAATCACCGACATACATTTTATTGACTCTAGATTTGACCGACAACAGTTTTTAGCGATAACAGCTTTATACCCCGTCCAACGAGACGAGTAAGTGAACTGCTTCGATACATGCTAGGGTTAAAAATTACTTTACACAAAAATGCTATAAACGGATTAGGAACAGAATAAAATTGAAAAAAATTCATCCATCTTTGCTGCTCCAACTCTATACAAAGGAATACTTAGGTTCGACAAAACAAACTTTAATATGATAAATTTCATTGTATAAATTTTAGTGTTGAAAGTTTAGATCGACAGAGTCCAGAGAACGGTGAACCGAAACAGTTCGACTTTAGCAAGAATAGAAAAAATGCTTGGAGGAAGCAGAGGAACGTGTTCCCGGTTGCCCTATAAGGTATAATCGATGGAAACACGGTGGATGTAAACGATGATGTGGAAAGCAGATGCAGAAACAGCCTGGAACAAGTATGGGCAATAAGCGATTTTTATCGTAGAACTGTCTGGATTGCCTCCGGGAGCAATGCTTCAGGCAAATGGCGTCAGAGAAACAGATTGAAGACTATCTATCTCGCTTTCTATGCGCGGCAAGCACGATTTCGTTGCTCTCAATTTCGACGAAGGCCAAACGCGGTGCCCTACAGGGCCATCTGTGGCCACGAGCGTCCTACAAGCGACGTATGGAGATTTAAACGAATCCCGGCAGCGGAACAAGGAACAGCGACGGGTGGATTTAATGATGCGGGAAGAGCGTGTGTGACTCGATAATTACTGTGAGCGTTGAATAACAGCGGGATTCGTGGGAACCAAAGTTTAGAATTGAATAAGTACGGCATAGTGTCAGGATGACGTGGTCCGTTCGTACAGGACGAAAAATGGTTAATATATACATATCTGCCGTTGAAACGAACTCGACTTTTAAGAATTGACAAACCCTATGCGGCAAGCCAGAGCAATAGCATAAATAGCATAAAAACTAGAGAATCCCTTTAACACGACCATTCCACGGTGGGCCAGAAGCTCCCAAAAATGGCCAAAAACGAAGTTCAAAATTCACTTGAGAAAAACTTAGACCATCGTGATCAAGGATAATCGAAGCACATATGAACAAAATATTTTGTTGATTCAAAATACATTGGAAGCACTGAAATAACCTCCTCGTGATAGGCTCCAGAAACTAGATATTGTAGGCAAATTACAAGTGTCCGTAGTAGAGAATTTTATTTGTTAAATTTTATAGCAACCTTACTGAACACGCGATTTTGAATTTTTATTCTTAGATTCATTCTCAGCGACCTCGAAAACCCGTAACTAGCAAGTTTCAGAAACGTCTAATAAAATCTTGATTTTTGGCCATTTTTGGGAACTGCTGGCCTGGTAGAAGCTTGTTTTTGAAAACTCTGTTCGCCATTTTACTGGCGCAGCAGTGGATTTCTGCGGGAACGGTTAATGGGACAAAGCGCACTCGATAGCATATCGCGACGGCCTGGCAGCACAGTTGTTCACCCTTTCACCGATAAGATTCGATTACTTTCGAGTGTTATCCGGCTCCGTGGGCGATGGACCTTTCTTGGAAATTTATAGCCGATGCATGATTTATCGGGCCGGCTCGGCAATTAAATCGCCGTTTATATTAAGCCAGTCTGCGGAATCCATAAAGGGTTATTACCGTTCGAGATAAACCGACAGGGTTGAGGAGGAATGGTGTGGGAGCGGCAGGAGAAACAGGGACGGGGGAGGTAGGCAGACGCAGGGGTAGCGGAGGTTTCCACAAACGCATCGAACGAATCGTCGTTTGCAATTAAATTAAGCCAAATTACGAGCAGGAAAATGAATAATTATCGGGCCTGGAAATATGAGAGACATTGAGCTGTCTACCCTTGGTGGCGTGCACCACATATTGCGCGATACATGCTCCGCAGGCTTAAACGGGAAATTGAACATTTCATCCCGAATTTATCCCGCCCGCTTAATGACGGCCAATCCAGAGACACGAAAACCACTCGTCGGATTTTTTGGAAGCGTTTGAATGATGACCGTGGTCCGATATATTTGTCAATGGTTCCATTGTGAACGGAGAAGAAACGACCTAGAGCGGAATACCTTTTCACGAGTCATCGCGCAGTCGAGTGTACACGAAGCAGATTTACGCTCGACCTATCGTTCCCCGATCTAACAACGAATGCTGAATACAGGGAATAGGGGGATCCATGAATCTACTGTGTTCGAATCGCTCGATATGGGTCGTCTATGTAACGCAGTGTTCCCTAATTAAGAACATTCAAGGCTTACTTTGTAGTTGTTAAGTCTCATTCGTCCGTTTCGTTAACTTGATATGTACATTTTCCACTGGTTCGGTGTGCTTTGCACGTCTGTTTATTTTTTATAATAGATGCGAATAAACTTATCTTAACTATTGCAATAATAGTGATCTAGATTCCAGACTCTAGAAAACTAAGGCCAGGTCTTGTGTGAATCCATTGTACCGTCGCCTGAGTAATTATTTCAAACAAAGCCTCTAGTGTCAAGATTGTTAACCCCCAACTGGTCACGTGCCATCTGTATGACTATTTGATTTGTAAGTTTTGCAGTGATCTCTGTGGTTTTCCACAAACTTTGTTAGGGTATTAATGAGAATTTTAACCTTTGGAGGGCCAGCAAATGGCATAGTATAAGTGAGTAGATTGATTACAAGAATTCATACACATGTATATACGAGGTATGTCTTACGAAGAAATAAATGAAGAATTTTCTAATTTTCTAGTATTATTTTTGTGATTAATATTAGCTTTGGCTCTCTGACCGGCGCGGTTATCGCGTAATCGCGTTACTCAATTAGGAAGGGTTATTCAATGATCGCTTCAAAGAAAATAAAATGGCTTTCCAACCCTTAAAAGCTTAAGTTCAGTTTGTGATAAACTTTGAAAAGTTTTGTTAACCCTTTGTGTCTCCATATCGAGCCAGACTCGAGATTGATTTTTCCACCAATAGCTACTTATTTTACTGATTAATATTATACTCCTCAATAATGCCACAATTACCTAGTACGTGAGAGCATAAAATTATGAATATTTAAAAGTCGGCATACACGATAGTCCCGAAAATGCACTCTCGAGCCAACGGGATATAAAACCAAAAATAGGAAGAAATTCGAAAAAATCGAGAAATCGAGTGGCCCTAAGTAAGAGGCAAAATTGAATAAAAGTGAAGAAGGTAGATAAAACGTTAGAATAGAAAAACAGCGCCCTTTGACACCGATCAACGACCGTATATCTTCCACAGTATCGGTCTGTCGCGTCGTTCCCGCCGGGGTTTAAATAAATAAGTAAAGGTGTACAGCAGTGATTTTATCGAAATCTTTTCCACGGTACGCGTCGCAGCCGTCGCCGGGGGAGCGAGACACGCTCGATGAATACGAAACTGAGGACAAAAGTCCGTTCGGAAGGAAACTTCCATTTATACCAGATGCCATTCGAAAGAGACAAACTGCTAGGAGCAAGAGCATGAAAACACATACGCGCACCTACCCACGACGCCAAGTTTTACGAGCGTCCGTGAACCCCAACGGGAAGCTTTGTGGATAGGTCACGAACATCGGCGGAGCTGTGCGAGGATCGTGAACTAACTGAGACAGGTCGACAGCTGTAGCGCGACGATCCTAACGCCAAATCGAATCTCGGAGGGGAGGTACAAGGGTCAGTTAAATATTAACCGGATTTTGTATTGTACAACAGTGTAGCTGCTCTTATCAAAATAAGACCAAGTGAAAGTTCAAGTAGACGTATTTTATACTCAATCCGCTTCATGGACTATTCTAGTTAAACGTTTTCTTGTTAGCTGGAATAATGAATGAGTGAATAGTACCGACTTTCATTAGGTTGTTCCACGCGAAATCGGACGCTTTCCGGAGTACTGTTTTCGATTTTGTTCAAATTTGGATATATTGTAGTCTTTAGTGACATAAGGACGTACAGTATTTCATCGATAATTGTCCACAACACGAGTCTACGGAGGGACAATTATGCCGGAGGGATATCATTGCTTGAGGTTTGCCGAACGTGGAGAAGGACAGCCGAGCTCGAGAGGCCTCGGTCACCGAGAAATGTAAACATACCTAATCCGAATTTCCAACTTCTTTATTAATCATTATTTTTTTATGGGACTTCGATGACCATATTTGTGGCATTTTTCTAATCAAAATATGATATAATTCCGATGATATTTACTTGTGTAATCGACGATTCAAGTTTCGGGCGGGAGGAAGGATATCATCGGAATTATACCATATTTGGTATCATTTTGATTAGAAAAATGCCACAAATATGGTCATCGAAGTCCCATAAAAAAATAATGAATAATAAAGAAGTTTCTCAGAAAGAACAGAAGTGTCATATTTCTCGGCGACCGAGGCCTCTCGAGCTTCACAGCCCCTCAAGGGGGTACACCCCGCACTAGTGGGGATATCTCAGGGACAATTCTGTCGGAGACATTTGGGACAATTACCGGTGAAATACTGTATCTTGAAGGATGTTTCGTAAACTTAAAAACTGTTGGTTATACAGACGTGTGAAATAAAGTGTCAACCTTTTTTTCATTAAAGTAGAACTAACGAGTCTATGAAAATGAGTTTATAGGTGCTTATTTTTAGGTCATATATTTCGATAGTGAAAATGTAACGAATATTGGTCGGAGGTATTGATATCGAAAGATATGGACATGTCTAGTGGCTCTGATTACAGCGACATTTTGGAAACGATGTGCTAGTTTTAGCCCGTTCAAATTATTAAAAGACGAACGAAATTACTATCTTTCTCCTGTTCTATTTTGCTTAAAGAGCAACAGTCTAATTATCACGCTTTTAACTATTGAAGGTGCCAAGTACATTGCAGCATAGATCACGTCAACAATTGAGTCATTACTGAGGACACAAGTGGTTGCTTGTGCAAACGCTGCAGAAGTTTTATATTTCTAACGAAATTATTTGATTTTGTACAAATAGACATGTGGCGGCTACCACCTACGCTCGTCACCAGATGGACAGACAGACAACGCCTTTCCCGCTATTTAGTACCTGATCCGTCGCTGATTCGTATATATGTATGTATACAATATACTATCCTAGACCGTCCTTACGATATCCCTGTGTTAAACGCAGGGCCCGCTGGATAGCCTTACTGACGAGTCCTCTAGCGGGCACAGGACAAAATGCTTCTTTCCCATCTCCTCACACACATTTTCTACAGCCACCAAAGACACTAACTCTTCTGTGAAAAGGCCGAGAATTAATTTGTACGTCTAATAAATACATTTGACTGACCCTCGTAGATGCAACATGCACAGCGGCGCGGTGGGCAGAGAAGGTGTTGGTCCTGATCATCGTCGAGCAACCGACGTTTATTTACAGGAAAATTAGCGGAGCTTGGTCCGGTTCTAATGACCAATCGCTGGCATTCGATCGAGACAGGATCAAAATCCCCCGTACCCGAACCTGGCCAGGTACTGACGCCATCACTTAGCCTGACCATCGACAAACCCCATGAGCCAAAGTCAATAGCTAATATTGCCCGTTTAGATCAAGCCCGGACGAGCGCAGAGAATACTCCTCGTTCAAAATGAAACTGCCTGCCACCCTACCGTCATCTAATTCGCCGTCCCTATCGCACGTTCTGCCCTCTGTCCATCTACCTGTGCCCCGGTCGAATGTTATTCGAAAATCATCTCTCTCTCTCTCCTTGTTCCTCTTCCCCAACGGGTCGGTTTCACTCGCCCCTCCTACTCCTCTCACTCTCTGCGGCACCCTCTCTCGACGCCGGTAATTATTTATAAACACCGTTGCCATTGACGCGACCGAACTAATATTGTTTTATACGTAATGGAGTTCGGAGACGAGAGACCGAAGGACACCATTTGATTAAACGGTCACGCATTCGCCGTGTCTGAACTCGACCATTCATCCGACCTATCGCCAAACATATCGGTATCGATCACCGTGTTTCGAACACGATTACTTTGAAACCGACGACGATTCTCTATTCCCAGTATCGTTTTCCCAAACACTTTGTCAATCTTTGCACGAGTAACCAGCTGTTTTTCGATGCTTCATTTAACAGGTTTTATGTTCCCGGGAGCCGCTATTTTCGAACAGTTTTAGCACATCGCGATGGAAGCTGTTTGAACTATAAAACCCAGAAGTTTCCACCGAAACAGCCGGGTATTTTCGACGCTTCGTTTCATAGATTTAAGTTCCTGCAAGCCCCCATTTTTCGAACAGTTTTGTAACAATTTGTAATCAAAGTTGTTTTCATTTCAGAAATTTATGAACAGTACTTAACATGTGAAATTGAACGCATTTATGTGCATACTGTAACTAAATATTTAACAATTGATTGAATATGAATTAATTTAGCAATGTGAAAACTGTTTCGAACTGTGCTATGGTAATTTCTACTGAAGCATTCGAGTCGTCAATCTAGTATAAAGGATTAAAAATAAAATTAACTCTCTGAAAAATAAAATTGTGAAATTAATATTTTTTAATTGCCAATAACATTACTGTTTCCGTTGCTACAATATTTCATAATTTGAAAAACATTTATTCGAAATATTTCAATAATCGGAACATGAATCAAGTATTTGGAAATTTGTTGCCACCCAATTTCCATGAGTCGGTCCGTTATTTACGCAATAGAATGGTCAATACGTCAGTACGCGGCAGAGCGAATGACTACAGTTTTATTGAAAAACTCCCATCGAAATAGCAGGACATGTCATATTTGTTGGACAAATCATAAACGTCCAAATATCGTGGTGCATATATTCAAATCGAAATTTTGACGATACTTTGCGAAACAAAGATGGCACTGCTCAATGTTTCGGTCTACTTTACTGATATACAATGCTCTCATTCATCGTTTGTATCGATAAGAATGGACTATCCCCATTGTCTTCCATCCAAATATCCTAATCGTCTACTAACTACCCTGAGTGTCCTTCTAGAAGAAAACAGAAGAACTATAAAAGTTCAAAACTCGTAGAACAGCTAAAAAGTCATTATTTCATACCTTGGGGATACAAACTTGGGAATACTAAATACAATAAGACACTTTTGTAATATCTATGAGGAAGGTTATTTTAACCCTTTTAATGTCTGTAGTGCCTAAACGAAAACTACTGAGTCAAGTCGATGTGGATACAGTTTGATAAAACAGACCATACAAATTTTGTAAAAATGCGAAACGTACAATCACGTACTAACCAGTGTCGCCAGATCAACCTAAAACAGGGTTGATTTTTCTCTCCTCCATTTCCCCTTCCACTATTGCATTTCAGTACATGGCACACTCCAACGTCCCCCACTAAGGCAGTAGACTGGTCACGTGACGTGCCGCGCAACGTGTTACATATTACTCAGTTCATCACAGAGGTGGTAAACTGTATTCCCCTCGATTTAACCGATCTGGCGACACTGATGCTAACACATGCGCAATGGTATGGTAACTATTAGAGTTATACACAAATCCACATCAAAGGAAACTAACGGTTTTAATTCACAATTGCAATGCGGATATTTGTTATACTCCCTTGATCGTGCGAGGCTAGAAAGCCACATTACAGGATAAAATTGAAGAAAATTCATCCATCTTTGTTGCTTTGGTTCTATGTAAAGATTACAGTTTCTGGTTCGGTCACAAATGATAGAAACAAGTTTGAAACTTTAATAGAATGACCTATCGAGTGAATGAATACTTAAAATTAGTATTCGTAAATCGTTATATAATTTCCTGAATGCTATTTCTAGTATAACAAAGCTGTGATATTGTTAAAATCCAGAGCACAATTCTAACAATTTTTTATGGTTATGGCTTGTATTCATCTGAAGTAGCATTAAACGCAAAGTGGATTAAAGGATCATCAATTTCTAAGGAATGAACAAAGGTACCCCAGTGAATCAGAATTACTATCCCCCGGATTTTTATGTAAAATAAAAAAATTTGACCATCAATTATGTCTTTCACTAATAAATTTAATATGGTTTTAATCTTTTCATTGTTTTCAATTACATCTACTTATTTTAGTCATAAATACATCAAATCCGGAGTCTAATAATTACATAGTCATACTTATCATGGGTCTTGTCATAGACTGGACAAGTCACCCTGTTGCTATTCGCCAGTCTAAGACTTTGTGAAAATTCAATCTGATTCATATTAGTACCAGCACAAAATGCACTGATATTAATCCATGGTAATGAGTTCGCGTCAAAGTAACGTCTTCATCTGCTAAAACATCGTGAAAATTTGGGCGACTAACTATTCGAGAAACAATAGAGCCGAATTTTGTTCGGAGCTCAGTAATTTCAAAGCGTCTGACATATGTTCTTTGAGAATTCACCAAGATGTCGTGAAGAGGATACTAGTTTTCTGGCCCCTCATCTTTCATGCACTTATTTCCCGTCGCGTCTGAGGAAAAGGATACTAGAGTACAAGCGATTCGTCTCTGCTTCGTCTTGGCTCTTTTTCCTTTAGCCGGGCACACGTACTCTCACACACGTTTCACTCGGTCGTTTCCCTTTTTGCAAGCGTTCGCGAACACCGCGAATACGGGATGACATAGACAACATAGAGGACACAGGTGGCTGCACCTCGCTGAAATTAGAGTAAGATTCTCCCCGAGAGACGCATTTCGCCATTGACATCTGTTAAGATTACACGAATTTCATTTAGTCAAGATTTACGATACAGACGTGACCTCTTTCCTATTTTTGAGGGCAAGTTTTTTCTTAAGGAAGGGGGGGCTCCTCGTGTAATGATAGTGAAAATTAGTGACTTTTAAGAATTTTTTTTTAGAATAACTATTGGATATCTGGGACCCGGCCATCCTGGAGTTGTGAACAGATAGCCTTAAAGTACAAGTGGTTTTTTTTAGTTAATTCCTTATTATTTACATGGCTCTATTAAAACAAAGTAGAATGTGACCTGCTTTCTATTCCTCCATCTAAAAAAAAGAACCAGTAACATAGAATTATGACCCTCTAGGAACTGTACATATAACCTAGACTACGGATTTGAGCGGGAAGATGAATAGATGCAATTTAAAACGATGCACAGCTTAGAGGAATTTGTGAATATCAATGTATTCGTCTTAGCTTATTAAAACCAATAAAGCAATGAAGAAGTTTCTATTCGGCTCCTACTTCTTGCAATCAATACAACCAATTTTTATTTTGCATAAAGATCCGCAATCTACATATAACTTTTCGATATCATTAATAATCTCAATGATATTTGGGGGGATCGCTTCAAGTAGGACACCCTGGATTTAATAAATTATGAAGAGGCAAACCTAAACAGTTGCTCCATCGCCAAGCTACCACGAAAGTGTCAGAAGTTCAACAACGTCTTTCTTCGACCGGATTTCCCTTAACGGTTTTTCTCCGTTTGCAGTTCCCAGACCGTTCGGTCTATTAATCTGTAACGTCGAATAATTACGTACTTGAATATTAACCGGTGCCCTGCCCTGTATTGTTCGCCGCGTGTGTATCTCTCTGTAAAAATCGCGTTCGAGATAGCGGAGCAAGGGGACACGGAACGCCCAGCACAGACCGACAATAGTGGAAATAGCTACCGCTTCGAAATCCCTTGCACACTCGACATTAATTCTCGCTACTCGTATAGTCCCTCCTCAGGAGAAAAAACAAGGGCCGATCGACGAGGCTGGGCGGTTGGATGAGAAGAGAAAGAGAAAGAGAAAGAGAAGAGAAAGAGAAAGAGGAAGAGAAAGACAGAGCGAGAGAGAGAGAGAGAGAGAGAGAGAGAGAGAGATACCCGATGAAACAGGCACGTATGAAGATAGCTGCGAGGACAAACGAGCGGATATACCACTCGCAGATCCTGAACGATCGACTACACGTCCAAAGATCATGTCAAATGTTTGTCCGAGTTCTTTCGCTCAACGGTCCAGCCCTTTTGTTTCGGTTCTCGAGTCAACTCGATAACGTCCTGCTTTAACTAACTCTGGTCAGGCATTGTTCGGCATAAACCCTATGCGCGGGCTTCGCGAAGTATATATTAGGTGTGTGCAAGTTTTAGAGTCTCCTTTTCACTTTTACTTGTTAACCACTTGCCTCGTGATAGTAAAACTTGTGGTGAAGATTTTCAACACAATCTATCAAATATGTATGTCATTACCCCTTTGCACTACAATTGATTTCACTGTTGCAATTATTAGAACATCGCTGTCGTTCATAATTACTTAAGAGTATGAAAAGTTTGATAAGCATAAAATTAACGGATTATGTATGAATAGTTAAATAATGTTGAAACATAAAAAAGGTATAGAGAAAATACTAAAAGTTGTATTTTACAACTCTTTTCTATGGGCCTATATTGAAAATTTGAGAAATGCTTTTTGTAATAATTACATTTGATGAAAATTTCATAAAAATCGGTTAATTTGGAAAAAAGACAGATATTGAAAGATGTAAGAATCCTTAGGTTTGATGCCCAAAATCGCGAGAAACTGCAATTTTTACCATCTTTCAACGTTTGTAGCACATTGCAACCGATTCTGATGAAATTTTCAGAATATGTATAATTGATAGAGTTCTACAAATGGTATTTCTTAAATTTTCAATATAGGACCACATAAAAAATGTAAAATACAACTTTTAATATTTTCTCTGCACTTTGTTTCTGTTTCAGCTATACTTAATTATTTGTGCATAATTCATTAATTGTATACTTATAAAATGAAAAACTGATGAGAAATAAAATTATTATGCGTTGCGCATTTTCTGTACTTATGTTTTCGCTTAATTTTGAAATGTCCGTGCTTCCATGAGCGGGAGTGTATGTATTCAGTAGATCCTTTTTGAAATCTTCATCACAAGTCTGACTTACAACAAGGGGTTAGTGCGGATCTTTATGGAAATAAGAATAGCAAGACACAGCATCTGCATAAAAATCGACTTCATATCTTCACGATTTTAATAAATAACGAGTAATATAATCGATTTCTGAAATTCGTCTGGTACTTTTAGTGTTTTGTGTTTTACGTATTTATTTCGTCACAAATGCATAAAATCTCTGTTATCAGGGTTAAAAGATACATGCATGATAGATCAACGACAACCACGTCCTAAAAGAGAAAAAAGGAAATTGCACCATCGCGCAGCTGAATACGTTGCATGGATAACCCTTATTTCCCTTAACACTTTCATTACCGTTGAATCCTGAAGGTGCTTTGAAATTTTACTTCTGATTTACTGGTGGTGCTCATAGGCACTCACTTAACATTGTTCGAAATGAACTGAAAGCACTTATAGACATTCCGTGTAACTTATCATTAGACAGCGGATCGTTATGCAAAAAGAAAATTTTCTAGCTGAATTACGACAAACTGGAATGAATTAGAAATTCATTTTCTTTTTTAATATGTTTGATAGGTTGAAAGTAATGTAACAGTATTTCTAAATACTTCTAATGCCTTTACTGTTTTCATTTACATCTACATACTCATTTTTAGCAAGACTGCATACAAACCGCCGTTTACTTACTATTAATAATTGCATCGAACTAAAAAAATAAAGCTTAACTTGACTTTTACTGAATTTTGAAGTCCGTCTTTACCCTACTTATTCGTCCCATATTTATATGGCTCCGTCGTCATTTTTTGCAGTCGCTGCAATTTCTTTAACAGGCTGGAACTTGAAATCAGTTTACGAACACGTTTTTAATAAATTAATCAGCTTATAACTAATACGTTTCCATCACAATGGTGTGTAAATAAAAGATGCTAGGATGTTTGCATGAGGTTACTAATAATACCGAACATTTTCAGGAATTATCTGTTCAAAAATGGGAAAGGATTAATTTCTACATATAATAACTACGAAAGAATGGTGACCTGAAATAGAATACCTGCCAGATGCGGGCGAAGAATCTACTCGTCCCGAAGAGCCGGCACTCTAGGATGCATCATTGTCCTCGGGATCTGTTGAGCGCACCTGTTCTCCGGTCACTCGGTCGTCACACTTCAATCACAATCGTGGAATCCCTGTTGCGCCTAACACGGCGTCATCGCCTCTCCGCGAACCAACCCGGCGATCCTCGGAAATCGCCAAAGGATTAATATTTCTGGTCGATTTCTCCCTTCGGTGTCTCGGGGCCCTTCGCCGTGACTCGGTCCTACGATAAAACCGGTTCCGTTGGCGTATTCCCGAATTCGCGATCGTTAATTCCACGAAACTCCTTCTGACCGACTCTCTAACCGACGTCAGTCCTATTCGACGGAGATCGCCACCTAACACTCGCGATTATTCACTCGGCGGGATCGACTGCGCCCGAAATAACACGTATGAACACGAACTCGCAGCGTAGCGAAATTGAACGAAACGAAACGCACGTGGTCGGCGACGAGACCGCAGATCGCTGCAACGGAACACCCGACGAACGACACACTGAATGTCCTTCGGAAGAATGCGCCTTCTGTTCACTTCTCGGAATCAATCGGCTACGCTCAAACGACCCCAGAACCAACGAAGTCCACGAACTCAATGGCCGCGGCGCAGAGTGATCCGCGACTTCCGGCGCGATCGTCGCGGAAGTCCTCGAGGACCGATACGCTCCGATTGCGAATGGTCTACTATCTTCACTAGTACGTGTCCCAAAAACTATTACTTATCATCCGGAAGACAATTTAAAATCGTTCGTAATTCGTCGAAGGCCAAGTTCCAGGACCAACGAGTTCACACACAGAGGAAATCTATGATGTGTGACACCCTTCACTCTCCAACTGCGCTGCTGATAGTCATTCGATCTCCACTGATTTGTTCCAGACAATTATGTATCATCAGGAAGATGGTTTTAAAATAGTCTATATTTCGTAGAAGGTCCAAGTTCCAGAACCAGCGAGCTCGAACACAGTGTCTTCTAAGTCTGACACCCTTCAATTACCAACTGCGCTGTTAGTCTTACGATCTCCGCTGATACATCTTCCAGAAACTATTACTTATCGCCCGGATGACGATTTAAAATGGCCCATAATTGGTAAAAAGTCCCACAAGTACTAGGACCAATGAACACAGGAGGTCTTCGAGGTGTGACACCCTCCAATCATCAACTGCGCTGATAGTTTTGCGATCTCCACCCAGTCGTTAACACAAACTTTGTCTATTGTTGCTTACTATTTAGAGAACTATTGCAGAGTCACTGGTTTTGTTGAAACACTGATCTTAATGCTGATCGGTGTTGGCACAGGGTGTCATTTAGTGGTGCCGATTAGTTGACCTTATAGGAGAGTCTTCGGACCATTTTTCTGTCAGTGGTTTTCAGATCGTGAGGTTGATGACTCGCGGACTGTTGCGTGGCAATAAATCCCAGAACGGCATATCGGTCGTGATCACGGTCGCGAGGCACGTTGCACAGTGCCGCGTTAATCGAGATTTCGCGGGCTCCTCTTGCGGCGTTGAAGAGCGCGAATGCACACGGGATGCGCGCGTCCCGGCGGCTGCGCGTGCACTGCCCGCGCGGTTCCCGTACCCGATACACCCCCCACCCCTCTCTACGGGTTCTGCAGAAAGGAACGTGCACGGGACCCCATGTCCCTTTCTCGGTCTCTCTTCCGCTGTTTGCATTCTCCCTTTCCCCCTAGGTCTTCTTCCTTTTCTCTCTTTTCTCGTAGAACACAAAATTACCTCAGCTTCCACTGAGGTGACTGTCTTTTCGAAATAAGGGGGCACGCCAGCTTCCAATTTTCGAAATGTTGATTTTCCAATTTTTATTTTTGTGTTTCTTAACCTTTTTGTTGCAGCACACTCTCGTACGGAACCATAAATATTACGTTTATACGACATGATATTCGCATATCAGTCGCTGTGATTGGATGTCCTACATCATTATGTTCATTAGCCAAAATGCACGTTTTTTTCACACAGAAATATATTTTCAAAGGAAACATAAAGAAAAAGATAGAAAAAAATTCGAAGTTTGTAATAATTCTTAACATTCTTTTATCTTCACTGCTAATAATATTTACTTGTCCTCTTTTCTTCTGGTCAAACATTTTTAGGGTACACTATATTATTTAAAAAAATAATGAATGGATAAAATTATAAAACTGATCACTTTAAACAATAGAAGTAATACACAACTCGAATATAGGAGAATTACGAGAGCAGCGAAATTGAGACTGAACAGTAATAATAAAAATATATGAACATTGAAACCGTTGCCAATATTCAGCTATTTGCAGTTGTTATGTTACGTAAAACAACAAATTCTACGTTAGATCAGTTTAGTAAAACAGAAATGTGTTATAGTAAAAAATGTAAGGGGCGTTTATATACGTCTTTTATCAGAATATGTATAATTGACACAGACCTACAAAATGACTTTTTGAAATTTTCAATATCGACCCATATAACAAAGTTATAAAATACAACTTTTAGTATTTTCTCTGCAATTTCGACCAATTACAATTTTTTCAAATTTTTTTTTACTCCATTTTTTACTCCAGTAAACTAATTGTTCTAACTTCTCGAGAAAATTCAAGTGGAAGGTTGCAATACTAAAAAAGTTATCGTCTTCTTAAGAGTGTCCGAATATTTTGGTAGTCGCCGTATATAAAAATGGGAGTTGAAATTGATGTTGCATAGGGCTACAGAATTAAATACAAGCTTAACATAGGCCCTACCGAGCACGAAAATCGGCTGGCACGTGTTGCCTTATACAAATGACAAGATTAAATTTATTTAGATTCCCCGCAATTTTGATTGCGATATGTGCTTGGATAAAAAAATGTATTTAATCTGTTCCCATGGAAAGATCTTTATAATTTCAATTAAAAAGACTTTTTCAATCATTTGAATTCTATCAAGATGTGCACCCTTAAGGCCGTTCGGGATGTGCAGAGGATGAATCTGTATGGAAAATATATTCTACGCGAAAAAATAAGACGACAATATAAAATGAAACGTTTTCGTGCGAAGCCACGCTTTCGAGGGAATTGAGTTTGAATATTTGTCGAGCACAAGCGAGCATCGCTAACTCCTGACTAAATGGTACAGTCGACAAGGTTAGTCTACATGCGAGAATAGATTAAAAAAATGCGAAACCAGATTTTCATATTTGTGGCCTCATTTTTCCGAAAAATGGAATTGAAACAAGTTCTGTCGGGATTTAGCCAAGTGCAGGTGTGCTCGACAAATTTTTTAGCTTGATTCTCTACAAATCGAAGTTTTACATGCACACACTTTTTAACACATTTTGCAGATTTTTGCGCGTGCTTTATATGGACTAATATGCAATCCATTATACTACACGTATTCGGTTGAAAAATGAACAAATATACACATTGTCGACGAAATTAAAAACTTGATTCCCTCGGAATCTCTCAAATGAAAATATTTTGTTTCTTGCATTGTAGGAAAATGATAATTTTTACTAGAATAACGAACTAGCAAACAAGATTTCCATCTTACACATGGATAGGTAAAAATAATTCTTGAAAATATGTTTAAGTGAATCTACTGTTACCAACGTGTTCCCGGAGATTCAAAATTTTACGCGCACTTTGAATTGTTGAAATTATTAAATATTATTTATGGTATACCTTTTCTATCCGGTAAAATTTGATCACGAATTTTATATATATATATATATATATATATATACAGGGTAGAAATTATAAAGGGTGGAAATAAAATGATAACGCCTTTTCTGCATTTCCCAGCAAGTTTGACCTTGAATGACCTTGAGTCATAGGTAATTGAACTCGTCTTAAAACGCATTATTTGATGGTGGATAAAAAAACATATCATTCCATTTAAATAAAGAATGTTAACCTTCATCTCACCTTGAAGTGCCCACCGGAAAAAATAAAAGTTCCACCATATGATGCCCCCCTCGGTACTGAACAACTTTTATCTGAAACATTTTTACCTATAATCAATATTTTTGAAGATATTTGTCTGTAATGCTTTATAATTTCTACGCTGTATACAATACCTTTCATTTAATATTCACAATGTGAATATAAAATAGTGTTTCAAGCAAGCAAATGGTTTGATGAAATAAGTGCGGGCTTAGAAACTAATAAAACAATTACACATACTTAAAATTACAATTCACATTGTTTAACAACATCAGGCGTGCATATTAGTTAAGAACTTTTGGGCAAGCTAATGTTTATATTTGATTCAGATGCAATCAATCCAAACTAATAAAAGCTACTGGTATATAAAATTGTCGGACATTATTTCCGAATTGAATTTAAAACACATTTCGTTTATTCTCGGATTGAATTAGTACCCATTCCATTCGAAGGGGACACCATAACGAGAAATGGTAGATGCCTGTGCATTGTCCTTGAAGATGGTGATACTCCTATAAACAGGAGGGGAGAGATTTCGTTCTTTTGCCTCGTTTATTATTAGCTTGATTACCGTACCGGCTCGGTGGAATTGCACTGTAGTTCAGTGTTTCCCGGCGTGGATCGTGTTCGCCAAACCATCTTGATTGTAACTTTTCCGCTTATTAAGAGGCTGCGCACGGGCCTTTGTGTGGAGATCGTGTGCGCAGCCGGGTAAATGTGTTTTCACTTTTAATCGTGGAAGCGATTGCCTCGATCATCGATCGAGGGAACGTTTGATAAAAGCGCGAACGATAAACAAAACGACTTGCCTGATTCAATAGATTGAAAGTGTACAGTTAAATCGCTACTGATGTATTCTCAAAAGTAATTCTTTCGAAATTGAAGAAATGGAAGTACTTCATCGCTACTTTACAGAAAATTGTCTGCACCTGTTGCAATAAACAGAAGCCACTTGGAAAAATTTCCTCCACTCTTCAATAACTTTAGCAGGTTCAAGGTATTACATTAATACTCCCCGATTCCTGTAATCTTAACGCTAGTTTAAATTACAGCTACTCATATTTATACCATTAATGCATAAAATCCGCAGCTTTAAATATTTGTTACATTAGTGGCAATATGCATTGGGTCCAATCAGAGAACTAAATATTCAGTTCAAAGGAACAGGTAAAAATATGTAAAAGAAAATTGATACAGAAAAAGTGTGAATGCTACAATATAATGGCACCTTAATAACTGTTATGAAATTATCAATATTCTAGCCTCGCCAAAGTTAACATTTTTAGTTACCTATTTCCATATGTATGTACTCTTAGAAGTCATTTGTTCAAGATTGAACATTTGTTTAAGGCTACTCATCACAATTAATCCTCGAATGACTGATCTTGGGTTCGTTTACTACCAAAATGGCCGCCGTGAAATCACCAAAATTTTAACCTCTCAAAAAGCTTCAAACAATTTCAAATTCTAACATACTTTAATATAAAGAAGAGATATTTTCTACATATTCTTAAAAGTAATTTTTTCAAAATTCAAGACCTGTTCACAGCTACTCATCACTATTAATTCTCAAATGATAGAACTTACGTACATTTAGTACCAGATTTGAATAGCAGCCATATTGTTCGCCATGGAAGCGTCAAAATTCTAGTCTCGCAAAGGTTAACAGTTTCAATCGCATTTTCTCACAATTTTTGTCATATTTAATCATTTATGGCCCGTAGCAACCTTAATCGATTTCGTTGAAACTTTATGAATGTACATAATTTCACATTTTCTTCACAACTTTGACTAATAGCAACTTTAAAAAAATTCTTCTATATATCGTCTAGAAAACCAATCCTTCTAATGTCTAAAAAAACTTGACGTTTATATGTATATATGTATATATGTATATATGAATATATATATATATATATATATATATATATATATATATATATATATTTCACAATAATTAACCCAACCATCAGAAGATCAATTTGAGTGTACTTCAACACACCGTCTTAACGCTAGAACTACCGAGCCCGTCAAAATAACGGATTTCGGATATTTTCTTTTACAATTCGTGACTTTATAGAAATATTTTCTTGGGAAATTTTTTAGTATGCTTATATCTCAACAAGCGTAAATAGAAAATATCAGAACCCGTCATTTTAATGGATCCCGTAAACCTAGTGTTAATATTCACTCGACCACGATCCGTGTTCTATTCTAAGAATGTAAATATAAATGTAGACAGTTCCTATATTTGGGGAACAAAGTGCATTTAAAACTGCCCGAATTTTACGCTTCATCAACATATTTCCGCATTAATATTAATTACCTGATTTCGGGTCCCTGACAGTCAACCCTCGTAGTCCCTCTCTTAATGTCGTCGACTCTCTATCTCCTGTGTGTCCCGACTCAGACAACTCGACACGCGTTCTTACACGTACATTCCTGCATAAAAGCGAATGTGTGTGGGATGAGAGGAGGATTCAGCGTTACCGAGTGTATAATGCATCTTCAAACTCACGTCTTCCCGTCGCAACCCTCTGCCAGTTTAATATTCATTTTTATATTAACCATCGGTCGCGGAGCGAAGTCTACCGATCCTTTCGAACTAGTCGGATCCGAAACTGACTTTACTTACTGTATACGTACCTACATGCATGGTTGCTTGTCTTCAGCCTCCAGGCTGGCTTCGACGGCAACGATTAATAGAAAGTCATTTTAACCACTTGTCTTATAATTTCTTTCACGAATACCATCACCAGAACTTTGTTGACAATAATGTTCTATATGAAAAATACATTTCGTCTAATTGCTAAATATTAATAATAAGAAAATAGAATCGTATTTCGACATAGAAGAAATGAATAACATAAATATTTAGTAGATTCTGTTTGAAATATTCGTCACGAGTCTGACTCTATATTCTAAGGCCAGTGGTTATATAATAACATATTCATTCTGATAGTATGTTCAATTAAAATTTTTCTTTCTTTCCTTTTTTGAATTTTCGTGAGCTTTCTATTGTTTTCAATAACACCTTACCATTTTTGTCATAAAATCATCCGAAATAATAGTGAATACTTTCTAATTGTTAAAATACATGTTCCGGAGCTATTGTCACTGATTTCTAATTAATAGACTACGTAATTTTATAACGATATAGATTTGTATGGTTTGTTCTATAAAATGTAGAATATTAGTTCTTCTTTTAGGGGCTTTATAGTAATCAAGATGCGTAGAAGTCTCACTAAATATTTTTCAGGAAAAAAGTGCTATAAATGCATATAATTTGCCGTTTCCACATTTAAATTGATTGCCGAAAAAGTACAAGTGCTACTATAGCATTTTATTTTGTTTAGGCAATTGTGTATGTAATACTGTTACATGTAAATTATTATGCCTCGTAAACATACTTGTACTTCTAACTATATTTCAATTTCACATGCCCGTAGAACATGCCTTTAGAACAACCAGGTCTCCAGTCCCTGAACAAAGTTTACGCGCGCGTGCATAACTCTCAAAGAGAGTCGATCGTTAGCCGATAAATTCATCGATCATTTATTCAGGGCGCGAGGGTTCGAAGAAGCATTTAGATCGACGCGACGCCAAGAAGCATGCAGAATACTCTTTGCGTAGGAGGCGAGGAGATAAATCTCTATGATTGAAAATGCGGTGTGAATGAGACTTTAAGGAGTCAACGATTCGCGATACGCGAATATATTATGCGGTGCACGACCAGGTAGTACGAGAGTAGCTCGGATGTACTTAAGTATATATCGAGTATCGAACCTGCCCTTGAGGCATACTACACGGCCGGCCGGGAGAAAGAGAAATCAGCTGAAACGGAAAGAACAGACAGACGCAGGAGAACAGAGAAGAAAACGATTCAGATTGAATTATGGCTCGCTGCTTAAACGCCGGATTCAAATCGATCCTATATATCACATTACCTGGCACCTTTATTCTGCTTTCTCCAGTCGCGTCTCATCCCCCTTCGTCCCCTCACCCGCGACTATTGTTTTATCATATCCCTTTCTCTATCTCCCTGCTGGCCTCTGTGCGTGCAACATTGCACGACATGCACACGATCAGTTGCTCCGCTTTCCCGGACCAGCGATCTTGTTTTACGCCCACGCGAACGATTTTCCGATGATCCACAATCACAGCCCTTCCGATCCCATCATGGTTGGGACGATCATGCTATTATAAAGCCAGAAACTTCGTAGCACATATCTAACTCCGCTACGTTTTCCGACTATTTTGCGATCCACTCATATTTTGAGTTAACTGCTTAATTATTATCTACTAAGTCAGGTCCTGATTATCTCAATAATGTTTCCACATTTGAGAACATAGGGAGACTGTTATTTATAAACATGTTACTTTTTTCTTCAAATCTTTCTTCTTCCTTTTTCTTCGCAGGATATCCTGAAGTACAAAGAAAAATAAAAAAAGAATAAAAATGTATTTGTAACACTAACTGGTCAAATGATCGGTTTCACATTTTTTATTTCATAATTACTGAAATGACCAGGATGCTTCCATCACAAATTTTTGCATAAATTTCTTCATTCAAGCACACATTGTTACAAAAACATGTACTTTTTATAAAACAATGTGTACTAGTCACATTTTGTGCTCGATACGGTTAGTGATAATTCCATTAATGGTACTATAAATAATGCGACAAGTAGGAACAACCGACGATATATGTACACTGGCAGCCAGCCACTTAAAAAACGAATAACTTTTTTAAAATTGGTAGAAATGACTTGAGTTTGTTTGAGATGTTAAAAGGATTAATTTATTTGATAATGTGTAAAAAAAAAACATTTTATAAAATTGCTATTGGTCGGAGTTGTGAAGAACATAGTGAAGGTAATGATTTTTAACTTTAGTGGGTTATATGTATAGATCAGGGATGCACATTTTTGTCTCAATTGAGACAAACCGTCCCCACCATAGCGCCCACTGTCCCCCACCAGCAACCGCCGTTACCATAAAGCAGTGGTGGGCACGGGTGGAGCCCCTCAAAAGCCTGCTTCTCCCACCAACCTCTCTTTCATACAGCGCGCACGTTGCCCGTCGCGAACATTGCGCAGGCTTCGCGCACGAAAGAGAGGTTGGTGGGAGAAGTAGGCGTTTGAGGGGCCCCTACCCTGCCCATCCCTGGTATACATGTACAACGTTTCATTAAAATCGGGTGACGCATAAAAAAGGCGTATGCATGTAAAAGTCTTTAAAATCGCATTTTGTTACAATTGTTGCCATTTTTAATCATTTATGGCTTGTAGGAACCTTAATTGATTACGTTGAGACTTTGTATATGCGTATAATTTACTTAAATTTACAAAAGATTTTTCTTCAGATTTTTTCTTCACAACTTCGACCAATAGCAATTTTATAAAAGTTTTCTTTACACAAGATCTAGTAGATTAATCCTTCTAATATCTCAAAGAAATTCAAGTTATTTGGACTAATTTTAAAAAAGTTATTCGTTTTTAAAGTGTGTATTTAAATAGCTAACCGTCACTGTACATAAATATTTTAGAAACGTCAATACGCCAACGAAAACTTCTGTCGTTATCGAGGCAAGAAAGTGACTGAAAATTTTCTATGCCACTAATGAACAGACGACGCTACTTTATGTTACCGTTGTTCCTCCATCGGAGCGTTCGTGCCGGGGTACGGGTGGGGACATAAACAACGAGAAGTCTGGCATTACATTGCCGCCGCCACCTTTTACCCAAGCTTACGATAATTTTCTCGTGTTTACGACCGCGCGGAGTATCGCGCAACTTTTTCCACGCTCCCAGGTAAAAAACGTAGTCGGAGTGGCGCTCAGCTTCGGCTAGGATTGGAAACTCGCAGCGTACATTTGTAATCTCTTCGTGGCTCGCGGGCCTCCGAGATCATGCAAAACCATTGGAGAAACAATTAAGGGCTCTTCCCTCTAATTGCGCACACAGATATGGCAAACGTTTAGCGTTTTATTACTAATTGTTAGCGGATGGGAAATATGAGCTCTTCAAACTTGTTACAGACCACTTATACAGCTACATTTGAACGGTGCGACAAAACCCTTTAATAAACGCCTGAATTGCATTTCTTGGTCTAAAAGTGCTGTTAAAGATACCTTGAAAATTTTTATTTGTATGAAAAAAGCAGTCGTGGTTATCCAAATCAGCCATGTAATTTATAAAATATAGTTAGAGAAGCCATTATGTTGATCTTTTATTTCCATGTGTATCGACATTTACTTTCAATGAGATTATTGAAAGTAAGCGATACTGACAAACCTCTAGTTATTACTAACGAAGGTCAAATTCCACCATCCCTTATACATTCCTAACCTTTCATGCAACAGCTGTAATGCAGTATAAAAATCATAAAATCGACGGGGCCGCAGTTGCACTGGTCCCATGTGGGTTCCTGTAGCCAGACTCGGTTCTCTTGAAGCAGGATAGATGTCCGTGATCAATTGGTTTATGACCCATAAGCAATTATTTAAATAACGATTCGAATAAAAGATACTTTATCTTTATTCGTTAGTCGAAGGTTCGAATAAAAAAAGTATCTGTATTCGACGGATAAATTCTCGTTTTATGCGCTATCCATCATTTTGAATTATCTCGAACCGTGACATGTGGGCACCAGATACTCTTATATCTCGGAACACTATATCCTATGCGCACACTATACCTATGCCGGGTATAAGTATATATGGTCTAAGGTTTATTCCATTCTTAACCTTTTCCACATCCAACAATAAGGCAAGCATCCAATATGGCTACCAATGTCAACGTACGTCAAGGATAAGTGTACATCACAACAAAAAAAATGGTGACAACGTGACTTACACAACCCCCGAAATTAAAAAATTCCGCGTATTCTTTTTATCAGATCTCATACGTTGATTACAACGGTGTTTACTTTTACCCATAAATCTATTTGGATAAAAGTTACGTTTGTCTAACGTTACTGTACAAAATCGGACGTTTCAGATGCAACAATCTAATACTAAACAAGTTTCGCTGTGAGAGGATTCATACAGTCGTCATCCCGTATCTCATCTCCAGACCCGATTTCACCGGGAGACGAGTAGGAAAGCCAAGTGATGTCGCTAACAATCAGTACGACGAGTGGAGTCATTGGAAAATCCTTCGCTCCCCTTTTAATTTCAAACAACAATGCTCGGCTCGCATTAACCCAATTAAGCTTCGCTGAAAAAACCTCAATCTATCGAGTGTTCTTAGGCGAATGAGGCCAAGCTACGCAATTAATACGACATTTAAAGTGAGTACGAAAAGAAGGATGAATGGGGACAGGCTAGGGTCCCCTGTTGTACTGCAAAAATTACGCCTCATTTTCTTCCCTCCAGTTTCGCATATTAAGCGCGACGAAATGGTCGTGTCAGGATTTCTTGGTAGGTACTCTGACGCGATCGTCGTCGGAGAGGGGTTGCGAATCGCGACTCCCGTCTGTCGTTAGCGACGATGATTCCCATTTCGTCATTATAAACTCGGGCGAATTTGTGCGGCGTGGATCTCGGCGTGAATTCCTCGAACGTTGCGCGATAATCACGGTTGCCTGCTCGGCATTTTGCTCTGAGAACAACTCCAGTTTGATGGGGTTCACGCGGCGAAGAAAGTCTGTCGGCAAATGTCTTTGTCTTGGTCGGCATAATGACGCGGAAGAAAAAGTGTAGCGCGACTACGAGGGCGGTGGCGGTGGCGACGGCTGCACAACACGGTGCAAGCCCACTCATAGCATTATTCGGGGTGCAAACGATGCGTCCGGCGTCTGTGAGCGCGATTCCTCGCGAAAGAAGAAACCGATCCGCGTTGTTTCCAGTGCGGATGCCTGAAAGAGAGCGTCGTCCCTGCGAAACACGAACTGTTTCGTGATACAAGAGCCGCGACTTCGGCATTATGAGCTCCCCGAGTCGTCGACAACTTGCTTTCCGACTTGACGGGTTTCTCCTTCGTAGAATCATGCCGAAGAAACGGTAAACATTGAATATCAAACATTCATCCGAGGAACCTACAACTTACATAGAACGCCGCGTTTCTAAGGTCGGGGAAAAAGCACGAAACTCGAGTCAGCTCGCGCAAGCTGGAGACCAGATGTACCTATATGTATAATCGCCTTTAAACGGGATTTTCCGGTTTATGGATGAAGAGAATTGATTTTTGTTTATTGATTTTTAATGCTTGCTGTCCCAAAATATCTTTATCGCTTCAGAAAGGTTCCCACAATCGGTATTTACCACTTGCACTAAGATTTATCTTACGGTTGAAGTGATTAAAACTTCTTCGTAGTTCATAATTTCCTGGAAGAAGAAGAACATTTATTTCTTTTGTATGCCCATATGTTCTCCAATGATTGTGCATTAACAACAACAAAATGGAATTTGATTTCGGTTTAAAGGAAATTAATAGCATATGTATTTATTAGACTCTGTCAGAATCTTCATCACGAATCTGACTCGATGTTATAGTGCAAGGGGTACTCAGCTGTATCGAAATAATTATACGCTGCACCGCATTGGGAAGACATAAAACAGCTGTGTAATCTTTTCTGAATGCAGTTCGATTTAAGACTGTAGTGTTGTGTAGCATTCAGAGCAACATCATAATTATACTAGCTATGGTCGGATCGTTTTTCAAGTCATGAGCTGAATAACTTTTGGGCGACTATAATTACTATGTCCTTTTAACAGAAGTGCATGAAACAAAATGGTGGAAGCTTACTTTGTAGCATTATCACATTACTGTCACTTTTATGTTATAAAAATACATTATTTACCGATTTTCGGAAAAACTGGTTTTCGAATGTATATAACTACAGTGACTTTCAGTAATATTCTGACACTATTAAAAAGACGGTAACTTTTTTAAGATTTGACCAAACGATTTGAATTTTTTGAGAAGTTAGAAGGGTTACTTTACTATATGACATGAAGAAAATTTTTGAAAAAATTGTAATTGGTCAGAATCGCGGAGAACATTTTCAAGGTCGTCTTTTATAACTTTTTTAAGTGGGCTTGAATTGAACATTTAAGAGCTGCATTTGGTAGATATGTATTGATATATATATATATATATATATATATATATATATATATAATATATATATATAATATATATTAAAGATGTATGAATATTTAGATTTATTACAGTTAGGTGCCGAAAATCGTGAAATCTGTAGTTTTCAACGTCTTTAACTGTTTGTAGCCCATATCCAGGATGTATATAATTGATACAGGTTTGCAAAACATGATGTTTTAAATTCTCGATATAGACTTACATAAAAAGGTTGTAAAAAACAACTTTTACTATTTTCTCTGCAATTCCGACCAATTACAATTTTTTCAAAATTTCTTTTTCACGTTACGTAGTCGACTAACTGTTCCAACTTCTGCAGAAAATTGGAGTCGTATGTACCGATCTTAGAAATATCATCGTCCTTTTAAAGGTGTTTGAATATTACTGTGAGTCACTGTATGTATGAACAACAGTTGTATTTTTAATCCAAGTATCTATTCCTTATGTTCGCGATAGTGATAGCGAGGACACGAATGCAGTGAGAGATGAAGGAAGTAAATACAAGGATCTTCTACATGCCATCACATGTATTGATAAGCCTGAACTGGCGAATGAACTGGCAGAAACTGACTGAACACGAGTTATAATAAAAGTCATTTGCGTTTTTTAACAGCTCGTGTAGTGAGAGGCAAGAGGACTCACTCTAATAAAATTACCAGAAATGGTAATTATGGAGCCTAAAATCGCATTGTGACCTCCTCACGGTAGACTCTGCAACTATAAATATTGTTGACAAACTACAGGTATCTCAGGTATCTCAGGAAAACAGGTAACTCTACAGGAAAAGTTTATTGTTGGATTCGTTTTCAGCAACCTTGACAACCGCTAACTGGTAAGTTTCAGACACCTCTAATAATATCTTTATTTTTTGGTCACTTTTTGCCACTTTTCGCCACCGTTCCTAATTGCGTTTCCGTCGATCGGCGAACGGTAAAACATCTGAAGAAAATGGAATACAGTTCGTTTCACTAATTTCCTGAACGTTTTGCTCGATGGCGAGAGGGGGGGGGGGCGTGTTGCGCGGTGGTTGCGTATGCTCGATCAATCTAGTATAGGTAGACATAAGTCGGTGTATTACGTAAGAGCAGCACAAAGCTGCCAGATGAGGGTGGAAAGGGGTAAGGGTGGCACAGGTCGCCTTTGTTTGGTTGGAGTGCACGCGTTTCACTGGTAGCAGCGGCGTTAGCGATGGTGTTGGTAGCGAGAGCGAGAGGGAATAGAGTCATGGTGACTGGGATCTACGCGTGTGCGTGTCTCTCGCTCAGCTACAAGGTCCACGTATCTACCTCCTAACGCACCCCAGGCGAAAAGCAGGGGTTCAAGTGTACGTACACGTATACACGCATACCGACGCGTTTAATAAGAATACGCGCCAGAGCAGACAGTCGGTGCGACGGTGCAGCGCTAACATTTTATTTATCAGCGCTGATGGCTTTTCCGTTCTTCCAAGGGTCGACGTTTTTCTTTTTCTTCTCTCCTCTCTCTTCCTCTTTCTTTCGTTCTTTTCTGTTCCTTATTTCTTTTTCTTTTTTTTACGCGAAACCTGAAAGAAAGATCCCCTCGCGCCTCGCACAATCGGGGACATCGGTATATGATGTTTCCTGCGTCTCCGTCGCGTTGATTCATACGCGTGTCTGCGATACCTCGTATCCGCGCGATTGCGGCTCCACCCACGTTCACGTGTCTAAAATCCTTTAATCGGAGCCTCGCATTCTACAGGGGCGATCATTAAAAAGCAGCGTGGCGTAAATGGCAATTCCCGCGCTACATTGTTCGAGCCTAGCCTGGGGCTGGATCGTGCTCGATCGTCGTCTCCACGAATCGGGCGGCAACGTGTGTATTATGGATCCGTAATTTCGGAATGTTCCCTAATGAGACGGGAAACGTGGTCGGTGTAATAACAGGCGAGGCCTCGATTTTTTCAGGCCGGAGTCTCGTTTAGAGATCGAAAGAAAGTTGAACGCGGCCCCGCACAACGCGGCTATCGCGATCTTCCAGCCATCATGTCAGAGCGGCGTATAAGGCTCCAGTCATCCGCTGATATTTCCAGCTCTCGCGATATACCCGGCGCACGGAGAATGGTAAAAAATGTTGTCATGGCGGCGTTGAAATATTACGCCGTGTCAGGCTGCAAGAATTGCTACACCGTCGACGATAATCTACCGCTGGCCGAGCGCGCAGGCGACAATTCGTATTGCTCGTGCGAGGGAAACGCGAGCTGGATAACAATAAGTCCACGACAGGTGGAATACCTCTCTGTACTAAGGAGAACGATTATCGCCCCTGTTTAGAAGCCGTCCGATCACTGGAGATCCTCGTTCGAACAATTCTTTCTTCGCATTATGTTACCATTGCGAGGGCAATACATTCCTGACCGTTCGTCGTCACCGCTTGTCTCTTTTTAAATTTTCTATTGCATTTCTTAAAAGTTTAACACCTTGAAAATACTTTCCCGATGTTTGATGCTTGAATTCATTGAAATGCTAAAATTGTAACGATTCATGGACTGAAAGAAAATATTTTATTCGAGCATATTTAAACGAACTGTCTCATGTAAACGCTGAAAAATTGATTAATTTTCATGAATTTTTCATGGTGGTAATACGTCTTACATCATCAATTTTTAAAAATTGATTTAGCTACTCTTTCGTCGTAGAGAACAAATTTTAATACAGTTTAAATCGCTTGTTTCTTGATATTAGCTTGTCCACAATAAGTGCATGTTTAAAAAACGTATCTTGCTAGCGTAGATGAAAATTGTTAATTTTAATTTTAATTTTAATTTTAATTGTTATTTTAAAAAGACTCGCTCGATTCACATGGGAAGTTTCCATGACAAAGTTTTCTACAGAAGATTGGGAAAGTTTTAAGTAAAATTAGCACATCAAAAAAATAATCTAGAAATTTATGTTGGACTGTTGGACTTAACATGAAATTTTAAGATTCTTACTAACAGATTGCTGAAGACGATGAAATGAGTGCACTGCCTTGGGTATTGCGAATGTTAATGAGTTCAGCGAGATTTTCCATTTTAGACGCGGTTTTTAAATTTTTAAGTGGAACGTCATTTTAAAATGGCGTTTCTTACGTTTTATTATGTAGTATTCAGTCCTTGATTTCGTTCATATCTATTAACTTCTATAGATCCGTGCAACTTTGAAGCCACATACTGGTACTTACACCGATATTATTTAATCTAATTTTATTTTTAGCCACAATGTGACAAAAGTATCTTGGTCTTTTGTGTCTCCTTTTTGACCAAAAAGTATATCTCAGTGTTGAGCATCACTATTATCAATAATTATTTCACACATCAGAATGAATTCAATTTCTCTTTAAACTGCGAAGTCATTGCAGATTTGTATCTAAAGAATGATATCTACCTTTTTCAAGTTACAAAAAATTGTTTTACCTTCATAACAAAAAATCCGACTATATAGAGTTAATATAGAATATATATAAATGTTTGAAGACAGCATTTCAAAAATGTAATCCAACACTATAGACTCTATATAATAGAGGAATGCCAGTTAAAAATAATTCTCGAGTATAACAAAAATACAGCCGTTCTATAGTCTGGTATTGCTGCATAAATCACTTGTTAATATTTTCGGGAACAAAATAGACAATAAATCTCAAAAAACAGATAATAACCTGCAAAACGAGGGATCCACTGTAATTGGATGTAAAATCTTTTAGAGTAGTTGGCGATCGTTAGCTCGAAAAATTATAATACTGCGATTGGCAAAAGACCGCGAAGGGTAATCGTGCGGCTGATGTTTTAATTCGTTCTCGCTGCGAGAGTCCTTGCCCACGGCGATTGGGATCGATTCTTTTATTGGCGAACCGGATTTAGAACCTTTTCACACAGAGACACACGAATTGCGAGCTACGGTTCACGCGTATGAGATGGTTTAAGATGGTGCCTGCTTATTAGAACTATCTAAATACATAATTTCTAAAACCGTAATCGCTTTGTTTAGTTTTAGTGCTCATTCTAAACTTATTTTATTTACCATACATACTGTGTACGTTGATAGGGCATTGTTTCTCCTCTTGGTGAGCACTATTACGTCGTCCTATAAGTTCATGTCGCGGATATGTTTATACTCTTCGTTGTATCTTTTTTAATGAAAAATCGCAGAAATTTCATAGTGAGGGTATAATGTCTTGACCAAAAAAGTGGGAAGAGATTGTGGAACGAGAGGGTGATTACATTTGTTTGTAAGCTTTAAAGGTATGGTTCAAATATTAATTTACATAGTGGAACAGTAAACGGCACGAACTTATGGGACGCCTTAATATAAGTCCTCGAAGTTTTGGATACATTTTTTAACAGACTGTATAATAAGAAGCGTGGACGTAGATCGTGACTCGCGTATCGCGATACGTATACGACACGTGAATCGCGGTTCGCGAGTCTCCGTGTGAGAAAGCTCTTAGCGCGTCAGTTACGCGATCGCGTGAAAGCCGTGAGAGGCTTTTGGCATGCTTGAGAGAGAAAGGATAAGAGAGAGAGAGAGAGAGAGAGAGAGAGAGAGAGAGAAGGAAACAAGCGACCGCTTAATTAACTCGCTCCCGGGATGCCTAGCGAATAGCGAAATGTTGACCGCGATAGACCGCGATACCCGAATATACAGCTGTAACGGCTGGCAGAGGTCCAACAGGCGTGTCTGAGACATTATACCCTCATAAACACGAATTTGTCATTCAGCCTCAACTGTCCCGCGCAGAGCACGCGTTCGAAATGACTATTTCAATAAATTGCCTCGTGACGCCACTCTACTCGCGACTCGCGACATAAATTCGCCCGGACACCGGTAATTCATCTGGAGAATTTCGCCGGTGGAACGGATTCACGTGGAACACGTACCAACAATAAGAAACAAAGTTAACTAATTATCCCCGTTTCGGTTCCCGACGTCCGATATTGTACACCGGTACAAAAATATAACACGTTCTACATTTCCCGATGCTTTGTAAAACAACTATAAAACAGTAGAATTTCGATTATCCGAATCTCAGAAACCCGACTTCTTTATCGTCTGAATAGCATCTTTTCTTCGAGGTGCCCTGATTACCCTACTTAATATTTCTTCTGAACCTGTTTTGTAAGTCAAAAACAGTCCTTTGAGTTGACAATTAACACTGTCAGTTGAGGATGTTTGCAAGAAATGTATTAAAAATTAATATTTAATAAAATTAATAAAATCTATATATTTTCTTAAAATGCAAGGTGTATCTCTTATAGTCCATCGACGCCCGCATTCGAACAAATTAGGTCATTTTCATTATACTTTCGCCTACATATCCATACAAGAGTTATATCCTGTCCCATCCAGCTAACCAAATTATTATTGTTCAAAGGTACCACGATGTGTCACCTGACTTATAGAAACTCACATATAGTAATACATAAGTGATTAAATATCATCCAAATTACATAAAAAATAATTTTTAATAATAGTAATATCAAGCTATTAATTTTATTGTAAGAAATATAATAAACGGTAATAATATAACTTGATTCAGAGTTCCTCAGTTTCTCTTAGTATCCACACTGTTTTCGGATAAGTATATCAGTCATTGAATCATAGTTAACAATTATGAAACTCTTCTAGCGAACTGTTTAGAAGAAACTCGAGATAATGTTTATGCTATGCTGCAGGTAAGTTTTCGATTATTCTCGGTTTTGACGCACTGAGAAATGCGGAAGTGACTGTGATTAACTGCGTCGACGATAGTTATACGTATTCCAAAAAGATGTGCTCGAAGAGGACTTATACCCGCTCTCGCGATGTGTAGCGTAACACGATGCAACTGAATTTTGACTGGGCCTATTCGTAGGCTATTCCGTGCCTTTTGTACCCCAAAATTGTTTAGAAATTCTGGTGGGGGTGTGTGTACATCTGTGTGGAAATTCCGGAGGATTTTCCCAGTCTGCTATATCTGCGTGGGAGAGTTGTTTTTTGGGGTAAATCGGCGAACCTCCCTAGAGCAGCATATAGCTTCAAGAAGGGATAAAAAAGGCACGTAGGCGAAGTCTGCGTACGTAACAAATGTATAAATCAGTTGTTCGAGGATTGTTAGGACCCATACACTCAAATATAAATTACATGGTTATAAACCGAGACCGGACAGATAGTGTGTATCGGCCCTTAACGTTGTTTGATTCCTTGATTATTTCCTGTGGGGTCATTTGAAGCTAACAATCATCAAACAACTGAACAGCTTCAAGGTAACATTACTCAAGCAATTGGAGATATTGGACAAAATTTCTGTGAAAATGTTATCAAAAATTTTGGAAAAAGAAAGTTATCATTCCAAAGAAGCAGAGGGGGTCACTTGCCGGATATCATTTTTCATTATTAACCGTAACATTTGTACTTCAACGTAAAATAATAGAATTATAATATTTAAAGTGTTTTGTTTTATTTTTAAATTAAATCGGAAAGTCAGATTTGGACACCCTATACAATACGTATAGTTATAGTGGGAGAGACAAATCGATTTTTTGAAAATGAAAAACCAGAAGACCCCCAGACGAAAGGTCGACTGCCCGGTCACTCGGGCGGGTCGTTTGACGTTTTTCGCGGGAGCACGTTTTTAATCGCCATTATCGGTCGTTTATCACGCCACGCGTTAATAGACACGGGCGCGCTCACAGAGGCGGGCGGGCTCAACGTGGCTGCCTTTGATGAGCGACTGGAATTCATGGCATTTGATCTGAATTAGAGAGCTTTCCGGCACAGTGCCGTTCAATTTCTGTTACGACCATTCATCGGGCTTTGAAACGTGTTGCCCTCTCGCAGATAAAGACGCCGCGATAAACTTCAATTAGTGATATCACTGCGGTGATCGTTGGTAATTTATCGCGACACGCAAGACACGTTCTTCTCATCCTCTCTCGACGCGTACCGAAACGACAGCTCTGCACGGACGAGGAAGGGAAAGAAGAAAAAGAGGCAAACGGCAAGAAATGATAACTCTCTTCTTTGACGGAGAGAAAGAGAGAGAGAGGTCTCTGTCCGCGCGATTGAAAAACTAGCAAGATATAAGTAACAACCCCTTTAACTCGTAGAACGCGTCCGTCCACGTCCGTGGCTCCATACGGCAAATCTTGAAGAGTGCTTTATCTCAAAGACGACATCGCTCACTAGTCACGGGAAATGGCTCGCGCAATCTTTTCCTTGAATGCCGGTTGTGAGTCCGCTCGACATTCACAGGATATTAAATGAAAACATTGGACCGTCTTCCAGTCCGACGGAACCACCTAATATTTGCTAAGAACGATATCGCAAAGGAACCATCAGCAGACACGCTTCTTCTTTCTTTCTTGCTTGCTGGCCTGCCTGGCTGACTGTTTGCCCGGCTGGTTGCTCGTTGCGGCCGGAGTACCTGTTTCCACGGGGGCCTAACTTATATCCCCAGTAAACGCGAAAACCCCGAGGTCGAGAAGCGAAGCAGGGAGGGTGTGGTGGGCGGTGTCGGGGGAAGCAGAAGGCAAGCGAAATCGCCTTAAAATAATCTTGCCATTTCGCTGGTGCACGCTGCATAATGCCGCGCGAACCGGCGCGACGGCGCGGCGAGCCCGACTCCGCCGAATAAACCGGGAGATGAGTAGATTTTATCGCTATCAATTTACAATACAGCCCTCCGCGGCCGAGCCGGGACAGGTTTTACGGCTCTGCGCTGGTCAACTAACACAAAACGGATCTTATCGATCGCAGCCCGATTGTTTGCTCAAGTAGCCCGAATACAGAGCCAATTTTATGGTTCATACACTCCGGTGAAAGTCGTTGTACCCCTGCTCACGGCAACACGGAAACAAATGTTTTCATTTCCCGCGAATTAACGGTCGGAGCCTTCTCTCCCTTACGAGCCCCTCCATTTCTTCGATATTGTGATCCGGTTTTCGAACGAAACCACCGCATGTCGTGAAAGACGTCCACTGACAATGAGTTGCTGACTCTACATACAAGATTATACTGTAGTGACTCGGTAGTAGACGCAAGCTCAGCCTCATCATTTCCTGGAATAGCTTTCATCTTGCTGGACTTGTAAAGTACGTAAGTTTTTGCTTTATAATTATCAGATTATTGTGATCATATTGGTGAAAGTTTTCCGATAAAAATATACTACCCACAGTCATATCTTAATGTGAAATGTGATTTATATGCATAATACATACAGCTGTAAAGTAATCATTCTAACATCTTAAAAAAAGTTATTTCAGTCGAACTAATTTTAAAACAGTTATGTTTTAAAGGGTTCATAATATACGTAATAATCGTAATATACCTTTATGTTACAAAAACATAAATATATGCAAATAGTAATTTTCATAGTGATAGTCAAAGTAATAGTTACATTAACTACAGTGATAAAATTAAATGTGCAATGTAAAATGAAAAGGTACGGAAGTTAAAATAAAATTAAATATATACAATCAAAGGACTTTCTACAATTTTGCACAAGAGCAGATGTATCAAAAACAACATAATGTTAACAATTTCTGGAATTGTTGCGGCTTCGAGGTGCGTCTACTATCGAGACACTAGTGTAGAATTGAGATTCCGAGAATAGAGTGGTCATCCATTGTGATTATTGATGAGTATAAACGGATATACGTCTAAATAATAGTTATGATTAATCAGGATGAAACTTAGCAGCTAAAATAATTGTTGTTGTCATATAGTTTTCTTAGAAGAATTTCGTTAGAATTTGTAGGGTCTAGAAGGACTAAACTTCTAATATTAATCAAGCAGCTATTCTTTAACAAGTGCCATCAATTCATCTACTGAGAAATATGTATAGTTTTTATTGCAAACAGTTGCTTCTCGAAAATTTTGGAGTGCTTTCTGGAGATGAAGTATAGATTTAACTGCATGTGCGTTTACATTACATTTTAAGAGCTAATCTATCCCGAGTCCAGCTAATGTCGTATATAATTTTTTTCTAAATAACAAACTGACCGAGAATGTTTGCACGATGTTACTCGAAATGACTTGTTTATTTGCGAATGGTAGTGCTAACGCTGTTAAGAAATTGTTTACGAAGAATTTAATGGTTAATCTTTGATCTGTAGAAGACTACTATTTAAGTTATTAGCAAGCTTTAAATCGATTGCAAACTGGTGTCGTCTAAATACTCTGCCCTGGAAGTATCAATTAATAGTTCTAAGCTAAACAATTAGCATGGTCCATCCCACCACAGTCGCGTTAATACGTCAGAACAACGCAACGTGTTTTCTACCGAATTTTCATAGAGGATTTTCGAGCGTGATTATTGGAGAAAAACAAAAATTTGGCGCTGACCGCGAACGATGATATCGGCTATTCGTTATCGAATTTACGAATCGAATATCAAGACTCATCGTTGACCATCACTGCTGACAAATACGAGCCCGTTGCGCTACTCCGGATAAACAACGTGCGATAGCCCGCGATTCATGAGCCCCGTATAAAGTGTCATTGTTCCATTAACCAACTATCATTACACAATGAAAATCTTGTTTTGAAATCGAATCTTGTTTTGAAATCGACGCGACCTCTTTGCATAATTCGAGGACTCGGACCAACGAAATCGATCCCTGATTAACGGGAAGTCATCGTCGAAACCACTCGTTCGGTGGTAAACAAAATGCTTCTTTGCCGAGTGACGTTAATTATTTTCATACCTGCCAGTACGTTTCCGCGCTGTGTTTCTGATAAGTCGAGTGGCTCAGACTCGGTTCAGAGGAGTATTATCAGTGTTAACGATGCCATTTTGATGGAGCGTAGCGACGTGTACGCGAAAATCCAGCGCGCGAGTAGAACACGCAAGCTGTGCTGTCTAGAATACCAACACCAGTGTTACGTGTAATTAAATCGACGCTGAGAGTCCACCCGTCGCTCTTACCCCCGTTTATTAATTAACGCGTTACGTATGAAAATTATTACCACGCGATAAAACCGTCTGGAGCCAAAAACAGTATCGCAACTTCGTGTTTTATTCGACAGTTATTTACCCTTCGTTCATTTCAGCCCGGAAGAAGATGTAGCAATTAATTATAAACAAATATCGAACATCCAACGATCGATTCCTGGTGGAGTAGACACGTAGCGGCTGGGTTTGACGGCAAATAGAAATCGCTGGGCTCGCTGGTCAACGTCTCGAAACGATTCTAATCGCCGCAGGACGCCTCGCAGATATGGTAAGTCTCTTTCTTCGCAAGTTTACTTCCGCACGGCTGCATCTCGGCTTTCCTTCCGCAGCACGTGACCGAGGCGGACGTCGACACCGAAGACGCATTGCTCTCGCAACTGTCCAAAAGTTTTTCAATCGATTCTGGAACGATCGGTTTAAATCTTCCGCCGAGAGCACGTGCCCCTCGAAGAATCGCCCTCTGCACCGCTTTTTCCGCCGCCCTGCGCTCGTGCTTCATCCCTTCGATCTCCCTCCGCAGCTGATACACCTGCGAACACATATTCTCGTCGCACACACACACACAGTGTTCACCTAACTATATTTAGACTACACTTTCGAATGGCACCGGTGGCTATTTGATCCGAAACTTTGCGAAACTCTATTCCAGTAGGCAAATATTTATAAAAACGGAGCCAAAATCCAATCATATTTTAATATATTTAAACTACGTCTCCTCGACTGCATCGTTATTAAAGTAAACTCAACTCAAATCTAGTATTTCTAATTAAGTCGGTGTTTGCCTGAAAAATCTCCGAAAATGCAATTTTTATTCATTCGTCGCAATTATGGAGGAAAGATGATATAACGGTAATCGTAGTACAATATTTTTACTAAGTATTAAATATAATTAAAATGTGGCTTTAAGAAAGTTAATATATTCGTAATAATGGCGGTTTGATCTGAACCATGCGGAATACACGGTTGGTCTCTGATGATGAGCAGCATCTTTTACATGCATTTGAAGTAAAAAACGAAGCTATTTTTACATTCAGAAATGTTGTCACCATTGTCCTCATACTGGAATTGTGTATATCTGATAATGTGAAACTAAAAACAAATTAAAAGTTGTTCATTAAGTTTTGCAGTTTTAATAGGAGATTTGTACTACAATTTGTTAACCCCTTGCATTACAATTTGTTTCACGGTTGCAGTGATTAAAACTTTTTTGACGTTCGTAATTTCATAGAACAAGAAGTAATAGGTTTATATTTATTAAATGCTTATGAATTCTCCAAGGGCTATGTGTATGCCGACTACAATAAAATAGAATTTGATTTGGATTTCAAAGGAATTAATAACAAATACTCAGTAGATATTCGAAATCTTCCTCACGTGTCCGATTCGTTATTATAGTACGAAAACCTGTATTATCCAAAAGCATAGACGCCCATCCACCCAGTTTCGCTATCAGATAGCCACCGGCACCATCCAGACGAATATGCTCAATTTAAATCATTCGACATTTTACCTCACATTCCAACTTCTCGATCCGATTGTTTTCGCATTTCGGACATCCCTTGTACTTCTTCTCTTTGACCACACACGGTACTTTCTGCACAGCCCGCGCGGACCTGCCATTTCCGTTTCCCGAGCATATCGAATCTCGGCCCGACTTCGGTTTTTTATATTCCGATCCGGAACAGGACACGTCTTCCCCGCATTTCGAAGTTCTCTTGCTCTGCAACGACGGGCACTTCACCTCCTGCTTCTTCTTAGGCTTTCCATTCGGACACGGCACGCTCTGGACAAACTTCTTTATTATCTGCTTCCCGGGGCATAACGTATCCTCCACCGGCATAGCCTCGTCCGTTAAAAACTGTGAATTTGTTCCGGCTAATTTTGACGCATGGTTACGAAGATTAATGGCCGAAAGCTTGTGGCCTGAATCTGTCCCCTTTCGAGAGTCGAGCTCGATGCGATCGTTCCGAACGCATCAGCGTGAAGCATAGAGTGTTTGCCCACGGGGAACAAGAAAAGAAATGATCCGCGTAACTCTTACTTCCTCGTGTCGCGGTTTTTCAAAGACCCCAGTGTGTTTATGCGCAGCTTCCTTTTAGGCGTTGCGGTGCTTTGAGCGTCGCTCGAGCGAAACGCGCTCGTGAAACTTTTCTCCAGCTTGGACGCGGACGGAACGTCCACGGAAGGTTGCAGAATGCGATTAAACGTCGGGATATTGGGGCTGAAACGCCTTGGAGCGGAAAACGCGGCCAGTTTGTTCTCGTACTCGACGGTGTCGCGCTTCAATTTATTATTCTCCTCTTCGAGACGCGTGATCTCTTTTTCGAGCTGTGCCATGCGTTTGTCCTTCTCGCTGACTCGCTTGATTTTCCTTCTCAGAAGCTTCTTGTTCCCCGTGGACATCTCTCGAAAGGGTTATGGTCCGCGTCGGAAGTAAATCGTGATCGACGACGCGGTCACGGAGCGATTACATTTTTTTTTTCTCTCTCTCGACGAAATCGCCGCCTCCTAGCAACTGCGAAAAACACGTGAAAAATTGCGCGTTCATTACCAACTGCTACCCCGACATTCCTTTTTTCTTTTCTTTTTTTTGAAAAGTTTACCGCGGGACAACGTAATGTGAAAAGCCAAGACACCGATCTTTCCACTCCGGGAAATGAATCCGTTATTATATGAAATATATTAAACGATCGCACACGCGCTCCCTGGCTCTTCCGCGATATTGCTCCCCGCGCATTTTACCGACCTCCCTGCAGTGCATATTGCTTTTTATAAATGCAGACGCCGGCGTGCAACGGCTCGGGCTGAGATTCCGCGATTGAAGAGAGACAAAGACAGCGGAGGGCGACCTATGCTCGCGAGAGGGCCGAAACATCCCTCTTTTTCTGAATCTGCAAATAAACGGAACGTCCTCCGCCACCGCCGGATAGTCACAATATTTTAACACGAAGTCGTAATAATATCGTTTACAAGCGAGTTCCCTTAAGGGGAGAGAGAGAACTGTACTTTCTCCAGCTCTTTATTCCATTAAAAACGGGGACTCCTTGGTTCCGAGCGGAAATTCCGCCAGCCAGACAGACGAGTTCGCTCGACACGAATACACCCCCGCAAATCTGCCAGCTCTTGCCGCTTTTTCAATCCACACCCTTGGTGCCGTCGATATTAAGATATTAAGGATGTTAAAGAAATTTTAATAAGGACTCGACGCATTAACGAGTATTGTAACGTCCCGGCGAAGTCGATCCCTGAATTATCACGACATTAAGCGCATCATAGCGCAAAATTGTAAGACATCCCGAAAATCATCATGATAAGGGTTTCATATTGTTCCGATTTTTAAAAAAATCCGGAAGCGTAAAATTGCCCATTTTATATTTAAGTTTTCAGTATATCACATGTTTTGGAGATACCAGTTTTATAAAAATTCAATAGCGGGATATTGTTGAAACCATTCTTCTTAATTTTTTCAGAATTTCTATGCAATGCATCGTAGTTAAAAAAAAAACTCAGAAATAAATGCTTCTGATATTTCCTTACATTTTTGTCATCGGCAGTCATGTTAACACGCGGTTCCTGGAGAAGAGACTATTTTACATTACTTTATAAAAACAACAAGAATGTATTCAGATCTTTGGCATTTTTATCGTAATATGTGCCTAAAGAAATTTCATTAAATAGATTCAATTTAGTAAATTTTTTACTAGTTTAAAATAAATTAAAAAATCTGGATCCGGTCATTTTAATGAATTCCTGTAGTTCTAGTGTGAATTTCTTATTCATCTTAAATGGTTATCCAACTGAAATTCTATTATTCTTGTTTAAATTGAAAGTGTTCTATACTGATCGTTTAATTTACAAAGATACTTCTTGCAATTAAATGGTCCTGTTTCACATACAATTCGGTGTAAAGTAAAAGTAGATATTTTCAGGATGTCTTATAATTTTATTCACTGGTATGCGTTTATTATAGAAAGGACAAGAGCTGAACAAGCGTCAATAACTACGCATTTTTACTTGGCGAAGAGCTCCTAGCTCCGGATTACGTGAATAAATTCTGGAGTTCGTTTATCGAATTCCTGAACGCGGGTCCTAGGTCCAATTTCAACCCTTTGAAACAACATGTACACTCGCCCTAGGGCTCGTCTTACCGTGGCCAACTACGACCGCGTGTCGTCGGTGTCTTTGTACGTATTCACACGACGACGAAGTCCCACTCGCACCGTGTGCACACATGGTATCCAACCGAATTTATTTAACCCAATTAAGGGACCCCGTCCAGAATCTTCGAGCGACTGCACAGCCAATTGAAAGTTACACGTGTTTTTGTCAGCCCTCATTTAACACCGGAGTTTGCTGAGAAACAAAGTGAAACCAGATACCAGAAACGGGCAGGAGCGATTAACGGAAGGAGGGAACGGAGAGAGAATATTCTGCAAATGAACAAGTGTTCGTTCCAAAAGGAAGCCTCTGTAGGTAGTGAACACGAAAGCAGGTAGAAAGAGTAAGCGAAACCGATACACTGTCGCTCAAAAGTTTCAAATCACTTCTAATATTTCCACTGAGGGAACACAAACTGAAAAATAATATACATATAATAGTACTTGGCCAGTCAACGATTTATTTACTTTTCCGATTTCATTTCAGCAAACCGTCCTATTATATTCATTTCCCATAATTTAATTTATTAGATTGTCCCAAAAGTTTCTTTCGTAATGTACACGTTTAATATTGTTAAATATTTATTCACGTATTCACTAATATTTTATCAGTTCTTAAGCTTCCTTACACTTAGACGTTACATCCTTTTTTAAAAAATTACTTTGAATCTGCAATGTTTCCATCAATTGTAAACCATACAAACTTTCCGGGCAACCTGATGCTTTATCGTAAGGGTGAATAATATTTCACCTTAAGTAGATCACCTTAAGAAAAATAAATCCGACGAAATATAACCTTTAAACATCCATTCGTATTTCTACTGCTGAAAAATCAAGGTCTTCCTCTCATCGAATAACGTTGTACCAAACTTTTGAGTGGTAGTATACATAAAACTATCTTCCTGCGAGTTTACATAACGTCCTAATGACTAGGTTCGGTAACTGGTACCAATAACGAACTTCCAAACGCTCGAATGACCACCTAACAGTCTAAAAGCCAGCTAAGTGGCTTCTGCGAATTATGAAAGTTATTCTAGCCACTTCTAAAAATTTCTGAAGCCCTGAAACTGCTGCTGACAGGTTAGCAAGACTCTAAGCCCTAAGCCCTAACCCCTTGAAGCATCAGCCGAGGTCCCTCGGAGGATGAGAGCGTAGGATGATGATCTGACAAATCTTCGTCACACATCAAGGATCAAGGTCCCAGAAGACCCGATTGGAGATAAAATAATTATATCCTGTCCAACTGTAGCCTGAGCGAGTATTGACTTCACTGTGATTGCGACCCACAATATTTAACGAAATATTGATACGCCTCGAAAAGAAATTAATTTTAATTCGATGTTGAAATGTAACCGAACAATCAAACATGTTACACACTGTAAATTAGACTATATGATTAAAACATGTCTACGAAACATGCTTTAAAACTTAAAATTAATTTTGAAGTGAAATATATGAAATATGAATTTTTCTACTGAAATATGTTTCTTTCCCACATTTCGGTTATTTCTTCGAGATCAAGAAACAAATGGAATTTTGAAGCACATATCATTCTGATAATTAACTTTCTTATTCCAATTGTGCTTACCGCGTTTCAGAAACTTTTTTGCATCCCGACGATGAGAAACTACGTTAAGTTTCTTCCTCTATCGTGGGCAATATGTTTACGTTCATTTTATAACCCCCCATGTATGTAACTATCCTTTGGAAAGAGAGAAATCCAATTACTATCCGCGCCGCATTTGGCGTGGTACGAACGGGCTCCATCCACTCGGAGTTGCATCTATTTCGCATCAGGTGGAAGCCAATTGTGCAGGCCAGGCCAAGCCAATGGGGAGTCCCGCTCAATAACACCAGGCTAAATTATTATAATGCCCAACGAACAAAGCGTAGCTTTCCCAGGAATGTTGTGCTAATCAATTACGAAATTAAATCTGATTCCCGTGCAGCAGCGAAATGCTAACTATTTGCCGATTTTCCGCAAGCTCGGCCAATAGCAATTTTTAAAGCTCCTCGAATATTGCAATCGACGTTTTTGCCCCTCTAGGCACAAAGTGAATGCTTTCATTTAAGTAAATGGCGAATTCGATACAACTAATGTGGCATAAATCTTTCAAATAATAGTTCGAGCTTCTATTATAATCATCAAAGAGATATTCCAATAGCAGAAGATTTGATTTGTCTGTAATATTAGTTTCTGTCATATTAGCTGGTGTTACCCAATGAAATAACCGCAAGGCTGTCACGTTTTTAGAACTTTGCATTAAAATATAGAGATAAGTCTTGAAATTGCCAAATAACAACCCACGGTATAACATAACATGAATATACTCTAGTTCCCATTCCTATAAATTCTTCACTGGATAAAGAGTCTTTACCATTTTTGTCAAAGTGATTTACATCGCTTGGTAAATCATTCCACTAACCGTACCACAACAAATGACCGGCAACACATTTTTCAGTTTCTTATAATTACTGAAATTACAAAGATGCTTCCATTAGAAATGATCAAATACGTTTCTTAGTTTAAACACATATTTGTATAAAATATGCGATCGATTGTCTTGTAATTTTTATAAAACAACGTATACCGGCCAAATTTTATGCTCGGTGCGGTTAGTGTTAACAAAGTTAATACCTAAATCTAGTTTATGAGAGTCTGAAGACAATAAGTAGTCATCACTCACCAGAATTTCAGATAGTCAAATAGTCAATATCATTAGGATTAAATCGGTGTTTTAATTATACACCGTACAAAATGTGCGTTGCAAAAAGCTCCTAAAATAATAATACTGTTGTAATTTACGTCACCCAAATTCCATGCAAATTCGAACATTCTATTTTTTATATTTTATAATACTACTATGCTAATCAAATCTAGAAAATCAGATCTGACTTCAGTTCGACGCGACGCTCAGTGTAAAATTTCATATTTCTTTTCGTAGAATAAGTTAGAAAACACTCTTCCAATGTGAGAACAACATAATTTAACGACACAAATAACCGATGAAGGTTAGAAATCTAGTTAAAATTCGAGTAAAAACACGCAATCCAACAAACATTACATACAGTCAATATCCATGAAGTGAAATTTTGTTGTACGTTTCTTTTTTATCAATAAATTAAAAGTGTTTTATTTTAGTTGATATACATGTATGTTTGGAAGTTGTCGTATTTACAGTTATGTGTGAGTTACAGTTATTCATACCACATTACATTTTTGTTGCATTTTCGAACTTTCAGAGGGGACTAAGAAAACAAAACATATCGATTTTTTTATTTTTTAACTAAAATTAGTTCTCTCTCTTTCCTTTAATTTAGTATGTTTTATCTGCTGCTGCGGGCTCTATCCTGAGATAATTTGTTTCTCAGAATCTGTCAGTTAGTGATAATAATGATATTTAAAAATATATTAACTCTGTAATTTATTTAAATATTATTAGTTACCAATTTTGTTTTCTTGTTATTTATTTATATTTGAATACATTACAAAATGTATATATGTATACAATTTATTTTCTCCTTGCTTGAAAACGATTTCTAACTCTATAATGCTATGTTAAAAATTAAATTTATAGTGTACCAATGTGATTAAGATATTAATAGTACTCAAATATGACTATTTTAATGGGAAATCGATTTTTGTTTTTTTTTACCTACGCACGGGTTACACTGTGCAACGTCGAGACGCTAGCTCGCCATGAACTTCTCGCGAGTTCTGCTCGAGCGGGTAACAGCAATTCGCAGCGATAAACTTAAAAAAGCAAAAAGGGGAAGATATTGCCACCGACGGATAGTATCTCGACGGAAAAGAGAGCGTTGTTGATACATGCAGCATCCTCCAGCGTACAACTCGTCAATTACGGGCCGTATAATGAATGAGCGCCTTCATAATTCGCGAAAAAACTTATCTCCTCGCCCCTTTAACGCGTCAACGGTTGCCGTCAACAGGCGCCGGTACGCTTCGCTTAGCCCGGGACGTAGTAATGATTCTACGGAACAGAAAGTAAATGTAGAAGACCCACCACCTTCGTATCTCCGCTATTTCTCGTCGCGACAGACCGTATTAATGCGGCCGAGCCGCGTCGCGACAGAGAGCCGTACGCGTATACATAGAATGTTCCAACCGAAACCACGACGATCCTTGACGGAAATTCAGAAGTTACGTTTCCTTTTTCTTTTCCTTTTTTCTCGACGGCATAATAGTGCTTACGCTACAGGCGATAAGGGTTTTTCGCGTGAAAAACAGGTTCGAGCAGGGGGGTACGGGCTCGGGGCAGGGCTTGGGCTGGCTTTCCACCCCTGTAACAGACCCATTGAAACGCACGGACGTTATTAACAGCATTCGCTACCGAACCTCAACTTAATGGACTCAACGTCGAAGGATTTCATTTATCCTACGCATGTTTTCTCTCTTTTTTCCGACGAAGACGACGACGAACGAGAACGGAAGAAGGAGCGAAGAGAAGAGATCGTGGAAGGAGAAGACATTTGAGCAAGGCGCAGAGGTCTCTCCCTCGAGGGACACACCGAATGTGAACGAACTAGAGTTCAGAATCCCTGGCCGCGTAGTCGTGTAATATCGCAAACGCATTTATACTATATGCGTGTAATGTGGAAGGAGTGTTCGCCACGCAGCCGTTCGTACACCATACGAGCTTTCCCATTGCATCGTGCACTAATCACGGTAAAAGCCGTGGCCCGTTCGCGTTATATCCGTTATCCGACTGTCTTGCCTTACTTAATGGAAATATGGGAAGCGTTACACTCGTCTGGTGACACGTCTATCCCGTTACGGTTTTATTTCTAGTAATACCGCGGGGATATTGTTCCACAAACACGGGCCGTCGTTGTGTCAATGCGCGGTGTCAACGTCTCGTCTCCTCGGCGACCGCGCGCATGTTCGCCCATCTCCTCGTTCCTCGTTCGAAAATACGATCACGGAAAGGATCGCGGGGGAGTAATCGACGCCTGGCTAACAAGATGAGCCACTTGTCGGCGGAGTATCTGTCGATCTTCCGATCGACCTAAACGGGAACAAATCTTTTCCTCCCGATCTGTGGCGCTCGATGTCGAGACTCGTGGAGACATCGCTCGTTATCACGACCTCGGTAATTAGCCGAGATCGGCTAGAGCGCGTGAACGTCAGAGTCAATTAAATACGACTCGCTCTATCATCTCGATTCCGCGTGGCTCGCGAGCCCCTGTTTTCAGAACACCGGTCGAGACGGCTGGTCTTGTCCACCTGCGCGCACTAGGGCAAATTGTGATTTATGTGGCCGACGCGTTCGTCCGGCTGACGAAAGAGAATTGTGGACGTAATGAGTTATAGCGACTGCGTGGCCTAATGCAAATATATGGTCCGCGGGCGTGTAATCAGCCGCACGGTTGACGGTCCGCGTCGGAACAATTCCGCCCGCGTGCTATCACGATCACGTATTTCTTCAGAGGCGTTACGATCGCTGGTTAACGTTTTTCCGTGGTGTTCGATGCTGGCAATCATGCGCCGCCGCCTGTCTCCTTTATCCACCCGGAACCCCTCATTCAAACAACATTGGCATATTTTCTGCGTAACTTCAAGGGTGAACGAAGGCCTAGACACCCTTCACCGGCACAGACAGAGAGGCGGTAGGGTTCGTGGTAACGCAGGGACAAAGCAGCAATCGCAGCGAATGGCCTGACAAATACCGTGTACACACGAGTCTCGAATTTACAGAACCAGTTCGCTAATTTCAATAATTTTAATTGAAACCGATGAAACGAGTAGAGACGCTCAACGCTTTAGCAACGCATTCAAACGAAAGACAACAAAATTGCGCCGAAAGAGATGGAGAGCCTCGTGTTAATGCACAGGATACGTGTATATTTTCCGGTGGTATTCTATTTAATTCGCAACCGGGTCCAATAGAAACGCGTCCGAGTTCAATAATACACCGGAGCTAGTTTTGAAAGAGCGGCGCGCAGTCTCCGCGATAGCAAGGGTCTCTAGAGCTGTATGCTCGTTGAACCAACCCTTGATAGGTGCACTTTTGGGGTAGCCGGCAAGCCCCCTACGGTAGTGACTGTGCTTCAAGCCTCGAGTGCCCACCGAGACGCGCAAGAGCGAAGGGCTGCCTGCGTACCGCCTATGTCACGAGACGAGCTACATCCAAGATGAAGTTTGAAATATTCCACGGCGCGCGTTTAATACGGCCTTTTTAAGAAAATATTTCTACACAAGCCGCGTCACCCGACGCTCGAAGAATTCTGCTCGTTGCCGGCGCACGATTACACTCGAGCGTAATTCGAAATACATGGTTTTATCGACCGATCGTCGTCGTTCAGCTCAGCCTGCCTCTTCAGGTTCGATCGTCGAGACATTTATCCCGCGCGTGCCGTTCTCGAATTATTTACCGCCGCTCCGGTGAAAAAGCTGGGCCAACATCGATTTGGCAAAATTATGATAATCCGTCACACTCGACTGGCGCCAACGAAAATCATCTTACAGTTTGAAACAGGTTTTATAGTAGTACGCTTATTTATATACAGTACCCTCGCCCAGTAGTTCGCATTTCCTATCATCGCGTTCGGACGCTTTCCCCACCACTGAGCAATGTTAGCAAGGGTGGACCTTATTTTTTTACCTACGAATTTTTTCACCTCCCCCTCCGAAAATCATTCCTTTAGATGGAAAAAAAATTTGCGCAAAGTTTGAGATCGATCGGATAAAAAGATCACGTGGCGCATTTGAATTGACCATTTTGAAAATTTTAAAATTCATCATAATTATAGCATATCATATATCGTTGGATTTGTCTTTTTTTTCTAAATAAGAATATAGAAAAAATATATGACTTCCTTTAAATAAAAACATCGTTGACCTTGAACTTTCGAAATATTTTTATTTTGCCATTATGTAACCGCAAATAACAGACATATTTAAATACTTATATTAAAATGTAGCAAAATTGATGGTAGCATATATGTATTATTCTGTATAAGTAAAATAAGATGAGACGCGACTTTCATAATGGTTTATTCAATACATACCAAAAATGGTACACATCTTTTATTATGGTACATGCATATTTATTATGGTGTCCGGTTTAAGTGAGGACAGTTAAATATCTCAAAAAGTATAAATGATTCAGACGATACTTGTGGCACATCATGAAGCACATATCATGTTGGTATTCGCATGACCTTGAAATGACCCTGAAATGATCTGTGAACATCACGTTTAAATTTTTAAATGGGATTCTATATTTTTTATTATATATGCTGTACATACTTCATTTAAATTATTGTTTAATTACATATTTAAAATGTGGTAAGATGTTAATATAAAACTGATGCCATCATTTTCTTTATTACATACTCACAAACAAATATCAAATAATTAATGCAAATGACCACGTCTATACCAGAGGAAACTTCGTCGCGAGCGGCACTTCATTTCGTGGAAAAATGTTCTCCTACTATGTAAATTGGAAGAGAGTACTATATTTAATAGAATGCTGAAAATTTAAATGCACATTAAAATTTTGTTACTAAATAATTGCTATTTACTAATAGCCAAACTCAAATTAATGGGAATGGAATGTTGAATTGAAAACTGAGACTCGACTGACTTTCGGATCTGGTTCGAATCTGGTTTTACTCGGTACATTTGCCGGCTTGTATAGTCATTTTTATGACCAAGTCTTAGTCAATGGCATTTCTTGGTTTAGTCTTAGTCTATTATTTGGAATGTAGTGGGAAAGTGGGTTTCCCGGTCGGGGGTAATGTCGGTACGGCGATGGGCGTTGGTAGCCCGGAGCCCGGAACTAAGGGGTTGAATTTTTATAACAATGCGACTTCGAGCGTATTTTCGGCAAAAATAAATGCTTTTAGACTGCATGGTGGAATGATTTGTTTGTTGCTGATTATCGAGATTTGGTTGCTATTATTTCCTAGAAGAGAGCTTCAACACTGTTCATTATTCCTAATACAGCAGCTGTTCATGTAATTAATTCACCAGAAGCTGAGTAATTGAGTGGCGATTTTAATACTCTTGGCCAAAATCGACGCAGCTCCACAGACGAAGGGTTAAGAGACTATGCTGGTTTTAAACTTCCAAAAAATCAATTTTCTTTTGCATTTTCTTTAATCTCCTGCACTACGATTTATTTTACAGTTACAGTGATTAGAAATTCTTAGTTCACAATTTCTTAGAAGAAGAAGAAAGTTTATATTTATCGCAGGCCTACGTATTCTCCAATTCTTCTATATCGACAACAACATAATAGAATTTTATTTCGGTTTAAAGGAAATTAATAACGTACATATATGTAACAAATTCTGTTTAAAATTTTCATCACGAGTCTGACTCGACTTTATATAGTGCATGGGGTTATGAAATTTCCTTATTTTGACATGTAATGTTGAAAACAAATACTATCATTATTAAGTACATAAAAATACATTTTTATGAAGACACACACGAAGCGCTTGAAGGAACGTTAAAGTGCTTCTCTTTAGAGCCATTGAGAACGTAGGAAGTTTTAGAAGACTTAGACTTTAAGCCAAATAACAAAGTGCATTTTACATATACATGAACCAAATAAAACAGGAATGGAATAATATGTCGTCCCATTTCGACAACGCGCCATTACGACGCGAACGGCCATTCACTCATTTTTCTAGCGTTGTACGGCTCGCATCAGGGACCCGTCGACCGATGTTGCAAACTTCCGGCTCCTTGACAGAAATATCCAAAACTTCTTCGCGATGCGAGCCTAATGCTTTGTTACTACATAGTCGGTTTTATGGGCGATCCCGGAGTATCGGCCGATGATATAACTTCGCCCGTAAGACATGCTTTTCAGCCGAGATTATCTGTGCTTTGCACCGGAAGTGCACATGTTTCAAAAGCAGCTACTCACCGCTTCCACAAAGAGGAGAAGCGGGAGCCGCCGCTACTCTCTCACCTGGTCGTCCTGACCATCGCAACGAGAAAGGGGATTACGAAAATTACTTAATTTATTCACGGGAGCATGATAGAGATGTCTGAAAGAAGCGTCGCAGCACTGAGGAGTCTGGAGGCGCGGAGCAAATAAAAGGAAGGCGTTCGCGATCGTCGCGTCAGCAACGCGAGAAAATCGCGTGTCTGACACAAAGTCCGTCAGAGTTTTCCTTGGACGTAAACTTTTTGTGTTTCCCGTTTTCGTCGTCGCCACCAGAACGTCATAAACCAATGAAATCCCGAATGCGAGGGAGGTCGACACGAAACTGTCTCGACGCTACACAGGTGCGAATCCGCTCGATCCGATCTTGAACCGAATCCGAACAAGCGATACGTGCTCGAACGTTTCGCTGAATCGTCAGAATAACGGTTCCCGCAACAGACGATCACGCGAGACGAACATCATTAGCGTTGTGAAACGTCGTCGGTTACGGTTCTTTCGCCGGAAGGATACGCGAGAGAAATAATATCGCTTCTCCTCCGGTGCACGGGGAGAAAAAAGAAAGGCTTGAATCGGGGAAGGGGCTTAAATGGCGGGTAATTAAAAAATGGAACGCAAAATCAGCCGGGATTTCAGCTCATTAGTTTTCAGCGACGGAGAACGATGACAGACTCGACGAGAAACGCGACGGTTGAATGCCGGATACAGCAGACTTTATGTCATCGCGTGCACACACACGCGCGCGCGCGCGCGTACACACGCCCGCAGCCGCGAAAAGGCACGCGTGTTCGTGTCCCGCGGCGGTGTTAATTGGCTCCGCAATGAATATTACAAAATACCGAGCTGTTTGAAAGGGGGTCCCCGCTTTAATTACGATATAATGCGTGTCGGTCGAGTTCCTCGGCTGAAAGCCCGATACACACGACTCGCAATGAGCAACACCTCGCTTTCATCGGATCGCTTAATATGGAAGTTGTTCAAGGAAGTTTCGTTTCAGCTCAATTCACGCCCGGAAGGACGATATGACGTTGAGTATCTACAAGGAACGCGCCAGGAAGGTAAGACAGGGCGTAAACAGAAAACGAATTGCGAAACTGAACACGCGTTTATGAACCCCGCAGGCTTTTGATTATGCCGACGCGGAGACCATTGGATTGCTGACTAAACGACAATACAAGATCGCCATGACCGCTGCTTTTGGCTATTGCCCGGATAAAGTGAGATTTTTAAAGTCCTATTCATCGAGGTGTCTCCGGAAAGTATTCGACTTTAACTTACAACAGGAGAGAGTTCATCAATCACAACGGTGTCTCCGTCAAAGTACTACCTACTGGAAGATACAACCTTCTTCTTGTGATTCTTCCATTTCCGGAAGACTCTTTGAAGTCAGCTCTCGGAATAGCCAACAGCTGTCTTGTAGCATTTCGTTTCATTTCATTATTTTGTATATCATTCATAGAATCATTATCGTTAACCTTGCGAATCACACTAATGATTTTTTAGCAAGAATGGCTAAATACCATGTTCATGGCTTTCGATTCGTTAAAATAACGTACCATACCAATTGATTATTAAATATTAGAAGGAATATGGTATTTATTAGAAGGATTATCTAAATCAGTCAGCTACATCCACAGGTCGAATAGTTTCCATACACGCTTCATATTTAGCCAAAGGATATCACTGCATTATTTTTCTGTTCTTAGATTGAAGTTGAACACATTTTTCGATCCACGGATAGAATTTCCTACGATGAATTCGAGCACTGGGTACTTGAAAAGAGTTCTGCAAACGATACGCATGTCAATTCAGGAATGCTATTTACTCTACTGGATAAGGATTGTATGATTTATTTATCCGTGAAATGAAAAAAATTGTGATTGCATGAGAATTGTTCGTATAGATAAAGGATATTTAGTGGTGGACGATTTCTGTACGGCAAGCACATCTGTCGATCTAAGTATTCCACCCTCGATTTGGAGAACAGTATTCAAGGAATTGGATTGTTGCAAGAAAGGATACCTCAATGTGGATGAGTTCTCGCATGTATTGTCAGCAGTATAAAAACTTACAGCGAGGTCATCTAATCTGAATACAATTTGAGTACACAGAAAAAATAAAGAAACAGTTCTTGTCTTATCACAATTAAGAAAAACGATTGCTCAATCACTGTACTAGTCGCTTCTTTACAGATTGTTTAATTACAGTCCTCTAAAATTTGTACAAAAATAATTGTTTATACATTATAATGCAATCCACTTAACTATAACTTATAAAACGCATTATATTCTTGCAGTCGATAATCAGTATTCTAACGCGTCCGCTGAATACATGGCAAAGTTCGTTGTAAAGACAAAAATAAATATTCTCATTGGAACTTGTGTTACAAAAAAACATTCAATCTCCATAGGAAAACTCTTGATTCGCTAAATGATAGAAGTGAGAGTCAACGTTCTGAATCAACAAATTTGGTTCATCAAACTCTAATACTTCTCCTTCTTCCATCACGAGAACCCTACAACGAAACCGAGCATTTAGAGTAAAGGCCACTTCGTCGGTTGTTTATGCAAATACTGTACCTATCACAATGCATAATTGTTCTTATCCTATGCGCCACGGTAATCACCGTAGCACTCTGGAAGGAAGACTTTATTGTCGCCTGAAGAAATTTGTCCGTTTCCTGATCAACGTTTGCCGTAGCTTCATCGATACAGACAATCTGTGGAAGATAATAGAGAAGTTGGTTTTAGTCGGTGTAGTTAACATCACTGAGACCATCTAAATATCTCAAATATATTTATAGAAAAAGTTTTATTCTATGTACTATGCTTTTCGTATGACCTCATATTTGAGGATCCTAATCGAGGTGGTTTTATGTCCCACTCAACTTGAGGAGCTTAAATATCTCACTTGTTATATATAATACAAAAAAGTAAGCAAAAAATTTGTCTCAAGATCAAATCTTGTTTTTTGATCAGACTGTATTTTTTATAACTATCGCATAATAATCAAATTCAAAATGAATTCGACCAATGTTATAAGTAAAAGAAATATTTAAATGTTTCCAACCAAATGGACTACTTTCTACTTCATACCGGAATATTCCAATTAAAAGAGTCTATGAAGATACCTTAGCATTGTGCAAAATTGCTCTAACCAAACAAAACAATTGCCTCTGCCCAGCACTAAGATTACTACCGCCTTCGTTGAACGTAGCACCAAGACCCCCCAAACGGTACACTAGCGAATGAACTTTACATTTCTCCAATGCTTTGTATATGTGTAGATCTGGATACTGATTTAAAGGGTCTAGATTCTCTCTTACTGTACCCGAGAAAAGGAATGGATTTTGAGGTATAATTGCCAAGCGTGATCTGAAACAGTTACGGATACATTACATTTGAGTTTGTAAAATTGAAAACCGCAAAGTCCAATACTGCCCTCCACTACATGCGATTTGACTATCACTCTACACCAATATCGAATTGATATAAAAATTTGTAGGATGTAGTACGGTATGGCCGAAGTATCAGATTAAAATGAAACTTGGAGGGGTTGTAGGAGACGGGGATAGGACCATGGATATCAAATTTTAGCTACAGGTCTTTATTAGTTTCCGAGATAATTGTAAAAAAAACTTTCGCATCACTGTTCGCAAACTTTCGTATTGCTGCCCATCACCTGTGTCTGTAAACACATCGCGACGACCCAATATAAGCAGTGTATGAAAAATAAAAGGCCTAACTCAGAACCTATTTGCAAAATTTCAGCCCAATCGAAATTTGACCGGTTTTGGAAAGTTCATTCAAGTGTTTTACAAATACAGTATTTTATCGATAAATGTCTCAAGTATCTGGCCTATAAATGTCCCAGAACTATTCCCACTACCGCGGGGTATACTCGGTGAGGGGCCAAGAAACTCGAGAGGCCTCGGTCGCCGAGAAATGTAATATAATACGGGTCGAGTAAATTGGTGAGACCACTACTAATCCAATGATAAAACTTCTTTAGTTTTTATTATTTTTTTTAGGGAACTTTCACCAACATATTCGTGGCATTTTTCTAATGATTATGATACCAAATACCATATAATTCTCATAATATTTACTTGTGTAATGAACGATAAAAGTTTCGGACGCAACGAGTCGTGGGCCTTTGAACTGTGCCGACTGTCCGTGTCTCTTTCTTTCCCATACGCTGTCTTTCGTTGCGTCTCAAACTTTTATCGTACATTACTCATTATACAAGTAAATATTATCAGAATTATATGATATTTGGTATCCTTTTCATTAGAAAAATACCACGAATATGTTGGTGAAAGTTCCGTAAAAAAATAATAAAAAATAAAGAAGCTTTGTCATTAGATTAGTAGTGGTCTCATACCGATATACCGGACTCGTATTATGTTACACTTTTCGGCGACCGAGGCCTTTCGTGCTTCGCTGTCCTTTTCTATGTTCAGCAAAAGTCAAAGAATAGTATACCTGGCCCATAATTGTCCCTGGCCGGACCCGTGGTTGTGACATTTATTGATAAAATACTGTCTCTCGGACACTAATAAAGACCCGTAGTTGAAATTTTATATCCATAGTCCTATCCCTCTCCCTTACAACCGCTCCTAGTTTCATCTCAAGCTAATGCTTGGGCCACACTGTACTACAGCCGATTTGTATAAAATGAATGCAATTTCAGAACACCTTACCTTAACGCAGTTACCTGTAATGTTTGTATATTAACATTATCTATCAAAATACTTCCGGAAGTGATTTCCGTTAACCTAAACAAGGAAGCAAATAATGAGCTTTTCCCAGCACCCGTTCGGCCAACGACTCCTATTTTCTCTGCCGGTCGCGTGCTGAACGTTACACCGTTCAATGACGGTGCCAAATGTTCTCTGTAAAATATACCTACAGTTACATGAATGTACATCAATTGTCCTAATGACTGTCTCGAATTAATGACATCCGTTACCTATATTTTAATACAACTTCTCGGAATTCAACTACACCCTGACTCGGCCAGGCATACGGTGGACTATCGCCATTCGCAGGTTCTACGGGAACGTTCTCGAAATATTGTTTCACACGTTCCACTGCGATCATCTCCCTCTCCGTCTCAGTAAATGCATTAACTACGCCAGACAACAATCCAGTTATGGACAACGTGTAAGTAATAACAAGACCTATCAATCCCGGGTCTGCTATGTTATACTGATGCTGTAGAACCGCAATGTTGCTCACACCAGCTAAAAGAGCGACTGCGATCAGTTGCAGTCTTAATGCAAGCCATTGACTGGCTGCGATCGACGCGAAATTCGTTTTCTGACTGACTTCCAGTAATAGTTCGTTTTCTTGATTGAAACGTGGAACATTGCGGAAAGCTCTTATAGTGGAAAGTCCACAAAAAGTTTCATTAAAATGGGCGTATAAAGGTGAAAGAGCTGCACTCGACAAGCGCTTCAATTCTCTTGACGTTAATCTAGAAATTATTAATCGAACTAATATAATATTTGAAGCCAAAGTACAAGCTGAAAAAATTACAATACCTATAATGATTTTGAATCCAGTGATACACTGGAACAAGCGGAGCTAACACTAATAGTATCCATGGTAAGCCATATGTGGTAACGATTATCGTTGCCAATAAACCAAAAAATTGTGCGAGCAAAATATTAGCAATAAAAGGTAGACTATCATCGATCGTGTATGTGTCAGATGAAAATCTGTTGATAATCCTACCAAGTGGTTGAATATCGAAAAATACAGCTTTAGCCTGAAAGTACATTCTATATTAGTGTACGATGCTAAATGGCGGTTAATATTTTTTAAATTTCCATACCCGCACAACAATTTTCAAAAGCTGCTTGTGTATTGCAATAGCTGCTTGAATCCCTCCATATGCAAACATATATGCTCGTATCAAAGTAAATAGCGAATTCAATGCAGCTAATATGGCATAAACTGTTAAATAATAGTTTGTGCTTATGTTCTGATCGTCAAAGAGAGAGTTCAACCGTAGAAGATTTGGCCTATCAGTAGTATTAGTCGCTGTCGTATTATCTTGAGTCACCCAATAAGACAGCCACAAGTCTGTCACATTTTTAGAACTTTGCATTAAAAATATAGAGATAAGTATCGAAATTGCCAAATAACGACCCATGCCATTAGTATAGCATGTATATACTCCAAGTTGCACAGTTCCTTTTGTTGTAAATTCTTCATCGGGCAAAGGGTCTGTATCATTTTTGTCAAACTGATTTACATCTCTTGGGAAATCATTAAGAAAATTAATATTTGAATCTGGCTCATGAGTATCTGAAGATAATAAATAATCATCTATGTCAGGCAAAACCTCACTAGGTTGACCCTGATTAACTATCCTGCCTTTGGACATATCAACTACCAAATCTGCGTGAATTAAATACTGAGTTTGATGAGTACATAGTAATCTCGTTTTGTTTTTCAATAAACCTAAGATAACATGCTCAAATATATAGCTAGCAACTTTTGGATCTAAAGTCGCTAAAACATCATCCAACAAATAGATATCTTTCTCTGCGTAAATAGCTCGTGCCAAAGAAATTCGTGTCTTCTGTCCTCCGCTCAAAGTATTTCCTGCATCACCAACAATTGTTAAGTCTTTCTTAGGCAGAAAATTCAGATCAGTGGTTAGAGCACATGCTTTTAGAATGTTCCTGTGAAAAAACATTTTCTAAGTATTACAGTACACATATTTGCTCATTTCACTACTTACTTATATTTATTGTAATCATAAGACTTTCCAAAAAGAATGTTGTCCCGAATAGTACCATGTTGCAGCCAGGGACTTTGTTTTACATAAGCAAAACCCTTTTCGACATCACTTACTGCTACCGTACCACGAACTTTGTTAATTTCACCTAAAATACCATCTAAGAATAGCGATTTACCACTACCTACTTTTCCCATGATTCCAATTAAATGACCCTAGAAAAAAATCCATTTTAGCATATATGTACATATAATAGTACTGTAAACAGTTAAGTATATCCTATTACTTTCGGAACTGTAAGATTAATATCGTGTAGATTAAAGGCGTCGTCATCTTCAAATGTTACTGTTTTCTTAGAATCTGAAGTAGAAGACGGAGTTGCAACACTTATATGTGAATTTGAACCATTTTCTTCATTGTTCTGCTGCGTGGTAGTTACACGAAACATTACATTCTGGAGCATCAAATCTACTCCATGTGAACATTCTGAATAGTACGATGATATATCAGCATCTGATAACTACATTCAATAAAAGCAAAATGATATAGGTACAATTTCTAGTTTAATTGCAATTTCACCACAGTTTCCACTTACGTCTAACATTCTTTGTATTCTTTTAAGTGATACCCAAGCTTCTGTAAGACCATTCAAAACCCAGGGAAATGCGTTTAGTGGACCTATGAGCATGTTCATCAATGCCATACTAGTGAAAACTGTTTTTGCATCAAGTTTGTTTCCAAGGAGAACATACGTTGTGAATGTTAATATAGAAATCAATACAGGTGTTGTAGCCCAAAAATAAACAAACAGTGCATCTAAATATTTTCTTTCACTCAAATATTTGACTTCACTTTCACGTAATTCTGAGCAAAAAATGTAAAAATAGGTTACATATGAAGATAAATAACTATGAACAGTGAAATATACCAAAATATACTAACTAATAATATTCCGCATGAAATGGTCTTCCCACACATTTAACTTAATTGCAGTTATTCCACGTATTGTTTCCCCCATGTATTTAACTCTTTGATCCTTGTATTCCATTAATTTCGTACTAAGCCTCGCAATTTTGTTGGTTATTATTTTATTTATTGGTATAAGCACTATCGCAAAAGTAACCCCAGCTAAGAACGAAATCCCTATTTGTTCATGCAGAAGATATAATGCCACAACCAACTGGAAAGTAATGAACAAAAATGTTTTTATCTGACCACTACAGAAATTAATATACTAGTTAGCAGATATGTATCTATACTGACAAGTTCTAAGTTTGTAGGAATAAAAATGAAGTATATGGAACTATACTAAGGAATTACCTGTAATGGAATGCTCCAAAATGCATGAAAACTTGGGCAACTGTTAACTAATCGATCGCTATCTGTACTCATAAAATTTAAAATTTCACCAAAATTAAACTGCTGCTTTAACTGTACACTTGATGAATACAAAGTCTTCCTATACACCAAAGTGATAATCGCAGATCGAATTTTTAAACCAACAACAGACATCCAAAATGTAAAATGAGCATTGCAAAAAGCTCCTAAAATAATAAAATTGTTATAATTTGTCACTTATGTTCTATAAATTTAAATTCTTAAAACTTGCTTATGGTCATTAACTGCAGATGATACTTAGTACTTATACACTAATGCCTACCTATTAAGGCACTAATAAATATTAACGATGCATACAGGTATCCATATGAAATAGATTCATTTTTGTCTTCAATAAAACCAATTAATTTGTTCAATAATATTGGGCCCACAAATGAACTACAGTCATTGATAAATTTTAATATTCCGACTAAATAAAATTCCCATCCAAAGCATTTATGTAGTAAACGCAACAGCGTTATTTTCTTTCTAACAAATTGTACATCTGTCTCCATCATTAATCCGATGTTTTCCACTCCATTATTGTTGGACTGTAATATATTGATAAACATAATAAAATATTTATATGAATGCAAAACAATTATGAATTTAAATAAAACATAGTAGATAAAGAAATATTAAATTTACCATATCTTGCAAATGTTTATCAAGTTTCTGACTGATCACGTTGGTACTGACATATTCTGGTAAATCGAATAGGTCATCTGAATGATTTAGCAAACCACGAACACCCTTTTCCATTAAAGGGTTTACCCAGTGAAATAAGATTTTAGAGGTTGTTGTTACATTCTCCATAGCAGTCCCAAGGTAAGTTGGGTCCTGTTCCCCTGGGAATCTTATGTAAGATGAATTAGGAGTACTCAATAGTGCAGTCTGTTCTCCTATCTAAAAACATATTTTTCACTGATCTATAATATCTCTGTTTACTTAATAACTCATAGTTTTAGATATCATAGTCAATTTGGTATCATCACATACAGTGGCGTGCAAAAGTATCTGGACGCCCTTTAAAAACGAATAATTTTTTCTACTATTAGATAAAATGGCTTGAGTTTTTGGAGATGTTACAGGAATTAGTTTACTAGGTAATTTATAAAAACAATTAATTAAAAATTACCATTGGTCAAAATTGCAAAGAAAAATGTAATGGTAAGGATTTTTAACTTCTTCATCTGCGCCTATAATGAAAATTAAAATTTCCCTTCTGTAGGTCTCAATAAGTTATGTACATGTACAAAGTTTCATCAAAATCGAATAACGTTGCTATTAACCGTAAATAATTAAAAATGACAAAACTTGTGAAAAACTGCTATTTAGATATAATACTGCTATAGCTTTTTTATGTAACTGATATATATGTACAAAAGGCATCTCTTAAATTTACATTACCGGCGCAAATGAAAAAGTTAACAATTGTGACCTTTACTTTTTCATCATAATTCCGATCAGTAGTGAATTTTAATTAATCTTTTTCATAAATTACCTAGTAAACTAATCCTCCTACCATCTCAAAAGAACTCGAGCTGTTTGAACCAACTCTGACAAAATTATTTGTTTTTAGAAGGTGCCTGGATACTTTTGCATGCTACTGTAGTATATTCTACAAGATATGTTTGAAATCTCTTAACTGATAAGCATGTAGAACACTATTCACTGATAATACTATGAACCACTCTATTGAAAGCAAACAACTTATAATGACTTACTTCGTTAAATTCGGAAAATCTCACATCTTGTAAGCGATTATCACCTGGTATGAGTGTTACAGCATAGAGTATTAGTAGAGTGACTACACTAATACTAAATCCCAATGACAAATTTGGTAAAACATCATCTTGTGGATTATATTTGACATGACTTCTTAATAATAGTATCGAGATAGCAATTAGCAAAAGTATCAATGCTCGAATTGATACAGGCCCACGTGGATTATAATCTCTGCCTCTTCTCAAATTTAATACAAAACAAAGATGAACAACCCATGCTAATCCTTCAATGCCTGCCACTAGATAATCAATAGGTTTGACAGATGTTTCACTATTTTTAATTGTATCTAACACTGGATTGTAATCTTGCGTACTAAAGGTGATAGAAGGTTCGGTTGCATTTTGGATATTACTCTTTGAAAAAAGTATTGATTTCGTATAATCAATAGTATAATTTAGTCCATCTCTTATGTGATCTATTATACTTGATGCGTTCGAAAGTGAATCTGAACTTTTATATGGTGACACAACTGAGTCTTGTTGCATTAAATTTTGATCAGGTAATACATGGTTTTGTGGAGAAAGTGTAGTATTAGTAAGAATAATGTATGCTCTAATTATAGGAAGAATCATAAGGCACAATACAATTAAAATTCTCAAGTTTATGATAGAATTATAACCATGACGACGAAGAGAATTTGAATTTCTCTTTCCACAATGATATGCGGATATTATTGCAATACAGGCTAAAACTGGAATCTGAAAGTTACAAGAAAAATATTTAATAAATATAAAGTTCCCAACATCTGTGATATGCATGCAGTATATACAGTCTTGTTCTGATATAAGGTGAAGACTCACGACCAGTTTTCTTGACTAGATGGCTTGACTTTGTTCCCAAATGGGCCAAGAGAGAAAACATAGAATGAGCAAGAGGCGAGAGGTAGCAGCAGACTATAAAGTAGTTGTTCCAACAGCAATATGTTATCTTGGAAAAGGGTAGAATATAACATATCCTCTCATTCTGGCACTGAGCGATGTCGAGTGAACAACTCCAAAAGAAGAGGTGATAGCAATTTCCTTATTTTGAAACAAACACTGTCACTTTACATCGGAACAAGACTGTATTATCTACTACTGTTGAATCACCTGGAGGCATAATTGTTGAAAACACACATCAAGATCATGTGTCTCTGGGTTTAATGGCTTAATACCTCCATGATTTCCACATAACTCTGTCCAATTCCATTTCCATGACTCTCCCATTCCATGAGATAACCAACTATTATCCATATCTTTAAAGCTACAATAATGTATTTATAAATACAAAAAGAATTTCAAGATGACGTTCATTTTATACATTAAGAATTTAGAATGTTTTTTATATACATATTTATTTCGATAATTGAAATAATAATTGTTATATTAAACATTTTGATTGTCATTTTAAGTATCCTTCTGATTTAGAATTCCGTCCAAGACAATTGTACATATACATATTATATAGTCACGACACTATTGCAAAAGTTAACTCACCCCTCAAATGTACTTCCTACTGTATGTGCATAATTCAATATAATTTGTTACACATTTCGCGGAGTAACATTTTTCGAATTAGCCATTAGCCTCATATTGAAGTAAACTTGTTGGTTAGGTTTCTGATGACAGCCACTGTGATGACGCATCTGATACTATATGTATTTATATACATACATACATACATACATATGTATGCAATAGGGATGTTACTGGTTACAAGTTACATATCGCGCAAACAGAAGTTTTGTCCAAGACTCCCACAACATTGCTCAACTGTAGCTCAGGAATCGAAAAACATTTTCGACTTTTCGTAACGTCAACTAAATATACACAAAATGCATGAACTACAATTAATAGATAACTTAGAATAAAGATGTAAAAAAAATTGTTATTCGATTTCATTTGTCCTTTAAAAATTTTTATCTTTTTGCAGAGATCTGTTCACAACATGAATGCGAGAAAAATTGTTTACAACTACATGAACGCTTTGTATTTATTTCCTCGTACGTACAATACAATTTAATTTACTCATGATAGAGTTCACAGTAGATTACAATGATTCGAGTTACATATCCTCAGCTCGTATTCGATCTTATTTAAATTACAATGTAGGAAACTCAACAAAATTGAATCTCGAGTATCGCGATAAATCGCTCACCCGAACTTGTCCGATTCTTGACAACCCCGCACGACGAAGTCGAGTCACTCTCGGGTAGCCCGAAACGGTCGGGTAGCCCGAAACTCTCGGGTAGCCCGATGTGTCTTGAAGTATCGCGCGCCCGAATCGAGCCCGCCCGACTGTCTACGACCCGACCCGACGATTCGGGCGCTCGAGAATCGGGCGACCCGCACATCCCTACTATAGAGACATCCTACTTTTGTGTTTTTTCAGCGTGATTTCGCGCCCCGCGGAACCTTCAAATTCGTATCGATTCCTCTCTGCTCGTATCCTTATATGCTGATCTAGCGAAGTGTGTGTGCCATACATTCTCATTCGAGCTTCTCCTAGCGGCCACTTGTAGCGCTGCGAACCCATAATCTTTTCAGTATAAATTAAATCATCGATATAATTATAAGTAAAATTCATTATAATTACAAATCAGTAACTGCTATTGACTATACTGTTAATAAATTGTTATTTTGTATGTAAATTACTTTATTATTTTTGTTAGAAATGACTCAAAAGGAAGACATGCAAGATTACGTTCCAGAGGTATCGTTGAATGAAAAAAATAAAAAGTTGGAACAGAATTCCCTGAATGAAGAGGACGAAAGTACAAAATTGGAAGAAGAACTATTAAATTATGTAGCTAACAGTGAAGCAATCTTTAAGAGCCAACAAAAGGATGATCCAGATTTAACGTTTGAAGAAAAATTAACTATTGTCCGTAATTTATTGAAAAAAAATTACTGTTTATTTTTATGCAAATTTGGACATTACATGAAAGAAGAACATTTAAAGTATTTTGAAAAAAGTAAAGATGAAGACTATGAAGTTGCTTACTATATTAATAGACTACAAAGATATTTCAATAACTCGACAAGACGTACCGATGTAAGAAACAGGCGGTTTCAAGCTTTGAAAAGTTTAATAAACCAAGGAGAATACTTTAGCGAATCTGAGATGATGAAACGAAATCCGTTATTATATGAACATTTAATTGGTCGATACATGACTGAAAAGCAGAAGAAAAGGCGAGATAATATAGATACCAAGAATATTACTTTTGTAAATCTCTTAATGGAGAACATTGAAAGAGATGCATTAAAAAAGAAACAAAAATTACAAGAAGAGGAAGAACAGAATGCTGTAGAAGAAACTGAATCGGACGAAGAAGAAGATGATATTCATGTCCCAAAGGTTTCGAGCAATGATGAAATAAAAATTTTTCAATGGGGTAGAATACCGGAATTAAAAGATCCAATAGAACATCAAACTGAAGCAAAATCACTAAATAAAAGTTTACATAGTATCTCGAAAACAGAGAAACAGATACTAAAGGAAGAGTTTGTGAGTAATATGTATCTAAACTTTCTGGAAGGAAAAGATTCTGATTTTGATTACAGGTATTCACAAAAACTTTTCCTCAACTTTGACGTCTTGACTTCTAAATATATTTTAATTATGTTTCTCTTACTCCAGTGCTGTGGATGAGAATGAGGCATATGACAATATAGATCTGCGAACACAAGACGAAGAAGAGAAGTATTTTGATTCAGAATCACCCAAAATAGTAGGTCCTACAGAAAATACAAATGAAGTTGAGTCTGAAGATGAATTGGATACATATATGAAATCGTTGAAGGTTAATTGATATTTTACAGTTTATGATCAGTCCACGATAAAAGTTCTGATTCATAAAACAACTTGTTTATTCAATAGGAGCAGGTTGCTACAAGTACACACTCTTTGGATAATCTTATATATGATAATGACCCTAAAATGTAATTTTATATGTATGTACAGTAACATAAATATTATGTTTGTAAATAAAACTCCTCCATGTTGAAACTCTTTATTAAAAATAAAATATTTTATGAAATAAAAATCACCCAAGAATATATGCATTAGTATTTTTATTATAATTCATAAACCTATTTTGCAACAAAATATTTCCAAATTGTGTAAGAAAGATATTTGAATAAATTAGATAAATAGATACATACGAATAGTTTATCTGCTATATGTACAACAATGTCGGTCTTCTATGTGTGTACCATGAAAGTACATATCTATATAATCATCTATAGGTTGTGAGTGTGCATACTTTCATAGGTGGTTGTTTCAAGTGCGGGAAACAGGTGTTAAATTTTTGGAAAAATAAAATGGTAAGTATAGATTTCATTTCGAGAAGTATGTAAAATCATTGCTTGCTGAGTCAGTCTATTAATTGCCAATTAGATTTCATAAAAAATACGTGTTACTGTCGTTGCGAATGTTATCTAAATGTCATGAAGGTTAAATGTCATAAAAATTTGTTGTATACGTTATAGAATGGTAAATGTTTAAAAGTCGATTGATATTCTTTCCATTCTCTACTAAGAAAACTATTAAAAAGGCAACTGTTGGCGTGTTTCCTTTAAAGTGTGACTTTTAGTCCAAATTATAACCTCTAGCTTCAGTAAAAGTTTGTCAAGCATAAATAGTTAACATTTTCTGCTTTAGCTTACTTTTCATACTATTTTATACAACTTTTTAGTAAATGATTCATAGGTGAATTTATAGCTACAGAATGTATCACCCAGCCGTTTTCGCTGTATAAACATAAATCGTAGAGATACATAGAATAAAGTACATTACAAGTACTTATTTAGGTTAAAATAGATTTAATAGTTTTAAACACGTAACGAGTAATTCAGAAAAAAGAGCAATTTTTCTAAGTAGTCTTCAACTCCAGCAAAATAGGTTCAAATTTTTGATAATTGAATCTTTCAAAACCCATTGTGTGAAACTTATGTATTGAACCTGATAAGTAAGTACATATTGAATTGATCCCATACCTAATGAATAGTGCATGCTTGCGTTGTATAGCTTATCCAGCATGGTACTACCTGGTATTCCTGGTAGGTATCTTTGTTTTTCTCACAGCCAATGACACCTGCTATAACCGGAGTAGAAGAGCAAGAGAAATTACTCGAAGATGCAATCGGCGTGGTTAAAGTGCAAGCCTTTCAAATGAAACATTGCTTGGACAAATCCAAATTGATGGATGCATTGAAACATGCATCTACAATGTTAGGGGAACTTAGGACTTCGCTTCTGAGTCCAAAGAGCTATTATGAACTATGTATCCTTTGTAACTTCTTAATGACACAAGTATTTTTAAGATTCTTAAATGAACGCATTAATTTTCTTTACGTTTGATCATAGATATGACTATTACAGATGAATTAAGACACTTAGAACTTTACTTACTAGATGAATTTCAAAAAGGACGGAAAGTCACAAATTTATATGAATTGGTACAATATGTTGGCAACATTGTACCTAGACTGTAAGTCTGATAGATAAATTATGATAATAAAAATGTGATAAATCATTTGTGACACAACATTCACGTCATTAATTCAGCTTTGTTGATAATGTACGCAATATTCTAGGTATTTGCTTATCACAGTTGGATTAGTATATATTAAAACAACACCAGGTTTAAAAAGAGATTTATTAAGAGATTTGGTAGAAATGTGTAGGGGTGTTCAACATCCTTTAAGGGGTCTATTTTTAAGGAATTACTTGTTACAATGTACTCGTAATATTTTACCAGATGTTGCTGATGGAGATGATGAGGATGGAAATGTATGTATCAAAAAGAACAAAGTTTTGAACGTATAAATTAAATTGATTGTTTTTTTTTTAGGTTCGTGACAGTATAGATTTTGTCTTAATGAACTTCGCAGAAATGAATAAGTTATGGGTACGCATGCAACACCAAGGTCACAGTAGAGATAGGGAAAGAAGAGAAAGAGAAAGGGAGGAACTTAGAATTTTAGTAGGAACTAATCTTGTACGGCTTAGTCAGCTAGAATCAGTAACTTTAGATAAGTACAAAAAGGTAGATCCTTAATTTGTTTTCATTATTTGAATATTTTAAAATCACTGGTTATTAATAACACGAATTTTAGCTTGTTCTACCAGGAATATTGGAGCAAGTAGTGAGTTGTAGAGATGCAATTGCTCAAGAATATCTTATGGAGTGCATAATTCAAGTAAATAATTTCGAAAACATACACAATTATTATATAATTACATTGTCATAAATAATTTGCTTGCATTATTATGTAGGTTTTTCCTGACGAGTTCCACTTACAAACATTAAATGCATTTTTAAAGTCTTGTGCTGAACTGCAGAACGGTGTAAACGTGAAAAATATAATAATTTCTTTGATAGACCGTCTTGCAGTTTTTAGTCAAAGATCAGATGGTGTGGGAGGACCAGGAAGTCCCAATCAAGCACCAGGTATACCACAAGATGTAAAACTGTTTGATGTTTTTAGCGATCAAATCGCCACTATTATACAGGTTGGTACTAAATCCATTTAAACCATTTGCTGTTTCATATATTGCATGATGATCTGATACTACACATGGTTGATATAAATGTGATTAATATTATCAAGATTTAAATTATCCTTACTTATCTAGTTTAAGTCTGATAAATCCGTTTTCTAGTCATTAATTATTCTTTCGTTAATTCTTGCTAATAAATTAATTGTTTTTAGACTAGACAAGACATGCCTCCAGAGGATATAGTTTCTCTTCAAGTAGCTCTCATCAATTTGGCACACAAGTGTTATCCTGACAGAGTAGATTATGTGGATAAAGTGTTGTTAACAACTGTTCAAATATTCCAGAAACAAAATGTAGATAAGTATGTATAAGAATGTATAACAAGATCCATTTTCTACACTCGTTAGTTATGAAATTTCCATAAATATAAATTATTTTCAGACTGGAGTATAATAGTGCAGTCTCAAGGGAGTTAGTAAGATTAATGAAGATTCCAATAGACAACTACAAAAATATACTAACCGTTTTGAAACTTGAACATTTTGCTCCGTTATTAGATTATTTTGACTATGAGGGTAGAAAATTATTAGGCATTTATATAATAACAAATATTTTGGAAAACGAAACTTTGATACCAACTCAAGAACAAGTAGATGCAGTGCTTTCTATGGTATCCCCACTGGTGCAAGATCAGCCAGATCAGCCTAATATAGAGGAAGATCCTGAAGATTTCGCAGAAGAACAAGGTCTACTTGGTAGATTGATACATCATTTCAAGTCTGAGACTGCTGATCAACAGTACATGATATTGAGTGCTGCCAGAAAACATTTCAGTGTTGGTGGAAATAAGAGAATAAAATATACTCTACCTCCAATTGTATTCCAGGCGTATCAGTTAGCTTTCACTTATAAAGCATTAAAGGACCAAGTTCGTATATCATTAATATATTTGTTTCCACTTGTTCCGAATTTTGCTTTCTAAACACGGTCCATTCACATTTTTAGGATGAAATGTGGCAAAAGAAATGTCAAAAAATTTTTCAGTTTTGCCATACAACTATTACTGCGTTAATGAAAGCAGAATTGGCTGAATTGCCGTTAAGACTGTTCCTTCAAGGTGCAATAGCGATAGGAGAAATTCGTTTTGATAATTTCGAAATGGTTGCTTACGAATTTATGAGTCAAGCTTTTTCTATATACGAAGATGAAATAAGCGATTCTAAAGCTCAACTGGCAGCAATTACATTAATCATTGCTACTTTTGAGCAAATGAGTTGTTTCGGTGAAGAGAACGCAGAACCAGTGCGTAACCAATGCGCTTTATACGCGAGTAAACTATTAAGAAAACCAGATCAATGCAGAGGTGTTGCCACCTGTTCTCATATATTCTGGTCGGGAAAATCATTGGCAACGGGAGGGAAAGAGGTAAGTGTTAATATTTCTCAATTCCAAACAATGATAGGTCTAATTCAATTACAATAATTTCCAGATCCAAGATGGAAATAAAGTGCTAGCGGCAACGGGAGGGAAAGAAGTAAGTGTTAATATGTATTTCTCAATTCCAAACAATGATAAACCTAAGTCAATTACAATAATTTCCAGATGCAAGATGGAAATAAAGTGCTAGTGGCAACAGGAGGGAAAGAAGTAAGTGTTAATATTTCTCAATTCCAAACAATGATAAGCCTAATTCAATTACAATAATTTCCAGATCCAAGATGGAAATAAAGTGCTAGCGGCAACGGGAGGAAAAGAAGTAAGTGTTAATATGTATTTCTCAATTCCAAACAATGATAGACCTAATTCAATGCCAATAATTTCCAGATGCAAGATGGAAATAAAGTGCTAGATTGTTTGAAGAAAGGTATTAGAATAGCGAGCCAATGTATGGACACATCGGTTCAAGTACAACTCTATGTTGAATTGTTAAACCATTATATTTACTTCTATGAGAAGGGAAACACAGTAGTAAGAATTGTTTCATTTTTAATGGATATAATAATTGAGAAGTATAACGTATTAAACGATAACTACTTCTAGGTAACTGTCCAAATTTTGAATCAAGTAATCGCAAAAATTAGAGAAGAACTCCCCAACTTGGAAGTCAGTGAAGAAACAGAACAAATTCAAAAACACTTGGCCAACACGTTAGAACATTTAAGAAATAGGATGGAATCCCCAGAGGCTGATGGTCTTTCTTATCAAGGCCTCTTTTTTTAATAAATACACATGAAAATTTTGTACATAAAAGAGATGTTCCGAAATAATTATAAATTCTGATCTTAAACGCTTATTAGATATAAATTATTATAACTTAAACTGCGTCGATTTGCCTGCAGCAATGAAATTCTTATTAATGTATTGAATATAATGTTAGATTATGAAACATTATATGTATATTTCTTTTAATAAAAGTTTGATGTATAAATTTTTGTTAATTTATAACGTACGACAGCGAATATCAAATGGATACGGTACTATCTGCATGCAATTAAAATAAATAAAAAATTTCATTAAAATAAATCAAAAATTCGATGCAGTCATGGCGACACTACTGTAGCGTCATTTCGCTGGCTATAATGTTTTACAACTTAATGAATATTATCCCTAAATAGTATCCCGCACAGGAGTACAAATCTAATCCCGTACACGAGTACGGAGTAACCAACAAGAGTAGGATGAAGAACCCAAATCGACACAAAATCGAAATCCAGTCGAAACAAAATCGACACCAAATCGAAAACCAGTCAGAACAAAATCGACACCAAATCGAAAACCAGTCGATACAAAATCAGAACCAAATGAGACCCAAATCGAAACCACATCGAGCCCAAATCTAATGATTTGTTATAATAACCCAGACCGAACCCATCGGCGAAGTTGGAAATAGATTCGTAACATTTGGTTGTAATAGGTGTACCGATGTTTATCGGAAAAATTAGATTTTATCTTTCATTATTAGTACCGACGAGATACTGTTAACAGGGTGGGTAATCTCCCATGTATAAAGTGTGGACCCTCGGGCGGCCGGTGTAGTTCGCGGTGCGCGGTGAGGGACGCGAAGTGCGACGAATATACACGATGACGAGTGGCGAGCTCTCCCTCTCTCTTCCTGGAATCGTCGTGACGTCAGAATCGGAATCTCGTTACGTTTACAAGTGCTTTATCCCTGATTCTTGCCGATAGAACAGGCCGACTCTTGTAAATCAAAGTACCAGTTACATTGTATCGCGCGTGAGTGGATAAATAAATCGAACAGAAACGCTCTCCCATACATCCGATTAATACCACATTTATTTGTGCTATTTCGCGATCGTAAGTTCAGGTTTCCGCGCAACGGAAACCAACGAAGATCGAAACAACAATAAGTAATTGAAATAATTCAAATAATGAACATTGAATCAAATTGTAAAAATTTATTTATTTAATGAATTATTTTAACAATAAATAATTGAAATAACAATTCAAATAATGAATATAGAAACAAATTATAAAATTTATTTATTTAAACAATTATTTTAATAATGTGCTATCGAAAGGATAATTCAAATTATAAATATATTATCTTAACAATAAATTATTGAAATAATTCAGATGGTGAATATAGAAACAAATTATGAAAATTTATTTCTTTTATCCGTTAACTGGAAACGAATCGAAGGTTCGAAGTTTCGAAGAGTCGAAGCTTCGGAAAAGTAACCGCCCTAGTTATACGCGAGGAATATCATTATTTGAGGTTTGCCGAACGTAGAGAAGGATAGCCGAGCTCGAGAGGCCTCGGTCACCGAGAAATGTAAACATACCTGATCCGAATTTCCAACTTCTTTATTTTTCATTATTCGGGACGGTGCCCCTAGTCTAAATATAGCCTGGATAAGCTCCTCTCTCCACACATCCGAGTAATACCATATTTATTCGTGCTATTTCGCGATCGTAAGTTCAGGTTTTGCGCGCAACGGAAACCAACGAAGATCGAAACCACAATAAATAATTGAAATAATTCAAATAATGAACATAGAAACAAATTGTAAAAATTTATTTATTTAATCAATTATTTTAACAATAAATAATTGAAATAACAATTCAAGTAATGAATATAGAAACAAATTATAAAATTTATTTAAACAATTATTTTAATAATGTGCTATCGAAAGGATAATTCAAATTATAAATATATTATCTTAACAATAAATTATTGAAATAATTCAGATGGTGAATACAGAAACAAATTACGAAAATTTATTCATTTGAACCATTATTTTAACAATTGTTGAGTCAAATCACAGCTGTTCGGTATCGCCGCGCGGACGGCGAAGACCTTCACGCGACACACCACGATGGGTGTGTTTGTTTGTCTTTGCCGGTACACATAATGAATCTGCGAAGACGCGTCGCTCGTCGTCGCGATTCGTTCCACTCTCCTCGCGACCCAAGTGTGGTAAGTGTAGTTCGCGGTGCGCGGGGGGGGGGGGGGGACGCGAAGTGCGACGAATATACACGATGGCGAGTGGCGAGCTCTCCCTCTCTCTTCCTGGAATCGTCGTGACAACAGAATCGGAATCTCGTTACGTTTACAAGTACTTTATCCCTGATTCTTGCCGATAGAACAGGCCGACTCTTGTAAATCAAAGTACCAGTTACATTGTATCTCGCGTGAGTGGATAAATAAATCGAACAGAAACGCTCTCCCATACATCCGATTAATACCACATTTATTTGTGCTACTTCGCGATCGTAAGTTCAGGTTTCCGCGCAACGGAAACCAACGAAGGTCGAAACAACAATAAATAATTGAAATAATTCATATAATGAACATAGAAACAAATTGTAATAATTTATTTATTTAATCAATTATTTTAACAATAAATAATTGAAATAACAATTCAAATAATGAATATAGAAACAAATTATAAAATTTATTTATTTAAGCAATTATTTTAACAATGTGCTATCGAAAGGATGATTGAAATTATAAATATATTATCTTAACAATAAATTATTGAAATAATTCCGATGGTGAATATAGAAACAAATTATGAGAATTTATTTCTTTTATCCGATACCTGGAAACGAATCGAAGGTTCGAAGTTTCGAAGAATCGAAGCTTCGGAATAGTAACAGCCCTAGTTTATACGCGAGGAATATCATTGTTTGAGGTTTGCCGAACGTAGAGAAGGATAGCTGAGCTCGAGAGGCATGGGTCACCGAGAAAGTAAACATACCTGATCCGAATTTCCAACTTCTTTATTTTTCATTATATTTTTATGGGACTTCGATGACCATATTTGTGGCATTTTTCTAATAAAAATCATACCAAATGTGATATAATTCCGATGATATTTACTTGTGTAATGGACAATTAATAATTAAAGTTTCGGGCGCGAGGAAGGATAGCGTATGGGAAAGAAAGAGACGCGGTGAGTCGCAGTCGGCGGCACAGTTCAAAGGCTCGCACGTCCTTATAATGTATTACCACGGAATAGCTTTTTTATTATTACTTAGTTTTTTCTGAGACTTTTGGTAATAGATTTGTGACATTGTTCTGATTAAAATGATACCAAACACGGCATAATTCGGATCATATACAGGTGTATGGTCATTATGTACAGGTCAGGTACATAACATCGGTGAGGCAACAGTAATGCAATGATGACACTTTTTCATTTTTAATTAATCTTTTAGGAGACTTTTACCATCATATATGTAATATCTCTCTGATCAAAATAATTGCATTTAATAATTGCAGACAGTGCTGTCGAGCATTAAAAGTGGTATTATCGGATAAATAAGTAATAAAAATTAAGTTTCTGCTTTCTACTAAGGATCTCGATAAGAACGATTGAATTTGATCGTTTCTTGTAGATTGTATTTATTCTTCCTTTTTATTCTATAATTATTACAGAATACTTTTTCTTTAAGAATAATTATTTTATAAATATTCCACTAATTAAATTAAGTGTAAATTCTGATATTTTATAAATTCCTACATCTACAGGCTATCGATTATAAAACAGTGATTCCAATGCTGAACAATAAGGAAAATAAGTAGGCGATAAGAGTATAATGAAATTATACAATAATATGTAATTATTTTCCAAGAAATCACAGAATGGATAATGACATTCTTCATTTATTTATTACCTAAGGTATTACATCCATCACAGACTTAAGACTACTACAGACATTGCATCTTATGGGCTTTTCTGTCTAGGCCTCGGGGGGCCACAGTGGCCCCCGTACCATTTCGGTGTCGCGCTCAATATTACCGATAGTTCACGAATTTAGCTGTATTAGCAAGAACTGAATATTCCGTATACTTTATTTTTACTACGGGTGTTTTGGAGGCTACTAATGCATACGGCGCGTGTATTTGAACGGTGAAAGTAATATTTATGAAGAATGTATTACGAAAAGACGAATTGTAGTAAAATTAATTTGGTTTCTATACGTGATATTATTTTTATTACTCGTGTCACTAATGAATGTATATTATAATAGTTGTATACACTTTAAACCAATAGTTTACTTTCTTTAAACTAAAAATCAATACAAATTCTATGCAGCAAATATATGATATCTTTCCTGAAATTTAACTTTTCGAATTCTTCGAATGAACAAAATTTTTTAGTAGAAAATATTCTGAAGTTCATTCGAAGAATTCTTAATAAATTCGAGTCGGTTTTATGCGAGCTGGCTATCGGGCTTTTTACATTTCTGAATTTCGAAATTTTATTCTTTCGAAAAGTTAAATTTCAGGAAAGATATCATATATTTCTCAAAAATAAGCAGAAATCATCTGCAGTACAAATTGTGACGTCATTGCTCACCCGGCTATGGATATTTTGTCTGTTTGCTTTGCTGGAACACTTCTAAGAAGGCGACGTCACAACACACGTATTACCTCGGAGGGGCTTTTGCGCACCTTCGCAGCCGACCGCGCTAGTCCAAAATCGGGGGCAATCGCTGATCGTCGGGGGCAATCGTCCCCTCCCCGCCCGTAGTCCCAACGATTCGGCCACTACACGACTCATTACAATTAAAACAGTCAAAGTGATCGGATGCGCGTTACCGTACCTCGGAACTCCACCCTCTGTCCTGGGCAACAAGCGTTGTGTTGTACTATTATTGAAACGCAGAAAATGTGTACAACGCAAAGCAAGGAATGTTACGCGGTACATTGTACGTATAACTGTTTTCGTGTTTTTTCATTCCTTCGAAATGAAAATTATTAATCTTAATTTTTATTGGAATTGATTCTTTGTACGAGCGAGTTATTTATTATTCGCCGGTTTAAATTCATTCTAGAATTGCGTTGCTTTCTCGCGATAATTTACTCTTGTATCGTGTCGATCAATTGAATTTAAATTCGTGTCGCGCGATAGAAATCACGATTATTATAAATTTTAGTACAAATAAAGTTTGATTTTATATTCAATTTGAAATATTTATTTTCTATTAACTCGGATTTATCCTTTGACGGTTGCTGTTGTAATTGATCAAATTTGTTCTTTCTGTCACAGAGCCAGAGGGAAAATCGACATCTAAAACCGAGATGGAGACACAATTCTCGTGCTTCCTTCGAGAAGGAGAGGATGTGAGTATCAATATACATCTTCTCAATTAAACTTTGTTGTCGAATATTTTAGTTTTAAATTATTAATGAAAAATTATTAGTGAAACACCTTTACAAATTGAATTTATTTTCCATATGATAGAGACACTAGCTAACAATTCGAGGCAACGATTCGTTTCGACTAGATTTGCTATCGTTACTTTGAGAATAATCTTTATATCCGGATAAAAAATCGTAAGTATCGATTTTAATATTTTTTTGTTTCCTTTTCTGATTCCAGGACTCTAACGTAGCATCTCGCAACCCCCCAACAAGTAGTAAGTGAGAAAAAAACAACAGACTTTTTTATAATTATCTGTAGTTGATGTAGTTGGTAGTTGATTTTGGCGATTACAGTGACCGTAGGAACGCCAGGCGATATTGAGATATCTTCCGCAATTTGGTACACAATTCACGACGTAGTCACTTTTTATGGTCAAGAAAAAAATCGTTTGTTCTTTAAAATTCATTTGAATTGCTCGAAAACATTAGATAACACGTACAAAAAGACGATTCGCGACGGGTAAATTCTTAAGACAAAGCACGGGTACTTCACATTTAGTAGAGAACTTTTTCCAATATTTCGAAACGTTGCTTTGTCGAGAGGATCGCCCGAGAGTCTCTAAATATTTTCTTGAAAATTTTAAATAAATGCATGAAATATTTATCAAAATGTATTCCAATTAAATTTTGAATCTTCATTCCAATTAAATTTTGAATCTCCATTAAAATTAAATTTTGAATCTTCATTAAAATTCAATTTTGAATTACAAGTCGATTCATTTTGCAGGCATAAAACAAGATTAGACCGTACACAATTTAAATAATTTTTTTAGTTAGGATTTTCAGGATATTGAGATTCCCTGTTCGTTGCTCGAAACCTTTCGCGTGCCTAGGCGCTATTCGGGAGAGTGAGAGCAACGGGCACATGGAGTATTGTTTCTAACATAAATATGTGTGACGACTGACAATGGTTAGCGTATCGTGCACGACGCATTTTCCACTTTTGCGAGTGTATGGTTAGGCAGTGGAATTGCGTCGGTTCTTTTAATTACATTTGGTAGCGCATATTCCAGTCGATCCGCGACATGCTACATTGATCTTCGTGGAATATGTGCGCGCGTAGTTTCTCAATTCATTGATGAAAACTAGGTCTGTAATTAATTAAATTAACGTCTCGCAATGATCGCTACCATTGTCAGTCGATTTCAGGAAAACTGGTACGTACGTTAGTGTCTGATTGAATGAGATCGAACGTTAGGGTATCGGAGACGTCCCGGGACGTTCTCCCTAGGTATTAGGCTATTGCACCCTGGCATCTGTGTGAGAAAACCGTGTAACGAGTGTGTTGGAGAGCCTGTGTCTTTGTCCATTTTTTAAATATAGGGCTAGGCAGGATAGGTAGCTTACCCTCTTGGCGTGACTGTTAATACTAAGTAGGTAGGGGCCGGGGCTGGCTATCGCTTTCTCTTTCGGGTAGGCCGCGACTCGCGCGGTAGTCAATCGCTGGAAGAGCTTGAACTTTCAACTCGAAGCTAAATCGAACGAGGCATGACGTTCGATGGACACTTCGTGCTCGATTCTTCTTGCTCGCATAGCTTTTCGCGGACGCGGACGCGAACGCGCGCGGATTAGGGTCTCGAAACGTTGCGCACCTGCACGATTGCACCAGCGGAACTATCAGCTTCTCTCGAGACTTGTGATTCGTCTCGAAAGTCGTCGATTGTTTTCGCTGCGAGCACGTTGAGGGTTACAGTTTGTTGAAAAAGAAGATGCCCGACAAACTGTAGCGTTGCGAAACGAATTAACATACGCGTTGTACAAGTATAAATTTTCTAAGTTAATTAAAGTTCATGATAACGTTGCAAATACATAATCGTGACTTAAAGTAGTTCTAGTGATACTGATCTAGAATTTCAAATGTTGGAGTACTAAATGTTTCATCTAAATTGCCTTTTGAATTTTGATTTGTCGATTTAGCGTTGCGCATCAATAAGATCGCGTTTGCATTTGAATGTTTCGACATTTCAGGCGCCCATGTTCCAGTTGCAACGGCTGCCCGGTGCGGTGTAGGCATTCGCGATTTTTATTAGAGTTGCGCGAGAATCACAATGAGTCAAGTTAGCGTTACAAATTAATGCAGACCTAAATTTGTTTAATATTGATACAATTCCGATTGACTCACGCATCTAGACACTCGTTGCATCGCATCGCGTCTAAACAAATATTGGAGAACACACCTAAAAGATGCGATTTAATTATAAGAGTCGCGACCGCGTTTCAGTAGTAGAAAATTAACATTGCAGAACCAATACCGCAAGGCGCATACGGACATTGAATTCTATAGATATTTGGATATTTAGATTTAATCCATTCAGAATGGATGTTGCTTAGAATTAGATTCTTGATTTAAAGTTTTTGACACCGGCCAAAACGCGGAGCATACGCCCACCGGACCACTACGTGTAGAGCAGAAAAGTATTGGCACGTTCTCGGGCCTGGCTGCCACGGCAGTTAGCGCAAAACCACGTGCACGTGGCTAGGTTCAATTCCCCGCGGTGTGCCCCAACACACGACTCGTTTGCCGTTCCAGCAATGGAACAAGTGTCTCCGTTGTCGTATGAAAATACCGTACACAAAAAAGGCATATTAAGTTACGTCACCATCGTATTAGCATCTAATGCGATGAAGCCGTGGACATTGGAGTGACTTGCGATGGCGGAGTAACGCTGTAGCTTCATCTGAACGTAGCGACGTGCACCTTGGCCAATTGATGGTGTGTGAGCGCTAAATGCAAGGAACCTGCCACTGCGTTTCACCAGCATGTATTTTTTCAACCAACGTAGTGGTTCGCCCGCGTTTGTGAGACATACACGATGTGTATGTACAGCGTATCGAACGCCTTGTCGGCCCGTAAGGTAGAAGATGCAACACACACTCTATGTGTTGCAACCTCATGTGGTTCACCACCTGACCGTTCCATTTCGATAGAGTCCGCTATCGTACTAGGGCATTTTCTACAGGCTCGGTAATTTAGAACCGTAGACAGAAAAATGTATTGCATGCAATGTCTGTAGGTATCTTAAGTCTGTGGTCGGGATCAAAACCTACTTATGGGTATCGTCTGTGGTATTGTCATCGTCAACAATATCTGCAATTTTCCACTTTGTTAGCTACGATTATTATTAACAATGTGGATATCTCTGTTACTAATAATGAAACATAAAATCTAATTTTTCCGATAAACATCGGTACACCTATTACAACCAAATGTTACGAATCTACTTCCAACATCGCCGATAGGTTCGTGTGTAACGTTCCCGTCATCAATGATAGGATTCTAGATTTCTGCGATACTAATAATATAATCCCCGAAAACCAATATAGTTTTAGAAGACACCACTCCACAATACATGCTATCAATAAATTAACATCCGACGTCAATCTAGCCCTGAGTAGAGGTTCCTGCGTGGGCGCCTGTCTAGTAGATCTGGAAAAAGCATTCGACACCGTCTGGACAGGCGGGTTGTAATCGTTAAATAAGCAGAGATAATAAATACATTAATTACATTTTCTCGATTGATTTATGCTTAGTAATATTCATGTAGCATAAATAATTTTGTATCTCGAGTTCTATTGCCTACTTCTCCTAAAAAATAAGATGGCAAGATGGTCAAGAATTGTTGCAAATATGAACCAGCTAGACATAATACATTTATGAGTGAATTGTGTTCGATAAAGTAATGCGCGCGAATATTCATGTGTTAAAAGATATTCAATATCTCGACTTCCATTACATATTTTTATTAAAAAATGAAATGGTTAGATAGGCGAGGGTGTGCATGTCGATATAATTGGCAAAAAGAATTGTTATAAACACTAAACAGCCAGAGATAGTAACTTTATTAATTACATTAGCTTGATATAATATTGCTTGGTAATATTCATGTGTTAAAAATTACTCTGTATCTCGTGTACTATTAGCAATTTTTACTTAAAAATAAGATGGTAGATGGTCAAGAGGATGCTTGTCGACATCGTTGGCAAGAGGAATTGTTATAAACATTAGACAGCCAGAAATAATACATTTATCAATAATTATTATCACGGCGATCGAGATCTATCAAAATTAGTTGGGGTGAGGAGCGTTGCGCTTCGCTGCGCGCTGCGCATCACTGCTTACCTAAGCCCGCGGAGCGCGCTCAGTCAGTCAGTCGGGCCGGGGGCTCCGGCAGGAGCGGACGAGCTCCGGGACCAGGAGAGTCTTCGGCTACCTTGGGATTGACCAGGGGTCCTCCAGAGGTACCCTGGCCTCTCCTGCCTATATTGGGGATGACCATGGGTCCTCCAGCAATGGTCTACCCTTGCCTACCCCGAGGTCATCCAGTGGTCATCCAGAGCTACCCTAGCCTACCCCTGCTTACCTTCAGCTGTCGTAGGGTTGACCATGGGCCCTCCAGCATTGGTCTGCCCCTGCCTACCCCGAGGTTGACCAGTGGACATCCAGAGCTACTCTGGCCTACCTCAGCCTACCCTGAGGCTGACCAGTGGTCCTCCAGAACTACCCTTGCCTACCTTCAGCTGGCTTAGGGTGGACCAAGGGTCCTCCAACAGTGGTCTACCCTGTGGTTGACCAGTGGTCATCGAGAGCTACTCTGGCCTACCTGTGCTTACCTTGAGGCTGACCAGTGGTCTTCCAGAGCTACCCTTGTCTACCTTCAGTTGGCTTAAGCTTAACCAAGACTCCTCCACCAATGGCCTGCCATTGTCTACCATGGTCCACCTTTAGCTAGCTTAGGGTAGTCCAAGGGTTATTTAAAACTTCCTTGGCCTACTTTAAGCTAGCTCGGGGGGGGCCATGGACTCTTCAATGCTTCCTTCGTTTACCTTGGGTTCTGAGCCGCTCCAGTTTCGGTATCCGGCATGCAGTCATTACCGTGCTGATCGACTCAGAGAGTGCATTCATTGCAGTGACTTCGCATCTTCGAGTGAGTCATTTTGTTACTATCTTGTTACTATATTCGTCTGTAGAAGTAGTAGTATACCGTAGTAGTAAAGTGTAAAAGTAGTTAGTTGCATGCATGGGCAGGCCTCGCCGCCCCAACGATCAGCCGAGATGGGAACGTCCGCGATTTGCACTAGCGTTGCGACAAAACCACGCGTTGCATTTAGTCGATTTTGAACAGAGACTAAAGTTAATGTTACGAAAAATTTTGTTTAGAGCGTAGCGTTGCGAATCACAAATAGTCGCGGTTCAAAATTACATTTCAATTTGATAACTGCGCTTTTAAAGTTCATATTGTTGTTGTTTTACATATAATCTAAAGTAATCGTTTTTTGGATCTCTGTTCGTTGAATTAGCGTTGCGCACAAAAAGTTCGCGTTTGCTTTCGAGTCTTTCGACTTTTCAGGCTCCCATGCTCGAGCTGCAACGATCAACTGTGAGATGGGCACATCCGCGATTTCAAGTAGTGTTGCGAAACAAATTGTTACACGCGTTGTACTAGTATCAATTTCTAAAGTTGATGAAATGTCTAGTTAATCTTGCAAATAAATAGTCGTAATTTAAAGTAGTTCTAAAGATACCTGTTTAGAATTTTAGACGTTAGAGTTTTAAATTTCTTATTTAAATAGCATTTTAAATTCGATTTGTTGAATTAGCGTTGCGCATCAAAAGAATCGCGTTTGCAATAGAATCTTTCGATATTTCAGGCGCCCATGCTCCAGTTGCAACGATCAACTGTGAGATGGGTACTTCCGCGATATCGAGTAGCGGTGCGAAACAAATTGTCGGGATGAGGCCGAAGGAGCAGACGAGGTTTTATGCCAAAGATGCCGGACAAACTGTCATTCAAAAGGACAATCATTGCAACGTCTTCGCATCTTCGAGTGAGTCATTTTATCAATACCTTGTCGTTATACCCGTCTGTAGAAATAGAGTCGTAGTAGAATGTAAAAGTAGTTAGTTGCATGCATGGGCAGGCCTCGCCGCCCCAACGATCAGCCGAGATGGGAACGTCCGCGATTTGCACTAGCGTTGCGAAGAAAGTACGCGTTGCGTTAGTCGATTTTGAACAGAGATCAAAGATAGCCTTTCTTCTAAATATAATAGTAGTCTCTATCAGCGATATAGCTTGTTTAAACTATAGCGTCGCGAAACAAATAGTCGCGATTCGTTTTGCAGAAACTGTAGAGTAATCTTTTGTGGATCTCTGTTCATTGAATTAGCGTTGCGTACCAAAAGTTCGCGTTTGCTTTCGAGTCTTTCGACTTTTCAGGCTCCCATGCTCGAGCTGCAACGATCAACCGTGAGATGGGCTCATCCGCGATTTCGAGTAGCGTTGCGAAACAAATTGTTACACGCGTTGTACTAGTATCAATTCTTAAAGTTGATCAAATGCTTAGTTAATGTTGCGAATAAATAGTCGCGATTTAAAGTAATTCTAGAGACACCGATATAGAATTTTAGACGTCAGAGTTCTTTTCTTATTTAAATAGTATATTGAATTTCGATTTGTTGAATTAGCGTTGCGCATCAAAAAGATCGCGTTTGCATTAGAATGATTCGATATTTCAGGCGCCCATGCTCCAGTTGCAACGATCAACTGTGAGATAAGAACATTCGCGATTTTAAGTAGCGTTGAAAAACAAATTGTAACACGCGTTGTAATAGTATAAATTTTCAAAGTTGACTTAATGTCTAGTTAATGTTGCTAATAAATAGCCGCGATTTAAAGTAGTTTTAGAAGTACCGATCTAGAATTTTAGACGTTAGAGTTTTAAATTTCTTATGTAATTTGTAAGAATAGTGATACTTAATTTTGTAAGACTTTCAAAGTTCAACTCTACCAAATTGATACAATATTTTTGTCTAGAAATTGATATTTTTCAGAAAATTGATATTTCTCAGGAAATAGATATTTTTTTCAGGAAATTGATATATTTGTCTTGAAATTAATATTTATTTCAGGAAATTGTTATTTATTTCAGGAAATTGTTATTTATTTCAGGAAATTGTTATTTTTTTCAGGAAATTGATATATTTGTCTTGAAATTAATATTTATTTCAGGAAATTGTTATTTATTTGAGGAAATTGTTATTTATTTCAGGAAATTGTTATTTATTTCAGGAAATTGTTATTTATTTCAGGAAATTGATATTTATTTCAGGAAATTGATATTTATTTCAGGAAATTGATATTTATTTCAGGAAGTTGATATTTATTTCAGGAAATTGATATTTATTTCAGGAAATTGATATTTATTTCAGGAAATTGATATTTATTTCTGGAAATTGATATTTATTTCAGGAAATTGATATTTATTTCAGGAAATTGATATTTATTTCAGGAAATTGATATTTATTTCAGGAAATTGATATTTATTTCAGGAACTTGATATTTATTTCAGGAACTCGATATTTATTTCAGGAACTTGATATTTATTTCAGGAACTTGATATTTATTTCAGGAAATTGATATTTATTTCAGGGAGTTGATATTTATTTCAGGAAGTTGATATTTATTTCAAGAAATTGATATTTATTTCAGGAAATTGATATTTATTTCAGGAAATTGATATTTATTTCAGGAAATTGTTATTTATTTCAGGAAATTGTTATTTTTTCAGGAAATTGATATATTTGTCTTGAAATTAATATTTATTTCAGGAAATTGTTATTTATTTCAGGAAATTGTTATTTATTTCAGGAAATTGATATTTATTTCAGGAAATTGATATTTATTTCAGGAAATTGATATTTATTTCAGGAAGTTGATATTTATTTCAGGAAATTGATATTTATTTCAGGAACTTGATATTTATTTCAGGAAATGGATATTTATTTCTGGAAATTGATATTTTTATCTGGAAATTGATATTTTTATCTGGAAATTGATATATTTATCTGGAAATTGATATTTCTATCTGGAAATTGATATTTTTATCTGGAAATTGATATTTTTATCTTGAAATCAATATTGCTCGGATCGGAGTTCCCTCAGGGACTCACTCACGGGATGGGGCCCGTGAGTGGGTACGGGGACTCGCGTCCCCGGGGGCACCCGAATCGCCTATAGGTCGTTGCGTCCACAAATCATTAGATTTGGGTTCGATGTGGTTTCGATTTTGTTTCGACTTTGTTTCGACTGGTTTTCGATTCTGTTTCGATTTGGGTCGTTCATCTTGCTCTTGTTAGTCACAACGAACGAAGAAAATTCATCAAAGGAAGAAAATTCATCGAAAGAAAAAAATCCATCGTGCGAATAAAATTCATCGAAGGAAGAAAATTCATCGAAAGAAGAAAATTCATCGAACGAAGACTACAGACTATATATAAATTAGTTTTAGTGCGTGCGTTAGTTATTAAGATTGTATATCGTCGTTGTAATTATGTCCAGTAATTATTGCCGTAACTTGACTTTGCTCGCCTCGTTTTCTGACTCCGACACAGCCTTCTGCTGTGTCGGCCTTGCTTGCAGGTCCTGAGCTGGTCCAGTTTCGGTATCCGGCGTGAAGTCATTGAGGGGGATGTCTAAGAGACTCGTTCACTCGTCTTCTGACGATCCTCTGTGTTAACGTAATCCTGGGCACGCCATGTTCTCATGTCACCCAGTAGCGCCAGAAACCGTTTGAGCGCATCTCTTTGCCATCTTTCTTGGTGATGGAGTGACGGGTATCGGGCTGGTCGGCTCAGGACTTGTAAGCACTGAACGCGTCGTGTCACCCTTGAACCAGAGCCTTCTGCTCTGGTTCGATCTTGTTTCTCTCTTTGAAAGAATCAGAGCCTGATTCGCCCTTGGTCCCTCGTGGATCGGAAACTTCTTCTCCGATTCACTCTTTGCCCCGCAATAATTACTCGACATACGCTAAATGGAAAAGAAGTCTTTTCCATGAAAAAGACTACTTCTCCATTTAGCGACCTGCGAAACTTAGTTTCTAAGAATCTTCGTTGTAAGAAAGGGAGGCAGAACGAAGGGAGACTTCGTTCTGACTCCCTTTCGGGTCTCTTGTGCAGCAACCTCCTCGTGGTGAGACCTGGGCAATCGATATTATCCACAATTCGCAAGATATTATAACTTGTAAATTGTAGTATCTTGCATGTAGTGGATAATATCGAGCTAATAGCTGCACATTTAGAGTTTGCGTAAATATGTATTTTATACTAGAATGTAAGACTTAATAATTTCTTCGTTTTCCTTTGTTCAAGTATTCCAGCTTCAGCATTTTTTTTCAATTAATAATAGAAATACCGAATTTCAATTTCAGAATACATGTACCTTCAACAAACACCTCCATTATTAATTTTTGGATTCGTAATTGGAATGTGCTCCTGAACTTTCAAAGACCAACTTTCTCTAATTGATATTCCTCCGATCGGAGTTCCCTCAGGGGCTCACTCACGGGATGGGGCCCGTGGGTGGGTACGGGGACTCGCGTCCCCGGGGCCACCCGAATCGCCTATAGATCGTTGCGTCCACAAATCATTAGATTTGGGCTCGACATGGTTTCGATTCTGTTTCGACTGGTTTTTCATTTGGTGTCGATTTCGTATCAACTGGTTTTCGATTCTGTTTCGATTTTGTTTCATCTGGTTTTCGATGCTGTTTCGATATTTTTTCAACAGCTTTTCAATTTGGAGTCAATTTTGTTTCAGCTGGTTATCGATTCTGTTCAAGAAAATTCATCTTGCGAAGAAAATTCATCTTGCAAAGAAAATTCATCGTACGAAGAAAATTCATCGAAAGAAGAGGATTCGTCGAACGAAGACTCCAGATTATTCTTAAGTTAGTTTTAGTGCGTGCGTTAGTTATTAAGATTGGCTATCGTCGTTGTAATTATGTCGAGTAATTATTGCCGTAACTTGACTTTGCTCGCCTCGTTTTCTGACTCCGACACAGCCTTCTGCTGTGTCGGCCTTGCTTGCAGGTTCTGAGCCGGTCCAGTTTCGGTATCCGGCGTGAAGTCATTGAGAGGGATGTCTAAGAGACTCGTTCACTCGTCTTCTGACGATCCTCTGTGTTAACGTAATCCTGGGCACGCCATGTTCTCATGTCACCCAGTAGCGCCAGAAACCGTTTGAGCGCATCTCTTTGCCATCTTTCTTGGTGATGGAGTGGCGGGTATCGGGCTGGTCGACTCAGGACTTGTAAGCACTGAACGCGTCGTGTCACCCTTGAACCAGAGCCTTCTGCTCTGGTTCGATCTTGTTTCTCTCTTTGAAAGAATCAGAGCCTGATTCGCCCTTGGTCCCTCGTGGATCGGAAACTTCTTCTCCGATTCACTCTTTGCCCCGCAATAATTACTCGACATACGCTAAATGGAAAAGAAGTCTTTTCCATGAAAAAGACTACTTCTCCATTTAGCGACCTGCGAAACTTAGTTTCTAAGAATCTTCGTTGTAAGAAAGGGAGGCAGAACGAAGGGAGACTTCGTTCTGACTCCCTTTCGGGTCTCTTGTGCAGCAACCTCCTCGTGGTGAGACCTGGGCAATCGATATTATCCACAATTCGCAAGATATTATAACTTGTAAATTGTAGTATCTTGCATGTAGTGGATAATATCGAGCTAATAGCTGCACATTTAGAGTTTGCGTAAATATGTATTTTATACTAGAATGTAAGACTTAATAATTTCTTCGTTTTCCTTTGTTCAAGTATTCCAGCTTCAGCATTTTTTTTCAATTAATAATAGAAATACCGAATTTCAATTTCAGAATACATGTACCTTCAACAAACACCTCCATTATTAATTTTTGGATTCGTAATTGGAATGTGCTCCTGAACTTTCAAAGACCAACTTTCTCTAATTGATATTCCTCCGATCGGAGTTCCCTCAGGGGCTCACTCACGGGATGGGGCCCGTGGGTGGGTACGGGGACTCGCGTCCCCGGGGCCACCCGAATCGCCTATAGATCGTTGCGTCCACAAATCATTAGATTTGGGCTCGACATGGTTTCGATTCTGTTTCGACTGGTTTTTCATTTGGTGTCGATTTCGTATCAACTGGTTTTCGATTCTGTTTCGATTTTGTTTCATCTGGTTTTCGATGCTGTTTCGATATTTTTTCAACAGCTTTTCAATTTGGAGTCAATTTTGTTTCAGCTGGTTATCGATTCTGTTCAAGAAAATTCATCTTGCGAAGAAAATTCATCTTGCAAAGAAAATTCATCGTACGAAGAAAATTCATCGAAAGAAGAGGATTCGTCGAACGAAGACTCCAGATTATTCTTAAGTTAGTTTTAGTGCGTGCGTTAGTTATTAAGATTGGCTATCGTCGTTGTAATTATGTCCAGTAATTATTGCCGTAACTTGACTTTGCTCGCCTCGTTTTCTGACTCCGACACAGCCTTCTGCTGTGTCGGCCTTGCTTGCAGGTTCTGAGCCGGTCCAGTTTCGGTATCCGGCGTGAAGTCATTGAGAGGGATGTCTAAGAGACTCGTTCACTCGTCTTCTGACGATCCTCTGTGTTAACGTAATCCTGGGCACGCCATGTTCTCATGTCACCCAGTAGCGCCAGAAACCGTTTGAGCGCATCTCTTTGCCATCTTTCTTGGTGATGGAGTGGCGGGTATCGGGCTGGTCGACTCAGGACTTGTAAGCACTGAACGCGTCGTGTCACCCTTGAACCAGAGCCTTCTGCTCTGGTTCGATCTTGTTTCTCTCTTTGAAAGAATCAGAGCCTGATTCGCCCTTGGTCCCTCGTGGATCGGAGACTTCTTCTCCGATTCACTCTTTGCCCCGCAATAATTACTCGACATACGCTAAATGGAAAAGAAGTCTTTTCCGTGAAAAAGACTATTTTTCCATTTAGCGACCTGCGAACTTAGTTTCTAAGAATCGTCGTTGTAAGAAAGGGAGACAGAACGAAGGAAGACTTCGTTCTGACTCTCTTTCGGGTCTCTTGTGCAGCAACCTCCTCGTGGTGAGACCTGGGCAATCGATATTATCCACAATTCGCAAAATGCTATAATTTATAAATTATAGTATCTCGCATGTAGTGGATAATATCGAGCTAATAGCTGCACATTTAGAATTTGCGTAAATATGTATTTCATAGTAGAATGTAAGACTTTTAATACTTTCTTCCTTTTCCGATGTCCCAGCTTCAACAATTATTTTCAATTAATAATCCAAATACAAAGTTTTCGTTTCAGAATACATGTAACTCTTGCTCTCGTGAGCGAGTGTTAAATAGATTTGCACTCCTGATGTAGTCTAAATATGATGTACGTACTGAGATGTACGTTACATATCGCATATTATTTCGATATTGAAACATTATTTTATATTAAAATTAAATAATTGGTTGAAACTAGTTCTTATCCATACTAAAAGTTAGTTCTGATTCATGTGTTAGAGGGGGTAAAAAGATGAGGCAGGATCTGTTCCATGTTGCCGCATTACCGTAAAGAAAGTAAACTATTGGTTTAAAGTGTATAAAACTATTATAATATACATTCATTAGTGACACGAGTAATAAAAATAATATTACGTATATAAACCAAATTAATTTTACTACAATTCGTATTTTTGTAATCCATGAATATTATTTTCACCGTTCAAATACACGCGCCGTATGCATTTGTAGCCTCCAAAACACCCGTAGTAAAAATACAGTATACGGAATATTCAGTTCTTGCTAATACGCGTAAATTCGTGAACTATCGGTAATATTGAGCGCGACACCGAAATGGTACGGGGGCCACTGTGGCCCCCCGAGGCCTAGACAGAAAAGCCCATAAGATGCAATGTCTGTAGTAGTCTTAAGTCTGTGCTGCGTCAGCGGCGTAGGTAAATAGATTTAGTAGCGCAGGTAATAAATAAATGTAGAATGCTGACATTACCCACACTGAAATTGTTTGGAAAAAAATTACTTTTTATTGTATAATTTCATAACGCCCTTATTGCTTTCTTATCTCCCTTATTGTTCACCATTGTAATCATTGTTTTATAATCGACGTATAGATGTAGGAAAAATGAAAGTAATTACTACGTAATGTTCTAAAAAAGTATCGGAATTTTAAATTAATTTGAAAATTATTGCAGTATTTATAATATAATGATTCGTAAACGAGAAATATTCTGTAATAATCGTTATTTATTGTAATGGTTATTTATTGTTATTTATAATTCAAACAATTTTTAAATATATACATTTTAATAATTTGTTTCTATATTCATTATTTAAATTATTATTTCAATACTAATTTATTGTTAAAATAATTGTTTAAATAAATAAATTTTACAATGTATAGAAATTTGTTTCTACATTGACTATTTGAATTATTATTTCAATAATTTGTTGTTAAAATAATTCTATATATAAATAAATGTTTAATAAATACATAAACAATTATTTTAACAATAAATTATTGAAATAATAATTCAAACAGAGAGTATAGAAACCAGTTATAAAAATTTATTTATTTAAAAATTGTTTGAATTATGAATAACAATAAATAACTACATATTTAAATAGCTAAAATTTAAGTATTTAATTATTTAATAAATATATACGGACGAACACAATAAAGAAAACAAAATGACAACCGAAACCGATACCGTAACCAATATAAATCAGAACCGATATTCTCTTAACAGTTATAACATCATTTCGGTTTTCATAAAAGGTTTCAATCCCTTCTTTCAATGCGTGTTATTTTAATGTATAACTAACATAAGTCTACAAAACATATGTTTTAAATTTTCATTAAGAGCCCAAATAAGAAAGTTTTGAAAAATGTCTTTTTTATTTTTGCATGTAACCTTATAAATTATAATTTTTGGAAAATCTTATTTGCATATCATTTCATAAACCAATGTGTTGAAATATTATAAGGCAGGTTTACTGGAATACGAAGTCAGCCGCTGAGAGGTGCCAACCTTCTAAAACAACTAGAGGTCTCAGTTATAAGTTTTTGGGCAAATAGAGCTACGTGTGGCGACACGCGCACACAGAACCATTGCGCCATCTAGATGTAACTAGCATAAGTCAATAGTCACTAGGATAGTTAGATTTAAGTTTTTAGGTTGTAAGATTGATTTTAAGGGTAGCGCATCTTTTCTTCGAGAAGCGGAGGACCGAGAAAAGCCTCGGTCACTCGACCTTTGTATCGCCCAAGGGCAACATCGCAATAGTGTAAATACATCGCGATATATAAAACAGTGAAACGCGTGATAATTTCATCCCAGCGTAGAGTCACGCATAAAGTAGTACCCCACATACGGCTCTCACCAACGCCATCTCTAGGTACAGGACAGTACTTGTAGAGTAAGGAATAAACCAACCAAGTTATAAGTTTTCGTTTGGCACGCCTGTGCCATACTGTAGTCACCCCCTTTTTATTTCGAACTGATCTCACTTGTAAACTGTACAGCATACAGTTAACACGCACATTCTATCCTTCAGTATTCAGTACTGTAATAAAGTTTCTATCTATTCGTTAAACATACATCTCTGCGAAGCATTTATTTTCCACCTGAAATTACAACACAATGCTTTTGATTGATTATAAAAATTGCAGTCGTTTGGTACAATTATAAAAAAGTTATTCCGTTTTAAAGGGCGTTCGAATACTTTTGTGGCTCACTGTACATATTAGGGTGGCACTTACTTTCGACATTTGAATTTTTTTTGACCAAACAGTGTCAATATTTTATGTTATTAATCGAACTTGCTCAAACATTGCGACGAAATGCTACTTCGCGCCAGCGAACCGTTCGTTCCGCGTCCCGGCCGCGAGATGGCCACCGCTACGCGACCGTTCCCGCAAGCAATCAAAGCCTGCGGCCGGTACTAGAGCGCTTCCCCACCACTCGACCACGGAGCCTCGCGCCACGGCCGCGAGATGTCCACCACGACGTGGCAGATTCTCGCGGCTGGAAATAAGACGCGACGTAGATATGAAGCGGGCAGTACCGGCAAGGAGGGAAGTCGACAGCAGCTCTTTTCAGGGCTAGTTGGTCCAACGGAGCCATACGCTCTACACGACTCCCCAGTGAAGGACCTCGGGTCCCAACCGCCGCCGCCACCGCCTTCGTCGCGACCGGTCCTCCAGCGCCTCCCCCCTCGAAGGCACCAGATCCATCTGGCGGCCTAGAGGAAGAGTCAGGCGAGGGACGACTCCCGAGGAACACCGTTGTCAACCCCACTGGATCCAGCCACCTCACCACCCCCCTCGAAAGCGCCAGGTCCATCTGGTCGCTTAGAGGAAGGGACGGACGAGACCCGGCTGCCGTCGACACCGTCGTATCGCGTCCTGTACCGTGACCGTATCACGCCGTTCCGCGTTCCGATAGAGTGAAGTAACGTATAAAGGTTTGCTACCCGTGTCAGGGGAGTCCTCACAGTCGTATTAATTTGTTCTAGACCACGAGGATCGTAACACCGGAAGAGTGCCCGGCGACACCGGGCACCACAACCTTCAATAAAGATCTCGATTATTAAAATCATCTCATTTGTTTGCGACCTGCCTAACCTCGAGCCCCTTCCTGCGACCCTGGACACCCTGAGCTTCGGCACAGAGGGCTCCGTCGCGATCCGTCACAACCTCGCGACTGCCGACCGTTAGAACATTTTTGAGACGTGTTTGATACTGTTCGATACTGTTCATAAATGGTTGGTTACTTAAATCCTCCTTACGAAGTATAGACTGTATTCAGATACATCTTCTGCACGAAGTGTAAAATGTGACCAAACAGTGTCAATATTTTATGTTATTAATCGAACTTGCTCAAACATTTTTGAGACATGTTTGATACCGTTCGATACTGTTCTTTTCTTCTTTTCCCTATTCTTCTTTTCTCTATTCTTCTTTTCTTCCATTCTTCTCTTCTTCTTTTTTCTATTCTTCTTTTCTTCATTTCTCCACTCTTCTATTCGTCGTTTCTTCTTTTCTTGTTTTCTCTATGCTTCTTTTAATTTCTCCTCTCTTCCTTTCTTCCTTCCCTCTTTTATTCCTTTTTATTCCTTTTTATTCATTTTTATTCCATTTTATTCCTTTTTATTCCGTTTTATTCCTTTTTATTCCTTTTTATTCCTTTTTATTCCTTTTTATTCCGTTTTATTCCTTTTTATTCCTTTTTATTCCTTTTTATTCCTTTTTATTCCTTTTCATTCCTTTTCATTCGATTTTATTCCTTTTTATTCCATTTTATTCCTTTTTATTCCTTTTTATTCCTTTTTATTCCTTTTTATTCCTTTTTATTCCTTTTTATTCCCTTTTATTCCTTCTTATTCCTTTTTATTCCTTTTTATTCCTTTTTATTCCTTTTTATTTCTTTTTATTCCTTTTTAGTCCTTTTTATTCCTTTTTATTCTTTTTTATTCCTTTTTATTCCTTTTTATTCCTTTTTATTCCTTTTTATTCCTTTTTATTCCTTTTTATTCCTTTTTATTCCTTTTTATTCCTTTTTATTCCTTTTTATTCCTTTTTATTCCTTTTTATTCCCTTTTATTCCTTTTTATTAGCTTTTATTCTCTTTTATTCTTTTTTATGCCTTTTTCTTCCTTTTTATTCCTTTTTATTGCCTTTTATTACTTTTTATGCCTTTTTCTTCCTTGTTATTCCTTTTTCTCCCTTTTTCTTCCTTTTTCTTCCTTTTTCTTCCTTTTTCTACCTTTTCCTCCCTCTTTCTTCCTTTTTCTTACTTTTTCTTCCTTTTTCTTCATTTTTCTTCCTTTTTCTTCCTTTTTCTTCCTTTTTCTTCCCTTTTAATCCTTTTTCTTCCTTTTTATGCCTTTTTCTTCCCTTTTCTACCTTTTTCTCCCTCTTTCTTCCTTTTTCTTCCCTTTTTATTCCTTTTTATTCCTTTTTATTCCTTTTTATTCCTTTTCATTCCTTTTTATTCCGTTTTATTCCTTTTTATTCCGTTTTATTCCTTTTTATTCATTTTTATTCCTTTTTATTCCTTTTTATTCCTTTTTCTTCCTTTTTCTTCCTTTTTCTTCCTTTTTCTTCCTTTTTCTTCCTTTTTCTTCCTTTTCTACCTTTTTCTCCCTCTTTCTTCCTTTTTCTTCCCTTTTCTACCTTTTTCTCCCTCTTTCTTCCTTTTTCTTCCTTTTTCTTCCTTTTTCTTCCCTTTTTATTCCCTTTTCTCCCTTTTTCTTCCTTTTTCTTCCTTTTTCTTCCGTTTTCTTCATTTTTCTTCCTTTTTCTTCCCTTTTCTACCTTTTTCTACCTTTTTCTCCCTCTTTCTTCCTTTTTCTTCCTTTTTCTTCCTTTTTCTTCCTTTTTCTTCCTTTTTCTTCCTTTTTCTTCCCTTTTTATTCCTTTTTATTCCTTTTTATTCCCTTTTCTTCCTTTTTCTTCCTTTTTCTTCCTTTTTCTTCATTTTTCTTCCTTCTTATTCCTATTTATTCCTTCTTATTCCATTTTATTCCATTTTATTCCTTTTTATTCCTTTTTATTCCTTTTTATTCCTTCTTATTCCTTTTTATTCCTTTTTATTCCTTTTTATTCCTTTTTATTCCTTTTCATTCCTTTTTATTCCTTTTCATTCCTTTTTATTCCTTTTTATTTCTTTTTATTCCTTTTTATTCCTTTTTCTTCCCTTTTTATTCCTTTTTATTCCTTTTTATTCCTTTTTATTCCTTTTTATTCCTTTTTATTCCTTTTTATTCCTTTTTATTCCGTTTTATTCCTTTTTATTCCTTTTTCTTCCTTTTTCTTCCGTTTTCTTCATTTTTCTTCCTTTTTCTTCCCTTTTCTACCTTTTTCTCCCTCTTTCTTCCTTTTTCTTCCTTTTTCTTCATTTTTCTTCCTTCTTATTCCTTTTTATTCCTTCTTATTCCATTTTATTCCATTTTATTCCATTTTATACCTTTTTATTCCTTTTTATTCCTTCTTATTCCTTTTTATTCCTTTTTATTCCTTCTTATTCCTTTTTATTCCTTTTTATTCCTTTTTATTCCTTTTTATTCCTTTTTATTCCTTTTTATTCCTTTTTATTCCTTTTTATTCCTTTTTATTCCTTTTTATTCCTTTTTCTTCCTTTTTCTTCCTTTTTCTTCATTTTTCTTCCTTTTTCTTCCCTTTTCTACCTTTTTCTCCCTCTTTCTTCCTTTTTCTTCCCTTTTCTACCTTTTTCTCCCTCTTTCTTCCTTTTTCTTCCTTTTTCTTCCTTTTTCTTCCCTTTTTATTCCTTTTTATTCCTTTTTATTCCTTTTTCTTCCCTTTTTATTCCTTTTTATTCCTTTTTATTCCCTTTTCTTCCTTTTTCTTCCTTTTTCTTCCTTTTTCTTCCTTTTTCTTCCTTTTTCTTCCGTTTTCTTCATTTTTCTTCCTTTTTCTTCCCTTTTCTACCTTTTTCTCCCTCTTTCTTCCTTTTTCTTCCTTTTTCTTCATTTTTCTTCCTTCTTATTCCTTTTTATTCCTTCTTATTCCATTTTATTCCATTTTATACCTTTTTATTCCTTTTTATTCCTTCTTATTCCTTTTTATTCCTTTTTATTCCTTCTTATTCCTTTTTATTCCTTTTTATTCCTTTTTATTCCTTTTTATTCCTTTTTATTCCTTTTTATTCCTTTTTATTCCTTTTTATTCCTTTTTATTCCTTTTTATTCCTTTTTATTCCTTTTTATTCCTTTTCATTCGATTTTATTCCTTCTTATTCCTTTTTATTCCTTTTTATTCCTTTTTATTCCTTTTTATTCCTTTTTATTCCTTTTTATTCTCTTTTATTCCTTTTTATTCCTTTTTATTCCTTTTTATTCCTTTTCATTCGATTTTATTCCTTCTTATTCCTTTTTATTCCTTTTTATCCCTTTTTATTCCTTTTTATTCCTTTTTATTCCTTTTTATTCCTTTTTATTCCTTTTTATTCCTTTTTATTCCTTTTTATTCCTTTTTATTCCTTTTTATTCTCTTTTATTCCTTTTTATTCCTTTTTATTCCTTTTTATTCCTTTTTATTCCTTTTTATTCTTTTTTCTCCCTTTTTCTTCCTTTTTCTTCCTTTATTCCTATAACGCTATTATTCAATTATTCTCTTATTCATTTATTCATGTATTCAATTGATCAATTATTCATGTATTCAATTAATCAATTATTCAATTATTCAATTATTCAATTATTCAATTATTCAATTATTCAATTATTCAATTATTCAATTATTCAATTATTCAATTATTCAATTATTCAATTATTCAATTATTCAATTATTCAATTATTCAATTATTCAATTATTCAATTATTCAATTATTCATGTATTCAATTATTCAAATATTCATTTCTTCATTTCCTCATTTCTTCATTTCTTCATTTCCTCATTTCTTCATTTCTTCATTTCTTCATTTCTTCATTTCTTCATTTCTTCATTTCTTCATTTCTTCATTTCTTCATTTCTTCATTTCTTCATTTCTTCATTTCTTCATTTCTTCATTTCTTCAATTATACAATTATTCAATTATTCAATTATTCATTTATCATTCCTTCAATTATTCAATTATTCAATTATTCAATTATTCAATTATTCAATTATTCAATTATTCAATTATTCAATTATTCAATTATTCAATTATTCTTTTCTTCATATCTTCTTTTTATTTGTATGAATACATCAGTACCTGAGTACATGAGTACCTGAGTGCCGGAGTACCTGAGTAACTGAGTACCTGAGTAACTGAGTACCTGAGTAACTGAGTACCTGAGTAACTGAGTACCTGAGTAACTGAGTACCTGAGTAATTGAGTACCTGAGTGCCTGAGTACCTGAGTACTCAAGTACTCATATAAATGAAAAGAGGTTAGCTCTGGGTATTCAGGTACTCAAGTACACGGGAATTCAGGTACTCAGGTACTCATGTACTCAGGTACTCAATTACTCAGGTACTCAATTACTCAGGTACTCAGTTACTCAGTTACTCAGGTACTCATGTACTCAGGCACTCAGGTAGTCAGGTACTCAATTACTCAGGTACTCAGTTACTCAGGTACTCCGGCACTCAGGTACTCATGTACTCAGGTACTGATGTATTCATACAAATAAAAAGAAGATATGAAGAAAAGAATAATTGAATAATTGAATAATTGAATAATTGAATAATTGAATAATTGAATAATTGAATAATTGAATAATTGAATAATTGAATAATTGAATAATTGAATAATTGAATAATTGAATAATTGAATAATTGAATAATTGAATAATTGAATAATTGAATAATTGAATAATTGAATAATTGAATAATTGAAGGAATGATAAATGAATAATTGAATAATTGAATAATTGTATAATTGAAGAAATGAAGAATTGAAGAAATGAAGAAATGAAGAAATGAAGAAATGAAGAAATGAAGAAATGAAGAATTGAAGAAATGAAGAAATGAAGAAATGAAGAATTGAAGAAATGAAGAAATGAAGAAATGAAGAAATGAAGAAATGAAGAAATGAGGAAATGAAGAAATGAAGAAATGAATATTTGAATAATTGAATACATGAATAATTGAATAATTGAATAATTGAAGGAATGATAAATGAATAATTGAATAATTGAATAATTGTATAATTGAAGAAATGAAGAATTGAAGAAATGAAGAAATGAAGAAAGGAAGAAATGAAGAAATGAGGAAATGAAGAAATGAAGAAATGAAGAAATGAGGAAATGAAGAAATGAATATTTGAATAATTGAATACATAAATAATTGAATAATTGAATAATTGAATAATTGAATACATGAATAATTGATTAATTGAATACATGAATAAATGAATAAGAGAATAATTGAATAATAGCGTTATAGGAATAAAGGAAGAAAAAGGAAGAAAAAGGGAGAAAAAAGAATAAAATGGAATAAAAAGGAATAAAAAGGAATAAAAAGGAATAAAAAGGAATAAAAAGGAATAAAAGAGAATAAAAATTAATAAAAAGGAATAAAAGGGAATAAAAAGGAATAAAAAGGAATAAAAAGGAATAAGAAGGAATAAAATCGAATGAAAAGGAATAAAAAGGAATAAAAAGGAATAAAAAGGAATAAAAAGGAATGAAAAGGAATAAAAAGGAATAAAAAGGAATAAAAAGGAATAAGAAGGAATAAAAAGGAATAAAAAGGAATAAGAAGGAATAAAAAGGAATAAAAAGGAATAAAATGGAATAAAATGGAATAAGAAGGAATAAAAAGGAATAAGAAGGAAGAAAAATGAAGAAAAAGGAAGAAAAAGGAAGAAAAAGGAAGAAAAGGGAAGAAAAAGGAAGAAAGAGGGAGAAAAAGGTAGAAAAGGGAAGAAAAAGGAAGAAAAAGGAAGAAAGAGGGAGAAAAAGGTAGAAAAGGGAAGAAAAAGGAAGAAAAAGGAAGAAAGAGGGAGAAAAAGGTAGAAAAGGGAAGAAAAAGGAAGAAAGAGGGTGAAAAAGGTAGAAAAGGGAAGAAAAAGGAAGAAAAAGGAAGAAAGAGGGAGAAAAAGGTAGAAAAGGGAAGAAAAAGGGAGAAAAAGGAATAAAAAGGAAGAAAAAGGATTAAAAGGGAAGAAAAAGGAAGAAAAAGGAAGAAAAATGAAGAAAAAGGAAGAAAAAGTAAGAAAAAGGAAGAAAGAGGGAGGAAAAAGTAGAAAAAGGAAGAAAAATGAAGAAAAAGGAAGAAAAAGGAAGAAAAAGGGAGAAAAAGGAATAACAAGGAAGAAAAAGGCATAAAAAGTAATAAAAGAGAATAAAAGGCAATAAAAAGGAATAAAAAGGAATAAAGAGGAATAAAAAGGAATAAAAGGGAATAAAAAGGAATAAAAAGGAATAAAAAGGAATAAAAAGGAATAAAAAGGAATAAAAAGGAATAAAAAGGAATAAAAAGGAATAAAAAGGAATAAAAAGGAATAAAAAGGAATAAAATGGAATAAAATGGAATAAGAAGGAATAAAAAGGAATAAGAAGGAAGAAAAATGAAGAAAAAGGAAGAAAAAGGAAGAAAAAGGAAGAAAAGGGAAGAAAAAGGAAGAAAGAGGGAGAAAAAGGTAGAAAAGGGAAGAAAAAGGAAGAAAAAGGAAGAAAGAGGGAGAAAAAGGTAGAAAAGGGAAGAAAAAGGAAGAAAGAGGGTGAAAAAGGTAGAAAAGGGAAGAAAAAGGAAGAAAGAGGGAGAAAAAGGTAGAAAAGGGAAGAAAAAGGAAGAAAAAGGAATAAAAAGGAAGAAAAAGGATTAAAAGGGAAGAAAAAGGAAGAAAAAGGAAGAAAAATGAAGAAAAAGGAAGAAAAAGGAAGAAAAAGTAAGAAAAAGGAAGAAAGAGGGAGGAAAAGGTAGAAAAAGGAAGAAAAAGGAAGAAAAAGGAAGAAAAAGGAAGAAAAAGGGAGAAAAAGGAATAACAAGGAAGAAAAAGGCATAAAAAGTAATAAAAGAGAATAAAAGGCAATAAAAAGGAATAAAAAGGAATAAAGAGGAATAAAAAGGAATAAAAGGGAATAAAAAGGAATAAAAAGGAATAAAAAGGAATAAAAAGGAATAAAAAGGAATAAAAAGGAATAAAAAGGAATAAAAAGGAATAAAAAGGAATAAAAAGGAATAAAAAGGAATAAAAAGGAATAAAAAGGAATAAAATGGAATAAAATGGAATAAGAAGGAATAAAAAGGAATAAGAAGGAAGAAAAATGAAGAAAAAGGAAGAAAAAGGAAGAAAAAGGAAGAAAAGGGAAGAAAAAGGAAGAAAGAGGGAGAAAAAGGTAGAAAAGGGAAGAAAAAGGAAGAAAAAGGAAGAAAGAGGGAGAAAAAGGTAGAAAAGGGAAGAAAAAGGAAGAAAGAGGGTGAAAAAGGTAGAAAAGGGAAGAAAAAGGAAGAAAAAGGAAGAAAGAGGGAGAAAAAGGTAGAAAAGGGAAGAAAAACGAAGAAAAAGGAATAAAAGAGAATAAAAGCTAATAAAAAGGAATAAAAGGGAATAAAAAGGAATAAAAAGGAATAAAAAGGAATAAAAAGGAATAAAAAGGAATAAAAAGGAATAAAAAGGAATAAAAAGGAATAAAAAAGAATAAAAAGGAATAAAAAGGACTAAAAAGGAATAAAAAGAAATAAAAAGGAATAAAAAGGAATAAAAAGGAATAAGAAGGAATAAAAAAGAATAAAAAGGAATAAAAAGGACTAAAAAGGAATAAAAAGAAATAAAAAGGAATAAAAAGGAATAAAAAGGAATAAAAAGGAATAAGAAGGAATAAAAGGGAATAAAAAGGAATAAAAAGGAATAAAAAGGAATAAAAAGGAATAAAAAGGAATAAAAAGGAATAAAATGGAATAAAAAGGAATAAAATCGAATGAAAAGGAATGAAAAGGAATAAAAAGGAATAAAAAGGAATAAAAAGGAATAAAACGGAATAAAAAGGAATAAAAAGGAATAAAAAGGAATAAAAAGGAATAAAACGGAATAAAAAGGAATAAAATGGAATAAAAATGAATAAAAAGGAATAAAAAGGAATAAAAGAGGGAAGGAAGAAAGGAAGAGAGGAGAAATTAAAAGAAGCATAGAGAAAACAAGAAAAGAAGAAACGACGAATAGAAGAGTGGAGAAATGAAGAAAAGAAGAATAGAAAAAAGAAGAAGAGAAGAATGGAAGAAAAGAAGAATAGAGAAAAGAAGAATAGGGAAAAGAAGAAAAGAACAGTATCGAACGGTATCAAACATGTCTCAAAAATGTTTGAGCAAGTTCGATTAATAACATAAAATATTGACACTGTTTGGTCACATTTTACACTTCGTGCAGAAGATGTATCTGAATACAGTCTATACTTCGTAAGGAGGATTTAAGTAACCTACCATTTATGAACAGTATCGAACAGTATCAAACACGTCTCAAAAATGTTCTAACGGTCGGCAGTCGCGAGGTTGTGACGGATCGCGACGGAGCCCTCTGTGCCGAAGCTCAGGGTGTCCAGGGTCGCAGGAAGGGGCTCGAGGTTAGGCAGGTCGCAAACAAATGAGATGATTTTAATAATCGAGATCTTTATTGAAGGTTGTGGTGCCCGGTGTCGCCGGGCACTCTTCCGGTGTTACGATCCTCGTGGTCTAGAACAAATTAATACGACTGTGAGGACTCCCCTGACACGGGTAGCAAACCTTTATACGTTACTTCACTCTATCGGAACGCGGAACGGCGTGATACGGTCACGGTACAGGACGCGATACGACGGTGTCGACGGCAGCCGGGTCTCGTCCGTCCCTTCCTCTAAGCGACCAGATGGACCTGGCGCTTTCGAGGGGGGTGGTGAGGTGGCTGGATCCAGTGGGGTTGACAACGGTGTTCCTCGGGAGTCGTCCCTCGCCTGACTCTTCCTCTAGGCCGCCAGATGGATCTGGTACCTTCGAGGGGGGAGGCGCTGGAGGACCGGTCGCGACGAAGGCGGTGGCGGCGGCGGTTGGGACCCGAGGTCCTTCACTGGGGAGTCGTGTAGAGCGTATGGCTCCGTTGGACCAACTAGCCCTGAAAAGAGCTGCTGTCGACTTCCCTCCTTGCCGGTACTGCCCGCTTCATATCTACGTCGCGTCTTATTTCCAGCCGCGAGAATCTGCCACGTCGTGGTGGACATCTCGCGGCCGTGGCGCGAGGCTCCGTGGTCGAGTGGTGGGGAAGCGCTCTAGTACCGGCCGCAGGCTTTGATTGCTTGCGGGAACGGTCGCGTAGCGGTGGCCATCTCGCGGCCGGGACGCGGAACGAACGGTTCGCTGGCGCGAAGTAGCATTTCGTCGCAATGTTTGAGCAAGTTCGATTAATAACATAAAATATTGACACTGTTTGGTCAAAAAAAATTCAAATGTCGAAAGTAAGTGCCACCCTAATATGTACAGTGAGCCACAAAAGTATTCGAACGCCCTTTAAAACGGAATAACTTTTTTATAATTGTACCAAACGACTGCAATTTTTATAATCAATCAAAAGCATTGTGTTGTAATTTCAGGTGGAAAATAAATGCTTCGCAGAGATGTATGTTTAACGAATAGATAGAAACTTTATTACAGTACTGAATACTGAAGGATAGAATGTGCGTGTTAACTGTATGCTGTACAGTTTACAAGTGAGATCAGTTCGAAATAAAAAGGGGGTGACTACAGTATGGCACAGGCGTGCCAAACGAAAACTTATAACTTGGTTGGTTTATTCCTTACTCTACAAGTACTGTCCTGTACCTAGAGATGGCGTTGGTGAGAGCCGTATGTGGGGTACTACTTTATGCGTGACTCTACGCTGGGATGAAATTATCACGCGTTTCACTGTTTTATATATCGCGATGTATTTACACTATTGCGATGTTGCCCTTGGGCGATACAAAGGTCGAGTGACCGAGGCTTTTCTCGGTCCTCCGCTTCTCGAAGAAAAGATGCGCTACCCTTAAAATCAATCTTACAACCTAAAAACTTAAATCTAACTATCCTAGTGACTATTGACTTATGCTAGTTACATCTAGATGGCGCAATGGTTCTGTGTGCGCGTGTCGCCACACGTAGCTCTATTTGCCCAAAAACTTATAACTGAGACCTCTAGTTGTTTTAGAAGGTTGGCACCTCTCAGCGGCTGACTTCGTATTCCAGTAAACCTGCCTTATAATATTTCAACACATTGGTTTATGAAATGATATGCAAATAAGATTTTCCAAAAATTATAATTTATAAGGTTACATGCAAAAATAAAAAAGACATTTTTCAAAACTTTCTTATTTGGGCTCTTAATGAAAATTTAAAACATATGTTTTGTAGACTTATGTTAGTTATACATTAAAATAACACGCATTGAAAGAAGGGATTGAAACCTTTTATGAAAACCGAAATGATGTTATAACTGTTAAGAGAATATCGGTTCTGATTTATATTGGTTACGGTATCGGTTTCGGTTGTCATTTTGTTTTCTTTATTGTGTTCGTCCGTATATATTTATTAAATAATTAAATACTTAAATTTTAGCTATTTAAATATGTAGTTATTTATTGTTATTCATAATTCAAACAATTTTTAAATAAATAAATTTTTATAACTGGTTTCTATACTCTCTGTTTGAATTATTATTTCAATAATTTATTGTTAAAATAATTGTTTATGTATTTATTAAACATTTATTTATATATAGAATTATTTTAACAACAAATTATTGAAATAATAATTCAAATAGTCAATGTAGAAACAAATTTCTATACATTGTAAAATTTATTTATTTAAACAATTATTTTAACAATAAATTAGTATTGAAATAATAATTTAAATAATGAATATAGAAACAAATTATTAAAATGTATATATTTAAAAATTGTTTGAATTATAAATAACAATAAATAACCATTACAATAAATAACGATTATTACAGAATATTTCTCGTTTACGAATCATTATATTATAAATACTGCAATAATTTTCAAATTAATTTAAAATTCCGATACTTTTTTAGAACATTACGTAGTAATTACTTTCATTTTTCCTACATCTATACGTCGATTATAAAACAATGATTACAATGGTGAACAATAAGGGAGATAAGAAAGCAATAAGGGCGTTATGAAATTATACAATAAAAAGTAATTTTTTTCCAAACAATTTCAGTGTGGGTAATGTCAGCATTCTACATTTATTTATTACCTGCGCTACTAAATCTATTTACCTACGCCGCTGACGCAGCACAGACTTAAGACTACTACAGACATTGCATCTTATGGGCTTTTCTGTCTAGGCCTCGGGGGGCCACAGTGGCCCCCGTACCATTTCGGTGTCGCGCTCAATATTACCGATAGTTCACGAATTTACGCGTATTAGCAAGAACTGAATATTCCGTATACTGTATTTTTACTACGGGTGTTTTGGAGGCTACAAATGCATACGGCGCGTGTATTTGAACGGTGAAAATAATATTCATGGATTACAAAAATACGAATTGTAGTAAAATTAATTTGGTTTATATACGTAATATTATGTTTATTACTCGTGTCACTAATGAATGTATATTATAATAGTTTTATACACTTTAAACCAATAGTTTACTTTCTTTACGGTAATGCGGCAACATGGAACAGATCCTGCCTCATCTTTTTACCCCCTCTAACACATGAATCAGAACTAACTTTTAGTATGGATAAGAACTAGTTTCAACCAATTATTTAATTTTAATATAAAATAATGTTTCAATATCGAAATAATATGCGATATGTAACGTACATCTCAGTACGTACATCATATTTAGACTACATCAGGAGTGCAAATCTATTTAACACTCGCTCACGAGAGCAAGAGTTACATGTATTCTGAAACGAAAACTTTGTATTTGGATTATTAATTGAAAATAATTGTTGAAGCTGGGACATCGGAAAAGGAAGAAAGTATTAAAAGTCTTACATTCTACTATGAAATACATATTTACGCAAATTCTAAATGTGCAGCTATTAGCTCGATATTATCCACTACATGCGAGATACTATAATTTATAAATTATAGCATTTTGCGAATTGTGGATAATATCGATTGCCCAGGTCTCACCACGAGGAGGTTGCTGCACAAGAGACCCGAAAGAGAGTCAGAACGAAGTCTTCCTTCGTTCTGTCTCCCTTTCTTACAACGACGATTCTTAGAAACTAAGTTCGCAGGTCGCTAAATGGAAAAATAGTCTTTTTCACGGAAAAGACTTCTTTTCCATTTAGCGTATGTCGAGTAATTATTGCGGGGCAAAGAGTGAATCGGAGAAGAAGTCTCCGATCCACGAGGGACCAAGGGCGAATCAGGCTCTGATTCTTTCAAAGAGAGAAACAAGATCGAACCAGAGCAGAAGGCTCTGGTTCAAGGGTGACACGACGCGTTCAGTGCTTACAAGTCCTGAGTCGACCAGCCCGATACCCGCCACTCCATCACCAAGAAAGATGGCAAAGAGATGCGCTCAAACGGTTTCTGGCGCTACTGGGTGACATGAGAACATGGCGTGCCCAGGATTACGTTAACACAGAGGATCGTCAGAAGACGAGTGAACGAGTCTCTTAGACATCCCTCTCAATGACTTCACGCCGGATACCGAAACTAGACCGGCTCAGAACCTGCAAGCAAGGCCGACACAGCAGAAGGCTGTGTCGGAGTCAGAAAACGAGGCGAGCAAAGTCAAGTTACGGCAATAATTACTCGACATAATTACAACGACGATAGCCAATCTTAATAACTAACGCACGCACTAAAACTAACTTAAGAATAATCTGGAGTCTTCGTTCGACGAATCCTCTTCTTTCGATGAATTTTCTTCGTACGATGAATTTTCTTTGCAACATGAATTTTCTTCGCAAGATGAATTTTCTTGAACAGAATCGATAACCAGCTGAAACAAAATTGACTCCAAATTGAAAAGCTGTTGAAAAAATATCGAAACAGCATCGAAAACCAGATGAAACAAAATCGAAACAGAATCGAAAACCAGTTGATACGAAATCGACACCAAATGAAAAACCAGTCGAAACAGAATCGAAACCATGTCGAGCCCAAATCTAATGATTTGTGGACGCAACGATCTATAGGCGATTCGGGTGGCCCCGGGGACGCGAGTCCCCGTACCCACCCACAGGCCCCATCCCGTGAGTGAGCCCCTGAGGGAACTCCGATCGGAGGAATATCAATTAGAGAAAGTTGGTCTTTGAAAGTTCAGGAGCACATTCCAATTACGAATCCAAAAATTAATAATGGAGGTGTTTGTTGAAGGTACATGTATTCTGAAATTGAAATTCGGTATTTCTATTATTAATTGAAAAAAAATGCTGAAGCTGGAATACTTGAACAAAGGAAAACGAAGAAATTATTAAGTCTTACATTCTAGTATAAAATACATATTTACGCAAACTCTAAATGTGCAGCTATTAGCTCGATATTATCCACTACATGCAAGATACTACAATTTACAAGTTATAATATCTTGCGAATTGTGGATAATATCGATTGCCCAGGTCTCACCACGAGGAGGTTGCTGCACAAGAGACCCGAAAGGGAGTCAGAACGAAGTCTCCCTTCGTTCTGCCTCCCTTTCTTACAACGAAGATTCTTAGAAACTAAGTTTCGCAGGTCGCTAAATGGAGAAGTAGTCTTTTTCATGGAAAAGACTTCTTTTCCATTTAGCGTATGTCGAGTAATTATTGCGGGGCAAAGAGTGAATCGGAGAAGAAGTTTCCGATCCACGAGGGACCAAGGGCGAATCAGGCTCTGATTCTTTCAAAGAGAGAAACAAGATCGAACCAGAGCAGAAGGCTCTGGTTCAAGGGTGACACGACGCGTTCAGTGCTTACAAGTCCTGAGTCGACCAGCCCGATACCCGCCACTCCATCACCAAGAAAGATGGCAAAGAGATGCGCTCAAACGGTTTCTGGCGCTACTGGGTGACATGAGAACATGGCGTGCCCAGGATTACGTTAACACAGAGGATCGTCAGAAGACGAGTGAACGAGTCTCTTAGACATCCCTCTCAATGACTTCACGCCGGATACCGAAACTGGACCGGCTCAGAACCTGCAAGCAAGGCCGACACAGCAGAAGGCTGTGTCGGAGTCAGAAAACGAGGCGAGCAAAGTCAAGTTACGGCAATAATTACTCGACATAATTACAACGACGATATACAATCTTAATAACTAACGCACGCACTAAAACTAATTTATATATAGTCTGTAGTCTTCGTTCGATGAATTTTCTTCTTTCGATGAATTTTCTTCCTTCGATGAATTTTATTCGCACGATGGATTTTTTTCTTTCGATGAATTTTCTTCCTTTGATGAATTTTCTTCGTTCGTTGTGACTAACAAGAGCAAGATGAACGACCCAAATCGAAACAGAATCGAAAACCAGTCGAAACAAAGTCGAAACAAAATCGAAACCACATCGAACCCAAATCTAATGATTTGTGGACGCAACGACCTATAGGCGATTCGGGTGCCCCGGGGACGCGAGTCCCCGTACCCACTCACGGGCCCCATCCCGTGAGTGAGTCCCTGGGGGAACTCCGATCCGAGCAATATTGATTTCAAGATAAAAATATCAATTTCCAGATAAAAATATCAATTTCCAGATAGAAATATCAATTTCCAGATAAATATATCAATTTCCAGATAAAAATATCAATTTCCAGATAAAAATATCAATTTCCAGAAATAAATATCCATTTCCTGAAATAAATATCAAGTTCCTGAAATAAATATCAATTTCCTGAAATAAATATCAACTTCCTGAAATAAATATCAATTTCCTGAAATAAATATCAATTTCCTGAAATAAATATCAATTTCCTGAAATAAATAACAATTTCCTGAAATAAATAACAATTTCCTGAAATAAATATTAATTTCAAGACAAATATATCAATTTCCTGAAAAAATAACAATTTCCTGAAATAAATAACAATTTCCTGAAATAAATATCAATTTCCTGAAATAAATATCAATTTCCTGAAATAAATATCAATTTCTTGAAATAAATATCAACTTCCTGAAATAAATATCAACTCCCTGAAATAAATATCAATTTCCTGAAATAAATATCAAGTTCCTGAAATAAATATCAAGTTCCTGAAATAAATATCGAGTTCCTGAAATAAATATCAAGTTCCTGAAATAAATATCAATTTCCTGAAATAAATATCAATTTCCTGAAATAAATATCAATTTCCTGAAATAAATATCAATTTCCTGAAATAAATATCAATTTCCAGAAATAAATATCAATTTCCTGAAATAAATATCAATTTCCTGAAATAAATATCAACTTCCTGAAATAAATATCAATTTCCTGAAATAAATATCAATTTCCTGAAATAAATATCAATTTCCTGAAATAAATATCAATTTCCTGAAATAAATAACAATTTCCTGAAATAAATAACAATTTCCTGAAATAAATAACAATTTCCTGAAATAAATAACAATTTCCTCAAATAAATAACAATTTCCTGAAATAAATATTAATTTCAAGACAAATATATCAATTTCCTGAAAAAAATAACAATTTCCTGAAATAAATAACAATTTCCTGAAATAAATAACAATTTCCTGAAATAAATATTAATTTCAAGACAAATATATCAATTTCCTGAAAAAAATATCTATTTTCTGAGAAATATCAATTTTCTGAAAAATATCAATTTCTAGACAAAAATATTGTATCAATTTGGTAGAGTTGAACTTTGAAAGTCTTACAAAATTAAGTATCACTATTCTTACAAATTACATAAGAAATTTAAAACTCTAACGTCTAAAATTCTAGATCGGTGTCTCTAGAATTACTTTAAATCGCGACTATTTATTCGCAACATTAACTAAGCATTTGATCAACTTTAAGAATTGATACTAGTACAACGCGTGTAACAATTTGTTTCGCAACGCTACTCGAAATCGCGGATGAGCCCATCTCACGGTTGATCGTTGCAGCTCGAGCATGGGAGCCTGAAAAGTCGAAAGACTCGAAAGCAAACGCGAACTTTTGGTACGCAACGCTAATTCAATGAACAGAGATCCACAAAAGATTACTCTACAGTTTCTGCAAAACGAATCGCGACTATTTGTTTCGCGACGCTATAGTTTAAACAAGCTATATCGCTGATAGAGACTACTATTATATTTAGAAGAAAGGCTATCTTTGATCTCTGTTCAAAATCGACTAACGCAACGCGTACTTTCTTCGCAACGCTAGTGCAAATCGCGGACGTTCCCATCTCGGCTGATCGTTGGGGCGGCGAGGCCTGCCCATGCATGCAACTAACTACTTTTACATTCTACTACGACTCTATTTCTACAGACGGGTATAACGACAAGGTATTGATAAAATGACTCACTCGAAGATGCGAAGACGTTGCAATGATTGTCCTTTTGAATGACAGTTTGTCCGGCATCTTTGGCATAAAACCTCGTCTGCTCCTTCGGCCTCATCCCGACAATTTGTTTCGCACCGCTACTCGATATCGCGGAAGTACCCATCTCACAGTTGATCGTTGCAACTGGAGCATGGGCGCCTGAAATATCGAAAGATTCTATTGCAAACGCGATTCTTTTGATGCGCAACGCTAATTCAACAAATCGAATTTAAAATTCTATTTAAATAAGAAATTTAAAACTCTAACGTCTAAAATTCTAAACAGGTATCTTTAGAACTACTTTAAATTACGACTATTTATTTGCAAGATTAACTAGACATTTCATCAACTTTAGAAATTGATACTAGTACAACGCGTGTAACAATTTGTTTCGCAACACTACTTGAAATCGCGGATGTGCCCATCTCACAGTTGATCGTTGCAGCTCGAGCATGGGAGCCTGAAAAGTCGAAAGACTCGAAAGCAAACGCGAACTTTTTGTGCGCAACGCTAATTCAACGAACAGAGATCCAAAAAACGATTACTTTAGATTATATGTAAAACAACAACAATATGAACTTTAAAAGCGCAGTTATCAAATTGAAATGTAATTTTGAACCGCGACTATTTGTGATTCGCAACGCTACGCTCTAAACAAAATTTTTCGTAACATTAACTTTAGTCTCTGTTCAAAATCGACTAAATGCAACGCGTGGTTTTGTCGCAACGCTAGTGCAAATCGCGGACGTTCCCATCTCGGCTGATCGTTGGGGCGGCGAGGCCTGCCCATGCATGCAACTAACTACTTTTACACTTTACTACTACGGTATACTACTACTTCTACAGACGAATATAGTAACAAGATAGTAACAAAATGACTCACTCGAAGATGCGAAGTCACTGCAATGAATGCACTCTCTGAGTCGATCAGCACGGTAATGACTGCATGCCGGATACCGAAACTGGAGCGGCTCAGAACCCAAGGTAAACGAAGGAAGCATTGAAGAGTCCATGCCCCCCCCCGAGCTAGCTTAAAGTAGGCCAAGGAAGTTTTAAATAACCCTTGGACTACCCTAAGCTAGCTAAAGGTGGACCATGGTAGACAATGGCAGGCCATTGGTGGAGGAGTCTTGGTTAAGCTTAAGCCAACTGAAGGTAGACAAGGGTAGCTCTGGAAGACCACTGGTCAGCCTCAAGGTAAGCACAGGTAGGCCAGAGTAGCTCTCGATGACCACTGGTCAACCACAGGGTAGACCACTGTTGGAGGACCCTTGGTCCACCCTAAGCCAGCTGAAGGTAGGCAAGGGTAGTTCTGGAGGACCACTGGTCAGCCTCAGGGTAGGCTGAGGTAGGCCAGAGTAGCTCTGGATGTCCACTGGTCAACCTCGGGGTAGGCAGGGGCAGACCAATGCTGGAGGGCCCATGGTCAACCCTACGACAGCTGAAGGTAAGCAGGGGTAGGCTAGGGTAGCTCTGGATGACCACTGGATGACCTCGGGGTAGGCAAGGGTAGACCATTGCTGGAGGACCCATGGTCATCCCCAATATAGGCAGGAGAGGCCAGGGTACCTCTGGAGGACCCCTGGTCAATCCCAAGGTAGCCGAAGACTCTCCTGGTCCCGGAGCTCGTCCGCTCCTGCCGGAGCCCCCGGCCCGACTGACTGACTGAGCGCGCTCCGCGGGCTTAGGTAAGCAGTGATGCGCAGCGCGCAGCGAAGCGCAACGCTCCTCACCCCAACTAATTTTGATAGATCTCGATCGCCGTGATAATAATTATTGATAAATGTATTATTTCTGGCTGTCTAATGTTTATAACAATTCCTCTTGCCAACGATGTCGACAAGCATCCTCTTGACCATCTACCATCTTATTTTTAAGTAAAAATTGCTAATAGTACACGAGATACAGAGTAATTTTTAACACATGAATATTACCAAGCAATATTATATCAAGCTAATGTAATTAATAAAGTTACTATCTCTGGCTGTTTAGTGTTTATAACAATTCTTTTTGCCAATTATATCGACATGCACACCCTCGCCTATCTAACCATTTCATTTTTTAATAAAAATATGTAATGGAAGTCGAGATATTGAATATCTTTTAACACATGAATATTCGCGCGCATTACTTTATCGAACACAATTCACTCATAAATGTATTATGTCTAGCTGGTTCATATTTGCAACAATTCTTGACCATCTTGCCATCTTATTTTTTAGGAGAAGTAGGCAATAGAACTCGAGATACAAAATTATTTATGCTACATGAATATTACTAAGCATAAATCAATCGAGAAAATGTAATTAATGTATTTATTATCTCTGCTTATTTAACGATTACAACCCGCCTGTCCAGACGGTGTCGAATGCTTTTTCCAGATCTACTAGACAGGCGCCCACGCAGGAACCTCTACTCAGGGCTAGATTGACGTCGGATGTTAATTTATTGATAGCATGTATTGTGGAGTGGTGTCTTCTAAAACTATATTGGTTTTCGGGGATTATATTATTAGTATCGCAGAAATCTAGAATCCTATCATTGATGACGGGAACGTTACACACGAACCTATCGGCGATGTTGGAAGTAGATTCGTAACATTTGGTTGTAATAGGTGTACCGATGTTTATCGGAAAAATTAGATTTTATGTTTCATTATTAGTAACAGAGATATCCACATTGTTAATAATAATCGTAGCTAACAAAGTGGAAAATTGCAGATATTGTTGACGATGACAATACCACAGACGATACCCATAAGTAGGTTTTGATCCCGACCACAGACTTAAGATACCTACAGACATTGCATGCAATGCATTTTTCTGTCTACGGTTCTAAATTACCGAGCCTGTAGAAAATGCCCTAGTACGATAGCGGACTCTATCGAAATGGAACGGTCAGGTGGTGAACCACATGAGGTTGCAACACATAGAGTGTGTGTTGCATCTTCTACCTTACGGGCCGACAAGGCGTTCGATACGCTGTACATACACATCGTGTATGTCTCACAAACGCGGGCGAACCACTACGTTGGTTGAAAAAATACATGCTGGTGAAACGCAGTGGCAGGTTCCTTGCATTTAGCGCTCACACACCATCAATTGGCCAAGGTGCACGTCGCTACGTTCAGATGAAGCTACAGCGTTACTCCGCCATCGCAAGTCACTCCAATGTCCACGGCTTCATCGCATTAGATGCTAATACGATGGTGACGTAACTTAATATGCCTTTTTTGTGTACGGTATTTTCATACGACAACGGAGACACTTGTTCCATTGCTGGAACGGCAAACGAGTCGTGTGTTGGGGCACACCGCGGGGAATTGAACCTAGCCACGTGCACGTGGTTTTGCGCTAACTGCCGTGGCAGCCAGGCCCGAGAACGTGCCAATACTTTTCTGCTCTACACGTAGTGGTCCGGTGGGCGTATGCTCCGCGTTTTGGCCGGTGTCAAAAACTTTAAATCAAGAATCTAATTCTAAGCAACATCCATTCTGAATGGATTAAATCTAAATATCCAAATATCTATAGAATTCAATGTCCGTATGCGCCTTGCGGTATTGGTTCTGCAATGTTAATTTTCTACTACTGAAACGCGGTCGCGACTCTTATAATTAAATCGCATCTTTTAGGTGTGTTCTCCAATATTTGTTTAGACGCGATGCGATGCAACGAGTGTCTAGATGCGTGAGTCAATCGGAATTGTATCAATATTAAACAAATTTAGGTCTGCATTAATTTGTAACGCTAACTTGACTCATTGTGATTCTCGCGCAACTCTAATAAAAATCGCGAATGCCTACACCGCACCGGGCAGCCGTTGCAACTGGAACATGGGCGCCTGAAATGTCGAAACATTCAAATGCAAACGCGATCTTATTGATGCGCAACGCTAAATCGACAAATCAAAATTCAAAAGGCAATTTAGATGAAACATTTAGTACTCCAACATTTGAAATTCTAGATCAGTATCACTAGAACTACTTTAAGTCACGATTATGTATTTGCAACGTTATCATGAACTTTAATTAACTTAGAAAATTTATACTTGTACAACGCGTATGTTAATTCGTTTCGCAACGCTACAGTTTGTCGGGCATCTTCTTTTTCAACAAACTGTAACCCTCAACGTGCTCGCAGCGAAAACAATCGACGACTTTCGAGACGAATCACAAGTCTCGAGAGAAGCTGATAGTTCCGCTGGTGCAATCGTGCAGGTGCGCAACGTTTCGAGACCCTAATCCGCGCGCGTTCGCGTCCGCGTCCGCGAAAAGCTATGCGAGCAAGAAGAATCGAGCACGAAGTGTCCATCGAACGTCATGCCTCGTTCGATTTAGCTTCGAGTTGAAAGTTCAAGCTCTTCCAGCGATTGACTACCGCGCGAGTCGCGGCCTACCCGAAAGAGAAAGCGATAGCCAGCCCCGGCCCCTACCTACTTAGTATTAACAGTCACGCCAAGAGGGTAAGCTACCTATCCTGCCTAGCCCTATATTTAAAAAATGGACAAAGACACAGGCTCTCCAACACACTCGTTACACGGTTTTCTCACACAGATGCCAGGGTGCAATAGCCTAATACCTAGGGAGAACGTCCCGGGACGTCTCCGATACCCTAACGTTCGATCTCATTCAATCAGACACTAACGTACGTACCAGTTTTCCTGAAATCGACTGACAATGGTAGCGATCATTGCGAGACGTTAATTTAATTAATTACAGACCTAGTTTTCATCAATGAATTGAGAAACTACGCGCGCACATATTCCACGAAGATCAATGTAGCATGTCGCGGATCGACTGGAATATGCGCTACCAAATGTAATTAAAAGAACCGACGCAATTCCACTGCCTAACCATACACTCGCAAAAGTGGAAAATGCGTCGTGCACGATACGCTAACCATTGTCAGTCGTCACACATATTTATGTTAGAAACAATACTCCATGTGCCCGTTGCTCTCACTCTCCCGAATAGCGCCTAGGCACGCGAAAGGTTTCGAGCAACGAACAGGGAATCTCAATATCCTGAAAATCCTAACTAAAAAAATTATTTAAATTGTGTACGGTCTAATCTTGTTTTATGCCTGCAAAATGAATCGACTTGTAATTCAAAATTGAATTTTAATGAAGATTCAAAATTTAATTTTAATGGAGATTCAAAATTTAATTGGAATGAAGATTCAAAATTTAATTGGAATACATTTTGATAAATATTTCATGCATTTATTTAAAATTTTCAAGAAAATATTTAGAGACTCTCGGGCGATCCTCTCGACAAAGCAACGTTTCGAAATATTGGAAAAAGTTCTCTACTAAATGTGAAGTACCCGTGCTTTGTCTTAAGAATTTACCCGTCGCGAATCGTCTTTTTGTACGTGTTATCTAATGTTTTCGAGCAATTCAAATGAATTTTAAAGAACAAACGATTTTTTTCTTGACCATAAAAAGTGACTACGTCGTGAATTGTGTACCAAATTGCGGAAGATATCTCAATATCGCCTGGCGTTCCTACGGTCACTGTAATCGCCAAAATCAACTACCAACTACATCAACTACAGATAATTATAAAAAAGTCTGTTGTTTTTTTCTCACTTACTACTTGTTGGGGGGTTGCGAGATGCTACGTTAGAGTCCTGGAATCAGAAAAGGAAACAAAAAAATATTAAAATCGATACTTACGATTTTTTATCCGGATATAAAGATTATTCTCAAAGTAACGATAGCAAATCTAGTCGAAACGAATCGTTGCCTCGAATTGTTAGCTAGTGTCTCTATCATATGGAAAATAAATTCAATTTGTAAAGGTGTTTCACTAATAATTTTTCATTAATAATTTAAAACTAAAATATTCGACAACAAAGTTTAATTGAGAAGATGTATATTGATACTCACATCCTCTCCTTCTCGAAGGAAGCACGAGAATTGTGTCTCCATCTCGGTTTTCGATGTCGATTTTCCCTCTGGCTCTGTGACAGAAAGAACAAATTTGATCAATTACAACAGCAACCGTCAAAGGATAAATCCGAGTTAATAGAAAATAAATATTTCAAATTGAATATAAAATCAAACTTTATTTGTACTAAAATTTATAATAATCGTGATTTCTATCGCGCGACACGAATTTAAATTCAATTGATCGACACGATACAAGAGTAAATTATCGCGAGAAAGCAACGCAATTCTAGAATGAATTTAAACCGGCGAATAATAAATAACTCGCTCGTACAAAGAATCAATTCCAATAAAAATTAAGATTAATAATTTTCATTTCGAAGGAATGAAAAAACACGAAAACAGTTATACGTACAATGTACCGCGTAACATTCCTTGCTTTGCGTTGTACACATTTTCTGCGTTTCAATAATAGTACAACACAACGCTTGTTGCCCAGGACAGAGGGTGGAGTTCCGAGGTACGGTAACGCGCATCCGATCACTTTGACTGTTTTAATTGTAATGAGTCGTGTAGTGGCCGAATCGTTGGGACTACGGGCGGGGAGGGGACGATTGCCCCCGACGATCAGCGATTGCCCCCGATTTTGGATTAGCGCGGTCGGCTGCGAAGGTGCGCAAAAGCCCCTCCGAGGTAATACGTGTGTTGTGACGTCGCCTTCTTAGAAGTGTTCCAGCAAAGCAAACAGACAAAATATCCATAGCCGGGTGAGCAATGACGTCACAATTTGTACTGCAGATGATTTCTGCTTATTTTTGAGAAATATATGATATCTTTCCTGAAATTTAACTTTTCGAAAGAATAAAATTTCGAAATTCAGAAATGTAAAAAGCCCGATAGCCAGCTCGCATAAAACCGACTCGAATTTATTAAGAATTCTTCGAATGAACTTCAGAATATTTTCTACTAAAAAATGTTGTTCATTCGAAGAATTCGAAAAGTTAAATTTCAGGAAAGATATCATATATTTGCTGCATAGAATTTGTATTGATTTTTAGTTTAAAGAAAGTAAACTATTGGTTTAAAGTGTATACAACTATTATAATATACATTCATTAGTGACACGAGTAATAAAAATAATATCACGTATAGAAACCAAATTAATTTTACTACAATTCGTCTTTTCGTAATACATTCTTCATAAATATTACTTTCACCGTTCAAATACACGCGCCGTATGCATTAGTAGCCTCCAAAACACCCGTAGTAAAAATAAAGTATACGGAATATTCAGTTCTTGCTAATACAGCTAAATTCGTGAACTATCGGTAATATTGAGCGCGACACCGAAATGGTACGGGGGCCACTGTGGCCCCCCGAGGCCTAGACAGAAAAGCCCATAAGATGCAATGTCTGTAGTAGTCTTAAGTCTGTGATGGATGTAATACCTTAGGTAATAAATAAATGAAGAATGTCATTATCCATTCTGTGATTTCTTGGAAAATAATTACATATTATTGTATAATTTCATTATACTCTTATCGCCTACTTATTTTCCTTATTGTTCAGCATTGGAATCACTGTTTTATAATCGATAGCCTGTAGATGTAGGAATTTATAAAATATCAGAATTTACACTTAATTTAATTAGTGGAATATTTATAAAATAATTATTCTTAAAGAAAAAGTATTCTGTAATAATTATAGAATAAAAAGGAAGAATAAATACAATCTACAAGAAACGATCAAATTCAATCGTTCTTATCGAGATCCTTAGTAGAAAGCAGAAACTTAATTTTTATTACTTATTTATCCGATAATACCACTTTTAATGCTCGACAGCACTGTCTGCAATTATTAAATGCAATTATTTTGATCAGAGAGATATTACATATATGATGGTAAAAGTCTCCTAAAAGATTAATTAAAAATGAAAAAGTGTCATCATTGCATTACTGTTGCCTCACCGATGTTATGTACCTGACCTGTACATAATGACCATACACCTGTATATGATCCGAATTATGCCGTGTTTGGTATCATTTTAATCAGAACAATGTCACAAATCTATTACCAAAAGTCTCAGAAAAAACTAAGTAATAATAAAAAAGCTATTCCGTGGTAATACATTATAAGGACGTGCGAGCCTTTGAACTGTGCCGCCGACTGCGACTCACCGCGTCTCTTTCTTTCCCATACGCTATCCTTCCTCGCGCCCGAAACTTTAATTATTAATTGTCCATTACACAAGTAAATATCATCGGAATTATATCACATTTGGTATGATTTTTATTAGAAAAATGCCACAAATATGGTCATCGAAGTCCCATAAAAATATAATGAAAAATAAAGAAGTTGGAAATTCGGATCAGGTATGTTTACTTTCTCGGTGACCCATGCCTCTCGAGCTCAGCTATCCTTCTCTACGTTCGGCAAACCTCAAACAATGATATTCCTCGCGTATAAACTAGGGCTGTTACTATTCCGAAGCTTCGATTCTTCGAAACTTCGAACCTTCGATTCGTTTCCAGGTATCGGATAAAAGAAATAAATTCTCATAATTTGTTTCTATATTCACCATCGGAATTATTTCAATAATTTATTGTTAAGATAATATATTTATAATTTCAATCATCCTTTCGATAGCACATTGTTAAAATAATTGCTTAAATAAATAAATTTTATAATTTGTTTCTATATTCATTATTTGAATTGTTATTTCAATTTTTTATTGTTAAAATAATTGATTAAATAAATAAATTATTACAATTTGTTTCTATGTTCATTATATGAATTATTTCAATTATTTATTGTTGTTTCGACCTTCGTTGGTTTCCGTTGCGCGGAAACCTGAACTTACGATCGCGAAGTAGCACAAATAAATGTGGTATTAATCGGATGTATGGGAGAGCGTTTCTGTTCGATTTATTTATCCACTCACGCGAGATACAATGTAACTGGTACTTTGATTTACAAGAGTCGGCCTGTTCTATCGGCAAGAATCAGGGATAAAGTACTTGTAAACGTAACGAGATTCCGATTCTGTTGTCACGACGATTCCAGGAAGAGAGAGGGAGAGCTCGCCACTCGCCATCGTGTATATTCGTCGCACTTCGCGTCCCCCCCCCCCCCCCCCCGCGCACCGCGAACTACACTTACCACACTTGGGTCGCGAGGAGAGTGGAACGAATCGCGACGACGAGCGACGCGTCTTCGCAGATTCATTATGTGTACCGGCAAAGACAAACAAACACACCCATCGTGGTGTGTCGCGTGAAGGTCTTCGCCGTCCGCGCGGCGATACCGAACAGCTGTGATTTGACTCAACAATTGTTAAAATAATGGTTCAAATGAATAAATTTTCGTAATTTGTTTCTGTATTCACCATCTGAATTATTTCAATAATTTATTGTTAAGATAATATATTTATAATTTGAATTATCCTTTCGATAGCACATTATTAAAATAATTGTTTAAATAAATTTTATAATTTGTTTCTATATTCATTACTTGAATTGTTATTTCAATTATTTATTGTTAAAATAATTGATTAAATAAATAAATTTTTACAATTTGTTTCTATGTTCATTATTTGAATTATTTCAATTATTTATTGTGGTTTCGATCTTCGTTGGTTTCCGTTGCGCGCAAAACCTGAACTTACGATCGCGAAATAGCACAAATAAATATGGTATTACTCGGATGTGTGGAGAGAGGAGCTTATCCAGGCTATATTTAGACTAGGGGCACCGACCCGAATAATGAAAAATAAAGAAGTTGGAAATTCGGATCAGGTATGTTTACTTTCTCGGTGACCCATGCCTCTCGAGCTCAGCTATCCTTCTCTACGTTCGGCAAACCTCAAACAATGATATTCCTCACGTATAAACTAGGGCTGTTACTATTCCGAAGCTTCGACTCTTCGAAACTTCGAACCTTCGATTCGTTTCCAGGTATCGGATAAAAGAAATAAATTCTCATAATTTGTTTCTATATTCACCATCGGAATTATTTCAATAATTTATTGTTAAGATAATATATTTATAATTTCAATTATCCTTTCGATAGCACATTGTAAAAATAATTGCTTAAATAAATAAATTTTATAATTTGTTTCTATATTCATTATTTGAATTGTTATTTCAATTATTTATTGTTAAAATAATTGATTAAATAAATAAATTATTACAATTTGTTTCTATGTTCATTATATGAATTATTTCAATTATTTATTGTTGTTTCGACCTTCGTTGGTTTCCGTTGCGCGGAAACCTGAACTTACGATCGCGAAATAGCACAAATAAATGTGGTATTAATCGGATATATGGGAGAGCGTTTCTGTTCGATTTATTTATCCACTCACGCGCGATACAATGTAACTGGTATTTCGATTTACAAGAGTCGGCCTGTTCTATCGGCAAGAATCAGGGATAGAGCACTTGTAAACGTAACGAGATTCCGATTCTGTCGTCACGACGATTCCAGGAAGAGAGAGGGAGAGCTCGCCTCATCATCGTGTATATTCGTCGCACTTCGTGTCCCCCACCGCGCACCGCGAACTACACTGGCCACCCTTGGGTCGCGGGGAGAGTGGAACGAACCGCGACGACGAGCGACGCGTCTTCACAGATTCATTATGTGTACCGACAAATGACAAACAAACACACCCATCGTGGTGTGTCGCGTGAATGTGTTCTTCGTCCGCGCGGCGATACCGAACAGCTGTGATTTGACTCAACAATTGTTAAAATAATGGTTCAAATGAATGAATTTTCATAATTTGTTTGTATATTCACCATCTGAATTATTTTAATAATTTATTGTTAGGATAGTATATTTATAATTTGAATTATCCTTTCGATAGAACATTATGAAAATAATTGTTTAAATAAATAAATTTTATAATTTGTTTCTATATTCATTATTTGAATTGTTATTTCAATTATTTATTGTTAAAATAATTGATTAAATAAATAAAATTTTATAATTTGTTTCTATATTCATTATATGAATTATTTCAATTATTTATTGTTGTTTCGATCTTCGTTGGTTTCCGTTGCGCGGAAACCTGAACTTACGATCGCGAAGTAGCACAAATAAATGTGGTATTAATCGGATGTATGGGAGAGCGTTTCTGTTCGATTTATTTATCCACTCATGCGGGATACAATGTAACTGGTACTTTGATTTACAAGAGTCGGCCTGTTCTATCGGCAAGAATCAGGGATAGAGCACTTGTAAACGTAACGAGATTCCGATTCTGTCGTCACGACGATTCCAGGAAGAGAGAGGGAGAGCTAGCCGCTCGTCATCGTGTATATTCGTCGCACTTCGTGTCCCCCACCGCGCACCGCGAACTACACTGGCCACCCTTGGGTCGCGGGGAGAGTGGAACGAACCGCGACGACGAGCGACGCGTCTTCACAGATTCATTATGTGTACCGGCAAAAGACAAACAAACACACCCATCGTGGTGTGTCGCGCGAAGGTCTTCGCCGTCCGCGCGGCGATACCGAACAGCTGTGATTTGACTCAACAATTGTTAAAATAATGGTTTAAATGAATAAATTTTCATAATTTGTTTCTATATTCACCATCTGAATTATTTCAATAATTTATTATTAAAATAATATATTTATAATTTCAATTAATCTTTCGATAGCAGATTGTTAGAATAATTGTTTAAATAAATAAGTTTTATAATTTGTTTCTATATTCATTATTTGAATTGTTATTTCAATTATTTATTGTTAAAATAATTGATTAAATAAATAAATTTTTACAATTTGTTTCTATGTTCATTATTTGAATTATTTCAATTATTTATTGTGGTTTCGATCTTCGTTGGTTTCCGTTGCGCGCAAAACCTGAACTTACGATCGCGAAAGAGCACAAATAAATGTGGTATTAATCGGATATATGGGAGAGCGTTTCTGTTCGATTTATTTATCCACTCACGCGCGATACAATGTAACTGGTATTTCGATTTACAAGAGTCGGCCTGTTCTATCGACAAGAATCAGGGATAGAGCACTTGTAAACGTAACGAGATTCCGATTCTGTCGTCACGACGATTCCAGGAAGAGAGAGTGAGAGCTCGCCTCATCATCGTGTATATTCGTCGCACTTCGTGTCCCCCACCGCGCACCGCGAACTACACCGCCCGCCGGAAGGCCTCGGGAAGAGTGGAACGAACCGCGACGACGAGCGTTGCGTCTTCACAGATTCATTATGTGTACCGGCAAATGACAAACAAACACACCGATCGTGGTGTGTCGCGTGAAGGTGTTCGTCGTCCGCGCGGCGGTACCGAACAGCTGTGATTTGACTCAACAATTGTTAAAATAATGGTTTAAATGCATAAATTTTCATAATTTGTTTCTATATTCACCATCTGAAGTATTTCAATAATTTATTGTTAAGATAATATATTTATAATTTCAATTATCCTTTCCATAGCACATTGTTAAAATAATTGTTTAAATAAATAAATTTTATAATTTGTTTCTATGTTCATTATTTGAATTATTCCAATTATTTATTGCTGTTTCGATCTTCGTTGGTTTCCGTTTCGCGGAAACCTGAACTTACGATCGCGAAATAGCACAAATAAATGTGGTATTAATCGGATGTGTGGGGACAGGAGCTGATCCAGGCTATATTTAGACTAGGGGGCAGCAGTATACCGGGCACGGCCAAAACCCGGGCGTGAGCATTCATGAGCACTCTCATTCCTCTCCACTGCTCTCCACTCTCTGCGGACCACTGCAGACTGCTTTCTGCCTGTTTTTGCTAACAAATTATTTTCTGCGATGCTAATTTCAGCACGTAAAATCAGTAAAATCATAAAATTTACTTACTTTAGTCGGTATGAAAAGGAAACATATGTACAATGTAAAGATAATATCTCAAATATAAGTCAAATATAAGCAAAATAAGAATATACAGAATTCATATATATTAACAAGTTAACTAATGCGACAAAATTTAAGTCTATGGGAGCAACATTATTACTTACAAAAATTGGAGATACCGAAACTTCGGACGGGACACTCATTTTCCCTGTAATAATTCACACTCAAAATAAATGTATGTCGCAACGATGTTCCGCGGTATTCGCCATCTTTAGTTTCAAAAGAATCGCGTATTTACTTATAACGGATAAGTCTACAGAAATTTTAAGTTATTTACAAGTTTTTATTACGTTAACTTCATGTTTATAGCGTACGACTGCTGTTATAGCACGATTCTTTGTAGAAATATAGAATATTCGTATTATCTTCGAAAAGAAAGAACAAAGCAAGTCTTATTTATAAGTACTATAAGAAAGAAATTATTATATATATAGTATGTACTGTAAATTACCAATTCGAACCTATGGGAGGGAAAAATGTACAGAAGTTACAGTTTCATTACAAAAATTACATATTCCCGTAATAAATATTTCTAAAGAATTGAGTGATAATAACAACTCCATGTTTTATGATCCTTTTGATACAACGTTTGACAGACTTCTGAAAGATACGAGGTAATCCATTTTATTGTTGTCATAGTTTGTAATCACTTTAGTTTCTAACTTTTTCTCTTTACAGAGCTTTGCAACAGCCATCTAAATCTGGTACTATTAAAGCATCGAGGAACAGTGATGAGAAAAGTTCTGTTTCGAGTAGCAACATATCTGCTGTAATTGGTGATAATTGTCTTTTATATAGCGATAGGAAGGCGACTGATGTTAGTATACAGCATAATTTAAGGAAACGACCTCAGAGAAAAGTAAAGGTAAAAGTTGAAAGAAAATATATACAGAAGAACACGTCGATAATTAAGAATACTATAGTAAGTTCTGTCGAACGCATTTTATTAGTAATTGAATTTGATCATAAAGGAACAGTAATATTTGTTATGAATGTATTTATATTTGAGAAAAATTATTAAAGGAAATCTTTCAATAATTAGGTAAAAGAACACAATATTTATAAAAAGAAAGTATACAGAGGAAAAAGAAACAAGAAAGCAAAACTAAATAATTCAAATGTTCATTCTATACATTTGTCCAAAAGTAATGGCAATAATGATACAAAAGTATCGGGTCAAAATACTAATATGAAACGAGAAGAAAGAAATAACAAGGATAAAACATTGAAAGAACAACAAAAAAGTGTTGAAGTTATTGAAGCGAACATTGGTAATTTAAAATATAGTCACGTGGTTGTAAAAGATTGTTTCGTTAAAATAGAAAATCTTGAAAGATCTTCGTTTGTGAAGTCATCACATTCTATTAGAAAATTTGGACATGTAGTTAGTAGTACACCTACTGGTAAAACAATAAGACCTAGTCATGTAATTGCTTTATCACCAATTCCTATTACATACTCTGAAAAATTTAATGAACTTGTAAGATATACAGGTAACAGTTTGGTTAGTGTGAAAAATACAAACTTGGTTTCTTCGAAAAATGAGCAAATAAATACAGATGTGTACAAACAATCCATTGATCAAATGGATGCATTTGACAGTAGTAAATGTAGCTTAAATAAATTGGACAGATTGCAAAAAGATGAGAATATCTCTTCAATTGGATTGAATTGTGTTAATAATAGAATTCACGAACAAGACTGCACAATACAAAAAGCATCTGAAAAATTCTGTGATATAAAGAAAAGTATTTCAACATGTAAGAAAAAAGATAAAGATCTGTGGAATGTGCCTTCTTTATCAATAGATGAACATGTGATAAAAAATAGAGTACAGAAAAGACATCTAAACTTTTCTGTTGATGCAGAGGGATCACGCTCCTTATTTGATGATACTAATGAAGAGAATAAAAATTCACTACGTAACATTAGTACTAAAAATAATTTAATAAATAACTATAAAAGACTAAGCAGAACAATGTATTCTGATGTTACGAAGTTATGTAAAACATTGACTTCAAATATATACGATAGCGAAGTAGAAGATATGTTGGACAAGGTAGAAGAAAAATCATGTGATTTATTACCAGCAATTCAACTGCACAGCACAAATATTTTAGTTGATGTTGAGGAGTGTAAATCAAAGACTGAAGAAGTAGATGTTGAAAACAAGAATACAAGTATATCTAAGGAAACTAAAGATTTGGATAGGATACACAATAAATTAAGTGCAAACAGTACTATTGTAATTAACAACGAAAGTAATAATTCTCTTGAACCTTGTGTAATTTCGTTAAAGCTACAAGATCCCTTTAGAATTACAAGAAGAAAACAATATCGTAAATGGGAGCTTGACTTAAATAATATTTCAGAAGATGGTAATAATAGTCTTCAATTAAAGAGAACTAGACTATCAGAGAAAAGAGTAAGAGAGACTAGAAGAATAAATCTATCTAGAAAAACATTAAAATCATTAGAAAATGTACCAGAAACATCTATTATTAATATTTTATCAAAAATAGAGAAACCTATATATTTGAAGCCAGGAAAATCATGGACAAGATCGTTATCTATATTGAACAATATTCAAAATGAATCAAATTTAGATAAATTATCAATTGGGAAGGGTAAACAGTGGAAACAAAATGTTATAGACATCTTAAATATGCAAAAAGAAGGTAATTGTAAAATATTTACAAATGCATTTTTAGCATTCTTTAATATAATGAACAATTTTAAATTCATTAAAAAATTTCAGTTTTTATTATCATGTTTACAGTATCAAAAAGATGGGATATAACGTATACATAAAAACATTTGAATACCATTCTTTTTTATATTTGACAGAACAAAATTCTATTTTGTGGTTTATTAACCTGTAACATTAATATCTCAATATTTTTCATATTATAGTATATATGTCTTTATACTGTACTTATTATATATCTTTTTTTATACATCTTTTTTGTAAACAGATATTTTGTGATAAATTTACATTTGTAATATAAAAATGCGAAAAGTGTTTATAAATGGGTAGGCCTTATAATTAATGTATGAACAAATAACCCAAATTTATGAATATATGATTGATTATTGAAGTTTTTTCTATGTGTAGGTATCTTGAACAGTTGTATAAGAAAAACTGAAAGTGATAAAAATCTGCAAGCGAGTCATGAAGAAATCAGTAAATCTGAACATGAATTGATTAATAAGAAAGGCAGGACTTGTGATTCTACCAGTTTAGGGCGTCTTACCAGAAGAATATCAGTACGTGTGGTTCCAATTAATAAAACTGTAAAATCAATAGAAGATGCTTCATTTCTTGAAGTTTATGGTATTATTCCTGTAAAAAGTCAGAGATTTACATTATTAAGTAGTAAGTTAATTTGTTACTTTATCCCAACTAAAGATGAAATGTATAAATAATACATTCCTGTAAGATTCACAAATATTTTTTCACAGATCCTCGAAAATCTTCTGTGTGCAATATTGAAAAAGATGACATTGATGGTCACATTATCGACGAATATGTGGTTTCAACAGCAAAGGAAGTCATCCTTGGAAGATGCCTACAACAAGATTATATACCATTTTCAACATATTTTTCAGATTCGTGAGTATAGACATATACTTACATTTGAAACATTTTTTAACACCTATCAATATAATTATTATTTACTAGGTACTTAAATCATTGTCGAAAAATTGGTGAAGGTGTATACGGTGAAGTTTTCCTTTATGAACTCGATGATGAAAAATCGGTTATAAAAATTATTCCCATTGAAGGCAGTGAATACGTCAATGGAGAGCCGCAAAAGAAGTTTCACGAGATATTATCAGAAATTGTTATTGCAATGTAATTATAAAATACATATATAATATAAATATTAATCTTAGAATTGATGTTTAATTAAATACATTTTCAGGGAATTGCACAATTTGAGATTTAACACGAAATATAATACGGACGGTTTTGTAGAAGTAAAAAATATTAAATGTCTTAAGGGAAAGTATCCAGAAAAACTAGTGGATCTTTGGACTATATATGATGAAGAGAAACACTCTGAAAATGATTGTCCGTCCATGTTTAACGAGAATCAGTTATATATTATTTTAGAACTTGGTCATGGTGGTCAAGACTTGGAGGCATTTGTATTTCCTTCAGCAGACGAAGCGCATGCTTTATTCATACAGGTTCGAATACTTCTTTAAATTAATCTTGAGTTTGGGATGAAAAATATGCAATCAGTATCAATTCTTTAATTATATGTACGTGTTTATTTATTACTACGATAGGCGGCATTAGCATTGGCAGTTGCAGAGAAAGCCGTTGAATTTGAGCATAGAGACTTACATTGGGGTAATATATTAATATCCCCAACAACTGAATCTCATGTACATTACAAGCTAGGAAAAAAACAAATTCAATTCGTTAGTAAGGGTGTAAAGGTACATTAATATCACGAATTATTTTTTCATTGAAAAGCAGAATATTTTGAAATGGATTCAAATATAAAGTTTTTTTGTTATAGGTGTCTATCATAGATTTTACACTTTCACGAGTAACATATCAAGGATGTAGCGTATTTAATGATCTTGCATCCGACCCTAGTCTTTTTACAGCACAGGGAGAGTATCAGTTTGAAATATATCGATTGATGAGGGATAAGATCAAGTAAGTATATACAATTTATAGTGTTTACACAAACTATTATACTGAATACTTACACACGAATTATTACAGAAATAATTGGCAAAAATTTGAACCTTATACAAATATTTTATGGCTACATTATACTTTGGATAAAATGATTACTGCAGTTAGATATAGAAAAAGAAATTTGAAAGTTCATAAAAATGGTATAGTAAAATTGAAAGAATTGAAAAATGAGATTTTGTCGTATGAAAGTGCTTTTGATTTTGTATCAAATTGTCATAATATTGATAGCTTACTATTCACTGCCTCCGAGACCGAACTTGTATCGGCTTTAAAAGAAGAAATGGTTATTGCATGATCTAAACCTATGCATATAGTTATCATGCAGGTGTAACTCTTGTATGATTTTTCGATGTATTATTTGACAAATAAGTCCAATGGCAACGTTTAAAACAAAATTATATAACTGTTTTTTTAAGTTACAATCAAATTTATATTTATTTCTTTTATTATGACATCTACATAGTTTGTTAAAGTGTAATTGTATTTTAAGATTCATAAATTCGTAGAAATATTTATGTATAAAAATAATATGTCCTTCCAAGTAATTTGTTGTAAATAAATTGAATTTCAATTCATAAATTCGTGTTTTTGTCCATTTTATTAGAAGTTTATAAAGTACACTTTTGAAAAATACTCCTTTAAGGATTAAAACTTAAAGTATACAAACCGTAATGCAGTAAATGCAGTATTGCAAATATAAAAGGTATAAAGCGGCAATTTTCGTAGAAAAATTAACGCATTCGGCAACAAATATATTTTTCTTAAATTCAGTCCGTATGAATGTCATAATTATTGCTCATTTTGTGATACACACTACACTGATTAATGAAAGTCCACCTTTGCTGATCAAACTGCAGATAAAAGTAGACGACCAGATAATAATGTGCATTTCACATTAAATAGATGTATTATAAGATGCATAAGGTACTTTGTTAAGCAGAATAAACTTACAATACTATCTTTGACTCTTTGTTTTTCTTGTTCACATTTATTTTCTAATACTGGAATCTTCCTATCATCACCACATCTACAATATAAAGTCACAATTCAATTAAGTAGTACTTATAAGATGAAGTAATACTAATATATTACCCATAATCTCCTTCTAAACTTAGTTTGTAATCCTGTGTTTGTACTGAATATTTTGGGGTTTGACTTGAAAAAATATATTGCCATTGATTTCGTAAATATGAATTATTTTCATCTCTTAAAACTGTTGAATCCAATTTATTTGGCACTTCTTTTAAATTGAAACTTGTATAAGTTAATATGTTGGGATTGAATAAATATGAAAATCATCTAAATACATTGCTTGATTACCTTTCTCGTATATATTGCTTTGTTTTTGTGTTTCGTTCAGTTCATAAAATCGTTTATTCATATCATTTTCGTAAAATCGATGATGCTCAGCTTTGATTTGAATAAAATTGGAGTTGTTGTCCATAATCATAGTTATATGTTCATAGAGTTCCGTTAATTCCTTCATATCCAATGACTACAAGACGAAATATAATTTATATTAATAATAATATATAAGTTATATACAATATGTAACATACTTGTAACCAATTATTTGAATCAAATGTTTTTTCATTATTCATAGTATCTTCAAATCGTTTTTGTAAGATGTCAACATATTTTTCGTGCCATACACGAAATTTGTTTAAACTGCTGTCATAGTTCTTTTTCATTAATGTTATCTTACCTTGATATTGTTCTGTTTGCGACTATATAATATTTTTAAATTAGAATGAATGAATTTATTATATAGTACAATAGAATGAAGAATTAATTAAAAACTAATATAATAATAACTACTTCAAGGTCAATACAAAGATTGGCATTTTCTTGTTTTAAATGACGTATAGTATCTTGAAGATCTTTTATTTCAGAAGCTTTCATTTCTATCTGTCGGAGAAGCTCTTGATATCCACTTTGATAGTCTTTATCTCTGATTTCTAGGTGATTCATTTTATATTGTACATTTAATTCGTTGTCATACAAAAGATTTAATTTTTGAAACATTGCATAATTACCTTTTAGTATTTCACTGTCTATATTCGTACTATTACAAAGTTGCTGAGTCTGGACTTGTTCTATCTCATTTTCCTTCATTTCCTTTTTCTGATTTTCACTTGACTTCAAATTTTCATTTATATTATGATACTTCTATAAATGAAACAAACATGTTAATAATGAATAAAACAGATAAAAATATTACATAATAAATTATTTTATTAACCAAGTATCCATCTTTCAAGTTCTCGAGTTGCTTGTTTGATACGTGTTCTTCCAAATTGAAATTTAATATTCTTTCGTGTATTTTAGTGGACAGACTGTATAGTTTGATTCTTAATTTTTCTTCGACTGCTTCAGTGTAAAGTTTAAGTGACAGTTGAGAATGTTCATTTCTGAAGTATTCTACATCTTTTTTTAAATTTTCATTTTTACACTCGTATACGCTTAAATTACTATCAAGTTTTTTAGCTTTGTTTTGTTCATTTACGAGTTGCGTCTTTAAGTGATTAAATTCAGTCTTTAATCTCTTTTCATTTTTGTCTAATTTCTCAAGATCTTCTTGTAATTTGTATATCATATCAATCCTATCATTTTGTTCAGTTAAAGATAAAATTGTTTTATTCATTTCTGAAAGTTTATTTTCAGCGTTATTCAATTTTTTATTCAACCCAATATTTTCATCTTTTAAACTTCCAATTTCTTGATACATTTTTTCCATTTCATTCTTATGTTGTGCTAATGTATCATCTTGTTTAGAAATTGTTTCGTTTGCTAACGTGATTTTATTTTTCAAGTTGTGGTTTTCAGTTTGTAGTTTCCGAAACCTATAATAATAAATTATACTTAATTAATTAAAACTAATATTAAGAACGATTGAGAATAAATATTATATATTACTCGATTTCTATATTAAGTTGGGATTCTTTTAGCTGTGTAGTTTTCATTTTTAATTCTTTTTCATAATTCTTATTTTGCGATTTCACTGCATTACAATTTTCGTTACACTTAGATAGTTCAATCGTAAGTGCTTGAATTTGTTTCTTTAACTGTAGAATGAATTCATCTTTCGTACGAAGATCTATTTCTACTTTTGCTAATTGTTCTTTAAGGAGTGCATTGTTCTCTTCTGCGCGTAAATTATCTCCTTCACCTCTTCTAGCATACTGTGCAACTTCTTCCTTCAACTCAACAATTTCTTTATTTTTCTCTTGTAGTTCTTGTTGCTGTTTTTCTATTTTTTCGAGTATTTGTGTGCGTTGGTCACCAGCACCTTGTTAACAGCATTTTCAACCATTATCTCAGTAGTTTTTATCAATAGACGAATTATTTTTATATATTTTTGGAAAATTTCTTGTATATGTAGTGAAAAGAAAATATTAAAAATTTGTACCTTGAATAGCTGCACGCATACTACTAATGTAGGATTTAAAATATGACACAAAGGCTTGATCAATTCGCTTATTAGATAAACTATTTTTTTCCACATACAACATTCCAATCAATAATTGATTTAAGATTGTTTTAATAAATTTGATAATATTTATTTGTATTTGGGATAAATCATTAGGTAACTGCGTCATATAAGTTTCGTATTTCGTTCGCCTTTCATTAAGTAAAACATCTAATTCCGAAATTCGCTGTTTCTTCAAGGCTAAATCTAATTAAAAAAATCACAATGTTTATTAATAAACATTTTATAAAAATAAAATTAAAAATGGATAACACCTTGGGAATTATTAATAGCTGATTCTGTCTCTTGAAGCATTTCATAAAAATTGTATATTTGTTTAATCATCACGGGCCGTTCAACTTCAAGATATACTTGTAACTTTTGAGTAAGAGAGTGTAATTTGAATTTAAAACGTGAAAAATATTCCAGTATTTCTTTATCAATTTCGTCAATGCTATTCTTCCTATTTAATTTGACGATGTAATTATTGTATTCCTAAAATGACGATTATACGATTACTCATTTTCTAAGGAAAACAACATATAATTGAACGAAAAGTTAAATGTTTAAGGTTGTCAGCAATAATACGTTATCAGCCATCCCATTGGATGAATGTTCACTATTAACAGAGTTGGATATGTCCTCGCATTCTATTTCATTCCAATTGCATTTATTTTGTCTTACATTTAATACAATTATGCTATCTTTTCTATCTGTATGAAACAAATATTTATTAACAATCATTAATACTCTTATATATATACTCTTTATAAATAAGATTGAATAACTAATCTTACTTGTGTTTCTTGGATTTATTTCAGCTTCGCATTTTAAAATATCTGAAATTATATTTCTCAAACTCTCATTAAAATAAATTTGTTGTTTATCATCTTCTACAGAATGTTTTAAGTTTTCAATTTGTTGCAATAGATTCTGTCGTTCTATTTTATAACTTTGAAATCTTGTCATCATAACATTTATATTGTACAATAAATGATTTGCTTCTGCAGTAATATCTAAGTTGCAGTTCATGCAATTATAAACATCTTCACAGAAACCATTAAATTCTTCCAAGTTATTTAAAACATGCTTTAAATTATTGACAAATTCGCTTGTTTCTCGTTTCATTGAAAGTAATTGTTGTTCATACTGAGAAATTTTTATATTTTTCTCACAAATTTCAGTGTTCAAACTTTCTATTTTGCGTTTTGTGTTTTCCTAATTATTATTGGACAACGTATAGTTGTAAAATAATGAAGTATTTGCTGGGTCAGTAAATAAGGCAGAGTAAATGTACCTGTTCCTCATAAGTAACGCTAGTCTTGTTCATCAATGCCAGTAATCGTTTGATTTCGTTCTCTTGGTCTGCAAGTATGCAATCTTTTTCACGTTGAACTTTTTTTAATCGACTTAAAGCTAATTCATATTTCTCCACTTTTTCAGATAGTTCTTCCATTGTTTGTAATTTTTGCTATAATTTAAAAACAATAAGTAGAATTTTTTACATATACATTGTATGTTAATAAATTAATTACAAGCAAAGACTGACTAAAAATAATTCTTGCTCCAATTTTAATGTTGACACTTCTTCAGCATATAATTTGAGTTTTTCAATTTCCCTTAAATGTAAGTTACAACTTTCACATTTTTTACTCAAATCTTGTTTAAGCTGGTTAATTAGGTATTTACAACTATGTAGCTAAAAGAAATAAAGTATAAACAATATATACAATATTGAGTAGTGTATAAAGTATATATATTACCTTCGATTTCAAATCTTCTATTTCGCAATTATATTCACGTTCTACCTTCATCAATTGATCGTGTAAGATCTATTTAAGAATCATTAGATACTGATTAACTGTAATGCTATTACAGAAGAGAGTTTATACTTGCTTTAAGATTTTCGTCTTGAGCATTTATACAATCCTCCTTTTCTTGTAAAGAAACTTTCAATTTTTTATTCAAACCTTGTATTTCATCCAATTCAAGATCCCATGCCTTCAAAAAATACATGTTGATATACATAAAATATACAAACCATCTATTAATATAATTGATTCATACACGAAGTTTATGCTTCAAAGCAATGATTTCAGAGTCTTTCTGAATAATAATGCTTTTATTAGATTCCGTTAATTCACTACTAGATTTTGATAAAGTTCCGATGTCCTGAGAACTTCCACTACAGGATGTGTCACATTCTAAACTTTCTTCTTCGTAATTATTTGTTTGGAAACTGATTTTATCTGGTTCCATTAGATTATCCTCCTCGCTAGACTTATATGTAAATGATGTTTGCGACATTGCCTACATAACAGTATTCGCATAAATATATTATTTAAATGGTATAGTATAAAAGCATATTCATACAGATGTAGTCATAATTTTATTTAAATATTTGTCAGCTTGTCCATTAAACTGTACTCCGACATCGTGTGTTTCTTGGTCTACCTGTATTATGATGATGTCTATTAATTTGAGAAAACTTCAATACAAAATTATGATATAGTTTTCATACTTGTAAAGCTACATCAATATATTCAACCCATCGAAGTGTCCTTTCAATATAATCTAAAAAGTTAAAATTTAAGTTTGAAGTGAGATTAATAAGATTACAAATAATAGTTTATGAATTGTGAATAATCTTTTACTATTACCTTCTGTAAGGAGTACTCTAGAGTTAGATCTAAATTGTGATATTAAGGCATGGTTACTCTTGGATGATTGTATATTGAATGCAGTTAAAGAATAAGGGCACAACTGTGTATATTGATTCACAAAAGTCACTTTATCATTATCATTTTTTAAATTTCTTTCAGTAGGCAGATTAATTGATATACATGAATTTGAATGAACTATGGGAGCTGATTCCTTTAACTTTTGATTACGTTTCTACAAAAAATATGAAATGTTTAATAATTATTAAACATTCAAATATATTTAGAAAACGGCTCACTAAATTTTGTAATTGTTCTTCTTGTTTAGGGGTAAGTTTTAAACTTTTGTATTTCTGCAGTTCCTTTTTAACTATTTGTAGTTCAGTTTGTGTATGTGAATTAAGTCGAATTATATTATCGAGAACTACATTTACTGGTATTATTTTTCCTATCTGTAAGAACAAATAAAATTATTTTATTGAAATTGTTTAAATTCAACCTTGCTTCTTACTTCTGCATTCGCGATTAAATACATACTAAATTATCGTGTTCATTAAGTTCACGAAAATAACGTGAAGTCTCCAAAGAATTTGGACTCCAGGCTCTAATATCTGAACAAGAATCATGCAACTTTAATCGACCTTCCAACCTTTTTCGTGGCAAAACATAATCACCATATGTCAAAGGTATTCCAGTGTTCGGTCTACCAGATAAGAAAATTCGGGGACCATGCTCCGCGTACGACATGTTCGTTACTCGTATCTTTAACTGATTCTTCCCAGTTCATACATTTATTATTATTACTATACATATAACTAGAAGAATCAAATTTGTTCATTAAAAGCAAAGATGAATTTACAAAGCATACCGTATTACTCACTTAGTCGTATCTATTTATATCCCATAGTTACCATAAAAAAAACAATGTTTAGCATTATTTATATATATAATATGTAATGTAAAGGTGATTGCAATAAGGTTTATCTATTTATACAATAAAATAGTTTATTTTATAAGCTGCCATTAAAAAGAGTTATGTCATTACAAATAAGTACTGTTTCGTAATTTTCAAGTTTCTACCGACATTACAAATACAATGTGCATGCAACGTAAATCTCGTAACATGCCTTGATTACATGAGACATAGAAATTATATGAACTATATTTCAATTAAGAACTCACTGATATATTTATTTACTAATACGTGTATACTTTATTTAAGTACAAAATGCTACCGATTTATAATGATGAAGTACACCGTTTCTTTTTCTTAATTGAATGAACATAATTATCTACTTATATCTATGTACTAATTCATTTCATAACATTGTAAAATGTTGTCTTTCGTACATGAAGTTATACAAGATAAATACAACTTTTACAAAATACTATATTTCATTTTTTGCATAAATGTCATTTTCAATATGGAATTGAACCCGTAATTTTGATAATAGTTGCAATGTAGAAATATATTTTTCTGATTTGATAATTAAAATATTTGAAGGTATAAGTCGATTTATAATCGTATAATAAGATTTATATCGCTTTCAAATGTACATATATTCTCTTTACCAGTTTATAAAGAAATATGATCAAGCGAATGTGTACTTGTTTCGCTGTGTAGCTAATAAGGCTCTATACGTTTCTTTCTAAAATAATAATACATATCAGTGAGATACGGTTGTATTTTTCTTGCACTATAAAAATACTCTGTAAATGGAATGCGATACAATCTATCACAATCCAGTTGTTATAGTTATAGACGGAACGGTGAAGGCACAATTATGTAAAGAAAATATTTTACATGTGTATAAATATGTTTCTTATCTTTTAAAATTCCACTTATATCTAAAATTTGTAAAGTACATTATACTTCAATATCTAGTGCTCAATTAGACAACAAATAACATTTATAAAAATGGAATTAAAATTCAAAAACTTCAACACTCTAAACATGCAGTGGAATAAACAGAATACATACACGGATAGACGTGTTTGAATGAATTATAATAGAATAGTTTCTACTTTGCAACTTTGCAAAATATATTTGGAATGATCTGTACATAAGGCAACTCAAGGTTCTTTTTTATTCTTGTATTCCATTAAGAATGAAATGTTGATATTGGTATATCACCCTCTTAGATTGTCATTATTATATACACTTCCATTATTGAAGAAAGACCTCTACTTATAACGATAAATTAAGTTATTAAACTTCGTTATCTGCATTATATACACGAAAAAATTCATCAAGATCGATTAAAAGATGAATGTGTTACAAAGTAATTAATAAATTCCTAATAAACATAATTACATATCATATTTCGATTTAAGTAATAATTGTAAAACATGATGTAAAAAAAATAGGAAGTTCTTGCAATATTAACTGCTTCCTTAGCACATTCCATTCTTATTTAAGTACACTTTAGGTTTCGAACAATAAGTACTAAAAGAATATTTTAATACTTTAAAAACATTGCTGCCTTCGAATAATACTTTTATGCACAGTCAATATTTATATCACTATCTTCTTATTGGTTTAAGATATATATGTATACTTCGCTGAAATAGTTCACATAAGAAGATTAAAGTGCAATTTTTCCATTAAAAATGTTATTCTTCAAAATCAACTGAAATATTACGTGAACAATCTATAACAAAGTATTAAGTGTTTTCAATTTTAGCGATACTCTTGTTTCTTAATTATATTTGTTTTGTTTCTTTAAGTTTTTGTAATAATAAATATCTTTGTATGCTGCTAACAAATTCGATATCTTAATACTTCTTGCATCTAGTATTAATATTTCCCTATGAAAATATTAAAATAAAGAATATGATTTCAACAAATACAGATTATAAATGTTAACCGCTCCAATCTTTAAAAAGAATATGCTTGCTTCACTTTAGCTGCTCCATAATAATACATAAATTGAATACATGAAGCACTATTAATATATTTACCAATATGTTCTAAACTGCATTAACTTCAAAAGAATATTACCAGAGAAAGATGGGTGCAGTATGTTAAATAATGATTTTAAGGTAATCATGTTGAGATGATTACTAAATTATTGAAATTATAACCACACGATTCTTCAATGCTTTACCTGTCTTTCTTTTAACTTCTTATTGTCATGTTATATTTTTTTACTTACTTCTAACAATTTTCTCTTTACGAATGAACATTAATTGTGTTCAGTTGAGCATGACAAAGTACAAACTGAAATTTGCACTACTTGCCATTTATAAATGTAGCACACCCTGATCATGATTAAAATGATTTTGGTGATGGTGATGATGATGGTAGTGGTGATGTTGAGAAGTAGAGGTTGTTGCATCATCCTGCAAAGTCACACCAGTTAAATCTACAATTTCGTCTGCATCTTCGTCGCTTCCAGTCGCAGCACTTTGCGTCGATTGATGACTTCCAGAAGACAATTGACTATTGCGTGAAAATGATCCACGTCTTGGAGCAGTTAATGCTGCCCGTTGATTCGCAGGTTTTACGGTGATTATTAGATTAGAAGAATTGGCAATCATCATATCGGTGACCTATTGCAACGAATAAGTAAATTCAAATTGTATGAGTACATTGTTCTAACGTGTATCGATTTAAATCTATCAAAAATAAAAACTGTATCTAACTATATAATCACATTTACCTGATCAAGAGTTTTTCCAGCAACCTCTATGCCATTTACTTCAAGTACTTCGTCGTTCACTGCTAAAAGCCCTGTACTTTCAGCTAACCCACCTGGCACCAATCTGCTAATAAATACACCTGGTACTTTTTCCACATGACCACCCGTGGAAGGTGATAATATTCGAAAACTTTCTCCGTCCTTAATGTAAAATCCTAATGGCTTATCAGAGCCATGTTTTAACAAACGTACACGACGACAAGTTTCTGGTAATATATCTACATCGATTATCGCTGATACCTGGAATTGTTAAAAATAATTTACAATCTAAATATATTTTGTACCTAAATCTATCTAATTTAAAATTAAACAGATAAGACATACCTGCCTAAAATCATGTGGATTAGATATAGCCAATGACTTTGGTTTTCCAGGTGTACCACCAAGAATACTCGATATTAAATTTTTTGGTTTCATTGTCCCATACCCATTTATGTCTTCCATTCCATCTCCTATCATATGAAATAGCTGAATTACACATGTGTTAAAACATAAATATTCTAACATTATCAAATTATAAAGCAATATCATAAGTATTTTGTATTAATACAGGAATCTGCTCATGTACACCAAGAACTAACATGGAACTTATAAAGGGAGTTCAACTAATTGTAAGATAAAAATCAAAGACAACGATTTTACTATATTGTTTTTCTCAATTTCTAAAACTCATATTATTTTTCATTCGGGCTATCTTATATCTTACCCTTTCTTTGTATCAAAATTCTAAGAAGTGGTTTTGCAGCAAGTAATGCTCTTGCCAAATTATTGTCATTATTAATGGGTAATAGATCACCATCGGTTGGATCTGTATACCAAATCAGGAAGCTCAGATCCGGGCCTATATCATGCCTTTCAGCCAATAATTTTCTGAAGTCCTCATAACTAATAGCTTCATTACGATTGATTGAAAATCGTATGATATCAGCATCAAACTAAAGGATAACGTAAGTAAAAATATTGAAGACAAAAAAGTAAAAATATTTTGAAAGATCGTTTGAATAAGAACTGTTGTTTCATCTTCGTTTCACGATAAAATCGTAACGTAAAGATATCATAACGATTAGAAAGTAGCTTACTTTGCTTTTCACCGCGACAATGCTGCTGTCAACTTGATGGTGAAGTTTGCTTTTAGACATTGTTAAAGCATGTGTTCTATCACAGGAAAGGATGTAAGAGAACAGGTTTCTTTTGTGTAAAATACTTTTAATATTGCACAGGAGATGGTATACTACTGACTCGAAACATGGATGAAAGAGAACTAACGCAAAGCAGGCTTGCCAGACGTAGGGTAATCATGGCGGCATAGAGTACAGTTATGACGTCAAAGTTAGTGGTGGGAAAAACAGGTAGATGGCGCGATGGTTGTGTTGTTGTGGCGGTTGTCGATAATGAAAATTTCTATTTTATTAATATTATCAGATTTCTATGTTACCGATGACGTCAATATTGATTGTTTAAAAATTGTTAAATTATTTTTAAGTCACACTGTAAATATTAATTTATTTATTTATTGTTACTAATCAACGAATTTCTTTTGAAAATAACAGAATCGAATAAATACTCAAAGAGTGAACATACAAAATTAGTTTTCAAAACAAGTATAATTTAAAATAAGTAATTCAATTTGACCACCGCCCTCATGCGTGCGCTACCACGGTACCACCAATGCCAATCACCGTCGAGCTACCTCTTGGAGGGAGACCATTCAGCGAATCAACGTCCACCTGGAGGTACCGAATTTTCCTATTGGCCAAGGAAGGAAAGCGGGAGCAGAGAACCGAACAAGGACAAGAAGCCTTCTCTGAGAAGCAGATTATATTCTGGAGTCTTAGAGTCACATCAGTGCTTAGAGTACAGATCTCGAAACTCTATCAATAAAGTCTATTTTACATTTCGCCTACGTATATTCAAACGAGTATTTTTCTTACAATAACATCCACCTTCCGCGAGCAGAGCGCTTCAACGCTCCACGGACACCCGAACCTGCCGAAGTCCCTGAATCCCACCTCGCGCAGACCTCGTCTGTGGTAACACCACTGATACCAGGGAACACATGTAACCAGGGAGAACATAACAATCCCTAGTCTTTAGTCTTCATGAGGGAACTAAATGTCCCTAGGGGAGACCTTGTCCCCTACACCATACAATACGGTCAGAGAGGCTTCCTCTCTGATACGGTTCTTCTCCGTAACTGTTCTTTTCGGAAAAATTGGAGTTTTAAGAATCGAAAATGGCAGCACGCGAGGCAACATTAAAACTATGGAAATGTACGTATTAAATCTGTTGAATAGTTTATTAACAATCTTGGTCTTAGTGTCATCCATTTCTTTTAATATTATATCAATCACAATTGGGTTACAACTTGATTATTATATAACATGAATTCCTGTATTATTTAGTACAATATTTAATCAAATTCTCAAGTAAAAATTGAATTTTTATAATTCTTTGTTAAAATTGATCATACAGGTTGGGTGAATAATTTGCATACATGTAATCTGTCAAATATATCTTTTTCGACATTCTGAAGGTTTTGAAGAAATAGTATATTGTAGAATTATCATGAACTTGTACGATTACACGTACAATTAATTTAGATGAATGATATACTAGCTATTATGGTCTTGTGTTTCTTTTAGTGACTCTTGCAAATTCTAAGGAACTTCTTCGAAAAACCATATATTATGGCAAAGTTGAATTGGTACCACCGAAGCCAACTGATATACCAGCCATTAAAAGTGGCATTCAAAACCTGATCAGTGCCGCTAAAACTGGGAAATATCGTGATATTACAGTGCGTGAAGCTTGGTTGAATACTTTAGTTTCCATTGAAGTCTTATGTTGGTTTTATATAGGTGAATGTATCGGCAAACGACATATTATTGGATACAAAGTTTAATCATGTATTGTAATTTATTCACATAGACATAATCCCTGTATAAATAATAGCTGTTCTTATAAATATAAACTTATAAAAGGAATATGATTCTTTTAAATAAACATTAATATTAGTTTGTTAAACCACTTTTTTATTTTGATTATATTAATTTTCAAGTACAAAATTCAAATGTATGTTGTATTGCATAATGCCATATACATATAGCACCGCAAACATGAACATTTAATGAACGAATTACACCACATTGAGGAATTTCTATGCAAGTATCGAAGAGAGGTATTAAATTAGCAGGTATTCCGTCCTTTTCATTCCTGAAAACAGAACTTATATGTATTATAAGATGAGAAACCTTACACTCCTTTTTACTTACTTACCCTAAAACAAGAATTGACTTCTTCTTAAATTTCATTTTCAATAAGCTTATGCTATTAACTGTTTGCTCCACACCTACTAACGACCATCCCATGTCCCTTTTTTCTAAAAGGTATTTACTCAATTCATGAGGCTTTGCCTAAACCAGTTGCAAAATTATGAAGAAATATATTGTTAATTGTATTTTACATTAAATGTTAGAAATTAAACCCTAGAGTTCAACAATATAAAAATATCTTAATTAACATAACTTCTTCTGAAAATTTAATTTTAATTTTTCCGTATATCTAGCATATAATATGAAAATGTATAAGAAGAAATACCTCTGTAATAGTTATCCAGTTTTCAGCTGACACACTAAGATTTTGGAATTCTTTGTCCTTGATTTGATTTAAATTAGCAATAACTAGTTCTTTTACATTGAAAATTTCACAAGTACGCGCAAGTCCTCCTAAATTTGGAGTACGATCAATGAGGCATGCTACAACTATGATACCTTCTTCATCAGGTAATATTTTTTTCTGGAAAATAGATTCCCTAATCGACGAGGAAATATAATTATGTGACAAATTTGCAGATACCAATGAAGGATCAATTTTCTTCTGAATGTTACTTAATTCCTCAAGATTTATTTCACAAGATTTTTTAAGAGTTTCTGAAACAACTGCATTTTCAAAAGTGTTAAAGAAATTAATGTCTTCTAATTATAAATTTGTAATATAAGTATATTGTGTATTGTGTTCTCTTTGATTATGTTATAAAACCCTCTGTACATTATAATTCTTATGATTGTTATAAACATACCTGCAGATTTTGTTATGTATATTGATGTTTTAACTTTTGATAATGCGAACTTTAAATTATCCATTTGAAGAGGATGGTTTAAACTTCCTTTAAAGTTTAGTTGTTCAAACACGACTGGGCTAATCCATTCACTTTGATCTATATTAGTTAATCGAGGCAACTCAAAATATATTGTCTACAAATTCAAAAAGAAAGGAATTGTAGGTCATATTTCCGTCTTTCGTAAATTTTAATAACTTGAAATATTAAGTTCAATAATCTTACCTGCAGACTGTAATCGTTTAGACCATGAAAAGTGGAAAGATAAAAATCGTCTTGAATTCTAGTGAAACTTTTCATTGTATTTCCATCTCTTAAACTTTCCATTATTGCTTTGTATAATCCTCTGTACTCATTTGTAATATTATCACAGTTCAAGTTTTTTGATGTTTGAAACAGTTGTATGAAAATTACCTGTATAAAGTATACATATTAGTAATGTATTTGTGAATGCTTACCATACTAACAATTAAACATGTACCTGACTATAAAGTCGCATATTATACTGCTGTCCTAAGCAACAACGCGTGATATATGGTATTCCCATGGGAATAAAAGTAAGTTGATCAACTTCAGAAAGTAGCTTTGCAACATGATAAAATATACATGCAATTGAACTAATACATCCTGGACGTTTTGTAATACCCTATACAAATATTTTAAAAGCATTTAAATGTACTACATTAATTTTGAATAAGAGAAACCTAAATTGTTTTTAGATACCTCTTCAAAAAATATCCACAGTTTATAACGAAGATTCTCATTCTCTACAAAAATTTTAATTAATAACCATTCTTGCATTAATCGCACACTGTGCTGATTACTTTCCAAAAGCATTAAATTACAAAGAAGGTCTACTAATACAGTTGTATCTACCTGTAAGTTATTAATTTCACTATTTGTATTGCACTTATAAATTTTTCAATTTTGTGATACTGTATTACCTCATTCAGAATAGGCTGCAACACTAACAAAATTTGCATAATGCGATGCTTTATCTTATGTGTATAGGAATGATTAAAATATCTTTTATTTTTATATTCTTCTAGTTTCTGTAAAACAATTGGAAGAAACGCTGATGCAAAATCTACGTCTGCAGTAATTGTTTTGTGCAACAGTACAACAGAAAGTGCTCTGATACTAGCATCATTATTATGATCACTATCAATAAAATTACAGATTAATAAGGAATTATAAAACAGAATTATATCGTAAAATTTCAAACTACTTACATTACTGGTATGTGTTGTGGATATAAAGGTTCAAAATTTTTAACAATATATGAACATGTTTGATTTTCTATTTGCTTATCCCTTCGAAGCGTGTGTCCATGAAGGAGACATAGTAATAATGGTTGTTGTAAGTGCCTTAAGCTACATGTATCTAACAATTTCATCTCATTCAATAAAATTGTTTTTAATTTTGTTACTTTGTTACTCTCTTCAAGTAATTCTTCAAGAAACTAAAAATCAGCAAAATAATTTACTAAGTAACAAATGTTAATTTTCTGTTATAATAGTTTGCTAACTTACATGATTCACAAGGTTTATAGCATTTGGAAGTATCAAAAAATTGCTATTTACAATAACTTTGAGAAGAGCTTTTATCGCTAAAAAGTAGAGTTTATTCTTCGAACTTGATAAAGTACATTTCCAGCACATAGTAAAAATAGATTCTAAACTTGAAATATTTTCAGAGCTATTTATATTTATGCCTCTCTTATCAACAATTATTTTTAAAGTCAGTGCTACTTCTGGAATAATTTCATTTCCTCCCATTTCATAAATGTGTGAGACAATTGTAATCCAATCGATATTTTCTGGCCATAATTTTACTTCCACATTTGATAAGAATTGATTTACCAGTTTTGCTAATAATAAATAACAATGCGAAGCTATTTTTCCCTTACAAGCAATGTGATATTCATTGTTATCAGGTATACGAGCATGACACAAATTTAATAAAGGTTGTATATAAAATTCTGTAGGCTTTGAATCTAAAATGCTTTGAGTATAATGTAAAATGTGCAATGCATACAAGTAGTGCATATTTGTAAACTGTTCTATATTTTTAAGAATTATTATACTGTCATCTTTAAATTTCTCAACATAATCTAAAAATTCAGACTTTGGAAGAATTAAATCCCCTTGATTAAAAAATGATGTGATTGTATTCATATATCTATTTACTTGTTCATAATCATATTTAAATGGTATACTCTTACTATTTTTAAGTAGAAACTTTAAAGCATTTCTAACATACCCAAATAGTAGCTGTATGATTTTCTTATCTTCATTATTACTTAAATTAAATAATTCTGACATAACTCTTATGGTATAAAGAATGTGCTCAACATTTGCATATGGTCGTATATCACAACTACTAAGTAATGATAGCCACTTATATAGTATCTGTTCTGTTGAACATGTTTTTTTGCATAGTATCAACTCTGCATCATAGAATATAAATATTATAGAAGCAAACTTTGCTGGATTCATTCTAACATGTGTATCTTGATGTGAATAATCTTCGCATAAAGTTTTAACAAAATCTGTTGCTTCTCCTTCTGTTACTTTAGCTTTCAAACAGGTTGTTACACTGTTCCATGAAAAGGAACCCCTTATAAGAGCTTCGTCAGAAGGAAATTCCAATAACATGTTTGTTACAATTTTTAAATTGTCTACTCTATCTAAAGATAGAAAAATTGTTCTTATTAGTTCAATTTGCGATGCAACTCTGAAAATACATGAATGCGTATGTAAATTTTTCTGTATAAAAGACTTAATTACAATCAAATCATTTTCTTCCCAAACATTTGAAGTTCTTTCTGTAACTATTCTTAAAATCGTCATCATGTAAAATAGTGGAATAGGAGCCCATGTTTCTTCATCTATTACTTTAAGTAGTCTAGAAATAAATTCAACGTCCGTGTTTCTCATAAGTACAAATAATGTTGTAATTTCATCTACGATTTCTGGTTCCTTTTGATATAATTGGCAATCATATAAAAATGTATTATTTAATATATTTATAAACAATTTTAAAAATTCAGAATCACATAGGACTATATGGAATTGACTAACATAGTTAATTCCATGCTTTATTATAGCATTATTCTCGTGCTTCAATATTCTCTCAAAAATAAGTTGCAGCCACATTGTACTAAAGCACTCATTGCACAATGTATGTTCTTTGCTACCCTTTATTAAATTTGGTACATGCGTCAAAGCTGGTGCAATTAGATGGTACTGCTTTTCTTCCAAAGCCTCTAGTACTAGATAAAACTTTTGTTTAATATCATATATTGATATTTCTGTTTTAACAGATTGTGTGCACATAAATGGTACAACTGTAGTTTCCATAAACTTTAGTCTACTCTTATCTACAGTACTACTGAAATCTGTTATTCGTTTCATTAGAAATAAACCTTGTTTCCGATATTGTTGTATAGAAGATTTTAAGCTTTTTATTATTAGCAACCATACTTCTTTATTACAACATAATGTGTGGTATATCAAACTTGTGTCTTTTAACTTTTCTGAGAGACATGCATCAGCTATAATACTCAGTGCACTAAGTTGATCTTGCATATCATTTATGTCAAATAAAATAAAACTTAATATTTTGGGAAAAACACTTTTAGATTCAAAAGTATTCATTAATTTTGGGAACATTGAAGCAAAAGATGGCCATTCTTTATTATCTTTCACTTGCAGCCAAACTGTTATATTTGTAATGAAATGCAATTCCAATTCTAATTGCAAAAATTGTTTACTTGTGTTAACATTTAATAACTGTCTCAATTGAATTGAATCCAGAAAACATTCCAGTATTTTCATGTAAAACACTGTGTCTTCATTTCCTAATAATAAAGTAAAATATGATCTTTGGAAATCCATTAAATGTTGTTTGATACATTGTACATTGCAAAAGAGCAATGTATATAAAATTACAATATCATATAAAATCGATAAATCACTGGAATTCTGGAATTGTTTTCTCAAATTTAAAACATTTTCTATTTTTTTGAAGCATAAGTCGTTTGACACTGGACTTGTATATTTCTTTTCTGAATGAAATAAGATTTGATATTCATAACATAGTATTGTGCGAAATGTTTTTAATTTCTTTATATCCAAAGTATCGTTTGTTATTTGTTTAGCATAATTTTGAATTAATCTATGCAATACTGTAAGTGGTTCAATCTTGAATGCAGTATCAAGAGATTCCAATACCGATAAATCTGTTATTGGAAAATGTTTGTATCGTTTGTGTGAATCCATTTTGTTACGTTACAACGGCCACTGACTCTGATGATTTATATGTAACAAAAATATTTGTGTTTACATGCAAGCTTATATCAATAATCCTTTTTCGAGGAAAAGAAGTTGACCAAGTTGATGTATGTAGTCTAAACGTATGTTTTAATAAGACAAATTTTAATCACAATACAACTACGATATCACTTCACACTATTAAAAAAAGTAATTGCCCATCATTTTGCTCGAATCTATTTGTATATACGTAATAATAATACAAATGTACATAACCAATAAAAGTACACGTGGGTACTCAAAAACATAAATATGCGTTTGAAAAGTTTCTCTACTGTATCACAAAGTATGTTATAAAAGCATAGAAATAAAGGATTTCGTTTTGACTATAAGATTCACACGTCTCAACCTATAGTGAGCCTCAATTGCGAAGAGATTTCAACACTCGCCAGTTTCAGGGAACGTTTGTGTTTTCTGACAGTAAAGACGAATGAAGGGAAGTAACTTCCTGAAAATCATTAGCTTGGTCAAACAAGTGGTCATAAGCCGGCACATAAGTTTGACAACGATGGCTAAAAGTAAATTCGAATATGTAAAAGAATTTGAACGTGACGACTGTTGTTTGCCAAATTGCTGGATTGTGGTTAGAATTGATGGAAGAAATTTTTCAAAGTTTTGCGATGCCCATCAGTTTACCAAACCAAACGATGTAGCCGCTTTGGAATTGATGAATCGGGCGGCTATTACGGTTATGGAAGATTTTAAAGAGATAATTTTAGGTTTCGGTCAAAGTGATGAATATTCTTTCGTTTTTCGAAAAGACACACAACATTACAAAAGGAGAGGTATGTGCAGATCAAGAAATAGTTCGTAACGTGGTATATTTACAATAATGAACAAAAACAATATAATGAAAAAGAATATAGGAAATTGTTTTGAAACACAATTATTGTTTTCTTCCATTGTGTTTTTTTAAAATACTGTATTTTATGTTTCAGCTTTTAAATTAATGTCAAATGTGAATTCTCTTTTTACATCGGCTTACGTTTATTACTGGCCTCGATTTTTTCGTGGCAAAGAATTATATTATCCACCTTCCTTTGATGCCCGTGTTGTATTATACCCAACAGATAAAAATTTGAGGGATTACTTAGCTTGGAGGCAAGCGGATGTTCATGTGAATAATTTGTACAATACATGTTTCTGGAATCTTGTTTTGAAAGCTAATCTTACTCCCAGTCAGGTAAATTATAAAATTTTTTCTAATGTATTCGTAAGGTTGATAAAAGCATAACTAAATAATTGATTTAATTCTGTTATTCTAATTTTTAGGCAGAAGAGAAACTCAGGGGTACATTGGCATCACATAAAAATGAATTACTTTTTCAAGAATTTGGTATAAATTATAATAATGAACCTCCACTATTCCGAAAAGGTACTACACTTATAAGGAAATTAGTACCTGATGGAACAGGTCGATTAAAACCAGCAGTAGTTCCATTGGTAGATGATATCATTGCAGACCGATTTTGGAAAGAGAACCCAGAAGTTATTGGATTGAAAAGTTTAGCTACTTACCAACCTCCGAATTTAGTTAATAATACAAACATGAAGCATGTGAACAATATTCCACCACCTCCAGGTGTTAATGTGAACTCTATGAATGAAGAAGCAAATCCTGCAAGATGTCGAGAATCAGATGGCGAAAAGATGCAGTGTGAAAGTGAACGAATTTGTAGAAGATAAGCAGTGTTTTATTTTTATGTAATAAATTTGGAAGACATCCTAACGGAAAATAGCAGAAGTTTATTTTCGATAATTCGAAAATATTTTCAATTTTATTACAGCAGCAAAATCATAAAATATTAATTGTTGGTGGAAAAATTTAAAATTGGATTGAAAATTATTATATTTTTATAAGATGTATAATATATTGTATGTGAATGTATTTTCATACATGTACACGTCACACATGTATGTATTTTACAAGAAAAAACGTTTTCCAAAAATAGAAATTTGAGATATACATAACGAATATTTTTCGTTAGGATTTTATATTTTAAAACTCATTGAATTAAAATATTGTATTTGCCAATAGTAAGAAAGTGCATTAAATAATATTCAATTATTTATGAATTTAAAGGCTGCTCTAGAATAAATATATTAAGATTTTTATACAAGTTCTTTTTCATAAGCATGAACAATACATACTTCAGTAAATTTGATATATTATGAAAATTTATAATCATTTATTGCAGTTAAAAGCAATAAATTATTTTGAATTAACCTAGATTATAAAATTTTATAATTTTGCACGAATGTGTTTATACATTTCATAAATATCATTTCTTTCAACAGCTGTGGTATATACAAATTGTTTAGATCTTAAGATATTAAGTATTATAAACACTTTTCAGATATGCATTTTTTTGTTACATAGAACATTATACAAACATATAATTTACTAATTCATTTTCCGACTTTATTAAAAATATGTATGACTATAAAAAAAATATATATATATGGAGTAGTAGTAAAATGGATATTATTAGATGGAGCTGAAATTCAATATAAAAAATGGTTTTATGTTCCAAAAGCGAACAAAACGATAGTTTATTTTTTTAATGATCAAAGTTATAATATTTATTAACAATTTGTATAACTGACTGAAGGTCATAATCTGCGGTGTATAACTATAGCACCATTTAAATTTTTACCTGTTTCAGAATTCAGACTGAGAGTGCGAAAAAATTGTAAAAATTGAAAGGGTATGAAAAATAATAAAGTTTAAATTAATTTTTATTTAAATTCTCTTGTACAAAACGATACAATCAAAAGTATGAATTTTCACTGTAGCACCACACCATAAAAACAATCATAAACGATTTTAATACCTTGTAGGACCTCCCTTTTTTGTAATTAGCTCGACAACTCTATCGGGTTCGCTAACAATAATTTTCCGAAAAATTTTGCTACTAATTTCGATTATGGCGTTTTTTAATTCTGAAACGTTTCCATATTGTCAGTTTTCTGCGTAAAAGTTTCTCACAATTATACCTAAATATTTTCCATTAATATTGTTAATATTGTTTGCTTCGAACCATGCCATCACTTTTCGACTTGTGTGTATAGCCGCGTTATCTTGTTGAAACGACCGAATTATAGTACTATTTTCTTGAAGAAAGGGTATCAAATTGTTTTCCAAGATACTAATATATTCGTCACTGTTTATTTTTTTCGATGGGAAAGCTAATTGTAACATGCCATCGCTGTGAAAAGCCCCCCAAACCATAAGACTTCCTCCATCGAAATTTCTTTTCGTGAAATACCGTGGTTCGTTGCGGAGATCTGGCCAGTAGGAATTGTACCCATCAGGTCCATCAAGGTTGAATTTCTTTTCGTCCGAAAAGATAGTCTAATTGTCAATAGAAGAAATTACGATAAGCTGGGCTTAGAAGATTTTACTATTAGAAATGAACTTAAGTTATGCCAGTTCCGATACATGTTTGCTCGAGCGTATTCAAGTCTAGCAGTCTTATAGCGCGGTAGAAGTTGGGTGCAGACTTTAATTTTTGTCTCACGATGTTTCAATTTGCTTAGAAAGCTCGATGTCAAGATTAAGTCCTTTTTTATTTGATTACAACTTTTTAATGTGTTGCTTCCCATAGTTAGCTTGGTTACATAAAATAATTCCTTCAGAGCTAAAATTTTACCCCTCTCTTCTTCCGTTAAATATTTACCACGCGGCATTTTCAAGATACAAATTTTTATATTTACTGTGGCAAATTGTTATTTTAATTTTTATTTTGACGCATACTCCGTTAGGTAGGTTAAACGATGCGTAGCAAAACTAAACACCGTAAAGTTAAATAGTAAATAACAACGCTGGTGCTATATATAGTTGCGCAACAGTTGAAAATCTCATTTTCGATTATATCGTCTTGTATAGGACGGCAATTTCAATATGATTTAGTCTAGAGTTCATTTTTTTCATACTTTCCCAATTTTTACAATCAATTTTTTTGCACTCTTCACCTACAGTCTGAAACAACTTACAATTTAAACGGTGCTATAGTTATGCACCACAGTGTAGATTGTTATGAGATAAAAGTTGTACAGTTCTCCAAAAAAATGAAAAATTGAGTAAGGTAGGTCAGGACTTATTTAATGAGCAGTCCACTGAATATCATAAAATTCAAACATTTCACAATAACTCTGTTCTTGTTGAATGAATATCTTGGATTTATAAAAAGATGTTACATTCAATTTGCTACAATTTTTAATTGTGCTACAGGGAAACCTCGTTGAACGTCTATACAAGTAATTTTATAATTTTACGTACACAACAAAATTATTTACTCTCTTTTTAACATGATTACTAATGAATAAATGAAGCTCATATGTGTAAGACATGATTTAAATGGAGTTTTCCAATCTTATGGAATGTATTCTATATTGTTTTATATTACAGTAGAATTAATAATCATAACATTGGGTAATACGAGACACAACAAATATACTGGTCTACAATAAAATACATTATATACATCTATATGATATAAACTTTTGTTATACATGGCAATAACAGTGCTAAGTGATAGTTTTAATACCATTCTTTCAATTTGGCTAGACATACAATTGCCTTTTTTATTTAATTATGACTTAAATATTTATATTTTCCATGTATTTGGCAGTTTCCCCTTTTAGACAATCCTAAATACTGTGCAGAATTTTTGTGATTAATCATGATTGAAAAATAAAAAGGAGAAAGAGTCACCTTTTTTGAATGTTATTATATAACTGGACAAATAATTGTTGCAACAAAATGTTTCAAGAACATTAAAAGATTGGAATGTAGTTGTCTATCTTAGCTCTATGTTTCTGTGCAACGCATTCTGCTATCCATACAATATTGCGACATTCCTGTTCCTTTAACTTAAGGTAACTGTAGAACACTCCAAAGTGAAATTGTTGAAGAAAGGCATGAACGTTTAAACGAACCTAAAACAGCAAAAAAGTTAATAACTTGACAACAAAATTTTTTTGTGTAGAAATAATAATTCTTAGTAATATTAAGTTTACCTCGTGTTCAAAGAATTTATCTTCTAAAGTCTTATCGCCAGGATTATTGCCCGCACCTTCAAACAGAGCACTATACTCCTGCGAAGGAAAAACGTAGGCATTTTTGCTCACTATAGTATATATAAATGTATCGATATTATCTTTAGAGAAAGAACATTGTAATATACATACAGCATAATATTCTGCCACTGCTTTAACTTGTTCATAATCATCAGCCCTTGCTAAAGCTGCCAATCCATCAGGATTTAATTTTCCACAGCGTGGATATAATTTAGCTCTATCATCTTTACCTAGCTCGGTTCCAAATGAATTGATAGTTATAATAATTGCTCGCCTATCAGCTTCAAACTACAAATACAGTTTACACTTAATATATTATCTTTTAAAATCATATTTATATTTGAACTATATCAGATCTTATACCGCGAGTATTTCACACATAGTGTCTGCAGTTGTTCCACCAATATTTTTACAGAACTTGTAAAATGCTTCTAAGTAAGCTTTGTATAAAGTATTTCTAATTATTTCAATGTTCATTTCATCTAAATCTTGTTCAGAAATGCAATCCACGAAAAAGGGGGCTGTAGCAACATACATGTTATTCATATTATTAGAATATAAAGCGCATTGTTTTAACTTCTTTTAAAATAAATTTAAGAGTAAATCCTTGGATCATACCCAAAGGTGTATCTACCAAGACCGCACTGTAAAGCTCAGCGGGTGTAGTTGCTACGTGAATAGCTTCCATTTGTTCGAAACTGCCAAGTGGATGACATTTAGGGATCAATTCAGAAATTGGTCGTTGATGCAATGTTCCAGTGATCAATAAAATGATATTGTCGATCATGTAACTGTAGGTAATAAAATCCAAAAATTGCGATAACGGCTCAACAGAATGATTACGCATGTGTTGAAACTCTAGGACAAGCTTCTCTCTCAATTTATCATCAATCACACTGACTGACAATGGTGATGGTTCGTTAGCCAAAAAGCTGCCATAATCTGTACCCGCCAAATGCAATTTCAAATCTATGCAAGTAAACAAAGAATAACAAATTGTGTTTAAAATAATTTAAATATCAAAACAAAAGTATAATTTGTTGAGTAGAATGTACCTTCTAGGGTCTCACACTGTACAAGATTAAGGTAGTCACTCTGTTGAAGAATTCCACATTTAAATCCTCGACAAAGACCTTCCAAGTATCCTCCGTTGATATTGAACATGCAACCCTTCATTTTGGCGGATCGTTTCCAAAAATTTCACAACTACACGAAACACGGATCCGTCAAAATCGAAGTCGGACTCGCCCTTTTCCGTGACGATCATATGACTATTCGGTGAGAAGTTTACCACAAACGACGCAAAGTGGCATTTAACTCTATATAGATGGCGGTTCATTAACCACGAATGATTATCGACTATTTGAATTTTCTACGAGTTTACGCTCAATTCGATTTTTTAAATTCACTTTGAATTTTGAGTTATGATTAATTTGTTATTCTTATTGCAATGTATGTTCAAATGTATATATTTTTATTAACTGATGAATTAACTTTATTAATTATCGTATTGCGTAACGTAAAATAATATTACGATCAGATTTGCTACAATGCAACTACAAAAGTACAATAAATCATTTTTCATGAAATTAAATATTGAAATATATGCATAAATGCATTTTTAATATAAAGTAGAAAGGGCGAAATAATTTCCTTCTAATTCATTAATTTATAAGGATATATTACTATTAATGGCTTTGCAACGCTTAAATTTTAGGAAAAGAACATTTTTTTAGTAAACGAAAAGTTATTAAAATACATATGTTGTTTGGAACAATATTGTTGTATTTGGAAAAATTTATTTGTTCTTAATAAAAGCATAAAAAATTACTTTCGTTTTAAAACGGTGTAATAGACATATTTATGAACAATTTAAAATTTTTTGATCTGTGTCAAACGTTGTGCGTCACTATCGAATGGATGACGCATATCGATAAAATGCTGTTGTACTGAGGTACGCTTCGAATCTGTAATGTATTTTATTTCTACCAATGTCTGATATTTTAATTGTTAATTGGTCTTTAATAGCGTAAATCTCACGAAAAAAAATGTTTGGCAAGAAAGAGAAATCAAAACGCCAAGCAAGACCTGCTGGTAGCCTTGCACAGGTATTATCTTAGAAATGTTTGTAACCTTACTTTTTATCAATTTGATTCTTGTTAAATATATTATTTCTTTAAAAGTACGGAATCTTCGAAGTGCCGGAAACTTTTGACGATTTAGGTAATAAGTTCATGGAGGATGATGATAATGATGATGATTTGGAAGCAGAATTAGCAGCATTGACAACTAGTGATGATAATCAAAAACCCAAACGTCAAGGTTACATATTATTTGTGTTTTTGTCAAATTATAATGTATATTGTTGATACAACTTTCAAAAAATTTATTAGCACCCCGAAAACCAATTCCAAGTGTAAATCTTGATGCAATGATAAAAGCAAGTTTGAAAGATCCTGACGAAGAGGTGTCAGATGGTGATGATGACCCAGAATTATTGGTATAAACTGTATTATATATGTACTCTTGATTCTCATAATAATTGTATAAGTAGCTAAATTTAAAATAATTTTAGAAATTTTATATTGCATTAGAATGAACTTAAGATGATCACAGGCGATGAATATGTAGAGGAAATGTCACTAATAGAAGAAGATAGCCCTAAAACAGAAAGCACAGAACACTTTGAATCAAGAGCAGATTCTACACCCACGGAAGATACAATAAAACTTTTAGAAGAAAGATTAAGGTTGTATCAAATGGCTGAAAGGAGAGCAAAACAAGAAAATGAGCCAAGTCGAGCAAGAAGATATACAAGAGGCATTAAAACGCTTAAAGAATTATTGACTGCTGCTCAATCAGGAAAACCTATCAGTGAAGAGGATATTCCACCACAATTACCACCATCTGCAGTTGCAGAGTCTACAAAAGAAGTATCAGAGAGTTCTAAAGAAGATCCAGTAGGTAATGCTCAAGAGAATAATATTAATTAATATTTCATGATGCTTAATCTGTGTAGGTGATACAAATCACTTACGCATGTATGTATACATATGTATTACATACATATTTTTCAGAAGAGAAAAGTGCTCCGGTTGAAGATGTCACAACACTGTCTCCAGAAACTGATAATGCAGCAGAATCTGTTCCAGCAAAGACTATAGACGAAGAAGCTTTGGGCTTATTAAAAAGTAGGCAACAAGAATATAAGATTGCTGCATTAGCATGGAAGAAAGCTGGTAATAAGACAGAGGCACTTCAATGTGTAAGTGTAGCAAAACAGTTTGATATAGTCATAGCAGCAGTAAATGCAGGAGACTCAGTTGATTTGTCAGACATGCCTCCATCTCCAAATATGCCTGGATCAAATGCTGTTACTACTACACCAGAATTTCCAAAAATTCAAAACGAAACACAAGGGCAGGCATCCTTAGAAGCACCATCTACAGGTAAATCATTCATAATTTAAGCATTTACTTCTTCTGTTGATATTATAAAGATAAGTATGCTTATAAACATAAATAGATTAACCCCCTCGTTGATAAGGTTGAGATATCTCGATATCTCAATATTGTTTGTAAGATGTTATGGATGTAATATTTGCGATGTGATAGTATTTAACTACCCTGTTATATGGAATTGCGTACGTGAAAATAAAATATATCGTGAAGTAGAATAAGATATTATTTCTGGATTATTGGAAAAATATTTCATGTTGGATGAAACTTTACATACTAGAGGAAAGAAATCCCATAGAAAGTTACCATTTAGACTAAAATCTAAATATTTTCCAAGAAATACCTCCCACACTGAGAAAGTGTTATTCTACGTAACACTGTTTATTGTACAGAAAATAAATTACGAAAAGGAATGAGGTATTTTTGTAAAAATTGTAACATTGCTTTGTGTGTAATTCCATGTATTCAACTGTTTCATACAGAGTAAAAATAAAGTCATTTGTTTGTACAATAAAATATTTTTCTTATTTAACTCCTTTGATCGTACGGACGAAATATCTCGCTCCGCAAAATCGAAAGGAGATTGTATGGACAAGACATCTCGCATCGCAAAATCTCGTTCATGACGAGATATCTTGTCCACATCACCTCATGAATAACTCTGCGACGCGAGATATTTCGTACATGTCAATGAAGTGGTTAATTAAAAATCATTATAATATTATTAATGTTTCAGAAATAGCAGTAGCAAAACCAGTTGGTCCAGAGAATTTAGGACTTGCTTTAAAGGAGCGACTTGAAGTATACAGAAAATCAAAAGCAGCTGCAGAAACAGAAGCAAATTCTTCTAAAGTTCGAAGATATGGTCGTATATGCAAACAATTTGAAGATGCTCTTAAGTTACATGCTCGTGGAAAACCTATAGCTCTAGATGAACTGCCTGTCCCACCTGGTTTTCCACCACTTTTGGCACCTGCACCGCCTGCTGAATCTGCACCAGGCGAGGAAGCACAACCAAGCTCGGCAACACAAAAAGCCTCAGATCCTGAACCATCTGAAAACAAACATAGTCCAAAGAGTCCAACAGTTCCTCCAAGAAGACAAATAGGTAAGAAGACTGGCATGTATCATTAACACAATTATTCATTATTAAACTGTCTGCTTAGTAATGATATACTTTCTTCTATCGATAGGAAAGAAACCTATTCAAAAGATGACACGTGCAGATAAACAGTCAGCTCTACTGCAACAACGTCAGCTTGAGCTAAAACAAGCCGCTCTCAATGCAAAAAAGGATGGAGATCTAGAGTTGGCACGTAATTATTTAAGACAAGCAAAAGGGATAGATCCCTTGATTGAAGCGAGTGTAGCAGGATTGCCGGTTGATATGAATACAATACCATTGTCTCCGTCAGCAAAAATGGAACTCAATGCGAATAGTTCAATAGGACAGCTTGATGAGAGTTTTGAGTTGGTCAATAGCGAACACTGTTTGGAAGAAGCAACGGGAACTGATGACGAGATTTATGAGAATCTGGAGGCTCAGCTAATGAAACAAATGAAGGTATAATAAAGACGTAGTGCATACTTTAAACCGAAATTATAATAAATATTTGTGTAATTTGTTATAGTGGTGTTTATGTACTAGAGATCACTCCAAAGCCTTAGGAGATGTACCGGGGTATAATAAATGGGAACGATTCGCATTGGATTACAAACGGGATTTGGATATGCTGAAAGTTCGAAAACGCGATGGATTGCCACCACCACAACACCATTACGAAACGAAAACTTATGCCATAGTGCAGTCAGTATTGCTTATATTATATGACAAAAACAAAATTAGTATGAATCTTATGTTTATGAATCTTATGTTTCAGGAGTTGTACGGATTTAGGTGACAATGATATAGAAATCTCTATAATAAGAGGGATAAACTACTCAAAAGAGGACACATACGTCATATACGAATTTCCCTATCCATCCGACAGTCCTCCAACAGATAGAACATCTACTGTTAGAGGAACGTGCAATCCAGAATACGAAGCAGTATATCGTTTAAATGGAATAATAGAACGTAGCTTAAGACAGTGTCAACGGGCTTTTAAAAGACACGCGCTGAAATGTCAAGTTTGGGCAAAAGGGTAATTACAAACATCGATGAGCATAACCATCTACAGTCGTTGATTACTTTTTTAATTTAATATTTTCGTAACATTATGATTTTGTTAGTGTTTTCGTGTATTTATTTCGTCACTATTTATTAATGACAAGTTTTAGTTTTCAATAGCACATTCTTTACGAAGTTGATAAATTTTATTTACAACTGTAATAGTACGTAACATTCTTTGCTCACAAATCATGTTTTATTGTATAAGGTAAAGTATGATGCATTGGTGATTGAATGTGTTTTTGTCAATATTAAGTAGATATGATTGAAAGTGTAATACTAAAAATAGTAAAATAGATTAGTACGTTGCTTGCAGATGCTCGCTGAATCCTCTCCTGTGTTGCACTCATCCAAGGTATGAAAATCATAGTTGTAATGAGAAATCAGCTTTTAAATTATATGCTCAAAAAATATGCTAATGTTTGTGCCCTGTAAGAGTTATTGGTTATTGGATTTTTTGTTTGTTTTTTTGCTAGCTAATGTATTATAAAAATAGTATTTGAATACCGGTGTATTTATGAGACAAAAAGGAAGTTCTGTCAAATCTATTTTAGTGTTTTACGTGTATTGTAGTTTCATTGGTAAATATTTGACAATATCACGTTTTTAAATTGCACGAGCAAGCTGTGACAACGTATATCTTCTTTTATTACATTTCAGCTTTTACTCCATAATGTATGTGCATTTATTTAATATCGCAACTAATTATGTTCTTTTTTACAGTGGATTCTTTCGAAGCGACAGTCTGTTAGGTACGGTAACAGTAAAATTGCAGCCTCTGGAGAGTCAATGTGTTCTTCATGATTCATTTTCTGTGAGTGTTGAATATTATTTATTCAAGATTACACTTTAAATTATAGATTACATTAAAGAAATTCTTTACGACCGTAGTTAATGGACGGGAGGAAACCAACAGGGGCAAAGTTAGAACTGAAAATACGATTGAGAAATCCAGTTCTTACGAAACAAATAGAACAAATCACGGACAAATGGTTAATCATTGATCATTGATCATTGATGTAGCGTCATGGAGTCACATTATATTTGTATTTTCCAATCATCGTATTATTGAGGCCTTGGACGTGTATCTGCTTATTACAAAACAATGAACAATGTTATTTGTTTCATTTATAGCGACGCATAATGTGAATATGTATATGTAAAATAATTTATATATTTTATTACGAGTGTTCAATTGTAGACAAATACATGCGAACATATAATGTTCCCATGAAACGAGTACATATGCACAGTCTAACGTGTACATATTATAATATGTTGCATACTAACTATCGCATAATAATTATACTGTCTATAAGAAAACTATTGTGTTGAGCTTTAATATACAAAAATATATCAAGTTATACTTTACATTAGCATCGTGATTTATGCCTATTTATAAGATAAGAGAGATTTGTCATTGATTTTAAGAATAATTTTTTAATCACTTAATTATTGAATAAAAGAAGTTTAAAACTCAGTTTTAATAATGAATACATATATCCTTTTATTACTAGACTGGAGATTTGTATGTGAAATAAAAATTGTCTGTATTAATTCCAAGATACAGAAGCTACACAGACATGAATTTCTTTTTTTAATAATTGTATAGGGTTGAAAACAATGCCAGTGTTCACAAATTCTTTAAATGTTTCTACTGGTTTGCATTCAATCTATTCATTTTTGTCATAATACATAAAATCCGCAGCCTAGTTATTACAAATGATGGGTACTTTGAACGTTCTTAATTTTAGAAATGCATATTGGCGGAGGTTGAAAAATCTTAAGTGTGATTGCAGTTAATTAGTGTGCGCATAAGATACTATCACTTGTATCTATTGAAACGATTTAAACGTGTAGGAGGAACGATCGTGGAGTGAAGCTGAATCCACATTTCCAGAGAACAATACAGCACGTGAACCTCACTAACAAACTATTGTCCGATAATCGTTCGACTCTGTCTCCTTCCAGTTCACCACTCCACTGTTTCACCCCCACCCACGTGTACCTCACTGCCTAGTCCTTAATGGATCCGTAATACTTTAGAACAGAGTAGGATGCACTGACATGCACAATGGTGCAGAACTGTCATAAACATAATTATAATAATAGCTGCATTTATCAAAACTTTCCTTTAATATAATTCATGTTGCAATAAACTAAAACAAACATTTTCATCAATGAGTTCACATCCATTTTTGGATTACTTGCATCCGTTAACCACTAGAATTACTACACTCTTGAAAAATGTTTGATAATATCGGTTATTGATATAAAAAATATAAATATTGACTGAATATACGTGATTTTCTTGAAATTTGTTTTATTAAAGTTTTTTCTTAAAAATTAATCTCTTTATGTTTAAAATTTCAATATTTTATAAGTCTTTGTCTGAAATAGTTATAATGCTAACAAGCATTTCGAAAAGCCCTGCTAGTATACTATTCTCATGCGCGTATAGTCAGACGATTGCCTACGTTCAGGAATTCAGAAGCCATTTTAAAGCCATTAAATTGCCTAATATCTGCAACCCTCTAGCGGTAACTGGAACAGGAAAGAATTAAAGCGTACATTAATGATGTTGAAGTGACTACTGGTTTTTTGCAATCTGAAAATCTGTGTTAATAAAAATCAGTACAGTTAAAAGTTTAATAAAGTATCGGTTGGTTTTCATATCATTACATACTTGACAGAACTTGTATAGAGTAAACATGTTCTCGTTTTATTCTAATGCGTTCCATTTTGTTCATCTGCAATTAGCAAAGAAACGAACACATTTATTTTTATGCTAACCCTGTTATTCTCTTCAACTATATCTTAACCATTTTATTTTCAGTAATAATAAACTCGATATATAAAAATATAATATTTATTTACGCTCGACAACCTTTACTATTTTTGTCTATAATTTAACTGTTTTACCTGATGATCTAATAATCTTTAAAAAAATCAAAATTTAATTGATAATTTGTTTACTAAATTTTTCAATGACGATAGTACTTCATTAGTAGACTGCGGATCTTTATGCATTAATGGGTTCTGAAAATTTAAAAAAACTGCTGGAATATAAAATTTGATAGAATGTAGTACGATTTCAATGAATTTCAGATCTACAAAGGCTACTACACCATTAAAAGTAAGATTTTATTTGATTCCACTTTCTTAAAATTTCTCTACAAAAATTGAAAAGTGCATAAACATCTGCAAAATAGCATAATTGCATAAACATCCAAAATTCTTCGGAGACTGATACTTAAAAGAAAATGATTAAATTGCTTTTATATATAGCACAGTTATATCGGTAAGTACAGTGTGAACAGGAATATTGTTCAAGAATTAATGGGAATTAATAACGATCTCAAGGAAAACTGTGTGTACATTCGGCCTGTCTCGTTGAACGTTTAGAACTCGTGAATCCTTTATGGTCGCGCGAGCAATGGTGACCCCATGGCATTGAAGGGGTCGCTGCCGAAGATTGGCACATAAAGTAGTTGACACCCACCGTGTCAAATACTGGTCGTCTGGTGGTCCCCGAAAAACTCTCGACCATGCCTCGTATCGGCTTTCATCGTTGCTGCACAAAAGCGTTTCCCGCGGTGCACATATCGATCGTGCCATTGGAAAACAATGGGATTTATTTGCCAATTAGACAATTAGGTCGGCTGAAAGGGCGCAGGGAGCGCGAGCAACCGAAACTTCGGCGTAGTAAGTACCGCGAATCTGGATTACACGGTCCAGTGCAGAGTATTTGACGAGCATATACATACTGTGGTTAATGTTGACCTTTTGGCCTCAGCCAGCGGGATTCTGCGTGCAAATTAACGATGTTTGTTCTCAACCCTTTGGCCTGCCTTGATTCATCAGTCCCGACGTTCTTTCCCCCCTCCGCGCGGTAAGGGTGCGCCGACCCTTACTCCGAGCGATTCGCTTTTTCTGATCCTTCAAATTTTGTGAAACAGTCAACGTAGTTTCCGTTTTATTCGAGAGTTCCTCCTCGTGTATGCTTGTTTTAATGCTAATGGATAAAATAGTGTGATAGTACAGTGGGAGAGTGGGGGGGGGGGGGGGGGGCGTTAATCTTAGAACGAACGACCTTACAGCGAACAGTGTTTCTTAATAAATCAGCTTACAACGAATGCGGAGAAATGAAATTCAAAAATCCAAGCTGAAACAGACATCTTTGGTTTCGTTTTTCAAATAGCTTTTTGCTGACGATCCTACCGTAAAACAATTCTCCGAGAGGAGTAGAATCGAAGGACTTCTCTCCTTTATCTTTTCTGTATCCTATGACGAACAAAGATTTTGCAACGATTTAGTTTGTTATAGGATACTGTATGATCAAAGTTTTGTTATTCTTGTAATAAATAGTCTAATTTTTCAACGGTACAGCTAGACTGTGGTTCTTTCTGCAATTATGGTAAACACCTGTACAGTCCAACAAAGGAAAAATTTCGACTGTTTTCATTACAAACTAAACATTTTTCTTCGTGTATTGTATTGAAATCTTCTACTTCGCACAAGATCTTTGCATAAAGATCCGCAGTTTAGCGATCGTTAACAGTCTACCAAACACGGTTGGTGGCCGTCGATCACGCAGTGCAGCAAATGTGAATGGTTGTACGCTTACATATTCGCAAGATAACCTTTGACGCGTTTCGCGGTTTATCACTGCGAGTGCATTACAATGTACATAATACTGCATTTTATGTTTTTGAGACGCGTTACAATAGTAATTACAATGTAATACATATCTGTGATCAGTTCTGAAGAGGTCAGAACTATAGCGCAAACGAGCTTCGTCTATTATAGGCGTTGATAAGAGATTGAAATTTCTTGACACCTCAAAGGTTATTTAAAATATTTTACCACTCAATAACGATAACGATATCGATCGAATCGTGATTTTCGCGACACAAAATTATAACGAGATTCGGTCGGGCAAATAGCGATTCGATGGAATCACGGAATCTCGCCACACCTCCGTATCCCTTTCGCGGGACACGTGCTTCGCGTCGGCAGCTCTTCTTTTTCGAAATCGTTTCCCGCAGATAGAGTCCGGTTACGCGGTTTCTGCTTATTCGGCAGATGGCCGGACGTGACGTCACTGGAACCAGGCGAGTGTTGATTGCAGATGCCAGATGCGACCCGACACCGAAAGTTCTTTTGCCTTCTCTTCCTTCTCTTCGCGAATCCACCTCGCGGATCACGCTGCGGTTTCGCGTTACGTGTCGCGGTTCGGTTTTGTTCGGCTTTTATGTCAAAGTCTACGACGCATAATATGATGTACTTCCGACACTTCGGGATCTCAGTTTCTAACCAGCTCTTACATTCGATCAAAATTATATTAGGAGTTATGTAATATGAAACACTTCAAGTTAAACTGATGCAAGTGACATTTTCCTGTTGTTGATTTACAAATGTGTTAAAAAAATTCCATCTTAAATCTCTACGAAAATTACGTTACATTCAATACCTAATGTATAGTAAAAAAAACATACATTTTTTTATGAATTTTATCTTTTAATTTACGAGATATTGAATATGCAGAAGCTAATGTTATTGGACTTGCATCTCTTTGATAGAAATAAATTTTCCGCACAATTAGCAGTATTTCGTAATGTTAGAAATAAAATGTAGCAATACATACATAGGAATAATGTCTTGTTACCAATGGTAAATCGGCCGTTATTTCATATCAGATAATATTCGATGAGTATACAGATGAATAGATGAATTTCTAGAATTTATTTTTATTATTCTTGCCTTTTATAAATTAAATGTTCTTTTCTCGTGTTAGATAACGAAATTTGTCTTATGCTTTACGCAATTTTTTCAATATTAATTAAGCCCTGGACATTTGAACAAAACATAGAGAACTTCTCGTCTACCCCGTGCATTCGAAGTGACGCGATCAAGAGAGAACGACGCATGTAACTGAAACTTTTGCACGCACAATCTCCCGATGCTTCGCGTCTCGATATTCGGCTTATCAGCGAAGTTCATAACCGACGACTGTTATTATCGCGATATCCTTCATCAGGGAAAAATAGATCGGCGAAGTTAAGCAGTTGATCTACGGCTGTTGAAGGCCGATGATTTGAAGTTACGAAGTAGTCGATGCGATGCGATGTGATACGATACGATGCGATGCACGCTGTTAGGCGCAATCAGTAAGCCCTCGTAGTCAGCGCACGAAGTGACGGTGGCTCGCGTATTGCATCGGTTATTAATAAATCGCTACTAGGAACTGCAAACGGTTTCTGGAAACGTTGCACCCGGTCCCGAGTGATTTCTTCGTGCCTCGCCTGCACGGTGTCTTCTTGTAAAGGGATGTTATTACGACCTTTTCGCTGCTCCGATTGCTGTGAGTTGTTTCACAACGGCGCGATATATTCGAGCAGTGACGCTAGCACGCATGGAACGCATGCAGGATGACGCCATTTCTTATTTATCTACCAGAGCACGAATACTTTTGTATCCGTCGTCGGCAGCGAGGATGATTTTTTTCGGGGAAACGTTATTCTACCAATTTTTTTTTTTTTGGTAAATATTACGTTTAATGGACCCATATCCAATGGCTTTAACCTTGAAATATGTTGCCCAGGTCAACATTCTGAACATCTTTTTTTCCTACACAAGTACCTGTCGCTCGGTTTCAATTTCTGAGATATTCGCAAAAAACTTTACTTAACCTTAGGTTACAAGATTCTGGGACAAGCTGTTAAGGTTAATTTAAATACAGGTTGTCCCAGTATTGATGATACAATCGTAGAGAGGATGATTTTACATGAGGAAATAAGTCGAGAATACAGAGTAAATATGTTTTACGCGAGGCTTTGTTTTCGAGAAAATCGATTTTGAAAATCCGTCAAGTTCGCGTGCCCAGCATTTGTAAGAAGTAGGACTGGTTGGCCATGAACAGACGCGTCAAACAATTCCTATTCATCAGCTTCAAACCCTGTTTTCTCGAAAACGAGGCGTCAAATGAAAAAAATTAATTTTATTTTTTCGACTTATTCTCTCATATAGAAGACCCTTTGCGGTTGTACCATAAATACTGGGACACCCTGTACACAGAATCATATACAAGAAGGTATAGTTGAAGCTGGTTGGGGTTAGTGCGGCGAAAGAGCGGCGATGACCGGCGGCCGTTAGGCCGGCCCGATTACTTTTGCAATGTTCCGCATTTCGCATGGATTTTTGCATGTATGCTCGAGCCTGCCTCATGCTCGGACCTCTCCGCCCACCCGCTACCCTAACTCCAACCAACTCCAAATCGGTGAAGTTGTAGTTTTGCGACAAGTCCAGCGTCTATAACACGTATATACCACGTGCAGACTGTTAATAACTTTTGAAGGTTCAATAAGTGATGGCTAAAACCTTTCGGAGAGTATTTCAGAGAGTGTCTTTGATAATAATGTAGCAGCATTGTTATATTTTTGATAATATCTTTTTAATAAAAAACGACCGACGGCTAAAATCTTTTGATGGTCACTCAGGAGGATGCCCTTGATCACATATGTCAAGATCAAGGTCGTTGGGTCCGTTAAACGTAATATTCACCATTTTTATAATTTTTTATAATGAAATTTTTAGAAAAGTGAATACTAATCAACTTTTGTTGGAAACATTTTTTTGCCAGATCATCGAAAATATCTCAAAAATCGTGCTGAACCGAAAATATTTCAATCCAATACGCGTGCCTGTCAAGTGATTGCAAACGAACGCGTTCGGAACGCTAGAATACTCCTAGCGACAATTTCTTAAAATCGATATACAGTCAAAAGGGCCAGAAGGTGGCATCTGAAACTTTATACACTGCATTCAGAAATGTCTGACGTTTCCTATGGAAAAAGTCCTATACCTATAATTCGTAAACATTATTTTAACAACCTGCTCAATGTTTACATCGTTATAAAGTTTGCACTATTTGTTAATGGATTAAAAAATGCGTGCAACTGTATTACACACTTGAAATACACCTGCCGGAACGTATAAAATCATCATGTTGTATTCTGATAATTCTAATCTATGATGAGTATATGACACGTTTAATTTTACACTCATTTTAACGATTTTGTCTTCAGAATGTTATATCTGATCAAAATAAATAATCTGAAATGAAGAATAATTTAGATTTTGAAGCTTTGAAAGGTTCTCACTTTGTTGCAAAAAAATTTCTTTCAATATCTTAAACTTGAAAAATTGACTTTTGCCCGCTTTTTCAAGGTTCCAAGTCCATAGTGCGTCAGGGAGCTCGATTAGTTCGATCCTCGTCCGACGATTATACTGTAAGTATAGTGGACTCGTGTGGACTTGTTTTTAGAAGAAAGTGGTCTCCGGTGTAACTTTGTTAGGATTGTGGTGACGTACTGTCTTTTAAAAAATAAACGTGATGCTACGCACTGACTGTGCGGTGAATTGTCGCATAGAAAAATAAATTTCGTGTAATAAGAGGTGCAATTTATTCGCACTGCAGCGAGTCTTGCTTCGATTCAGACTCGTAATGAACTAATTATTAGTTACTAATATTTAATTTCTGACATTTTCTTCTTGATTGATTTGTTTATTAGTCGGTAACTCGTTACCAAATCGAGTTGTAATTGGATATCTATACTGAAAATGAGCTGAGAATGTAACTTTTCGTATTTTGATTTTAGAGAAAATTTGATACTTTATAACTGTATACTATACAGGAGAGTTGCCGAATTTGGACCGCTGCCTAATTGGGACCACTATTGTAATTTGACGGGTTAAAGCAATTTGGTTTTGTAAAATAGACAATATGCGTTGCTTGAAAGTATATTTGCCTGCTGCATCCATTTTTTCGAGCAAGTACGTCGTGGTTACTCTTCTCTTAATACAGTGATTTTAGTTGTTGAGAAGTCATTGATTAAAGTTTTTATTGAAAATGAAGAAGCACTCATGTCATTTTAAAGTAAGTAACAAAATATATTATTATATCACCAGAAAGCAAACGTATTTAGATATGAATTGCTACGATAGTTTTATTAACCTAAGTTAAAACTAAGGTTAAGTAAAATGTTTTGAAATTTTTGCACAAGTTGCCCAGATTTATTAAAAATTTCACAACTCCACAATGTACACGGTTCACCATGAGTCGCGGGACACCTTGTATATCAAAACTTGCTTAGGGAGACCAAATTCGGCAACTCTCCCCTATGCTTTTTGAAAATCGTTAATTCGTATTGCTTACCCTAAATTTGAGATAAACCATTGCAAAGTCTACGTCATTGAATAATTATCCAATCATCTGTCATATTTAATAATTTAAACGCGTGTTTAAAAAATATTCGTTTAATTATCTCACTGTTAGATCTCTCCATTCCTGCTTTAGTGTTGGCGGTCTTCTACATGTTTATAGAATCTTAGAATTAGTAGCAGAGTGTTGTTATAATCAAACGAATCGATGTTTGTTTATCTGGGAAGAATGACCAAGAGATAAAAGACATAAAACGTGCTAGCAATAGGGGAGATATTGGCTATTAAATTTAATAGCCGGGGACGAGAAACGATTGTTCTTCTGAGCTCTTCTTCGTTCGCTTCCCTTAGCTTCGCTAAAACAATAAAAACCTGCCATTAATAACAGCGTGGTGACAAATATGACGGAACTTCCGACGCGGACCGGAAGTCGCTAAATGCACCAGTGTCTGGTTTCGTCCCCCTCGCGTTCCGTATATGTTGCTTCTTGGTTTAACTTGATCTGCTCGTTTCCTTCGATAAATTCATTTCTTGCGTTCAATGAGCCGAGTTTTAATCATTTGCAATACTGTTAATAAAATCTCATTAAAAACATTCTTTTCTTTTTGATTACTCTGAATGTATATCTAAATATTTTTATGAATTATCAAACAAAGATAACGCACGAAAACAATTAAATTTATTTTGCATAATCACCAATCCTTCGAAATCACAACAAAATTACATCTTAAGAAAAGAAATTTAATTGTGTTTTTCGGAAAAAGGAAAATACATCGGAGAAGGTTCATGGAATAAGATTCTCATTTACATAGGCTATTTTGTAGACACTAAAATAAAGAAAAAGATCATTTTGTCGACTAAAAGATTTCGTGCAGTAAAAATAAGTAGAAATATTATATAACAGACTCTTTATGTAAGTTTCCGTTTTCGTAGACTGTTTTAGGAAAATTAGAAGAAATAAATTATTTGTTTGTAACTTTAGGAATTAGATGCCTAATGAGTGAGTGTTATGCCTACATTCGTCCTGAAAGGACCAATATTCGTTACATTGACCGTTTTCTCGCATTTCGCAACGTTCCGAGTGCGATGAGCGGGCAAAGATCCGCGTTCTGGTAATAACATAAAAACCGAGCGTCAGAGGTTCGTGTCGTTTTGTTCGATGAGCACGGAAGTGGGAATATCGGTGGAGACTTCGAAATAAATCGTGAACCGTGAAAGTGGAATCCCTAGGCGGCCAGAATAGGTGCGCTCGTGTCTCCATTTCCGCCCGGCGAAACGGAACATTATGTTTTTAATCACGGCGACACAAATACCGCGATTCGATTGTTCCTCGGCCCGATACACAGCGATGATCCGAGAATAATTGAGGCACGAACGGCAAACAGATCTGCGCCCCGACGGCGCAGGGGGTGCTCGCTGCTTTCTCGACCCCCGCTCTGCCCCACCTACGGCATCCCATGCTCTATGACCGTGGCACGATCTCTACTTCATTGTCAACTGTCATCGCGCCGCGAACAAATGAGCGTCTCAATAGCCGGCAGACAAATGACTCCAAGGATTATCCTGCTGAACGTTCTTCGTCCCTTTTCACTGACAACTTTTCACCCTCGTTTTCTCTCTCTCCATTTCTCCGCTCGACTTTCCTTCTCGCTCACTGTCGTCCATCTCTCTCGCACCTTTCAATTCGTTCTCTCTATCATTTTAATGTATCTCTGTTTTTATCTCTGCTCTTCTATTTCTTCTTATCTTTCCCTTTCTCATTACTTTTATCTTTTCTCTTCCTTAAAATTATGTTACACAGTTGAAGCCAATGTAGGTCCCAATTTCCTTCATATCAATTTATTTGAAGTATAGCGGTCGAGTTTCCTCTTTTTTGCTGTATAGGTAATTCATAAATTTATTCTTATAAATAACATGTACAAGCAGATACGAGATCATTCCTTATGGAAACATAAGAAAAAAATATAGAGTAACATTTTTTTATCCGGAGCTTCGTTTTCGAGAAAATCGAGTTTGAAAATGTAGCGAATACGAGTGATATTATAGTTGACACCAACTAAGAAAAAACCTGTTTCGCGCATCTCATTGCGCGGTTTCCTTGTTGTAAAATCTCTGCCCCCCCCCCCCACTCGATCATTCAAACGTCATCAATTTTCATATACAGGGTGGCCCACATAACTCTTAACAGCTCAATATCTCGAAAACTATGCCATCGATTTTAAAGTTCTTAGTCTTAAATTGCATGGATCTGAAGGGCCTTTCTAACAACATAAACGTGAAGTGGTCCCCCCTTCCCCTTTAAGAGGGGAGGGGGGTCGGGGGTACCTTTATCATTTTAAATGGAACCCCCTATAAAACGTTACATATTAAGATTCTACAGAAAAAAACAAGTAAATTTTGTCTGAAACATTTTATTGTCAGATATTTCCATGATGAGATATAACAGTTTAAAGTTTCGACTTGTACATAGGTACTTGGTTGAAGCGATCGGAAATAGCGTTATATTTTCCGAGCGCTTCAAGTAAGTGCCTATGCACAAGTCGAAACTTTAAACTGTTATATCTCATCATGGAAATATCTGACAAAAAAATGTTTCAGACAAGATTTACTTGTTTTTTCCTGTAGAATCTAAATATGTAACGTTTTATAGGGGGTTCCATTTAAAATGATAAAGGTACCCCCGCCCTCCTTAAAGGAGAAGGGTGGGCACTTCACGTTTATGTAGTTAGAAAGGCCCTTCAGATCCATGCAATTTAAGACCAAGAACTTTAAAATCGATGGCATAGTTTTCGAGATATTGAGCTGTTAAGAGTTATGTGGGCAACCCTGTATATTGGGAGACAAGTGATTTGTATCGTTTTAAGCGCGAGTAGGGGATTAGCCAATGAACGAGTTCTGTTGTGTCATGTGCGCAGATAAAGCCTGCTATTTGTCAGTTACCTTCTTATTTGGTGTCAGGTTTAGATAGGAATTTCCTGACGCGTCTGATCATGACCAACTAATTCCACTTCCTGCATATGCGTATTAAAGCACGCGAAACCGACGCATCTTTAAACTCGATTTTCTCGAATACGGGTTGTCAAACGAAAAATGTTATTCTTTTTTTCGATTTATTTTTACATGTAGAATAATTCCCTGTCCGAATTGTACATGCTATTCGCCCACGCCCTGTATTAATCTAATTTGACTTTTTTACTACAGATCATTCACTCTCATTTTTATAGATTCGTTCTATTGGAATAGGATTGTAAAATGCAGAATAGGGCAGTAAATCAATTCACGTGTAACCCTAACTCTCGCCTTTAATAAACTGATCACACCGTGCCTTTACAACGACTTTGTTACAAATGATATGTAGGATCTTAGGAAAAATGAGGAATTCCGCGCCGGGAATCGAACCCGGGACCCTCGCGGTTGTAGCTGATCAACTCTTACACATACCCACGGAACCCTCCCACCTTTCCTAATCTCCATACAGTATTTGGTCTGGGAGGTCCTGATCCCACACTCGGCCATCCTGCTCCGGCATTCGCCCTCGAATGTCCGTCGCAGCGCCATCGTCTTTTTGGCCTCAGCGCCATCAACACAACTCGTCACCAACTTCGTCACTTTTCGGGAACACCATCCTACTGCCCTCTCTAGCAGTTTTTCCTGGATGTGTCCCTTACTTCACTTCGTCGTCCTTTCGCTCGCGTGCGACCGTCTTCGCAACGCTTGCTGACTGCGTTCGTCATCTGTCACTATGCGGGAATCGGTGTTCCCCCCATCCCGGCTGAGCCCCCAAATGTAGGATCTTAGGAAAAATGAGGAATTCCGCGCCGGGAATCGAACCCGGGACCCTCGCGGTTGTAGCTGATCAACTCTTACACATACCCACGGAACCCTCCCACCTTTCCTAATCTCCATACAGTATTTGGTCTGGGAGGTCCTGATCCCACAGATATACATATTTAAGAAACCATCGTCAAAGATGTCGCCGTTGTCCCATCAACCCGCCAATATATTTTATTCTTCTTTCAACGCTTCTCTTGGGCTAGACACGTGTTGTTATTGGTGAACTGAGAAATTGTTTGTATCAATTGCAACAAACAGAAGTGTCATTCATCCTTTTACAATTTTAATATACTGAACCTAGCACATTGATACTCTTAAATTGTTTTAATCTGTTTATTGCTTAAAATTACATCTACTCACTTTGGTCACAAATGCACAAACTCCGCAGTCTAGTAATGAGCTTTTATAAAACCATTTTTACGAGACACTTTATAGAATACTGATTCACGCAAGGTAACGTTTGGTGTGTCGCTCGCATTTATAGTTCTACAGCACTCTGTACACGTTTCAATCCACCACTCTTCCTGCCTCTTGTCTCTGTTATGAATGAATCAGGGGATACCGGCCCCTTCCCGAATACCACAAGCAACCTGCTCGATCACCGCAGATCAGTTTGTTTCAGGATGCTTGAAATACGTCACGAGAGGATCCCTGGATTCTTTGGAGATTGATATTAGCGTAGAAGAAGGATTTTCTGTGTAGTGGTTTACGAACGATTCGGATATCATTCTTGCCGTTTCTGTTTGCTCTGTCTGTTCGTAGACTGCTTCGTTTCGCGGACTTGGGTTAATTGTCATGGCCAACGGTAGATAATACTGATCAACATGAATTTTGTCACAAAGAACAGTTCAACTGATTCTTACCCGTGTTTTGACCGTTTTTATCAAATATCCTCAGTTTTTGAGAAATTTAATATCGAAGAAGAAGTGAAATTTTCAATTTTAATCATTTCTGCTGCTTTAACTAAAAACTATACGAATGATTATTACGCGGAATGATTCTGTTGACTCTCTCAAACACAACAGTTTATACTTTTTATAACATTACAAATGTTCAAAGAGCCTCCTTTAACGCACGGGCATATATTTGCAAATTGAACAAAATTTAAGCAGTCGCAACATTGTTGGCTCCATATGAAAATGCAAACGCTTTCAGTGTTCAGTAGTTCTAGTGTTAAATTGATTGAAAGTTGAGCGTTTGTTTAAATTTTTAATCATGGACGACTAATAGCCCGTGGAGATAGTAATGTGTATCATGTACTACTCTATGTAAATTGTAGTTGAAGAAATTTGTAAAAGTTCACAGAATCGAAATAAGTGAAAATATCCACGCATGTCGCTGGACCTGTTTTACGAGGCACGTCTGACCTATGCACGTCGCTTTCACTGTAAGATCAATCGCACCGGAAACTACTGTCTCCGCCCAGAGTTCTTCCATTACATTCAAGTTCGAAAATTCCGACCAACCTTTTCATCAAGAAGATCACAGAGTTATTCTCACCAACTTAGAGTACTACATTTACTTCTGATAATGGCTAATTTTACATATGTCCTGATCTTAACCCTTTTTTTCCTAGGAAGGTTCCCTACAAAACCTTTCTGTGGGTTCAATCTTGAGCACATCGGTTTGTAGTTTCAATTATAAAAAATAACACAACAAAGTACTTCCCTTACATAGTGGGTTTAAAAATTATTTAGCGTTAGGAGTAGTTTACTAGGTAATGTCAAAATAATTTTTTATAAATTGTTATTGGTCGCAATTACGAAGAAAAATGTAAATTTCACAATTTTTAACTTTTTTATCTGTGCCTGTAATGAAGATTTAAATGATGCTTGTCGTTTTAAGTAAGTTATATACATATAACTTTTGTAAATATACATTTACAAAGTTTTATCGAAATCGGTTGACGCATAAAAAAGCTATAGGTGTTGTAAGCTGTAAAAATCTTTGAGTTGGTGATTTGCGATTCATTTAAATCGTAGTTCCTTACAGTTTTTGCCATTTTCACTCACTTATTGTTTTCGATTTCGATGAAACTTTGTGCATGTATACATATAACTTAGAGTACTTACAGAAAAGGCACCTTTTAAATTTTCTTTACCGGCACAGATAAAAAAATTAAAAATCGTGATCCTTTCTTTTTTGTCGAATTTCCAACTAATAGCAATTAAGAATCATTGATTACACATTACCCAGTAAACAAGTCGTATGATTTAAAAAACAACTCGTGCCGTTTGATCCAATTTAAAAAAAATTATTCGTTCATAAAGGGTGTACGAATACTTTTTACATCCACTGTAGAACCTTTTTTACAAACGTTCTAAAGCAACTTGTTTCTATGGAACATTTATTAAAGCTAACGTTTCTTTACATAATTCTGTACAGACATCTTCTTAAGCGAAACGTAGAAGTTCGATCAGAATTTTTTTAAAAAAGAAGGATAATTGTTTATTTCGACGCATGCTCTTAAACATTAAAATTACTTCTTGAAAACCCCAGAGTGATGGGAAGGTATTAATACGTTGAAATACGCCACGTCGTCTCGATCATACCTGAGTGATACAATATTTCGACCAAGTCTAAGGAAATAATCTTTATCGCGGCATATCAGCGGAAACGTAATTGGATTAGAATTTGAAGAATGTCTTAGGTCGTTTACTAAGTTCTGCGGATCGTTCGTAAATGACGGTAGTGTAGATTGAGTGTACATTTCACGCCGATTTTCTTTTGTTTTTCTTGTATTGGTCATTGTGCTATAACAAAATACGTAGAGAAGTTCAATCTTGCAGCTACAAACGTTTGTTTTTATTGATCTAAAGTGATACTTGGAAAAGTACATATCCGTCATTGCATTTTGGTGGTCTTTACTTTAAAGACACAATCGATGCCCAACGCTACAGTCGTCAATTAATGACGCTTAACGCAGAATTAATTGATAAATGACGGTTAATAGCGTCAAAACGGTCGAAAGTTATTTTGCAGGACGATAACGCTAGGTTGCACGCAGTAAAAATCACTACAGAGACAATATCAGAATTAACATAGGAAGTTCTTCCTCAACCTGCGTACTCTTCGGATGCTGCATCTTCAGATTATCATCTGTTTCGTTCAATGCAACACGGTCTGAAAGGACAGTACTTGAAAAACTTATACGAAGCGTGGCATTGAATGGATAATTACCTTGCCTAAAAGGAACCTGCGTTATTCCGCTGCAGAATCCAACTCTTGTCGGAGAAATGGGAAAAGATCGTTGAAGCTGGTGACCATTATTTCGATTGAGAAAAAAATTGTAACAATACTATGTAAACAAATATTTTGAGGTAAAAAATTCCGCAGAACTTAATTAACGATCTAATAAAAGTATCGAAGGAGTAACCACTATGGCAAATTTAATCTTACCAGTTTCAAGCAAGAAAGGGGAGTGTAGCTTAGTTAGTGGAAATAGTAATTTCGCGACTGTTTCTTTCTATTGTTATATGTACATATTGATCGCGTTGTCGATTCAATAGTGGGGGAATGTTATGCGATTGATTGGACACCTCGTCCATTGTAAAAATTCTGGTCACATTTTCGTGAAATATGCGAGCACCTACTGTAAATGGTTTCGTAGTTGATCGAGTGAAAAGGCACCGAACGTATGTCTACAGCTGATAAATACATGTTTGTCCACCCGCTAGGTTGCTAATGAATGGGACGATGGGGCGAGTGAACGAGCGAGTTCGCCGGAGTGTTTTCAATTTTCCGGAAATTATCACATATGTAATGCTTCCCCGTAGGAAAAACGTTTCTATCGACTGTAGGTGGGTTCATTGGTAGGTTGGCTTGCTGGCTGACTGGTTGGTATCGATGTGCAGGCTGGCAAGCCGGCTATGCTGGCTCAGCACTCTCCCTCGTTCCTCCTTCACCCTCCAGTGCCAGCCACCTTTACTCTTGCTCTTCTCGTGGTCTTAGTCTCATACTGAAGCGCGTTCATAAACTTAACCTCCTTAGGGCCGCGGAGACGCGGCTGATGACTTTTAATTTGCATCCGAATAGATTAACGCCTCGTGACCGTCCAGGGCCACCGTGGCCCCGCCGACGGGATTTGAACTCGATTTGTCTCGCGTTCATGGGAAGAGGACAGTCGAGTGTCTTCCCTGTGGAACAACCGAGGATCAGACAGTACATGTTTGGTAAATTCCATTTTTAAGGGAGATTAAAGATCCCACATTTTTCGTTTCTCTTAGGAGTTTTCGTTCCTCGAAGGATTTCTTCCATGTTCGAGATTTAGTATGCGTGCGAGAAGTTTGTTGATGATGTAAACAAGTGTTTTGTCTTGATTCTAAATATGTAACTGGATCGAGGTCGCGGAAGGTTAAAGATCAAAGAATCTCAACATTTGGCGATGTACTGCACACATTGTTCTTTAACATATATATATATATATATATATATATATATATATATATATATAGTTTTATATATATATATAGTTTTATATATATATATATATAGTTTTATATATATATATATATAGTTTTATATATATATATAGTTTTATATATATATATATATATATATATATATATATATATATATATATATATGTATATGCACACGCGTGTGGGCGCGCGCGCGCGTGTTTGCGTGCGTACGGGTGTGTGTCATAATTCCGGCCATTTTGAATTCAGTGGATGTTGAAGCTACACTGTAAACTGTGCTGATGTTAAAGTCGTACTCGATGTAATCACGGATTCGTCTTTCAATCGTCCTTTTCAGGAGTGTGGATTATTTCACGTCAGCTACTAATTAGCATTGTGCATTATTAGATTGGTCGAAAAACGTTCTTGCGTATTCTAAAGTTTAAAGGTAAATTCGCTTCATAAAATACAAATATTACCATCTTGCAGTGTCTTTATTTGTCTTCGATATTTATCCTTGGAAATCTTTCTACTGTTTCAAATAACACCAACTTCAAAAATGAGAAGACTGATGAGAAGCTAACTCAATAAAATTTTGTTCCATCCGAAAGGAATGTACAGATTTGCGTATAAATATATCATTACACTAGAAAAAGATACGAGATATATTTCAAGGATCACTTTATTAATACTGGAACTGCTCGTGTTTCATTTTATTAAATTGTGTAACGAAGAAGGGGTAGAATGGACACACGAAGTTTATATTTCGTATTAAAATTTTCGGACTCTTCATAGTAGTACCGTGCAATCTTGGCAAGATTGTCTGGCCAGTTTTGTACATCATTTCCGGTAGTACTCGTGGCATTGGATAAAGCGGTTCTCCATAATTGAACGGACACTGAGAGAACCGGAAGCTCGCTCTCCAAAATTTGTTGAACTATTCATTAAAATGCAATAATCGTCACCCAGGTCATATTACGACGGGATAAACAAGAGAATACGCAAAAAATCGATGAAATTCAACCGATGTAAAAATAATAATCAGAGGAAGAGATACACTGTGACGTTCCGTCGAACTTTTCTCGATAGGCAAGGTTATCGAACCAGTCGTTAGAAAGGGTATGATCTTACTAGCCTCTCTTTGATTCGACGATCAATGCCTCGTGTCGAGGATTTTATTTACTCTCTCTCTCTTTTCGGTCTTTTTTTTTACTGCGTCAAGAGGAGCGTGGAAACGGATAGATTCCGGCGGGGAGGAAGGATAGCTGGACAAAGTTCTGGATATATCGGTGATTCCGAGTCGTTCGATGAACGACTCAAGTCTCCGGGAGATGGATAAATGACCGAGATTGGCATTCGAGTTAAGATCGAGGAAGGGGTCCGATGGATTCGTTCGCAATGACCGAGACTTACCGAGAGGAAAAGATAGGGGGCGGAGATGCAGAGAGAGAGAGAGAGAGAGAGAGAGAGAGAGAGAGAGAGGGAGAGAGAGAAGCAGAGCGAGAGAGATGGCCAGAGAGGAAACTGGAACTTCCCTGTTTGATTTTCGAATGCAATTGCTTGTCGTAAATCTCGCGGTAAAAGTTTGTTGTGCGCCGACCGGTACATACGTTCCGCTAGATTCCATAGGTCAGGCTCTAGACCTCGCGGTGTAAAACCATGATAACAAACGGATGTGATATCACGCGTACAGGAAAATCGGTTTCGTCTGCTGCGTCCACTCATTTGCTTTCACTTCGTAACAAAACTTCATTGATCCTCGCACCAGCGTGTTATATCATTCGTTGTTTATCTGGCCGTCTACAATATCAAGTTCATTAAGAAAAAGATGTTGATGATGCACACTTGTTGCATCCTTGGTGTGGAGTTATTGTTGACGGTAAATCTTTGTCACGCGTTCCGCTGGTCGCGTACACGCTATCGCTCGTAATTATTAATTATTCGGACGATAGAGAGTTTGTGCTTCTTCCAATCTTTCACCAACTAAATATAAGAGTTAAATGTGTAATTATAAGTCAAATGTCAAGCGATCATTGGTATCGTGAATCGCTGATTGTGCCTCGTGTCTCGCGGAACTATTTTTTTTTATATATTGAAAACGTCATCGACGTTGTAGTTCAGTTTGATAGATTATGCACGAAGACGAATGAAGCTGAAAGTACATAGAAAAGTTGGTGCATGACGGATGTCTCATTAACTCTAAATATTATCCAAATAAGCACGAATGTTGACGACGTTATACAAATAGTATTTTTATTTGACAAAGCCTATGGAATCTTCAAAAATCATTTGTATAATGAATGCTACTAAATACAATTCAGAACATACATGTTAATATTCTATTTTGCTTAACCGCAGTGTTTACCGAAATAATAAGTTATTATATAATGTGGCGTTTCATTAATCAGTTCACGAAAATGAGAATTTGCACGAAAATTCGCATTCCAATTATCAAGTATCGCGGAGGATGGGAACCGGAACCCATTTCTTAATGTGTTCCCTGTAAAACAGCATTATTATTCGATAACAAAGTGACAGATTCCATTAATATTGCATTTTTCATATCTTTTAAGGAATTGTAAATAAATACACAACTAAAGTGGCATAGTGGCATACTGTTAACACATCTGTCGTACTCAGATACATGTTCGTACGCCATCTTGATTACATTGACTGTCGAAGCAACTTTATGGAACCATTGGTGACATCGAATTTCATTTAATGAATGACCTGTCCTATGAGTGAAAACTTAAGCTGCATGCCTGTTGAAATTAGTTTTCAGAAATCGTTATTTTATTTCGCGTGTGCTATTTCTATAAGAAGGTTGTGTAATTGTTATGTTCTTATATTCCAGAACACAATTCTTACAATATTTGAACAATGAATAAGCATCGATTTCTAATGAATGAAACTTATCACTTCAAAATACAAATTGCTAATCGATTACGATCAGACGATAGACTTTGTTAGACGAGAATAATACTTACTTTGAATACAATATGGAATGTCGTTTGAATAGATTATAAAAAAAATTAGATTTTTTAGCGAGACATCTGAATTTACAATACAATTACTGCATAAAGTTCAACGTGAAGAGGGCATCATAAATGTTGTTTTTTCGTTTAATACGAATTATGTTCATTACTGGTAGGTGTTCATTCACTGGACAGGTCACCTATGTAAGGGGGCTATGGAAATGTGAGTGAGTTAAACGAAAGAAATTCTCGACGAGGGAAGAAGGTTATTTTGAATGATTCTCGACGAGAGAAGAAGGTTATTTTGAATGATTGATTTTAATTGATCTAATCGATACGGGTGCCACGCCGATCGTGTGACTTACGGGGCAGTGGAAAATTTTTCAGACTTATGCTGAGAAACCGAGCACGACGTATCAAGTACAGGTCGAATGGCGAAGAGGGAGCGAAAAGAAAGTGGTGGGCAGAGGATGTCGAAGTGCAGCGTCAACGAATTCCTCGCTCAACAAAATGGCCAATCCTATCGTCGTCGCTCACCGTTCTATTTCAGGTCTCCGCGACACTTGCTGGTCTAGACCAACAAAATTTTGTCTATCCTGTCACCTTGGCTCGTCGGATTAAAGTACAGATAGACCTTAAAGCTTCCTTCGTTTCCTCCTTGCACCCCGGAAACGAAATGTATCATCTCTCCTCTTCGATTCACGCGCCGTCCGTTTAATTGGTACACATGTCTCTGTCGTTCGATTACGTTCAATAACAAATTACATGCGCGTGACGCCGGAAGAAAAATTTGCGATTTCTCCAGTCGCGCAGCATTAATTGAATTGGGAATTACGAAATGTGCGATGCGATACGGTTGCAGCAACGCTCACAGCCTGAACTAATTAAAGCGTTTATTCATAGATTGTTATGGAAATCGTTTTCAAATTATATAATCAGTAGAATTTTCTAGTTGTTACTATGCAAACTTACGCTTTTGCGGATGCGAAGATTTTTATAGCGATGATTAAACAGCGATGTTTGTTAAGGACTTTGTTACATTTAATTCTCGCGCCGCGCCGTTCTCAGAAATATTTACATAAAAAGTTATCCGTTCTTGTTACTTCATCTATTTACGTTTTATGTTTTAACTCGATCGATTAGTTTTGTTCTTAATGTAACAGACAATCGCGTTTGTCCTTTTAAGAGTATCCTTTGAAGTATGAAATAAATACAAGTATATTATTATTAGACTGCGGATTTTATGCATTCATTGCAAAAGAAAAGAGATTAAAATGATTTAAGAACACCAATGTACTATTTTCAACTTGTCCAAATGATTAATGACTCCTGTCTCTTGCAATATAAGCACACAATTTTAACTTTGCATCAAAACCCGCAGTCTAATTATTATTACACACTTTCATCGCGTAGACAGCATAGGATTAATTTATATCTAATAATAAAAACGTGAAAGAAATACATTATATTATTTGTAGATTATAATTAAAATGATCGTTTTTAATTTATCCTCACCAGTAATGTCACCGTAACAACATAATTAATGCGGAATATAGCTATTCATTTTTTGCGTGATGTATTTTTTGATTTAATAACGGCGGAGAGGAGCGCTTATTAAAACTTTTAAAAGGCACATCGTTTGCACGCGCAACAAATTTTGTTACCAGGGGATGCGAACGGGTGGTAACGGGAAATAAAGGAAAAAAAGGACTGGTAGGGGGAGACAGACAGGAAGGAGAGAGGATGCGGGGGAGGCTCTCTCGCGGCGAGAGAACGAAAATTTGATATTCATGAAGCATTTTAAAGTCGTGCCACCCAAGAAATGGGTACAGAATATAGACTGCTAAGCAAGGGTAGATTCGTAGACATTTGCGGAAACCTATTTAGATGCGAGTTCGTGATTCGCGCCATCGCTTGCGTCTGTCGTGCACGTGCTGCCAATGGCCTGTCTTTCCTTTAAAAAATCGAATCCGTGCAGGACGATGCAGTTTCGAACACATATCGCGCGTAATTATTGGCCGAAAGTACAAAATTTTATCATATTACCGCACGATTGATATAAGCGACACAATTCATGCCAGAGTAGTACCGGAGATGTGAAATTTAAACTCAATTGTTATTAGTAGACTGCCGATCTTTATTTAAAACAAAATTTTTCAAAATCAATTGCAAGAAATGGAAGCTGAATAGGCATTCATTCCTCCCCTTAATAGACTTATTACGCTACAGGCAATATAATCGTGTTTTTTTAAATCGTCTAAGTCTAATATTTTTATCGTCTCGTGTGTTACCAACTAATTTTTTTCATAAATGCATAAAATGCGCAGTCTAGTTATTAGAAGAGATTGTGTTAATAGCCAGGTATAATTTTCGTCACAAGGGCATTAATCCGCAATTCAATTACGACTGTATGTCTGTGAAATCCAGTTATGAGATAGACGTATATGTATTTTTTGTCAATTTCAATTTTAAAGCATCCATAAATTTTAGCGTTACTTGTAACCATGTCTGAGCATTTTCGAATGCAAAAAATAGGTATTTTTGTAATGCAAACGAATCTTATACTCAGGCGCTTTCTAAGTCGATTGCCAATAGTGGAAAACATTGCAATGCCTAGTTAATGAAAACGACACATTTTTAGATCCTACAAATTTTAATGAAATTCGATTTACTATGCATGTGATGCGATCAAAATTATTACTAAAAAGTGAATGGAGAATCACTCACATACGTATAATCAACGTAGCAGCGTGTTGAGATCATCTTCACTTTCAAGAACTAGTAAATACGACTACCATTACTCATTCACTTAAAGTAATTAACACGTCGACTGCCATACGAATTTTATGCATTTCACACAAGCTTCGCGTATTCTATTTATATTGTTAGTTGCTTGATAATGAAATTCTCACCCAACACCATAGTTTACTTAATTTCAGCATTAATAAATTGATAGTAATATTCATTTTATGACAACCATTTTTAAGTAATTCCATGATGCCGGCCATTGATGACGATCGTGGCATTGAACGTGTTGAACATCGAATCTGGGTATGTCGATCCACGCTGGATCCAGAATCTTCGAAATCGAGTCACGGGAACAGGGTCAGTGTACGATCCAAAAACTAAAACTCGTAACAATGAGACAGTGCTACGAGTTGCCTAATTTGCAGTCAAGGGGTGGTCAACGGTATTTCATGGGCATGCATGGTGATCCAGGTGTACAACGGGTTCCGGTATCCCATAAGCCGTTACGGTGGCTCGTCGCGAATCGTACACCGCACACCGATTCGAGATCGCGGTCGCATGATACCGGGTCACCCCTATATACCAACCAGCGCTAAATTGAAATCCCGAAGAAAGAGAGACACGGAGAAGGATCGTGGGAGGGGCTGTGGTCGAGGGGGTGGGGGTTAGGTGTCGTGTAAGGAGAGGAAGGGGACGTCGGATAGGAGCAACGCGGCCCGTTGAAAAATTATAATAATCACTTTAGAAATTAATGGTGCCTCCGTGGAGGAACGGGATCCGTGCCGGGAGTGACAAGGTGGCGGCGCTGGTGGGGCGCGAGAGGAGTGTGCAAATGGCGACTTCTTCGCTCGCGGGCCAATCGCCGTGTCGGCCAGAGGGCCGAGTAATCTCAGCCACGCCCACCGGCGACGTCACCACGTCCTGCGCGCAGAGCCGCTCTTCGCCGCACTCGTCGGACCAGTCACCACTCGGACGACGTATTCTGCGCTGCTTACCACGCGTCTTCTTTTTCCCTTTTCCGTCGGCCGTGCCCACGCATACGCTCGTGTGCGCGCAAGAAACCGCGGCCAGCGGATTTTGGCCGCGCCGGTACCATTTTGGTTCTGCGTGACGCCGCTCTGTGTCCACGACCCACTTTACCCACCGACGCGTCCGCAGACCTCTCGAGTCGAGGGAAGAAGAATCCTTCGGCGGGGATCCACCGGGTCCTGGATTGCTATTTTGGCGGGAACCTCGAGGAGAAGTGTTATGCGGGTGACAGTGTTGCCAGTGGATGACCGGTAACGCGCCCTACGATACAAACCTTCGGAAACAATCTGGACAGTGATTTTGGTTCGTAGGAGGGTGCTGTTCAACGCCGACGATGGTGCGATGAATTATGATTTTGCAGTGATTGACTGATACTACCGGACACGAATAACTATTCTGATAAACTGGACGAACTGATTTCGGCTTGGATCGAGTCTTTAGTTCCGGGTAATAGGTATTCGTTGAGTAAGGACGGTTCGACGAGGGTAGTCTTGGTTTCTCATTATCGGGGAGCAAAGGCGATCGTATCAAGGATACGATTCCGCCAGGTGAAAATCGATCGTTCTGCTCACGTGGCGTGCCGTAATCGGTGTCACGTTCGCGAGGAAAGAGAGAGAGAAGAGAGAGAGAGAGAGAGAGAGAGGGAGAGGAAGGAAGAGAGAGAGAGAGAGAGAGAGAGAGAGGAAGAAAGAGAGATAAAGAAAGAAAGAGAAAGATAAAAAGGGTGAGACCGCGAGCGGAGGCTTCGGGTCGTTAGGCGGAGTCGAGCGGAAAGGTGGTCACGACGCAACAAACGGTGACGAGTTGTCGAGGAGGTGGCGAGGACGACGGCGGTGGAGGCGGAGGAGGAGGCGGCGGTGGCAGCCAGAAGACGCACCCGTATGCGGCCGCAACTGATACGGTAGAGGAGGTGGAGGTGCAGGAGGTGGAGGTAGAGGTCGACGAGGTTAAGATGGAAGCCGAGGACCATCTCGCGAGGGAATACGTACAGGAGTTCGTTCTCGATCATCTCGATCCCGCCGACGTCAAACGGGAGGTTAGTGGTCTCCGTTCTTCTCTACAGATGATTAACTCTCGGACACACGACGATTTTCACTATTTATGACGATCATTGTTGGATCCATCGAAATCTTTACGTAGCAATTTTCTTTTCTCTCTTTCTTTCAGATGAACGTTCATTTTCTTATTCGTCTTGCTATAGGTAAATAGTCAATGATTTAAACTGGCTGCTAACAATTAGAATTTAGATCGGATGTTTGTAATTCTAGGTCAAAATCATCATGTTCGTATTTCTTTCTTTGCGTTTCTCTTATTTTCAAGAACTATTCTCTTTATCGGTTCTCATAGAATCTCGGTTCTCAAGTTTCACTGTTCACGGTTTAAAAAGTGCTATGATTGTTTCGTCTGTTTCTTGGACGATTGATTGAAAGTATTTGGTTTTCGTTTTGGGAGAGGAAAGTTGAGTCGGAAGCAGTAACAACCAGCTTTTGATTTTTTCTATCACGGCGTTGAAAGAAAAATGGTTGCCAAGGTTTTTTGCAAAAAATGTGATTGGTCTATTTAGACTTACTTTGTACTTTTGGTGTAGAAATTTCAGATATCTTATTTTATTCGAAGTAAAGTAAAAGCTTGCTCGAAACTTAATGGACATTTCTGTATGGATGTGCACATAGTTCAACACAGTTGTTCCATGTGTTTTCAGATCGCGATTCATTGTGCTCTTTAAAACTTAAAGATATTGAGGCATTTGTTAGTTAACTTAATATTCTGCTTGATAGCAAAGGATGTTTTTTTCGAGATTATACTGGATCACAATGTGTTAATACTATGAAACATTCCCTTACTTTCTAATGTGACATAGAGATAAATTATATGTATTGCTTATTCTTCTATAATGAGTTTTGTATATCATATTATGGAATAATACGTATGAGTAAAAAAATACTTATGTGTTGTAACTTACATTTTGGCAAATAGTGACGCTTTGCTTAATTTACGTGGACAGTGAGTGTTACCATATGGTGATTAATAATGTCTAAATAGTGTATTGTATGCCGTCACATACAATAGGTATAGTTGCAATTAAACAATAAGAATTTTACAACCATGCAATTGACAAAAATAAAAAACTGTTATAGTAGACATGGACTACACAAATGTGCTAATATTACAGACGTAAATTCTCTGTTTCTTTCTGTAAATTCTGTTTATTTCTGAATTAATGTTTCATGTTACTTCGCATTGAAAAGTACACAGTTTGTATGTAGCTATTTTACGAGTTTGTTTTCTGTCGGATGTTGATAAAATATTCTTTAACACAACAAGTTACACAACTCACTACAAAAAGCACAAACATACAGTCAACCGACATGAAACTTGCATCTTAATCAATCAAAAATACAACACTGATATTTCCTCGCATACTGAAAAAGATAAACTGGAAGAAACAGTGTTAACATGATAAAGTTGTTTCGTTTTACTTATGTCGGACTAACAAGACGAGAACAAGTCAAAACATCAATCCTGGGTGTTTCGCTTCGCGATTGAAACAAAGTATAGTATTCACGTGACAAATACACTGTTTCTGAAGTCATTCATACGTTGACTGCTTGTACGTAGTTAGCGAGTACACGGATGATGACTTTATTCACGTGCGTAATTATCTGCTGTGTACTGATAATTTTTACCGACGTTGGTATCGCGCGTGTAAATGGAGTCACGTGCACCGTTTGCATGGTACAAGCGTGAAATTATACCACAGCGTATTTGTGCGGATAAAAATGTAGGCTCAGCAGCACGCGCGTGTAGTCCGGCAAATAATAAATACATAAATAGTGGATAACGTTGACGTATTGCTGGAACACTTTTAATTTCGCTGGAAATGCACTTTTTAGAATAGCTCCATCGCTATAGATAACGTTGTTCCATACGCGAGCCGACGGACTTTACACATTGTTAGATGCGATTACAGCTTTATGAATGAAAATTACCCAGAGAAATCACTGGTTGCATGTTTAGCCAAAGCGCACACACGTTGCAAGCTTACCTAATTGTTAAAAATTGACAAAAATAGATAACCAATCAAAATAAAATTCAGATAATTCCTCTGCTTTCAATCGATAATAACCGATTACCCGGAGGGGATTGATATTCATTAGAAGTGCCGATCAGTCGAAATGATACTGTGCTCAGCTTTTGTCAGTACACGAAGATACCTACTTATTCCAATAAAAGAAAAGCTGTAATCCTGTCTTGGAAGTTCGTATTTTAATATATGTTCACTAAGTTTAACTCGCACATATGAACACAAACTTCTCAGACAGGATTTACAACTTTCCTTTTGTTGGAATAAATAGGTACTTCGTGCGCGATGGATTTAACGATATTTATTATAATATCCGATACTCGACAAGGAATAGAATTTAATTTATCGAAGTAGTCGTAACTAAGTGCATATTTATTTGTCAAGGTGTCCATTAACGAGTGAATATATTCAGCTTGCACAAGCCGATTTTGATGAAACTTGTGTGAGAAATAGGTCCTAGAAAAATATTTTGAGAATACATATATTTTCCGAGATATCTCAGAAAGTAGAGCGTGTTTTTGGCCTCCAATATTTGAAGGTTGTTGTCACCGATTCTTGTGAACAATGGCCAATGAAAGGTATATATGTTAAATATTTTTCTAGGAACTATCCCCCGCACAAATTTCATCAAAATCAGCTTGTGTGACCTGAATACGTTTCCTTGTAAGTTTGACTCGCGCAAAGTACACACAAACCTTGGTTCACGAACGCTTCGGATCATGAACAATTCGGTTTACGAACACATTTTTCGAACAGAAAGCGCCCCGTGGATGACGTACTGTGTCTCGAGATCGAGTTACATTAATTCCTATGAGGAAAATAGTTTACGAACATTTCGGTTTACAAAGGACCTTCAGGAACGAATGCAGCTCGTAAACCGAGGTTTGACTGTACGTTGCATTTGTTTTGTCAAAAGAAAAGTTCTAAATTGATATTTTGTTGTTTGCACAGGTACGAATAAGCTCTCCAATGATGGTGAACGGTAGCGTGGTGCAGTTACCTGCACAGGTGCAGGCGCAAGGTCTTGCTATGGCGCCATTGACGCCGCCGGCTCACGAACTCGAGCAGCCCCATCCCCTTTACGGGCAACCGCATATACAGGTGCAACACGGAGTCCTAGTGAAGGCACCCCCTGGTGCAGCGTCTCACCTGACGACCCTGTCGCACCCAGGGACCCCGCCGGACACGCCTCCGGTGTCTGCCTCGCCGCCGTCGTTGCAGTTGCATCGCGGCGACCGGGACCCGCGAGAAAGAGGTCTTCTCCTGCAGCTGCAACAGCCGGGCTCGTTGGTGCAGGACGAGATGCAGCCAGGCAACGGTGGCATGAGCTGGCTGACGCAGTCCCTCAGGCAGGAACCGCTCGACCTCAGGCCTCATTGTCCCCAGGATCAAACTCCGGAACATCATCACGAGGCTTGGTCGTCGACGCCGAATCACTCTCAGTTCCAGGACCAATTGCATCACCTGCCGCGTCACACTAGAGCGCATCCTGGTGAGTGCTGCGATCAGGGTTTTCAATTGTTCGCGGCGGTAGGCATTCTTTGATGTGGACATCGAGCACCTTACGGTGAACTAACGTAGCTCTCGATTAACCATTGACACGTTCGCTATCAGCGTCACGCGTGACAACCACGGTTTTGCGAATCATGCAAGGGACGTTACGTACTGTATATCAGTCGCCAGCGACCAGTCGTCTGCGACCGCTAGATCGCGAGAAAACATATGAGCTCATACGCCCATGGTTGCAGCAACCAGCGAGTCGCCGCGACCAAGGAAAACGCTAGCGACGCACGGATGATTCGTTGATCGCGGCAATAGTTGAAATGCATTGAATTCAATTGACGGTTTCGCACGACAAACAACTTTCTTGGCGACGAGGCGACTCCGTGCATAAAATGTTTGATGGTCTGCACGATACTGGCAACTTTCGAAGGCTCTCTGCATTTAGACGATGATCTTGGTCGTCGAGTATGGACACCTAATTTTTGATCTCTCGGCGGCCAAGTCTTCAATGACTGGTCGACAATGCGTAACGGCACTAACGAGAGTAGGAACATACTACTCTCACGCAACGTGAAAACATAGACTAAGAATGTCATGTAAAATTATTTGTTCTTACTTGTTTTCACATCACGTGACATGACAGCAGTGAGTTCCTACCTTTAGTTGCGTGCATGCCGTTGCTTATTAATAGTAACGTTTAGCATGATATTCGGAGTATATATAACTTTTCTGTGATAATAACTTGCTTCGTATTCTTCAAGAGGATACGTCGCATTTAATAAAATATTGTAACAATGAAGGCTGTTGGTGGAATAAACGCTGGTAGTGAACGTGATGAATTTAATGACGTACTCGCTTGAGTTTTGCATTACCGGTTTAGCTTGACGCCAAGCAGAGGTTATAAACGATGCTATTGACGGTATAAAAACATAATTTGGTTACAAACATAGTGGAAGATCGTATTGGGGTATGAATGATAGAAACGCTACTGGGTCAATAAGGTTTCAGGGAAGAGTCAAATTAGCATTCATTAATCAGTTCCGATACAATGACCATGCTAATTTAGTTAGCAGTAGGTCACTGAACAAGTAGGACGTTACATAATAAGCGTGAACGTTTGAAAAAATAAATATTGAATTGTTTAGACGAAAGCAATTCGGGCTTGATAGGTTTCTTTTAATGCGCAAGCAACGGCTGTGGATGAAGTGCTATACGCATTATGCGATGATTGGGTCATATTTCGTGTGGCATCCAGTGTGGCCAAATTTTAAATGTTCCCTCAATGAGTTATTTTAAATCTTAATCTTGTTTAAGATAATCGAATTTTATTTTTACCTTCTCACGAATGATTTGATTCACATCCTCAGAATTATATTGCACTTTTTAGGTTTGAATTAGGTTTCGATGCACCTTAAAAGACTGACCGAAGCTTTTAATCTCTAGTTGAATTCTAAACAGCTTCATTCGATGTCTAATTCTCGAAAGCTATTCCCGAAGGAAGAAATTCATTACACTCAGTTTTTCTTTCCTACAAAAGTGGGAAGGTGTACAAACTCCCGTCTACTATAATGAAGTATTCCCTCCCTATAATCGCGCATGATCGTGCCTACATATTTAGTCGTATGTCAATTCCGTCGCATAACGTGGCTAGCCGACAGTAAAGGTGCCAATGAACTAGCAAATAATTTGCGGCATTTTTTGCGAGGGCGACTCTCGTGACATACGCTGTGACAAAATGATAGCGCACATTAATGTTTACACGATTTTAATATAAATAAAATTAAATTAGATTTTACCAATCTGTTTAGCTTTATTTGACAAAAATTACATTTCTGCCAAAATCTAGCCGGACAAAATCATAGCACTCATGTATAGAAACCTAAAATATTAACAATTTTGTGAATGATATTTTGCTGCGTCTTTTTTACATTTAAGTAAGTAAGCAGTGGTTCTATTACGTACAGATTTGTATAATTTTTTAATAAGTCAATTTTTCCCACCTTTTTTCAATACATTGTTTAAAATCATTCAGCGGTTTCATTCAATCAGTCAAAATTTAAATTTCTTTTAGAAAAAGTATTCCTTCACTATCTTTGCAGTATAAACCACATGGTTTTCGTGTTGGAAAGTGAACTTATTTTCTTGCAACATTTGTGGCATGTGCGTTTATTTGTTCGTCAATAATTTCTAAATACTTTGTGCTATTCATTTTTCCAGCAATAAATTTGTTATCCATTTTCCAATAATAGCCAATATTGGACCAAATTATTGCACCATCGCATTCTCAAATCATGATAATAATAATCGAGACTATCAGGTTCATATCACAAGTTTTAAATTGAAACTTTTCTCGTTCGTAAATATGAGTTTTCAGTATTTTTTCTTCGTAAATCATTCAAATACGAATTCGTCTGCAATTTTCTCCTTACTAATTGTAAGTGCTTATACGTTTTTGAAACGTGTCTCACGTTTTTCGTATTAGTGTCTATGTTAATACTCTGTACAATTTGTCTCGCGTTCGTTTTTCCCGAGCAGATACGACTACGAACGTCCAGAGCTATTTTCCATAATTTTCTGGATCTTTCCATAAATCCATTATAACTTTACGACTTTTGTTTGTGACTTTTGATATTTGTGCCGTTGAATATTGTTCACTTTTTAGTTTCGATATGGTATATATTTCACGAGTATTTAGTATTCTCCACGGCCCATTTCTATTAATCTATCGCCGTTTTTAACCCTTTGCGGACGCGTGTCTGCTGATAGTCGCCCAAACAATTTTACCGTTCTGCGACTGTGAATAATTTTTAAAGCAATTAATACTCACGAAAGATATGAAGTAAATTTTTACTGAACACAACACGTTTCCCTTCACTTAATTCATACACCAAACTCCTCAGCAAACAATTTTGTTTCACAAAGAAAATTTATTCGACCCATCAAAAAATATGCCAAAAATAATCCTCGTCCGCTAAGGGTTAACATGATCGTAAAACACAAAATGTTATTATACATTTTATTAATTATGTTGCATGTTCGATACTTTAAAAAATGCACAACGTGCTATCCGTTTGTCACGCAGTGTATCTAAACGCCCTTGCAATCGTTACCGGCGCACCGGGTTGAACTCACTTGCGACAGTTGCTCTCAAACAGGTGTATACACAGTTGTTTTCGCAAGAAAATGTCGCAAGTTACTTGCTAGTGTATTCGCACGGAGCAAGATGGAAGCAAGCTGTAAGCAAGCTGTTAGCCAGTAAAACGTTCCCAAAAACCATGATCGCCGTTCGATCTAATCGCGTGACCGGTCTCGAGTAGTGCGGCTGTAGGAAGGGAATGCCACAAACACGGGAATAGAGGCTGCAGGAAAGAGAATTCGAGGACGGCAAATATTATTGTCGCAGGTGGATACATCACGGTGTCGGGTCACATAGAGTACTACGGGGGCGCGGGTGCAGGCGGAGGGTTGCTTCCCGCGGGCGGAAGTGGAATGTCCGGGATGGACGACAGCATGCAGGGGATACCGATGCAACCGGGAAGACCGATGAGCGTTTGTTCAGTGAGTTCTTGCGGTGCCGGAGGACCTAGTCCCGCGCACAGGACGGGCAACGGCCTCTATTCGAATTGCGGCAGTAACAACCCCCAGGAAGAACTCATGAACGACGAGCTGCTCATGTCCCTTTCCGTGCGCGAACTAAACAAACGCCTCCATGGTTGCCCGCGGGAAGAGGTGAGTCAGGTCTCTTGTCTTTTTAATGCCACTTCCGTAGGGGTAATTTCCCTTGTTCTTTCCTTTTTGAGCGATTCTCTCGTTAACCGACAAGATTCGATTCGTGGGAAACCTGAACGTGCTAGCCTCCTCTTTGACCTCTTCCAGGATACATTTCAGTTTATTGTGATAATAACGACATCTGTTGTTTAACTCTAGGTTTCCGGAGCACTAAAACTGACTATCTTACACTATCTTATAAAAATAACGTGTCTATCCAAAATTTTTTTTCATTTTTTTTTAATAATTACAATTGCAACAAACGTAAATTAAAAATACTAGAATGCGTCACAATGACGCGTCCCGTAAACCTAGTGTTAATGAGTACTTATTTAACACGTTCCGTGCCGAGCCGCCTTTCCCCGACTTTCATTCTACTCGATGTTTCGATTGAAGACTGTTACATTATTATTGGGATGCAGGGCTTATGTATTCATGGTAAAAATAAGTAGGCGCAATAAAAAAAAGTAGGAGATACATTAAAAGAATTTAAAAGCTTCAATGTATTAGCTTATAAAAATGATTAAATAAGGAAAGCAGTTTCTGTTTGGCTCCATGTTCATTGTAATCGTTGAAAACAACTTTTATTTTGCATAAATATCCGCAGTCTAATTATCACGAACTATTTCATCGTATTATGGATAGAAAATAAATTAACTCGCGCATACTAGTTTTCACACCATGTACCATACCTCCTTTTTTGGCGTTAATATATGTATATATCAGCCTTAAACTTACGATAACATTATACCTATGTCTTGAACGCGTGGCACGAAACGTATTAAATCGTACGAAATCTGTTTCTGAAGAGGTTAACGACGAAGTCACTGAATTTTCGGACTTATGTGTATCTTCGGACGGAGTATTGATTTTCTTGTGTTCTGACTAATCACTGGTGTTTGTGTGTAACCTTCGTGTTACATGTGTACGACAGTTTAAAACTGTGACGACACTGAAACTAAATTCACGAAAGACAGAACGATTACAAAGAGTACGCGAGGGTTACTTGTTTCACAATATATGCGGCAAAATAAATTATAAAATGTGCGACATTGTGTTTGTATTTGGAGATAATGCTATAGTAATGAACCACAAATAGAATTGGCTGAATGGAGATATTGTTTTAAAAGGAGGCCGGTTTTTGCAGTACTAGATAAGAGCGGAAGTACCATACTCGAGTTCATTGCAAGTAGAAATAGCGAATACTGATCAGACAGTCTGACGAGCCCGTGTAACGAACGAGTATTGAATACAGACGTTGTAACGAATGTTTAAAAGATTATAATTATACGCACATCTTACAAGGACCCGAGATGTAGATTTCGTTTGTAAATTTTATTATTTGTAGGAAGACTGTTGCATCAAGAAGCATTCTTCTTACTTCATGATATCGTATGAGTCTGATTTTGTCGGGCGCCAGAATCTATAATTTCAATTATATTTTGCATTGGTTTCTCATATTTCCTCTCACGTTCCACCGTCTTCTTGTAGACCATTTCAAGATAAGCAATGATTCTTATCGTTCATTCATCCAGTTTAATTTTGTTTTTATCTTTCTCACCTTCGAATTATAAAGTATTGTTTTCTCTATTAACACGAGCCTTACGAATTTATCAAAATGAGTGAGTGTAGTAGAAAGCAGTAGTAATTTTTGAAAAATCTACGAACACCGTTAGTTCATTTCAAACTTATTAACACTAGAACTACGAAGCCCTATACGAGATGGATGTATATTCCTCTATAACAACAACAGGATTGAATTTATTCCGATTTCATAGGGTTTCCATGGCAACATGTACTTGCATAAAGTACATTCAAAAATTTCTCAAGAAAATATTTCTATAACTTCAAGCATTGCGAAAGAAAAAATCTGATATCTAGTTAACGTTAGTTCTAGCGTTAATATTCTTGTAAATTGTTGTAGAAAATTCCTCTTTTCCACGGTTAAATGACAATCCATTCTTTTGAAATTATACATAATTCAACAATAACAAATCAAATCTGTCGTTTCGATCGTGACAGTACAATCGAAGAATGAACAGTAAGAATCAAGCAGCTGGTAACGTATCGATTCACTCGTAAGAACAGATTGTTGTGTTCTGCAAAGGTGGTACGCCTGAAGCAGAAGCGACGGACCCTGAAGAACCGCGGTTACGCTCAGAATTGTCGCAGCAAGCGGCTTCAACAACGTCACGACCTCGAGACGACAAACCGAAATCTGCAGAACGAGATTCAGCGGATAAAGATCGAGCTGACACGGGTACAGCAGGAACGCGATCTCTACAAGCAGCGATGCGAGGTCCTGAGGACACGACAGAACCACCATCATAACCATAACCACCACCAGCAACAGCCGTCGCAACAACAACCGCTGCCACAACATCAGGCACAGAACCAGCAGCAACAGCAACCGCAAACGCAGCAGCAGCAACAACAATCGCAACAGCACCAACCAGCACCCGCGAGTCCTGAAGTCTATCTGTGACATCGACAGCGCCGAGGAGGCGCTTGCTGGTCCTGAAGAGACATCCGCCGTGGGTTCGCGAATGTTTCGACCGTGAGTAATCTCCACACATTATTTCTTTTGCAGTTAGAGTTCTTGAAATATTCAAGGGGGGCTTCTCGCGTTTCTGATTTTTAAGAATTTTTTTCAAAACAACTATTGGACATATGGAACAAGACCTTTTGGGCATGTAGACAGATAGTCTTGAAGTACAAGTGTTTTTCTGTAATCAAATTCTTCTTATTATTTATTGTAGAATCTGCCTGTTCCATAAACTAGCGTGCACGATAACTAAGAAACTAGTACAGTAAACAACTTCAGACGAAGTTCATTCATTTCTTTACATATTTCTTTAGGGTTTCGTCTCAAAGTTTATATTTGATTTTCCATTTATACTATTTTTTTGAACAATATTTTAAATAATCGGACGAAGAAAGTAAACTTTTCTTACGAAACCTAGAACTTTTCTAACTTTTCATATTTTTCTTTTAAAATTGGTCAAATCTAGCATGAAGTATCTTACCTTAAGAGATTTTCTCACTTTTTGTGTTCTGATTAACGTGATAGATGCCGCATTGCACGCCATCAATGCTTACACTGCTGAAGCTGTTAAGATGTCTTCTATATTATACAATAAATAGTAAAACCAATTGAACTAGAAATAAAAAGTCTTGTACTTCAAGGCTATCTGGTTACATCCCAAAAGAATCTAAAGATCACATGTTTTCACTACCGTTACACGGAGAGCGCCCCTTAAGTTTTCTGTTGGAATTGCTACTTCGCTGTCTGTATCTACTTGATTTTCCTTGAATCTGACGGTTAAATGTTAGTTTCTGCTTTAAGTGACCTTCGTTTTCCTATTAACTAGATATTTTGCTTCTACCGTGAACTTTGGGAAACTAAATCTAAACCGTCAGCATTTTGTTTAACATTTTATTTAAATAAAATCTTCTATTCATCAAAGATGATTCTTGAATATTAAACTCGGAAAAATAATCAACGCTAAACGCTTTTCTGATGGTGTTCTATAGGAGTAATATACTTTCAACATTTTGACGATCGTGTACGACATTTTCCATTTGCATCCACAATATACATAATCTTCATTTTTTCTACGGGGTTTTATTTAACCCTTACCTTCATTTTATACTATTTATTAATTTTTTGCCAATGGTATCGTTGTCTGTATTTGAAGATGTAATTTCCGCGTACAAAATGTAAACATTATGTACGTGTTCGTGACGTGCGATTATTTTCAAAATACATTTCATCTTGTCCGGTAATGGACGCTTTCATACTGACCGTAATACAGAGATCATTAAGGATCATTATGTCAATTATCAATGTAAATTTCCCGCCAGTGTAGTTCTGTTGCAGAAGCATAGCTGAATTTTTATTCCAGCGAACAGACAGAGTTTAATTACAATTAAACGAGAATTAACAGCGTATGTATTAGGTTGTTGCATACGAAATGTCCACCAACTTTATGTATCGCACTAACTTCATGTCGGACTTTTTATTAAAGCTTTAAACGACCTATGTTTATATAACATTTTGTTCTTATTTAGAGCCATAGAATATACTGACAATCTTTGGCTGTTCTATCAAGGGACACTGTGTATATCATTTTAAGGTAGAAAGCTAAACTTTAAGGTTCCATCTTCAGTTTTTATTAAGATACCTAATTATACTTTTAAATCAAGCTTATTTCAACGTCTATAAATGCGGTTGTCGTGTATTCTTTTTATATGAGTGAAGAGACAACACGTTGACGATGTGACATGATATCGTGTGTTAATTAATTACCACACTTTGACCAACACCGTATAATACTAACTGTGGTAATTAATTAACACACTATTCGGCGATGGTAAAAATCTAGAAAATCTTGTAAAAGAAGAACGTAAAAGACAAACAAATTCAATGTTTACTGTAATATTATCAAGAAACTTCTAATTCATTGACAGAATATGCTGCTTACAATGGTGCTTGCTTCGATTAATAAGTTTATTTGAAAATAAATTATGCTGGTTAAACGTTACTTTTGAAACTCGCATATTTCATATGCAACAACCTAGTATATGTACTTTTGAAACGTTACCAGTTGCTCGCTTCCCGTGTTTCTGTCAGAATCAATTTAACCCTTTGAATACTGTTGGCGCCTAAACGCGTTTTTAAAATTTGGTTTCGTGATACTGTTGGCGCCTACAGGCGCTTAACTTACTTTGGTACGCTGAAACGATAGGCACGTACAGGCGTTCACTTTACAATGAGAAATACACGCAGACGTCAAATTTCGGCATTCTCAGTGTAAGTCGCGATTTTGAATTCCTGCCGTTTGGTACGAGCGGTACGCATCAAAGTCTCCCGTAACGAAAGGGTTAAACTGACCGCCGGGATAGGATTAAAGTCATCGTTTAGATTTTCCATCGGATCAACTTGTAATCCCGTGTAAATCCTCGTGGTGCGCTGGATATCCTTTCAGCTTTACATCTCTGTCCTTCATGAATTTCATCCTGATCGCTTCTATCGACTTTCGTCAGATATTGATGAGCACTACGCCCGATAACGCGTTAAATAATTCTTCTTAACTGATTGTTATCACTCATTAGAATTTAACGGAGTTTCAAAATTGTGTTTTCATACCTGAACTGGCTCACTTAATATTTCAATGTTAGAAACTCTCATTTTGAATTCTCTAAACATTCTTTTGCAAAATTTTCACTATTTGGGTATCCAAGTTCAGAATTGAAAGTTTAACCATATTTCCTTCTTTCTTTTTTATTAAAATTTAAACATTTATAACTAGACTGCGCATTTTATGCATTTATGACAAAATTGGGTATGCGCAATTGAAAACAGGAAAACAATTAACAGAATTTGGAGATATCCATATATTATTTTTAACTCCTTAGAATGATTGAAAAACAAGAAATCTCTATCATTTGCCTCTTACAATTAACACAGAAAATTTTCATTTTGCATAAAACTCCGTACTCTATTCATAACAGAAATTTCTCTGTTCATCGTAGTTCAAGCCGAAAGGTCTTCATTCTTTTAGCTTGCCTTTTCCATATATTTATCAGCTACTTCACCATTATTTGGTTATCTAAGAAAGTGATACAAAAGACTAGAATAGAGGTTTCACTATCCTCACATCATTGATCCTGATCTCTACACGATCTCCGTTAATCGGACGAGGGTTACATTTTTTAGACGGAGAAATACAAAACAATGCAATTTTTCTGACAATGAGAATTGGCGACTAGTTATTGAAATGCAACAAAAGTTAAAAATTGTTGGATGTTATAATTACAATAATGTTTCGATAATATATGTGAAAAATATGTGCATAATAGAGGTTTCACGATATCGTGAATGGAACAAGCAAATGGTGTCGTGTTTGGCGTCGTTTTAATCAGAAAACTGTAACAAATATGTTTCTCAGAAGTTTCATAAAAAAATAACTCAAAATAAAAGAGTGTTGTCACTGAATCGGTATTGTCTGATCGATAATAGGATGATGTCGATTTTTTGTTCAGTTGCAGTTATCGTTTACTTTCGATGCTAGTGGCAAGATATCAAAGAATAGTGTTTGTGCACGATATAAGCGACATTTCGGTTCCGAAGTTTCCGCATATATCGAGGCATTGTTGAATTGGGAATTGATAAAACTAGCATAATTAGCCAACTAACTTCCGTCTCTCGTATAGTTGGAAGGATTGGTAACGATAAATGTTCTTTTGAAAAATTTGTTCACAGTGTGGTACCTTTGGCCGTGGGTCGAAAAGAGCGTGCGGGCAACTGCGAGTATTCCTTCGAGAAGCAGTTTTTTGATCGAGACCCAAGTCCAAAAGCGCACCTCCGAGCTCGTCTGCGTGTACATAGCGCTCGGTTTGGCCGTTTCCGTTCGCGTAGCTTCGTTGAGCGTCGGCGAGGGCCTTGACTGTTAAAACCGGCACTGTAAATGGTGTACGGATCCGCAGCGCAACTAAGGTATCATTAGATTAAATGTAATTAGCTCTATTCGCGTAGATATATGAATATATTGCTCGTGGTAGACTGGAAAACGTCTTTGCCAAATACCGTATTGAAAACGGAGGAAGCAGGAGAAAAGATCTGTGAAAGCAAAAATGGAACACCGTACTTTGTCGTAGTGCAAAATTGAAAAAGAAAACAGATGAACAGGGGATCAGGAGCGAGAAGCCTGCGTCGAGAGAGTGAGAGCGAGAGTGTGAGAGAGAGAAAAACAGAGTGAGAGAGAGAGAGAGAGAGAGAGAGAGAAAGAGAGAGGGCGCGGCGGTTTTACAGGAGTTCGTCCTGGTTATTATTTCGTTTCTAGCCAAAGTGTAGTTTTTATTCGTCGCGACGAATTATCGGCTTGCCTTCGGATGGCCTTCGTTGTTGCCCGTTGTGTTCGTTACTTTGTAAAATGTATAGGGCGGTCCAGTTGGTCGAATGGTCAGTTTTTGTTAACGATTAGTGGCTCTAAATGTTGATGTAGGTTTACAGAAACCATGTTGGAAAAGATACAGTGAGATACGTGTTAGTGTAGATATATTTTAGGTTGTACTGTTGTTTTAGTTCTTGCAGGCGTGAATTTAAATAATTCTGTTAATGCATACTGCAATGCCGTTAACAGTGCTATAATTTTTATTATTGTATATTTTACAGTACGACTTTATTTATTTTATCTTCAGAGGATGTTGGACACAACGTATGAGTAATTAGCTTCTTTGAAACGAAAAGATACTGCTTGGTTAAAGTTCGATACCAAGTGAGTGTTCCGACTCTCCTCGCGTTCAAAATCAATTAAGTATTAATTAGGTTGATAAGTTTAATCGTTTTCGCATATGCTTTTACATTCGACCAGCCATCTTCTGGATCGCCCTGTTTTTAAAATTACGTTCTGCTCATTTGAAAGGTGCCTATCGCCAAAGGACTACTTTTTGTACATAAACAAATCTCAGAGTTCTATTTTATAAATCACTGTCCGTCTCTATCATTCGTTGTTGGTTTAGTGTATTCATTTTCATGATAGTTAAGTAACTCCGAACTCGTGGTCTATCGATAGAACAATCATTCCATTTTGTACGGAACGTTCTCGGACGCCAAGTTGTAAATCTTTTTAGTTAGCCATAATTGTTTTATGAGTTGCTTTTTGTCATTGATAAATAAACGACGCAAGACGTGATTCTCAACAATCTAGCGATGTCGTTTCTAACAATAAGATTAAGCACGCGCTGGTTACTTCGAGTTTGCGCGATTGTTCAACCGTTTCTCTAAAAATCGCCATCTTGCATAGGCTAGCGCGAACACGATTTTTTGTCACACATTAATTCACTTAATCGTACACGTAATTTCGTTACGTTCAATCACAAATAAGGTAAAATTATAGTTTCAAGAATAAATTACGGAGATGAAAAGTTCAACAGGGATTAATAACTTCCGTTAAGACATTAGAAATAAATCGAGGATCGTATAACATTTTTGTAGAACGTTTTATTTGATTGTTATTTAGTATGGATTGAACCTGTTGAATGGAGGCGTACACACCTTTGCGTCGAATATGAATGTACAACGTCATAAAATATTCGAATGACAAGCTCCGAGTTGGGAATAGTATTTCCAATAACGATTACTTCATTTTTCTCGCAGGAAAGCCGCAAACTAGACCATTCTTCTCTAATGTTTTTATACCCTTCTACAAGATCGCGCAACCTTTTTCGAACAAAAATAATCGAAGACTCCTTTTAAAAAGCATTGTAAGTGCTTGTGCATTGTTTTTCGCATTGGACTGTATTTCTAGAAAATCATGCATGTATCACCTTTTAGCTGTAGAGAAAACTGAATGTGTTGCAAATTCACCAAATTTGCAAGTGCTTTAAGTGCCAATTTCGCATGTTCTTAAATAACTTGCATAGAAAATCAAAAATATATTTTCTGAACATATACTTCTTAATTTCAACCATAATGGGTTACAAAAGTATGTGTTAGTAAAATTTAGGTTGTTTTCTACATAGACAGCATCGGACGCTAGTGATACCATCTTCTAGTATTACTATGAACTGTTCACAAAATGAAATTACACCCAAAATTTAAAAAGCAGTATTTCTTTTGCCACGTAGAATATTTATAAATTGAAAAAGAAAATCTTTAAATTTTGGCACCTACAATGCCTTCCACAAGGAGTCTTCGATTCTTTCTGTCATTCAATCTTTCCTAGTTTTGATGAACGGACGACTTCATGACGATCGAACGATCGCGCAACTCTGGGCCGTCGGTTCGCGTCCGGTCTGCGTTTCGTATTTTTGTCGATCGTTTCGATGTTTCGCGGAGCGAAATCACATCCAATCGCGACTCGGGTTGCAAGTCAGAACACTAATCCGAAGAATTAATGGGATCAGCGTCCTCTACATAGGATGTTCGATCGTGTGTGCAAGTCGAGGTACGACTGTCTCCTTTTCATTCTGAAATGGCGAAGATATCCCCATGGATCTCAGTGCATGCATGTGGCTGGGTATTCACTTAGTCATACGTCTCGATACTTGTTAATAGACTGCGGATTTGATGCATTTATGTCAAGAGTGGGTCAGTGCAATATGAAACAGTAGGAAGGATAAAATAATTTAAGAATGCCAATCCATTATTTTCAGCCTGACAATTTTTATTTAGCATATAAATCCGCAGTTTACTTGTGCATTAAGAACTGAACGCTGACGAGTACATTGCAAAATAAACATTCTACGTACCACTTGTAAGGAGTAGGAACCAAACAGCAATTTCTATCTTCCTTTGACAATTCTAGGAAGTTCAAAATAATATGTAGATATCCTTAAATTCTTTTAATTTTTTTACTTTCTTGAATTGCATTCATTTAAATTTCGTTTTGTATATTCGTTCGCAACTTAATCCTCTAAGACTAAAGAAATGTTCGTTGTTAATTACAAATTCATTTGAAAGTGTTTTCGTTTCATCGTACGGTGTATTCCGATTCACAAGTACAGATGACAAGATCGAGGATTTTTACGGAATGTTAGGGTTTTGTTCACATAATTTGCAAGGATGCTATACTTAATTACAAACTTATTTCTGCCTTTGAGGATTTTGTTGTTTAATTATGTTGTGTTCTTCGGGTATGCTTGAGCCGTTCTATTTAGATTGTGTAACATATTTTTACCCGGCCAAAACCTAATCTTGTTAATGGCTTTATACTATACGAAAATGTAAAAATGCTGCTAATATACGTATTCACCTTCTCTCAATACCATTTCAAGTGCATCGTTTAATGAAAAACCACAGTTGAGTTAAATGATGATTAAAAGATTTTTCGCTGGAGGTTTTATTTCGCACATACGTATTTATTATGTTATGGACGCGTAGAATTCGAAGCCCTATGTATAACGGCACATTTTATGCATTTATGACAAAAATGAGTAGGTGTAAATTGAATGAATAGCAATATTAAAAGAATTTAAAAATATGGATATATTATGTTCAGGTTGTCGAAGTCATTAGTGGAAGTAGGAAATTTCTACTTGGTTTCCGTTTCTTATAATTGATACAGACATTTTTAATTTTGCATAAAGATCCGCAGTCTAGTGGTGACTGAAGATTAACTGTAATTATTAGCACGACGTGTGACGCAGCGAATAATCAGCTTAAAAAAGAAAACAGTACGTGGTCGGTACATTTTCGTACCGATGCGACACGAACGGTGATATCGTTTTAGTACTTGTGGCACAAAATGATCTGTATACGGTAGTTCTATAAATTATTGGTCGAGTTTTAGATTTTCTTTTCTAATCTCTAGGGGTGTTTAGACAACGAGGGGGCTGCGTTGCGTTTCTCCTTTGCGTTGAGCAGCGGCGTAAATTTTGTGCGGAATTCTCGATGATTAATCGGTGTGATCGCCTGTATAGTAAATGTTATCGTTAGAGCGCCTGAGAAATCTACAATCGTTCTTTCGGGCCTGGAAATATCTTTATTTTTTCCCCCCTTCTAAAGGAAGCGAGTAGTTTATTGCAAAAATTACGCCACTGTCATATCGGATGATATATGAAGCATATATTATTGTTTTCTCGTGTAGGATCACGTGTTCGACCGTTCGCCGCGGCCGAGCTCGTTTTCGACTCGACTTAAGAATGTTTTAATTCCCGTTACATTGTCTCATGTGTACATAAAATAATTATTATACATCTTATTATAAATAAATGCCGGCACCGGCGGTTTCAGATACACGCAGCACAGTCCGTTTCTTTCACCGATTCCACGATCATCCTTTCCTCCAGGATATCCACACTGACAATTTTAAATAATTACCACTGTAACGATATGACAAAATAATCGAATTTGGTAACATACTTTTTTGTCTAGAGAACTCCTTGGTTTCAGTCTTAGTGAATATTATTGAATTCTATTTTGCTATATTTTAACGCGCAGCAAATATTTTAACATTTCTTATCTCTGCCCAATCGTAAGTGTGAGTTATGAAAAACATTGATCACAGATAGACGGCGAATTTATAAAGTTAAATCTGGAAAGTCATTGGAAGAAGTTCAGGATAATGTTGCATTATCTTCAACATTTTAAAATGTTTAAAAGAGAAAATATATTTTCATTTCACTTCTGTTTCTTAGAATTGATTTACACCATTTTTATTTTGTGCACACATCCGCAGTCTAATTATAAAGATTTTGTTTACTTCTCCGATTAATAGACTGCAGATTTTATGCATTTATAACAAATTTGCGAAAGTGCAATATAAAGCAGTGGACAGATTAAAAGAATTTGAAAATATCAATATTTCAGTTTGAGCTGATTAAAATCATAGAAGAGAGAATGACATTTCTATTTGGCTTCTGTTTTGTATAATTTATACAGACAATTTTTATTTTGCATAAAGATTGGAAGTCCAGTGATTAATAATTATTCCTAGTGAGGAGAATTTTAAGTCGATTCAAATGGTACCAACTTTATTCTGATAGCCTTAAATATGGATTTGAAAAAGCGTTATAGGTTGTTTGAAAGAAAGTTCATGGAAACAATCTAGTTCTTGTAATGGGCAGAGCAAAGGGGATTGTGAAACGTAAAAACGAGTGAATAAAGAGACAGAATCGATTAAACTAAAGGGAAGAATTCAAATGGAGAGAGAAGGCAGTGAAGAAAGACCATGGAACGGAGTTCTGGTTAGCGGCGGTCCGCATTTCGCATGATTCTAGGTGTAACGTGCAATGTGCCCGGTCAGCATTTCATTTGAGAGGCAGACACGAGCATTGGGTATGAAATCCCCTTCATTCTTTTATGCACCAACAAACTCCTCCTCCCTGTCTCATTCTTTGCCCCTCTCATTAACTTTACGATAACTTCGAGCAACAAATATTTGTCACATGTGCAGCCAACAGTTTCGAATGTCGATGAAATTCAACACCGCGATCTCGCTGCCGTCGTTCTAGACGAATTTCGAATCGATCCTTCGTTCTTTATTCCATTTCAATGCAAACGCGATTACATTGAATATTATAGCATTTGAATAACAGAGTCGCCGCAAAAATTTGTTTTTACATTTTATTCTACGAAATAAAGTGAAAATTTCAATGAACGCGATTTGGTGAAAAATGATTTGCGTGTAGGAATTCGAATAAGATGTCGTCTAAAATTTAATAAAAGATTCTTTTTTTAATAATTTTTTAAAGATTGCGTGATTCTTTCTTAAATTCTTGACTTTGAACTATAAGAACGTTTTTATTTATTTATCTTGTCAAGCTTTCAATCATATATCGTTTTATACTGTACACTTGTGATTCATTATTAATATAAGTACGGTGTTTTAGGCATACTAGTGTTTTAGACGTATTGTACTTTCGATGTTAAATTTTGTACGAGTATTAAATTGTTCTAAAAGTTCAATTTTCCACTAACACGCACAATGCAGAATCGTAATAGTCTTTCAAGCAAGCAAAACCCACGGTTAATTAAGTAAGCATGCTTCTTTGGCTGTACATTTGCGCGTTGCTTAACAACATTAAGCGCACAAAACAAGAAGAACTTTTCAGGCAATCTAATATAAACCATTCACTGTCCAAAACGATTAACAATTACTCGTCGAGTTTATAGACGATTCAATTGTCACAGCACTTTATCGGTGCTTAACATTTGTTAAAATCTTTGTTAAAATTATTTTCAATAAATAATAGTAACATTTTTGTTAAAATTATTTTCCTGAAGAATCAGGTCTAATACCAAGGAAAATTTAAAAAAACTTTTAAAAATGAATATATAGGGTGCTCCACTTAAAGGTAGCCACCTAAATAAGTCCTCCAGTTGTCATGGTATAAAAAACATTCGGTATGCAGTTTGACTGATATTCATGGATGAATACGCTGTAGAGAATATTTTTATGCCAAGATTATTTATCGACTTTACCACTCGCAGATGTCTTTTTCAGTATACACTGAATGAACAAACCATTAGAGACACATGCATAAATTGACAAATTTACATTTTAACAATCAATTTCTAAATGAAAATCTAGATACACTGAATTCTTATTATGTGTAGTTTATATTTATTGATGATTGCAAATTGCAAATGTATGTTTAATGATACTATGTAGGCAACTATACTAGGCAACATTATCCGTGACATAGACAATAAATATACATATTTCTCGTGCAGTGGCTCTAATCATTGATTTGTCGACTGTAACTGTACAGTTAGCCACGAAAGTATGCGAACGCATTTTAAATCAGAATAACTTTTTTTAAATTGGACCAAATGATTTGACTTTTTTTGAGCAATTAATTACTAAAACTATTAGTTACTAAACGACGTGCAAACCGATTTCGATGAAATTTTCAACATGTGTATAACTAACATAGATTTAAAAAAGGCGTAATTTAAACTTTTCATTACGGGCTCAAATGAAAAAGTTTTAAAAAGTGCCTTTTTTATTTTTTCATGTAATTCCTATCAGTTTGAATTTTTTTTTAAATCCTCTTTACGCGTCATTTAGCACATTAATGCTTCTAATTGCTAAAAAAAAGTCAAGTCGTTTGGTCCAATTTAAAAGAAAGTTATTCCGGTGTAAAGAGCGTTCGAATACTTTCGTAGCTCTATATTTTCTTTGACTTTCAAAATTAGAATTAAATATGAAATTCATTTCTAATCTATTACATGCAATGTATTTTTAACATTAATGCTAATGAAGAAGATATTTATTTTGCTACGTTTAGATGAATCATCCTGTATATATGTACTGTTTGATCAGTCTTCTTTACTTTTAGCGGATTTAACACTAATTGTACCGAGTGCAAAATGTGACTGGTATACGTTAAATTGTTTTTTAAAAATTGCAACACTGTATTTATTTAAATTTCTCGAAATTTTTATGTCATTACGTGCTTGAACGAAGAAATTTATTTAATAATTTCTGTTATAAGCGTCGTTGAAGTTTCAAAAATGATAAAATAAACAATGTGAAACCTGTTGTGGTACAGTTAGGGTTAAATGAGAATAAAATAGAAGTGAATAGAGCTTGTGGGATAGCCTGTAGTAATATTATTGGAGTTAAGTTTACAAAGACGTGGTCCGAGTCGGAAGGATCGACGATTTATATATTCGCTCCTTTATCGCGACCGTTTGGCTGGCTTCTCGGCTTAAAAAACGCGAAACATTGGCACACGTTTTCATGAACGGAACGCGGAGCCCCCGTCGTTCCCGCTTCCCTTGCATTATATGCAACGCCGTTTCTGCTGACACCGCCGCTCGACGATGAATCCATCGAGATGGAACGTCGGTAAACAAAACGTTCACCTCTTTCGATGTAACCCGCAGCCCTAGCTCCCGTGGATCGCGCCGGTTCGTGCACGATGTGTACACGAAACCGTGGAATCGTGAACACGAATTATTCCGCCCGCGGATATAACGCCGGTTCGGTCCGACGAGACTGAATCCCATCGAGAGATTGCTTAATAACGCGTAGTTAATTAGGTGTGCCGCCGATACACTACGCGTACCGATCAGAAATGCAATCGCTTCTTTTTGGAGCAGCTGCACCGTACGATAGGTTCCAAAATTCGTCGAAATGTCTCTGTTACGCAAAAGTACCGTTTCTATTAAGATAATATTAAGTAACGGATAAAATTCATTTCAAGCACCGGCTTCAGTATATTAGAACATGAATATTATAGTCGAATTTTCTAATTGCCCAGATGTATTTACTGTGTTGCATTTAACAACTTATTTTTGTCGTAAATACATAGAAGTAGCAGTTTAACGATGTTACAAGAAACTGTAGAAAATGATGTTACAGTAAACTGATTCTCAAAAATCATTTTATTACATAGAGTAATCACAAGCTTTTCTAGTGATATTCGTACCAAATTTCTGAATTCTGAATTTTCTTTGTATCACTAGTTTATTAAAGAAAATGTGAATTGAGGCATGCCGCATTTTAGAATCACAACTTTACGAACGGAAATCAATATCATTCCCTTCAAACTAGAACAGGAAACACACTAGAAGAGTTGAATTAAGTATTATGATGTCTGTAGGTACTGCGAAAAGCATCATATTCTAGAGGATAATACGTGGTTTTAGTAAAAAATTCAGACAATTGCTATTTCTAAATACAGTCAAATATTTTATCTTCCTCTAACTGTGTCACACTTCAATATTTTTGTTCAAAATATTGAAATACGAGCTCCACAAAAATGGTCAAGTTATTATATAAAGTAAAAAATATTTCAGATTTTGAGAATCCGTTAGGTGTGTATGTAAGTATTTTTTAGCAACGTGTGGGGATAACAGGGGTTCTATGTAGCGGGTAAAAGTATACAGGGTGTTTCGTCTAAAACAGGACACCTAAATATCTCCTCTACCTCTGAAAATACAAAAAATGTTTGTAACGTAATTTAAATGGTTTCAAAAGACGAATCAGATGGAAGAATCGTTTTTTATAAATTGTAATTTTTTAATAGTTTTTTCAAGGTCACTCGTATTTTTTTACATATATACACACATTTTTTGTTGTTGTATGTTATAGAAAACATTATTGTGCATTCATCCATGTTTAATAGCACGACCTTGAAATGACCGTGAACTCTATAAATTTGCTAATTAATGCAGAACTTACTTTCAGCGACTTTTCAGATTTCGACGGTAACAGAAATTCGACCATATGTAAAAAAACACGAGTGACCTTGAAAAAACGATTGAAAAAATACAATTTATAAAAAACGATTCTTCCATCTAATTCGTCTTTTGAAACCATTTAGATTGCGTTAGATACATTTTTTGTATTTTCAGAGGTAGAGGAGATATTTAGGTGTCCTGTTTTAGACGAAACACCCTGTATGTCATATCCTTTATGAACGACACACGAAACCATGGGGATTAGAGGTTTAGAAGCGCGAAAAGTCAGCTACGTTTCCAGTAGCTGTCAAACGGTTAGGTAGATAAAGTTCTAACGAGGATTTAACTAACTTGTCCGCAGGGGTCGCTTGACAATGGGCTCGTCTTCGACCCTCGGCGACCCTCTGAACAGAATCCGCTCGTCACACTGACAGATTGACTGATCGCTACTTCCAGGTTCGTCTCCTACCAACCAGTTTGTCCTCGTTGTTAGCATCGAAACACTCGTAATAACCCTATAATACGTTTTGTCTGCGATCATGGGTGTCGGGGGACGCAATAGAAATTGACGGGTTCGTTTTCGATTGCTACACAATTATCCAAACATAGCATTTACAATGTATCCTAATTCTTTCGAATTTAAAATTCTTTCATAACTAAAAAAAGCTGAAAACAATACATCGATAATCCTAAATTCTTTCAATCGTTGTACACTTTCGACTTGCACCTACCTATTTTTGACTTAGATGCATAAAATCCGTTGTCTACACATAACCAGACTGCAATTCTTCATACCAGGGACAATCAATCATGAAATGTGAAAAAAGTTTTTCAAACAACTACCATGAATTTTTTCCACATCCCCTTTAGTGTCCAAACTTGTCATCTTGTTGTAATCATTTTTTTGGACTACTCAATCAGACATTGGGAGGATGTCAGTTCGACAGTAACCGTCTACTTTTCACGAAATTACAACGAAAAGATGTGGTAAAAATGTACACAGTACTCTCTCATTGCACGAAAACGGGACCGGAATTTCTGGCAAGATCCGAGGTTTTTCCATTGAACGAGGGTGTCCAATCAGTCGCATAAGATTTCACCTAAAACTCCCCCACTATTGAATCGAAGCTGCGATCGAGGTGTACATATAACAATATAAAAAAAACAGTCGCGATACGACTCGCGACACCTCCACAAAAATACTATTTCCACTAAGCTACATTACCCCCTAGCACGAACGAAATGCAACGAATAAGGTGCGTGTAAAGAATGGGAGAAAGAATCGGGAGCGCAGTGAGCTACTGTACATAGATTCTAGAGGAATATACAAGCAGGGTGGTCAGTAGCTGGTGGTACAACCGGTAAGGAGGTGATTATACATGAAAGAAATAGGTCGGAAATATAGATAAGGTTTCTTTTTCGAGATAATCGAGTTTGAACGAGTCTGACGGGGTTGTTTGTTTCAACGTGAACTTTGCATCGGAACAATCAAAATTATTAATAGAATTTTTTAGAAGTAAATTAAGATTGGAAATAGTAAATAATCCTAAAGAAGCGACAACAAGATCAGGAACAACTCTCGATGCAGTATTTGCAAGACATTTAGACAAAATTGAATCAAGAATATTTATATCATTTTATAGCTATCACAAGCCAATTGTTTCAATAATAGAATCATAGAAAATTAAATGTCATAAAGTGTTAATAAAAATTCGAAAAAAAATTAAAGAAAGGAGTTTCATTTCAGCCATGTGGTCTAAGCACACACCAATTTTTTAACGTACTATCACCCTGTTTCCGATTGTATCACCAGTTACTGACCACCCTATATGTATACAGTGGAACAACTCACTTGTATTTTAGAAAATTCCACTAAAATAGAGAATTAGAGAAAATGTTTGACTGACCCCGCAGCTCTCGAGAAACAGGGTAGCCGTAACCTTCGCGGCGTAGTTACATGGAACGCAATTTCTCTTTATATGCGACGGTGTTCCCAGGCGGAACGTGTCAAGCGTTCCCGTCTACACATGCATCTGGTATCGGTCTGAAGAGAGATAGGGAGCCGTAGCCTACTGCAGGCTCGTTTCACGGCTCGAGTTTCACGGTTTTATAACTCTTACGGGCGCGTTATAAACCCCTCGAGCATCCAGCCAGTTGGCAAGCGATAGCCAAGGTAGTCAATGGCGAACGAGCCTCATAGGTGCTAAGGGTATCGGGTGGAGCGGATGGACCGAGCCCGGGCTGGGGGTGGTACAAGGGGAAGGGATGGATGGTTGCGAAGGACGAGCCGTGTAGAGGGGCCAAAAAGGAGGTTGTGGAACGAGCCAGAGGTGAGACGAGCTTTATTGTCAAGTCACGCGGGCATCGTGGCCTATCTCTATCTGCCACCGTCACCCCTTGCGCGGCTTTCCTCTGTGGCACCCCCTTACCGCCTCGTGACGTAGACGCGCCGCCTCTTCGATCTATGCTCTTCGTACGCGAGCATCCTGTGTACGTGCACCATCTCGTTCACCTACCTTTTGTATCTAGTATGTCAGTAAATCGTAGATAAACAGTGACAAGTATCCGTGGACATTGTATTGGTGCACTCTGCCGCGACCCTTCTATTAGAACCCACCCTCGTTAACCGTTTCATCGATTTTTGACTCGGACCTTTGCCTCGAGATTTTCATCCCAGCCGAATTCGTGCGGACACACCGAGTTGAAATTCCCTGGAGATATGTAGGAATTAGGAACCCGAAGAAATTGTAAGATATAGTTGCCGTGTCGAAAGAGAGGGTTTTTGGTATATTGCTGGAGTTAGATTTGTGTTTCAACAAATCTGAAATATTAGATCAACTGATATTAGGAACTTCAGTTGGCAAGTGTTCATAGATGTGCACTCTGCCTGGTGCACTCTGCCTGGTGCACTCTGTCCGAATCCTTCTATTACAACCCACCCTCGTTAACCGTTTCATCAGTTTTTGACTCGGACTTTTGCCTCAAGCTTTTACGCGAGCCGAATCAAAACGGATATGCTGAGTTCACATTCATTGGAGTTTTTGGTATTTGGAGGAATTGTAGGATAAAATTGGTGCTTGGAAAAAGGGGGTGTTTGGCATTTTGCTGAAGTTAGATTTGTATTTTAACAAATCTGAAAGTTTAAATCAGCTGATATCACGAATTCAGTCGGCAAGTGTTCGCAGATGTCGTATTGGTACACTCTGCCTCGACTCTTCTATTAGAACCCACCCTCGTTAATCATTTTATCGATTTTTGATACTTGCCTCCGGTTTTTTGCACAAACTGAATTCGAACGGTAATGCTGATTTGAAATTCTGATATGCAGTGATTTCCATAAATATTTGGACACTTTTAAAATTATGTTTTAAAAGGTTTAACAATTAATTTACTGCATAACTTGAAATAAACGTTGAGAAAATTGCAATTGGCCGGAATTGCAGAGCAAATACTAAAAGTTGTATCTTGCAACATCTTTTTGCGAGATTATGTTGAAAATTTAAAAAATACGTTTTGTAGATCTGTGTTAGTTATACATATTCTAAAAATGTCATCAAAATTGGTTGATGCGGAAAAAAACGGCTAGCATTGAAAAATGTAAAAATCCTTAGATTTATTACAGTCAGAGTCCGAAAATCGTGAATAATTGCAAATTTTAACATTTTTAAACTGTGTAGCTCATTGCAACGTTGGCAGATTGCGATGAAGTGTTCAAAATATGTAGAATTGACGCAGATCTACAAAACCTATTTTTTAGACTTTAAACTCGATGGAACTTTGTAAGTGTACATAACTTACATAGATCTACAAAACGCATTTTATAAATTTTTATTACAGGGACGCATAAAGATATTAAATATCGTGACCTTTACTTTTTTCTTCGTAATTCAGTCCAATAGCAATTAAAAAAAAATGATTTACACATTACCTACGTCACTAATAAAAAAAACTCAAGTAGCTTGGCCCAATCTTAAAAATGTTATTTGTTTTTAAAAGGTGTACGAATAGTTTGTACACGCACTGTAAGTGCTCTGTAGGGCTCGAAATTTTCGCATTTGTATATCGAGACAATCTGAATTTGAATTTTAAAAATTACGAAAATCTCGATTCTTTGGAATTTTGTAGGAATTAGGAATTTGAAGAAATTGGGAGATGTTGATGTTTTGAAAACAGAAGTCTTTGACATTTTGCTGGAATGAAATATGTGTTTTGACGAACCTGAGATGTTAGATCAACTAATCTCAGGTACTGTATATTTAACAATAATATTGTGCGATACACTTATCGCAGTCTGGGAATTCGAGATGCCCAACAAAAAGGTGCTGAAGAATGTGATACAAAGTTCAGTAGTCCGTCATGTTTACATTCACTAATCGCATTTGCTTCGAGGTATTGATAGCAGGGTTACTAATTATCGCGGACCACCACAGCTTACTGCGTTATCATGGAGGTGGTCTGATGTTTGATCGTAAACATAAGAATGTATAAACTCGAGTACGATATAGCAACACTGTCGGTTGATTTATTGCACCAACACCAGTGGTGTAGCCAACACGATGAATTTAAAAAATTTCAATTTGTTAATAATCGAATTATTGAGTCCAATCAATGAGAACGTTAATTCTTCAATATCTTGCAGTAAAGGAAAATGGATTTACCACCTTTAACGCCTTGTTCTAATTAGATGTATGACGTTGTCGTCCAACCGACCAACCAATACAACAAGAAACAAACAAAACACATTACGAAAGACATGAATAATTTCGCGGAGTTTTTGATTCCCGAAATGCAGAGAAAGCCTATTTTATGGAACAAATGGATGGAAAACTATACAAATAGTATATCAGTGGACAGAGAATGGGAAAAAGTGGCAGTAGCATTAGAATAAAACAGTAAGTTGGTAGTTCTGTGGGTACGCATCTCTTGTATTGCTTCAAGAATATAGTCAAAAGTATTTCTAGGCATTCCAGTATCTTAATAAAATAAATTGTTACGAATTCGCCGAATTTTATTCTATCCTTGTATATTTGTGCTACTGCGCCGCGTCTTCTTTTCCGCATATTTCATAATAATGTGTGTCTTACATAACAATATTCTGTAAGAAAAAGCAAGTAGATCTTCGACAAAGACATCTTGAAAACTGAATGACTTGATTGTAAATAATATTCGATATGCAGCTGTATATGGACACTGTCGCATTGTCGTAAGACCGACAGAAATCGGTCGGCTGGACGACAACGATTTTGTCGTCGTATGAAATTTAATTAGGACAAGGCGTAACACGTCGACTGTCGTCTTACAACTTCAACAAATTTCTTCGACATCGAAGTAATTTAGTTAATGAGCCTGAAACTGAAAAGTTAGAATGGATCATATTAGTTACGTCTTTAACCCTTGGACGGCAGACATTTTTTATAACTACATAATCGACGATGTTTAACACGCTTTACAAGCCTAAGTATTAATTTTTAGGGGAACTTCTTATAGAGACATTAGTCTTTCTGCCATTCCCAATGCAGAAGCTATTCATTTTGTTAAAATGCCAGCATTTCAGTGCATAAATGACTATTTTCCGTGTGCTATAAATTCTAATGAAATTTTGTTTGTTCCCATAATTCGCGACAAGAAGTTCGAAGAATAATGTCACCCAACATTACCAACATGGCCGTCAATGTGTTAAACTGAGCGTTCCAAATGACTAGATCCACAGTATAGGGTAAAGTTGTCTAATATGAGACCCATTTTTTGTTGTTAAAAATCTCTACGTGTTTAGAGGTACGATATGTATTTCTTGGAACCTATTTTGAAAAAATTACAAATGATTCATAGAGAGATGATGAGAAAAATATGAAAATTTATATTTTTGTCATTGCACAATACATTGCGCACGGCATTTCTTTCAAGTGCTGAAGCTCGATCGCGATCGTTCGTCGTCGTATGTCTATCCCGTTCTCTCTCGCTATATCTTTTCACTTTTCTTGTCGAACATTTAGGATGTCGACGATCACATAAAAGACTAGACGAGAGGCGTTCTTAAAATACTTAATATTGGCATTAGATCACGAGTAACGTCACGCCGCAATCTTAACGTAAACTACGGTTTAGTGAATGGCGTTCTGGATGTCATTCGGCGTATTGATTGCCCTGCTCTACGTAGAGACCAGTTGGAGGCTGGTTTTTGACGATTGTACCATGAAAGGCAACGAACTAGGTGCACGCGTTCGTATAAAGTCTTCCACGGTCGAGTTTGATGGACTTCGAGGATATGGTAAGATCGAACGAAGAATGCTACCATTGATTTTCTGTTGGGCTGTCACCGTCCACAAATTACAAGGTACTACACTACAAATATTTTTGCAAAAGGTCAAGCGTATGTGGCTCTCAGTCGACTAAGAACACTTGCTGGATTAGCTATTAGTTCACTGGATCCTAGAAAAATGTTAAGTCAGCCACACCATGAAAAGTCTTCAAATGAATTGATTCATTTGCGAAACATAAGTTGGAAAATGTTGGCTTCTGAGCAGTGACTTTTAACTTATCACTTTAACTTCTCAATTTTTAATTTTATCAAATACATACAAAATAACTAAAACGATTAAAATAAAAGATATTTTAAAATAACAAAAATTCTGACCACGAAAAACACTAAAAAGATAAAAACAAATTTCTAATTAAACGTAGTTTACTGAATCTCAAAATTTCTTATTCAGTAAGATTTCTATTGATTGAAACCCTGTTTGGCGATTGCTGAAATTTCTTAGAGATAGGGAAAATGGAAGCGAGCGTTTTGTCCTGGGTCCACTAGAGGACTCGTTAGTAAGGTTATCTAGCGGGCCTTGCCTTAGACACAGGGATATCGTAAGGATGGTTTAGGACGGTATACATATACATATACGAATTGGTAACGGATCTTGTAGTGGCGGGAAAGACGTTCTCTGTTTTCGTTCATCTGATGGCGAGCGTAGGAGTTAGCCTTGCCAGTGATCAACGATATTTGGACGAGTTCCTTTCCACGTCAGAATCCAGCGAGGACAATAAGATGCGTGCAGTTGTGTGACCCACTCGATGACGTTTGCCGTGTCGATGTTGCCGCTCTTTGTGTTGCTGCTGGTTTCGTATCGTCGCACGTGTGATGTTGAGACATCGTCGTAATCATAGAAGCTTCGTTGCCGGCCTCGTGTCGTCGCACGTATGATGCTAAGGCGTCGTCATAGGACTTCGGTCGTTCCGGGAGCGCGTTGCTCAAGCAGTTGTCGTGGTGAGGCAGTGAGTCTTCAAGCCTTCAAGCCTTCCCGAGCCGTAGATGCTGCTGTCCTAGTATAGTCGTTTCAAGAGGACGTGGATTCGGCGCCCGTCGATCTGTTGACGACGTCATAGGACCGGGGTCTCGTTTCTTCTGGATGACTGGCGTCTGAGGCAGATCGACGGGTCCGGTTATGCTAGGAGAGGGATTACGTATTCTCGGCCTATGGTTTGCAGTCGCATCCATCTTTCCTGGAGTAAGATACGCAGGTGTTGTTGGCTGCTGGTTGTAGTTGTCGCCTCCTCTGGTTGCGTTGTGTTCGTTGTCGTGGTCACCAATTTAGCGGCTGATGAAATGTGTTAGAGAGGAGGAAAATGAAAGGGAGCGTTTTTCCCTGGGCCAGGTAGAGGACTCGTCAATAAGGTTATCTAGCAGGCCCTGCCTAGACACAGGGATATCGTAAGGACGGTTTAGGACGGTATATGTACATATGTGTACATATACGATTGGATGACAGGTCAGGTAGTAGCGGGAAAGGCGTTGTCTGCTTTTCTCCATCTAGTGGCGAGCGTAGGAGGTAGCCGCCACAATCTGGATAGTTAATAAACAGTAATAAGACAACAATTACATATTTTGTTAAAAATTTTATAAATATTATAGAAGAAGACAGTTCCAGCTTCCTGTAACGCAGGCGAGATCCCATTTAAATGCCAACGAATCAGAATAACATTTAGCTCTTAATTACGTATAATTTATTATTTAGTAAATTAAATATCTTGTTTTGAATTATGCTCAATACATTTATATTATACTAACTATATTTTTAAACAATTGATAGTTAATTTCTTTCTTTATCTCCTTTTTTGAATATTAGCGAAATCACCCCTTCTTTCCACCTCTCCGGGAATCCTTCTCTTTTCTACACTTTATTGAAAATTTTTGTGATCCTTTTTACTATTTTCTCGTTTCCGTAAATCCAGGCTTAATTTCCTGATTTTTTCTTTTCCTTCTGCTTTTGTTATTTCCTCTTCCTCTTTTCCGTCCACGTTGTCTATTTCTTCTATCTCTCCTACTCCCTTTTTACAGTCTGCGCCTTCTAGCAATGTTTGGAAGAGCTCCGTCCATTCCTTAAAATCTATTTTATTGCTGTCTTCTATTTTATTCTTTCTTTCTTATCTCCGTCTCTGTGTTTTCTTGCAATTTCTTTCTTCGTTCTTTGCTAGGAATATTTACTCCAAGTTAATCCAAGCAAGTGGCTCTTACAATTCTATCAGTTACTGTAGTAGAACCATTAGGTGAGGTCCGAGTAGGCGAAGGACACGAAGGTAGATCAGGACCGTTTGATCCGGAATTGTAGCCTGAAGCGGGAAGAAGACCGGGGCAAGGTGAATGAAATGAAAAGGACAAATCAATCGGTTCTTCTCATTTCGTCTAGCAGCTTTAAGCCGGTGACGTCACGTTTACTCTCACCGCGTGGCAGAAGGTGGAGAAAGGGAAGATTTGGCGACGCCAGCATCTTTCACTTCTGATGACGGTGTAGGTTCGCTCGCGGTGGTTGATGACGCGGCACATAGGTTATATCCGTGTTGCATCCACCAGCCCCGTGTGTAGGTACATGTGTACGAAGACGGGGCACGCGTGTGCCACGTGCACACACGCGATCCATATTCACCGAATAAACGAATAAGGAGATCACGGAGACGGCTACCTTGACCCAATCTTCCAGATGCTCGCACTACGCTCAATGGTCATATCATGTACCACCAACGCGACGGGGCTGCTTTCTAAACCACCGACATACTCGTTTGTTTACCACGTGTCTTCGCCTTGCCTAACACTGCTGGATTAACCAATAAAGGCTGCTATACATTATCCGGTCAGGCACGGAACGGTTACCAGACGGTGCCATTCCAACAAAGATACCTAACCCATTGCACTACAACATCGAGATAGACTTGTGATAAAGATTTCGAACAAAGTCTAATAAATATGCATGTAATTATTTTTACACAGTGGTGAATATATGTATAGGCAGACAATAGATACAAAATTTTCTTCTTCTTCTAGAAAATGATAAACAACAAAGACGTTGTAATAACTGCAATCGTAAACAAGATCGAACAAATTGAAGTTCGTAAATTGAGGTTTGATTGTACGTTTAGTTTGTTTTGTTAACGGAAAAGTTCTAAATTGATTTTTTGTTGTGTGTGCAGGTACGGGTAAGCTCTCCAATGATGGTGAACGCTAGCGTGGTGCAGTTACCTGCAACAGGTGTAGAGGCAACCCCTGGTGCAGCGACTCATCTGACGACCCTGTCACACCCCGAGACCCCGCCGGACACGCCTCCGGTGTCTGCCTCGCCACCGCCGTTGCAGTTGCATCGCGGCGACCGGAACCCGCGGGAAAGAGGTCTTCTTCTGCAGCTGCAACAGCAGGTCTCCTTGGTGCAGGACGAGATGCAGCCAGGCAACGGTGGCATGAGCTGGCTGACGCAGTCCCTCCGGCAGGAATCGCTCGATCTCAGGCCTCATTGTCCCCAGGATCAAACGCCGGAACATCATCACCAGGCTTGGTCATCCGCGCCGAACCACTCTCTGTTTTCATGACAACATGAATTTGCATAAAGTACATAAGTACATTTACTTTGCATAAAGTAAAAATTTCTCAAGAAAATATTTCTATATCTTCACGACTTATAAAAGAAAAAAATCTGAAATCTTGTTAGCGTTAGTTCTAGCAATAATATTCTTGTAAATTGTAGAACATTCCAATCTCTTTTCTAGGTTGCATGACAACCCATTCTTTTTAAGCTATACATAATTCAGCAATGAGAAATCAAATCTGTTGTTCCGATCGTGACAGTACCATCGAAGAATGAACAGGAGGAATCAAGCAGCTGGTAACGTATCGATTCACTCGTAAGAATGATTGTTGCGTTCTGCAAAGGTGGTACGCATGAAGCAGAAGCGGCAGATCCTGAAGAACCGCGGTTACGCTCAGAATTGTCGCAGCAAGCGGCTGCAACAACGTCACGACCTCGAGACGACAAACCGAAACCTGCAGAACGAGATTCAGCGGATAAAGATCGAGCTGACACGGGTACAGCAGGAAAGCGATCTCTACAAGCTGCGATGCGAGGTCCTGAGGACACGACAGAACCACCATCATAACCATAACCACCACCAGCAACAGCCGTCGCAACAACAACCGCTGCCACAACATCAGGCGCAGAACCAGCAGCAACAGCAACCGCAAACGCAGCAGCAGCAACAACAATCGCAACAGCACCAACTAGCACCCGCGAGTCCTGAAGTTTATCTGTGACATCGACAGCACCGAGGAGGCGCCTGCTGGTCCTGAAGAGACATCCGCCATGGGTTCGCGAATGTTTTGACCGTGAGTAATCTCCATAAATTATTTCTTTAACAGTTAGAGTTCTTAAAATATTCAAGGGGAGCTTCTCGTGTTTCTGATTTTTCAGAATTTTTTTTAAAACAACTATTGGACATATGGAACAAGACCTTTTGGGCATGTAAACAGATAGTCTTGAAGTACAAGTGTTTTTCTGTAATCAAGTTCGTCTTATTAATTATTGTAGAATTTGCCTGTTCCATAAACTAGCGTGCACGATAACTAAGAAACTAGTACAGTAAACAACTTCAGGTGAAGTTCATTTATTTCTTTACATATTTCTTTGGGGTGATTTGATTTTTCATTTATATTATTTTTTAACAATATATATTTAACTAATCGGCCGAAATATGTACACTTTTCTTGCGGACCCTAGAACTTATCCAACTTTGCATATTTTTCTTTCAAAATTGGTCAAACCTAGCATAAAGTATATTACCTTAAGAAAATTTCTCACTTTTTGTGTTTTGATTAATGTGATAGATGCTGCATTGCACGCCAACAATGCTTACACTGCTGAAGCTAGTAAGAAGTATTCTATACAATTATAAAATATTAGGTTGTCCCAAAAGTTCGTTTCGTTTTCGATTAATGCACACAATGCAAATTCAACCTAGTTTTTCAAGAAAGCAAATTCCGTGACTATGTAAAAGAAAGATGGAGAGTAATAAAACGTTAACGAACAGATAATCACGTTGTTTGTATATCCTCGTAATAATACTAATAATATTAAATGTACACATTGCGAAGAAAGAAAGAAACTATTGGGACAACCTAATAAGTAGTAAGAAAAATTGAACTAGAAAAAAAACACTTGTACTGTTCACATCCCGAAAGGATCTAAAAATCACTTGTTTTCACTGCCGCTATACGGGAAGCCCCCCTTAAGTTTTCTGTTCGAATTGCTACTTATGTGTCTGTATCCACTAGATTTTGTTTGAACCTGACGGTTTAATTTTACTTTAACTTTAAGTGATCTTCATTTTCCTATTAACTAGATATTTTGCTTCTATCGTGAACTTTAGAAAACTAAATCTAAAGAATCAGCATTTTGTTTAACATTTTATTTAAATAAAATCTTCTATTCATCAAAGATGATTCTTGAATATTAGACTCGGAAAAATAATCGACCCTAAACGCTTTTGTGAAGGTGTTCTACAGCAGTAATATTCTTTTGTATGTACAATATAAATATATGTACAGGGTGTTCACGCTATCACTAGCCAGCGTTTTTCTTGCAAATAATAAATATTAGAAAAAAAGATAGAGGAAAAAGTAATACTGTTTTTGGTACGTAACATAATGGCGGATGTAATTTTATTGTGTTTGCACTATTTTTTTAGAAATGAAGGTGACCTTCAATTTTTTAAATGAAATGCCATATATTTTTTTATATTATATGAAAGCGCGTATCAAGACAAATTTATTCGTATACAACACAATGACCTTCAAGGTCATACAAGGTCAGAAATGGCAGCAAAATTTTGAATATTTCATACGTAATATTTCGTAAAGATATCATTCACGATACACAACGCAAAGAAATGTAAACGACTTGCAAAGGAAACTAACGCAATCATGTGCATTAATATTTTGGACAACGTTTGAAGGAGCTAAGAAGAAGGTAATTAATAGAGCCGAAATATGTAGTCATGCACAAGGAAGTTATATTGAACATTTACTATAGCCTCGTCAAAAGTACACTTGTAAACGCATTAGTACGAAATGTTCAAAATGTTTCTTCCATTTCTGACCTTGAATGATCTTAAAGGGCATTGTGTTGTATACAAATGAATTTCTCTTGACACACGCTTTCATATGGCATGAAAAAATTTATAGCATTCCATTTACAAACATTGGAGGTCACCGACATTTTCATGAAAATAGTGCAAATACAAAAAAAATCACATATGCCATTGCGTTGCTTGGAAAAAATAGTATTACTTTTTCCTCTTTCATTTTTTTCTAATATTTATTATTGGCAAGAAAAACGCTGGCTAGTAATAGCGTGAACACCCTGTACATAATATTTGCTTGTACAATATACATAGTCTTCCTTTTTTCCACGGGTTTTTATTTAACCTTACCTTCAGTTCATGTTATTTATTAACTTTTTGCCAATGGTATCGTTGTCTGTATTTGAACATGTAATTTCCGCGTACAGAATGTTAATATTATGTACGGGTTCGTGACGTGCGATTATTTTCAAAATACATTTCATCTTATTTATTAACGAATTTCAATGATGCTTGCTTCGATTAATAAGTTTATTTGGAAACAAATTGTGCTGGTTAAATGTTACTGTTAAAACTCGCACATTTCATATGCAATCACCTAGTATATACATGTACTTTTGAAACGACACCAGTTGTTCGTAACTCGCTTCCCGTGTCTCTGTCAGAAACAATTTAAACTGACCACCGGGACAGGATTAAAGTCATCGTTTAGATTTTCCATCGGATGAACTTGTAATCCCGCGTAAATCCTTGTGGTGCGTTGGATATCCTTTCAGCTTTACATCTTCGTCCTCCATGCCTTTCATCCTGATCATTTCTCTCGACTTCTGTGAGTTATTGATGAGCACTACCCCTGATAACATGTTAAATAATATTTCTTAACTGATTGTTATCACTCATTAGAATTTAACGGAGCTTCGAAATTGTGTTTTCATAATACAACTTACTCCCTCAATGTACCAATGTTAGAAACTCTCATCTTGAAAGAATTGAAAGTTTAATTATATTTTATTCCTTTTTTTAAATAAAATTTATACTTTTATAACTAGACTATGTATTATATGCATTCATGACAGGAATGGGTATGTGCAATTTAAAATAGAGAAACGAGTAACAGATCCTGCATCGGACCAGTGCATCGCAAATTGCGTCACACCTTCAGGAATATACTCTTTTATCCCGGCAATTTCTTACAGTTGTGTGAATTTCTGTTTATTTCAAGTTACTAAATAATGTTATTTCTTTTGTTTTTTGCTCATTTGTTGTTATAAGTGTTATGTATAATATACAGCTACATAAGTTTGAATATAGTTAATAATATAGAAAATATTGTTGCTTTTATTTCTATATTCCAAGTGTACGAATACTTCAGCCCCCCACTGTAAATACGTTTGTTTTCATTTCATTGATAATGACTTTGATGTTGTCCTGAGTGATGCTGATGTTAAACACATGTTATTGTTTTGGTGCGAAAGTTCGAAGGCAAGTTTGACCTTGAATGACCTTGAGTCATAAGTAATTGAATTCATCTTAAAAATATCATTCCATTTAAAAAAAGAAAGTTGAGCTTCACCTCATCCTGAAGTGTCCACCGGGAAAAATAAAAGTTCCACCACATGATTCCCCCCCTCGGTACTGAACAACTTTTATCTGAAACATTTTTGCGTACAATCAATATTTTTGGAAATATTCGTCTGCAACGCTTTATAATTTCCACCCTATATAAAATTTTCAATGTCTTTTAGATCTTTTCTTCAATGAAACTGGTTCCTCTTCGAGTTTACATTTGCCTACATTTTCAAAGTACATTTCCATTGTTTTTTACATAAATAACGTTCTATCTTTCGTTGACTGTTCTTCCCAGAATTCATTATAATAGCAAATGTTACAGACTTTAATGTTAGAACATTTATCAGAATGTAGTAGAGCTCGTGTGTTTCCCCCCGTATGACGTTTCCTTCAGGAAGATACGACGCGGTATTAATGGGGATAGTGTAATGACCCTGAAGAAGGCCACCCTGACCCAGTCGGACAGTTGGGTCGTCAAACACAATCGATACTCGCTAATCAGATCAAACTACCCTTCCTCTTTCCGTTGGATGGCCACGTACACTCTAAGAAGACTGGCTCGTAAATACTTTCGCATATCTTCTGCATTTAAATTCTCCGGTGGAACAACGATTCACGCAATAATCATAGAAACCTTTCATCGATTACGTGCATTGAGACCAAACAACAGTAGCGTTAACTTTTAAGTAAAATCGCAACATACAGTCGAGTCACTTTTTATACTCTAGAAAATGTGTTGGAGACCGTGCAAATGCAAACAAAGCGTGTTGGAAAAACGTGTATAAGTTAGTCGCGTAAAATGAGACCCAGGCAAAACAACGACGCTACTTCCGAAGAAAGTTAACCCTTTGTACTATGTTTTATTTGACAGTTACAGCGATTATAAACTCTATGTTGTTGAAGACGTCAAGAGGAAACACGCATTTATTGAATGTCTGTAATTTCTCTAATGATTAAATATCGATAACGAGAAAATGCCGGTTTGAAGGATATCAATAACATATTTAATAAATTCTGTTCGAAATCTTCATAACGAGTCTAATTCGATGGTAATTATTTACATTAGGGGCTTCCTCACCGATTTTGATGACTTTGAAATATGTTGTCAAGTTCATAATTCTGAATAACTTTTCCCTGTACATGTTATCGCCGCTCGGTTTTAGTTTTCGAGATATTCGCAAAAAACTATTCCTAATACTGTATTGAATTTTCTCTCTTGGATTTTCGTATATCAGCATAGGCGATCGCTTAACAGCGTTCGTAACGTATTCTGCTTCTTACAAATGTTATGTTCACGGCCGGCCCTCTCCGCCCCCTCCACGACCTAACCACAACTCATTCTATTCACATGATTTTTCCATTACTAGATCAAATTCTGGATGATAGCTACAATGCAAAGATTATGCGAATAGAATGAGTTGTGGTTAGATCGTGGAGGGGGCAGAGCAGGTCGGCCGTTAGGCCGGCCCGAACACGCATACGACAATCGAAAAGTAGTCTTTCAAAATTGAAAGCTCACCTCATACATATATGACCAGCGTGAGACCCTGTTTTCTCTCTCATTTCCACAGCATGTTTCCAAGAAAAAAGTAAACAGACGCCGCGCCGGAACAGGCTTACGTTGCCACCGAGCGTGCAAGAATACGGAAAATTTAATACAGTATTAGCAACAGTTTTTTGCGAATATCTCGAATACTAAAACCGAACGGCGGTAACATGTATAGGAAAAAGTTGTTCAGAATGATGACCTTGACAACATATTTCAACGTCATCAAAATCGGTGAGGAAGTCCCTAATGTAAATAATTACCGATTCGATATTATAAGACACAGAGCTAGATAGTTCTAGTACAATGTTAATAAGGTCAGAAAACGCTGTTCGAACATAAAATATCGCTAACCGAATTCTCTAATGTATCTTACATTAGCATTTCAATGATATGTATAACTAGAGTATAATATTGGAATTCGGTACGGTCATATTTTCAACGTCTTTCCTTCCGTCGCCATTACAGATCAGTCAGAAGGAACCGAACCATAGGCAATCAACGTAATAGGTCGCACATCACTTCGGGCTATGCTTGTACATCGCATTGTCTCCGAAGAATAGAACAAACTGCGTATACCGTTCGCTTGTCCCTCGCTCGATATTTTTTTCTCCTTTTATTCTTGGTCCTTCGTCCTTGCGTGAAACATACGCCGGACCTTACGGCCGTCTTCCGCCCGTAAAGGGGCCGAGGGGCCGGCTAGTTCCTTCCTAGGCGTATACGAACGGTGATTTAGTGAGATCCGATCTGCGAGTGGAGACCTGAGACCGATCAGCTGGCCCATAAATATTAGGTGTTTTTTTCCACACACACAAACACACCCGGACGCGTGGCACATTCGGCCGCGATCTCTTTTTCCACGCGTGGAACCACGGTAGCTTTTGACCTGCGGCAGTCACAAGCTTCCTAGTCGTTTTTCTTCTCTTTGCCATTCGTCTTGTTTCCAAATTTCTTTCAATTCCGTCGTCCGCTACAAATTCGTATCTCAGTGACAAAATTTCTTACACACGTAGAAGATGGGAGGGTAAAAAATGGAAAACTGCATCGAAATGGAAAAAGATGCATAATAATTTGCAAGAAAAACAACTAGCATTGGGCAATCGAAAGAAACTAATTTTGCACGATGACATTGCTCTAAATTATGAATTGCTCTATATTATGTACTCTTAATTGCTTTAAATTATGAAACTTTACCTCATTCTCCTTATTCACCGGATCTGGCACAGACGGATCTCCATTTTATTAACTTTTGGGCCATTATTAATAAAGATATTGTGTTAATTGAAAATTAATTCTAAAAATCAGCCATTTCATATGTTACAACCTAATACTTCACCCATTTTTATTTTATATTTTCACCCTTCATATCCTCGCGAATGAATTTTCTCTTACATATTTTTGAACCCATTGACTCGAGATCAATATTAACAATTCTGGCAAACTTAGTATAAATGGCTTATAATTTAGACTGGCTGTTAAAAACAACCGATCAACTGAAATTGTTCACTTCGGACGTTCCACTCCTTTACAGTAATGGCTGCCAGGGATCGACGTTACGGGAAACATGTTTTTCAAACAAACGAACAACTGCCATCTCATAATATTCTAACTTTAAAAAAACTGAAACAGATCTATGAAATTTTGTCATTTCGGATTAAATCTGAAACAATTTCGCGGACCTTGCTTATGTTTCTACACCTTATCTTGGAGTAATTTCACTCTATACCAACAAATTATGTTTCCCATTTATTATGTGTTCCACAACATATATGCATTCATAATAAAAATAGGTTGATGGAATTTGAAACAGGAGAAAAATTAAGATTATCAAAGAATAAAGATATACTATTCTCAACGTTCTAAAATTATTCAAGAATGAATTAATTGTGTATCTGGCTCCCATCTGTTGCAAATGATGGAGAAAATGTTCATTTTGCACAAAAATCCACAGTCTAATAATCGACGTTGTACGATGTCAAGGTGCGAATACATTAGCAAGTAACTTGTCACATTTTCAGGAAGCGAAACAATATATTTATGTAGGATCATGCGGACCACGGGATGACAAAAAACCCCCTGGTATTTTAAGAGTAAATATATTTAAAGATCAAGAAACGAAAGATATCAGAAAGTTGCCTTGAAGCGCTCTTCTCCACGTCTCGACGAGAACTGCTTGACGCCGAACGCTTCCCAAACTCGCCAGGTCGTCCCCATCGTTCGTTATCGCAACGCGGCGGCCGCGTTCGGACCGCCTGGGTCCGCGCGGGTCCCTTACTCCCGCCGACAAACGATGCCGCCGAACGCACGTGGAACGAAGGCACCGGGAAACGACAGCCGCGCACGAGAGTTTATCTTTCACGCGCGGCACTCGAATTCTCCTCGGACGCGCACCGGACCCACAACCGGCCGTCCTGCTCGGGTATCGTCCTCGATACCTCCCGGCTTAATCTTCCAGATGGTCGTCAACTTCCAGGGCGCTATCTTCATCGCTGTTATTAAACACCTCATTCAAATCGGCTAATCTCGTCCATGGTTTCATTAGGTCAGCTGCTGAACTTGTTTTGTTTGGGCCCTCATGATCTCCCACCTTCTCCACAATGTATCGGTCGTTCCTCATTGCGCTCGTTACTTTGTAAGGTCCTAAAAATTTCGGATGAAGTTTCGCACCTCCCCCAAATTGTGTCCGTTGTATGGCTACAAGGTCATCAACTTTAAATTTTCTCGCTGTTTTCCTCTTCCTGTCGTACGTTTTTTTATTCTCTCTCTGTACGTTGAGAATATTTTTCCTGGCTTCGTCTCGTAAATTAGTGCGTTTTTCCTCGTACACCTTAATAAATTCTTCTTCTATTAGCTCTCTCAGCTGCTGGTCATCCTTCAACCTCATTTTCTCTCCAATCATTAACTCAAAGGGAGTCATCTGCGTGCTCCTATTGAATGTTGAATTCATAAATTGTTGCACCTGATCCACGTGTTTCCACCATTCCATAGGATTGGATATCGCCATCTTGGTCAACATGGGGATGATGACGCGGTTCATCCTTTCAACCTGTCCGTTTCCCCTCGGGATGCCCGTGGTGATTAAAACATGCTCGATGTTTTCCGTTGCGCAATACTCCTTAAACACATTAGCGGTGAACGCCGTGCCGCGGTCCGAAATTATGCGTCTAGGATTCCCGAAAACGGTCGCCTGCTTCTTTAATTTATCGACAACTTCGTTTGCAGTCGTCGACTTCGTCGGGTAGATCCACACAAACTTTGTGAATGCGTCTACTACCACGAACAAATGATTATATGCCTTTCTCGTGGATGGCATCGGCCCTAGATGATCCACGTGATAAGTGTCCAACGGTGTAGCTCCTTTCTCGATTGGATTTAGTAGTCCATCGCTCTTTCCGTATTTTCTTTCTGCCAACAAGCACTTGACACAGTTCCCAATTACCTTCTGAATTTTCTGTCGCATATTAGGAAACCAAAATTCTCGTTTTAACGCAAATTCGATTTTCTTCCATCCAAAATGTCCTTGCTCGTGTGCCTGCTTTATTACATCGTACTGCATAGTTTTGGGTATCACCATGAGGTCGACTCCACCATCTTCTCTGTACAAGATTCCTCGTTTAGACATCGAAAAGTCCGTTTTTTGCCCGACCTGAACAGCGTCGATCATCTTCTTTAATTCAGGATCGTCTTGTTGAGCTTTCTGAATTGTTTCAATTAATCCGTCTCGGCCCTCCTGCACTAGAAAGACTTCAACAGGATTCCTGCTTAGTGCGTCAACGTGGCGCATCGATGCTCCCGGTCGATGTTCGATCGTGTAATCGAACTGATCGATTAAAAGTGCCCAATGCGACACTCTTAAACATAAATCCTTTTTCTTCATCGTTAACACGAAGGCTTTGCAGTCCGTCACTATTTTAAACTTTACGTCGACTAGGTACACGCGAAACTTCTTTAGAGCTTTAACCACAGCTAGAATCTCCAATTCGTAGCTTGTGTATCTCTCTTCGGCGGGTGTCGTCTTCCAGCTGGCGTAATACACAGGATGCAACTTACCGCTTTCCGAATCTTTTTGGAGCAGCACTGCTCCAAGTCCACCCATGCACGCATCCGTGTGCAGCTCCGTCTCCGCTCCAACTCGATACAGCTTCAACACTGGTTCTACAGTTAGCGCTGACTTTAAACTATCAAACGCCATTTGTTGCTCCGTCCCAAATTCAAACTTTGCACTGTTTCTTAACAACTGTGACAACGGTCGCGCACGCACGGCAAATTGGGGAATAAATTTCCGGAAGTACCCCGTGAGTCCCAAAAAACTCTGCACCTGTTTTATAGTTCTGGGTAGCGGGAACTTCGACACTGCCAACGTCTTTTTTGGAGAGGGTTGTATCTCACCCGCCTCCACGATGTATCCTAAATACTCTACTTTATCCACTAGTAATTCGCACTTCTTCCAATTTATTTCTAAACCGAATTGACTCGCCGTTTGCAACACAGTTTTTAGTTTTTCTAAACCTTCACGTTCGTCTTTCGAAGGAATGATTAAGTCATCGAGATAAACTAACACCACGCCACTTGTTATCAGCGGACGAAAGATTACACGTATGTGTCTCTGAAAAACAGCCGGCGAATTACACAATCCGAATGGCACTTTTAAAAATTCATAATGTCCATCGGGGACCACGAACGCTGTGTATTTTACACTGTCTTCCTCAACCGACACATGAAAAAAACCGTCTTTCAAATCCAACGTGGAGAATAATCTCGCATCTTGCAGTCGATCCAGTTGGTCCTCAATTAGCGGCAAAGGGTTTCTGTCCTTGATGATTTTCTTATTCAGGGCTCGATAGTCGACACACAGTCTCGGTTGCCCATTCTTTTTTGTGACCAGCACAATTGGACTAGCAAAATCCGATACACTCGGCCTCACTATTCCGTCGTCCATCCACTTATCGATGATTCCGTTCACCTGCTTCTTCTGCTCGGCTGATAGTCGCCGAGGGTTCTGGAACACGGGGGCATCGTCTTGGAGCACTATACGCATTTCCACTCCTGTATGTTTAGTACGCGTCGGCGTATAATTTTCAACGATTTCTTTCACCTCTGCTTTGATTTCGGGATCGGCTATATGTTGAATTTCGACGTTATGCTCATCCTCCGGTTCCTCATAAGCATTAATCGCTAATACCTTCCAGCCACCTTCCTCCAACTGCGTCTCTTCCGATTCCAATCTCACCAGCGTCGCTTGTCTATGTTTCGTGCGCACTTCAACATAATCTGATAATTCTCCGCCGACCAGCATGTCGTGACCCAGGAAGTCATCCGGCACGACGTCAAAATTGAAATTAAATGACAACCCATCGATCACAACCTCTGCTCGAAAGCGTCCCAACGTGCGTCGATTCACAGTGCCCACTCCGTCGAAAGAAATGGTTTTGCGTTCGAGAGGCGGCGCTCCAAGTTGTACATAAAAGCTGGATCGCACTAAATGTAAATCGCTGCCTCCATCCAACACGGCCGTCACTTCCTTATTTAAAATTTCTACCTTTTTGTACGTCTTCTTATCAGTTGATGCCAGCAAATCACATCGTGGTTTCTCCGTTCCTCCCTTCCTTTCTTTGTTCGCACCGTGAGACTTTGTACATTTTGACGAAACGTGTCCGAATTCGCCACATCCGAAACACTTTGGACCTTTAACTTTATGCGGACAGTACAGACTTATGTGCGTCTTACTTCCGCAATTAAAGCAATGCTTGGATTTTTCATCGCTTTGCGCCTGAGTTGGTCTCTTCGTTTTTTCATACTTCTGGATTCCTGCACTCGTCTTCAGTCTGGAATTATTCTTTAGCATCTCGTACTGATTTAATTTCTTCCTCAGCTCTTTCACTGTAGAGGCGGTGTACAAAATCGTTTTGCTCACTTCATCGTCTTGAATCCCGTCAATTATGTACTGGATTTTCGCTTCTATTTCAATTTCCGCGTGGCTGGCCATTTCCAAAACGCGATACACGTACGCTTGGTATGACTCATCGTGCCTCTTCTTCACCTTACTCAATTGGTCGTGAACTTGCTTACTATTTACTGTATTTGAAAATTCTTTGATGAGCTCTTTCCTCAATTTTGTCCAGGTTTTCGCATGACATTCGAAATTGACAAATAGCTTCGCTGAGCCCTTTAACAACCGTTTACAGTATATAACTTTCTGAGTTTCCGACCAGTCACACATCTCTGCCGTTTCTTCAAACATTACAAACCATCTGTGAATGTTCTCGCTTCCATCGCCACTAAAAGTTTCTAACGCATCTTCAACATCTTTGAAGGTTAGTACGTTACGGGAGAATCCGACATCTCGAGAATGTTTACGATTTCCCACGTCGTTTCGTTTGGAATTTTTCACCACTTTTTCCTCTTCTTCATCTTCAAGGTCATCTTCATCTTCAACGTCATCTTCATTGTCGTCTTCATCTTCATTGTCGTCATCGTCTTCGTCATCATCTTCGTAGGCTGCCTTCAGCCTCCCCACCAACTCGGCCTTCTTACCTGTCACCTTCAGGCCCAAGGCGCGGAGTCTCGTCTTGACTTCCTCTTTAGAGAGCGCGTCGAAATCCTCTTCGTCACCGTCATCATTTCTATCGTCTTTCGTTTTTTCTGCGTTCTGCATGGCCTTTCTCAGTCTAACGGCCAGCACGGCCTTAGACCCCTTTATCGAGCGGCCAAGCTCCTGCAGCCTTCCTCGCAGCTCCTCGGTCGTCATCGATTCGACAGCGGGACCAGATTCCTCACCCGAGAACGGCATTCTGACACCCTAAATACACTGCGTAATATAAATCTTCTTGCGGCCGTCTGCCTATCACGCACTGCACAACACCGTACAAAGCTACCGTCCAGAATGAGGTTCCGCACGACCACTGCGTCACACTTCTTGAACAACGCGAATATTCACGCACAACCAATAAGTAATTTTGCCAACATATGATCCGCTTCGATCCCGGACGAGCCCCCACTATTGTAGGATCATGCGGACCACGGGATGACAAAAAACCCCCTGGTATTTTAAGAGTAAATATATTTAAAGATCAAGAAACGAAAGATATCAGAAAGTTGCCTTGAAGCGCTCTTCTCCACGTCTCGACGAGAACTGCTTGACGCCGAACGCTTCCCAAACTCGCCAGGTCGTCCCCATCGTTCGTTATCGCAACGCGGCGGCCGCGTTCGGACCGCCTGGGTCCGCGCGGGTCCCTTACTCCCGCCGACAAACGATGCCGCCGAACGCACGTGGAACGAAGGCACCGGGAAACGACAGCCGCGCACGAGAGTTTATCTTTCACGCGCGGCACTCGAATTCTCCTCGGACGCGCACCGGACCCACATTTATAATATTTGCAAACTGTGTATATACACGTTTCTGCAAGTTGCTCTCATTAGTTACTTGCTAGTCAATTCGCACCTATATGGATGTTACCCTATTCTATTGCTGATTTAGACTATTGATATTTTTTATAGTTATTTTCAAATTTCAGAAAGTGAATAGCGACGCATGCATTTTTATATAATTTATTTTAAAATATTCGTCGGAGTCGGTCCACTGCACAGACGTCATTCCCGAAGGGTTCAGGACAGGGAATGTGTGAGTTCTCACCTTGAGGATCGTACACGGGTGAAGTCCTATCCGATAATCTCGCCGCTGTGAAGAAGTTGGCATTCGCGGGGGATGAAATTGTTCCCGAGGTCTCCCTGACGACTTCTGCTTCCGGACTATATAGAATAAGTCGAGATTAAGTTAAACGGCGAGCAACGATACGAGACAGCGTGGAAGTCTGCTGTTAAGTCCTCGAAGCTCGGGGAAATCTTCTGCCGCACCCCCTCTCCACCTCCCCTGCTATTTACCAATTATAGTTATTACAGGATGGTCGGCAAATGAGAGACGCGGGTGGTGGTAATAGGTGGCCCGATTCCGAGGCGCTAGCTTAACTACACTTTTATAGCGCTTCTCGACTTTAAACGGATAATTTTTATCCGCTAAGCCTCCGGCGCGGATTCCATCTCCCGACAACTGCCGTCACCGTCGAGCAGAGGGGGTAACCGTACCGCCCTCGATGTCCCGAGCGACCCCTCATAAAATTAAGTCAAACAGCTACGGGGTGCCGGCACTCGTTTTTCCCCGTTCTGGTTAAGAGGAACACGCTCAGGCGATCCTAACCGCCGTCGCCGTCGCCGCCACCCCCGCGGCCAGATGGAGGGGGCGAGACTTGAATTGCTCGGGGTGACGTTAATGACGCCCCGCTAAAAGTCACCCGGTGCGTCTGCAAGAATAATGAGCGGAGCTCTATTCGCTTTGCCTCGCGCACTAATCGAAAATCAAATCTTCTTTGAACCGTCGCACCGACCCGACGCGGTGAAAGAGCCTCGCGCCGGAGACTTTGACGCGAACGAATAACAAAGTAAAGTGAACAGATCAACCACGGCCTTGCGGAACAGAAGCATACAGCACCTTGATTGTTTACAGTCGTCTCTTTGACACTGATGTTTTGACAATGTTGACCCGTTTGCATTGTTAGCGTGTACGCGCTGGTATCCTGGTCACTACCGCCAGAGCATACATGTACATACACGCAATATTGTGCATAATAGCATGTACAACGAATAGTGTACAGTTTGAAATTATTATTCTTAGATATGATAAAAGAAAATTGTGTTAAGGGCATTATTTTTCATTCTTCGATATGGTGCAAACGGGGATATACATGCTGTAACTTTTGAAGTTTCATACACAATTATTCCCCAGTCTATACCTCATTGTAAAAATATAATACTTACTCTGGCGTCGGAAGACAAATCTTCTATGGGTGTACGAGCTTCGTTTAGCTTATTGTAAGCTAACTTTTGAATGGCACTAAATTACCTTGAATGACGAAATTGGGAGACGAAAATATTACAGGTCATTGAATTCGTCTCGGGATAGGCTACGCGCTTACATAAATAAAAATATGCAGTTTTGTATAAAAATAAGAGAGGACACCTTGAAATTTCGGAAGCACATAAACCTAAAAAATATTTATGACCAGTATAAGACGTCAGCTCGGAAACAGAGTAAATTTCATTTGAAATATTTTATATAACGAGTTATGGTTTGCAAAATAATTGCATGCGAAACCTCAAATGGGACACCCTCTAGAAGTAGTCGTTGATAATTAGACTATGGATTTTTAAGGAAAATAGAAATTGCCTGCATCGATTGCAAGATACAGGAACAACGTAGACATTTCTTTTCTTCATCATTTTAAGGAGTAGAGAATAATTAATAGATACAACAGTACTTTGAAGTTGTCTCAACGTTATTAAAATGTTTTGCATTCGATCCACCCATGTTTGTAATCAATGCATAAAATCCACAGTCTAGTAATAAGTTTTGAAATATTCGTCAGAGTCAGTGCAGTGCACGGAGTTCGTCTCTGAAGGTTCAAAGTTCAAGTCTTGTACAGTGTGAAGGAGTTACCACAGGCTGACCGCCGGGGTTCAAAAAAGTCGTTCAGAAAGAGAAAAAAGAAATTCGCCGAGCATCAATTTTCAACCCTTGAGCCCCGGCGAGGTTCGAGCCGCAGATTTGCAGGGATACAATGCGAAAGTTCTTCCCCGTTCGGTCAAATGGAATTACTTTTATCGTCGTGGTAGACGACGATTCGATTCACGGTCGTTCATGCGAGTCACAGTCAGGGTGGATCGGCGCAACGCTACGCGCTGCTGGCCGTCTCCAGGCGGCGCGGCGCGCTACGCTAAACCCGGATTTGATCGTGTTTTCCGGCATTACGCCGTGCAACTCCTTTCCTTTCTTCTTTTACTTCCTTGCGCATCAATCACCAGTCATCAGCGTGATTGACGAGTGATATCGTTAACGGTTTTAAGACCCCCGGTGGCTCGCGCGATCCACCAGATGATCTCGTTAACTGTCACCCTTCTCTAGTAACATTTATGGTTGGCCAACGGTATCGAACAGTTGGAAGTTAGTTGGGATATAGTTTTTTTTCAGAATTTTCGCATATGACTAAACAGGAAAAATAGGCGAAACACTAATTTTTTCCATTTTACCCCGTAACTACTCTTCTGGTTGCGGTATGGGGTTAAAATTTAACACAACACGTTTTTTCACGACGCCCTATCGAATGGTTCATAGGTCGCTAAAATTGGTTCATTGGCATTTTTAACCATCTCATCCGGCTATACCATAATTCGAAAACTAAGAGTGATAGAGAAAGACAACTTTCGGATCACCGTATTGGGATTTATACTGTGCCTCGCGAAAATCTCGTGAAAAGAATGCGTGGCCGATTGGTCAGAGTGGAATGGGCACGCCTGGCTTCACACGCATTTTAAAGCGGTTACACATACTACCCTAGTAGCGTTTATGGTTGACTAACGGTATCCAACAATTTCGAGTTAGTTGGCATATTGTTAGTGTTTTTGCCTACAAATTCCCAAGATAGGGTCTACGACGAAAAAGTTGTGACAATTTTTCTACGAATATTCAATGTTGATACTACAATTATTGTAGTTGGCTAATTAACAAGAAATTTACATATGATAATACTACATTGGCCCAATCAAAGTTTTCCAACATTTAAATATCGTCTTATAGACGTCAGAAACGTTGCTACAACCAAAAACTTGTTATTATATTCCAAATTGACTTTTTTGTTTTCTTATTTATAAATATACTCGCAAATTTGTTACTGTTATGCAATGGTTAGCCCACTAAAGTTTTATTGTGTGCAGCCATGGAATTTATTTATTTCTTTAAGTTTTTTCATTTTCAAGGATGAAGCCACGGGTGTCGCACTCGCTTTTGGAGCAACAGTATGCGGAGGACATAGTTCTCGTGTGGTACAACAAAAACCTTTTGGATTTCATCAGAATGGGCTTTCGTTTTTGAGATATTATGATTGAAATTTGTTGACGTATGTGGTAACGCAGATCATAGCATCTGCAACCTAAATGTCTCTGTAGGTACTCTGTAGGTACAATTTTTACCGTGGAAATATTTTGTTTATATATTATTTATGATATACAACCATATATGTAGTATATCAGGCATCCTACTGTAAACGATTTGATGAATAGGCAACATTCTAATGATGATGAACAGACGATACCATTCTACTGGTACCGACATCAAAACGAAAGCATCGACACTTGTTTGGTATCTAGCCGAATATTGATGCCTATTTGACGCTTACCAGATATCGATACTTATTTGATACCTTCCGAAAGTATTGATATACATTTAATAGTCAAGAACAGTTTCTTAAAACGGCGACCGAACGCGAACAGGGCCGATTTTCATGTTCAGGGCCGAGCTTATAAGCTATTCTACAATTTACATGATCGAACACAAAATTTATGCAATATAAATACATATAATAATGGATTTCTCCACGTTGCCACGCATATCCAATGTCTTTATATTTACAATAATTTATTTTAGTGATATATTGTGTTAATAAATTGATAATACTCTACAACAACTCAGTACATATATTGTTTAAATATAATATTATTATAGCTTATTATACAGTATTAATATTATCATAATTAGTATGAATTAATGTTTTCGTGAATTATATCCGATTCTTTCCTGCAAGCATCAAGCACGTATTAATATTTTCGCGATAAATACTAGGTACTATACTAGTTACCGAACACGTCTTAATATTCGTGTAAGTGTAACACACATATCGTTACATTCGTGTAGTATTGGATTGGTATCGCATGAGAAATTTCTGTACGTATCGATACTTCCTACTGAGCACGTTGGTATCGGATTGTATTGAGTATCACCGAATATCAAACCCATTACTAGTCAGAGTTACATGCTCAAAAAAAAAAATCAATGAACCGAGCACAAAGGGCTAATAATCGAAAATATTTTCCGATCCGGCAACGTGTAACGCAGTGGCAGTTTCATCGGGAGCATCGAGGAGCTGCGCCTGGAGCACGGTAGCAATCTCAAAACTCGAATGACCGAATTTCAAGCGGCGTGGCGAGGGAAGCATATTCTCGCGAAGAGGCGCTCAAACGCGTTTGCTCGGTGATACAGGAGGAGGACGAAGAGGAGGATGAAGAGGTGGTCGTGAGGAGGGAGGTGGTGACCAGGGGGTAGCAGTTCTCGCGCCGTCGCTCTCCATGAGGTTCCCATGGCACGGGGAATACCTATCCAGTTGTAGGGTCGGCCTAGTGCTCCTCGTTGGAATCGAGGCGCCTGCCACCGGTGGCCCCGCCTACTCACGATACAACCTTCAACTCTCGCACACCCCCAATGGCCAGTTATTATTATCATTGTACCGAGCCCTCTCCCCCGTCCCACCCCCTCCTCCCGCCCTCCCGCAACTCCGCCACTCCAGGATATTCGACCTCTTCAGGGAGTCACATCGAAGTCACCTCTATACGTCTCCTTTTTTTTCGAAGTTTGCGCGGTGTGTCGTAAAGCTGAACCCTGTGTAAACGTAGTACCGGTGTGCCTCGTCGCTAGAATACCAAAAAACTACCTGATTTATCTCGGCCGGCACACGTTGGACGCAGCTCGAACCTCTTTCAACACTAATGGCCAAAGGAACCAGTTCTTCAATACTGTCATTCCGCACTTCGAGTACAGGAAACGTTGACACAAATGTTTAATTTGTGAAATAAAACGTAATTAACGGATAAATACAAAATGCTTGATTGTCACTGAGAGTGCTGCATCGTTCTCAGTCGAACGAGTGCTGTCGCATAGTACGTTCTCGATTTCTTATAGACAGCGTTTTTCACATAAAGCAATGGGTTTTTTTCTTAAATTTTAAACGTAATGACGTACGAAGCAATTAATAATTTTTTGAGAAATTTTTACAGAAAGTAAAAACCTTCGGTGCCACGTTTCCTAGATATGAATTATCTGTCTTTTGATAATGAATTTTTCCGCTGATTAGGCTGTTTGAAATGTGAGAAGTTTGAAGATGTGGCAAAGTGTTTTTCTTAGAAACATTGATTTTTTACAAAATGGCAGCTATTTAATGCAAACGTACGATTTTTCAACGCTTAAACGTTACATTTTTCTTGAATTGAAAAGACGTTTTTACAAAAAAATGTTTCTTTTATCTGAAAAGTAAAATCATATATTAATAGAATTTGTTACCCTGAAACATTTTTAGAAATTGTAATTCTATTTTAGATCAATTTGTAGAACATATAAGAATTAAAGTAATGTGCAAGTATTTCTACTGAAAAGAACACAACCTTTCCTAAAGTTTCTTTTTTATTTTTTATTTCTAAAAAGATATGTGACTTTGAGATTGCGAAAGAGGTTGGTCCTGGTTTGGTATTTTGTGCGCGGATAACAATGTATTAGCCACGGTCAAGCCATCCGAGGGTTAAATGTCTCGGCAATGATTTACAGGAACGAGAACAGAAAGATACGAATCTCCCGTGCATTCATCAACGTGATAGACGCCAAGTGACCGTTGGGTATCCACACTGGCATGACGGAAATAACGAGGCGAATAATTCAATAATTCACACCTTCTTCATCGATCGTAAGAAATAAAAGCCAAATACAAATATCTTTCATGCTTTAAAAACTGTATACAGTTGAAAATAATATATCAGCATCCTTCAATTGTCGTAATCTCTTCACTGTTTTAAATTTTACCAACGCTTTTTTTCCATAAATGCATAAAATGCGCAGCCTACTTATCACTGTAGATTTCAAGGAAGTATTGGCAAATGGGTGCAAAAATGTACGCAAATTCGAATATTTCCATTTGATTCTATAATTGAAGACAGTAATTATCGGAATCGGTGAAATGATTTAATACTAGATTTACTTTGACCGGCAATCGTGAAAAATAATCTCGGACGCAGCGAAGTCCAATGGCACAGACTGTGGAACATCTGCACGGTACACGCAGGGACAATATGGACCAGAGGCCTCTTTAGCATTTTTATGCGAGCTGCTGCTGACAGTTTATTTTATTATATAGCTAGGCGGCTGCCCATCGTCCATCCTCCACGAGAATTCATAAGTCAAGTCCCACGGAACTTTGCCGCGGGCTAGCCCATTTCTTCGCGGTACCTTACGACTGCCGATACGGATGATAAATCGATTAATCAGATTTCTACCATGCGGCGATAAAAACCGAACTTTTATCCACGGATCGTCCCATATTTTTCCACGAAAAGATTTGCTCTCTGAAAATTAAGAAAATTCTTGAAAATGCCAAGTCTGGTCTATTTTTCCATAAACCTTACGCATTTACAGCACGTACAAAAGTTTGAAACATTTTAAAGTAGCAGGTCTAATAAAATGCATTTAGAATTTTATTCTATACAATATTGTAAAAATTATAAAAATAGCAACACTACAGTGCATAAAAACATCAGAACAAGGAACGCGGTGGAACAAAATTTATTCCTACTGTCTTCACACTATTTCTACGAAAGGTGTACAAAATCTTTTAAAATTTTAAAGAACAATTGATTGAAACCGCAAAGATGCATTAAAGAGAAATTATTTAATTAGTTCATTTCTTTGAATGTACCGCATGATCGATAACTCATGATACACACCAAAGTGGGGTGATTTTACATAAAAAAAATAAGTCGAAATAGGTATATATAAAACCGTGGTAGAAGTAGTGTTGAAGTTGCCTTCAAACCACGTCACACAAGATAAGACAAATTTCAGACGGCCTATAAAGCCGACAGAAAATGCAATAATCTAAGCTGATCATATTTCGTGGTTCAGTCCGTAGATTATAAATTAGATGTAATGAAGCAACAAGTCTAAACAAGACTACTTTCCCTCAAACTTCATTTTTAACACGTAAAATCAACCCCCAAAACTGAAGTTCTTTTAAGAAAGAAACTTAACTTCTAATTTAATGCAATCACAAAATCAAAATTTTAATTAATATGTTTTGAATCAGTCCTGAATTAGTGTCATCCATATTTGACCGATGTAGCAGTTAACGTGTTAAGTTAACACTGTTAACACATTGTTCTCTAGCCTGCTATAATGCAAAATTCCATTATTACTGTACTTATGCATACGTACCCTAAACGTTGATTAGCACCTGTTATCGCTTCTATCTTCGCTTTTGACGCACGTTTGCTCGTTGCTAAACCATTGGTGACGAACGTCAACATACTGACAACATTATGAGTGTGCATCTACTTCCTGAAGTTCTAAATGTATAACTTAATTCTATAGATGCAAAAATACGAGTGTACATTATTGTTCATTTTTCTCATTATTTAAGACTTTCATACATAATCCAGTTCTTCGAGCATTTAAACAAATCCTCGTCCGCAAACGGTTAAAATGTACATACCTAATAAACGCATAAAAATGTACAATGTAAAGAAGGAATGACACTCAAGCTGTCAACATCCGATAATTAGCTGATGTACAAGGTGTTCTAAAAATGATATTGATCCTTTCGCGTGGTAGCCACGAGCGCTACGATTCTGACAAGGAATGATCGGTCAGAAGAAAGTTGAGTTGCATAAATATGTATAACAAAACTTACAACGTAAACAAGCAATGTGATCAATGATACTCAGACTTTCAGCATCCGATAATTAGCCGGTGCACAACTTCTTAAACAATGATACAGATCCTTCCTCGTAGTAGCCACAAGAGCTTTGATACGGACAAGGAACGCTCGGCGAGAAGAAAGGCCAGCAGATTGATCGAGGAGACGTAACACGCGCGTCGACAGCCGATAGCGGTACCCGGCGATGGCCGTCGGAATTTACGATTCGGACTCGACGAGGTTCTTTCGAGCGGTTCTACGTAAACTACCCTACAGAGGCTATCCGGTGTCCTGTGGACTTGCACTCGATTAGCATGACAACGCGGTCCGGGAGTAGTTTGTTGCTCGCCTTCGGTGGCGTCGTCGACGGTGCGTGCCCGTCGTCGGATCGAGGGTTGCCGAAGGCTGTAGAGAGGGCTGGTCGGCTGTCAGGCAGTATTTTTTATCTAGTCACGGTCAACTGGCTGATCGGCTCACCCGCCCATTATTAGCGCAGCACACAAACCTCGCTCCCGGGCTTGGTGGCCGAGCCATTGCTACCGTCTCTGCATGCACACCACACCACATGCGTTCAGATCGCGCGCGTCTGTGTGGGTGCACGTGATAGAGAACAAGAAAGAGAACGGGGGACAGACGGGTGTGGGCGACGGAGGGTGGAAAGAGAGAGAGAGAGAGAGAACTGGCCCCCACTGTCCATCTACGTAAGGTCGGCAGCTTATGGACCACCTAGCCTCGAAGCAATAGCCGACCGTGTTCTTCGAAGGGTGGACACCACCCTACCTTGCCTCTCCCTTCCCTCCCGGAGGTTTTATCTTTTTAGTATTATTGCGCGATCGCCGCACCGACCACCCCCTCGTCGAAGGACACACGGCCACGGGGGAGAAAAGAAAGTGGTAGTTCTGAAAGGGAGGATAGAACCGGTCGTCGGTGCCGGCTGCGATCTACGAACTGCCGATTCGAACGCCGAGCGACGGTCTCATTAGCATAAAGACGACCAGCCGCGACTCCCTTGTCGTTCGCAATCCACGACCGTCGAATCTGGGCCAGTCTGCGCGCACATTATCGGCCTATTTACAGTTCATGCATTTACTTTGACGATCATGTTGCCTTTTCCATTGATGCTCTGGCACTGGGTGCCGCGAAAATTTAGATTGTCGCTGGTTGAACGCGAATTTTTGTCTGCGTGTGCGGTCTGTTAACACCAGAACTGCCAAGCCCTAAACGACACAGGGCTTATATTCCTTTATAATGATAACGGGATTGAATGTATTAAGATTTCCTGGGATTTTTATGGGAACGTGTACTCGAATAAAGAGATATACTAAAAAACTTCTCACGACAATATTTCTACAACTTCTGGTTTGCTTAATCTGATGGACTTGGTAGTTCTAGTGTTAACAGAGTACATAGGAACATTGAGGCATGATACTTCTAAGGGACTAGACAGAGGATTTGATGCACTTATGACAAAATTAACAGAAGTACATAACACTAAAAACATGAAGAGAAAATTGTTAAGAGTAGAAGTATTTAACCTTCCACTCGGTATCTTTAATATCTATAATTAAGTGACACGGTCCTAAAGAAAGATTAACACCTTGACTTATAAAGACGTCTTACATATGTCGTGTGTTTCTTGTGACATTTTAAATATTGAAATAAAATATTGCTTCGCATGTTAGCCGCCACCGTCACAGATATACGACATCCAAAATCAAATAGAGATTATCAACTGATTAACATTACTAAAGAAAGAAAGAATCTTCTGTATGGCTACTGTTTCTCGCTATCCTCGTTGACAATTTTTATTTTGCATAAGGATCCACAGCCTGGTCATAATACACGGTGTAATATTCAGAGATTCCATTTCTTTTTTCTGTTAAATCGTTACAATATTACATTTAAAAAGTACGGTGTATTTGATAAAACAATTTAACAATGACAGTAATGATGGTAGCGAACGTGTTAATATCAACAATAAATATTAACATGTCCGTTATCGTCCCAGGAACACATTTGTTATAAATTTATACAAGAATTCATTGTTGAGCTTACATGATTGACGAGTTAAAGAATAAATGGTGTCTTTGATCACACCGAATTTCATTTAATTCGTGCATCAAAGGGTTGAGCCACATTTCGATGTGACTGAATGTCACAAAGGAGGTTCCGAAAGAAAGATGGAGTCCAATACTATTTCCATCGGGTCGTTAGCGGACCAGGTGATTTTGCATTAGAGACGAAAGTAAAGGATAGCACGAGCCCCGGAATGAACGGTCCGATTCATCGAAAGGAACCGGAGAAAGTGGATGTACGAAGAGCCGTGGTTAGACGAGGTGGAATAATAACGGTTCGGGTTCCTAGTTTGGGATATATCAATGGGATTCAATATCGAAATGATCCGATAGCCGTGTGTAAGCATGCGTGCACGCATCGGGGTCTCGTGTGCGAGGGACCCGCCGCGTACATAACTTACATATATGTATGTAGCCGCCATAAAGATAGCGCGTATCAGATACCGTAGTCTACTGAAAGGGAAATGGAGGCAGTCTTTCTCTCCGACTCTGGCATACATCCAAAAGGCATCCCACTGACCATTTTGCTCTTTCCTAATTCATTTCTGATATACACTCCTCGTCAGAAAGATGACCCAGATGTTAATTCCTTAATAACGCATGTACAGTTTTGCGTCTATGACGAATAATATCCAAAGATTGGGACCTCCGTATATGCGGTTCATTGGAAACAAGCCATAAAATTGTAGGATTTCGTGTATAACAACAACAAAAAACTGTTTTATTCCCAAAACGAAATGATAGCACAAAATGACAATCGTATTTATTGTATTGGCAACTAAGTGATTGTGGATTTTAAATAAAAAGTAAAATTCAAAATTTTTACTTGAAAATATAACCTTATTAAATTAGGTATTGCCCGTTTTTGTCGATGACCTTTTGCCATCTTTCAGGCAGTGTCATAATTCCATGTTCAGAAAACTATAAAAAAAAGTTGGCAAACTAATTTTGACACTGCCTTTCTTTCAAGGCTTTATCCCCATATAGGGGACATAACTTCTTGTATGCTTGCGATGCGTTCCTGCCTTTTCGGAAATAATAATAAAATATGTGTGAAACGCGCATTTTGTTCTTCCATTTATAAATTGGGATAAAAACGAAACCAAATAACTAATCGATACACTTTTATTACTAATTAAAGGTAAAAGTCCAAGCAACAAGAAAACAATATAGGTTAGGTGCTTTGAACACGTTGACAAAACAAAAGAATGTGCTAGCACATCTATCGACAAAATCCGCAATCATTTAGTTGCCAACCCAATAGTAACTTCTGTGTAAAATCTCTGTTACGAGTCTAACTTCTTATTATGCGGGCAAGGGTTAAGATCCGTTTAACACATCACTTACCTACTATCTAGCATCCACATATTTTGACCTAGAACAGAAAAAGAATTTCTTTCTAATCTACATTAATAACAACATCTACAATATAAGAAACTATTTATTTTAGCCCTCACGAAATTTTTCAGCAAAAATTTCTGAAAAAATCAATATTTTCAATAACCCGTACGTATTTCTTTAGATCAGGGCTGGGCACTGTTGGGGCTCCTCAAACGCTTGCTTCCCTTCACCAACCTCTTTTTCATACAGCGCGCACGTTTGTTGTGTTCACTGATATCTCGTGTCTTCGTTGCCCCATCGTACGGCGCTTGCTGGAAGGGAACACTTAGTGCTACGGTGGGGACGGTTTTGCCTCAATTGAGAAAAAATTGCCCAACTCTGCTTTAGACATTTAAACGTAGTTGCGGAAAAAGTTCTTGTTCCGTTCTTGGTCAAAACATGTAGACGCTAGATGTCAGGACCGGGGGCACCTCTAAAACGAAAACGTATTAAGATATGTTCTAAACAGTACTTCAATTCGATTTCATATTCAATTATTTTCTTCTACTGTATAAAATTGTTTAACTCATTGATGTTTTTAGGCCCGTTATTGTGGCTATACCTTCTAACCCTCTATCTCCGTGTTTTGTTAAATATATTCAACATTACATGAATGCAGTTCTTGAAGGCCAATAGTTTACGGTAAAGTTGAATTTTGTTTATGACTTTCATTTTCATTGTTCAGAAGGAGACCTCTGCACTTCATACTTATTATCGCAGTAGAAGGTTGACTGTTTTAGTCAGTTATTTACGAGTTGAAGCGCAAGTTACAATTTACAAATTTTCAGATTTTTAGCTCGATCTAAAATATTTTTACCCCTTGAGGGTTAATATTTGCACTATATCTAAAAAGACTGGGGGTAACTCATTGACTAAAATTGCCGTTGATGTCGAAGAAATCTTCAGTTGTGAATCACGAACGTTCAAAACCAAAATCGAGTCTATAAATGAATATGTAGAATTCGCGCAATATCCAGAATAAATGTCTCCGAGACGGGTCCACTTTATCGATGGGGCATTACGAGCGCGCGCCATTCAAGGTATGCTTTAATCTTGTTTCCGCGACGCGGAAGCGGTAGCTATGTAGCGAAATAAATTGGCAGCGGAACGATAGCCAGCGGAGAAAGCGAGAAGCCTCGGCAAAACGCGGCACATCAAAGAGTAAGTTGTTCCCTTGGACAAGAAGGATGACGCCCCGGGCGTTTTATGGGTGTCGATGATGTCACAGATTCCAGCCATAAAAAGAAATTTAGTGATCCGCAGCGACCGGTCCTCGCCACGGCGCGATACATTCTTTCAAGGCGTAGCTTCCATCCCTCGTGTAACCGAGACGCGAACCCTTGCGAGAAATCAGGATTCTTCGGGATCCTTCCTGGGGAATTATCCCGCTAGGAGCCTTCTTCCGGACGGATTCCGGAATTTACAGCCGAGCGAATAAGGTTAAGTAGGCGCAGATTGAGTCGAGCACCGAAGCCTCACATGGTGGCACGCAGGGAGGAGGGAAACGTAGAACTTACTACCTACGCCTCGCCTCGTACCACAGAATCGAAGCCCCATCATGTGGTCGCAACTGCGGATAGTATCGGATACTAGCTGGAGGCTACTTACTACTATTATGCCAATAGCGGGGCTAGGTAGGCTAGGGTCATCTTCAATTGGATCATACTTGACACTCGCCGCGGCCGGCCAGCTGATCGTTACATTCTTGTACGCTTCGAGCAAAATCAACCTCCTCCTCGACACCAGGGTTGGGCACGTTTCATTTGAAACTAAATAACAAATAATCCCTTGAAATAATATTATAAAATGCAAGATGTGCTAAAATTGATTAAAGAAACCGAAATCCTGAAAGTTATAAAATAATAATACACCTTCCCGTCCCATCCCTAATAACCATGCAGGTGATGCGACGTAAAACCGTTAAATAAAAAAAAATGAAATATTTTAAATACTTTATTATTTTTATTTTACAAATGACATGAAAAATTTATTTTCATTTGGCGTTTAAATCAAATAGGTTATTCAAATAATACTGTCTTTGAATAATTTTTTAATTCACTTACATTGTTCAAATAAAATAATAAATAATTTCACCTCAAGAAGAGGTTCTTGAAATAATTGAATTAATTGTTAAAATGCTAATTTTTGTAGTTTAATCATTCGAGTTTCGCTGCATTTGCTTTTAAAATTGTTCTTTAGTGCACGAAATAAATCGAATTTTGGAAAATACGAATTATTTGATTAAATGAAAGATGAAATGAAAAGAATGTCATTTGAAATTCAAATAATGAAATAACTTTGAAAAAATTAGTTTGCTGTTCAAATGAACTAACATATGTTTATTTCAGAAGACATGCAGCCAAATAGAATAAGATGTATATTACCCAACGATTATTTTTCAAATAATTTATTTTGATAATGCTCAAGCCTGATTGACTTCTCTTTCTCTCTTTGCGTAGGATAGAGTGTGGCTAAAAGTTCCGTTTTTCATATAATCGTATGTAACATTTAGTAGTAATGACATGGAGATACTTTTTTTGCGTAAACTATAACTAATAATTTTTCAGACATCACTTACTATTTGCTTTTCTCACTGAAATCTCTGTCGATGATATTTCTTGCGATTTCGAAGGAACTTGAGGAAAGATAATTGACTATAAGTTTAGGACAAATCTAATCCAGACCTAACTCAAACCCTGCTGCAATCACTCTTTCAATTACTAAAATGCTTTTATTTATTAATACGAGTAAACTAAGATGTTAAACATTTTTATAAATAGCGACTCTGAACTAAAACCTTCAGAGTGATGATCTTGACAACATATTAAGAAATCACTGAAATCGGAGGTGGCTCCCTTAATGTAAATATTTACCTAATATTGTTGTAGTACTACACATTCAACAATATTCAGTACTTGTTACAATACTTAAGAACTCCTTTAACATTGGCGTGCAAAATATCTGTCCCTGTTACAAAACAATTTTTATTTTCCATTATGAACTAAAAAGGGGGAAGCGATTTAACAGAACTGGTTTAGAAATGTTTTCCAAGTAGAACCGAATTTTAGTCATTCATCATTGATAGAGAGGGCGGCTGTGGGACAGCGAATTGTTTAAAATAGACAGTAAAGGGGATTTAAATGGTCCCCAGGCGTGTAGCGCGTCCTGCTTTCGAGGTTGGGGGACCGTGACTGTAAAGTGAATCGAATTTTCAACCGTGTAAACTCGCTGGTGTATTCGAGGGGTAGACGGGCGACGCGTGACCGCAATCTTGCTCCCGTGGATACTGATACTTTACTAAACAGTAAAACAAATCTCTTAATTTCTCATTTAATTCTCCTGATATTCGTCATTGACACAATGAATTTAGCCTTCTTATAATTTTAATAATTTATATTTCTTTACATCACGTAGAGGATGATGTTATTCTGCCATTTGTGTTAAAACATTGTCACTTATATTTTTTGTCTTCGAGGGGGGAGTATTATGATATTAGTTTGTTTGTAGGTGGACGCGAAAAGGTCAAGCTTATTTCTTAAAATAGAATCATATATTTTTTATGCACTCATCGATACAGCTCGACAGTCTATAAATAGGTATTAATATATGTATGCCGAAAAATTTTAATTTAACCCTTGAACTCCTGCGAGCACACCGATTCATTTAAAATTACTAAATAGTTACTGTCTATATGAAAAATGATTCTAAATCTATTTTAACCTAATCAAACTAAATAATTATTTTTTTTCATATAAATCTCCTCTAAATTTATAAACATCCCCCATATTTAATTTTGATTAAAATTCTCTAAATAATTTTATTTTAATTTGATCAACACCCTAAAATCTTTCAGATAATTTCTTTTCACTAATAAATATTGACGGTCGATCGAGCTTATCCCCTCCGCTACCGCGACGGGTCACGAATGACTCCGCCAAAGCATACGGAGGGTTACCTATCGCTTAGCCTCATTTACAGGATAGGTGTAATGACTATTTGCATCACGACACTTTTGTAATCGAAGGACTAGTGATCGTCCTACATTGTTTAATGTATCGCGCGATATTTTGCCACATTCAGCAATAATTCTTTGCTGCATGCCAACTTCTCTGGTTGGAGCTTCAACATACACATTCCTCTTTTAACATCTCTAGACTTTTCCTTATGGGACCATTTGAAGAATAAAGTTCATGCTGAAGTTCCAACCACAAAGACAAATTTTATTGTCCTGAATATTTGGCTTTAACGTGGACGTGGAAGGTTCTCCAGGTCTAACCCATAATTTTCTTCGTTTGCGGTTGTCGTATAAGACCCATTTTCATTTCACGTTACGATTTTTTAATTTAGTTCATGGTGGGCCCAGCGACCAAGAATCTGAATTTTACCTATAACTTTTCTAAGGCGAAGAGTAACAACGTATTTTTTAACGCCGATGACCGGCGCTTTAAAACGCCACCAAGAGCAGGAAGGAAATACAATTTAAATTAAAGTTAAGAGAAATTGAATAAAAGGCACCGAACTTATTTGTACACCTAATAATTGCAAAACTTCAAATGAGACAGGCTGTACAAGAAAATGCAAAGGGAATTCCTTTTTCTCGAAGCCGTGGAAGTAGGGTGACCCTTGAAGAAGAAGGTAAAAACAGCTTGTGCAGCAGATTCGAGTTCGGATTTTCGCGCGAGTTGAAATCCGACTGAAATTGTCGGACAGCCGCGACACGGCGAGCATGTTGCAACACAAAAATTCAATTGCACGCATGACGTTGCACGCGCGGACGTAAATGGATATGGTGCGGGAGAGACGCATGGCCGCGGGTGCGGGTGCGGGTGCGTCACGGTGCGTAACCAGAGGGTGGCTTTTGGCTGGTGGCTGGCTGGATGGCTTGGAAAAGGAAGAATCAGAGAAACACCGTGGCCGCCCTTAACGAGGCTAATACGCTCGTCACGAACCGAACGGCCTCCGCTACCCGGTGTCACGTCCGGGTGCGACGCGTTATTAATGTCGCGCTTCGGGGAACGCGATACAACTGTTGAACGTCACGTTGACGGACCGCGTTACGTTCCGCGGCAACGAGACCGTGCCGTCAAACCGTTCGTTAGACTACCGTGTGATGCGTATGTGCCCCGTCCAGGACCATGGAAATTTCATGCTCCTTCCACGAGGACTTCGTTAGGGGAACCTGGAGTATCATTGTTTTTTTTTAAACAAGAACTGCGATGTCCAGCCAACGTATGGTGTTACACATTAAATCAGTCGCAGAACAGAAAACGACGCAGATTGTCATTCAGCGAAGTTTACAAATCAGTTGACAAACTTTAGTGTAATATTGGTGTGACCGACACTTTTGTACCACTTGAACTTAAAGATTTTGTTGCGTTTGTTACGTACGGAGAATATTTTCGTTCGACTTTCTCTCAGGAATCTTTCGAGTTCATCTCTGACAGGAAACTCCCTAGATAACCCTCCGCTTAACCCTTCGCAAAAAGACCCAGCTACGTAGTCTGGATTCATTGGAAATGGCAAAAAATCGGAATGTGACCCTACGTGACCTATACGTATTCCATACAGGCATCCCCAGCTATTCGTGAGGACATACAGGGTGTTTCGTCTAAAACAGAACACTTAAATATCTCCTCTACCTCTGAAAATACAAAAAATGTTTCTAACGTAATCTAAATGGTTTCAAAAGACGAATCAGATGGAAGAATCGTTTTTTATAAATTGTAATTTTTTAATCGTTTTTACAAGGTCACTCGTGTTTTCTTACATATATAGACACATTTTTTGTTGTTGTATATTATAGCAAACATTATTGTGCATTCATCCATGTTTAATAGCACGACCTTGAAATGACCGCGAACTCTAAAATTTGCTAATTAATGCAGAACTTACTTTCGGCGACATTTCAGATTTCAACGGTAACAGAAATTCGACCATGAACTTGAACTTGTAAATAATCACATTTATTACTGCAATAAATGTTCGAAATGATGTCCTTCCGTTGTGATACATTTCGTGAGGTGAAAAACGACAGTTTGTACAGCTCTTTCGAAAACCCCATTGAGAAAAGTGTACGCGGTTTTCAAAGTCTCTTCCATGGAGCTCTTGGTGAAGAGATAAATGGAAAGGATGAAATTATTGTGAATGAAGAATCCGGAATATGCTTATCACACTAATTCCGGCTTCACGTCCAAGTTGCCTTATACTAATATGCGAGTTTCGATTAACTTTAGCGATGATATTGTTCATATTTGTTTCATGAGTAAAAGTCTTACATCTCACACGAATGTTTCTGTTGACACTACCAGTCTCACAAAATGTTTAAACAATACTTGAGTATGCAGAATGTGATGGACAAGAACGTTCTGGAAATCTGTCTTTGCAAATTTTCATTGCTTCTCTTAGACACTCTCGAGCTTCACCGTAAATTAAAACCATTTGAATTTTCTCCTGTTCTGAATAACGCATTATGGATCGCTTGTCGATACACTGAGAAATCTAGCAGTGAGCAAACTCTTAAATACATATCCCTCTCACTCTCTATGTACACAGAGGAATGATACAATGTGTTTATTTGCAAGTTCATGTTCATGGTCGAATTTCTGTTACCGTTGAAATCTGAAATGTCGCTGAAAGGAAGTTCTGCATTAATTAGCAAATATTAGAGTTCACGGTCATTTCAAGGTCGTGCTATTAAACATGGGTTAATGCACAATAATGTTTGCTATAACATACAACAACAAAAAATGTGTGTATATATGTAAATAAAGATGAGTGACCTTGAAAAAACGATTAAACAATTACAATTTATAAAAAATGATCCTTCCATCTGATTCGTCTTTTAAAACCATATAGATTACGTTAGAAACATTTTTTGTATTTCCAGAGGTAGAGGAGATATTTAGGTGTCCTGTTTTAGACGAAACACCCTTTATAAACCCGTTGGTTTTCATCCTCGCTGTACGTTCGTATGAGTCGATTCCATTTCGCATCAAATTAACCTTATAGATTTCGCTTAGTCCGGTAAAGTTCTATTTGGCATTCTTTTAATTACTCTTAGACCCCGCATTGTCAGTGCGTCAACACCGAGCCTCTAGGTAATAATTATTTTATTATTGTTCAAAATCTTTTCGTTCGCCTCGACACGCAACTGCACGGCTGTCTCTAGTTAAAATTTCTTATAACGCTTCTTGCACGATACACCTGGGTCTCGGCATAGGAACCACCAGCCACGGTAGTTTTTCTGACTCGCACCGTGCTCAGCTGCTACCGTTCGATGCCGAAATCCAGGTGAACGACCGCGATTGTAAACTGCTCGGCGGAGCGTGTTTACATGCCATCGTTCCTATATTTCATATGCCAAATCAACTGCCTATTTTCCATTGTCTCCTTAGACGCACCGGCCGTTAGGGCATTGCCCTCATGCTCTAACAAATGGTCGGTGCTGTCGTCCTTGCAATTTCAAACTTCCCACTCCTTATCCTTTCCTAACCGATGGTCCAAAAGCAGTATAAAGAGGCCGACGACAACCGCTCGTCCTCCTTGTCTAGTACAAATCTCGATCGACTGATCACGCGCTTTCACTACGTTTTTCTAAACTTCTGTGGGCTTCACAGAAGTGTTCTGTTCGTACATTCGCGGGCTTCGCGATTGTTCATCATCCTTCTCTCATGTCATCTCTTCTCATTTCTGTTCTTTCCTTTCACGTCTATTTACCTATTTATCTGTATATTTCACTTTCTGCTCTGTATATATTTCTGGTTCAATATAGTATTTATTTTCGTACATATCTCTACACCTTTCTTCACCGTACACTTAACTACCTCAAGCTACCTATCTCTATATACCCAATTCTCTGTCCTTTTCATCCTCATCGTATCTCTGTTTCCACGACTTGGAAACACACACGGCTAGATTCGTCACAATTATACATTTCCATTCAAATCAGCCGCGACACTAGAACATTTGTAACATTCAATTGGTTAAGAATATAACAGCGTTATTTAGTAAATCGTGAAATCTATAAAACTCTTAATTATCTTTCAATGTCCTAATACAGTAATTGAACGTTCCAACACGATACAATCTTACTGCTCGGATTGTACCAATCTAATTATATTATTAGAGTGACGAGGCCTAGTAACAATCTCAGCGACTCCGTGATTTCGTATCAGGTTCGTTCGCGACATACCACATTCCAAACAGAGATTTTTCCATCCTAGTGGTTCACCAATTTCGCATTGAGTTTGTCCACGCAAACTGTATTATCCTAGTGGCTCCCTGATTTCGCATTAGGTTCGTCCTCATCCTACAGCTCCCTAATTTGAGAGGGAAAATGCGGAGTGTGAAGGTGGAAAAACAGACCGCGTGATTGGTTACCCCCTTCGTTGCGGAACCTCGATTTTTGCACATATTTTCGGTCCCGTTCCGTGCGAGGTTCTACTGTACTTTTAGTCAGTGCTCCGTACGTTTAGTGTTAGAGACTCTGTCGCGGTAAATACTGAATTGTATTCTGTAGTTTCCAACACATTATTTTGACACTCCACTAAATTTATTATCGCATGTTGAAGTGTAAACATTTAATGTTTCGCGAACTACCAGTAGCATGCAAATTTAATGGTCCTACCATGAGGACTGCTTTAATGTATGTGTCCATCTGAGAGTTTAAACTCGCGAGTTACTCTCGAGAGTGAAATTTGATAATGTACACGGTATTGAGAGGGCTATCGGAGAGCTCCACGGAAAACTCTCGGAGAGCAAATAGAAAGATGAAAAACGCTAATGGACACGTTCAATTTTTCCCTCGGCGAGCAACTGTCAGCTATACGAATGCCATTCGTATTGTTGAGAGTTGTCGAGATAATTTTCACATATATGTATATTATATTGTATACATATTTATATATACAACAATGAGCGAGAAACACTGGTCTGACACAGAAGTGGAACAATTAATCACGTTGTACGAAAATAATGAATTTTTATGGAATATCATACACCCAGATTACAAGAATCGTGATAAGAAAAATAATATTTTTAATGAATTAGCAAAAACATTTAATTGTGATTCGAAATTGAATTGAAATTGTATAATTTTGCTTCTAAACTGTTGTGCATCTTCTATATGCAATTATTATATAAGTGTAGAAAATGCACCCATTTTATCGCGTCGCATTATCCATGGTTTAATCCAGCACTTTCTCTTTTTGGAAGATTTCTTTTTCCTTATTAAATACATTGCAATAATTGCAGCAAACTTTGGCACATCCATTCTGTTCATGAGTATTCTAATAACTATCAAGATTCATCTGAGAGTTACACGCACGAAATTCAGATGGCCATATACCTGAGAGGACTTTCCGAGAGTTGACTGTCACGTCAATCTCCGAGAGCAAAAAATTTCTGAAGTATTCTCAAATAGACATAAATTGAGAGTACTCTCGAGCGCAACTATCGACAAAAAATCTCAGATGGACACGTACCCTTAGGGAACTCTACTAAACAACCGATTATGTGGGTCACATCGAGTATTATTGTTCTTCTGAAATAAGAACGGACCCTACGACGTTATGAAATTACTTGCGGATCGGAGAAGAGTGCATGTTTTCATCCACGGATGTTTACAATCCGGAGGAAGTAGGTTGGCCGGCCGCCTATCAGTCATATGTACGTCTTACATCTCTTGTTAGTTGTCAGTGAAGCGTCAATGGAAGCAGACGTATCGAGGATTTGATGTGTTCATTATTCATCTTTCCTGAATTGGTAAGTCAATCTTGCTTTGCGACATCGGAAACGTAGGGAGATGATATTTAAGTAATTATGCCAATGCATATTGAATAATTAGCATGAATGACTCCCTTTACCCGTTCTATACTATTAAAAGTACATTGATCGAGAATAGATCCGTTTTATCACCCCTCACAGCATTAAAAGAAAGAGTTACACATTTCGTCGACATATAATGCTCAGTAAAGCCTGCATAACACGGATTCACACTTCACGCTATTTTTTTGGCTTCCATCTACCCTAATCTTCAAATGCGACCGCGTTTCCTACGAATTTTCTACGTGTGGGGACTTAAGAGGATTTAAATCGTTAACATTTGTAGAATAAATGTTAGCCTATATTTGTTCAAGAACTTCTTTATACGCCATGACTAATTACAAACGAGAGTGTACTACGTTCAGGGGCTCCCGACAGTATTAGAATGCCGTTTAAATCAGAATAATTGGTTTAAAGTTACATCAAACCACTTGACTGTTTGAGCAATTAGAAGCATTGATTTACGAAATGACGTGCAAAAAAGATTTTGAAAAAATTTCAACTGGTAAGAATTACATGAAAAAATACGAAACACCCTTTTTAAAACTTCTTTATTTCAGCCCGTAATGAAAATTTAAAATATGTGTCTTGTATACCTATCTTTGTTACAGCATGCTGAAAATTTCATTAAAGTGATTATTCCCAGCGTTAAATACGACAAGTGGAAGCTACCGAAACTAAACTTCTATATTTAATGGAAGTTAAAGTTCGAATAACTGCGGCAGTAAAATGGTAAATTTCTATTCTCAATGTTAAGGCGAATACATTCATGAACCGTACATATCTCGTCAATGTTTCAATAACAAAAGAAAACGCGTGGATAATAAGGAAACTAGTTTCGGATGGGAAAACGTTCGTGTAATGGAATGATGAGGCCATCGATAACCTTTTGGTTAGTGAAACGCCTTCGGATGGCGGACGTACCAGCCTCCAATACTTCGGATATTAACGACACCATTCACAAATACGTAGCGCAACGCTGATTTACATAGGATATTGTTATCCTAGAGGAGACGGAAGATGTACGCAGAGCGTGGAATGGCACGTAGAGGTTCGCCAATATCCACGGGGCATAAATGTTTTACATGCAATAAGGCGTTCGCCCCGGCTGGACGAAACTGCCCGCAGTCCAATTTTATTACTCGACCGCACAGGGGTTTCGTTCGTAGAAAAGACGCTGGAACAAGGACTCGAGGTGTAAAAAACTGTGGCCGTATAAAAGCGAGAGACACTTCCGTGATACGATCCGTAGCGTGGCAAGATCAGGAGATACCGTAATAGATGCGTGCTAGCTTCAAAACTCGCAGCAACTCTGTTCGCTCTTAAAGGGCTGCTACACCTTCGCTTCTACTCTTTCGCCTGGTTCAAGTAAATAATTTTTAAAAATTTTCGTCCCAAATTTCCTTTTATACGGTGGACAGTTCTTATAAACCGAACAGAACGATTTCTTGCAGAATGCGTTCGAAACTATGTTAACCTAATCATGGTAAAACAACCCCTCAGGAAATTCATTGAAACCCAATATTTTTTTTAGTTGCAACATAACAAGTTTCCATTGTAACTTTCTAGGGTTGAAGCGAGGCAACGTCGTTATAAAATTCTTAATGCATTTCCAAGAGACAAATCAACAAAGTAGAGACCTGTTTAAGCTATTTTGTGATTTCATTTTACGCAGATTTTACACAGAAGTTTGGTTGGGATAAAATGTAACAATCCTCTGATCAAATTCCTAAATTCTAAATGGCAAATCGGCGAAGTACAGAAGTTTGTTAAGCTATTTTGTGAGTTTTTTAATTAGTGGGATAACCCTCCAGTTAATTTCGAAGATAAAAATTAGTAAATCATTTCTTAATGGTGTTGCGGTTTTAGTAGTTGCAATTTGCAATATCAGAGTGACGATTTTCGGAGAAATCCAGCATCGGTTACAACTTGTAGAATGCGAATAGAGTAAAGGCGAGCGACGCGCGACGGCGGGGCGGCGGCTACACATGCAAATAAGTGCGCGTACGCGGCAGTACGTCGCGCACACAATTTATGGCGGTCAGTTTATTGGAACGGGCGGTCTGGTCTCGTCCTCCCCAAAGAACAGTTCTCTGCTCCTCCACGGCATATGAGTGCGGACATTTGTACATACGTATATGCGATCGCACGTGGTGGACGTAACTTCTCGCATTCGGGGGTGGAAGTAGCTCTGAGATAGAAGGGGAATTTCGAGTTCTGTCGGTGTTGTCTCCTAGTAAATCTTTAATATTCTATTTAATATCGAACACCCCAGCTGACTGCGTCCTACCATTTTCTATATCGCTATCGAACCGAGCACTTTCCGCTTTGCCATCATATAAATAAACTCAAATTAAATAAAAGTCTAACACGTAGAATGTCTCTCGAATTTGGTGTGCTTCACAAAACTCTCATTTATTTCGTTCATAAAAGCGATCAGCGTTATTGAGGACAATTGTTATTTATTGGATAAGGAAAATCTTATCTCACACTGTAATCTAGTTAATTTCTGCAGTAATAAATCATCAGTAAGCAATAGAATGGTGCTGGTCACCGATGACCACTACATCGTTCAACGTGTGAGGCTTTATTGATGCTTGAGCACTGTTAATGAAGTTCAAGAATTTTCTGATGCCAGAATATGCATAATTTAAGATTAGATTAATAGATCCTCTATAACAAGCTCGTGCTTAGAAAACTGTGCCACATTTAATTGTAATTCGTTAAAAAAATATCAATTGTTTATTTATTCATAGTTTCTTTACCCGTCATACGTACGTCGGCGTGAAAATTCACCAATTTATTTCTTTAGATACTGCATAACTTTTGTTTGTGTTGCAAGATGTATTTCTGTAAAATGTGTCATTATAAATTAAACTTGTTGACTGGATTTTTTACGGAACTATTTTTGAGGATTAATACGTGACGATCGCTGTCACCATACAGTGGCGTAAATTAACGTGGCAGGCTGTCGAAGGGATCGACATTTTCCGCTATTGTCTCTCGACCAGTCTTTAATATACTATTTAATATCGACGGTCTCTGTACGTGTGGTGGGCGACGGACACCGTGTCGGATCGTATAAATCAAACGGGAGATATTGGCCGTTTTTGTCAGAAATGGGGTGGTAGATGATTGCGAGACTCGAACCGCGGGCTCTGTAATTGTTTTTACGGATTATAAATTTCACTTTTTACAACCGACACCTCGCCCTACCGGATTCCATTTCCCTACCTGAGATTTCCTCTCCGATCGGGGCTCCGATCCTGCCATTCGTCTTCCGAAGAAATTCCAAGATCTATGGTTTAGTTATTTTCTCTTCTGCGCGGAAAGAAAGTTACCCCGCGAGGGTGAAAATGTCGGCTAGGGGAAATGAATTCGTAACTTTTTTTCGAGAGTTATCGATCTCATTGGCGGTCGATTGTAAATCTGCGTTTAGTTCCGCACGAGTCCTACAATTTTTCGAAGCTATTAGAAATTTTTAAAAATCTAACACTGAACCTACCGAGCACTTAAAAGCGACTGACTTAGTGTATCCTCATAGAAGTGAAAAGATTCAATTTACTTTAATTTCTAGTCATGTTTACCGTAATATGTGCTCGTAGGTGGTGGTAGTTTAGTGTTAAATACTGAAACTTCTTTGCTAAAAATACAATACGAACTTATACATTCATTTATTGTTGGAATCTTTGAGAGTTAGTTTTTATTACGGCAAATGTACGAATATAACAAATTAATTGCGATCACAATATTAACCCTTAGCACTCGAGTGACGATTGTGAGGCGCCGCTAAAAATTGCTATACCATTACTAAAAATATTGTTTAAATTATGAAATTATTTTGCATTCCATAAATTGCAGAACATTTGACTATTGAATGAAGTATTAAATCAGTTCCATATCCATAAAATGAAATAAATAATATAGAATAGAAATGGGTCGGAAGAAATGTTGGGTTTTGGAGTTAAAATAGCTCCGAGTACAAAGGGTTAATTTCAGTACATTTTGATTGCTTCCCCAAATGTGTAGTAATTATTTACGTCATTGATCGCTTCGGCGATTTTCTTTATAAACCCTACAAAATAGAATCATTTGTAGATTGTCTAAAAATGGAAGAGAATATAAGAATGTAAAGGGTTTCTCTGGCGGCGCTCATGGGATTTAATAGAACGTTTTAATCGACTATCGTTGCATACCAGACACGCATATTTATATCGAAGAAGGAACATATAATATTTATGGGGACACTCGTTCGAGAATCACGGCCAAGCCCCTCGTTCCCCTCTTGCCGGGGCATCAACATGATACAGTGCCGTTTAGACGGGAGTTCAGGGGTTAAGAAGAGATTTTGGGGTCGCGTTAATTAATACTGCTCCACCGGCACCCCCTGTAAGCGCAACACTTGGGCACTAACTATGACTTAAGCCGCCATTAATTCACATCAACGTCTTCCTACCGCCCCGGCTGGATGACTTGCATCCTTGTTGCCGAACTGAGATAAGTGGCTAGGATACTAGAAAGAATCTACCTTGATCGACGTTACAATTTTTACTGGATAACTTTCAAAGAGTTTTCGGTGCTCTACTAAACTTTATCAATATTTCACGAGTGAAAGGTTTATGCAGGTTGACGTTTAGAAAAGAAGGAAAATTAGAAAATAATTATTTTTATTAAATGCTTTAATAGCTAGAAACATCGTAAGAATAAAGTAGACGCAAGTAACAAAAAAATTTAAATATATCTATTAACCCCTTGCCATACCATTTTCTTTACGGCTACAACAATTATAAGGTCTTCAGTCCCAAAAATGTCACAGAAGAGGAATGAAAATTTATTTTTTTGTATGTCTACACTTACTTCAATGCTTAAATATTGATTACACAAAAGTAAAATTTTATTTCGTCTGAAAAGAAAGGTATAACATTCATCTTTGTTAGACTTCATTTAAAATCTTCATCATGTGTCTGACTCGTTAAAATACGACAAGGGGTTAATTTAAATATATTGAAACGGTTTTATTTATCCAAACAGCGTTTTCATACGAAGGAACAGCTCAAGCATCGATTCATTTCTTCTTCGCTAAAATACATAAATTTATTACTTATTGAAGAGACTGAACTTAAGTAAATTTACATTTTCTCTTTTAGTGATCTTAAAAAGTAAAAAATAATGTAACAATATCCTCGAATTCTTCTAATGTTTTCTCAATTTTGTATTTGTCGTATTCATTTTTGTGATAAATGTATAAATCTACAGTCTATATAGAACAAGTGATCTAATGTTTTCTTTATTTCCGTCCGTAAAAAATTTGATCGGATGATTTTATAATATTTTGTACACACTATAAATGAGAAAGTGAAACCGAGAGAATTATTTAGCATCTCCTGTGCAACATATTCCTCTCGCGTTGTATACTATTTACATATGGTTCTCAGAAGGAGAGCGACAAAGAGGGCTGTGCTGGTTTCACGGTAGCCGATGTCTCTACACGATAACCAACTTACGTTTTCGTCACGCACACGTCTCATGTGACCCATGGACCTAGAACACAATCCCTGCCAACTCTAAGAAAATAATGATCGCACGATGCGTCTGTGATTTTGCGATTTGTATACACAACTCGGGTTTCATGGTTCGTATCGATGCCTTGTATCGGATAAATTATTAGTTGCCAGTGTGAAGATAACTGTGCGGCTTTACTGCAACAATACCACCATTGCTTCTTAAGTTTAAGCGTTTAACCTTAAGGGGTCTCCTCTTGTAACGGTACAGAAAATAAGTGATTTTTAAGAAAATTTTTAGAGCAACTATCCGATATCTGGAACTAGGCCTTCTTGGGGTTTGAACTGATAGTCCTGAAGAACAGATGTTTCTTTTAGTTCGATTTTTCTTATTATTCATTGTATAATATATAGGACCTCTTAACAGCTTAGGCAGCGTAAGCATTGTTTGCGTGTGCTGTAGCGTCTATCACAGTGATCAAAACACTAAAAGTGTGAAATTTTCTTAAAATTAAATACTTCACGCTGTGATTGAACCTATTTTGAAAGGAAAATATGGAAAGTTGGAAAAGTTCCAGGGTTCGCAGGTAAAGTTTACTTTATTCGGTCGATTAGTCAAATTCATATTGTTAAAAAAAGCATTATAAATCAAATATAAATTTTAGGTCCAATCCCTAAAGAAATATGTAAAGAAATGAATGAGCTTCATCCGAAGTCGATTACTTTATTAGTTGTGTAGTTATCGTGTACGCCAGTTTAAAAAGCATAGTTTCGAGAAATTATACATATTATAAAATAAATAATAAGAAGAATTAAACTAAAAAAAGTCTTATACTTCAAGACCGTCTGTGTACATTCCCAAAAAGTCTAGTCCCATACATTCAATAGTTATTCTGGAAAATTTTTTTAGAAACCTCTGTGCCATTACACAAGTATGTAGCCCCCCCCCCCTTGAGGGGCCGATTTTCCCACGGACAGAATTATCCATTATGTCCTGCGAAAATTCCCTGAAGTTATGCCTACATGTTTTGAAATACCTGTATGAATTTTTAATAAAAAATATTTATGTTTTTAATGGAAAAATGCTGGCCCTTTAAAGGTTAAACAATCCCCAACATTCGCGCGTTTCCTCGCCGGTTCTCGAGTTCGCCCCTGGTTTCAATATTTACGATTACACGATCCACTATAATCCGGCCAATAAGTCTCGTCCGGGTGCTCGAGTTCTAATAAATTCGCGGGGACGACGTGCGACGACTCGAATCAAATTCGGTATCTCGAAGCGCGTCGCTCGGCAGCGTGGATGGTGGGGAGACGAAGGGAAACGATGTTGACACGCTATCCCGTGGTCTCCAATGCTCCGAAAATCCAGTACGTCTGGGTGGATCTTTCCTGTTGGTTAAGCCGATCATTGTCGCGGTAACAAGCCGGCTATTGACAGGTCTCGTTCTTCGTGCGCCGGTTACATACGCGCGGCACGTAAATGTAGGTGTAGGTGGACTTGTGCCAGTTTTCTCTGTGTTCGACCCCGAGAATTTTGTCTCTGTGTGTGTGCTTGACGAATAGAAGAAGAGAGGGGTGGGGGGGTCACGGGGCGGCAGAGGGAGGAGAAACGGGGGTGCGGAGAGGGTACACGCAGGAAAGGGGACACACGAGGATGAGACAAACCACGGTTTGACCACTGTGCGGTGGTGTTACGGTGCTAGTACGGGGGCCACATACTAATGGGGCATTACCTTAACACCCTCTATCCCGGCTCTCGTTCAGTTAGTTACTCCTCAGGGACGCGGAGGAAGGAAAAGGAGGATACGGCTCCTAGCAGCGTTCATCCACCCCCTTCTTCTTCTTCTTCTTCCTCTTCCACCCATCCAGTTCCACGGACTTCTCGTTTACTCGTTCCTTTTCGTTTTCGCGATGCGACTCCGGACCACCCTCCTTCTTCCCTCTTCGTTACTCTTGCCGCTGGGTTTCTCTCTCTGTTTTTTGATCGATCGTTCGTCGACCGGAATGCCCCGACGTAAATCGTTATCGGGCCACTTCCACGTCTGTTGGATAACTCGGTCTCTCGAAATCGAATCGTTTACGAAACTCCGATGGGGCCGGAAGAATTTCTTTAGACGCGACGTTCCGCCCGCACGGATTGAAACTAATTTCCGGTGACGTTGGTGGCTGACGGGTCGACCAACGTTTCTCGCCGAACGGGATCACGAGCTTCTTATGACCGATTTGCATGGACGATGGGCATTGTCACAATTCCGTTCGAGCACCGGTCAGTGGTAGCCGACAGTATACATATCTTTCGCCTCTCGGTTGTATCATCTGTCGTAATACACGGGTCCTACGAAAGTGTTCATACGCAAAGATGGAGCTTATTTAATGAGGTGTTATTGGTTTCTCGATAGCATTTCATAGTTGCTCGATCCGTAACAGACCAAGGTGTCTAGAATCAATATTTTGAAAAATATGTTTTAGAAAAATTGATAAACAAAGGTTTAGATGCTCTAAATCGTTGACGATTATGCAATTGTCAGAAACGTCTAATTTTGAACACATTGACTGCCAGAACAACTTATTCAACAATATAAGAATATGAAAGTCTGCATTTCCTGACCTTCTTTCACGACGTCGATGCTGATAAAATTGATACTTTTAACGCTCGGACTTCAGCGAGTTCTGGGCCTATGTCGCAGTCATTTCAGACCCACACCGATGTTTCACTGATACATATTGACGGTCGCTCGAGCTCATCCCCACCGCTACCGCGACGGGTCACGAATGACACCGGCACAGCATACGGAGGGATAATTCATTATAACAAAAATTGACAAAAAAGTAGTTTCAAGCATATATGACTGACGTGGCAGTCGAACCGTTAATAGTTCAAGATTGGCCAACGCTTCAAGTCCCTTCAGAGCATTGATCAAATACCGGAACACTATTACCAAGCCCACACGATTCCAACAGATCCATTTATTTTACCGCGAGAGCCATGTTCATGTTTCAATCATGGGAATCTCGTGTCGAGATCCGAGCTGCGCTCGAGTCTATTACGACCACCTCGGTTGAGATCGGTGAAAAGAAAAAAAAGACGTGAAGAGAATCCGTTACACTATCGGTCGCAGGATCGCGGAATAAAATTTCTGTCTGGTATCGATCGAATATCTTATCACCGCTAATACCTGCGGAACCGGTCTCCTCACAACGGCTTTGAACAGCCCTCGTGCGATCCTCAACCGGTAATCCACGGCCGGGTCAGTCTTGACACTTTCCATGAACTTGTTCAAGTACGTATGGCAGGTGTAGTGGCTCGGACAAAAGAGCAATACGCTTCGAACGACCCTGATAGCGTATTGTCACTTGTCGGCCGCGCAGCGTGTATTGTCCTCGCCATGGAGGTCCACTTGATCACGATCCACCGGCACTCGAGGCTGGCTCGTGTACCAGATAAGATGTCGATTGAAATTCATGCAGTCCACCCGCCCTACACCCTCCGGCCCTCTCCGGCCCTCCGACCCCGGCGTGGCTCACCTATCGCCAGCAGAAATCGCTGGTCGTATTGTTTCCGACCGAATCGCGGATCGGGCTTCGGTGTGTCGACACAACTCGAGCCGAGTCGCGATCAAAACGATTTGCAATGCCTTGCGACTGCCCCGCCTTACCTGTCCAGCTACCACAGTGTTCGAGACAATGTTAAGAACTCCAATTTTCGAAGTATGAAATCTAAACAGATTTTTTAGAATCTGCATTTAAAAATGGATTTATCAGAGAACTCGTAACTGTTAACTCGTACAAATGCGTCGTACCACTTTGCTGTCAAACCATCTCCTGCCTTTTCCCGATTCCAAACTGTTCTCAAACGTTACGATATCGCTTACTCACTCGTGCACCCCGTGAACAACTATTATCCTACGGTACTCTACAGTATTTGTCGTAAAAGTAATATATTGTAGTTTGTAATACTACCCACAATTTTGATTACACGCGCTGTTTGCTTGTTTACTCGATTAATTTGATCTTTAAAAGTTGCGTTTAGCATTACAAGGGCTATCAAACCCGACATAATTTTTTCTTCAAATATTAACAATTTGCTCCTTCCTTCCATGTTAAATGTTTATCAACTTCGATTCAAGTTTCAAAAAAAGTACCATAAAGTACCTCATTGATTTTTACATATTACTGATCTGGACACATTAAACTTTAGAAAAAGTTTAGAAAACTTTAGAAAACTTTAAAAGAAAATAGCTCATACGTAACATGTTCACTCCGAAGGCATCCTGAATGATCGTAGAGCGTATCGCGAGTAGCAACGGTGTTGTCGCCCTTATATGTTCCCAATGCGAGAAGGCATATCTCTGATTTTTTACACACTACTTCTGGACCTGTTATACTTTAAATAGCAATTACTATTATTCGCCCATCTCTGCCCGAGTCTGAGAAAACAGTCGGAACGTAACGCGTACACTCCCGAGGCGAACGCAACGATCACCGAGTGCACCGAGTGCAAAAGAAATTTTCAAATAAACGTTGGTCAGTAATTAAACGATAATAAATTGCAATAAAGAAAATAGCAAAAGTAAAGATCACTTCAATTTTTTTTAGCCAAGTTGTACTTCTTTTCAGTATTCAATGTACCTTCGTGTCCTCTTTAAAAAAGTATTAGAGGTCTTAAGTCGAACACAGATTTGTTTAGAAGTTATTAATACTCCGCCGACTCCCATAAAAGTTCGAACACTGTGCGGCTCACCGATTCGACGAAACATCACCATGTCCTGTCCCGTTCCTCCTCAGCGCTTACCACCAACGTCGCACAGTGGTCTGAAATTGTCAAAACGCGAAAAAGAATCAACTTTCAACTTCCTTCAAAATCAATGAAATTTGAGGTATACATTCCTATATATTCAGACTGCATTTTTTCATAAAGACGAATTACCACAGGTTCCCCAGAATTTTTTGAGAGAGCTCTGAATACAGAGGAAAATACATGTCTTACAACGACCACACTCGATTCCCAAAATTTGCCAACTTTGTTCTATTACATTGTAGCGGCGACATGTTTTTATAGATGACAATTTAGCCAAAACTAACTACGTAGTATCGAAGATCGTTCCTCCAGCAATAAGTATATGTAATAGTTATGAGGGTATACAAATTTTAATTTTTCAAACAACACCCATTCAGAAATTATTTTCTCGTTGTCTTGAGGGTTAAGCGACGTTTATAAAATATCATATAAAATATCAATTGTTAGCTGCCTGATAAAATCGGTTTCCAGTTGACAAAAATGAATAATTAACTTTCCAAATTCGTTACTTGAATATAAAAACCAAATGAAGAACGAGATTATTCGCATCATTCACAACTAATAAAACGTTGAACATACTACATAATATTTCTTTCGAATGCGTGAGAAATGTGTCAAATCAGGAATGAACAAGGGTTAAATAAATATCCCAGAAGTGGCTGTCGCGTTTATCCGATATTCTCATTAAAAGTTTTCGCATATATTGAAAGCGGAATTGCTCGTAGCCACGGTAAGAGACGCAACTTCCTTTTTTTATCCAGCTTTGGTTTTCGAACAGTCAGCTGCCCCGTGGAAGATCGCGGACCTTATGAATTGCTAGATTCCTGAAGCAAGTTGACTGCCAACATATTAAACCGGTCTGAAGACTACACGCAAGTTTTGAAGGCCTCCTACACGGGTCTCGCCCTTTTTCTTGGGGACACGTCAACCCTCCTTTTTGCGCAGCTATACGATTTGACCGAGTCCAAAGAAGGGCACGAGAGGGGTAAATTCGGGGGATGGGATAGCGATAGGATTTACTGCTCCAGACATATTTCAGCTTCCGATCCGAAGGAGTTTCAGTCAGCGGTGATCCCGCGTTTCATGCCACCGTCTATTTTTCCGCGTTATCGACGACCCTTTTATAGTTTCCGCGTAACGAGAACCGGGTAACGATGCAGTACGTACGGTCTTAATCGCGCCATCAAGTCGTTCCGGGGAACGTTGCACATTGTTGCCCGTGCGCGTTCTCGGACAGTTGCAAGATACACAACTGCTCCGACGGGATTCGGATAACTTGCACACCACGACGCTAAGTCCACAGCTCGTAGCTGACGTTTACATTGCCCAACATAGTTTCCAACTGATCTGACAACGCGGGCCTGGCGAGCGACAGGCGACGAGACCGATGTGTTTTCTGTTTGATATAAAGTTTTTGAACTCCGAATTCACCATTTTGTAGATCATATTCACCCTTTTGCAGATCAAATTCACCCTCCTGAAATATAAAGTTTTATTGCGTTTAACAATGAACAGATGTGAAATACTTATTTATCACTATACATAGCTTCATCTATAACGGTTCTTCCATCGATGCTTGAGGTAATTTCATATACAGGCTTTTCACTCCAAATTCACCATTTTGCAGATCATATACACCTTTCTGCAAATCAAATTCACCCTTTTGCAAATCAAATTCATCGTCTTGCAAATCAAATTCACCCTTCTGTAATATTTCAGTAATTTGTACATGTTGTTACATATACATGTGTTATTGATAATGATAATAACAATAACAGTTTTAGATAGGAAAATACAGCGATGTATACGCAAATGATGCAAATTGGTTAAAAAGATGGAGTTTCATTTCACATATACTTCCTGCAAGACCGAGATAATGTTGGTATTAGCATTATACATTTTGATCGGTCGGATTAAGATAATATTGCGGATGTATCAATAGCAAAGAGTGCAATCTCTGTTAGATCAAGAGTAACGACCCCTCGAGTAGCCACTCTACCGGAAGATCATCATGGAAGCAATTAAGTAATGCACCTTGGGGAACCAGGTCCCGGTAGGATCGACACAAAACGAAAACACTGGAAGATAAACGGCGACCAATGAAAAATCGCCCACCATCGACTGATTAATCGCTATGCATTCTAGACTTGTCTAGGCTTTTTCGGGTGTCAACGATCCAGTTCAAGATGCTCTTCCATGACGAATCTTCTCTTTCTTCGTTATCGCTATAAAGTAAACAGTGCAATTTCATACAGAACACGACGGATAAAACTTAAACTAGCCTAATCATTTTGGTCAAAGGTCGCTCGAAGGTCATGGTGTTGAGCTCGTCTTAAAATTGAAAGAAATTACCTTGAGTCAGCAAAAGGCAGAGGCGTATTACAATGTTTAGGATATAAAAGAAACACCGTGTACAATTTTGAACAGAAGTTCTTTGAAAACGAGACAAAGTTGTTTCGATCCTTGCGTAAAATGTGCAGTCCAGGAATAACTTTTCGACAAAAATAAAAAAAATGAACATGACCCTTAAAATATCTCCAATACCCATTTCAATGTTTAACCACACACGATGACGTTTAAATAAATAATATTGACTTCGGGACAAATCTTTCCATGATTTTCCACTTCCATTTCATTAGATATTGTGTTTATATTCAATAAAAAGCAAACTCTTTGCGTAGCTTTTGACATCTTCTCGGAATAAATCTGTTGAGAAATCGACTCTTGAACTCAATCACGATTACATATGGATTTTTCTAGAAAAAATGAATAACCTCCAGTGTAGCAGTTTGTAGAAGAAAAAAATCTTTAACAAAAACAATTAAACCTGCAGGATGTTTTGTACCGTTTTCTTTTACATTATTTCTTCGTAATTATTTTGTTGTATTTTGGGGGGAACGAAGCGGGAACAAAGTGATTCCTTGTGAAAAAAATAAACCAAAAACATAGAATAAAATCTTTTCATCCAAAGCATTGTTTGCGAGAAAATCGAGTTTGAAAATGTAGCGAATAGGCGTGCCATTAGATAGGAATCGTCTGGCGTGTCTGATCATGACCAACCAATTCTAGTTCCTGTACATACTGAAGCACGCGCACTCGAAAGAACTTTAAACTAGAGATCACTATTAAAAATGACGTTTAAATTTATTGTTGTACCATCAATCTCGAAATTTGTGAAACCATAGTCTTGATACATAATATTAATACCAATTTTCTAAAAATTATACGAATTAATATGAGGTCTGCATTAACACGTGAAATAGTACACGTGTACTTAAAATGACACGTACTAAGGTACGTGTATGTAAGTACACGTGCGTTTTTCATACACATTCACGCCCACGATCTTTACTTTAAACCGTATGTCTCTATTTCATGTGCAATAAACGGATCCGAATCTTAATGTGTGTAATATTAAACACAGAGATGCCCGTGTATTTCAACTTCACGAATATTCGTGATTTTACATTACACATGTATTTTAATATACGGTGATATAGCGTGCAACAATTGAGCGTAAATTTAATGACGTTTCGCTTGCGTCTTACTTCTAACAATCGAAAGGAATATGATCGAAAAACAAAAACGCATCAGTTGTTGAACTCGAACGTGCCGAACGGATCCGTGCACAAAAGTACACGGATCTTGATATCCGTGAACACGGAGAATAAAATGCATAAGAACACGGATATATAATTCGCGAATACACGGTTCACGGATTCCGTGTACACGTATCCCTTGAGTACACGACCAAAATCGTGGACTCTACTTTAAACTAGATTTTCTCGAAAAAATGTTATTCGTTTTTTCGATTTATTTTTGCATGTAGAATAATCTCTCGCTCGCTCGTACATATTATTTAGCCGCACCCTGTATAGTTTGTTGTATTTTTACATTTCTATAGTTTAATTAACAACTGATGATATCACCGAACAATTGGATGAAAATCGAACAACAATAAGCCATTGTGCGGAGGCTTGACATGGTCAAGACGTCGATTAAAAATTCCGATGTAGATCACGAATTGTCGTTCACAGTGAATCGGATAATTACCGAGATGCAGCGGGCCACGATCTACGTGCCACGGGGCGGGGGGAGAGAAAAATACGAAAGAGAGGCGGCAGTCACGATAGAAGAAGACTTAAGTGGACGAAGGAGATCGAATCGGCTGGTAAATTAGACGACGATTGTTCGCCTCCGAAGGACCGTCGAAGGCTACTAATCAGGAGCTTGCACTCGCCCCTCTCGAGCGAAACGAGGCCGGTTCTTCGAGCAACTCTTCGCCCAGAACAGGGAACCGAGAACCAAGAATCCACTCCCTTCTGTAGCTCCTCCGCGTTGGCTCGTGAGGACTCGTGAAAGTCAGAACTGGCGCTAACTCGACTCCACTAACGGGCAATCAGATCGCCTCTGTTGGGACAACAAACTCTCTTCTACCCCCGCACATCCGTGTCCTCCGATGCCGATCCCCCGAACACGACCATCGCCCGCTTGTATAGCTTATTTATCGAAGAAGTTACCGGGGGTTAAACAGCAGTAAATCCTCCCCCCTCCACGAAGAATGGACATCGCGACTTAATTGCCTCGGCCTGATTCCTCGCCCCGCTGATTGGATAACGATGATTTGTAATATCCTCGACCCCCAGCCGCTATCGAAGCCTGTCACGGCTGCGTCCAAGCTTCGAACCAGCGATATCGCAAGATATCGTCGAATAAATCACATTTATTCGAAACTCGATTATCTCTTCGATTCAAATGTTTCACCGTTTCTACGAGTCTCGCTTGATTTGAGTTGGAATTTCACACCGATGAACAGTGTTTCGATTAATGTTAATTAGCCGGACAAAATTCATAACTTAATTTCATATGACGTAATGTCGAGACAATAAGAATATTAATAGTTCTACGACAAAGTTAATAGTCCAACCGACAAAAATGCGTTAGCATGTTAAATTAACATTTCATTACATTCCTTAAGGCAGCTCTTGCAAACTTTTGTTTAAAATTAATATCAACTGATATTATTAAAATAAGTTTTGTATTTACATTTTTACATCTTAAAATACATTTTTGTGATGGAAATTAACGGCATAAAATCCGCTGTCTAGTCATTACGAGTTGGTAAAGTATCCAAAATCCGGTTTTTAATCATGAGGAGTTGAAAACATCGTTTACTTCGCGATAGCGTTGTAGGTAATACTTCTGTCTGCTAACGTAATCATTACGACATAGTCACTGAGATGTTTCTTTGGTAGAGCCCCGGTTAAGGTGTCAAATTAGTATAATATTTTATAAGAGAACGTACGGTTGGACGTGCAGCGAAAAAAGCGAAAGGGTCGATCGACTGCATCCAGAAGTAAAGGGGATCAATGAGCCAAGAGGATCTGCTTGTGATTCTTTACGGGTCTAATTGAGCGCGGAGATAACGCGCCCGATTCCTGCTGGGTAATAATGTTCCTTGGCCTCCGTTTTCTTTAATGGCCGAACTAATCGCTGCTGGTACCTTAACTATGCCTAAAGAAATCCCCGTTCCCTGATCTATCGTTATGGCACTTTCCGAACTCTTCCTCTCAATTACAGGATAATAATCGTCAATCTTGATTAAAATACAAATTTCAATAAACCTAGTGAAGATTTTATATATTCGTAGTATAGCCGATTTTCTATAATCATATAATGTTATACAATTTAGATTTTGACCGATTTGAATAAACTTCTCATTTTTTAGTTCTCAAAAATCTATAAAAATTCATCTGTGATTCCATGTTTCTTAAATAAGTAAATGAATATTTATATTTTTATGAAAAACCACATTTTACTTGTTAATACGTTGACCGTTACACCGTTCTTATATGAGTGACACTGTGTTCTGATTAAGTTTAGAAATTCATTCTCTCCGTGTTTTCGAGCAATAGTAATATTGTAGCACGTACAAGTGTTAAAGAACTATGATTATTAGACTGCGGATTTTATGCATTTATAAGACAAATTAGTGCTTGAAACTTAAAGCAGTGCAGACATTAGATGAATTTAGGAATATCATAGTAATATTGTGAACTTATTAAAGGGGTTAGAAGTCGAAATGAATTTCTATTCAAGTCCCGTTTGTTGCAATCGATGCACAAGATTTTGAATTTGCATAAAGATCTTCAATAATTCCGGATATATTAAACAAACTGAGAAATTATAAAATAAATATAAACATTTAATTATTACAATTGTATTGTTTCATTGCTATAATTGTAGTATCTTATTTTTGTAAAATGTTAGTTACAGCGTACCTGTCTACGTTCTTCCACCGTACGTCGCTATCACATTCTAGCCAACGGGCAAACTCGTAGTCTCGATTATACGAACAGAGTGAGTCATAGAAGTTTATGTGACATGTCCGAGCGTAGACGCTAACCGTGGCTAGTTTTTTTTCTTGCCTGAGAACCACCAGTGGGATAGTATGTAAAAAGGCCATCAGCGATTCGTCGCCGGTAGCATCCTGACGGTTTCGCAGAGCCCCTAAGAGAGTCGTTACCGTCATCGACGTCCCCCCGTATCACCGAGCATTGGCAAGAGGGTCGGTTGCAACTATCCTTCGCCGATGCACCGATTCGCACCAATCCGCACCGATCCGCACCGATCAGAACCGGCTGAATTCGAATTCCCGAAGACGCACACGCCGGCAGTAACGGTAACTACCAGCCACGCGATTTACGATCCTCCAGGACTATAAACAATGGGTAAACGCCAGGTTATTACGCCAAGAAAAGCGCTCGGAGGACGGGGAACTGGGGAGCCAGGTTGAAATTGCCGCATCAGAGAGGTGTGTCCGTCCACCTTCGCAGGGTGGACACGTTCCTGAGGCTGTTACCTCGCGCAGATCAACTACCAAAGACTTTCCCTTGAGTGTTCGGACCGTGGTACACTGGCAAGCTAGATCGAACATCGTAAATTCTATCCCTTGTTTAATGGCATCGCCTAGGTAGCAAATAAATCGACACTCACAGTATACTCCACACTATAATTACAAGGCACCGACGATCCTTTGTACAGATATTGATAGACGTCGAATGAATACAGGGTGTTCGAGCTATTACTAGCCAGCGTTTTTCTTGCAAATAATAAATATTAGAAAGGAATGATAGAGGAGAAAGTAATACTGTTTTTTGTAAGTAACACAATGGCGTATGTAATTTTCTTGTTTTTGCACTATTTTCTTAGAAATGAAGGTAACCTTCAATTTTTTATATGAAATGCTATATATTTTTTTGTATCATGTGAAAGCGTTTGTCAAGACAAATTCATTTGTATATAACACACTGACCCTCAAGGTCATACAAGGTCAGAAATGTCAGGAAAATTTTGAATATTTCGTACGTAATATTTCGTAAAGATATATCGTTCACGATACACGACGGCAAGGAAATGTAAACGACTTGCAAAGGAAACTAACACAATCATGTGTGCATTTGTATTTCGGACAACGATAGAAGAAGCTAACATGAATGTAATTAATTGAGCTGAAATATGCAGTCATGCACAAGGAAGTGATATTGAACGTTTACTATAGCCTCGTCAATAAAGTATACTTATAAACGCATTAGTATGAAATGTTCAAAATGCTTCTTCCATTTCTGACCTTGTATGACCTTGAAGGTCATTGTGTCGTACACGATTGAATTTGACTCGACACACGCTTTCATATGGTATGAAAAAATATACAGCTTTCCATTTACAAACATTGGAGGTCACCGACATTTCTATGAAAATAGTGCAAATACAAAAAAATTACATACGCCATTACGTCGCTTGCAAAAGTATTACTTTTTCCTCTTTCACTTTTTTTCTAATATTTATTATTTGCAAGAAAAACGCTGGCTAGTAATAGCGTGGTCACCCTGTATATGAATAAATGTTGAGTGGAATGAGAACTTTGTTCCCGTTAACCTTTCGGGTTTGTACATCAGTTTTGTTCTGTATGCTCGACGTTGTATGATGTTACAGTTGTTGCAATGATTTTGACGATTTAGACTTCCTGATATATTCCCTACCTAGCTTCAAATTCTAGAAAGCGAACAAAATTTTATGAAAACACATCGCATCTAATAACTTGACTTTCTGTAATCAGTTTTGAAATACTCCTCAACGTCGATGTGATATACAGACGTCGTTCCTGTGGGATTAAACAAACATTTAAAATTGACGAAGGATACATCAAAATAGTATCTACCAAAGACTTTCCCTTTAGCGTCGGACCGTGGTACACTGGCAAGCTAGGTCGAACATTATAAATTCCATCCCTTGTTTAATGACGTCACCTAGGTAGCAAATAAATCGGCACTCAGAGTATACTCCATACTGTAATAACTACACTGCGGATCTTTATGCAAAATAAAAACTTTCCGGTTCAACTGTGGGGAAGTGAAATCAAATGAAACTGTATTTCTACTTTTAATAATCTTAATAAATCTATTATGATGTAATAGTACACTTAAATTCGTTTGATGTCTTCATTGTTTTGTATTTTTCCTACTCAATTTTTGTCATGAGTGTATAAAAACCTCAATCTAATAATTACAAAGCACCTACGATTTTCCGCACAAACTTTGATAGACATGGAATAAATGTTGATTTAAATCAGAACTTTATACCCGTTAAACGGAGATTTAAAATTGACAACGGATACGATCAAAACAGCGTCTACCAAAGACATTGAGTCCTCGAATCATGGTGCACTGGCAAGCTAAATCAAACATTGTAAATTTCGTCCCTTGTTTAATGACATCGCCTCCTAGGTAACAAGTAAATCCACGCTCGCAGTATACTCCACACTATAATTATACTCACCACGTTACATGCTGATTCCATGATCTATGTGTGACCCAAGTAAGACTATCTGTCTCTGTGGCAAGAAAGATAGGGTTCCTAAGATTCTACTCGGCCGTATTTACAGTCCCGATACGACTCGTATGAACCAGCTTGTCGAGACCATAACCCTACCGTAACGAATTCGATTGCGCCCAATTTCGTGTCTAATTACGTTCTCGGCGGGCGTAATCTTATTCCCTTTCTCGAGGTAACGTTGCGTGGACTGCTAAACATCCTGCTGTTGGGGGTGGAATCCGTGCACAGTCGATGCAGTCGTCACTCGGTCAGGATTGCCGGGGACTCAATGACGACTGACGAGGCGATGTCTAACAGGAGGGTGACAATAGAGAGAGAGGAAGAGGGAGCAGTTGAATCGAGAGGAAGAAAGAGAGGGGGGATTGCAGAAAGAGAATCCCTGCGAAGGAGAACGAAGGGTAGGCGAGACAGAGAAATCGGCCTCCGTAGAGAAGAGACAGGAACTGCGGGGGAGAGGGAGAGTGTGGCTAGTGATTGGATTACAGTCAGGGAGTCCCCGTGGACTCGCCAAATGACCGGGACAAATTGCCCCTCGCCTTCGGGAATACTTATATATCTGGACCGATCGAGGTTCACGTGTCCCCTTAGATCCTGTTGCCTTCCTACCGTCGTGCACACCCACCTATACATTTGTTCAGCGCCTACAAATGACGCCGACGAACCACGTCTTATTTCGCGGCATTACAACCGACCCGTCGAGGATCCAACTGGTTTTGTTCTACGCAGCGCAATTGGTAAGTCTCCAGTCTGACACAAACTAAAATGGAGACTGAAGGTCGTTGTGCATTCAACATCGCAACGCCTGAACGACAACAATGCGGCATAGACACTCCTCTTGTTTCCGTTTTCCTTCTTCCTCGCTTCGGTAGGTGTGAGTAGTGATGGGATGGATACTTGATACAATCCGATACCAAAGTATTCCGTAGGAAGTATCAGTATCTATCAAAATTTTAGGTACTTGGTACCAAATATCGATACGAATTCTTCTTCATTCGATACAAATCTCATACTGTGTATACCGAAATCAAAATGAAAGTACAGGTAACCCTCCTATAACACGGTAGATAGATCCCTCGAAAATGCCGTGTTGTGTGAAACCGTGTTATATGAGACCCAGAGCCAGTACAAAAAGGGGTTCCGAAAACATACTAAAAACAAACATTTTTTCTTTAATTTCATATAAGCAACTTAATTTTTATTAAAAATTTTTTACAGTGCATTGCACTTTATCCTTTTAGATACGACGGTACTTTCCTCAATACTGTATCACTGAGACGGCAAGTCTCGTTGCGGATGGCGCGTAAACTGTGCATGACGCTTTCCACTATCTATAACATCAGAATAGAGTTAGAAATGAGTAAATTATAATTTATATATATATATATATATATATATATATATATATATATGGAAAGTGGTAATAGCTTGAAACTCGAAAGAAAATCGCGTATTCCCGAGTTATACGTCGTACATCTTTTCGATCGTTTATTTCTCGATAGAGAAAACGTCTGAAGGTAGGAATACGACGCATGAATTTTCACCAGAATCGTGCCTAGAGGCAAATGGCATACGTGATCTTGATACAGAGGGGTTGCACGGGAAATTAGCCTTGTTGAAAGGCGGCCCTTTATGCTTTCGCCTTTCCCGGCTTTTTCTTTCTTCTTCCTTTAAACTGACCCAGCTCCGGTCCAATATATCGAACATAGGTTGACGTGCTTTAACACGGAACTTCGCATTCTCCTTGTTAACGTGCAGAAACCTGTGTCCTCTATCCTGCGGAGAATGGAGTTTCTATCGACAGGAGTATAACAACGTATTTTTCCTTCGGGTTATTCCTCTCTGCCGCGATTTCATATTTCAAACTCAGTCCAGTTCAACCACAGCATTTGTAACTGCACGGAAAGTCGCAATTGAACACACAATCGTTCGGCATTTTTTTCTCTGTTCATATATATCTATTTTTTCGTATATTTTTATAATAAATTGTAATTTCATATTTCATTTCGATTTAAAGGAACTAGAGTCATTTATTTACTGCAAAACACAAAATAACTATTTTATGCATTTATAAGAAAAATGTGTAGACACCATGTAACCCTTTGCAGACGAATGGTGACTCTGAGTCACCAGTAAAAATTGCCACATCATTATTCAAAATAGTTTTTATATTATTAAATTCGTCTGCATTCTACAAATTCGTGAAAATTCAAATGTTGCATGGTAAGATAGGTTCAATTTCATCTGCATAATCTAAAAAAGATTACGTACAATGAAAATGTTGTAGGTTGAAAGAAATGTCTTGATTTTGGAATTAAAATTGCGTCGAGTGCAAAGGGTTAAAATGGAAGAAAAACTAAAATAATTGGAAAACATCAGTGTACTGTTTTCAACCTTTTAAAATTATTAAAGAAAGAATGAAATGTCTTTTTGGCTCGTAGTTCTTGCAATGGATGAAGAGAATTTTTACTTTGCATAAAGATCCGCGACTAATACGAATAATATTAGTCGCTCGGTCGTTGGCGATTGCCGGAGAAACGAATAATTTTAGTCACGCTGTCGGATGTGCGTTAAATGTAAAGATATAAAATTGTTGCGGAGTATTTTACTCTTTACTAGTATCTACGTAATCGTTTACATCGAAATGATCTCGATTTCTCGCACTTACAGAAATATTCGCTTCCGTATGGAAAAAGGAGGGTCCGATGTCTTTAATCTATTTTCAACGGAACAAAATGTTCCGTTCAATACCCTCATCTGTTAGGTAGTTCCGGTACGTATACCGCGCGCAGATCCGGCCGAGCGGTGCCGCAATTACCGTGCTGTGATTTAGAGCCCACCCGTTATAGACCGGAGAGCTTTGATTTACGGTGCCACGCGTGAAATTAATTTGAATTCGGTAATGTACGAATAATTCGTGGCCACCGTCGAAAAGTCTTCGGGGTTGTACCTTCGGAAGTTTTATTCCTCTTTGATGCACTCTTGCAACGAACGCGACACCATTCCTACGTTTTCGCGTAATTTACTTTCAACGTCGACATCAAAAAAATTTTATTTGCACGACTAGAGAATTTCTTATTTAAGCACTAAAAAATTCAAAGAGTGAAGAGATTCTCCACGTTCTATAAATGCCTATAAATGTTACTTTTTACAAAGATGCTGGAAAATATTTTGTCAAGATATGTGTAGTTTTATCATACTGTCTTTTATATAGCATCTGGTCTGTTTGACTATGCAAATCGATCTTTTGTGTGACGTGATTAAACATTGTAGTATCTCCATAGATCGATATTAGATCGATATCAACCTCTTCCTCTATAACATCGAGTCAGACTCGTGATACAAGTTTCGTACAAAATGTAAATATGTATATTAATGTCTTTTAAATCGCAATCAAATTCTATTTTGTTGTTGTCAACATACAGGGTGCGGCTGAATAACATGTACAAGCGGGCAGAGGATGATCCTACATGTAAAAATAAATCGGAAAAAGGAATAACATTTTTTGTTTGGCATTCCGTTTTTGAGAAAATGGAGTTTCAAGATCCGTCGGATTTAGTATATGCTGGCAGTAGAATTGGTTTGTCGTGATCAGACACGTCAGACGGTTCCTATCTAATAACACGCGTATTCGCTGCATTTTCAAACTCGATTTCCTCGAAAACGAGGGACCAAACGAAAAAACGTTATTCCTTTATTCGATTTATTTTTACATGTAGGATCATCCTCTGACCGACCGTACAGGGTGTATCAAAATTATTTGCCACGACTACCATAGCAGGGTTCTATACCTCTGGATCGGTGGAGATCTAGGAAAAATTTTTGTTGGTAGCATTAGAGCAGACTCTAAACTTTCTTTTCATGTAAATTTTATTATGCGGAAACGAACAATATTTATATTTTTAGTGACAGTGATTTTGACGTGATTTCTCACTGAATTTTTTGGCGTTTGAAAGAATTTTCGAAAAGATAATCGTCTTAATGGATTGTATAAATATATTTTGGAAAAATCGTGTATAGAAACGCTGTGTGAAAAAGCAGAGAAATCTATACAGGTTAATATTCCCAATCCCAGCAAACGCAAATACGAAGGATGGGAGAAAAGTGAAAGAAGGTTTTGTCCAGCTAGCAACTCGAATCGCAACACTGTGAATCGGAGCGGGATAGCTTCTCGCATAAGTTGCAATTTTATTTTTTTGCGAAAGAATGTATGATTACTTTTTTTCGATGCTATATTACTAATTGTAAGAATTTAGCTTCGAAATATCCAGATGTGTTTGTGTGTTTTGTGAGTGAAATAAAGGAATAGAGAGATGAATGAATATATCGAAAAGAAAAGACCGATCAATATTAACCAGCCGTCGTCGTCAGCCGTATTGTACAGACGAGTTGTAATTTGTTGAATACAATATAATTGATAATTATCAAGTGTTGCCCTTACATAATCTACATGTATTTTCATCTCTAAATATATTTTTCCTCTTATATATCCACTAAATTTTCAGTGTACTGATTATTTTTAAAAAAGTGGGCCACGTCTCCCCGTCATACCCTAGGTTAACAAATCAGACCGTTCATCGACGTCTCCTCGAGTTCCTCAGCTTTCGGTCGCAATCAAGGCTAAAAATTCCCGAATGCTTCTCATCGCTCGCTAGAAAGACAGCCGCAGAAATTCTTAATTCCTCGATCGGATCCGAGCGATTGAGTCCGCGGCGAGCGGAGATCCAGTAATCTCAAAGGGGGTTGGTCGGTTTCAAAGCGGAATCGAGACCTCGGTCATTGGAGGGCCTCGCAACCTATACATCGAGTTTTCAATTGCGCGATACCGAAATTAATTTCGCCGTCGAGGTTCATGGAGGTAAGACGCAAGCCAACCACGCTCGAACGGCCACGAATGCCGGTAAGATTGAGCGGATCCGATGGTAGAAAGACGCTTCTTAGACCTCCGCGGTGCTTCTGGTCTATATAGACCAGCTTGCGGGGTAGGGTGGGGGTCTGCGGCCGGTCAAGTTGGTAACGAGATTCGCTCGATGTCCGCGAACGGTTAAGCCTGGATCATGTTCAAACGTTTAGCCTTCTTTCTGCGACCCGTCTCCCGCCGTAAACGCTTTCGACGATTCTATTTCGCTTGGCCCTTGTCCCGGTGCTCTTTCTATCTCTCTCCCTCTCCCCCTCTATGTGTCCACCACCGTTTCGCACGATTCGATACAGGCTCGCAGTTATCCCCTTTCTTTCCGATCGAGATAAAGCTCTCTCGGATAGATCGCGCATGCACCGAGAAAGAAGCTCGGCGTACCGGCAAAACGCTTCCGCCGGGCCACGCCGGCCCGAGCCTATGATTTATTCCGGCGCGAAGCACCCACCAGAAATATCAGATACCCCTAATGAATTTCTGGGGTGGTGTGCGTGCGTGTGTCCGGCTCTCAAGGGGTGGGAGATGGCCCGCCGAAAGAAATATGGGGGTGAACCGACGACACGGAGTACAACGGGCACGGCCTGACCGAAATATCTCCTCGCTGAGTGGCTTTGGTTATCCATGTTGATGACCGAGCTGGCCAATGGAACCCGGAAGAATACAAAGTAACGAGATCAGTATCGAACCAAGTCGACAATTTACAAGTTCGCTCGAAGCGCAAGGAAAACCGTTGCTTGTAACCCTCGTATGATCCTTGAGTTAAAGTTCACCCTCTTTCTGTTTTAAACATTGCCATATTTCTGATTTCCTTACGGCAGGATTGCAATTTGATGCCGAGTGACTACAAGAAGTATTTGAACATTTCGATTTTCGAAAAAATGTTGATAGTTCACCCTTCGGGAACTACATTCGTGCACGATACCGATTGTAACGAGAGCTTCAAAACTTATTTCACCAGGCCGGATTATTAACTACGATATACATACTTATTGCTTATTTTGTAGAATTTTAAAATAGCTCCGGGACATATAAGGTAAAAGCACGAATAGATGTCCAATTAAGAACAATTTTTTTCGTGAATAATAGTAAATGTTTGTTCCTTTATTAAATAGAGACAATCTACGCGCGAAACTGCTGTCTGAACTTCTTACATTATGTCACAAAGCTAACTTTGATTGAAATAGTTATCCAAATTGTATAGACATTTTTGAATATTCATTACTTGCGTCAGAAGTTGATCATCTTTGAAAACGGGAAAATTAATAATTGACCACACGTTAGTTAACACCATAACAATTTATGTAATGAAGGATTCAGTCATATACGTGAATATACACTGTTTTTTTAACGATAGCGTTAAGGAAATTACAATACGTGCTTCGAAGTTGAGTCGGTAGATGGTACAGCATATCTATCGCGCCTTTTTAAAAAGATTCTCACTTCTAAAAACCCTATTTTTCACGTTTTCCTGAAAATAGATACGATGTCATTTACTGGCGCCTTTACCTTAATAAGTCTAATTAGTCATTATGGTAGTATCCCCTGATCTCATGCTGTAATCCTTTAACTATTGTTCTTTAACACTTTGACTGCCAAAGCAGCGACATCAAAAATTTCATAAAATCGAAACAATATATTTAATAAAATAATGATTACAGAATTAAAATGTGTGACACTGAGTAACGTTTTAACCTTCTTGCATTTTCCAGATATTAACCAAATTTGATACAATGATTACATTAGCGTAATAATTAATTTTTAAATATGAACAAATAATTCCGTCACCCATATATGGGTGACACGGCAGTCAACGTGTTAGCGTATACGTTTGGAAGTAAAATATTGAAAAAAAAAAACAAAATTCGTTGAATTCATGCGTAAAGTGGAACGAGAGAAATTTAATAAATTTACGAACAAGCAACAATAATGTAATTCGCAAGCACTAAAATGATCAATTATAGTGTTGAACGAACTTCGATAACGCCAACGTGCAATCTGATATTTAGTTGAAGATTATAGAGAGAAAGAGAGAGTGAACTGCACAGATCTGAAAAAAGTGAAAAGCAAGATAAAACAGAAAATTGGCGAGAGGAAAGCAAAAAAAGAAGAATAGAAGAATTCGAAACGCGGCGCAGTGAGAATTCAACCGGCTACGAGATGAATGGCACGTGGCCCGCATGAGATTGAGAACGAGAAATATTCAGCACGGAATTCGCGAGAAATTAGGCGTGAAATACGCCGTGCGCTTCGAATATTTCTGCCACCGACAGATTTCGACTTTCCTGTCAGACACGGGCTTAGACAATCCATCGATCTGCCGTGAACTGTGAATTCGTCGCGGCTCTTTTCTGCAGTGTAACTGCTTCACCCTCGCTTGTAACCTTGGGTGGCTACAGAACTGACTAGAAATCTTCTTGATTTCATTCCCTTTATATTTTTAGCCCAATACTTGCTTTGACAAAAACCATTCGATCGAACAAACTGAATGTATCATTACAGAACTTACTCGCGTACGATTAATGGTAGATAATACTTTTCTACAAAATATTTTGTATGCGTACGCATACATAAATATGCATGCGCGCTTCAGTTGGTAATAATCTAATAGTAGGTTGTTGCGTGCGAAATGTCCAATTTTTAACAGTAAAGTTAAATAAACATAATCTTCTTCGAAATAAACTTAGGAACCAAAGTAAGAATCATTCTAATCATCATATTCGGTCAATGAATTACAAATTGAATTTCTTAGTCGTTCACGTTCTTTATTCACGAGCTTCTCACCACTATTTTGTAATCTTCCTCACCATCGCGAACAGCGTTTTAACTAATCAATACATTTTGGCCGAACATTACAGACTGATATACTGATGCTATACAAACGCTATACAAACGCTATACACTATGCACTACAGAATCTGTTATTCTTCCACTCATATAAGAAAATACTGGACAATCGTGTTGATTAATATTGGAATAAACTTTATTTAAAAGTAAAATCGGATACCTACATACAAGATGAAGGTATGACCACAGAGATCAGCTTTGTACCTTAAAATGATATAGAGATGGTGTATAATGAACCTGTAGATTGTAATAGTATTTCTTGATCAAACAGCTTCATATGATTTGTATTCTAAAATTGAACATTTCAGATGCAACAACCAAATACTATACAGATTAATGAAAACAATATAATACATTCCTCATATAATTAAGTAAGACTGGAATTAAATGGATACCTGACTCTGTGTTCGATAATTTGAACACGTTAAGTTGTCATACATACAGTGTGTTTTACGAACTCTGTCTACTTAAATACATTGGTGATTTCAAACAATGCGAGAAAATGTTACTTACAGAAGTTGTAGGGTTTAAGAAACTACATAAAATGGTATAAATGGTATTCTTGGAAGTGGAGGCGTAGAAAAGATCATTGCATAACATTTACTATTCGCGTTTTCTTTAAATTTGACGTAGTGAGCATATCCTCGAATACATTCTATAATGAAAGTAATAGAATGAACAAAGTCAAATATCTCAGCAACAGTAAGTTTTAGGACAAATGGACTTTAGTACTTTTATACCGAGAATATGCTATTCAATCGAAATCAAGCACAAAAATTTGGATGTTCCATTTAAAAAAACAAAGGTACCACTATATCTTCTCTGCGCCTCCACTTGCAAGAATACCATTTATACCATATTATGTAGTTTCTTAAACCCCACAAATTATGTAAGTAACATGTTCTCGTATTGTTTGAAATAACCAAGACATTTGAGTGGACAGAGTTCGTGAGACACACTGTATATGACATTTTCGCCAAGGGAAAAGCTTTTTACAATTATAATAACTCCTGAAAACGACCCTTTCATGGAACTCGAACATTTTTGAGACACCCTGTATTAATACATTTATCGTGGGTTACACAATTCTTTGTCCAATGTACACAATTCAATGTGTTATTAATAAATCTAATGAACCTGTTTACGTCTATGAGGCGCAAACAGATTCAAGTACTGATTACTACAATAAATCTTGATTTTTCAATCCTTGTTTCATTAGGCAAACCGCTTCAATTTTATGGGAGTTTTGTGACATTCTCGTTTGCCAATCAATGTATCAAATCCGACAGTGATTTTTCAGACTTCAGTTCAGATTCCTCAGGTTTTTAACAGTATGTACATACTTACAGTATTATGTACGTATACATAAAAGGTAGTTGAACATTTTCGAATTGTATCAAGGCATTCTTCATGAGCGTCTTTTCAAAGATTTTCATTTCGACGAACGGTATAATAAGCTGTCAAACAATTCGCAGACAGTATGCAAAGGAACTGACCACTGAAACACGACTGAAAGAGCCTAGTGCAAAGATAAAGGCAAACGTCAATCTCCATAAGCTCGGACCATAGCAGCACACGCGGTTCAACGTCGTGTCCGTACTTTCAGTTGTTACGCCCGACGCAACACGCCGCCATTTGTATTCCTTCGGCGAAACCAATCTCCATAACAGAGACGTGTTGCTGGACTTCTTGGGCAGCGTCAACGATTTCTTCGTGTCTACGTTCACACGCCTTTCTACTTTTCACGCCACGAATTTGTACATCGACCTAGATATCGGCCTCCGCTGTCTTGCGAATCTTCAGAGGCTGCCTTTTTTTGGAAAATTTTCGAACATTTCTGATAGGAACAACTGATTGTGTAATGACGGTCTATGAAAGAAATCGTTCTTCCTCAAGATAATATTTATCTCTCTTTTTCCTTTTCTTTGTGTGAACATATTTCTGATGAAATGGTCTCGTACTCCAAGAACGTTATTATTATTAGACTGAATTTTATGTGTTTATAGCAAAAATGAATTGATCGAATGGAATACAGTAAAATTATTTAAAACATTTAAATATACCGTTTACGTCCAGCTTTTTACTATTGTCGAGAAAAGAAATAAATGTCTACGTAGCTTCTGCAGTTTTGCAATTGATGCAGACAATTATTTTGCATAGAAATCCGCAGTTTAGTTATTATATTACTCAACGCATTTTATTTTGGCCTACTATACTATACTATACTATACTTTAATTCTACATATTATAGACTATACATAAAAGAACACGTTCAACAATTAGGTACTAAATATTTTATCCTCTTCTCGCACCAGTGTTACCCAATGATTTTCCTCTTTTTAGATTTTGTAAAAGAAGACGAATTGAGGAACAACATTAAAGTATAAAAAGGTTTGACCAAAGCGGAAAGCAGTGTCGGATGACCGCAGCAGCTGAAAAAGATTTAAATAATCATATATATTGAACGCGGCAATAAATCGCCGCATGTCCATCCGGCTCCCCAGCATTGCCACCCTAACTACTGGCATCTATAGCAATGGGGTGGACCGGTGATATATGTCTTCCCTATAACAGCCAGAATCAAAACACCGTCCTCCCCTGCTTCGGCGATGTTTGTCCTTCGGCCAGCGACTTCTGCGGCAGACAGTTGGTATCGGTGAAATCGCTGTATTAATTAACAGTAAATTGCGGGTTACAGGAGAAGACGGAATTCCGATTACTCCAAGATTCTTATTCATTTCTTGGTGCACAGGCCCTTAATCAGTAGCACAATTTGCTGTGCCCAATATCTTTAATTAAGAACACTAATCAGAAATGTATCGTCGTACAGTGCGCCAGAAAGCCGGGTTTCTGGACAAAATTCCATATCTTGAAAACTATAAGTGGTATAAAAAAGTATTCCGGACAAAAGTTGGAAGGTAGAGAGACGAGTACATGATGCTTGTATTTATTTAACATTCTAAGGGCCCTGAGAAGATTTGTGAAGGTCACTATTAAAATTTCATACGCAAATCTATATTTTTGATTGCGTATTCTTGCAGATGACGTCAAGATATTTTCAAAACAATGCAAAGACATTATTTTTGCATATACCGTTATCGAGATGTAAGCGTTCAAAGTTGTCGTGTCAACTATACATAATATATAGTGGCATTGAAAAACACGAGAATTAATAAAGAATTAACGGACAAAATGGAACGTACCATTCAAGTTAAATAAAACTTTAATTAGATAAAGAATTGTAAAGTTGCTTTCATTTGGTCGACTAGAGAACCATTTCTCAAAAATGTCTTGATTCGATTTTTCTGGATGTCTTTATAAAGAAAAAAGGTTAAAATTAAGGGGGTAGCTTCGGGCAGAAAATTTGTTTAGAAATCTTTAAAGTCCTACAAACATTTTCCAGCAAGACTTTCAAGACATATTTTACCTCTTCTTTAAGAAGAATTTCGTTACAGTTACAATAATTTCCAATTTCGTATTTTCGTAAACGGGTCCTTTCAAATCAATAAAATAAGAAATACAATAATTGTAGAAACCGTTAGGGTGCAAAAAAAAAAAAAGAAAGGATGTGTATCTTCAATTAAAGAGTCCATTGCAAATTGTTTAATACTCCGCTTTAGAATATTTTGTAAAAGGTATTTCCGACGCTTCAGGTCATAATGATAAATAAAATGGCTTTTTTTAAATATAAACATGTAAAAAAATACTAAAGAAAAATTAATTTTTTATTTTTGCCCTCTTGGCTGACGCTCTGTGCGTCGCCCAAAACATGCGTATTTCTTAAAGCAAATAATGATGACTTTTATGTATTATAAAATGGTAAAAGACGTTTACATTTTGCATTTGTGCGAAAAACATTCTTCTTTATGAGGCTCCTGTACTTTTGGGATACTTATTATATCAAATAGAGTCACTGATAGATAAAAATCTGCAAAACACAAGAATTTAATGATCGACGCAAATGAAAAATTATTTCAGCAATTTATCTACCAGAACCCTTATTAGCAGGAACCTCATTTTCTCACAGTAGCTTAACAATATTCTTGAAATAATAATTCCAAAAGAAATTATTACATTATATTACTCGAAGTGTCTTCTTGATTTACAATGGAAATTGTTACTGCTATTTAAAAATTAACTTTGAAATCCTTTGCTTAACTTATTTTGGATGTAGCACTTAGCTACTTAGTTGCTGATGATCACTTTAAATTGAAGGTTGTTGAATTTCAGTGGCTGTTAAACCTCACACCAAATAAGAAGGTACCTGACACATAACAAGTTTATGGCTTTACTTGCGCGCATGACACAACAGACTCGTTCATTGGCTACTCCAGTACTGGCGCGTAAGACGATACAAATCAGAAATGACTTGTTTCTCGGAATATGAAAATTCATGACGTTTGACCGAGTGGAGGAGCAGAGGCTTTACAACAAGGCAACGGATGCGCGAAACAGGATCCATCTTATTTGGTATCAACTATAGATAAGAATTCTTCAAACAATAAAATAAATAATGAACAACTACCTAAATGAAGTTAGGCATAGTCATTTGTACAATCGTCAAAAGCCTCTCGAGTGTTAAGTGAGCAAAATATTCTATATCCGAAAAATTAGAAATATAGCATATATTTATTTAAAGAAAGATTTAACTCGTAAAAAAAGAAACTGCACAATAAATATAACATTTTACTACCACGATTCAGTATATTTTTCAATTTCAAAATGCAAGCGGTGCGCTGAAACTTTCCAGCAGCAAAAATTCCGACCACTTTAGCTCCGGTCGGGAGCAGCAGTGCAGAGCTCTAGGATGCACAGGGGGTTGGTGCAGGGTGAAGCATGCTTGAGGAACGCGTTAAACGGGCCTGTAAAACCTTAATGCGTTGACCGCCGCCATTACAAACCCGTAGCCACTCGACGTGCTGTATCTGGCCACGAACAAAGTCCTGGCGTAGACGAGATTACGGAACGTTGGTGGACGTTGGTCACTTGGCCAGTATTACAGATGTAATATCGTAAACAATGTCCCTCTCAGCCGGAGGCCACGCTTATATCTGCACAAGTCACGAGAGCCCAACCCCCCCCCTTTAGCCGGGCGCAAACTGTCCCCCCCCCCCCAATCCTCTTTAACCGGGACCAGGCGAAACCGGGGAACCACCTTGCAACCCCCTTCTGTATCTCGGTATGCACCCTCGGCGCGAACCCTTTGCAAGCGGTACCGGTGTTTACTGTTGAATATTCATTCTTTGCCCTGATACAGGCCGCGAACACGAAGTGTCCACACATTAACCAGTCCCTGGGCTGACCATCCGCTTACCCATCCGTGACCCTTTCGCTGGTTTTATTGTGAAAGACGCGCGCGGCCCGTGTAATCTACTCCCGCGGTGCACTTCTGATCGAGGTATAAAGAGGGATTAAAATCAGCTGGACACTTTGTATGTCGCAACGCGTCGCGGCTACACGCCTGTTCTCCGTCTTGTATAAATATACTTGTTGCCTGCTTTTTTAATTCCTCATCACTTCGGACTCTTCTGTGTTTCGAATCTATTAATCCCTTATCGGACCCTGACCCTTTCAACGTAATTCGCTGCTGGCTCGCACTTTTATTCGGTGCTGCACCCGATTTTATCATTTTTATGATAAGGAATTCGAAACGCAAACAGAACAAACACTCAGTTTTCGATCAGTATCGTACACAAGTCTAACAATTCCCTTAGAAAATATCCTACATTTAATAATTATCTATTTTTTAAAGAATAACGAGCGACGGCTGAAAGTTCTTGGAAGTAATTCCTGACAGTGTCTTTGACAATGTATATGTCAAGAGTCAGGTCATCTGGCTCCCACAAAGCGAATAATTGCAAAAAGTTTTCTACCTCTGTAACCTCCGACTTCCTGTAAAGAATTCCTAAAAATTACGTACTCTTGTTCGACCGGGCGAGGAGGGGGGGGGTGGTATTTTCGAAGGAATAAAAGAGTGAATGGGTCAAAAAGGTCCCAAAGAAAGGAGCAGGATAAACGTGCCCTGGCTCGACCACCCCTCCAGCCGGATTTCCACGTCAACAGGGAACGTGTACCGGCGTGGAATTATCATATCGGATGATCTAGATACAGGGACACGTCGATGGACTGACGAGAGTTCTCTGATCGAAGTGCCTCCGTTACCATCGGAATGGACAATAACGAGGGAAAGCAGGGATCCCTTGGAGCGTTTATCCAGGACCCCTTCTTCGAGGATTCTTCTTCTTTTTCCTCCTCCCCCGCCTCCTTCCTCTCTCGACCCGATTCTCCGTCCTGGTCCCGTGTCCGTCGTAAATACGAGACTCGCAACTGTACTATCGCGGGAACAATAAAAATAGACCTCTGCCCGTATAGTGCTCGCCCGTTTACTATCAGGCCGCAAGTTACGATTAAAAGACCGCACGGCGGACCCGCCCAGGCCGTGTCCCGAGTTCTCAGAATCCGGCAAGACCCCGTCGCACAGGATTCGACAGGGGCGCAGACATCCTTGCCGGAAGACTAACCGTGGTCGGATACCGTGCACGCCCGGCCCGGTGACTCGAAACTTTCCTCGCGGGTTTATGCTTATCGTAAACATCGCCGCAGACAAATCGTTCTTGATCTCTGCGGAGAATCCGCCCGAGAAACGATAGATACGACGATTCGTAAATAGCGCCGGAGAGAAACGAACCGTAATCATCCTTCGGCCGACGAAAAAATCTGCGAGGAACGGCAGTCGTGCGGAGAACTCGGACGCGATAAAGGTAAACGTCGATACTGGGCATTCAATGTTGTACAAAGATGGTCAATATTCATGTCTTTGTTAATTATATGGTATTAATTACAAGCAGAACAGTTTTAGAGGTTTTAGAGTCGTAGAATCTAATTCTGGTACCGTTAAGGAACTAGTTCTTGATTAGGCACCAATTTTTTATGAACTTTTGAAATGAATCGTTCTTGTAAGCTTATATCAGCAGATAATTGATTGAAATAATTTTTTAAATGAAGATAGACAATTCAAAAATATATGTGTTGTACACGAAAGCATTTAATATTGTGAGATTTGGTGAAAATAAATGTATAAGGTAGCACACTTGCACTTTCATAACATGAGAATTTATTAATTATTTCCACGTATTATACAGGGTGGGGCAATAACTATTAGCACCTCAGATATCTTCGAAACTATAAGTTTCACAGAAATATTTGCTGAAATAAAATTGTACAGTACGAAGGGGGTCATCCGGTGGCGATAATAGTTTTTTTTCAGGTGGAGGTACTTCGGACATTTGAAGGTCACCTCCATGTTTTTTAATGGAATGGGTATGTAATAATGTAATAGGTCGGTGAACTCGTTTTAAGATCCTCTATCACGATACGGAAGCAAAAACATCCATTTAAAAAAATGGAGGTGACCTTCAAATGTCTGAAGTACCTCCACCTGCAAAAAAACTATTATCGCCACCGGATGGCCCCTTTCGTACTGTGCAATTTTATTTCAGCAAATATTTCTGTGAAACTTATAGTTTCGAAGATATCTGAGGTGCTAATAGTTATTGCACCACTTTGTATAGAAACGACCCATTGTGAGTCGGCCACGTTCGTTTCAGAGTAAAAAGTTGGAAATGCAGTGGATCATAAATCATTTTCGCTTTAATGGATTTTGTCTGTCGATAGGAGAAGCAAAAATTATATATTCAACACTATTTGCAATGGCTTTTCATTTATTGAATAGTGCGATAAGCCATTAGAATAGTAAGTGCGTCATTACTTAATATTGCATTCTGCTTCGTGAAGACTAAGTCTGCATTCGTTTCAAGACACAGGATTTACATAATAGACACCTTTCCGTAATAATTGTAATAAGTTGAAAGTAATACAACAGTAGATTGAAATTCTTTAAATGTTTACACTGTTTTGCATTCGATCTACTCATTTTCGTCATAAATGCATGAAGATCCGCAGTCTATCCGTGACATTTTGTTCCCAGAGATTGGAATTATTGGTGACTTAACCTAAATTGTCATTTTTATTTCTGAATGTCTGGGAAGTGAATTGGTAAGTATTGGAAGCATTTGTTTTTGTATTATCCAGCGTTTCCAGCGTTAATATATCATATTGTTTAAACCTTTCGACGATGACATTGAGTAGAAATTTTTGAGCTCCGTGTACTTACAAGTGCTTCATAACTTAACATGTGAATCTGACTTAACCTTCATCCATCTTTCGTGTGGATTCGACACAGTTTTCGCTGATTCTGAGTAAATAGTAATGTTCCGCACGTCGTTTGAGAGGACGTGAATGATATACTTTTAAATCCAACTATGTCACTATACCATCGTTTCTCATTTCCAAGAACGGAATTTTCGAAGTTCACCCTTCCAGTCCATACGTGGTACGAGCAAGAATCAAAGTGTTTAAAAAAAAAATTTGGTCATCGATGTAATGTGAAAGATAGATATTTTTTCTACTTATTCTACTTTCTCATTTTAGTAAACAGCGAAAGAGTTAATTATTTTTCTTACGCTCTCAAATTCAACGAGAAAAATGAAGGGTGACAGCAAATATTTATTTAAATATACAATTCACTCAATTTGAAATATTTAGCCTGTTTGGATTCTACAGAGGTGTTCAGTGTGTTTAACTGTTTCTTTTTGAACCTTTCTTCGACTATATTTCCACAGCAATCGTGCATCGTTCAACTAATAAAACGGATGAGATAATAATTATTTCAGAAAAATATTAAATCAGTTATCGAGGCGAAGGGGAAAGCTCACGGAGCCACTTCAGGCAGGTATCTGGGAAACAGTGGAGGCTCGTAACCGAACGACGGAACTATCTCAATTCAGGGTTTTCCTCCATGCGACATCCGCGCAGACGAGACCCCTTCGATTACGTATACCTCGACGATAAAACCTCCTTTGCGTGGATTAGTCCGCTCAATCAGGAAATATACTTGGGGCCCCCATAAAGTTCTCCCAGCGTGCAAACCCCTATGTGCGTCGTATGTACCACCCTCTATGTGCTTCCCTTCTTTTACGCATCCTCGTGCGCACGGAACGCTCATAGCGACAGATAAGACCTCCTATCTTAATTTACGCACCGAATCAAAAATATTCAGAAGAGTTTTTATGCCGCTTTAACTTTCATTAGCGTTATCGAGGCTCTCAGACCTACGCAGACTTGTACCGTCGACTCTCAGGGCGTTAAAGGGCGAACCTCCTGCAATCGTTTCTAACTTGAAAATGTACGAGAGCACACTGTACAGGGTGTATCAAAATTATATGTCACGACTACCATAGCAGGGTTCTATACCTCTGGATCGGTGGAGATCTGTTAGAAAAATGGTCCGCAAATTTGTCCTTCACCCTTTTGTCAAGGTCGACGTACTCTTTTATGGATGGCATGCAACAAAAAACTCAAAGACACCATGGGTCTCAAGTCAACCATTCTCTTAAAAAACAACTTTAAAGTTTTGTAAATTGTTTTATTCCACATGTCTACAGGATCTCCCAAGATGATATAAATGCGGAAGGGGTGATTCTACATGAGAAAATAAATCTAAAGTATAGAATTATTTTTTTTTTTCATTTGACCCCTCGATTTCGAGAAATTCGTTCGTGTTCCTAGCGTTTGCAAGTAGTAGATCAGGTAGGTAATAAACAGACGCGTCAAACATTTCATATTCAATATGAAGCGCGTTCGCCGAATTTCCAAACTGTTATTTCTCGAAAACGAGGAGTTAAATGAAAAAAATTATTTTATACTTTAAACTTATTTTCTCATGTAGAATTACCCTCTCCACATTTGTACCATCTTGGAACACCCTGTAGACATGTGGAATAAAATAGTTTCTGAAACTTTAAACTCGTTTTTCAAGAGAATGGTGGACTTGACAGGCACAAGTCTTTAAGACTTTTGTTCCTTGTGACGAGTACTATACGATGCAATAAAAAAAATATTGACCTTTTAAAAACGGTCAAGGACAAATTTGCGGACAATTTTTTTAAAGTAAATTTTGTAAAACCGTCAAGCTAAGTATCCCTAACGATTCATTTCCACAAAATACATTCTGTATAGCGCAGTGACATGATAATTCAATGGAAATAAACATGTGACCCCTGAATGAGAACTTTTACGATTGTAGAAGTATAATTAATTGCGAAGTAATAACATGTCAGCTAAATATTTTTGTAAAAGCTCGTATTGTATGATGATAGGTATATTTTTAATGGCAAGAATATGACGCACAGTTTGATGTCGATGGTACTATAGAGCAAAATATTTTCCGTCTATTTGAGGACGAGTCATTGTACCGAAATTGCAGCGGCGGAGGGTAACATTATACGATTGGAAATGGTGGGTGTAGAGTGGGGTAGAGAATTTTCGGAGCATATACGGGAACAGATTCGGTTTCGGGTGTGTTTTAAAGTCCATGGGGCTCAATGTTCCGCGAAATACGTCGCTCCCCTCCAATCGGTTCTATAATACAGATGCCGTATAGATGGCTACAAATCCCCCAAAACTCTTCATATCTATAACCTCTTTTCATTCTCGACAACGAGGGCTCACACGCGACAGGGTAGTTTTAAACAATTCACCCTTCAAATCACCCCCTCCCACGTGGTTAAGTTTATTGCCATTTCCGGTCATACGTCCTGGGGACACTTCGATTTCACTGACGCGCGATGAAAGTTTGCCAAGAGTGCCATTAAATGTCAAAATTGTAATTTTCCACGAAACAATATCAACGTAGAAAATTAGCCAAATCACATAGCAACTTCTATTCCAATTCTGTCTTGAAAATTGCGTCGCATTCTTCAACAATCAAATGTTGTCTTAACGCCTATGATAGACAAAGAATCAAGATAGTCCGAAGAATTTTCTCTTTTATATTTCAGAACCTGCCTCCACGTCATATAATTCAATTATATTTCCATATGCAGCTTCGATAGCCTAAATAGAACAGCCGAGAAATACTACAATACAATTACTGACGAACGTAATGTAACAAAATAAGTAACTATTCATGCAAACATTAACCCGGCAGTGTCCACGTGAGGGTCCACAGTGCAGTCAGTTTATTCTTGTTTTTGTATCACTACAATTCTTACTATACTTTCTTTATATTTTGGTAAGTATTTCTTTCTTGTGCGTGCACCTTCCTGCAGAAGGCATAGATGACTACTCTGATAACTAGTTTGTATATGGTGTATATATATTTTATACTGTTATTTTAACAACAGTATAAATAAATATTACAATAAACATAAAACATTAAGTATAAATATTGCTTTTCACTGGGAGTCTATGAACACCCCACGTGGACACTTTCGTTTCAGAAGTTCACGTGGGCCCTGCCGGGTTAAGGACCGAAAAGGGTTAATACTTGTATCTTAAAAATCACGTTACTTCTATAGAACTACAATTATATTTCAATGTCTTCAACAAAAATATTACTTGTAGATTAAACAGATTAAAATACAATTTCCTTCCAAAAGGCAACGCAACTGTCAAGAATGAATGTAAAATATTTTGTCGATTAGAAACGCTGAAATACTGTCGTGTTGATAAGGAAGCGAATTAATTTTTGAGATAGAAAAATTTAAATATAAACTTGAAATTCTTTGTTGATGAAAGAGATTGAAATATGATTTCGACCGAAGACGATTACGGTAACGATGTAAATTGCTCTTGTTAATTCGAAATAATTGTTGCTGCAAATGTTCCCAATGGGAATTGGTATCTCGAGAGTTCACCACGTGAACGAGACACGATTATTCGGATTTCGATGAGGAGACCGTAAACTTTCCACCGAGGCGGATGGCAACAGCAAGAGCTAACGGGGTTGCACTTTCAACTTACGCCGGCTGAAGTCAATTCGATAGCAGTTAACGAATTGTTGGGGGTGAATAGAAGGGGTTTGCGGTTAACGCGAGGGGTCGAAGGGGAGGAACGCATAATACATTGTTACCCCATCCACCGGATTCGCCCATTCCACGCGCAGTAATTTTCTCTACGCGTAACCGACGTCGGGGGATGAACTATCTCATAATTAAAATTACCGTACTACACGTACGCACCTCGGACTCACGACACCCTAACCCTTTGCTCGTGTACACGCGATTCGAACACCACCCCCAGTGTATTTATTTTCCCTTTGTTACGGTTCATCTGTCTGCTACTTGTTTGTGATTCAAACGCTACGGATGTAATTAACACTGATATCATTAGATCGCAAGACCTTTATGCAAATTCCCATTTTCATGCATTACTTTGTACAGGTCGGAATCAACGAAATGTCTGAAAAATTCCTTACGATAAAAATAAAAGTACAGTCTAGAAATAGGGAATTAAATTTTCCCTTTGTTACGGTTCATCTGACTGCTACTTGTTTGTGATTCAATCGCTACGGATGTAATTAACACTGATATCATTAGATCGCAAGACCTTTATGCAAATTCCCATTTTCATGCATTACTTTGTACAGGTCGGAATCAACGAAATATCTGAAAGATTCCTTATGATAAAAATAAAAGTACAGTCTAGAAAATAGGGAACATAAAAGTTCATTCTTCGTTCATCAGTTTAACTTCTCTTCAACCATTATACATTGTCCTGATGAAAATTCACATATTGTTTACTGAGAACATTGTAAAATCCTTGATTTCCCTCGGATCCGGTTGCAATTCGATGTACTCGTTAAGTTCAATAATTTGCGTTTTGCTGGCAGCTTTATATTTTATATTGTAACCCGTGGCTGAGGAAGACTGAACTAAGGACTTTCTTGCCAAGGAAAATTATACACGGACTTCTTTTCGCCTAATATCTGCAACCATTAGCTTAGTGCGTCTTATATGTAGCTTAGAGAAGCCAAAAAATTAGACAATCCTGCGGTGGAACGAAAACGGGAGAAAATCCGTTTAGTAGAGAGTAGTAGGGTCTTTCGTGCAATTATTTTTGAGAAGCATAGAGGGGTTAAGAACTTTTTTGAGAAGATTTTCGTTTATCTCGGGCGCGGGCGTACATGCGGCGCGATACTTCTAAAATTGCTCTCGGTTAAGTTCTCCCATTTCCAGCCGTCAAAGCGTTTAAACGGCGAGAAACGGTCGGAGGGTGGTGGCAAATACCAGCTTTCTTCCCTCCGTCCTTTGGCCCGTCGATTTAAAACATTTGCCCTCCGCGAAACGAAAGTTCTCCGTGTCGTTCAGCTAGGGGCGCCGCGAAATCGCCCTAATATTGGATTATATCAATATACGGGGCGCACATATATCATATCGCGGAGTCTGTAACGCGCCGGTTACTAAATCAACGATTTCTTTACAGAGATAAAGAAAGCGTTGCCGTTGCGCGTCACAAATCCCGTTTACTCCGACGCAATAACACTTCGTTTCTCCAATGAGACGATTAACCTTACAGGAACAACCACTGTGCAATTCACTCCTACAAATATTTTAATATTTATTACTACACTGCGCATCTTCTGCATTGATTGCAACACAATATAAACCAAATAAAACATTCTTTCTTCCTTTAACTATTTCAATCGAAATCCATTAAAAAACCAACGTGCTGGAACTATTGGTTATTTTCAATATCGTTTTTTAATTCATTAATAAAATGGAGAATTCGAATCAATTACAAAATCATTCGCTATAAATATTATAGCTTTCGTTCAATCACGGTTATCTACATTTACAACGAGTCACAATTAAATCGTTAAAATAAGGACATATTTATGTATGTGTATGCTACGACCCAATAAAATCGATAGTGTGTTTTCTGAAATAAGGAAAATGTCGTCAGGCTCGTCCTTTTTCTTTTCTATCCCTTTTTTTATATTGCTGACATTTCGCGTTCTCCTTTATAGTACCACTGCTTCCAGAACATCCTGTTTAGTCAACAAATAAAAATCCATTAAAAAGCGAGGCGCTACTAATAACAGGTCATCATATCTAATCAAGCATCGGTTCGCAATGGAGCGTGCCATAATCACATAAAGTCCACAAAATAGAAAGTCATCAAAATGCGAGACGCTCGAGCTAAAATTGATGGTGTGTCTTCTGAAACAGAAACAATGTCACAAAGGCTCGTTCTATTTCTTATCTAGTCTCTTCTTTTATGTTCATGTTACTTCTCGTTTTCCTCTATAGTATGACTAACACCAGAACACCTCGTCTAATCAAACATCAGTTTGCAACGGAACGTGTCATAATCAGTGCTGGATAAAATTTTGGGAAAAAATATTTCAAATAGTCGTGTTACAATTCATATAAAATACGATTTTAAATAAACAATACAATTTCTGCAAATAAAATAATTTTATTTAGATGATCTAAAACATAAAATAAACAATTTGAATTTAGGATTAAAGAGTATTTAATATATTTCTTAACGATGAAAGTAGATCGAGGAAACAGGTGTTATTAAAATGCGAGAAATCATAATATTTTCGAACTCAATTTTCTCAAAAACGATGCGTCAAATGAAAAAAATGTATTGCATATGTGCACATTTAAAATACCACAGAGAGATACATGCAAGACATGTGATGAATGTAAGATTAAACTAAATGCAGAAAATACTGACTACGAAACTGTAAACAAAAACTTAAAGATGAACACGAACAAGAAAAATACAGCAGCACAAACTATACATTGGCTCACCATTCAATGGTTGCATTATGAACGGGGGAAACAGTTTGATATTTTTAATAAAAGATTTCCTCCGGATGTTGAGTTTAACACACTAAATATTCAGCGTACTCGGTGTGGCAGACCATTGCAGTTGAAAAATGTACTACAAGAAACTTTATACGCATCTGTGCGCACTGTTTCTGGAAAACAAATGAGTTTCTTTAATATTATTGTACTAAATGAGATACTTAATGTAATAATATACTGTTTACTGGGAATTGTTGTCTACTTTCCTTGTAGTACTTTCCAAATGAATGAAGATTACTCCTACATCAATTGCCATATGGTATAAGTCACTTGTTTACAAGAACATATCACAATTCAGTGCAGTAATGGCACTTGGTTATTCGATACGTTGCTGTTTGTCAATTGTCGAAAGAAATGTAGTTATTCCTTTAAATTATGTTGTCATAATTACTATTCTTTCACTTTATTCTTGCTTATCTAACTTTCAAGGTAGTTTATAAGATATCTTTTGTACATAGTGTGCTCTCTCTCTCTTTCTCTCTCTCTCTCTCTCTCTCTCTCTCTCTCTCTCTCTCTGTCTCTCTATCTTCAGTTTCTTACATTTAGAGTTGAGAGTTGAGAGTTGGGAGTGTTGGGAGAGTTGAAAGTTGAGAGTTGAGAGTTGAGAGTTGGGAGTTGGGAGTTGGGGGTTGGGAGTTGGGAGTTGGGAGTTGGGAGTTAGGAGTTGGGAGTTGAGAGTTGAGAGTTGGAAGTTGGGAGTTGGGAGTTGGGAGTTGGGAGTTGGGGGTTGGGAGTTGGGAGTTGGGAGTTGGGAGTTGTGAGTTGGGAGTTGGGAGTTGGGAGTTGGGAGTTGGGAGTTGGGAGTTGGGAGTTGGGAGTTGGGAGTTGGGAGTTGGGAGTTGGGAGTTGGGAGTTGGGAGTTGGGAGTTGGGAGTTGGGAGTTGGGAGTTGGGAGTTGGGAGTTGGGAGTTGGGAGTTGGGAGTTGGGAGTTGGGAGTTGGGAGTTGGGAGTTGGGAGTTGGGAGTTGGGAGTTGGGAGTTGGGAGTTGGGAGTTGGGAGTTGGGAGTTGGGAGTTGGGAGTTGGGAGTTGGGAGTTGGGAGTTGGGAGTTGGGAGTTGGGAGTTGGGAGTTGGGAGTTGAGAGTTGAGTTAGTAGTAAGAGATTTGGAACCCTTAGGGAAGCTTAACTTTTTATTAAGTATTACACAAATGTCCAATTCTTACAATACTAAGAAAAGGGACTTACTTCACTTGTCAACTGAGAGGCTCAATTAGTAAATGAATTTCAATAGAAACTTTTCACTTGCAGGCTTGGTATCCAGGCATAGTTAATATTTGGTTATTAGTTTTAATATAATTACTGTACTTTGTAATAGATATCTAGGATTACCGTTATGAAGGTTTTAAATACCCACGTGACCGTTGTTTCTTTTATTTTTGCTAATTGTCAACGCACTGTGTGTTTTCTGAAAGCGACACAATGTCGCCAGGCTCGTCCTTTTCCTTTCCTGTCCCTTTTTTTTATATTCGAGACACTTCGCGCGAAATGAAGGCGTCGCTACTACTCGTTTGCCGCCCAGGGACACTCGATTCGCCCAGGGTGAAGGATATTGGAAGTGAAATGCCCTGGTCCACGAGTGTACACTCGAAGCCAGGAGTAGAAGGAGTCCGCGAGTAGTCGGCCGAGTGACTCGATTCTTTCGGATATTAAACTCTGAAGATGCCGCACTTCGCCGCGGCATCTGACTCAGCGAGTGTCATTAATAACTTTGGAGGAGATAGATAAAGTGCTAAACACCGGTGAGCCGTGTGCTCGAGCACACGTCATTACCCTGACTACCGCGGCTTCCGATTAAGGGTGCCTAATGCACCGACCTTGTCGAGGTCGGTCCGCTTTTCAAAGTACTTTTTTAGAGAGTCCCCGACCGTGTGCAGCGTTTTCGAAAAAAGAGTTACCCACTCCAGGGACGCTCGAGGCACGGAAGAATTCCGGCGACGCGCAAATCTTTGTTTCAAGGACGAGAAGATCCCTTGCAACGTTGATTTGTGCATTATTTATATTTATTGCTTCTTATTAGAAATGTCGCTGAGAGTAGGTTCTGCATTAATTAGCAAATTTTAGAGTTTACGGTCATTTCAAGGTCGTGCTATTAAACATGAATGAATGCACAATAATGTTTGCTATAACATACAACAAAAAATGTGTGTATATATGTAAAAAAACGGGTGACCTTGAAAAAACGATTAAAAAATTACAATTTATAAAAAACGATTCTTCCATCTGATTCGTCCTTTGAAACCATTTAGATTACGTTAGAAACATTTTTTGTATTTTCAGAGGTAGAGGAGATATTTAGGTGTCCTGTTTTAGACGAATCACCCTGTATATATAGATGTTCTCTTCGAATCATTCGTTCTTCGTGCAAGGAAGCTTAACAAGTTATTGATCCTTAGGAAGAAGTCGAAGTATTGCATGTAGGAAGGTGAAACTTTGCCACATCTGATTATTCGAATATATTATAGTCTGTTTGATCTTTTTCTGGTACTATTATATCGAACTATCTTTCTTTTCTTTTGTAGATTTGTGTGGAACGTGATATTCCTTGGTGTATTTCTAGTTTATCAACAGCAACTATCTTGTGTGTGCGAGAAAAATACGCTGAATTAATCATGAGAAATGTGTTGTTAACAATTCGTTAACTAACTCGTTGTCGTTAATGTTCATATATTTTCTGTTAACTTCGAGTAAAAATACTAGCTTTTCGTCACCCTCGGTGACATTATATGCTCCGAAAACGAAAATTTCCTAACGGAAATGCTCCTTGAAAGGTTTTTTATTTTGAACAAGAAAAGAAACTCGTAAGACAAGCTATAAATTGATTTGAATGCTTTTAAATGAGAAAATAGTCGTTTTGATTGGATAAAGTAGTAGAGAATATTGAATCATTATTTAAATATTTTTACAAAATTTCTTCTTCAATAGAAGTCCCCCTATTAATCACATTTTTTCTCGACCACCGCGTATACAATTGAAACTCAACTTCTTTAATTATTTATTCCCATCTATCGCCAATACTAACAACCGAGTAGGTGTGTAATATACATATGTTTGCAGCGATCACGAGATAATCGGTGGAAGGTCGAATGAATTCTTTATAGGATGTCGACTGGTTCGCGCTATATATTCTTAAATAACTTAGAACTCGCATGCTGCATGCTTCGCTCGGTAGTCGCATTCCGGTTGTTTTGTCGCGATAGTAAACGATTTTTTTTCTACTTTCAGGTTTGCACAAGTATGCCCTATAACTTATATATTGGCATTAAAACTCAATTATTCAATACAAAAACGATAATTGAACGATTAAAATTAAGAAGCTTCTACGCACAAAACCACGAGGGTTAAATCCGGTTTGAATACGTTTCGCGTGTCGGACAGTAATTTCGATACAGTTTTGCAACATGGAGAATACGAAAAGGAGAGTATGCAGCGAAAATTATCGAAAATTTGTGCGAAACTGTTTAAGTGTTCTAAAGGAACATGCCATGGAATTTTGTCGTAACACTGGACTACACGGCTACAAATACATTGGCGAGTCTCATCGCTTCATAAGAGATAGGTATGTGATTCCAGGCTTTTTATCTCTTACCTGTACAAAACACAACATCCAAATTTGCTGAGATTCTCATTGTTTAAGCACTAAAACGATTCATTATTGCTGGATCGAATCAAACATTGCCACTGACAAAACAAAAGATTTCATAGATCGACAACTACCGTCTTCAGTTAAGAATACTTACACTTTCTTAATGTGTCATTAAGTTGAGAACTATTTACAAGTGACAGCTGTTTAGTTGAAAATTGGATGATTAAAAAACCAACTGCGCAATAGATATTATCTATTAAAGCGTTCCATCAAAAATTGTGTTATAAATAGGATGCAGATCTTTATGTAAAACAAAACTTTTGTGCATCAATTACAAGATACAAAAGCTTAGTAATATCGATATTCTCGATTTCTTTAAATTACACCTATTCATTGTTGTCATAAATGCATAAAATTCACAGTATAGTTATAAATGATCACGGTATATTGGCAGGACGTGGGCAAATATTAAATTTCCATTTTATAATAAACGAGTTTTTCGTGTTTGTGTTGCGCAGCAATATTTCGACCAACCATGTTTATGCGGGGACTAAATGAACCGTTCTTATACGCATCATAAGTAGACTCATTAAAAGCGTTTCACGGATTATCGTCCCGTTTCAATTAAATCGAGCCCGATAGAATCGGCTGTGCGCTCATTTAGTATTCATTTCTGCAGGATCGTTTGGGCAATCACGGTGTTCGTGTCCCTCTGCACCGCAATTGCGATAATAAAGTATAGCTATGGTTATTACTCCGAGTATCGCATTTACTCGGTCATCAAGTCGACCCATCAAGGGATTTGGAACTATCCCTTCCCAGCGGTGACCGTGTGCGATATCAATCGTGTGTCCCTCGAATTAACACGAAAACTGGTCGACAAATTGTAAGTGGCGCCCATTCTCTTACCACCTAAGAGCGTTCTAACTACGCAGGGTGGACGATTTATCTGAAGACATTGAAATATCTCGAGAACTATGCATCGGATAAAAAAAGTGGGTAATGAAAGTTGTTCGTCTCGAAGGGAGACAACCAATGATACCAAATTCGACCCTCCATCGCCACCCCCTGGGGGTGGGGGTGGGAGAAGATAAAAAACTTAAATGGGAACCCCCAATTTTTTTATTGCAAATTTGGATTCTCCAGAAAAAAGTACTCAAATTTGACTTACGAGTATTTGCATTTTGGTTCACAGATGGCGCTGTAATCTACAAAAATCAAAATGGGTAAATAAGCGTTGAAAATTGGGGATATCTCGAGAAATGCACATCAGATCAGAAAAATAAAAGTAGACGTATTTGAAAACAAGCACCCCAAAGGGAATAGAAAAATACTACGACGACGTCGTTGTTCCTGGGTAACGCTAAAAGTAGTTTTTGATTTATTGATAAACAAACCAATGAATTTTTCCAACTGTTTTCGATTGCAGCGACATCTGTGAAAGAAATTACACCAATAATATCAAATCAATGGAGAACCAAGATTTGCTATAAAAAAAGGGTTTCCCATTGAAGATTTTGGAATAATTTCCTCTCCCACTCCCAGGAGGTGGGGGTTGGGGGTCAATTATGGTGTTATTGAATAGCATTTTTAAGGATATCAAATACGTCTACTTTTATTTTTCTGATCTGATGTGTATTTCCCGAGATATCCCCAATTTTCAACGCTTATTTACCCATTTTGATTTTTCTCGATTACAGCGCCATCTATGAACCAAAATGCAAAAACTCGTAGATCAAATTGGGGTACTTTTTCTGGATAATCCAAATCTGCAATAAAAAATGGGGGTTCCCATTTAAGTTTTTTATCTTCCCCCACCCCTACCCCCAGGGGATGGCGGTGGGGGGTCGAGTTTGGTATCATTGCATGTCCCCCTTCGAGACGAACAACTTTCATTACCCACTTTTTTTTTCCGATGCATAGTTCTCGAAATATTTCAATGTCTTCAGATAAATCGTCCACCTTGTATAGAGGTGTGCTTATTAATAAGTTATCGATAATTTACGATAACGGACGTTACTTATCGATATGATGAATTATTGACAATATCGGTAAATTATCAATAATATATTAATACCAAACGACATGAGTTTTTTTTAGAGAAAGATTAGTTTACTAGATAATGTATACCAACATTATTTGAAAATTACTATTCATCGAAATTAGGAAGAAAGAATTAAAAGACAGGATTTTTAACATTTTTTATCTGATTCTATAAATATTTAGAACATATCTTTCGTAGATCTAGGTAAGTCCTATACATGCACAAAGTTTTATCGTAACCGATTGACGTTGCCACGAGCAACGAAAAAACAAAAATCGCAAAAACTGCGAATGAGGTAAATTGCATATCCTAAACTTAAGGATTTTTACATCTTTCAATTCCTGTAGCTTTTTATGTGTCAACCGAGGCGGTTTGTTTTCAATTTTCATTATGGGTTCGGATAAAAAGGTTAATAATTGTGACCTTCACTTTTATCTTCACAATATTGATTTATTTATTGTACTTATATGCATAATAAATACTAATCAATACAAAATTTTGAATCTCATATTTTAAATTGTCTCTCGCATAATATCACTAGTATATTTGTAACTGCACAAAACGTTATCTACGCCGATGATTATCGATAATCGATAAGCACGCCTCTACCTCTATAATACGAAAACATCTGTAAGATGACAGTTTTGTTTATTCTTAAAATTTACTTATCTTGGATTATTTAGCACATGCCTATAGGAGCATTATTTTACTTCCATAATTCAAATTTAGAATAGCCGAATCTCTGGAAGTCGAAGTTTATCTATATAAAGCGGAATTTTTAAATTACATATAATAACATTTGTCCTACAATTAGATTTATATATTTATACAATAAATAATTTACGTTAAAAAAACTGCTTTCTCTTTTTTAATTCGTTGTAGTCATAGCGGTTTTTCTCCGTCTCATCTTCTGCCGACGTTAAATTTAATATACTTTAAAGGAAAAGTGGAATTAAGTTCGGCACCTCCTTCCATTTTACTGTGTCAGCATTACCATATAAAAAAATAAGGACCATATAATTTTCTCTTTTTTTATAGCATTTTAGTTCCGCACTTTTCCAATAACAATAAATCCTTACCGTTATCATAGAGAACTGCCTCCGTCCGTATCGAAGGAATTTATTGTGCACGAGATGAGCTTGTTGAACGAGTTATTGTACCCCGGACAGAACGATCAAAATATTCGGAATAATCTCTCCCGTTTGCAATACATCTTTGACTCAAATGATTTGTCGATTCCTACTGTCGTTAACGCCGTACGTATCTAATTACAGAAACTCATTGCCACTCGCCGATCCTTTTGATTACTTTTCATATTATAACTTCGCATTAATTACACAAATTGTCGACGATCCTATTAACACTCGTATGATTGATTAAACACTTTCAAATTCACATTTTTCGATATTTATGCCACGAGGGGACGAGTACTTGACAATCATTACAATGCTTACTAATTGTTATGCATATAAACTTACTACCAAAGATTTCATTTCCATAAAGAGAAAATTCCTGAGTTTCGAACTAGCGCACTCCTGGATCTAAAAAGACTACGGCTATCTTTCGAGTGTCAATCGGATGTTGTAGGTAAGAACAGAAACTATGAAGAGCGATTTGAAAAATAATTCTTGATTTCAGGTCACGAAGAATTGTGAAAGTTTATTGAAAGCATGTCGATTAAAAACTTTCGACGTTGACTGCAACACCATCTTCGAGCAAAGCGTCTCACGCGACGGATTGTGCTGCAGCTTCAATTATATCACTCGTGACAAATACATCTCGAATACAATGTATGTATTGAATTCATTTGTCAAATATTAATCCTTTGCACGACGAATCATTTTAAATTTTAAGCGTTTTATTTAAAACATCTATTTTATGTAAAATACACTAAAAGACAGTTACTTGATTGGTATTCTCAAACAATTTGTTTACTAATTTTATTTCATACACAAAAAATTAATATCATAATTTTTAATTTTTATAATAATATAACCAAACAAAGTACGGCTTTCTTTCTAGAAATGAATTGAAGTCGAATTTAAATCGATAATTCACATATGAAGCACATAAAGTTAGCATCAACAGATAGTTACATTTATGACAGTGGTATGCATGATGTACAGATTTCAATTGCTTCAACATTCCGTTATTTATACGAGATTAAAAATGGTTAGGGACCAGTTAAAAATTATGAGTTTAAAATCAGGAACTACATCAGCGAAAAAAGTTTTATCTCAAACTCTTTACATCCTTGGTTTGTTACCTTCTGATTACCATCTGTTTATATCCGTGTCAAATTTCGTTGCAAATAGCATCTTGAAGAATGACTCTTTTCTCTCTTTCTCCTCAATTTCTCCAACCACTCTTCGACATTTCTATCCTTCCTCCCTCTCACTACATCCTCGATCCTGATTATTTCTCCTATTACCCTGCATTCTCTTGCTAGATGTTCTAGGTTTCCATACTTGTCCCCACAAAAAGGTTGCATCCTCTTGCCTCGTCCTCCAGCCAGTATTTGTTCCAATTTTCTGTATTTCCGCATCTTGCCCGTGCTATGAGCATTTTGACTGTCTCCTCTGCCCTCCTTACTTAAATATTCCGGTAATTCTGCCACTCTTATGTACTTGTACCTCTCGTTGTATTTGGACTGCTCTATCCTCGTATGCTGCTCTTGCCGTTGTACTTCGCTGTCTCTACCCTTTAACCTCTCCGTTATCTCTCTCTCCCTTCTTTACCTTCTCATCTCTTCCACCCCTGCTTGGTCCAAAATCCGTTTCTCTTTAAATATTCCTCCCTTTCTTTTCCGCTTTCCTTCAGATACTCTCCTTAACTATCTTCCTCCCTTCGTTTTCTCTTACTCCTTCCGTGTATTTCCACGCCCTAATTTCTGTCTCTACTCTAAGCTTTGTTCTTTTTGTTTTTTCCAGAACCAAATATTCTAGCATACGCACGTCTAACCCTAGTGTCCGCTTTAAGTATTTCAGCTGTATTCTTTCTACTTCCACTCTTTCCTTGAAGCCCCATAATCCCACCCCGTACAGCAGTACCCCCAATACTAACCTGTCGAATAAGAACATTCTCATTTTAAAATCGTCCTCAAATTTTCTCTCGCTGATTCCCCATACTTGGGTTAGAACTACGTCCGCTCTCATTATCCTTTCCTTCACATGTCCTGCTATCTTTCCGTTACTTTCGAACTTTATTCTTAAATAAATGAATTCCTTGACTTCCTCCACGGATTCCTTCTTCCATTTCCCTTCCGCTTATTTCCTTTTTCCTTTCCCCCTTTTAAAATTCATTATTTTCGACTTCTCCTCGTTTAGCGTCAATTCCATTACCATTATAAATTATATGTATAATATTTAAAAACTAAAAATATTAAAAACACTATAAAGGATTGAATAATCACTAAAATAAATACAATAACAATTAAAGTTCAAATAGACACTTTTATTTGAGTGAAGTGCCACTGACGATTGATGCAGTTTAATCATTTGTATAGTTAGAAGAGTTCATTTGATGCTTATTTTTCATATCTGAATGCGATGTAAAATTAAAAACAATAGTGATTCTTGGTTACGGAGGTATTGGTTTCAATGTAGGAGTAAATACGCAATTTATAAAAAATTTTCAATTTCGGAATTAAATTCCCCAAAATGGTCAAAATATCACACTGTGAGTCGCTGGGATTCGTAGGCCTCGTAACTCTAATATAATTTTAATTGATACATTCCGAGCGGTAAGATTGTATCATGCGAGAACGTTGAATGACCGAGTTAGCATATTAGGCAATAATTAAGGGTTTAATAGATTTTACGAATTAATAAATAAAACTCATATACTCTTCAAAATATTATAAGTATACACGTGTCGCGATTGATTTGAAATTAAACGTATATTAAGATTGAAGTTACCTTAGATGCTCGGATTTGACGCACTGGCAATGCGGGAGCTGAAAGCAATTATTGAATGCCAAATAGAACTTTTACTGAACTAGCGGACTCCATAAGGTTAATTTTGCTTCAAAAGGGAACTTTAGCTCGATCTCACTGGAATTGATTCTTATAATCAATGTGACTCTAAATAACGTTTTATTACAATCTATTTAGTAAATCAAACTTTTTTTAGGATCTACGAGATGCAAGGAGATTACAAAAACAATTGCTATAATAAATATAAATCTTGTCATTTCTATTCATATATTACTAAATAATTTACTCTGTTTTTGTTTGGCCTTTATGGATATGTATTGTACTATTGTTGTGGCAATCAACATATTAAACTAAACTTTTTGAGATTGAATATTGTCCAGTAAATATATTTAACATGGCACACTTAAAAATTGGCAATATCTAATACTTCTGTAATAGAATTTATCATTTATCTTTCAGATATCCACTGAAAATAACTTCTTGTGGGTACCAAAGTGGACTAACATTCCTAGTTGAGCTAAATCCTGATGATTATCATGCCAGCTTTGTCGGATCTGTGGGAGTCAAGGTGATGTAGTCGCAGCCATCTCGTTATCAGTTTACTGTCAGATTTCCTCTGAATTCTGCGCGTTTTCTTCAGCAGATGAAAATGAATATGTATTATTACTACAAAACGCTTGTTGCAGGTGATGTTACACGATCCGTACGATTATCCAGATTTCGACGCGGCTGCTCAATTAGTAACCAGTCAGAAATTCTCGTTTATGACCGTCATTCCAGAAGAGACGTATTCGACAGACAACGTCCAAGAATTGTCAATATCCGAGAGACGTTGCGTGTTTGCGAATGAATGGGAATATGTGAAACCAAAATACGACGAAAGGAAGTTCGCTTTTACCAGATACTCTTACCGGAACTGTTTAACGCAGTGTCGGACTAACGTAGTTAAAACAAAGTGTGGATGCATTCCGTATTATTACCCACAGAACGGTTAGCTATTTCATTATTATTTATTTATTAATATTAGACTGCGGATCTTTAAACAAATTTAAATCGAAAAAGAAATTCGCGTGCTCGCACTAAATTTCACTTTTATAAATTAATTTGAAAAAAGTAAAACTATTAATTCATGTCCTGCAGATATCATTATGTATATTAAAAATAGAATGTAGAAGTATGTTAAATTACAGTAAAGCTTGTTTACTCGATTGTATGCACAATATATTGTGCTGCTGTGGATATATCCACAGTCTTGAATCTTATAATTCGACAACACAGATATCCGTTTACAAAAATTAACAGTAGATATTTGTTTATATAGTTTAGCAATAGATGATTGCAACATACTATATGTGATCGTAAATTTATTAGAAGGCATTTCTTTCCTACTTTTTCTTATGTTTGTAATGAAACGTATATTTTTAGAAACTAGAGTGTGCAATTTGAAGGATACCGATTGCTTAGAAGCTTATAAATGTAAGTGCTGAAACACAGTTTTGTAAAACGAACTAGACATAGTTAAAATTAACAAAATTTCGTTCTTGACACAATAAATAATGATTATCAAGAAATTATAACAAATTAAAGTTTTCAGTTTGGTACGCATCTGCTTGGCCAGGAGTAGACTTTTCGCCTAAAGTTTCACCTATCATAGATATGAAAACCAAGATCATGCCCTGTGGATGCAAAACAGATTGCAACTTTTATCGTTATTCTGTAGAGAAGTCGGAAGGAACTCTTGACAACCGTATTTCGCACACTGGTCTCAATTACTCGAACTATGACGGGTAAATCATTATTTTACAGTAGTGTCGTATATCCATATCAGAGGATACAAATAAGAACACTCTATCCTTTATAATTTAAAGAATGCTGTACTATTGCTTACTAATGCTGTGCTATACTTATAATTGTAATTGTTATTTAGAGAACACATCATTTTTCATGACTTAATAATATAAAAAGATAGTTTTTTACAAGTAAAATATAATTTGAGTCAAATTAAAAGTCATTTTTATACCTAGTCATATGCTCGCCACGGTAAATATTTATTTTTGCATGATTATCAAGTGTAATACGATTAGTAAAATGTAAGTAGTCTAGAACGCGTGTGGTCAGGCAGAATGCTTACAGCGGGTTGCATACTTTTAGGGCTAGTTCAGACACGGCGGAAACCGTGCGGAGCTTATTTACATTCGCGTCTTTATATTCGTTGACACCTGTCCGCGCGGCTGCCGCAAATGGACCAATCGGATGCACCCAATACTGCTTTTTTCTATGTTTTTCACTTTTTTTTTTAGAGCAATCACGAACATACTACTTCTTCGATTTCAATCTTAGCACTGAGGTAAAAATTCGCCTCTCTCCTGCATAACCACACGGATTTCGCCGTGTCTGAACTAGCCTTAAGGCTAATAGCGTAAAAAGTAAACCGTACATAAGTTTCTCGAAGCAAATGAACGGCTTCTTTTAATAAAATTCACCATTTCAATGATTTATACTGCTCAGATAGATAAAATTAATTATGCTGCTTATAGGTTACAAACAAAATGTTTTAATGTTTTAATGTTATTTTTATCATTGATTTCATATTTCAGGGAAAAGAACGCCTGGGATAATCAAAGTATAATACATATATTCTTTGGTGACCTAGTGTCTATTCAGTACAGACGAGATGTACGCTACAGTTGGCGTCACATATTTGGTAAGTTTTGTTAATAAGTAGATTGCGGATCATTATGTATTTGTGACAATAAGTAGAAGAATTTCAAAACAGTAAAAGAATTGAAAGAATTTAGGGATATCCATACAGATTTCTCAACTTCTTAAAATTGACAAAAAAGACAAAAAATTAATTTTTATTTTGCATAAAGATTCGCAGTCTATTAGTAAGATAATAAAACGAAAAACATTAACAGATAATAATTTATTCAGCAACTTTCGGTGGCCTTTTGGGATTATTTGCTGGCTTCAGTCTAATGACTATTTTTGAATGTATTTACTTCTTCGTTATTCGAGTTCTAACAGACACATGTTCGAAACGAAAGAACACGAAAAACGTGCCACACATAAATTATTAATAAAAAAGAATCAGTGAAATATAAAAAAATAAGTGTTTTTTATTGCACAATTTGTGTTTGTGATTCGGCTGCTGGTATATACAGCCTTGTAAGGCTTGGGTGCCGAGATGGTGAATGCCGAAAAGCCGGATTAAAATTGATCCGAGAACACTGTTTGCTTTGTCGATGTGGCCCACGATTGTCACATGTCGCACGTAGTTTATAGCAAAATTGTAAAATAAATCTCTCACTACACACGCATTCATTTATTTCGTTCACGTAGGCGCACTCCACTCCTCTCCGTCGCGCTATTATCAGCGAACGCTTGGTATTAACAGTGTCATGAGGGGCTCCCGCGAAGGCGTATTACAAGAGTTCGGTGCCTTGGCAATTATGCGAAATCGGACGCTGATTCCCGAACAATTTGTATAATCAATCCTATTTTCTAATATAAATGGTTCTTTTTTTCCATCATATGAAAATACTTAATAAAATAAATATAAAATGTTTGAAAGTACGTCAAAAATCATTGCACAATCAACATTTTGCTACCGTTCTTTTTTATACTCTGGAAGCTGAAAATTTGTAAGTAACCTACACGTACGTAATTCAGGTAATTGTGCAACGAAATTTGTTCCATTTAATTTTCCTCTCTTTTCCATAACCCGCTGAATTATTTTACTGGTAGCTTCCATAAAGGTTATTTTAGAACCTTCAGTTTGAAATACATTACACAACTCTTGTATAAACCATGAACCTAAAATAATAAGATAATGTTATAGTAAGTGTAGCAAACTCAAGATCAGATTAAAAAAATTATCATCTACGTCAGGCATGGACAAACAGTTAGTCGATCGGCGGCATTTTAAAGCGTTAACCCCACTCCTCCCGGTCGCGCGTCACGCTCCCCGTGACGGTCCTAGTTCTCGAGCCACCTCAGGCCGGTACCGTATGTAATAGGAACGTCACGAGGAGCGAGACGTACGGCCGGGAGGACTGACGGTAACGCAGCGTTGCCATATGCGCGTCCCGCCAGGCCCCTTACCCTTCTGCTCCTCGCCAACTGCGTTGCTAATCCGGCCTTCGCTTCCCCCACTCTTCTGCCTGTGGGACCATGTAGAGAAAATAACGGGTGCTCTTTCGTTTCTTTTGCACTACGCGACGCCACGGATGGCTTGGTTTGGGACACTCGTTAGCATGCTCCACGCAGTACGCATAAGGGGCCCACATATGACAACGCTGGTAACGCTTGAAAATGCCTCCGATCGAACAACTATTTGTCCATGCCAGATCTACGCTAATCACACAAATCATTACCTTCTTCTTTATGACGTACAGACACAAAACCCTGTATCGTGGACATGAATATGCAGAAGTTTTTGTATGCTAAAATATTCGAAATATTGCAATTAGTAGGGCCATCCATAGTTAAAGCTTCATTTGTTCGTCCTGCAATAAAATATCATAAATAGACCTCGATATCTATAATGTATTATGTCAAATTTATTTTACCTGTTGCTGTTCCTTGACAAGCTTGTATAATAACAATTTTGATGACATCCTTTAATTGCTCACAGCAAATTTTATGCTCAATATCTTCAAGACTAACTTCTTGTTCATCTGAACTAATAATACCTCCTTTAACATGAATTAATTATGTATTATATTCACGTTTACTTATAAATTATTTATCTATATCAATATCGTAATTTAAACATCAACTTAATGAACGATTTAATATTTTTACCCTTATATCCATGACTTAAAATGCACAAAAATAAACAATCGTAATTAGGTTCAAATGTTTTTGGAATGTTTTCCAATGTTTGAAGTATTTCATGTTTCTTTAAGCTACTGAGTATATCAACAGTGAATCCAAAACCTTTAAATGTTTCTGATAACTTTGCGCAATCAGCTGATGTTCCAAACCGAGTCTCGAACTGAAAATGATATAAAATGCTCTGATATATATTAGGTTTATACTATTAGAATAAACTATTAGGTTTGTTTTTATTGTTTTTAACGTCGCATCAACTGCCAAGATTATTAGCGACGAGGACCTACAGCTTATAAAGGTGGACTCCGAATACAACTAATAACGTCAGTACTTCTGTACTCAAAATTTAACACTCTTCAATATTTTGTCATTAAAAATATAGCATTTCATTTTAAAAAACGAAGTTGACCTTCAAATCTCCAAAACACCTCCACTTACAAAGAGTATATGAATTACATAATGTATCCCTTCAAATCATACAACTTTTCCAGAAAAAGTTTTTTCATACAAATGCATAATTTGGAAGTTATTGAGGGTGAACAAGTTGTGCACACCACCCTGTATGTACACACACACACACACACATATACATGGGCGTGTGTGTGCACATGGGTGTGGTAAATATCATTATTAAATAACAATAAATTCAAACAATTCTTAATACCTTTTCACCTAAGAAGGACATTTGACTTATTATTACGCAATGTCCTTTTTCCAATCTCTTGACAGATTCGTCTCTTCCATTAGAAAGTGAAATGTCTCGTCTCATGGTAAAGTTTAACTGAGATGTATTTGAGGAGCTTATATTTTGATTATCCAGCACATTCTGATTATTTTCATATGTTTCCAAAGTATTATAAATAGCTATTAGATCATTAAATCTTTTTACATGTCTAAGCAAATTTTTTAGATTTATTTTACCATCTAAAGTAACACAAAAATGCAAACAGCCAGATAACAAAAGAACACTTCATGCAACAAATTATCAAAACAAAATTTATAAAGCAATATACCTAAATCAATTGAAATATATTTTTCTTGCAACCAATACAAAATATGCAACTCCAAGCAATCCGTGTCCTTTAAACTTTCTATGTATTTGCTGAAATCACTTTTTACATATTGCAATAACAATATACTTTTCTCTTCTGTTAATTCTTCACATAGTAGATATAAGCACTTTGCAACTGAATTTATATGTCTCGACCATCGTTTGTTTTGTGGTAAATAAAATAATTCTAAATCTTTGTACAACATTCCTAACTCTCTTATCACCTGTCGATTTTGTATGATGCATAATGTTTCCAATAACTTATTCCTCCAATTGACTTCATGATTGTCAATAAATGCCTTAAGTATATAAGTCTTTTGTACTTTATGGCTTTGAAATAAACGATAAATTTCGTGGAACATGCATGTATAATTACTTGTCATTAAAAATAAAATAGATATTTTCTCCTCAATATCAAGGTTATCTTCAATATTTTCTAAATCATTTTTACTTAATTTATTTTCTATCATTAAATGCCTTTTACATGGTGCTGCATCACTATGCAAACTCATTGTCAAGTTTTTCCTTCGCAAACATAAGAGTTATAGTGAAATGTTTAAAAAATACAATTACAATCGAAGTTCCAGTATACAATTTGTCAACTATGCAGTAAATAATGTCCACACCACTGATATTAGTGCATATCAGTGGTTCACATTCACTCCAAACTGCTCCAAACTACTATCAGAGAGCTGCTATCAGTGAGGAGCAAAGAGTTCTCACGTCCAGGTTTTTCGTGCAACCAATACAGTGCTGCTCCCTAGTCTCCTTAGATCAACTACAGACATTGCATCTGTTGCGGCTGCGCGTGGTGGAACTCAGGGACTTTGGTAGGTTCGGGTGCCCGTGGAGCGCTGAAGCGCTCTGCTCGTGGAGGGTGGATGGATGAATAGACTTTATTGATGAAGTTTCGAGGTCTATACCATAATATCTGCTGATATCTGCTTCTCCGAGAAGGCTCCTCGTCCTCCTCCGGTCTTCCGCTCCCGCTTGGTTTCCTTGGCCAATAGGAAAATTCGGCATCTCCAGGTGGACGTTGATTCGCTGGGTGGTCTCCCTCCAAGTTGTAGCTCGACGGTGATTGGCGGTGGTGATACCGTGGAAGCGTGCGCATGAGGGCGGTGGCGTATACGAGGGAGCCCGCCAAAACAAGGGATGTGGGGGTGTTTAGGCGCGAAGATCTAGACCGCGGGGTCCCACGGTGGGACTGCGCAAGAGAGAGGTCCGAGGGAAAGTTCCAAGAGGCCCTTGACCGAGGGTTTATGACTTCCTGTTCTGGCGAGTTTGGAACTACGAAATTCTAAGTGAAATATGAGAACTCCTTCGAGGAGATACGTGACTGCGCCTAAATTCCTCAATTAGTCTCGCACATCAGGATTACATCTAGGTTTTCCGTGGGAACTCTCTTGTCGTTTCTTTACTTATTCTAAGCTATTCCTGCCGCGATTAAATATACAACGAATCCGCGATTTTGGCCTAGACATTACTTTTATATTCAAATTTCCCTCTCATCGCCATTAATCAACCTATCTTATGGGCTTTCCTGTCTAGGCCACGGGCACAGACGAGGTATAAGAGTAGACAGAGAGGAATGAGAGTGCTCACCACTGATCTATATATCAGTGGTGCTCAAGCTCGGGGTTTGGCCGTGCTAACTATTTACTTTTAAGCCTAGAACAGAACCTGTATCCACTTCTGACCCCCTCTAACGCATGAATCGGAACTAACTTTTTTAGTCTAGATCAGACCCTACCTCATCATTTTACCCCCTCTGTGGCATGGATTAGAACTAGTTTCAACCAATTATTTAATTTGAATATAAAATAATGTTAACGAATCAATATGCAATATTTAACGTTCAGCTCACGGGCCCTATCCCGTGAGTGAGCCACTGAGCGAACTCCGATCGGAGGAATATCAATTTCAAGACAAAAATATCAATTTCAACACAAAAATATCAATTTAGGAAAGTTGAACTTTGAAAGTTCAAGAGCATATTCCAATTACAAAACCAAAAATTAATATTGTATTTTGAAGGTACATATATTCTGAAACAGAAACTTTGTATGTAGACTATTAATTGCAAAGAAATGCTGAAGCTGGGACAAAGTATAACGAAGAACGTATTAAGTTTTACATTCTACAATAAAATACATATTAACGCAAATTCAAATTATAAGATATTACAATTTATAAATTATAGTATCTTGCGAATTATGAACAATACCGATTGCCCAGGTCTGACTACGTGGAGGTTGCTGCACACAAGACCCGAAAGGCAATCAGAAGGAACTCTCCCGTCGTTCTGGCTCCCTTTCTTACAACGACGATTCTTACAAATTAAGTTTTACGATTCTTAGAAATTAAATAAGATATTTAAAACTCTGGTATCTAAAAATCAAGATCGGTATCTCTAGAACTACTTTAAATCACAACTATTTTTTAATTTACTTTAATTCACAACATTAACTAAATATTTCATCAATTTTAAAAATTGATATTACTAGAACGCGTATGACAATTTGTTTCGCAAAGCTACTCAAAATCACAGATGTGCCCATCTCACAGTTGATCGTTGCAGCTCGAGCATGGGAGCCTGAAAAGTCGAAAGACTCGAAAGAAAACGCGAACTTTTGGTGCGCAACGCTAATTCAACAAACAGAGATCCAAAAAAGATTACTCTACAGTTTGTGCAAAACGAATCGCAACTATTTGCTTCGCAACGCTATACTTTAAAGAAGCTATATCGCTGATATAAAGTGCGATTATAATTGGAAGGAAGACTAACTTTGATCTCTGTTCAAAATCGACTAAATGCAACGCGTGGTTTTCTCGCAACACTAGTGCAAATCACGGACGATCCCATCTCGACTGATCGCTGGGCGGCGAGGCCTGCCTACGCATGCAACTAACTACTTTTACACTTTACTACTACTCTATACTACTACTTCTACAGTCGAGTATAGTGACAAGGTAGTGACGAAATGACTCACTCGAAGATGCGAAGCCATTGCAATGATTGCCCTCTTTGAGCCGATCAGCACGGTACTGACTTCATGCCGGATACTGAAACTGGACCGGTTCAGAACCCAAGGTAAACGAAGACAGCATTGAAGAGAGCAAGACCCCCCCTCCCCCGAGCTAGCTTAAAGTAGGCCAAGGAAGTTTTAAATAACCCTTGGACTACTCTAAGCTAGCTAAAGGTAGACCATGATAAACAATGGTAGGCCATTGGTGGAGGACCCTTGGTCCAGCTTAAGCCAGCTGATGGTAGGCAAGGATAGGCCAGGGGAGCTCGGGAAGAACACTGGTCAACCGCAAGGGTAGGCCAGGGTAGCTCTGGAAGAACACTGGTCAACCGCAAAGGTAGGCCAGGGTAGCTCTGGAGTAGATCAGGATGGCCTAAACCAGCTGAAGGTAGGCAGGAGTAAGCTAGGGTAGGGAGGGCAGACCACTGCTGGAGGACACTTGGTCAACCCGAAGCCGGCTAGTAGGCCTGGGTAGCTCTGGAGTTCCACTGGTCAGCCCCAAGGTAGCCGAAGACCCTCCCGATCCCGGGGCCCGTCCACTCCTGCCGGAAGGCCCGGCCCGACTGACTGACTGACTGAGCGCGCTCCGCGGGCTTAGGTAAGCAGTGATGCAAAGCGCGCAGCGAAGCGCAACGCTCCCCACCCCAACTAATTTTGGTAGATCTCGATAACCGTAATAATAATTGTTGATAAATGTATTATTTCTGGCTGTATAATGTTTATAACAATTCCTTTTGCCAACGATGTCGACAAGCATCCTCTTGACTATCTACCATCTTATTTTTAAGTAAAAATTGCTAATAGTACTCGAGATACAGAGTAACTTTTAATACATGAATATCACCAAACAATATTATATCATGCAAATGTAATTAATAAATTTATTATCTCTGGCTGTTTAATGTTTATAACAATTCCTTTTCCTCGCAAAGGAATTTTTTCATGCATATCGAAACGCGTCCAATCGGGATCTCGAGATTTACAACCTCGAGTGAGTTTACGGTCGAAGAAGACCGCGCGTTAATATAGTTCGGTCGCATCGCAACATTAGAATTCATAATTTTATTACACATTCTCTCGAAATTTCTTTTACGGTCTTTTACGGTCTAGGTAGAATTATTATACACGACAAGGGTCGGAGGTTCGGACATGGGAATTATGGGGGCAGCAATTACGGAAGGACGGATTTCGCAGGGCGAAAGAATTACTCACAACATTGGCTCTAGATTATTGAATCGGCGTCAAATATTACAATGAACGCGACCACGTGGCCGCCCAACCCAGGAGCACGCGCTCTTCATACACTTGTAGCGAGTTGATTTTTATTCGCAGTTCGTAGTTGTCAATTTAATAATTAATCGCGAGGGGGTTGTGCGGTACCTCGAGTCGATCTTATAGATATAAAATTTCGCGCTACGCAGATGTACGACGCAATTCCAATACGACTGTCACAATACTGTCACAATACTGTAGATCCAGGAACGAAACGAAACGGGCATGCAATGGCATGCGATGTTCTACCTCGTTCGCTCGCGATATACACGACGCAGCTCCTCCAAGGAAAACTGCCGTTCAATGGCTCACGCCGAAAACCCATATTTTTTCTAGATGCCCTTACAACAGTCGCGAGACGATGGTACGAAGCGAGAAGTGCATAGGCGTGTACGAACTCGAGAACGAGACGCGAAGCGTGTCATGCTCATGCGAAAAATTTCCGAACCACATCGTGAAATAATACGAGTAGGATCGCTTTGGCGACTTACCGTTTCTGTGGGATCGACAGAATCCCACTACTACTACAATTTCGTACATTGCATTATTTGATATTATTAGAGATTTTGTAGGTTCTACATAGGTTTTAATTGACCCACGGACTCTTGCGAATTCTAATTAATTAATTAATTAATACTAAATATTTTAAAACAATTCCTTTTATATTAAGTAAACAACAGGCAATTTTGTGACACTGGTTCAATGAGCGCTATAAAAATAATTTATGTAACATGGGACAATTAAAACCTATGTAGAACCTACAAAATCTCTCATAATATCAAATAATGCAATGTACGAAATTAATTCGATTTTCTTTGCCCAACATTCGGAATAACACGATGGCACCAGCAGTTAAGAAAAATTGAAACAAAACAAGGCGTCACGTGAATATTTTAAACAAATCCATCTATGATTCATTCGTGGATTGCGCAACTAAGTTTAAATTCAATTGTTTACGATTTTCTGCTAGTTTTTAACCAGCATAAATAAAGGTCGTGAATAAACGATGCGATACTGACGCACGGATTTCATTAGTACGAGACGAATATATTGTACCCGAGGACGAGCGATTCTATTTTTATTTATTTTTTAAACCATTATCTGTGTATTTATTAGGACGGAGTTCCAGAAGTTTTAAGAATTATATGATTTTACGTTTATTTTACCTTGAGAAACGATTAATATTCTAATTCGATGACATTTAATTTACTAGTTACAGTATTTTATTCTTAATTCAAAGTTGCGCCAATCCTAAATATTAACAAAAACATATATTCAATATTTTGTCCAAACACCTTTGATACAAAATATCAACTATAGTAAGGTCAAATGTGTTCACATCTACTAATCATAAAGTTCTAAAAGTGCAATCTGTGTTAGTTTGTTATAAAACACGAAACAGATACGATGACAGCATGATGATCAGATATCTCGTCCATAGCATCGTTTCGTCGACATCGTGGAACCGAGATATCTTGTCCTTGGTAGCGCAAGGGTTAATTGCACGGTTCCACTACGCAGACGTAGTTCGTGACGGATTCCGTGGCTTCATTGTCAACTTTTGGAGCAGACTATTGGCCACGCGGACGTTGCGTGGAGAATTTCGTTTCCCCGCGGTTTTGTGGTTCTGCACGTACCTGATAAGTGATGCATACGCTCCTGCAGCTCGGCATTTCGTTGTGAACTCGCCGAAAGCTCGAATCGCACCTACACCGAGCTGCATCGTGATAAACAGTGCACGCTTCACACAAAAACGAGCGCAATACCGTTCCACGCGATCCCTTCTACACCAGTGACCATCCTGCTGAATCGGAGAATTTAATATCAATGTAAGTTACTACTATTCCTACTCGCAGCTGTGGTTTTTATCGATTTTTCCGATCGGTGTTCACCATTTTTGAAAAATCCCGATCACTCTGTATTAAACAGATCGATTTAAAGAAAGATAACGGTTATCCTCGTGTCAGTTAGGCATAGTTTTCAATTTTTGATACGTTGTGACGTATTTCCCAGGTTTTCCAAACAAATAAAATTATATATCACAGTGTTTGACTTTGCAAAAGTCATCGCTGATCCTCGTATCAGTCCGACACAGTTCTGGACAAAATTCTGTTACTCGAAAATTATAAGTGATGTGAAGAAATGTCTCGGACAACAGTTGTAGGATATAGAAGAGAGTACATGATGATTCTATTTGTTTGATATTACAGTAACCTTGAAAAGCTCTGTAATGATTATAATTGAAATTTTGAGTGGAAACCTATATATTTTATTACCTATTTTTGAAGATGACACTAACAAAGGAACGGCCCGCGGTAGTCGTCTTCGATTTTAATGTAGTTTTACACGATGGTAGTATACATGTCTCTAACGATATATGTAAAATATTAGATGTAGATAATTAAAAACATTAGAGTTATAAACAGATAAAAGTTATATACGTACCTTCAATACGCAATATACTGTTGACGAAGTTATAGTAATCCGGAGATCATCGGATCAATTCTCTCTGTTTCACAATGTAAACAATTTTTTTTGTAGTTTTAGTTATAATTAATCATTTTCATAGTTAAGAATGATATAGCAAAATTTCAATATTAAATTTTCATAATTTGTTTCTATGTTCACCATCTGAATTATTTCAATAATTTATTGTTAAGATAATATATTTATAATTGGAATTATCCTTTCGATAGCACACTGTTAAAATAATTGTTTAAATAAATAAATTTTATAATTTGTTTCTATATTCATTATTTGAATTATTTCAATTATTTATTGTTAAAATAATGGTTTAAATAAATAAATTTTCATATTTTGTTTCTATATACATTATGTGAATTATTTCAATAATTCATTGTTAAAATAATTATTTAAAGAATGTACAAGTATTTACATAATGAATATAGAAACATATTTCTATAGATTATAAATTTTTATACTCTATAGAAACGTGTTCCTATATTAATTATGTAAATACGTGTACATTGTCTAAACAATTATTTAAACAATAAATTATTGAAATAATTCAAATAATGAACATAGAAACAAATTGTAAAAATTTATTTATTTAATCAATTATTTTAACAATAATTCAAGTTTCAATAATCACCTTCGAAGTTCCTGAAATCGAAGCTTCGAAGCTTCGAAATCTTCGACCTTCGAAGGAAAGTAACAGCCCTACTCTATTGTAAACTATGGACTGTGCCATTTCGTCTTATACTGTGTACTGATATGTACTTCGTTTATCTGTTTATATCTTTAATGTTTTTAGGTATCTCCACTTAATATGTTACATATATCGTTACAAATATGCATACTACCACCGTGCAAAATACATTAAAATCGAAGACGACCACCTCGGGTCCTTACCTTGTTAGACCCGTATTCTTTGCAAGTGGTATCTGTTTAGCGCGCAATAATACGTTGAAAGTCAACTAAAGCGTTATAAAACTATAACGTTGAGACTTCTAAAATTTGAAAATGTGAAAAACGGGAAAAAAGAAAAGAGCGACGTTTGCTCATGTAACTCTTTCTTCTTCAAAGAAACGTTCTTTACGAGTTATCCGGGCTTTGTTTATTCCGATTTGAGTCTTAGAAAACGTAAATAAGAATATGAATGAGATTTCTTTCGCATGAAGGCGCGTTAAGATTCGCCCTCTGGCAAATCAGATAGACACTCGCGAGATTCGAAAACGCGAAGACGATACCGTCAACAAAACCCCAACAACATCGGACTTTCCCAAAAGAACCTCCACTATCGCGGTCCTGCTGCCGTATCACCCCGCACGAAGGGCTTCGAAAAGCGTGGGTGATGTGGAGGCGCCCTTGGGATGTTTCGAACACCCCCGGTCGCCGAACGGCAACCGTTTCTGTTCAAATCCGGGTGTAATCTACTGCCAGGGACCATCCGTAGGAGCCCCACAATTTTTGAATTTCGCGCGCGAGACCGACTAATTAGACTAAGCCCAGGATAATGAGTAGGGTGGTGACCATAGGAGCAGCTCGTCGCTGTCGAACTTCAAGGATCACTGTCGCGCTGTCTACTGTTCTGAATACATAGAGTATTATACTAGTAATTTTGAGCGCTTCGTGATTTTTCATTGTTAAAGTAGTGTAGTGCCACCTGAGAGCAGACTACCACTCCCCAAAACGGTTCTGTCGATCCCACAGAAACGGTAAGTCGCCAAAATGATCCTTCCCGTATTATTTCACGATGTGGTTCGGAAATTTTTCGCGTGAGCACAATACGCGTCGCGTCCCGTTCTCGAGTTCGTACACGCCAATGCACTTCTCGCCTCGTGCCGTCGTCTCGAGACTGATCTAAGGGCATCTAGAGAAAATATGGGTTTTCGTGTGAGCCATTGAACGGCAGTTTTCTTTGGAGAAATTGCGTCGAGTACATCGCGACGACCGGACCGATAATCGTGCTCTCGCGAGCGAACGAGGTAGAACAACGCATGCCATTGCATGCCCGTTTCGTTCTTGGAACTATCGCGACAGTCGTATTGTAATTGCTTCGTACATCTGCGTTTCGCGAAATTTTATATCGATAAGATCGACTCGAGGTACCGCACTACCCCCTCGCGATTAATTATTAAATTGACAACTACGAACTGCGAATAAAAATCAACTCGCCACAAGAATATAAAGAGCGCGGGCTCTTGGGTTGCGGCCACGTGGTCGCGTTCATTGTAATATTTGACGCCGATTCAATAATCTAGAGCCAATATTGTGAGTAATTCTTTCGCCCTGCAAGGTCCGTCCCGCCGTGATTGCTGCCCCCGGTTATTCCCGTGTCCGATTGTCTGACCCTTCTCGTGTCGATTAATGTCCTACGCGACTTGGAGGTTCGAAAATTGTATGCGATTCTCTGAGTGTAGAGAAACCGTCGTGTATCGCGTGGCAACCTTCTGGTTCCTGACGCGTCGCGCTCAGTCTCAGAACCTGTAAAATCTCAGAGTTACAGCCTTTGTCTCCTTTTCGGAGACGTGGAAAAAGGCCAACGTGACAGTACATTAGTTTAGTTATTCTAGAAGAACCAGCACGCACATACTTCGCGTGAAATATTATTTGATCTTTGTTTTGTGGTCATCGAAGAAGCTCAGGATTAATTGAAATAGGAAATTAATTGAGATGTGTGTGTGTGAATTATATTGCAGTTAAAATCTCCGCTACAGCCAGACACGGATATTTCTAATCAAGATCGATTAAAGAGATATTCACACAAATTCAAAATTTTGAAAACGATAGAATGAAGATACTCGTCCTTCGTTGACAAGCTGAATAATTAATTAATTATGCACTACGAACTTATTCAACTGTTCCAATAGTTTAAACTTCATTCACAAGACTATTACTTTGATTTTCAATAACGAAATTCAGTTAATGATTAGTATCACATTAATACTGAAAGATCCATTCTTTTCTGTATAAAAACGTAGTAATAATAGTAATAATGACACTGTTGCATATTGAACGTATTACTAGACATAGCACTATGGTACTAACAAAGGCTACATTTTAATTTGACTGAAGTACTTGTTTTAGATTCACCAAAATGGCGCCGAACCTGGTCGGTGAATCGGCGACACTCTACTTGGAAGCAGCGCAGCACAATGTTCCTCAGGAGAAATCGGCACCACAAGAAACGAGCCCGCAAAAGTTGACAGAACACAATTCATCGGCGAGCCCTGCACGAAACACTAAACAGACAATCGTCTGGAGAAACGTAATCGCTTTTATGTACCTTCACATTGGCGCGGTGTACGGACTGTATCTTGTCCTCACCGCACTTAAATTCTATACGATACTGTGGGGTAAGTTGACTTCCTCAAGTACATTATTCACAAATATATAATTAGCACTTCTATAATGTCTCGATATATGTAAAAACATCGGGACCAAAACGTCACTTACATATATCGTATACTATACAAAGATCGTATACATACATTCCTTCATCTCTCACCCCTAGTGTCGAACATTAAGAACGACAATACCAGACTTAATACTAATTCTAATGATTTTTTACTGAAACTTTTACAAACATATTCGAGACATTTTTCTGAGTAAAATAATACCGAACATGATACCATTTGCAGACATTTATTTGTTCAATTGACGATGCAATAGAACCTCGATTATTTGTATTGATTAATGGAACACGAGTGAAGAAAATCACTATCTATCGTATGCTTATCTTTGTCTAATGATTAAACATCAATAACAGACAAGAATAATTCTATTTAGGGTTTAACGAATTTGTACTGAAAATTCCAATAGGTGACACACTTTCTTTAACTTTTTATTCACACCGTAATCAATTTTCAATTCTGTGCCTTGGTATATTACGCTAATGCTTACATTGTACTTATGTAAGATTTTCTGTGCTGATTTTTATTCCAACTGAAACTTGGTAAGAGACAATTAACTTGTAGATTAACAAGTAATCTGTATTGAGGCCTCGCAAGGTCCTAACAGATGATCGGCTAGGGCGGTCAGTTAAACTGTTTACAAGCATGCCCCTTACCACTCCTTCAAGCTATACGATCTTCAGAGGCACCTACAAACTATCATTCAAACTCAGACACGATCAGTCACGACCAAACGGAGTTGGTACAATAGACCGTACACAACAATATACACTTCCAGACAAAAAGATAGTACGCTTGTGCTATCTTTAATTTATCGCGTTAAGATTATGCTAGCGTGGAAACTCTAAAATATATGGATAACGTACCTGCTATGAACATGTAAACATAACATAGGTTGACTTTACTTCAATGAGTTTTCTTAGTTGGAAGAGAAACACATAACCTGACGCAGACAAAATTATAGCACACTGAAACTATGTTTACATATTCTTCAGTGCTTCGTGAGCTTTTACGGAGTTACAGTGTTCAGTTTCTGTCTAGAGCTTTGTCACACTCTTATTCTCATAATTCTTATCATTTTTGTACGAAATATTGATGTTTTAAATATTATAAATGTAAATTTAGCAACGCTATAGACAACGTTCTTCGTATTGTGATTCTAATTTGTATTTAAAGAAAATAGTTTGATAAATTCACTGAGATTAAATAGAGTAGGAAGATATTTCAGAAAAGTAGCAACAATACAGCAAAGTGAAATATTCCGGAGACGTTGGCTTGTATTACATGAAGGGTATATCATTTAATCTCAGTAATTAATATTCACATAGTGCTTGTCGTTAACAGAACGATCACATTGACATGATGGTAATATATTTTTTAGTGACATTTGGGGCAGCATGTACTATACTTGGCATAACAGCCGGGAGTCATAGATTGTGGACTCATCGAGCGTATAAAGCAAAGTGGCCGCTGCGATTGATGTTAATGATCTTTCAAACAGCCGCTTTCCAAGTAAGTTTTGATCTCCACCCCTTTTCTTTCACATCGTTTAAATGATTCTCGCTACACGGTATTTTCCATTAAAACTAAAATAGTAAAATAATAATAACAGTAACAATACCAGATATTTGTTCATTGGTATTAAACAAGTTTAATTTTTTTGAAATATAAACAATTGTATCCACACTTAACCCTCTTGTAACTCGTTTGCGGATCTTTTAAAAGAGAGAGAGAGAGAGAGAGGGAGAGGGAGAGGGAGAGGGAGAGGGAGAGGGAGAGGGAGAGGGAGAGGGAGTTGGAGAGGGAGAGGGAGAGGGAGAGGGAGAGGGAGAGGGAGAGGGAGAGGGAGAGGGAGAGGGAGTTGGAGAGGGAGAGGGAGAGGGAGAGAGAGAGGGAGAGGGAGAGGGAGAGGGAGAGGGAGAGGTTGAGGGAGAGGGAGAGGGAGAGGGAGAGGGAGAGGGAGAGGGAGAGGGAGAGGGAGAGGGAGAGGGAGAGGGAGAGGGAGAGGGAGAGGGAGAGGGAGAGGGAGAGGGAGAGGGAGAGGGAGAGGGAGAGGGAGAGGGAGAGGGAGAGGGAGAGGGAGAGGGAGAGGGAGAGGGAGAGGGAGAGGGAGAGGGAGAGGGAGAGGGAGAGGGAGAGGGAGAGGGAGAGGGAGAGGGAGAGGGAGAGGGAGAGGGAGAGGGAGAGGGAGAGGGAGAGGGAGAGGGAGAGGGAGAGGGAGAGGGAGAGGGAGAGGGAGAGGGAGAGGGAGAGGGAGAGGGAGAGGGAGAGGGAGAGGGAGAGGGAGAGGGAGAGGGAGAGGGAGAGGGAGAGGGAGAGGGAGAGGGAGAGGGAGAGGGAGAGGGAGAGGGAGAGGGAGAGGGAGAGGGAGAGGGAGAGGGAGAGGGAGAGGGAGAGGGAGAGGGAGAGGGAGAGGGAGAGGGAGAGGGAGAGGGAGAGGGAGAGGGAGAGGGAGAGGGAGAGGGAGAGGGAGAGGGAGAGGGAGAGGGAGAGGGAGAGGGAGAGGGAGAGGGAGAGGGAGAGGGAGAGGGAGAGGGAGAGGGAGAGGGAGAGGGAGAGGGAGAGGGAGAGGGAGAGGGAGAGGGAGAGGGAGAGGGAGAGGGAGAGGGAGAGGGAGAGGGAGAGGGAGAGGGAGAGGGAGAGGGAGAGGGAGAGTAAAAAGAAGCCTGGGTCAGTGGATGGTGGTCGCAATGGACAAAACAACATTCCCCACGTTGGTTACTAGGTCCAGTGTGGATTTTAGGGTGCAATTTGGAATTTTGTAATATGATTATTGTATCATTACATTCATTACCTTGATTGTCGTGAGCAACCATTTTTATATGTGGGTCCCTTTTTGTCAACATTTATCGAACCCTGATACAACCCTCCTGATTAACATTACTTCTATGTTTTCGACCGAACGAATTAACCGTGTTGTAGGAGGGTCGACTGTATTTTCTAGATTTTTCCTGGGCTTTAATCTTCATCACAATGGCTATTCTTGCAGAACCACATCTACGAGTGGGCCAGAGACCACAGAGTGCACCACAAATATACTGACACGGACGCAGATCCACATAACGTGCAAAGAGGATTCTTCTTCTCGCATGTGGGCTGGTTGATGGTCCGTAAGCACCCTGATGTGCGGAAGAAAGGCGCCACCATTGACATGAGCGATCTGGAAAAGGATCCTATAGTGGTCTGGCAGAAAAGGTAGGAAATACTTCTTATCCGTCACCTGCGTGCGGAAAAAGAAAAATTGTTCCGCACTCCCACCCTTTGCGCAAATAAGGTCGCGAGGGAAGGGTTAAGCGGGCACAAGGCGACACTGGAGCCTTGGCAAGGCATGAGTGACGGAATGTTTTTAACTTCTCATAGGAGAACTTTCCTGACTTCTCTTACGAAACCATCGGTGTTCACCAAGTCACGGGGCTTGTTTAGTTGATCAGTTCAAACTTATACAGTTACTCTCAAATAAAGGTGTTAGTTAATCAACCACATTAAGGTTAATTTCTCACTGTGGGTGGGTATATATGCGAATGACGTATTAGTCAGTGAAACTCTATGGTTCATGTTGTAAATAGAAGTTATCAAAAAGTTCCGTCCTAACACTTTCGTTGCTTTGTCGAAATACAATACAAAATGAAAAATTGGTTGCACAGTGTTATTTACCGCGAAGCGTTGATTCGGTTCAATAATCCGAACAGTAACAGGTTTCGTTGACACTTTCAGTACCCTTCTCCTCCAATTCCGACAGGTGGTACATCATACTTATGCCGCTGTTTTGCTTTATCATTCCGACGTGGATACCTTGCCACTTTTGGGACGAGAAACCATTCAATTCCTGGTATGCGAATCTGTTCAGATATACTCTGGTCTTGAACATTACCTGGTTGGTGAACTCGGCCGCTCATATTTGGGGAATGAAGCCCTATGACAAGTGAGTATGGTTTCTTCAGTAATAAAGAGAACATTAAAGGTAGGGACGCGCTACAATCGCGTCACGCGAAAACATGAGAAAACAAGTAATTTCTCTTATTATTTTCTCTGTATGTAGCGTGATAACTTAAGACATCACGTGGCGTGATGGTAATGTGATTCTACCTTAACACTTCACAGCAACATTCTATTGACTGGAATATCCTCTTAAAAAATATGGAAAAAGTAAAGTCATCAAATCCCCGAACATTACGATGTGTATTATTACATTAAATGATAACGAAATGCACACAATCATAGTCGTCGCATGCATAGTTTATCTATACATTGCCGGCTTTACCAATTTTAGATTACTTAGATTACTTAAGGTGCGCGTCCACTAGCAAGTAACGTGCGATGCTTCATGTGAGAGCAACCTTCAAAACGTGCATAGACAAGTCCGAGATAGCTGCCGGCAACCTGTGCACGGTTGCAGCAGTTGCTCTCGGAGAGTGATAAAATGTATAATGTAGACGCTCTCTGGATATACATAGCTCTGACGGTAATCTCAAGTTTCGAACCGTGTCCGAAATATTTTGCAACAATTTGTGGGGAAAAAATGGCAGCAAAGAATTGCTGATCCAAAGAAGAAACTTTTATGTTGATTTCTCGGTGAGAGTGCTTACCCGAACTCTGGGACATACAAAGTGAAGATTATCGTAACAAAATAAAATAGCAAACTGCATTAAAAAGTCTGACGATTGAATTAAATGCTAACGAGAATTAAATTACTCGTAAATTACACAATTTACGCATGCATTTCCATCAAGAACTGCGAAGAAGTGAAACGAGGCACACTGGTGATGGAATAGAAAATGTGTATCACAGCAGCTTAGTATCGAATTTCTCAGCCACACTTCTATTTCTCTTTTTGTTTTTTTTTTTAAATTATTAATATACAAGCAGCAGCACCAGCACATTTCACTGGTTGTGGTACCATTTTGATCGACAGCCAGAGCAAAACTGATCTCATGATTCTCTGTAGCAGCAATTTGCACTCTGGATAATGTAGACACTCTCGACATTTATCGAGCAAAAGTTCTTCTGCAAGATACTCTCGCAAGAAGTGTCGCAAGTTACTTGCTAGTGGATGCGCACCTTTAATCTTTTAATTGGAGATGACGACTTAACTTGTCATTCGTGTTTCTTATCACCTGTCAAAGCTTTTCCATTTCCTTCGAAATTCAACAAATAATCTTTCACGCTATTATATCATAATATTCATGTCAGTGTAAACTGTATCACATTCACGTTACTTGTAGTTCAATTTTTGTTCTGTCAATTTTATTTGTATTATTCGGTATTTTTGTATTATCTATATTAATAGATTAAATATAATCAAAAAGAAATGGTTGAGATGATAAAGACAAATAAATTTTATTGCGGAGCATCCGCTGCACAGAAAAGTCAGGGAGTACAGAGAAAGCCTGTAAATGAAGCATGGACGATATTTTCATTTAGATTCATCAGTGTTAAGTAATGACTAATTGGACGCGTTTTCTCTCATATCGCAGAACAATCCGGTCAACCGAAAATATCGGCGTCGCCATAGCCGCTTTCGGCGAGGGCTGGCACAATTACCACCATGTGTTCCCATGGGACTATAAAGCAGCCGAGTTGGGAAACTACAGGATGAACTTCACCACGGCGTTCATCGATTTTTTCGGTCGAATAGGCTGGGCGTACGACATGAAAATCGTTCCTTCCGCGATTGTGCAGAAACATGCTGCTCGTGCCGGTGATGGGTCGAAGTAAGTATTTCGATTAATTCAGAAAATTTCATTTTTCTTCGAATTTCATATAATCGAAACGTGTTTCGGCCTTGCATTTGTTTGCTTTTGCTTCGACCGTCTCGATTTATAAGATGAGGGGGGAAGCTGCGTAGAAGTTCCAGTTCTTTATCATATTAATTCGTTTAAGAGACTAAGTACCTTATAGAATTTCTTGAATTAATTCGTTTCGGAGACTAAGTTCCTTATTGAATTTCTTGAATTAATTCGCTTCGGAGGCTAACTCGTTGAACTGCTCGGATCGTTGAACTCGACTGACTGAGATTTCGATCTCGAACCGATCGTCTCGATCCTTGGAGTGGTGGGGGAAGCTGCGTAGTATTTTCACTCCTGGAGAGATCCGTTCTTCGAGTTTGTGGCACTCCACGAGTGCGAATTAAGGGATGAAAAGGTACAGGGCCTCTTGAAAGGAGAGATTCAGTGTTGACGTCACAATTTCAGTCCAATTTCAGCCCAATCGGATTTGACCGGTTTTTGAAAGTTCACCCAAGTGTTTTACAAGTATCTCGAAAACTAATAAAAACCCGCATCCCCTATAAGCCCACCAAGTTTTATTCCAATCTTATGCTTAGGACACACCGTATTACAGCCCAGTTCTTTACTGGACGAATCGCATGATCACAAGTTTATCACACTTATTTAATGTTTGAAATTAATTTAGGAGAATGTTATAGTTACTGCCTCGGGTAAAGTAAAACAGTAGATGATGATAGCTTTATACAAGATTTTCTACAGTTTGCTTCAAAGTTTCTTTTCTTTACTTCGGTGTGAATGATACTAAACCTGACTTTTTGAGATCACTTAAATGACATTATCGGTTTCTTTACAATGTCTGTTTTTGTGGAAGAAGAAAAATTGAACCATTAAAATAATAATGGTGGAAATAGTTTACTCCATTATCGTAGAGAGTTATACCAACAAAGTTTCCTTAGAAAATGTATGAAAATTCAGATAACATAAGCTTCTCCGTTTGCTCAACAGTTACAAGGCGTCGCACTTTCATGCTGACATTCACAAGGGTGCGAAGTGGGGTTGGGGAGACCAGGATATGGAAACCGAGGAGATCAAGGGAGTACAGATCTTCAACAAATCCGATTGATGTATTCATATTCAAGGGATTTCGCGAGAATGTTAGGATGAGTTCTCGCGGTAGGGATCACGTATCCATAGAAAAGTGATCAATCGATCGCAACGTCAATTAATATTCGTTATACACACGACCGTCAGTTGGTCGATTGAAAAATATTTCGATAATATTGAATCTGTACGAACAGCTCCTGCGAATAAAAAGATTGGAGCCCCCGGATGTAGACAGCGTACTTGTTAGATAAAGATAAGAAAATAAAAGACGTAAGATGTATTTGATTTTTGACAGTTTTCAACACGCGGAATCAAATTAATTCGTGGTCCTTTCGAAGGGAGGTTATTCTTAAAGGTCAGGAGGTCAAAAAATAGAAACGTTAATTTAGAAAAATATATTTCTCATTGAACCTGAATCAACCGTTCACCTCGCAATGCATAAAACAACCTGTCCACGTCGCACGCGCAGATCGCGATGTTCGTGTATCTTTTGACGTAACGTACAATCAGAAACGAGGGTACACCGCGCCCTTTTTCAGCCCATTGTGAAACCAATTTTTAACACTCTATATTTTTTTAAGGGCTCATTTTCAGAAAAGGCAATTCCTCCATTTTTTAACGTAATACGACTGATATTATGCATTTATATTGAAGTTCGATTTGTATTGTTTGAAAATAAAGAGATTAAATTGAACTTAAGCATAAAATTTCGAATAGTGCAGTAAAAATATTTACAATAGGTAGAAATAGAAACATTACAAATATTTTGTAATGTTAAATGGAAAAAAATTAAGTTCAATATAAGCTAGTGTAAGATTGTTAATTAAGGTTAATAAAGGTCGCCTTTACGGCGAACGGACAGAAGAGAGCTTCTTCGCGATCGCGCTATCCGATGATTTTCGGATGTGTTGAAAACTCATAATATGACCAGAGCGGAATGAGAGTGCTCACGCCCGGGGTTTTGCCGTGCCGGGACAGTGTTGCCCCGTGGTCTCAATCTAGCCTGGATCAGATCCTACCCATGTTTTTACCTCCTCTAACGCACAATCAAAACTAACTTCTAGCATGGAACAGAATCTACCTCATCTTTATCAGAACTAGCTTCAACGAATTATTCAATTTGAATATAAAATAATGTTTTATTAACGAATCAATACGCAATATGTAACGTACATCTCAAATCCTATATCACCTCTGGCCTGCATCAGAACCTACAATCTATTCAACGAACAGAGATCCAAAACACTATTACTTCACATTGTCTGTAAAACGTAATAAAATGAAATGTAATTTTAAACCGCGACTATTTGTAATTCGCAACGGTACGCTCTACACAATCTATATCGTAATGTTAACTTTAATCTCTATTCAAACTCGGGTAATGCAAAGCGTGGTTTTGTCGCAACGCTAGTGCAAATCGCGGACGTTCCCATCTCGGCTGATCGTTGGGGCGGCGAGGCCTGCCCATGCATGCAACTAACTACTTTTACACTTTACTACTACTCTATACTACTACTTCTATAGACGAGTATAGTGACAAGGTAGTGACGAAATGACTCACTCGAAGATGCGAAGCCATTGCAATGATTGCCCTCTCTGAGCCGATCAGCACGGTACTGACTTCATGCCGGATACTGAAACTGGACCGGCTCAGAACCCAAGGTAAACGAAGACTTGCTTAAAGTAGGCCAAGTAAGTTTTAAATAACCCTTGGACTACTCTAAGCTAGCTAAAGGTAGACCATGATAAACAATGGTAGGCCATTGGTGGAGGACCCTTGGTCCAGCTTAAGCCAGCAAGGATAGGCCAGGGGAGCTCTGGAGGACCACGGACTCCCCTACATCGGTGTTCAGACGTACCCCTACTTTGCTTCCACTAGCGCTAGGTACACGAGGAAGCTCTACCCCTACCGTGCCTGTGTGCGGTGGCTCGTCGGCCGCTCAGTCGTAGATTTCTAACGTATGACAATGATTTTCTAAAACAATTGACGGTTTTCGAACCGTCAAATTCCCTATTTAACAGCGATAGAGATTTAACTTTTCGGAATCTCGAAGCTGTCGCTGGTAAATTAGGGAATTGGAATGCCGTAGATCTAAAAAAAGAGTGGGACTTTTTGTACTGCGGCACTTCCCGGTTGCAGAGGGACCAATGGTCCAATTTGTCGTTTGACGATATGTGGGTAGACATCTGTAACCAAAAAGACCCGAATCAAATTCTTCGCTTTCCCGTTCTCACCTCGGTAATAAACACGGTCAGATGTCTACCCCATTCCAATGCCGAAGCCGAAAGAATATTTTCTTTGCTTCCCGACATAAAATCTAAAAAAAGGAATAAAATAGGCCCTGACCTACTGAATTCCATTTGTGTGGTGCGCACATCCCTGAAAGCTAGACAAGAGTCTAGCCGCACCATGTCTCTCGATGGTAGGCATTTAGCCCTTATGTCGGGAAATCATTTATATACTATTGCGCCAAAATCTCAGAATTTCAAACAGCTCACATTGCATGAGTTTTTCAACTTCCCAAATTCATTCTAATTTATTCTAGCTCCATCGGTCATTTCATTCCTCCTCTTGCTTCGCCTCAGTAGGTACACTTTCGAATTATAAGGCACGTTTGTATCATCGTATTTTTTATTTATTTTATTTAGGCATTTATCGTTTAGGAATCATTTTCATCGGTAAAAAAAGGAAAAATCACTCGAAGCAAAAGATAAGTGTACAGTTCAATTAATAATTTATTCTGCACTTTGCAATTAGATGCTATTACAGAAAGACAGAGGATAATTTCCAATTGCGTGTGGACCAACTGCAGCGGAATTTTTGGACAAAGCAGAATCATTGTTAAAAGATTCTATATATATACATTATTTTTTCGAATATAAAAACGTTTAATATTACATGATACACCTACAAAAAACTGAAGAGGCATCGAAAAAATTTATTTTTACTTTTGGTCTAAACAATGGACAACATCAAAAATTCTGAAAAAAATTAAGAACAATTCTTTCAACGATATTTCATTACTGAATTTTTATGAAACTGGTATCTCCACAACTTCAATAGGAAGTACACATTTGTTTGAACTTTTAGAGATTTTCAATTTATTTGAACATGTTCGCATAATCGATAAAAATCTAAAAAAATACACACAAATACATAACTAAAATAACTTTATAATAACAAACCCACTACTTTCGCCCCAATAGTACCCCACAAACTACGAACGTAGCTTCGGTGCTGCCGAAACTCGCGCATGCGCGTGAAAAGCGCCAACATTCCCATCACTGGGTCTGGGTCCCGGCCCGACTGACTGACTGAGCGTACTCCGCGGGCTTAGGTAAGCAGTGATGCGCAGCACACAGCGAAGGATGTCGACAAGCATCCTCTTGACTATCTACCATCTTATTTTTAAGTAAAAATTGCTAATAGAACTCGAGATACAGACTAACTTTTAACACATGAGTATTACCAAACAATATTATATCAAGCAAATGTAATTAATAAATTTAAATGCTTATAACAATTCCTTTTGCCAATTATGTCGACATGCACTCCCTCGACTATCTGACCATCTCATTTTTTAGTAAAAAAATGTAATGGAACTCGAGATATTGAATATCTTCTAACACATGAATATCCGCGCGCATTAATTTATCGAACACAATTCACTGATAAATTTATTATGTCTAGCTGGATAATATTTGTAACAATTCTTGACCATCTTGCCATCTAATTTTTTAGGAGAAGTAGGCAATAGGACTAATTAAATAAGAATAATTTATGATACATGAATATTACTAAGCATAAATCAGTCGAGAAAATGTAATTAATGAATTTATTAACTCTGCTTGTTTAACAATTACAACCCGCCTATCCAGGCGGTGTCGAATGCTTTCTCCAGATCTACCAGACAGACGCCCATGCAGGAACCTCTACTCAGGGCACGTCGGATGTTAATTTATTGATAGCATGTATTGTGGAGTGGTGTCTTCTAAAACCATATTGGTTTTCGGGGATTAAATTATTAGTATCGCAGAAATCTAGAATCCTATCATTGATGACGGGAACGCTACACTCGAACCCATCGGCAATGTTGGAAGTAGATTCGTAACATTCGGTTGTAATAGCTGTACCGATGTTTATCGAAAAAATTAGATTTTATCTTTCATTATTAGTAACAGAGATATCCACTTTGTTAATAATAATCGTAGCTAACAAAGTGGAAAATTGCAGATATTGTTGACGATGAAAATACCACAGAGGATACCCATAAGTAGGTTTTGATCCCGACTAAAAGTTAGTTCCGATTCGGGTGTTAGAAGGCACAGACTTAAGATACCCACAGACATTGCATGCAATGCATTTTTCTGTCTACGGTTCTGAATTACCGACTCTGTAGAAAATGTCCTAGTACGATAGCGGACTCTATCGAAATGGAACGCTCAGGTGGTGAACTACATGAGGTTGCAACACATAACAGAAAATCTCACACTCGACAGAAAATTTATTAGTAACACACTTGTGAGGAACTGTTTACAAATATTTGCAGTTAGGAAATATAGAATAGACCTTCAGCTACTTTCACATATAGTTTATCGTCACATTTTATTTCTGACTAAATAGTTATAAACAATTATTCTAAGTCTCGTTCTAAAATAAACTCAAATAATTTAATAGATCTCTGCTAAAAAATAATCTTCCTTGTGATCGGAGGATCTAGAATGATGTCTCAACTACATTTCTGTTGCAGTTTTATGTAGATTCGACGCCTCGTTAATTAGTTATTTACGATTTCCAGAGAGGTGACACAACGATTTGTGTGTTTACCTTTGACGAATACTCGGACTCTCCTTGTCTTACTCATTGCGGGCATAGAAGATAGAAGTTACCTCCACAAAAATTGTTGATAAATTACTTCAGGTAATTTTTATATATATTAGCTCTCGAAGAATATAGAATGTACCTTCGGCAACATTCATGTATAGTTTTCAATTCGATTCTAGAAGAGGTTAATTAGTTATTAATAATTTTTGTTACTCTTGTTCTAATGAAACTGTGCATACTAGTGAGAATTGAATATCTTGTACACTCCAAATGTTCATGCATAAAAGTTAATCTGTATCTCGAGTACTATTAGCTATTTTTACTAAAAAATTGGGTGGTGAGGTAACCAAACATATAATCGTTGTAATCGTTAAACAAACAGAGATAACAAATTCATTAATTACATTTTTTCAATATAATTATGCTTAGTAATATTCGTGTATCATAAATTATGCTGGATCTCGAGTTTTATTACTTACTTCTACTAAAAAATTAGATGGCAAGATGGTCAACGGAGTGCTCGTCGACATCATCGACAAAAGGAATTGTTTCAAATATTAACCAGCTAGAGATGATAAATTTGTGAGTGAATTGTGTTCGATAAATTAATGCACGCGAATATTCATGTGTCAGAAGATATTCAATATCTCGAGTTCCATTACATATTTTTACTGAAAAATTAGATGGTCAGATAGTCGAGGGTGTGCTTATCGACATAATTAGCAAAAGGAATTGTTATAAACGTTAAACAGCCACAGATAGTAACTTTATTAATTACATTTGCTTGATATAATATTGTTTGGTAATATTCATGTGTTAAAAATTACTCTGTATCTCGAGTACTATTAGCAATTTTTACTTAAAAATAAGATGGTAGATAGTAAAGAGGATGCTTGTCGGCATCATTAGCAAAAAGATTGTTATAAATATTAACTAGCTAGAAACAATACATTTTTCAGTGAGTTGTGTTGAAGAAATGAATGGGAATGAATATTCATGGTTTAAAAGTTGTTCTGTACCTCGAGTACGATTAGCAATTTTTACTAAAAAATTAGTTGGTAGATAGACAAGGGTATGCTTATCGACATCGTTGGCAAAAGGAATTGTTATAAACATTAAACAGCCAGAAATAATAGATTTATCAATAATTATTATCGCGGCAATCGAGATCTACCGAAATTAGTTGGGGTGGGGAGCGTTGCGCTTCGCTGCGCGCTGCGCATCACTGGCTACCTAAGCTCGCGGAGCGCGCTCAGTCAATCAGTCGGGCCGGGTCCTCCGGCAGGAGCGGATGGGCTCCGGGACCAGGAGGGTCTTCCAGCGGTACCCTGGCCTCTCCTGCCTACCTTGGGGATGACCAGTGGTCCTCCAGAGCTACCCTTGCCTACCTTCAGCTGGCTTAGGGTGGACCAAGGGTCCTCCACCAGTGGTCATCCACTGATCATCCAGTGGACATCCAGTGGTCATCCAGTGGTCATCCAGTGGTCATCCACTGGTCATCCACTGGTCATCCACTGGTCATCCACTAGTCATCCACTAGTCATCCACTGGACATCCAGTGGTCATCCAGTGGACATCCAGTGGTCATCCAGTGGTCATCCAGTGGTCATCCAGTGGTCATCCAGTGGTCATCCACTGGTCATCCAGTGGTCATCCACTGGTCATCCACTGGTCATCCACTGGTCATCCACTGGTCATCCAGTGGACATCCAGTGGACATCCAGTGGACATCCAGTGGTCATCCAGTGGACATCCAGTGGACATCCAGTGGACATCCAGTGGACATCCAGTGGACATCCAGTGGACATCCAGTGGACATCCAGTGGACATCCAGTGGACATCCAGTGGTCATCCAGTGGTCATCCAGTGGTCATCCAGTGGTCATCCAGTGGTCATCCAGTGGTCATCCAGTGGTCATCCAGTGGTCATCCAGTGGTCATCCAGTGGTCATCCAGTGGTCATCCAGTGGTCATCCAGTGGTCATCCACTGGTCATCCACTGGTCATCCACTGGTCATCCACTGGTCATCCACTGGTCATCCACTGGTCATCCACTGGTCATCCACTGGTCATCCACTGGTCATCCACTGGTCATCCACTGGTCATCCACTGGTCATCCACTGGTCATCCACTGGTCATCCACTGGTCATCCACTGGTCATCCACTGGTCATCCACTGGTCAGCCACTGGTCAGCCACTGGTCAGCCACTGGTCAGCCACTGGTCAGCCACTGGTCAGCCACTGGTCAGCCACTGGTCAGCCACTGGTCAGCCACTGGTCAGCCACTGGTCAGCCACTGGTCAGCCACTGGTCAGCCACTGGTCAGCCACTGGTCAGCCACTGGTCATCCAGTGGTCATCCAGTGGTCATCCAGTGGTCATCCAGTGGTCATCCAATGGTCATCCACTGGTCATCCACTGGTCATCCACTGGTCATCCAGTGGTCATCCAGTGGTCATCCAATGGTCATCCACTGGTCATCCAGTGGTCATCCAGTGGTCATCCAGTGGTCATCCAGTGGTCATCCAGTGGTCATCCACTGGTCATCCACTGGTCATCCACTGGTCATCCACTGGTCATCCACTGGTCATCCACTGGTCATCCACTGGTCATCCACTGGTCATCCACTGGTCATCCACTGGTCATCCACTGGTCATCCACTGGTCATCCACTGGTCATCCAGTGGTCATCCAGTGGTCATCCAGTGGTCATCCAGTGGTCATCCAGTGGTCATCCAGTGGTCATCCAGTGGTCATCCAGTGGTCATCCACTGGTCATCCACTGGTCATCCACTGGTCATCCACTGGTCATCCACTGGTCATCCACTGGTCATCCACTGGTCATCCACTGGTCATCCACTGGTCATCCACTGGTCATCCACTGGTCAGCCACTGGTCAGCCACTGGTCAGCCACTGGTCAGCCACTGGTCAGCCACTGGTCATCCACTGGTCAGCCACTGGTCATCCACTGGTCATCCACTGGTCATCCACTGGTCAGCCACTGGTCATCCAGTGGTCATCCAATGGTCATCCAATGGTCATCCAATGGTCATCCACTGGTCATCCAGTGGTCATCCAGTGGTCATCCAGTGGTCATCCAGTGGTCATCCAGTGGTCATCCAGTGGTCATCCAGTGGTCATCCAGTGGTCATCCAGTGGTCATCCAGTGGTCATCCACTGGTCATCCACTGGTCATCCACTGGTCATCCACTGGTCATCCAGTGATCATCCAGTGGTCATCCAGTGGTCATCCAGTGGTCAACCAGTGGTCAACCAATGGTCATCCACTGGTCATCCACTGGTCATCCACTGGTCATCCACTGGTCATCCACTGGTCATCCAGTGGTCCTGCAATGGTTTATCATGGCCTACCTTTAGCTAGCTTAGGATAGTCCAAGGGTTATTTAAAACTTCCTTGGCCTACTTATTATAAAAACAAGAAAACACAAGCATAGTTAATATATGTGTAATGTGTACGCATTCATCAACTGCATAGAATTTGTATTGATTTTAAGTGTAAAGGAAGTAAACTATTGGTTTAAAGTGTATAAAACTATTATAATATACATTCATTAGTGACGCGAGTAATAAAAATAATATTACGTATAGAAACCAAATTAGTTTTACGACAATTCGTATTTTTGTAATACATTCTTCATAAATATTATTTTCACCGTTCAAATACACGCGCCGTATGCATTAGTAGCCTTGAAAACACCCGTAGTAAAAATAAAGTATACGGAATATTCAGTTCTTGCTAATACGCGTAAATTCGTGAACTATCGGTAATATTGAGCGCGACACCGAAATGGTACGGGGGCCTCTGTGGCCCCCCGAGGCCTAGACAGAAAAGCCCATAAGATGCAATGTCTGTAGTAGTCTTAAATCTGTGTAGAAGGGGTCAAAAGTGGTGATTGGAGCTGATCCAGGCTAGATTTAGATTAGAGGGCAGCAGTATACCGGGCACGGGCAAAACCCGGGCCAGCCCGGGCGTGAGCACTCTCATTCCTCTCTGATAGGATCTTTATCATCTCTCTGTTATCATCTTTATATTCCTATATCTATGGTCTTTGTCCATGCAGAGAGCAGCACTAAACCGGTTGCATGAAAAACCCGGGCGTGAGAAGTAACAACTCTTTGCTACTCTGCTCCTCTCTGTCATAACATTCGTTAATGCCATTTCGATTATTACATACAAAATCTGTTATTGATATTGTTTAAAGTGTGGTTTAATCGTAAGTAAATACGAGATCTTTATTATCTACTTTTTATTTAATTTACTTCAGATAGCTATTTAGTTATAAAAATAAAAAATTCATCGATTAATAAGCTGTAAATGAATAGAAGCTTAAAAAATTTATATTAATTGTCGAAGCCAAAAGCATAGCTGGCATATAATAGGTTACAAAGTGGAAGTAGGCAATAGTAGAAAGACCACCACATATCAAGTATGAGTTCCTAAATAATAAATGATAAAGTTTATTTTATTACCTATAATGTTAATACTATGTATAACACAAACATGATAGAATATATTACTTCTTTTGTGTAAGATTATGTTAGAAAATACAAGTTCGTGATCACTTGTTAACAAATTATACATGTACAAAATGAATAATGTACATCTTTTTGCTCAATTATCTGGAGATAATTTTATTAATTACGAGTTCCGAGTGCAATGTTTATTAGAGGAAAAACAAATAGATGATACTTCAATTATTGATAGAGCATCTTTCACCTCAGAAATTAAGAAAAAGGATTTTGTATTATGAGATGCAAAAATGAAGTCAATTATAATGCATTGTATTACTGACAAGCATTTTAGACTTAATAAAGGATGTAGTATCCGCACAAGAAATGATAGAAGTTCTTAAAAACATATTTGAGAGAAAAAGTACTTTTTCTATACTGCATTTAAAAAGAAAGTTAGTGTGGCTAAAATGTGGTCACAAAGAAAAACTAGAAGATTTCTTCATAAGGTTTGACACAGTAATAAGAGAAATCAAAAATGTTGAATAAAAGATGGGTGACTCAGATAGAATATGTCATTTTTTATTGACAAAGCATGAAAAGTACAATGCTGTGATTACAGCAATTGAAACAATGAACATTAAAGAAGTGACTATAAATTTTGTAAAAGCAAGATTGATGGATAAAGAATTGAAGATGAGTAGGAACATGAATGAAAATGAAAATTGTGAAGAGGTAACGTTTAAAGCCTTCCTGTTTGCGTGTTACAAATGTGGTAAAACTGGTCATGACATAAGAAACGAATGTAGAATGAAAGAAAAATCAAATTATGTTAGAAGACCATACAGAAGCATTGAATTTGCTAGGAGAATAGGATACATGCCCAGAACAACAAATATGGCTAATCAGGCTAATCAAGAAGAGATCAGCTTCGTAGCTTTAAGTAGTAATATTAAATATAAGGAGAGTAACCTTGGAGAGTTTATTTTTGATTCAGGAGCTACTAAACACTTAATGAAGTCAAATCTGGAAAGATGTAGAATTATTAGAAAACAAAATTTAAATTCATACAGCAAATGAAGAATGTATGAAAGCAACAAAAAGGGGTGAATTTAAAGCGATATTTGATAATATAACCATAAGATTACATTCAACACTCTAGGTGTCGAAATATTTGGTAGTAACTTCAAGTTCTTTAGTAAAAAATGAAGATAATTTATATGTTTTAAGACTGACAATTGTTCAAGAAGGAATCATAAATGGTCTGGAAACAGTTGAGATAGAGAAACCTGAATTGTCACATAGAAGACTAGGCAACTGGAATAAATGAAATATGAAAATTTTAAGTCTACCAGTCAACGAAGACATATGTAAAGTATGTATTGAAGGCAAAGCATCTAGACCTTCATTCAAGGATTATAAGAAGCAAACAAAACAAATAGGAGAATTGATAGAATCAGAATATCTGGACCAATAAAACCTTGTACCACAGATGGACATCAATATTTTCAGGTAATCGTTGTTGACTACTCCCACTTTATTATGTTGTATCTGCTCAAACATAAAAGTGAAGCAGAGGATAATATAAGGAATTATATAAGAGAAATAAAAACTCAGCATGGAGTGAAAACAAAAAATATTGGAGTGGATAATGGATGAGAATTTGTAACAGGATCATTTAAAGATTATACCAGGCCTAAAGGTATACATATTCAGTATACCAGTCCATACACTCCTCAACAGAACTACAAATCGGAAAGGATAAGTAAGATGTTATTGGACAAAATCAGTACAAAGTTTATCGAAACAAATTTGCCAAAGCATTTATGAGGCGGGACAATTTATGTACGACTACAGCAAATTCAAATGTAGCATCAGCAGAGATTTTGTATGGGAAAAATGATGTCTCAAAGTTACAAATATTTATTATAGACTCTATAAGAATCACCCAACACATATTGCAAAACTTTGGTGTCGTAGTGTTACTGAGGAATGAGTAGTGATATGAACATGGAACCGCAAGGAGTTATATTAAAGAGGAAAATTAAAGTGAAAGACATGAGAGAAATAAAAAATTTCCTAGAGATGGAAATAACAAGAAGTTACAGCACATTATCGATAAGTCTAGCTCAATTGATTGATAAAATTTTGACAAAATTTAAGATGATAGATTGTAAACAAATAGCAACTCCAATGGAAATAAATTTTCAAATCGACATGATACTCCAGAGAATAGATGTCCCTTATTGTGAAATTATAAGGGAGTATAATGGATCTGTCCATTACTTCCAGGCCAGATTTAATATTTGCTATGTCATATTTAAGCAGAGAATTAGATTAACCAACGGAACAGACGTGGAATGCAACAAAAAGGTTCTTGAGATACATACATAGAACAAAAATGACCAGTCTAGTATACAAGAAATACGACAACTTCAACATCAAAAGGATATTCAGATGTAGATTGGGCAGGTGACCGAATAGACAGAAAAAGAGAATAGCAGTATTGTGCGTGGATAAGCAACAGGCCATCAGCATGGTGAAGTTGTACAAGAATTCAAAACGAGGAAAACATATCGATATTAGAGAACATTTTATGAAAGATATGATATGGAAAAGGATTCTAGAGGTGCAATATGTAGAATCAAGAAATAATATAGCTCATTATGACTAAAGCACTGACCAAAATAGATTTGTGTAATTTAGAGAAAACATTTGTTTGTATTAAATCAAGGAAAACTTGTTTGATTTATAGATTTAAAGGGTTTAAAGTTGATGTCTGGTCGTGATAGAGTTATGTATATATAACGTGATAAAGTTTATTCTATTATGTATAATGTTAATACTGTGTATAACACAAAAATGATAGAATCTATTACTTCTTTAAATTTTATGGCACGTGTTTCAGTTCTGAAATTAAATACGTCTCATTAATTAAAGATGTCAGCCAGATAACTTTAAATCATATGGCTGGGTTCAAATACCTGAATATAGATACAGTGAATTCTCGATAATTGTCCACAACACGGGTCCGGCCAGGGCCAACTATCGTACGGAAGATACTATTTTTTGACCTCTGCTGAAGGTAGAGACGGTCAACGAAGTTTGAGAGGCCTCGGTCGCCGACGAGTGTAACACAATACGGGTCGAGTATATCGGTGTGAGACCAATACTAATCCAATGACAAAACGTCTTTATTTTTTATTATCTTTTTATGAAACTTTCACCAACATAGTGGTGGCATTTTTATCATGAAAATGATAGCAAATATAATATAATTCTGATAATATTTACTTATGTAATAAACGATAAAAGTTTCAGGCACAAGGAGTCGAAGGCCTTTGAACTTTGCCGGCGGCCCCGAATATTCGCGTCTGTTTCTTTTACATACGCTGTCTTTCTTTGCGTGCGAAGTTTCCATTGTTCATTACACAAGTAAATATCACCGCAATTATATCTTATTTGATATCATTTTCATTAGAAGAATGCCACGAATATGTTAATGAAAGTTCCATAGAAAAATAATAAAAACTTACGAAGTTTTGTCATTGGATTAGTAGTGGTCTCACACCGATATACTCGTCCTGTATTATATTACACTTCTCGGGGTATAGCGCATGCTAGTGGGGATAGTTCTGAGACAATTATCGACCAGATATTTGGAACAGTTATCGATAAAATACTCTATACATCTTACAATTCGCTACATCTCCTGGTAGAATTCTCATGTACAGCATCCTTTCATATCTCGTTGCATTTGTTGTCATCTTCTCATTGCATTAAATACATTTTGTAAGATTTTCTAAGAAAACAATTCTATTTTCAATGTAATGAAGAACCGTATCTTCAGCAGCTCTTACATATCATTTTCATTACCATATTAATAAGTCTTTAATCGAAGTCTATAATAATTCTTAAGTTTTACATAATATCATTTTATGATTTGTTTTTTTTTATTAATATTGTTATATAAATTTTTATGTTGTGCTCCAATCTGTGACTCACTTTCTACTTTCTACTAAAACATTTATCTTACCAAGTTATTTAATTTGTTTTAGCGACTTTCAATAAACTGTCTTTGAAAAATACTATAAGGCTAAATATCCTCATTGACCAATCATCTTCCAGATTAAAACGGCTTTGCTACATACTTACTACTTAGAACATAGATGGAGTAAATATAAAGAATTGTAGAATAACATACTATAAGGGAAATATCATTATTGACCATTATTATTTCAGGAAAAAAGGCTTTATAACATACGTACCACTTAGAAATTTTGAATAACTTCTACAACTCTATTCAACCATCAACCAATTTGTTTAAAATTGCACCAAATTACTTACCTTTTTTTTAGTAATTAGCATTGATTTACTAAATGACGTGCAAAAAAATTTTGAAAAAATTGCCATTGATAAAAATTACTTGACAAAATAAAAATGGCATTTTTTATAACTTCTTTATTTGAGTTCGTAATGAAATTGTAAAACATGCGTCTTGTAGACTTATGTCAGTTATACACATGCTGAAATTTCATCGGAATCGGTTGACGAAGAAAAAGACGACACGCACCGTCAGATGCAAGAATCTGTGGATTTGAAGCAAAAGCTGACCAAAAGTCATAAAAACTACGATTTTCACCACTTTCAACGGCTTGTAGCTCGTGTTTACGTTAATCGATTTGTATGAAATTTTCAACATGTGTATAATTAACATAATTGTACAAGACGTATATTTTAAACTTTCACTACGGACTAAAATTAAAAAATGCCTTTATTATTTTTTCATGTAATTCGTACCAATTGCAATTTCTTCAAAATCTTTTTCAACTTTTTAGTAAATCAATGTTTCCAATTGCTCAAAGTAAGTCAAGTCAAATGTGTTAAACAAATTATTCTGATTTATCGTTGTTTCGACCCATCAATAAACCCGCTCTGATCAATCGTCTGAATCAGAATGAATCGTGAAGTCGGTGTGAGAAATGTCCGATGTTTATAAGTTTTTGGTGTTTGCGTAGCGCACCAATCAGGTGTGACTTTGTTTGTTCGGTGGTAGTTTGCTGAGGGTCGCGCGCGGTCGCTACATCTTCGGTCGCAGGATGTTTTTGGCGAATGTTAGCTATTATCGAAGGTATGAAGGAGTGTCGGAAAATACATGTTGTTCAGAGACTGAACAATATATTATAAAATATTTATAACATAGCTCAACGAGCATTGCCGAAGTTTATTGGTCCTTACCAAATGGCCCTTTAAATTGGTTGAATTATCACTTCTCTCTCTGCAAACGTAGTTCTCTCTCGAGTGTCGCCTCTTGTTGTACCCCTAGTCTTTGTGGCACCGATCTTCATTTTTAGAATAATCATGCCTTGTTTTTTTAATTGTGGCGAGAGTTGCGGTGAGTGACCTACATTCGCAAATTTTATTATTATGTCTCTATGTCCTACGTCATATTTCCCGCCAGGCTTCCGCTTCTTATCGTAATCTCTCTGGTTTTGTGAGTAATATTTCCTAATTCGCATCGCCGCTTGCTCGCGCGTTTTTCTTAAATTACGACGTCTACCGATTATGACTTCCGCGGTTCTCGTAATCTTTGTCACCTACGGTTTTAAATACTTGATAAATCCGTTGACTATCAAAAAAATATTCCGCCTTTTCTGTGTCTGCTTTCTTGATATCAGTCAATCATTTCCGATCAGTCGCGATCATTTATTTTACGGTAAACCAACCCGTTAATCAATCCGAAGAATTCATTCACTGACCTGTCTAGTTTTTCGCTTATTTCAGCAGTCCTACCCACTAATTTCCTCTTGACAACCGCCCTCATGAGAAAGTCCTCCCTGCTCCAATCATTCCGAGATGACAAAAGTGGACCTTTGCTCACACCCATCCGCAGAGACCCACAGGAGCACAACTAACTCCGCAGAAGGTGGCCCACCTCCTGAGGCTCCATCGCAGTCTTCCCGACCTGCGATGGAGAACCTCCTCTGCCCGGGCCTAACCTCCCGGCCCGGGTAAGGCTAATACTCTCCGGGGGTCACTAGTTTCCCGGAGACTGGTGACACGTTGATGGTTACTGATGCACTCATCTGCACACGCCTTGCTGCTCTCGACCGTGGAGTGCCCCTTCGCCACGTGTCCAAACTTGAGTTTAAGGATTTTTGATAATGTCTGTCATCCTCGCAGCCCGAACAATAAGATAACCACTACCAATAAAGATCTAACCTTATTCCGGCAATCCTCCTTCCGGTATACGGGACGGGTACCCCTCACCCCGTTAGCAGACACCGAAGTGTGTCCCAGAAGTCACCACAAGGAGGTGGAAGGAGTGTTTTAAATGTTTGACCACCTCAAATAGAGATTATGAATTCGAATCAGAGTCACCAATATGAATGCCACACATACTCGACTTTGACATTATGGGACAAAAAGTCGCACATGCGCGAGAAATACCTGTCCCATATTATAGTATATAAATGGCCCCCCTCGTTTTCGATCATTAGTTGAGCAGTGACGAGTGCAGTAAGAAAAATCGTTATGGATCCGTCACCGGCCACGTGAAGAGACATCCAGGAAACGAGGAAAAAATCAAGGAATGTAGGTATTGAAACGTTGATAGTGAGAATTAGATGCATCTGAAGACTGGTTGATGCTCCTACAAATCACAATATAATGGAAAAGCTCTCTGATCGGTTTCTAATTAACTTGTAAGCATTAAATCAGATTTAAGAAAATATTGGAAAAGTGAAGACTTGGAGTAAACGTTACACGTACAGTGGCCGAAATAAACGGTTCACGCCACGAATTAACTTGTTTAGTGTTCCTATTTTCTGTCTACGTTCTGAAACGGATCTTACGGTGTTTGTTATTGTTTTCAATGGGCGGTCTATCCGCTGTAGCAGCAGTCTCTTAAATTTCGGCAGCGTAGATAGATAGACGTGGTTTATTAAAAAATGTATTAAAAGTTATCGTGTTATTAGAGCGAAACAATCATAGGCTCACAGTGATTTATTAAAAAAATACATTTGTTAATTCATAGTTTAAACAATGTTATGAGGTAGGAACTAAATTTTTTGATGTTTGTCTATTTTAATATAAATTATATAATCATTTAATTCTCTTAAAGCATAATCGATCATGGATAGCCTTTAGATGATCATGAAAAGGGATTAACCACTGCTTTCATGGACATGCATCTCTCAAATAGTAAAAAAGGCATTAAAATGTCATAAATTTTTAAAAGTTTTAAACCATTTTTTACAATTCGATAATAAATATGGCTCCAAAATATCTATACGCTCTCCAAAGAAGTTAAGTCAGAAAGATAAATGAAAGACTTTTCACGAAACTCCCAAAAGTAAATTGTACTAGTCGTAAATAAGGACAAAGTAATATTTGCCATTTGTAGTACAACGTGTGCAACATGTTTTAAAAAGGAGTAAGTTTTTTTTCTGTAGACAACGGGGTAAAAAGTATCCTCTAACTAAACTTGATAAAGATGAGAAACTAGAATTTATCCAAGATCATTTATCATGGACTGAAAAATGGAGATGTGTGTGTTCCTGTAACGAGAAAAAATTTTATTCAGACGGTTCGGATAATTTTGTATATTGTGTATAGGTTAAGTTTTAATAATATTTTCGTGCGTTATAATATAAATGTATACAATTGTAAATCAAAGGTATTATAGATTATGGCAACCCTAACTGCTTGTAGTGACTGCGTTATTTAAACATCTTTGATATTAATAAGTATATGAAAAAATGTGTCAAACAAAAGTTGTATTGTTAGACATAGTAAATATAATGCTAAAGAAAAATTTTTTTTTTTGAAATCCACTTTTCGAAATTTCTAAGTTATGGAATCTTTTTTTTACGATGACATTGTACTCTATTTGCATATAGTTGTAATGTAAACATGGAAAGACAAATTCAACGATATATAGGAATGTATATTTACGATGTACCATAATGGAGAAAATCAAGTTTCAAAAAAAACAATTTTCAAGCGCGGTGCGACTCGGGTTCCCATTGTCCGATCGATCTGAAATTTTGCACATATCATTTTTTTCACCGAGTGTCATATTTTAGGGGGGTAAGACCAACAACATTTTTAAACAAATTTTAGGCTCCTATAGGTAAGGACCACCCTAATGTATACACACACACTTATATATATATATATATATATATATATATATATATATATATATATATACAATGTAGCCCACATAACTCTTAACAGCTCAATATCTTGAAAACTATGCCACTGATTTTTAAGTTCTTGGTCTTAAATTGCATGGAGTTGAAGGGTCTTTCTAACTACATAAACCTGAAGTGCTCACCCCCTTCCCCTTTGGGAACTTTATCATTTTAAATGGAATCCCCTATAAAACGTTACATATTTAGATTCTTCAGGGAAAAACAAGTAAATTCTGTATGACCCTTTTTTTGTCAGATATTTCCATGATGAGATATGACAGTCTGAAGTTTCGATTTGTAGGTAAATACTTACTTGAAGTGCTCGGAAATAGCGTTATTTGTTTACGCGCTTCAAGTAAGTACCTACAAGTCGAAACTTCAAACTGTTATATCTCAACATGGAAGTATCTGACAAAAAAATGTTACAGACAAAATTTACTTGGTTTTTCCTGTAGAATGTAAATATGTAACGTTTTATAGGGGATTCCATTTAAAATTATACGTTTCTAATTATATTAATTTCGAGATATTGAGCTGTTAAGAGTTATGTGGGTCACCCTGAACATATATCTTAAAAATATACACATAATTGTCTTAAAAAGCAATAATATAGGGATCATGTTTTCGTCCGACTTTTTGTTGCAAATACACAGCCAGCCAGCCAGCTCATTGTCAGAATGCGCCACGCTTGCGGTTAGGCTTCCTGTTTGTCTGACGCACCTTTATCGCTGTGCTATTGATAGTGCTATTCCTCCTATCAGTTTACGATTGTTGTTTATCGTTTTGCGAGCCATATGTTATAATTCTCGTTGCGTGTCCCTAGTAACTATTGAATTTTTACACATTACATTACACTCTATTCCTTTTTAAGCAGAATATATCAATGAACCGCTCTACAAAATAAAAAAAATATGCTATTCCATTTACGTGTCCTCCTTGATATAGTAGAATTTTTGTTTGAAACATTTTTCTGTACGTATAATGAATAATTTGTGCGAGTATTCGAAGGTGCTCGAGTTACGTAGGACACCCAGTACTACATAAAATATAATATAACTGTATTGTTTCTATTAATTCACATTTCCAATTTTATTATTATTATTAAACTCGCGTTCACAAATTTTTCTTTCTATTGTTAATTACAAATTGGTGTTCCTCTCAGCCAGCCACCTATCACATTATCTTATAAATAATATGATGAATTATAATACCTATTCATATAGCACTACATATTATAATACGAGACAGATGTTTAACGCGTCTATGGTTTATAAAGGTGTAATATCTAGCACACCAGACAAATTTTTAACGCATCTATGTAAGATATAATTTATCTGTAGACATTACAGTTAAATGCTTTTCATTAATTCGTTACACTCCCACTTTCGCGGGAAAGGATTTTTCAGAAAGAATCGGTACATTCGAATTTGGTAACAATCTAACAATATTTAAAAAAGACTTGAAATACATTAAAATTTTTAATTTCATTAAAATGTAATTTTGAAAAATTAGCATTTTTCGGCCTCTGTAAAACTGTGATGCAACGCAAGTGCTTTAATGATCACAACTTACAAGGTCCACAAAAATGTAAATTCACTGCTTCGATTACGGTTGTTACGGTTGTTACGGTTACAAGCACACGATGGGGCAAGCAGTTGCACATAACTTAAAAAGACACACACCCTTTAATCTGTATTTTTTTAATTATAATTACATATATATATATATATATATATATATGTAATTATAATTAAAAAATTACACATTAAAGGATGTATATATATATATACATCCTTTAATGTGTAATTTTTTAATTATAATTACATATATATACATATATATATATATATATACATATATATATATACATATACATATATATATATATATATATATATATATATATATATATGTATGTATATATACACATGGAGAGAGAGTGAGAGAGAGGCTTCAAAGTAATTTTTCATTTCAGTATCCCCTTAATCACAACCGGTGATCTTTGCCACTACTAACTACTACTGATTTATTGATTGTGTGACAATTTTTACTTTAATTATGATTTTCTTTTTTCTTTTTCCCTGTTTAGGAATTGAAATCGAACATGTGCAGAGAACACCTAAAGAATATTGTTCAACATCTTGTGACGTTTGCAAGTAAACCAAAAGAGATAAAGGGCAGGCAGATAACGGAATGGTTCAACATAGGAGAAGATGTTTTTGAAGGATTTTATAAGCTAGGGATCTCTATAGAATGGAACTTGTCTGCGGTTAAAAAATATTCCGAACTGTCTGAGATAGCTGAGGAGATCAGAAAAAATCAAGATTGGCTCCAGGCTTTTATCAGTACCTATCCAACGATTAGAATCGATTTGGATGGTGCGTTTCCTGCCGCAGATATCTGCAAAATTCGGTCTGGAATAGAATTTCTCTTACGAGAATTTGTTGATATCGATAGTTCGTTTGAGGAGGTATTAAAAAATTTAGAGCAGTTGGGCGAATTGGATGAATTTGATCGACATTTGAAGGTGTGGATAGAAACAGGACATCGTCCAGAGTTCTTCCATGGAGATCAGCATCCCAGCATACCTCAGTCTCATTGGTGGTGGTTTTGAAGAAGGTTATATTTGTATATGCGTTCATATATGTAATATTATTACATTGTCTATTAACTAAACATTAGCTAAATTCAGCTAAGAATCTTTTATATCTACATACATAAATGATAATTCTAATTTTAGGATATATTATTATTTGATGAGCATAATTCACAAGTAATACTGTGTTGTGATAATCCCTGGTAACACAATGGAAGTCAGCGAATCTCAGTGGTTGGTGAAGGCTATCGAGAATGTAGATCGTTATCGAAATAGGGGAGGGCCAGGCAAGGGTAACAATCCGCAATTTCTTGGAGAGACGGAGCTACAAAATACCATAGGTGTGGCAATGGGCTTCCCAGTTCGAAGCTCATCGGAGTTGACTGCTGATGAATTAGAAAAAGCCACCAATAATAAGTTGGTTTTCTTTGATGGAACTGCACTGGAAGCAATCAATGTGATAGAAAACCAAATCAGAGAATGCTGTGGCGGGAATGACTACAATTTTGTAACTGTGTTGCCAATTGAGCTCTATTACGAAGGGAAATTGTACGAATTGCCTTTATTTAGAGTACACCATTCCGAATCATCACCACGATGCTATGTGGACAATATTGGAAGAATGTATAGCTCTGTCAGTGACTGGTATGAACACAGTAAACTACCAGCATGTAAAATGGCATATCCATATAATTTGGAACTAGAGTTGCAATCTGGATATGACTATTCGCATCTTGTGGTCGCATACACCCCCTCTGCTAGGACAGTTTGGAAAGTCGTTGAAGTTGTAGATGTAGTTACTGCTGTAATTGGAATTGGTTCAAGCCTTACTTTACTGTTTGTAACTGGTGGTCTGGCAGCTCCATTAATAGCAGCTGGAGTTGGCAGTGCTGCTTGGGGTACAGCCAGAGCTGGATATGAATTGATAGATAAAGAAACACATGGGGAAACTTTGAATCCTTTCACAAGTTCCGAATCACGATTGTTATGGCTTGGTATAGCAGCAAATATAGTCAGTTTTGGTGCTATAGGAGCATCGATGCGACTTACCTCATTAGCTGCGCGCGGCGAAATAATTTCAAATGCTTTCCGAATCTTTGTCAATGTTACTAATGGAACTAACATTGCTGTAAGCGGTGTTGCAATTATAGACGCCACCATTTTTTTAATTGAACATTACAGCGATATGTCTATGGCCGATGTTCTTATGCTTATTGCTTCGATAGCTTTCTGGACAAAGGGAGCATTCAATTACAGGTCAGCAGGATCGATCATTAAAGAGGCACAAATAATGGCATTTTCAACGATAAGCAGTAGCCTAAGTAACGAGCAAGTAGCTGAATTAGCTGTACTCCGAAACGAATTTCAAAATGATCAAGAACTGTTGCGAGAATACCACAGAGCAGCTAAATCAGGGATTTCGGAAACTGTCTTCTCCGAGATTTTGCTCGATGGTTACAGGCATGGACCAATTCAGTTCGATAATGAAGGAAATTTGATACTACAAGAACACAGTTTTTCATTTAAGCTTCTTAGCACTCTACCACAAAACCTCAGATCGGAGAGTTTTAACATTATTACAAACTTCAGTCCAGATCAAACCGAACTGTTTAAGAGTTTTCGTCGGTTCGTGAATAACGATTATTACTTAATTTCTCGTATCCACAAAGTTGCATTGTTTTATGGTGTGAGTGAACGAGAAATAACTGAACAGCTACTACACTTCTGGCAAACCTACTCACAAATGAATTTGCCTGATGGAGGATCAAATATCAGAATGATAGATGGCAATTTGATGCTTGGCAGAGCGCCACCCATTCGAATTACCGAATTGTCACAATTGTCTTCTCCGATGGTTAAATTCGTTGGTGAACACTTGAGTCGGATGGATGCGACAACTAGTGAACAGTGGTCTCCATCATCTTTTTCTGTTCTCTTGAATCTTGAGAGCTATGGCATGCTTGGAGTATGTCCTGTGACAAAAATTATAACAACTGGTCATGCTGTTATTCTGTTAAATGACCAGCTTCAAATCAGTATATATAAATTAAATGTCATCTTAGCAGAGGATTGCAAGCAAATCTTTGACTTGATTAGTCAGTTACCTCTGTCGAATTCCAACATTACACCTGACTTAATAAAGCTGTGTAATAAACACAGAATACGATTAGAATGGCAGAGGACAAAGAGCGTAGAATGGATGACAGAATGTGTCCAGAATCACAGTTCATTGCGTACAGTGGTTCAAGCAGGGTTAAAGAGCTTTGAACAGGATAGATTGTTCACATTTAGGAGCAGTGTAGATGTTTCTAAAGCAGCGCCGTATATGGAGGAAATGATGGCATTTGTTGCTGAAATGAATCCTAGAAACATTAGTGAAATGGTTGCTTATGGTGAATTTGTAATTGCATATGTTGAGACAGAGAAATTGCTGATTCGAGAAAAGTTGATCAATGGAGAGTTGGTGTTGCCTCGCAACGTTAAAAAAGCTGACTGGCTGAGTAAGTACATCATATTCAATTAATTCAATCTTTGAAACATCCATAAGATTTGCTAACTTTCAAGATATGACACCAAATGCAAAAAATTATCTGTCTTTTTCTTCTACAACAGTCCAAGCAGGAGCTCGGATTAACATATATACAATAGAAATTGATACAATAGTAGCTAGTTGTCTGATTGGATAGCCCCCGATTGCGTTGCCTCGAAATTTAACAGAGACCTGGCCTTTTGTGTGTTAACCACTTGCTGTCAATAACTTAGAAGTTTCAGGCTTCTGGCATTCTGTATTCTCCTGAGATTGTGATCTTGTGTTGATCATATTGCTATAGTATCGACATGCTTTCTATCTCTATTTAATGCCAGTATTCCTTAATTTATGTATATTTTTTTACTATCGATTTCAAAAAGTTTCCATTTCATCCACGTCCATGTGCACAGTAATAGAATTCCCTGTCATTTATTTTCTGTATAGAATTCAAACACTGTATTTTCTTGTGTTTCAGGGACGAAGGCTGCTCAAGTCACATTCGAAGATACAAATAATTTGAAGCAAAAGTTTAACGAGTTGTTGACCATAGTAACGGATAACAACATGGTTGGAGTTGAAACGGTTTCGAGCCATTTAAATGATAATGACTTGGTAGCAGCCATCAGAGAGAAAACAATTAAATTTGCAAGTAAAACATCTGCTGCTTATCACATCTACAAACATCCTACGGACCCATTCGATGTTTACATCACACGTGCAAACGAGACCATTCGTTCTTCGTCAGATCGGTATTCTGTAACGCTTACTCAAGATGGAGATGCCAGGACCATTAGATTTGAAAATGAAAACGGCTCGTGCATTGTTCTCGAGAGAAATGGCGGTGTCCTTCTTTGCACATTTACTCCAAAGAAATCCAAATGAGTGTCTATTCTTTCCAATTATCATGGCGGACATCACAAATGCAATTTTTACGAGTGGAATATGCTAACTTTTGTAACTCTATCTTTATATTCTAATAAACTAAACATTTATCCCAAAATTTCATTCCATTCTATGCAATTGCCTGGAATTGTTGTACTTCTTTTGTTTTGTTAATCAAATCAATCATTAGTAGGTGGAAGTGCAGGGAAGCTAGCATGGAAAAGAACCCTTGGGGACGAGTGAAATTACAATGTTCAATGTTACAACAATAGATGTTAAGAATAAGTATGAGCCTGATATACATATGTAAATCACTATCATTATAACTTCAGTCAGTGCTGTTTTGGAATCCGCGGAATCCAGCCAACCTCTTTATGAATAAATACTAACGACAGTGCGATGATTCTTGCGGAGTCTCCCACCTCACTGATGGGTTAGAGTTGAGATCCATGAGGAAGTAGAGCTTTTCAACTTGCTCTTAACTGTAATTTAGTGATGGGATCTGAAACTTACAATGTGTCTGTCACTTACAATGTGATTAAAAATTTGCAACTGTCAAAAGAGTTGTTGATAAGTCTTGAATGTTGGCAGGTCTTGGAAGTGTTGAAGGAGGACATAATGCTTATCCTGAATTCGTAAGAGGATCAAACCTTCTGTGTTTGTCCATTTCCTCTAACTTCCTGATATTTCCATGTTGTTACAGCTTGTTTCATGTACTAACCCAGTCTATGTTCATGTTTATATTTTACAAACCCCCGGCCAGCCGAACGATTCCGACATGTAAGGCTGTGGTAGGACGATTTGAGGCGACGCTACCGGGGTTGCTCCCGACCTCCACTGGTCCCATGTCTGACTTAATAGGTGCGCGGGCCACGCATCATAGCGTCGGCTAGTCGTTTATGTGCATCGGGTCAACTGGTGTCCTCGTGGTCTTGCAGTGCCAATCTGCGAATTGTTCCCCCCTTCTCACAGGAGATTAAGCAGTTTCAAGAGTCAGGCTAATCTCTAACAATACTACCTTTTAACCCAGACTAAACTGGGCTGGAGGATTACCCATACCCTGTGCTCTGTTTTAGATATGCAAATTGAAGCTATAGTAAAAAGAAAATAGAAACATAAAGGTTGCGATGCGCGAGGAAGGAGTGCGAGAAACATGCTGCCGAATATCAGAAACTGCGGCTAAAGAACGAAAAAGTAGGATTTCTCTATAGGCAAGCACGCTGGATGTGCCCTTTACCCAACGCGCTTGGCCACAAAGACATCATACTTTTGCTTTTCTGAGGCGTAGGGATTTGCCCCGCGGACCCTTGCAATCACCGTAAATCGAAGGGGCAACGTCCTGCCGATCAGAGCTTCGAGTCTTCGAAAGCGCGGCGGTGAGCTTGATGGATCCTTGAACGGAGCTTTGGGCTATCTGGGGAATTGGATCATTGAGTACATAATTTCGTCTCGTTTCTGCACAACGCAATCGTCGTTTATTCACAGTGTTCCAGGATTTAGAAAAACTCGAAGCCTGGACCTCCGGGGTCCCTGGCAAACGTTTAGCCTCCATGGCATCCAACAAAAAGAGGAAAACAGATAGAGTATTTCAAGACGAACAAAATGATCTATTATTAAGGTCATTCAAGGTCACTCAAGATCAACTGCAAGAAAAATTAAATTGTCTCATAGCACTCTTCGAATACTGTTGTGTATTCTCTGGTTGTTAGCATATTGCTCTTGTAATTGCCGACAAGGGTCACAGAACGTAAACAAAGCAGGGATTCATACCGATATTATACCGGTATATACCGGTATTTTCCACTATTTTCCGGTTGTACCTTCGTAACCTTCATAGAAACCGAAATACAGGTATGACGGCATATCGCTATATGAAAATACCTGTATATTTTCTGATATTTGCTGGTAATTTTTTAAATTTTCTTATTTTATTTAAACAAAAGAATTTCATAATCTTTTTAAATCAGGGATTGAAAAGTTATATCGGTCCCGGTTCTCGAAACAGTTATGAAGAACCCAATTATTTATAATTTAAACAATTTTTATAATTTGTTTCTATATTCATCACTTGTATTATAATTTAAATAATTTACTGTGAGAATAATTGTTTAAATAAATAAATTTTTATAATGTACAGAAATTTGGTTCTATATTTATTATTTGAATTAGTATTGCAATAATAATTTATTGTGAAAATAATTGTTTAAATAAATAAATTTTTACAATGTATAGAAATTTATTTCTATATTTATTATTTGAATTATTATGTTGACCATAATTTAGTGTTAAAATAATTGTTTATATAAATAAATTTTTATAATCTATAGAAATGTGTTTTTATATTCATTATTTAAATACGTTTACATTGTTTAAACATTAATTTTAACACTACATTGTTATTGAAATAATACTTCAAATAATGAATGTAGAAACAAATTATACAAATTTGTTTATTTAAAAATTGCTTAAATTATAAATAACAAAAATTGCTTTAGCAGTATCACCAACACAAGTTAGTGTTAAAGACTGTTTTCTTCTTTAAAATATGTATCATCACCATTGTGCTATAACTTATCCGATGATATTATTAACGATTTGTTAATACATAGAAATAATAAAAATGTAAATTTATAAATTGTTAGTTTGTACATATATTGTTATTGTTCGATTCGAAAATAAAATCGCGTCTTAATTTTAAATTATCATGTTTACCTTTACTACCGTAATACTGACAGCCAAAGTATATCGGTTTAAAATTGTAAGTCTCTAAATGCAATAAAAATTATATTGTACCGCGTACAATAAACTAAAAGTGCCTGCACGCTCTGTCCCGGGCTCTCGGTCGTGCGCTAGATGACTACACGCGCACGACACACAAGCACGAGCCGCGCCATGAGCTCACGCACATTGTGACAACTCAGTTATATAGGTGGCGTTCGAACGACATTGTATCGCGGGATATAGAAAGAGACAGAGAAACCGAAAAATACCGGTATTTTATATCGGTTACCGGTATAGCTCTGTTTGCCCAATACCGGTATGAAAATTATACCGGTATTAAGTCCCTGAAACAAAGATTCAATCTCATTGTTTCTTGTCTATGTACGCAAATGTTATTAGTAGTTTGACTGCCGATTAGAGTACGGCTTCGTCATATTCAATATCCAAGTATACCGCGAAAAACCAACAATCAAAGTTGACATGCAAGAACGAATAAAAAGATCTTGCTCTGTAATAGATGAAAATGAAATTTATGAGGCAGTGTCATCGGTATTGCAGTGAATACATAAATAACATGTGAAATCTAAATCGTCGAAGCATTCGAAGAGTGCTTTGAGACCTTAATAATATTAATAAAATTGTAGTCGTCATGAAATACTCTATCAGATTGTAAGTAAAAAAACATACCGTTCCATTTAATCGTAATGAAATTGTAAAATATGCGTCTTGTAGACTTATATCAGTTATACACATGCTGAAATTTCATCGGAATCGGTTGACGAAGAAAAAGACGACACGCACCGTCAGATGCAAGAATCTGTGGATTTGAAGCAAAAGCTGACCAAAAGTCATAAAAACTACGATTTTCACCACTTTCAACGACTTGTTGCTCGTGTTTACGTTAATCGATTTGTATGAAATTTTCAACATGTGTATAATTAACATAATTGTACAAGACGTATATTTTAAACTTTCACTACGGACTAAAATTAAAAAATGCCTTTATTATTTTTTCATGTAATTCGTACCAATTGCAATTTCTTCAAAATCTTTTTCAACTTTTTAGTAAATCAATACTTCCAATTGCTCAAAGTAAGTCAAGTCATTCGATGCAATGTTAAACAAATTATTCTGATTTATCGTTGTTTCGACCCATCAATAAACCCGCTCTGATCAATCGTCTGAATCAGAATGAATCGTGAAGTCGGTGTGAGAAATGTCCGGTGTTTATACCTTTTTGGTGTTTGCGTAGCGCACCAATCAGGTGTGACTTTGTTTGTTCGGTGGTAGTTTGCTGAGGGTCGCGCGCGGTCGCTACATCTTCGGTCGCAGGATGTTTTTGGCGAATGTTAGCTATTATCGAAGGTATGAAGGAGTGTCGGAAAATACATGTTGCTCAGAGACTGAACAATATATTATAAAATATTTATAACATAGCTCAACGAGCATTGCCGAAGTTTATTGGTCCTTACCAAATGGCCCTTTAAATTGGTTGAATTATCACTTCTCTCTCTGCAAACGTAGTTCTCTCTCGAGTGTCGCCTCTTGTTGTACCCTTAGTCTTTGTGGTAACGATCTTCATTTTTCTAATATTCACGCCTTGTTTTTTTATTTGTGACGGGAGTTTCGATGAGTCACCTACATACACGAATTTTCTTATCATGACTCTATGTCCTACATCATATTTCCCGCCAGGCTTCTGCTTTTTATCGTAATCTCTTTTGTTTTGTAAGAACTATTTCCTGTTTCGCATCGCCGCTTGCTTGCGCGTTTTTCTTAAATTACGACGTCTACCGATTATGACTTCCCCGGTTCTCGTAATCTTTGTCACCTACAGTTTGAAATACTTGGTAAAACCAAAAAAAATACCGCCTTTTCTCGGTCTGCTTATTTGACATCAGTCCAAGTGGTTCATATGCAATGTCCCGAATGGTTTATTACCCTTACGTATTTCGTGCAGGGTGTCCTCTATACGCCCCGAATTCGGACAGAACGCGATACACCTTAAGCACTTCTTAATGTGATTTTTTACTTTCTCTCTTACCTTAGGAAACCAATATGCATTTGTGACGTTAGGAACTTTTACAAAATGCGCGATCATTTATTTTAGTGTAAAGTAACCCGTTAATCGATCCGAAGAATTCATTCACTGACCTGTCTAGTTTTTCGCTTATTTCAGCAATTATGTACTCCCCACTTGTAGCAATACATTTGTCCCATTTCCGTTTCCATTGTTCAAAACATCCCTGGAAGTTCCCTGACATCCTCAGATGTCAGGCTCTTCAGCTACTTCGTCGTTTCACGTCTCCATATCGTCTCTGTGCCATCCCCGCATGACCATTCTGCATTTCAGGAACAAAAAAAAATCATAGGGGGCTAGGTCTGAAAAGTAGGGAGGATGACCTAGCGTGGTGATCAAATGACGGGCCAGATACTCGCAGACAATCACTGCTGAATGTGCAGGCGTATTATCGTGATGCAGTCTTCACGGTCCCTCCTGAAACGCTTGATATACTTCGAAAGAGCATTCTCCAGCGCGGTTTCTACATAAGCAGTCCTCCACGTTTCATGAATTCCCTGAGTTTTTCGCAAGCTTCGCCAAAAATTTGATGTTGAGTCGTTGTTTCATCTGTCCATCAATCTTCATCGTCGACGAGAGCAAACAAAAAAAATTCCTCTAGTTGTACGAATCAGTTCAGAACCATCAAACCGTCGCCAAAATCGAAAAAATACTCCAATTTAGTTGAAAATTGGTATTCCGGGGTTTTTCAGATCGCTGATTATGCATCTGATGTCAAAATTACAAAAAACAAAATGGTGGGTACAATATGACAGATGTGTTACTAAAAAAATCGTCGGATTTCCTTGAAAATTATTATTACCATATTTTTGGGGTCGCTAAATATGAATCTGATTACATAAGTTGATACGCGGGGCGTGTAAAACGCATACCAAACTCATGGTACCGTTATGTACGTATTATGCAGTATGAAATAAGCTATTGTATTTTAAAGCCATTTGGTTTTTGCGTTTTAAAAAGTTATTATAATTTTTAATTTATTAAAATTATTGTTTTTGATATCAGATTCATATTCGGCGACCCAAAAAACTCCTGGTGTGTCAATTTTGAACTAAGTTGGAGTTGCTGACGGATGCGTGGCGTGACAAATCGTGAACGTTATGTAAAGCGTTATTACGGTGCGTGAGCAGCTAATTCTAGTTTCAACTTCAATTTCATTTCCGAAGAGTTAGAATACAATTTATCGATAAATCTTGGCTAAATAAAATTAAGAAAGTATTATGACAGCTTATAGTGTACTTTCGTTTTTATTTGAAGGGAGGGTTGTATGGGACTCCCAGGCTGGTTGTGCAAAGCCAGCACAACCCACTAATTTCCTCATAAAAACCGCCCTCATGAGAATCAAACCTCCTGGCCCGGGTAAGGCTAATATTCTCCGGGGGACAGTAGCTTCCCGGAGACTGGTGACACCTTGATGGTGACTGATGCACTCATCTGCCCACGCCCTGCTGTCCTCGACCGTGAACTGCCCCTTCGCCACGTGTCCAAACTTGAGTTTAAGGATTTTTGATAAAGTCTGTCATCCTCGCAGCCCGAACAATAAGATAACCACTACCAATAAAGATCTAACCTCATTCCGGTAATCCTCCTTCAGGTATACGGAACGGGTACCCCTCACCCCGTTAGCAGACACCGAAGTGTGTCCCAGGAGTCACCACAAGGAGGTGGAGGGAGTGTTTTTAAATGTCTGACCACCTCAAATAGAGATTATGAACTCGAATCAGTGAATGCCACACATACTCGACTTTGACATTATGGGAGGAAAAGTCACACACGCGCGAGGAAAACCTTTCCCACATTATGGTATATAAATGGCCCCACTAATTTTCGCTGATCAGTTGAGCAGTGACGAGTGCAGTAAGAAAAATCGTTATGTTTCCGTCACCGGCCACGTGAAGAGACATCCAGGAATCGAGGAAAAAATCAAGGAATGTAGGTATTTCAACGTTGATAGTGAGAATCTGATGCATCTAAAGACTGGTTGATGCTTCTACAAATCACAATATAATGGAAAAGCTCTCTGACCGGTTTCTAATTAACTTGTAAGCAGTGAATCAGATTTAACACTAGAAAGACTGAAACTTAGTATACATATACCTATATTGCCCAAAAGCAGTCAAAATGACTGTATTGTGAAAGAATAACTAATGTGTAAAGAAATTTGTTTAAAATTAATTTTTAATATTTTTTATATTATTTACAGTTATATAACAAGTTATTAGTAAATATTAACAAGAAAAAAAATATACTTCACTTGGAAAAAAAAATAATTTATGCATTATTATTTGTACATTTTATGCAAATGAAAGTGGAAATCTTTTTATGTGTACATCTTCCGTACATCTACTCAACATTTCTTTCATGAATTTAGGGTGCAAAAGAAATAAAATAAACAACTTGTTACAACAAGTATCACTGCATAAAGATTCGAATAACAAGTACTACTTTAGCTTATTGAGCAACTGCACATACGCCCAAATCGACAATTTATCATGTACTTGTATGTTATCATGTGACGATAATCGAAAAAAAATGAAAACTGTTATTTTAATACAGAGCCGAACTGGTCATATAAGAAATTTACTCAATTCAATAATAAGTCCTTTGATTATTTAAAATTTCCCAAGCAGTCAAAATGACTGCTTTTGGGCAATATAGGTATAACACATATACATATACATCCAAAAGGCTTTTTGGTGCAAATACCCAGCCAGCCAGCCAGCTCATTGTCAGTATGCGCCACGGTTGCGGTTAGACTTCCTGTTTGTCTGACGCACCGTTATCTCTGTGCTATTGATAGTGCTATTCCTCCCATCAGTTATAGTTCTCATTGCGTGTCCCTAGTATACTCTATTCCATTTTACGCAGAATGTATCAGTGAATCGCTCTAGAAAATAAAAAAAATATGCTATCCCATTTACGTGCCCTCATTGATATGGTAGAATTTTTGTTTGAAACAATTTTCTGTACGCATAATGAATAATTTGCGAGTATTCGAAGGTACTCGAGTTACGTAGGACATCCAGCACTGCATAAAATCCAATTTTATTATTATTAAATTCGTGTTCAAAAATTTCTCTCTCTATTGCTAATTACAAATTGGTGTTGCTCTCAGCCAACCAGACACCACATTGTCTTATAAATAATATGATGAATTATACAATAATACCTATACATATAGCGCTACGTAATGCGAGACAGATGTTTAACGCGTCTATTGTTTATAAATGTGTAATATCTAGCATACCAGACAGATTTTTAACACTTCTATGCCGGATATAATTTATCTATAGACATTACAGTTAAACGCATTTCATTAATTCGTTACATTTACAGCAACAGTTTCCTTTCTCGCTTTCAATGCGACAATTTAAGTAGGCAAAAAGCATTTACATTACCAGACGAAAATTTGTTTCGCTTTTATTTGTTTACGCACATGGCAAGAAGGAAAGGATTCTTCAGAAAGAATCGGTACATTCGAATTTGGCAAGAATCTAACAATATTTAAAAGAGACGAAATTCATTAAAATTTTAAATTTCATTAAAATGAAATTTTGAAAAATTAGCATTTTTCGGCTTCTGTAAAACTGTGATGTAAAGCAAGTGATTTAATGATCATAACGTTGAAGGTCCCCAAAAATTTAAATTTACTCCTTTAGTTACGGTTACGGTTACGGTTACAAGCTCACCGTGAGACAAGCAGATGTACATAACTTAAAATGGCACACATCCTTTATTCTGTAATTTTTTATTATAATTACATATATATATATATATATATATATATATATATATATATGTATATGTGTATATATATATATATGTATATGTATATATATATATATGTATATGTATATATATATATATATATATATATATATATATATATATACATGGAGAGAGAGTGAGAGAGAGGCTTCAAAGTAATTTTTCATTACAGTATCCCCTTAATCACAACCGGTGATCTTTGCCACTACTAACTACTACTGGTTTATTGTTTGCGTGAAAATTTTTACTTTAATTGTGATTTTCTTCTTTCTTTTGCCCCATTTAGGAATTGAAATCGAACATGTGCAGAGAACATCTAAAGAATATTGTTCAACATCTTGTGACGTTTGCAAGTAAACCAAAAGAGATAAAGGGCAGGCAGATAACGGAATGGTTCAACATAGGAGAAGATGTTTTTGAAGGATTTTATAAACTAGGGATCTCTATAGAATGGAACTTGTCAGAGGTTAAAAAATATTCCGAACTGTCTCAGATAGCTGAGGAGATCAGAAAAAATCAAGATTGGCTCCAGGCTTTTATCAGTATCTATCCAACGATTAGAATCGATCTGGATGGTGCGTTTCCTGCCGCAGATATCTGCAAAATTCGATCTGGAATAGAATTTCTCTTACGAAAATTTGTCGATATCGATAGTTCGTTTGACGAGGTATTAAATAATTTAGAACAGTTAGGCGAATTGGATGAATTTGATCGACATTTGAAGGTGTGGACAGAAACAGGACATCGTCCAGAGTTCTTCCATGGAGATAAGCATCCCAACATACCTCAGTCTCATTGGTGGTGGTTTTGAAAAAGGTTATATCTGTACATGCGTTCGTATATGTAATATTATTGTATTGCCTATTAACTAAACATTAACTAAATTCAGTTAAGAATCTTTTATATCTACATACATAAATGATAATTCTAATTTTAGGATATATTATTATTTGATGAGTATAATTCACAAGTAATACTGTGTTGTGATAATCCCTGGTAACACAATGGAAGTCAGCGAATCTCAGTGGATGATGAAGGCTATCGAGAATGTAGATCAGTATCGAAATAGAGGTGGGCCAGGCAAGGGTAACAATCCGCAATTTCTTGGAGAGACGGAGCTACAAAATACCATAGGTGTGGCAATGGGTTTCCCGGTTCGAAGCTCATTGGAGTGGACTGCTGATGAATTAGAAAAAGCCAAGAATAATAATTTGGTTTTCTTTGATGGAACTGCACTGGAAGCGATCAATGTGATAGAAAACCAAATCAGATATTGCTGTAGCGGGGATGTATACAATTTTGTAACTGTGTTGCCAATTGAGCTCTATTACGAAGGGAAATTGTACGAACTGCCTCTATTTAGAGTACACCGTTCCTCATCATCACCACGATACTATGTGGACAATATTGGAAGAATGTATAGCTCTGTCAGTGACTGGTATGAACACAGTAAACTACCACCGTGTAAAATGGCATATCCATATAATTTGGAACTAAAGTTGCTACCTGGATATGACTATTCGCATCTTATCATCGCAAACACCCCCTCTGCTAGGCCAGATAGGAAAATCGTTGAAGTTGTAGATGTAGTTACTGCTGTAATTGGAATTGGTTCAAGCCTTACTTTACTGTTTGTAACTGGTGGTCTGGCAGCTCCATTAGTAGCAGCTGGAGTTGGCAGTGCTGCTTGGGGTACAGCCAGAGCTGGATATGAATTGATAGATAAAGAAACACATGGGGAAACTCTGAATCCTTTCACAAATTCTGAATCACGATTGTTATGGCTTGGTATAGCAGCAAATATAGTCAGTTTTGGTGCTATAGGAGCATCGATGCGACTTACCTCATTAGCTGCGCGTGGCCAAACAATATCAAATGCTTTCCGAATCTTTGTCAATGTTACTAATGGAACTAACATTGCTGTAAGCGGTGTTGCAATTATAGACGCCACCATTTTTTTACTTGATCATTACGACGATATGTCTACTGCCAATGTTCTTATGCTTGTTGCTTCGATAGCTTTCTGGACAAAGGGAGCGTACAATTACAAAACAGCGGGAACGATCATTCGAGAGGCACAAATAATGGCATTTTCAAAGATAAGCAGTAACCTTAATAAAGAGCAAGTAGCTGAATTAGCTGTACTTCGAAACCAATTTAAAAGTGATCAACAACTATTGCGAGAGTACCACAGAGCAGCTAAATTAGGGATATCGGAAAATCTCTTCTCCCAGATTTTGCTCGATGGTCATAGGCATGGACCAATCCAGTTCGACAGTGAAGGAAATTTGATACTGCAAGGACACAGTTTTTCATTTAAGTTGCTTAGCAGTCTACCACAAAACCTAAGATCGCAGTTTTTTAACATTATTACAAAGTTCAGTCCAGAACAAACCGAACTGTTTAAGAGTTTTCGTCAGTTCGTAAATAACGATTATTACTTAATTTCTCGTATCCACAGAGTTGCATTGTTTTATAAGGTGAGTGCACAAGAAATAACTGAACAGCTACTAATCTTCTGGCGAACCTACTCACAAATGAATCTGCCTGGTGGAGGATCAGATATCAGAATGATAAATGGCAATTTAATGATTGGCAAAGCGCCACCCATTCGCATTACCGAATTGTCACAATTGTCTTCTCCGATGGTTAAATTCGTTGGTGAACACTTGAGTCGGATGGATGCGACTACTAGCGATCAGTGGCCTGCATCATCTGTTTCTGTTCTTTTGAATCTTGAGAGCTATGGCATGCTTGGAGTATGTCCTGTGACAAAAATTATACCAACTGGTCGTGCTGTTATTCTGTTAAATGGCCAGCTTCAAATCAGTATATATAAATTAAATGTCATCTTAGCAGAGGATTGCAAGCAAATCTTTGACTTGATTAGTCGGTTACCTCTGTCGAATTCCAACATTACACCTGACTTAATAAAGCTGTGTAATAAACACAGAATACGATTAGAATGGCAGAGGACAAAGAGCGTAGAATGGATGACAGAATGTGTCCAGAATCACAGTTCATTGCGTACAGTGGTTCAAGCAGGGTTACAGAGCTTTGAACAGGATAGATTGTTCACATTTAACAGTAGTGTAGATGTTTTTAAAGCATCGCCATATATGAAGGAAATGATGGCATTTGTTGCTGAAATGAATCCTAGAAACATTAGTGAAATGGTTGCTTATGGTGAATTTGTAATTGCATATGTTGAGACAGAGAAATTGCTGATTCGAGAAAAGTTGATCAATGGAACGCTGGTGTTGCCTCGCAACGTTAAAAAAGCTGACTGGCTGAGTAAGTACATCATATTCAATTAATTCAATCTTTGAAACATCCATAAGATTTGCTAACTTTCAAGATATGACACCATATGCAAAAAATTATCTGTCTTTTTCTTCTACAACAGTCCAAGCAGGAGCTCGGATTAACATATATACAATAGAAATTGATACAATAGTAGCTAGTTGTCTGATTGGACAGTCCCCGATTGCGTTGCCTCGAAATTTAACAGAGACCTGGCCTTTTGTGTGTTAACCAGTTGCTGTCAATAACTTAGAAGTTTCAGGCTTCTGGCATTCTGTATTCTCCTGAGATTGTGATCTTGTGTTGATCATATTGCTATAGTATCGACATGCTTTCTATCTCTATTTAATGCCAGTATTCCTTAATTTATGTATATTTTTTTACTATCGATTTCAAAAAGTTTCCATTTCATCCACGTCCATGTGCACAGTAATAGAATTCCCTGTCATTTATTTTCTGTATAGAATTCAAACACTGTATTTTCTTGTGTTTCAGGGACGAAGGCTGCTCAAGCCACATTCGAAGATACAAATAGTTTGAAGCAAAAGTTTAACGAGTTGTTGACCATAGTAACGGATAACAACATGGTTGGAGTTGAAACGGTTTCGAGCAATTTAAATGATAATGACTTGGTAGCAGCCATCAGAGAGAAAACCATTAAATTTGCAAGTAAAACATCTGCTGCTTATCACATCTACAAACATCCTACGGACCCATCCGATGTTTACATCACACGTGCAAACGAGACCATTCGTTCTTCGTCAGATCGGTATTCTGTAACGCTTACTCAAGATGGAGATGCCAGGACCATTAGATTTGAAAATGAAAACGGCTCGTGCATTGTTCTCGAGAGAAATGGCGGTGTCCTTCTTTGCACATTTACTCCAAAGAAATCCAAATGAGTGTCTATTCTTTCCAATTATCATGGCGGACATCACAAATGCAATTTTTACGAGTGGAATATGCTAACTTTTGTAACTCTATCTTTATATTCTAATAAACTAAACATTTATCCCAAAATTTCATTCCATTCTATGCAACTGCCTGGAATTGTTGTACTTCTTTTGTTTTGTTAATCAAATCAATCATTAGTAGGTGGAAGTGCAGGGAAGCTAGCATGGAAAAGAACCCTTGGGGGCATATGAAATTACAATGTTCAATGTTACAAAAATAAATATTAAGAATAAGTATGAGACTAATATACATGTTAGCGCCAAAGTGTTTTAAGCCAGGCACAGGTTTGTATCAGGGCGACTCTTAGGCCTGGAAGGAATTCTGGCAGGATCTTGGCCTGCGTGAGGCCTTGAAGAGGGATGCTTGAGACTAAACAGAACCGTCGATGGACGATGACAGGAGGCCGCGCTGGGTCTTCTGGCTATCGGCCATCACTGGGATGTTTGTGAGAGATGAGTGAAAGTTTGAAATGACATAGAGAGAGAGAGAGGGAGAGATAGAGAGAGAGAGGGAGAGAGAGAGAGAGAGAGAGAGAGATTTATGAAGTTTAGGATTATTTTACGAATTTCAATTAATGTTTCTAACAAAAATGTAAATCCTGGTTGAATTTTAAATTAGAAACATCAAAACCCAAAGCTTGAAAACGTTGGGATTAGTCAATTAAAAATTGTAACTCCGATATTACTTTCTAGTACAATTGATTATATAGACTCTGAGAGACGTTGCTTTATTATATGTATAATATAGAGGGAAAATATTCTATTCGAATGAAAAAAAATTTTGCTTTTATTAACATAATACATTTTCGTGAAATTTTCATAGATTTAATTTCATTTGTTACGATACATACAAGTAAACGCTGAGATATAAAGATTAGTATATTTTAGGACTGTAGAGTCGGAATCACAATTGTAGTTAATTATTAAACAAAAAAACGAAATGTAGTGAAATACTTCAAGTTTGCTAAATTATATGGCATGTTGACTTCATATTTCAGAATTTAAAAGCAGTAATAACTTGAGGACTTCAGCGAGAATTCATCTCAGTTTCACTATCTGCTTGAGGATAGTCTGTATTTTCATCGCTACTCTCATTACTGTAAATTATCTGCTCTTTCTCTGTTGATCCGTTTTGTGTTTCGTTATCCGTTTCCTCATTTAATTTTCTATAAATTAAATATAAACCATTACTAAGTGATGTTATGTGAAGTAACAGAATAAAATGAATATAGTTGTAACGCTGAATGTCCGTTTCATTTATGTGGTATAAATAAATATTATATAGTATGTGGATCTACAAACAGTAAATATACTTATAAGTCAAGGAATATCTATCATTTATGAAACAGAAATGATTAGAAATTTATAGAATGCTTTAAGCATTTTACAATATTTTCCGCCTCGAATACATTTGTGAAATGATCATAATAACAATAATAAGTTACATGATTTTCGAACTTGTATTTATTGCGAAAATAATTCCGCATTTTGTGGAATATTGTAGCGCATATTAATGTTATCAACGTTCCCAATAGACCAAGTAAAATTGCCAAGAGAACGATGTCAACTTGTAACCAAGGGTCTGCATCATCATAACTTTTGGATGCTAAAAGAATCGGGGACCTAGAATTGTAAAAAAGTTGTTAATTGCAATTCCAAAATAAATTGATATCACTTCGAATATGCGGGGTATTTTCTCAAATTAGATGACTCAAATTCTGTATCGAGAGAATGTATACGTGAGTACGTACACAATCGCTCATGGAAGTATAGACACTTATCGAAAATTAAGCGAAAATATAAATACAGAAATTGCTCTATTAGCAATAGCTTCTTGCGTATATCTCGAAAATTAAAACCGAGCGGCGGTAACATATATAGGGAAAAGTTGTTCAGAATGATGACCTTGACAACATATTTCGAGGTCATCAAAATCGGTGAGGAGAACCAACTTCTATATAATTATCAAAAATGTAGTTATGTGTCAAAAAACACCGATGACCTTGATAACTCAGAAAAAAAGGACCTTGGAGAAAAAATTTTCTTCCCAGATATTGGTCCTTTGACACCATGCACATTACGTAAAAAATATTTTTTGTACCACTATAAACCGAAGAGATATTTAGGTGGCCTTACTTAAGAGGACCACCCTGTATAATTGACACAGATCTACAAAACGCAAATTTTAAATTTTCTATATAGGCCACATAAAAAAAGTTGTAAAATCTAAGTTTTACTACTTTCTCTACACTTTAATTTTGTTTCAACATTATTTAATCCTTCATGCAGAATTCGTTAATTTTATACTTATAAAATGAAAAATTAAAGTTATTTGGCGTTGGACAATTTCTGTACATATTTTTTCGCTTAATTTTCAAGTGTCCATACCTCCATGACCGGTAATGTACTATATCAGTGCTATTCCCTCGAAACTTGGGAAACATTTCTTGGAAAGAAAATTGTGACTTCGTAAAAAACCTTCGAAAAAATGGCGAATACGACAGACAACGGCCAATTCTGGTTTGATAATACTACACAACAATTCAGTAAAACTATTTACTCACGGAAATTCGCTTTCCTCTTTTGCGAGCTCATCAAAGGGTTTCCCTATTGCTCTAGTGAGGTCTTTTCCCAGTTGTGTGAAGGTAGATTTACCCAACCAATCAGCTAAATCATTACGATTTATTTGACGTAATCTATGCGTTAAAGTATCGTGTGCTTTTCCTTTACCCTCGGCGGGAGAACTGTTCCAATGGATCAGGTGTCGAATACAAGGTACATCGTCGTCCACATTGCGTTCTTATAAAATTACCAAGAATTTTTGCATTGCGTCATATAAGTACTGTGCGTTCCTCACGAGAGGTCTCATGAAAAGAATATGGGGCGGATTGACCAACGTGGAAGGGGCACGGCTCGTTCCACACGCATTTTCGACTCTAGCGGTTCTATTGGCTAAAACGGTCACACATACTATGTAGCGTGTGACGGTACCGGTAGGTATAGGCGGAGCGAATGAGGGACGCCCCCCCCCCCCTTGGCCCTGTGCCGTCCCACGAGACTTCTTGTGAGGCACAGACAGTATCTTGATATACAAAAATTCGAAAACATAGTCTAAAGTTGTTCTGTCCCTCAAATAATACGATACAACAATTGCATATATTTCTAAAATTTCTTTTTTAACAATTCTATGAAGTTATTTTTCACGCTTGACTAACATTTTGTATAGTTAACATGAATGAATTTTCGTTTGTCAGTCCTAAGCTACCAAGCCTTAAGATTTAAACATTTATTTTTGTACTGTACTCTCCCTTTTTAGGTAATGTTTTCACAAATTAAATAAATTATACTTGTCGTTGGAACATAAACAGCAAAAAAACAAGATTTCATTTGAAGTGGACAGACATACAACAGCTACAGGGATATCACGAACAAACGTAGATATTTGATGTACCAGCTTCTGCTAGATTACTTGGTAACTCATATGTCGTGTAATGAAGAGCAGCAATTAATCGTCGACACTCGAAAGGGTTCAAACGCGCCGCCAAATACTCTATTTCGTTTACATTAATATCGATTGTACTGAAAACTTTGTACTGTGACAGAAATATAATAAAACATAGATATGCAGATGATTCGCGTGTTGCAAATAACATTTTCGTGATGATAGGTTAATAAAATAATACAACTTAACAATCTTGAACAAAAGAATTCGCATTTACGTACTATTTGAGTAACATAGTAGCTTTTGAAAATGAACATTCACTTAGAGTGTGATAAAAAAATTCTATGAAAGTTTGTAACGTTTGTAAGTAAATTATAAAATTGCTCAGAATGTACTTGAAGAAACTTGGGTTGAATACGTATTCACTCAATAATGATAAAAGTTCTGGTAAACTTAGGCTTGATTACGGAGAGCATATTGCTATACTCGATCGCGTCGTGCGAGCTTCTGCCTTCTGCGTTTTCCGCAAATCTTAAAGAAAATTCCGCAGGGCGTGTCCCCGACTGAAAAATACGCTAATTCGACAGCGTCGATAACAATGCTCAATCAGGTTGCTGATATGGGCCAGTACACCCATACCATTCATTACGCTCGAGGCGCGCTTTTTCGGGGATGCTAGATGTGACACTGGAGGTTTTATGAAATAGCGGGGTTTCCTTCGGCCCCGCGAGGCACATACCGCGGCCAGCTGTGGGCCGTGGGCCCATCGGGCCTCGGTCGGCGCGACCCTTCGGAAACTCGGAGGTTTATGATACCAGCTTTTGCTATTGAGGCCTGAAGCGGAAGATTCTAAGGAACGAGACATGCATTGTCTAAAACAGACATGGGCGACGCTGGGTCAAAAAACACATGTTGCTGCTTCTCCTCTTCGCCTGCTCGGCGAGGCAATCCCCACCACGTCCACTCCGACTCTCCCTCCAACACGGGCCCCACGATACTGCATCGGCCGGTAGGTGCAGCATCGTGGGGCCCGTGCTGGGAGAAGCTGCAACATGTGTTTTTTGAGCCAGCATCACCCATGCCTGGTCTAAAATATCTAAATTGCAGGCGTTGAAAACTGCTTTCTCAAAAGTAGCTTCACTGTCGCTCGCCTCGCAGGCGGACCCAACTATTTGCACGCCAAATATTTCATTGTACGTGCCGATGCCCGTTACATGCTGAATAATTCTTAATAGTAAACTAAATGATAGAAAAGAATTTTTTACAAAGATTATCAATATCTTTTTATATGACACAACGATTGTTTGAATTTTTCTGAAATGTTGCTTCAAAATTTGTTTTCTTTATTTTTCCGTTAATACACAGTCTAAATAAAATGATTTATTCTGAATTCTTGCAGATTACAATTGAAAGACTTAAGATTATTCATTAATATTTCTAGGCAGATAAGATACAATAACAACTAAACGTCGTAGAACATTTAAAAATTTACAATTTTAATTTACACGTTTTATTTGTGTGGCCTTCTGGTACTTTTCTTTCTTTTCTTTTTGTAACATTTATAACAACCGGTTGGTGATGGTGGTTCGTGTTCCGCAGGTGCAATATACGTGGGGCCCTGTGTACCTGTGTGTATCAATTCGTAAGATGGCACTTTTTTGTTCTTCGCTCGTGGTTTTCTTACAGAATAGCTTCTAGAGACGCCCTCTCCGTCATCTGTTATCAATTTCCTAATCGAAAAGTACATTTTCTGTGACAAGATTTGATACAACGCCTCAAAAAGAAAATATATTATTCATGAAATGTTCTAACTACATAGACTGCTGATTTTATGCATTCATGGCAAAAATGAATAGGTGAAATACAATATTATACAAAACATCAGAAGTACTTAACTGCACAGTTAGATTATTTCGAACTCATTAAAAATATTGGGGGGAAAACAAAATTTTGTATGGAACTCCTGTTTCTTGCAGTCCAAGCAGAAATTTATTTTACATAAAAATCCACAGTATAGTTATAAATAATGTGGAGCTGAGAGATACGTTAAGCCTAATTCACTAACACGACTCGAAACAAGCTGTGCCCACTTTGTCTAACTTTTACACAATTACAATAAATATTTAAAAATGTTATTCACCCTTTCTTCTTTTTTTTTCTTCTGAATATTCTACTACACAGATTTGCTAATCTGTTCCTTATAAATAAAGTGCAACAACAAGTGACAAGTATAGTAGATGCTACAACAAGTCCTGCAGTGCGTATCGACACCTTGAACGTTGCTTGTCCTATGGCTTATTCAAACAAAGTTAATCGAGGTGTTGACAATTCATGAAAAATTATAAAATTGGTAAGACGGTTTATTACCACTGACTTTATTTATCGTTTTATTTGCGGCCTGTGTTGTAGTTTTAGCATCCTTTTCCTTCGGTGTGGGGACTGGCACTACAGCTGTTGCAACGCCATCGTAATCTCTACAAATGTGTTAAAAACAAGTATGCATGGTGGTTCGAGCTTAAACAATTACACTTCATGTTGAAGTTGAAATCCACTTTTTTCAGATATTAAGGTTACGATAGTACTCGAATTATACAGGGTGAGTCACCTAACGTTTGCACCTCAAATGTCTTTGTTGTTTCTAAAGATACGTAAAATATGGTAACGACAATGTTGAATGGTACAATAGGGCTGACACGATGCCAAAAGAAATTTTGTTTTTACGTCATTTTTTTAGAGATATCAAGGTCACCTTGACTTTTTTAAATGGAACCACCCTTTTTTAAACATTTACAATGATAGTCCCTTTCATTACGAATTCAGTGACTATAATTACTCAAGGTCATTCAAGGTCGCGGACAGAGATAACGTATAAGATTTAACATCGATACATGCCTGTAAACGGGATTTGAAGGAATGTTGAATTCTGTCCGTGACCTTGAATGACCTTGAGTAGTTATAGTCACTGAATTCGTAATGAAAGGGACTATCATTGTAGATGTTTAAAAAAAGGATGGTTCCATTTAAAAAAGTCAAGGTGACCTTGATATCTGTAAAAAAATGACATAAAAACAAAATTTTTTGCCATCGTGTCAGCCCTATTGTACCATTCAACTTTGTCCTTACCATATTTTTCGTATCTTAAGAAACAACAAAGATATTTGAGGTGCAAACGTTAAGTGACTCCCCCTGTATATGAGACTTCAGTAACAAAAATGCAATGTATTGCAGCTGTAATGCAGCCTAAGCTATTAAATTCTTGTCTGGGTTAGGTAATTTTAATTAACAACTTTTTTTGTCGTATTTAAGTATGTTATATATATATATATATATAATTTTGTGCCATAAACATTTCTCCTATACAAATGAATGCAATGACGTCATTAACAATAGTGTGAAATTAGCGTAAGGAAATCTTACTCTGAGTCCTCGGCTAATTGAACATCACGAACCACTTTCGGCGATTCCGAAGTTTTCATCTTAAGTTCGGTGAGACAGACAACTAAGTCTTTCCTTCCGATTCGTTCAAGAAGATCGTTTACAATTGGCCATGTATTTTTTGTAACTGTTCTTAATTGGCAAATCCATTTCACGAGTTTGCGGAAACAACTCTGTTCTCGTGCTAGTTTTTGCACTTCTTCGTCTGACAGTGGAGCTAAACAATTATATCTCGTGATATAATTTATATCACGAATTATAGCTTGCGAAGTGTAACGCGGAAAAGGCAGAAAGAGCATGAGACATAAAAGACATAATATATCCAATTGACCCAAAAATTAATTGAAAAAATTGCCTCAGAATAGTTTGTAAACTAGCAAATGATAGGAAACTTAGGAAACAATAAAACGTTAATAAAAAGATGATTGTGCTGTTTATATACGCTCTTGTTACCTAACATCTCGAAGCAGATCATTACGATTTTCTGTTCACAAAAAAGTTACTATCGTTGTATTAACTAATACGATATTGACATGATTTAATAAAACGAAATTATTGTACTCGCCCTTTTGTGTTAAAAAATATGCAAGATAAACCTATAGAATGCATGTGCGTGCGTACGAAAAGTATTCCCGAGTCGTTATTTCGTAATTTTCCTTTTTTTTTAGATATTTGTTAAATAGTTTTCACTTACACTGAGAGTCCAAGGAGATAAGTTTTATGCATTCTTCTGGTTTTAAGTTCGATGCTAGCAGTTGGAGTTCCGGTACATCGATCTCAGTAATAATCTTTGCGAATTAAATAAAACACGTAATAATCTTTAAAGAATACTGTAGATATCTATACTGATGTTCCAGATAAGGTTCGCTCTTCTACAAAAGTAGCATAAACATTAACGTACCTGCAGCATAGAGGTAGCAAAATAGAGTGGTACTAGGAAAAGGGCATATTTGAAAATATTTTTTAAGTGCATTGAGAGTTTCAGAAATTAGGAAACTTTTTTCACATTTTTCGGCAGCGAAAGGAGATTCCGATGAATCCTGTGCTACAAACATAATTGTTTAACAGAGTAAGAGGGTTTACAGGAGGAGAAAGTTGAAAAATGGATAATAAATCGGTAATAAATATCAAAACGTTCAAATACGAAAATTTAAAATATAATTAATAACGTAATATACGTACATGGTGCAGATCATTGTTAAAAATACTAAAATTAGTGCAAGGTTATTTTATTCCATTAACAATACTCAACTAACATAAGTGGAAGAGACTGTTCTAAAAAATCCATCTCAAAATGATCACATTTCACAGGCAACTACAGCAAATATAATATTATTTACGAACTCACTTTAATCTCGCATTCACGTGAATATATTCTCGGATGCTAATTTGTTATACATTTTATCAATTAAGATGAGTTCTAGACTCTAGACTCTATGTGATTGTAGTTCATGCTGTTACAATTCAGTATTACTATTAGTCGACTGCAACATCGTTTTTATTTTTTACTCCTGAGCAAATAAAACAAAATGTCTGCCTAGTTCTAACTTCAATACAGGTTAAACCGTATATCTACGTATTTACATATGTGTGTGCATCTATTTAATAATCAATTACAAATCTGGAATCACAGATCATCACTTGATAATCGATTTAATCGAAACAACTGTCAGTTTAGCAACGAACAATACTTAACGAACAATATTTAGCAACGAAATGTGACTCGTTTAGCGATTTCTAATAAACTTTAAACATGTTCATTACAGAATGACATTTGTATGTACGCTTTATATTTTGATTGTTGTTTTTGCAGAAAACAAGGTGAGTTTTTTTTAGTGGTACCTACGAATTTTCATTGTATTTTATGAGACTAATATTGTAATACTGCTAAGCGAACAATTCTTTTCCGCAAAGTTAAATATCAGACAGATACTTGTAAAACTGTATTTCTCCGTACTCTATTCTTCTTATTAATCAACATGTGAGTCTGTGCTTATCAATGACTGATGCTTTCTTCAAAATCAAGATCTAATATCTTGTGCAATATTTTTCAAAAAATTCCCGCATAAATCAGGATATGACTTTATTATTTAAAGAATACAATACACTTCAATTGCAGAACTTCAGCATTTATACCACAAAATAGACTTTAGCTCGAATATTTTATTATTTATATATTTATCTTTTTCATGTAAGAGAATATAATAAAAACATCTTTTTGAAGGGAAAATCTCACACTCAGTGTGTCAGTGTTTTCAAAGAGACCGAAGTTGTATATCTGTCGCCGCAATTGAACCTCTCAGAATGTTCCCAGCAGTTAAAAGCTGCAAACGAATTAATTCCAGAAAGAATGAAACATGACTTCTATCTTGTCGATCTTAAAAGATGGCCGAATGATTATCCAAGTAAAGTTTATTACAAAGAAGATTCTTACATCATACTATGTATACGTATTATACAGGGTAGGGCACTGTAAACAGGTCACCTGAATAACTGGCTTGCTTTTGAAGATAGAAGAAAATGCATGAGACAAAACTTACTTGATATCGAGGCGCTCGTAATCTGAAATCATTAATTTTTTTATAGGTGGAGACGTCAAGGAGATATTAAGGTCAACTCTGTTTTTTTAAATGGGATGGTATGGTTTTTTATTTACATACTGATAGTATGTTTCAAGACGAATACAATGGCCTATTATGAAGGTCATTCAAGATCATGCAAGGTCAACTGCAATAGAAAATAAAGTGTCTCAAAGCACTCTTCGAACACTACGACGATTTACATGTAACATGTTATTTACGTATTCACTGCTGCTTCAAGTGTTCAAAATGATAACCTTGAACACGGAGACATAATCTAAAACGTTGCAATACTGATGATACTGCCTGACAAATTTCAGTTGTATCTATTACAGAGCAAGCTCTTTTTATACGTTCTTGCATATCAACTGTGTCTGTTGGTTTTTCGCGGTACACTTGTTCCTTCAATTTTCCCCACAAATAAAAGTCTAGTGGTGTCAGGTCTAGGGAAAGTGGTGACCATTTATTATTTCCTGATCGTCCAATCCAACGACCTTCATATGTCCTGTTCAGTAATTCTGTAACATTTCGTGCTGAATGATTAAGATTCTCTCGTATTTATGACTATTTACCGTGCCATCAATGAAATATGGACCAATTATTTTATTATGAAGAAGGCAAATCTTTCACCATACACGCGTACCACTTTCCTCATAATTCCATGACATTGACCATAAATGATAACCATTTCCACATTCTCTGCTGTTGTGCAACGCATTCTTGAAAATTGAACACTCAGATTGAATATTACGAAGCCGTACTCTAGTCGGTAGTCAAACTACTAATAACATTTCTGGATACAGGTAAGCATACAATGTGATTGTATGTTTATTTATGTTCTGCGACCCTTATTAATACTTACAAGAGCGGTATGCCACAGCCAGAGAAGACATAAAAGTATTTGAAGAGTGCTTTGAGACACTTTATTTTCTATTGCAGTTGACCTTGCGTGACCTTCAATTGACCTTCATAATAGGTCATTGCATTCGTCTTGAAACACACTATCAGAATGCAAATAAAAACCATACCGTTCCATTTAAAAAAACAGAGTTGACCCTCGTATCTCCTTGACGTCTCCACCTATAAAAAAATTAATGACATCAGATTACGCGCGCCTCGATGTCAAGTAAGTTTGGTCTGATGCATTTTCTTCTATCTTCAAAAGCAAGCCAGTTATTCAGGTGACCTGTTTATAGTGCCCCACCCTGTATAATGCATACACAGTGGCTCCAAACAGAATTTGAACACTGAATATTCGTTTATACTTACTCTAGTGCGCCTAGCAATTATATTTAGTCATTTCAAATAGTTTCATTTTGTATTCTTCATGTTTAGTTTCTAGTATGTTTCTTTTTACCAACAGTCCAATTTTCAGAGTGAGTTGATTCACATTTATCTTATCGTCTAATATCATGTAAATCAAAAGAAAACAAGATTCATAATTATTTAATATTTCAATAAACGCACCTATAATACTTAATAGGGTAAACAAATTCTATTTTTCAGTAGATAGAAAAGAATCTGAGGGGCGATCAACAATGGAGTTGACACGGAAATTGTTGCAATACTCTGACCTCGTAATGTATATGAAAGAAAATCAGAGACCGGTAAACTTATTGGACGCTGAAGATTACCATTTAGCAAACATGTTAGAATTTCCAGAGCATAAAGTTACGCGGAGGCGTACGTCGAAAAACGATAAACATTTGTCCACTAAAGGAAAGAAAGAAAAGAAGAAAAGAGCCCACAAGGAACATTCTAAGCATTCCAAAACACAAAAGAAAGGAATCCATGGTGCAGCAGGGTATTCTATTGCGTAAGAATGTTCAATTTCTCTATCCAGTGTGCTTCTACCTTAATAATAAAAGATTTTCGTATAGAAATTAAAAATTAGTTTCAAAGAGCCAAACGTTCTGTTGGATATTATTTATTTAAAAGATATGATGATCAAGTATTATGTTTTACATTTACATGAAACTATGTTCTTTTTTTAAGACTATTTGATTTTGCCTTTGAAAACAATTTAAATGAGCAACAAAATGTCATTTTTGAAATTGTTTGCGGAATATATTACGCGTACAAATTCAAAAAGAAAACTCTTTCTGTATTTTCTATATTCTGAACTCAAATTTCATATTGAAATGAAGACAAAAGCGTTACAAAAGAATGTTAAAACAAAACAAATATTTTATTTAAAAAGTACGGGGACGAATGTATCAGACAATGTATATGAGAAAAAAGCCTCACACCATGTATAATTTATATAAAAATATAAAATGTAATTTGAAATAATAAATGTGTTGTCTCGTGAAATTATATAAATCGAAATGTACAATTTAAAATTTGTTTCAGTCACAAGATCCATAAATTGAAAAAGAAAGAGAATAAACCACATGAGAAGAAGTGTTACCTAAGGCGACACCAATCTCTTTATATCTCAATTTTGTTTGTTTTACTCTTTATTATTTTATGCCTGCTCGCAGCTTATTATCTTCATAGGCGGAGTCGTTTAAAGGCACGTGGTACGCGTTTCAAGTAATTATCATATGCAGATTAAGTTTAATATAAACCTGTACTGAGTTAGGACTTATTTGTGTAATTCTCTTGAAATATTTTGAGTTGAACCTTTGTATTCCCTATTTTCCAATTATTTCATTATGTTATTTTTTATTACAAGTTCGATGGAACATAAAAATATTGGGTATTTCAAAAGCAAGAAACTGTTCAAAACATGCATGCAAATATAAATCGAAAAGTTCCTTTTAGCATTCTACGAGTTAAGACAACGTTTCTGAGATGTTAAAAATTAATATAATTGGTAAAAGTGCATGACTATTATTGCTGGATGATTGTAAAAAATTTTAATGGAACAGTGACAGTTCGCTCAGTTTAATATTGGCCCCCTTTTGCTATTTTTAACATTTTTGAATATGTGTGATTTTTATACAGATATAATCGGGCCCAGAATAAAGAAGACAAAGATACTTTAACTGATTACATTGAATGGAAAGATGAAGCTGTTTGTTCCTGCTCGGACGTAGATATCGGAAGCGCAATAAAATGTCCACTTTGCAATCGATTTTATCAAACTGCTTCGGATATTTGTAACAAATATCTAAATTCGGTGGGCGTACAAAAATCAAAAGATAAAGACAAGAAAAAACGATTCAGTTTCCTTCAGAAAAGCTTCCAAGATAAGAAGAAAGAGAAGAATCTGGAAAATCGAGATTGGAAGTGCGTAAAAAGGAAGAATATTGGTACGATAGAATTTAAAAATATACAACGTGTCAAATAACTCCAGCATCATTTTTAATATTTATATATAAATATAATTATTATTTATATAGAAATATTATTTTAAATAACAGAGACTAGACACTAGTAGATCTAGGTAGACCAATTAGTTCCTTGTCTGACATTATCCAACATTTGTATAAAATACTGTTAATATACAAGTCCTGCTCAAACTTAGGAAAGCTGGCAGGAAAGCAGTTTTAAAGAAACAAGAAAAATTGCCGAGCACTATCCAAGGCGATCAACAGTGTGCTTGTTGTAAATGTAATTTGCACGCACGAGGTACATATAAGATAATAAGAATACAACTCTTAATAGTTTTACACCATTAATCTTTTTTAAATACGAGCATTACATGGTAAATATATTTTTAATCTATATAGATAAAATAATTCGTGAGAAGCAAGAGCATAAAAGAAAAGTACTGCAGAAATTGAAAGCAAAAACACGTAAGGATAAGAAAAGGAAAAAAGATGAAATACATAAAGCAGAGAAATATGCGGACACATGTTACAAAGATACTTGTAAATAAATTACTCTCTAACGACATGTTAAAAAATTAAGGTTAACAAAATAGGTAGCTGCTATTTACATATAAAACAATAAGATATACAAATAAAGAGATAGCCGTATTAAAAAAAGTAGATATTTTAAAAACAATAATGTTTTTTCAATCTATCACTTTTATTATAAAACGATTCATAAATAATAAATACAACAGAACGAATACAATTCTGCATTGCAGATTCATTTTACATCCTAAATTCAAAAGTTTAAGTTAAATTTTGCGTCAGACCTTTAAGTTTCAATCAGATTTTATTGGATTAATGTTTATGTACATGTGTGTACAATTATACATAATAATATAAGTACTTTCCCATAGTACCTGTATTTAAATCAAAATCTAAATATCAATTTTACATGAAGCAATGTTCAGCAACTTAATAAGATATGACTTAAGAACATCCGGGATATGGATCTTCTCTGTTTGTTCTTAAAATAAATTTAATTTTCCTATTCATATCCTCATTATAGATAGCCATACATTTTTCGTAATTGACTCTACGTCTTGCTTGTGAAGGTCTTTCGAAGAACCTAGTACGTCTAAATTGTTCTAAAATTTTTTCTTGCCCCAATATACGGTTTAACACTTTATAAGCTGCGTCGACATTGCCGTTTTGGACCAGAACAGTTCTAGCAATAAATTGAGCATGTCGTTTTATTCCCATCTGAAATCAACATATACACATATATTACAACAGCAGTGATTGATGAATGTTTTCATGCAAATCCAAAATGAGAGAGATATACACTAAGCGTTGATAACTTTATAGATTTTATAGTTTAAAAGCTGTTAATAATAATAAATAGGCAAACAAGAGATATAACAAAGTCTAACATTTTTTATTCAAAACAAATAAATCATTCTAAATTTAATTTTTAATTTTAGTAGATACCAAAAGTGTAAAAAGGTAATAATGTATTATTTCCAGTTTATTTAATTGTATTCATGATATGACGTATTTCTTACGTAGCATTTCTTTTAATTGCATTTATAGGTTAGGTATACACTAAAAATATGTTATAAAATACCTACAGCTTTTTAAACATGTCACACAAATTAATGTCAATGTTGGTAATTACAAATTATCTACTGTACCTTGTAATAGAAAGGCGTAAACAATTTAATGAATTACAATTAATAATTATAGCAGCACACCGCTCTCTGGGCTAAACGGGTATTCCATGCACGCATGTGCCGCAAAACACAAATTAAATACACAGACCTACAGACATTGCATGCAATGCATTTTTCTGTCTACGGTTCTGAATTACCGACTCTGTAGAAAATGTCCTAGTACAATAGCGGACTCTATCGAAATGGAACGGTCAGGTGGTGAACTACATGAGGTTGCAACACATAAAGTGTGTGTCCGAAGAGGCTCGATTTTACAGCGTTGTCAGCTTTAAAACCCAATTGTATTCGTACAAAAATACTCCACGTATTATTCACTTGTGCCGCCCATTTTTACAGGACTTCGTACCCCCTGGTAAAAATTTGGCGAACATGATAAAGAAGTTTGTATCCGACAAAGACGAACTTATGCACATTTAAGAAGAGAAAGAAAGACAGACACAGAGCTGCTGAACACTGTGCACACTCGACAGAAAATTTATTAGTAACACACTTGTGAGGAATTGTTTACAAATATTTGCAGTTAGGAAATATAGAATAAACCTTCAGCTACTTTCACATATAGTTTATCATCACATTTTATTTCTGACTAAATAGTTATAAACAATTATTCTAAGTCTCGTTCTAAAATAAACTCAAATAATTTAACAGATCTCTGATAAAAAATAATCTTCCTTGTGATCGGAGGATCTAGAATGATGTCTCAGCTACATTTCTGTTGTAGTTTTATGTAGATTCGACGCCTAGTTAATTAGTTATTTACGATTTCCAGAGAGGTGACACAACGATTTGTATGTTTACCTTTGACAAATACTCGCACTCTCCTTGTCTTACTCATTGCGGGCATAGAAGATAGAAGTTACCTCCAAAAAAATTGTTGATAAATTACTTCAGGTAATTTTTATAAATATTAGCTCTCGAAGAATATAGAATGGACCTTCGGCAACATTCACATATAGTTTTCAATTCGACTCTGGAAGAGATTAATTAGTTATAAATAATTTTTGTTACACTTGTTCTAATGAAACTGTGCATACTAGTGAGAATTGAATATCTTGTATACTACAAATGTTCATGTATAAAAGTTAATCTGTATCTCGAGTACTATTAGCTATTTTTACTAAAAAATTGGGTGATGTGGTAACCAAACATATAATCGTTGTAATCGGTAAACAAACAGAGATAATAAATTCATTAATTACATTTTTTCACTATAATTATGCTTAGTAATATTCGTGTATCATAAATTATTCTGGATCTCGAGTTTTATTACTTACATCTACTAAAAAATTAGATGGCAAGATGGTCAAGGGAGTGCTTGTCGACATTATCGACAAAAGGAATTGTTACAAATATTAACCAGCTAGAGATAATAAATTTATCAGTGAATTGTGTTCGATAAATTAATGCTCGCGAATATTCATGTGTTAGAAGATATTCAATATCTCGAGTTACATTAGATATTTTTACTGAAAAATTAGATGGTCAGATAGTCGAGGGAGTGCTTATCCACATAATTAGCAAAAGGAATTGTTATAAACATTAAACAGCCAGAGATAGTAACTTTATTAATTACATTAGCTTGATATAATATTGTTTGGTAATATTCATGTGTTAAAAATTACTCTGTATCTCGTGTACTATTAGCAATTTTTACTTAAAAATAAGATGGTAGATGGTCAAGAGGATGCTTGTCGACATCGTTGGCAAGAGGAATTGTTATAAACATTAGACAGCCAGAAATAATACATTTATCAATAATTATTATCACGGCGATCGAGTTCTATCAAAATTAGTTGGGGTGGGGAGCGTTGCGCTTCGCTGCGCGCTGCGCATCACTGCTTACCTAAGCCCGCGGAGCGCGCTCAGTCAGTCAGTCGGGCCGGGGGCTCCGGCAGGAGCGGACGAGCTCCAGGACCAGGAGAGTCTTCGGCTACCTTGGGATTGACCAGGGGTCCTCCAGAGGTACCCTGGCCTCTCCTGCATACATTGGGGATGAGAATGGGTCCTCCAGCAATGGTCTACCCTTGCCTACCCCGAGGTCGTCCAGTGGTCATCCAGAGCTACCCTAGCCTACCCCTGCTTACCTTCAGCTGTCGTAGGGTTGACCATGGGCCCTCCAGCATTGGTCTGCCAATGCCTACCCCGAGGTTGACCAGTGGACATCCAGAGCTACTCTGGCCTACCCTGAGGCTGACCAGTGGTCCTCCAGAGCTACCCTTGCCTATCTTCAGCTGGCTTAGGGTGGACCAAGGGTCCTCCACCAGTGGTCATCCCGAGCTACTCTGGCCTACCTTGCCTACCCTGAGGCTGACCAGTGGTCCTCCAGAACTACCCTTGCCTACCTTCAGCTGGCTTAGGGTGGACCAAGGGTCCTCCAACAGTGGTCTACCCTGTGGTTGACCAGTGGTCATCGAGAGCTACTCTGGCCTACCTGTGCTTACCTTGAGACTGACCAGTGGTCTTCCAGAGCTACCCTTGTCTACCTTCAGCTGACTTAAGCTTAACCAAGAGTCCTCCACCAATGGCCTACCATTCTCTACCATGGTCCACCTTTAGCTAGCTTAGGGTAGTCCAAGGGTTATTTAAAACTTCCTTGGCCTACTTTAAGCTAGCTCGGGGGGGGCCATGGACTCTTCAATGCTTCCTTCGTTTACCTTGGGTTCTGAGCCGGTCCAGTTTCGGTATCCGGCATGCAGTCATTACCGTGCTGATCGACTCAGAGAGGGCATTCATTGCAGTGACTTCGCATCTTCGAGTGAGTCATTTTGTTACTATCTTGTTACTATATTCGTCTGTAGAAGTAGTAGTATACCGTAGTAGTAAAGTGTAAAAGTAGTTAGTTGCATGCATGGGCAGGCCTCGCCGCCCCAACGATCAGCCGAGATGGGAACGTCCGCGATTTGCACTAGCGTTGCGACAAAACCACGCGTTGCATTTAGTCGATTTTGAACAGAGACTAAAGTTAATGTTACGAAAAATTTTGTTTAGAGCGTAGCGTTGCGAATCACAAATAGTCGTGGTTCAAAATTACATTTTAATTTGATAACTGCGCTTTTAAAGTTCATATTGTTGTTGTTTTACATATAATCTAAAGTAATCGTTTTTTGGGTCTCTGTTCGTTGAATTAGCGTTGCGCACAAAAAGTTCGCGTTTGCCTTCGAGTCTTTCGACTTTTCAGGCTCCCATGCTCGAGCTGCAACGATCAACTGTGAGATGGGCACATCCGCGATTTCAAGTAGTGTTGCGAAAGAAATTGTTACACGCGTTGTACTAGTATCAATTTCTAAAGTTGATGAAATGTCTAGTTAATGTTGCAAATAAATAGTCGTAATTTAAAGTAGTTCTAAAGATACCTGTTTAGAATTTTAAACGTTAGAGTTTTAAATTCCTTATTTAAATAGCATTTTAAATTCGATTTGTTGAATTAGCGTTGCGCATCAAAAGAATCGCGTTTGCAATAGAATCTTTCGATATTTCAGGCGCCCATGCTCCAGTTGCAACGATCAACTGTGAGATGGGTACTTCCGCGATATCGAGTAGCGGTGCGAAACAAATTGTCGGGATGAGGCCGAAGGAGCAGACGAGGTTTTATGCCAAAGATGCCGGACAAACTGTCATTCAAAAGGACAATCATTGCAACGTCTTCGCATCTTCGAGTGAGTCATTTTATCAATACCTTGTCGTTATACTCGTCTGTAGAAATAGAGTCGTAGTAGAATGTAAAAGTAGTTAGTTGCATGCATGGGCAGGCCTCGCCGCCCCAACGATCAGCCGAGATGGGAACGTCCGCGATTTGCACTAGCGTTGCGAAAAAAGTACGCGTTGCGTTAGTCGATTTTGAACAGAGATCAAAGTTAGCCTTTCTTCTAAATATAATAATAGTCTCTATCAGCGATATAGCTTGTTTAAACTATAGCGTTGCGAAACAAATAGTCGCGATTCGTTTTGCAGAAACTGTAGAGTAATCTTTTTTGGATCTCTGTTCATTGAATTAGCGTTGCGTACCAAAAGTTCGCGTTTGCTTTCGAGTCTTTCGACTTTTCAGGCTCCCATGCTCGAGCTGCAACGATCAGCTGTGAGATGGGCACATCCGCGATATCGAGTAGTGTTGCGAAACAAATTGTTACACGCGTTGTACTAGTATCAATTTTTAAAGTTGATCAAATGCCTAGTTAATGTTGCGAATAAATAGTCGCGATTTAAAGTAATTCTAGAGACACCGATATAGAATTTTAGACGTCAGAGTTCTTTTCTTATTTAAGTAGTATATTGAATTTCGATTTGTTGAATTAGCGTTGCGTATCAAAAAGATCGCGTTTGCATTAGAATGATTCGATATTTCAGGCGCCCATGCTCCAGTTGCAACGATGAACTGTGAGATAAGAACATTCGCGATTTTAAGTAGCGTTGAAAAACAAATTGTAACACGCGTTGTAATAGTATAAATTTTCAAAGTTGACTTAATGTCTAGTTAATGTTGCGAATAAATAGCCGCGATTTAAAGTAGTTTTAGAAGTACCGATCTAGAATTTTAGACGTTAGAGTTTTAAATTTCTTATGTAATTTGTAAGAATGGTAATACTTAATTTTGTAAAACTTTCAAAGATCAACTCTACCAAATTGATACAATATTTTTGTCTAGAAATTGATATTTTTCAGAAAATTGATATTTCTCAGGAAATTGATATTTTTCAGGAAATTGATATTTATTTCAGGAAATTGATATTTATTTCAGGAAATTGATATTTATTTCAGGAAATTGATATTTATTTCAGGAAATTGATATTTATTTCAGGAAATTGATATTTATTTCAGGAAATTGATTTATATTTCAGGAAATTGATTTATATTTCAGGAAATTGATTTATATTTCAGGAAATTGATATTTATTTCAGGAAATTGATATTTGTTTCAGGAAATTGATATTTATTTCAGGAAATTGATATTTATTTCAGGAAATTGATATTTATTTCAGGAAATTGATATTTTTTTCAGGAAATTGATATATTTGTCTTGAAATTAATATTTATTTCAGGAAATTGTTATTTATTTCAGGAAATTGTTATTTATTTCAGGAAATTGCTATTTATTTCAGGAAATTGTTATTTATTTCAGGAAATTGTTATTTATTTCAGGAAATTGTTATTTATTTCAGGAAATTGTTATTTATTTCAGGAAATGGATATTTATTTCAGGAAATTGTTATTTATTTCAGAAAATTGATATTTATTTCTGGAAATTGATATTTATTTCAGGAAATTGATATTTATTTCAGGAAATTGATATTTATTTCAGGAAATTGATATTTATTTCAGGAACTTGATATTTATTTCAGGAACTTGATATTTATTTCAGGAACTTGATATTTATTTCAGGAACTTGATATTTATTTCAGGAACTTGATATTTATTTCAGGAACTTGATATTTATTTCAGGAACTTGATATTTATTTCAGGAAATTGATATTTATTTCAGGAAATTGTTATTTATTTCAGGAAATTGTTATTTATTTCAGGAAATTGTTATTTATTTCAGGAAATTGTTATTTATTTCAGGAAATTGATATTTATTTCAGGAAATTGTTATTTATTTCAGAAAATTGATATTTATTTCTGGAAATTGATATTTATTTCAGGAAATTGATATTTATTTCTGGAAATTGATATTTTTATCTTGAAATCAATATTGCTCGGATCGGAGTTCCCTCAGGGACTCACTCACGGGATGGGGCCCGTGAGTGGGTACGGGGACTCGCGTCCCCGGGGGCACCCGAATCGCCTATAGATCGTTGCGTCCACAAATCATTAGATTTGGGCTCGACATGGTTTCGATTCTGTTTCGACTGGTTTTTCAGTTGGTGTCGATTTCGTATCAACTGGTTTTCGATTCTGTTTCGATTTTTTTTCAACAGCTTTTCCATTTGGAGTCAATTTTGTTTCAGCTGGTTATCGATTCTGTTCAAGAAAATTCATCTTGCGAAGAAAATTCATCTTGCGAAGAAAATTCATCTTGCGAAGAAAATTCATCTTGCGAAGAAAATTCATCTTGCGAAGAAAATTCATCTTGCGAAGAAAATTCATCGTACGAAGAAAATTCATCGAAAGAAGAGGATTCGTCAAACGAAGACTCCAGATTATTCTTAAGTTAGTTTTAGTGCGTGCGTTAGTTATTAAGATTGGCTATCGTCGTTGTAATTATGTCGAGTAATTATTGCCGTAACTTGACTTTGCTCGCCTCGTTTTCTGACTCCGACACAGCCTTCTGCTGTGTCGGCCTTGCTTGCAGGTTCTGAGCCGGTCCAGTTTCGGTATCCGGCGTGAAGTCATTGAGAGGGATGTCTAAGAGACTCGTTCACTCGTCTTCTGACGATCCTCTGTGTTAACGTAATCCTGGGCATGCCATGTTCTCATGTCACCCAGTAGCGCCAGAAACCGTTTGAGCGCATCTCTTTGCCATCTTTCTTGGTGATGGAGTGGCGGGTATCGGGCTGGTCGGCTCAGGACTTGTAAGCACTGAACGCGTCGCGTCACCCTTGAACCAGAGCCTTCTGCTCTGGTTCGATCTTGTTTCTCTCTTTGAAAGAATCAGAGCCTTCCGCCTGATTCGCCCTTGGTCCCTCGTGGATCGGAGACTTCTTCTCCGATTCACTCTTTGCCCCGCAATAATTACTCGACATACGCTAAATGGAAAAGAAGTCTTTTCCATGAAAAAGACTACTTCTCCATTTAGCGACCTGCGAAACTTAGTTTCTAAGAATCTTCGTTGTAAGAAAGGGAGGCAGAACGAAGGGAGACTTCGTTCTGACTCCCTTTCGGGTCTCTTGTGCAGCAACCTCCTCGTGGTGAGACCTGGGCAATCGATATTATCCATAATTCGCAAGATATTATAACTTGTAAATTGTAGTATCTTGCATGTAGTGGATAATATCGAGCTAATAGCTGCACATTTAGAGTTTGCGTAAATATGTATTTTATACTAGAATGTAAGACTTAATAATTTCTTCGTTTTCCTTTGTTCAAGTATTCCAGCTTCAGCATTTTTTTTCAATTAATAATAGAAATACGGAATTTCAATTTCAGAATACATGTACCTTCAACAAACACCTCCATTATTAATTTTTGGATTCGTAATTGGAATGTGCTCCTGAACTTTCAAAGACCAACTTTCTCTAATTGATATTTTTGTCTTGAAATTGATATTCCTCCGATCGAAGTTCCCTCAGGGGCTCACTCACGGGATGGGGCCCGTGAGTGGGTACGGGGACTCGCGTCCCCGGGGCCACCCGAATCGCCTATAGATCGTTGCGTCCACAAATCATTAGATTTGGGCTCGACATGGTTTCGATTCTGTTTCGACTGGTTTTTCATTTGGTGTCGATTTCGTATCAACTGGTTTTCGATTCTGTTTCGATTTTTTTTCAACAGCTTTTTCCATTTGGAGTCAATTTTGTTTCAGCTGGTTATCGATTCTGTTCAAGAAAATTCATCTTGCGAAGAAAATTCATCTTGCAAAGAAAATTCATCGTACGAAGAAAATTCATCGAAAGAAGAGGATTCGTCGAACGAAGACTCCAGATTATTCTTAAGTTAGTTTTAGTGCGTGCGTTAGTTATTAAGATTGGCTATCGTCGTTGTAATTATGTCGAGTAATTATTGCCGTAACTTGACTTTGCTCGCCTCGTTTTCTGACTCCGACACAGCCTTCTGCTGTGTCGGCCTTGCTTGCAGGTTCTGAGCCGGTCCAGTTTCGGTATCCGGCGTGAAGTCATTGAGAGGGATGTCTAAGAGACTCGTTCACTCGTCTTCTGACGATCCTCTGTGTTAACGTAATCCTGGGCATGCCATGTTCTCATGTCACCCAGTAGCGCCAGAAACCGTTTGAGCGCATCTCTTTGCCATCTTTCTTGGTGATGGAGTGGCGGGTATCGGGCTGGTCGGCTCAGGACTTGTAAGCACTGAACGCGTCGTGTCACCCTTGAACCAGAGCCTTCTGCTCTGGTTCGATCTTGTTTCTCTCTTTGAAGGAATCAGAGCCTTCCGCCTGATTCGCCCTTGGTTCCTCGTGGATCGGAGACTTCTTCTCCGATTCACTCTTTGCCCCGCAATAATTACTCGACATACGCTAAATGGAAAAGAAGTCTTTTCCATCAAAAAGACTATTTTTCCATTTAGCGACCTGCGAAACTTAGTTTCTAAGAATCGTCGTTGTAAGAATGGGAGACAGAACGAAGAAAGACTTCGTTCTGACTCTCTTTCGGGTCTCTTGTGCAGCAACCTCCTCGTGGTGAGACCTGGGCAATCGATATTATCCACAATTCGCAAAATGCTATAATTTATAAATTATAGTATCTCGCATGTAGTGGATAATATCGAGCTAATAGCTGCACATTTAGAATTTGCGTAAATATGTATTTCATAGTAGAATGTAAGACTTTTAATACTTTCTTCCTTTTCCGATGTCCCAGCTTCAACAATTATTTTCAATTAATAATCCAAATACAAAGTTTTCGTTTCAGAATACATGTAACTCTTGCTCTCGTGAGCGAGTGTTAAATAGATTTGCACTCCTGCAGTAGATTGTAGGTTTTGATGTAGTCTAAATATGATGTACGTACTGAGATGTACGTTACATATCGCATATTATTTCGATATTGAAACATTATTTTATATTCAAATTAAATAATTGGTTGAAACTAGTTCTTATCCAGACTAAAAGTTAGTGCTGATTCATGTGTTAGAGGGGGTAAAAAGATGAGGCAGGATCTGTTCCATGTTGCCGCATTACCGTAAAGAAAGTAAACTATTGGTTTAAAGTGTATAAAACTATTATAATATACATTCATTAGTGACACGAGTAATAAAAATAATATTACGTATAGAAACCAAATTAATTTTACTACAATTCGTATTTTTGTAATACATTCTTCATAAATATTATTTTCACCGTTCAAATACACGCGCCGTATGCATTAGTAGCCTCCAAAACACCCGTAGTAAGAATAAAGTATACGGAATATTCAGTTCTTGCTAATACGGCTAAATTAGTGAACTATCGGTAATATTGAGCGCGACACCGAAATGGTACGGGGCCACTGTGGCCCCCCGAGGCCTAGACCGAAAAGCCCATAAGATGCAATGTCTGTAGTAGGCTTAAGTCTGTGTGCAATGTGTGTAGTAGTCTTAAGTCTGTGTTAAATATCATGTGTTGATAAATTACACATCGTATGTCGATAAACCAAATTTCTACTGATTGCATGTGTTTACCATATACTGATAAAATATATCGACATGTTTCACCGGGTAAATTCGATAAATATTGTTCTTCATTAAAAATCTATTTCATAAATCATTTGAAACGTCAAACAGATTTAAAATTATTTGAAGAATAAACGACGAATTGTATGACAAGAAAATGATATTTGAGTTAATAATAAATGATAAATGATAAATGACAAACTTCTCAATTTAACTACTTTTCAGATATGAAATCGGTAAGAAACAATAAAAAACGTACCTGCAGTTATTTACCATGTCTACCTGTTACAATTGACCAAAATTAATTTTTCGTCGGTTGCGAATATTTACAGTAGAACTGTATATGTCCCAAGAAGACCATATTCAATAAGGTAATGATGATAAAATATAGAATCAGACAGGTAAGAATCTAGACACGTAAATATATTAGGAGAATATTGACGTATTTGTATGTATACATGTAAAATTATACATACGTATGTGGAGGGTGATTGAATAAATCATTATCCGGAATGCATTCATAAAGTTTGTTAATAATACAGCAATTAAAGTAATATAATTTTGTAATTTAGTCACTTTACTTTTTAATGTACTTAAGGGAGCATCAGTCAGGTGTAAAACTTCTTTTGTGACAATGCAACGGTGCAACAAATTTTATATATTATTTTGTAACGAATTTTATAACTACATTGTGAATAATTATGCAATCACCCTCGCACACATACAAATACATTTGACTATTTAGAAGATTAAACTATGTTTATGAATTCAAGTTTAAAAGGCTTTCGTATTTTGCAGAATTTAATAAATTGGTTCTTTCGTGTTTTCTGAATTCGTTAAGCGAGTATATAGAGCATGTTTGAAAATCTTACAAAATCAAAAGTTAATAAATATGTGGTTCAAGACACATAGTGCGACAAGTATAGTTAAACTGAAAATCATTTTGAAACTATCAGAATAACCATGTAGTTAATGTGTTTAAAACCATAGAAATCACTGCAAAATTTGTAAATAAAAACGTTATTATCAAGTAGATAGCTAACGCAGATTTAAAAAAATTCCTTTCTTATTTAAAACAATGAATTAAGAAAACCTTTTAATTATTATGATTGATACTTATGAGGATGTAGGAACATTATAAATTAATAAATAATGGAAAAATTACTTCTCTGTCTTTCAAGTTATAGCGAAATCCCCAACGACATACGCAAAGCCAAACTGATAAGGATATTAAAAGCAGTACCACTGAAAACGGTGTAGCAAATATGTGTATGCGGAACATTTGACGTTAAGAGTATTACAAACCACGCTTAACCTTTTTGTAATTCCACCTTTTTCTATGTCCACTAACTCCTTCATTGCGTGACTCTGTATATTAGATTACTTCTATGTATATTGCATAATATTCCAAATACTTTAATGAAATGCCAATTAATTTGTTACCTTTCATTTCAGTGGAGTGAGCTTCAAACTTTCGGTTACATGTCAAATATGTTCCCACTTCTTAGCGTGATTTGTCATCATAAAATGTCCGTTTCAGTCGATTATCCTTTATTCTGAATTTTACATTATTGTTCCTTTAATCGGTGTGTTAAGCTATTTCATTTCCTACACGACTATTGGAAAAAGCGAAAATTTTGTGAACATTTATTAACCTGAAATTTAGAATGGAGAACCGCAACCGACCAGATCACTTTCTTGTCATTTACAAATGCCAATCAAATCGATTAGCAGCTTCGCAGACTTAAGTCTGTGGCAGCTTGAAGTTGTCTCGATGCCGTAGCTTCTAACCACTGAAACTTTAAATATATACGAGTTTACTTATTGAAATTCAAATCATTAAGTATTTATTAGGTTGTTACGTATGAAATGGCCGATTTTTAACAATACCCTTACATAAACGTAACTTCTTTTTAAATTAAACATATTAAGCAACGCAAGCACGCAGTAATTGTAATCAACATATTCTGTCAACGAATTACAAGTTTCTCGATTGTACCATTGAAATTCTTCATTTACAAGATCGACATCTCCATTTTTGAAGTGAAACTTCTTTAGGCGCATTTGGCGCAAAACCTCGACGCCGTAGGCGTAAAACCTCGACGCGGTAGGAGTAAAACCGATGTGGCGATGAAACGATGAAACGAAATTCTATTCTATTAGCATATACGATTGAGGGTTCGGCATTCCTTAATAAAGATTATGATAAAATTGCGATGATGCTAAGTGCAGATTTCAACGTGAACTTTGCATCGGAACAATCAAAATCATTAATAGAATTTTTTAGAAGTAAATTAAGATTGGAAATGGTAAATAATCCTAAGGAAGCGACAACAAGATCAGGAACAACTCCCGATGCAGTATTTGCAAGACATTTAGACAAAATTGAATCAAGAATATCTATCACATTTTAGCTATCACAAGCCAATTGTTTCAATAATAGAATCATAGAAAATTAAATGTCATAAAATGTTAATAAAAATTCGAAAGAAAATTAAAGAAAGAAGTTTCACTTCAGCCATGTGGTCTAAGCACACACCAATTTTTTTATTTTTTCAACCATCGATGAATAGTGCGTTCATTTACTACATTTTGACCAAACCTTGCACAATGCTACTGTCAATATGTTTTTGTTTCCATTCATCTACAAAGAATACGTAATAATCGAAATTTAAATAAATTTGATTAAAAGGTAAGATTAGATATCTAGATGAGTGGAGATAGGACCTTCAAGATCAACTTTGTACGTTAAAATGACATATGTACAATAAACCTGTAGACTATACTTATAGTATTTTTGATCAAAACGCTTCGTAATATTTGCATTCTAACATTGCAATACCATGACATACACAGCTTGACGCTCAAAATTATAATTATCCGAGCAAAGAATAAAAAAGGTTACAGTGTGGAAGACAATTTTAGTAAGAACTTCTGCTTTTGATTTTTAATCGGAATATTTCCTCGGTCGTGTAAATACTTCCGTTGTCACTTTTATTCACGGTGGTACCTTTCACGATTTCCGTTGTCGTCGCGGAAAAACCGTTCCATTAAATCATTTTTTCGTGACCTTTGTCATCTCTGTTCGTGTTTTCTACTTTACACTGTTGAAGCTCGAGAAAAGACAAAACGTTTCGTCGGTCTTCCTGGCAGCCAGTTCGCCAACTTGGCGAAAATTGAATGGATAGCAAAAACGAATGGGAAGTGGTGCCAAGTTCTCCGACAGTAGGGAAAAAGGGAAAAATAATCGCCACTGGGATTTGGCGGTGAAATCATAGTCCTTCCACATTTTCCATTCACAATTATGCAGATCCACTTTGAATGATGGTAAATAGTTCTAGCATTAGAAGAAAGAAAAGTAACAAAAATTAAAAATATGTTTTAACGAATATGTGCAAACTAATTGAAAAATGAGAAATGTCTTTCAATGATCTAGAATTTAATTTATGTTGCACCATGAGGATACATACATTGAATCGTAAACATACTTTAAAAGTTTCCGACTGTAATAATCGATTTCATAAATAAGAGTATGAATGAGAATAAATGACGTTAGAAAGTATTATTAAAAGCATGTACTTGAAAACTAATGAAGTGCGTGACTGTACGAGTAAAAGAGGTATCCAAATTTAAATTTACAGAAACATTAAAGAGCAATGGTATTTATTATTAGGACAGTTGGGAAAATATTAAGTTGATGTATACAAATAGCAGATTTTTAAGTGAAATTTTAAGTGGCAGTAACATATATAGTGTGTGTTTGTGTGTGTATGTGTGTTACTGTGAAACAAGTTCATTTATGTAATTTACATAGTTATCTTGCTTTGGTATTTATAAATTTATCGAGAGTGAATTTAATTACCGCGTTACTGGAGAAAGATTTTGTGACCAGACAGTGGTCTGAATATTTAAACAAGTGTTAATCCGCAGATAGGACATTTAACGAACGTGGAAGATATACAAGACTTCCATAATTCAGTATGAATGTTTCGTGAAGCATTTCCTATACGACGTGCATGTAAATGTTATTACAATATTACTAGTTTAACCTCTTGCAATTTAAGGATTCGCCATATTGCCAAATTTCAAGATCAATTGTTTATTTTGTTGATTAAGAATCATCTTGACGGTTCTGTTTTAGCCCATCCTAAGATTTCTAATAATCTACGTCAGCAAGATACGATTTTTAAACATGTACTTACCGCGGGCGAGATGGGACCAAGGAAAACAAGTAATTAAGTTGCTGAATCAATTACAAAAAATATTATAATTTATAACGTAAGACGTAAGGAAGACCGGGGGCCAGTTGATACATTTTTCAGTTTACCATTTCTGAAATTTTTGCTTGAATCAGTTACGTAAAAAAAGATATGCTGACATATTTTTAAAACTTTCGTCATTATGTATTGTAAGCGCAACTTTGAGAAAAAAACAAAACATATCAACTTGCCCCACCGCGGGGTAAATTGATACATCTCTATTTTTTATTAATTCTATTTTTTTATTACTATATCTTAATATTGTCATGTTATCGATACTATATTATATTTGCACATTGCCTCAGTACCAATGAATCTTTCATTGAGCCATAAGCTTTCACGAAATAATCTCGCGATATATCTCCACGTTTTGGTTTTTAGTATAACTTGGAACCATTTTTCTAGGAACAGAAGAAAAGAATCCAATTAAAGAAAGAAAACGAGTCAGTGCAAAGACGCTATACCAACGTGCTCCAAAAAGACGATGTATTAATGTGCCGCACTGGAGGTTATTATATGTATAAGAACATAAACAAGACCATATAAATAAAAGCGCAAAACGCCAAATTGCAGTAGTTTATAATATAACGTTTTGTATAATATTTCTAAACGGATTGAAAGGTCTTGAAGATTGCTGTTACAAAAACGATAAAGATTGAATAACAACTATTCACGCTTGCATATACATATACAATTGTACATTCCATCAAATGGAACAGTTAACTAACGCATCTCAAATCTCTAACCATAATTGTGCTACAAATACACAGTGTTCAGATAATTGCGTTGTATCAATCTGCTCCTGTATCATCTTGCACCGGTCTCCCGTACGATCACTTTAAAAAAATTAATGGCGGCGTCTACATGAGACTGTCCCCTTCTGAGATAAAACTTCTGTGCATGTAACTAATGTGAAGCGGTAATTCGTCGAATAAGAACGAAAGGCGAAGAGCAAGCGTATGAGCCGGTAAATTCAACTCTGAATGAATAGGGATAGGGGAAACGCGAACGTGGTAAGCAGCGAACTAGCAAAACGATGCGCGGAGAACGAACGAAATAGATAGCGTCTCCGGAGAGAGAGAAATCCAGTTCCAGGCAAACTGTCTTGCTAGTAGTCCAAAGATAGTTTCGGATTCAGATTCCCAAGAGTTAGGTGAAACCGCCTTCCCGACCCAAACGTTCTCTATTCTCCACGGATACGATTCTATGCCGACTCCAAAACGAGATCAACCAAATCTTAACATTGACTCTGGCTCTTTTATGGAAGCAATCAAATGAGCCATGTTTCTTATCCTTGTCGATGTTATGCGCGGGGCCAATGTAACAAAAATACCTCCGAAAGAAAAACCGTTTAGGTTCGTATTAGGCATTTACAAAATGTTTACATTCCCGAAGAGTTTCTAACACCCCGAACCTTCCCAGAGATGGGCAAAATAATTATGTATTCGTAGACTTCGAATAACCTTCGAATAATCTTCGAATAATCTTGGAATAACTCTTACAGAGACCCGAGCGCCGAGCATCGAGCACCGAGCGCCGAACTTCAAACACCAGCGATCGATCAACGGCGTACAATGTAAGCGAATGGGGAATTGCGCAAGAATGAAAATTGAAACTTTTAAATTTTACAATATGCTTACATAAAAGTATTACGAATGAATTGAGAAGCTTCTCACGATGAAAATGGGTTCAAACACGACACCATTCGAACAATTTTCAATAATATTATAATTTTTATCATTACATTACGTATCAATAAAACATGTTCGATTACACTCGAGTTTGGACTCGTTTCCATTGGGAGAAGCTCTTCAATTCATTCGTAATAGTTTTATGTAAGAATATTGAAAAATGTAAAAGTTATAACTTTCATTCTTGCGCAATTCCCCATCTGCTTACATTGTATGACGTAGATCGGTCGCTGATCTTTGAAGTTCGGAGCTCGATGCTCGGTGCTTGGCGCTCGGATCTCGATGAAAGTTATTAGAAGATTATTCGAAGGTTATTCTATTAATTATTATTTTGCCCATCTCTGCTTCCGTATCTACGTGAAAGTTCACTTTTTTGACTATTTACCCACCTCTGATTTCAATGATTTTTTAATACATATGCTGTCAATGTGTCAGTGCCAACACTCTTCGTAGTGTTGTGAAGTTTCTAGTCACCGATCGTTGGTTTTTATAAAGTTATTAGTGAAAAGGGTGATAATTATACAGATGCGGGTCCATTTTACCAATTACAATGATTTTTGGATATGTTGTCCAGGTCGTTATTCTAAAGAATTTTTTCTTTGTATATGTGTATATATGTATAGATAGATAAAAAATATACATGAATAAACAAAATTGAATAAACTGTTCCGAAGAACTATTTTTGTTCATAATTTGCTAGTAAACGACGACTTTTGACTAAAGCTTTCGCGACACTACTCGGAGTGATGACTTTGATAACATATTAAAAAATCTGCAAAAACGATAGTGGCTTCCATTACTGAACATTTATGAAACATGTTTTCTTTGTAATGAAACTACGCAATATTTATAATAATTCATGTGTTTAATAGACGACTGAGTTTAATATGGATCTAGAGATAGGATCCTGTATACACAGTTTCATTTGTATAACTAATTACTTATACACTAATAGGCAAGTAATAGAACGTTTGTATGGAAGAGTTTTCAGATAATGAGTTTTCTGGACAATGGGTGCTAGGATAATGGGGTTGCTACTGTACATATTCTCAATTGTGGTCGTCGATTTTAGAGGGTTTATGAGATAGAAAATGTTTCAAATATTATGGATTAATATTTTTGAAGTTTAGCATATTTTATGTTCGTTTATGTTTCCTCTGAATCCACCAAAGAAAATAACTGTACCTTGAAATTTTTATCGAAAGAAATGTTTCTCTTAGGAATTTCTTTAAAAAGTATTCTCATAGAACAGATACTTTATGATCTGTAATGAAAGTTCTGAGGAAACAAGTTTTAGAACGTTTATTAAAAATGATGCCAGAAGAGATACGCAAAAGAGCTTTTAACCAATTACACTGTCCAACAGTCAAAAAACGTTTCGATTCTCACTATGCGATTCTTGTAGAGTTTTTCGCCCTGGTTTCGAATCTCTTTTTCATTTTTCTCCTAGACCCACAGTTTTTGAGAAATTTGAGTTTGGAAAAAAGACATAGTTTTCAAATTTGGACGAATATTGTGATGTTATTATAAAAGATATTGAATTGTTCTTTACAGCAAAAGATTCTGCAGACTTTCCCGAATACAGTGATATTGAATATTAATACATTATTATTCAAGACGGAGAGACACCACTCTTGCACCAATTTTTGACGATATTTTTGAATTTATCTCAAAAAATAAAGCTCCAGCGGAAAATCGGAATATACCACGCGATAGAGCAGACTTTTATTTTGAGAAACCCCCCTTTGAAGTTTGCAACGTCGACTTTTTTACCGAACCAGAAAGCAAAATATCTTCGCCCGACATGAGTTGCCGCCAGTGGTGCTCTTCCATTAGCGCGGAAGTTCGACGGGATACCTCGCGGCGCGGCGTAACGGCGCAATTATCTCAGCTTATTTAAATGTTTTATTTATTATTTATTATTATATTCCTATTTTACTAAGTTTTAGGTATGTTTTCTATCTTGTAAATTCCAACTTTTACTATAAAATAATAAATAAAGAATAAATATATTAATAAAATGGGAATATAATAATAAATAATAAATAACAATAATAAATATAACATTTAAATACGCTGACATAATTGCGGGCTTAAAGCGACTACATCGCCGCCGTTACGCCGCGCTGCGCCGTATCCCGTCGAACAACCGCGATAGTGAAAGAGAACCACTTTTATTTGTTACCATCCTTGTAAATATTCTGATATTTTAAATATGCTGCATATCCTTTACTAATGTAAGGATTACAGAATTCTATTATTGAAATTCAGGTCTTATTCCAATGCCCCTACAAATTGAGAAGATCTCTATCATTTCACAAATTGACGCTTCGTTTCCGAGATATTAGCAGTTGGAAATTGGAGGTTCAACTTCCGGTGTGGAGCTCATTGTCAGTCAGCTTGGCACTCGGCCACTCGTACACTGTCCCGCACTGTCGAAAAACAAAGGGTGATGCCAACCCGTTCATCTCCATTGTGCACCCTGCTACAATTGTTCTACTGCTTTCAACGACCTTTCGACTTTCTCTAATAACATTGTCCACACTTACACGTAATCTTTTTCTTTCATAATTTCTACGTACGCTGAACGGGTCATTATAGAATAACGCAAAAAAATTCACGGAACAAGTATGGAAAATAACTACCTTTCCATCAATGAGTGCGAGAAAGACTCACAAATTGAAAGAAAACCCACAAAAGAATTATTTTAGTAACAAAAGTACATGCACTGATGTTACCTTATTATGCAGAAACTGTGCTAGTTGTAGAAATTATAAGAAATATCGAAAATAGGCTGACTGCATAACTTGTCCGTCTTTGGTTATAATAATTGGTCTGTTTTTTAAATTACGACTTTATTTTGACGTTAGCTTATATTCTCTTTAAATAATCTCGTAAATTCTCTTCATGTGGACTCTGAAAGGGAGACTGGCGATGAATAATCAGTATTAAATGAAAAAATAAATACGAAAAAGCATGATGCCAATTTATGAATGAACACCGGATTTAATTCATAAAACAAAACGAAAGTAGTCGTATGTATAGATATACATATGTACATGTATATTGTCAATTTTTCATATATTTTCACGGTTATTATTCTATCTATACATTTTTATTACAAATACATAAAATCCGCACTCTAGGAATTACTATAAACGGTTTCGAGGATCGCTGACAAAATTAGATCGGTCTTACTAATGAGTAAGAACATATAAACAAATACTAACTTCGCTAGTTGAGCATTAGGCTCTAATTGAAGAGTACACAACGTTTCAAGATCATAAAGATTGTAAAAAATCTCACAGACAGTCTACACTGGTTGAGGATTAAACCAACCGTTTTTTATTATTGACCACTGTTATTATTTGGTTATTTGGTCTTAGATGTTACCTTTGTTTTTACATATTCCAAGTATCAGTAGAAATAGATTTATAAAAGTAATTGAATTACACAGAGTTTGAAATGCATGTCCGCATATGGAACTCTGTCTTTAAATCGACTTTGGATTGGACAACTCTCGAAAACACATTATCATAGAAGATATATTTGCTCCCTTTATTCATGAAAGCGACTTGCTAAGTTACAACTAGACTGCAGCATCCACAAAGCAAGCGAACGGAACTACTGGCCCTCGTGCATATTGCAAGGGGAAGTCTCAAAATTACTTTCAAGCGGACGGTTAATGTGCTGCGACCTGGCTTTAAATATTCTACCTAGCTGAAAAACTGTGTCCACGATTGAAATGCTAGGGAATGCTGCGCAGATTCCGTAAGCAGCACAAGCTCTGCAGTAATGTTTGCACTAAACGTTAAACGTATTATGATGAGACACAAACTCGGTGAGAATGTTTTTTGTTGAAAATCGAACTCGAGTCGACTTGTCAAAAAATTCGTGAGAACTTCAACATACGGATTAAATATCGTCACTGTCTTCCAACAAGTTCTGTTTGAACTCTTTGACTGCCGAACTAGCACTCCGAAAATGCCACAAATGCTATTACTTCTTAAATTTCTTTAGACTCTACATTTCCTGATAACTAGACAGCGGATTTTATGTATTTATAGGAAAATGTATACATGAAATATAAAACAGTAGAAAGATTAATAGAATTTTGAAAGTGTTGATATATTATCGTCAACATAAAATATATATTATCGTTAACTCCCTATGGGGAGTTCCACTTCAGCTTTCAATAAAAAAGAAACATTAAAATCGAAAGCGCTTCTTCTATTTCTTTTGGACTATATTGAGCTTTTAATACTGATTGAGTTGTCTGCTTTAAAATATGTTGTTTGCAGACATAGAATAGATGGTCGGTGGTCTTGGAGTAGTTTCAGTAAGAATTCAAAGCAAGCTTTGGGGCTATTTACATTCCACTGCAATATTTTGTGCCGCATTGAGGGTTGTTTAGAATAGTATAGTATTAGGCTTATTCGAGGCAGGGGTTGAAAACAGTTATGATATCGATTCCGGTTCTTGAAACAGTTACGAGAACCGAAAAAATGTTATAACTGTTATGAGAATATCGGTTCTCGCTTATATCGGATACGGTTACGGTTCTTGAGAACCGATATTATAACTGTTCTATAACTGTTATTTTTAGGTTCTGGATTTCGGTTTCGGTTCTTCAGACTTCAGAACCTATGATATGTCCCGTATCGGTTTCATATCGGATTTACAGTTCTGCAACTAATATTTTGTTGGTTTTGTATCGGCTATACAGGGTGTCTCAGAATTACTTCAACATCCGGAAATGGGAGGTTCCTGAGATAATTTGAAGCAACATTTTCCTTTGTAAAAATGGCGTCCGCTGCTATGTTTAAAAGTTATTAACGAAAAACATGTACCAATCAGAGCGCAGCTACAGCGGATTGATTCTGGCTCGGCCAACGGCGACGTCACGCTAAGCGGGACCTGTCGCCGAGTCGGACTCCGTTCGCTGTAGCCGCGCTCTGATTGGTCCTTGTTTTTCGTTAATAACTCTTTAACAAAGCCACGGACGCCATTTTTGCAAAGGAAAATGTCGCATCAAATGATCTCAGGAACCTCTTATTTCCGGATGTTGAAGGAATTTTGAGACACCCTGTATAGCCGATACAGAACCAAAATATATCAGTTGCAGAACTGCAAAACCGATATGAAACCGATACGGGACATATTATAGGTTCTGAAGTCTGAAGAACCGAAACCGAAACCGAAATCCAGAACCTAAAAATAATAGTTATAGAACCGTTGTTATATCGGTTGTCAAGAACCGTAACCGTAACCGATATAAGCGAGAACCGATACTCTCATAACAGTTACAACATCATTTAGGATCTTCATAACTGTTTCAGTCAGAACCGATATATAACTGTTTCAAACGGTTCTACTTATAATGGCGAGCAAATATTTTCACACGTAAAATTTATTTTAAGTAAAAACAAGAGCATTTTAACCACCGAAAATTCAGAGTAACAATAAGTATGAATCAGACTTGACTAAATTGACGTCATAAATTTAGCATCAGAGGAGCCATTGATAACGAAGAGAACGTTTATAAATAAAATTCATAAATTAATGAACTAAAACTTGACAATTAATAATTAGAATTAGAATTTGGTTTTTATAATGTTTTGAGTTTAAAAGCATATTGTAATTATTTTCTCAATAAAATTTATCATTGTATTCATTATAAAAGACTGGTTTAAAATGAAAATACCCATTGACCCGAAACGTCTTCTTAATAGTACACATTTTGATTGATTTTGACCCGCATCCAAAAAGGTTGCCGACGTCTGGTCTAGACTCTAGATATATGCAAACGCAGTGGATGATCAAATTATTAGAACCACTACTAGCATAAATTGGCTAGAGTTTGCATGAAGATAATCAATTTTTAAATGATATTATAAAAATAATAAGAATTCAGTGTAGCTGAAGTATTTTATGAAGTATTAATTTGCAAATATATTGTGACTGTCATAATTTTTATAAATTACTGCAAGTACATATTTTCTTCGTTTTCCAAAATTAAAATAAAACATTCTATTCATATCTCATAAATTGCCTACAAAATATTTTATACAGTGGATGATTAAATTATTAACGCCACTTGCAGACATTGAGTTTATATAAAACAATCAATTTTTAGATAAAAGTGTACTTGTAATAAATTCTTATTGTTTTTTTCCAAGAACTGAAATATGAAATATATTGAGTGTACACGAAGATATCTGTTTTATCGAGTTTCTCGCAGAAGGAAAGTGTAATATGCCTCAAAATGTCATAAGATTGCACAAAATATGTAGAATGTTCGAATACAAACAATCCTAACATCTTAAGGATTTGTTCTCAATTTGTGACTACGTTACCGACAAAAATTGAGGACTGATAAGAGCGTCCTCTGTCCATGGACAATAGATAATTACAGAATTATCCACTGAAATACAATTGCTGCAAAAAGAGGAGATTAAAGTATTAGGGATACTCACAGAATGAGTAACATTTCTTGCTTTTTGCACTCTTCTTTGATGAATTTTTGGATTATATTCTTGGGCATTCATGTTAGGGATGATTCTCTCGTTCACTTGAAAATTTGACTTTTTCTGCAAAATTGAAGTTGATGGGGAAACATTTCGATGCGTATACAGAGCGCCAAAATCTTCAAGAATTACTTAATTTGTCGAAATACAAACATAAACTTTAGTTGGACGAAATAATGAGTAGATTGCGGATATTTATACAAAATAAAAATTGTGAGCATCAATGGCAAGACACAAAAATTGGGTTATACAATTTTATTTCATCTCTTAACAATGTTATGATATAATAAATAATATAAGCTATTTCTTAAGTTCTTCTGATATTTTTACTTTTTTGTGTGCACCCACTCATCTTCGTCAAAAATCATAAAATCTGCATTTTGATACATGAGGCTACTTTTCCAACGGAGACTTACATACGAGGGCTGGAACTTTAATAGTGGCACCACGGAACGAATTATTCTCACTGCTACCACATATTAGTCTACGCCAGTGATGCCAGAACGGTTGAATCGAGGGGAATACAGTTTACCACCTCTCTGATGACCAGAGTAATATGTGATACGTTGTGCGGCACGTCACGTGACCAGTCTACGGTCTTAGTGGGGGACGTTGGAGTGTGTTCAGGTAGTGGAATGGGATAGTGGAAGGGGAAAAGGAGGAGAGGAAATCAACCCAGTTTTGGGTGGATTTGGCATCACTGGTCTACACCTTACCTATCTTACAATAAATAGACTCTTCCTTCCGAATCGAAGCGCATGCGTTATGGCCAGAAAAAGTGACCTTGAAATCTCATAAAAAAAAATGACCTTGAAAATTTGTTTCCCTTATACCGTTACATGTGGCCCTTAAAACAGTGTAACTTTGTCCTAAGTAGTTTTTTTGTACAACGAAAAGTAGCGGAGATATGTAGGTGTTCTGTTTCTGCGGACTCAACCTGTATTTCTGAACCAGATATAATTTTAGTAAAAATCATACGATGTAATGTCTATTTAAGAGAACAGATTATACTGAGCCAACATGGAAACGAAAGTACGATTGAATTTCAAATTTCTTACCCGAATTATACGAATATGTACTCAAGCAGTTTACCTTTCGAGCGGCTAACCGATCCCCTTTCTAATTAAAATCGTGAATATTTCTTCATTGTACTGGCCGTTATATGTATTCCCAGAAAATTACAATTTCCGACGGATCAACTTCTAATTGAAATTGAAAGCACTTAAAACTCTATGAAAAATCAGATTCAGTATCCGTACATTTATGCCGAATACTCGCTGTTAATAAACGAAGATTTCAACGAGACTATACAACTCACGAAGTAGAAGCATCTTTATCATTCTTTATCATTGTATACATTGCATTGTCCCATCAGGTAAGCTATGGCAAAGTAAAAATGGCGATGTTCGAAGCTACTTCGTGTGCATCGTTCCGATAAAACTAAGATGAAAATTTCAATTTAAGTTTTTCGTTGACAAAAACTACATGAAAATTCTTTGGCACCTAATGTACAGGGTGAATCAATAAGATCTAACATTTAAAATAACTTGTAACCTGTTGGTTGAATTAAAAAATGTGTGGCCGTGGAGATTCCCCCTTACTTCGGGGCGCGACCCTTACCCGCGGGGCTTACAACTAACGATACATCTTAACCTAACTCAATACTATCTTAGTCTAACTTATTACTACCTGTACAACTTAATCTAAATTACAAATAAACCTAACCTAATCGCGCGCCGGGTGACCCGTAGCGCCGGGGAGCTGGCGGTGGTGGACGGTGATCCGGTCGTCCGGTAGAGATCCGGTAACGACGCCGGATCTGTATCGCTAACGGGTCCAACAGGATCGTCCCTCGCTGCCCGGGCACCTCCTGGTATGGTACCGCGAATGGGGGCTGGCGGTGCGGCGTTGCGGGCCGCCGGCCGGCCCCTCGTGTGGCGCGGTGCCTTCCTCGCGGGCTACCGCTGATAGCGATAGGGGCTCCACTGCCTCGACCGTGGAGCGCGGCTGTTGTCGCATCCGGGATGATGGACCGCGACTGGTCGGCTGGTCGGCGGAGATGCGGGTGTCGGGCTGTAGTCGCGCGGAGGCGCTTGGCTGGGGCTGGGTCGGGCGGTACCTCTGCCGCCAGCCCCTGGGACGTTTCCCGATACCAAGTTGCACAGGCACCGAGTCCTACCCTCGGTTCCGCAGTAAGAACACAACAAGCGTGAAGGACGGCGGCACTCCAACCGAACGTGGCCGCGCTGTTCGCATCTCCAACAGCAGGTGCTCCGGTCATATGTGGCATGTGGACCTGCTCTCTGTGGCAGCGATCTGGCTCGGGGCGGCCTTGGAAGCCGGACTAGCGGCGGTCGGTTCTCGGGTGGTCGGCCGTGGCGGAGCGCGCTGTTTCTCCTCGGTCAAGAGCTCCTCGTGCTCGTCGGTCCGCCGGAAAAACTTCCGGTAGCCAACCTGGAGGTTTCGGTAGATCCACTCCAGCTCGTGGTCGGCGGTCATTCCCCCGTGGCGGCGAGGCGCATGAGAGTGCGGTGGTGGGTGACGTAGTCCCGAGCGGTCTCCCCGGGCTTCTGTAGGCGACTCCGGATCTCGTCTTCGAGGTCGAACTGCCGGCTGCCGGGTAAGAAGTGGAGGCGGAAGGCCTCAAGGGAGTCGTCCCAAGTCTTCCAGGCCTTCCGCTCGTCGCGGTTCAGCGCAGTGTCTGGTCGGTGGTAACGCCGTACCCCTCGTAGAGCTCCTCCAAGCGATCGAGGAAGTCCTCGGCCCTTTGGCCGCCATCGTAGTGGACACCGCACCGGCGGACGGGCCCTGAGATCGGTCGAGCACTAGAGCCGTCATTGGGGCAAGACGTGCGACGGGGAGCGAGTAGGCGTAGCCCTCGAAAATCGGCCGAAACGTGCAATTAATTACAACCACTATCCTAGGCAGAGGCTGACAACGACACGTGTACCACATGAATCCAAAAGAAAGATCCGTTCTCGCCAGCGGAAAAATGTTGGGAGTTTGTTAATTGTATTGTTCGGTGCGAAGGCCTAATATAGTCGGGCTCGCACCGAGTCTTGGACAAAACCCAGGAACGATACAATTAAGGCCTTTAATATTTTTTAGTTAAGGACAATAAAATACAAGAAACAAGTAAATGTTTTCATAAGAGCAGTATTATTTATTAATCACAAATGGCTCAAACTGAAACGAGCAACTTGGTCGTTACAAACATTTATTTATTTCAATGCATAATTTAAGAAGTGGGCATTCCCACAACGTACGAAATTTCGGTCCCCAAACGCTCGTCCAAAATTTATGTCTCAGGGACGTCATTAGTACATAAAAAAAACGGACGTCCATGAGTCGTCGAAAAGTTAGGCCCCATAGACGTCATAGGAACGTAAAGAACGGATGTCCGTGATACGTCCGAAATTTAGGTCCCAAAGACATCCTTAGGACGTAAAAAACGGATATACGTGGGACGACCAAAATGTAGGTCCCAGGGACGTTCGTCAGTCGTAAAGAACAGATATCTATGGGACGTTCAAAATTTCGGTCCCAGAGACGTTCGTGGGACGTAAAGAAAGGACGTGTATGGGACGTTCAAAATTTAGGTCCAGCGACCGTCCTTGGAACGTAAGAAACGGTCGTTCATAGGACGTCCAAATCGGACATTGGACATTCGGACGTAAACTGGACATAAAATGGACCTCCTATGGACATCCGGTGCTATATAAAAAGAAAAACTTGGGACGGGGCGAATATGCACAGAAAGTTTAATAAAAAATGTAAGCTGATGTAATTTCAACGCATTTAGTAATTAAAAATTATCTGTTGTATGTGTATTTGCATTTATAATAAGAACGTTTTTGCAACCGAGGTTTTAATACCATTCATCCCTAAGAAATATTTCAATTGTTTCTAATACAAATAGACTTACAAAATACTTTACCCCCAAAATTCGCGGTATTTTTTCGTACAAATTTTTCAGGTTATACTGTTCGTCCAGAGACACCCTGTCTATATCAGTATGTAAAATGTCGGACAGTGTTTATCGATTATCTAGTAATACAGTGTGACATTGGAAAAATTTCGTCGTCCTCCGAACACTGGTGCAACCTCCCGATCAGTATTTCGAAGGACCAAACCGCCCTCTATGAGTGCTCGTTGATGCTCATGAACATTCTCCCATAAAATTTTAGGGTGTAAATTAATTAAGACCGTGATTAGGTTGTCCCAAAAGTTATCTTCGCAATGTGCGCGCTTGATACTATTAGGAAACATGAGCATATTACATAAACAGCGCACGATCATCGACAACAGCTGTCGCGCCTCGGAAGGATGTACAATATTTTGGACATCACAAATAACAACGTCTCGATATAGATTGGATCCAAAAACTATTTGAACACTAAATTTCCGATTTGCGTAAAAACGTCGATATTTAAACTGTGATAATATCGTTAAAAAGTAGTACAAGAATGAACTTGCTCTCATTTTAAAGCTTGACACTTCTAACACTTTCACAAACTATTATTCATTTTTACCCGGGACGGTTTGCACGCTGTAATAATGGGTCTAGCGGGGATGTATATTCACAGCGCGTTCAGTTGCACTCGGGCAGAAACGGTATGTAATTTAAAAATAGGTTTGAATGTCACAGAACGTCCTTGAATTCAGAGGTTTCTGCTCATTATTCCGGGGAAATAGATAGGGTAGAATAGCGGGGAGAAAAAGCAGAAGCGACGTCGGTCGCCGCGACGTCGCGTCGCCACCGCGCCGAGAAGGCGACGCTACCGTCGAAGGACGTGCGTCGATAATAACGCAGAAAAGGGTTGTTAGAGAAAATGGGAGCCAAATATCTGAAAACACTTAATCTAGATAGTCGCTTGCTTTAGCGCGTTTTGTAGTTCGCAAATTCTCGTGTCATACTCAAACATGTGCTCCCACGCTGCGCTTTACATTCATTTTTTTCGCAAATTGCAAGATTTACAATGTAGTAATTGTTCCAGCAGCCAGGCATGTTAAGCGTTGTTAAAATTAATACGCTAATTTCTAAATTTTGTATGTGAAGATATGAAGGAATTCACATTGGAATTGAGGAATAGGCTGGCCATTTTTCTGTCTCATTTGAATTTTATAAACTCATAATTTCAGAAGGAATACATTTCTGAATCATATCATAGACCGAACTGTCGTGTCATACGTTTATTATTCTAGTTTCAATAAGTATCGATTTATTGTTCAACACGACGTGGATACTTCAAAACGAAGAAAGGTTAGCTCTTCGCAGCTTTGGGATACCATTTTCATAACATTTATGACACGTTGTCAAAATATTTTCCTACTGGTGACTTTAAAGGCTACTTTTGTCAAAGGTACACTGTTGCGAAGATTCATTCGATTTGATGATTGGCAGTATTGACACTTCAACAGGTTCCCTTGTCAAACCTTCTCGTTTCTTATAATAATGGTTAAACTGCGGATTTTTGTACAAAATAAAGATTGTCTGCGCTCATTGCAAGATGCTGGAGCAAACACAGACGTTTATTCTGTTCTTTTTGTATATCAGCATTGCAAATACTATGGGACAAGAAAGAATAACGCTGTAAATCGGTGGAGGAACCATTAACACTAACCAACCGCGGCCAGTCAAATGACCGGCTTCGCCATTTTTATTTTATAATTATTAGAATAGTAAAAATGCTTCCATTAGAAATTATTATATACATTTCTTCATTCAAGCATATATTGGAATAGCAATTGCGAGAAAACTGAATAAATTCGGTCTTGTAATTTTGATAAACAAATGTGCAACAGTCACATTTTCTGCTCGGTACGGTTAGTGTTAATTTTACTTGTAGTTTTAATTTTAATTTTATTTCAATGTTAATTATAAATCACGAACGTGCTATACTTTAACGATAAGAAACATGCTGTATCACCGGTGGCGACGCTCGACTTTCACGGCCCCTTCTTTTCAATGCGAATATCAATGACGTTATATCTCAAATAAAGTTCTTTTCGCTGGATGTGTCAGGTGAGGTCTGGGTGAGCAGCAAACGGGCCACGTCAGAGTCGTACGATCATTTACGTAAATGATAACCAGTCACTGAGCTGATGCGAGTGAGCGGGGATACGTACCTATGTAGGTGTTCGGTGGTTCATTCACATTGTGTGGCTAGAATTCCTACCACAAGCATTAGAAGTTTGATGAGAGATTAACTAATACAAGACGTTATACTTGTGATATATCACGTCGTTTCCTACTTGATGGAAAATTCATGGAATCTTGCGTTCCCACATTACAATAGAATTTCATCATTATGAAAATATGTAATACATATATGTACACAAGATGGAAGGTGTGTTTTCCCAAGATAAATTATATACATACTACGCATCACAGTTGTTTATTGTTATTGTAAACATGGGCACGAATCAGTCGTCACGACTGAATTAATGAACATAACATTATTGCGTAGTTTGGTCATCTTTCGAAAGAACTAATGTATTACGTTAAACACAATCTGCAACAATTATCACGCTATTTACGGGGTATTACCCAGATAGCACACGTCTTACGTCGTTTTACATTTTATGTCTCAAAAATGTTTTTCAGACGTCTCAAAGACGTAAAATGAACGCCTTAAAGACGTCTGTAAGACCTTTAGAAGACGTTTTAAAGATGTCTTTAAGACGTGCAGTTTTGTAATATAAGATGCTCAGAAGCCGTTCGGAAGCCGTTCGCAGGACGTTCGTAGGACATTCAAGACGTCAGTAAGACCAGGCGCCTTTAAGACGTCTTTCAGATGTCTTTGTGCTATCTGGATATTGAAAATATTAAAGTGTACAATACTAATATGATTAATTTTGTAAACAATAACAACATATCCCGTGCATGTTTCTAATAAAATCTAATTGTAAGCTTAGGTATCCTAGAAGTCTGTAACTTATCTACCGTAAACCTACCAAGCACTTAAAGGGATCCAAATGTTATACCTTGTAAAAATGACAAGGCTGTATTTATGTAGATCTTGTGCGAACTTTTTGCAATACGTGCTTGAATAAAGAAATGTCTTGAATCATTTTCCATGGAAGCATCTTTATAACTTCAATACTTGTGAAATGAAAAATATGGAACCGATCAATTTACCGGCAGTGGTAGGTTTAGCGGTAAACAAGTAAATTGTCTTACCCATCATGATCTTCTGAAATCTTTAAGAACTTAATTTGTCCTGGCTTTTTTAAAACTTCATGTGTAATATACACGCCATTTTCGCAAATGCGGCAAAAGTCGCGTCAGACCGTGAAACTTTACGAGTTTCGTTGTCACGTTGATCTAACACATTTTGACGCGGTAGTCCCCTGATGCGACAACCTCCGACTCTTTTTCTGAGTGTTAGCTTTATTATTATTTAGTTCTTTCAAATTTTTACAAATGTGGGGAGCGCACGCGAGCATGACCTTGAACCGTAGCTACGTTATATCTTCTTATACATCTTTGTATGTTGTTTAATAAATTAATCTGAATTCAAAACATACATATAACATACTACGTAATTAATTGTGCAAATACAATGGTACGTTACCATGAAACCCACTTTTATAGAAATGTAACTCTATACATTGTTTACGAACCATGTTAGCAAAATATTATTTTTTTCGAATCGTGTAATGATAATCGAAGGAGTCACGTTTTACGTCCGAAAGTAGAATTTAATCTGTCAGGTCAGTTACGATTTTCTTGAATTACTTCCTGAAATTATAATTTATTATAAATATATAATTTCTAATAAATTCTATTCCTTATAGACGGAACTCCTAACGGAACTCCGCCTCGATTACCAGCTTGACGTAATCAAATTAGACATTCGCATAATGCAAATTAAACCAACTATAAAAACACAGAGCATTGAACATTTATAGGAACACAAACGCCCCGGCAAGGTGTTGCTATATTTAATCGGAAGCGTGCGCGTAATATAAACAGAAAGTATTCTCGATGATTAGCAAAAAACGAAACGCACTATCTACATTAGCATTTTGTAATTTTATATCTAGTACATATGCACATGTATATTCAAATTTTGTATACCATGTGTTATTAATAACTGTAAGATTGTACTCTTATGCGCTCAAAAGAATAGACATTAGTTATACCTATGATTTTTTTTTATCATTTAAGGTAAAGGGTTATAATGATAATTATCATGAAGATTGATAGAATATTGATAGAATGCGATTAAATAATAAAATTCAATTTTTTTAAAGATTGCACGTAAGAAGCAGAATAAATATTATGAAAAGATTTACTTCGCTACAGTACCCGTACGGAAAAGCACAACATTGTGGCAGCGGTAAACGAAATATGTGGGTACTTCCAATTTCGTTACCGTAATTGCATCGGTACAGGTGTCACCTGAAACTTATTCTATTGAAATCCAGTTATCTTCAACCTCATTTTACCTTTCTAACCAAAGTGATTGTACCAACTAGGGGCGGACAATTCTTGCAATAAAATTGATTCTAAATACAGCGACAGAAATCGATTCAATAGAAAACCGAACCTCGAAAAATCGATTCTTTGAAAATCGAAATACTATTTATATCCCTATACATTCTGCTTGGCATATTGGTATATCGCGGAATCCCATTATGTAAATCGGGCCTAAAATGCAGTGCTTTAATTCTTATGGCACTTTGGAACCGATTTATGGACATGATGAGATACTGTATATCAACTTTTAAATTAGATTGACGTATTTATTATTTTTATTTATTTTTCATTTCAACAAATTTCATTTTACCAAAACAAAGACGGACGAAGAATTATCGATCTGCCAAACCGCTTAGAATATTACATATTTAATTTCTTCCGTAATTTGCAATTTACATGAAAATGTCGAATTATACGAGGTAATGATATTAATAATAATAATAATTATATAGTGGTAAACTAATTAATTATTAAATTAAACAAGAGTGTGCAGTAACACAAACAACACATGTCATGCTATCAGGAATTTTCACAATGCTCAACGTGATTGAATATTCAGCACTTGTTTATAATCAAATACTTATAATGGGTTCTATAAGTACTGAAAGAAAAATTCGTAGTGTCAAACTATGTAATAAAACTAATGGACGTCAAAAAATAATGAAAACAAAAATAATGAAGGTCTATTGGAAATTAATTGCAAACCACATTAATGGGTAAGATTTTAAGTATCTTCTTCACTGCAAACACTTTTTAGAATATTTTATATTAATAAAAATCGATTTTAAAGTAGAATGACGAAAGGAATCTATCAATCTAAAAAAATATGTTGTTAGAGACATCTGAAAAGATTAATGCAATTATTGATTGAATATGAACTCCAGTACTTCTAAAAATAACGAGGTCTTACGGATGTAGTGCTCTTTGAATTAATCATTTTTTTCTTTTAACATTTTTCTTTAACTACGTTGGCAATGAATCTACACTGCGTGACAAAAAGATAACACACATCCTGCAATTTTTAGTTTCCTAGTAAAAATTGGTAAAAATACATTTTCCATGTAATTATTAGTTTTTGGCATTTCTGTCTGTATACATGCTCAATATTCACAATTCAGAATATTCAGTTCGACAAATTGATAGAACAGGCAGAATCATCTTCTCAGTTGTACACAAGCTGCTGAATAACAAGTATCGAACATAGAACATAGTTAATAAAATGTACAATAACATTTTCATTTACATTTGTTAAAAACAGCAATAAGTTAATAAAAATGATCTGCGTAAAGTGACTAAGTGCTCGTGAAATAAGAACATAGTTAATAAAATGTACAATAACATTTTCATTTACATTTGTTAAAAACAGCAATAAATTAATAAAAATGAGCCGCGAAAAGTGACGTAAGTGCTCGTGAAATACAGTGACTCCCATAAATATTCGGACAAGTCCTTGCCCTATGACATCGTGTGAGACTCGTGATGAAGATTCTGATCAGAATCTATTAACATAAACATGCATATTATTCATTTCCTTTAAACCAAAATGAAATTCTATTTTGTTGCTGCTAATGTACTGCCATTGGAGAACATATAGCCATGCAATAGATATAAACTCCTTCTTCTAGGAAATTATGAACTACAAAGAAGTTCTAATCACTGAAACCGTAAAATAAATCGTAAGGCAAGGGGTGCAAAAGACGGTAACTTTTTTAGAATCCTACGACTGGAATTTTCTTGAGAAGTTAGAAGAATTAGTTTACCACATGATGTGAAAAAAATTTGTAAAAAAATTACAATTGGTTGGAATTGCAGAGAAAATGAATGTTGTATTTTACAACCTTTTTTATGTGGGCCTACATTGAAAATTTAAAAAATAAGTTTTGTAAATCTGTACCAATTATACATAGCCTGACAATTTCATAAAAATCGGTCAACGTTGCAATGAGCTACAAGCGTTAAAAAATGGTAAAAATTGCAGTTTTTTGTGATTTTCGGACTCTAACTGTAATAAATTTAAGGATTCTTACACCTTTCACTGCCTGTCGTCTTTTTTCTAATCAACCCATTTTTATAAAATTTTCAAAACATGTATAATTGACAAATGTAATGTATTCAAGAGAAATGGGAAAAATTCAGTCGGAAAAGTATTACAAAATTATATAAATATTCACGTAATAAAACCACTGTTGTCATTAAATGTAAAGAAGATGCAACACAATATTGAATTCAAAATATCATTCGCTTTGCTCATTTTAGATTTCTATACACGTGTCCTATTATTTTGTACCGCTAGATATTGGCAAACATTTCGTTTTTGTCAATTAAAGCTAAACAGGTTGGCAAAATTGAATTTGATGTTACTTATACAGGGTGTCCCAAAAATGTTGTACTCCTTTGAAAGACGCGATTTCAGAGGTCAATTGAAGTAACTTTTTTCTGTGCAAACATGTTCTCGACGGCATTTTTAAGGAGTTATTAACAAAAAACACGGATCAATCAGAGCACAAGTTCCGTTGAGTACCCCTTAATGAAGTTTTCGTTGATAACACCTTAATGAAGCCGCGGAGAACATTTTCACAAATGAGAAAGTAACTTCAAATGACCTCAGGAATCACTGCTTTCCAGGAAGTATAACACTTCTGGGACACCCTATATATGTTATTAAACGTATTCTGAAATAGCGTATAGAAACAAATTTCAATTGCAATGTGAAAATAAATTAAAATCATGTAAATCTTAAAGTGTGCTATCATTTTGTCACACAGTGTATAGCCTTAGAAAATTGCACGAATAACCCCGTATTTAACTAACATAAATCATATTGGAAGTGGAATAATTCAATCTTAATAATATATTCGGAAAGAGCGAGTGAAGCATAAGACCTGATATTTCCGGAATCAATAACGTTAGTAAATCAATTCCATTTATCGTTGCGTTGGTTAGTCGCAACTCGTTATCCCGATGATCAGTTTTGCAAATGCTACCTCGGCGAAGGCCGTGGTGTCAGTATGGGGATGAGGATAGAGGTGAGGAGACAAATTCCTGTTGCACGATAATCACACGTGTCTGCATTCTGTCAAAATCCGCTAATTATCAGCCAGTATTGTTCCCCGACTACGGGAGCACCTTCTTAATTAAAATCTGTTTGGACGGCAACACAAGGTCCCGTGTGACTGTCCTTGTTTCGCAAAGACTCTCGATTAATGATCTTACACGTTGCTTGAACGAAAGCCGTAATGACAGCGGCGCCAGCGTGGTTCGGCGAAGCAAGCGTAATAGAGAAAATACAGCATACAGCAGTCGATGCACAACGAAAGAGAAAGAAGCAAAGAAGCGGTCTCGTGCGCCCCACCAAACGAGTTTGGTGGCGTGATGCGATCGGCGCGTGCGCACTCGGCGCACGCCTTTAAAGCTTCGTGCCGCCAAAACGCATTCTCATGAGTCAATCGTGCACAGCCGGTCGCGCAGTACGGACTGCATGTGACGCGAGAATACGTTGACTGGTCGTGGAGTTCGAAACTATCCGAGCGTGCAAGGAAGCGTGCGTGTGTCGCGTTTTCTCTCGTTGCTTTCTACGTACTATACGTTCCCTTCGAGGAGAACGGTCGCTATCGACGAACGCTGTTCGCATTCCGAACAACAGCCGATTTCCAGTTCGTAAACTGTTTTTCGTTTCGCGTTTCGTTCAACCAGAAGATTCTGTGACGAGACTCCCAGAGATGAGAAATCTCGTGGAGAAACAACTGTCCTGGCTCGCTCTGCTCGTGACTGCATTCTACTCCCGTGAGTAATCCCATTTCGTTTTCTAGTGTATTTCGTTATTAACCCGGGCTACAGGTAACCAAGTTTGCCATGAATGAAACAAACCGAGTGGAAACGAAGGTTATTGTTCGTTTACGGTGTGTAATTGGAACTCCATACTCGAACCCTTTCGGAATGCGCGCAATTTGAAAAGGTTGGTTCGGTGTACCGGTTTTCCAATGCAGCGACTGAAGTGTTCGAGGCTCGTTCGAAGCTCGTTCGAACCAGCGTTCTATCTTTAGCAGATTTTCGGTCTATTCCGGACGCGTTTTGCAATTGAGATTTTATAACGGCCGTGTTCAATTGAATCACTTAACTGTGTATTTCCGTGACTCCCGAGTCTGTTTATTTACCGCGTCGTCTCTCTGACTGATGATTAACTGACCTACACACGACACACCATCTGTTTGTCCTTGTTTTCATTCAGCGATACGCATTTATCTCGTGAGTGACTTGATTAATCGCGCAAACAATCCAATTTAGGAGTTTCGACAACCGACAATTGTCGTTCGCGACGACGTGACGGTTTCGATATATCGATGATTACCTGTTTGAACCGTTATTTCTGTTATTTCGCGTCTTGATAATGTCGGTGGGGAAATTCGATAAAAAAGAAACAATTCGAGTGGAGTTATAAACATTTCAAATCCGCCGTTTAACCAACCAATTAAGCTGTATAAAAGTTGCAATCGCAGCGAATTGTAATCGGTCGCATGCCATATGTTGGCTCGCGCCATCGCGATGCACCCGTTTATTAGCATCATTGGATTTGCGTAACGAGCTTTGGACGATGTTGAGGAGAAAAAATTGAACGTTCCGGCGGTCTGGACCGTTTTCACAAGTAATCAATGAGCAATTGACCCGTCGTGAAATTCTAGAATAGTCGTTTGAGAAAAGGTGCATGCGATCGATAGATTTTCTCGTGGCGAGATACTAAAATAGCGCGATGCTTACCACGTGGGTGAGTCTCTCCGTTACATCGTACGAGATGACGTCGCGGCCGTTGATTGGTCGAGCGGATGGGCGTGCGTCTGGCCTTACCTTGCCAACGTATAGCGATGGGACTGACCCGGGGTTTGGAATGTGCGAACAATTCAATTGTCAAGCGCTGTTCTTGGAACGCAGCCTTTTGGTGACGTTCAATTTCAGAGGATACGTTATCAAATCTATTCTGCAAGGAAGTGTCATCTGGTGCTTTGAAGTCAATATTTTTTGCTCCCTGGTTTCGCTATTTTATTAAATTGCGCGGATTTCATTTTCAAATTGAAACGTGCAAGTCTTGATCGTAAATTGAACATAGACTTGGGTTTTGTCGATATAAATTATTTGAAAACCATTGTATTATCTTCTTTGGATATGTTATTTAAATTAAATCACGCGTCATTTCATTTGAACAGACATTTTTCTTTAGATTACCCGGACATTCGGTCAGATCAAATTATTATTATTATACAACTCGGTTAACCCCATTGCAGTATTGCGCTGTTTCGTAAAATCAGAAAATGTATTTATGCAGCGGTTCACAAAGATGAAAGTGTTCAGCAATTTTGAGTGGATTTAAAATTACATAATACCTGAATGCCGCCAGTATTCGGTTACCCAGACGTCTTAACACTAACCGTACCGAGCACAAAATGCAACTCGTATACTTTATTCTGTAAAAATGACAAGGCTGAATCTATTTAGATTTCTCGTTGTTTTTATAACAATATGTGCTCGAATGAAGACATTTATTTAATAATTCCTGATAGAAGCATGTTTGACATGTCGTAAGACAGTTAGTGTTAAACGCTATCATAAATAACAATGTACGAATACGTTTATGTTTAAATGCACTATCTACATGCGATGTACAGTGCAGTTTTGTACTGTTTAAAGATAAAAGTATTGTACAATTTTGAATGCATTTGTAGTGACACAACACTTGAATGCAGCCAGTGTTCAGTTACCCAGATGTCTTATAGACACTATCGTAAATAACAATTCAAACTCGGATAATTTCCTATGTATTTGTAGACCTTGTCAGTGATGACTGTACACATGTAGTCTCAGCGTTGGTGCAAATATTTGTCAAAGTTGTTTGTGATCTAATACACCGGAATAAAGCAATTAAAGTTTCATTTGACAGTGTATTCAAGTTTCACATTTTATGACCACAGGCTAATTTTTGTACAATTGTTTCACTCATCGAGGTATCGTTTCACATTTCGTAGTCACCTACACTTGTCTATAAAATTTTTACGAGAATAATTTTCTAAAGAAAACGCATATCCAGCTTCTTATCTGCTATACTATGCAAAAACATCTTAGTGAAAAATGCATGATAGATTGCGAATAACGAGTCTTCAAGCTTTAAGACTAAACTTACCACGGTCAAGTGACGGTCAAGGTCCTTTTTTTCATAATTGTCGAAACTATATACAGTTTTTGAGAAGTTAGAATAATTAGTGAAAAAGAAATTTTAAAACAATTGCAATTGGTCGGTATTGCAGAGAAAATACTAAAAGTTGTGTTTTACAATTTTTTTATGTGGCTTATATTGAAAATTTAAAACATCCATTTTGTAGATCTGTATCAATTGTATACATTTCCAAATTTTCATCCAATTTGGATTACGTGGAAAACAGCGACAGGCATCGAATGACCTAAGAATCCTTCGATTTATTACAGGTTAAGGCCGAAAATTGTGAAAAGCTGCAATTTTTACCATCTTCAAACAGTTGTAGCTCATTGCAACGTTTGTCGATTTTGGTGAAATATTCAGAGTGTATACAGTTGACGCAGATCTACAAAACGTATTTGTTGAATTTTCAATATGGACCCACATAGAACAGTTATAAATAACAACTTTTAGTATTTTCTTTGTAATTCCGACCAATTACAATTTTTTCAAAATTTCTTTTTTCAACGTGTAGTAAATTAATTGTTCTAACTTCTAAAAAAAAAAAAAATCCAAGTCACACGATCCAATATTAAAAACGTAATCGTCTTTTAGAGTGTACGAATATTAATGGGAGTGACTGTAAATATACATTCCCGAAAAATGGTGAATTAAATTTCTCTCTCCACTCATCTATTATGCTCATGATGTTATTGTTACTTTTATAAGACATCATTCATCAATTATTTTCAGTGGTTGGTACATTTAGTGTTAAAGCGAGTCGAGGTTTATAATTGTATAATACCCTCTTAAAAATCTGAAATTTACCATTTAAATACTTTTTGAAGCCGTTATACACAAGGATTGCTAGACACAAATGCTTTGGATGAAATGCAGACATAAATTGGATCGTAAAAGGTTAACTGCAATGAACTGCGCTAATCAGCCATCGGCAGTGCGTAGCGTCGCGAACGAAATAGCACATCAAGGATTCTTTTGAATTGGTGACAAATATGGTTGCATTCAGGCCTCGAAAACATCTTCGCGGTGTTCGTCGTTGTTGGTCGTTCCCTTGCCGAGGAGAGCCAGTTTTTTCTGTCGCATTCCGCAAAGTTTAAGTTCGCCTTTCGTAACCGAGCATGTACATATAGGTACGCGTGCAGCCCCAGGATAGACGGACGTCCGGTTATCCATCTTCGTTTGTTTCTTTTTCCCTAGGGACTCGTTATTCGCGGATTGCGAAATACATAGTATCACGCGATCGTCACACTCGATTCTTTTGCTAGGCTCCTTGGTTTTTCGAGGCACGTCGTCCTCACTGATTACGTTTAAGCGGTTCTGCGCAGTCCCATCGACTTTTTTTTTGGATTTCAGGTTTCCTCGCATGCGTCACAAAATATTTGCATTGTCCAGGACACGGTATTCTGCGAAATAGTGGACGGCGAAAATATTACAGCGGGTAGAACCGATATTGGCACTCAGACTTTTAGTCTCAATATAAATTGATCTTTTGACTGGGGATAACGAGTTCATTCGTCATTCACAAACTTTTCCTTCTTACTCTCGTGATATATTATTTTCTTCATCTATGAACTTCTATATTCTTAATAGTTTTCTAATGGGAAAAGAAAATTTATATTTATCATACGTCTGCATTTACTTTGATGCTTATGTATTGATAACAGATGAATCAAATTTCATTTCAATTTAAAAGGACGATCATAACAGAGACGAGTACATTTTATTTGAAGTAAGATGATAAATAATCATTTGCAACAATGAATTATTTGAAGTACTTTATCATTTGTATTTTCCAAATAACGTAACAAATTTATTTTCGTTTGGTGTTTAAATCAAATACAATATTTTATTTCTATCACAAGAATAGGTTCTTGAAGTAACTAAATTAATTATCATTTGTATTTTCCAAATAACGTAACAAATTTATTTTCGTTTGGTGTTTAAATCAAATACAATATTTTATTTCTATCACAAGAATAGGTTCTTGAAGTAACTAAATTAATTATTAAATTTAGATATGCTCATTTTTGTAGTTTAATGATTAAAATTTAACTGCATGCGCTTTTAAAATTGAGTTTTAGTACACGAAATAAATAGAGTTTTGGAGAATACGAATTATTTCATTTGAAATTTAAATAATGAAATAATTTTAACGTGTCTTAACGATTATTTTTCAAATCATTTATTTTGATAATGTCCAAGTCTGATTCATAGTTAGCAAATTCTTTTTGAAGTTTTCATTGCGAGTCGTTATTACAGCAGAAGGCGTTAATTCAATGAATTAAATGAATTACATTGATTATGGTAAAATTTTTATCATAATTTTACTGGTCTTTCATTACGTCTTCGTAACACTTCATGATTGAAAAGTTAAGAAAGTAGCATATGTATAATATGTCAGTACAATCATGAAATCATAGCTTTTCTTTTGGTACTCTATTGTGCATGTCGGTTTAGAAATGTTAATGGTTTCCAACAGTTTTGGATATTTCAATACAGTAAACCTCCATTGAGAACGATCAGTTGTACCTTGTTTTCATAAAGACATAATTTGCAGTTCAATTTTACTCAAGTATGTGCAGTACACATCGTTGACTATTTGTAATTATTATGTAAAGTTATGTGATGCAATAAGTATAGCAAAATACATACTATTGTGAATTACATTTATGTATTGCGTAGAATGTAAAGCGTAGTTTATGTTATATTAAGGTAGCATTATTTCATATTTTCCTTTGAGAGCGACTATTGGGATCCGACATGAGGGCGTGGACTTTATATATAGCTATGCAATATGGCGACGAAGTGCTTGGTCTTAACATTGTATTGATATCTACTTTTTTGTTTTTCCTTCAAATGTTTGTAAGTATGGGTGAAACTTGTAAGTGGGCGGGTACCGTCCCTGCAGAAAGAAAGTTTGTTGAAGGGGAGCGGCTTTTTAAAGTATGTTTTATCAAATAATTAATTTTACAAAAATAAATTTGTTTTTTAATATATTTAATAATTTAATATCTTCTTTTACAATTATATTTTCATAAATTTCTAATCGCTTGGAATTGGTGGGGACATATTAATTACTCCACAAATAATTGTACAAATATCTTCTATTAGGGACACCAATTCAACAGGCAACACTGAACCAAGTATTGTGAAAGTCTTTATACGCTGACTAGATCATTCAGTATGCACTCTAGCTTTAGCTAATTTAGCTGTTAAAATAGATTGTTCTTTGCTAAATTGTTTCTTATATTTTAGAAACGGAGGTCTCATAAATTTCAAGCAGTTCACTTCACATATTACATTTCAAAGTGTCGAAATGGAACAACAAATTTTTGCTGGCTCTACTATCACAATCTTTCATTGCACAGTAATTAAAATATATTTTGCTACTCGGTGGATAAATTGGTGCTTCCATAACGTTAGTTATAATTAACACCTGTCTTAACACCGTAAGTTTATACTGTAATTAACGCCTGTTAACACTGTAAGCTGCTATAAGCCAAGCCAAGCTTAGAGTATTTCTACTTTTCGGCAGCAGACGGCGCCACTCAAAATGTCTGATCCTAATAAAGTACATGAGCATGCTCGATCACGTACACAAATTGAACAGAGAAATTCCAATTAAAGAAGGAGATGTATGTAGCTTGTTTAACATCAGGTTTGAAGGACGTGTCAAAATGGCGCGTTCTAATATTGTTAATTTACGATTATTAGGACCGTAAAGATGCATCCATGAGGAATTATCCATCAAATTTATTCTGTTGGAGTAAAAAAAAATGGGTAGAAATTTGCATAGACACATTTGCGTTATTTTTATAAGGTAATGTAAAATAATCACTTTTAGTGCGCCGTCAACTTAGCGTTAAGTAGACTACTTTTCAGAAAATCTTTCTCATTTTCAGTAGCCTCGTTTCGCGGATTCAATCAAATCCTGATCGAGGAACTCTTTCCCTTACGACAAATTAGTTCCGTTCCCGTGAAGTTCATAGTCCGTCTATAGGAAAGACGACGGTAAACTATATCAAAGAGTCGTAAAATGTTGCTAACAGGCGAAGGCGGAATCCCTTTGGTCCGTATCAAGCAGGGATAAAGTAAAGTACGCAGGATTTAATCATGTTAAGAGGATTCCCCGGCAAACCGTTCATTAAGGGAAATATTGGGATAAGTGAATGTACTGGATGAGCTTCACTTACTTCACGTGCTTCATCCGACAGATCCTACCTACGGCGCCAACGTGAAACTCCGAATGTTTCCAGCTATGGAAAATTTTGGTCTTTCTGTAAGAATATTGAGCACTCGTCCGCTGAAAATGTCTCTCGCAGGTCTTCTTTTTTGTTTGTGTTTGGTCAACTCGCAATCAACTTCCATCAAGAATTCTCTGCAATTCATCTATCAACGTCGACGAGTACACCGACTGTAGAATCGTGCAGAGAATGATTAAATTATTGGAGCCATTTGCACAAACTGGTTTTCATTATAACAGTTAATTTTTAAATAAAAACCTAGCTACATATTTGTCTGGCTCCAGTAATTTGATCACGTATTGTACATGAGTTTTAACAATTCATCCATTTTTTGGATGCAATAAGTATTTGGATGTGGACTCTAGAATTTGTCTTCGAATTCCAGATTTATAATTAACTCGAGCTTTTGAACGTAACGTGACTGTTTGGAAGGGAAATCATGCGACCAGGAAAGTTTTGGCACAAGAGAAGCAGGGTCGCCTGTTGGCAGGGTCACGTCTCGTCGAAGTATAGTCGAAGGGAGCCAAGAACGACGAGACGTTTCTCTCAAATGTCGGTCATTTTACATCTGATAAATAAGAAATTACCGTAGCATACGAGAAACTACATATTCGAGTACTAAGACACGCATTCTTCCCTAATTAATATGTCCACCATCATCGCATACGTGTGACGACGTTTCATACGTTAAGCGAAGAAAATTAAAGTAATTTGATACGCGTTGTTATTTAAAATGATAATACCTATCATTATATTCACGGATTTCATGACTTCCTGGAAACATTATTTCATATTCTATGAAAGCAGACGGTGCATGTATTTATAATGCTTTAAATTCTTATTTGATAGTTTGTAAATTATAATACTCCAGGTTATATTGAAAAACATGGATTTAATAGCTTCATTTTGGTATACTAAAGTAGAAAATTGAAACTTTAAAACTTCTTTTCTTAAAATAAGATCTTCAAAACTGTTAGCAGAAATATGTTCTACAATTTTCGAAGTACTTTTTGACGAAATATGAATAACTTCTTTTGCTACAGACATATTTATAAATAATTTTGCAACGAAATATGAAACTTAAATCAGAAGTGTACAATTTCCACAAAAAATATTTTTAAAAAAATCCTACCTGTTTTGCTAGTAAATTAAAGTAGAAAGTAAACGTATTCGACTTCTATAATAAAGACATTTTAATTTTTATTCAAAATTTTATTCTAATTTCATTCTATCACAAAACTGCAACAGAATGCTGCAGTTTTTACACACCCAAGGTGGTCCAACTCTATAATAAATTACTACAGCATTATTATAAATGTATTACAGCCGAAATTCAATTGTAAGGGAAATCAAAAGTATCCTAGCTTACGATTCCAAGCAATTCCACAGAACTTCGAAAATGAAGAAATAACCCGATTGCGACTGTTATGTATCATGTATCTAGAAGCGCACATGTTACGTTGCGATTACAGGCTCGAGTTTTAATTAAAAGCGAGAGCACTGTTAACTGTATCATTCTATGAAGACCCTCATCGAAAGCTCAATTTGAATGTCAACAGTACAAGCTAGCTCGGACTCGTTTTAATTTTTCGAAAAAGCGAATGCATAACGAGTTATTTCAGGTCGACAGATTGCAATTTGCACGATGGGAAAGATTATAACGAGTCCGCGCACGTGTGCATTCATGCTTGCGGATTAGTCTTAATATTATTGCTGCATATCACCTGAAATTTCTGCTTTTCATATAAAACTGATAATTCATACGTTTTTATTCCGAACATCTGATTCATAGCCAACGTAATGGAGATTATACGTTGAAGAAACCATAAAATTAATGTACTTCATTCTACCTAGGTGGAAATAATATGTTGGCTTGAAAACGTTAATTTTTTGGCTTTTGTTAACCATTAACCATTTTCAGTTCAGTTTCATTCGAGCATGTAGTATAACATCGGGTTTACGTTAAGTATCTGTGATTATTGTAGAAAGTTGTTCAGTGCAACGATTATTACATGAAAATAATATTGCAAATTGGATTTATCACGTGGAATATCGAGTACACTTGATCCTACATTAGGGTAACGTAATTTGATATTTTCTTTTTAAAACGACCTCATAGAAACACATATTCAATTTAAAAAAATCGACATAGAAAGTAAAACATGATCGAAAATATTGAAAGAAAATTCTTTCTTATTATCAATTCTAATTCTACTGTAGAATTTGACATTTTCAACAATATGTATTATGTATACATAGTCGCCGCGGAATATACATATGTTGACGCTCTTTAAAAATCGAATAACTTTTTTAAAATTAGATCAAACGACTTCAGTTTTTTTGAGATGTTAGAAGGATTAGTTTACTACTTAGCTGGTAAATAATTTTTTCCAAAAGTTACTATTGGTCGGAATTGCGACGAAAAAAGTAAAGATCACGATTTTCAACTTTTTTACCTGTGCCTGTAACGAAACTTTAAAAGACGCCTTTTGTAGGTCAAGGTAAGTTATACACATGTACAAAGTTTCATCGAAGTCGGTTAATCTTGCTATGAGCTTCAAACATTTCAAGGTGAGAGCTTAAACGTGAAAGTACGATTTTCGGTATTTTCAGGAATTTCGTCCTTATGTGATCAGCTTTAAATGTTTGTAGCTCATAACAACGTTAACCGATTGCGATGAAACTTTGTGCATGTATGGTACAATTTACTTAGGTCTAGAAAAGGCATATTTAAAATTTTTATTATAAGCACAGATAAAAAAGGTAAAAATCGTGACCTTCACTTTTTTCTTCACAATCTGGAGAAAGCGCTCAACAAATCGAAGTTATTTAATCTAATCTTAAGAAAGTGATTCGATTTTTAAAGAGCATCAACATACATTCCGCGGCGACTGTAAATACTTCCGGTAAATTTGATGCATTTCACTTTTACAAGTTTTATATTTTTCGGCTACTTTACGATAACTTAGTCCGTTTCCGCAGATCAATAGAAAAGTCTTCTCTTTTCTTACACATTTTCAGTTCACGTTTCTAATACATTGCTTATACGAAAATTTCATGTCTATTGAGGACGAAGTAATATCGCACATAGCGAAAGCTCAATGTTCGGTTACATTCTTGCCATTAGAATATAAAATTTCTGCCCGCTGCCTCAAGGACAGTGGCTCATGAAAGTATTCGAACGCCCTATAAATCAGAATAATTTGTTTAAAATTACACCAGACAATTTGACTTTTTTGAGCAATCAGAAGCATTGATTTACTAAATGGCGTGCAAAAAAGAATTGAAAACATTGCAATTATTGTGAACTATGTGCAAAAATAAAAAAGGCACTTTTTAAAACTTTTTTACTTCAGCCCGTAATGACAATTTAAAATATGCATCTAGACTTTACATCTTTCGATGCGTGTCGTTCTTTTATTGCGTCAACTGGTTTTGATGAAATTTTCAGCATGTGCCTAACTAACAAAATGCATACTTTAAATTTTTCATACAGACTGAAATCAAAAAGTTTTGAAAAGTGACATTTTTATTTTTTCATGTAAATCCTACCAATTGCAATTTTTACAAATTCTTTTTTTGCACGCCACTTAGTAAATCAATGCTTCTAATTGCTAAAAAAAGGTCGTATCCTCTGGCCCAATTTTGAAAAAGTTATTGTAATATGATTCAAAGGGTGTTCGAATACTTTCGTGTGCCATTATATGTATGTTATCAGAAACATTATTTTAATAGTTTTATATATCAGATATTGATTTTCGATCTAAAAACGTGTTTCACGTTAAATATTCGAGTTTATGTTTAACCTGATAATGAAAGTAAAGATTATTCTAAATTAATGCTCTGTCCATTTAATTTTGTCCACCGAAAATTGTATGCAATTTTGATTAATAACAATATATTCCTATATATTAGTTATTATAATTGATATTGCTACACATTTCATTAAATTACGCTTTGTACATTTAGATATTCCATAAAGTTTCGATTTATTAAAATTATTTGTTAAATTACACTGACTATTATTAATCATTGAACGTGTCCACTTATTATTAGCCACGACAGTATTTGTATTTCTAGTCTTAATTGTTTCGCAAGATAATATAACCGCGTGCTAATCACGGGTGTTCATAGACAGTTCGTTATACATAGTCACTTAGAAGTAATCGTTTTGAAGCAATATTGCATTGTCGGTCATGAGCGACCACATTAAATGCATTCTTGCACGTGTTTTGAAGTATATGACTGATGCGAGAATAACAAACCACGATGATAACGTTATCGTCGTTATTTTGTCTATCATGATGGAGATAACAAACATAGGTAATATATGTATAAATATGTATATATATATATATGCATATATACACAATATATATATATATATATATATACATATATATATATATATATACACAATATATATATATGTATTCACATGTGCCTATATATTTATACATATAACACATATACATATATATACACATATACATATATACACATATACATATATATATGTATATATATATATATATATATATATATATATATATATGTATGAGCGTGGCCGACCCGAACAACGCTAACCGTTGCAGTATCTGATTAATGGGGCCATCGATCTTAATTACACTGGATTGTTTGCAACGCTTTTCCTTTGCAACGAACATTCCATTAGATTACACGGACAATTAGACCATCACGTGTTTCGCCTGAAGCTACTATTTCCACAGCAGACATGTATGACGGTACCGGTTGAGTTCAAATTCTGTTTATATGGATTCTCTAAGGTTTGTTTTGCGTTTACGAGAGTCGCCAGTTGTAAAATCGATTTTTATCAATCGTTCAAAAAAGATTAAACCATTTAGTATTTTAGACTTTCGAATACACTTATGGGGCATTCAGCGTTGTAGACAATTGTAATAATACAATAGATTTTGTCATAGATCCACCCAAAACTGGGTGGGTTTTCCTCTCCTCCTTTCCCCCTTCCACTATCCTATTCCACTACCATGAGCAGACTCCAACGTCCCCCACTAAGACCGTAGACTGGTCACGTGACGTGCCGCGCAACGTGTTACATATTACTGTGGTCATCAGAGGGGTGGTAAACTATATTCCCCACGATTTAACCGATCTGGCGACACTGGCAACGTAGCCTGCTTCGGCGCGGCGTCTGTTTACTGTTTTTGTAAACGCGTTGTGGAAATCAGGAAGAAAACAGTATTTCACTCTGGTTATACATATATAAGATGAGCTTTCAATTTTGAGAGACTACTCCTGGATTCTTGTATGTGTATCTCTCTCTCCGCCCCTCTCACGACCTTACCACAACTCACTCTATTCGCATAATCTTTCCATTGTAGATGTGATCCAGTCTTTTGTACGTGTTACTAGTTCAAATTCTGGATGACAGCTACAATGCAAAGATAATGCGAATAGAGTGAGTTGTGGTTAGGTCGCGGGAGGATGCGGAGAGGGCTACTAATTTCCAAATGAAGTGTACTCGTAATTTAAATTTGACTAAATATCTTTGCAAATATCTCGATAACTAGGACCGAGCGGCGGTAACATGTATAGGGAAAAGTTGTTCAGAATGATGATCTTGACAACATATTTCAAGGTCATCAAAATCGGTGAGGAGAACAAACTTCTAAATAATTACCGAAACTAGTATACTTTAATCACTTCTAGATGTAAGTTATACCGTAGAATTCACTTACAGAGACGTACTTCTGTTCTCTTTCCGAATGTAATTAAGAGTTCGCTAAAATTAGGTATTCAAGATCCATTCTGGCGACGTAATAATTTGTACAAGACTTTTTGGTGTACGCAACAAGACAGCTTATTATGCTGTAGCACGTAACATCCCTCCGGTAATTATAACTTTTTACAAATTTTCAAATTTTCTATTGTGCAAATAAACAACCTAGTTAGTCCTAGCCGGTTTTGTTGATATTGAAGCGATGCGTTCAGGTAGCCACTCTACGACGCGTTACGAGCCTAGCTGTACCATTATAGGGTTATTAACAGATCTCATTACTCTAATGCACTTGAGCGTTGCACATTGGCGATACTGTTTGGTTTGTAATTGAGCATGCCACAGGCCCTCCCCACTTTACACATCCTGACTCTCTGACAGCTTCTGTGTTATTCTGCTGTATTATCGATACACACGTGTCGACTATTCGATTTAAGATTTCCTCGACATTTTATCTGTGCAGTAAACTTACATCGCGTTGAAAACAATAAAATAAGAGAAAGAAATTTGTAGATTTCGTACCAAACGAAGAAAATCGGTATTGTTAATTTTCCCATTTTATTATGTATTAATTTACGGTTGAGAGGCTCCCAAAGTTCAATTGGAAGTGTTCTTTTATCGTGTGCACAGACGATTAAATTTTAATCATTTTTTGTACAGTTTTACAAAGTTTTATACTTCATAGGGTGACCAGTCTAGGGAATGAATACCTCGCAGTGAATGAGCATAATTCGTATTAAACGAAAAAATAACATTTCATGATATCCTTTCCATGTTAGAATTTATACAGTAATTCTGTTGTAAGTTCACGTTTGTCTCGCTAAAGAGATCTTCTTGTTTACGTGATCTTGTATACACGTATTTAAAGTGTATCACTATCGTGAGATCAGAACAATTTGTATTTTAAGATGGTTCAATGGTCCTATGATAAGTTTGTTTGTATAATTATTATGCACTGGGATACCTCTATTCATTCGTCAAAGATTGATTTTCATTCATTGGTCATTTGGCTCATTTTTCCTTTAATCGTATGCGAGATTTTTTATATAATTTGTATCCATGAAATATCACTAAAATTATGTTCTGGAATCTAAGATCTTAATAATGACACAATCTTCTGATAGAAATAGCACTTAGAAAATTAAATAATGATTTGCGAATACTAATTTCAACAAACATGCAGCTTAAGTGTTCATTCATTGGACAGGTCACCCTAATTAGACTGCGAATCTTTATACAAAGTTTCGCGGCTTATTTTATAAAATCCATTATCAGGAACAAGTTCAATTGATCAACTAGAACATTCCTTATGATAATAATACAGTAGAGATTGTTATTAACGTATGTTACTACAGTAATAGATCGATAAGTGGCGCAAAATTCTGAACAAGAAATGTCACAAAACAATCCCCACTTCCGCGGGATATACCCCGCGAGGGGCCGAGAAGCTCGAGAGGCTTCAGTCGCCGAGAAGTGTAACATAATACGGGACGAGTATATCGATGAGACCACTACTAATCCAATGACAAAACTTCTTTATTTTTATTATTTTTTGATGAAACTATCACCAACATATTCGTGGTATTTTTATAATGAAAATGATACCAAACAAGATATAATTGCGATGTTATTTACTTGGGTAATGTAGAATGAAAGTTTCAAAAAATTATGGTAAACATAATCCAAATTATATACGTTGTCATAGCGTTTAACATCCTAAGTGTTACTATATTATTTTTCTATTTGCGCAGTTGATTATGATTCGCACGATAACTGCACTCGTTCGAATTATTTCATTTTGACAATTTATCTGACAATTGTTCTCGAAATGGGTTATTAAATAAACATTCTTACCCTATCCTTAAATACAAAACAAACAGGAAGATGCTGAAATCAATGTTTATGCAATTGACATTGAAGGAAATGCTTAAAGTCTGATTAATTTATAGGCCACGTCGATTATGACCTCTCACTGTAGATTATTTATCTCGAATGCGTTGTTTATGTTTAGTCTGCTTCCAGTAGATAATAACGTACATACATTCATTAATACGCAAACCGCTGCATTGATTTGAAACACTGCAATACAGCTTGCCATAATTCAGAGTAGTTACGATGGTAGTTTTGTGTTTGTGTTCGACGGATCATGGGATTTTCAGATTGTCAATGATACCTGCTTTAATATCGGCACGCGATGGCATTAATCAATCCAGTTGATTACGGACAATTAATTAATGTTGTAACAGTGTCATTCAAATGTTGAATTATCCTGGTAATGAATCTTAACAAGATAAGCTTCTCTGAGAACAGTACATATTATGAAGGTATCAGCATCTCACCATTGTCTTATCGGAATGACTCGTAACATGTAACAGATAAGCTATTACTGACAATATGAAACACGGACACTCTAATGGACTGATAAATTATATAATGAAGCGAATCATCCGTATGTTTAATAACATACTTGTACACTGTAGTAAATCGGTCATTCATATCTACGGACGAAATAATAAATTGATTAGATTAAATTATAAAGAGAGCGACGATCTCAAATGGAAAATATTTATTTGGCTGATTAACGCGTTGCATTTTCACAGATTAAAGAGATGAACATCTATTTCCAAAAAAAAATAACTTCTTTTTTACACATACAGAAGAAGTCGGTTAATGTTGGTACGAGCTACGAACATTTAAAGGTCACACACCTTTCAATGTTTGTAACTCATAACAACGTTAATCGAGTTCGATGAAACATTGTACATGTGTATAACTTACCTAGACCTACTAGGGCTGTTACTTTCCTTCGAAGGTCGAAGCTTCGAAGCTTCGATTTCAGAAACTTCGAAGGTGATGAGAATCTAAGTTTCTTTCGTTCCTTCGAATCCTCGAAGAGTCGAAGCTTCCGAAAAGTAACAGCCCCAAGACCTATAAAAGACGTCTTTTAAATTTTCATTACAGACAGATTTAAAAGTTAAAAATCGTGACCTTTACTTTTTTCGTCGCAATTCCGACCAATAGCAATTTTTGGAAAAGATTATTTACACTCTACCTAGCAAACTAATCCTTCTACCATCTCAAAAAAACTGAAGTCGTTTAGTTTGAACAAGTTATTATATTGTAAAGAGTATCCGAACATTAATTCCGGCCACCGTACATAGACTGAGGATTTTTATGGAAAATGAAAATTGTCCAAGTCAATCATACGAAGCAGAAGTTAAATAAAAATGCATTTCCTCTTTTAAGAATTTCAATCAGTCGAAAGTAGTATAAAAACATCGTTCAGTTCTTCTATTGTATGTATTTACAGTTTTATGTTTGACTAATCCATTTTTGTCATAAATTCCTAAAACCCGGAGTCTAGTAATATAATTCGTTATGAATTGTATGCGGGAATGAGAATGAATTTTTTAATCACAAAATATATGGCGGCTACGGGGAAGATGTGTTTAAATAAAATATCACCAGCATAGAAATTCACATTTATTTTACCTGATGTAAAGGTGTTTGCAATTCAATGCAATCATATCATTGGTGTTTCATTACGATCTAGTGAATAGCAGGCGAGTGAACTCGGTGATAACGAGATTTCATTAATCTAATGAAGCCATCCATTGCCTATCTTACGCTAAGCATGCGATGCGCTCGTTTTAATACTGCGGCGAAGACGCTGATCCAATTATAATGTTAAATATTTTGAGGGATTTACTAGTTATTGTGGAACAGGTACGACGGCTGTACCATTTTATGCGATTTGTTGATCCCTATATTTAAGGCAAACCGAAATAAAAATTCTCATATCAAGCGAATTTTATGGCCGCACTGCAGCGACAACGAGAAACTTTTTGTCGATGATATTTCTTGAAATCGCCACTCGTTGCCTGTTTCTATTTGGAACGATAAAAATCTAAGAAAAATAAGAAACACACGGAAACGGGTAGAAACGAGAACAAATGCTCCAGCGAATATTTCTTCCGATTTACGGATTATCGTGAGGTTCTTTGCCGTATTGTGAAACGCTTGCAGCAGTAAAATAGGATAACGATCTCATTATCAAATTAATTGAAGATTAGAGAAGGCGCGAATGTTTGTGGGTTCTTTTGGATCAAGATTATAAATGCAGAAATGCTAATGACCCGTGGATGCAAATCAGCAATGTCGTCGAAGCGAACAAGTCAAGGAAAATGAAAATTAGCATTGCCATTTGTTCGGATAATCGAGGTTTTACAGTATCGTGGATTAAACAAGTAAATATGATACAGATTGTATCGTGTTTGGTGTCATTTTAATCAGAAAAATGTCACGAATATATTGGCAAGGGTTTCATAAAATGATAATTAAACACAACAAAATCTTGTCATTGGATTAGCACTGTTTTATCATACATAGGGCATCTGTCGATTGAATGAACATAATTCGTATTAAACGAATTTCAAGATAATTTGTAGAGGATTAGAACAGTACAAAAGACCACATTTAACCTCCGACCCTCTCATAAATTACCAAAAGCGAAATAGCGTTGGCCTATCTGCCTTCGACTGCCATCAAATGTAAGTTATCGCTTACATGCATCGAGACATTACTGTGTTGGATTCCGGGTTGAAGAATCGAGTACAACACTGTTATGAAAAATCTCAAAAAGGATTTATTCGATTACGGCTACGAATTACCAGGTTAGAGTTACACGGGTAGAGTGTAAAGCTGGGTTTACATTAGTCCAGTTGCTAGATCTAGTGATTACATTCCAGTGCTTAGACTATAAATTAGCAGAGCTGCGGAGTCGGTAGGCAAAATTCATAACTCTGACTCCGACTCCAACTCCTCTTTTTTTTTACCTCCGACTTCGAATCCGAGTCCGAGTCCGAGTCCGAAGCCCTGGAAATTAGTCAATGTCTATACGTATACAGTGAGCCACGAAAGAATTCGAACGCCCTTTTAATCAAAATAACTTTCTAAAATTTGGACCAAACGACTTGACTTGTTTCGAGTAATTGAAGCATTGATTTACTAAATTACGTGTAAAAAGGATTTTGAAAAAATTGTAATTGGTAGAAATTACATGAAAAAATAAGAAAGGCACTGTTTAAAACTTTTTTACTTCAGCTTGTAATGATAATTTAAAAGATGCGTCTTGTAGACCTATGATAGTTATACGTATGCTGAAAATTTCATCAAAATCGATTAACGTATAAGCTGCGAGCGGTTGAAAGTGCTGAAAATTGCAGTTTTCCCAGACTTTTGGTCAGTTTCTGCATAAAATCCACAGATTCTTATATCTTTCGATGCGTGTCGTTTTTTCTTGCTTCCAACAATTTCGATGACACTCTGTGCATGTAACATAGGTTTATAAAACGTATATATTAAATTTTCATTACAAGCTGAAATGAATAAGTTTTAAAAAGTGACATTTTTACTTTTTCATGTAATTTCTACCAATTACATGAAATCTTTCAAAATCCTTTTGGCTCGTCATTTAGCAAATCAATGCTTCAAATTGCTAAAAAGATGTCAGTTTGCTGGAATTTTAAAAAATTAATCTGATTTAAAGGGTGTTCGAATACTTTCGTGAGTTACTATACGTGCATATGTATTACCAAAAGCCGATATAAATACCGGTATATTTTGGTAAATGCCAGGTTTTGTGGTAAATGCCACGAAGTTCACTATAGTCTTCTTACCAGAAGATAGGAGTTACAGGACAGGCAAAAATTGCCTTATATGGTAAACAATACGATTGTTTTTTAATGCGAGCGAGGATTACGGGTAAGCGCGTCGCGAACACAGTACCTATATTATTAGAGACCTTTTAAAAATTACTCTCGTTCACCCACAATATATACAAAATGCCGATATCTTAGTTCTGATAGTAAAGTAATATCATGCATACAGGTTTTAAATCTCTGTTTAAAAATATTCTGGAAATCGTATTGCAATAAAATATAAGAAAACCGAAAAAATTACCGATGAACGTAGGCCAACATACGGTATTTTGGTATGTATTTCGGTTTCTATAAGGGTTTTAAAATGTAACCGAAAAATGCCAATATAATAACGATATTTTACATTTCGGTGTAAGTTCCTGCCTCCGCCTAGCTAATCTCAATGCGTTACTAACCAAGATTACTGATTATCTGATCTGGTTTATATTCAACAATTGTAGCAATTTCTAAACCGAACACGGGGAAACATTTTGTACCGCAAAGAGTGGGGATCCGTGTTTGCTTGCTACCGGAACAATGACAGATCGGACGAAGCAGGGATACGAAGACGTGTCGCGGAGAAGTAAGTGTCGGCTGGAAAGTTTCATTAACCCGATACACTTTCACGGAGTGTTATCATCGTCTGTGCCGTGTCCGGCGGCGTTGATGACGCAGCCACGGTCTGCGCCAATCATCGTGATGTTCGTTGTTCTCTGTTGGCGAGCCGACACGCGGAGGCTCGCGCGCTCGGTGCGTCGCGTCGACGTGCGTGGTCCTCGATACGTATCCAGTTAACATACTTGCTGACGTAGCATTGCGAACACGAGGCCGGTATGGAGGTGGTTGGGCTGTCAGGGGGTAGGGGCAATGGATCTTATTTATAACGATACGGGACCATCGTACGATGCCGGTGCGACCAATCGCGAGGCATCTCGTGGTTTGGCCTTGCGGCCGCCTCGCCTCGCGTCGCCGCGCCGTCCATACACGTATGTATCTAGATACACACATGTCTACGCATGCAATCGCGATTCAACCAGTCTACCAAAGTGTCCCGACTTTCCTAGCCAACGGATCTGTATGTACGCTCTCTCGTGAAGTTGCCAAGTTTACTGTTCTTCGACGGACGACGCCACTCGCCGGGTGGCATTTTACGATTTTCCTCAAAATCGTTTATGGATCGTTTGCCACTCGTGCGAGAGATCGCGACCACTCGATTCTTTACCGAACCATTCTTTTCATTGTCATTCAATGACAGGACACCCATGGATTTTCGACGATGTTCGAATCCATTGATATTTGGTCGCAACCGTTTCGTACATACGGTGGCTTCGCTCTTTTACCCTTTGCGGACGAAGATTTTGTAAAGTTTTTGAAATGTTTTCTTCGGGAAGATAAATCCTATACCGAAGTATTCAGTTCTGGAAAAAACAAAAATATATACCGACGTTTCGTTACTTTTAGGTTATTGGATATTACATGACCGATTCTAGAATGCAAATATTACGAAGTAGTTTGATTAAGAAATATGCTATCTATTATAGTCCGCGGATTTAGTATACGGGTGCATACCATTTTAAGATACGAATTTAATCTTTAACCTTTCGAGGACCGGGGTTTAAATCGCCAGAATGCTGGTTCAAAGTTACCGAAAGTTGCTTCAAATTTCGCAGATACATCATCTTGAAATTCCTGCCAGAGGTAGCGTCTATACAATATACATACGTATACATATAATACATAGATTCTTCGGCCCGGAAGGGTAAAGACAATGAACTTGTATTACGAAAATGTCGAATTTCGGTTATCCGTGAAAGTTTGTTTCTATGGTTTCGTACTTTTTTTATTTTTCACATAACCTCTTAAACAGTTTGCTTGCCTATATCGAGTGTGACATTTCGTTGAAAACAATCTTTCAGAATTGTACATTTTTGCCATTTTTTAAATAGACCAAGTCAATCATGGATTCCGCTGATATTTATGTAATTTCCTTATATCAATATAAACTTGGCAGCAATCCTGCACGAACCACTCGTAATATAAGCAAAGCTTTTGGCGATAATACTGTGAATAAGAGGAAAGTGTAACATTGGTTTGTAAGATGTCGATGCGGTGATTTTTCTTTGAACAATGAGCCTTGTGGCGGACCTCAAATGGTGGTCGATAACAATGCCATTATTCGTTTCTTCGTACTGGAGAAACAATTACAGTTGATATGTATTGACATTATATTGACGAAATGCACGAAAAGTTAAAAAATTCATCCAGCACTCGTTAATTGGCGTGGGTCGATTGCACATATGACATTTTTGATCATTCCCCGTATTCTCTATACTTATCTCCGGCGGATTATTATCATTTTTAAGTGAAAGCTTTTTTTGGCGCACCGCGCATTTACAGAATTTTTGTTAAGCATTGAATGCTGTTCAGAGTTATGTGGGCCACCCTGTATATCACACCTTTTCTGCATTTCCCTGCAAGTTTGATCTTGAATGACATTGAGCCATAGGTAATTGAACTCATCTTACAACGCATTATTTGATCGTGGATAAAAAAAACGTATCATTCCATTTAAAAACAGAAAGTTGACCTTCACCTCATCTTGGAGTGTTCACCGGGAAAAATAAAAGTCCCACCACATGATGTTCCCCTTGGTACTGAACAACTTTCATCTGAAACATTTTTGCATATAATCAATATTTTTGGAGATATTCGGAGATATTTGGAGATATATTGATTATACGCAAAAATGTTTCAGATGAAAGTTGTTCAGTACCGAGGGGGACATCATGTGGTGCAACTTTTATTTTTCCCGGTGAACACTCCAAGGTGAGGAGAAGGTCAACTTCATATTATATACAGGGTGGCCCACATAACTCTGAACAGCTCAATATCTCGAAAACTATGCCATCGATTTTAAAGTTCTTAGTCTTAAATTGCATGGGACTGAAGGGCCTTTCTGACTACATAAACGTGAAGTGGCCTCCCTTCCCCTTTAACGGGGGAGGGGAGGTACCTTTGTAATTTTAAATGGAACCCCCTATAAAATGTTACATATTTAGATTCTACCGGAAAAAACAAGTCAATTTTGTCTGAAACATTTTTTTGTCAGATACTTCCATGATGAGATATAACAGTTTGAAGTTTCGAGTTGTAGGTACTTGAAGCTCTCGGAAATAGCGTTTTGGAATTATACGCGCTTGAGTCCATTGCTTATTCATGAAGAAACACAAACAATAATATTTACAATTCTTGAGTTTGACTCACTTATCTATGAAAACGTTTTCAGTTTAGAGCTGTTATTCAAGCAGTAACATTGTGATTATGGCTACTTTTGACACAGAAGTGAATATGTTATTAACGTTAGGTGAATGCCAAAAAAACTATCGGCGTGCAGCAGTGATGTTTTTTGAACGTTATGGGATCAAAAAATGTCATGCAACATTTCATAATTGAGAAAAGCGGCTTCGCGAGCACGGTGAATTGTGTAAAATAACTCGCAATAAACCTAAAGCTGTCACTAATGACAATAATAGTGCCAGTATTCTTGCTGCAGTTACATTAAATCCTCATATTAGTCAACGTACACTTGCAAAAACATCACATATTAGTCGTTCATCGATTCAACGAATTTTGAAACGGCAAAAGTATCATCCATATCACATGGTTTTATCACAAGAGCTTTCGATAGCAGATTACGATCACCGCGTAAGATTTTGTGAGTGACTGCAGGGTGTTGTGGAAAATGACTTTTTGTGCAAAATACTTTTTTCCGATGAGGCCACTTTTATAAATTCAGGGCATGTAAATAGACATAATCTGCATTATTGGGCCGTGGAAAACCCAAATTGGATGCGATGTGTTCCCTTTCAACATCGATGGTCTTTAAATGTTTGGTGTGGCCTAATAGGAGATTTTGTGATTGGACCTTATTTTTTTCAAGAAACTGTAACATCTGCAAGTTATTGTGATTTATTAAAAAATCATTTGCCTGCGCTTTTGGAAGATGTGCCACTGCACGTTAGAAGAGAAATGTGGTTCCAACAAGACGGCGCTCCTCCACATTTTGCAATCATCGCCAGGCAATTTTTGAACGAAAACTTTGGGAACAAATGGATAGGTCGTGGGGAACCTCGTCAATGGCCTCCTCGATCCCCCGATCTAACACCATTAGATTTTTTCTTATGGGGATATGTAAAGGACAAAGTTATGTTTGAATCACCGACGACGAAAGAGGATATGAAACAAAGAATACGTGACGCTTGCACTTCAGTGACTCCCGAAATGTTAAAAAATGTTAGAACAACTTTGATGTTTCGAGTAAATAAATGTTTACAAGCCCGTGGTGGACATTTTGAACATTTCATTTAAAGTACATTTTATTTCTTCACGAATAAGCATAGGACTCGAGCGCGTATAATTCCATAACGCTATTTCCGAGCGCTTCAAGTACCTACAACTCGAAACTTCAAACTGTTATATCTCATCATGGAAGTATCTGACAAAAAAATGTTTCAGACAAAATTGACTTGTTTTTTCCGGTAGAATCTAAATATGTAACATATTATAGGAGATTCCATTTAAAATTACAAAGGTACCTCCCCTCCCCCGTTAAAGGGGAAGGGAGGCCACTTCACGTTTATGTAGTCAGAAAGGCCCTTCTGTTCCATGCAATTTAAGACTAAGAACTTTAAAATCGATGGCATAGTTTTCGAGATATTGAGCTGTTCAGAGTTATGTGGGCCACCCTGTATATAAATAGCCGTCAGCAAATGATTATTGATGTATGCGCTCAAAATGACACTTTTTTTATTGCATATAAAAACTACGACAGCAGATTTTAAATACGCGACTTGTTTTTCAATATGGTGACTACGGGTCTTTGTGAAAAATATAAATTTTCTAGATCGTGATGATATCAGAAATCTCCATTATCCTAATGCATACGTGTTTCACACGTAAACACGCATGAGTGGGTGTAATTTAAAACATAAAAACAAATACTGTTATATTATTTTCGACCTATTAAACATATTAAGGAAGAAAATAAATTTCTATTTCACTCTAGTTTGTTGCAATTCAGGTAGAACATTTTTATTTTGCATGACAATACGATGTCTATTCATGTACAACCCGATCTAGAAAAGTAATCTAATACCGTGACTAGGTAACTGTTCTGTTAACAGAGTAAATAATTACTCGTACTCCACTGATTAGTACAGATAATGGAGATTCTACTGCGTCGTGAATAGAAAAAGTAAATATAATACAAATCGTGTTGGGTGTCATTTCAGTCAGAAAAATGTCAGGAATATGTCAGCAAAAGTTTCATGAAAAAAAAAGAACAATTGAAAACATAATAGTTTTGTTACCGGATTCGTAAGGGACTGTAGTAAAGGTTGGGGCACGCTTTGGTTTTTTAATTATGAAATTTCATAGGATGAGAATTACGGAAAAAATGTGATACCGTTGGAAAGGTATAGTTGTCAGCTACATTTTCGCTGTAGAAAGTATCAAGACAGTGTTAACGGATAAAAAGTTATAGCCAATTTTCTGAAGGCAAGTTTCTGTGCCCAAAAAAATGGATTTTACAGTATAAGTTGGGACAACTGAAAATCTCTGAAAAGTAAGTGTTGAAATGAAGTCAAAACGCCTTATACTGAATGTTTATTGTGTATTTATTTCTTAAATTATGATTTTACACAAAAGGAAACATTATTTATTTTACTGTTTTATTGTATGTGCCAATGGCAGCTAAAACATCGTCTGAACACTGAAGTTCGAGACGGCCACACAATAAAGCACGTCTCGACACAGTTTTTGCCTTAACAATTTGATTATTTTACATAAAAACACTTAAAACATGGTTTCTATTCATAAAAATGACTTCTACATGCAAAACAAAGAAAAAAAGTTTGTGTTCCAACTTATAAGGCGCAACTGTCCCAACCTTTACGAAAAACGTCATTTCGAAATACTAAAAAAAATACAAATTCACATCGCGATAAGTGCACAATTCTTTTTGCATGTATAAAGCACATTAAATTTCCAACAAATTAGATATATTTAAGCAATCAGGATTGAAAAATTGTTAATTGAAAACGAATCAATAAGAAACACAATAAAACTTTTTAGGACATACATATGTATTTTTAGCCTTTGCTTGGCACAGCTACACTGAACACGGCTTGTTGCTTCTAATCCCTATGAAAAGTCTGTTTACCAACAGAAATAAAGTTGATAATCTTGAGATTGGTGGTTTTAATGCGATAATTTGGAAAAAAGATTGTCCCAACTTAAACGGTGTCCCAATTTTTACGACAGTTTGAATAGTATCTGTACACGATAAAAGTGACATTTCAGGTACAATATATGGAGACATTACTGTATGGCTGTATGAAAGCTCGATAAAGGGAAAAGTGGAAACTTCCTAAAACATGGTCTATCTCAACAGTTGGCCAAATGAGCACAGTCCTGAGGTCTCAACTTATCTCAGAACGTGTACAAGATTGTTGGTAGAAACTTGTACATCAGGGCTCGGCCCGCAGGGGTTTTCTACCTTTTAGCTATACACAGATGCTGGGAGAAGCAACTTTAAGCTCACTGAACGGGACTAACTCAGATGTTTTGTGCTATGTTTGAAGTATTTAAAGGACTGTTGATAAGTTCCGATCAGACTTAATAATGCCAATACTCAACTCTCGTAATCCGATCAAGCTGTTCAAACTACTGTAAATTGTAACTTACTGTGACAACATTTAAAAACGTCCAAACGTTCTGCAAACACAATATCAATAGATTGTGCAATAATAATAATAATTTGATCACTTACGGCCTCGTTTGTGAGAAAATCGAACTTGAAAGTTTTTCGGTCTCACGAGCTACTGAATGCGAATCGGCTGTCTGATCATGACCAGTCAACTCGACTTGTAAATTCTAACGTATGCGACCTTAATGAATTTTCAAAACTTAATTTCTCGTATACAAAGTTTCAGCTCCTTCGTTTTTTTGTTTTCATTTTGTATAACGAATAGCTTCCTGTCCAGTTCTGTTAAGCCCCTTTCTATCTCTCATTAGGCCACTTTGTATCCGCATACTCCTGAACAATCCGAATTTCAACTCGTCTTCAGACATATTTATGGGATCGAATATGGTGCATGCTCGAATACTAATATGTTCCCCGCGCTTAGCGTTAGAAACGATTATACGTCTAGTATGCACCTATATCGCATCCATCTTCCAGATCATGTCGAAGGACATCTTCCGGCATATTTGCATAGCAGACTAGCAGAGTCTGCAACTATAGGATGCGAGTTTTGAATTATAAGTTATCGAAGAACTGCTGTGGACACAGGTGCGTGCTTCCTAAAACACATAGCCAAAGATCTAAATTTTGCCACGTGACGGTTCGATCAATATGTGCACCTTCCTATACGACGACATGTTACCTATAGTGCATTGCAATACAAATACTTATACCATCATAATGCAACTTGGCTTTTCCTTTCTATTCAAAATACAGACACTTCTAAAATATAGTCCAATACGGGCATTCGTTCCCGGTTTTTCCATAAAATTCAGAAAAATAATTATCTTCATTTATGTCGTTTTTTAAAAAATATCGAAACTTCTTGAATTTAAAAAAATAATGAAATATATGCACACGTTATTTGCTTAAAATTTGAAAAATCTTCATTTTTCTCACCGTATGGTTTCATCTAAAAAAAATTATTTCACATATTGAATTATTCATTATGCGCGTTTGTTAGTACGGTATGAACGTTTTTATTAAATTGTGCATTTCAGAGTATAAAATTACAAATCCATGAAACGGGTATACGAGAAAGCTGGAGAGGATACATATCTCTTGTGCCGTATTGCATAGATTCCCCAGTAGAATAAATTCTCGACACGGTAATTGAAACAGATGAAATTTAATTAAGGTCGTGATCCCCGATCATTTTAATTTAACATCTTGATAATTACGTGCCAGTTAAATTGGACAATATTCGCGTATGGTTCTCGTTTCATGTTCGACCGAGCTGAATAGTTATTAGAACGATGTCAATAAGTATTCACCTTTGATCTAGTAATTTCATTAAACCTTGCTTTTCGTGCGACAATGTTATTAACGTCATATTTCAAACATCGTAAACAGTCGTTGTAATTACGACTACTGTCATTAGGTCACAATGACGCAAATTTTATACGTGCGCACTGCGTTCTAAATTTAAAAATATGTATTTGTTTTCCTTCATCATACGTTTTATGTTGGTGAACAGATGAATACAGTGAATGCTCGTTAATTGTCCACAACACGGGTCCGATCAAGGACAATTATCGTGAAGAAGATATTATTTTTTGACCTCTATAACTGACCCTTATTATGTTACAATTCTCGGCGACCGAGGTCTCTTTTCAAGATATTTGGGACAATTATGGAGCATTCACTGTAATTCTATTCTCAATGCTAATAAATTTAAAGGTTTTCCTGCTTTCATTTCGGTAGTAATAATCGATTTTCTATGATTCCTTTATTAAATCTCTAGCATTACATATTTGCCTTATTTTCGACTGCGGATTTCTATGCAAAATTATAGTTATCTGCATTCATTTCAAGATACAAAATCTACATAGATATTCATATCTGTTCTCAATCATTTTAAACAATTGCAAATAATACAACGTTATTTTCCAATTCCTCAAACGTGTTTCCTGTCTTGCAATTGATCTACTCATTTATAACACAAAAGCAACATTTTTTGACATTCGTTGCACAATCAGGGAAGGATTGACATTACGTGACGAAATATGCCGAATGTAAAGTTTCTTTTTCGAGAGAAACGAGTTTGAAAGTACAATTTCTTTAATTCTGCTTTGTAACGATAAATTGTATTGTCTTTCAATCATTCTTTTCAAATAAATTGATTAGCAGTGTGGAACTGAATTTTTTCATTGAAATAGGTAAAGTGCTGGCAGAAGCATCACTGAAGCGTTGAATTCGTGCAGGAAAGATGAATCACGTTGCTAATTAAAATCTCCTTCGATCAGCAGAATAATTAGTTTGTAGTTTCTAGATATCTTTACCATGCCAATTGTGAGGAGGACGATGAGTCGCAGCAATGTTCCATCATGCACATACGTTCGCGAAGACGCTCGAACAAACTTAATGAACGCAACTTTCCTACGTTGGCATAATTTCCTCCCCCGGCAACACGGAATCGCGGAAGTCAAACGCTATAACCGTGGAAATGGCCAGAATTTCCCTAATTGGTACAATTCTGCGCGCTCGGACAAATTTCGACCGTATCCGTGGGAGCACACATACTCGAACTTTTTCTCCGTCGAAAGAGAAAAATAAACTACCTAATTACGCGGCTACTGACCAATTATGAACATTCGTTTAACACTTGTTGTTAACACTAGAACTATCGAGCGCTAAACGCGACTGGTGTATATTGCATTCTAATAACGACAAGAATGCATTTATTCAACTTTCGTACAACTTTTGTTTAAATATTTATTCTAATAGAGAATTTGACTAAAACATTACTCCGGAAAACATTTTTATAATTTCAATATTTGTAAAAGAAAAATTTAGAAACCAGTCATTTTGACTTGTCCGGTAGTTCTAGTGTTAAATGCTGTTGCGTTCGTGACGCACTTGCGGTGTTGTGCAAACTGTTATGAACATGTTGACAAGACGTACCGACGACGACGGTTCTTTGCGACTGAATTTACAAGGTGACTTTGTTTTTATTCGAATCGATTTATGATTAAAACGTTTTCGATAGTCCACTACTTCGTAACTAAACCGAGGATCTGTATGAAAAATTACAATTTTTTCCGTCAACTGCAAGAGTTGAAGGCAGAATTTGCTGTAGTGGGTGTCCGCAGTTTTTTTTTTGTAAATATCTCGGAAACTAAGGCCGAGCGGAAGTAACATGTGTAGGAAAGAGATGTGCAGAATGGTGACTTTGACAACATATTTCAAGGTCATAAAAATCGGTCAGAAAGCCTCGTTTCTAGATAATTACCAATTCTTCTGTTGTTTCTACTGTTTCGTGTTTTATTTGCTCAGGTTTGTCACAACTGCAAACAGTTCGCAGTGTAGTGATTGTTCGATCGCGAATATCGGGCGTGAATAAAAATTGACGACGTCGCGGATCATCGCGCCGATTTCACCGGTATATTACCATCCAAATTAATCTTGGGTAATTTGTTTTGGTTTATTGTACGAAGCCGCGTTTCGTCCCAAATCTACCAGAAGGACTGTAGATCCTGCCTTAAACGCGTAGGATGGCGCGACGTATCCCAAATCTATTTTTAATACAAATTGTCCGGCTACGATTAGCGACAAAACGTACGTTCGTTTGCTACGATAGCAACAATACGAATATCGATTTTCTCCAAGCAGCTGGAAATTGTTTTTCGGGGGGAACTTTTGTTTTCGGAGGGACCATTTGTTTTTTATTCTTGTGGGAGAATCTTATTCGTCGCGAAGAAGGCTCCACATCCAAATATGGGGTGGTTTCAATGACGTTCATTGATAAACGCAAGGCAATGTGTTGATTGGGTATTGCCGAACGCTGAATTTCCCGCTCAACACAACCTTGATCACTCTTCATCTCCCACGGCTGGCTCGAGCAGGCTTCGGGTGAAAGAAGAGAGACAGAAAGAGAAAAACAGTCGAGCAAACTCCCAGAAATCCGAAGCAGTGTCGCCAGATCAACCCAAAACTGGGTTGATTTTCCTCTCCTCCTTTTCCCCTTCCGCTATTCCATTCCACTCCTGCGCACACTCCAACGTCCCCCACTAAGACCATAGGACTCGTCACGTGACGTGCCGCGCAACCTGTTACATATTACTCTGGTCATCAGAGAAGTGGTAAATTGTATTCCCCTCGATCCAGGTTATAGCTCGATCAGTTGCTAACTATTTCCTGAACGTCCATCCCTTTAAATCGACGCGCAGTCACGAATGCATCACGAAATGGTGATTTTCGAACCTGTTATTATAAAAAACAAAAGTTTTATCATTGCATTGCCATTGGGTCACCGGTATATTTGATCCGTATCATCTAACAATTTCTCGGCCGAGTCGAGCGGTCGAGCTTCTCTGCCCCTCGAGGGGTATACTCGCAGTAGGAGGGATATATCACTGCCCCTAGCTTCTACAGCGTATAGCATTCTTCGCGACAGTATTGTATTTAGTGTAAAAGTTAGTTTTTGTTGGTTCGAAAATGAATTGTGTCCAACTGATCGTGGCATTCAATCCACTCTGGCGTAATTCGAACGGGGACAGACGGGATAATTTCCGTTTCGCTGAGGACTGGACAGTTAAAAAATTCTCCCTTTCGTTTTTGTGTTTATTGCATCGGCGTAACAAGTCGTAGTTTTTAAAGCCGTCTCTGGGAAAAGAATAAAGGCAATCTAATTTATTTTTCCACTTCTGCCAGTGAACGGGGGGTAGGATTCCAGTGTTTTGCATTTTTACGTTTCTTGAAATCGTAAAGTTCAGCCTTTACTGCTCCGTGTTCCGGATGAAATACATATACAGCTTTAATTTAATCCTTGCGCACCATGTCTATACAGATAAACACCGCTTTATTCATTTGCGCTGACACTTGTAGGATGTAATTATAGCCGAAAAGCTATACTGTGATGGAAAAGCAAGGATGAAGCTGTTAAGTATTCAAGTTTAACTGTGATCATGCCAGTTCCGTTTATGGTTGCCTTTGAAGGATGAGATACGCTCCGTTGTCGTGAGCAAATCGTGTCAATTCGAAGTTCTGTGTATGTGTGTGTTTGAATAGCGAGTATTACACGAAATTACAGTCGTCGGTTTGTCCATCTCGTCTTTGACGGGTTAACGCAAACTAACAGGGAGACTTTGACAAAGTGATGTCCCCGGTCTGCTGGAAACTTTTCTCTGTCGAAGCAGGTTTATTACTGTGCATAGATAAACGCTATTACAACAATTTTTTTTCGAACGTTGGGCAAGATCAAAATTTACTTTGGAGAACAACATTGTAGCCGAGGTAGATAAATAAGACGATTGAAGCGTAATACGGTTGGTATAACATAGTTGCATTTTGTTATAATAAAATCACTTGTCAAACGTGTTTGTTCAAACTCTTTACTCCTACGTATGAATTTCCATCGTTCCAGTCAATGTCCTGTTGGTCACACGAAGCTATTAAAATAATAAAGTTCCACTTTTGTGTACGTTGGGTTGCTGTAACTTAAAATAAAAATTTTTGAAACAGTCCAACGGTGCCAAAACTATGTTAAAAATACAAGGTGCGGGCGAATGACATTTTCAAGCGGGCACGAGGTGATTCCTTGTTAATAAATACGAAAAAAATATAGAATAAAATTTTTTCATTCGAAGCTTCGTTTTCGAGAAAATCGAGTTTGAGAATGCAGTGAATACGCGTGGAATTCGGTAGGCATCGTCTGATCACGACCAACCAATTCTACTTCTTGCATATACTAAAGCCAGGCAGTGTTGGGATATGGTGCAAGATTTCACGCTCATGCACAGCGATTTCAGTAAAGTAAGATTCTCGATAAAATGGGGTACCTTGAGCACCCAGCAGAATTTTAAAAAATTGGTGTGATTTGATTCTGAAAAATAAATGTATAACATGTGTATTTGTATATATTTTGTAACTCGTAGGACACGTCCTGAAGTCTTTTTGTCCTGAACAGATTGTTTCGATACACTCCCGCCAATGTAACTGTCTCAGGGCTCCACTACCTATGTCATCATGATATAGATACATTACTGTTTTGGCCGCACATGCGCGTGAAATCTTGCACCATATCCCAACACTGAAGCCAGGGAGTTCCAACGTATTCCCGTTGGCATATCGTGGTTACTATTACACAAGTAGTAAAGGAATACTTTGCACGAATCATGGAGCACTTTACTCGAGTAGGTTTGGATTCGTTATACATTTTACAAAATTTTCCTACACTGATGTTTCGAGCTGTGTTTTGCGAATATTTCTTCTCCACGTCTGAAGAGATTTGTTATTCTATTTTATTTTACTGTAATATGTACAGTATATTTAATTTTTTTGTTCTGCCGAGTAAATTGTGAGTGTTTCATACAAGTTTTGCTTATTTCTTTCCTATAAACCAGGCAGTTCCAACGTATTCCCCTCGGAGAACTGCAAGGTCCCCACCATCGAACCACTTTTCACTACTACGTACAGCCGTAGAGTTAGTGAGTGCTGCGCGCGCCGCGCGGCTCACGTGGTGGGAGCTTCCCACTACTATACATTATAACAATGAAGTCTAAGAGTGGGGGACGAACCTAAGCGGGGATGGAGCCTCGAATAGCTCCGGAGCTACTGGTTGGAACTGCCTGTACTAATGCACGCGAACCCGCCAGATGTTGAAACTCGATTTTCTCGGAAACGAGGTGTCAAACGAAAAAATGTTGTTCCTTTATCTTGAATAATTTGTACGTGTAGAATCACCGACTGCCCGCTTGTACATGTTATTCGATCGCACCCTGTATGTTTATACCTATAAGCTTATGAAGGAGGAAAGAAAGAAGCAAATTTTTTCACTTAGGCTTCATTTTTAAGAAAATCGAGATCAATAATTCATTTACTCCAAAGTGCACTTAATCAAGCTTCAATTCCACTGCAGACTGTATTTATACATAGAGAAATTATACTACTGTCAATTCGTTTACGGATTCTGCGCATTTATGACAAGCCCGACTTCTTAAAATACAAAACTGTGAAGACATTAAGAGACTCTAAAAGCACTATCACGCTGTTGTCGGTTTATTAAAATTATAAAGAGATAAAGTACATTTTTACGTAATTTCCGTTCCTTACGATTGATCTGAAACATGTATGTTTTGCATAAAAATTCGCAGTTTATTGATAATGTTTACAAAATACGTCCAATAGTATAGATCTTCAACAGTAAAAACAGTCCACAGTGATGAAATCGACAGGATTAAAACTTAGAATTGTTGAGTGTGTGTGCATGAAATAGAACTGTCAAAACATATTATTTTGTACTTTCTACTTATCTTTTCACGTTGGAACATCCTTCGGCCGTATCGCTGGAAAATGTCATCCTACTCCACTAACGACGACAGAAACGTTAGAATAATTTTTTAATACCGAGGGTCGTTATGGAAATGTTCTGCATCGAAAAGATAAACCAGCCATCTCTAATTCCGTGGAGCAGGGTTGAAGCAGCGAGTTAACCATGAGGGTATGAACGAACCCTGTCATGGAATTAACTAATGCTTGGTCGTATAATGCGTCCGCAATTTTGGCTCCTTCGCAAGCTCGGTAATACCGTGGCTTCGCGTTCACTTTATAGGGTTTTCTGGTCTTCGAAGACGTTTCTCCACCGACTTTTCGGATTTTTTTCAGAAAATCTATCGAACCATTTGAATTGGGTATGTTATACACATATTTATTCTTATTTGAAGTAAATGTGTGATTTTGTTGAAGTAAAAATAATGAAAATTATATGAGTTATATATTTTTTATAGAGTATATTTTAGAAAACACGTGTAGACTGTAGCTATGATTTCGGTCTTTTTAGTGATCGGAAACAAAAAGTGAAGTTATTTATTAATCAGTATGAATGTAGTTATTGTTCAAACAAAAAGAAATTGAAGTCCTTGAGCATTTCTAAAATTGCGGCATTTGGAACTAAAATGACTGATTATTAAAATAGTTTTCTGCCTTTAATACTTAAAAAAAAATTGAAGGAAAAATGATGGATTTTTAAAATTTTGATTCTTGCGATAACAGGACATATGCAGCAGATCCTCTCAAAATTTCAAGTGAATTGGTCAACTAGAACTTGAGGTATCGTGGCTGGCAGCCGTTTCGAAAATGGTGGTTTCGAGAAAAACGCGTTTGCAGTTTTCATTATGTGTTATTAACACTATGAAATACGTGTTCCCTTCAAGGCTATAAATCCATCAGCTTTATGAATTTCCAAGTGAAACTTTGGGAGAATATTCCAGAAGGATTATATTAACAGCGTCTACCATTTTTGAAAAATCGACTTCCTTTATTTCACCAAAGGTATGGAACTATGTACAGACTTGTGCATACAGGCTCAAAGAATGGGATTCGAGGCATTAATGGGGATATCGACCGATCGATAGTGTGATTAACGCTCGAAGAGCACAATCCTTTCTTTATTTTTCATTCCCATCTCATCATCTCGGGATTAATGGAGGATGCTGGAAAATGCTCAACCTCTGTTGAGCTCCGGAACCTAAAATATTGATGATGCATTATTCTATAGATTCCAAAGAATACTAAAAGTATTATCCTTATCGAAAAGATAATGAGAATGTTATAATAAAATCCAGACGATTGTTGTGCGAAATGAAGAATTGGATGTGACTAACTCCAAATGATCGTAATTTCGAAACGAATGCAGGGATTGCGAAAATTCAGAAACTATTTCGTAGATGAAGCCGAATATTAATGACTTATTGGGTTGGCAACTAAGTGATTGCGGATTTTAAATAAAGAGGAAAATTCAAAATTTTTACTTGAAAATATAAGTTTATTAAATTAGTGTCATAATGCCATGTTCATAAAACAAAAAAACAAATTTTAGCAAATCAATTTTTACACTGCCTTTCTTCCAAGGATTCATCCCCATATACGGCACATAACTTCTTTTATGCTTGCGACGCGTTACTGGCGTTTCGGAAATGATAATAAAATATGTCTGAAATATGTCTTTTGTTCTTCCATTTATAAATTGCGGTAAAAACGAAACTAAATAACTAATCGATACAATTTTTTTTATTAATTAAAGGTGGAAGTCGAAACAACAAGAAAACAATATAGATTAGGTGCTTTGAACACGTCGACAAAACAAAAGAATGTGCTAGAACATCTATCGACAAAATCCGCAATCATTTAGTTGCCAACCGAATATACATATACAAATATTTGGTGAAAACCATTATTTCACAATTGTAACGAACGATAAATTATGATGCTATCATATGCGTTACTTTTTTAAATATTCCGTTTCCTTATGTGTTATGTTTGGTTGCTAGCATATTGTTTTCATATTTTAAATTCACAATATTTATATAATTGTGTGAGACTTTTCCGATCGCATATGTTCTGCACATTTGCCCACCAAATGTTGGTAATGAGTAAACTGCGGATTTTATGTATTGATGACAAACATTAATAGGTGAAGTACAAAACTGTGAAGATATTATACGAATTTAAATATATTATTGTGTTACTGTTTGTTGAGACGTGATTATTGTATGGCCGGCTCGTATTTCGGTTTGGGTCTACGCTACGGTCGATTTTGAACAGTGCCATTGTCGAAGGGGTCCTCTAGCGTCTTCTGACGAATTTATTGTTTTATGACTCTGGTGCGGCTGGAAAGTATCAGCTGACCATGGGAAAGTCAGTCTAGTCGTGCAGCTCTCAGTGGCACTTGACGTAGCGTAGGCCCACGCTTAGCGCCAAGGGGGGCCTGTGGCTCAAAGCCTAAATTATGGTTTCCTGCGAAATTGCAGGAAACCGAGTGTCGTCTGTTTAGCGACACTCGTTACGACTTATTTCGTCTATGGGCGTTGCCCTTGTTTTGGGAGGTCATTTGTAGCCTCCCAAATATTATATCATTGGCTGGGGCCCCCACTATTTTGTACTTTGTGGAGGGGGTTTTCAACCCCACGAGGTTACTTGTCTCTCACGCGTTAGTTGTAAGAGCAGTCGTGAATTTTCTGTTGCTATTATACCGTCTCTTTTATACCGTCTTTCACATTCTGTTTATTAAAAGTTACTTAGTTATCCGAAACCCGATTATCTCTTTATTTAATTTACCTCTCTTTGAGGTGCGTATCTCAGCGGCTCACAAATTACTGTTTGAGCACTGACACGACACAACACTGTTGATATAAAACAGAGTTACTCAGAATAGAAATATATTTTTCTTTAACTTCCGTGTCTTACAATTAACTTAGAAATTTTCATTTTGCATAAAGATCCGTTATCTACAAATAAGTATTTTTCTTCGATAGTAAGCTCTTTTGACTGTGTAATAAAACTCTATTGGCTACCTTGTACGTATTTTGTATGAAAAAATGTACTTCAGATTCCAAGCAGTACGCAAAAATGTTAAATTGTAAAGTTTCGGAAGAAAATGAATTGATTTTACAGCCTCGTTACGGAAGTTAATTAATTCTCGAATCAATTGGACATGTGCCACAGATTCTAAACAGCGTGCAAAAATACTGGTGAACTATCATATTTTAAAGTAATCAAGTTGAATTTTAATTGAAGAAAATCCGGCCGCGAAGGCAGGCCTAACGACCATGCTGCAGAAACTAATTACTCTCTATTCAATTTGGCATGTGCTACAGATTCGAAACAGTGCGCAAAAGTATCAGTAAATTGTTACGTTTCGAAAAAAACAGTATTGAATGTTACTTGAAGATGACATCGTGCAGGCAAAAGGTTGGACCGCGTTACGGAAGTTAATTACTCCTCGAATCAATTTGGCATTCGCCCGGGATAGTAACATTCTCGGGATTCATTCTCCGCGGACGATAATCGGGAATCGATCTGGTCCCTCGGTGTCAAGAGAGGATTCGACATTGTGACTCGTGCTTCGACAAATACCGCCACGGTCCTTTCCGCTTCCACCGTGTTCGATTCCGCCCCTGATTCTTCCCCTGTTCCGTGTTTCCGTTCTCGTTTTCTCCCCTCTCGTTTCCATTTATCAGGAACAGTCGGCTCTGGCAAACATTAATTCCGCACGCGGCGAGGGATGCAGCACCGTTTCTGCTCGGGCACGATCATTAAAATAACGAGTGAAAGGATTCTCAGGAGGGTCACCCTCGAAGACGACCGCCTTCTCACAAAGTCGAGTAGAAATTAAGCTTGCGAGGGACGTCACTTAACGTATAGCGGACCGATTTTAATTAAATTTCCACACGATGTTCCGAGAAATCGCTTCTCACGTAGGTACAGTGGGTGACAACAGTATTCGTACACTTGGAATATAGAAATAAAATTTCTATACAATATAGACAATATTTTCTGTCTCATTAATTATATTTAAAGATATGTACTTGTATATTATACATAACACTTAAAACAGCAAATGATCAAAAACAAAACTTATTTACATCATGTGGTAACTTGTAATGGCAAAAATTTTACGAAATGGTAAGAAACTGCAGGGATAAAAGTCTTCGTACATTTAAGTACTGTAAGTATTGCAATTAATTTAACGGGTATTTCCTAAATTAATACTTTGTAGGATAGCCTTTCTGGCCAATTACTTCGTGTAATCTATTGGGCATTGATAATACTAAACTTTTAGTGAAGTCGAGTTCTATATTACACCATTCCTTTTTTAATATTTTTTTAAAATGTTCTTCCAATGTTATGTCGTATTTTCGTAAATTTTTGTTAAGTTTCGTCCATACGTGTCCGATAGGATTTAAGTCAGCTAATTGCGGAGGAGTTACTGACGGAGACTCGCGTAGCAAAGTCATTTATAAGTTGGCACTACGTGCAGTGTGGGAATTTTTAGTATTCATAGGTTAAAGTAAAGAATGCGCGATTTTCAATTATTCGCCCGAATCGCGCTCTCCCCTCCGCCGTGCGTTCGTTTGACACTGTCCGTTGGCTATGTGGCATCGTTTGAGGCATATCCTCTGATTTTTGCGTTTGTTTGTTGTCTCTAGTAATGTAAGGTTTATTTTATACGAATAAAAGTTATATATTATGGCAATACTGTTTCAATCCCACAATAGTTACTAACATGTGGGGAGTATTATATAACAACCACTGACACACTACATGGGCTGTATGTTTCGGGTCACAGTCTTGCTGAGAGTAAAGTGTTCTCCCAATACCTAATTTATCTGCACTTTCTTGTAAATTTAGTTTTAATATGTTTAAATATAAATGTTCATCTATTCTATCAATTATTACTAATTTCCCGACTTCACAAGCACCAATACATATCCACACCATCACACTTCCATCTCCGTGTTTCGTCGTCGGTTGCATATTTTTGGGATCCAATTCAGTATTGGCTCTTTGCCACACTTTTTTTATGGCCATCCGACTCAAAAGTATTAAATTTTGTCTCGTCGAAATATATTACGTTTATTTATTATTAATATTACGTTTATTTATTCTTCTGCAAATTCTAAATTCTTTTTTTTATTTACTTTGCTGATGAGTGGTTTCCTCCTCGCAGTTCTGCTGTTGTATCCTCCCCGATGCTGCACTGTTCGTACTGTTTTCAGATGAACTTCCTTGTGTATATATTCTTGGAGGTATGACGCAATTTCCGATGCACTGGTATTTGGTTTTCTCTTTAATGGATCGACGATTTTTTGCTCCTCTCTGACAGTTAGTTTCCGGGATCTGCCGGTTTTTTCTTTATTCCGCAACGTTCCTTCTTTTCCATATTTATTCATTATTCTCTGTACTGTTACATGCGGCTCTGGAAGACCACATTCTGCCACCTCATCAGTAACAGTTTTGTAACTGCTGCGTCAAACCTCGCATGTTGTATGATTTCCCCATCGACCTAAATTCATTACCCGAAATAAATGACTCCAAGTTCATTACCCCACCTATATGTATAAAAAAGACTGGGTCCTCTTTTGTGGCATTCTTTCGTGTCTGGTCGTCCTGCGACCTTAAGACTGCAAAGCAACTATACGTGTCTGCACCAAAGACCCAAATTTTGTTCGTGATTTCCTGAGCTCCTGCATCCGAATCCCGGACCATTTCCTCAACTGTAAAGCCGCGGCATAACAGTACGGTTGATCGACTTCTGTTTAGTATTTCTAATTGTTAACGCCTGTACTGCCTAGGTTTGTGGCCCGCTTGGGGACAGCTGAATTTGAGGATGTTTTTGGCCATGGTGTTGCCTCCTTCTCCTTTACAACCCTCGATAGCAAACAGTTGTGCCACGAGATCAGAGTTTTCCAAAGAGTACCGTTACTGACACGTGCGTCGCCAAACTTTGAACGACCTGATCACACCTGGAGGAAATCCGCGCCGCGCTGTTGCCAAACATACTCCCATGCGAGCCTTGCCCTCTCCTTGGAGAAGGCCTTGTAGTCGACAAGGAGAAGGGAGGCACAGGGTGTATAAAATAACAAAATATGTTAGTTCTAAATTTAACACTGCCATCCCCAGCTGGAGTTGTCCATAATGCCGATGCTTTTCCCTCAACACAAAGATTTCTCCTTCCTTTCGCAAACAAGTTTTTAACTGACTATCGACAGCCTTCTCAATATTGTCATTTTCAGCAACATTTTTTTCCGCATTTCATAACGTGACCAGCCTTGAAAAAACGCTCTCCTTCAACAAACTTCCTTTCTGCAGGATTTGTACCTGCCCACTTACAAGTTTCACTCATACTTACAAACATTTTAAGTAAAAACAAAAAAAAAAGATTTCAATGCAATGTTCAGACCAAGCACTTCGTCGCCATATTGGATAGCTATATGTATACGGGGTGTTAATTTTAACTCGAACACTCGAATATAAAAGTAAAAAAAAACATAACTAAATAGAATGTACATGGTTTTAAGGCGTGTATCAGATGGTAATAAAAAAATTCCTTTGAAGGTCATTTTAATCGTTTTTTCAAGGTTACCGTATTTTTTTGTACATATTAACATGTATTTTTCATAATGCAGTGTGGTAGTCGGCGTCAGGATGAGTTCAACGACCTACACACCATGACACATTGAAATGACCATAAAGGCGACAAAATCAGTTTCAGTTTGAAAAATACAAAAGTAATAAAACGAAAAGGGTAATATCACCTTATTTTATTATTTGCTCAAAATGCTGGCCGTCCGCAGCAAGACTCGTCTGTACACGAGAAGTGAATGACTGAATGGCATTTGTTTCGAATTCTAAGGATCGGGGAGCATGCGTCGTATCGTCCGATCATGCTAGTGGCGGTGCGTTGCCGCATCGCGCATGCGTTCAGCCGCGAGCGACCTATCGAAGAGTAATCGCGGCGCGCTATATCGATAGGTGTTGATCTATCGATCGCCAAAAATCGTAGGTTTATAAAACATTGCCGATCGAGCAGCTCGCTCTCGTTGTTCGCCCGTTCTCTAGTTCGCTAAATCGACAGATAGCCTTTTGTTCAACTTTTTCGCTATTACCACCACGTGGCACTCTCGCTCATTCTCGCGCGTTAATTTTCACGCCGAATAATCCGCCAAGTTACTGTTCGCGTCGCGGCCACGCAAATAAAATGTGACTGTTTTTAAACCGTGTACAAAATTTAATTTGGCACCCATTCACTCAGGTCCTTTTCAGGATAGAACGGCTATCCTTGGGTAGTCAATTCACATGCCAGTAATTGACTCGGCCCGGCGAAAACTCGCCTACTAAACAGCATTTCTTATGGTATTTCCGCGATTCATGGTGCAACATGCATTCCGTATTCGTTCTTTCATATCTTCTGGCGTCGTGGGACTTTCGTTATAAACAGTAGATTTTAAAGCTCCCTACAAAATGTAATCTAGTGGCCATAAGTCGGGTGACCGAGCTGGCCAGATAATACTTGCACGTGTCTTGCTGCGGGCGTCCAACATTTTGAACAACTAATAAAATAAGGTGATATTACCCTTTTCGTTTCATTACTTTTGTATTCTTCGAACTGAAACTGATTTTTTCGCCTTCAAGGTCATGGTGTGTAGGCCGTTGAACTCATCTTGACGCCGACTACCACAATGCATTATGAAAAATACATGTTAATATGCAAAAAGATACGGTGACTAAAAAAACCGTTAAAATGACCTTCAGAGGATTTTTTTTATTACCACCTAATGCATACCTTAAAACCATGTACATCCTATTTAGATATTTTTTCTTACTTTTAATAGTAGCGGAAATAATTTAGATTTTCGAGTTAAAATTAACACCCTGTATATTGTCCACGTCCCCATGTCAGATCCGAATACAGACTCACTGTGCGTTGACGTGAGGGTATTTTTCATGGAAATCTGTTGCTATCGCTCCGCGAATCCCGCTGGTTCTGTGTCCGTCGTTGAAAGCGCGGAATTGTCGCGTCTCTCTGCGCAGTCGTCGCGAGATAGGAGGGGATGGCGAGTCGGGATCGTATTTTCCATTTGCAATTTGTGAACCGATAACGACGGAATTCCTGATGATGTATAAACAGTGAAAAATGCGGAAGCGTTCCGGACGGCGTGACGTGACAGTCGGATATTTTAAATTGAAAATTACGTTTGCGAGAATTTATTAATTCTGTTTGCACACAACACGCGTTCACCTTTAATTTTGACGTGGTACCTTTGTATCGAACAAATTTCAGTGATCAGGTCATTTTAACAGTTAATTGGACGTTCAAAGTGTATTTTAAAAATGCAATGATTCAATTAAATTATAGGCACGAGTACTATTTCCGTGGCCCGTCGTACGATTTCCGCCCCCTCCATGACCTAACCACAACTCATTCTATTCACATGATTTTTCCATTACAAGTTCAAATTCTGGATGACAGCTACGATGCAAAGATTATGCGAATAAAATTTCATTTTCTATAAAAAAGGTCTCTTGATATTTTGCCATATTTCGCATAGTTACCGAGATATTTGCAAATTTATAAAAAACAGGAAATCTGCTTTACCGGCTAAACCAGGCTAATTTGACACCATGTTACATATACATTTTTTCTTGAAATAACTCCAAGAACACAAATATAACCTCAAAACGGGGGGCCACGGAAATTGTACTCTCCCCAAATTATATTTATATTTAATATTCAATTCTATCGAAATGGCAAATGGGAACGCAAGGAGATAGTAAAATTTCATCCAAGTCCACAAATGGATATATTATTAATGGCTACGCATTAAATAATTGTTAGCATACATTTGAGTGTTCAACTGTTCACTTAAGGGTTATGGGTTGTAATAGCTTTTTATGTGAAATATGGAACAATTTCATGCCAATAGCGAACACGTTATCAACGTAATTCACGGATTTATTCCGTTGCATTACGTTTAATCGTGTCGGGTGGGCGCTTTGATAGAAACCATACGTGGTTAACCAAACTGGTTAAGTAATCGATACAGATTGTATTCTACACTGTTTTCAGTGACCTCGGAAGACCAATAACCGTACTATTATGAAGGATTCAGAAGCATTGAAAGAATAATCGCTGTGATCATTGTTAATCTTCCTGGTTATCTTTCACTAAATTACTAATTTAATTTTTGGGAAACAACGTGTTAAAATCGAAATAAATTATATGAAGTTAATGAAATTCATAGTGACTTACACGTTCTTTCAGGTGTTCGTTAAATATCTGTTAAAAGCCCCTGCTACTTTTTGATTCAAATAATAGATTCTACTTAATTCTCATAGCAATTTTGAAACTTTTAACGCAACTTGAACATACAAGTGTGATAATTTTTTGCGATTAAATGTGTCAGGTAAATGAATAATAAACCCCCGAAAATATGGTGTTCCGCAATAACGGTTAATCATTCATAAGACTCTGATAAGACGATTAATGGCTTAATTAACTGATTTGCTTGTCTAAGAAAAAGAGAAATGCACTTTGGTTCGACGCAACTGAAAGAAGGGCTGGAAGTGCTTGAACAGAAAGACCTGAAGAATCCATTAGGGGCAATTAAGCGTATTCTGGACGATACGAATAAATGAGTGACTTACCCGTCTTTCGGCAAACTTTTTCAAGTCGGACTTTTTCTTAATTGAGACGTCTAGCAATCGCTGTTCAAATGTCTGCCATACTGCGAACATTAAAATAAATTATCGCAGCGAATATGTATATCAATATCTATAGCTGTGCTACTTATGCATCTACTTGTATCATTATCCTTCACAAAAATGGTCGTTGTTTTCGAACGTTCCAGATTTTTCGAGTGATGAAAATATTTCACAAATTAGGCGATCGGATTTTGCGGAAACGCATCGGATTTACTTTTAGTCGTCATCTTTCCAAGGGGATGAAATATCGCACAGCTACAGAGCAACAGAAGTATGGCCGTGTAAAGTCGCAAAATCAATGGCGAGTGGCGAATTGCGTACCGCGAATAAGGAAATTGCACAGAAACTTGATAGACACATTGTGCACGGTGCATTTTCTACATCCATGCAGTTGAATTCAGTGTCCATTGACGATATTTTGCATTACTACGCAAGAGACAATCTAGTGGAAAATAGGAAGATTGAAATTGATGGCTTCGTTTTTCCCGAAAATGGTTGAAAACTTTTCTAAAATTTATACGTAACCATACGCGAACATACTGTCCGTACATCATTTTGCTCAGTGAACGGCTCATTTGTCAACTCTAGAATCATTGACACGCTGCTGATACTGATTTTCAAACGTTGCTCGGAACCGTCGCGTAACAGCCTACGAAAAATGTCGATGCCATTGTACGAAATCAGTATTCGTGCCCGTGATGCGGGAAATTTAATTGCTGATTGCCTGACAGACATTCCCCTAAGCTGCTTGTAGTTGGTCGGTTGCGGGCAAAAATTTCGGCGGTTCCGAATACAAAGCACAGGAAACGCATTTCTAGGGCGCTTAATGATGACTAACGACCGTGGTTATTATCATGGGCGGTGTTCGTAGGACAACGACGGGTAAAAAACCATTCGTTCAAATTAAGAAGTTGATTCGGATTTAATGGTGTTTTGTGTGGTTGGTTGGTACACGCGGCCGTGCCTCAACCCCTTTAGTTTTTTGCGATTCAACTCGCTTCTTGGTTGCACATTTTTTTTTTGCGCACGCGTGCTATGAGCCGCAACATTGGGTTGGCGAGGCGTCAAGCACTATGTCACATGATAATTTTCATTTCCGGTTGTTCTATTACGCTGTTTCTGTGGCAAATAAACGGATGGAAACACATGCTTGTTTACAAATAGTTTAATGCACAACATTTCTGATTATAATAAAGAACATCGCCACACTCTGACTCTCACACGTGTCCGCCGTGCATCGTGTATGTATTAGGGCTGTTATTTTTCGACTCTTCGAAGCTTCGAAGGATTCGAAGGGAATTTCGAAGTATTGGAAGTATTGGAAGTATTCAAAGTTTCGAAGTCTTGGAAGTGCACGAAATTTCAAAGTCTTCGAAACGTATGAAGTTGTAACTTATGTTTCATAGCATGTCACGATTTTTAATAAATAAAAATATTAACACGTTAAGCGCCATGTCGGTGACTGAGACTGATCTTTCCGTTTGGACTGTTCGTAATTAAATTAAATTTAAAAAACTGCATTCTATTAATAAATTTCGGGAACATATCACGAATGTACTTGAAAGATAATACTTTGGACACAGAATTTCAATGAGTTTTATTAAATTCTGTGAAGGCTTCCCGCGGCGGTCTTACATCGTAACACATTTTAGAAAATGAGCGCCTTCATTCGCGCAGATTCAACTTTTTTCGTCTCTTATACGTTAACTGGGAACGAATCGAAGCTTCGAAGTTTCGAAACTTCGATACTCATCACCTTCGAAGTTTCTGAAATCGAAACTTCGAAATCTTCGACCTTCGAAGGAAAGTAACAGCCCTAGTATGTATCTCCAATCGAAAAACCCTAACCTCAAACACAGTTTCTGTTCTTTGCATTCCGGTCTCTCACTCACTTTCGCACTTATTCTTTCATCTATACTATACGTTTTCAAGTCTCACATACAATACAAACAATCACCACTCACAGTTTCTATCCAAATGGCAATGCCAAGTGGAAAGAGTCTAGCCGAAAAACGTAGTCAAAAGTGCCCTTCAGCCGATTTTAACCGCAAATGGCTTGTTCGATAGCTTACCAAGAAAAAACCCTTTCCACTAAGTTTCAACTATTCAGCTGGTCTGCAAGGGTAGTTACGGAGAGCAAAGGAAAATCCAGTTTTTGCTTTTTCCCCCATTTAATCGCATCTAAAAAGTCTAACAAAAATCTTACACATTTAGCATATCGAACCACATATTGAAGAATTTTTCCGATTTTCTAGTTGAAAACCCTGGTTGTAAAAAATGAAAAACTCGAAAAAATACAGATTTCATATTGAAGCTTAAAAACGGCCACCCTGGTAATTAATTTAATAATAAGATAATGTTATAACACTATCTCCATTTTTTTTAAATTTTTAGCTACGGTGCGTCATAGTTAAATAGAAATAAAATCCAATTTTTCCCAACAAATTGATAAATCTTATGATTTCGGCGCAAAGTTCGATCCTGCCATCCATGATATCAGTCTAATTTCTTTCGATCGAAATGAAATCGCATATATAAATAGACACTCTATTTTCTATTGCAGTTGATCTTGCGTGACCTTGAATGACCTTCATAATAGGTGATTGTATTCGTCTTGAAAGACACTATCAGAATGTATATAATAAACCATACCGTTCCATTTAAAAAAACAGAGTTGACCTTCATATCTCCTTGACGTCTCCACCTATAAAAAAATTAATGACTTCAGATTACGAGGGCCTCGATATCAAGTACCTTTGGTCTGATGCATTTTCTTCTATCTTTAAAAGCAAGCGAGTTATTCAGGTGGCCTGTTTGTAGTGCCCCACCCTGTATATCAAAGCATTAGTGATGGAATCTTTAAACGGCAATATCTCGAAAGTGAAAGTATGTGACATGTGGCGTTCTTCTTGACAACCACAGATATATTTAAAAGAAATTGATAAATAAAGCTGTGAATGATGTTACTTATATTCATTTCATTATATTATTACACGTATTCATTATTCGACTGCGAATTTTAATCATAAGAATTTAAGAGTATTATTCCACTGTTGTCAGGAGAATAAACGGCAATGGTATGAAAACGTTTAATTTGCATAAATATCCGCAGTCTATTCATTGTACAAAAATTTGATATTCATTTTTGAGGAAACAAAAATATTTGCTATCTATAATGTATGACATGCGACGTCAATATTTAGATGGATGCGCAAATTAATGAGTTCCCTATAATATTGTAGTATTATACTATACTTGACCCAATGATTGATCAAATATTGGAAAATCTCTCCTCCTTCGACGCGTTATAGGATTTCACTTTGGCATTGTTTAAGATGGTTTATGCACCGAGTGCCCTCCATACTCGGAAGCATATGGACAGCCGTGCAGGGATAGTCTGTGTAAAGTTACCTAAATTCTGGTTACACCGACGGGTCGTATTTGCCACGCGTAATATAGCCTAATCCCTACAAAAAGGCAAGCTTGGCTCAAGTGGATCAAGCCAATATTAGTCGGACGCGCAGTAGTGCATCCGCATGCATTCACATCGACGAGCGCCGTTGGTCAACGATTCGATGCTCCCACGCTAACGTGGATACACTAAACCTTTGTCTTAAAGGCTTATGTGGACGGACCGACGGCAGGATTCACGTTTTACGCCGCTTAATGTTTTCACGAGTCGTATGCATATTCTCAATGATTGGTAGAATGCGAATTACCCTTGTCACCGTGTTAGAGAAACGTAATTTCAAAGAACATAATCATTTTATTAGAATAAATGGTGATCATAGATGATGATGTTGCTGCAATGAATCGTTACACTTAATTGTTTTTTTTGTCTAGTCGCGTGTAACTTTTTCACTTCAACCAACAACTGCAGTAAACGATCAAATCATCACAGCCAGAAGTGTAAAAATGTATCTATTTTAAATGTGGCAGATAATATTAACGACAGTGTTGCCAAACGCATATTTTCCAAATATTCGGTGTAGCTAGGGTTTTATTTAACAACAGATATACGGAGCACTAAAAGTGAGTGTGTTAGAATACTTTATAACAGTAACGAGAATGTGTCTATCCAAATTTTTAACCCCGACAGGATTCGAACCCCGGTCTACCGCTTCGTAGTCCAACTCCTTAACCGCTTGGACAACCGACGATCTCCATCCAAATTTCTAACCATTATTTTTATAATATACAATCAAACACAAACAATAATCGTAAATTAAAAATATTAGAATGCGTCATTTTCACGCGCCCCGTAAACCTAATGTTAAAAATTGATCGTTTTGATCGTAAACCACATTAACTTGTGCAAGTTGCTCTTCATCTATTGGGTTGTTCGGAAAGTAATTTTGTTTTTCCAAGGGAAAATGAAGACGATGTTTCACTATTTATTTATTTATTCGGTAATGTAGTGGCAATTTTGTTTTATGATCTTGTGCCATCTTTCTAGTAACTTGGAGATCCCATGTTCGTAGAATTCCTGCTTTTTATTAGCAAATAATTGAGTTGTAATACTTTTGACGCCTTGATTTAAAGTGATAGTTACACTGCTTAAAAAGTGTAGAAAAGAACGAAATAAATGGTAATACGACGGTACACCCTCTTTGTAAACAGCATACATCTTTTTCCCTGCTTGCATTGCGTTTTTACCATACCAGTAACAAAAAAGCAAAATGTGACGGATATGCTCACTTTGATTTTGCATATTCGATGCGATGACAAAACAAATGCTTGGAAGATTATAAAGTTCTATAAGGCACGAAATGACGTCTGAAATGTCAGTTCTAAAAATATACAATGATTTTGCGACTTAGTATAATGTTAAGTAGTAATAAATGGAAGCAATACCATCTCTACACGAAAAACGAAATTACTTTCCGAACAACCCAATATTTAATCTGTTATACAAATTTTTATATAAATTTTGTAAACGAACATCGTTTTTCTCGATTGTGTGAATTGGAAGTGTACAGATAAATTGCTGTAGTGTACATGTAATTATATTGCCACAATTAATGAATTTATTACAACACTTCACAGTTTTTGAAGTCAGGGTGCTTAGAAATATGAGAAACCACCATTGTTCACTTATAATTGTTAAATCCATTGACGGCAGTGCGATTAAGTTGCGGTGAGATTTTGTGCGAGGTCAATACCAACTTTTCCATTGTAGAGCTGCCACTCAAATAATAACTTACGAGGAAAACGCTATTGGAAGAGATTAGCTGCAAGCGGTCCTCTTCAGATCAAATCGAAAAGCGTTTTATGGCTGTCCAAACAAGATTCTCTCTGTCCGTTCGTTATTTTTCCTTTTCATTATGGTATTCCATAAAAGAATCTCATTTAATATCGTGCAGATTCTTCGAGCATTATACTACCTCTCTTCGTTCTCTGGATGAAGAGGTAACTACTTATAAACTTATTTGAAACCGTTGCAAAGTTCTTTAACACGCTCAATGATTAGACTACAACAATTAGAAAGACTCAAAGCAATTTACAATGAAATTATTAATGCCATAGTTCGAAAAATCTTTGAATCATGCGACGATCTGTAGATAATGATATCTACAGAGCTGCTAAATGTGGACTTGTGATTTGCAAACACCAACAGTTCGTACAAAAATCGTAAACATTCAGTGTAGCTAGATACTCATTTAAATATTGATTGTTTTGTTATATTAAATGTATTTAATAAATTACTATACTAAATTGTTTTATTGGACACTTACAAAAAGTGTTAGAGTGTTATTAAAGCGTAAAAATAATTTGTACCGTATTGATGTTTTGGATTAGAAAAATATTTATATGTACAGTATTGCAATGCGAATATTATGTACTATGTCTAGCGATGCCTCTTGTCGGTACCAGATGTCATTTTCACTTTCTTTGTATAATTTAGTGAACTAAATTAAACTTTGCTGACTTAAACATATTGTACTTCTCCTTGTTTCAGTGCTTGGCAGTTGTCGGAGTGCAGATACGAGTCAAGAGTGTGGGCACGAAAGGTTGGTGAATTGTGCAAGACCCCTCGAAAGGATCAACCGTAACGACTTGAGCTTCGTGATTACAAAAGAGGGCCAGCACCAACTATGCCCGTAAGTTTTCTTAAGCTTGTATGTAGAAGAGAGCCGTGTAGCACCGACCGTTCTAAGTCTTTGTCCTGTAAAGACTAGGTAAAAGTCAAATCTAGTTTTTAACTAGATTTTAACAATCACAGTTTTTAACGCCTCGTATATTCCTCAGGTACAAATTCATCTATTCTCTGATTAATATACTGAAAAATTTGTTAATTCTTTGTGATACTGTCGTAATTCGAAGTGTTTGTTCCAGAAATTGAAAAACTTCTGGAACGTTTTAATGTTGTAAATTGTTAAAACATGGATTATAGAACTTTTTTTTAGCTCCACAAACGCTTCACAGTACAAGTTCCAATGTACTTCACAGTACAACTCCAAACAGTTCTTCAAAGTAGAAGTTTCAGTATAAACTTATAAAATATAAAAATAATTGTTCGGTAACGGGAACGTCATATTTCATTCATCAATATGAATCTCTTGCAATGTAACATCGGAGTTAGACTCGTGATATTAAAAATTTCATGAATAGTTGAATAATTGGATAATAAATAGTTAAATAGTTTTGATTTCTTGTGGAATCAAGAATAAGAGAGATGTTTACCATTTCATTCAGTAGTCGGAATTGAAAATTAAAATCTATTCATAGTCAAAATAACGTTGCCGTACATTCTGAAACAAAAGCTTTGACGAAGCTATAGTATTTCAAACAGAAGCTACAAGTAGCGTGGGAATCACAAGTGGCTTGAATTACGACGGTGTCCCAAATAACACGGTATTCTATCGTGTGATCCGCAATACGAATTTTTATTGTTAATTTAATTCTAATTAGCGACTACTGAAAATCGTTTCAGTAGTACGAGCTAAATTTTTATGTAAGTGTTTATACTTTATATCATTCATTGACGCAACGCCTGATCGATAACAGGCAGTAGCCAATTCGAGAGTTTTATTTCTTACGAGCTGTAGTTCGTAAACGACAGGCGGCAGATTCAAATAGGTTAATCCTGTTATTCGAGGGTGGCTTGTAATTCTTTGACTTGTGCAATTGCATTTTATTCGTTATTTCTGTGGTTGTCAGGAAGAACGTCGCATGTCACATACTTTCACTTTCGAGATATTGCCGTTTAAAGTTTTGATCACTAATGCTTTGATATAGGACATCAGTCAAATTGCATTATATTTTTAGCCTTTCGAATTTGTTTTTATGACTTTTTTTCTGGTAAATACGTAAATCCTATACTATAAAGCTCAATTAATGCTTAAATTCAAATTTTTTGAAATTGAGACATGCGGCGTTTTTCCTGGCAACCACAGATTTCTGGAAGTACCATGGAAGTTTATGTTTAAGTCTCTGACTTGGAATTCAGATTTTTGTCCGCACTGCGGGAACGTTCAGTAGCTGTACGAGAACTGTGCGAAAGTTTTTGATCGTGGTACTGTTGAACTTCAACACGGACCACGAAAATTCTTGCTTATTCTATGTCGTTAGAGTTTAAGTGGTTTCGGGGCGCGGTTTTTCAATTCGATTGTACCCATAATTAGATCGATCAGCGAAACTTTAATGGGAGTTTAAAGCTTTTTTCGAATACTTCATTCTCCGGTTTCAATTGATTCTTCGTTTATTTTTACGGCTCTGCAACTCGGAGAAACAAGCTCGACTAGTGCAAGGGAATTCTAATGAGTCTCTTAACTAAGCAGCAGAGGGTTGAACGAACCGTTTCGATATTTGTTCTGTCAGTTTTAAATAGCTTCTAAATAGTGTTTTCTGCAGGCATAACCGATTCTCGTTACTTTTTTTTACCTCTTTTTCGACAAAATAACACATTTGACTTTAAAATGACGCCAATCAAGATTTTCAATTTTTTTTTGGTTTGCTCCGTAACTACATTCATACTGATTACTTGAACAACTTTATTTTTTGTTTATGACCAATAGATAGACTGCAACCAAAGCAAACGCCGACCCTTGTTTTTCGAAACATACTCTTTAAAATAATGTACAACACATGTAATTTTCATTATTATTACTTTCATAAAATCGCACATGTGATTTAGGTACTAGCAAATACTCAATGTAAAAGATTCAATGATTTTTCTGAAGAAAATTCCTGAAAATTCCTGCAGAAACACCCTCGAGAACCATAGTACTTTATTAAGAGTTCTTTTTATTCCTATTAGTTACGACGGACAATTTAATGACGGGCAAAAAAGTTATACATGTATTGAAAAGGGAAATTTTCACAATTGAGGGACACGACTGTTTACGATATTGGCCCAGTTCCGTTGATATCGCAAAATGATCGATACGAGAAGTATTCGGACAGCGTCCAGCAAATTTTGGCCATCCGGTGAAATCAACGGGCAGAATGATAACGTGTTCGTCTGTGTACATCAAATGTTCGAACGTCAAACGATCGCGCGAGATTTTCCGAGTCGCACACGACGTTTCGGAAAACCATAAAGGCTGAACTTCCGAAGACGTCCATGCTCAGAATTGGATGAAATTTTCGAAATAGGTTCCTTTTTGACTAAAATGATGATTGTCAGACGGATTTTTAGCGACTCGAAAACAATGTTTTTACTATTTTAATGTTACTATCTACCTTCCCGGCAAATCTTTTTTAATATTTTAATGTCACTCTCTACCTTACTGACGAGATCGAAAGTCCAAATATGCGTGTACAATCCTAGCACAAAGGGCCGCGCAGAAGAGTAAAATGACCTTGTGCTAGGCTAGCACAACATAGATATACAATTATACGCTGTTTTCATAACGGATGTTAACATAATCGTTAATTGCATGTCGAAAACTATTATTTGTTCACAACAGAGAAAATTGAATAAAATGAAAAGTGGGGGTCTACTCTGTTACGTACGGAGACTTCGCCTACGTGACTTTTTGAGTCCTTCTAGAAAACCACATGCTAGGAAGGTCCGCTCGTTTATCCAAAGAAACAACTCCCCCAGGGGGGTGTAACTGCTACACTGTAGCAGGCTGGGAAAATTCTCAGGAATTTCCACCTAGATGCACGCCTACCCCCACCACAATTTCTAGACAATTTTGGGGTATATAATATTCTAAATGGGGGGGGCTAACTTCTTTGAGGTGATTTGTTTATAAAACTTTCTTTGGACGCATGGTCTAACTTCATAGAGTTAACGTGTGGCCTCGGCTTTGCGAAAATGAGTACCGGGAGGCTAGAAGACGATATTGTTTGATTTTCTGCTTGAAGTAATGATGTAAATACCACGAAGCGGTATCGAGAACACAGTGACGTAAGGGTTCTATTGAATATTGGAGAAGGCGACAACCCTCAAAATAATTGATGTAGCCATCGCTAACTTTACCACTGACCGATAAGGTTGTCGGTAATATTTTATACGGCAGACAGCTCACGCGTTCTCACGTATGTGCAATGTGTTATAGCAAAGTTAGTTCGAATGGAAGCCCCGGGAGTCCCCGATGTCGACGTTAGAGCAAAATCTACCTAATTTTAGCCACGGAAGCTCCCGCGACGAACCCCTTGCACTACAATTTGTTTCGCGATTGCAATGATCAGAATTTCACTGACGTTCGTAATTTCTTAGAAGAAGAAGGAAGTTTACAGTTATTGAACGCCTATGCATTCTTATATGGCTATAAAGGGTGGACCACGAAGTGTGATCAGCTTAGATTATTCTGCTGTTAGCGGTTCGATCGGATAGCTAAAATAACGTTCGATTAGCTAAAATAACAGGGTTCAACGAGAGTTTTAAGGTGATTATACCAAATGTTTTGTGAACCCTTTTTGCCAGAATGATCAAGGTCACCTTCAGTTTTTTATAGAATTTGGCGCCATAAATGATCACGCTTCCACATTTAGTGATTTTTATTCGAAATCTTTATCACAAGTCTGACTCGTTGTTGTAGTGCAAGGGGTTAAAGGAAGCCACTCGCTTTCAACGGTGAAACAAATTCGATCGTCGCTACAAAGTGTATTATACAGGGTGACGCATTTAGAACAGGACAGCTGAATAACTTCCTTGTAAATAAGGGTCCTAAATTTTTTTGTACAATATTACAGTTTAGAAGTTCCTTTAACGAAAATTATTGCATGAGTAACGATTTGTAAAAATTGATCGATTTGGTACAGTGTTAATTCATTGGTCATTTGACATATTTCTACTAAATCCTACATTACGTGTTCAGGGATGTGTGAACTTAGTAATAAAACAGCTCACGTTTGAAAACGATCATTTTAACAAACATGCAGTTTTCATTCACTGGACAGGTCACCCTATGTAGATACGGCAATGGAGTTATCGTATCTAATTTCTCCACTGTACGTAAATACAGTAATGCCTCGGTTATCCGAACTAATCAAAGGATAATAAAACAAATAAGAGTTCTTTGTAAACAGAAGAGATATTTCAAAAGGTAATAGTTCGAATTATAGAACAGTTGCTTAGTTACAATGCTTAATTACATTAAATCCTTACTCATCTGTCCAACATACCGCGTTACTGTGATAGACAATAGATCTAACAAGGAGAAGCCGCGGTCATCGGGTCTTAGATTTTGTCGAAACTTTGCATACTGGTAGATTTCATTCCCCTGCTTATGAAAATATAGCATTATAGGCGTCGATACTCAATAATTTTTGAGATATTTACAATTTAAATTTCATTATACCCGTTAAACCGTAAAGTACTAGATTCATTACCGGGAAGGCCAGTGTTCAAATCCCTTTTTCCTTTTTTTCCATTTTTTCTTTTTTTTCTGTCCAGTTTATCTATTTTAATTAATTGTATTTTGCACATGAAAAATACACTCATAATATCTATAGGAAACAAAATATAAAAATTGTATTGAAAAGGAACATAATATGAAAGAAACACTAACTTCATCAATTGTAACGTATCTCAAAAGTCGTTGAGTATCGACGCCTATAATGCTACATTTTCGTAAACAGGGGAACGAAATCTACCAATATGCAAAGTTTCGAGAAAATCTGAGACCCCATGACCGCGTCTTCTCCTTGTAAGGAGAATGGAGAATTCAAGTAATAGACGTTCGAATAATCGAGGTTCTACTGTATTTGAATTTTTCGTACTCCAGCTTTCTTTAATTTTGATCCTTTCATTAGGAAGAACAAAAGAGTTTAATGATACAGTGACACGGCCAGATCTAAATATTGCAGATAGAAAGAGAATAAAAAATGAATTGTACAGAAAATGTAATTAACCACTGTTAACGAGGCGTACTAAAATATATGAGATAAACGCGCACATTATCACATTACCAAGGAGAAACAAGGAATCTCGTTTTCAAGCGGGCATTGAAGAATTCCTTATGCAAAAGCGTAATGAAATGTAAAATGTATAAGCGTAGCAACGGGTTCTCATCCGTAGGTGTGTTTTCGAGAAAATTAAGTTTGAACATTTTTCACGTAGGTACGCGTGCATTATATGGTAGCATTCACAGAGAAGTAGAAGCGGTAAGTCATGAGCAGACACGTTTCCCGACGAATTCGTAGAACTCAATTATCTCATAAACGGGTCCCTAATCGAGAAACCATTGTTCTACATTTCTAATTTACTTTTCCTCACGGAATTCTTTTGTTTTTACCAACTTCCCGGTTCGCATTGCATAAATTTCCATTATCAACCGAAAACGAAAAATCTTGATTGCCTACATGTGCGAAATTCACTTCGGAAAATGGTTATTGCTATAACAGTGGGAAGCAAATTATTTTATTGAAGAGTGTATGCTTCTTCGATATTATACCGTTATTTGCTTTAAACTTACTTTCTGATTCTATAAAATATGGTCATATACGAATAATTCATAATAACGAATTAATTCACGGGGTTACATTTTAGATGTAGTATAGGGTTATCCAGAATAGACTACAGGAAGTTTTCTTTAAATAAAAAACATACATTAGAAAAAAACGTTAATCCAAAAATTCAGATACAGCGTTAAGCATTCTCCTAAGGACAGCGCATCGATGTTAATGATGTGTTACTAAAAACATAAGTTGTTTATTGGAAAATTAATGAAATTGTATTCTAAACCTTTATTTAAAGCTTTTTGTATGTGTTTCGTACAGAATTTAAGTGAGTAGTTATTAGATTATATTACATATTTACCAATGTGTACTTTCTACTTGTAGCTTTCTCTTCTGGTACTATAACCTCAAAATAGATTTCGCTTTTGTGTACATTTTCATACATCTTTTTCGCTAATAATGCACCTATTTCATACATTGTGAGTTTTAAATAGATTTTTCACAACATGATTTCAATATTATTCTGAAATCTTAAAATTTTACTTCTTTAAAAATGTTTGTTTTTTTTTTATATAATCAGATTAATTTTAACAGTAATTAATTTCAAGTGTTCTTCTATGAACAAAGAATATATAAAAAACAGAAAAAGAAATGTATGTTATTCGTATATTAAAGATACTCACACGATCAGTAAAACAATCATCGACATAAATGAGTAGAAATTGGTACATGTTCGAGTAGAAATACGTAGATTCCTAGTTTCAGGCGGGTAGAAATAGGGACATTTCTTTGCATTTTACATTATTAATAATGGTTGATACTAAAAATTTCTAAAACGCATTTTTTATTAATGTATTTAATAATTAGATTATTTTATATAAAAACAACAAATTTTGGGAGATGTTAGTTATTAAAAAATCGTTTTATAAGTTTTTAATATTAGCATTAACTTCTATCTTACTTTGATAGTAAAATGTCAAAAAGCTGGGACGATGGTTAGTTGATTTGAACGGTTCAGTAATCTGTCGACGCGACGACATGTAACCTCCACTGTGTAGTCGCAAAAATCTTCTCTGGAGGATCTGAAGGGGTATTTGCGAAGCGCATTTCCGCAAAGTGATTACCATTTGAGCGTGCGTCCTCAGAGATCCAAACAATTCTGATGAGGCTGTAGAGTCAGTGAGCCACGATCGTTGAACAGTTGCGAGCAACCTGTTGTGCCGCTGAGTCACGCATCGTGGAAACGCAACCTAATCAAATTGATTTGTTGACAGCCGGAGGTCAGAGGGATCGCACCTTGACGCTGCCACGAGTTCTTTCGCGGAACATGACGAGAACTCGATGTCACTCTATTTGTAGCAACAAATTATGTACTCAATGTTTCTCTTCGTTATTACGTACCGTTGCACAGTGAAATATTTGGCCCGAAAAGCGTGCAAAAAACGATCGCATCGTTATTTGTAGATTTAAGGTCGTAATATTAAATATCGTTGAATTCGTCTTAACATCAGCTACAATATTATGGGATAAAAATACAGTTTCACATTTAAAAAGTCAAGGTGATATCGATTTGAAATTTTTATTGACTATCGATATTGAAATTTTTAGACGCGTAAATGCTATTTACCTTCTGCTGGAAATATTTTTTTTGTCAAATTATCCGAAACGCTTGTATTATACAGGGTGTCCCAAAAATGTTGTACTTCCTTGAAAGTAGTGATTCCTTAGGTCATTTGAAGTAACATTGTCCCTTTGCGAAAATGGTCTGCGCGGCTTTGTTAAGCAGCTATTAACTAACAATGGACCAATCAGAGCACGGTCCCACTAAGCGTAGGGGACCGAGCCGATTGGCCGAGCCGAAACCGTCCGCTGTAGCTGCGCTCTGATTGGTACGTGTGTTTCGTTAATAACTCGAAAACAAAGCCGCGGAGAAAATTTTCGCAAAGGAAAAAGTTACTTCAAATGCACTCGGGAGTCACCCCTTTTGAGGATGTACAATATTTTTGTGACACCCTGGATACATACACAGTATGTCTGAGGTTTTTCGAACAAACGTACGTTTCGAACAGCGTATTCTATAGAAGTAAAAAGAGAACCACAGCATTCCAACATGAACTTAACTGAAGTAACAGTAATCGCATACAAAAAATATAACATGCACTAAATATAAGAAAAAAACAGTACTTAAACATACACTTAACTAATAAACCTAATACACACGCTAAATATTACACACAAAACAAAATTGAAGATACACAAAATAAATGATAAACTACTATTGTAGCATGCGTAGAAAATTCGGGAACATGGCGCGGGCTTACGAGCATCTTGAAACTTCTTGGATTAGGTTGTAGACGGTCACGCGGGGTAGCAAGGCACAAAATCAATAAATCATGCTTGGCAACCTTGTGGTTGATTTCCGCGTCCACGGATCCATCAGGAGAGCTTGGCGATAATACCTGGATGCCTGTCGGGGGAACGAGAGAGTATGGGAGCCTGTGCCTGACCGCTCGCCGACAAGGAGAGTTCGGAGATAATACCTGGTCGCTCGTCGATCGAGAGAGGACAGAGCACCTCCTGGATGCCCTAGATTCGGCAATGATACCTGGACGCCAATCAAACGGGAGAGCTCAGAGTAAAGGTGCGCGTCCACTAGCAAGTACATTTAATTGATAAGTGTCACAAAATTCTGAACAAGAAGTGTCTCAGAACTATCCCCACTCCTACGGGGTATAGCCCGTGATGGGCCGTGAAGCTCGAGAGGCCTCGCTCGCCGAGAAGTATGACATCATACGGGTCAGGTATATCGGTGGGACCACTACTAATCGAATGACAAAACTTCTTTATTTTTTATTATTTTTGTATGGAACTTTCACAGTAAGATATAATTCCGATGGTATTTACTTGAGTAATGGACGATGGAAGTTTCGGGCGCAAGGAAGGACAGCGCATGTGAAAGAAAGAGACGCGGATAGTCGCGGTCGCCGGCACAATTCAAAGGTCCGCGTGTCCTCACAATGTAATGCCAATAAAAAACTTTTTTATCATTACTTATTTTTTAATGAGACTTTCACCAATACATTTGTGGCATTTTTCTGATTAAAATGATACCAAACAAGATAAAATTCGGATCATATGTACATTATTAATTTTCCGAAACTTTCATCGTCCATTACACAAGTCTATATCATCGCAATTATATCTAATTTGGTATCATTTTCATTAGAAAAATGCCACGACTATGTTGGTGATAGTGCCATAAAAAAATAATACAAAATAAAGAAGTTTTGTCACTAGGTTAGGTGTCGTTTTCACACCGACATACTCGACTCGTATTATGTTACATTTCTCGGCGACCGAGGCATCTCGAGCTTCGCTGTCCTTTTCTACGTTCTGCATAAGTCAAAGAATAGTATACCTGAACACGAAGTGTCACTGGCCGGACCCATGGTTGTGACATTTATCGATTAAATACTGTAACTTGCGACACTACTTGCGAGAGCGACTCTCAAGTAGAGTAGACTGTAGATACAACCGACATATCGGCCGGCAAGCTGTGCCTGCTTGCAACAGTTGCTCTCTGAGAGTGATACAATGTATAATGTAGATTCTCTCTGCATATAGCTCTGACAGTAATCACAAGTCCAAAATATTTTGCGAGAGTTTGTGGAAAAAAATGGCAGTAAAGAATTGGTGGTACAAAGAAGAAAGTTTTGTGTTAATTTCTCGGTGGGAGTGTTTACCCAAACTCTGGGACGTAAAAAGTGAAGATTATCGTAACAAAATAAAAAAAGAAAACGTATTAAAAAGTCTGCCGATTGAATTAAATGCTACTGAGATTATGTACACAATTTACGCACGCATTTCCACCAAGAACTGCGAAACAGAACGCAGTGGTGATGGAATAGAAAATGTGTATCACAGCAGCTTAATATCCAATTTAATATCCAGACTTTTTTGTTTTTCCCCCGTTTTTTAAATTATTGATACACATACAGGAGCATCAGCACAGTTTACTGGTTCTGCTGACAATTTGATCGACAGCCAGAGCAAAACTGATCTTACGTTTCTCTCTTAGAGCAATTTGCACTGTGCATAATGTAGACACTCCTTGCATTTATTGAGCAAAAAGTTCAAAGACCACTCTTACCAAATATTTCAGAGAGTGAGTTGCATAAATATGTGCAGACAAATGTACACACTTCTGCAAGTGGCTCTCGCAAGAAGTTACGCAAGTTACATGCTGGTGGACGCACACCTTACGAGAGTACACGCGTGAATTTAAGAAGACGTATATTCTGTGATTAAAAATGTTCCGATACCAACCTTATATCCTTCCTCTACCGAACCTTTATGTCCTAACCATGCAGTCTGCGCACAATATGTCGGAGAAAGTCGGAGGATTTGCCAACGTGTGGCATTTTTGTTTTGTCACCCTTGCGCCCGAGGACCTTTGGTCACTATGGGACAGCAGTGATGGGAATGCTGGCGCTTTTCACGCGCATGCGCGAGTTTCAGCAGCACCGAAGCTACGTCCGAAGTTTGTGGGGTACTATTGGGGCGAAAGTAGTGGGTTTGTTATTATATATTTTGTTTAAAGTTATTTTAGTACCCTTCTCTTTCTTATTCCCAAGATGATGAAGAAGAGTAAGTTATATTATATTGTACATAGATACATAAATATTATATGTTTATATATTATATATTCTATGTACGTATGTATATATTACATTTTAATACATATATATATATGTGTACACATGTTGTACATTCATTTTTCAAAATCAAATCATAATAAGTTTTGCGAAATTAGCGGGGCGATCAAGGTACCCGATTTTCGTGCTTGACTGAGGCTAAAATCGCCGCGCATGCGCGTGAAAAGCGCCAACATTCCCATCACTGTGGAACAGTCCTCGCCGTCCTATTTATAGCCCGCGCAATGAGAGTTGGCACAGTGAAACTTGTGGGTACCACGTGATGCTCCCACTACGCGCTACACGTCTTCCGCGATTGGCCGAATCGCTTGAGGAAGACAGCAAACGAGCGTATTGAGTGTGAATGTAACAGAGAGATGCGGTGACCATGAAGTAAGATGGTGGTGACGCTGAGCGCCTATGTCTACCGTTCCCGCCAAAATGTAAGCGTAAGAGTGGGATCCACTGATCAGTGGTGGGATCCGCAGCCTTGCGTCAAGAGTGGGGACTCGCCGTTCCCCCTACACCCTACTGACGAGATTTTGTGCCAACTCTCGTTGCGCGGACAATACCTGGATCAGTGTCGCCAGATCGGTTAAATCGAGGGGAATACAGTTTACCACCTCTCTGATGATCAGAGTAATATGTAACGCGTTGCGTGGCACGTCACGTGACCAGTGTACGGTCTTAGTGGGGGACGTTGGAGTATGCTCATGTAGTGGAATGGAATAGTGGAAGGGGTAAAGGAGGAGAGGAAAATCAATCCAGTTTTGGGTTAATCTGGCGACACTGACCTGGATAGATCGAGGAGGATCAGTGGACGGATTACTCACCATGGGACCGATAGGCCCGCATTCGGCCACAAGCCTCCGACGAAGCTAATTCGTTTTCGTAGTTGATTAATAAAGGTTTCGTTATTTCTGCCTACGAGTGTTTTGACGTGTTGTACGAGTTCCCTGTCCCGATGGATGCGTCAGCAAGCAAAGGAATGGTTGAAAAACTTACGAGAGAGCCTCCTTCATGTCCATGTACATATCGTTCAGGGATTATTCACAGGAGAACGTGTGAAGTATGCGGACAGTTTGCGGACAACTTGTCCGTCAGTGTGGACAGGACTGTTCGTAATCGCAAGCCTGTACCGAATATAATAAAGCTAAAAAGAACATGGGATGTGGTGGTACACCATAATAATAATAATAATAATCGTAAAAAGACTGACAACATTTTTTCTTATCTTCAAATAGTAATAACTACGCAAATATTTACGATGGGAAAGAAAAACCTGTTGGATAGGGCAATCTTGCTGCTTTACGAGTTTATAAATGAGAAAAAAATATTGATTCATGATTCCTCGTATAGTCAACTATGTCAGAAAACAACAATTTTACGTCTTACGTAAAAAGGTTTTTTAAATTGCCTTTGTGTGTGCTTTTCGGGACAAATACCCACTATGCGTATCTCCTACGCCCTACGCTTCGTCGAGTTAGCGAGGTGAAAAAGTTTATCCTACTCGGAAGTAACCGTTGCCGAAATTAGGAAAGTCGTGGCAGAAAAAAGGGCTATTCTTTTCCGCGAAGAACCACTCTTGACAAGTCGAAACATTTCCTTGTTGTAACCGGACAATTTTCATTCAATCTTCATTCGGACATGACCCTCGTTGTAGGCGAGCTCACTGAGACGCCTCCGTTAGTTCAAGCAGCTAAAGTTTCGGTCGTTGCCGGTACTTGTGCGAGTTACCGATCCTAATTATCATTATTACTCTTTCTTGTATTTGCAGGGAGCTTGAATCCAGCATAAAGTGCATCCAGACATACACCATCGACTGTCTGGAGGAAAATCAAAGGGAGCATTTCCGTAATCTCTACGCGGGAACCAACAAAGCGGTCATGGAACTTTGTCAAGAGGGCCCTTATCTGGACGGTAAGCTCAACGTCAATAGCCGCGAGGTAATATAGGGATCGTGCTGTGTACACTCGTTCACGGTGTCAATTATAGTCATCGATAAACTGTAGATTTTATGCATTCATGACAAAAATGCATACAATAACCATAATTCATCACACACACACTTTAAATCGGAATAACTTCTTTGTAAATAAACCAATCGATTCCATTTTGTCTGTAAAGCTAGAAGGATTGATTTAGTAGATGTGTAATGCAAATTTTGGAAAAGTCGCATTTGGTAGGAATCGCAAAAAGAAAAGCAACAGTAACGGTTGCTTTTTATAACTTCGTTCTCTTGATCTGCATTGAAAATTAAACAAATATATTTTGTAGACTCGAATTAGTTGTACTTATTGTTACGTACGGAGATTTCGTCTACGTGACGACGACCACATGCTGCTCTAGGGAAGTCCGCTCGTTTAATCAAAAATCCGGTAAATATTACGTTTAGGGGAGGCACCTCGGATGTCATTGACCTTGACATATGTTGTCAAGATCACCTTTCTGAGTAACCCTCAAGAGGTTTCTGACGGCGCTCGTTGTTTATTAAAAAGTTAGAAACAAAAGAAGTTTTCAAAATATAGCAGTTATTTTAAGTATTGAAGGCTAAAACAATATGCTGTATTGACATATGCTATCAAGGTCACCTTTCTAAGTAACCCCCAAGAGGTTCTAGCCGTCGCTCGATTTTTATTTAAAAGTTATGGACAAAAATATACCGATGCTACCATATTGCAATTTGCCCGTATTTAAATGAATGTGATTTTGGATTCGACATATGTTATCGAAGACATTTAAAGGGATATATGATTGCGAAATCACTATATGTTCTTTACACAAGACTTTTTATTTCCTTCTCAGGAGACGAAGTGTCTTGTCTGAGAGTAGGTGTACAAGTGATCATTTCTTCTTATCGGCTAAGGCCCTTTCCGAATTAGCCGATAGGTGGCTTAAACGAAACAACGCGTCGCCTACGCGTAGATCCTCGCCCCCCTCTTTTGCAAACGTTTTTCCGAGAATCTTTCGCGAAACGTCGTGTCGTCGTGAAAACTGGCAACGTAGCGGGATTTCCCAGGAGCCAGCGTCGGGAAGCTTCGCGGGCCCAGCGGCCGGACCGACCGCGCGGCCCTAGTACCGAGGCCCCTCGGAGACCCGAAGTTTATGACACCCGCGGGCGCTATTGAGACTGTCGCAACGAAAATTCTAAAACACAATCTTTACTGGCAGATGGCCGAAAATATGAAAAGACAGTTTCCTCACAAATAGCTTTACTAGCGCACGTGTCCCAAACTTCGCTAAGCATTTGCACGCCAAATGTTTTATTGGCGGTACCGTTAGCCGCAACACGTTCTCTGAAATTGGACGACCTCAAGATGGTGTTAAGTCTGGGTTATGTCTGGCAATCTAAACAAGCATAACCCAGACCTAACCCAATCTTAAGACTTAACAGCATCTTGAGTGTTTAGCCGTCGCTCGTTTTCTATAAAAAAGTAAACAAATCAACTTGGACTATGTCTCCTTTTGACAGCTTGTACGAGAATAAAGTGTACTTACAACCAAAATTTAACGAAGGTTTTTTGCAATTATCTCGGAAACTAAGTCCGAGCGACGGTTAGATGTATACAGGAAAGTTGTTCAGAATGTTGTCCTGGAAAACATATGTGAAGGTCAAGGTCATCCGAGATGTCTCCCCTAAACGTAATATTTACCAAAAATCCAACTCTCTCACGGGGGTGTGTGTAGCAGGCTGAGAAAATTCTGAGGAATTTCCACCCAGATGCACACTTACGACACATTACGTTGTGTGTATCAGGATCGGGTATTAAAGTCCCCCTCAAGCATAGTATTCGCGAGTAAGTACGTAATCGCTATCACAGATTCAGTTTAATCATGGTCATCCCCGCATTTCTCAGCACGTCAAAAGCGAGAGCAAGGAACTTGGTATCCGCGACTACGCCTCACATACATACAATTGTAAGACCTTCCCTACATATATTGTACTTCTTATTTGGTACATTTGAATCTCTTAATTTCAGATTCACATCTATTTCAATTCCAATAACTAGTATCCCCACATCGGTACACCTTTGCCGCTCGAGATGTACACAATTCCATTTAATGTTACGAGAGTTGATGCTGATATCAATTTTCTCACCCTAAAACCACGCGACGACCCGGCGGTGAAATTACATACCGGCTAGTCCATGGTTTTACCCATCCAATAAACCACGCAGCGACCCGACGGTGAAATACACGTCGACCAGTTCACGTGTTCCTATCTTCTTGCAACCCGGTGGTGAAATACACACCGGCCAATCTACTGTTCCAAAGCTTGGCAAGTCCACGTTTTTCCTACCTTTCTAAAGTGGCGACACGGTGGTGAAATACACACCGGCAAATTCACGGTCTTCCTATCTTTCCGAAGTGGTAACCCGGTGGTGAAATGCACACCGGCCAGTCCAGAATCGATCAAGTTCCCATAGAGCCATTCCATGCCAAATCGACCACTTTTTGCAGGCACCATCGTCGATTTTGTTCTAAATGAAATATGTTGTAGTCCGTGTGAAATTGGGGGGGGGGGGGGGGGGGGGGGTAGAAGTCATCATTTTGCCGGTTTCGAATTTTTTTTTAGAAATGACAGGCCTTCGAAATTTCCTTTTATCGGAGGAACAGTTTGTCCGATTGAGCTAAATATTTTTTTGTTTTATTCGATGAGAGGGCATGGTTATTTAAATATTCAAGAAAATATGGTTATATTCCTTGAAGTTTCCCCTTTAAAAGGGGAGTGTCCATGGAGGGTTCAAAGTGTTGTAGATCGCAGTTATAGGTCGAAAATTGTGGAAAACTGCAATTTTGCAGTTTGCGAACGGCTATAAGATATTCGGTTTCTTCATAATTTTTTGCTGCACACAGTTTTTCACGATTTTCTTCCGATACGTAGAGGTATTGTATTTTAATTTTGGCTGTGCAAGATAGCTTCTACGGTCAATTAAACCGTAATTGATTGAATTCAAAGTCAGGTATCTGCGGTTTATCGTTCACGGAGCTGGAAGCGTTTTGAATCAATTCTAATCCAGCAACGGAAACAGACAATGATGTTCCAGTAATCTCGAGAGTGCAGACCGAGTTATTGAGCGAAGCACCCGAGATCGTTAATCACCCATATTTCGAAATCTATCGAGCTTACAGATACTATAAAAATTCATTGAATTTATAAAATAAATTGTACGATACATAAAGTAGCAGTCATTCAATTTAATTTCGGGAATCCATTAAATTCAAATGCGTGCGTATTTAAGACTGGTTTGCAAAGTTTTAAAAAAAATTTTTATACTTCCTTGTGTAGGTCTTAGTTACCTACTTTTTACCTAAGTTAGTTACCTAAATTTTGCTATATCGCATTGTATATTACACGCGTATTTTAGATATGAGTTTAAAACAACTTTATACAGCAGACAATTCTTCTTGAATTTGTGAGCCTGAATTAAATGTAACTAGACCGCGGATGTTGTACATTTATTATACAAATGAGTAGGTGAAATACAAAGGTTTAAAAACATCAAAAAAATTAAAAATCTTTCAGAATTTTCAACACGTTAAAATTATTAAAAGAAGAAATTCATTTTTGTACAACCTCTGTTTTTGATATTCGATTTACAAGATTTTTATTTTGCATTGTTACGAGCCAAGGGTATTAGGCAGGCCATGCGTGGCCGGGGATCAGTTGTTTTTATGTGATTTGTCATGGATTAGCTGATTCGTGTTTCACCACCAGGTCGCCACTTAGGCAGAAAAAGAAAAAGAATTTTAAAAAAAATTGAACGAGCGGGATTTGATCCGATGATCCCCAGCTTACTAGTCTCGCTACCAACTGACTTCGCCAATGCAATTTCGTACATATCCCGTCACTCAAAGTACACAACTTTTATCTGTTTCTATTTTTAATGTTCTTAAGTATCAACACCTAATATTTTAGATATCCTTAGAAACATGAATACTACCATTGTGCAAACGCACTTTTCCATGGAAAACGATCTCCTGGGATCCTTCCCTTGTCAGAAAAATCAAATAACACCCTCCGACACAAGATTCCATGTATTAGCTCAATTACACCGGAAGGTTATAACCGGATAAGATGGTCAAAAGGGCCTTTGAATCGAATTTTATCGACGATGGGCACTTATTTCGAAAAACAGAATTGATTAAATAAAGAAAAAGTGGACTTATGCCGGGCGCGATCCTAGTATAATCATGTACAGAGTCGAGCGCCTAATGCGCTGACCCAATCGAGCTGTTGGAAACATGGTTAATATTTTCAGATGTTATGCGCTGACATAGCAGAATACTAATCAAGTTAATTGCATTTTTTAATTATTTCTGTGAAATGTTCAAGGTTTATCAGCGTCCAATAGGCTTACAAAATAAATAAAATGTTACAATTTTAAGGTTGGCTTAGTTTTTCAAGGAAAAAATGGCAAAAAATCGGTTTTTATTTTTTTTTAACAACGGCACATGAAACCGAAAATTGTGAAAAAATTCGTACTGTGAAAATATAAAGTTAGTCACTCTAGACCTTCCATGTGAAATCTGCACTTTTTCGATTTTTTTGAGGTTTTTGATTTTTTACAAGCAGGATTTTCAATTTAAAAATCTGAAACCAATTGCAAAGTATGCATTTGGGTTCTTGACATGTGTCAGATTTTTACCAGAATTTCTAAACATCATTAACTAGGGAAAATAGGCCAAAAACTGATTTTTCGATTTTACCCCATAACTACCCTCCCGATCGAGATACAGGGTTGAAAGTTTGCACAGTATATTTTTTCTTGATGCCCTATCGAATGGTCCATCGTCGATAAAATTCGGTTCAAATGCACTTTTGACCATCTTATCCGACTATACCCTTTACCTAAGTTTTCATATTACGAAGAACAGAATTCAATCCATAAAATCGCTTTTTATAAAAGTTAATTTCGAATGTAAAACTTGCAATAGCTAAAAGAAACGATTATGGTTTTGCTAGTAACAATGTACTGCAACACTTTTTTATTTTTTAAATGGTTGTTTATTTATCATAATGGAAATCCAAAAATTCAGAGTGAGAGCGAGACAATAACGACCACGGTAATGAAGCGATCATCGCGGGGATGTGGGGCGCGGGGCGCTTCCCAGGGCCGTATCTTGTGCTCTCGAACGAGCTTAAGATTAACTTACGTTTAAACTTAATCCTAAACAAATTATATTGTGGAAGATTTTCACGAGCCGTAGAAGCTTAGTAAATGCATAGAATTTCAGAGTCTAATGAAACTCGCGAACAGGGTCGTAAAAGGAAAGGAAGAAAAAAATTGTACGTGTTCTATGGCAGGGACGGATACAAGCTGAAACGCAGAGTTCCAGTCCTAGGGGGAGGAGGAGGAGGAGGAGAATAGAATGCTTTATTGATCGACTCACTGATCGATCTATACTGCTATCTCGAAATCGATTACGCAATTAGCGCCTCGTTAAGAGCAATGGGAGTCGTCATCAAACCTACGTCCTGGATTATAGACACTGAATGAGCTGAATTTGTTCGTTGATCCTGGATGATTGGGTCTCATACGACTACCTTCATAATAGTGCAATAATTAGGGGGAGTTCCTCTAGTAACTTTTACAATTAAAATTTCTCTTGAATAAATAAAAAAATGTAATACTTTTTTTTATTCTGTTATTCATAAATTAACAATATTGGAAATCAAAATAAAATGAAAAACGATTAAAATTTCCGTAATCATTATTTTAAGGGCCTATGTGCCTAAATAGAGCCGTCAATTTTCTCCAATTTGTCAGATGAAGAATGGTTCAATTAATACTAATCAAGTGTTTTAAAATTTTGCATACATGCTGGGCTATATTTCGAGTTGCAGACCGTAAGTTTTAAGCAATTATCTTTATTATTATTTCAATTGTTGTACGATTCCCCCAGGACATCGCTTTTCAGAGCTACCAAGTGATTAATCTTCTTCATATTTTACATATATTTAAGATTGAGAGCCCTTTGTCTTGTAAACTAGAATTATGCCCATATCGAAAATAACTTTTTCTTTATTGCTCGAAGAATTTTCAATTTGGTCGAATTTATGCTTTATATGACTGCCATTTTGTTAAAAAAATGTTATTCTGCATCATTTTAGTTTACAAGTTTGTCCTTTATAATTCATACGATGAACTGGTTTCTTGTTAGCCGCAACAATCAACTGATTTCCTTTGTGCTCGTGAAAGGAACGTGTTGGAACGTAATTGTGGTTTGTTTGTGTTCCTCTATAACTTACATGATACAACAGCTCCGCAAAGATTTAAATATTAAAGATTTAGCTACGTTGGGGAACTCCCTCTAATTCTTTCACTTTTAATTATACGTCGATTGTTTCGACAATTTCCCAATTCGAATCAGGAATTCACACCAATACGCGAACCAGAATTATGTACAATTAATTCAAAAGCATGCGCGCGTGTAGTATTGCGGCTTTTCATGACTCAGTGATAGCAGTGGTCGACGTGAAAAATGATCTGCTGAAACTCCCTTTCATATTAGTCGTTCGGTGATTAATTAATTTTCATAAAATGATCAAACTCTATGCATTTACTATCGTCTGAACTAACCCTGTTTCGTGAAATTATTTGTGTATACTTCAATTACAACGTGTAACTGTGTTTTTCTGTTATGACATTTTCCATTCCTGCCACAGTTCAGTATCACCTCCAAAATGAAATGTTATCTTTTTTAAGCGAGCCTATACATACAGGGTGTTCATTTTAACTCGAACACCTAAATTATTTCCGCTACTATTAAAAGTAAGAAAAAATAACTAAATAGGATGTACATGGCATTAAGGCGTGTATCAGATGGTAATAAAAAAATCCTTTGAAGGTCATTTTAACGGGTTTTCAAGGTCACCGTATTTATTTTGCATATTAACATGTATTTTTCATAATGGAATCTGGTGGTCGGCGTCAGGATGAGTTCAACGACCTACCATGACCTTGAAGTGACCTTGAATTCGGAAAAATCAGTTTCAGTTTGAAGAAAATAAAAATAATAAAACGGAAAGGGTAATATCACCTTATTTTATTAGTTGCTCAAAATGCTGGCCGTCCGCAGCAAGACACGTCTGTACACGAGAAGTGAATGACTGAATGGCATTTCTTATAGCATTTCCGCGGTGCTCTAAACTCATAAGCTCTTTGTTTACTAGCTACAGGGTTTCCGGTTCAATACAATTCAAGCAGTGTAATAACAGTATGGTTTGATCAGTGTGCAAGCATTGGCTTCTTCAGGCTGCTCGAAAAAGTAACGTTTACTAAGCTCACGAAAGTTTGCTGAAGTTTACTGCTTAACTATTACCCTTTTCGTTTTATTACTTTTGTATTTTTCAAACCGAAACTGATTTCTTCGCCTTCAAGGTCATTTCAATGTCATGGTGTGTAGATCGTGGAACTAATCTTGACGCCGACTACACATTGCATTATGAAAAATACAGTTAATATGCAAAAATAATACGGTGACCTCGAAAAAATAGTTAAAATGACCTTCAAAGGACTTTTTTATTACCATCTGATGCATGCCTTAAAAACATGTACACCCTATTTAGTTATGTTTTCATACTTTTAATAGTTGTGGAAATAATTTAGGTGTTCGAGTTAAAATTAACACTCTGTATATATAAGCTTTTTCCTAGTCGTTCTCAGAGTCCATTATATGTATTATATGTATGCATGTTTAGTGTATTTATTTTCTCTACTTCATGAGTAGACTGTGGATTTTATGCAATTATGACAAACGGGAATAGCTGTGATTAAAAACAGTAAAAAGATTAATAGAATCAAAGTCTGTCGATATATTCCGAACTTGTAAAATGATTGCAGAAAGATATAATGTTTGAAGTAGACTTTTTTTCTTGCAATTACCACAGGAAATGTTTATTTTACATAGAAATTCCTAGTCTATTGATGAGATTTTATGTCTTGTTATCTTAATCAACATTCCCTTGCTTTTCCCTTGTTTACTTTTCCTTCTGCGCTCCCATCTTATCGTTTGCATCTTCCATCTATAGCGGTAATTGGTAATATCTTCTCTGACTTCTCCCAAGCTCTTTCCAATACCCATATTTCCACTAGACCAATAATGTCTCATTTCTCAATCTATTGCTACGACCTATTTCCCTTGTTCATCAGTTCTGCTACATTCAGAAACATCAGTTTCAGTACCGTACTTTTTCTGTTTCTTTCCAATTCTCCTGCTCATAGTTTCCATTGCTCCAGCTCCGCTTTCTGTACTACCCGACTTTACTTTTTGCACATTTTAGTATCTTTCTCTCCTCAACACAGTTGCACAGAACCCTCTTTTTTTTCATCTGCTATCCTTTTTAATTTATAATACATTCTTTTTCATTCACGCGTCCTGTACTCTCTTTAATTTTTTATCTGCTTTAGTACATTCTAGCTGGGTACATTTCAAATAAAAAGTATTCGAAATTGTAGTTGCGATACAGTCTAGAAAGATGCTACAAAGCTGCATGCGTTAGGCGCAATGACATTATCCCCACTCTCGACTCGGCCGAGAAATGTAACATGATACGGATCAAGTATATCGGCGAGCCAATACCGATGCAATGGCAAAACTTTCTTGTTTTCTATTATTTTGTTGTGAAACTTACCAACACATTCGTGACGTTTTTCTGATTAAAATAAGATTAAAAATGGAATAATTTGCTGCATATTTGCATATGTATATTTGTATTTTAAAAACTCATTATTGCCAATTAAAGAAGTAAATATATAATCCTAATTATATCGTGTTTGGTTGGTGCCATTTTAATCAGAAAAATGTTACGAATGTGTTGGTAAAAATGTCATGATAAAATAATTAAAAACAAAAAAGTTTTGTCATAGCATTAGTACAGTATTTAATCGATAAGTGTCGCTAAATTCTGAACAAGAAGTGTCGCATAACAATCCCCACTTCCGCGGGGTATACCCCGCGAGGGGCTGTGAAGCTCAAGAGATCTCGGTCGCCGAGAAGTGTAACATAATACGGGTCGAGTATATCGGTGAGACCAATACTAATGCCAATAAAAATACTTTTTTATTATTACTTATTTTTTAATGAGACTTTTACCAATATATTTGTGGCATTTTTTTGATTAAAATAGTACCAAACACGATATAATTCGGATATTATTTACAATAATTTTCCGAAACTTTCATCGTCCATTACACAAGTAAATATCATCGCAATTATATCTTATTTGGTATCATTTTCATTAGAAAAGTACCACGAATATGTCAGTGACAGTTCCATCGAAAAATAATAAAAAATAGAGAAGTTTTGTCACTGGGTTAGATGTTGTTTTCACACCGACACGCTCGATCCGTATTATGTTATATTTCTCGGCGACCGAGGCCTCTCGAGCTTCGCTGTCCTTTTCTACGTTCGGCATAAGTCAAAGAATAGTATACCTGAACACGTAGTGTCACTAGCCGGACCCGTGGTTGTGACATTTATCGATTACATACTGTATTAGCTTACCGACACGCTGGTGCCGATTTAGATTCGGTCGCTCGGCTCGATGCAGGCGGCAAAAGATAAAGGAACCTCTAAGAATCGTGCCCGTCGCGTAGAACGCAATGTTTTCGACTCGAAGTCGCCGAATTCTTTGCGACATCACGATACTTCTATTTTAACAGGATAGACTTCCAAGGTTTGTTCCATTCACAGTTTAATATACAGGAATATTTGAAAATTTCTATTTATTGTATAAGAGCACGAAGTATTATTTGAATAGATATAAATGAATTGCAATTGTATAAAATAACAGGTAAACTAATAAATCCTCTCGTATCAGATTTTTTATTTCTTTCGAATGATTTCACTTTCGCTCAAATAAAAAAATCAGTTGAAAATCGTTTATTTGAATTTCATACAATATAATGTTACTTTCTTAGTGACATTCTTAAAATGAAAATAATACATTATTTTAAAACATTGATTTTTGAATTCCAAATAAAATGTATCCAAGCCCTAATAGAGTAAAAATATAATAAAACTATCCATAAGAGATAAATTAAGCTATAAGTTATGTATCGTGCATACCATTTCGAGGATGTGTGGAAGTCTGCGTCGGGTAGAAGTCGTAGGATTTTCTCCGATAAATACAGCTATAGCTGGGACTATTATAAACTTTCTATTCTAAATCCTCGAACTTTCCGTATTCGTTGAAAAGTCCCATCAGATGCTGAAGTTTGCCAACATTTTCAAATAACAAGCAAAATTTCGGGATCGAATAAAAAGGAAAAGGAGGAAAGTAATACCGTCACCGCGTTTCAGAACAACTTCTTTTACCTCCTTCAGTCTCATTTTTAGATCCGGTACATCTTTCATTAAGTCTTGCAGCAGTAGCCTCCTCCTATCCCCGTTCGTGGGATATGTTTCTCTTCCTCACCGCCCACTCGTTTGCTTCTGATCTTTCTATTTTCCTTAACCTATTCTCCCCCTTTCACTGCTTTACCTTCATCTTTCCTCCAATTTATCTACCTTGATCTCTCCTAATCATTTGCTCGTCTTTCTATTTGCTTCACTTTCTACTCTACTCATCATCTCCCCTCGCTTCATTTTCCTCATCATTATCTTTTATTGTCTTCTCCCGCATCCTTATCACCCGCTCTTTACCTCTCTTGCTTCATTCTCAATTTCTCTAGCCTATAAAACTCGTTGATGATGAGTGTCTCGGGCAAGCTCATGAACTATTTTCTTTCTTCTTATTTTATATACATATAATACATATAATGCCTTTATCTAGCGATGGTAATTTTGAGATAGAGATCTTAAAGGTATATGGATCGATAAACAATTTTTTGACAAATCTCCACATTGAAGAAATTATTTTTATGTAAAACCGATTACTAACTTGTAACCTTAAAGAATCTTTACTTTGGGTGCTGTGGTTGCTACACTGTTTCCTTTTTCATTAATTTAATCTCCCCTTCTCATTTTCGTGGCGTTCTCCATATTTCTTCGATATTTCCTGTTTTTCTTTATCTTCCATATTTTTTGTCTGTTTTCTTCTTTTCCTACGTCTTTTGAATAACAATCGTAAGTTTTATAGAAGCACATATATTCTATTTTTTTTTCTTTTAATGTCAAATCAGCTATAAACCTGTAACCATTCGCAGTCTAGAAATTATATTTGTATGTATTAACACTAGATAAATAATTTTTCTTAAAAAACGACGAATTGAACACTTGTACATCAGTGCACTGCATACTTGTGCGATCCGATGATACACCAAATACTTCGATTAATGAATTCAATACCAAATGCTTCGAGTAATGAATTCAATACGAAATGCTTCGATTAATGAATTCAATGCCAAATGCAACTTTTAAATTTCACCGATTCTGTTTCTCTATAAGATTAAGCATTTTTGTTGCTAGATAATTATTTTTGTATTTCTAATTGGTGTCGCTATTTTACCATAGCGCATAGTTTAACTATCTTGAGTTAAATAAATCTTAATGTCTTCACTCTTTAGGACAATTTTCAAGTAGGCACACTCGGAAAAGTGTGGATAGAAAATTCTGCCACTTTATTGATCACATTTTCGTTATTACAGTTTCTTGTTTTGTTATAATTATCGTCAATTTTGCATCGGCAGGGGAATAAGCAGGCCGTTGCATAACGTTATTCGAGAGCCATTGTAAAATTCGATCAGATATCGGCGAAATCAAATTGTAATATTATAACAATCACCAACTTCACCTCGCCACAGCAATTTCATCGGTCGGTTTATTTTCGTTTGCAGAGTTCATGAAACATGCAGATTGCATGCAGAAGATTGAACCGCAATACGAACTCTGCCTGAAAAGATACCAACGGATCACTGAAGACGTCGTAAAAAATAACGTATCAAGTGAATCTGTGAAGCGCATATGTTGGTAAGTGGCAACTACTATAATCCGTATAATTTTTTTTATCGCTTAACAGGCGAGTTTGCTTGAAAACTTGGACGAATAAAATTTTACATAAACTTTTACATCGTAAAGAATTTACAATTTCGAATAAGCCTTCGATTTACCGTGAATATTGTTCTTACAATGTCAAAGGAATAGAAAGAAAATAAGATATTAAAATAACGGATGAACCTTCCTTTTACCTCTTAAATATTGAGGAGCTTTGGTAATCACGTCTGAAAAAAACGGTTTCTCTGAAAGAAACTTCAGTGCTGCGATACTGGTGGAGTAATTATTACTCATATAATTGTACATAATATTTAATAATAGAGCGTAATGAACACAGCATTATCGCCATCAATGCTTAAAACTGCTTTTACGCAACATAGGATTTTTTCTGGATTTCGTTCATCCTTGAGCTTTTCCTTATTTATGCAAGTTGATTTATAGTTTTCGTGATCGCTACATTACATGATTGAATAAGAATGTGTATATATTCATAACATATTTATGTATATATTTAAATGATTGAAACTGGTCAGATTTGCTAAAATGACCTTTATGCAATGTAATTACTTTATACAGAGTATCCTGCGTTCGCGGATAACCGATTGGAACGTAATTCTATACGCAAAAGTGAATCAAAAAGAAAGAATAAAATATTTTCATCCGTTTTCGACAAAAATCGAGCTTCAAGAGATCCGCTGCGTTCGCATGCTTTCATATACTTATGCAGAAAGTAGAATTAGTTGGTCATGATCAGACGCGTCACACGATTCCTATTTAATATTACGGGGAGAGTACGATTTCCGTGGCCCTTCGTTTTGAGGTTATATTTGTGTTCTTGGGGTTATTTCAAGAAAAAAATGTATATGTAACATGGTGCCAAATTGGCCTGGTTTAGCCGGTAAAGTAGATTTCCTGTTTTTTATAAATTTGCAAATATCTCGGTAACTATGCGAAATATGGCAAAATATCAAGAGACCTTTTTTGTAAAAAATGAAATTTTATTCGCATAATCTTTGCATTGTAGCTGTCATCCAGAATTTGACCTAGTAATGGAAAAATCATGTGAATAGAATGAGTCGTGGTTAGGTCGTGGAGGGGGCGGATCAAAACGAGGGCCCACGGAAATCGTACTCGTGCCAATGTTGTTATGAGCTACAATCATTTAAAGCTGATCACATAAAATTCCCTGAAAAGACCGAAAATCTGTGACTTTCATCTTGTAATGTTTGTAGCTCATAGCAACATTAACAGACATCGATGAAACTCTGTGCATGTATATAGTTTACGAAGATCTACAAAAGGCATATTTTAAATTTTCATTACAGATGTAGATAAACAAGTTAAAATGGCAGGTTTCTATACCCCTGGATCGGTGGAGATCTGTTAAAAAAATAGTCCGCAAATTTGTCCTTGACCCTTGTTTTCAAGGTTAAACTTTTTTGTATTGGATCCTACAGTACTCGTCGCTAGGAACAAAAGTCTCAAAGACACCATGGGTCTCAAGTCAACCATTCTCCTAAAAAACGACTTTAAAGTTTAGTAAACAATTTTATTCCACATGTCTACATAGAGGGTGTCCTAAGATGGTATAGATGTAGAAAGGATGATTCTACATGAGAAAATAAGTCTAAAATATAGAATAATTTTTTTTCATTTGACACGATGTTTTCGAGAAATTAGAGTTTGAAAATCCGTCAAGTTCGTGTTCCTAGCGTTTGTAAGAATTAGATCAGGTAGGTCGTGAACAGACGCGTCAGACGATTCATATTCAATATCAAGCGCAATTGCCGAATTTTCAAACTCTAATTTCTCGAAAACGCGGCGTTAAACGAAAAAAAACTATTTTATACTTTAAACTTATTTTCTCATGTAGAATTACCCGCTCCACAGTTTATGAAACTTTAAAGTCGTTTTTTAAGAGAATAGTTGACTTGACTCATGGTGTCTTTGAGACTTTTGTTCCTTGTGACGAGTACTATACGATGCAATACAAAAAAATGTTGACCTTGAAAAACGGGTGAAGGACAAATTTGCGGTCCATTTTTTTTAACAGATCTCCACCGATCCGGTGGTATAGAGGCCGCTATGGTAGTCGTGACATATAATTTTTATACACCATGTACATTTCAATGATCTATTACATTTGAAACTTGGTGGGAATAGGACAATACCATAATATTTCGTCGAAAACGGTGAAGCATTTCATAACGAGACCCTTGAGGAATAACTGTCCAATTTATTTTACTTATGACCTTAACAACTTAACAACACACCGCTCACCTAGATTATTCAGATCTTTTCCCTACAGCTCAGAGTGTTGCATTACTTTACTTCCCGAATCATTATCAAAGTACAGAAAGAATTTGATTAAATAAATCGAGCGCCTATCATTATAACGACTTCTAGGCTATAACTAGACTGTAGATTTAACGTTTTCATAATACAATTGACTAGTTGAAACAACAAAGTATGAAAACATTAGAAGAACTTAAAAATATTGATATCAACTCTCACCGGTAGCACTAACCGTGCATAGAATGTAACTTGCATACATTGTTCGATAAAAATGACAAGACTGAATTTATTTCGACTTTTCGTAATTATTATAACATCATGTGTCTGAACGAAGAAATTTATTTAATTATATCCGATAGAAGCATTTTTGCAATTCCAATAATTGTGAAATAAAAAAATGTGAAACTGGTCACTCGACCGGCCACGGTGCGGTTAGTATTAATTTGAAAAACTCTTATTTTGCTAAATTTCGAATTAATTGTATCATAGAATTAATTAGCGCCTGCAACAACAACCTATTTCTCTATTATTCGATCACTTCATGCCAAACATATTACGCATCGTTGGACATGATTCATAAGAAGCGTCCATAAAGCTAGTCATCGTATGTCTATCAATTTGCGGTCGTAATTATAAACTTCTCCTGTAAATACTTGGTGTTAGCTCGTTACAAGCTCGCTGGACGGCGTCTGATTTATCTGTAAACTTGTGAATGTTGTTATTAACTGTCCTTTTGCGTGTTATCCATTTTCATGCTCCATCTAGGTCACTGAGAGATACAAATATCTTTTACATCTCGCCGTACGTATCAACTTTCAGCCTCTCTGATCCTACTTGTGATACTGCAATAACAATGTTCGTTCTCCATATAATTAGTTGCATTTGGTAATCGGCGTTAACCATTACTATCGTTTTATTTGTAATTCATTGATTCAATGAAGTAAATAAAGTTGGCAAATTAAATAGACTACTTCATCTATAGGTTTCGGTCATTTGTATATTTTATTCACCGCGGATTCGTCCTTGGGAATTGATCGTTTCAATCGTTACGTAGAATAGACCGTTAAGGCTATTCATCATTTTATACTGTTACACAGGCACTTTTTTTCAAGCGACTAGACAACGACTTATTTACGTCTTTTTGCGTCGCAGGTTTAGAAGTTTCTGTTACGTCTCCTCGCCTGTAGTGTTCGTTAAGAACAGTTGATAATTACTCGCTCTTGGTCAAGCCGATTAAAAGCTTTGCCAGGCCAAACGCCGGGTACGAGGAAAGCCATTGAACAGAGACTTCAACCATTTAGTTCTTATTTTCATGTATTTCAATTTCAATTTATCTATTATCAAATAGTAGACCTTTGATTTTTCTTCTTGTATGTTTTATTTGAATTTTGTACTATAATTCCAATAAGATTGTAGGCATCTTTGGCATATGGAGATTAAATAACATTGTCCAACACCAAATTTGTTTCCTAATAACTGTTTGGTAGTTCTTAAAGAGTTTTTTGCGCTGATTCCGAATCTGCCCTTACTTTTTCGCGTACACGTACAGTTTTTGAGAAACATGACTTTGAAGAAAAACCTATTTTTCAACTTTAAACAAATATTGTGATGATATTATAAAAGATATTGAATTGTTCTTTGCAGTAAAAGATTCTGTAGACTTTCCCGAATACAGTGATGTCCAATATTAATAAATTATGAATGTTCAAACATGTTTAAACAGTCATTAAAGACGGAGAGACACCACTTTTGCACCAATTTTTGAGGATATTTTTGAATTTATCTCAAAAATAAGGGTCCAGCGTAAAATCGTACTATATTACGCGATAGAGCAGACTTTTATCTTGAGAACCCCCCCCCCCCTGAAGTATTGGAAATGGGTTATGAAATAACTTTAAAAGATTTGTATCTTTGAAAATCTGCTTTATTATAAGCTCGGAAGGACGTCTTAACGCTTCGAAAGTCGTATAAGAAGTGAAGAGAAAATACAGGGGTACAGAGAAAACTCTGTTCCCACTTAACAGGAAAAATACCAGGGCTGTATCTTGACTCTACCCCGAGAGCCCAGCCATAAACAGTCACAGGCCTATGGGCCTGATGACATCTGGTCTATTGTATCACTCTAGCTAAGCGCAGTGATTCTCAAATATAACGAGATTCATTTTTGCATCTCAGCAGACGTATTAATACAAATAATCCAACATGAAGTTTACAACATCGACGTTTTTACCGAACCAGAAAGCAAAATATCTACGCCCGACATGAGTTGCCACCAGTGGTGCTCTTCCACTAGCGCGGTAGTTCGTCGCGATACGACGCAGCACGGCATAACGGCGATGCAGTGGCTAAAAGCGCGCAATTATGTCAGCTTATTTCAATGTTAAATTTTATTTAAATGTTATATACTATTTATTAGTATATTTATTCTGTATAAATTATTTTATGTATTTTTTTAATGTTAGTCTCTTGTTCATAGTATATTTCATACTAAAAGGTCTTTTGTAACAAAAAATAATTTAATACAAAAATCTATTTAATATCGCTTATTGTGGAAATGCTAATAAAGAAAACTAAATACAAAAGAAAAAGTTACTAAACTATTTTGGGTACAAAAGATCTTTTTAGTATGAAATATACTAGGAACAAGAAACTAACATTAAAAAAATACATAAAATAATTTATACAGAATAAATATACTAGTAAATAATAAATAACATTTTAGTAAGCTGACATAATTGCGCGCTTCTAGCTACTGCATCGCCGTTACACCGCGCCGCATCCCGACGAACGACCGCGCTGGTGGAACAGCAACACTGACGGCAACTCATGTCGGGCGTACATATTTTGCTTTCTGGTTCGATATAAACATCTATGTTGCAAACATCAAAGGAGGTTTCTCAAGATAAAAGTCTGTTCTATCGCGTGATATAGTTCGATTTTACGCTGGACCCTTATTTTTTGAGATACATTCAAAAATATCCTCAAAAATTAGTGCAAAAATGGTGTCTCTTCGTCTTTAATGACCGTTTAAACATGTTTAAATATTCACAATTTATTAATATTGGATATCACTGTATTCAGGAAAATCTACAGAATCTTTTACTGCAAAGAATAATTCAATATGTTTTATAATAACATCACAATATTTGTTTAAAGTTGAAAAACAGGTTTTTCTTCAAAGTCATGTTTCTCAAAAACTGTACGTGTACGCGAGAAAGTAAGGACAGATTTGGAATCAGAGCAAAAATGTCTATAAGAACCACCCAACAGTTATTAGGAAACATAAAAAAAGTTGAAATTTGTTGGACAGTGTAATCTCTTCATAAAAATTTATTTAGATCCAATGGTCTTTTAAAGTTTGAAGCGTAAAGTTTAAATTTTGTTAATTTACAGTTATAAATATAAATTTTTCATGCGTTTTCTTATGGTCAATGTAGTACAGTAATTCCTCGATCTAAGTCCTTTTTGGGTTCCCTGCCGGGATTTAGATCGCAAAGGGACACTATTATTTTGTGACCGCGTCGACCGCGCCGAACGTACAAAAGGACAGCATGTAAACACGGACCGCGCGGCCGAAGGCGCAACAAAAAATAGCGTATCGGTGAGACAATATTAGTGCAATAATAAATCTTCTTTATTTTTTATTATTTTTTTATGGAACTTTCACGAACATATTCGCGGCATTTTTCTAATGAAAATGATACCAAATATAATATAATTCCGATGATATTTACTTATGTGATTTACGATGAAGGTTTTAGTCGCAAAGAAAGACAGCGTATAGGAAAGGAAGAGGCGACAAGAGTTGCGGCCACCGGCACAGTTCTAAGGCCCGCGTGTCAGTACAATGTAATGCCAATAAAAAACTTTCATCGTTCATTACACAAGTAAATATCATCGGAATTATATCATATTTGGTATCATTTTCATTAGAAAAATGCCACGAATATGTTGGTGAAAGTTCCATGAAAAAATAATAAAAAATAAAGAAGTTTTGTAATTGGATTAGTGTGATTCACACCGACATACCCTACCCAGGATCAGATTACGTGGCATATTTACACTGCTCGTCGACCGAGGCAGCTCGGGCTCCGCAGTGGAAGGAGTAGGCCAAGGGACATAGATCGAAACGTTCCATTGGACTTAGATCGCGGAATTACTGTACGAAAGATCATTTGATGTTATTATTTTTCTAAACAACGCTTACGTTTCATTCAAAACAGACATTCCGCGATGAGTTCATAATACATATTTCTGCACACAAGAATTCTGCTAAACTGCTAAAATATAAGAGTGCACTATTTTCACACGGTAGGCACGGTAGAAGCAAAATGCTCGAATATCGGACGGCTCAAGCCGCTCAAAATGCTTGAGCGGACTCAAGTACGTTCGAGCATCGACCTGTCCCTGTCGATGCGAGTGTGCTTCGGTTTAAGCTACTTGAACTCATCAAGCTAGAACCTCCAATGCTTCAAGATACGTCTTTACCCGTGACACTGGTGGAGGCTTAATTTCGCCTTTACACTACTGACAAAACATGAGAGCGTGAACCATGTCTTTCACACAAATCCAAATTTCATTGCAATTTCTACAAGTATCTTTATAATTTCAACAATCATTAAATAAAAGACTGAAAATTTTGAGGATTTGCTGAGAAATTTTGCAATAATGTTCGAGAATAATAAAATTTTCCAGGACCCATTCCGATCTCGAATAAAATTTTCGACCTGTACAGACCCGTCATTTTTAGGTTCTCACACACCTACGGTAATTACTTTATATATTTTAAGAATATTCTAATATTAGCGGAAAAAAATTCAACCTCTGTCACAAAAATTTTAAAAGCTGAGATAGGCTCCTTCTCTTAGACTTTGAAGAACTGTAAACTCTTTTTGAAATTCAAAGGATTCTCAGTTAATTCTTTATCTGTGTTCCATCCTAAGACTTCGGTTATCCTTAGCCTGCCGCTTTTCAAATTGCACTATCACTTAAGGTAGTCGCCCGGCCATGGTTTACAACACTTTACCGGTCCCATCGATTGAAGGTACCACGTGTCTACCTCGGTCTATTCCCCATACCCAAGGGGGTGAAATTGCTCGGAGGTGCCCGCACAAAATTACCCTCTTCACCGCAAAGGTAGACGTTGACAAGTTATTATAATAACCAATGAAAGATAAAATAGAAGACAGAGATTCTTATATCCCACCTACAGCGAGGTTATCTGCAAGGAGACACAAGCGACGAAAGTCAGTCTGGTCACAACATTTAAACAAACATTTACAAGTCAAAGAGTCAACATCCGAGTGATCAATCGTTCCAGTTCAGTTTTCACAATCTGCACTGTTCATTTCGATTGGGCAAGTGCGCGACTAAACAATCTGTTTTATTCTAGATACCAAAGGTGATGAAAAAATAGTTCATTTAAAAATCGAACGTTACTTCATTCACTTTGTAATATTTCGTTAGTGAGATTATTTTAAATGAATTGGAGATATTGTACAACGGAGCTAATAATTATAGAATTAAACAAGTGTCTTGACACAAAGCTTATTCTGAATAAAACATTAGTTGCTGAAAAAGTTTCATAGAACGTTTATACAGTGCCCCACTACCGTGGGGGGTATAATCCTCGTTAATTAAACAAGTAAATATGATTCAAATTTTGTTGATGTTTGTAATGACTGTTTTGGTAAAAGTTTCATAAAAATATAATTAAAATCAAAATAGTTTTGTCATTGCATTAATTTTGGCTCACCAACACACTGGTGCCGATTGGTGTGGTCGCTCGTCTCGACGCTGGCGGCAAAATGTAAAGGAATCTCGAGGAACCGTGCCTGTCTCGATGAGTGCAATCAGTCGGAACCGAGGTCGCTGCTTTCATCGCAACAACACTGTATAATTCTCTTCACCGCGACATTGCATATAAGAAAAATTCGCTTCGCGAAACATTTAATTCCGAATAACGAGTCAATACTGTGACGGTAGCAGGTTGAAAGTGTTTTCTGCGATCGAGTTATTCCATTAGGCGCATTAAACGGCGTCGAACGTGCACAAAGATTTAATGCTGAGGTAGCGAGTACAACGGCGAGAGTGCAATTGAATTCACACGATAACTGTATTGAGGGAGCGTCGTTGTGTTCATATGCGGTGGATGTTTTTGAAACCTTTTTTCTCGTCCCTTGTGCGCAGCCATTGGCCACTCTGTTCACTTTCGCCTTTTTCTACCTCGTCCCTCTGCACGAGCATTTTACTCTTATTCCGTTATATTTACCTTTTTCCTTTTGCCCGCGTTTTCCTCTTTTCCTATTTCATTTTCACCTGTCTCTTTTCTTTCGACAATTCTTCATTCCTTCATTGTTTCGCTTTTCTCTAATCGCATTTGCCGTTTCTCTCTTCCGTATTTATAATCTCTATCTCCTTTTATCATGAGGTATCTCGTTCTATTTTCCTGACCCAGCCAATCCCCTACCGCTTCTTCGGTGATGCTCGCTTTTCTATTTTAACCTTTAGAGGGTTGGGGTGACTACTATCGTGGCTAGGGACATACTTGTGAATTTTGAGTAATATGTTGGTTGTGAATACGGGGCGGTCCAGCACATATATTAGCACTTTATTAGCTCTACTGTTGTAGAAGGTATGACAAAACTTTATTAACTAAAATTTTGCAGTATAAAAGGGACTACAGTATGGCAGTAATAGGTTTTTTTGGTGAGTGGAAGAGTTTCGGAGATTTCAAGGTCATCTCCATTTTTTAAAATAACAACATATATTTTTCTATGCACTATTCGATGTAGCTCGTCATTCTTTATAAAATAGTATTATGTATGTCAAAAAAATATGTCGAGATAATGAAGTCTTAAATGTACTGGCCCACTTTGTAAACATGTACCTATCTATACATTTTTCATAAAGAAAATTCAAGTTTTCAATGGCGGCCTTCTAAAGGTTAATGCTCGTTTCATTTTCCTGACGATTGTTTTCCATGTCGTTCGTGTTGTACAATCGTTCTCTGTCCTGGACCTTTCTCTGTTTCTTCAGCAGTTCCTTTCTCCGTTCCTCTATTCCTTCGCATTTCCTGCTTTTCTCTTCTCTATTTATAATCTCTATCTCTTTTTACCTTGAGGTATATCGTTCTATTTTACTGATCTAGGAAATCCTCTTCTGCTTCTTCGGTGATGCTCACTTTCTTCATTTTAATGCGCGTTTCATTCTGGTGACGATCCTATTCCGTTTGTGTGCCACTACTGTACACTTTCGTAGACCCTTTTCTGTCCCTTCAGCAGTTCTTTCCGTACCGGATGATGCACAATTTCAAAGGCTGCAACAGACCGTGGTACAGATAAGCTAATGTCATCGTTCTACCCTCTGTGCGACCATCAGTGTGAAAAGCCTTTCCTCCTGTTTCGTGTTTATGCGAGTATGTAAAAAGAAAAGAGGAAGAAAAAAAGAGCCAACCCGCTGAAGACAGCCGTGCACACGGATTTCTGCAACGCTGGCCGTAACGCACATCCAATATTATTCTGCCATTTTTTATCGTGTTTTTTTTGCCTCTCGCCGCACATACCGATCTTTGATATCATTGTTTACGATCGGTTGTTTTCCCGCCCTGAATTTCGGACACATGGAATATAAACCTTTTTGCTACCGGGTTGCTTTTATTTCGCTTCAAGTTTCTCTTGTCATTACCCAACCGGAAACAGGAGTAGGCAACAGCGTATAGATTCGACGCCGGGATAAAATTTTATTGTTATGTCCTTTCAAAACAACGGACTCCAGCATTTTTTTACGACCCCGTTCGAATGACCCTTAAATTTCTCACCACTCTCGAGCGCTCCATTTAGCTGGGTACACTGCTGCACAAAAGTTTACCGTTTCCTCCGATATTAGCCGTTTCTGACAGGAGAAAAACTAGTATATACCATATGTAGGATCTCAGGAAAAAGGAAGGCACCGCGCCGGGAATCGAACCCGGGCCCTCGTGTTGGTAGCCGATCGACTAACGCGCTCACCCACGGAACCCTCCCCCCTTCTTCCCAATTTCCTATGGTATTTGTGGTCTGGGGGGTCCTAATCCCACACTCGGCCGTCCTGCAATGACATTCGCCCTCGAATGTTCATTACAGCGTCATCTCGTCTTTTTGTGTATGTTTGGCCTCAGCGCCGTCAACACAACTTCTCGTACTCGTCTCGTAACTCGTATTTTCGCAATTCGCACTTTTTCTCGCTTCGCTTACGTGCGACCTCTTCGCTACACGCTCGCTTTGTTTTCGTCTTCGTCCGTTATCGTCGCCATTGTGCGGTGATCGGTGCTCCCCCCATCCCGGCTGAGCCCCCAAGTGTAGGATCTCAGGAAAAAGGAAGGCACCGCGCCGGGAATCGAACCCGGGCCCTCGTGTTGGTAGCCGATCGACTAACGCGCTCACCCACGGAACCCTCCCCCCTTCTTCCCAATTTCCTATGGTATTTGTGGTCTGGGGGGTCCTAATCCCACACATATTCTATTTTACACGATGGATACGATCCTCAAGAGTACGTGTGAAAAATTTCGTGCCAGAAAAAGATATATTTTAGCCTGCTTGTATGTCCCTTCATTTCTAAATCGTAATGCAATTTGTGAATCCAAAGACTTGTATAGTTACATTAATAAATTTATTTTTAATCTAAGCACACATACAAATGTCTATCGAGATTTTCTAATAAAAAACGAGAGAATTAAATTAATTCTTCACCAAAATGGTGTAAAAGTTTGTTTAAAAAGAGAATTAGGTATGCTTATTGTTATCTTTCTGTTATCCATTAAGAATATATGTTAAAGGAATCGATTATAGCTTTTTGTTTACCTTGATTCATACTTCAGGAAAGCTATTGAATTGTCTTATTTCAAATTATTGGTCTGGTTAAAACGTGCGAGTATTTTTTCAAGGAAACAAAGATAATGCTACTTTAAGACTTAAGTTTTTAAAAAGATATGTTGTATAATCCTAGTATTATGAAGTACGTGTGCAAAAAATCAATATAAATCAGTTTTCTAATTTTTTCTCTTAACCAAAATAGCCTTTTGATTCGTATAGAGCAGGCACGTCCAAAAGTAGTTCAGTTGAAGGCAAATTCGAGGGAGCCGCCTACTTCTCCCGCCCGCGCGTCTCGCTCCCCGTGGCGGCCGTAGTCCTCCGAGCTCCTCAGACCCGTGCCTACCGTGAGTCCGAGAGTCGCCCAAAGCGCCACACGCGGTACATATTGCAAGCGGTAGGCACGGGTCTGAGGAGCTCGGAGGACTACGGTCGCGACGGGGAGCGAGACGCGCGGGCGGGAGAAGTAGGCGTCTTCCTCGAATTTGCCTCCAAGTGAGCTACTTCTGGATATGCCTGGTATAGAGTAACGACGTTAAAATAAGTAACGAAGTCGTCGAATATCGAATAATTATTAAGAAAGTCCATTAACAAAAATAAGCATTTTTCCGTGCGTTAAGTAGCGGCTCTGAAGCTGCAAGTGTTAGTACACTTCAACCGAAATGTGAAATCAAAAATTGGTGTATGCTTAGACCACATGGCTGAAGTGAAACGTCTTTATTTAATTTTTTTTCGAATTTTTATTAACACTTTATGACATTTAATTTTCTATGATTCTATCATTGAAACAATTGTCTTGTGATGGCTAAAATGTGATATAAATTTTCTTGATTCAATTTTGTTGTCGCTTTATTAGGATTATTTACCATTTGCAATCTTAATTTACTTCTAAAAAATTCTATTGATAATTTTGATTGTCCGATGCAAAATTCACGTCGAAATCTCCACTTAGCATCATCGGAATTTTATCATAATCTTTATTAAGCAATGCCGAACCCTCAACCGTATATGCTAATAGAATAGAATTTCGTTTCATCGCCAGATCGGTTTTACGCCTACCACGTCGAGGTTTCACGCATAACGCGCCTAAAGAAGTTCCACTTCAAAATGTGGCTGATAAATGTTATGTAGGATTAAATATCCAATAACCGATTCCATGCAACGTGTAATAGAAATGTAGCGAGTGAACTCGGCATATACATGTAGGAAAGCTTCTCGATAATGGAATGTAATGAAGAGAGATGTTGCGTGTGTCTGTTTCAGTGGCTTCAAGGAGTATCTGGATTGCTCGCAACACACGGTTCGTCGACATTGTGGCGATGACACAGCTCAATTTACAAAGGAGTTCCATGACAGAGTGTCAGATTCGCTGTTAAGGGTAAATATTTGCTAGCCTTTGTTGGGGAAAGTTTGTTGTTACCATTATGAGATACGCGCAGTCAAGTAGCGCTAGAAGTTCTTCGTTTTAGAATATTCGCCTGTCCTTTGAACAGTATTCAAACTCTCTAAAAATCATAAGCTGTGCAAGTGAATATATTACGTGTATGCAAAAGTGTTAGTCTTTTTCAAAATCATCCATACATAATGACTAGACTGTTGATTTTATTCATTTGAGACAAAAATGAGTAAGAGCATTTTAAAACAAGAAATGTGCACTATTTTCAACCTTTTAAAATCATTGATGGAAGAAAGAACTTTTTGTAGGTACTGATATTTGGTCCTCTCAGGATTTCAAATCAACCTAACCATCAACCCAAAGTTTTTATTTTGCATAAAGATCCGCAATCTAATAATAAAGACTTGTAATCGTAACGGTTATTAATTGCATGACGGAGTTATTAGAAATTTCTTTCTTTTTTCAACAATTTAAAAAACTTAAAATTACGTATTGATGTCCCCTAATCCATATAGTTTTTCTACTGTTTGAAATTTCTCCTACTGTCATTATTTAATAATAATATTTAAATTATAACTAAAAGTTTCCGTCTTTTTGTGCAATTATTTGTTTACTATCGATATGTTTCAATGACCAACTTGGGGAGAGTACGATTTCCGTGGCCCCTCGTTTTGAGGTTCTATTTGTGTTCTTGGGGTTATTTCAAGGAAAAAATGTATATATAACATGGTGTCAAATTGGCCTGGTTTAGCCGGTAAAGTAGATTTCCTGTTTTTTATAAATTTGCAAATATCTCGGTAACTATGCGAAATATGGCACAATATCAAGAGACCTTTTTTGTAGAAAATGAAATTTTATTCGCATAATCTTTGCATTGTAACTGTCATCCAGAATTTGACCTAGTAATGGAAAAATCATGTGAATAGAATGAGTTGTGGTTAGGTCGTGGAGGGGGCGGATCAAAACGAGGGGCCACGGAAATCGTACTCGTGCCACCAACTTCGTTATCGACTGGTAATACACCTCGTATGTTATGAATAGACTGTGGACCTTTATGCATTTATGGCTCTTGAAAATTTTCAAAAAATGCTAGAGTATAAAATTTGATGGAATTTAACACGATTTTTATTTATTTCGTGGCACCTAACTTGTTAATCAGCCGATTCAGGATATTAGGTAACGAAGCGATGATGTCATTTGATTTCAGTCGCACTGCGAGCCGTACACGGAGAAGGTGTGTGCGATTGGCAGTGGCGCCAGCATCTCCAGGATACTGACAGCGGTACCTGTGGCGTTGGTTCTGCTCGCGAGGTACTTCACGTAAGTGGTTAAGCACCACTCGTAGCCGGAAAAAGGGAACGATTTCCGTACACCACGAGCGCCATGCTGAAACCAGGGGCCCTCCGTTCGTTCTCTGCTTCAGATTCGCCAGCGTATATATTTTTGTTTTATTTTCGAAGAGGAACCAGCGAGAGAAAAAGAGCTTGCTCGCCCCAACCACACACACACACATATACACGAACGCACGTGCATACACACACAGACACACCGGGCGCGAGCCAAGTGCATCGAGTATCGAGAGGAACGGAGGATGAGGAGGAGGAGGATCACGATGATAGAAGAAAAGGGAGAAACGAGGAGAATTCGAGGGAGCCCAAGCTCTACAAAATCGAGCAGAGACGGTCAAAGCAACGACTCTACGAGGAAAGACGAAAGTTTGCAACTTCTCCCCTCCGCACTCGTGCGGCAAGTGTTTCTCTTTGACGCCAGACCTCGAGCTTCCAGTTAAATAAAGAGGAGAACGTGCTTTCAGACACACCGTGGCGAGCTTAATCGTCCAATTGAAAGACACGTGTCCGTTCAACTGTTCCTTGATCGGTTCCCTGGTCTGAATATTTGGAAACTTGGACCGACCAAGTGCGTCGGCAATAAGAAATTACCATCTTTACGTTAAACGCTTTCAACGTCTGTCGCGCCTTGATTACGCTTTACTCTCATCCAACACATAACTCGTTCCAATCCAAACGCTGAAAAAATACGTGAACTTTATACAATTTCGTCGAACGTTCCCGACCCAGACCAAGACGTCACAACGGAGGACATCGGAATCTACTCTCTCGAACGCCTAAATCAACGATGTGTGTTTTACTCTCATGCAAATCACGACGTTCGAACGAATACTTGAATATCGATTATTTTTCTGTTCGGACGATTGAAACGAGATGTGGTTACCCTAGTCGGTGAAGGAGGTAGGAATGATTACTTCATGTATGCGATACGGCACGAGCATAAGAAAATCTATGAATACTGAAGACGGCCGTTTCCCGGAAAAAAGGTCGAAAGAAAATCGTCGACCATTCTACGCTTTTCGTTCCTACCTTGCCGTGGAACGCCGAGTCTCCCGTTTTTTCGAAGTACATGGAACCTTGCAGGATCTGAATATTTCAGGGACCGGAGAAATTCGTACCGACTCTACTTCCCTGAAAATGTTCGACCGAAGGGTCATTTTGTTCTCGTGCGCCTTCGAGTCTGCTTTTGAGTTTCGATTATTCGAAGAAGTCCTTTTTCTACCAGGTGGGACTGCAATGGCAGAAAGAACGGCATAATGTTTGGTAAAATGGGATCGTTAACTTATCAGCCGATAATCGCGCGTTTCCTCTAGTCTGCAAACGAAGTATCTCTGCAACGAACACTTGCAATCTTGTTTCCCGACCAGATGTTTTTGAAACTCAAACTGCTTTTGAGTGTTGATTATTCGGAAATGTCCTTCTTTTACTAGGTAGTAAAAGTCTCTAGTCCGCAAACGAGGAATCTCTGTGACGAGCACGCTCCATCTTGTCTTCCGATAAAAGCGGCAACCTTTTTATAACGAATAATTCTATGTCAGCTTGGTAGGTTCTCAAAGGGAGGAATGAAAGAAACCGGCGAAGCTAATGGAAATGTGGCAAGGATTCATCCTATACACCGTCCTCCGTAGACCCTTCGATTGGTTTAACACAACTACATAGAGTCAGCTAAAAGCGAGTCGTCTGTATTATTTAATATACATTCGAACAACATTCTTAAGCTGCAACATCGGATAAAACGTGAAGTACCTAAACTCGAAAGTAGAGGGTTGTTTGGAATGTAAAACAACTCAGGACTTTTGGTTCCTTCATTGATTATGCAGTCATCGAGCGAGTTCGGAATCAAATATTCAGGAAGTGGTGTTTGACGATGACAAGGGCATGATGGACGCAGGACCGTCTCCATGAAGACTGCGTCGGAGTCGCCGATGGTAGCGCAAGATTCCAGATAATGTTTAATAACATCAGAACCGGTTAAAGGAACAGAAGGAAAAGCAACATCTGTCATTTAAAACTTGTAAAATCCTTGGCTGATCAATTGAGGGGTGATTTCCTAGGCAGTAACCGAAGAACCAAGCCAAAAACGATTAGCAAATTGATCCTAAACAATCCTACAATGAGCATAGGTGAAAGTTGAATATACTAACTATTTAGTTCGAGAAAATTCTTGGAGTGCAAAGGGCTTCTTTGACTAACTCTTCATATAAGAACTTCGTGCGGTGTTCGTCAAGTTTCCAACGCCTCCAAGTTTCGTGTTTCTCGAAAATGCAACTGCCAAGGACCTGGAGCCGGCATGCAATAGACGGCCGGCAAAGGGACAAACAATAACTGGAAGTATAGTGGCCCGACTGCCGAGTCGATACGTTATTTTGTCGCGTTGGAAGATGATCGATGGTGGCCCGGCTAGTTCGATCAGTCGTTCTCAGCTCGGCCCAGAGAATATCGCGAGAAACGTGTCAACGTGGAGAGGAATTGTCGTCGTTGGCCATACAGAAGAGTATATCGCGCGCGGCGTAAGCGAACTGGAAGGAAGCAAAAAGAAGCCCTGGACCAGGTCATAGCAAGGCGGGGGGCGATGTTCTTCCGGTACGTGCCTCTGCACGGTTATCTTCGCGAGCACGAGCCGGATAACGGGCCGAAGAGCCGATTCTCCCCTTGAAAAGGAATCACTTCCAGCACGATGGGTTAGTGGAAGTTTCATCGAAATTCTGAGAGCCAAATGCGGAACCGCGAGCTCCTCGAACTGCTTATCGAAAGTGTCTTGTAAGGCGTACCGTATGGCAAGTTCTAGACGCGAGCGTTTGCTTGAACTCCTGTACGTCCATTGCGCGATACGATACTGCACGCGAATGGGTACTGCCCGTGTCTCATAATGTGGAAGTTGACTGTCACGCAATGCAATCATACTACCAAAGTAGTACAGTATTTCATCGTTAATTGTCGTGAACTTCTGTACGATAATTGTCGCAAAACAATCCCTCCTTCCGCGGGGTATACCCCGTGAGGGCCCGCGAAGCTCGAGAGGCCTCGGTCGCCGAGAAGTGTAACATAATACGGGTCGAGTATATATCAGTGAGACCACTACTAATCCAATGACAAAACTCCCTTATTTTTTATTATTTATTCGTGGCATTTTTCTAATGGAAATGATACCAAATAAAATATAATTCCGATGGTATTCACTTGAGTAATGGACGATGAAAGTTTCGGAAAATTATTGTAAATATGATCCGAATTACATCGTGTTTGGTATTATTTAAATCAGAAAAATGCCACAAATATATTGGAGAAAGTCTCATAAAAAAATAAGCAATAATAAAAAAGTTTTTTATTGGCATTACATTGTGAGGACACGTGTTACATTTCTCGGCGACCGAGGCCTCTCGAGCTTCGGTGTTCGTCCTTCCGTACGCCAGAGGTCGAAAAATAGTATCTTCTACACAATAATTGACGCCGGTCGGACCCGTGGTGGCGACAATTAACGATGAAATACTGTAGTGGTAATCTTCTCACCGAATAACGAGAATGCGCGTGACTCAAGTGTGCAAGCGTCTGACCACGGTTCCTTTCCGAATATTCCTTCCGAGTACCACGGTATGAGACACCGACAATACATTGTCGCCGGCGATGGCCGATATTAGACGCTCCTTGAAAATAATCTGTTAGCCGGTTCTTCTAGCGGATTTTCGCGAATTTTTTAAAGATTAACGGGGTCGCGCAAGAAACGGAAACAGGTTGGACGTGGGCTTCCGACGACAACGGAGCGCGTTCGCTGCGTTTTTTGAAGTCACTTTGTTACACGTCGCGTTCCTATGGAGAAACAATTGATAAAGGATCGTGGTACAGGAAAGAGCAATCTTCTGTCGGATCGGTTTCTTTGATAGGAGTTCCGGTTGACTCTTGGAAGACGCGTTTAATGAAAGATACGATCGCTAAAGGACAAAAACTAGCGGAAGATCTGAGGTTTGATGCCGGGAAAGAGCATCGTAGGGTATGGTGTATTTACAGGCTTCTTATCGTAAGTATAGGGGAGAGGGAGTGATAGGATCGGAAAGAAAGAAAAATCTTATCCGAAGAAAAGATTGCGAACACGTTTACTGTGAAGGATTATAATCGGTCTCCGTCGCACTTTTGCCACCCACCGGGTAAAGAACCGGCAAAAGCGACTGAAAGGGACGGAAACGGACATCGAAATAGGAAAATCGAGGAAATGGATCGAGTGTCAGCTGCTTCGAAGCGAGTTTGATTTGCGTGCACGTACCGTTTCTAGTTTGGCTCGATACACGCTGTAAATAGCAAACAGCGAATATCCGAGGAGTGCAGGTAAATCACTTTCGTGGGCTGATCACGAGGCATATGTTACCCTCGCGAAAAACTCATGGTCGAACGGAGATTTTGGACATTCGAATGTATGTCGTTTCCAACACGACTTCTGACCTCTGAAAAATAGGGGACACGGGTTTCTCAAACCCACATTCGCGTCGCACAGTGGCCAACAAAGTTGTTTTAGCAGTTTCATTTCCATACAGAGCCGTATCGAACAGAATTCATACGAGGGTGAATGGTATTAAACAAATTATCTACTGAGTGATATTTTTTATTCAAACTCTACCATTCATGTCTGAGGATTGTTTCATCCGGAAGATAGTCTGAGTAACATGGTGTAATATTTTTTGTTGGAATTATTATTTAATCACCAAATAAAATCGAAGCTCCTTTATGTTTTGCCGCCAGCATCCTTCCAAAACTAAGAGTTGCCTCGGCATCAGCCCTCGACTAGGTTTAAAACACGTTGTGACGTCGAACTGCTAGTAACAACTCACATAGACCTTTTGTAACAATTTTATTTGGAATTCGATGCAATAATCTCCAGATCTCGTAATTCTGCTTCTCAAAATCGACTGCCTGTCTCTATCCTTCTGCTTAAGTACTAGCTTAATCTACGATAAATTCCGAGATTCATCCTTCCAGGGAATGGACACCTCACGGTACATAGTTCGCCCTTCGCCCTGCCGTTTCGTATATTTTCTAAATTACCGAGTCTGAGGACCGATGAAATCACAAATGTTGGGCATTCGGCTATCCTTCTGACTCACAAGGAGAAGACGCGGTCATCGGGTCTTAGATTTTGCCGAAACTTTGCATACTGGTAAATTTAGTTCTCCTGTTTATGAACATATAGCAATATAGGCGTCGATAATCAATAATTTTTGAAATATTTACAATTTAAATTTAATCATACCCGTTAAGCCGTAAAGTACAGTTTTGGTTGAAGATTTTGTCAAGTGCCAAATGGCGTGATGGTAACGTACTAGATTCATTACCAACGGAGGCCAGTGTTCAAATCTCTTTTTTCTTTTTTTCCATTTTTTCCTTTTTTTCTGTTCAGTTTATCTATTTTAATTAATTGTATTTTGCACATGAAAAATACGTACATAATACCTATAGGAAACAAAATATAAAAATTTTATTGAAAAGGAACATAATATGAAAGAAACACTAACTTTATCAATCTTAACGTATCTCAAAAGATGATGAGTATCGACGCCTATAATGCTACATTTTCATAAACAAGAGAATGAAATCTACCAATATGCAAAGTTTCGGGAAAATCTGAGACCCATGACCGCGTCTTCTCTTTATCAGGAGATTTGCGGACGATGTCAAGGGATAAGGTGCACAGTTGGCGCTAACAGATGATTGCGTACGTTGACAGACAGCCCACTGAATTATTGTTCCTCGATGAAATGGCGTAAAATGTGTATACGCTGCAGTTGAACGCATGCGAAGACCTGCGTTCACAGAAAATAATAGCGATCAAAATTACTTGTTCGAGTCGCGTCCAACATGGCGCGACGAATCGCGTTATTGAATGTTCAATTAACTCGTACGAATGGTGCTTCATTATGATTTACCTGTAAATATTTGTCACGTACCGGCCGAGGATTATACAATCTCTGCGCTTTTATAAGTTAAATTATGTTTCATACATCGATGTAGGTATTCCGGCGCGTTTGCTTTACAAAACTCATGCCGACTAAATGACTGCAAAACAGTTAATATTTTCGAGATTCAGTCGAGCTTGACTCTCTCCGCGCGCGAATTTGTTTATTACAAATGAAACATCCACTGTCGACAAATTGCTGGTACGCGTAAATATATTTAATGCTATCGGCTAATGAAAGCGATATAATAAACACGTCCCCGTGTAACGCGTTAAATGCATGGTCAGGATTTTTATGCAAAATAAAAATTGTCTAATTAATTGCAATATACAAGAGCTACACAGACATTTGTACCTTTTCGCAATAATTTTATTTTAAACTGAAAATAATACAATATTATTTTTAAATTCTTGATTATGATCACATAAAATACTTGTATGCGTTGATAGCGACCTCGTGTCGTGGAATATAATTTGTCGTACAATTTGGTACGTTTTGGATAATAAACATAAAAACATATTAAATTCAGGATCGATTGATTGTTGTTCAGATGACACATGCATATTTTGCGTTGAATCTCATTTTTGTCATAAGCGCATAAAATCCGCAGTCTACACAAGATTATTAGGCTTCAAAAATTTCTGCATTCATAAAAATTTTTAAAGAAAATGTAAACGATAATATCTAATACGAAGTCGTCCTGTGTTGTTATGAGATTAAAGTTTCTTGAAATTGATCTACAGAATTGTGCCAGGGAATTGAATAGTTGTACAATATAGGGTTGAATACTGGAACTTCTTACAGTGTTCTGTGTCAATTCCTAATCGCATAATTGCACAAAATAATTGTAAACAGTTAATGACTGTCTGTGCTATTCCAGAATTAAATCGTGAGCAACTAACAGCAACATTCTCAAATTTAAACATCAATAAAGCACGACAGTGGCAAATAATAAAAGAATCATTATTTAAAACACATAGATATGTGGTAATTTTGAAAATAGACTACACACGTCGGCTTCAGAAGTTCAAAAATGTATCAATTATTTTTGTCACGAAAAGATTCTTCATACATTTTCCTTTTTCACTTGTCGAAGATTCCATCGTCCTTCGTTTTTATTGATGACAAAAATTTACATTACAATCATTAATATAGAATATTAATATTACAATAATTAATAGAATATTGTTACATTATTTTTGATTTCTTGAAATGATTGAGAGAAGAATTATATCGTCGTGTAGCTTCAATTTTCTTACAATCGACTTAGAAAATTTTGACTTTGCATATTAATATTCGAAATAGTGTTGCCAGATCAACCCAAAACTGGGTTGATTTTCCTCTCCTCCTTTTCCCCTTCCACTATACCATTCCACTACATAAGCACACTCCAACGTCCCCCACTAAGACCGTAGACTGGTCACGTGACGTGCCGCGCAACGTGTTACATATTACTCTGGTCATCAGAGAGGTGGTAAACTGTATTCCCCTCGATTTAACCAATCTGGCGACACTGATTCGAAGTGTATCTGGCTTATACTTGCAAACTCTTAACAGTATGCGACTTATGTCGTTCCGACTTATAGCAAATATTTTTTGTCAATACTAATGAGTGCAATGCTTTCATAAGCTAAATGTGAAATTTCAACGGTCGGCACTGTATTAATACGAACATCTTAGGGTTAATTGGAATGATTATAGGAATGTTATCGATCAATCTATTCGTAAAAGTTTCTTCAAACGAAAAGCGCCATTTTAAAGATTCATTTTACAAAAATAATACCCTCGGACATTTAAAAGAGCATAGTACACGCTTGAGAATATATAGGAATATATTCCTAATATTTTTCTAATATATATTAGGAAAAAATATATATTAGGAAAAAATATATATTAGGAAAAAATTATGATGAATCACAAGCGAGATGCGTTTTATCGTGCCATGTCAAACCAGAAGATATACATTGTTCCGAGTTCGCGTAGTTCATTCTGTTTGTAAACAAAATCGCGCCACTATATCAAAAACGATGCAAAAATGAGGGGAATACGCATTTCAAAAATACAGTTAACTGTTAATTAAACTGTCGATAACGCGTCCGATTCCTTGTGGACACATGAAACGCAAGTTCGATTATTTATCTCGTAGACAGATCATTGAATGAATACTGGCGTGAACGTTTGTGCAACGGAGTCCAAAGCTTTAACGCAATTAGTTTAAATAATGCAATTTTCGGTTCTTGGGTGAGTTCTGAATCCTTTGTGTCGGAGTATCTATTCTGTCGAAACGGGGTCAATTTGTTGATCAAATTATTCTCATGTTAGCCTATTATCTACCTGTAGATATTTGGGAACCATATTACGTCCCCGGGTTGGGCTAAAGACTTTGTCGTGGGACAACACGCAGTTTTGCGTAATTTATTTACAACTCGTTTCTGAACTAACATTTTTAAATATTTTCTTTGAAATACTTTCAAATTTTTATTTATTATTCGCTGTTGGAGCTGGTAGTTGTATCAGTCATATTTGATGGCATTCTACATATTTTTATCAGAAATGTTCGACCCTCGACATAATTTTAGAATGAAACGTTTATGTTTAATCTTTGAAATCCTGTTTGACTCGCTTAATCTTGAAGTAGTTGTATTCGTCGTATTACACTAACTTCTGTGAGAATATAGCAGACATCGAGTGAAACAGTTCAATGAAAGAAACAGGAAAAATTTTACAGGATGATTTAGAAGAAAAGAATGAAATCGCGTGAATCTAAATTTCGAACGGCTATTCATCAACAGAGATAATCATAATTATACTCACGAACATATTATGTGCATATATTTTGATCATTTATGACAAGCGTGTTTTTCAGAATAAGTTACTCCCTCGCGACAACATTTACATTGTATCAAAGGAACTCTATTATCGTACAGATGAAAAATGCAAGCGATGGTCGCTATGGAGAAGCAATGAATTCTAGTCGTGAATTACATTTAATGACTGAATGGTTATGTAATAGTATTGGAGGGTATTAGTACTTGGAATATCGGAAATAATAAACATCAATGTAACTCATTAAGATTGTCATTTCGTACTCTATTTTATTGTACATTTAGGTACTTTAAAGACGAAATAACGATTCCAGAAGCTTCCGAAATAATTTCTTGTTTCAATTAATTTTATATATTCTAAATTCGGAAACTCAAATGGGCAGCAAATAAATGAAAGTGGTTGCAATTACATTTCTACTATGTACAGCTTATGAGTCAAGCTTTCTAATTAACCAGAACTGAGGAAAATCTTCGGTGCTTCTCGCTTTACATCAGTGTTCAACATCGTGTTCCTGTTTTTCATTTATAGCGATCGGTGATATAATCACCCCTCACGATATTGTACCATATTCAATTCGACTAATTACTCTCGACTAGTAACTATTATTTGATTTGTACATTGCGCATAGTGGCGCTTCATGAGGCCCTGGGCAAATTTGAATTTCCGGGGGCCCCATGTGCAGCATTGGAGTCAGACATTTTTCTTCAGAATGAATGTTGGAGGGGAGGGGGAATCTAATGAAATTTTGGCAAATAATTATTGAAACTTTTAATTCTCGATATGCCTACTACAGCAATGAGGTTATAAAATATTGATCCCCCCCCCTCCGTTGATGGAAGCCCCGGCCAATTGCCCCCCTTTCCCCATAGGATAACGCGGAATTGGTTACTCACTGTCGGCTAGGTACGAGAAAACATATTATAGTGTTCCCACCGTGAGTGTCGCAAAGATCTATGCCGTGAATGTCGAAGTTTCATCCCCACCACTGGAGGCCCCCCTTGGAACCAGTCAAGCCGTAAACACGGCGAACGACCGAGCCAGCGAGGGGTCGAGTATCGGCGAGACTCGCACTAATGCAAGCGAAGCAAAAGATAGCAACTTTTCCAATTTTGATTTTTTTTTATGAATCTTTTACTATCGTATTCGTCTCGTATTTTCTAATTAAAATGATCCCAAACACGAGATAGTTACGATTATAATTACTTGTGGGACAAGCGATTGAAGTTTCAGACTTCACAGTTATGGTAAAGAAATGAGAAGACTCATAATCATGTTACGTATTTGCAGGAGTGCTATTTCGCTAGAGAGAGGAAACGATTTTGGTGTTAGAAAAGAATTAAATTTCGTTTCATTGATAATAAACGGAATATATTACATAAAAAGTACAAAATTGAAGAAAGTGTATTAACTACAATTTGGTTGTGTGTGTGTGTGACGTAAGATAAGGGGAGATGCTCTAAAAATTTGAGGAGGCGCGGGTTTTTTTCTAATTTAATATTCGGTTTGGGTCTGGGCGGAGGATGGAGATTAAGGGGAATTAATTCCCATGGCGGGGAGAAAGGGGGTGGGGCGACGGCTGCTGGCCTGACGTAGTCATCTGGTTCGTAGTCCCAATTTGGTCCATCGTAGGCTGAGTATTGGAATTTTTCCAGTGGTTCGATGATGTCTGTTTTCAGTTTCCTCCTTCCCGGTTGTCTTTAGCGACATGCGACTTCCCTATCTACAACAATCCATCCCGTGTCAAATGATCATGCACCGGGAGGGATATCTCTAATGTTGGACCATGTTAAATTACCGGTCTAGGATTTTACGTAGTGCTTTGTGGAGCACCTAGGTGACGATGAGGTCGTTACTGCTAAACAAATCTTTTCTTTCTGTTCGCACTCCTGTTTGGGCCGCGCTATTTGTAGTCATTTTTAGGGTCTTCTATCAGTGTCTTCTATCAGCGCCATGTCGGCTGTTGCTCCGCTATACGCGTTGAGCGTCACACAGGAGCGTCGCGTTCCTGATGCGTAGGAACGGAAAAATCGAGCCACGCGTACGAAATATGAGAAAGTTTCAAGTTTTTGTTCGACGTTGCGTATCTTTATTTTTGCGATGGCGAATAAATTGGCGACCATGTGAACTTTAAAGACGGAAACTTAAAGTTACTTTTTGTTCGTTCACTTGTCGTCTCGTAGTATCATACGCGAGATCAGAAGAATATTCATTTTCTCGTTGAACACGAATATCCATTTTATCCAGTGCTGAATTAGTTCTTTGATTTTTGTACAGAAACTTTGCAAAAGCCACAAATAACTGTTACCGACCTTTGTCTGGAGATTAAAAGCTGATGAGTAGAAGTCACGTTCACTCCATCGTACGAATTCTCTCTAGTTCGCAGAAATTGTCATGCCGTTCCGCAGGCACAGCTATAAATTAGATCTCGGCCAAGTTTCCTGCTACTACAATTATTCCTAGAAGATGCCTTAAGGCTAATCATGACCATCTCCTTCGAAAGATCACTTTGTACCATTCCATTTTCTTGGTTAACTCCTTCAACTCCAATCCTACATTTTGTTTAGTTGGCCTATTCAGCCTATTTCTTTTGGGAAAAGGCATCTCTTGACAGTTCGTATTTTTGTATAACAATTCAAATGAACATACAAAAGCTATTTAAGGTAAAATCATGTCTCAGATTCGAATTCTGTGTGATATCGTTAGACCGTACATCTTCGTGCAAAATAAAAACTTTCTGAATCAATTGCGAGAAATAGAAACTAAACAAAAGTTGGTTCTTTCTTTAATAACTTTAATAGCTTAACGGTATTGACATTTTTAAATTTTTACCACTATTTTGACAATAAGATATCTTAAAGGACATCCTCACTAAAATACATTTTTCTTGAAAATAATTAAATTCCTCTGTGAAACACCGAAGCCTTACAATGTTTTATTTTCGTGGCATATTTATTATTGGTAATTTCGATGTAAATAATGTAATACTTTTTTTCTCAAAGTACGTCGGTATTCATCAATGTTGCAATAGTTTTAATCACTCTGTAATCAAAAGTAGTTCTATCAAGTTTCCAGTTTTCAGCACACTTTATTAATGAATAAATGTTCAAGCAAAAATTCAGCATTATTGGTACATTTGCATAGGAGCACCACACCTGGAGAAAAGGAGTATTCGTGTGTAACCATACCAGGGTCATTCAGTTCGAAAAGATGCACCTATGTGTATACTTTGCATTCGAAATCGATGTTCGTTCGCACGTGTGACACGAGTTACCGCAAAGTTCGTGTTTCAAATTTGTATTTCGCAGTCGAATTGATGCTCGTACGGATGTCCGCCAAGGAGACGAGGCTCGTCCGACTATAAATAATTTTCCGCTATCACACTTTTTATTTTTCCCATCGTGCAGCTTCTCCCGCGGCGCGTGCTCGAGAAAGCGAGCGTAAATACAACGGACATTGTGCTTTACAGCAGTGTTTCCCAACTTTTTTGAGTTCACGATACACTTTAGTACTTACTGGTTAGGTTTTCGCGGCACGCCATAAGATGAAGACGAAAATATTTATGATATTAACATATGCTGAAAAGTTTAATTGTTGTTACACTTTTAATGGAATTCTCGCGAGACACTGCTGTGTCGCGACGCACTGGTTGGGAGATACGGCTCTATTGGGATCTGACATTTTGAGTGGCGCCGTCTGCTGCCGAAAAGTAGAAATACTCTAAGCTTGACTTGGCTTATAGCAGCTTACAGTGTTAACAGGTGTTAATCACAGTATAAACTCACTGCGTTAAAACAGGTGTTAATTAAAAATAACGTTATGGAAACTCCAATTTTTCCACCGCCTAGCAAACAAATTTTGGTTACTATGCAGTGAAAGATTGTGATAGTAGAGCGAGTAAAAATTTTTTGCTCCGTTTCCACACTTTGAAATGAAGTCTGTGAAGTGAACTGCTCGAAATTTATAAGACCTTCATTTCTAAAATATAAGAAACAATTTAGTAAAGAACAGTCTATTTTAACAGCTAAAATAGCTAAAGCTAGAGTGCACATTGAAAGATCTAACCAGCGTGTAAAGACTTTCAAAATTCTTGATTCAGTGATGCCTGTGGCATTAGTGCCTCTAATAGAAGATATTTGTATAATTATTTGTGGAGTAATTAATATGTCCTCACCAATTCTAAGCGATTAGAAATTTATGAAATTATAATTGTAAGTTTAGATGGTATATTAAAGAACACATTTTCTTTGTAAAATGAATTATTTGATAAAACATACTTTAAAAAGCCGCTCTCCTTCAACAAACTTTCTTTCTGCAGAATTTGTACCTGCTCACTTACAAGTTTCACCCATACTTACAAACATTTCAAGTAAAAACAAAAAGGAAGATATCAATACAATGTTAAGACCAAGCACGTCGTCGCCATATTGGATAGCTATATATATTGTCCACGCCCCCATGTCAGATCCCAATAGGATAATACGAATATATTCGTTGAACATCTACGTGCCGTCGAAAGTCTGAAATTGCTGAAAAGTTTTGGATGATCAAGAGCGTGCATATATCTCAGAAACTTGAATTACAGTCTCGATACTGCGAAGTTGGAAGTGGCTCCACCGAAAAGTTCGCCCGCTAGATGATTTAGTCGGGTCTTGTCACAGACATGTATTTAATCATTCATAGACCTGTAAATAGTAGCGATCTAGATAGCGCCGAGATGGATCGTTCGAGCGATCCACGCATGTAATACTATTTAATGTGTGATCGACACAAATTCTTATATAGCGAGGATCACCTTTCGCTTTGCGCAAATCCGTAGCCGGTGCATCTTTTGTTCCGATCACGGCAAATTAACTGTGTATTGTCACTGGAGTGCGAATTTTGTGTGTTTCTAACGAACCTGGAGAAATATGAGACAGTAATAACATGAAAGGATGTTCACAGTACATAAGATTATTGTCAGTTTATTTAGAGTTGGCATTGATTTTGATTTAACTCCTGTTTTTCGCAGAACGTTTTACTTCGCATAAAAATCCGCAGTCTACTTATCGCTTTGTCGATACCCTTATTTATCATTTAACCCTCGACTGGCGGTACTTGGAACAAATATTTATTTTTCTGTTAATCCATCGAGAGGGGAAACATTTTAAATTGTTATTTTACTATGCTTCTTCCAGTCAATTTGTATAATACGATTGTTTTTATTAACTGGAATCAGTCAATGCAGTAGAGCCTCGCTTGGTGCACGAAACGGGACCGAAGATGCGTGCAAAAATCGAGGTTGTGCAACGGAAGAGTTGGTCAATCATAGTGATTGACCACTATCAGTTTTAAAGTATTTAACAACTCGTGATGGGGGATCGCTAGTATGCAACGAACGAGGATTCCGTGCAGGAACTGGGGTTGCACCGAACGAGGCGCTGCGGTACTTTTTGAAAACCTAGTTCAACCTTCGTACGTTCTTCAGAAATAGCTGCACAAAAGACCATCTGATTTTCGCTCATTTTCACCGTAAATTTTTATTCAGAATTTCATATTTCGAACGAACACGAACTGCAGCAGGGAGAAGCAAAAGGTTTTGCGGTGTCTAAAAATAAAATACGGGCGAATTTTCAGGCAAAGAAGGTACGAAAGTTGAAAAGAAATACTCGGATGGATTAATGCGAATGTAAATAAACCATTACTGCGTAGAATCGTTAAAAATGCACGTTTTCCGAGGGTTTCGGAATTCGGTTGCGGACACTCGTTCGTTTTATTGAGTATGTTGTTATTTGATTGTAATCTGTAAATCTCGAGTAGACGAAGATGACTACGCGGCTGTGAAAGTGATGAAGTATGATAGACATGTCAATTGTAGTGGAAAAAAATTCGGAGTTCGCAAAAAGTATTATCGTTCAGCATTAGGGGAAACGCGAGGTGCGCATTGTACGGTGAAATCGTTGCATGTTGAAAACACGGAGCTGTCGCAAGAAAAGATTTGTTCAATCTAGCATGAATCACTGTAATTCGATGAAATAATGAAGTCGGTTCAGAAATTGAATCTTTTCCAATTGCGACAGCTTTCTCGTGAGCTGTCAAAAAGTTTCAGATACTTTCTTTCCACGCGCGGTTAACTACGCTGTAACAGTGTGCAAATTCTATGGAACACGTTGTATTGTATTTAAACGGAACCGTCCGTGAACGATGGATGGAACTATGACGTTATGAAAATGCTATGTTATACATACAAAAGATAAAACCTGTACGATAATTGAAGGGTAATATCTATTTGGTAGCATCGTGTTCACATCAAAAGGTTCGCAGTTATGTGACATCAGATATATTTACAATCTATTGAGATCGCAAATGGCGAACGACGTAGTTAAATTCCGCAACGAATAGTAGCATTCTGCGCATTGAGTGTACGAATTGTGTGTATACATATATATCGACTTGTTGATAGACAATTGTCTTGCGACACGCGCACGCGAGCGTGTTTACATGTGTATGCGCTGCGTATTCAGTGTATATATCTATTTACGTGTGTACATAGCCAAAAGAGACGGAGAAAACGCGAGAGAGAAAAAGAGTAAATTATGTTCGCGCGTCGTAGAATTGTGTGTATTTTTAACACCGAAAGGTATTATCGTTTGCAAAAGTCGTAGGTACATTATACTTGCGCCGTCGTGTTTTAGTGGTAGAAATTTGTATAGACGCAAACGAAATGAGAGAGGGTGAGAGAGAGAGAGAGAGAGAGAGAGAGAGAGAGAGAGAGAGAGAGAGAGAGAAAGAGAGAGAAAGAGAGAGACTGTGTATGTATGGTAAACAGATCTTTTCTGTCGCTTTGTTTCCCGGTTGCGATAGAGAAAGTGTATTTTGTTGAAAGGGAAACGAAATTAGTGGACGAGTTCGTTGGAATTCTTTTAACGCGTCGAAGAAGCGTGTAAGATAATATTTATTTATAATATAGTCACAGGATGCCGTGTAAAATATTGTTCACAGGCGGGAATGCCTGGTACTGAATGTAAGGTAACTTAATACATTCGTAATAAAAGTCGATTATTTTTCTTTAAACTGCTGTGTCATGTTCATTGCTTAATTAGCGTAGTCTGGTCTAAGATTTTCAAAACTCGATCTTTATAATATATTTTCTTGAAGTATACGCATTCAAAAAACACATGAGTAAAATTAATGTAGCGACAAACTACTTTCGATGAATTGTAAGCAAATATTATCACTGATCAATCGTATATACATTACCGCTCATAGAAATATGTTACTTGAAAATTAAGCGAAAAAATAAGTACAGAAATTGCTCAACGCAAAATAATTTTATTTCTGATCAGCTTTTCATTTTATAAGTATAACATTAATGAATTATGCATAATTAATTAAGTAATATTGAAACAGAAACAAATTAATACAGTTACTATTGAAACAGAAGCAAAATTACTCTTGAATCTGAATGTTCTTTTCGAAGAAAAATCTTCCTTTGGCATTTATTATATCTTTCGTGGCATTCGACGTATTCATTTTTTTAATTTTTTTATTTGGTATAGTCTTCCATGCCTTTTGTAAGTGTCCAGATCTGGGTTTTAGAAGCAATTAAACACATCTTATACAAGTTATGAATGATTATTTCTTGTAAAACATAATTTTAAAAAAAAGTGTTCATACTTCAATGAGCGATAGTGTAGGTTCAAAGTTTTTCCTATCAGTTCTAATAACAAAATGTTATGAACAATATGTTTTATGAATTGAAGTTAATTCTTTTGTAAGCATATTTTTTTAAGAAATTACCATAAAACAATAGATTGCTTTTAAATTGTAGACCAGAACACGCGTTAACATTATCCTCAAACCCTAATAGAAACTGAACATTAATTACGCCTAATTCTGTTTTTACACGTATTTTCTATACACGATTTTAATTTAACACGAATAAAAAAAAAGTTACTTAAGACATTTGTAAAAGACATGTTTTTTGTACCACACTTTAATTTCTCTTTGTGGAGATTTCCCCGAATTACATAACCTCAATATGGAATTTGTTTATTGATTAATATACATAACCGCGTGGGTTTATTGTTAAAAAGTGGCAACGAATAAAAACCTGTTACGTGTAACTGATATTGTTTTGTCTGAAATTTGTGTTCACAAATTACTAACACTCTTCCTCTCTTTTTAAATTATAATTTACTCTATATAATACATTTTTATTATACGGGTAATCATTATGAAATGAAATGTGCAGACACGTACAAATGTTGAGATTCTAACATGAATCTTCATGTGTTTTATTATAACATTTAAGGGAGCATTTGAAATCGAGAAAAAAGTAGAAAAAAATTGACGTCAAACGTTAAAAATTACAAAAATGATTATTATAAATTCATTTTTTATATAAATTCTATTTTTCGTAGACACTGTGTACGGTGGATTCAAGAAGTATTTGCGTGCAAAATACAGTGAATTTGGATAATTGTCCCAAATATCTCGCCCTTAATTGTCCCTGAACTATCCCTACTACCGCGGGGTATACCCCGTGAGGGGCCTATATAGTGGTGTTTAAATACTTTTGGGGCCCACTGTACGTGTTTGCACAATGTTCTTTACTCTCTTCGGGAACAATCATTTAAGAACAGAACCCTTAGATCCATGCATCTCTCTCCCAAGCCAAAATATTCTAATTTAATATTGAAAGTGAACAGATCGATCACATCGTTGAGTCTCTCCTGCATTCAATTTGAGTTTTTTCCAATCCCATCGGCGAGATTACGGTTAATCAAACGAGACTCAGGCAGGCCTCATCCGCGGTGAAGACCGTGGTCCATGGCCGAGAACATGATCGACTTTTGCCGGTGTAGCAACGACCCCGTTTGATCTCGTCGTCGGTGTTCACATTGTTCACGGATCCTGCGAGTTTAGGACAACGGCATTGACTATTCGACTGCTTGCCCCGTATAAAAGAACGTTGTACGCATCGTACACGAGCAATGTGCCCGGCCGTACCTTGAATACATCCTCATCTGTAACGATCGAAGTAGTGAAATCGGACACATAATTATCTTTTCAAAGCGGCTCAAAAGCCGGAAATTCTACGCTGCTCTAATACGCCGTCCCAGCATTCAACCGTACGTTACATCGCGCCGCTTTTGTGACGCGTGATTTCGACTAATACGCGTAATGCACTCCCACGCTGCCTATGAAGAATCGACCTCGCATTTAAAATTCCAATGGATTCATTCTTCTTTGAAATTACTGCCTGCTCGCAGCGCCGCACAGTGGGCCAAACCAATGAACTTTGTGTCAAAATCGTAGAATTTTGATACAAATGAGATACCTCAATATTGCTCGGACGAGGTTAACGCGGAGATGTTGCAGAATAATGGAAAACTATAGAGAAAGCACCATACACAATTTTTGGAACTGGAAAAACTATACAGGTTGTCCCATTCAAGTTGAGATTCTAAATAATCTCGAAGACATATGATTTAAAAAAAACAAACTGACATATGTCCTTTAGTGTTTCAAGTGGGGAGTCAAATGGCACTACTAGATTTCTAATTCGTGGGCGTTTTCAAAATTATTTCAAGGTCATTTTGTTTTTTTTTTTATCATAAACCCATATTTTATATTTCGGAATCATAATCTACGTAAAAAAATGCACAACTTTTGTTTGAAACATTTTTTTGTAAGTTTGTAAGAACATTATTATGTGTTCGTGAGTCTTTTATTAACCGAATTACTAAGTGTCTAGAATAGGCATGTCCAGAAGTAGCTCACTTGGAGGCAAACTCGAGGGAGACGCCTACTTCTCCCGCCCGCGCGTCTCGCTCCCCGTGGCGACCGTAGTCCTCCGAGCTCAGTGATATATATGTATACTATGGATACGGTATTGCCATAAGCCAGCTACACAACTTTTTGTTCCGAATTGAACGTAGATTTGGATGCCAGCGCCGCTATCGTTCGACCGGTGTACTGTACCCCTCGTACTCCTCTTCACCTCCGTGATCCTCTATACTTCGCCATGCGTTTGCGTCCCTCTAGATGGCGTTGCTTTCAATCGAGTTGACTCGAGTCGCCGGCCCAGTTCAAAGGCCCGCGCGTGGTCTCGCTTTACACGCGCTGTCTTTCTCTACGTTCGGCTCGGACTTAGAAACCCAAAAAATAGCTACCCGTCACAGATAAACGCATAACTATCCCCCCATGGCTTATGCGTTTATAGAGGATTTACTGTAGTTATGTATACGACCCCTTAATAGCTGCCATCTTCACGACGAGTCTGTTATCCGGGTGGTAGTTGTTCGGGGGATTGAGGGATCCTATCTTCCAACGGTTTGCCTTCTTCTCGAACCCGTCGAAGATGAAATTGGGTGCGAGTGAAATGGAGAGAAAGATTTAAGTAGTTGTACGATGTATAGTATTGTAAGTTTTTTCAAGACTTTAGTTTTACAGAATATTATCGTTTTTTAACCAAGTTTATCTTGTACGTTGAACTGTCGCGATTTACATTCCTTGATCAAAATATTGTTTTTTCGTTTCTGCGTCAGACTCGTGGTCCAGATTCCAACAGAATTTAATGAATATACAATACTATTATTAATAGACTGTGGATTTAGATGTATTTATGATTAAAACATGTGGGTGAAACATAAATTAGAAAAATGGCTAGAGAGATTTGAAAATATTGATACAGTATTTTCAGTTTGCTAATATTAACACGTAGACTGCCATTTCATTTATATTTGGCTGGTGGAATTATGCCTTTTTTACGTAAGTAGAATTAAAAATGCAATTAATACCAGAAATCTTAAGATCTTAATTTTAGTTTTGTTATATGAATTACTTTGATTTTGTATATTTTTCCGTGGTCACTGTGTGGGCAAGTATTATTTTTTAATAATGTTTATAGTTCTATTATATGTGAAAGAAAAACACAAGCTCTTGTGAAAACAATATTGACGTACTAGATTGATATAATTAAGCTTCATAAGAATTTTCTTTATGTTGTCGAGGGTCGGCATACAATATGAAACGCCAGCATATTCGACACTCGTCAGTAAAATGATTACGAAATACTTGCACATTCATTATTCAATAATGAGGCATTGCGAAAATGCATTCTGCAGTTATATGTATAACCATCAAATCCAATACGTAGATATTTAACATTTCAGCAGATAAGTATTTACCATTCACATAATTTGTGATGTTTGTGTAAGCAATTTGTATACGTTAACTGCATGGAGCAATTATATTTATGTCTGTAAAATTTGAATTCCAATAAATTCTGATAAAATCCAATGGAAAATCTGAAATTTAAAACCGATATTAACTAAGAATTCTGCCAGTGCTGACGTTAACAAATCTGATTAAGTCTTTCCTTTTCGCGCCGAGTGTTTGGCTGCAGGTGATAATCGTTTCAAATTGCAGCTAATCATTTTTGTCATAAATGCATATAATCCGGAGTTTCCTCATTAGAATCAACGAAAATCTTCTCGCAGTACGAGAAAGGTTGCAATCATAGTCTAGACTCTAGATCCTACGCTTGGACAAGTTGTCAACATGGCGTTGTATGATGATTCCTTAAGGATCGAAGATTTTTTATTGCACCAAGCATCTTTGCTTTCTCAAACAGTATCCAGTTTCTAATTGAAACTGCGAACGTGCTGCAGGCTCTTTCGAGGGAAGCATCCTAGATGGAATTTGGGAGGGTTTTCAGATGAGATGTGGCGTCTGCTTCGAAAAGAAGTCGCCGGACTGAGATCTAATTAGCTTTTGGAGCAATTAGCCCCTCGCAAAGCTGGAAGCTTTTCCTAAAACAACCTCTAGAGATTTATTGGCTCCTTCTAGCAAGCGATAAAATAGGTTTCATTAAATTCGTCCATTCAACTAATACTAATACTGTTTCGAGCAATAAGGTTACATTAGGATTTACAGCATCAAGGATTTGTAAAACTTTTCTTTTACTTCCTAATCAGGGATGACGAGTTAATTCGTCATTCGAACTTGTTATCAATTGTCAGAAACTTTTCATTATCTTTTTATTTCAGCGAATAATTATTAGAATATTATTTAATGTGAATGGTCTAATGTGAGTGTTCATAAGTGAACTATTTTTCATATTTAATATACGGCCATTTAATTCATTTAACAATAGTATTCACGATTCTGATCGAATATTTTCTGCCAAGGGTAGTATAACTGGAATGAAAAAGCATAATTGCATAATATAATTGTAATATCGTTAAAAGCAGGCTATGGTCCACACATTAGAACGAGTAAAATTCAATAAAATCGTGCAGGTTCGAGCGGATAAGAAGTTTTGAACTCTGATCTGATTCACACGGTGTACGCATCGCTGATGAAGCATTCGAGAAAATTGAGTTTCATTTGCGTAAATTCGTTCGTTTTAGAAGTCTAGTGTGTGCAAAATTCGGCCTTATCGTGAATAGAAACGATTGTGTAATCATAATCCCTGAGCACAAAAGTCAACGATTATTTTTCGTTTTTAAAATAATTCTTAGTAATTATTTAGAGGTTTTGGCTCTGCTCTGATCTGAATCATTTTTGGATATATGATATGGGACAAAATATATTGTCTATTGACAAAGATATAGTCTATAGTGCCTATACAGTATTTAATCGTTAATTGTCGCCACCACGGGTCCGGCCGGCGTCAATTATCGTGTAGAAGATACTATTTTTCGACCTCTGGCGACCAGAAGGACGGACACCGAAGCTCGAGAGGTCTCGGTCGCCGAGAAATGTAACATAATACGGGTCAAGTGTATCGGTGTGAGACCACTACTAATCCAATAACAAAACTTCTTTATTTTTCATCATTTTTTTATGGGACTTTCACCAACATATTCTAGGCATTTTTCTAATGAAAACGATACCAAATGTGATATAATTCTGATACTATTTACTTGTGTAATGAACGATGAAAGTTTCGGGCGCAAGGAAGGACAGCGCATGGGAAAGAAAGAGACGCGGAGAGTCGCAGTCGGCGGCACAGTTCAAAGGCCCATGTGTCTTCACAATGTAATGCCAATAAAAATCTTTTTTATTATTACTTATTCCTTTATGAGACTTTGACCAAAATGTTTGTGGCATTTTTCTGATTAAAATGATACCAAACACGATATAATTCGCATCATATTTACAATAATTTTCCGTTCATATAATTTTAATAGGAAGTTCGCGAGTCAGGTACATCGGTTTGGTACATAATTAGTAATGCTATGACGACACTTCCTCATTTTTAATTAGTCTCTCATGAGACTTTTACCATCATATTTGTAACATTTTTCTGATTATACATACATGTCTATTTTTGTAATTAACGATGGAGAAAGTTTTGGTAACAGACGAAGGAAATAAATGATAAAGAATTGGTGATTCACCCTCCAAACTACCTTGTTCGTACATCCAATATATTTTCAACGAGACGATGCGACTTGTAGTGTCTCTTTCTTCAGTAATGTTAAAATTTATTTTTGAAGCTAGTTTTTATAGGCCCTTGCAGTTTAAACTATTACCTAACAGTATCACCACTCACATCATCGAAATCCTTTACTTCGAAAAATAGCCCTATGACCAGCTTTTCAGCGTTTTGGAACACTCTGCTCCTCAGCGCTGAATAACTGACCAGTCAATGAAAGTATAAAAAACTTCGAACTGTTTCTTTGTTTTAAAGAAAGGATTTTCGTTCAACACACGGGAAACTATTTTATTTCCTTGGCTCTTTTCGGGAGCACTAAATTATCCGTTATCTTCATAACTTGGATACATTCGTTCTCCGTTATCTAACTGACTTCGAGCGGCGTTCTTTACGATGGCTTTGTTCGAACTCTAAGCTGGAATACTTTAATTTCTGCTCTTCTAGTGGTTTTAGTTCCCCTGGCTAGCGAAATCCACGCGACAAAGAGACTCTGCTCACGGGCCAGAACAAATTTGTGATTCTCTGTTGATAAGGAATACGTTTGAGAGGTGGTTGTTTCCCGTCGTTTCTCTGACGGAACCGCTGCCTTTGTGATTCTCCCAGGCGCATTTACATATCATTATCTCCGCCTAAGCACGCAGAACTTTAAATTTTATTTGCAGTGCAAAATTTTGTTCTTCTAAACTCTAAACCCATATTGTAGAAAAAGATGCGAATTCAAATATTTTATGTTCCAATTGGTGCAGTTGTTTCTCTTTTTACTAAAAATGGTACATACAGTGAATCCAGTCAGATTGCGTTGTCTTTAATAAAGCATGTTCATTACTAGACCGCGGTTTTTAAGCATTTCTAACGCAGATGGAGAGATAAACTTTCAGGCAGTAAAATTAGACCACATGGCCGAAGTGGAACTTCATTCTTTAATTTTTTTTCGAATTTTTATTAACACTTTATGACATTTAATTTTCTATGATTCATTTATTGAAACAATTATCTTGTGATAGCTAAAATATTGATATAAATATTCTTGATTCAATTTTGTCTAAATCTCTTGCAAATACTGCATCGAGAGCTGCTCCTGGTCTTGCTGTCGCTTCATTAGGATTATTTATCATTTCCAATCTTAATATACTTGTAAAAAATTCTATTAATAATTTTGATTGTTCCGATGCAAAGTTCACGTTGAAATCTCCACTTAGCATCATCGGAATTTTATCATAATCCTTATTAAGCAATGCCGAACCCTCAACCATATATGCTAATAGAATAGAATTTCGTTTCATCGTTTCATCGCCAGATCGGTTTTACTCCTACCGCGTCGAGGTTTTACTAAATCGTTTCATCGTTTCATCGCCAGATCGGTTTTACTCCTACCGCGTCGAGGTTTTGTGCCTAACGCACCTAAAGAAGTTTCACTTAAAAAATTCAAAAGGATTTATCAATATTTGTACATAATATTCTATTCACCAAAATGATTAAAGCAAGTTTCTGTCCGTATCTTTTTGTTATTTATGCAACATTAAAGATGTATTAAGAAACGCAATTTGCAAATTTTCGAGTATTATAAAGTCGTTATTTTGAAATAGCTATGTAATTTCGTGGTTTTCGGTAATTTTAACATACCATCGTCGAGTGGGCCGAAGTTCTGAAAAATTCTGAATCTGTCGCAAGAAACAGGAGCCACTTACGAATTCCTTTCTTCCTGTAACAATTTTAGTGATTCGAAAGCAATATATCGATACTTTACAATTCTCTTAATCTTTCTACTGTTTCAAATTGCAGCTAGTCATTTTGATTATAGTGCATTAATAATCCGCAGTGTATTAATGACAATCAGCAATTAACATTTCGTGGCTGTTCCTTAGTAATATGTTGTATGTATTTTATTCAATAAATGTTCAGTGTAGGAATTGTCGGCTTAAACTGTTTCAGATTACGAGCTCAGAAACTCGCGTGTCACTCGAATATTCTAACCGAGACATTAAGGAGCTTAAAGTATCTTCGACAGGCTGCTGGATTATTCACGATTCTAGTGCATTCCGAACCCAAGTAGCAGAAAAGGGTCTCCGAAGCTTCTTTCGATGCAACGTTCCCGCTGAGCCGCTTGCGTATCGAGCATCGGAAACCGTCGTGACGCCAACGAAGCTGTTAGCTAACCATGAATAACTAATTCATTTTCGCGACCCCCGACACGTGTCAACCAGCCTATGGAAATAGCTTCGCGAGAAATCGCACACCATCCACATGAATAGTTCACTAACGGAGGAACAGTGCTCGCAAGGGTACGTATTCATGTTACACAAGCTGACTTTTATGAATCTTAGATGAGAGATGATTCTTTGGAAAACATTCGACACCTGTTTCTCTTTATTTTCCGTCATCGCCATAAAAGATGAGAACAGCCCTTAAAGTTGGAAATCAAACACGTGTTCTCTGTAATACACAGGGTGTCCCACATAAATTGGAACACCTAAATATCTGTCGTATTTACAGTCCTATCAGAAAACTTCAGAGGACAAAGTGACACTATTGCAGGGGACAAATATAATGGTAAAGAAAAAGATTTTTATGTCGTGTTTTTTAATGAAATTTCAAGTTCACCGATGTTTTTTTTAAATGGAATAGTATATTTTTTTACGATAGCATGATAAACAATAAAAAACTGAATTTAATGGATACCACCTTTCTGACCTTGAAATGACCTTGAGCAAGAATAATCATGTTGGAGCGGATAAAATGTGGAAGTTTAAAACTTACGTGTTTCAGCAAAGATTACGCGTTGTTTACGGAGGGGCGACCTTTATATATCATAATAAATGTTCGAAATGTTGACCATCCTCATTTATGCAATATTGCAATCTTGCATTAAATGATCTGTAGGCATTGTCCATTTCCTGAGACGTAATTGAAGCTCATGCTGCAGTAATTATTACGATTTTTAGAACTTACACTACCGGTATTTTTAAATTGTTTTACCACAACGGAAAATGCGTGTAACGAAGGACAAATACGATTCACAAATTTTTCACGATACAAATGTACTGCTTGCCTCAAAGATTGGTGGCTTTCGCCATAAGCGAAAACCGCATCGATTCGTTCCTGTACAGTATAACGCATTGTTGTCACTTTCACGTTTCGAATTCGAATAATGCAGATGGAACAACGTACTTATTCTAACCGATTAACCTTCTGTTAACGATCTCAATGATACATACTCTAACATAAACATACGCTGTTTACTATGAAAAATATTTCAAACATTTATTATGGTTTGTAAAGGTCAACCCGGCGTAAACAACGCGTAATTTTTGCTGAAACACGTAAATTTTAAACTTCCACATTTTATCCGCTCCAACATGATTATTTTTGCTCAGGGTCATTTCAAGGTCAAAAAGATGGTATCCGCTAAATTCAGTTTTTTATTGTCTATCGTGCTATCGTAAAAAATATACTATTCCATTTAAAAGAACATCGGTGACTTTGAAATTTCATTAAAAAACACGACATAAAAATTGTTTTTCTTTACCATTATATTTGTCCCCTGCAATAGTGTCACTTTGTCCTCTGAAGTTTGCTGATAGGACTGTAAATACGACAGATATTTAGGTGTTCCCATTTATGTGGGACACCCTGTATATCTCCGAAACTAGAGGCTATAAGGTATTATGACGTACCCAGTGGATGAAGGTGTACATTTTCTTTAATTATCAAAATCAGTAGGCGCAATTTGAAAAAGTAGATAGATTATAAGAATTGAAACAAATGGACATTATTTTTAGATTATTGAAGTTATTCAAAAAATGCAAATATCTCTAGGTAAGGGGACTCCTCGCAGATTTCAATAACCCTGAAATATCCTGTCAAGGTCATCATTCTTAACAACTTTTCCCTATACATGTTACCGCCGTTCGGGCTTAGTTTTTTAGATATTTGCAAAAAACTATTGCAATGACTAGAAACCCAGATCTAACCAAAATTGATTTAAAACTTATACAAACCTAGCCTTCCGTGGGGTAACAATCTAGAAACGGGGTTCCTTACCGATTTTGATGATCTCGAAATATGTTATGCTAGGTCGTATGCTTCTGAAGTATTCTTTATACATCTTACCGTCGCTCGACCTTAGCTTCCGAGATATTTGTGACAACACTGTTAGGTCCACAACAGTTAGTATTGGCGATTCCTTACCCGGAAGGAAGCCTGCCGTACATAGGAGCCATATCGGCGCACCGTTAGGTCCACTACAGCGACCCCCGCCATTTGAAACGAATTTTGACTAGGCCTTGGTTTATTGGGGAGGGGGTGCCCGCCCTAAAATACGTGTTAGCCGAACTGTTCGCCCAATTAAATAGAGTAGAATTCGCTATAGCGAGTGTCCGTAAATTTTGTAAATATATCAGCGGAAAAAGTTGTTCAAAATAATGACCTCGACAATACATTTCAAGCCCATCAAAATGGGTTAGGTGAGGAGACCCCTTTTCTAGATATTCACCAAAGAAAAAGAAAGAAGTTTCTACGTGGTCTGTTTCTTACAAATGATTTAGAAAATGTATATTTAGCATAAAAATCCACAGTCTCGTAAATAATACTGTGGGATTGGAAGGTTTGGCAAGGACAAGCTTCGACGTATCGTATTTATTTAACAAAACTTATAACTAATCTAATGTTCTACGCGGTACGACTTTATCTCGCACGGTATACACTACTTCCACGCTAGACTTCGCTGTCCTAACTCCAAACCCGGAATGCTTCGACTTCGCACTCCCCACTTGCACCTCACACACACTCTCTCTCTCTCACTCCTTCGATCTCTCTTTCTTTCTTCAGCACAGCGTTACGCGAAAAGGTAAACAAACACGGAGGCCTGTATCAGGCCACCTGCAGACGTTCGTGTACTCGCTGAACACCTGCGAATCAGGCGATCCTACAATACAGAGTAAATATCATGAACAAAATCATACAAAAAACCTCATTGTCTGTAACCTCAATACTTCATTGATGTTACTCTATATTAGTCGACGAATCATGAACTGGATCCTGACGAATATATCATGACATGTATTTTTCAAGATCTTGGACTGTTCTATCCGTTTAGTATGCGAAGCAGGACTGTTTTATGTTCGTCCTGTACCTTTCACGAAGCTTACGAGTAAACGTGTGTAATTCTAATTTACAAAAGTTTTCGAGTGTGGTCAAACAGTGGTTCTCAATTGTCGGAGAAAATGTTAGAAGTTTGATGGACTGGGGATGTAGTGTATAATCATTTTGAAAATGTCTGTAGTCGTAAATTTTGACAAGATAATGGAAAATGAAAGTCTACTTTGGCTTTCAGCTCAGGATTCTAAGACTAACGTTTTAGGGAACGCGGATGGTACAGCTAGTGCTTACTACGTCGTTTTACGACGGCTACAAAAACGGTACGCCGCTGGCCCTTTCACAATTTGACCCAGACATCTTCAATTTCCCTCTTCAAATGAACAAGTTAGGGCTGAATAGTAATTACTTCCAATCTTGAATTACGAATGTGCCTTAATATTTGCTCGTGAATTCATGCAATTCTCGGTTTACCTGATTTTAATGTATTTAAAAACCATATTGAATACTCTATTCAAACACCGTTCCAGTTATTATCTATATCCCAATTAAATTTGAAGCATTCAATACATTAATACAACAATTAATTATTATAGACAAATAATTACATGATAAGGTTATGAACCAAAGTCTACTATTTTCGATGCGATATTATCACTTTGTCCTGCACTATTCTTCCCGGTGTCGCGAGGTAAAAAAGGGTCCGAGGAGAAACTAATGAACTGAAGAACAAGTTCGTGAAAAAATTGTAGCCGGCTTAAAAAAACGGATGTGAAATTGGGGCAAACGGGTTCGACAACCTAATAAAGGGAATGTACAAGCAGGAGGACGGGGCGGGTTTGTCGTGTTCGGCCAAGAAACTTTCGGAGCCATCGGCTAAACAAAACAGAAAGGGTGGATGCTGGTACAAGCACGGCGAGATTATTCCGCCTACCTCCACCTCTTAGGTCTTTCTCGAGGCACGCACGGCGAACACATCCTCTTCTAACAACATCCTGAATAAATTGATGGGAAAGCGCGGGACGACACACGTAGCAGGTTCCTCACCGCGAATCGATCGCCGGTGCTCGACGTCAAAGGCGAGAGAGTGCACCGGATCGCGACGTTGTGTTCTCGAGAGAATGTCAAGAGAACGTCCAGGATTGGTACACAAAATCAAGTCCTCCGAACAGTGCTTGAAGGGACCGGACACTTCAGGGAATACATACAGTAGGCCGAATTAATATTCGGACACACTTTACAATACAATAACATTGTTAAAATTAAACTAAACGACTTCAGTTTTCTTTTTGAGATGTTAGAAGGATTAGTTTAGTAGGAGCGCGTAAATAATTTGTTCTAAAAATTTCTATTGGTCGGAATTGCGACGAATAAAGTAAAACTCACGATTTTTAGCTTTTTGAAGTGAAACTTCTTTAGGCGCAAAACCTCATCGCGGTAGGCGTAAAACCTCGACGCGGTAGGCGTAAAACCTCGACGCGGTGGGAGTAAAACCGATCTGGTGATGAAACGATGAAACAGTGAAACGATGAAACGATGAAACGATGAAACGATGAAACGATGAAACGATGAAACGATGAAACGAAGAAACGATGAAACGAAACTCTATTAGCATATACGATTGAGGGTCCGGCATTCCTTGGAAAAGACTATGATAAAATTCCGATGATGCTAAGTGGAGATTTCAACGTGAACTTAGCTTCGGAACAATCAAAATTATTAATAGAATTTTTTAGAAGTAAATTAAGATTGGAATGGTAAATAATCCTAATGAAGCGACAACAAGATCAGGAACAACTCTTGATGCAGTATTTGCAAGACATTTAGACAAAATTGAATCAAGAATATGTATATCATATTTTAGCTATCACAAGCCAATTGTTTCAATAATAGAATCATAGAAAATTAAATGTCATAAAGTGTTAATAAAAATTCGAAAAAAACTTAAAGAATGAAGTTTCACTTTAGCCATGTGGTCTAAGCTCACACCAATTATTTGAGATGTTAGAAGGATTAGTTTAGTAGGTAGCGTGTAAATAATTTTTTCCAAAAATTTCTATTGGTAGGAATTGCGACGAACAAAGTAAAGGTCACGATTTCTAACTTTTTTATCTGCGTCTGTAATGAAAATTTAAAAGACGCCTTTTATAGGTCTAGGTAAGTTATACACATACCTATACAAAGTTTCATCGAACTCGATTGACGTTGTTATGAGTGACAAACATTTAAATAAGGACGAGATTCCCTGAAAAGGCCGAAAATCTGCAACTTTCACGCTTAAGCTCTCACCTGTAAATGTTTGTGGCTCATAGCAACATTCACCGAGTTCGATGAATCTTTGTACATGTGTATAACTTATCTTAACCTACAAAAGTCGTCTTTTAAATTTTCATTACAGACACAGATAAAAAAGTTAAAAATCGTGACCTTTACTCTTTTCGTCGCAATTCCGACCAATAGCAATTTTTGGAAAAAATTATTTATACGCTAACTAGTAAACTAATCCTTCTAACATCTCAACAAAACTGAAGTTGTTTAGTTTAATTAGAACAAAGTTATTGTGTTGTAAAGACTGTCCGAATATTAATTGCGGCCACCGTACCTCGGGTAAAGTAAACCGAACCACAGACGTCGATTTTTCGAAATTGGTATACAGTGTATATCTTAATATCTTTAAACATTTTTGTTTCAAAAAACTGTATATATGTATTTTATGTGTTGTGGTATATCAAGAAGATTTGCACTACGAAGACTCAGCATCATCGAAGTCATTAAAAAATATTTTTATGAGTAGGGCAGTTAAATGGCAGTTTTTACTATAAAATGCTAAATTTTGGGTAAAATTTTTTATTTTTTGGTCAATGTTGAGAAAAAAATTAAAGGCTGCAACATGAAGAGTTTCTAATACGTATACAAATTTAAATTTTAGCTTTTAAATGCTGAATTTTCTTTTTTAAGAGTTACAATTTGCGATTTTTAAATACCGAATTCTAAAAAAAGCTAAACTCTAACTGATCTGGTTATGAGTTATGACTCAAAATTCAAACAAATACTACATGACACAAGTATATTTTATTTTTCTAAGATTTATTGATTATGTGTCATTACCTACCCTTCCAATTACACAAGGTGTTTCGTCAAAATTCAAAGACCCTCAAAGTGGTCCATCAGATAAAATTGAAGTAATAATAAAAATACGGATGAATAAACAAAATATTTATTAGCAAAAGCATGCTTGTTTATTATACTTGAACATCACAGTAATTAGCAAATAACATATTACATTTACATAACTGACGTTTGAGGCTTAATAAATAATTATTCGCAACAATCTACATGGCAAACTGAATCGTAAATGTTGGTTTACAATAATACTTACTACATATTGTATACCCATCGCTATATTATTAATATTAAAGCCGTGTCTCGGTCGTTGGCCGATATATTCGGACATCACTGTATATCATTTTGTGACAATCACTTTTGATTGTTTCCATATATGTTTTTGCTCATACAGTATTCGAAATAATTATATTAGTCTCCTTTGTTTCATTTTCAACCACTGTTGGGGATTCCAACAGAGATACAAATTTAATAAATACATAATTTATATTACTGTAACTTTTTTTTGTAATCATTTAAAGAAGAATTGAATAGAATGACTTATGCACGATGTATCTTGTTAATTGAGATAATAAACATACACGGAGAAGTTACAAGATAATCTCAAAACCACAGATTTGAATACGGATGGAAACAGGTAATTTCAGAAGTTTCGCAACCAGAGCTTGTATTAATTCCGCTCGGATGACAAGAATTCAACTCATGCGACTGACACTCAGCTATCGAAAGCACCTGGCTCAAAATTAATACGGGATTACCGAAAACCGATTTTCCTCAAACTTTGCTCACTAATTTGGCACGTTGCGCGATGGTGTGAAATCATTTTTCTTGCTGGACTCCAAGAACAAGAGAAATGGAGGATCAAACTGCATACTTTGCAAAATCTGTCAATGGAATCCTAACTTCCCAAACCTTAATCTTCAATTTGATGAAATTCGAAGAAAGAATTATGTAATTTCAATAAAAGTAGTACTTTTTATTTAAACTTTAATAAATCACAATGCTATGTATTGCGGTAGCTTGCTCACTCCTAGACTGTACCCCTTAATTTATCGAAAACATAAAAAACGCGAAAGTCGAGTCCCTGATGACAGTGTTTAGATAGTAGTTAGTGTTAGCGCGAAATTCGATAGTACAGTCCACATCTATGTTTACTTTTAAGTGTGTACGTTGTTCGAGACATGTGCTCTACTTTTAACCAGTTAACTGTTTCGACCTCTCTGGAAAATGCGTATCCAAATTGCGTCGCACAAATTTAGCGATGACGAGTATACTCGTCAAACACAGAGTATGTGTAATATAAAATTAGGTTGTAATAAAATGACTTTTATTTTTTTATTTCACTACTCAAATTTACCGCAAATTTGTCGCAACATTACAGTCCGATATTTATGTAAATGAATCTGTGACCAGATGATAAAATATATCAAAAATGTTCAGGGAAATATCTTAGCAGGTAGGTAGTCCACAACTCAATTTGGATGATCCTTACAACTCGAATCCTGCACACGAGCTATAAAAAACGCCGCCTCTTGAATACATGTAAAAAGGAAACGAAAGGATCCGCATCCCGTTTTTTATTACCAGGCGCGCCACTTATTGCATAGTCTAAAACAATATATAAATCCGTAAATGCTACTGTGATGACTAATAACAGACAAGGATACATTTACGAAAAATAATTCATACTATATGCGGTTTTTTTATATTAATTATTTATAAACTTTTATTTGTTCCTTTTATTTCGACGGGCCTTAAAATATTTCAAACATCTTGAAGTTCTCGAATATGTTTTAGTTTTCACTAAAACTGCAATTTAAACTGCAAATTGTCTACATTACTCATAACGAATATACTCGTCATAGTACAAAATTTTGCACTTTTTTCCATGACGAGTATACTCGTCAAAAACACTTAACTGGTTAAGTGTGTATGTCTGTTCTGCGCGGTGCACAGTGTGACGAGTATATGGGCGTTCGGGACAAAACTCATAATCTCTAAACTAATCTATTTTCGATGTAAGACCTCTAATACGTTTTTAAAGAGGATACAAACACGCTTCGATTGATGAAAGAAAATACATTTTCATTAAAAAAATTCAGGTTACCTTAATTTTTTATTAAATAAAAAGTTTTTTGCCAATTTTTTCAATTGTAATTTGTTGTCACATGATTCCTAACTTTTTTTGAAAAATATTTTTATCAGTTTATCAAAAATACGCGAAAAATTGAAAGGATTATATATATATATATATGGGTTGTAGGGACAAAGTATAAAAAATTAACATTTGTTTGATTTTTTTTAAAATCAGTTATATATTATATAATACCTACATGTGAATCAAAATATAAATCAGTCTTTGTATCTGATGAGTCAAGACGTGATTCGTCCATTATTAAATATTGATTTATGTTCCTTAAATCATGTTTTTTAACTCTCCTGTATTTTTATTTATAATACGATACTGTTGGGTCCGATTCTATAAGAAGTCGGTTTAACAAATCCCAATAGACATTGTTTGTACAATGTAAGGATCGGGTGTCTGTTTATATTCATGCGGAGAGTGCTTTCATAACGTTTTCGACTATTTTTCCATTTTGTGCAAATTCGTGCAATTAAAATTGACGTGAATGTGAAGTTTAATATGTTCCCAATTAATGTACCAAAAATCACGGAGGTACTTTTTTAAAAACTCAAGTTAAAGTTGATAAACATCTAATATAAAATATTAAGACAAATTGTTAATATTGTAAAAAAGTTAGCTTGCAGTCCGGAAGGTCTTATGATACTAAACATAATTGGTGAAAATTAAATTAATCAGACAAACATTTATGAAATGGCATTGTACCAAAAAGTGGAATAAACTTCAGGCATAATTATTAACAATAAATTAGAAAATTTAATAAATATTATAAATAGCATTAAAATCTACGTTCTTTTATGAATACTTTAAGATATAGTAAACTATATATTTTAGACTTCAGTTTTTCGACTTTTGTCTATTGCTCGTCATACTGTGCGGTGCCCCGTTCAGTGGCATTGCTGCGGCGGAGCGGGCTGCCGTAACGAGAGGGTTAAATGTGTTGTCATAACAGTCCAACGATTTAAGACCTCCTTGATCGTTCTGTATCGTCCTCGAATGTGTCAGTCTCGTTCTCAACGTCGAATTAAACGGTTAAAGTCATACTCTCTAAAGTCAAATCGTGTTAGTAGAATTCTTTACACCTTTTCACTTTCCAGCTGCAATATCTAAAAACAACTAGCATTCGCTCTTAACAGTTAAGGTAAATTTCGAAAACAATTTCATGAAAATATCAGGACAGTTTACTCTATACCCTCGGCGAGGGAGCATAAGCATAAAAACGAACGAATTATAGTTAAAACGCGAGCGAGTGAAACAGATGATCGTGCAGGAATCAATACAAGTTATATTCTAATTTAAAAAATTGTCACAGGTTTTGTTAAATTTGTATGAACATTTTATCAATGAAGTAATAAGAAATAACTTACCATACAAATGTATTTTCATATAAAACTCTTTCATATCAAATCGAAAAGGACCCACCTCCCCCCAAGTTCTTTCACCTATAGAAAAGCTGAAGTACCCCGTTACAAAAAAAAAATTCTTATTTGTATCAACTACCTTTGAATAAACCAACGTAACAAGAAGAACACAGTCTCCGTCATTATTAATTCCTTCTTTTGACGTTACAGGAAGGCATCTGTCTTTTTTCGTTTTAATGAACCAGAGTTTCAATGTTTAATCCCGATCGTTAAAAAACACGAAGAGATTCGCTTTTCAACAAAGTCTTGTGAAAAGCAACGAGTGACGGCGCAAGTCGATATTCTTTTATTCGTCTACCAGAAAGTGCGTGTCAGATTAACACGGGAACCTATATGTATAGTGCCGAACCAACGATAAGTATGCTCTATAAAGGACGATTACTCGACAAACCCTCAGCAATCCCTGTTCCCAAGCTCTTGCATATTCTGATAAGTTAAATATTAGAATTTTATACTTTACAAAGGTAATCCTTCGTTCCAAAGACTTTTTGATGCAGATAGTTGTATTCAGAAATTTTTTCCTACAGTTATACTGATTTTATAATAACACTGGGTGTGCAAATTAACTCGCAGCCTTTTCTCCGCGAATTTATTAATTATTTACAAACAATTATAATATACTCTTTTGTGTAAAATAATCTCTAGAAATTTCTGTGAATTCACTTCATTTTACAAATAATTAATGAGGTCGTCCACACTAAAAATGAAAATAAATGTTATGTTTATATTTTTTATTTCATTGTCTAAATTACTTTAATTTCGGTGGGTCTTCCAGGGGTTGCATTTCGCAATGTTAATTTTGCTCATTCAACTTATAAATTACGCACAATAATTAATTAACATGCTCGACACCAGCATATCGTTTCTTCATTTTATGTGTGTCCAATTGCATCGTAGACATAAAATCATTATTCTCTACACGTTTTAGCTGACGCCTCGCGACGATGACATTAGCAGTGAAGCGTTATAAAGACAAACGCTGATACGTGAGACTACTTTTTTTCGAAGAGATTATTTTCTGTCACTATCACATTATAACAATATATATCTCGATTTCTACAGGGTGAATCAGAAGAAACAGAACACTTGAATATCTTTGATGCATTTAAAGATACGAAATTTGGTGACATGGGAATTTAATTGATTTCGAAGGATGCACATCGCCATCATAATATTATTCTTTTTTGCGCCTTTTCTTTCGGTATTTTCAAGGTCACCAACCTTTTTTCTTTTTTAAGCCATGTGCACAATGTGACCTTGGCAATATTAAAAATCTGAGAACAAGAAGGTCTTCAGAGTAATCAATAGTTGATAAACAATTAGTAGGTGTTCCATAAATCTCTGCTTGTCAACACCGAATCTATTACATTGTTGTGTATTGAAGAAATACAGCAAATGAACCATACACGTTGAATTTTATTTATTCTATTTTTCTGAATTAAAGGTCATTTAAAGGTGACATTGTGTACATGGCTGTATTCATTTAGATGTCGGCCAAAATTATACACGGAAAAAAGTCTGCAGTTCCATTTAAAAAAATGTTGGTGACCTTGAAAATACCGAAAGAAAAGGCACAAGAAAGAATAATATTATGATGGCGATGTGCGTCCTACGATACTATTCAAATTCCCTGACTCGACCTATATACAGGGTGTCCCAAAAATGTCTCGCTTCCTTCAAAGGGGAGGTTCCCGAGGCCATTTGAAGCGACATTTTTCTTTGCAAGAATGGCCGTTTCGGGTTTGTTAAGGAGTTATTAACGAAAAACACAGACCAATCAGAGCGCGACCTAGAGGCGTATTGGCAGAGACGGCCGCGCGCGACAGAAGTCGAGCGATGGTGATACACCGCGGTCGAAAGCAAGGAACAAACAAGAGTAGAAAATTTTTCGAGTCCTATGTCGGATAGTTCAAATTTGAATATGTTGTAGTCTTTAGTAACCCATGAACGAATCTCGAAGGATTTTTCGAAATCTTAAAAAATGTTGGTTTTACAGACGTGTAAAGAACTTTTTTTCATTAAATTATAACACTAGAACTAACGTAACGAGGAAAATGAGTTTTTAGGAGCGTGTAGTGAACACAGAAGAGTATCTATTGAAATTATTTCGATTTGGAAGAAATGGTTTTTTCGAAAAAACGAAAAAACGTGGTGACAGCTTCAAGTCTACTCTCTACGGACCTATTTTTTAAAAGGCAGGCGCTTTAAAATTGACGGAATTAGAATTATTTTAAAACCTTGCTTATCTTGCTTCTCCTGTAGAGCCCCAGCGAGGTGAAACTGATTCCTGTATTCACAAATTATTCTGTGTGCAATACTGAACCTGCCTACTTGTTAAATTCACAAGAGCATTTTAATTATTCGCTCTATGAAATTATCGACCAGAAGGGGTCAATGTCCTTTCACTGCACGATCCGGCCCACATTGTTAAATTATTCACGATCACAGTAAAACTATTCACATATATCCATTGGGTCCACAAACGTTGAATGAAGTCCACACAAATGATTCACAGAAGTCCACATATCACGCACAACTAGTTCACATTTGATGCACGTAAATCGACTGTTTCGACTGTGCACGAAAATCCGTCCGTCCATGCTGGCGATCGTAGGAAGACTAGTTCGGCGTTAACGGCCTTTCAACAGCACACTGCCGATTTTCATTTCAGCAACTGTTCGATGGAACCGTGTTTTCAAATGGAATGGGAAATCGAGGGTCATTCAGGTACGCTTCTACCCCCGAGCGTGGCCATAAACCAGCGCCTTGTGTCGAAGCTCGACCTTGACGATGGCTCGACTTCTGTTTACCAAATGTGTACAGTAGGTCAATAAAATGCTAAACGTTTTAACGAAGAAGTCAAGGCGCTTTCCTCGTTTATTACCTGCTACGACAACACCTCTCTGGGACACGCGGATCCTCCGCGTGCGTCACTGGGATACGGTCCATTTATGGGGGCAGGTCTGTGTTATGCTTGGTTAGATTATCTGACCTAACCAAGACCTAACACCATCTTGGGTCATCCAATTTCAGAGAATGTCTTCGATAACATATGTCCAATACAAAATCACATTCATTTAAATACAGGCAAATTGCAACATGGTAGCATCGGTATATTTTTGTTCATAACTTTCTAATAAAAAACGAGCGATGGCTAAAACCTCTTGGAGGTTACTTAGAAAGGTGACCTTGATAACATATGTCAATACGGCATATTGTTTTAGCCTTCAATACTTAAAATAACTGCTATATTTTGAAAACTTCTTTTGCTTATAACTTTTTAATAAACAACGAGCGCCGTTAGAAACCTCTTGGGGGTTACTCAGAAAGGTGATCTTGATAACATATGTCAAGGTCAAGGACATGCGAGGTGCCTCCCCTAAACGTAATATTTACCTACTGTTCTCAAATTCTTTTAACTTGTTTACTGTTTTGAATCATATCCACCTATTTTTGTAAACGATATACACAACGGTCTACTCGACAGTGGATTAAGAAAGATTAGGAAATACATCTAATTGGAGTATTTTTGAAAATAATTTAAACAAAAAAAAAAACAAAAATAAATAATAACGAATTAATTCACGATGAGCAGAACACATTTGGTAACTTTTCCCTAGGTATGCATGACTCCGAATACTTGGAAAATAGTGCAAAAGAAAACGGATGAAATGCAACGCGGAAGTTAGTTTCTATTCGGTTAAATTTTCTATTTTCACGTTTCACTTTAAGCAACTTTTGTATCAGGCAAACAATTCGCAACGAAATGTTTCTAGTTTGGTGCCCATAGTTTACTCGCATTTGGGCTTACGTAGCTTCAGTTTAACGGGGACAGGAAATGTATAGAACTGCGTTCGACCTAGGGACAAGGCGTGACAATCAAGGTGACCTGTTAGAAGTTCCAGCAGCTCCGAAGTTTTTCGAAACACAAACTGAGCGGACTCGAAAGATGTGCCGTTCAACGCCCCAGGTGTGTAATATACTGGTCACGTTCGAAATTGAAAAGTTGTGTGCATGGCTGGACTTGTGTATAAGTTCTTTCTTTTTGACACGAAACTTCATTTTTTCAATTGAGATCAATTGAGAACAAGAGAATACATTAACCCCCGTACACTCCTCAGACATACAGTGGCGTGCAAAAGCATGATAAAATACTAATGCAAAATATACTTACAAATATTTCATAATCTTCTATTCCTTCGGCGGTTCCACAGGACAATACCATTTTCACGAATACGTCTTAATAATTGTGCCTGTCTTCCAGCTTCAATATGGGCACCACCAGTGTCTTTTATATCGTCTATTTAAGATTGTAAACACTATTTTCGAACAAAACACCACACTTTTACACAATCACTAAACACTACACAACACACTTTTAGGAATGCTGATAGCAAACTAGGAACTACTCCGACCATTATCAAAAAAGTGCTGCGTTCTTTGCGATTCCCGCGCGAAAACTCTGCCCCGATTGAAACAGAAGAAATCGTTTCCAAGGAGATATTGATTTTTCGAAAATCATCTGGCAATATCGATTTTTGTGAGTACAGGGATTCGATTCCTTCAAGTTTACATTCTTAAATAAACGATATAAAAGACACTGGTGGTGCCCATAACGAAGCTGGAAGACTAGCACAATTATTAAGACGTATTCGTGAAAATAGTAGTGTCCTGTGGATCCGCCGAAGGAATAGAAGATTATGAAACATTTGTAAGTATACTTTACATTAGTATTTTATCATGTAGGATTAATATTCTTATCTTTAACAAGGTATATGTATACGGTTTTATTTCATAGTTTGCAATTTCAAATGTATAATCTGTGTGGGCAGGGAGACGTTAACATGGTACGGGCCTAGCGACGAATGTCTCTTTAAATTTCGTTTGTCCCGAGGCACGCATGCGATCATGTTCTGTCTCATCGACACCATCGGGTGGACTGTACACTACCAGACAAAAAGATAGCACGCGTGTGCTATCTTTAATTTCTCGTGTTAAAATTATGCTAGCGTGAAAACTCTGTGTGGTATGTAAAACATACCTTTTGCGAATATGTAAACAGAAAATAGATTGGCTTCAGTTCGATGACTTCTCTCAGTTGAAAGGGAAACACACAATCCGACGCAGACAGAATGATAGCACATTTGAAAAATAAAGATATACAGGGTGGCCCACATAACTCTGAACAGCTCAATATTTCGAAAACTATGCCATCGATTTTAAAGTTCTTAGTCTTAAATTGCATGGAATTGAAGGGCCTTTCTGACTACATAAACGTGAAGTGGCCTCCCTTCCCCCGTTAAAGGGGGAAGGGAGGTACCTTTGTAATTTTAAATGGAACCCCCTATAAAATGTTACATATTTAGATTCTACAGGAAAAAACAAGTAAATTTTGTCTGAAACATTTTTTTGTCAGATACTTCCATGATGAGATATAACAGTTTGAAGTTTCGAGTTGTAGGTACTTGAAGCGCTCGGAAATAGCGTTATGGAATTATACGCGCTTGAGTCCTTTCCTTATTCGAAAACTCGAAGAAAATCAATTTTCACCGAACGAAAATCGATCCCAGAATCAGCAAATTAGTAAATCAGCTTGACTGAGCTCCGGAAATGTTGTTTTGAGCCACGTTATTCGCAAAATACATGTTTACAACGTATAAGGGAACTTGTGTTTTCAACGAGTTGATGCCGCTGTCTTATGTTCCTTCTTGAGGATATTCATGGTAAAATGTTACGCAGTGGCCTATGAAATTCGCCTGTGTAATTCATGCAGCCGTTTCACGCGATTTTACGAGAACATTAACACGCTACGTCTGAGAGGCGATAAGTGCATCGTACGGGCTTGTATCGTCGCGATATCCAGATCGCAAGTGACGCCTGTGCATACAGAGTACTTATCTTTTTTTTATAATGACGACTTTCACAAATTTAATTTCAATTTGTTCTGAAAATATTATACAGTCGGGCCGAATTAATATTCGGACACTCTTTACAATACAATAACTTTGTTCTAATTAAACTAAATGACCTCAGTTTTTTTTTTGAAATGTTAGAAGGATTAGTTTACTAAGTAACGTGTAAATAATTCCAAAAATTGCTATTGGTCGGAATTGCAACGAAAAAAGTAAAGGTCACGATTTTTTAACTTTTTTATCTGTGTTAGTAACGAAAATTTAGAAGACGCCTTTTGTCGGTCTCAATAAGTTATGCGCGACTTTCACCCTTAAACATTCAACTTGTAATGTACGTAGCTCATAGCAACATTAACCGACTTAGATAAAACTTTGCGCACGTACATATATAACTTACGGAGATCTACAAAAAGTATATTTTAAATTTTCATTAGAGGTACAGATAAAAAAGTTAAAAATCCTTTACTCTTGTCATCACAATTTCGACCAATAACAATTTTTATAAATAAGTATTTACACGTTACCTAGTAAACTAGTCCTTCTAACATCTCAAAAAAACTGAAGTCGTTTGGTTTAATTTTAACAAAGTTATTGTATTACACAGAGTGTCCGAATATTATTTTGGGCCACCGTATATGATCTCGTTAGCAATTAGAAAAATTGGATTTCTATTTCCTTGGATAATTATAACTTAATTTACAATTGAGATATAAAACATACACTGGAACTATGAAGTTTAATCGTTGTAATATCATCAGACGTCGTAGGAACATGAAATGAAGGTTAGTGTACTATTTTAGCATTCGTCTCAGTTCTGTATGATTTACCAGGCTCAATTAATTTTGTGTGAACTGTTATATCATGCCCTATTTTAGAAACACGATTGAATAATAAAAATAAATGGAAATTAATGATAAATTTTTCTTTTAACCAGGGACTGAAACGGTTCTGAAAATAACTGTTGCGAACCGTTATATGTCGGTTCTGATTGAAACAGTTATGAAGAGAATATCGGTTCTGGCTTATATAGGTTACGGTTACGGTTCTGGAGAACCGACATTATTTCGGTTCTGTAACTGTTATTTTTCGGTTCTGGATTTCGGTACCGTTTTCGGTTCTGTATTCCGTATTGTGTTCGGCATTATATATTTATTATTTAAGTAGTTATTTTTTGTCATTTAGAATTCAAACAATTTTTAAATAAATACATTTTTATAATTTGTTTCTATATTCATTATATGAATTATTAGTTCAATAATTTATTGTTAAAATAATTGTTTAAATAAATAAATTTTTATAATGTATAGAAATTTGATTCTATATTTATTATTTGAATTATTACTTCAATAATTTATGGTTGAAATAATTGTGCACATAAATAAATTTTTATAATTTGATTCTACATTTATTATTTGAATTATTATATCACTAATAATTTATTGTTAAAATAATTGTTTAAATAAATTATTAGAATAACAATTCAAATAATGAATATAGAAACAAATTATAAAAATTTATTTATTTAAAAATTGTTTTTATTATAAATAATAATAAGTAACTACTTAAGTAATAAATGTAGAAGGCCGAACACAATACAGAATAGAATGACATACAGAATGACAGAATCGAAACCGGAACCGAAACCCAGAACCGAAAAATAACAGTTACAGAACCGAAATAATATCGGTTCTCCAGAACCGTAACCGTAACCGATATAAGCCAGAACCGATATTCTCGTAACAGTTATAACATCATTTCAGTTCTCCATAACTGTTTCGAGAACCGGAACCGATATCATAACAGTTTTCAATCCCTGGTTTTAACCCATTGGCAAGGGAAGGATTGTTAAATAAATTAAATTAAAAAGTTAAATGAAATGCAATTCCACAAAATTCACGATTGTGGCAGGTGTTACTGTAATAACTATCAGCGTGTGTATCGTTTGCAGACAGAATTAGGCAGGCGTACAAAAGTGATGCGTAAAATATGAAAATAATATTATACTAATATCGTCGTTATACGCATTGTCATTTATTCAGCTATCGTTCATACATTATTTTAATGACCAGCTATTTTCACACAAATTAGTTCATTTATATTTTTATTTTATGAAAACGTAATGCTTAGTAAACCGTAGTGAACGACTTATAATTACAATTCACTTCCCTAGCAAAACCAGATCGGATTCTTTTTGCGAACAAAGTCATCCCCTATTCGTCTGCTCTATAAAAAGAAAAGAATGGTACTTAACTTTCGCTGAATTAAATTAAGTCCGAAGAATATTCGAATTTGCCAAATCTGTCACAATTTAAAGTTCATATTGTGTCTATACTCCGCAACAACTCTATAAAACATTATATAAAACTATACAAATCTAGGTTATAAGAAATAATTGCATACAATGTATTTTATATTGTATTTTCTTGTTCATATATGCCCTGTGTGATGGAATTAATTTGTTCTACCGATCTGCTCCGCTAATCCTACATCAGTGTCTTATATGTAGTATCTGTCGCGAAGCGTATTAAATCTTACATCAGCCATTTCGAACTTTCAGCTAGAGGAGCATATTTTAGATACTTTTCCATTACCTTGATGTCACCAGAAACTAGTGTACTTACCATTATAGCGAAATATTGACCACTTGATGTAAACGAATAAGTTTCTTTTTTATTTCGATCGGGTTAAGTTAGATGATGGCGGCTGGATACCATCACTAGCAGATTAACTATTCTCTTAAATCTAAACTCGTGTCTAGCATAACATAAACTAGTTTCTTCTTCGCATGCACACGTAAGTTCAAGATTACTATTGGCTATTACGTAATGGAAAAGTGCTATAGTTTATAAAAACTGTACACTAACCAAGATTGTAACAAGTATCATTAATTCGTGGCCTTGCAATTAAACAATTGAAATTTTACTTTACAGCTACGAATAATCAATGACACTACAGTCTATGGTACTTGGTGCAGTCACTGTGCATCTTTTGATTGATATGTGAAGATTCGTTGCTCGGTTTACGGATACAGATAGTCTTCGTTGAAACAAAAACAATTCGGTCTTTCATTAAAATTTTTTAGACACTACGTTCGACCTTAAATGCGTGTAAATTCTTCAAACCGTTTGTTTGTAAAGCCTACTGGCATAGACCCGTGTCATGCAGGTTTAATTATCCGTAACTGTTAAGCTTTAGTAAATTTATTAAGCGCACATTCCATAACGTTCTCTACCTTCCTCTTCTATAAGCCACCTTGCTCAGCTTACCAAACCAGGTTCAAATATTCCACAGTCTCCCCCTTATACTCAAAGCGATGAATTTTTCATCAAGACGGCTTACAGATTTTTCTTTGTACGTGGCCTATAGATTCGGTGTTCGAACGTCTCATTAATTTCCTCTTGAACGATCCTGTTTTCAACGCTTCTCGCAATTAATGTGAAACAATTTCCATTTGCAATGCTAACAAGTGTTTAACAGTGTCTTGAACATCTGATCGGAGTACAAGGTCGTTTGAATAACCGACGAGTACGGATAATATAGGCACACTAACTGTCCCTACTTCCGGCTCTTATTTGTTCCGAAAACAGAAGTCGGCGTTCGAATAATAGAAGTTTGATATTTTATTATATTATTATATTATTTATATTATAATAATATTATTATATTATTATTATATTATATTATAATAATATTATTATATTATTTATATTTTATTATATTATTATTATATTATATTATTTATATTTTATTATATTATTTATATTATTATTATATTATATTATTTTATACGCAATGGTCGTACGACTGCCCGAACAGTCCGTGTGTTCTCCTTTATTGGAATAGATGCATGATGGTCGGTCGAACACTTTGGACGCCACGGGGGGGGGGGGGGGGGCGGCGTGCGATCGAGCGAGAAAGTGTAGCTCTCGAAAATCGCTCGAAATGTGCCGTTAATTCCGACCACTGTTTTGGTATGTACAAAAAGTAGAATCGGATGGTCGTGATCAGACGCGTCAGCCCATTCCTATTTAATGGTACGCGTATTCGCTGAATTTTCAAACACGGTTTACGCAAAATCGAAACGCAAAAAGAAAAGATTTTATTCTTTCTTTTCGACTCACTTCCCAATCGATTGTCCATGGTATGCACGACACCTTGTAAATATATGAGGTTAGCATTCATTGGTTCGTACATACGAAGTTCTACTTTAAATGAAAATAGTCTTCAAAGCAGCATATGATAGGGTTTAACTTGGGATGAATGATTGATTAATGCACGAATGAGGAAGAGTGTAAGAAAATGGGGAAATTGTCGTAAACCGAGTTCTTGTTTTATGATCGTTGCAAAACAAAATTTGCGAACAAAAAACGAAATGTGCATAATAATTTACGATCTAATTGTTAGTGAAAAATCTTTTATGTGTGAATAATACTTGATTCGTTCGCGAACTTCTAGAAACTGCGGTCGCTTCCTAACGAATCCTGCCCTCAACTCATTTTGTAATATATAATTACGTACACTTTGGGGAAAAAATGTAAAGCTTACGACTCGTTGGAAACATTAATTTCTAAGGGAATTAATAATTTCCCGCAGCCCTCTAAGGTAATAAAAGGCTCGGAAGGGTCGTAAACGATCTTTTAGTGCTTCGCGGATCTTTTTACTCTACATTGCACGCTATTCCGGGTATTTTATATTGTGCTCCTGGGAATCTCCTCAAGCCACGAGTTTCCTTCTCACCTACATCAACCGGGTGACTTCTAAACATCAGTGCTCGGCTGCTTACCTTGTTAATTTGATTCTTATCAGAACGAGACCCGCTCCTGCGAAAATTTATGGTATCGCGTGCAACGACTTGTACTTCTATATACTTTTTTATCAAAACAACGCAAAAGTGTCGATACTATTTCATGTTGTTTCCCCAATCCATACTTTTTAATGAACGTAAATCTAGGAACTTTTATTTGACATGTTTTTGCACGATGTTTACATACCTCATTTTGTAATATCGGTCGTCAGAGATTTTTTTAATAGAAAACAGTTAATATTTGATGAAAAAATGTTTCCTCTTTACATTCTGATTTCTCAACGATCATCAGAAAATTTAAAGCAAATACCTATGCATAGACAAAATCATCACATAATATCACACTATATCACAAGAATTTTGTATGTAACATATTTTTATGTAGTGGATAATTTAAAAATTATTCCACGAGAACAAGTTAAGTTGCTCACCCTGTACACAGAGTGAAGCATTAAATGGAAAAACCTCAATATCACCAATATTTATGATCGTATAAAAGACAGTTCAGCACAAAGTCACATAACTTGAAAAATGTCTAAATATAGAGATATGAGATATCAAGGTCTTCGATATTTTTGTGTTTAAAGCTTTTATTTCTTGTATTTTGATACTTTATTGACTTATTACTTGCCTGATAAAATTGACCTCATAATTGATATTTAAATTTTTAGTATTGCAAATATTTAATGTTGTAACTGGTTAAAAGCTGATCAAATTTGGTTCGAAATATTTGTTTGTTCAATTACAAGAAATGTCTGAAAAGCTGCGTGGTTTTGTTTAGGTCATCCTGCATACTCAATGATATTTTTCATCTTTGCTAAACACTCGATTAATTATTTTAACAAAATTATATCAAATGAAATAAAATAAAGAATAAATATGAACATAAAATAAATTATATAGAATAAGTTAGATCACACATACCTTGAATAAATATAAAAATGCACTTGAATGCTTAAGACAATTAAATTAAAGTATAGTTATACGCATACATTAAAAAAAATACTCACTAGTGTGCATCGAATGAAATGGGTGAAATAGCATTTATAAAGTCAGCTCCACTTTAATGCACTTATTATGCAAGCACACCAATTGCCTTTAAAATGATTCTACTTGTAAGCACTATTAATAACATAATTTCAGAAGGAAGTATTTACGCCTAGCATAAGTGCTGTACTTTCCTATTACAATGTAACGTTACGTTTCCCGTAATATTGCATAATTCAACGGGTGCAGCATGCAACTGTGCGGTTATAGATGACACACATTAGGGGAACTTGGTACAAATATAAGTGGATGCGGTGTGTTCGAATACATGCTGCATTATATCAACCCGCGTAATATGCAATTATGCATGTATCGTGTATTGCTTTGGAAGACAAAGATAGAAACATACGGCGAGAAGGAGGGGGAGAGAGAGATACATGGTTCTTTGGTTTCAATTCTAATTTTCGTTACTAAGTCATGTGTACGGGTGAAACCTATTCGCGCAATACTTCACTAATGTGTCCGACATGAAACCCTACCAAAGTGCATCGTGATAATTGTAGCACGGAGAATGATTGTAATTAAAAGGTCATCACTTTGTTGGACAAAGTAAATTAGCTGAAAGATGAAAATCAAAGAGAGAGAACTGAACTAACTAAACTAGAGAACTGAACATTTGTAAGATATTTCTGCCTTTTATAGATACTATTATACACTCCTTCTTGACTTTTATATCTTCTTTTTATTTATTATACAGGGTGGATAAAAAATTAGTCCCCGCCATTTTTCAAACAGTTTCAAATGTTGGACTGAAAAATGTTGTGAACAAAAATTGTTTAGCTTACAATCGACTACAAATTAAAAACATCGGCTGTTCTTTCTTTTGGAGGACCAGATGTTTTTAACTTTCCTGAACACTTTTTTAAGTTTTTTTTATGTAATCCTGTAGATATCGATGAGAACATTACGAAAATGTAAGTATTATTGTTAGGAATTCACTGGTTCATAAGTTATACGTGTGTAAACATGAGCAATTTCAAGTGTTTTTCACAAATTAAAGTGTCGTCACATTAGTATATTCGCTGGCTGGTAGACGTAGGAGTGTTGAGCGCATGCGCTAGATAATAGGGTATATTCGCGGATCGGCTAAGTAGTACTGAGCGCATATGCAAAATGGCACGGTACGTTTACCAGATAGGAGCACGTAGATAAATGAAGCTGAATTTAATATTTTTCTGCAGTTTATTATACATTTTATTGTTGATTTTAATTTTAATTTGTGGATTGTTGCGGAAATTTAAGAAATGTAGTGTTCATCGGTGCGATATGAAAATATACAGAATCACAAAAAGAAGGTATAGTGCAAGTTGGTTTGGGGTTAGGTCGTCGCGTTGATTTCGTACATGTGTTATGATTACGTGCGTGCTTGTGTTGCCATCTAACGGATCTGCTCGGTACTACTTAGCCGACCTTACGCGTACCACCTAGCAAATATACCAGTGGTGGGCACGGGTGGAGCCCCTCAAACGCCTGCTTCTCCCACCAAACTCTCTTTCCTGCAGCGCGCACGTTCGTTGTGTACGCTGATGTCTCATGTCTTCGTTGCCCCATTGTACCGTGCTTGCTGGAAGGGGGCAGAGGGCGCTACGGTGTGGACGGTTTTGCCTCGATTGAGGCAAAATTGCCCATCACTGAAATATTCCAATATTGCGGCGCTTTGACCTGTCAAAAAGGCTTAAAAGTGCTCAAATTTACACGCGTATAACTTCTGAACCAGTGAACTCCTGGCAATAAGACTTTCATTTTCGGTGTTTTCTCGCCGAAATCTATAGGACTGCATTAAAAAAAAGTTAAAAACATTGGTCCTCCAAAAAATGGTTTAACCAAAACATCTATTCATTTCTATAATAATAAGGACAACTTATTAAAATTCTTAACTCGTAATAATCAAAAAATATTCTATGTCGTAAATCGACATAGTTTAAACCATACAATTCTGAATGGGAATATCTCCTTAAATAAATCCTTCAAGGCAGTATAACGTCATATTCAAGAGGTTTCCCTCGTAACCATAAATGGCGGATATATTGTACATACGGCTTCCATGTTCAGTTTCAATATTAAATTGGAGCTCTGTGTTTTAAGATTAATTAATGTAGTTCTAAGAATAATTGTACCTAATCAAGTAGCCAACTGGAATTCTGTATTTTAGCACTTTGACGGCCGCTGTCACGTGTATGTGATTTCACGAGCCAATCGGTTACCAGGCACTGTTACATATACCTAAATGATTTCGTGGACCGATCGATTATTATTCGCTGTTACACTTTCGTGATTACGCTATGATATACAGAGAAACCTTATACAAAAAGTGCCGGCGGTAGGAGGTAGGATTTACGCGAGATAAATTATTAGCAGCGAGTGACAGTCAACGAGCAAAATATGTGGCTGTGATTTTTATGAATTTTTTAAAAATAATTATTGGATATATAGGACTAGCCTTTTTGGGATGTTAGCAGATAGTCTTGAAATACAAGTGATATTTTTTAGTTCAATATTTCTGATTATTTATTGTATATTATAATTAGTCTGCGGATGTTCATGCAATTTTCAATTTTTATAGCCAAAGTTTAAGAAATGGGAATAAAATAAAATTCTAGTTTTAATGAGAACAGCTTTTACAAGGCCATAAAAAATAAAATTGGTACTACATAACATCGAATTTTATGTTCTAGCATTTTTTGAACATTTTAATAAGCCATAAATGCATAAGGATACGCAGTCTAATTTTATAATATGCAGGATGTTTGGTCACTGGTGGTACAAGCGAAAAGGGGATGATCCTACATGAAAAAATAAGTCGAAAATATAGAATAAAATTTTTTCAAGAGAGGTTTTGTTTTTGAGAAAATCGAATTTATAGATTCGTCGGGATCGCGTGCATTAGTATATGCACAGAGTAGAATTGGTTAGTCGTGATTAGACGCGACAGCCGATTTCTATCCAATGGTACGCGTAGTCGCTGAATTTTCAAACTAGATTTTTCCGAAAACAAAGCTTCACATAAAAAAATTTTATTCTATATTTTCGACTGATTTTTTCATATAGAATCAGGCCCTTTTCACTTGTACCACCAGTTACCGAACACCCTGTATACGCATATTTCTCGAAACTATGGTTTTTAACTGGTGTGCACGATAACTAACCACTACAATATTTTATTTAATTATTTCTTTGTAATATTTTTTTAACAATATAAGTTTAACAAATCGGACGAAATAAGTGAACTTTTCTTGCGAACCCTAGAACTTATCCAACTTTTCGTATTTTTTATTCAAAATGAGTTCAACCCCAGTATAAAGTATGTAACTTTAAGTAAATTATAAACCCCACAATTTTGTGGTTGGATCACTGTGACAGGCGCATCACTGCACGCCGAAGCTGTTAAGATATCTTGTATATTTTACAATAAATAATACGAAAAATAAAACTAAAAAAAAAGACACTTGTACTTTAAGACTGTCTGTTTACATCCCAAAAGGGTCTCGTTACAGATATTCAATAGTTATGCTAAAAAAATTCTTAAAAATCATTTGTTTTCACTGTCATTACACGATTCCACGAACCATTACAATAGTTCTAAGAACAATTGTACTTGTCTACCCAGTTTATAGTGATCAATTCGAATCCTGATCTTACGTGTAATGAATAGTAGATAATAGATGTGTAAGCTGCAATTACGATGAAATGTCACACGTAGGCAATTTCGGGTCAAAAACCACGTTCTGGCAATGGCCTATACTTACAACGTGCTGTTCGCGAACAATTTGCGATCTCCGCGAAGGATCGATTTTCATGGCCCGATGCGCGGTTATAGCACGCATCGGCATGCCATGATTGTGAAGCCTCGTTTAGACCTCCCATAATATGAAAATTCTGTTACTAAAAATGAAATATTACTAGGCTGCAGATTTTCATGCATTCATGACAAAAATGATTAGATGGACTTTTAAGCAGTAAAAATATCACGAGAATTGAAGGACATCGATGTATAATAACAATAATAATAATGATAATAATGATGATAATAATAATGATAATAATATCGATAATAATAACGATAATAATAACGATAATAATAATACCAATAATAATAATAACGATGATAATAATAACGATGATAATAATAATAACGATGATAATAATAATAACGATGATAATAATAATAACGATGATAATAATAATAACGATGATAATAATAATAACGATAATAATAATAATACCTTTATTTCAACCTTGCCGGCCATGAAATTCGGACTTAGTTTACAATTCAGAGTGTCATACCACTCACACATTCTTATCATTCATTCTCTCTCTCTCTCTCTCTCTCTCTCTCTCTCTCTCTCTCTATATATATATATATATATATATATATATATATATAATGCTCTTTCTCTCTCTTTCTCCCTCTCTTTCTCTCTCTCTCTCTCTCTCTCTCTTTACTACCTAAACTTAGATCTTAATCTAACCTCTGGGACCTGAGTGCTGCACCTAAAACTTAAAATCGTAAACCTAAAACCTATAACCTAAATACGTATTTTGGTTAACATCGATGTATTATCTTCAATTTACTAAAATTAGTGATAAAAGAAAGATATTTTTTTTCAGCTCCTAAATCCCGTAACTCATCTTCCAATCGATGCAGGCAATTTTTGTTTTGCATAGGAGATCCGCAACCTATTTATTATCTACAGATTGCGGCTTTTTCTTGCATTTATGGCACGAATAAGTAGGTGAAACTGAGAATTGATGAAACAAGAAATGAATTCAATATTACTTTTACATTATTCATAACATGTTAAAATTATTAAGAGTAGAAATCAATTTTTGTGCAACTCCTTTTTCTTGAAAATGGACACAATTTTTATTTTGCAGTTCAATCACCACTTATCAACGAAGATCATGTTATAATCAAGATATTATAAAAAGAAATCGTAAGATATTGTAAAATACATCATTAATTTATGATTAAAACATTTTTGTTTTACAAACAATAATTATAAGTAGACTGCGGATTTTTATGCAAACTGAAAGTCTACATTAATAAGATATAGAAACTACATAGATATTTGTTTTTTTTTCTAATAATTTTAGGAAGTTGATAATAATACAATAATATTACTACATTCTTTAAATGTTTACTTTAAATATCACTATCTGGTCAAAGGATTTTATTAGGAAACACATATTTTCTATGATGCAGCATATTTAAACAGAACTTTCCCAAAATCTACGTAACTGTACGAAATAACGTACTCTGTGTGTTCGTTGTTTAACTGGAACTTTTTACATATCAAAATCGAGATCAGACGTTCTAGTACGGGCACTGATCTCGTTGTGCAAAATTATATTAGCTTGTCTAGAATGCATTGCGATTTTTAGACACGAAAAATGTTGAATAAAATAAATTCCTTTTCTTTCTTGAAATAAACTGATTCCATAAAAATTAAGTAAATTAAAATGAATACAATGTATTACTTTATTATGAACACCATTCATTCGTCGCTTTCAAATCTGAGGTCTAAGTGTTTCTACATACACACCTTTGTTACGAGCCAGAGCTGCGAGCAGCGCGAGAGATCGGCGAACGGTTATTAGTTATTACCCTTGGAATATGGATTGAATTTGTTAGTTCGGTGCACGGACGAATCAATGCGAATCTGGGGAGCCGCTAACATTATAGGCGGCGAAGACGAACCCAATGCGAAATTGGTGAAAAGTGAAAAGAACATTCCGATCATTGTTTCTTGAAAGTGTTGCTAGTGAATGTGAAAATGCATACCGCCAAAATTTATCTATAATTGAAAATAATCAACAAAGAGACGAATATCACTTCGGTTTTGACAAAGAAGATGCAGATATTTACTATCTTTTTCGTTTATGTAGAAGAATAAATGATTTATACTAGAACTTATATTTTGAAATTTTAGGAGTGCTTTTAATAATTTCTGTTGTAGATTTATCAATTGAGATTGATAGGTGCAAGTGATATTTGTTTATCATAAAATTAAAAAAAAAGAAATGGCATCGGCCGGGCATCGAACCTTTTTTTTTTTAATTTCTGTTGTAGATTTATCAATTGAGATTGATAGGTACAAGTGATATTTGTTTATCATAAAATTAAAAAAAAAAAAGAAATTGCATCGGCCGGGAATCGAACCCGGGCCGCCCGCGTGGCAGGCGAGCATTCTACCACTGAACCACCGATGCTTATAGTTTAATCGAAATAGATAGAAGATATGAACAACTGCCGGCACACGTTGTAATGGATAATATAATGGTTGCTAATATATACTATGCTTGTTCATATGGTTGTTAATATGTTTATCAACCATCCATTAACACAAATAGTATTTGTAAAGTATAATACCCCCCTCCCGCCTTCGTCATCAGTGCGGAGACTATGTTTGCGGAACGAGTCCTATTAAAATTTCTGCAACGATAACATAAACTAATAAATTATTTTGTTTATAATTTTTATTTTAACTGATTATTCTCTTGTTTTAGACATTTCTTTCTTTTTTTAATTAACTTTTTTAGGTCACATGCCCCTTCTCAGGTTATTAGTGACACGTAACTGTCGCTCAGCCTTAGTTTTTGAGATATTTGCGAAAAACTGTTTCTACAGATATATCACGCGATCGTCGAACGATCTATGTACCGCGTTGCACTTAGCCTTGCAATCAGCCCATGACATTTATTCGGAAAAGCTTAAGATTTCGGGTATGAAACACTGTGTGAGTGTGTGTGGTGTCGTTTTAATATGTACTTATTCTTCATCATCATATGTTTTAAAAAGGTCACGTGGTGTATAGATCGTTCGACGATCGCGTGATGTACATATCTGTAGAAACAGTTGACGAGCGGTCGCACATGCTGACGCATACGCACAGCACGGACGTGCACGTATAGACAAAATTCAATGTAGTAGTAGCTGCAGTTTTTCGCAAATATCTCAAAAACTAAGGCTGAGCGGCGGTTACATGTATGGGAAAAAGTTGTTCAGACTGTTGAGTTTTACAACATATTTAAGTTTTATCAAAATCGGTGAGGTGGGACCTTTTATGAACAATTACCTACATTTATTTTGAATATTATTTTTTCTATTCTGCACAATACCATAATTTATGTATTTTTTCATTATAAATTGAATGAGACCATAATTGAGTCGATGCGATTAATAGTTTACGAGATACGGCGATGGAATTTATGATTAAAAAATTCATAACTTAGTGAGACTAATGAATGTTTATTAATTTCGTATTCCTCCGATGACAATTCAGTATTCTCCTCATCAGTTTGAATTGCAATACAGTTTTCTTGATTTGGTTTCACTTCGCGTCGTGCTTCATACGGGAAGAGTATAAGTTCTACAGTGAGTACGAAATACACACGAGTATCTGAGTGAATAACGTTTCAAAACTATTGTGAAATTATATATATATATATATATATATATATATATATATATATTTTCTGACAGTAGCATTTGAAAAATTTTGACCTACTGTACTTTCTAGCTTATTCTTTAAATAATTTACGAGTATATGACGATTTTTAATCGAGTGCATAAGACCTAATTCCTTCAGGTGAATAACCATGTCTCGCCCAGTTATAGCACGCACTCTGTCTACAAAAAGAATTATTGTTCCCAAAATGGCGACTAAAGGCAAAAAACTATTCAATTTATATCAAGTACATGAGTGTTAATCTTGCTTAAAAATAGTTTGAATTAGTAACATTTAGTAACTTGGGTTTCGAACTCCACAAAACGTGGAATAGCTTACAAAAGACACGAATACTATGTATATTACGATGTCCCGAAGTAAAACTAATAATGTGAACGACCAAATTGCAAAATTCCATCATTTCTTCAGCAAAGGCGTCGAATTTTCAAAGAGAATAGCAATATCCGATAAACGAACCAATTACCATAATTTTGCGTCGAACTGATGGGAGATATTATACAATTGGACAGACGGGAATTTAAAGGAGGGCGAAGTCTGCATGACGAACACAATGGTTTTTATCCTTTTGGTTTCCGCCAGGCCAGAGGAGACTAGTTAAAAGCTAAAAAGAGCATGCTCGATTTTTTGGCCAGCTCGTTAGCTGGCGGATTCTTTCCTCCTTCATGAACCGCTAATTATCCATATAGTTACATCCAAGAGACCTCCAACCACCGGCGGGAACTCACCCGTTGGTCACCAAGTCGGGTGCTGACGATAATCGTCCTTCCCGCGATAAGCTCTGATTTATAGGGTTTTCATCGTCTCGAAGGCCGCAACTCAGTTAACTTCTGGACAATGAAAAACACTGTTGTCCGCAGTTACTCATCTGCGATGACAACTTTCGCGAAGAAGCGGCTGGTGTCTCTATTGTCTCGTATTCTGCCGTTGAAATGCACTTGAAATGGCTCTACGTCCGTTCCCTTTGCCAAGGTGTGGGGTACTTATAAATAAAACATTCTATAGTAAACACCGCTGATGAATTTTCCTAATGTCACCCTCCAACAGCGAATTCCTCCCCAAATGTCCATCAGGGAAGCTGTTGTACACACAGAAAGTTAGTCATTTTTGAGCTTCGGTTTTAATGTAACGACGTTTGATAGTTCTTGAATATTCATCCATACTATACAGAGTTATTGAAAATAAATCGAAAAAAAGGAATAACATTTTTTCGTTTGACGCCTTATTTTCGAGAAAATCGAGTTTCAAGATCCGTCGGGTTCGCGCGCTTTAGTATATGCAGGAAGTAGAATTGGTTGGTCATGGTCAGACGATTCCTATTGAATAGAATGTTTCTCTAAAACCAAACTTCGGATGAAAAAATGATATGCTAAAGTTTTTCTTCTTTTTTTATGTAGAATTATCGCCTGTCTGGTTGTACTACGATATCCGCTAATCGTGCATAAAGCGTATAAATAAAGATGTATAATAAAGATGTGCGTATGTCATGATGTATTATTTTTAAGTTTTTAGCACCATGTCTATTACTATTAATTTACATTTATTGAGATTGTAAAGATGCTTCCATGAGGAATTATTCTTGTTATTTTTATAAAGTAAGTAATTCATATAAAGTTCTCGTCACTGTATTACTGACAAGGGAACATATTCAGATGCGAAAATCCGATTTTGATGAAACTTATGGGAGCTTATAGTTCTTTGAAAAATATTTGACACGTGTTTTTTTTATCGGCAACCATCCACTTTGAAGGGGTGAAAACAGCCCTCAATGTTGGGGATCAAAACCATATTTTTTGAGATATCTCGGAAACCAGAGGTCGAAAAAATTTGAATTTTTTTTAAATTGTGTGTTTTTCAATGGGAAATGTAGTCGCGCATGAAAATTTTAACAAAAGTTTTTTGTTTAAACAATATATTAAAAATTTGATTTGTTTTTGCAGTTTCTCTTATTTATTGTTAGTTCATTTTAATGTAAACTTGGGTGTGTGATCTTTGATCCAAAATAGGGGATACATGTTTCAGGATTTTCTTCAATTTTGTGCCATTTAACAATAATTATGCATAATGGAAGATAGTCTTGCAGCTGATGTGCGTAGGAAGGAATTCTGTTTTATCTTGTTTTATTCTTGTTTTATCGAAATATAAGCATGTAGTATAAACGTGTATAGTATTTTAAACAATACCTCTGGGTTATGTGTCGTTTATTGTTTTATTAGTAGCTAAAGAAGGTGGCGCAGATAGCAGCGTGGCTACGTTTCGAAATTCATGTACCCTGCTTCTCTGTACCTATAAATCAGGTTAAACTTTTGTTAAAATTTTCATGCGCAACTACATTTCCCATTGAAAAACACACAATTTAAAAAAAAATTCAAATTTTTTCGACCTCTGGTTTCCGAGATATCTCAACTAATATGGTTTTGACCCCCAACTTTGAGGACTGTTTTCACCCCTTCAAAGTGGATGGTTGCCGATAAAAAAAAACACGTGTCAAATATTTTTCAAAGAACTATAAGCTCCCATAAGTTTCATCAAAATCGGATTGTCGCATCTGAATATGTTCCCTTGTGAATTTTACAAAATTCTAATTGTTTTACATGATAGTATATACAATATTCCGCACACAGATTTAATTTTAAAGTAAAATATCCTTAAAATGGTTGTTTTAAAACTGTGCGTTTATAAACATGCTGATAAATGGCTACGCTGAATTTGTCAATATAAATAAACGAATGATAATATTGAATTGAGAGATTTGCACAAAAACAGATTGTTTTTAAAATTATCTTGTGATTCGAATAAAAGTTTTAGAACAGTTTGTTTTCCATAGTGGATGCAGCGATGTGTCTCATGAATAATTGACCCATATTTAAACATTCAGAATAAATGCGAACTCGTACGATTCGCGGGATACATACGGCGAAAATATGATAAATGTAGATTAAAAGAAATGCATTCGCTGTTATCAATGATTTATGCTATTGGACATTATGTAATTGGGGTTGTTGGGCCATTTTTTAATTTGTAGGAATCGTTGGAATATTTTGTCTTTACAACTGTATTTATTGTTTTTGCTGCGTGGTTATCTATACTTGTATCCTGCCAGTTATGATTCACAATTGTTAACATTTGAAGGACGCCTATGATATACATATTTTAGAGTGTAAAATTTAATTAGTTTAACCAAAAAAAAGAGGAATGTGTAAGTGCATGAGATATTTCTTTAAACATATTTGTTTTTGGCAGAGATAGTAAGAATTCCAAATGTTTGAGTACACTCTTCATCGATGTAACTAAATTTTAATTTTGGAATAAAAATTAAGGTTGTCATAATATAACTGATGTTATACAAGCAATTTTATATTTCTTTAATATTCAAAATAATAACATCTCACGGTATAGATACGTGTATAACAGGATTTTACAAAGAGTGTTTCAGTATAAAGGGTGACACAGTTCAATTGTTGGGTAAATACAATGCTTTTTAAACAAAAATATCAATGTTGCAGTAAGACAGATATAACATAGGGTAAATAGCCTTTAAAAGTGTTGACTTTCGTTTCAAGCTGCTGTAATATCCTCATTCAATATATTACCTTAACGAACAATTTTCGGAATAATGCACGAACAAAGCCGTTTATTTCTACATATTAGATCCAATAAGGTGGTTGAAAGATTTTAATTCAAAATTAAGTAACAGATTAACTGTGAGAGTCACGAATTAATATTTAAGCACCTAAGAATTACGATTCTTACAATTTGTTCGGCATGAATGCGCGAAGCTAAAAACGACACGCGACAACGGGATTTTCACTGTTGAACGTTCGTGCTGAAATTGATCGGAATCTGTGCTTGTCACTTCAGCAGTTTGTCAAATTCAACGTGATCTTTTTGCATCTAAATACGGTACAAAAACAGGTCGTGCGCCAAATACTAGGATTACGAGCTCAATAATCACTTTAACTCGATAAGTCTTGATTTATCGGCTACCTACTCGTCGCAAAATACTGCCGAACGATACCTTTTTTCTCCCCCCCCCCCTCCCTCCCCTCCTCCTTCGTTCAGTTATCCTAAAAATGGTATCTCGAGAACGCGTTTTATCCGATTCTTCCACATGGAAATACGATTATTGCCGGCTGTATCGGAATATTTTGCACGATAGAAGTGATAAATTATTAACGCGTTCACAGACGCGTAATTTTCTTCAATGCCAGTCAAGCTTGTTGAAATTAATTTCACGATTTACGTGATGCCCCAAAAATATGAAGGTTTTGCTTCGAACGAAGAATTGATGGAATTTCAATGTTGGATGAATACGTTTGCCAGTAAGTCTCCGGTATCAGGACACAGATATATTTTATAGAAGGTGGCAGTCAGTTAATGTTAAATGATCGTTTCCAGCTATTTCAATATCATGTAAGCAGACATCGAATCTTTGTACAAAATAGAAAGTTTCGAAGTCATTTGTGGGGCATATACAATAAGACGAAATTCGCAACTCTTACGACTATAATTTTAATAAGTCGACGATAATGTAGTAACATTTTCTAATTCCTCCAATGTCTTCACACATTTGTATTTCTCCTATTCACTTTAGCTATAGATGCATAAAATCCGCAGTCTACATATCGGTAAAACTGTGCAGGAAGATTTTAGAATTACCTTCTCTAATTATTTCTGAATTATGTATTCGAGTTCTTGAATTATTGAGCGGTTTCTTCTACAATTATGGTCACATATTGACCACAGCCTCTTCAACTACCACTACTCTTACCACTACTCTTCACCTTCGTTTTATCGTTATTGTTATCCATCATTATTGTTATACCATTATTGTAACTGCTTATCAGAATATCGTCAACCGAGATTGTGAATCTTTCAATCCACCTCCCTGTGAACTAATGCCCTTTTCCTTCACTCTAGCTGGCCCTACGCTCCCCACTATCGTACTTTTCCATGATTGCAATCCTAGACGCTTTCCCTAAAAGTCTAGACAGATTCACTTCCGAATCACTGAACCATCAACATTAAATACACTTATGAGAACAAACAACTAAGCCTCATCGTTGAGACTACTTTAATTTACCCGTCGACACTCCGACATACCTCCAACCGGAGGACTAGAACCCAGGACTACGATTCAGGAATCGACGTGCCTAATCGTAACCACCATCACAGATGTAATAATGCTGGTCTAGAAACGTTTGATTTTTAACAGTAACGTTAAACAAACATAACCATTTTTATAAATAATCCATCACATACAAATATCAGTAAACATAGTCACACATTAGTGGTGTCAACATTTAAGACAATAGATGTTAAAACCTTATGAAATAACATGCTGATTTAGAAGCGTTAATGATTTTCATCAAGAAACGTTAAGAAGTACGTAATTAGGTTAAACTTCACTTTAGGGGACCAAAAATTTTCAACTTTTCTGAATGTAATACTATACACTTTTGCGAGAAAATGATAGAACTTTACGTTATAGTGCGCGAAGTTTACTGGATCAAAAGTTATACGCGAGTAAAGCTGCTCAATTTCAAGCGCGTTTGACAGATTAGAACGCCGCCGTAAATACGTTAACAAGTTTTTATTTACGATTAAATGGGTTAATATATTAGCGTATTATCAAAACTTTCGAGAAGTGATAAGCAAAGTTCATTATTCGCTCTCAATCTCGAGCCCGATTTCGCCATTTAAATAGGAGTATGTATCGATAATTAAGGAAACGATGTGTCTATTATTTTCCGGAGCTCTATCGAATTTTACTTATCTGATATTGAAAGAACTAGAAACAATAATTTAATACCGATTAAATAACACCTTTTTTAATAAAAATATATATAGATATGTCCTAATTTACGTCAATTTATTAACGTATTTACTAAATAAATTATTTTCTAATTGTTATGAGTAGATTGCGGATGTTACCCATTTATGAAAAAAATGGGTGAGTAAAATACAAGACAGTAAAAATGTCAAATGAATTTAAAAACACTGTCATAGTATTTTGTGTTTATTACAATTATTAACCAGTTAACTGTTTTTGACGAGTATACTCGTCATGAAAAAAGTGCAAAATTTTGTGCTATGACGAGTATATTCGTCATGTGTAATAAGTAGGGACAATTTGCAGTTTAAATTGCAGTTTTAAATTGCAGAATAACATGAATGGAAAAAAAGACGTAGCTACCAGCACGGATAAAATTCATGCCTGTCGAACGTTCACGATCGAGCGTAGATAAAATCTGTGAAGTGGCGAAACGTAAAGCCGCGGTTACAGTCGCGCCCTGGTTTGTTTACACGTGGGAACTGTTAGCACTATGTCCAATGGCCAACGCACTCGTTCAATCCCGAAATTTCCATTTACGCTCGGCGGAGCGTGTAATACCTTCGTGTTTGATATATCGGTGTCATGTTAGCCAACTGGAGGACGTTACCATTTTTTAATGTCTATTCACGGTACAAACTTCGGAAAACAGAAAACGATGCAACGGACCTCTTTTTGTAGCAGAAATATTAATCAGTGTGGCTTCATTTCAGTGACTTATCATTTGTGATTTTTACCTTTCTGTTTATAATCGGGCACCCCTTTGGGACTTTGACCTAGAAAGTTTTTATGATCCTGATAAAATCTTTTGGTAATTATTTAAAAGTTTGGGCTCCACTCCGATCTTAATAATTTTTCGATATGTGGTGAGAAGTGTAATTTCGAAGAACTTTTTCCTTTGGAAGTATATAAAGGATTTCTTTGGTTCTCAAGATATTTGCAAAAGATTCTAATTTGTTCATGCGTGTGCGTCTGCAAAACTGTCACAAGCATTCTCAGCAGCGGTAGATTCATTGTTTTGACAAATAACTAGACTGCGGATTTTTACGCAAAACAAAACATGTCCAAATTAATTGTAAGAAACTGAAGATTTATAAAAACGTATTTTCTCTTTTAATCATATTAAGAAGTCGAAAATAATATAAGAGTATACTTAAATTCTATTATTGTACTTTCGGTTTTGTATTTAACCTACGGTGAGTGTACCAAGTATTCGTACACCTTTCAAAATCGAATAACTTTTTAAAATTGAATCAGACGACTTCAATTATTTTGAGATGTCAGACGCATAAGTTTATTAGGTAGCATATAAATAATTTTTTTCTAAAATTGCTATTGGTCAGAATTGCGATAAAAATAGTAATGATCACAATTTTTAACTTTTTTATCTGTGCTTGTAATAAAAATTTAAAAGACGCATTTTATAGGTCTAAGTAAGTTATGCACATGTACAAGGTTTCATCTAAATCGGTTAACGTTGTTATGAGTTACAAACATTTAAATGTGATTACATAAGGATAAAATTCCCAAAGAAGTCCGAAAATCTGCGACTTTCACGCTTAAACTTTAATCTTGTAATGTTTTTAGCTCATAGCAACATTAACCGACTTCGATGAAACTTTAGCATGTATATAACTTACGTAGATCTACAAAAGGCGTATTTTAAATCTTCATTATAGGCAAAGATAATGAAGTTAAAAATTGTGACCTTTACTTTTTTCTTCACAATTTCGACAAATAGCAATTTTTAGAAAAAATTATTTACACATTACCTAGTAAACTAATCCTTTTAACATCTCAAAAGAACTGAAATCGATTGGTCTAATTTTAAAAAAGTTATTTGATTTTTAGAGGTGTACGAATACTTTTTACACCCACTGTATTCATTTTTGTTATAAATGCATAAATTCAGCAGTCTACAAATAAGTGATCGGTTCTAAGAGAGCCTTCCAAACTATCCACATGTCAGAAGTTCAGTGGAGCTGCCTCGAATTTAGAACTGTGTCCTTTGACTGTTCTGGAGTAAGTCCTGAGCGGTCAATCACAGTGCTCTTACCAGAAGCAAGCGGTACGACTTCGGGCCATCTGCCATACTTAAAGATCCTCAACTTTCTAAACATGTGTCAATGAATGCGCTCCATCAAACGTATGCAAAACTTCAAGTTTCCAGCCATCATCTCGGGTTTCTTCGTTAACGGAACTACGTCTTGAGAGGCTATCCTCGATCACAGACCCTACCATAAATTAACCAAAAGCGGAGTAGCGTAGATTATCGAATTTCGTTTCATCGTTTCATCGTTTCATCGCCAGATCGGTTTTACGCCTATCGCGTCGAGGTTTTACTAAATCGTTTCATCGTTTTAGCGTTTCACCGTTTCATCGCCAGATTGGTTTTACTCCTACCGCATCGAGGTTTGTGCCTTCACTTCACTGAAAAATTTAGAAATCTAACATATGAAGTGCTAGATCAGTATCTTTAGAACTACTTTAAATCACGACTATTTATTCGCAACGTTAACTTGAACTTTCGTCAACTTTGAAAATTGATACTAGTACAACAACGCGCGCGTCAATTTGTTTCGCAACGCTGTTCGAAATTGCGGATGTGCCCATCTCACAGATGATCGTTGCAGCTCGAGCATGGGAGCCTGAAAAGTTGAAACACTCTAAAGCAAACGCGAACTAATGGTGCGGAACGCTAATTCAACGAACAGAGATCCAAAAAAGAAAACTCTACTGTTTCTGTAAAACTAAAATCGCGTCTATTTGTTTCGCAACGCTATACTATAAACAATCTATGATACTGATGGAAATTGGTATTACCATTGAAAGGATAACTTTGATCTCTGCTGAAAATCGACTAATGCAACACGTGGTTGTCTCGCAACGCTAGTGCAAATCGCGGAGTTCAAAAATTGTATCTATTGTTGATGCTCATTGTTCAAGTACATTTTCATACATTTTTTAACTTATAAGTTTCATTTTATGTGTCGCTTTATTATTGCTATAATACGTTAGGTGATTCTAGGCATTTCGTTATTAGTCACACTTATACTCCTAATTATTGATGTTTTAATCACTAATACACAAAACATTTCTTTCCTTAGAACATCTTTTCAGTGCAGCATGTTTATTATACATTTTGTACCACTTCATCAATGTCAAGCGCATACATCCTAGAAATATGTTGCACCTTTACGCATACGTAAGTTTCAAATCACTTAAAAATATTCCACATTATCAACACTAATTACAGTGATTAATATAATGTATTATGATATAATACTGCAATTCATCTACATTTATCATATATTTGAACTTCGGTAATGAAAAAAATCACATTTTTGCAGCTATCTATCCATTTAAATGATAAACACGTCTAAAGTTTGTTTTATACGCAATAATTAAAACTTCTACAAGAGAAAAGTATAAGCATGAATAGTTTACTTTGCATCGTAAATCTATATTACATAGTAAAATTGATGATTTTATATTAAACAATCGTATTAAAAATGAACTAACGTTTTGTCAAATATGTATTTCGAGGTAATCGAGTATTATTGGTATATACTAGGGGTGTGCGAGAACCTGAAAATGTCGAGTCAGGAAGAGACTAGAATTTTTTTCAAAATCGGGACGAGTTCTCGAAATTTTCGGTATTCTCGAAAATTTTAGTGTTCAGTACTAGATTACCGTTATAAGACTCGCTTCAGAATCGATCGCGGTATGAGATTTCCGATATTTGAGGCGTTTCCGAAAACTACATTATGAAATTTATTAATTGAATCTTCTTCTTTCGTCCTTTCGAGACTTTCGAGAATCTCGACATAATCGAGAATCCCGAAATTTTCGACAGCTCGTCTCGATGTCTTCCTGACCCGGCTCGACCAGCGAGATCCATACATTTTCGGGTTTTCGCACACTGTGTATTAAATTAGCATACCAACGAAAAAAAGGATTGAAGTATGTTCATTATTATTATATTTCTTTGCTATTTTTCCAATCTTAATGTGTGTAAAACTTAGTGTGTAAAACGGACAGTATTTGTTTCAGCACAATAGCATGCCTAGCACCTTCGAATATCCAAATGAGTCCACAATTGCGTAAATGGTTCACGGAAAACGTACTCAGAAAACTCCTCAGAAAACTCCTCAGAAAATGAGGGAGGTAGAAAAATAACTGTTTTAAACACAAACTTTATTTGCACCCGTTCCACAATGTTTCGACACCAATATGTTTTGAACACAAACTTTATTTGCCCCCGTTTCACAATATTTCGGCACGTCTATTTCATTCGGAAGCGGAAAGGAAAAAGCCGCACTCAATGTTCGCTCCCCGACATTTATGTTTATTCCCCTACTCTTCTCAACTACCTGAGATTCGTGGAAATTGGCTAGAGCCGCTTCTTATTATTTTTTACTTTAACTGCCGTCCCAGGTATTCGAAACCCTGGGCTCGTCTTTGCATGCCACCACATGCCTACTGACTTTCGTTAGACGGTTATTGTACCTTAAGTGTACAATCAAACTAATTTTAATTAATTGTTTTCCCTTTCCCGAATCCCGCGACTCTTTGTAGCCTGGCGGCCTCGGATCCGCGTTTCGGTTTTTCCGTGCTCGCTAGATAACCTTCATGTGAGAAATTCTCCAAATCGAGGTCTTTCAGGCCTAAGGTAGACACATCGCTACTGGCTTGAATGCAACAAACGCAATCGCGTAGTCGCCAGTGTCTAAAAGGATTCGAGTCCATTTCTTTGTTCCATACACGATTTCGTATCAATAAACTAGCCGTAGCCATCTTCCACTAATCCCTTACAATATTTCATTTTTCCTGTTCCGCTTTAATTTTGCTTACATGAGTCTACCGCGCGGGAAAACAGAAGTGCTTTTCTATCCATAACAATAACAAAATAGTAACTTTGGTGTTATTATGACTAAATTGCAAATTTTTATGCAAAAGAAATATGATTTATCACCTAAATATCAATGTGAATTGCGCATAGGTGTTAATTTCAAATTCAGTGAGCTAAGCATGGAACGATTATTAAATTTTTCAATATTACTAAGTTTATAAATAGGATATTGTGAAGAATGTACTATGGTATATGTGTTCAAATGTGTTGGATGACCCAGTATATGTTGGTTTCTATATAGGTGTATTATCTATAATAGTTGAATGGTGATGATGTATGTCAGGCATGTCCAGAAGTAGCTCACTTGGAGGCAAATTCGAGGGAGACGCCTACTTCTCCCGCCCGCACGTCGCGCTCCCCGTGGCGGCCGTAGTCCTCCGAGCACCTCAGACTCAGACCCGTGCCTACCGTGCGTGGGTCCGAGCAGTAATGGGAATGTTGGCGCTTTTCACGCCCATGCGCGAGTTTCGGCAGCACCGAAGCTACGTCCGAAGTTTGTGGGGTACTATTGGGGCGAAAGTGGTGGGTTTGTTATTATATATTTCGTTTAAAGTTATTTTAGTACCCTCCCCTTCCTTATTCGCAAGATGATGAAGAAGAGTAAGTTATATTATATTGTATATAGATACATAAATATTATATATTTATATATTATATATTCTATGTACGTATGTATATATTACATTTTCATACATATATATATATATATATATATATATATATATATATACCCAACGACAGCCCAATGATGCGTCTTACGCGTTCTCTCTTTCTTTTAGTCTACCTCCCTATTGCTCCTTCAGACAACACGCACCAACGGTCGTTTCTCACTCGCTCTCGCACGCTTCGCTCGCTTCGTGCCAACGGTCGAGGATCGGCGTAGCATGTAAACATAAAGGTCCTTGAAGCGTTCGGTGTGTCCAGCTAGGGTGGCCCCACAACTGCAAGCGTTACCAGACACACCTTTACGTTGTTATAGTCGGTATTTGAATAGGCAAACCTCTCCTCGGCCGTTGGTATATTCCCTTTATGTTCTACGGTCCGACTGACGAGTTTGCTTATACTATTGCTTATTATTTAGGTAAAGGTGACGGACGGGGCATCGTTGTCTCTATTGTTCTTATCTATTTATAACTATGGAAAAATCGCTTCGCGACGCGTGAAATTACATGTTTTGGACGGCGTTGACTCCAAGAAGGGTATTTGTTATATTAAATACATCTACCGCGAAATAACTAAAACTATACTTCGTCAAAGGCCACACCGTGGTTGATTAGGGAGATCCCACAACGAAAATCGTTATCAACCCCGGTGTCGCCGACGGATAAAGCCAAAAGTAATAAAAATATTAATAATTGTTCGGAACGTAACACTCTATAATGAGATGGACTATTATCATGAATGGCTGTCAATTAAGCAAATCATTTTAATCTTCAAGTAACGATAAAAATCTAGTATTGTGTGCTATTAAACTTTGTTAGTGGACGTTGATTAATGATTTTCATCCAATTACAGCAAAAAATAAATGTAATGGAAAAATAAGAAACGGAACATGGTAGAAACAAATACATTATTCCAGTAACACTCTGAAAAAGTAGCATATAACTCTTTCGTGAAAAGCGGATACACATTCTAATGCACAATCGTGCATACTTACTACTTGCGTGTCCAGGCATCATTTTTCTTCAAACCGATTTACGCTCATTATGATTTTGATAAGGCACGAGAAAATGCCACACTTAATTACACGAGTATTAAGCAGCATAAAATATTGCACGATATGCACGTCTTTTCGTAACACATTGCACAGATTCGTTAATTTGATATTAAAAAGTGATGATCTATCGAATTTGTTGACCAAAACAATCTAAAATAATAATATTTTTGCTGCAGGCATTGAAAAATGTAAAAATTTCTTAATTTATGGTTTGCTGGTTAAAGGTAAAGTAAAAAATCGTCGTCATTATATTTTTCTTCGCAATTTCGGCCGATAGCAATTATTAAATCATTTGTTTACACATTAATTAGTGAACTCATCCTTCTAGTATCTCAAAAAACTCAAATCGTTTAGTATAATTTGAAAAAGTTATTCCTTTTTAAAAGAGTCAACGAATCCTTTTGTCCACATTTTGTGATACATCTTTCTCCCTCCTTTATGTATTTATTTATATTTATTTATATTATATATATCAATCATGGTATGTGGTATAAGCTCGTATTTGCTTCTTGTCCCCTGCTGTAGTACTCATGTAATACGAAACGTAGTTAGTCCTAATGTAATACAACTGAATGGAGCGTGCGTGGCATTTGAGTGACGTTTAGCATTAGAGATTTGAGTTCGTCCATTCCAGAAGGATCTCCTCTCTTGGTCAAAATCTGCTTGCGCAAGCTTTAACCAACGATCTAGTAGACGTATGAAGTATTTCCGAATATCTATCACAGTCGGGAATAAATTGCGAAAGAGAACAATTTTGGTGGGAATTGATTCGTATCTGTCTTCAACAATTTGTGGGGAAACGAATATAATTATAAAACTGAATTTTACGCGTTCATGACAAAACGAAGATTATTCTGTTTAAGGAAATTTATAGATTAAAAACATTTTAAGAATATGCAGATGTCAATGTCAACTTATTAAAAATTATTAATCAGTTAACTGTTTCGACCTCTCTGGAAAATGCGTATCTAAATTGCGTCGCACAAATTTAGCGATGACGAGTATACTCGTCAAACACAGAGTATGTGTAACATGAAATTAGGTTGTAATAAAATGACTTTTATTTTTTATTTCATTACTGAAATTTATCACAAATTTGTCGCAACATTACAGTCCGATATTTATGTAAATCAATTCCTGACCAAATGATAAAATATAAACAAAAATGTTCAGGGAAATATCTTAGCAGGTAGATAGTCCACAACTCAATTTGGATGATCCCTACAACTCGAATCCTGCACACGAGCTATAAAAAACGCCGCCTCTTGAATACATGTAAAAAGGAAACGAAAGGATCCTCATCCCGTTTTTTATTACTAGGCGCGCCACTTATTGCATAGTCTAAAACAATATATAAATCCGTAATTGCTTCTATGACGACTAATAAAAAACAACGATACATTTACGAAAAATGGCCTCAAAATATTTCAACCATCTTGAAGTTCACGAATATATTTTAGTTTTCACTAAAACTGCAATTTAAACTGCAAATTGTCACTACTTATTACTCATGACGAATATACTCGTCATAGCACAAAATTTTGCACTTTTTTCATGACGAGTATACCCGTCAAAAACAGTTAACTGGTTAAAGGAAAAGAGACACTCGTAATCAGCTCCTGTTCCCTGCAATTGATGCAGGAAATTTGGATTTTGCATGAAGATCTAATGATTATGTTCAATAATAATGACTAAATATTTTAATAACATATTTTCTTTGTTCAGTTATCACTAGACTGTGAATTTTATGCATTTATGACAAGAGTGGGTACATGAAATACGAAATAATAAATACGTGAAAAGTATTTAGGATGCTGTTCCTTTTTGTTCGTCCTATTAAGACTATTAAGAATGAAAAGAAATTTTTTTTAATCCTTGCACACATCTATAACTTTCAAAGTATGCGTTGCACGAAATAGTTTTGTATACAGAAGTAGCATGATCTGAAGGGGAACATTATGTTGTGTATATAGTTTTTTTATATGTGGAAGTGTTTCAGGCATTTGAAGGTCGACATTGTGTTTTCAAATGGATTAGTATACTTTTTATATCAATATATGGAAGAATTTTGAATTCTGAGTAAAAAAGTATTGACCTTTATTAGTCCTAAACCTAATAAGTAGCGAGTAATTTCACTTTATTTCCTGAACATTTTCTTCGCGTAATATCAAGTTAGGAATTCAATCCTCCTGAAGATGGCTACGTAAAAATTTCTTGCTCATACTTGCAACTTTAAAAGCTTCAAGAATAAATAGCCAACGCGTTGCTGTTTATGAACCTGAATTCAAAATTTCAAATAACAAAATGGCGGATTCAATATGACGGATGAGTAACTCAAACAATTGTTATATTGGCGTTCACGCAGTACGTTTGTAAACACGTCCGGTCGCTATGGCTGTCGCAGTGAGACTCTCAAGGCTGGTCTGATATCCGACAATTTCGAATAGTAGAGGTGCTCACTAATTAGTTAGCAGGGCTTAAGCGCATTTCAATTGAAATAAGATAACAAATAATTGTCCCGGAGTGCAGATTATAAGCAAGGGTTTTAGTACAAGTAGATTTATGACAGAGACACCGGAACGTGCTGTTTTTTAGAGTTTCTCTGGATTAACGTTTACACGCACCGAATCAAGAAACTCAGGGCCCAAACATTACTGTATGACGATGATGTGGTCTCCAGTCAACGAGACCGTGTCAACTCCGATCTATTCGAGACATCAGAGCGAGATGACGTACACGATCATTTACAAATTGGAGACTATTAATTGGTTGTTATTGTAAATAAATAGTTGTATTTACGGTTCCTCCTAATTGTTGAATAAAATTTATTCACCGGCGCACAGTGGAGCAAACTGATGAAGTTTTTGTTAAAATCAAAGAACTTTTGATAGAAATGAGGTAGAGCGATGATTTTGTTTTTAGGTTAAAGCTGAAATATTGTAGAATAAGGGAAAAATAGAGAGATTGTGGTATATATATTTTCCATTTGTAGACGTGGATATTTCGCAAAAAGATAAAAAATATGCTGTGTGGCTAGGGCATTAATTAAAAATTGAATGCTTGTATGCAAGTGCTTCTAACAATTTGACCACCCACTCTAAACATGTCTATTAGAACACTGTAATAGTCATTATTCCATTATCCACTCTAGCATTTATAATTCTATCGGTCCATCAATGTTACATCATTACAAAATTCTCGCATTATTCTGTATTGCAGAAATTTCTTCAGCAGTATGGCCAAATCACTGTTTTCTGCACTGTGCAATGAAAAGGCTGTACAATAAACTTTGCCATTATTAATAGGAATTATAACAAGCAAAGCACCTTCATCCACATACATGTTTGAATTTTCTATGAAGTGTGTCACGTATCAAATGCACCAAATAATTTCAATAAGGAATTACTGAATAACGAGGAACATAATTTATAAATTTGCAGAATAGTTCAATTTAGTTTCAATACTCGAGAGATAAAACAAAATGTCCCCTGTTCCGTTTTTCTCATTCCACCACGTACAGGTCTAATTCAATGAAAAGGATCTTTTTTATTAAAACTACTAAAGCTCTTTTTACGCACTCAATATTTAATACTCATTTTTACTTATGCAGACGAATTAGAAAGACGAAAAAACAGTTGCCGTTCTTTGCAAACGAACCTTATTCAGCTCTGATGCCGAGGAGAATATCACAGAAATTAGCTCGACGCTCGTAGAATATTTTTCAGTTCCTTTCCCTTACCTGGAAACTGTGAAATCTTAATTGCTTATTGTGCGAAATTCATGGAAAATGCCGATTTTGATGAAATTTAAATATGTTATAGATTTCGTCATTTTAAACAACTTTTTCTTTTTCCGCTATAGGTGGGTCGCTTTTAGTTTTCGAGATATTTGCAAAAAACTATTGGTAATACTATATTGAATTTTCTGTATTCTTTATACTTCGATTTTGATGAAATTTAAATAATTATGCAGCCACACATTTTGAACAACTTTTTCCTTTTCCAATATAGGGTGTACGCTTTTAGTTTTCGAGATATTTGCAAAAAACTATTGCTAATACTATATTGAATTTTCTGTATTCTTTATACTTCGATTTTGATGAAATTTAAATATATTATGCAGCCACACATTTTGAACAACTTTTTCCTTTTCCAATATAGGGGGGTCGCTTTTAGTTTTCGAGATATTTGCAAAAAACTATTGCTAATACTATATTGAATTTTCCGTATTGTTGCACGCTCCGTAGCAACGTCAGGCTGCTCCGGCGCGGCGTCTGTTTACTTTTTTTTTTGTTATACTCTGTTGAGATGAGAGAGAAAACAGGGTCTCACTCTGGTCATACATATACAGAGTGAGTCAGCTAACGTTTGCACCTCAAATATCTTTGTTGTTTCTAAAGATACGTAAAATATGGTAAGGACAAAGTTGAATGGTACAATGGGGCTGACACGATGCAAAAAAAATTTTGTTTTTATGTCATTTTTTTAGAGATATCAAGGGCACCTTGACTTTTTTTTAAATGGAACCACCCTTTTTTAAATACCTACAATGATAGTGCGAAGGATGTGCACGGTTTGGATATCGTTCAGCATACAAGGATTGAGCTCTTATCGATTTTTGTCGCATTTCTCCATAAATGAGGATCATATCCACTTGCTCTTCGAAAGAAAACTTCATTTTGATGATCACGCAGCTACTTGACTTAACAATCGACCGAGACTGACTGACCGATTCATGTTAATGTTACGAACTGGTGAGATGTTTACATTACGAGCTGATGAGATATTTACATTTCTAGCTATACGCGATGTATTGCCACAACATAAACAATGTTACAAAACCATTCGTTTATGTAAAAGTGAGGGTCTATGAAATAATACAGCATGTGCTAGAATAAGTTCAGAAACGATAAGACATGCACGTGATGGAGGGATACGAAGATTGTAACTTTGTTTTGACGCAAACAGTCATCAATTCGAGCATCTCCCGTAATGTAATAAAGTTTATTTTACTACCATATTTGACCTTGCATGACCTTCTGGCTATCACATCGTGATAAAAAAAAAACATAGCATTCCATTTAAAAAAATAGAGTTGACCTTGAAATCTCCTCTATGCCTCCACCCACGCAGAAAATGTTTGTGTCACAATATGTCCCCCTCTATACCGTGTAAGTTTTTTATATAACATTTTTTCATATTATTACAAATAACGGCAATATTTAAACTGGACATAGTTATTGCCCCACCCTGTATATCACGGAAAATTTCCAGAGGTGACGGCGGGATTTGAGCTCACGACCACAGTGTTTGTAGTTGCGCACTTTATCCATTGAGCCACTACGCGTCCAGCATACTATTAGTTATAAGGACGCATATTCTGTAGTACTGTTTGTCCGTCAAATGATGACTGACAAAGAATAAGTGTGGCCAGATCAATGTTGGGATATGGTGCAAGATTTCACGCACATGCGCGGCGTTTTCAGCCTCAGTAAAGTAAGATTCTCGATAAAATGGGGTACCTTGAGCACCCAGCAGAATTTTCAAAATTGGTATGATTCAATTCTGAAAAATGAATGTATAACATGTGTGATTGTGTATATTTTGTAACTCGTAAGACACGGCCTGAAGTCTTCTTGTCCGGAACAGATTGTTTCGATACATTTCCGCCAATATAACTGTCTCAGGGCTCCACTACCTCGTAATCGTGATATAAATACGTTACTGTTTTGACCGCGCATGCGCGTGAAATCTTGCACCATATCCCAACACTGGGCCAGATCACGACGTTTCTCACACCCCAACCTTCCCTTTCTACGACGCTTTTTTCCTATTTTTGAGCGGTCAGCAACCCCACTCTTCGCCGTCCGCATGCGCACGTCGGCGGTCGGCAGTACCATGCATTTTGGCTTGGCCACCTTCCCCCCAAAACAAAATATAAATGTAAACATTTCACAGTATTCAGTTTTATAATTTGCTTCATGCTTTCAATGAATAAATTTTTTAGTTACTTACTAGTTAGTGAACCTCTGTTGTCCGAACGCGCGTGTACCTCGACGTGTTCGGAAAGACGAGGTTCTACTGTAAATACACCTCGGACAATTCGCAGACTTGGCTTTGAAAAACGCGGTTTCTAAAACAACGTATTGTAATTGGTAAAATTACTTTTTAGAGAACCTATCTCCAATCTCCTTTGCCTTTGCATATGCATATGCTCGTGAAGTTACCCACCTGAATGACCTGGAAAAGGCTTTAACCGTCACTCAATAAGTGGTAAAAATTTATTAACCCTTCGTTTTACAACTTAATTCCAAGGTTTCAGATTAGAACGTACCCAGTTTCATTTCGTCTGACGCACTAATAAAATAAAATAATTTATATTGCTTTAAAATCAGTGTCAAATGGTTAGTTTGCCACTACGTATGTATGCGAGTTTGTGATAGAAGGTTAAAAATAATCAAGTTTGCTGCACAATACGTTAACGCTTTGTGTGGAAAACGAGGGGAAAAGGTTTCCGAGTGAAAAATTGTGCAATGTTTATGGAAATGTTACAATTTGTAGCGGAGAGTTGACTGGAAGTTATCTCCCATAAATGAATGCAAATACTTGGTTAACCCAGTATATACAAACGGAATCCACAGAGACGCTTGAACTAATATATAATTGTAAATCAAATTATGTGCAAATATTAAATTATGACTACCTTTAATTAAACAAATTAATTTGCTAACGCATCTATCATATAAGGGAATGGTTCTTGAAATTTCTATTTAAGCTAGTAATACATTAATTACATCTTTGCTAAAAGACCTACATGATTTCAAAAATATTTATCGACGTTTCACCACCTAGGTCTGTATACATTGCATTAATAAAGTCGCTTACCTTAACGCAGAGAGTATGGACACAGAAAATGATTGAATAAAACAGTAATGAGTAGACTACGTATTTTTATAGAAAATAAAATTGGTATGCTTCAATTGCAAGTTACAGGAGCCAAGTAAACATTTATTGTCCTCATTAATAGTTACAATATATGGAAAATAGTGTATCCTTCTTTAATTCTTGAATTCTCTAAATCGATTTACTGTTTTAAATTGCATTTCATTCATTGCTTATTCGTTTTTGTTTGAAATGCATAATATCCGCAGTCTAGTAATAAGTAAAAAGTAATTTCTGTGAAACTCGTGTGACAAAAGTTAAACTACAGTTAAAATTAAGTTAAACTCAACAATTCAATAATAACGCGTGAAACAATTATCTGGGGCTTGTTCATACCATTGTAAGGATTATAATATAATTTATATCATTTAATGGTACCGATCAATGTCATCTTTGAATTTAATAACAGTGTGCCAGTCATCTTTTAAAATGTTATGATTAATTTATATTTGTTGCGTCCAATTTTCCTAAGGAGAGGGTGCTAAGTAAAAACGTAATATACTATTTGTGGTTGCTCTTGTGATCTAAGGAAGTAGATTATTGGATTTAATTACGAACCAATTTTGAATGTCTCAAGAAAAGAGATGTTTCGATATATCTCTAAAAAGAGATACGGAATTTCCGTAGCATTTTTGAGAGGAAACATGTTTTCAATTTTCCAACCACAATTTCATGCAAAACTGAACAATTGATTGCGAAACTAGGGTGTTCCATAGGAAACAGTGTATACAGACAGTCTCAATACAGTTTATAACAAACAACCGGCAATTACCGAGACTATGAAAAGTAGAATATTGAGAGCTTGCGCTGCTATCAATCCTGAAACAATTGGAAGATGGTTACAGTTTATCATTGTACGGTGCAGACAACGTATCGCGAGAGAAGAACATTACTTTGAACACCTAAAATGAACTATTAACACTAAACCTACCGAGCCCTAAAACTAACTGTTACGCATTGCCTTATAAATATTACAAGATTGAATTTATTTAGACTTTGTGCGGTTCCTATTGTAACATATGATCTACTGAAGATATTTATTAATTCATTTCTTATAAAATCGTATTTATAATTTGAATAATTCTGAAATAAAAAATCTGGTACCGGTCATTTTGGCCGGTGATGGTAGGTTTAGTGTTAACTGAAAGTAATTCATAAATGCTTAGCTAATATTACCAAGTTGTCCCAATGATCATTGTGCTCGCGTGTATGTATTTCGTAATAAGAATACCTTTTTTCAAGTTATTGCATCTCTGGCCCAGTTCTCTCGGGACATATATTAATTAACGATAGCTTTCGACTGTTCATCGAGCGAGACGTAACAAAGGCGTAATCGGGTGGAAGTTCACCGGAGCAAAAGAACTCGGACTAAGGGAGGCATTACCTTCGCAATGTCCATTTCCGGAAGTCCTGGCCAAGTGAGGAGTTTCTTGGTCGGCGGTGGCTCCCAGGGAATTTTTCCAGACACGTTCGTACCTTCAGCTCTTTGAGCTTCCGAACGAAGAAGCAAAGGCGATAAGACCGAATGGAAAGAGACAAAGATAAGAAAGCCGAAAGGGAGCGGCGAATGGAGAAGAGATAGATGGGTGGCCGGCCACTCGAGAAACTTTCTCAGGAAGTTGTCTCTCGGTCTCCTGCCAAGTGCAAATCCGTTCTTCTGGCAGTCCTCGTCCACGCCTGCGTTCCGCTGCACGCCCCGAATTATTATTCCGTCGGGTCGAAAGTCGTCTAGCCGATCGAAAGGATGCGGACGTCCGGCACCGTTCGAGATAAGCCGGTCGATTATTCCATTGCAATCGGAAGTCGTCCCCGCATCTCGTTCATAGGCGTTCGAAAAGATTACTTTCGGTACTCGAACGCCATCGTCGACGTTCTTCCGAGGAATAACTTGATAATTTACTCTCGAAACGAGAACAGCCAAGATGACCCGACTGTCTTCCGTCTAGGGTTTGCAATACGGTACCAAAAATACAATACCGGTATTCGGTATTTGTTTAAACGTTGTACCGGAATACCGGTATTAATACCGGTATTAGGAATTTTCAAGAACGTACAAAACCATAGTTGTTTAATAGAGAAAAACATTAACTGATTTATTAACTACATATTTTTGAAATGTGATTGTAAAAAACACAATGCATTTACTGAACTGTGCTTAAGCCTGGAACGTATTTTTCTGCAAAAAATACCTGCAGTTGAAAATGCTCTTTCCGCATCCATGCTGGTTAGTGGTATTGTTAATAATGAGCGATATACTTTCTCTAAATATTTGCCTCGATGTCCTTCATCTTCTAACAACTCGGTCTCTCGTATAACGGTTTTGGATAAACCTATTTTTGTATTATTTTTGTATTATTGTTTGTGGAATTTTTTTTATTTATAGCTAATTGTAATTTCTTCTCGAGAGACAATTCTTTTTCGATATTAACATCAACATCATCTCCAACGAATTCTTCTGGATAGGTTTGTGTTTGCTTTTCATAAATGTTTTTGTGGAAATTGGCAACGAACTTAATTAAAACTGACCTTGTTAGCTTCTTTTCTTCCTTTTAGTTTTCTTTTTTGAAGTCGTTATAATTATGTAAATACCTTAAAATATTTTCTAGGTCACTATGCCTTTTCTGCATAAGAATTTTCAATGCACTGTATAATTCCTCAGACAGTGGCGTGTCCTGATTTTTAAGTGATTGCAACATAAAATTTACTGTTCCATTCGCTGTTAATAAGTTGGAATCCTTCCGACATAATGCTTCCACAGCCAGCTTTATTGGAAGCAGAGCTGATACTGTTTTTGATATTAAATCGAATTCGCTATCGGAAAAATTAATTTGTAAATTTCAAATAAGAGTAGATACACCAAACAAAATATTTATTATTTATAGCTAATACCGAAAATACCGGTATTTTACCTTAGCAAATACCGGTTTCACGAAAGTGCAAAATAGTACGAAATACCGGTATTCGATATACCGGTGTACCAGTATTGCAATCCCTACTTCCGTCGATTGGCACTGGCTCCAAAAGTTATTAGTAGAGGAAGAAGTGTAGACCTCTTGTAATTTTTGATATGACGAAGATTATATTTATTGCATATATCGCCAATTTACTGCTTTGTAACATGTAAAAATAATAAGAATTCAGTGTGGCTATAGTTTTATTTAAAAATTGGCTATTCTAATGCACGGAAATTTCACTCGATCCACTACATTTTTCTGAATTATTGACAGGTGTGGTAATGTGGCCTCCTGTTGGTAATACGACCCCCTTGTAATTTTTAATATTACATCAAAGACATTTATATGATCATTATTCACATGATCCGTACGATCAAATCATTATAGCCACAGTACGAAAAAATATTTACTGCACGTATCGCCAATGCAATACTTCGTAACATATCTTATAAAAATAATAAGAATTCAGTGTGGCAAATTAAGTATTCAGAAGTTGACATAAACTGAACTTGCGTCATCTCAAATAAAATTTTGCATTAAATGATTTGTGAAACAGAAATGGAGAGCAGATTCTGTCGTGTAAAACGCTCATGGTGTACCTTATGCTTTGCATGTACTACTGTAATGTGGACGGCACAACTTCCGTTCAGAGTTTAATAAAACAAGGAAAAAAATTGTATTTCAAGTTTTAGGGGATGGTTGTAGAGAAGACGTCTCAATCTTCAAATCTATGGTAGATTTAGTCATGGAAAAAATCAGATATGCAATTTTTGAAATTATATGTATACCAGAGGACACGATCTTTAAATACGGAATCAAGAAATTATTAACTAAAATGATATAAAAAAGAACTGTATATAGCGAAAAATTAGCAATCAAAATTTCGCATTAGTCGTTTTATGGAACAGAAATGGGGAGCACATCTGTCGTATAATATTCGCGTGGTATATCTTATGCTTTATATGCACTACTGTAACGATGATGGTACAGCTTCAATTCTCACTTCAATAAAACAACTAAAAGAAATCGTATTTTACGTTTTAGGAACTCGTTGTAAAGAAGAAGCTTCAATCTTCAAGTTCAGTTACGAATAAAATTTGTCAATGTTTCTAGAGATATTTAAAATGTAGCATTTCCTAAAAAAAAACACATCAACAACTTTGTAAAAGTTGGAAATTTAGTGTTCACGTACTTTTTGGAGTCATTGTATAAAGTCACTATCTGTAAATTCGTAATTAGAACTGCGTACAATTCACGAGATTTCTATTCATCCATACATATGTATTAAGAAACCATTGTCTTCAAACTTTCCGACAATAAAAGTAATCTGCATACTCGCGCATAATATGTACAGGGTGTATCAAAATTACATGTCACGACTACCATAGCAGGGTTCTATACCTCTGTATCGGTGGAGATCTGTTAGAAAAATGGTCCGAAAATTTGACCTTCACCCTTTTTTTCAAGGTCAACATATTTTTTTAGTGCATCGTATTATATTCGTCGCATGGAACAAAAGTCTCAAAGACACCATGGGTCTCAAGCCAACCATTCTTTTAAAAAACATCTTTAAAGTTTTGTAAATTGTTTTATTTCACGTGTCTACAGGATCTCCCAAGATGATATAAATGCGGAAGGGGTGATTCTACATGAGAAAATAAATCTAAAGTACAGAATAATTTTTTTTCATTTGACGCCTTGTTTTCGAGAAATTAGAGTTTGAAAATTTGTCAAATTCGCGTTCCTAGCGTTTGTAAGTAGTAGATCAGGTGCGTAATGAACAGAGTGTCAAACATTTCATATTCAATATCAAGCGCGTTCGCCGAATTTTCAAACTGTAATTTCTCGAAAATGAGTCGTTAAACGAGAAAAAATTATTTTATACTTTAAACTTATTTTCTCATGTAGAATTACCCTCTCCACATTTATATCATCTTGGGACATCCTGTAGACATGTGGAATAAAATAGTTTATGAAACTTTAAAGTCGTTTTTCAAGAGAATGGTGGACTTGAGATCCCTGGCGTCTTTAAGACTTTTGTTCCATGCGACGAGTACTATACGATGCAATACAAAAAAATTTTGACCTTGTAAAAACGGTCAAGGACAAATTTGCGGACCATTTTTTTAACAGATCTCCACCGATCCAGAGGTATAGAACCCTGCTATGATAGTCGTGACATATAATTTGTATACACCCTGTACAGGCACAGCAAACCACAGCAGTAGTCCTACCTGTATTTATGGTAGACTGATCGTAGTTTCGGACACCTATCGCAAAGCCTTCAACGACACCAACGAAACCAGTAATTAACTTTTTCACAACTTTATATTTGCGTCACGACAGATTAAATATTCTACGAAGACTTTGTATGTAGAGTAGGACGGACCTTAGCTATACCGGTTGGAGAGAGAAACTCTGCGAGATTTTTTTCGTGCCTCGTGGCGGACAGAAATTGGACAGGCTAATTAATGTGAAATAATCTTCATTCGTACAAAGTATACTTGTACTTGAATGCATGTAAGGAATTATGATATTTTTAGAGGTATAATATATTTAACTTGAATTTTCAATATACTCTTCACATTTTGCGCGCAGTCACTTCTATACCAAAACTTCGCGCTCAATGTGCCACCACGTCTTCCCGACGTCCGATTGATCTAAAACTTTGGATATATCATTTTTCATGAAATAGAACAATAGGAGCGGGCAGCCTGCCCAAAATTTCATAGTCAAAAAATAAGGTCCACCCTAATGTACAGAGTGTACTAAAGATAAGTATTGTAACCATCACAGCCTGATTCTACAGCTCTGGATCGGTGGAAAATAAAAATTTCTGTGGCAAAAATGCCCACCTAGATTTTCAAGGTCAAAATTTTGTTTGACTATGAACAATCGGTCACAAATAAAGTGTTTACTTGAAAAACGACTTTAATGTTTCTTAACCTATATTATTCCATATGTCTACAGGGTGTTCCAGTATTGGGTACAACCTTGGAGGAAATGATTCCACATAAGAAAATAAGTTGAAAATACGGAATAAAATCGACATTATAAAACCGTCAGGTTCGCGGTCCTAGCGTTTGCATGCAGTAGAACTGGTAGGTCATGAAAAGACGCGTCAGACGATTCCTATTCAATAGCACGCGCGTTCGACGAATTTTCAAATTCTATTTTCTCGAAAACGTGGCGTCGAGTGAAAAAAATGTATTCAATATTTTCAACCTATTTTCTTATGTAGAGTCACATATCAAAACCTGGTTTTGGAACCACCAATGACGGAAATTCCGCCAGGCGATTTCTTGAAAAACCATTATTCTTCGTACACTTTTTTGTGGATACACAATTAATATCGATAAATTTGATACGTATGCGAAAGACACGGCCAATAAATTTGTTTCCTTGTATCCAGGGCATTACATGTCTTCCAGTGTACATCAAGTATTAATTCATGGAGTAGAAATGATTAAAAATGCAATTTTACCCATGGGAATGTTATCAGAAGAAGTCTTGAATAATGATGGTTAGAAATAATGGTTAAAAAAAAATACAGGAAAACCAATACAAGAAAAAATGGGCACGAGCACGATTTCCGTGGCCCCTTGTTTTGATCCGCCCTCTCCACGACCTAACCACAACTCATTCTATTCACATGATTTTTCCATTACTAGTTCAAATTCTGGATGACAGCTACAATGCAAAGATTATGCGAATAAAATTTCATTTTCTACAAAAAAGGTCTCTTGATATTTTGCCATATTTCGCATAGTTACCGAGATATTTGCAAATTTATAAAAAAACAGAAAATCTATTTTACCGGCTGAACCAGGCCAATTTGACACCGTGTTATATACATTTTTTTCTTGAAATAACCCCAAGAACACAAATATAACCTCAAAACGAGGGGTCAAGGAAATCGTACCCTCCCCTTAATAACTATATAACGAAGCCGAAATTGCAATTTTTTTGTTCTTCATTTTTGACTTATATTGTCATGGAGAACCACCCCTTAAATTTTCTCCCACCTGTAGTCGAACACCCTGTATATGTTCAGTATTAACAAATAAGATATATAAGTCGCTTATCCCCATTCATTCGATCAATTAGAATTATTTGTCGCTAGATTTGTCGTTTGGCCCACTGTGAACCGTGGCGAAGCTAATCGTGAAAGTTTATTGTTTCGATTTCCCATAAAGATTTGCCTCACAAAAATTCACAATTGCTTTGTCGATATGAAAAGTTCATTCGTTTTACGACCGATCGTTCTCTGTGCCAATCCGATAAAGATATTATTGCAAAGCATTTTCACGAGAAAGTCCGTCGCTGGTTGGACGCCTTGTACGTACGTTAAATCTAAAATGAAATTATCCTAGATTGTAGCAATTTTGCTCTCATATCATTCGTTTCCTGAGCATACAATATTCGTTGAAAGTATTCTTACCGAAAAATGACCGTCAGGATCAATACAGTAGTTTTTTAACTATAACGTTAACCTCCACTCTTTTACCATTGGCTGAAATGTATGCAATTGTAATGCACCAGATAGCTGAAAATACGAAACGTATCTGCACAATTTTCATGAATATGTCAGATCGCGAGCGATATTGATTTTTCTGTCTTTCTACTTTTCTGATTTATTTTTCTCTCTTGCTGGAAGTGCTCGGGTCATACGTATAACTGAATAAATTCGACAGTTTTGTTGTCGATTTATCTTCGGGCCTCCGGACAAGATTGTTTGCCTTGTCTTCAAACTAACAGAAGTTTCTACGTCACCACTTGTTTTCATTCGATTGACTGTACAGCAATCCAGAATTCATTTATCGATTTCTGCGACAGATGCGAGACGTATTCTGCTCATTGGAAGATGCGTGGAATGTCGATTGTTTCGAAATGTAAATTAAGCTATTCAAATACAAAATCTATTTGATGTTATTTAAAATTAATTCTATGCAGGAATGGGGATTTTTATATTTTATAGGTTCTGTTCAAACCAATTCAAGAACTATTGTTTATTTGTTCTCATTGGAACTCACATCACAAAAACGTTTTTAGAAAACTTCTATAATCCAATTTTTAAATAAAACCTATTAAAAAGTTTCACAACTCCATTGTTTCATGAACAAAATTTCTGTCCCTGTCACAGTCAAATTTTTATTTTCATAATTTATAGGTTCTATGCAAACCTATTTACCTGCAAGAACATTCCTTTATCTGTTCTCATTATAACTTAGTTTACGAGAACGTTTTGGAAAAGCTTCTGGCGAAACTTCCGAAAACCGGTCAAATCAGATTGACCTCAAATTTTGCACATATCCCCTCATTTTGCATTAAAAACATGTTTCCCGAAAGGATTTCTGGCGACTCGCAAAAAAAATTCGTTATCATTATTTAGCTTACCGAAATAAAAATTCCACCTTACCGGTACAAAATTTTCTACTTTACCGTCAAAACGCGGCATAAACGCGCAATCCTTTCAAACAAACTAACTAAGTGTGATATTTCCTGCGTTATTCCAAAGTTAATTTTTCGTTTTATAATTTCCGTTATATTTTGAATTCTAATAAAGTTATGAACAAAAAAAGTTTGAAAAATATAGCAGTTATTATAAGTAATGAAGGCTAAAACGACTAATACATATATGTGCATGGAAATAACATTATACTACAAGCGTAATCGCTTACTCTACGCCCCTACGACGACCTAACCCCAAACCAACTTGGACTATACCTTCTTTTTGAGATCCTGTATATGATTCTGAATATTTTAATTACTGTTCAGTGACAGCTTGTGCTAATTCGAGCCTGAAAATTATTTTGTTTGAAAGAATTGCGCGTTTATGCCGCGTTTTGACGGTAAAGTAGAACATTTTATACCGGTAAGGTAGAATTTTTATGTCGGTAAGGTAGATAATGATAACGATTTTTTTTGCGAGTCGCCAAATATTCTGTTGGGGAACATGTTTCTAATGCAAAATTAGGGGCTATTTGCAAAATGTGAGGTCAATTCGATTTGACCGGTTTTCGTAAATACAGAAAATTCTATACTGCATGTTTTGAATAGAACTTACTAAAGTTCCATAATAATTTCAATCTCTGATTTAAGGAAATGGCAAATTTTAATTCACATACAGCAAGAAGACAAATATAAAATGCATATTTAGTGAATAAGAAGCAGATAAGAAGTACGTGAACAAGTTTTCTTCTGTCACTGTCAGATTAATGAATATCGACAGCTTTTGGAAAATTTTGAAGCCCTGCGCGGCTGTCCAATAAAATGGGAGTAAAGGAATGGCAGAGAGAACGACAATAACACGCCAAGCTTCTGTCGCCCGAATAAATTTCATTTGCGACCCCCTTGCATTAATAAGCGGAAATTAGCGAAATTGTTTATGCCACGTATTAAAGCAATGACGGTAATAATTCGTTTTTCTGTCGAGGGCCACTAACATTATAATTGCGGTTGAACGCAGAGACTATTCAAACAAAAGCGTTTTGGGGCGCACGGATAACGAAGAGGAAGCAAAAGTGGAGTCATAAAAGAGTTATTTTTTTTTCAGATTGTTACCGTGACACGAAGTACGTACGTGTATCTACAGAATTTAACAATATAGAAAGAAATCGATTGCAACGAAACGGTTTTTGCTCTGTTATAAAGAAAGCAGCATTATCAAAGATAAACGAAAAGTGTTTTTTATCAGTTTGACTAATGTTAATAAGCAAATGTGAGTAGGATATAAGGAAATAATTTTGATATAGAATTTGTCTAATTTACAATTATATTGTATTGTATTTTATATTATATGTATGTACTATGGTTGGCAATTAAATATTAAATTAATTGAATATATTATATATATATATATATATAATATATTCAATTAATTTAATATTTAATATATATATATATATATATATATATAATTGTGTGCGTACAGCGTTTATATTGATAATTGGGAAATAATATTGACCAACTCACGAAAAAAGAACTGGATGTAACATTTCCTCATATTTCCATTAATTAAACTAAAAAACGAATGATTTCACGTGACCTAGTTAATACCGTGAAGCTGTTGTTTCAAATATTTTTTCATTTATTGGTGCGTCATCCTGGATCTTTATTATTTCACTTTTCAATCCATTAAATTAATTAATGTCATAACTGCCAGTCGTTATAAAACCACAATTTTCTGCAGTAGCCGGCACTAATATTCTGACACTCTTTACAATAGAATATTAGAATAACTTTTCTCAAATTAAACCGAACGGCTTTAGTTTTTTTAAGAAATTATGATTGTCTTAGTAGATGATGCACAGCAAATTTAAAAGAAAATTGCAATTAATCAATATGAATTTAAAATTTGCACTATGCAGGGTGCAGCCGAAAAAATGTACAAGAGGGCAGGGGGTGATTCTACATGTAACAATAAATCGAAAAAAAAGGAATAACATTTGTTCGTTTCAAGATCCGTCAGGTTCGCGTGCTTCAGTATATGCAGGAAGTAGAATTGGTTAATGCTATCCAATAGTACGCATATTCGTTGCATTTTCAAACTCGATTTTCTTAAAAACGAGGCGCCGAAAGAAAAAACGTTATTCCTTTTTTTTCGATTTATTTTCACATGTAGAATCGTCCTCTGCCCGCTTGACCGCACTCTGTATACTCAAATAAAAAGAATGTAATTTCTTTCACGCGTCGTCTAGTAAACTATCGTTCTAAAAGTGGTTGAAAAAGCTTCAGTCGTTTGGTCCAATTTTAAAAATGTTATTCTACTGTAAAGAGTGTCCGAATATAAATACCGACCGCTGCACGTTACTCCGGCACGAGTCGCAAGCACTATGTGATAGAAATAGATCAGTGAGAAATTCGTAACAGGCTATCGACCCCTCAAGCGTTTTCGAAAGATGGTATTCCCATGACATTTTCAATTCATAGCGTTCTAAAGTGTAGACAATTATCGTCACGAATATACGTACGGTGTCACGAGATCCCCTGCGATACCTTTTTCGCGCACGGTCAACGGGAACGGATCGATAGATAATAAGCTCGATTAAGAGCAATTGGTAACAGTACAGTTCGTAGAGGCTTTTTTTTCATTCCCTGCAATTTCGTACGGGGATACGACAAAGCCATTAATTCCTGCACGATTGAAGCTTCCCGTTGTTTTCGAAACAGCCGAAAGCCAATTTTGCTGCCGATACATAATTGACCATACCGGCGAACGATCCAGTTCGAAATGTCACTACGATACGCCGTAGAAAACATGCAGGTTGTTAAGACAATTGCATTTGGTAAAAGCTCAATACAGTATTTAATCGATAAAAGTCGCAACCACGGGTCCGGCCATGCGACACTTCGTGTTCAAATATACTATTCTTTGACTTGTGCCGGACGTAGGAAAGGACAGCGAAGCTCGAGAGGCCTCGGTCGCACAGTGTGACGAGTATATGGGCGTTCGGGACAAAACTCATAATTTCTAAACTAATCAATTTTCGATGTAAGACCTCTAATACTTTTTTAAAGAGGATATAAAGAAGCTTCGATTGATGAAAGACAAAATACATTCAGGTGACCTTAATTTTCTATTAAATAAAAAGTTTTTTGTCAATTTTTTCAATTGTAATTTGTTGTCACATGATTCCTGACTAACTTTTTCTGAAAAATATTTTTATCCGTTTATCAGAAATGCGTGAAACATTGAAAAGATTACATATATGGATTGTAGGGACGAAGTTTAAACAATTAACATTTGTTTGATATTTTTTTTAATGAATTATATATTATATAATACCTACATGTGAATCAAAATATAAATCAGTCTTTGTGTCTGATGAGTCAAGACGTGATTCGTTCACTATTAAATATTGTTTTATGTTCCTTAAATCATGTTTTTTAAATGTCCTGTATTTTTGTTTATAATACGATACTGTTGGGTCCGATTCTATAAGAAGTCGGTTTAACAAATCCCAATAGACATTCTTTATACAATGTAAGAATCGGGCGTCTGTTTATATTCATGCGGAGAATGCTTTCATAACGTTTTCGACTATTTTTCTATTTTGGTCAAATTCGTGCAATTAAACTTGACGTGAATGTGAAGTTTCATATGTCCCCAATTAATATACCAAAAATCACGGAGGTACTTTTCGGTACTTTTTTTAAAACTCAAGTCAAAGTTGATAAACATTTAATATAAAATATTAAGACAAATTGTTAATATTGTGAAAAAGTTATCCTGCAGTCCGGAAGGCCTTATGATACTAAACATAATTGGTGAAAATCAAATTAATCAGACAAACATTTATGAAATGGCATGTGTTTAAAGGCATTGCACCAAAAAGTGGAATAAACTTCAAGCATAATTATTAACAAGAAATTAGAAAATTTAATAAATATTATAAATGGAATTAAAATCTACGTTCTTTTATGAATACTTTAAGATACAGTAAACTATATATTTTAGACTTCAGTTTTTCGACTTTTGTCCATTGCTCGTCACATTGTGGGTCGCCGAGAAGTGTAACATAATACGGGTCGAGTATGTCGGTGTGAAAACAACACCTAACCCAGTGACAAAACTTCTTTATTTTTTATTATTTTTTTATGGAACTGTTACCAACGTATTCGTTGTATTTTTCTAATGAAAATGATACCAAATAAGATATAATTGCGATGATATTTAGTTATGTAATGGGCGATGAAAGTTTCGGAAAATTATTGTAAATATCCGAATTATATCGTGTTTGGTATTATTCTAACAAGAAAAATGCCACAAATATATTATTGAAAATCTCACTAAAAAGTAAGTAATAATAAAGAAGTTTTTTATTGGCATCAAAGATCTTTCGTTCTCGTACGCTGTCCTTCCTTGCGCCCGAAACTTTCATCGTCCATTACACAAGTAAATATCATCACAATTATATCTTATTAGGTATCATTTTCATTAGAAAAATGCCACGAATATGTTGGTGAAAGTTCCATAAAAAAATAATAGAAAATAAAGAAGTTTTGTCATTGGATTAGTAGTGGTCTCACCGATATACTCGACCCATATTATGTTATACTTCTCGGCGACCGAGGCGAGGCCTCTTGAGCTTCACAGTCCCTTACGGGGTATACTCCGCGGAAGTGGGGATGGTTTTGCGACACTTCTTGTTCAGAATTTGGCGACATTTATGGATTGAATACTGTAGTAATAACGACGTTACATACGCTACAGTAGTATATACTCGTTTATCCGAACACGGATAAGGATATAATGCCATTGGGTTGACAGAGGCTCATTAACTAGTAAGTAGTTAATCGTAAAGCAATATAAATTAAAGTAGTTAGTGAGTCAATCACTCAAGCAGTCCGTACTACTTACAGCGATGCAATATAATTTATTTTATTTTCGTGTTTAGTATGTCAGACGAAATGAAACAGTGGTTATGTTCTAATCCCAAACCTTGGAATTAAACTCTAAGACGAAGGGTTAATAAGTTTTTACCACTTATCGAGTGACGACTAAAGCCTTTTGCAGGTCACTTAGGTGAATGACTTCATAAGCATATTCAAAGGTGAAGGAGATTGGAGGTAGGTCTTCTAAAATGTAATTTTACCAAATAACGCATTGTTTGTCTGCTGCCAAGCTGCCAGTACACTCTGTTGGTCTTCTGCCATGTCAGATTTGGGTATCTGGGTAAGTACTGTCGCTGGAATTCGGTGTGGCTGTCATCGGGCTGGCAGAGTGATTGTCGGCGAAGTAAGAGTGACGCAATTGAAACAGTCTGTAAACCGCGTGCTTCAATTATTATTACACAATTCCGATGCCGGTCGACGCGAATCGATACGGCGAATCTGAAACTTACTGAAAATAACAAGCACGAAATCACAAATGAAGTTCTAATTGCAGGAAGATCGGCAGTTGTAATTTCGCGTGATCTCCGGCGTTCGTTCGCCCTCAGGGAGAAGGCAGCAGAAACAAACTGTCCAATTTATAATTTCCTTCGGGGCTTGGTGAAGCAAACGACAAGGCGAAGTGTCTGTGGCAGTTGACCAGCTATTTCCAGCGACAGTTAAATCTTCCATCGGGACTACCGTCCTCCCTTTTCAACCAGTTTTAAAACTTTATTGACACCGCTGCGCGTTATCTCCCAACACAATGTTCTTCAACATTGAAAAATGCAATTTTCGTGGCGCTACTCAAGTTGACTGTATTTATCAATATCGAAAACAAATTTTGGCAATTGGAGCTCGTTATCAAAACGTTGTTAGTAGACGTTGTTAGTTGTTTAACCCCATAGTGGTCGCGTAGAGGGTAACCGTCGTCAGTGATATGTGGTTCACCCACAAGGAGACATATAAATTTTAAATACTGATAATTAATTTGGTTAATAAATTAATGGTTAATAAACACCAATGTCAATTAGCATCTCCTACCGATTGATAATCAAGAGACTGACAGATACAGTACTAAAACGTTTTTGCGACGCTTATAATGAGAATCCAGAATACAAATTAGTCTTGTATTTTATATGACAGAAATGCAATGGCAGGAAGGGGATGAAAGTGATTATTAGGTGTTTAAAAAGGTTAAAAGGTGGTGATTAAAAGTTAACCTGTGAATGCATGTGCTCAAAATTAAATTAATTAACAGGGTAGAAGATATTTTTGTCTAGCTGGTTAAACCTGGAAAAGAGCTTAACTTATGTAACGTAATTTAGAATGGTAGACGTTTTTAACGATTTTTCTAGAAGAACGTATTACAGGATCACATGCACGGGTCAAAGGGCGGGGTTATTCATCATGTCATCGTTCATGAATAGCGCTGCGTGGTATTACATCTACGTTTTTCATTATATATGATGGCGAACGTGGTCGTCTTCTTCTAAAGTATATTATAAATGGACATCACAATGTTCAATAAACAGTCACATTTTCCGAGATTCCAAGGTATGAAGGTAAATGTTCTTTAACAATTTTTCTATCGTATTTTTTTCTCAATTACATCAATTTCTGTTTATCTTTCCTACCCAAGATGATGTAAGGTCATTGTTTACGTTTTGGCTGCAACTAGTACATCATAGTAATAAAAGGAGTTCATCCTATTAAAAAAAAATTGGTGTGTGCTTAGACCACATGGCTGAAGTGATACTTCTTTCTTTAATTTTTTTCAGGTTTTTATTAACACTTTATGACATTTAATTTTCTATGATTCTATTATTGAAACAATTGGCTTGTGATACATAGCTAAAATATGATATAAATATTCTTGATTCAATTTTGTCTAAATGTCTTGCAAATACTGCATCGAGAGTTGTTCCTGATCTTGTTGTCACTTCATTAGGACTATTTACCATTTCCAATCTTAATTTACTTTTAAAAAATTCTATTAATAATTTTGATTGTTCCGATGCAAAGTTCACTTTGAAATCTCCACTTAGCATCATCGGAATTTTATCATAATCTTTATTAAGCAATGCCGAACCCTCAATCGTATATGCTAATAGAATAGAATTTCGTTTCATTGTTTCAGCGTTTCACCGTTACATCGCCAGATTGGTTTTACTCCTACCGCGTCGAGGTTTTACGCCTACCACGCCTAAAGAAGTTTCACTTCAAATGTATTGATGACCTTGTAATTTTGAAAAATGTGGTCCTGACAAAATTTATTGTTTGCCACAATATTGTTTTTTCTATACCGAAACATATAAGATAGTGAAGTTAGCTGGGACACTCTGTATACACAGCCAAACATAAAATAGGACTGTCGATGAAATCATTTGTCGACGATTTGACCATTTCGATGAAAACATAGTGCCGACGAAAGTTAATGTCGGTCAAATCATGTCGATTAAATCAGGGTCGGCGAAATGAGTTGTCCCATGGTAACCTACATCAAATATAGAGGTTTCTCTGTTTGATAACACGAAGTATGTATATTAGTGCTAATTTGGATAAAACCTCTCATGAAAATTTGTACACGGGCTGTTTTTGTTTATTTTCACCTGAATAAAGGAAAATCTATCACTCCGCATAACAAAAGCTTTTGGGAGCACTCTTCCAGTCATTCTTTTGATATTGAGAACTGCTTGGAAATCAACACGGGAGGTTTATTTGGTCAACTAAAAATTAACGTTACAAATACACATCAAACGATGAAGACGAAACTTGCAGAGTAGCATATAAATAAATATATATGAAAACAGTAGACCGTTTCCATATTCTGTTGCCCTTTGGCCAAGCATGAAAATAACGTCAAAGGCGGTGTTTGTATAATTTATCATGGCGGAAAATTGTGCAGAAGGTACGATTTCATCGTTCTGTATGTAAATACAACCGCTGGAACAACGAAAATCCCTTGCAGCAGTTATTATATTTCTCTGATATTTACTGGATCGAAGATAAATTCCCAATCGGAGAATCGTTTCGGATTTTTTAACATTAAAACTCTCGAACATGTTCGGAATTTTCGTTTTTCTATAAGCATACGATCTCAACTATATCCGCAGATGTCTGCCACTAACAGCTACAGAATGACGAGCACAAAATTCGTTTGTTCCAGAAATTTTTATAATAATATTTAATCGAATAAGTTCTACCTTTTAATTGTTACATGAGAAAATAGACGAAGGTTCCAGGAAATATACTTTCTTAATAACGCAATTCTGAAAATTGCAATTACTCACGATTTTCAACTTATAACTACAACGTTTCCCACTTTTAATCTTTATAACTCATAAACCAATTGACCGATATCGATGAAATTTTCAGCACGCATGTAATTTATTTGAGTCTATAAGACACATTTTTTTAAAATTTTCAATACAGAACCAGATATAAAATCAACTTTTACTATTTTTTATCGCGATTCCGACAAAATGCAATATTTTCAAAAAAAATTTACGCATCATTTAGTAAACAAATCCTTCTTACTTTTCAAAGAACACTCAAGTCATTTGATCTAATTTTTAAGAAGTTATGCTGTTTCAAATGGTGTTGATACATTTCTGTGGTTGCAAGGAAAAACGACAGATTTCACAATTTCAAAAAATTTGAGTTTATACATTAATTGAGTTTATAGTGTAGGATTTACGTATTTACCAGAAAAAAAGTCACGAGAACAAATTCGAAAGGCTCAAAAAAATAATACAATTTAACCGATGTCCTATGTCAAAGCATTAGTGATCAAATCTTTGAACGGCAATATCTCCAAAGTGAAAGTATGTGACATGCGGCGTTCTCCCTGACAAGAATTACGGCGAAGCCGCAAGGCGTGGCATAATGGTACGAAATGGCCAAAAAGCGACAGAAAATCATAAAAAAATATTTAATAATCATTGTTGCAAAAAATGCAACAGAAATTTTTGTTATAGTGGTTCAGTTAGTGCAATAACAATAATTTATGTAACATAACAAAAATTGTTATTAAATATTTTGTTATACATAAAGGATTAATAAATCATGTATATTTCACAATTTTCTTTATTATTTTAGAAATATTTCTAAAAAAATTCATTTAACACCAAATATACACCGTAACCGTAGAAATTGCCTGACACGTCTAATCATGACCAACTAATTCTACTTGCTGCATATACTAAAGCACGCGAACCCGACGGATCTTTAAACTCCATTTTTTCTTCGATTCATTTTCGCATATACAATTTTTGTCCTTTTTTAGATTCCTTTTCACATGTACAATTTTTGTCCTTTTTTCGATTCCTTTTCACATGTACAATTTTTTTTCTTTTTTTCGATTCATTTTCACATGTACAATTTTTGTCCTTTTTTCGATTCATTTTCACATGTACAATTTTTGTCCTTTTTTCGATTCATTTTCACATGTACAATCATCCTCTATCCGCTTGTACATGTTATTCGGCCTTTTTCCTTTTTTCAGCCGTACCATGTACATATTCCATAAGGATATAGCGTTTTCACCCATTTCAGCAGTATTTTATATGTATTTTTTCAAGGTCATCGAGGTCCAACCGACAGTTCTTTTTTATTCTTCCTGTTACGTGTAGGTTAAAACAAAATGATTAAAAAAAGTCCTTTTGAAATCTGAGGGGAGCACCCTTTTCTCCATGTTCACCATAATTTCAATGACATTTTTACGCTTTCTCCAATTATTAACTATTAAAATAATTTAATTGTTCCAATGAACTCGAACACATTCATCGACACGTTATCCAATTAAATAAACTTGAAATAGATTTTATAAAAGATCCATATAAAAGTGAAAAGATTGAATTTATTTAGGTTTTATGTTTTTATTATCATACGAGTTGGAATAACGAAATTTTGTCAATGATTTCCCACGAAAGTGTCTTTATTTATATATAACAATGATTTTTGTTACATTTTGACACTCGCGGATGCTATTAGAATTTCGATTTCTTAATAGATTGTAGTAAAACTTGATTTTCAAGTTTGGTGATATCCATTCTGGCCAGAACTTTAAGGATTTCAACTGAATTCGACCATCCAGTCACTTCGGTCGCTTATGGTAGTATGTTTACTAAACACATCGTGAATGATGCACAGATATTTGCGGTACGAACTTATGGGACGACCTACTAAATGCTTTCCGGTGGCATTACAAGTTTGTTGATGCCGTATAAATCGGCCCTGCGCTAATAAGACACAAACGACACGCCAAGTATTTCGATCAAAAGTTTTCCGTTACTTCGTGCACCATACACTCTGCTCCCAGAAGTCTATAAAGTTTAATAAACATAATGTTTCAAGAGATAAGGGGATATACACGGAGAGAAAACAATTTTCCCAAAATGGGAAACGACAATACACTGCCCTCGAGATGGTCACACACCATGAATTTGTTCCGTTCGCCCTCTCCCTTTTTGTAACCCTCGGTCGCCATCGCCCACAGTATTTTTCTTTTGACTTTCCTGAGAAACACGGGTTCACTTTGTCCTGCCAAAGGAATTTGCGACCGAGGTTAAAGTTACAACTGGTTACAGACTTAATCGTAAGTGTACGTGGCCAAATAAAAGCTTCCAGACTTTCCGCCTACGATCCCGCGGCACAATTGGCAAGTTTCCTAAAGTTTTGCTACCTCTGGCTTAGGCGCAGCTTTTTCAAGCCTCTTACGCTATATACATAGATCCACGGGACGCGTTTCCGTTCTCTTCTTGCCTCTTCCTTTTATCTCCGTCCCTCCGTGTATTTCCGAGCTGCGAAACACGATCGTGAACACACTTCGCCTGCCGAGTAGCGTCGTAAAGAGGGTTCGTCGAACTGTTGCACCCTCCTGTCACCTACCAGTTTCGTCAAACGACTTCGAAATGCGTTATTAGTCCTAAAAAGACGCATGTTGCTGCAAACGGTTTGAAGCAGTAAGCAGATAGCTCCACTTGTTAACACTAGAACTACCGGGCCAGTCAAAATGACTGGTTTCTAATGTTATTCTTTTACAAATACTGAAATTATAAACATGTTTCCCGGAGTAATTTTCTAGTAAACTTCACACTGGAAGTACACATTTAAACTAAAATTGTACGAACTCTGAATAAATACAAAATTGCCGTTATCATAAGTCAATAATACGCCAGTCGCGTTTAGTGTTCGATAGTGCTAGTGTTAATCCACGTACGTTCCTCAGGGTGAAATTCATCCATTTACAGTAACATCTCATTTATCCGAACCCCATTTATACGCTAAACCTCACATATACGAACTCTAAGCCGTGCCTCTATTATACGAATTACAGTCCAGTGTACTATAAGTTACAGTCAGCGTAAAAAGTACTCGCACACCCTTTATAAACGAATAACTTATGAAGTGAAACTTCATTAGGCGCATTAGGCGCAAAACCCCGATGCGGTAGGAATAAAACCAATCTGGCGATGAAACGATGAAACGATGGAACGATTTAGTAAAACCTCGACGCGGTAGGAGTAAAACCGATCTGGCGATGAAACGATGAAACGATGAAACGATTTAGTAAAACCTCGACGCGGTAGGAGTAAAACCGATCTGGCGATGAAACGATGAAACGATGAAACGATGAAACGATGAAACGATGAAACGATGAAACGATGAAACGATGAAACGATGAAACGATTTAGTAAAACCTCGACGCGGTAGGAGTAAAACCGATCTGGCGATGAAACGATGAAACGAAATTCTATTCTATTGAACTGAAACTTCTTTAGGCGCGGTAGGCGTAAAACCTCGGCGCGGAAGGAGTAAGACCGATCTGGCGATGAAACCATGAAACGATGAAACGATGAAACTATGAAATGAAATTCTGTTCTATTAGCATATACGGTTGGGGGTTCGGCATTGCTTAATAAAGATTATGATAAAATTCCGATGATGCTAAGTGGAGATTTCAACGTGAACTTTGCATCTGAACAATCAAAATTGTTAATAGAATTTTTTAGAAGTAAATTAAGATTAGAAATGGTAAGTAATCCTAATGAAGCGACAACAAGATCAGGAACAACTCTCGATGCAGTATTTGCAAGACATTTAGACAAAATTGAATCAAGAATATTTATATCATATTTTAGCTATGTATCACAAGCCAATTTTTTCAATAATAGAATCATAGAGAATTAAATGTCATAAAGTGTTAATAAAAATTCGAAAAAAGATTAAAGAAGTAAGTTTCACTTCAGCCATGTGGTCTAAGCTACACTAATTTTTTCAAATTGGACCAAATGGCCTGCGTTTTCTTGAGATGTTAGAAGGATTAATTTACTAGGAAATATATGTATACGTCATTTTTTTAAAATTAATTTTGATCGCAACTGCGAAGAAAGAAATAAAGTAATACTTGTGCGTCTGTCACACATAGTCTGATAGTTTTCTGATGTCGATAGTTTTTCGCGGATATTGCGGAAACTAAGCGAGGTCGCCGCTAATGTACAAATAAAAGAGTTGTTCAAAATTTCGATTTTTACGATAAATCCAAAAACCATCGAAATCCTAGTATAGGTGCAGTTTCTGCAGTTTCACGAAAAATATATAACTCAAATTTATATCATATTTATATAACTCAAAAATATATAATTCAAAAGGTTCAGTAGTTTTTCTCCAAAAAATTCGTAAACATATGTGGCGGCCCTTGTAGCGTGCACGACGCCACATTGTATATGTATATTCCGAACGTCGAAGCGTACAAACCAAATGCAATGGACGTGTCACTCGTCGGCGCCGATATTGTGGCAAGCCGATACCGATAGCTGTTTTCAGAAAGAGACACTCAAGATCCTTTCCGAGGGCTGCCAAATTCTCTACCGAAAACTCGAACGGAGTCGACCACCGAGAGTTGCACGAGCAACATCGACTAGTGTCACGACACGTTCCACAGAACTTCGACATAAAAGTATTCCAAACGCACACACGTGTATTTTCATTCTCCCGACACCCACAAATACATGCAAACACGGACCCGGAAACCAGAATAGCCTCCTAACTGTATTGACTTGCACCATTTTTGTATTAAACGGTATAATCACAGAAATATCTGGACTCGTTCAACAAGGCCGGGGATGATTCGATTTGGCTCTAGCTTTTAAAATTTTTAATTTTTCGAAAGTGAAAACCCAGTATACCTTCATAAATGTTATAGATATAGCCAATGTTCGGCCTTCGGCGCGATTTTAGGGGAACTCTCTCTCTACGCGGGACACGATGTTATCGCAGCGAACTTGAAATCTGATCCATCGATCCTTTTCCATCTTCTTTTAGCCATGGTAGCATACGTTACATGCTCGAATGATTTTAACGTGCGGTCTCTGCATAAATCGTGACCAGGAGTTATCGTGCAGCTCGTACCCTTCGAACGTTCACGCGGATAACGCGAAAAAGGAGGCAAGAGGAAAATGTCTTACATAGCAGGAGAAACAGGTCAGGTGGTACTGAACGGGTCCCACGGAACCGTGTAGCTCGCCGAAACACGGCATAATAATTCATAGTGACATAATAATTCAAAGAACCCGCGCTGCATACATTGAAAATTCACTTCCACGCTCATTCCAGACGCGACGTCTAGTACTCTGTTGTGTTTCTGAAGCTACGCGAGGTTCAGCTTGGATACTACCATGTAATTCCAGCCATTGCCTGCATTCTTTTCACCGCAAGATGTTACCGTACGATGGAGAATGAATATCATGGGATTTCTTTATTTGAACTCTCAGACGTCCCGCATTTTCGAAACTTAAATGAACTTTGCTCATTATTTTGATAAGAATAAAGTAATAAATATTTATACAGTATGTTTCTCGCATATTCGCATTTCTCGATCTCATTCGCACGAGATCGACGTCGTTCTTTTTCCTAGTTAATTTATTATTATAGTCGCATCGTCATCAGAGGTTATTAGCGACTACTCCACCAACGGGTTCTATTTAGTCTATGTATGTATCTGTATATATATACACATAATTTATATAACATGTCTGAAACGTATGTCATTTATAAATGAAATAATTGCTACTTAGTGTTTTTCGTCGTTGAGTGATTCGATTGGAAGTTTTTATTTATTTCTAGTTTGGTTACTGGCTGGGCAATCTTAGAGGATATGAGTAACTGTGAATTGCACGTTGCAGCTTTTAGGGGTCTTCTTCGACATCAAGTGTTCATGTGTTAATATTGTGTGGCCTATACTTAAACGAATGAGGATTGTTTGGCCACGACGCGACGGTTCAGTTCACTCGGTAGATTCTTACTTTTCGGATTTTTGAGGGTATTCAATAGCTGTTCCATTTATTGAGTAATTTGTCAGGCAGAGATGTTTTAAGGTCTCTATGCTTTTCTGTATATAAGAGAGACTCGTTTCCGAGCTTTTCACCACGCACGATGGACAGCGAAGGCAATATACCGCCTAAAAATGTATTTGTGTAGAAATGAATTTGTCTTGACCAGCGAAGAGGCCACTGGAAGTCGGAATATTTGTATTTTTCTTGCCAGCTTATATTTGAAAGCTAGGAAAGACTAGGAATTTCAGTTAGGCAGGCATTATGTCCGCTTTGGGCTAGCCTAATTTGGCTGTTAGGCCCTAATGGGGCAACCCCATTAGGCCCGCATCCGCCATGCAACGCGGTATCCTAATGCCTGCCTAATTGGAAAATCCGAATGAAAGCCGAATGAGGCCCTTTTTATTAGGCCCTCATTATAGGAGACATTAATGAAATCTCATAAGAGTGAATACCTGATAAGTAGACTGCGCATTTATGGCACCAACGAATTGATGTAATTTAAAACCATAAATAATACAAGCTCCAAACGCAGTGGACGCCACACGAGAAGATCTGGAAATTTTTAAAAATTTGTACACCTATCGTGAAGTTGACGATGCAATAATCCGCACTGCAAAATAGAAACTGATCAATTATTTCTAGTATTTGACGCCAGAAACTGCAGCGTTGGCATTTTTGATGATGGAATTGAAAACCACATGAAAATACAGATGGTGAAGGCAATAAATATCGGAACGAACAGTGAAGAAACGACCAAAAGGTATCAAATTCTTAAAAAGGATGTCGAACACTATATCGAGAAAGGCATGGAATATTTCATTTCTTCCCGTCAAAGAAGTTTTTTGATTGGTTCTCAATACCGACGGCGTTTTTTGATAGAGTTCCGTCTACGTGGGAAGATGACAGCAACTTTAAGATTGGACGGAACGTCACTCGACAATTAAAAGTTGTAAATGACACTGCTGAACGTGGTGTCAAACTTATAGAAGAAAATAATAAAATGTTATCTGAAAATGAAGAGGAGGAACAGTTTACATGACAAAATGTAATGGAATATAGAAAACAGTATGCTATATAATATCACAAAAGAGAATTTGTCACGGGATTTATGAAGGACTTTCTCTCTTGGTTAACATCTTCTTGATTGTCGATTTAACACTATTATGCAGTCCAAGTAACATATGAATAATCGGTTATTAATATTGTTCAAGATTATATCAGCGTATAATAACAAAAAAATTAAAAATAGTGAAAATGATAGTTATGATGTACTATAATGAAGAAAAACGATTTTAAAAAATGAAACGTGTTCAAATTTCTGAATTTGGGTTTCCGATTAGGCCCAATCGGGCCCAAATTTTTTCAAGGTCATTTTCTCACTTATTGTCACAATATAAAGGGGAGAGAAGTAAAAACCCTAATGTTCATACTTGTATTTTAGTTATAACTACTATAAATTATCACAAGTCCGAGCTGCCTCCCTTGAACGTAATATTTGCCATTTTTTTAATCTGTGTATAGAAGGAAAATTTAAATTATACCTTTTGTAGATTTAAGCACGTCATAAACTTGCACAAAGTTTCATTAAAATTGGTAGTCGTATAAAAAAGTTATAGGGAAAAAGATTTTAATTATTTACAGATCATAGCAACCATAATCGATTTTGATGAAACTTTGTGCATTTATATAACTTCTTTAGATCTACAAAAGGGATATTTTAAATTTTCATTATAGGCACAGATAAAAAAGTTAAACATCGTTACCTCTACTTTTTTTCTTCGTAATTTCGACCAATAGCAATTTTTGATTAATTTTTTTATACATTACCCAGTAAACTAATGCTTCTAAGATCTAAAAAAAGGACTCAAGTTGTTCGGTCCGGTTATTGAAAAGTTATTCGTTTTTAAAGGTTGCCGGCTTAATTAAAAAGTTATTACCGAATAACATTTTGATACATTCGAGGAAACCATCTCTCCAAGGAAGCCGTCGCATCATAGAAACTTAATTCCTCATTTCAGGAAATATCTAGCGGGCAGAAGGATTGGTGATGCTGTCGAAGACACAGGGTCGTCGAGCAGAAAATGGTTCATGGTGGCAGAACGAGCCAAGTTCTATCACGATGGAAGATGGTGATTTACCCGTGGAGCGGCTCGGGTCATAAATCATAGGACGAACTTGCGGTGAATCGAATGGGAAAGCTTTCGGATGATAACGAAAATTCGGGGCAAAGTGAATTCGAACGCAGGTATTATGACGGCCTGTAGGTATCAATATTCGTATAATAATATTACTTGTGTAAATGTGAGAGTTATTATTTTAGTAGACAGATTCTTTTAAAATTTTATTTACAAGAAAATGTAAAATACTGAAAGTAGGACGATTTTATTTTTGAATATTTTCATGACTGTTTTGACGATTAAATGTAACTCTTAAATGTAACTATTAAATGTAACATTTTTCTTCATTTGTCATTCTACCTTTGTTGCATACCTCAATTTAGCTGTTAAAGCTACAACAGATTCACAAAATTTAGTCTCGGTAATTATCTCTTAATTTTCTCCTCTCTTAACTCTGGTAACCACGCTCTGCTACTATTTGCTCCGGAAGTGAATGGAATTATTATGTATTATCAACGAGTAACTATATATTTAACACAACATTTTAAATTACTACCATTTTTAATCACAGCCATACTTATGTCACTTATATGTTTACAAATTCACTTTATACACTTTCTCACCACAGATATCACCAAATTCACTTCATATACTTTTGGTTCATTCATAAATGTTTCTCTCTCATTCTCACCACAGATATCCCCACAACAACTTTAAATTTATCTAGTCCATTCCTAATAATTTAAATCAGAAGCTGCTTGGTTAGATAAAATATGCTCAACGAGTCTAAATAAAGTAGCATTGAGAACATGTTTGAATAGTTGATAAACAAGTATCTAAATAGGACTAAGCATTGTCATTCGTAGAAATTTGGTAAAAGTCAGTCAAAGCAGGTGACATTTGTAAATTCTGTCGACATAAAAGTGTACGTAAAAATCCGATTGTGACAGATTTGTAATAATCGCACAACAAAATATATTGAAATCAATCTAAATTGTAATGTTCCAGATCAGAATGACTTTTTCACATGTTTTATATTAGTACCTTGTAGGAGTATCTCTTGTAATAATAACAGCGGAATAATGATACAGTCTCGAGTTTATCAAACGTAGAATAATGTCTAAAGGGACTTTACTTCATTACTCCATTAAAACTTTATATAATTCTGCCTTGTCTGAATATAGTTCGTCTCTATCAAGGGATTTGGCGTTGTTCTCAAATGTAAATTAACATGGCAGACAATACGATAAAGAAAACAGAAATTCCGCGTTAACAAATAGTTTCTGTATATAAATATATACAGTAACATAAAGAAGATTACACGGTGATTCAACAATTTAATTTATTAAAGGATATAATTAGACTGCGGATGTTTATACAAATTTTATGTCAATATGTGAAAAATATTGAAAATAGTATACTATAGTACAACAGAATACAATATTACAAGATATAGAATAGTTGTATAATATTTCTCACTAATTGTAATTTGCATTGCAATATGTAACAACAACATTTTCTATGTTTTCAACTGTCAATTGATGCATTGTATTAGATAAAATTAGTTTATTGAGACAAAAATGCCCATGCCTGATGTAAATGAATGAATGAAATAATGTGTATGATGAATGAAATAATTTTGTGGAGAAATATGCATTCAATGCTTTATATGTATATGTATAAATTATGGGCACACGGTAAGTGTATATTATACGAGAAAGAAGAATACACGTGCGATGTTTGCGTATAAAGAAAAGAATTTATTTTATTTATTTCCTGTTGATGCCAAAATGATACCAAAGACAATGATTTTGTACAATTTCTTTTATAAGAGGTCCAATAATGATTAATTTTCATAATACATATTAAATTCAATGAAATTATTTTTCATTTACTTCCGACTTTTATCGCGTCTTGTTAGTTTAGCCACTGTAGCAAAAATTCAAATGAATTTACATTAAGAATCAGATATTAGGATGAAATATAAAACTATGGACCACATTACCATCCCTTCAACCAAAAGGTTAATCTATCGCTGAATGTAGTGACTAGAAGGGAGTTATTTGCATATGCGGCCACCCGATACCCGAGATATAAAAATAAACGGGGAAATACGATCGCGCTCTGCCTCTGGGAATCATTCTGCCGTTGCCACCCAACTCCCCACGGCACCCCTCTTAACTCAAACTTCTACCCAGCCGTGGCAATATTTTCCAACGAGAGGTAAAAGAGGAAGTAGTTTCGACGATCAGTGGGAACACCTCGATGCATCATATCCGATCAAGCACTCGAACCGAGAACGTGATCCTCCTTCGGAAATCGAGGAAAGGGGGTGAAATTCCATGGAGGGTGGTAAGGCACGTGTGCCGTATGTACGACGTCGAATATTCATACGTCATCGGGGCCTTTTTATTTACGATGTGCAAGAGCTCCCAGACAGGCCGGCAAAACTCGACTGCTGGGTCAGGATAATTGGGTAATTGAATTTCGATATACTTTTCTTAAATTACAAACTATTCGATTTTCGACGAAATAATATAATATTATATTTTTGAAGTTCCATGTCCAGTTTTACAATCTTATCAACCAGGAACAACGTACACAGTATTAAAATACCCAAAGGATCTTCATGCTAGCGTTACATAATCATTCCTGCGACTTTGCGGTTCACGGATTACGACTCCCATCCTGTCACAGGTTCTGAACCAGAATACAAAGACGAATATATGGTATTTCGTTCTTTTTATTTCTTGCTATAAAAATATAAAATAAATAATCAATGTTCGAGTATATTCGTATTTTTTTTCTAGTTAGACATCTTGGAAGTGACTCTCGCTGATCAAGTTCGAGGACTTGGAAAGAGGGGTATAGATACCAATGCTGCATCGGCTGCAGCCGCTGCAAAGGGATTCACCACGTTGCGTCGGAGGAAACTTTTGCTTTAGGCCCATCTGTATTTAGCTTACAAAAGGTCATTCAAAAGAGATTTTTGCTTGCGCAAGATTAGCATTATCCGGCACTCAAGTAACAATGCAACTGATAATAGGAGATCGATGGTCCCGATCGTAAAATTAGCTGTTCACAACTGTTTTAGCATTATATCAAGACTTGAAGACCGCATTATATAGGTCATTGAATTCGTCTTGACGTCAGCAATAACATTAATAAGTAAAAAATATATAGTGGCAATTAAAAAATCGAGGTGACTTTAATTTTTTTAATTAAAAAGAAACTCTTTTAATTTTTTATATTGAAATTTATAGAAGAGCGAGTGCTGATTAATTTTTTATTAAATCATATTTTTGCCAGTCCACTGGAAATACCTGAAAAATTGCAGTAACATGTGAATAATGAATGATATTTAATACATTATTTAAACAAACGGAAATATTTTAAATCTGTCTTCGCAAATGTATTCCTTATAAAAAGACGCATTACTTTGCTATTTACACCATTCCTCTATCTATATATACTAGCTTCCAAGATATTCGTGAAAAATGCTTTTTGCCTTCAACTTTCACATTTTGATGTTCGGTTTTGAAATAAAAAAAATAATCCTTAATTCTTGAAATAATGTGTTATATTATTTTGAATTGCAATTATTTGGCCATCTTATTCTAGTAAAAGCTGGTGAAAATGCATATTTCATGTTATAGCTAATTTTGGACACGTCTGAATGTATAACATGCTGTAACATTCAATAAGGTTCTACGAATGCAAATGTAAATACTGTAGTACGCACACGGAATAAGCAGCACAAGCTCAAAATTGACGCTTCTCAGTTGTGCACGAACTACTGAATAACAGATATTGGACGCGAAACATAATAGAATGTGTAATAACATTTTGTGATTTGTACTTGTTAAGAAAAGACAGTAGATTAATAAAAATGGGACGCCAAAAGAAACCAAGAGCTCGTGAAATTTATACCATAAGTAAACTGAAAGATGAATAGTATTATTTAGCACAAATATCGAATTTCAGAAACAAATATTATAAATTTACATGCGTATATAAATTTTACACAACTTTGTGGAAATGTTGGGAAAGCATTAAGAAGAGTGTAAAAAATTTTCGTGAAAATATATGTATACGTTTGATGTGTATGTGAAAATAATTAAATTTTCTGTAAATGCATTTTATTGCGAAGCATCTATTCAATGCTTGTTTTATGGATTCCTACAAAGAAACTATAAAACCTTTTATTGTTGGAAAAGATAAAAGTTCTGATGAATGTGAGTAGGAAAAAGTTTCAGTACTTGAATGCGGACGCGTAAAAGAACAGCTTCCAATGATTTCTTACGTACAGAGAATTTTCTCTCCGAATATTTCGGTCAGAATTTTCTAATCTCTTTCCTGAGAACGGAAAACGCCCTATTCCACTCCTTTGCTTATAGAAACGATGACTATGCTCCAAGTGAATGCAGCCGACACAAAGCACAATTCAGTACACGGTCAGTTCCATAGGATTCTCTAATATAGATTTCGAGAACATCTTCAATATTCCCTAATATGGAAATCTTGAGAGCATCCTCACTTAGATTTCACAATATATGAACTCTCGAATTTTAACTCTCGCGAGCAGTGCTTAAAGTACAAACGGGGTATATACGTCGTTACGCTGAATCTCGTTTTGGAGTTGGTTGTATTTAGTGAGATCGAGCCTAGTCACCCTTTCGTATCGAGTAACTTTGTAGATTCCGTGAGTACGGTAGTAATCTACTTTAGCATAATTATTGAGCCACTTTGTGTTCCACGCATCGCCAGTGCGACATCCCACAGGCACTAGTACTTAGGTAACTACACAATATTGTCCATACACATTCAACCCTTACCGGGACAATAACTGTTTGTAACAGGGCCAGTTTCTTGTAATATAAAATTTAGTTCAAGGTAAATTTGAATAATAATTGATTTTAACCCACCATTCGGATCCAGAATTCTTAGTTGACCGTTCCCACATGATACAATCTTATTGCGAGGGTTGTATCAATTAATTTATAATATTAAAGCTACGAGGCCGTTACTATGAGGAACCCAAAACTAGTTCCAACCTACGTGGCTTCCTGATTTCACATTGGGTTCGTCTGTTCTTTTATTCTACCTCCTAGCAGCTCCCCGATTTCGCATCGGGTTCGTCTGTGCTTTTGTTCAACCTCCTAGAAGCCAGAGTAGGGCACAAATCAATTAATAATTAAAAATGACGAATGGTCTCATTGATTGTTAGTCATAGCAAACTAGTCATTAGTCAAAACTAACTATGCAGTACTTTACATGTATGCAAAATTTCAAAATTCGTATTACGGAAACGGATACACTGAACCATTGGATGAATTAGACTTCTTATCGCATGGTCCGTTTCCGTAATATGAGTTTTGAATATGACTAATACTTAGTTTTGACTAATGACTATTTTGCTATGACTAATAATCAATGAGACTATTAGTCATTTTCGTTTAACTGCGTTTTGGAGAACTCTTTTTTTTCAAGTTTTTTTTATACAATGTTCTAGATTTCGACGAGAAAACACCGAAAATGAAAATCTTATTGTGCGGAATTCATTGGTTAAAAAGTTATACGCGTATAAAGTTGAAGTCTTTTTTGACAGGTTAAAGCGTCGCCATATTGACATATTTGCTAGGTGATATACATAAAATGGGCTAAATACTTCCTAACAGATCCGTTAGATGTCAGCACAAACACGTACGTAATAATAACACATTTACTAAATCAAAATGCGAAACATTATACCATGGTCGGGCCGGCCTTCTCCGCCTCCACGACGACCTAACCCCAAACCATCTTGGACTGTACATTCTTTTTGAAATCCTGTATGTGATTCCGTATATTTTAATTACTGGACACCGAAAACGTCCAATCCCGTGATTATTATTATAAATTTTCATTTCGCACCGATGAGTACGACATTTTTTAAATTTCCACAACAATCCACAATCCCGAGCCCAAGTAATTGCTTCTTCTTTACTACTTGGTATGTCTCTAAAGTTAAAATTTGTAATATTTGAACTAGCCATTTCAAAATCAACAATAAACTTATTAAGACTTAATTTGTGAAAAACTCTTGAAATTGCTTATGTTTACAAAGTATGTGTAACCACTGAATTGCCACCTAGCGCATACGCTCATTACTATTTAGCCGATCCCGCAAATATACCATTCTATCTAACACATGCGCTGAACACTCACGATCTATCCAGCGCTTGCGCCGAACAGACCTACCAACCTCTACCACGCAACGAATATCCAATATGGCGACGCTCTAACCTGTCAAAAACGCTTGAAACTGCTCATCTTTACACTTGTATAACTTATAAACCAGTGAATTCCTAACAACCATCGTCTGCGCGTCTTTCAACCGATTTAACAATTAAAAATCATATTCCTCTTTAAACCAAAAATCGCTCACCGGCCATGCGCGTTACCGCTCGGTCCAGGCTCGTAACTGCGTTCTCCAAAGCATTTCGTTCTGACACGAAAAAATGAAGTAAAGTCTTATTAGCACAGATTTCTTTCTATTTAATGTACAGGTCAGTTAACGTTTTAATTAGTTACTTATCATTTGCGAAAATGATTTGAAAGCGGTTTAACATTATTAAAACATAATAATTAAAACATATATAAATTACAACAAACGCATTTGTGCTTGGTTTACCTGCGCCAAAATATTTTTGAGTCATTATATCGTGTTAGATACCACATATTGCAAAGACATGCACTAGTAATAATAGTCGTTTTAATATCATTTGTTTTAGATCATAAATGCCATTCAACAACAGCAATTAGACATTTAATCGAAATTTGAATTAATATTTGCTCGAACGAAAATTAATTAACGCATTCTTAGATGTCGATATACTATTAGACACCGACCAGTTCCGTGAACAATACTATTATAAACCGCAACTCCTTTGAGCTATACTTGATTTCCTCTAATTTCAATTTGGAAGTGATTCTGCTTAGACGAATATACCCAGTTCTGTGTTTACTCGATAGACACGTTTTCGAAGATTATTATTTACATATTGTATTGGATCTACCGAATAATAGATGGTACGTTCTGGATTTGAAAAATCAGCGAAAATCATATAACTATAAAAACTTTAGAACCTTATTCGTTGTTACGTGAATAATCCAGCAATGACAGAGTAAGGGTTACTGTACTCCCCTCAATTTCCCCAGTCTAGCGACACTGGGCAGATCCGTTAGAGTTTCGCGCCGGGAGATATGATCGTTATTACAAAATTAACAATTCTATTAACAGCATAATTGTTATTAGGAACAAAATCGTTTGTACATTTGTAATTATTCAAAACTGACATTTTAAAATGAGATTTGTTAAATAGAAATGGTTCCTTATGTTCACGTTACGAAAGCAATTTACGCAATCAAATAAGACTTTTCTCAACTGGATAGTTTCTCCCTGATTAAAATAAAGAAAGGATGGGCTCCGTATGATTTGTAGATTCTCAAATAGAAGGTGCTATGCAAACTTTGAAACATCGAAGAGTGAGAGTTCATCGAGCAACCGAACGATCTTAATGACTTACTTCATCGCGTTCACTGATCACGTAACAACCTTTTTCAGGCATTTAACTTTGTAAACATAATGCATTCCTTTTATTTCTTAGATACAGAATTAGTCTGGGAATAAGTTTTGTTTTTGTATTTGGACCTAAATGAGAACGACGTAGGTCGTAGTGTATTCATCAAACAAAACTCTTCAGGCAAAAATTGTGAAGCTGACACAAATAAAATCTGTTGTACATTCTCAGAAGGTATGCCCAGAAGGCATAATTACCGCATCATTTCTAAACGAACTGAAAAGGAGAATGGATAAGTAACCATTATGAGTGTAATAATGGTCTGAAAAGGAACAAGTAAGCAATATTGTCAATCAGAAAATTATGTCTGTTTAATAAAACATAAATCCTATTTCTACGAAACATTACTAAAAGAATTTATTCATAAGATTGTACTCTACGTACAATGAAAATATTTTGTTTAGAAAGTATGGTCTTGTGCTGGTTTAATAATAACAATTGAACAAACTGCACTTGCGTTTATTATACAAGGCGTACCAAATAAAGTGTTACAAGCTGTTTTCTCAGAATCTAATGGAGATATCGACTTAATTTTTTTTTAATAAATGGTTAAGAAGGGCTGATACTAAATTTTTGGGATGTAATTTTTGGGAAGAGAAAGAGGGACCACAAAATTTTTTTAAATGGAAAGTATTATTAATTTTTTGTTATTGTGATACCTCTCATTAAACTGAATAGTATTTACTTGAACCTATTTGTTTGTTGCGCATAGTTACAGAGTTATAACGAACAATTTGTTGTGAGTTGAAACGTTGAAGAAACGAAAAAAATCGAAAAATATAATATTATTACATACTACATTATTAAATGACGTCCTTGGACTTCTAAGCACTTTGTTAGTCTTCTACGAATCAGTGTCGCCAGATCGGTTAAATCGAGGGGAATACAGTTTACCACCTCTCTGATGACCAGAGTAATATATAACACGTTGCGCGGCACGTCACGTGACCAGTGTACGGTCTTAGTGGGGGACGTTGGAGTGTGCTCATGTAGTGGAATGGGATAGTGGAAGGGGAAAAGGAGGAGAGGAAAATTAACCCAGTTTTGGGTTGATCTGGCGACACTGGTCCGAATACACCTCGCCTTACCAAGTTGTACATAGCTAGCTGCTAGATTGCTTACCTTGCCCGTAAACATATTCGCAAAATCAATTTCGATTGTTCGCTATAAGTCTGTAACTATGCGCAATAAAAAAAGGTTCAAGTAAATACTATTCACTTTAATGAAAGGTATCACAATAACAAAATATCAATAATACTTTCCATTTAAAGAAATATTGGCAGCCGTCCCCTTCTCCCCCCAACAATTACCCCAAAAAAATGTAATACATACTAAAATATTAGCCCTACTTAGCCATTTAATTTAAAAGAAAAATGAAGTCGATATCTCCATTAGATCCTGAGAAAACAGCTTGCAACACTTTATTTGGTACACCCTGTATAAATTAGGAGTATAAAATGATTGAGATTTCAATCGACTTTAATTTTGGTATACATATAAATGATCCAATTCGCTGTATAAATTCCGACAGAAGTATTCCTATACTTATCAAAATTGTGAAACTAAATATCTGAGCACCAATGCCAGTAGTTCCAGAGTTAAAGAAACATGGAACATTCTGAAGTGTCCTGTCGCATTACTATATAGTAGGGGTGTGCGAGTACCCGAAATTTCGGGTACCCGAGCGTCGGGTCCAGTGATGGTATATGGTCTTAGTTTTCTCACGCATGCGCGACGATTTTAGCGTCAGTAAAGTACAAATTTGGGCTAAAATGGGGTACCTTAGTCACCCCGCATAGTTTCACAAATTTTTTTTTCGATTTTCAAATATGAATTGACAAGTAGCTCCTTCTTCAATACTAGTTGCCATTATGAAATCGAATATATTAACATTAACTTACCAAAATTTCGAAGTACGGTCGTCTCGTCGTGACGTCTTGCACTCTTCTGTCCGGTTTCCCACCAATAACAGTTCTCCCCTACTTTCCCCACAAACATAAGACGTACGGTACGTTCCTGCATTTAGTCACGCATGCACGAAAAAACCGAGACCATATACCATCACTGCTCGGGTCCAGTCGGTCAATAATCGAGTCGGGTCGGGTCGTGGTCCCGAAAGTTTTCAATATTCGGGTACTCGAAGTTAAAGTTGTATTTATATAAATATAATGCTGTTTATAGTTTTTCAGTTCAATATTTTTACTTTCACTGGCAAGTTCAGAATGATTTTTGTATTTTTAGTGTAATCGGTTATCAAACTTCGCGAGGAAACAAAATATTTTAGAATACATTATGTAAAATAATGTACGTAAAGGACGTTTCTGTTTCTAGTAAACACTGTTCTTACAAGACAAGGACTCTTTTCGTAAACAATGTTTACTACAAATCCAAATATTATTACAACCGATGATTGGACGTCTTAATATGCACAGAGTTATTTGTCGCTGATTTGACCGCAGACTTGCCCCAACTGTAACTTCGTGTACCCGAATATTGCAAACATTCGGGACCCCGACCCGACCCGACCCGACTACCTTTTCGGCTACCCGAAATCGCGGGTACCCGAAGTTTATGAACTTTCGTGATCCCGACCCGATCCCGAAAAAATTTCCCGAACCTACTCGAACCCAAAATTTCGAATACTCGCACATCCCTACAATATTTGATAGTTAACACGAAACGTACCACCGTCGATCAATTTAACGTGATCATATTTTTTATTTTACATTTATTGAAATTAAAAGGATGCGTTCATCAAAATAGTGAGATCAATTTCTTCAATCCGTCAGATATTATTATCATTTGTAGTTTTTACACTCCAATATAATATGGTCTTCGCCCCCTCCGCCCCAACTTATAATAAATTCCAATGGGTTTCCCATAAATACTGCGAATTAAATATTAAGTACTACTAGTGAAATAATTAACACGTCACAGTCTCGAGTTCAACGCATCCTTTTCCTTTCAAAGTTTCGTCAGCGGTAGCTCGCCTAAGTCGTGCTCTTCAAAGTTCTGTAAAGCCGTACATCAAGATCGAAACTTTTGAAGGAAACAGGACGCGTGATTCGTTATGACGAACACCAGACCTTTGTCGGCCAATCAGCTGTCTGACGTGTTAATTTCACACTATGTGCTTCCTGCCGTAACTATTACATCTTTCATGCCACACCTTTCATGACTCCGGACAAGTCATTATTCATATTATCTACGGATTTCATTGTAAAACCTTGATCACACGAGATTCAATTTTTAATCGGTCGCTAAAATACGTAAACAGCGTATGTTTATGTTAGAGTATGTATCATTGAGATCATTAACAGAAGGTTAATCGATTAGAATAAGTACGTTGTTCCTTCTGCATTATTCGAATTCGAAACGTGAAAGTGATAACAATGCGTTATACTGTACAGGAACGAATCGATATGGTTTTCACTTATGACGAAAGCCACCAATCGTTGAGGCAAGCAGTACATTTGTATCGTGAAAAATTTGTAATCCGTATTTGTCCTTCGTTACAAGCATTTTCCGTTATGGTAAAGCAATTTAAAAATACTGGTAGTGTAAGTTCTAAAAATCGTAATAATTACTGCAGCATGAGCTTCAATTACGTCTCAGGAAATCGACAATGCCTATAGATCATCTAATGCAAGATTGCAATATTGCATAAATGAGGATGGTCAACATTTCGAACATTTATTATGATATGTAAAGGTCAACCCGCCGTAAACAAAGCGTAATCTTTGCTGAAACACATAAGTTTTAAACTTCCACATTTTATCCGCTCCAACATGATTATTCTTGGTCAAGGTCATTTCAAGGTCAAAACGGTAGTATCCACTAAATTCAGTTTTTTATTCTCTATTACGATAGCATGGTTCCGTCTGAGGCACATGATGGCATGTTTCGGCACCGCCCGGGCCTCAGAGGGGTCGGATCGGTTCCTAACCTTCCACAACCTGTTACTTGGAACCTTGTGTCTGGGTTCTGAACACAAGAATTCGCGGCGGGCCAAATCGGGCACACTATCATGCTATCGTAAAAAAATATGCTATTCCATTTAAAAAAACATCGGTGACCTTGAAATTTCATTAAAAAATACGACATAAAAAATTTTTTTCTTTACCGTTATATTTGCCCCGTGTAATAGTGTCACTTTGTCCTCTGAAGTTTTCTGATAGGACTGTAAATACGACAGATATTTAGGTGTTCCCATTTATGTAGGACACCCTGTATATGTACAAAAATAGTCGAAATTCTCTTACTTTTCCCCCTTTAAGCTGTCGTTCTTTGAGGGGTCGTGCTGAATTAACAGTCTAAAGGAAACGTGATGTTTACGAATTTTTTCTGAGAAAAAAATAGACTTTTTTGAGACAAGTGCCTTACCTAAAAGTATACAGGGTGGCCGTCTATAAATGACAGAGCAATTATTTCATAACTGGTTGAAGTTACAACAAAGTTTAATAAGACAAATTTGCACGGTTTTAAGTCTGCTACAAAGTACATGTAAAATGTGAGTTATGTAGGTCACCTTTGTTTTTTTCAATTCATACCCCCATTCTATTTACCCATTTATGAAGTAGGAGTCAGTTGCAGTAAATATCATATTTGGTAAAAAAATTGATATTATACACTGTGTACGACATAATCGGCATCTGAGGTATCAAAGAAGTAAACTGGATTGTAAGTATTTTTGAATTTGATTTGGAATGTTAAAGCGGTTTTGAACGCATGTTGCGGTCAACTTTTTGAACGATAGCCTTCCTGTATAGAACATGATGGTAAAAGTTTCAACCAATTTATGAATTAATAATAAATGTTTCATAAAAAAATTATTTTTACACTTTCTCAACCTCTTTGACATTCCAAAACATTCTTCGATACCTCAGATGCCGATAATCTCGTAAACCATGCAAAATATGAATCTTTTACCAAATAAGATTTTTACTGCAAATGACTCCTACTTCATAAATGCGTAAAAAAATGGGGGTATGAATTTAAAAAAAAAAACGATGGTGACCTTCATAACTTGTACTCCATAACTCTCAAAGGTCACGAATAAAAAATATATTTTAGATGCACTTTATAGTAAACTTAAAACCGTGCATATTTGTGATATTAAACTTTCTTGTAACTTCAATCAGTTACGAAATATTTACTCTGTAATTTATAGACGGACACCCTGTATACACCGTACAAACTCTCTTAATGTTTTTGTTGCGGAATTTTTAAAAATGACTGAATATATATGTACATTTAAATATAATAAATTTCTCAAAAAAGTTCATAAAAATCACATTCCATTAGATTATTAACAAAGCATGACTCTTTTAAGAGTATTCGCCTCTGAACGTTGCACATATTAAAAGATGCAGAAAATTTCATAACATATACACATAAAGAACATATATTTTATCTATTAAGTTCGTATAATTCTCGAACAATTGCAGAAACGGAACTTTCAAACAAGTAGCAATACTATAAATTATAATGCAGAAAACTGATACACGACACGGTGGTTTCAGATACGGTTGACCCGCCGACGGACGCTGCTGTAAATTCTACATTAGTGGTCTTGTGCCAACCATGGGATTCATATATCTTCATCCCAAGTTATCGCACGTATTTTCATGAGCACGATAACAAGACACTAAACACAGATACAGAGCATTAATGGGACAAAATGTTTGGTCACAATGAATTTGGAGTGTTGTTGGACAGTTTAGAGTATTCACAATGGAAATCATCGACACCAAAGAAATTGTAAATCTCGAGTTAAGAAACAAATTTTTGGTTTTTAAAGAATTAATGTGTCCAGGTTTGTTGCAGTTATCGATGCCTAGTACTAAATACAGTAAATATTCATTTTTCATTGCCCAACACAAAATATTCTAATAGAGTTATTAGAATTAAATAAGTTGCTTTATAATCTATCAGTTACGATAACCTCGGTTAGATTACTGTGAGTTGAATATTATTCCTAACACCAAACTATTGGGTTGGCAACTAAGTGATCGCGGATTTTAGGTTGATGTGAGGTACGAACTTGAGAAACCCCGCTTTGAAGTTTGCAACATCGACGTTTTTACCGAACCAGAAAGCAAAATATCTGCGCTCGACATGAGTTGCCGCCAGTGGTGCTCTTCCACTAGCGCGGTCGTTCGTCGGGATACGGCGCGGCGGGAAAGATATTTTGCTTTCTGGTTCGGTAAAAACGTCGATGTTGCAAACTTCAAAGCGGGATTTCTCAAGATAAAAGTCTGCTCTATCGCGTTATATAGTTTGATTATACGCTGGACCCTTATTTTTTCAGATAAATTCAAAAATATCCACAAAAATTAGTGCAAAAATGGTGTCTCTCCGTCTTTAATGATCGTCTAAGCATGGTTAAACATTCATAATATATTAATATTGGATATCACTGTATTCGGGAAAGTCTACAGAATCTTTTGCTGCAAAGAACAATTCAATATTTTTTATAATAACACCACAATATTTGTTTAAAGTTGAAAAATAGGTTTTTTTCAAAGTCATGTTTCTCAAAAACTGTGCGTGTAGGAGAAAAAGTAAGGGCAAATTCGGAATCAGTGCAGAAAACTCTACAAGAATCGGCCAACAGTAATTGCGAAACAAATTTGGTGTTGGACAGTGTTATTGGAGGTTTTTCACTACCATGAATACAGTTTTTTAATTTCTAGGAATATCATGTTCTGTTTTAACGTGGCGCTAGCGCACCGGAATAATACGCCGTTGACCGGGGTTCGATTCCGTGTTCATGAAATTTTTGTTATTAAATTATAAGCTTTCCTTATTTATTTATCCTACTATAATACCATTATTTGTTATAATATCTATCGGTGATTGATTATATCTATAAATCTTATTATAATATCATAATAAGAACAATAAAATAACAGAAATCAGTGATGCACCCTTTACACACAACTTTTTTTAAGAGGCAACATTCAAAATTCTGTTTCATCCATGATTTGTATTTGTAAAAGAAACACCGTGCGCCGAGATATACATACCTATGCCAGTTACACGAGGAAAAAGCGTCGTTCCTCGAACAATATTATTACGCGCGGTCGTAGCCCTATATTTCGTCACAGGACATCAGCTGACCAACGACGACTCGCGCTCTAAGGCCAACGTTCGAATTCAGACGTTTTAAAGAGTTCAGTTAGCATTCGTATTTGACTGCACACAATTCGTATAATAATGGATATTCTTCCAACCTTACGTTTCGAGAAAACCCTTCCACTCTACATATTAGAGCTTCTCACATACAAATGTTCAGGAAAATAATTCCTACTTTTTTCACCAAAAACTCCTTTCACCACTCCAATGTAGACGATTGCCGATAAAAAAACTAGGTGTCAAATATTTTTCTAACAACTACCTTTTCCGAAATGTCAAAATCGGTGATCTACACTTCGGTATGATCATTTGTCAGTGCAGGTCGCGACTGTCGTAGCGGAAGGGTTAAGTGAGAAAACGCCTTTACTTGCGAACTATTTCCTCTTATCCAGAGAGTTCAAACTATTGAGTACACATTTAATTTCAGAAAAGTTTGTTCAAGTTGTTCAAAGAGACCCTTTAAAAGGAACCGTGCATTTCTATCAATTTAGATTACATAGCATTTTCTTCAGCCACGTTCGTGACAGAATATCGACACGCTCGTAATATTTCATACGCAGGTGTATCGTCGAGGAATAAGCAAGGAAAGCGACAACACGTTCCACTGAGCAACTTGGAAAGTAACATGAATATTAATGGAGGGCGCATGAGTGCTCCGGATCTGCTGACGAATTCTCTTTCCAGTTGAAGGTAGCTAATTTCTGCTGGTTTCTTACCCGTTTCCTCGGCAGCGTTCAAATGCCTAAGAAAGTATCAGGGAACAAAATAAACGCACGCACGCGGAAGATCACGTAAATCAAGTGACCAGATGGAATTTTAAACTATATTAAAACGCACAGTGAGATGAAAAATGTTTTAATCATTTATAATTCAACAATGACTCGTTTAAACAGAAATTCTAAAAACAAGAGAATCAAGATGATTTTTAGTCAATGTTCGGAAACCCGGGACGAGAAGTTTTGGGAGTGGACTGTATGGGAAATCGGACCGCTCCGCTGCTCCATTGCAACTAAATGTCCGTTGCTGTCACGCCAGAAAGCATCCAAACGGATGCTTTTTCCTCTCCTCCTTTTCCCCTTCCACTATCCCATTCCACTACCATGAGCACACTCGAACGTCCCCCTCTAAGACCGTAGACTGGTCGCGTGGCGTACTGCGCGCAAATGATATTACTCTGGTAATCAGAGAGGGGGTAAATTGCATTCCACTCTATTTCAACGTCTGGCATCACTGGTCCGTTACTACTCGACAGTTTGGCGCTCCCCCCCCCCTCCTCCCGCTTATTGTATATCTACAGGGCTGCCAACGTCTACTTCAAATTTTCCTGTTTCTCTGCGCCACCGTTTACTATTAGTGATATGAACGCAAATTCTGAAGCATTATTCGTCCATTAGATGATGGCTAGGCAAACAAAACGATCTCATTCTATCACGGTTCCCCTACTGCCGCACGCATTGTCCCAATTGGCCGAAGATTATGACGAAGAACGGCAGTGGGTCATACCAAAGCCGAGTGAAATAGTACGATTTCACAGCATCAGCTTGGGAAGTCATGGTTCCATTTAACTCGGTCTCGATATGACCCTTGTCGTTCTTCGTCATCGTCTTCAACCAATAGCGGTAATGCGTCCGATGGTAGGGAAGTCAGGATAGAGTGACAATGTAAACACTTTGCTTAGCCATCGTCTGGCGAACGGACAGGACATAGAACATGTGTGCCTGACCTTCATGCACCGATCCCAATAAAGGAGAAATCGCGGATTGCTGCAGACAGTCACGCGACCTTTATGTACGAAAACAACAAACTTCTATTATCCGAACGTCGACCTCTGCTAACAGAACAAATAAGAGCCGGAAGTAGGAGTTACTACTTACTAGTTAGTGAACCTCTGTTACCCGAACGCGTGTGTACCTCGACGTGTTCGGACAAGCGAGGTTTTACAGTAAATAGATCTCAGACAATGCGCAGACGTGGCTTTGAAAAACTGGGTTTCTAAAACAACGTGTTGTCATTTGGTAAAATTTCTTTTTAGAGGATCTGCCTTCAATCTCCTTTACCTTTGCATATGCTCATGACCTCATCCTCTTAAGAGACCCGCAAAAGACTTTAGCCGTCATTTGATAAGTGGTAAGAACTTATTAACCCTTCGTTTTACAATTTCAGTCCAAGGTTTCAGATTACAACATACCTACTGTTTTCTTTCGCCTGTCGCACTAAATACGAAAATTAAATAATTTATATCACTTTAAAATATGTGTAAAATGGTTAGGTTGCGACTACGTAAGATCTTTTGTGATTGACGGTAAAAAATAATCATGTTTACTGCACGAAACGTTGTTTGCATTGAATCCAAGGCGCAGGAGCCAAATACAAAAAGTTTTTTTCAACTAACTCCTGTAAGACGAATTTTCGCAAAGACGCACAAATATAAAGTTAGGGCGCGAGCGATTAAACTAGGCAGAACGCTATTGTCTATAAAGGTGAAGAATAATCATGTTTGCTGCACGAAGCATTAACGCTTTATGTAGAAAACGTGGGGAAAAGGTTTTCGAGTGTTCCAAAGAAATTTCTGAATCTTCAAATCTATTGTGTTACAATTTCTAGCAGAAAGCTAACGATCATTATTATCAGAACAAATAAGAGCCGGAAATAGATGTGTTGTGTCGTGTCAATGCTCAAACAATGATTAGTGAGCTGCTGAGATTCACGCCTCAAAGAGAGGTAAATAAGTAATAATGTAATTGGGTTCCGGATAACTTTAATAAAACTGAATATGATGGACTGTATAATAGAGATGTTTATTCTATGGATTCTACTTCGCAACTGACTTACAACTAACGCACGAGAAGTAAAGAAGGCTCATGAGGGTGAAAAACTCCCTCCACAAAATGTAACATAGTGGAGGGCCCAGCCAATGATAATATTATTTGGGAGTGTACAAATGCGCCCCCCCCCCCCCAAAAAAAGAAGGGCAACGCCCATATACGTGTCGCCAAACAGGCAACACTCGCTTTCCCGTGATTTCACCGGAAATGATACTTTAAACTTAGGGCCACAGGCCCCCCTTGGCGCTAAGCGTGGGCCTACGCTACGCCAAGTGCCATTGAGAAAAGTACGGCTGGGCTGACTTTCCCATGGTCAACTGATAGTTTCTAGACGTACCCGGGTCATAAAACAATAAATTTTTCCAAGAGTTAGAGGAACCCTTCGACAATAACACTTGTCCAAAATCGACCGTAGCGTAGACCCAAACCGAAATACGAGCCGGCGATAATATGCACGTCTCAACAAGATGTGACTGCTTTACTAATCAGTGAGCCTCTGTTATCCGAACAGGTTTGTACTCCGACGTGTTCGGACAAACACTGTCCTACTCCGTGATAAAATTATTAGTGTCACTGGTGTAAGTATTTTATATTAAATTGCAAATATACGTTTAACAATACAAATTTATAATAGTATAATTATCAACAATTCTTCAATGAACAAGAGTACTCGTGTATTATAAGCATCTGAAGGTTTCTGTTGAATTATTTGCTTATTCATAGCATACTATTAGGAATGGGGAAAGCATAATAAAGTTTCATCAAAAACTTTTAGAATAAGATGCTCGACAGCAGTAGTTCATCGGTAAGTCGTTAACAATCTCGTTGAATGCATACAATAAGAAATTAAATCGCAACGCACAAGCTTTATTTAAAAGAACTTAATTAGAAACTCCTCGGCATATTTTTGCGAGCGATATCGCGATTCACGGTTCTGCAGACCGACGGAAAAGCCGAAGGGATGGGGAATAAATGTTCCACGAGAGAAATTACTGGCGTGGAATTTACCTTTCCTTGTTGAATTCGCAAATCATCGATATCTGAAGTTTTCATTACTACTGAAACGAGGAAACCTTCTAATTGGTTAGCACTATTCTATTAGGTCAACGACAGGAAATTCTTGCCACTGCGATCGTTCTTTTGTATTTATGAGACTTGTGTTTGACATTATCAATTTTGCTTGCACGATTCCTAGAAACTATATATTTCTTCCTCGAATAATTTCTTCATTAATTTTCCCTTATTAATAATAATGACTACAAAACACAAAGAGGCCTCTACTGTATAAATTAGCATTTCTTCCGTTACATTTGAAAAGAACAAACTTTGTAATAAAGTTCTATGTTAATAATTTAGAATAAAGTTTGACCAAAAAATGTTTCCTATAAGAATTAAAAATTTTGTTATATTGTAGTGAAAGAATCAAAAACAAAGAACAAAAGAACATGTCAGAAACGTTCGGTTCTGTCAATTTCACATAGTTTTTTTTACTGAAAACAAAAGAAACTTCAAACCACATTAAAATCTTCAAAATGTGTTTGAAAGAATGGCAATTATACAGAAGAAGGTACATCTCACCAATTTCAATGACATTGAAATATGTCGTCAAGGTTTTCATTCCAAACAACTTTTCCCTATACATGTTACCACCGCTCGGACATAGTTTTTAAGATACTCGTAAAAAACTGTTAGGATAACTATAGCAAACTCCGGTTTTCCCAAATGACTGATTTCGTCCTTTATGGGCGTGAGAGGGATTCCAGTGGTCCCTTTTCACCACCGTCCCAAGAAATTTAACCCAGACCTAACCGAAGTCTAACGAAAATTCCTTTCAAGACTGTACAAACCTAACCCTGCGTGGGGTAACAATCTAGAAACGAGATTCTTTACCGATTTTGATGAGCTTTAAATATATCATCTGGAGCATGATTCTGAGTAATTTTTTCCGATACATGTTACCACTGTTCGAGCTTAGTATTCGAGATATTTAAAAAAAACTGTTAGATTCACTACAGCGAACCCCACCATTTTAAACGCATTTTGGTTAGGTTTGGTTTAAGTTTGGGGATGGGGTGCAATGAAGGAAACCCTACAAAATGGGCGGGGTCCACCAAGCATGTGTTCGGACAATTAAAAACGGTAAAATTCGCTGTAGTGGGGGTCCGTAGATTTTTGTAAATATCTAGAAAACGGAAGCCGAGCGACGGTAACATGTAAAGTTGTTCAAAATGGTGACCTTGATAACACATTTCAAGGTCATTGAAATCAGTGAGCAAAATCCCTTTACCGTATAATTACCAAAGAATAAGCGTAGAAGTTCGAAATTATATAAAATATAAACGATAGAACGCATTCACCCTACCAATATTTAATATGATAAAAAACGACCTGCACTCATAGTATGGGACATATGTTTTTCAAACTGTTCTCTGACGGTGCAACCATGTATTCTTTCTTCTGAACAAGTCGAGCTCGACCACATAGCCCATTATTTCTTGCACAGGAAAATGCAACTAAGCTCCAAGAAAACCCGAGTCAGCTGTACCGATTTTACCTTAACTTACCTGCGCCAATACGTATCGCACAATCTAAAGATCAAATGAAATGGTCGTACACTTTTGGTAAAGCAAGGTAACTCTAAAATATAAGTTTCATAGGGAAGTAGCAATAGATGGCAGATGCAGAAATCCTGAAGTGAGAATCATTAACTCATTTTAAATGAGTCACTTACATTAGTCTAAGTAGAGCCTCAAAACCTCATTTCGTATTAAATTACATAGACATACTCCATGGTTTGCAATTTAGTAGATCGAACGCTAGAACCCAATATGTATTCACGTTACAACAGTTGCTAAATAAAGTCCTCAAACTATGCTCAACTTTTGAACTATCTCTGCCGGAACTTGCACCAGAAAGCTAACTTTCACTTAATTAAAAAGCAAACTTTCTACACTTGCCGTGAATGCAATGCAGTCGATTAAATAAATGAATGCAGTGCTCAGACCTCCTTGAAGAAAAGTTCATTCCTAGACCCTCTACTTGTTACAAGTATGTACCATCTTCGTATCCCTATTATAAAGTGCAATCTTTTGTCTTTAATTTCAAGCTTACTTCTTGAAGCCCTTGAATATTCGAAAATTTCTATGGAAACACAGACAAAAATCGACTTGAAAATTTCCCTTAAAATGAAGTAAATTTTGTAGATGTTGGTAATAAAGTGCAATCTTTTACGTTTAATTTAAGCCCTCGAACGTTCAAAAATTCCTACCGGGATACATTAAAAAATCGAATAGAAAGATCTTAAAATCACGTGAATTGCGTTTGAGCTGGCGGTTCCGTCTTTTCGGACTTTTCGACGCGACTTAAATACTGTTGTATTGTTGTCGACTTGTTAAAATTATTAAGAAAGAAAATAAATGTCTATGTAGCTCTGGAATCTTGCAATTAAGAAGGACTTCTCGTGTAACGGCAGCAAAAACAAGTGATTTTCAAGAATTTTTTTCAGAATAACTATTGGACATATGAAAATAGACCTTTTCGGGATGTATACAGATAATCTTGAAGTACAAGTGCTTTTTTTTAGTTAAGATTTTCGCATTACTTATTGTATAATATCCATGTTACTGGAAATTATATTATTTAAACTATTGAGCACGATTACTGTAAAACGAGTAAAGTACTATATATCGGAAGAAACTCATTAATTTCTTTACATATTTCAGTCGGAATTGGGGCCAAAATTTGTATTCGATTTTTTATTTATAATATATTTTGAACAATATAAATTTAATTAGTCGGCCGAAAAAAAGTATACTTTTCTTGGGAAACCTAGAATTTTTCAAACTTTTCATATTTTCCTTCTTTTATGTGATAGATGCTGCAGTGCACGCCAAATGCTTACACTGCCGAAGCTGATAAAAAGTCTCGTACATTATACAATAAATAATAAGAACGCTTAACGCCTAAAAATGCTTAGTCCCAGATATCCAATAGTTATTCTAAAAAAAATTATTGAAAGTCACTTATCTTCAGTGCCCCCTTTAAGGCAGACAATTTTTGTTTTACATAAAAATCCGCAGTTTATTCATAAATAATCCAAAACCGATCAAGTGGGAATATGTTATTGAACTTTTCCTTAATTCGCAATGACAATTGTTTGATTTTGTCGTTTAAAGTAATTGTAGACGCAGGTGTCGTTGTTACCGGAGGGACGTGCGTTACTGGTAACGTAGGAACAGTTTGACGGGTGTGCATCGTGAATCGTGATGCGGTAAGGTACAACGTGTCAACATGTTTCCTCCCAGAAACAAGCTGCTAGGGGGGGGGCGATCGTAAATTCAAAATTAATTGCTAGCACGATAGTAGGATTCACCTGTTCGTGGCATGCAACAAATCCTTCTGCCATCAATATGGTAATTAATATTAATCATGCAGCGTAACGAAATATTAACTATACTTATCACTGCCGGTCGATCGACCGGTTTTAGATCTTTTATTTTACAATTATTGAGAGCATAAAGTTATAAATTATGAAGTAATAAAAGTTGCACGACTAAAGACTCGTAAAGACTCGTAATATCATAGTCCTAAATCATAAATATTTCATTCGTTTCCTATAATGAATCAATAGTTACAAATGTTATTGAAAATGTTATACCGTATATGATTCAAATCGCATAAACAGAGTATGTCGCACGTGTTGATGGTAAAATTGAAATATGTCCATTGGAATAATTAATTAATTAATGTGATATATGTGAGTGATATGAGTCACTCCTCTTATTACTAATGCGACTTGAATATAAAAATATAATAATATTTTCTCCATAATGCAACATTTACACTATAAATTATAACTATATCTAAACTTAAACAATATGTTGCAATATTTGTTCAGATGAAGAACTTTATTCAAAACTTTCTCACGAAGACATCTCTATAGTCTCAATAATTGTAAAAGGAAGAATTGAAATCGGATGACTTTCAAACATCCGATAGCTTTTTAGTTGCAACTTTGAGTATACATTTTTGGTTATCCCAAAAATGTTCGAGTTCCTTGAAGGGGGTAATTCCTGGGGTTATTGTAAGAAGCTTTTTACTTTACGAAAATGTCATACGCCGTTTCGTTTTCGAGTTATTAGGGCCAACCAGAGCGCTGTTACAGTTGACAGATTCCGGATTCGCGTGGCGCGACAGCTAATTCCACTGAGCGGTAGCTTTGTTGTCACGCGGTGCACGAATCGTAAGCAATATAATCGAGTTAGCATGAATACAATTATTGTTCGGTATTAGATCAAAATAATTCGTTATTGCCGTATAAGAGAACTCGAAGCAGCAAATGCATCTACGGCTGAATATGCCAGTTTTATATAAATAAATTGTTACTCCTTCTCTTGCTCACGACTCGAACACAGCACGGCAACAACGCTACCGCTCAGTAGAATGAACCGCCCGCACCGCGCCGAGCCGGAATCTGTCAATTGTAGCTGCGCTCTGGTTGGCCCGTGCATTTCATTACCACTAGAACTACCGCGCACTAAAGGTGACTGGTCTATATTGCCTTATAATAATGATAAGATTGCATTTATTCAGATTTCGTACAATTTTTGTTTAAACATGTACTCCAATAGAGAAATTTACTAAAAAAAACTACTCCTGAAAACGTATTTATAATTTCAATATTTGTAAAATAAAAAATTAGAGACCAGTCATTTTGACTGGTCCGGTAGTTCTACTGTTAATAACTCGAAAACGAAGCTGGATATAACATTTTCGCAATAGAAAAAGTTTCTCAGAATAACTCGAGGAATCATCCCTGTTAAGGAACTCAAACATTCTTGGGACACTCTGTATTATCTCTATGCATACTACTATCGATTAAAGCAAAAGAAAATTAATTGTTTACTTATAGCTAGGAAAGGCGAGCTCTCCGCTTAAGTATGACAACATAATAAAAAGCGGACAAAACTTTCCAATGAAACTAATAAAAATTTGATTGTCTCCATTAAATTTGTCTTGAACAAAATTTGAACTATCAGGTACCATTAACACCGCCAAAATCCGCTGCACATGTGCACAAAACACTTCAAAGCTGAATAATCAAAACTACATGATGTATGTAACAATAACGTTGCTAATTAGGGTAACAAACGGCGTCATACATTTTATCAGTTTATGCGTGCTGCGATACGAAACGTGTGAAAGGAAAGATTAATTTCCGAGCCTGTTGGGTAATTAATGTTAACGCGTTAATCGTGACAGGATATTCAGCACTCTCATTAGCACGACCACTTCGAATTTTGGAACATTCATACTGGGATTTAATCATCGGATGGTAAGATTTGGGTCCAGTTGGCCCTACGGTTGCAAACTTTCCACCTAATTTCTAATTTTCTATATCGTCATATTTAGGCATTAGTATACAGCACATTTTTTATTGCTAAAAGGATTTGGAAATATTGATGTATTATTTATACCCTGTTAAAGCTATGGAAAATTCTTATAGACAAACAAGAAAAATTCTATTTGGCTTGATCATTTTGTTTTAAATAATAATTTTGGAGAAAGTAGTTTATTTATGAAAATAATTTGTTGGATTATGAACGAAATATATGTCGCTTTTAGGCAGTAAAGAAACATTAAGAAATGAATGGCATTAGCCATTTTACCGGTAGTGATAAGTTTAGTATCAAAATTAAAAAGTGTCGACGAAAAGCACATGGCCCGTCTCGAATATCTGCCCTTTCTGATTTTCTAACAAAATGTAATGCGAAAATATTTCATCTATGTATTCTCAATATACGAATACGATTTACATGTAGCAGATTCGAGTTTTTAATTGCGTTAAATTGGTGAAAAACGTTTTCTCCAGAAAATTCTATGAAAAAATAGAGACGTCTCTAAAAAGATAGCGTAAAAATTTCTTCATGAATTTTTTATCATAGACTTGAAGATTGAAGCTTCTCACTAACTAAAACAGGGTTGTACGCACAGTTTCAAAATTTGTTTAATTTCCAGGTTGCCTAAAGGTTTGGACAAGTTTAAGTACAGAAAGTATATGAAGAGTAAAGAGTAACAAATTTCAACAGTGTCACTAGTAGCAGTGTCCACGAGTTATACCACACGCGTTCACAATGAAATCTGCAAATGATTTCTTCTTGTGCACATTTGTTTATGCTGTAGTTTCTTTTCACAATGATCCGTTAAACAACCAGGTGGAGTGCAGCATGAGGAGAACTCGAGGAACAAATCCCACATCACGAAATGATAATCAAGGGGGTGAAAATCTGCTATCCCAAAGAGGGAGCACTTTGAGCGTTACGATTAAAGAACGAATCGACGCTCGGGCGTGTTCCGTTCGTTCCGATATCCACTAGTTTTGAAAAAAGAAATGAGAAAACCGAACAAAGAAGAAAACGAACCATGGGAGAATTTTTTCTGAAGCGATCCTCTCGTTTGAAGTTCCCCGGTTGACAATAACGAACGGTTTAGCGGCGCGGTGCTTCGAATCGATGCGACAAAGAGGTCGGGGATCGAGTGATGGTAAAACCGGAGAATCGGGAACAGTTTCAGTAGAGTAAAGACAGATATGAAGGAAGAGGTGCAGTAATGCTCAATTACATTTGCAAAATCTGTTACGCTTGAATTTGCACGCATCATCCCCACTCTTCCCCTACCGTTATTGCCCACTTAAGGTAAATTATTGACCATTTAAGAAAAATTTTCTGCGTGAATAATAGTAAATGCTTGCTCCTTTATTAAATAGAGAGACTCTATGCGTCAAAATGCTGTTTGAACTTCTTACTTTATGTAACAAAAGTCAGTCATAAAAAGTTAAAAGCTTGAGAATTACATACCATGAATTATACACCGTTTCTCAACAACAGCGTTAAGGAAACTACAATCCGGAAGCATACAATCGATGGTCAATGAAATCAATCGTCTGTCGTTACAATAAACAATTACATATACGTAATAGTACTTGGGAGTTGAGCCGGTAGATGGTACAGCATATCTATCGCGCCTTTTCCGAAAGATCATTGAAACGTGGTCAATTACTGGTGCCTTTACCTTACAAGGGAACATATCGAAGTGATACACGCCGATTTTGATGAAACTTTAAGGAAAGGTAGTTCTTAGAAAAGCGTAGAACACATATTTTTTCTATCGGCCATTGTCCACGTTGAACGGGTGAAAACAGCCCTTAAAGTTCGGAGTCGGAACCATATTTGTTCGAATACCTCAGAAACTATTGAAGCTAGAGGGTTGGTTAAAATGGCAAAGTAATGTATTTTTTATGAGGAATAGATCTGCGAAAACAGATTTCCAATATTTCTATTTGTTTAAACAATATCTTCAAAATAGCACTTTTCTCGTAATTTTTCCAATTAAATGCTAATCTATTTTCTTGGATATACATATGTACTCCTCGTCCACCAAAAGATGGCGCAGAGAAACTTGTAGGGATCTGCGCCCCACTGCCTGATATCCCTACTTCGTGCTACACGTCTTCCACAATTGGCCGAATCGTTTGACGAAGACAGCGAATGGGCTTATTGAGTGTGTCAACAGAGCGATGTGGTTACGCTGACCTCTGAACACTGGCGTAACTTCGAAATCATCATCGCGCGACTGACTCGCTATTATAAGGCAGAAGATTAAGAATACGTTCAATGATATAAAATGTACGTGAAAAAAATGTGCCTTTTAGGAATACAATTAGACTCCCGCATTCACGTTTAATCAATCAGAGAACATCGTGTGCCTCTCGTAGTTTACGGGGATTCTACTCCTATGTCGACAGTTCCCGCCAGAACCTATAAGCGGAAGAGTAGGGGCCGCGAGAAGCTACTGATATATATATATATATATATATATATATATATATATATATATATATATATGTGTGTGTGTGTATATGTATATATATATATATGTGTGTGTGTGTGTATATGTATATATATATATATATATATATATATATATATATATATATATATATAGTATGGATACGGTATTGCCATAAGCCAGCTACACAGCTTTTTGTCCCGAATTGTCCTCGTACTCCTCTTCACCCCGTGATCCTCTATACTTCGCCATGTGTTTGCGCCCCTCTAGATGGCGCTGCTTTCAATCGAATTGATTGGACGTCATTGACGCTACGAAATAAAAAGTGTCGATGACGTCCAATCAACTCGATTGAAAGCAGCGCCATCTAGAGGGACGCAAACACATGGCGAAGTATAGAGGATCACGGTGAAGAGGAGTACGAGGGGTACAGTACACCTGTGGAACGATAGCGGCGTTGGCATCCAAATCTACTATTCAATTCGGGACATTTCCAGAATCTGAATACCGTGTCCATAGTATATATATCAGTGCGAGAAGCGAGTTCGCAGCAGTGATGGTATATGGACTCGGTTTTTTCGCGCATGCGCGACTAAATGCAGGAACGTATGTACGTCTTATACATGTATAGAGAACTGTCATTGGCGGGAAACCGTACAGAAGAGTGCAAGATATATTTATATATTGTATGTACATACACATAACATTTTAATATAATATACGCATGTTAAACATTTATATTTGAAAATCGGAAAAAAAATTTGCGAAACTATGCGGGGTGACCAAGGTACCCCATTTTAACCCAACTTTGTACTTCACTGGCGCTAAAATCGTCGCGCATGCGCGAGAAAACCGAGACCATATACCATCACTGGTCTGCAGCCTGGTGCCAAAAGTGGGGTTTCGCAGATTCCCTTGCAGTGCCCTACACCTCACTGTCGAAATCTCTGCCATCTTTTGATGGGCGAGGAGTATGTGAGAAAAATTCAAAATTCTGTTTGATTGGTATTTCATAAAATATAAATATATTTTATAATATAATATGAAAAATATAAATATATTTTATGAAATATATTATAAAACACGGATGAAACAGAATTTTGAATTTTGCGGTACGTCGTGCTTGGACTCATGTAAATTGAAAGAATCTCAACAATCCACTGATCCCACATTTGAGGTTGTTAGATAAACTGATTGTTGACTTTGAAATGTTCTTTATTGCACGTTCACTGTTTAAGGTGCGCGTCCACTAGCCAGTAACTTGAAATACTTCTTGCGAGAGCGACTTGCAGAACTGTGTACATTTTTTTGCAAACATTGATGCAACTCATTCTCTGCAATAATTGGTGAGTGTGGTCTCTGAACTTTTTGCTCGATAAATGTCGGGAGTGTCTACATTATTCAGAGTGGAAATTGCTGCTAGAGTAAAATATCAGCACAAACTTTTCTAATGCGTTGTGTTTTTTTATTTTGTTACGATAATCTTGACTATTTACGTCCCAGATTCCGGATAAGCACTCCCACAGAGAAATTAACACAAAAGTTTCTTCTTTGGACGAGCAATTGTTTGCTGCCATTTTTTCCCACAAACACTTGCAAAATATTTCGGACGCAGTTCAAAACTTCAAATTACTGTCAGAGCAATATCCAGACAGCGTCTACATTACACATTGTATCACTCCATGAGAGACAACTGTTGCAAGCACGCACAGCTTGCCGGCCGCTATCTCGGATGTCTACCGTGTCTACACACGTTTTGAGAATTGCTCTCGCATGAAGTGTCGCAAGTTACTTGCTAGTGGACGCGCACCTTTAAGTTCGCAGCATTCTCGACCGTCAATACTCGACGGACTTTGTCTATCTCATTTTCGCTCGCTACAATCTGTTCTCTTATTTTGTCGAACTGTGCCTCAGTCAATTCCTCGAATTGAAACACTACCCTCGAACGCAAGAATTTCGATTCGGATCTCAAACTGTGTAAATTTAAGTGAGCACCACTGTAAATCGAACGATGAAGTGGCCACGTTGGTGGAAACGGCAACGGGGAACGTGAAAGAGAAGGGCCAGCGGACGAAGGAAGAGGCGGTGACACGGATAAAAGGTAAACCATTAGATTAAAGCGACGAAAAAGGTAATAAAATATTGGAAGAAAGAGATGAAAGTACAGGAAAGATTTCAAAGCGTGAGGCAACGCGGGAGGAAATGGCGGAATTTATCTTCTACCAGATCCGAAAAGAATAAAGGAATGAGCAGCGAAATTGAAACAAGATTGAGTTTCTACGGGCGCGAAATAAAATATGAAGGCAGACAATCATTTTCGATTCTATGAATGAGAAGGAGGTTACGGAACCGTTCTGTACGCTTTTTTTCAACATTTGCGGCAAACAGCCATATTGAAACCTCTTTCTTTCTTTAATGAAGTTCTACCGCAATTTTCAACAAGAAAAATTGTGTTTGTCCCGATTTTCCTGATTTTACCGCAATTTCGACCCTTCATTTTTTATATCAGTTGAAAAGTGTCCGAGAAACTTGCTGCGTTAAAATTGTATCCAAATATCGTTTAAACAGGTTTAAATGTCTACAACGTTGTAAACACTATAGGAGATTCTACAGAATCGTTCTACGTACAAATTATTTGCGTAATTATTATTAGTTGTAACTATTAACCGTTTCCGGTCGTAGCGCTTAAGATAGAAGTTACTTTGCCGGGAGATTCCCCGACTTCGATCGTGAAGTGTTAATACATCTTATCTTTTGTTACGTAATTATCATTTTACATGTTATATAGTGTTAATTTAAATTTTCTTTACCTTTTTTATATACCAAAATGTAATATAACATACTAAAAAATTGTTTAATATACTAGAATATAATATACCAGAATGTAGTATAATATGCCACAATACAATGTAATATACTAGAATATAGTATAATATACTAGAATATAGTATAATATACTAGAATATAGTATAATATACTAGAATATAATATAATATACCAAAATATAGTATAGTGTGCCAGAGTAGAATGTAATATACTAGAATATAATGCAATGCTACGGAGAGATGGAACTGAAAATTCGACTTTATTTTAAAATTAAATTAAGACACTCAAGTGGAAGAATGACTTTTGGATTAGCGACATCCAAAATGAGAATCGTCTACTGTTTGTCGGAACGTAAAAAAGGATTAAAATTTGTTGGACAGCGTAATTAGAAAACGCGGAAGAATAGAAGAGACATAAAAAAAGTGGAAGATCGATCGAGCCGCAGTTTCAGAAGCAGAAAATCGAATGTAGGCTCTCCGACTTATACACCGTTGGAAGGTAATTTAATTGAAATCAAGCGCCAACAGCGATTTCCCTAAACGGTTGACGATTGATGTCCGCTTGCCGTGATCAACCCCTGGCAAATCGGAATGGATGTACGCGGCCGACTCGGGAGACGGCCAGATGTTCGTGAAAGCATGAGAAAGAGGTGAAAAGGTTTTTTGATCGTGAAACTGTCACCACCAGTGACTTGTTCCCCATTATTTCCATTTGTACCTTCAACTAAACTATTTTGTTCTTGTAACGCATGCGGGTGAGGCGAAAAATGTACGCGTAGTTGTTTTAACATTCATTATTATTAGCAGACTGCGGATTTGTATGCAAAATAAAAATTGTCTGCGTCAATTGTAAGAAACAAAAATGAAATAGAAAGTTCTTTGTGGCTTTAATAATTTTAATAAATTGAAAATAATATATTTACATGATTAAATTCTTTTAATCTCCCCACTATTTTCAAATTCATCTACTCAATTTTATCATAAATGCATAAAATCCGCAGTCTAATTATTAGTAGATTAGTAATAAAATAATTACGTTTAGTTTCTGCTGAGTTAATTCTCCTACATCTTGCAGTTACTGCAGACAATTTTTATTTTGTATAAAAATCTGCAGTGAAATGATCACTTGATCACTTGACGCTAATCCTATCATTACCAATCTAATGACCAGCCTCATATTTTCTAGTTCCTACAATTATTAAAATTATGAAGCCATTTTGAGTGGATATAATTCAATAAAGTTCTTTGCTATCGGTATTGTAATAAACATTGTGCACAATCTAAATCAATTTAATCGTGTTACTTTTAAACAGCAACACGCGTTAGTCAATGTTAGTGTTTGGTGGGTTTAGTGTTAAAGTCTCATCATTGCCAAGAGAGAAACTTTACAGTAAACAGCCCCTGTTACATTGAGATACTTATTTGACAAGCTAAAGCAAACCTGGACACGGTTAGAACTCCTCAAACGCTTGCTTCCTCCACCAACCTTTCTTTCATGCAGTGCGCACCTTCGTCGCGTTCGCTGATGTCTCGTGTCTCCATTGCCTCATCGTACGTATTTACCTTCGTAGCTAAGTACCATGAATTCATGCTAAGTACCTTATACCCGACATAGCTACATAGATATACGATATGCATAGAACGCTCGGAGCCAAGATGACGGCGAAAGAGGGCTGACAACTGACGTAACAAGATAATTCAAAATGGTCGATAGTCGAGATGAAGCACGTGTTATGTATTCTATTCGATATTTATTGTTCTATTCTTATCTTAAATGAATTATGTTATGGGGAAATAAATACAGATTTCATATTATCAACATCTGCATAAAAATTTAACTTTTTCCATATTATCCATGACAAAATGAGTACTATTTAAAATAATAAGAGTAAAGTAAAAATGAACAATTTTCTATTTTGATATAAAAACCTTTTGCATTTTACGGTAATAAACGTGTTATTTTTGCTTTCTTTATGTAATCCCAAAATGCTACCAAATACAAATTTTTCACTGGTATGGTATAAATATAAGAATTCAATATAAAGCATACTGACTTTATAGAAATTTCGGCGAGTGTAGTACGTGTAAAAAGTAGAATTGGTTGGTCATGATCAGACGCGTCAATCGATTGCAGTCCAATGATACGCGTATTCGCTGAATTTTCAAACTCGTTCTACTCGAAAACGAAGCACCAAACGAAAAAATTTTATTCTTTCGATTCGACTCACTTTTGTGTGGTGAATTACTTCCCAATCGATTGTCCACAGTATGCAGGATATCTTGTATACGCGAAAACTGTAACGATCCGTAGACCATCATTGCTCGCAAAATGACCGCTATTGCTCAGAGGTATAGGCAATGGTACTAAAAGATTCTTTTTTATTCTCTATAAATTTGATTATCTAGATCACTATGAAATAAATTTTTTTTATTGTACGAATAAATGAATAATTGAAATTTATGAAACGTATTTTTAAATAAATATTTCACCTTACATTTTCATTTTATAATAATTATTGCTTAAATGACCGCCATTACCCCATTCTCCGCTGAGCATAAAATTTTGCAAAAGTATTTTCAAGGTTCTATACTTTTAAATAATACAATTAAAAAATCGATTTTTTTTATCAGTTTACATGAAACTACCCTCTTAACGTTGCCCCATTGGCCAGGAGTTTCCATTGCAGCTCAGATGGAAAAATCTGGTAGCGCAACGAACGCGATAGAATTTGATTTACCTCGGCCAGTTAAATATTTAGACGGGTCCGTTGAATAGGATGTAGCCCTTTCCAAACTAATCGCGTCTACCTTTCTCCCCACTCACGTTTTTTTCCGTTTTCAATCCGGTTTTTACCACCCCCACGCTCCTGCTCAATCACTTTCAATGGCGTAAACCGTTGGTTCGTCGAATAAAGGAGAAATATGGCGATTCACACGTGTCAGCTTTTATATTGGACCTAAGCGCGTATTCACGTCCCGAAATTTTTCACTGGGTAAAATTTGATTGGACTTTAATTGCCTGTTCACCTCGTTGACTACTTTATCGTTCACATTTTTTCCTAATAAACGAGAGGATCGACGATAAGACGTGTCTTCACCCTTTAAGAGGGGCTTTTCGTGTAACGGTAGTGAGAACAAATGATTTTTAAGAATTTTTTTTAGAACAGCTGTTGGATATCCAGGACCAGGCCTTTTGGGGTGTGAACAGTCTTGAAATACAACTGTTTTTTTTTTTTAGTAGCATTCATCTCTACTATTTGTTGTATAATACACAAGATATCTTAACAGCTTTGGCAGTGTAAGCATTTTTGGCGTACTACGTGGCTTTTATCACAATGATCAAAAGACAAAAAGTGACAAATTTTCTTAAAGTTAGATACTCACGCTGGGAATGAACCCATTTTAAACGAAAAATATAAAAAGTTGGAAAAGTTCTAGAGTTTGCATTTTAAAGGTTGGAAAAGTTTACTTCTTTCGGCCGATTAGTTAATATAAATATAATAAATATAATAAATATAAATTTTCAGTCCAATCCCTAAAAAAATACGTAAAGAAATGAATGAGCTTCGTCTGAAGTTGTTTACTAGTTTTTTAGTTATCGTGCAACCCAGTTTAAAAAAAAAAACATAGTTTCGAGGAACATGCGTATTACACAATAAATAATAATAAGAATTAAACTAAAAAAATCACTTGTACATCAAGACTATCTGTTTACATTCCCAAAAGGTATAGTTCCATATGCACAATAGCTATTTTGAAAAAAAATTCTTCAAAATCACTTGTTTTCGTTACTGTAACCGTATTAATAGTTTCAATTTTCTGCCAGATTTCCCTTATCCCGTGTGGACACGTTCTTGCCTATGTTTTATAAAATACCGTTTTTTCGTAATTTTATCGTGATACATACATGATCACTTACTAAATCAATAAATGAAAACTAATACGTTTTCAGCTTTGCCAAATTGATTGTTGGTTTTAAAAAGCGACTTACATCGTCTTACAAAACTATTCAGGTGACACATTTTATATATTTATTTTATTATACTTTGGGTGTCAAATTCTATTGGTCCAGGTACAATAGGGAAATAGATTTGTGCAAACTTTTTTATATAAAGAAGGTAAGCGCATTTGGGCAGTGAATCAGTACACTATAGAGAATAAAGTTTACTAACTCATAGACAATATTAATATTCGATTAAATGAACTCAAATAATCCGTACTTTATCGCCTTATGGGATCTTGAATTAAATTTTAAACACAAGGTACCTCATATATGCAACTTTAAGCAGTATCGGGCAGCGCATACAGCAGTGAGCAATTCCCAACTTTCCTATACTCGTAGGAAAAGTTTTAAATTATCGACAAGCACTCTCGTAGGATTTCATATACGGGCATATTATCTACTTGACTTCCGGAATCAATTTTTCTCTATTTTCTCACAGTTAGTGATTAAACTGAGAGAACAAACTGCGACGATATTGTTTTATAAATAGGACTAAATAACGTTGCACGTGCAAATGTAATATCTATATGTAATTAATGGAAAATTTCAATCAATCAAGGGACGTTGGCATGAATCTATCTTTGTATTTCATAAATATTGGATTATATTAATATAAAATTACCGATAATAAAATTACCGATGGTGGAACGATCCGTAATTAAAATTAATATGGAAAGACATTCCTTTTTATATATTATTACAGAAAATTATATTCCCCATATGATAAGTGACTTTTGCTGAAGTATTTTTCTTACACTTACTCTATATGTACGGGGTGGGGTAAAAGTTATCACTCGATTTCCTAAGGCAGTAACTTTTTTTGTAAATAAAAAGATTTGGTTCTGTTTGTTGATTATGTTCATTTAAACATCCAAAAAAATTTTCCCCTTAAGTCGCGAAGATAATATCAGTCAAGTGGCCGACGTCAGAGTTGATGCACATTCAGGCTCATTTCTCAGCATTTTCCACGACTCTTCTCAAAACTTCTAGCGATAAATTCTCCTCTTTTTGTCGGATGTTTACTTTTAGGGCCGCCAAGGTCTGTGGCTTGTTCGCATAGACTCGTAACTTCAAAAAAGAAAGAAGTCTGGTACGGTCAAATCGGGCGATCTTGCGGGCCAGTGCAAATCGCCAAAACGAGAGATAAAGCGGCAGGGACACGTGTGCTTTGCACCGACCGATTATTTATTAAAAACATTGGCACAAACATTCCGCGTTCTTGAGGAGTACAGTCGTTCGTGGTTTGTCTACGTGTATTCTACTTCTGTTTACTTCACAAATGTCAAAGTCGCGATGACATGAGACACCATTTGCAAAAATGGGAGCATCTTCCGATAGGGTGATGACTTTTGAGCCACCTTGTATATGTATGTATATATTTATAATATTACATCTATTTCTGTATCATTCAAAATATATTATTATTATATCATGCAAAAACATCTTTTAAAAAAATGAATGATGGATTACTAAAGTAGAAGCTTTAGGCATTAAAATAACTCCAGGTTTATTATTATGTCACTTTTTCTTAGAAAACTATAACAGTATAATTTGAAATGTAGTGTCGAAATACTTTTTGGAACCGCTGTGTAATTTATTTTTACTTTTTACGCAACATAATCGGTTGCTTCATTTAATTAAGAAAAAATTGGTGTGTGCTTAGACCACATGGCTGAAGTGAAACCTCTTTCTTTAATTTTATTCAAATTTTTATTAACACTTTATGACATTTAATTTTCTATGATTCTATGATTCTATTATTGAAACAATTGGCTTATGATAGCTAAAGTATGATATAAATATTCAATCAATCATTTCATCAATTTTGTCTAAATGGCTTGCAAATACTGCATCGATAGTTGTTCCTGATCTTGTTGTCGCTTCATTAGGATTATTTACCATTTTCAATCTTAATTTACTTCTCAAAAATTCTATTAATAATTTTGATTGTTCCGATGCAATGTTCACGTTGAAATCTCCACTTAGCATCATCGGAATTTTATCATAATCTTTAATATGCAATGCCGAACCCTCAACCGTATATGCTAATAGAATAGAGATTTTGGTTTCATCGTTTCATCGCCAGATCGGTTTTACTCCTATCGCGTCGAGGTTTTCCGCCTAACGCGCGTAAAGAAGTTTCACTTCCAAAAGTTATACACCCGTAAATATGTGCAATTTTAAGGGTTTTTGACAGGTGAGGGCGTCGCCATATCGGATATTCGTTGGAGGGTTTTGAGCGCATGCGCTGGGTAGAGAATTTCGTTTCATCGTTTCATCGCCAGATCGGTTTTTACTCCTAACGCATTGAGGTTTTACTAAATCGTTTCATAGTTTCGTAGTTTCATAGTTTCATAGTTTCATAGTTTCATAGTTTCATAGTTTCATAGTTTCATAGTTTCATAGTTTCATAGTTTCATAGTTTCATAGTTTCATAGTTTCATAGTTTCATAGTTTCATAGTTTCATAGTTTCATAGTTTCATAGTTTCATAGTTTCATAGTTTCATAGTTTCATAGTTTCATAGTTTCATAGTTTCATAGTTTCATAGATTCATAGTTTCATAGTTTCATCATTTCGTTGTTTCATCGCCAGATCGGTTTAACTCCTACCGCGTCGATGTTTTACTAAATTGTTTTATCGTTTCATCGCCAGATCGGCTTTACTTCTACCGCGTCGAGGTTTTACTAAATCATTTCATCGTATCATTCTTTCATCGTTTCATCGTTTCATCGTTTCACCGTTTCATCGCCAGATCGGTTTTACTCCTACCGCGTCGAGGTTGTTACTCCAACCGCGTCGAGGTTTTACGCCTACCGCGATTAGGTTTTGTGCCTAACGCGCCTAAAGAAGTTTCACTTCAAAAAAATTCTGGCGATGTTTCCTATGATGTCGATGCAAAGCATTTACAACTTTTCACGTGTTTGATTCCATATAATAATTCAGTACGGTATAGTTTTAGTATCATCAATCGTGAATGCAGTGAAACCAAATTTTTAATATAATAACTAGGGGTGTGCGAGAACCCGAAAATTTATGGATCTCGATAGTCGAGACGAGTCGGGAAGACATCGAGACGAGACAGGTAGGGTCTCGAAAATTTCGGGATTCTCGATTTTGTTGAGATTCTCGACAATTCGAAATTCTCGAAGGTTTCGGGATTCTCGAAAGTCTCGAAAGGAAGAAAAAGAAGATTCAATGAATACATTTTATAATGCGGTTTTCGGAAACGCCTCAAATATCCGAAATATCATACCGCGATCGATTTTGAAGCGAGTTTCATAAAAGTAATCGAGTACTGAACAGCCTAAAATTTTCGAGAATCCCGAGACTTTGGAGAATATCGACATAACCGAGAATTCCGAAATTTTCAAGAACTCGTCTCGATCTCGAAAAAATTCTTGTCTCGCACCGACTCGACATTTTCGGGTTCCCCCACACTACTAGTAATAACATATTCTTTATTCTTAATCAAATCTCGTCAATTATTTAATAAAGAAGATTTCAAACACTGTTCCATTTGAATCATGTTTGATTATATCTACCATCGATTTATAATATCTATGTGGCCATATTGCATTCCACTTTTATTAGTGGGATGTTATAAATGCGTATTGCTCTTTCAAAAAATAAACTAAACACTGTCCTGCTTTATGAATATCTCGCTTATTTCGAGTTTTTTTCAAACGTGTTTAAATATTTGTACTAGTAGAAAAATACATATATATCATTCATTTGAGACTTTTTACAGATTCGTTTTATGCATAAAACATTCGTGCAGATTTTAAAATTCATGAACAAAACATTTTTAAGTCTGACAATTTATTTTTCTCTTATAAAATCAAATTTTTCGAAAACTGAAAATAATGGAGAAAAATCTCTTCCCAGCAAGCATCCATTATATTAAAAATAAAATATAATTTGTATTTTGTGGGACCAATTGGGACATTGTCCATATGTTTCCCATGTACATAGTCAAAATAAATTCATAATCAAGTTAATGGAAGGCTGTTTGCTTCGACGATGTATCAATATCGATATCCATTAATTAATGTTTACTAATTAAATCCATATTAATTGTGCTGCCGATACAATGACTTATCCAGGAACGTAATTACAATGTATTAATAAGAAAGCGATATTGCATTCGTTACAATACTTCGTATCATAAATGCAATTTCTTTGTCAGCGTCGTACAGTTGCAAGACAATAAGACTGCACATTAATTTAACTCCCTCCATGTTATGGAAAATTCGTTTTATAATGCGAAACGTTGGGGGAATGGACGTTCATACTAATTTTAACCGACAAATTTATTGAGTTTGTGTTCCATTACGGAACGTGAATATTTAAGTTCCCGAACAGAATGACGGATAATGTTAAAACGATTGGAAATCATGTTATCGAGAACATGAGATGTTTTAAGTGCGAAATTAGTTTCAATTAAGAAGTTGCCAGTAAAATCAGATCCAGTTACACACCTTCGCGTTAAAATATGTTCTAATTCAGAGAAAAGTGGTATAATTGTACGACAAAGTAATTGAAAAATTAAATTAGTATTGAAATTCCTCTAAATTTGAATTGTATTTGTACTCTGCCAGATTAAAAGTTTTCGTTAAGAGGCGTGCTACAATTATGATGCATAATAAAATAGATCCAAACGAAACAGTGCAAAGCATCACACTTTCGGTAGTACATATCTTAAATTACTGAATAAAAATTGTTTAGTTTCAGAACATAAATAATACATGTAGGGTTGGGATTAAGTGACGATCTAACTGGTCTCGTAATATAACAATAAATAGGTTTAATAACAAATTAAATTATGAAATAGACAAAGAGGCAAACGGGCTACAATCTGATCACTTCGATCGTCAGCAAAAGACTGAGGGTACGGTCACAGTGAATCCGACATCGGTCGATTCGGCCGACGTCAGACGCGTCTGTCAGACATTTCGAATGCGTGGGTAGGCCCGTCTATGAAACCCTTCTAGCGTCGGCCGATGTGGGAATTTCGCGTCTCTTTCTTTTCCATACGCTGTCCTTCTTTGCGTCCGAAACGTTCGTCATTCATTATACAAGTAAATATCATCGGAATTATATCATATTTGGTATCATTTTCATCACAAAAATGCCACAAATATGACGGTGAAAGTACCATAAAAATTTAATGGAAAATAAAGAAGTTTAGTTATTGGATTAGTAGTGGTCTCACACCGATATACCCGACCCGCATAATTACACTCCTCGGCGACCGATGCCCTCGAACGTCACTGACCTTTTTCTCCGTTTGACAGGGCATCATAAAGAGTAGATAGTTATTATTCATTGCGGTGAGTACATTTCTTTAAATTAAATAAAAAAAAGTGTAGCACCGATTTTTTTTATTTAGAACTGGACGTAAATATGAACGTTATAATCCAAAAAAGTTTGCGACGTTCTGTGATTTTTCTAAAACCGCGAGAGAAACGATTTCTTCAGATCCGTATTTATTAAGCTTAAGATTTTTAAAACCAAGAAAATTAAAACAATATTCGAATTATATCTTTCAGTTTTTTCAAGAACCAGAGATGATTAATGAAATAATAATTAAGATAAACGATAATTAAAAATAATGTTATCTTCTTTATTCCTTCTCCGTTAATTTATATTTTCATGTACATATTTTATTTGACATTACAAAAAGCAAAATATAATTTCTACTGTAGAAACATCTAGTCGGCCGACGTGTCTAACGAAAAACAAAATTATTTGATTTTCATCCGGCCGTCGTACGACGTCGGGGCCCCATGGGGTTTGTCCATTGAAACCCTTCTCGAGGCACTTGAATAGGTTCGGCTATCGCGGACTTCGACCGATTTGTCTAACGTCGGGTCCACTGTGACCACGTTTTCCGGCGAAATCGGCCGTACGGACACCAACACATGTCTCCCGAGGCGCCTGAAACGCTCGTGCGTGAGTGCTGAAGTCGGACGTCGGACGAAGTCGGATCCACACTGTGACCGTCCCATCGAAAGAACGAACGTTGCTTCTTAACCCCTGGTCCTACCCGCTAACTGGCGCTATCTCCCGACTGCTCGGGCCATAATAAACAAGAAGGTCGGTCACGCGTCGAGCCATTTAGCTATTTAGCCGTGTGCTCGAACTTGCGCAAAATGTATGGGTCTTACGACATGTATATTTCGGCGTAATGAAAGGAATTGTGAAATAATAAACACGTTTGGACACAACTAATACTTTTAAGATGTCTGGGAAGTAATTATGATCAATTCATCGGTGAACAAAAATTATTTATAATTTGAAAGTGGAGAATGTATCAGTAACAATTTGTAAATTAATACTTAATTTAAATTAATAATGTTTTGAGAAAACTCGTAGAAAATTAGTAATCTTCGTGTTAGTGTTGTTTACGTTTGTCACGAACGAAGTACCACGAGCCAGGCTCTCGTTGTTTACGTTTAGTCCGAACGAAGTACCACGAGTCAGGCTCGTCCTTATTGTTTTTGGCCCAAACTTCTTACCACGAGTCTCACTCGTTGTTGTAGGACAAGGGGTTAAAAACTACACGTTACAATATGTATATCGTCGATCGTCGAGCGTTTGGCATTCGCAGTCGCCTGCTTGACAGTGCTGCTCGGCCTTTCCTGCTTCATTTTCGTCCTCGAAGATCGTTAATCGCTTTCAACATTATTACATTGAAATCGTTTTATAAAGTCTACCGCTGTACACGTTGCATTCGGACTCTCACCATCGCCTTGCTGAACAACTTCGTAACGATCTCCTCTCTTAATCTTTGTAATTTCGTACGGCCCTAAATATTTCCTCTTTATTTTTAATTTCGATCCGAATTGTGTTCTCTTAATAAATACTAAGTTGCCTACATTATATTTCCTTGCCGGTTTATATTTGCAATTATATGTCTTTCTATTCTCTTCTTGGATTTTTAATAAATTTTGTTTCGCACTTATTCTAAGTTCGTCGCGGTCTTCTTGAAACATTTGAATAGTTTAGCTTTCGAGTAACGTAATTATATCGTGATTGTGTTTAATACAGGGATTGAAAACTGTTCGGTTCCGGTTCTTGAAACAGTAATGAAGAACCGAAATGATATTGTAACTGTTACGAGAATATCATCGGTTCTGGCGTAATTTCTGGAAATAATGTATTGTTAAAATAATTGTTTAATTAAATTATTGAAATAATAATTCAAATAATGAATATAGAAACAAATTATAAAAATGTATTGATTTAAAAATTGTTTGAATTATAAATACCAATAAATAACTACTTAAATAATAAATATAGAAGACCGAACACCATACAGAATGGAACCGAAATCCAGAACCGAAAAATAACAGTTACAGAACCGAAGAATGACAGTTACAGAACCGAAATAATATCGGTTCTCCAGAACCGTAACCGTAACCGTAACCGTATCCGTAACCAATATAAGCCAGAACCGATATTCTCGTAACAGTTATAACATCATTTTGGTTCTTCATAACTGTTTCAATCAGAACCGATATAAAACAGATTGAAACAGTTATTTTCAGAACCGTTTTAGTCCCTGGTTTCATATTCATCCGCGTACCGAAAATGACTTCGAATAATATCATTCCTATTCCATATTGACACGTGCTATTAATGCATCGCTGTACCGTTTCAACGTTCTTATACCATCGTTCCGGCTTATCTAACGATAATTTTGTCACGACTGGAATTATTGTTCGTATCTTTCTTTCAACCTCTCAATTCCCTCTAGGAGCTCGTGTCGTGGTCAATTCGTGCTTCATACCTACCTCTTTACAATAATTTTGAAAGTCTGTAGATGTAAACGCAGTTCCTAGGTTGGCAATAATCTTTCCAGGATTACCGAATACATTTCTTTGTGCGCTTAACTTTTTTGTTATTACTTACGTTTTTATGAGACTTTCACCAATATACAGGGTGTCCCACATAAATGGGAACACCTAAATATCTGTCGTATTTACAGTCCTATCAGAAAACTTTAGAGGACAAAGTGACACTATTGCAGGGGGCAAATAAAATGGTAAAGAAAAAAATTTTTTATGTCGTGTTTTTTAATGAAATTTCAAGGTCACCGATGTTTTTTTAAATGGAGTAGTATTTTTTTACGATAGCACGATAGACAATAAAAAACTGAATTTAGTGGATACCACCTTTTTGACCTTGAAATGACCTTAAGCAAGAATAATCATGTTGGAGCGGATAAAATGTGGAAGTTTAAAATTTACGTGTTTCAGCGAAGATTACGCGTTGTTTACGTCGGGTTGACCTTTACAAACCACAATCAATGTTTGAAATATTTTTCATAGTAAACAGCGTATGTTTATGTTAGAGTATGTATCATTGAGATCATTAACAGAAGGTTAATCGATTAGAATAAGTACGTTGTTCCTTCTGCATTATTCGAATTCGAAACGTGAAAGTGATAACAATGCGTTATACTGTACAGGAACGAATCGATATGGTTTTCACTTATGGCGAAAGCCACCAATCTTTGAGGCAAGCAGTACATTTGCATCGTGAAAAATTTGTGAATCGTATTTGTCCTTCGTTACACGCATTTTCCGTTGTGGTAAAACAATTTAAAAATATCGGTAGTGTAAGTTCTAAAAATCGTAATAATTACTGCCGCATGAGCTTCAATTACGTCTCAGGAAATCGACAATGCCTACAGATCATTTAATGCAAGATTGCAATATTGCATAAATGAGGATGGTCAACATTTCGAACATTTATTGTGATATATAAAGGTCGCCCCTCCGTAAACAACGCGTAATCTTTGCTGAAACACGTAAGTTTTAAACTACCACATTTTATCCGCTCCAACGTGATTACTCTTGCTCAAGGTTATTTCAAGGTTAAAAAGGTGGTATCCACTAAATTCAGTTTTTTATTGTCTATCATGCTATCGTAAAAAAAATATACTATTCCATTTAAAAAAACATTGATGTTCTTGAAATTTCATTAAAAAACACGACATAAAAAATTTTTTTCTTTACCATTATATTTGCCCCCTGCAATAGTGTCACTTTGTCCTCTAAAGTTTTCTGATAGGACTGTAAATACGACAGATATTTAGGTGTTCCCATTTATGTGGGACACCCTGTGTTTGTGGCATTTTTCTGATTAAAATAATAGCAAAAATTATATAATTTCGATCATATTTACCATAATTTTCCGAAACCTTCATCGTGCTATTATTATACACGTGTTACACGTATTATGTTACACTTCTCGGCGAGCGAGGCATCTCGAGCTCCGCTGTCCTTTTCTACGTTCGGTACAAGTAAAAAATAGTATACTTGAACACGAAGTATCGCTGGCCGGACTCGTGGTTGCGACTTTTATCGATTAAATACTGTATTTATCTGTAGATTATGGTAAATTCGAATGCAGTAACATGTAACAAGTCGTAAAAATCCGCGACGAAAATAGCAACGTGCAAAATACGCGCAAAGCCATGGCTAGTCGACCCCGAAAAGCTCATCCTCTATGAACTTATTGTAATCCTGAAAAACCCCGTGACCCCTGGCTCCGGCCACGCAGACTCAACTCTTTTTCTGTTAGCGAACAGAGAGGCGGGTCGCGTGCATAGAGCGCTATACTACAGAGTATAGTGTTTCAGAGACCCGTTGCGAGCACCTCTGTCCTCCAATCTATGTGCCCCCGTTTTCGGTCTTCGTCTACTGCAAGGCAGGGAAGCCCGTCAGTGAACGACAACGCTAGTATCCAACAGCTCTAGAAAGCACGTTTCCTCGTATCAACTGCCAGCAAGAAACGCTTAATTCCAAGACGAACAATGGCAGCGTTTCTGTAGCCGTAGATTTACGGATACGATAGCATTTTCCGGTTTCCTCGGTCTTTTCCCGCGGAGATTGAAGGGCAATGGGATACGGCTGCATTGTAGGAACTCATGAAAGGGAACGCTTCGAAACTTTTTATTAGATACATAGGATGCCCGCATAGAAAGTCATTCACGGTCGTTAATTATTATTAATAGACTGCGGACCTTTATGCAGAATAGAAATGGTTTACATTGATTGCACCAAACTGTGGTTTATTTCTCTCTTTTGCAGTCGTATTAAGTTGAAAACAATGTTTTCATATTCTCAAATTCATTTAATCTTTCTACTGTTACAAATTACACCTCCCTAGTTTTGCCATAAATGCATCAAATCCACATTCTAATTACACTGGTCAACATCTATTTTGTCACAAAGAACATTTACAGACGTCCTTATAGACCAGGGATGGGCACGGTAGGGGCCCCTCAAACGCCTGCTTCTCCCAACAACCCCTCTTTGCTGCGCGATACCTGCGCACTGTTCGCAATGGGCGAAGCACTTCCTTCCTCTATGGTAACGGCGAATGCTGGTGGGGGACAGTGGCCGCAATGGTGGGGACGGTTTTGTCTCAATTGAGACAAAAATGCCCATCCTTGTTATAGTCTTTCGTGTGCAGAACACGAATCCGAAAGCCGTTTGTCGCCATCGGCTTCTGCTTTTGAGAAATTTGATTTTGAAAAAAAGTCAAATATTCAACATTTTGAATTTTTTTCTGCTTCAGTCGATAATGATTTTTATGCCGTAAAATTCTGTAAACCCTCACAATTGTGACGGTATTTTTTTATAACATTATAAACATTTAAATATATGTAATAAATGTGCAATGTCCAACAGACACCTATTTCGCACGAATTTTTGGAAACATTTGTCGATATGACATATAAAATAAGGGTCTAGCCTAGGAACGAATTACATCACGCGATAATCCAGACTTTCAACTTTTAGGATCGGCCTTGAAAGTTTGAAAAACATTTTCGTTTTCGAGATATAAAGCATATCGACGGAGATTAACGGCACACCGCCCGAGCGCTGAGAACATTTTTTACACATGTTTAAATGTTTATAATGTTGTAAAAAAGATACCGTCATATTTGGAAGAGTCTAAAGAATTTTTCCACTTAAGCATCATTTGTCTAGCTTTTTCAGGTGAAGCACAGAATATTGTGAAAGTTGAATGTTTGACTTTTTTTTCAAAATGAAACGGCGACAAACGGCTTTCGGATTCGTGTTTTGCACGTGAAAGTCTATAAGAACGTCTATAAACGTTCTCTGTGATAAAAAAAAAAGTTCAATTTTGTTGACCAGTGTTATTAGGTTATGTAATAATAAACTTTTCGTAAATCTAATATAGTTGTAGTCTAATATTGTTGCACATTAATCATTGATCACCTGTCATTCCGTTTTCGATCGTCTAAGGTAAAATCTTCATCTCTTAATCTTTTGACTCGCTTTTGAATGGCCCGTTTATTGGCAGCAGTATCACACCATGAACACTATGAAATTTTTTACTTCAGAAAATACACAAGAATTATGTGACGAAAATGAATATTTTGTTCGCTCCTCTCAAAAACGCACTTTACTTGATCAAATCAGAAAGAAAACTGACGCATGTTACAGTTAAAGCACATCGTAATTTAATACATAAATCATTGTAGTTAAATCTTGCAACGGTTACAGCTATCCCTTCTAGATCTAACGTACATGTACCTATCAATTTAACTGGAACAATTAGGCTGTGGATTATGCTGTGGATCTATGCATCCATGACAAAAACGAGTTGGAGCAATTTACAGCAATAGAAACATTAATACAGATTTATTGCAGAAGGAACAAAACTTCAAAATGGCTAAACCACTTACAATTGATGCAGACATTTTTTATTTTGCATAAAGATCCGTAATCTTGTAATAAGATTGTATAGTGATAAGTACTCTTGATATTGATAGCAAAAATATGTGGTCTTATAGAAAAATGTTTATTTTAATATTTTATTCTATAGTAGAACTCTTTTAAGTTCTGTTATTTATAATTCCCCGAAGAATTCACAGAAAGGAAATTGTTGCATTAAAATATGATTCAAAATCCCAGCAGAATTCGTTAAATAACTGTTCCCTGCGGAATTGATTGACGAACGCGATGGAAACATTTCCGGCGTTGGCGGCTCATTGGCTGTGATAACAAATACGTATTGAGAGGCGCGTAGTGTCAGTTATCGAAACCCTGGAACCGTGGTCCTTTGTTAATCTCTGCACTTCACGCTTCGGTGGCGTTGATTTTTGATAGTGCAGCAATTTTCTTTGTGTTGCTTCCACCTCGGAACGGTTAGAAAGATACAATTTACCTATTGTTATTCGTTGACAACAGCGTTGGGCATTATTCGAATAAAATGTGATTTGAACATGAGTAAAGAATAAATATTTACTTACTTATTATATTAAATAATTATTCTTTAATTGTCATTCATGATTTCTTGTTTGCGGTTACATCTTGGTTAATATGGTGTATAATAAGGTGGTACTATATTAAGAAAAATATTTTTTAGGTATAACACATTGTACATGCGTGGATGGAGAAGATCTTTTGGCTTGGTTACTTAAAATTGCGTCAGATGATTAATAAAAGTTGATGTGTTTTAACTAACTGTTTGAAGAAATGTGTAACACTGTCTTCATCGATATCTACAGGATCGCATAAAAAAAGTTCAAAAAAGTTAAGAACACGGAGTTCTCCAAAACGCAGTCTAGCCAAAATCAGCCAAAATACATGTTGAGAGATGTAAAATTTGTGGTGGAGGTGGTAGAACATAGTGGGAGTAAATTGGGGGGTGAATTGTGGAAATGGTGGAAACGCTGTCTTAGAATGTAAGTCTTTTGGCGCCGGAAAGTCGCAAAAAGAATCGGGCAGGCCCTCTCGCGTCGGGATCAAGAACGTTCTACTCTTAGCCTAATTTATTGCCTCGAGTCAGGTGGTAGAAGTCTTTGGAATTTGGTATGAAATTCTGGGGAAACTATCGTGGGAACCATCGATATCATCTACACCAATAGGAAGACACAATAATTTCTTTTGCCAAAATAATGAATACTTCAAGTCCCATCAAAATGATTTTTTCGAAAAGAGACTATAGTATTGGAACTAAGTTCAAAGAAATTAACTTAATTAATAATTTTATATAAATTTTATATAAATTCTAATATGATAATAAGTTGCGTTGTGAACAATACAAATATAAATATATAAGATGAGTAATCATTTTTATTTTCGCAGTCAAGCATTTGGGTATGTTGTTTTGATTAAAAAAAATGTTGATGCTTCAACCATAATAAATATTGTTGAGTACCCCTGTATGGTGGCGGAACGAAACATGTTCCTCTACGGAAATATAAATATTAACTGAACGTGTACATTTTGGTTGTTGTCCAGCGAGCAGAAACACAATATTTATGGTAGCATTTGAACCATAAAAAATGACACTGTTGCCGTGTACGTTGTGGTGTACAATATTTTTAAATATGAATCGCAATACTGATATTGAAGCACTATAGTCTGCGTAATATTTAAACATTTTACACAATAATATGTATTTATTACGAAATAAAATTGAGCGATACTGAGTTTAAGAAATATAAAGCATTGAATTCTCAATTCTTGTGTCATTATATCATAATATAAAAGCGAGAGCAATTTAACTGCTGATTTTATGCATTTATGACAAAATGAATATTATATCATTTCACCATTTTCGACTTATTAAAATTATTAATAGACAGAATATCTTCTCATTTAATCTCTGTTACTGGCAATTGATTTAGAAAATTTTCATTTTGTGCAATGATCCGGAATCTAATCATGATTCAAAAAATTGTCTTTATTAGTATTCCTTATTTAACATTTGTCATTTGTGGTTTTGTTACATTTAACAAATTGTTGACAATTGTTCATTTCAACAATTCAGTACACTCAATTTAACCCCTTGTCGTACCATTTTCTTTACGGTTACAGTGATTAGAACATTTTCATCCCCAAAAGTTTCACAGATGATGAAAGAAAATTTATATTTTTCGTATGGCTACATTTGCATTAATGCTTACATATTGTGTACAAAAAAGACAATTTTATTTTGTCTAAAAAGAAAAACATAAAATTCATATTTGTTTGACTATGTTGAAAATCTTCATTGCGAGTCTGACTCGTTAAAATACGGCAAGGGGTTAACAGTGCTCTAATACATCGATTATTCGTGAAAATATCTGAATATTGAAACAAGCCTAGAAATCGCAGGCAGATTGCTATCTGACAGACTGTATGATAAAAATCATGCGAAAAATTCTCAGCGTTCGCCGCGTGTGCGTATGTGGCTGAACACTGGTTCGATCCGAACCACTTTTGCTGGCCTATTTCCATTCGCAAATGAACCGACCGTGCAACCACAACCCGCGAGCTCGTCGTAAAGCAGACTTCTGCGAAGTTTCCGACCAATCTGGCCCGGATTCGAATTTGAATTTCGCCGCAGACCGACCGTTCAGTTCGATTGTACGCTTTGCCACCGGTCTCTTACGGCAAACATCGGTTTTCTGACGACCGAGTAAACCGAGAACTGCAATCGTCGCGTCGGTGACGTCGAACGTCGTGACGACACTTTTAACCGTGCTCGTGCGCTACTTGTCTCGAATCTCGACGATTTCGGCTACTACTCGAGACTGGTTTTCCTCCTAATAAGAGCGACGAGTTTGTAAGCAGCTAGTTACAGCTTTTACCCACGTAAATCCGCACAAAGATACGCAAAAAAACGCTAACTACATGAAGGAAGCATTAAGATGAAACTTCGTGCACACATATAGTTTGTTATTTAGATCTACAAAAGGCATATTTTAAATGTACACTGTAGGCTCAGAGAAAGAAGTAAAAAATCGTGATCCTAATTTTTTTCCTCGCAATTCTGAACAATAGCAATTTAAAAACAAATTAGTGTGTGCTTAGACCACATGGCTGAAGTGGAACTTCTTTCTATAATTTTTTTTCGAATTTTTATTAACAATTTATGACATTTAATTTTCTATGATTCTATTATTGAAACAATTGGCTTACGATAGCTAAAATATGATATAAATATTCTTGAATCAATTTTGTCTAAATGTCTTGCAAATACTGCATCGAGAGGTGTACCTGATCTTGTTGTCGCTTCATTAGGATTATTTACCATTTCCAATCTTAATTTACTTCTAAAAAATTCTATTAATAATTTTGATTGTTCCGATGCAAAGTTTACGTTGAAATCTCCACTTAGCATCATCGGAATTTTATCATAATCTTTATTAAACAATGCCGAACCCTCAACCGTACATGCTAATATAATAGAATTTCGTTTCATCTTTTCATCGTTTCATCGCCAGATCGGTTTTACTCCTACCGCGTCGAGGTTTTACTAAATCGTTTCATCGTTTCATCGCCAAATCGGTTTTACTCCTACCGCGTCAAGGTTTTACGCCAGGCATGTCCAGAAGTAGCTCTCTTGAAGGCAAATTCGAGGGAGACGCCCACTTCTCCTGCCCGCGCGTCTCGCTTCCCGTGGCGGCCGTAGTCCTTCGAGCTCCTCAGACCAGTGATGGGAATGTTTTCACGCGCATGTGCGAGTTTCGGCAGCACCGAAGCTACGGCCGAAGTTTGTGGGGTACTATTGGGGCGAAAGTAGTGGATTTGTTATTATATATTTCGTTTAAAGTTATTTTAGTACCCTTCCCTTCCTTATTCCCAAGATGATGAAGAAGAGTAAGTTATATTATATTGTACATACATACATGTATATATTACATATTATATATATACAGGGTGGCCCACATAACTCTGAACAGCTCAATATCTCGAAAACTATGCCATCGATTTTAAAGTTCTTAGTCTTAAATTGCTTGGAACTGGAGGGCCTTTCTGACTACATAAACGTGAAGTGGCCTCCCTTCCCCTTTAACGCTTTTAAAGCTTTTTTGCCTGAAATTTCAAAAAAATCGATTTTTATTAAGTCAGAAAATAAATCTGATGCTTATAAAGTTCTTAAAATCATGTTCTGAATATCCTGATCATGATTAGCGAAAATCACCCCCCAAAACTGATCCTGAAAAATTTGTATATTTTTTGTCTTCTAAAACTTCAAACGAAGACCTCTCTATGAAATATTGATTTCCGGCATATGGTCCCTTTGAGACTTTTGTTCAGCTCGACGAGTAGAATCGACTAAGCCAATAAAAAAAATTTGACATTGAAAATGACCTTGAAAGTTAATTTTGCGGCACCATGTTTATGATGCAATGGTGGCGATCTCGACGAGTTCTATCCCCTCCCAAAAAGATGACCAATAATTTTTCCCCACCCTGTACACTAAAGGTTAAAATCATCATGGATTATTAAAAACGTGCCGTATAGCGAATGTATGTTTAACAGTTTCCGAAGCAATATATTCTCCTGTTATCATTTCAGGCTTTGAATATCCTTGAGCTTTCTGATACGAAAGGAACGTAGAGGGTCGTGAACAGCCATGGTGGAAGTTTTCGATGGGAAAAGCATTACCAGAAACTTTAGTGATTTATCAGTAACAGGAACGTTCGACGATGAGTTATCGTCCTTGTCATACCAAGCCGGGAATAATGTGTGTATCGGTATCTAGAGTCAGCCCACTGTGATAGAAGTCTAAAGAATTGGTCGACAAATAAATGTCGGCGAGATAAGAACGGTAGCTGCACTCGAGAGATGCAGTTCTCGATTGCAAATAGCATGGATGCACAAGAGTGCTGCGAACTGACGCGACGGCTGGGAAATTCCTTAGGATTAATGCCAGCTATTTGCATGAGAAATTGAAATGCGAGCTGATTTTTTGGGAGAAAATTACTTCCAATCGATGCTGCACTGTCTGTTAACATTGGCAGACAATATTCGATTAAAATCCCGAACACGATTGTTGTTGATTGTCTGTAATAAGCGAAGATTTGTATTATACATGGTGTCTCAAAAATGTTCGAGTTCATTGAAGGGGTGTTTCCTGGGATTATTCTAAGAAATTTTTTCCTCTGCGAAAATGTTATACACGTCTTCGTTTTCAAATTATTAAAAAAAAACACGGGTCAATCAGAACGCAGCTATGCACGAAAAGCTGGCCAAAACTATTGGAACGTTATTTATGGTCTCAAGGTCATAATATTATATATTGTTGAATTCGTCTTAAGATCAAGTAGAACATTAGGAAATAAAAAATACATTTTAACATTTAAAAACTCAAAGTGACCTTGATTATTTGTCGTAAAAAAATATTTTCGAAATTTTATATATCGAAGTTTGTAGATGTCTGAACACTGTTCAACTTTTGTTCGAAACATTTTTTTAAGCAAAATTATTTTATAAGTTTTTATTAGTCATTCGAATGAAATATTTTTAAAAACAAAGTGCGTAGGATATAAACTTTTCGAAAGAATTTTCGAACTGTTTACTCTGAATAACTCTGGACAACTAACTGAATATAGAATATCTCTCTTGAAAATATCTCTTATCAACTAGAAACCTTGGCGCGTCGAATGACACCAAAACAAGCATCGGGACTCACTCGGAAGCATACTACAGTAAATCCTCTATAAACGCATAAAAGCTGTAACGGATAAACGCATAAAATATATCCCCTCCACTTAGTAATTTGATCTCGGCTCGGGTATATCGGTGTGAGCTACTACTAATGCGACGCGGAGAGTCGCAGTTGTCGGCACAATCCAAAGGCCCATGCGTCATTACAATGTAACACCAATATTTAATCTTTTTTATTATTACTTATTTTTTTATGAATCTTTCATTGATATATTCGTGGCATTTTTCTGATTAAAACAAGACCAAACACGACATGATTTCAAATGTGTAAATACTGTTGTAGGATTTAGTGGTTTAAATGACTATGAACGTTTCGGGCGCAAAGAAGGACAGCGTATGGGAAAGAAAGAGACGCGGAGAGTCGCAGTCGCCAACGCTTTACACGCGCTGTCCGTCTCTACGTTCGGCTCGGACTTTGAAGCTCGAAAAATAGCTACCCGTAACGGATAAATGCATAGCTATCCCCCCGAGGTTTATGCGTTTATAGAGGATTTACTGTATAATTCTATTTGAATGGTTTAATTTGTATTGTACTTCGCTGAATTATTGGTCAGTTTTTGACATCACTAATCACAAAACTGTAAAGGAAAAAGTTGGCATTAATTTCTTTGCAGTATAGAAAAATCATTATTGAGCGAACAGTAATTCAGAGACTAGTTGAGAGAAACAGGATTACGAAAACTCTCCACCTTTGATAAAGCATGACATGTCATGGGGGAATAAAACTAAGAAAAAGGTATTTATATTTGTAGTTTGTTATGTATTATTTTAATATTATTATTGTTTTATAGTTATTATCTTTTGTGTATATAGTAATAGATCTAGTGTTTCTTCTATAAAATAATAAGTATCATTTTCAATTAGCCCTTTAGCGAATAAAAATATTTTCTTTAAAATTTATTTAACATTGAAAATACATTTTTAAATGTAAAAAGAAATTTTTAAAAAAGGACCACAAAGGTATACAAACCCGGACCTGCGGCGTAGAAGTTCAGCTCGCTGCCGCTACGCCACACCACTGCTTGGTAAGAAACTGAACTAAACTGACATTTTACGGTTGTGAAACTTTAATTGCAAATATTTCGAATACTATTGAGTGTCTGCCCCTATAATGGGGTATTTTCGTAATCAGTGGAACGAGATCTGTATCTCTGTAAAATCTCAACTAAATCCGTGAGGGACAAGCTGTGCGGTCTCCTTGTGAGCGGTAACCTTGTTATCGCGTCGTGCTCGAATCGTGGACAAGAACAGGAGTAACAATTTATTGAAGTAAAACTCACATATTCAGCCGTACTTGCACTTGAATTATTTTTATATCTCATGCTGATTCGATTGAATTACTCACGATTCGAAAACGGCGCAACGACAACGCTACCGCCCAGTAGAATCGGTCTCTGCAGCTGATCTCTGATTGGCCCGTGTTTTTCGTTAATAACTTGAACAGGAAGCAGCGTATGAAATTTTTGCAAATGAGTAAGGAATGACCTCTTTCAAGGTACATTTTTGGGCCACCTTCTATGTATATTGAACAAACACGATAGAAATGTTAATGGTGGCTCCAGAAAACATTGCAGGAACAGGATCATTGGCGTTCCCCAATTACATTAAAATATACAATCTTCGAATTACATTTAAAAACATAATGTCTGAATAAACTACTTCAAGATTCAGACTCATTCAGAAACATATTATTCAATTCTTATCTACAAAAATACAATTGATCTTCATAAGTCTTTTATGCACCTGCTCATAAAACAAGCAAAAACTAGAGTGCTAATTTCATGCATTTATGACAAAAATGAGTGGGCGAAATTGAAAACCGGAGAAAAAGGAAGAAGATTTAAGATTATTGATGTCTAATTTTCATCTTATTGGTAGTCTTAAACCGAAACAATGAGTGAAACCATACAATTTTTGTTTGCACCAATTTTCTAGATCATTTGAAAACATTTTAAAACGATTAAACGTTTTGTATAAGAAAAGTGTAAATTAATACAGAAGCCACACTATGGCTCGTTATTGCGGAAGTTACAATTGTGCTGCGCAATTATGTAAATGGCCTGCAATGGAAGTATTCGTCATGTTATTTCGGATTTCGTTAATACAGTCTCTGTCCCCTCCCCGTTTTCCATTCCCCAACATTTACCCATTAAGCTGAACAATTTAATCAGCCACAAACTGTTCATTTCACGTTTCTGAATCGAGTTAGATACAATAAAGCGTCGGAGTAACGACTTTACCTCGTTAACGGAACGACGCTCGCGAGGAGACCCCTTATTACTATACCTCCTTCAAATCCACTAAACAGAAGTAATCCAGGCGTATGCTAACAAATACTGGTACATATAGAACTGCCCGTTACGGAAATTCAATTTATACGAGATGCATTTGGTGACCCGAGGTTCGTTAAAGTTAAAACTGAATGCTTCTCCACACTGAAAGTTCTGAAAAGTCGGTAGAGGGAAAGCTGGTAATATGGCCCCCTTATAATGTTCGATATTACTACGAGCAGATTTAGCAGAAACTAAAAATATTACATATAGTCTTCTACATTTTCTATCTCCGTTATCTAAACAAGTAAAATTACATATTTAAATATTAAAGTTTCCATTCAAGAGAAATTGTCGATATATAAACTGTGATAATTGCGTTAAAAAAAATCAATACATTTTCAAGCTTTAAGCCTTTACTTATGCTTTCCGGCGTTCATTTTTGTCTAAGATTCATACAGCGACTGTGAAACTGAAGACACTTTTTTGATCCAACATATTACAAAGTGAAACGTCTGTAAATGCATTGAAAAATTTTTCTCGTGACTGAAAGAACCGTATATTTAAAGATTGAAGCTTCCCCTTTATAACAAATGCTTAAAACTTGATCTACGATTTTTTGTAGTCGATTTATTGAGCTCCGAATGAAAGGTGTACTGCCATCTTTGCAATAATGTAAGGCACACTGTGAAGGTTTTACACGACCGAACTTGTTCCTCATTTTTGTTATATGAAACATCCAAAAATGTCGTAGAGTAAGTTCTAAATAGTCATTGTAAAGGACAGATTCAATTTTCAAATCTGGAATTCATTCAGTTTGTTGATAATTCTACAGACGATTCAATTCGTAGCACTTTCGACCAAAAACGTGTCCTCGGTTTTTCACCTGCTACATCGTGCATAAATATCCTAGAAAAAAATAAATGATGATTTGCGAAAATAGAGGTTTCGAGCTTTAAAATGAGTCCAAATTTATTATTATACTATTTTTTTTTCTTTTACGAAATTATCATGGTTCAAATATTGATAATTTCTCAAGAATCGGAAATATAACTGTTCAAATAATTTTTGGATCAACTGTATATAAATCGATAGACCTATGGGAATATTTACAGGTAGTATCAGAGTAGTATAGTTTCCATAATGATTCTACATTCATCCACTGTATGCAGTTCAATTTGAAAAAATGCACGACTGCTCTCGTTGCACATATCATATCATTTAGAAATACAGTAATAAATCGATAAGTGTCGCAAACTTCTGAACAAGAAGTGTCCCAGAACTATCCCCACTCCTCCTGGGTATACCCCGTGAGGGGCCGTGAAGCTCGAGAGGTTTCGCTCACCGAGAAGTATGACATCATACCGGTCGGGCATATCATTGAGACCACTACTAATCCAATGACAAAACTTCTTTACTTTTTATTATTTTTTGATGGAACTGTCACCGGCATATTCGTGGCATTTTTCTAATGAAAATGATACCAAATAAGATATACATAATTCCGATGGTATTTACTTGAGTAATGGACGGTGATAGTTTCGGGCGCAAGGAAGGACAGCGCATGGGAAAGAAAGAGACGCGGAGAGTCGCGGTTGCCGGCACAGTATAAAGGCCCGCGCGTCTTCACAGTGTAACGCCAATAAAAAAACTTTTTTATTATTACTTATATTTTTGTGAGACTTTCATCAATATATTTGCTGCATTGTTCTGATTAAAATAATACCAAACACAATATAATGCGGATCATATTTACAATAATTTTCTGAAACTTCCATCGTCCATTACACAAGTAAATTACATCGCAATTATATCTTATATATATATACATATATATGCATATGTATATATATACATATATATGCATATGTATATATATACATATATATGCATATGTATATATATACATATATATGCATATGTATATATACATATATATTTATATTATATATATTTATAAATATGTTGGTGACAGTTTCATAAAAAAATAATAAAAAATAAAGAAGTTTTGTCACTGGGTTAGGTGTTGTTTTCACACCGACATACTCGACCCGTATTATGTTACACTTCTCGGTGACCGAGACCTCTCGAGCTTCGCTGTCCTTTTCTACTATATTTTCCTTTTATACTATACCTGAACACGAAGTGTCGCTGGCCGGACCCGTTGTTGCGACTTTTATCGATTAAATACTGTATCGGTGATTATAGAGAAAACGTAAGATATACATATACATATACATCCTCTACCGGTCTATCTTGTCGCTGTAATTTTTTTTCATCTTTTTCTAAACAAAAGATACTGCCAGAGCTCCGAATACACTATATAAATACAACAAACACGTTTGCAGACTGATTGTGCAGATAGTTAACATTGATAAATCATGGGGAAACAGTTGAAAAAACGATTGGAATAAATCCTGACAAGCAGAATATCTCAAAAGAACTTTAACGATCAATCATGGGACGTAAAGCACACAGTATTTATTACAACAAATTGAGATGAATATCGTGTCAAGGTTTGCGCACTATAAGTCATTTCATTTCAACCTTTTCGTATATGGCATTCAAATCGTTTCCACAAATTCGACGAGAATATCCTAGTGACGTTGTAGAATGCGTCTATACTTATTTATCACTCCAATTATGATCTTCAAAACTATATAATGATTAGGATTATAAGAATTGTTCGATCTGAAAGTAAACTAATCTATATTTTTATTTTGATGAACCCGAGATAAAGTGCAGCTTATAAGAATCAGGAGTGCCCAATATTGATTAAAGGTACAGATAACAAATTTGTAAAAAACGATTCTTACTACTTTTTGCACGAAACCGACCAAATGTAATATTTTTTAAAATTATTGTACACATCAGCTAGTAAATTAATTCTTCTGACATGTACAAAGAAAGTCGTTTGAACTCATTCTAAAAGAGTTATTCTATCGTAAAGCATGTATGAAGACTTTTCTGACTGGTCTGACTTTTCTGATTATCGATATTTGAATGAACTTCAATGCCGACACCTGACGGTTTACCGGTGATTGTGTGTTGCTGATGGCAGGCGAAGAACTGGCTCAGAGCGAAGGTAAAAGAATGATTCGGGAAAACTTGATTGGAGGTAACTGTTTTCGGAAAATCCGGCGAGATGGTCCGCCTGTGTTGGTGGTCAATGTAAGTGTGGGGAGCGCCATTGGTTGCTGGGTTTGACATCACGTACGCGAATCCGGCTACGGTAAACACGTATACGAAATTTCCTTCGACCCTGTGTACCCGTCCCGCGAGACGCAGAAAATCCTTTTCCCGAACGAAAATCCGGCCACTGTACATTGAGCGTCGACGGAAGTCTCTTTCAATGTCGTCGTCTCCAACCGCACGATGTGCATCGATTACTTGATGTATTTTACCAAGCTGCCACGATTCGAGATCGGGCGACCAGACTGTTCGAGAATTTCCTATGGTTTTCTATTCCTTTAATCCCATCGTGGTACTGGCACGTTCCTGAGCTCTTAACACATTCGCGACCGGCAAAATTTTTTCTTTTCTAATACCGATTGTCGGCGAAAATTAGGAAATTCTGAAGCTGGTTGCCGCAAACTTTTATTGGTAGGGCGAGGATAAAAATTAGAAAATTTGATTTGAAATATCACTCTTGTAAAAAGGTGTTATTTAAAATAATGGAATTTGAAAAGACGTGAATTCACGTCAGCGGTCGCGAATGCGTGAACACTAACTGTACCACAACCAGTCGAATCACCGGTTTCACATTCCTTATTTTATAATTATGGACATTAAAAAAGTGCTGCCATTAGAAATTATTAAATAAATTTCTTCATTCAAGTACATATTGTTATAAAAATTGCGAGAAATCTAAATCAATTCAGTCTTTGTAATTTTTATAAAGGTAGCATATATCAGTCACATTTCGTGCTCGATACGGTTCGTGTTAATGTATTTATTCCCAGCGACCTGAACTAAACAATGAATCAATGATTAAAATTGCCACTATGGATTACACAAATAAAATCACGATTGTCTGAAGAATATTTAAAAACAAGCCACATGTTGTAGGTATCTTGTAATGCTCGGAAAAAGATTAGATTTCGTCAAAAAGTACTATAATATAGAGAAAATTTTTTTGTAATTGATCATGTATTCTAGATAAATAGAAGAAAATTTTGAAATTTTGCATTTATTGCTTCTAAATTATGTACGAGATGGTATTGTTAAGCATTTCCATGAATCTTTACATCAGTATCTATGTGTTATTACTTATTACATAACGAAAACCCCCACCATCTCTCCATCTTGAGAACAGGATGTGCCTAATATAGGGAAGTAAGTGCTCCCAATTTAGAAGAATGTTTTATAAACATAAAGTCTCGAGAATGATTTTTTATTTTAATAGTTTTTTGTTCTTCTTTATCTGAAGATTTGTATTTTCAATTTAATTTGACAGCATTTATAGCTACCTTCATCTGGTCAGGATTCCATTTTTTTTCTTTTCAAATGCATCTAATTTTAATTAATTACATGTTTTATAACATTAAAAAAGTCAATAAATTTGTTTGAAAAATATATTCTAATAAATCAAGGAAAAATTTTGTTATTCTTGTAACACACATCACTAGAGATTACAAAAAAATTACGATAACTAAAGCTTATGAAATTGTGATTTTTAATAAATACAGTGTGTTAAAAAAAAAACCATTCAATATTTTTGTAGTTTATAGGACATACTGTACTGAGTAAAAAAAGCCTTAGTAAATATAGGTCGAAAGGTCAACTGTTTCTGAGATATAAACATCTCTGTTTGTTTGTATCATGATTAACTCACTTGCGTCCATCACATGCCATGTTTACTTCAGTATTTATAAATCGCGTTCTGAATGTTCCCATTGAAGCGCCGACAATAGATTTCGAATGAAGAAATGGCTGATGTGCATTTTAAATCCAATAGTAAGTCAATCATGATGCTAGCAAACAAAAATGTTTATATCTCAGAAAAGGTTGATCTTTCGACCTATGTTTACTAAGGCTTTTTTAATCAGTACAGTGTGTCTTATATACCATATACATATTGAATTGTTTTTTTTACACTGTGTATAATTCAGAAAATATAATTTCACTTTTCACAAGAAATTATAAAACAAAATAGAAACAGTGCACTATTAGCATCCCTTATACGAATTTATTTTTGAGTACAAGAATAAAAGACAACACTGTATCTAATTTCAATATTTGCGGAGAGAAGGCACTTCTTTTGCATAGACATTGAACCGCACCACATTCGGAACCATCCCCATAATAGGCTACTTTCTTCTACCGGTCGCATTCCGGAAGTCTATAATTTGGAGTGATGAGTCCAAGTTTGAATAAAAATCAAACAAACGATGGAAGTATGTATGTAGAAAGAAAGGGGAGGAGTTTAGACAATATGTTACCACCTCCACTATGCAACACGGTGGAAGTCTTATTATGATGTGAAGTGCTCTCTATTTGCAATGGCAATGGAAATATGTATGTTTCAATATGGTGTCGTAATTCATCCAATATTTTCTAGAAGACGAATATGTTTTTACAAACGACATTCAAAATCATATTACACGTTGGCAGAGGTATGGCGATAAGATGAAGATATTCTATGGAAAAATAATTACACGATCTTACGAGAGTGCCCAATCCCCGTCTATTACCTATTCAGATTACAATTTTCCGAAAATTATCATACCTGTAGCTTCACTGTAATCTTCGAAAATTACAGGAAACAATTCGCGAGACCTCAAACTAAAGACGAATAATTAGAGCAGTTCGCAATCTTTGCGCGTCGAGTCTCGCACAAGTATCTCGATTAAACCGAGTCAGATGAAATTTTTTGTAACGAACTTTCCGTCATAGATCCGTCCGTGTGTACTGTGATAGTCTCGCAAGAGAAGCAAAGTACAAAATGCGAATTCGAACGGTCCAAATGACCGAGGCTGTATATCTCATCTCCTGTCAGCTGTGCTCATTTTACATAGCAAATGCTCACACGTGTATTTCTGTCTTTTCTACTCGACTGCTGTCATTGTCGGTCGTCCGCATTTGGCCATGCTCCAGGAAGTCATCGTTCGAGTAACCGTTACGTGTGTGATTTACACACGTCCTTCGTCATTCGTCGTGCCAACCTATATCCACGGCACCGGCCCTTCATGTGCCGATTCATCACCCTAACGATCCAAAAGGTAGTTCGTGACTGCACCCTAGCAGGCATTGATGGCTCGCAAAATGTTCTGCTTTCCGCATGAACTGACCAATGTCACCACGTGCGTCGCTCGTCCCCCGTTCGATAAATGTCGCGTCGCTTTCGCGAACATCGGACAAACAACTTCCCAAGCGGCTTTTCACCGTGAGAAAAAAGAAATATTATACTTTTGTGGCGGCTACTTCCTATGCTCGTCAACAGAGGGACAGTACGACAACACCTTTCCCTCTACTACCTGAATCTTCCTATGTCTGTATATACAGGGTGTCCCACATAAATGGGAACACCTAAATATCTGTCGTATTTACAGTCCTATCAGAAAACTTCAGAGGACAAAGTGACACTATTGCAGGGGCCAAATATAATGGTAACGAAAAAAATTTTTTATGTTGTGTTTTTAATGAAATTTCAAGGTCACCGATGTTTTTTTAAATGGAATAGTATATTTTTTTACGATAGCATGATAGACAATAAAAACTGAATTTAATGGATACCACCTTTTTGACCTTGAAATGACCTTGAGCAAGAATAATCATGTTGGAGCGGATAAAATGTGGAAATTTAAAACTTACGTGTTTCAGCAAATATTACGCGTTGTTTACGGCGGATTGACCTTTACATATCATAATAAATGTTCGAAATGTTGACCATCCTCATTTATGCAATATTGCAATCTTGCATTAAATGATCTGTAGGCATTGTCGATTTCCTGAGACGTAATTGAAGCTCATGCTGCAGTAATTATTACGATTTTTAGAACTTACACTACCGGTATTTTTAAATTGTTTTACCACAACGGAAAATGCGTGTAAAGAAGGACAAATACGATTCACAAATTTTTGCACCATACAAATGTACTGCTTGCCTCAAATATTGGTGGCTTTCGCCATAAGTGAAAACCATGTCGATTCGTTCCTGTACAGTATAACGCATTGTTATCACTTTCACGTTTCGAATTCGAATAATGCAGAAGGAACAACGTACTTATTCTAACCGATTAACCTTCTGTTAACGATCTCAATGATACATACTATAAGAAAAACATACGCTGTTTACTATGAAAAATATTTCAAACATTGATTGTGGTTTGTAAAAGTCAACCCGACGTAAACAACGCGTAACCTTCGCTGAAACACGTAAATTTTAAACTTCCACATTTTATCCGCTCCAACATGATTATTCTTGCTCAGTCATTTCAAGGTCAAAAAGGTGGTACCCACTAAATTCAGTTTTCTATTGTCTATCATACTATCGTAAAAAAATATACTATTCCATTTAAAAAAACATCGGTGACCTTGAAATTTCATTAAAAAACACAACATAAAAAATTTTTTTCGTTACCATTATATTTGCCCCCTGCAATAGTGTCACTTTGTCCTCTGAAGTTTTCTGATAGGACTGTAAATACGACAGATATTTAGGTGTTCCCATTTATGTAGGACACCCTGTATACCGTCCTAAACTGTCCTTACGACATCCCGCGTCTAAGACACGGGTCCGCTAGATAGCTTTACTGACGAGTCCTCTAGCGGGCCTAGGACGAAACGCTTCTTTCTCCTTTTTCCTCCTCTCACACACTTTTCAGCCGCCATACTTTTGAACCTACTAAAATCATTAAACAAAGACAGAAATTCCAAAACGGCTTCTGTTTCTTGCAACAGTTGTCGCAAATATCTATTTTGCATAAAGTTCCGCAGACTAGTGACCACCTATTTACATTGCATCTACAGTAGGCCCTCGGCTTTCGCACATAATTGGTTCCTGAAAGTGTGTGAAAATGTTGAATGTTCGAAAGTAGAGGGATGTAGAAAAATATGCACCAAAAACTGTGTTTTAAAGTATTTATCTATCAATATGTATACATAATGAAGTTAAAGAGGCGTGTTGAGTGCTTTCTGGTGTTTCCTTTATAAAGTTGTCAAGAGTTAGTTGAATACCACCCATTTTTTTTTTAATCTGATGGCTAGTCTGATGTCCCCTGAGAGGGGACATCCGATCGCAGAGGATTAAACAGTTGAATCTTTAAAATTGTGCGAAATAGCGAATTGTACGAAAGTCGTGTATTGCATGTTATTGTTTCATAGAATTGACGTGACGTATTATCCCAACAGAGTTTCACATCGACTATCGTACCAAGACCAAACGAGAGTCTAGCAGCGTTCGGTTTCAACAATGTTCAAGCAAAGGAGAGTGGATAAGAACAGGTAAAGTAAAGAAACCGGGGAAACAGAGTGGCTGACGAGTAAAAGGATAAGCATACTGGGGGCTAAACAGGGGTACGAAGACGAGAGACGCAAATTGATCGACGTGTATGTAGAGGTAGACGGAGACAAAGGACAATGGGGGATAAATGCGAAGAGAGGAGGTGGTGATTTCAAGAAAGCTTAATGAGTACACGTACAACGTACGTTTAGTATGTCCCCGGCATTCGAGAGTAGCGGCATAAACTGGAGAAGAGGAGAAACGGTCCTGTTTTCCTAAGGTTGGTGGATAAACAAGTGGGAACAAGGTACGTGCTTAGCCTCCCTCTTTAGGCCCGGTTTCACCTTACCTCTTTTCCCCTTTCCCTATCTCTGTGTCTTGTCCTTCCTTTTTTTTTAACAGGATTCTCTGTGACAAATCTAGCCCAGAGCTGCCTTTGCCTTTCTTTCACGCTGAATGCAAAACGCCTCTCTTCTTCTTCGTGTTGCATTCCCTGTTTCGTTATTTTCTCACCGTTGCTTTGCCACGATCGACGAGGTCAATTAAATTTATGACGCATACGTACGATCAGCCAAAAATGCCTCCAAACGCCTTTTACAGTGGAGCAACTGTTTAAACCAGGGACTTACAATCGGTATGATTTTGATACCGTTATTGCACTATAAGGCTATACCGAAACCGATATAATATAATAATAACCGATATAATTATGAAAATAATTATATAATATTGATAATATGAAACGTATGAATACATTTTATTTTTTCAATTAATATGTATCATTCATATTTCTCGTGATATTTACACGTTTCCAGATAAATCACACACAGTGTATAAAACCCAGGTTACCCACGGAAGGTGTCAAAAATATGCTTGTCCACGGAGGGTTAAATGTCTTTGGGTTTAATAAATTGCTAAAAGTTCAAGTACGGTTCGAGTAAATACACTTGATTTCATATGGACAAAGTGGAGAAGGTCATACGCATCGTTGAGCCATAAATTGAATATGCGTCAGAAGATTCATTTGTTCTGTCTACAAGAAATAAAAAAACTTCAAATCCAATCTAATTAAAGAACTTTATCATAGTAGGTGATTTTAACAGCCGTAACACTCTGTGGGGTTTCGAAAAAATTGTAAGGTTGATGCAACTTAAAAAAAGAAATTGGTGTATGCTTAGACCACATGGCTGAAGTGGAACTTCTTTCTTTAATTTTTTTTTCGAATTTTTATTAACACTATGACATTTAATTTTCTATGATTCTATTATTGAAGTAATTGGCTTGTGATTGCAAAAATATGATATAAATATTCTTGATTCAATTTTGTTAAATGTCTTGCAAATATTGCACCGAGAGTTGTTCCTGATTTTGTTGTCGCTTCATTAGGATTATTTACCATTTCCAATCTTAATTTACTTCTAAAAAATTGTATTAATAATTTTGATTGTTCCAATACAAAGTTCACGTTGAAATCCCCACTTAGCATCATCGGAATTTTATCATAATCTTTATGAAGCAATGTCGAACCCTCAACCGTGAATGCTAATAGAATAGAATTTCGTTTCATCGTTTCATCGCCAGATCGGGTTTACTCCTACCGCGTCGAGTTGTTACGCCCACCGCGATGAGGTTTTGCGCCTAACGCGCCTAAAGAAGTTTCACTTCAATAAATAAAAAAAAATAGTTGAGTACCGATAATCCCAAATTCAGGGGCGTATTTCGAAACAGGCGAAAAATTGATCAAGCATTCAAGAGGTCATACATACATATATCAGAGACGAACGTATACCCGGATTTCTGTTGTCGCATATGAAAATCCGAATGTTTTACTTTTGTTTCTGAGTTTTGCTGAATCCTTTTATCCGAGTCCGCTGCGACCTTTGCCACGTTTATGACACAGCGTACCACGTATTTACGGCTTTATGAATCCAATATCTGCAGCTGAGCAAAGCGGTCACTAGCTTTCGTTGCCATCTTCGCTGCTATGTTGCGCAAGCACCTCGCTGTGCGCGCTTTGATTTAAGGAAATTTTCTTGATTGCTTGTCCTTCTACTAATTATACAGTAAATATTTATAAACACAATCCTATTTTTAGATTGAGATTTAGATTATTCAGAATAACAAAAATTGACAAATTCCTTTATACAATTTTATACTAAAATATAAAGCTAAACTAAAGATATAACAAACGATAATATTTTTCTTTTAAACTTTGAAAAACGTTACATTTTCCCTGAAAATTGTGCTTTTAGCTGTGTACATAATACGAAAGTGTATACATACAAGCATCTACATAGAAGTTTCATACATATAAAAATACAGATATAAATAAATACAGAATAATATATACATATTCTGTGTATAGAATTATAAATTGCCCGTTCTCGTTCTTCTTCGAATTCATTGATGTTAGGTATGTTCAGAAATTGGAAAACATCTGTAGGATACTTTTCTTCTTTATTTGAACATGTTTTCCTCGTGCACGAATAAAATGTAGAAAATATCCTCCATCATTTTTAGTCTAGAATAGAATTTTCTACAATACTTTTATCAAAAATTTGTAATATCCTTGTTTCTAAACTCTTAAGCTTCTTCTCCAACCTTCTCCTACGAGTCATGAAAGTGGCAGTTTCTATCAGCACGGACAGTGATAAAATGAAGATAATTAATACGGTCGCCAATTGCAAGTAAATGAAAACTTGTTCGGTAGCCTTCAAGGTTTCTTAAAAAAGTAAAAGAAACTACCGCTTGATCTCGATTGATGGACAACTGTTTCATTAGAAAAACATGGAATATATAGATACATCTCGTACTCTTAATTGCCACAATTTTAATAAATATCATAGATCAATAAAATCAAGATAAATATTAATTTAGAACATAATTAAGTAATATCAATATTGGCAGACAAACTCATGTATGTAGCTGATAATAAATCGCATAGCTATATTAACGATGGCTGGAAAACCCGATATTACAGAAACCTCAAATTTGAACTCTCATAGCATTGAACTTTAACTATTGTAATGAAAGGCAAAACGTGCGGCGTTAATTTATAAATAAAGTGCGCTATACAAATTTTCCAAATTTAGAAAAAAGTTTTTTTACAATATTTTTGTCCTCGAATTCGGCCGTATACGCCCCCGTGCGGCGCGGCGGTTGCGTACAGCACGAATTTTGAAATGTTCGACACGGAGTAGGTTTATACACGAATAATTTCGGTAATTACCATGTACGTTCACAGTTTGTCGGGCGTCGCGACGTTTCGCGTAGTTACATGTACGCACGATTGCGAACAGTGCAATCCAGGCGCTGTATAACGCCGAACCAGAATCTGGAACAAAGAGATATGACGAGACTTTTTTTTTTAGAGTTCCTTTTATTTCGGTGGGATTTGTTCCTGTCCTTGATAAAATGTTAAAGTTGAAAATACGAGACCCAATTTGGGTCGCATAACACTGTCAGATCTCCTTTCAATTAACTACTCCGTCCTCGTAACACAAAACTGGTCAAAGTAGAGCCAACGTGTCACTTTTAAGGCTTCTCACAGATAAAACGCGTTTCAGTACTATCGTAGCATATCTAGATATTTAAGAAATACGACGAGAATTGAAATTGTGAGTCATTAGTTAAGGGCCAGCTAAATATCTTCTTCAGTCATGTTGATACAAAGAAGGAAGGAAGGTAGGAAATAAACAATAAAAAAAATACGGCGAAACTATCACACCCCACTCTGTCCCGCGCATGACGTCACAATCGCCACTAGGTGCAATAAATTCTTTGATTCTTTAACTATCACGTGGTATATTTTGATTTTCGATATAAACAATAGGCTGCTACTACTTTTGAGCTGCAACACGAAACTGTATCCCCTGATTTTGTTGTCGTCGAATTTTCTGTTATGTTCCCAGGACAAGAGCAAGAAAGACGTATTCACGTTGAAATAATATTAGGAATGAATGTCATATTTCATCTTAACCCTGTGAGATAAAGGTCGCTTCACGATTGTCATTAACATCTCTGAATGCAGATTAATATCAGCTACAATATGCAATAGAAAAAATATATCCTTATTGTCTAAGAAAAGTACATTTATTGTCCATGTGATGAATAATGTTGCGCAGTGTTGTGAAACGAACATTTCTCACTTTCAAATATCTTAAAAAAATAATAAGGGTCGGTACACACTGTCGGTACACACTATTGGTACACATTATCGGTACACACTATCGGTCCGCCCTGGACCGCACATTATATCGATTTTACCATCGAATGGTTTGTAAAGCAAATTAATCGTCATTTTAATTAGAAATATTACGTTTTGCAGGCCAATGGATACGTACAGCAAAATACATAAATTTAACGATGTAGTAGATTACTTCTCAACGCAACGGTAGGACTATCGGAATGAAAATGTAAAGAAATTAGGGTCAAAAGTAAATTCTGTCGACCGGAAACTCTTTAATTTTAATGTGGCAAATCTAGGTTGGCAGAATTATTTTCTATATCCCTGGAAGGTGTACGTTTGTATGTTTTAATGGATCCACTGGATAATGTGGAGCCAGCACCTGCCAGGGGTTTGGTTGCCTTCGGAAGTCGGCCAAATCGTCCAATTATCGGTGCCACTGTGAGCATATTTGCCCACGAAATCAGCCATACCGAGACGACCGCGACCGGACCGATAATGTGTACTCGTCAACAGAGGGACATTACGACAACACCTTCCTTTCCCGCTGCTACCTGAATCTTCCTCTGTTTGTATATATAGCGTCCTAAACTGTCCTTACGGCATCCCGCGTCTAAGGCACGGATCCGCTAGATAGCCTTACTGACGAGTCCTCTAGCGGTCCTAGGACGAAACGCTTCCTTCTCCTTTTTCCTCCTCTCACACACTTTTCAGCCGCCATAGTACTAAAAATACTGCAATCCGTATGTAACATCAACAACCAAAATATTGTCACTACCGTGTAATTTGCCACACGTAGTCTGAAATATAAAAAGTTACATATATAACCCAGATAGCACCGTACGTCCATGGGACGTCCGTTTTACGTCCGATACGTCCAATGTCCGTCGTGTACGTCCGTGGGACGTCCCTTTGATCAAAATTTCGGACGTCCCAAGGACATCCGTTTTTACGTCCGTGGGACATCCCTCGGACATAAATTTCGGACGCACCACGGACGTGGGACTTAGATTATTTCGTACGTTTTCGGATGCTATATTGTCTTTCTATAATTATACTCAAAATATAGTTTATGAATTTTTTCAGATTTTTAAGCTCGCGGCGCCGTTGTTTGAAAAAAACTAATTTTTTCGACGTTTCTTCCGTGAAAAAATGAGCTAATCTTGAAATTGTTAGATTTTATTTATTCTGTAAGTCTATTGGACGCTGATAAACTTGAACATTTCACAGAAATAGTTGAAAAATGAAATTAACTTGATTAGTATTACGATTACCTCGTACATCAGCGCGCATAGTTTCTGAAAATATTAATCGTGTTACCAAGAACTCGGTTGGGTCAGCGCGTTAGGCGCTCGACTCTTTTTCTAGCTGTGTGATAATCAATGGTATTTTTGTAGAATTCTTTTAAACCAATATTTACATATTTAGAAATTTTTTAAGGTGCAATCACGCTTTTATATGTCCGACAAACCTCCAATTAACTGGGACCTCTGTCGGACATACCTGGGACATAAATCGGACATATCTCGGACATATCGTACGTCCCAGGGACGTACGTATGTCCGGTACGGACGTACATTGGACGTCCGAGTGCTATCTGGGAATGTCAAATGCCGTTGCCTATAAAAATTATAATACTTTTACAAGACATTTTACTTGTTGTATCTAACACGTGCTTGCTCCACATTATCTAGTGGATCCTTTAAAACATACAAACGGACACCTTTCCAGTGATATAAAAAATAATCCTCCCAATGTAGATTTGCAACATTAAAATTAAAGAGTTTCCAATCGACTAACTAGTTTCAAACAATTATTTTATTTGAATATAAAATAATGTTTTAATAACGAATCAATCCCGCACAGAAGTGCAAATCTAATCCAGCACAAGAGTGCAAATCTAATCCTGCACACGAGTGCAGCGTAACCAACAAGAGTAGGATGAAGAACCCAAATCGACACCAAATCGAAAACCAGTCGATACAAAATCGGCACCAAATGAGACCCACATCGAAACCACATCGAGCCCAAATCCAATGATTTGTGGACGCAACGACCTATAGGCGATTCGGGTGCCCCCGGGGACGCGAGTAGTCTCCGTACCCACTCACGGGCCCTACTCCGTGAGTGAGCCCCTGAAGGATCTCCGATCCGAGGAATATCAATTTCAAGACAAAAATATGAATTTACGAAAGTTGAACTTTGAATGTTCAACAGCAGGTTCCAATTACAAATTCAAAAAGAAATATGGAAAGTGTTCGTTGAACGTACACGTTTTCTGAAACGAAAACTTTGTATTTGGATTATTAATTAAAAAGAATTGCTGAAACTGGGATGTAGGAAAACGAAGAAAGTATTGAATCTTACATTCTGCTATAAAATACATATTTACTAGCATAGCAAAAACTATACGATCAACCTAACCAAGTGTCTATCATTGAAATTATTCGTATTTTCAAGGTGAGACATATTTACATCAACGATAAAAGTAAATTTTGCGACGGCAAAACTTGTATATAAAGAAAATATTAGTGCAAGAATGAATGTATTCGTTTTTTATAGAATACAGAATGAGAATATCAAACACTGATTTTAATAACCCCTATAGCAATGTCTGTTGCTCACTGTTAAAAATATTAAAAAGTGATCTATTGCTTAGTTACACTATTCAAATTTCTTTATAATTTTCTTATACATGTAGACAGTTCATTACTTTAGATTTGGTAAAAAACAAAACAATTCATCATTTCATTAGTATTTCTCTAAGATATTATTATCTCTTATAACATATTTGTCTAATATCTATACTGTACTGTTATTCATTTTTAATATACGCCCAAATAATTCATACAACAATCATATTTACGATGTTGATCAAATATTTTTTGTTGGTGGTAGTAGAAATAAACCGTTATCTTTCGTTTTTTAAATAATTCTGCTTGTCCTAAGTATTGAAACTGGTAACATAATAGAGATTCCCCAAGGATTTTAAAGCATTGTGTGAACGTTGTATTGAATTTATAGCTAGAGGAGGGATGTATGTAAAAAACTAAACAATAACAATTTCTTAATCAACAGAATTCTATTTTTTATTTCAACAGTCTTGGAGCTTTTTGAACATACCATGTACGTTTACTAGAATAGCGTTTCCGAATTATGGTAAAGTTAAAATCTGAGAGCATCCACGTGTCTGTGCAGCTATAGCCAAGGTCATATTTCATCGAACGCGACCACAGTAAGAACGTAGCAACTTAGATCGACTGGAAGTCCCAGCAACGCCACATTTTCTGTTTTCCTCCAGCGATGTCTTCCTGAAATTTATAGTCTCGGCCAGACCACTCTCTTCAGACGAATTTCCTCGCCTCTCTTCTTCACTCCGAAAAGTCTGGTTCCACCATCCACGTGCGATGTAACAAATAAGCAAAATACAGGACAAAGATTATTGGACGTACCGCAGCCTCAGAAAGGAAAAGGCAAGTGCTTAATCTGCATTTCATTTCCGTTTTAAGATGGCTGTCTTATGTAAACGCTGAAAAATTGATCAACTTTCGTCTAAAATAAGGCTATTATATTAGAAATAACAGACAATCTGAATAAATCTAGGGTTGCCATTTTTATAAGGCAACATTCGCCGATAGTTTTAATGCGTGGTAGGTTTAGTGTTAAGTTTCCTATTTTTTGGAGTGATAATGAAAATATTTTTCAAAATATCATTTATTATAAACACATGGATGATAAAAGTAGAGAAATTCCTTATATAGACTTTTACTATTTGACTGTTTTTTTTTCACGGAATTAAATAAAAAAGGGTAATATATGCGAAACTGATGAGCTATTGTTCACGATTCGAGAACAATAATTAATTAATGGTACAATAATTAATGTAGGGTGTGTATCTGCGCCGCTGCAGTAATAAAAGTGACTGCAGCAGTTTGGGGCGGTCATTTTTCTACTTCCATTCATATGATTTTAACGAATTATCTGAGACGACCGTAATATAACTTTAATATAATGTGGCGGCTTTCTCCTACGCTCCTCACCAAATGGACAAAGAGACAAGAAAACGCCTTTCCCGCTAGTACCTGATCCGTCGCCGATTCGTATATATACCGTCCTCCTCCTTACCCCACACATTTCAGCCGCCGCCAAATTGGAGACCCCGTCGACGAGAGCACAATCACAGACTACAGACATTGCATGCAATGCATTCTTCTGTCTACGGTTCTGAATTACCGACTCTGTAGAAAATGTCCTAGTACGATAGCGGACTCTATCAAAATGGAACGGTCAGGTGGTGAACTACATGAGGTTGCAAGACATAAAGTGCGTGTGTATTCGTACAAAAATACTCCACGTAATATTCACTTGTGCCGCCTATTTTTTTACAGGACTTCGAACCCCCTGGTAAAAATTTGGCGAACATGATAAAGAAGTTTGTATCCGACAAGGACGAACTTATGCACATTTAAGAAGAGAAAGAAAGAGACACAGAGCTGCTGAATACTGTGCACACTCGACAGAAAATTTATTAGTAACACACTTGTCAGGAATTGTTTACAAATATTTGCAGTTAGGAAATATAGAATAGACCTTCAGCTACTTTCACATATAGTTTATCGTCACATTTTATTTCTGACTAAATAGTTATAAACAATTATTCTAAGTCTCGTTCTAAAATAAACTCAAATAATTTAACAGATCTCTGGTAAAAAATAATCTTCCTTGTGATCGGAGGATCTAGAATGATGTCTCAGCTACATTTCTGTTGCAGTTTTATGTAGATTCGACGCCTAGTTAATTAGTTATTTACGATTTCCAGAGAGGTGACACAACGATTTGTATGTTTACCTTTGACAAATACTCGGACTCTCCTTGTCTTACTCATTGCGGGCATAGAAGATAGAAGTTACCTCCACAAAAATTGTTGATAAATTACTTCAGGTAATTTTTATAAATATTAGCTCTCGAAGAATATAGAATGGACCTTCGGCAACATTCATGTATAGTTTTCAATTCGATTCTGGAAGAGATTAATTAGTTATAAATAATTTTTGTTACTCTTGTTCTAATGAAACTGTGCATACTAGTGAGAATTGAATATCTTGTATACTACAAATGTTCATGTATAAAAGTTAATCTGTATCTCGAGTACTATTAGCTATTTTTACTAAAAAATTGGGTGGTGTGGTAACCAAACATATAATCGTTGTAATCGGTAAACAAACAGAGATAACAAATTCATTAATTACATTTTTTAATATAATTATGCTTAGTAATATTCATGTATCATAAATTATGCTGGATCTCGAGTTTTATTACTTACTTCTACTAAAAAATTAGATGGCAAGATGGTCAACGGAGTGCTCGTCGACATCATCGACAAAAGGAATTGTTTCAAATATTAACCAGCTAGAGATAATAAATTTATCAGTGAATTGTGTTGGATAAATTAATGCACGCGAATATTCATGTGTCAGAAGATATTCAATATCTCGAGTTCCATTACATATTTTTACTGAAAAATTAGATGGTCAGATAGTCGAGGGAGTGCTTATCGACATAATCAGCAAAATGAATTGTTATAAACATTAAACAGCCAGAGAAAGTAACTTTATTAATTACATTTGCTTGATATAATATTGTTTAGTGAAATTCATGTGTTAAAAGTTACACTGTATCTCGAGTACTATTAGCAATTTTTACTTAAAAATAAGATGGTAGATAGTCAAGAGGATGCTTGTCGACAGCGTTGGCAAGAGGAATTGTTATAAACATTATACAGCCAGAAATAATACATTTACCAACAATTATTATCACGGCGATCGAGATCTACCAAAATTAGTTGGGGTGGGGAGCGTTGCGCTTCGCTGCGCGCTGCGCATCACTGGTTACCTAAACCCGCGGAGCGCGCTCAGTCAGTCAGTCGGGCCGGGGGCTCCGGCAGGAGCGGACGAGCTCCGGGACCAGGAGAGTCTTTGGCTACATTGGGGCTGACCAGGGGTTCTCCAGAGGTACCCTGGCCTCTCCTGGCTAACTTGGGGATGACCAGTGGTCCTCCAGAGCCACCCAGGCCTACCCTTACCTACCTTTAGCGGCTGAGGGTTGACCAGGGTCCTCCATCAGTGGACAACTCTGGAGTTGACCAGTGGTCATCCACAGTTACTCTGGCCTAGCTCTGCTTATCCTCAGCGTGCTTAGGCTTGACCAAGGATCCTCCTCCAGTGGCCTAACCTGGGCTTGACCAGTGGTCATCCAGAGCTACCCTAGCCTACCCCTGCTTACCTTCAGCTGTCGTAGGGTTGACCATGGGCCCTCCAGCATTGGTCTGCCCCTGCCTACCCCGAGGTTGACCAGTGGACATCCAGAGCTACTCTGGCCTACCTCAGCCTACCCTGAGGCTGACCAGTGGTCCTCCAGAACTACCCTTGCCTACCTTCAGCTGGCTTAGGGTGGACCAAGGGTCCTCCAACAGTGGTCTACCCTGTGGTTGACCAGTGGTCATCGAGAGCTACTCTGGCCTACCTGTGCTTACCTTGAGGCTGACCAGTGGTCTTCCAGAGCTACCCTTGTCTACCTTCAGTTGGCTTAAGCTTAACCAAGACTCCTCCACCAATGGCCTGCCATTGTCTACCATGGTCCACCTTTAGCTAGCTTAGGGTAGTCCAAGGGTTATTTAAAACTTCCTTGGCCTACTTTAAGCTAGCTCGGGGGGGGCCATGGACTCTTCAATGCTTCCTTCGTTTACCTTGGGTTCTGAGCCGGTCCAGTTTCGGTATCCGGCATGCAGTCATTACCGTGCTGATCGACTCAGAGAGGGCATTCATTGCAGTGACTTCGCATCTTCGAGTGAGTCATTTTGTTACTATCTTGTTACTATATTCGTCTGTAGAAGTAGTAGTATACCGTAGTAGTAAAGTGTAAAAGTAGTTAGTTGCATGCATGGGCAGGCCTCGCCGCCCCAACGATCAGCCGAGATGGGAACGTCCGCGATTTGCACTAGCGTTGCGACAAAACCACGCGTTGCATTTAGTCGATTTTGAACAGAGACTAAAGTTAATGTTACGAAAAATTTTGTTTAGAGCGTAGCGTTGCGAATCACAAATAGTCGCGGTTCAAAATTACATTTCAATTTGATAACTGCGCTTTTAAAGTTCATATTGTTGTTGTTTTACATATAATCTAAAGTAATCGTTTTTTGGATCTCTGTTCGTTGAATTAGCGTTGCGCACAAAAAGTTCGCGTTTGCTTTCGAGTCTTTCGATTTTTCAGGCTCCCATGCTCGAGCTGCAACGATCAACTGTGAGGTGGGCACATCCGCGATTTCAAGTAGTGTTGCGAAACAAACTGTTACACGCGTTGTACTAGTATCAATTTCTAAAGTTGATGAAATGTCTAGTTAATCTTGCAAATAAATAGTCGTAATTTAAAGTAGTTCTAAAGATACCTGTTTAGAATTTTAGACGTTAGAGTTTTAAATTTCTTATTTAAATGGCATTTTAAATTCGATTTGTTGAATTAGCGTTGCGCATCAAAACAATCGCGTTTGCAGTAGAATCTTTCGATATTTCAGGCGCCCATGCTCCAGTTGCAACGATCAACTGTGAGATGGGTATTTCCGCGATATCGAGTAGCGGTGCGGAAGAAATTGTCGGGATGTGGCCGAAGGAGCAGACGAGGTTTTATGCCAAAGATGCCGGACAAACTGTCATTCAAAAGGACAATCATTGCAACGTCTTCGCATCTTCGAGTGAGTCATTTTATCACTACCTTGTCGTTATACTCGTCTGTAGAAATAGAGTTGTAGTAGAATGTAAAAGTAGTTAGTTGCATGCATGGGCAGGCCTCGCCGCCCCAACGATCAGCCGAGATGGGAACGTCCGCGATTTGCACTAGCGTTGCGAAAAAAGTACGCGTTGCGTTAGTCGATTTTGAACAGAGATCAAAGTTAGCCTTTCTTCTAAATATAATAGTAGTCTCTATCAGCGATATAGCTTGTTTAAACTATAGCGTTGCGAAACAAATAGTCGCGATTCGTTTTGCAGAAACTGTAGAGTAATCTTGTTTGGATCTCTGTTCATTGAATTAACGTTGCGTACCAAAAGTTCGCGTTTGCTTTCGAGTCTTTCGACTTTTCAGGCTCCCATGCTCGAGCTGCAACGATCAGCTGTGAGATGGGCACATCCGCGATTTCGAGTAGTGTCGCGAAACAAATAGTCACACGCGTTGTACTACTATCAATTCTGAAACTTGAATAAATGTGTAGTAAATGTTGCGATTTAAAGTAAATCTAGACATACAGATCTACAATTTTAAACGTTGGAATTTTAAATTTCTTATTTAAATAGCAATTTGAATTTCGATTTGTTGAATTAGAGTAATCTTTTTTGAATCTCTGTTCGTTGAATTAGCGTTGCGCACCAAAAGTTCGCGTTTGTATTCGAGTCTTTCGACATTTCAGGCGCCCATGCTCGAGCTGCAACGATCAACTGTGAGATGGGCTCATCCGCGATTTCGAGTAGCGTTGCGAAACAAATTGTCACACGCGTTGTACTAGTATCAATTTCTAAAGTTGATCAAATGCCTAGTTAATGTTGCGAATAAATAGTCGCAATTTAAAGTAATTGTAGAGACACCGATACAGAATTTTAGACGTCAGAGTTCTTTTCTTATTTAGATCGTATTTTGCATTTCGATTTGTTGAATTAGCGTTGCGCATCAAAAGGATCGCGTTTGTATTAGAATGATTCGATATTTCAGGCGCCCATGCTCCAGTTGCAACGATCAACTGTGAGATAGGAACATTCGCGATTTTAAGTAGCGTTGCGAAACAAATTGTAACACGCGTTGTAATAGTATAAATTTTCAAAGTTGACTTAATGTCTAGTTAATGTTGCGAATAAATAGCCGCGATTTAAAGTAGTTTTAGAAGTACCGATCTAGAATTTTAGACGTTAGAGTTTTAAATTTCTTATGTAATTTGTAAGAATGGTAATACTTAATTTTGTAAGACTTTCAAAGTTCAACTTTACCAAATTGATACAATATTTTTGTCTAGGCAAATTGATATTTTTCAGGAAATTGATATTTCTCAAGAAATTGATATTTTTCAGGAAATTGATATTTATTTCAGGAAATTGATATTTATTTCAGGAAATTGATATTTATTTCAGGAAATTGATATTTATTTCAGGAAATTGATATTTATTTCAGGAAATTGATATTTATTTCAGGAAATTGATATTTATTTCAGGAAATTGATATTTATTTCAGGAAATTGATATTTATTTCAGGAAATTGATATTTATTTCAGGAAATTGATATTTATTTCAGGAAATTGATATTTATTTCAGGAAATTGATATTTATTTCAGGAAATTGATATTTATTTCAGGAACTTGATATTTATTTCAGGAACTTGATATTTATTTCAGGAACTTGATATTTATTTCAGGAACTTGATATTTATTTCAGGAACTTGATATTTATTTCAGGAACTTCATATTTATTTCAGGAACTTCATATTTATTTCAGGAACTTCATATTTATTTCAGGAACTTCGTATTTATTTCAGGAAATTGATATATTTGTCTTGAAATTAATATTTATTTCAGGAAATTGTTATTTATTTCAGGAAATTGATATTTATTTCAGGAAATTGTTATTTATTTCAGGAAATTGTTATTTATTTCAGGAAATTGTTATTTATTTCAGGAAATTGATATTTATTTCAGGAAATTGATATTTATTTCAGGAAATTGATATTTATTTCAGGAAATTGATATTTATTTCAGGAAATTGATATTTATTTCAGGAAATTGATATTTATTTCAGGAACTGGATATTTATTTCAGGAACTGGATATTTATTTCAGGAACTTGATATTTATTTCAGGAACTGGATATTTATTTCAGGAACTTGATATTTATTTCAGGAACGTCATATTTATTTCAGGAACTTCGTATTTATTTCAGGAAATTGATATATTTGTCTTGAAATTAATATTTATTTCAGGAAATTGTTATTTATTTCAGGAAATTGTTATTTATTTCAGGAAATTGTTATTTATTTCAGGAAATTGTTATTTATTTCAGGAAATTGTTATTTATTTCAGGAAATTGTTATTTATTTCAGGAAATTGATATTTATTTCAGGAAATTGATATTTATTTCAGGAAATTGATATTTATTTCAGGAAATTGATATTTATTTCAGGAAATTGATATTTATTTCAGGAAATTGATATTTATTTCAGGAAATTGATATTTATTTCAGGAAATTGATATTTATTTCAGGAAATTGATATTTATTTCAGGAACTTGATATTTATTTCAGGAACTTGATATTTATTTCAGGAACTTGATATTTATTTCAGGAACTTGATATTTATTTCAGGAACTTGATATTTATTTCAGGAACTTCATATTTATTTCAGGAACTTCATATTTATTTCAGGAACTTCATATTTATTTCAGGAACTTCGTATTTATTTCAGGAAATTGATATATTTGTCTTGAAATTAATATTTATTTCAGGAAATTGTTATTTATTTCAGGAAATTGATATTTATTTCAGGAAATTGTTATTTATTTCAGGAAATTGTTATTTATTTCAGGAAATTGTTATTTATTTCAGGAAATTGATATTTATTTCAGGAAATTGATATTTATTTCAGGAAATTGATATTTATTTCAGGAAATTGATATTTATTTCAGGAAATTGATATTTATTTCAGGAAATTGATATTTATTTCAGGAACTGGATATTTATTTCAGGAACTGGATATTTATTTCAGGAACTTGATATTTATTTCAGGAACTGGATATTTATTTCAGGAACTTGATATTTATTTCAGGAACGTCATATTTATTTCAGGAACTTCGTATTTATTTCAGGAAATTGATATATTTGTCTTGAAATTAATATTTATTTCAGGAAATTGTTATTTATTTCAGGAAATTGTTATTTATTTCAGGAAATTGTTATTTATTTCAGGAAATTGTTATTTATTTCAGGAAATTGTTATTTATTTCAGGAAATTGTTATTTATTTCAGGAAATTGTTATTTATTTCAGGAAATTGATATTTATTTCAGGAAATTGTTATTTATTTCAGAAAATTGATATTTATTTCTGGAAATTGATATTTTTATCTTGAAATCAATATTGCTCGGATCGGAGTTCCCTCAGGGACTCACTCACGGGATGGGGCCCGTGAGTGGGTACGGGGACTCGCGTCCCCGGGGGCACCCGAATCGCCTATAGGTCGTTGCGTCCACAAATCATTAGATTTGGGCTCGATGTGGTTTCGATTTTGTTTCGACTTTGTTTCGACTGGTTTTCGATTTGGTGACGATTTTGTTTCAACTGGTTTTCGATTCTATTTCCATTTTGCTTTACCTGGTTTTCGATTCTGTTTCGATTTTCTTTCAATTGGTTCTCGATTCTGTTTCGCTTTGGCTCGTTAATCTTGCTCTTGTTAGTCAGAACGAACGAAGAAAATTCATCAAATTAAGAAAATTCATTGAAAGAAAAATATGCATCGAAAGAAGAAAATTCATCGAAGGAAGAAAATTCATCAAAAGAAGAAAATTCATCGATCGAAGAGGAATCATCGAACGAAGACTCCAGATTATTTATAAATTAGTTTTAGTGCGTGCGTTAGTTATTAAGATTGTATATCGTCGTTGTAATTATGTCGAGTAATTATTGCTGTAACTTCACTTTGCTCGCCCCGTTTTCCAACTCCGACACAACCTTCTGCTGTGTCGGCCTTGCTTGCAGGTTCTGAGCCGGTCCAGTTTCGGTATCCGGCGTGAAGTCATTGAGAGCGATGTCTAAGATACTCGTTCACTCGTCTTCTGACGATCCTCTGTGTTAACGTAATCCTGGGCTAGTCATGTTAACGCTTGCGTTCTCATGGCCCCCAGTTGCGCCAGAAACCGTTTGAGCGCATCTCTTTGCCATCTTTCTTGGTGATGGAGTGACGGGTATCGGGCTGGTCGGCTCAGGACTTGTAAGCACTGAACGCGTCGCGTCACCCTTGAATCAGAGCCTTCTGCTCTGGTTCAATCTTGTTTGTCTCTTTGTAAGAATCAGAGCCTTCCGCCTGATTCGCCTTGGTCCCTCGTGGATCGGAGACTTCTTCTCCGATTCACTCTTTGCCCCGCAATAATTACTCGACATACGCTAAATGGAAAAGAAGTCTTTTCCGTGAAAAAAGACTATTTTTCCATTTAGCGACCTGCGAAACTTAGTTTCTAAGAATCGTCGTTGTAAGAAAGGGAGACAGAACGAAGGAAGACTTCGTTCTGAGTCTCTTTCGGGTCTCTTGTGCAGCAACCTCCTCGTGGTGAGACCTGGGCAATCGATATTATCCACAATTCGCAAAATACTATAATTTATAAATTATAGTATCTCGCATGTAGTGGATAATATCGAGCTAATAGCTGCACATTTAGAATTTGCGTAAATATGTATTTCATAGTAGAATGTAAGAGTTTTAATACTTTCTTCCTTTTCCTATGTCCCAGCTTCAACAATTGTTTTCAATTAATACTCCAAATACAAAGTTTTCGTTTCATAATACATGTAACTCTTGCTCTCGTGAGCGATTGTTAAATAGATTTGCACTCCTGCAGTAGATTGTAGGCTCTGATGTAGTCTAAATATGATGTACGTACTGAGATGTACGTTACATATCGCATATTATTTTGACATTGAAACATTATTTTATATTCAAATTAAATAATTGGTTGAAACTAGTTCTTATCCAGACTAAAAGTTAGTTCTGATTCATGTGTTAGAGGGGGTAAAAAGATGAGGCAGAATCTGTTCCATGTTGCCGCATTACGTTCGTAAAAGAAGCTATCGATGCTCGCATCGAAATCGTTCGAACGGTTTCTATCACAAGCGATTAGATCAGGGTTTGACTTTATTTGCTCGCGAGGACCGTTTTCCGAGGGCTACGCATCCTCGACCCGGCCGCGCGTCTCGCTCCCCGTGGTCGCCTACATGCTCGAACGGGCTCAGGCGCGATCATAACAGACAGATGAACGTGGCGCATGAGGGGGCGACACTCGTTTCAATAGGTTTCCGCACTACCATCGAGGTACTATTGTCAATGCGTTTTTTTTATTAGTGGTATCCCCTGTAGGCCTATTCCACTATGTCACACGATAATTTCGGACAATAGCTGTACAAAATTAATTAAAAAAATAAATTCATAAGATAAATTTTAAAAATCGTTTTTAATTCTATTGTTTAAATTTTAATACGGCCCGGAACAACTTGATCTTCGTGCACGTTTAGACGTGCTTGGCAAATTGTTAAGGTCTATGCAAAGTTTGGACGTGGATATTCGCATCGCCGACGCAAGCGAAGAATCATTTAAACGTGTACGGTGATCCGATTTAATATAGCGCATTGTTGAAAATGAGCTTTCGCACAAATAAGTTGATCCAAACATTGAGAATTTTCGGGTCGCAAAATTTCGAAGAATAGGGTACTTTGATTCTTCCAGCGTTTTGAAGAATTCGGCTCGTTTTTCTTCCCTCGTTTTCAGAGAGATGTCGTGCTGAAGATCGCACAGTTCTCGTTGAAACTTGTTGAAACTCGAGGGCTTGATCTGCAATTTTGACAGTGAGGGGATTCTCGAAGAGAATTAGATCATTTCTAAACGAGTCGAAGTCGCTGAAACGCGTATCGAATTGATCTATTATCGATTGAAGAATGTATAAGTGATTATCAAAATCGCAGTTAGTGCCGAATTCTTCAAAACGCTGGAAGAATCAAAGTACCCTATTCTTCGAAATTTTGCGACCCGAATATTCTCAATGTTTGGATCAACTTATTTGTGCGAAAGCTCATTTTCAACAATGCGCTATATTAAGTCGGATCACCGTACACGTTGAAATGATTCTTCGCTTGCGTCGGCGATGCGAATATCCACGTCCAAACTTTCCATAGACCTTAACAATTTGCCAAGCACGTCTAAACGTGCACGAAGATCAAGTTGTTCCGGGCCGTATTAAAATTTAAACAATAGAATTAAAAACGATTTTTAAAATTTATTTTTTTAATTAATTTTGTACAGCTATTGTCCGAAATTATCGTGTGACATAGTGGAATAGGCCTACAGGGGATACCACTAATAAAAAAAACGCATTGACAATAGTACCTCGATGGTAGTGTGGAAACCTATTGAAACGAGTGTCACCCCTCATGCGCCACGTTCATCTGTCTGTTATGATCGCGCCTGAGCCTGTCCGAGCACGTTGGCGACCACGGGGAGCGAGACGCGCGGCCGGGTCGAGGAGGCGTAGCCCTCGGAAAACTGTCCTCGCGAGCAAATAAAGTCAAACCCTGATCTAGGTCCTAGGTAGATAGGTGTAGGATGTGTAGCTATATGTTTAGCGATGTAAAATTTAATTGATTCGATCACAGTCTATAGTGCGATAATATAGCCCATAAACTATCACTGATAAGGTCAATAAGTTCCGTAATAATGAAAGTATCGACAAAATTCACTAACATGTATATTTTTGTATATTTTTTGTAAATATTGAACTCTATTTTAAATAACTGTAAGTACGTTCAGAAATAGTTTGTTATATCACTATCTAAAATATGGTAACACTTTACATAAACGATAGATCGTAACAAACAGTGTAGAAATAAATCGAAGAATCTATTTGATATTTAAAGATAAAAAAAATTTACATAAACTATATGAATAAGTACTTGTATTTTAATGAAATAGCTCATGAAAAACGTGTTAACAGTTATGCACGCCAATTATGCATTCCTTAACTATGCAACATTGTAAAACAATTAAAATAACAGAGAAGTATAAAATATAACTGTAATAGTACACTAAAGAATTTATTTTAGTTTCTATTTTAAATATTCAATAGGCTAATTATAATACATGATTTGTTGGATTAATAATTGGCGGTTGATTACTTAATTTTTCAATTCGTACTTTTTTCCCAGTCGCTATTGCTTTTACATCTTCGGCATCTAAGGTTTCATATTTTAGTAAAGCTTCTGCTAATTGTTTGTGCTCTTTCGCATGAGTTTTCAATATTTGTACTGCGCGATCATAGGACTCCTAAACCAAAATAAAGAGTAATATAATAGTATAAACTATAATAAATATATAAAAATGTTATTATACAATGAAAAGGTTTACCTGTAGAAGACGTTTTACTTCATCGTCGATAAGTTCATTAGTACTAGGACCATATGAATTATCTACATTCTCGTAATTTCGTTCGTGTAAATGTGCCCGAAATCCAACTTTTTCGGACATACCGTAAGTTTTCACCATCCGCTCAGCAACTGACGTTGCTTGCTGAAAATGTATACTATTACCCATTTTAATACTGTGGATCGTTGCAGTTTATGTGAAAAAGAACAATTATGCGACTATAATGTTACGAAGAATATTCTTTTTTCGTCAAATAAATTAATTTAAAAAATATATTATTTAAATAAACGAGAAACATAGAAATACTTGAAAATCAGTTGCTGCTCCAGTTGTCACTTTCTCAGATCCAAAAATCAATTCCTCTGCAGCACGACCACCCATCATTGAATCCATTCTAGCTAGCAATTGCGATTTTGTTACATGATATACATCTTTTTCGTGCATATACGACGTCTAGAAGAATATATAGATTATTTGTGTGATTCGTCGCAGAATAAATTATTAATAGACTAAATATATTATTACAAATGGAAAGGCAAGATTAGAACGATAGAAACGAAATTGATTGTTTTTGAATAGTTACATGTCCTAAAGAATGCCCGCGAGGTATAATAGTAACTTTATGTATCGGTATAGAATCTTTAGTATAATGTGAAACTAGCGCATGGCCTGCTTCGTGGTATGCTGTAATAAGCTTCACTTCCTCGTCCATTGCCTTTAGTTTTCCTTCAGGGCCCATTATTACTTTGTCCCTAGCATATTCTAAATGTTTCATAGTTATGTACTTATCATCATCTATGGCTGCTTTTAAAGCAGCTTGGTTCACCTTTTAAAATTGAATCAGAAAAATATAATATTCATTAATATAAAACGCATAATATAAAAAATATTTAAAAACAAGTACCATATTTTCTATATCCGCACCAGTAAATCCAGCAGTACATCTTGCTAAATATTCTATATTAACATCTCGTATTAATACTCTTGACAAATATAAGCTTAAAATTTCCTTCCGTCCAAGAAAATTTGGTTTATTTACAAAAACTTGAACATCAAAACGTCCGGGTCGCAACAATGCTTTATCTAAATCGTCTCGTCTATTAGTTGCACCGAGTACTATAACACCTTCATTTTGCATAAATCTGTGAGTAGAAGAGCAAAGTTAAATAGTAATCATCGAATTGACACTAAACATTTTTATATATAATGATTATTTTTTCTATCCAACAATTACATTAACAAAAAAACATAATATACTATAATTATTAAATTCATTTAAAAGTTGATTTTACGATTTGAATAAGAAAATAAACGGTCATATTACCCATCCATCTCTGCTAATAACTGATTTATTGTTTGATTTGCATACGGATGAATCACTGAGTTTGTTCGTTTTGCACCGACAGAGTCAATCTCATCAATAAATATCAGAGCAGGTGCTCTTGCTTTTGCTGCTTCTGCAATGACATTTAATATTCTTTTCTTAAAACAAGAATATAATATCACCAAAATGTAATGTAATATTTCTGTGTATATTGTCACGAAACCAAAAAAATGTCTGTAAATGTACAAGTTTTGTTGTATTCTAAAATTTTGCATCAGTCATAAACACATATAAATCCACAGTCTGATAATTAAAATTATCAGAATGGTTTTTTATCCACTAGAATCATAACTATTCATATTTTTATACATTCAGTATTAAATATTTAAATCCAAGCTGCATGTAAAGTAACACCAAGTAAATAGATATATTAAACTTACTGAATAAATCTCTCACTCTACGTGCACCTTGTCCCACTAAAATCTCATCAAATTCTGGTCCAGCTACATGGAAAAATGGCACTCCAGCTTCACCAGCTATAGCTCGAGCTAATAATGTTTTTCCCGTTCCTGGTGGTCCTACTAGTAACACACCTTTAGGTAATTTTCCACCAAGCGCGGAGAACTTCTCCGGATTTTTCAGAAATTCAACTATGTTTTTCAGTTCGTCCATGGCTTCTTCAACCTAATTATATGTAAGTAAATAAATATAAATCATTCTCTTGCGGAGAATACGGTGCAACAGTAATGTCTCAAATTTATTTGTAGTAACTTACTCCTTTTACGTCGCTGAAAGTCACATTAATTGCTTCTGGATTAATTTCAGATCTTTGGCCAATTGTAAATCGAAAAACACCTCCTAATTTCACTATAACATATTTTTATGTAGAGATATGAAAGGTACACAAAGATATACATAATATCATATTACATACCAAGGTTCCAAATTAACAATCCGATGCAAGCCATGTATATGAAATTAGTTAGTATCTTTGGCCACACAGAACGTCCACGCATCTGTCGCTGAAGTCCAGCTTCATACCCTTCTATAAAAGCAGATTTCACTTTGTCATGATTCTCCGCTGGAGCTCCAGTATGATTGAATATATTTTTTACTCTTGCAAAATCTGATTCCAACATCTGACTTTTGCTAGATGCATCCTGCAGAACAAAATGTTATGTTATGGATATTAAAAAGTTGTGTACTGTTTGTGTACATTGTCTTACCGTGTTTGAAGAATGAAGAAACCATTCTCTAAACTTGTTCACAAATGATGGTCTTGTATTCAAGTCTGTATTTACACTACGTTTTGTTTTAAAACTACGAATTTGTACATGATAGTTAGATGGATTTTTAATACAAAAAGTACATGATGGTCTACAATTTTGTTTCGATGCTAAATATACAATTGGTACAATGATCGGTTCTGTAAATTCTCTACAGGGAAACATGTGTTTGTTTTCTGTAAAATTTGATCCCGATACATAAGAGATTTTCCACTTGTTTTCTTCTAAATTTTCTTCCCAAATTTTCGTGGAAAGTTGATGTAGCATTTTCCGAACATTATTTTTTTTTATATTAAGTGTTGTAATTGCACTTTGTAAATTTAAATTGTGCATTAACACTTCCATATGACATTTTTCTGACTAAAATAAAATATACATTTTTATGTGAAATCGTTAAACTTAAATTGAGTTGTAAACAAAGTTATCAGCATAGTGCATAATTATATATACATACGTTTATAGTTGTTTAATTATACAACTTTCTACATTGATCTTCATTTACAACATATACCAAAACCAAGCTATACAAATAAGATAGAGAACATGTAACTAATAAAGACGTGTTTTATAATCCAACATGTCCTATATCTGAAAAATATTAATATTTGACTGCAAAACATGTTTTTATCAATTACTTGTTCTATGTCTTACTCATTTAGTTCAGTATTTTACATGAGCATGTAACATATTATCGGCAGACATCCATAAAAAAGAAACAATATAAGTAATTATTTCAGTGGTTATAAATGTATGTATATGAAACCATACTTCATACCAATGTTTTTGTTTACTACTGTATAAAATTATTATATAATGCAAATTAATAATCTAAAATTCTTTTACTTTCGCCAGATGATCATATGATGTTTCATCCACAGTCTTCTGAGGTCCATTTTGTCTTTTACCTTTAACTTGAAATGATTTAGGTTTTGGATTAACAGCTGAAGTTAATTGTGTCAGATGATACAACACCTAAAAATATGGAATGTTAATCATAATGTTTATTGAACTGAATTTATTTACAACGTTCTAAAAAATAAGATCATCTAATCAGATATTTCAGGATATGAGATCTTATAAAAAATTAATTGCCACCATATTGTTAACATGAAATACTAATAAATTTCATCATTTCGTATAAATAACATGAAAAGAGGTTATATTGCCAGGCTGTGTATGAATTTAAATAAAAGATACTCAATAGAAACCTTTTTGGCAAGCGTTAAAGATATATGCTATTTGCATGTCAAAATGCTAAAAAAATTGGAAACATACGTGATTAAAAGTACTACAATAAACAGATAATACAAACCTGATTATGAGATTGGAAAGAGAACATTGAATATCAATTCTTTTATCTCACAGAACAAATTACATGTAAATCACTTTTTAAATAGTAGTAAACTCAACTTCGTGTTGTTTCGATTGCATTAAAAATGATTAAATTACATGGAACTAATATCACTTGTTAGAAACATAGTTTTGATGTTGTAAGATAACGGAAGTGACTGCACTATGTAAACTTCCGAACATTTAAAATCAATTGAGACACTTAGAATTTGATTTAAAAATATCTTCAGAAAACACATCCTTTTTATAACTCGAGATTTTATTGAGGGCATAAAAACATATTTTATATTTTGGCGAAGATTCTTAAATTAGAAATCACATTTCAAGGCGACTGATATATAACTTCTGTGCGTACTTCATTTATTTTAGTAGAAAATATAATTACGTAATGTTTCTTATAATTATATTAAAGAGCAACTTATTTTAAAACATAGACCAAGCAAATTCGACTTGATTCATCAGACCAGATCAGACTCGTTTAATACTGCAAAAATACATGTATACAGAGTGTTAAGAAAACCTTAGACCATATATACTTATAGACCCGGCTGCAGATAACGTCCTATGTTCCAAGATTAAAAGATGACGTAGGAGGCCAAGTGCTATAGTCTGTTGAGAAATCGCAGTACCTTGAAGGTAAAGTGCTAGAGGGGAAAGGGGAATCGTCATCGCATCTGATTCTGTATGGATATTTATGGAAACTGTAACTGTAATATACATACATTTATTTTATTATTCGTTCATTCTTACTTTGCTCTAGTTATTTTAAATATGCCTAACTCATTTTGTTGATTATAATTGGGAAAAAGATAAATTTTAATGTAGAAGTTGATAATATGAAATCTGTATTTATTTCCTCACAACTTTATTTAAAAAAATACTAGTAAGAACAATATAGGTACATGTATATGTCGAATACAATCAGAGTTGGGCATTATTTAGATAAATAATTATTCAAATAACGATTCGCGAATAAAAGATACTTTATCTTCATTCGTTATTCAAAATTTTTATTTAGATATAAATTTTGCTCAACTCTATATACAATACATAATATTATATATAATGTACGCAAGGTAATATAAAACAACAATAATAATATCAATAATATTTATTAACGGGTAATACTTATAATACAATTTTATTCATATAATACAATACAAACTTATAATACAATATCAATTTACAATACAATACAAACTTATTCCTAATTACTGGTTACAAAATAAAATAGTTTTAGTTAACCTATTTCTTATCCTATCATTATCTACTATCTTATTACCTATATAATATAAACGTATATTACAATAATTATAGCTTGTAATTTTAATCAAATCTATTTTATCTATTTTAATCGTCGTTCTATACAATTTTTTATGCAACAAGTGTGCATTATTTTTCTAAATTTTTAAGAAATACCTGAACAAATATAATCGTTTATCTCGCTTTTATATGCGTAGCTGCTCTTCTCTCTTTGTTACTGGTGACGCTTCTACCGCAGTACGTGCATCGTCTCATGCGCTATACACCATTTTGAATCATCTAAGAGGCCACCAGATACTCTTTAATCTTGGAACATTGCATTCAATGCACACACTATACCTATGCCGGGTCTATAAGTATATATGGTCTAAGAAGAAAACCATTCAAGATTCGTATGACAAATGGCAAATGTAACTACTAGCGCTGTCCACGGTAGCAGTGATGCCAAAATCGTGGGCGTGTGGGGATTAGAGATAGGAAAAACTGCTACTTCCGATGAATCACCATAGACATGTCTATGCGAATCACTCGTGATTTTATCAGAGAGGAGCAGAGAGTTCTCACGCCCCGGTTTTTCGTGCAACCGTTACAATGCTGCTCTTTAATCTCTCGAGGTCAGTGATTACACTGTCCAACAAATTTCAACTTTTTCTATGTTTCGCAATTACTGTTGGGTGGTTAGTGTTTTTTGCGCTGATTCCGAATCTGCTCTTACTTTTTCTCCTACGCGCACAGATTTTGAGCGAGTGTTTTGATTTAAACAAATATTGTGATGTTATTATAACAGATATTTAATTGTTCTTTGCAGCAAAAGATTCTGTAGACTTTCCCGAATACAGTGATATCCAATATTAATATATTATGAATGTTTAAACATGTTTAGACAATCATTAAAGACGGAGAGACACCATTTTTGCACCAATTTTTGTGGATATTTTTGAATTTATCTCAAAAAATAAGGGTCCAGCGTAAAATCAAACTATATAACGCGATAGAGCAGACTTTTATCTTGAGAAATCCCGCTTTGAAGTTTGCAACATCGACGTTTTTACCGAACCAGAAAGCAAAATATCTTTCCCGCCGCGCCGTATCCCGACGAACGACCGCGCTAGAGGAAGAGCACCACAGGCGGCAACTCATGTCGAGCGCAGATATTTTGCTTTCTGGTTCGGTAAAAACGTCGATGTTGCAAACTTCAAAGCGGGGTTTCTCAAGATAAAAGTCTGCTCTATCGCGTTATATCGTTTGATTTTACGTTCGGTTTTTTCGCGCATGCGCGACTAAATGCAGGAACGTGCCGTACGTCTTATGTTTGTGGGGAAAGTTGGGAGAAATGTCATTGGCGGGAAACCGGACAGAAGAGTGCAAGACGACTTGGCGAGACGACCGTACTTCGAAATTTTGGTAAGTTAATGTTAATATATTCGATTTCATAATGGCAACTAGTATTGGAGAAGGAGCTACTTGTCAATTCATATTTGAAAATCGAAAAAAAATTTGCGAAACTATGCGGGGTGACCAAGGTACCCCATTTTAGCCCAACTTTCTACTTTACTGACGCTAAAATCGTCGCGCATGCGTGAGAAAACCGAGACCATATACTATATACCAGTGATGGGCAATTTTGCCTCTGTTGCGGCTGCGTGTGGAGGAATTCAGGGACTTTGGTAGGTTCGGGTGCCCGTGGAGCGCTGAAGCGCTCTGCTCGTGGAAGGTAGATGTTGGCGTAAGAAAACACTCTTTCGAATAAAATTTATGGAAGATAAAAAGACTTTATTGATTAAATCTCGAGGTGTATGCTCTATGACTCCAGAATAATATCTGCCGATATCTGCTTCTCTCAGACGGCTCCTCGTCCTCGTTCGGTCTTCCGCTCCCGCTTCGTTTCCTTGGCCAATAGGAAAATTCGGCATCTCCAGGTGGACGTTGATTCGCTGGATGGTCTCCCTCCAAGTTGTAGATCGACGGTGATTGGCGGTGGTGGTACCGTGGAAGCGCGCGCATGAGGGCGGTGGCGTGTACGAGGGAGCCCGCCAAAACAAGGGATGTGGGGGTGTTTACGCGCGAAGATCTCACGGGGGTCCCACGGTGGGACCGCGCAAGAGAGAGGTCCGAGGGAAAGTTCCAAGAGGCCCTTGACCGAGGGTTTATGACTTCCTGTTCTGGCGAGTTTGAGACTACGAATTTCTAAGTGAAATATGAGAACTCCTTCGAGGAGATACGTGACTGCGCCTAAATTCCTCAATTAGTCTCGCACATCAGGATTACATCTAGGTTTTCCGTGGGAACTCTCTCTCGTCGTCTCTTTACTTATTCTAAGCTATTCCTGCTGCGATGAAATATACAACGAATCCGCGATTCTGGCCTGGACATTACTGCTATATTCAAATTTCCCTCTTATCGCCATTAATCAACCTATGGCGCAGTAGCGCTATCGTAACTATGTTCGCGTGGTCACGCAACACCTCAATTGAGGCAAAACCGTCCACACCGTAGCGCCCTCTGCCCCCTTCCATCAAGCGCGGTACAATGGAGCAACGAAGACACGAGACATCAGCGTACGCAACGAATGTGCGCGCTGCATGAAAGAGAGGTTGGTGGGAGAAGCAGGCGTTTGAGGGGATCCACCCGTGCCCACCACTGCTATATACCATCACTGCGCTGGACCCTTATTTTTTTAGATGAATTCGAAAATATCCACAAAAATTGGTGCAAAAATGGTGTCTCTCCGTCTTTAATGATTGTCTAAACATGTTTAAACATTCATAATGTATTAATACTGGATATCACTGTATTCGGGAAAGTCTACAGAATCTTTTGCTGCATAGAACAATTAAATATCTTTTATAATAACATCACAATATTTGTGATGTTAGACTCTCTGGTCTGTCCTATAGCGAACGGATTCTGGTTCATGTCAGTGCCAGGTTCCGCTGAGCATGGCGTTGCAGTTGCTGAGCGCTGTAGCCGCGTTCTGATTGGTCCGTGTTTCTCGCTGGCGGCCATTTTTGCAAAGGAAAAAGTTACTTCACAGGCTATTCTATTGTGCCTAGTTTGCTGCTACCGCGCTCTGATTGGTGCGTATTTTTCGTTAATAACTAGAAAACAAGGCGTTCCGGTACTAATTGGCGATAGAAAAAGGTGCTTACAATCACTTTAGGAATACTTTTTAGTTACACTCAAAATTTTTGGGGCACCTTGTATATAACTTTTATACGTATAAACATTTTTTTATATTAATAAAACTTTAAGAAAAAATAATAGTTATGGCCATGTTTTCATTTCAACACTTTTATCGAATTGATTACATATCACAGTTCCGTGAAGAACTGCTGGATAATAGTTGTTTTAGAACTTTTAAAATCTGATGATTTTTTCGATTTACAATTTTAACTTTGCACATGTAATGACAACGCTATAGATAATAACACATTAATATGCAAGTTTACTAGCAAGTTTATAAAAGGGTACACAAACAATTTTTTGTGAATATCGTCATATTTTAGGGAACTGATTGCCAAGAAAAAAATATTACAATTTATTCTTAATGTACTAGTGACTTGCTGACAAGAATGCAATGTTTTAATAATAAACCACGAAACCTATTCGTCATTTTAAATTGTTATATACAAAATAGTGTGTAATTATGTACCATTTCATATTTCAATACATACGTCTAAAACTAATGTTTGAAGAACAGGCATTTTGTGTCGTATATGGAGAGTATTTTCTATTCACAGAATGAGTAACATGTATTCTAGACGAGGGACATCACGAGCATACATCTTTCTATATTTTGTTCAGACGTTAGCAATCGTCGTAAAATTTGTTCGTAAAGGAATCAACGAAAACCTAATATTACAGTTTTACCATAACGTTATTTTGCTATATACATATGAAACTAAACTGTTTATAAATATTTCGATATTAATGTTGTTCTTAGATACAGTTTTAAACTATTGACAGTGATTATAGAGAAATAATGATCACTATACCCAATGAACAATATCCCATAAATTAATTATCACTGTTTCAATTTATTATTGGTGTTATATATATATATTCCTAAAACTTTTATTTCATTATTTTGTTTTCTGTGTACAAAACAATAAATACACTTACAACATAATACAAACACATTGCTAGCATCAAACGTGTTAATGACCGTGATAAATGAAATTTATCTAAGGTCACTTTAGAATCGTATGTATGACGTTCGTAAATCGCAGAGAAAGTAATGTCAAACTTGTAATTCTAAATGTAAATTATTCTCAAGAAGGAAAATATCTTTCAATGAATCACAGCTGTTCATAAAACGGTACAAAAAGAAATTGGAAATTAATAATACTTAAATTCATCTAGAAATTTGGTACACATTTGAAAATATTTTACTGGTTAAATGACAATATTCAATGTAAACTTATTCACTGTTTATCGACATCTGGCACTTCCTGACAGATCAGAGTCACATTGTAGGTAATTTTATGAATTTTGTTTGTCTGCGTAAGAGTCGACATAGTCACGTGAAAAACTGCAATGTAATGATTCTAATAGCTACATTACTCAATATCACTTACTTTTACTAGAACGTTCCACATTGTTCCTAATATAATATGCACAAAGACAGTGCCACTGAGTGAAAAAAGTTATAAAACAGAATCTTCGGAGTTCATTCTACTTTTATAATAAAACTTTTCTCCGACTATCTTTCGCTGTTATAACAATTAGAATTTTGTACCAGTACGTTTACATTTTCAGTAAAAACTGCGATTTCCCTTACTTTTTTTCCTTGTCGGATTCTGTAACTTCTTTTTTAATCGAGACTTTATTGTCACATTTCTTTTCCTTATCTGTTTCTGCAATTTCTTTCTTTACTATGGTTTTAGTGTCCCCCCATCTTGTGTCTGTCTTATATTTATTTTCAACTTCTGATCCGTTTACTTCACTAATCTTCTCATCTTGTATTTCTACTATCTCTACCTTCTTTGTGTCTGACTGCATCATTTTCGCAGCAATATGATACATATTTTTTACCGCGGTGAGGTACGTATGGCATTCAGTCTGTAAAAAAGACAATAGTTTAGTTATTACACAAAAATGTTGTATGTTACAGAAAACTTGTTCCTACTTTTTACTATTGTTTGTTGTCAAAGCAGAATACCACCAAAATTAAAAAAAGTACTTACCGATGTTTTCTTTAGCTTTTCATCTGTACTCCTCAGTTTGTCTTTATACATTTTCAAGTCTTCAGACAGAACTTTAATATTACCCGACTGTTTCGTAGATTTTTCGTTCACCACTGTTAATTCATGTTGCAATTCCATCATGCGTTCTTCCGTGTCCAATCGAGCCTTTTCTGATCTTTTCAATTGACTAACAAGCTTTTCTACATCTAGCAAAGAACCTTTGTACATGACATAACCTTCTGGTATAGTCGATTCTTCAAAATGATCTGCGAGCGTGTTTTCTCGTCGTGCTCTCTTTGAAGGTGGTCCGCTTCCGACAAACACAGGTAACAATTTTTTATTTCCTAGTGAAGAGTAATAAGATATTAACATTGTGCTCATAAATTTATTTTATTGCTATGACAATATCTCCAAGACAAATTACGGAAGATATGATCCAAGCAATGGTAAAAATCGTTAGAAGATATTTTAAAATGATCTCATACGAATTGAAAGCAATGTAAAATGCATACCGAGTGCTAACGAACGCAATATCTCTTCTTCGCTATCGGTCTTGGAGGATTCACTCTTATCAATTTCTTTTTCATCTTTCTTTTCTTCTTTAGGGTCGTCTTCTTTGGATCTATCCGTTAATTTGCGGTAATGCAGAGAATCTCTTGTTACAACCTTTTGTACTAGCTTACGAACTTGAGCTCTCGATAAATTTAATCCTAATGTATAAATAAGTTCCTCTATGTCTTTATCGAATATGTACCCACAGTGAGTTTGATCGAAGTATACAAATGACAGTAAAAGATAAGGATCGTGGGTATGCAACTTTGTCTTCCTCTTTCTTCCATCTTTATCTCTATCTTTTTTACCATCTTTAATAGAATCATCGTCATCAGATTCATCTTCATCGTCATCGTCATCATCATCATTTTTATCTTTTTCGCGATCCCTATCGTCTGTCTTACTTCTTGCATCCTTTTCATCTTTTTTATCCTTACTTCCTTCTCTTCTTTTGTCATCTCTGCGTTCATCTTTCCGGGCACACTTCTTTTCATCATCTTTCCTTTTGTCATCTTTTTTATCATCTCTCTTGTCATCTTTCTTATCTTTTTTCTTATCATCGTCCTTTTCTTTAGGCTTCTCAGGGAGGCTACATAGTGCTCGATAAATACGAAAACCAAAATCTCTCATCAACATCTCGTTGAAGAGTTCCGCAAATAACGATACTTCGAAGGAATGCTCCTAAAGGCAAATAACAGTAATTGTTTATCATGTGAAAGTGGGTACATGATATAAGATTATGTATTCCGTACCTTTGTATCTTCTGGTCTGTAATCCAATAATACACTTAAGGACATCACAGTACAATCGAATTTGCCGCTTTTAGCCATTCTTGAAGGATGTACAATAATGTGAGACGATTCTGGTAAAGTATAACGCTTCTCCAAAGCAATACGCTCACGTTCACATAGTTTCTTCCTATCTTCATCATGCTGTATATTACACCAATATGTCAAATTAATTTAGTACACAAGACACACAAAAGTACATCAAATAGTTGCACTATTCAATATTAGTTTGAACTTAACATTTCATCGACAAAAAGAAAGAAATTATCATGTCTTATCCCACTCTGTATACTTTTATCAATTTTATTATATAAAGTATCCAAATTTTAAATAAACTGGATGAAAAAAGGCAAATGTAAAAGTATTATTAATAGTTTTTGACTCAACCTTCCAATTTTTAAAACGCAGGTATTCTTTTTAGGCTGCAAAGGAGGTCACACTCCGTAAGTATGATTTTTAATTACTATTAAGTCTATTCGTAATTCGAGAACAATCTTACATCTTTGTTGTCTCTGAACTTTTTATCATCCTCTTCTTTCGGCGGTGGTGAAACATCTTTCTCGTTTTCTTCAACATCATCTTGTCTGCCCTCTTCTTTGGCCTGTTCTGATGTTATTGTCTTTGATAGTCTTGCAAGTAACTGTGACTTCAAGCCTCTGCAATTTAAATTGCGAGCAGCCAGTTCTTGCCTTAAATCATTCACCTACACAAAACGAGTAAGTATTTATAAATAAATAAATTATGAATCGATCCAGGCATGCTTATAGTTAAATGAAAACTGACATTCATAGATTTTGGGTCCAGCTCCGAATAATGAGTAGGATCTTTCTTCTCTGGCACTGGGTCATCCTGAAAAGAAAAAGCCACCCATTACGTTACAGAAGTAAAGAAAACGATACGAATCTACAAAACAGAAGCAGCCCCTATAACGAAACGAAACCACTCCCTCTTCATTCTTTCATCACTCTCTATTTTACCACCACTCTCTCACATTGTAATGATATACACGAATCTTCATTCACGATGACCTTCAAGTATGACTCAAGTAACTGCTAGATTCTCATAGTGTCCTGGGCTCTGGTGTCTGTATGGTTGGTAGGTTATGGATAATATCAATAATGTTGTATACAACGATTATCAAATGAAATTTTTGAATGATTTAATCAATGATGGTGAAGGTTTCAGGAAAGGGAATGGCTCAGCTGCGCTCTTCTCCGAGCTAGGCTTGCTTGCTTCTCTTGTTAATGCAATGTGACTGCCAGTGGCTAAGGAAATACTTGCAATACATTACTCATTGATCTTTCTAACCAAATATTTAAATGTTATGATCTACACCAATATATTGATTTTACATTAATGGATACACGACATTATTCACACGTAAAAAGAATAACTGTTTAAATTGTTAATATGTTTTGTATAGAGATCATGTAATATGAATATATCGTATTGAAAACGATATATATATTGTTGTGCACGAATACATAAAGTAATATACGAATTATAATGATACTGTTTTCTAGAGAGAAAAAAACTAATTGAATACCGTGACAGTATATTATTAAAATATTCAAAATCAGTAATGTACTAAGTATACCATTGAAATAATTGAAATCAGCTATTTTAAATAATGAATGCCACAAGGAAAAAGAAACAGACTCTTTTGAAATAGAATCAATGAGCAAGTAGAGCCTATTGAAAATCCAGTTTAGTAATGGGAAAACAATTGCACGATTATATAATGTAATAAAAAGGTAAAAGTAATATGGGATGATGTTGGCAGTGCCTTTTGATCAGCGACGGCAGCCTCATCAGTGTCATTGGTAGCATCCGAATCGTCGGGGTTAGAGGCAGCACGTAGCAATTTTCGCTCCAGTTGTTTCTTATAGCTGAGTTGCAGACCATCCCATTCCAATCTGGTAGGTACACAGCTCCAAACATCTGGGAGAAATAGTATGACGGTTTCAACGCGAGAGGGCACCACTCGCCCTGACTTGTGGGTCGTTTCTGCACGTCTGTAGTAGAGTTCCAGGAAGCGATACCTGTGCCGCAAGGAAAAACAATACCCAAACGTCAACTCAGGTTAATCCCGCTTAGCTTTGCCTTATATGCTAAGTGTTCGTTCGCTCGCTTGTTCGTAAAGCCCACACACTGCATACAAAGCCACACACAGCGTACAATGTAAAGACCGTTTGATAAAGCACGACTGAGTGGGTCATAACGATAACAGAACAATGGTGATGATCCGTCTCTGCCACAACTGCATGGTATATCATCATCTGGGTGCTCGATACAGGGTCCAGTGCAGCAATCTCCATCGGTTGGTCGTGTATAGAACACATACATACCTCCTCTGTAGAGACTGAGCTACAACCTTAGTTTATCAAGTCAGAACTCGTATTAGAAGTTACTTTCTGTCTCGGTTGATACACCTGCTGGATCTTTCTTAAAGCTATAACACTCTATCCGATGTTTTTAATAGAAACATGTACACTGTACATATACGCGGTATGAAATTCTCAAGCAACGAATTAAATCCGAAATTTTATAAGATGAAAATTTGAATTCTACTAATGTAACGCGACAATGTACCAACGAACAACGAAAGAATAACGGACACAGAAACTAGGTAAGCTCACGTTGCTCTTTCCTTCGAGTATTTTCTCAAATTAGAATAAAAAAAAAATGTAGAAATAAAAGCTACTGTCAATATTTGAAGAACCGTACCACTGAGTGCAGCTGGATAGATCTATCCCCGTAAGTGCTTTACAAGTCCTCACTGCTGTCCTGATCAGAACAGATGGATCTTTTTCAGGATTAGGACCATCCAATGAAGGACTCCATGGCCCACCAATAGCCATTGTTTCATTTTTGCCACGCAAGCCTACTAAGAAGTTTATTAAACGTGTTGGATGCACATAATCACGATCGGGATCTCTATCCTCAGATACGCCGCAACACCGTTTATATATCTCTTCCATAGCAGGCATGGATATCAACATAACCTACAAGAAAAAATGTGTAATTTTCTTGAAATTAATTATCCTGTTTAGAATTCGATATGTATAGAAATATTTCGAATTGTTTAAAACATAACAGACCTTTGCCGAGAAAATGTAATCAGCGTCAGAAGGCTCTAGCACTGCTGTGTTTTCGGTACAAGGATCAACATCCTTATGCATAACATGGAAAGAACATGGTTTATTAAGAGCAAATGGCATATGCGGTGGAAAAGCATCGACCCATCGAAAGTTGGTAGAAAAGAAATCACTAGGAATATACATATTCTGATAGCGTCTTCTAATTTCAAGTACATCAGCTTCAGGTCTAAAATTAGTATATTTAGATATATAGTAAAAACAATTATGGAGAAACATAATAAAAGTTTCATTATGATACATGAAAATTATACTCACAAGTCAAGTGCTATTTTTGGTATTTGTACCATATAACGAGGTACAACTCTGGTACGTCTTCTTGGCCTAGGAGATTTACTTCTCCTTGTCCTTGATGGACTGCGTTCCTCCTTTTTCTCACGCTCCCTAATTCTTTCTTCACGACGTCTTTTCCTTTCAATTTCATCTTCTTCGTTCTTTCTCTCTCGAGGAGATCTTTCCCTCACTCTACCAACTTTGTTGCGATTACTGACTGTACTTGCACTGGCTACACTAGTTGTAAATCTAGTAACATTTATACATTTGTTCTGAGAATGTTACATTATAAATAAACAAATAGATTCATTATTAGCTTCTATTATTAACCTATTATTAGGATTTTCAGTAGGAGGAGGTACTGCATTATATGTTCCAGAAGTTCGATTTTGTTGTGGCTGTTGTTGCTGTTGTTGCTGTCGGGTGGTTTGATTATTCTGTTGTGTATTGGTATTGTTATTATTATTCCCCATAGGAAGTACTTGTATTCTCGTAGCACTCCATTTAAATGGCATGGATGGATTATACGATGCTTCCACAAGCACGCGATCACCCACAACTGGATTTGAACCCTTAACGCATGCACTAAAATTAAATAATATTACATGTACTTTTCACAAATGATAGTGATAATAAATAAACATATTTGAATTTTAATTCCATTACTTTGTTTGAAAGAACACATCATCGTCAACAAAACCAAAATTATCATATACTTGGGTAACTGTGCCAGTAAAAACTCTCTGTTTGGTGGATGATGAAGGTACATTTTGTTGTACCTGCTGTGGAACACCAGCTACAGAAGGTTGAAATGCATTTGTATTTAATGCTCTTGGTGTCGGATATGAGACAGTAGCAACTTGCGGATATAACTGTCCAGCTATACCCGAAGGCAAGTTAGACCCAAGTGTTGCCATTGATGCCATTGTAATATTGGGCTATTTTACAAAACATGTGTATTACTTAAAATGTATACGAGGATAAAATTTTAAGTACAATGCAATTCAACAAATTCTCTTTGTGCACAGATATACAATAATCTCAATAAAAATGAAAAAATATCATAGAATGAAATTAGGTAGCTAATCAAAGAGAAGCAAATTAGTTTTATTGCTACAGATTAATAGCAACTAATACAAACATATTTGTTACTATAGTGTATTTTATTACGATTTATTATAACGATTATCTCATTAGATTGTGGATCTTTATGCACATTTAAAATTGCCTGTATCAATTGCAACAGGTGGGAGCCAAATGGAAGAGCATTTCTTTCTTTAATCATACTGTGTTCATATCCTTAAACTGTGTTAACATTTTGTTCAAAATTGTGAATGAAGCACTCTGGACTAGTATCACGCGATTGATGCCGCTACAGCAACTGCTGCGACTCAAGGCAGTTTTTGGCCACTGTGTCTAGATCAGCTGAACGAGCTTGGCGTCAGAACTGGTATAGGCATACATTTCAAATTCCATATCCATTACTTAATTTCTTTTGTCTCCCTCGAGCAGCATTCTTCGTAAAGGCATTGCCCTAGCTTCGCAAACAAATGTTTGATACTGTCTCATCCTTGTAATTTCAAATCCCCTACTCTGTTTCCCCGCTCTACTGATGGCTCCTGCCATTTAAATAGGGCAGCAAAAATGCTAATATCTCTATCTCCTCACAGAAATTCATCGCCGTGCACATCACAAGTCGGTTTCCTAGATTCTTTCTGTTTGTATCTTTAGTTTTCATTTTAATATATCATATTCAATTCACAGTAGTTATAGTTTTATTTATAACACACATCCGGTTCACTATAGAATGTAACACAAAATTCAACACATTTCTTCTGTTTTAAATTATACATATGTAAATTTCTTAAAAATGCATAAAATCCGCAGTCTAATGATTACAAGCCTCTAATGAGCGAAGCCTTATTAATAATAATTGTAATCGAAGTAACATCTATTATAACCAATAATTCAACGTTGTTCCTAGGAATAACGATAATAATTTGTTTTTACTACTGACCTGTTGTAATCCCAAACTTTGTTGATAAACCTGTTGTGTTTGTTGTTGATATTGGACCATGGGTTGTCCACCCATTCCACCCATTGCCTGACCTAACATTTGTTGTTGAATATTTTGAATTCCCTGACCTAGGTATAAATAAAAATATAATGTCTACTACATATGTACTAGATGTGTTCTACAACATTGATCTTTTACTTGTATATGTATATATTATTCATTACATTGTAATCACTGGTTTCTTATATCCAATACAATATTCTTCAATTACTTGATCAATACATAAAATTAGTAGAATCCATTGATACAAAATTTGATGATAATAAAATATAAAATATAACAAAAATGCTCATATATCTCCTCCTTTGATTATAGGTACCCTTAAAATGTTTTACTGTATAAAATGTTTAAGTACATAAATACTACACTACATAACAAAAAGTAATTTTTTTTGTTCACTGTAATCATGAACGAGGGTTGCAATAAAACATATAATGTATTTATTCATAATGAATTTTTGGGGGCAAAAACAATAAATTATTTTATAATGCGTTAACTATGTAAAATGTATTGTTATAAACGATTTTACAAATACATTCAGTCAATTCATATAAATTATATGTAGTCGAAAACTTGGCAACGTTGTTTCCTTGCACACGGAACGACAATAAAACATATTAATTGTTGTTTACCTGCATTACGAACCCAGGGTGGGTTTTTACCACCCCCAAATGGTGAAAGATTACTCATTTCCTAATGAATATATAATATTGTTAAGAATATAAATTTAAAAACGTATTGCAAGCACTTAACTGAGCGTCCTTCATTCGGGCGCCATCTTTTTAGTTGTAACTACGGAAATCAAACACGGTTTCACACAAGAACCGAATCAAATTTCAAGTATTAAATCAAATCTTTCCTGTAATGCTTTAATTTTTTTTAATTTATCGACGAGGAACTATATCAATTTATTTTTAACGTGTTCTATATTATATTAAAATAATCGTGCGAGACATTCAACCAGTATGTGATTTGACCGTGTTCAACCGTGTTGTACAGAGCATTAGAGAAGAGTGTAAATGTATAAGCATGTATATACATACAGCGCCGAACAAAAGTATTGGCACACCCTGTAAAAACGAATACTTTTTTAAAAATTCTGCCGAAGTACTTGTTAACTATTAAAAACTATTATTGATCAAAAATGCAAAAAAAAAAATAAAAGTTACAATTTTTTACTTTTTTATCTGTGGCTATGAATAAAAATTTAAAACATACTGTCGTAGATCTAAGTAAGTTATAAATATGCACAAAGTTTCATCGAAATCAATTGACGTTTTTATGAGTTATGAATGATCAAAAATGAAAAAAATCGTGAGAAACTGCGATTTAGATCAATCTTTCAAACTTCAAAGATTCTTACATCTTACAACGCCTATAGCTTTTTATACGTTTATATTTTAAATTTCTTAGCGGACACATAAAAAAGTTAAAAATTATAATAATCACGTTTTTCTTCGCAATTATAATTTTTCTTATATTTAAAGACACTTCGTTTGGTTCAGTTTTTAAAAAATTATTCGTTTTCAAAAATTGTGCCAACACTTTTGTTCGACACTGTACATATGAATCGAGCGCAGATCAACCACGAATAACTGATTTGCTCTGATATACCATGAATATGTGTTCTGTAATTTTGTAAGCAAAATTATTAAATTATATACTAATTGTTTTAATTACTAATAATAATTGTTTTATGTATTTTCAAAAAGAAGTTCCCATATTTCAATGTGAATTTCTTTCCAGACCAAACACTTACATCAGAAATAGCTTCAAATATAAAGTGTGTGTTAATCATGTAAATGTAATTCAACTTACAGTTACGTCATAGTAAAAATTAAGTAATTTGCATTTTATTGCAAGCGCCATCACGACTGTTCGTCATATCCGGCGCAGAGTAAAACTGAACAGGATCGTGATTGGTCCACAATTATCACTGACAAGCTCTCAAGCCAAGGTAATGCGTGACATAACATCATTTGGTTATGTCAAATCAGTTGCATTACTATTATCTGCTATTATATATATTTGAAGAATTATTTGTGTTAAAAGTTAAGATGAAAATTATGTACACAAATTTTCAAACAAAAAACAACATTGAAAAAGAAAAAATATATTTAATGTATCGATATCAAATAATAAATATTAAAAGTAAAATAAGCACATATGTAATAAACGTTCAATAAAGTAATGTCATACTAATGAAGTAGATGCAAACAGTTTCATCTATTTGAATTATTTTCTTATAAAATAAGATGATTTCTGATGACTGAAATAATAAATAGCTACTATCAGAGAGGAGCACTACTATATGCGTGATCAGTTTCACACAACTCGCATTGGCTACATATTGAAATCATGTTCGTCTCTAGTTACATATTTAGGAAGATATTTGACGTGGTTTGGTACCCATGACGCGTTGAAGTGCTCTTCTCATCGAAGAGCGTGAAAATTGAAACAATTATTCAAGTTTAAAAGTAACTATACGTTATAAAAGTTTAATTGAGGTACATTTATTCTTCCGAAAAAATTCTCTGCTTCTTTTCAATATTTTTACATTAAATCTTGTTGAAGTCAATTGTGAAAGCGATCTGCAGTTGCGATTGGTTCATTTGATACGTTCAAAAAGAAAATGTATCAGAGACTAAGAAAGAGAGAAAGTTTGATAGAGTAAAAAATCATGGTCTCTTGCAGATAGAAAGTGACCAAGTTGAAGACTATATTTTCGGTAATACGTCGTGTTTTATACAGGATGTCCCAAAAAAGTTAGACTTCCTTGAAAAGGGTGATCCCTGAGGTCATTTGAAGTAACTTTCGCTCTGATTGGTCCGTGTTTATCGTTGATATTTCCTTAACAAAGCCGCGGAGAATATTTTCATAACGAAAAAAGTTACTTCAAATGACCTCAGAAATAACACCGTTAAAGGGAGTACAACATTTTTAGGACACCCTGTGTATATAAATGATTTTAAATTTCGCTCTTGATTTATATATCGATATTACCAGATATAGGTATAATTGTATTGAAACCAATTTCATACGATAGCGTAACAGTCCGTTCAATAATACTCGATTCGGAACTGAAAATTACTATATATATATTACATAATAAATATACAAAATAACATTTAATGATTTGAATTGTAAATATAAATCATATTTTAGAGGCAGGAGGTCAGATTGAAGAGATTTAAATCGATTTCGTAGGTAAGAGCGTTTGAACATGGCGTTGAGATTGATCAACCGGTTGTCAATTGGTTCGACCTTCAGTCATTTGAGCCATTTGAGAGCCACCGCCCGGCCGAGACGATCGTCTTTTGCGTTATTCGCGCGAACGTTAGCTCCTGCTGCCGACAAGATGTCTTTACCAATGGTTTTCTTTGATATGACGGCTAATGATCAGCCCGTTGGCCGAATTGTGATGGAGGTGAGCGAAACTTTTCATCAATTAAGTTATTTTTCACATCTTCCTCACGTTGCCGCTAGAATCCCGGCATGACTGGCCATTTTGAATTTCCTTGTAAGCCAGTCACGCGTTTTCGTCTTATATTCCTTGCAAATTCATTCTTATATTTGTTCCTTCCAACTATAATTATTAATTTATTAACAGAAAATAGTTCTTTGCTTCCATTGCACAGTATGAATTAGTAGAAATATCCCATGATTTACGTCATGTGTGTATCATGTTACCGACATGTTTGATTTTTTCATGCATTGTAAAATTTTCCATTGCAGTTAATACGTTTTATAACATATTCACCAGAGATATACATTTGAAGCACAGTCATTTTACTCTTGCTTCGATTTTTTTTTATAATAGACCGGCGTACCATTGTAGACAACTGGCACGTGTTGTATTCTCATTTATAATTGTATTTGAAAAAAAAAGAGATACCAAAACGTTGAAAAATTAAATAAAATTATAATCCAATGTACTTAATGACATATTTAATAACCAGAGTTTAGTTACTGATAACGTATGCATACATTTATGTATGTACCTATTTAGATTGAAGACACACACACGTGTATGAGGGCGCGCGCGCGCGTGCGTGTGTGTATTGTTATATAAATAGTAAATTTATTTGCTTCGATAAACGTATTATTTCCGGATGATGTACCTTACAAGGTCACAAGATTTTATAAAATTAATTATAATTTGTTATTGTTAAAAATTAAAAAATGTCTATTTTTAATATATTGACACTTTACCTACCTGAGCACTATTTTTAGGGTTTTTAATAAATTTCCTGTATCAAAAAGAAACCTTAATATTTTTTTAAAAATAATAACCCCAAAGTAAATTATTAAACAGTTATTGGGAGTGACTTAAAGATTTTCTAATAAAACTACTATTATTATTGGAAACTTTATTTTAAATCTTTAAACTTAAATTACAGCTCATTTAATAATCGAGGGCAGGTAATGTGTTAATATACACTATGAAATTTGTATAACATATTAGGTTGTTGCATATGAAGTGTTCTACTTTTGACAGTAATGTTAAACAAGCATAATTTTTTTTTAACCCTTTGATTGCAAACAATGCCTATAGGCGCTCAGCAAGAGTCAGTCTCTCCGGTTGAACAGCGCCTATTCCTGCAGCGAAAGCATTGCATTTTATTTCTGAATGCTTTACAGTCAAAGGGTTAAACTAACACATAGATCAACATAAACATCATTCTAATAGTAGGCGAACTCTCAAATGTGTGATAAATGTGTCGTAGTGTGACACAACTTATCGATCATAACAAAATAAAAGGACAGAGCCACGGGTCATTGCTAGCTGATCAAAAACAGTCATGATCATGTCCTCGTAAAAGTAATATCGTAACATCTGTATTCTTCTTCGTGTTTATTTAAATAAAACATAATCTATCAATGAATTAAGAATCTGTTGATTGTATAATGGTAAAGATTGAATTTTTTAGTCAGTCACGTTCTTGATTTACGAGATTGCCAACTTTATTTTATAGACTTCTTTACCATCTACGAATAGTATGTTAATTAATCGTTGCATTTTGGCTAAATATCACACAATGCTATCGTTGATGTGTTAATTTTCCACCCATATAGAAAGAATACTCTGCAATCACATTGGTTGACATCAAAATAAACTTTATGTAAAAATAAAATTGGATATCTAAATAAAAATTGAAGATAAGACCTTAAAGATCTGCTTTGTACATTAAAATTATGTATAATGTACCTACAGTTTATAATAGTATTTCTTGATCAAAATGCTTTGTAACATTTGCATTCTAAAATCAGATATTTCATAGACAACAATCTAATATAATCATTGTTATAAAGATAAAACTTTGTGATTAAGTAAGGTGGTGACTGTTTACGATGTATTAATTTTATTTTTAGTTGAGAAGTGATGTAGTTCCAAAGACTGCAGAGAACTTTCGAGCTTTGTGCACTGGTGAAATGGGTTTTGGTTACAAAGGAAGCACTTTCCATAGAGTGATTCCAAATTTCATGTGCCAGGGTGGTGATTTTACCAATCATAATGGCACTGGTGGAAAATCCATCTATGGTGCCAGGTTTGAAGATGAGAACTTTGTTTTAAAGCATAAGGAACCCGGTATTCTGTCTATGGCAAATGCTGGCCGAAACACTAATGGTAGCCAGTTCTTCATTACCAGCAACAAGACAAGCTGGCTTGACGGCAAACATGTTGTATTTGGAAAAGTTTATGAAGGAATGGATGTTGTTAGAAGGGTATACAATGTTTTTTATATTTTTTATATTTTTTATTTTCGCAATAGTACTCTTTTAATAAGAATTACAAATTTTTTTCTAGCTTGAGGCGATGGGATCTGAGAGTGGAAAGACCACAAAGAAAATTATCGTAGCTAATTGTGGAGAACTGTAGATCGTTTGAATAGATACTATAATATCTCCATTTTTATTTAGCTGTTGCTGTCTTTATTGTATAACTCGTCCATTCCACTCATCACCTTTTTTTCTTCAGTATCATTTTAACACGTGAAAAGAAATGTACATCGTTAAAGTGGAAACAAATCACCATCATTGTATTGTCTTTGACCATAAATAATACAACTTTAAATACACTGAGAACTATAATTCGTTGTTGTTATCATTTATGATCAACATGGTTTGAATTCATTTTTATTTCTACTTGTCTGTAATTAGCAACACTCGTCTCACATACAAAAATGGAATATGAAATAGTTCAAGAAGTGTTAAGCCTGTATTCTTCCATATAATAATCCTCTTCTTTTCAAATTGTATTTGTTATGGTATTACATATCAAAATATACGTGTTGCAATGCCCATTTAGCTGCTACACTGTATCTCTTTTGCACTGATGTATCTCACTCTCAACATATTTAGGAGTCAAAGAAATAATTCATGGAAATCCATATCTTACGATAATTGTAATGATAAGATGTAGAATTTGCCATAGCTAAATGGGCACTGTTAAAAAATGGAAAGCGCATTTCATAAAATAATTGTTTGTGTTAGATCGAAATGTTTCTTTGTTGTGAAGTTTGTATCCAGACAGTAATTATGATTACTGAACAATGCATTTATTTGCAAGGTCAATGCGTATTAACTTTTCTATTGTGCTTTTATACTTAGAACTATAATAACGATGCGTATGCACACATTGTTTTCTTAATATAAAATAATAGATAAAGTGGGTGTTTGATTGTTCTAAATTGTATTAGCAACTAATGTCTTTTAGATCATAATTAGTCATGACGATGTAATAACGGTTGGTGAGAAATGTAGTTACAATGATTTTTACAATAGTTCGGGTTTAATCAAATAAAATTGTTTCCACAAATATCTCTGTACATCATTCTTTAGGTTCAGTAAGTAGTAAGTAGTAAATTGTATTGTTGTACTGTCAATTGGATTGTCGGAATCTGGATGAAAGCAAGAATAAACTTTTTTTGATGAAGCAAGTTTATTTCAATAATGTTACACATGACCATCAATCATAAATTCAAGACTTAATTGCTACAATTTTTTTTTTAATTTAAAATTAATCGATGTAAATTATTTGCATCTTCTAAAGTAATTTAAAGAAAATAAAAATGAACCGTTACTTTTCAGCAGTATAGTGTTGAATTGATGTAACCGGCTGTTAAAAGAATCCACGTGTGTGCGTGTCACCTTCGCTTCATTCTGGCAGTTTTATGAATTATTATTAAGAATTATTCATTATTAGCATGAATTTGGTACATGGTGTCAGATTTCATAAATTTATATAAAAAGAAAACCAACCAGAAAGCGTGTCTGAACAGATTTTAGCTCGAACCAACTAAGATAAACATCAATACGACATTCAACCCGGTGTTTTAGCCATCATGCCCGCCATAGCTTGTTTATTTCGACTCGTACCAGAGAGGAATTCCTTTCTGCTCGTACTTTTACCTTTTTCATCTATTCTTGAACATCGCATAATTATAGAATTGTCAACAATTTTTCCTAACTATTATCACCTTTAAGTAATTTTAATAGTTAATGCAAATGGTATCTCGAAACTCGTAGAGTATGCCGAGAGGGATGAAAAGTTTGATCCATGAGTTAGCTGAAACCAGATCGGCTTTCAGAAAAATTGAGCAGTATTTACATAGGTATGCTCGAGTCATCGTTTTGATACGGACTCGTAAATACTTGTTTCGGCTTTGATGGTTGACCGTTACCTTCAGCCCTCCTTCCCACATAATCTTTGAACGACAACTGGAGTATCAATTGGTTCGGTCTTTTTCTAGATTGTTCTAGACTGACGTGGCGCATGCCGACTCGAATATCAAGTGAATCGCGTGGCTTGAAACAAGCTCGAGCGTATCAAGTCAATCTGAGTCAATCGTAGACTTGAGTTGACTCAAACCGCTTGATTATTCATGATGAGAGACGAAGCGCTCCCCACCACATACGTTAAATGCGGTTTCCGCCCATCTAGCTCAGGAAGTACTAAGATAGTTTTATACTAATCTGCATATGTGTAAATATAAGCATAGAACATATCTGTTTAGCATTGATCAGACTAATATTCTGACGAGCATTCATATTATCTGATAAAATATTTTTCTTCAGTATGTCGGATAACCACAGACCGATGCTGGTATGGTGGTACCAGAGAGGAATCTGGTGGTACGTGTTCACGTCCACACCGGAATGCTATGTAGCAGAGATTCCTCTCTGTGTGTATGTATATAGTATCACCGACGAGGTGTAAGACCGGTAGTCTGCCACCCAGTGATGCCAGAATCGTGGAACCGCGGAACTTGCCCCTCCGGTGGATCCTCCGGCTGGACCCCCCACTCTGACGTACCGTCGTCGCCTTACGTTGTTTCTTACTGCGCACGCGCTACACACAAGCGTACCTCGACGCTATCGAGTCGAATAGGCAGCTCACACGGACGGACTAGAGGTACGGTTGTTGTAGCGCGTGCGCAGTAAGAAACAACGTAAGGCGACGACGGTACGTCAGAGTGGGGGGTCCAGCCGGAGGATCCACCGGAGGGGCAAGTTCCTCGGTTCCACGATTCTGGCATCACTGCTGCCACCATCTGGCACGCAGCTGGCGCAAAACCACGTGCACGTGGCTACGTTCAATTCCCGGCGGTGTGCTCCAACACAGAACTCGTTTGTTGTTCCAGCAATGGAACAAGTGTCTCCGTTGTCGTTATGTCACATGTGGCGGTACGCACAACAATACCACGGTAACCATCGTATTTGCATCTAATAATGCGGTGGAGCCGTGGGTATTGGAGTGACCTGCGATCATGCGATGGCGGAGTAACGCTGTAGGTTCATCTGGACATAGCGACGTGCACCTTGGCCATTTGATGGCGTGTGAGTGCCAAATGAAAGGAACAATACCACTGCGTTTTACTAGCATGTATTTTGTCATTCAACGTAGTGGTTCGCCCGCGTTAATGAGGCATATACGATGTGTATGTACAGCGTATCGAAGGCCTTGTCGGCCCGTAAGGTAAAACTGGGTAAAACTCTGGTAAAAGACAGGGTATCTTTACGCTGATAGTGCGCCGCGCGTAGCTTTATCGATGGATTTTAGTGTTCATTGCGACATGCAAAACTGATTTTGCAGTGTCCGAATCTATAATAATGGTCGGGACCGCGAATTATAGTCCCCCAGTCGCGTGGCTGTGTTCATAAATATAAGACCAAAGTTAACCTTTATAGTAATGAGATAAAAAAGGGGCCGTTTTACTGCTTGTTTTATTTCTTGTTCCATTTTCCCTCTTCCGTGACATTAGATAATTGTTAATATACAATGTTGATTCAAAATATTATTTTTAACAACTTTATCATTGCTAATCGCAATTAGGCAATCGTTATGTATGTTTTTATTATTTAGACTGGAATAAACTCAATTACAAACACTGACAACTCAAGATTGCAAATATTTTTATTTCTTAACATAATTTTATAATTCCTTTAATACAGTTTTTTAAATATCTAATTACAAATTTATACATATTTTATGAAACATATGCCCTTTTCGAAATAAATTAAAGTACTTAAATATGGCATTAATGAAATGTACATGTTTTTTAACATACATATGCAACAATGGTTTGTATTTCATTATGGATGTTTTAGTGCTTACAATGATTTGTATTTCATTATGGATATTTTAGTGCTTACAAAATGTTAGCCATATATATGTGTGTATATTTTATCATATATATATATATAGTATTATATATGTAGTATAGTATATATATATATGGCTAACATTTTGTAAGCACTAATATATATATGATATATATATATATATTATAAAAAAATAAATTATTACGAATTAACAGCAAGCGATCACTAGATAGTAATTCCATTATGCCTGGTTATAGAAAAGTATAAATTATTTCTTAATTACTTAGCATATGCTAAGAACTTTCTTGTTTAGTGTCTCTTCTTTTTTTGAGCATCTGTTCTGCGTGTTGGTCTAAAGATGTCTTAAATCCATAATATGTCGCCATGTATTTAAAATGTAACAGTCTTACCATGCCATTTTGATAGCCAGCTACCAACCACAAGTAACTCCATGTATTTGGGTTCCATGATATCTACAATTTTTCATTTAACAGTTAATATGTAATAAAACTATATTATTGAAACAAGGAAAGCTAATACTTACCCTATTTACTGACATGAATGGATATTGTTCAACTTGAACCGTAGTCAACTTTTCCTGTATCGACTGTGATGGTTCAGCACGTTCGGAATCCTTTTATAAAGATACGAAATACAATTAGTATATTACAAAATGATTAAGAAAATTGCATAATTAAATATAAACAGACAAATATAACTTACGTGTAGTCTATCATGAAATATAATACCGAAACGATCCTTGGATTCATTGTAAGTTTGTGGCATATAGTGATAATCTTTTGAATTCTCGTCATTTTTGGACTCGTCTCTCGTTTCTGTTATGTCCACTATTTCAATGCATGAACTTAACTGAAAACAGGATGTAGATTTAATTGGCACATTGGCGTTTAATATTAATATTTTCATAAGAAAACTACCTTTTTTTTCTTCTGTAAAATTTTCTCATTATCCTTAGCATATATAATTTGATGAGGAAAAATAGTCATTATCTCTCCTGCTAGCGTACCATGTGCAATGCTATTGCCGTAATCAGAAATTGATACAGTCTAAAAAATTATTAAATAATAATTATATGATATTTTGATATACCAGAATATTCAATGTTTACTTACATAAGTAGGAGAATTGGTTGGCAAGATGGGGTGAAGTCTGGATTCCTTATCTCTTAACGGAATTAAGTAAGAATTTGTATGTTTATACCTATAATAATAATAATAATGTGGTTATTAATGAATTTGATGATATGAAGAGAGCAACATTTCTAATATGGATATTTACCCAAGTGCATCATCAAAACTAATGACAGCGCATGACCAGTGTGTCATCCATGCACCGTCAGCTATAATACCCCTCTGTGCAGAAATCTGAGGGGAACTTATATCATCTATATTCCATAATTTATACATTCTATCTGTGCTACCCGAAGCCAAAAATCGTCCTTCATTATATGGAACCATTGCTACCACTTCAAAAATAATCTCTTGATTATGAAGTTTATTATATCTATTATATTCGTTATAAGAAAACTGAAAAATACGTACTGCTTACAGCATTACCATGAGCAAAAAAATGCTGAAATGCATTTATTATATATGTATTTTGTCTCTTTTGCATTGATATTGGAGACTGACAGGTAAGATCCCATAATGCGATGTAACCGTTTGAAAATCCGGCTGCAATTATGCTAAAAGTAAACATGTCATTTTGCTACTATACAATTGTAAAAGGAAAGTAGAACTTCAATTAGAAAATCTTACTTATGTTTATGTTCTTTGCTCCATGATAATTTAGTGCATTGCCAGTTTTGTTTGTTCTTATCATACATCGGTATATTTACAACTAATGTCATCACTGGATCAGTGTGATATATGGGCCATCTGCAATGAATATTATTATTAATAAGTAACGCGTTTAAAATCAGCAGTAAAGTTTATTAATTAATTAATTACTTACGTATTTCCCTCAGTCTTTTCAAATCCAAGTTCCTCTGGGAAGGGTAATGAATAAATGTGTACATTACCGTTCGAGCAGGCTGCAGCAAGCATACCCATTCGTTTAAGAGTAGGTTGTATTTCTTGCTCTTTTTTATAGTTGTTTAGACTCTCATCTTGATAACATCCAGATGGGCACCATTCTAAACACCATATAGTACCAGCATTATGGGCAAGAGCATACGATAAAGAAGGTACTCTATCATTATCGGCCCTAAAAGGTTTAAGGATTCAGAAAATCAAATGTAACTGCACATTGGTTTCCATATAATATTATTACCCGATTTCGTATCATCGTGCATTTCCAGAACATAAATCTTCAAAATTTTAGAAAATACCTATTTCAAAGATTTGATACATTTATCGAGACCAGTTACAACATTTTATTGCAATCTCGTTTTATCCTTAAATTGCCAAAATTGATAGGAGAGAAAATGAAATTTTACTCAATTTTTGTTTCTTTTTAAGTTTGTCGATAAAAATGCACGTGTGTATAAAGTTCGATAGTTTAATTATTACTTACTCTTGACCCAAAGATCCTGTATTCCAAATTTGTATTATATTATGTCCAGTATATGCTGATCCTACAGTATATTCACTTTCCATACTTGGATGAGTACTAAGAGCAATATATTGGGCTGGTTTTTTACAATACATTGGCGATGGAATGGGCAACCATGCCAATGCCCATATTGGTCCACCGACAAAAAACGAAGGAATTCCTGAAAAGATATTCTCATAAAAAACGTATACAATATCACTATAATATGATTACTGCATATACTAAAATAGTTACCTTTATCAAAACCACCTTCAAACCTTTGCCATTGTTTCCAAGAAATTTCTGTATCAGATAAGTTTTCGGAGTTTATGCTTTCTGTCCTTGTTCTCATGGAAACTTCCACCTGCGGTAAATACTTATCAACATCAGCATTTTTCAGCAGTGAAAACTGATTAGGTGTATGATTCTCATATAACTGAAGTTCATAATTTTTCTGTTCACTATGAAAAGAGTAATATAATTTATTAAATACATTTGTGCTATAAGTTGTCATAAGAAGTATGGATATTTACAATTCCATAGTCCAATGTATAGCAGGATGAAACGGTTGTGTCCAATGGAGTTTAAACGTTTGTTGTTTCGGCATGACCACATCAGATAATTCTAAAAACGAGAACTATCAATGAAACTTGAATTATTTATGTTTGTTTTTCATAATAAAATTAAGTCATACTTTCAGTTGGATAACTTTCTTCCTCAAAGTCCGAACATTTATCGTCTTCATCCACTGCACCGTGTATTTCTGTAATATGTATTATCATTTCTTCTTTGGTACTAGTTGAAGATTTACATATCTTACATAAATAACACTGTAACAAAAAAAACACGATTTGATGGCTTCAAATCATATTAGAAATACAATTTATTGTATATTAATAGCACTACTACATTAACTACAGGGTGGCCCACATAACTCTTAACAGCTCAATATCTCGAAAGCTATGCCATCGATTTTAAAGTTCTTGGTCTTAAATTGCATGGATCTGAAGGGCCTTTCTAACTACATAAACGTAAAGTGGCCCCCCTTCCCCTTCAGGGGGGGCGGGGGTACCTTTATAATTTTAAATCGAACCCCCTATAAAACGTTACATATTCAGATTCTACAGGAAAAAACAAATAAATTTTGTCTGAACCATTTTTTTGTCACATATTTCCATGATGAGATACAACAGAGTTTAAAGTTTCGACTTGTACATAGGTACTTACTCGGAGCGCTCAGAAGTAGCGTTATAATTTTCGAGCGCTCCAAGTAAGTACCTATGTACAAGTCGAAACTTTAAACTGTTATATCTCATCATGGAAATGTCTGACAAAATTTACTTGTTTTTTCCTGTAGAATCTGAATATGTAATGTTTTATAGGGGGTTCCATTTAAAATTATAAAGGTACCCCCGCCCCCCTTAAAGGGGAAGGGTGGGGGGCATTGCACGTTTATGTAATTAGAAAGGCCCTTCAGATCCATGCAATTTAAGACTAAGAACTTTAAAATCGATGGCATAGTTTTCGAGATATTGAGCTGTTAAGAGTTATGTGGTATATAATTTCCCTGTATAATAATTTCATAGTCATACCTCTTGAGGAACAAAATTACATGTAGAAAAATGTGTCTGCATATCATCCAACGATGAAGTAGTAAAATCACAACCAACTTGATGGCAAGACAATGTTCTTCCTAAGTTCAACTCTTTCCGCCACTTGCCCTTCCATACACCTGGTATATGCTTTTTCTGTTCAGGTGGTTTTATTAAATTCTTCTGTAATATTTAATTAATTAACAAGTGCTAGTTTAATACATTTATTTTTGTTTAACCGTTTGTATGCGGGAGAGCGCGATCACGCTTCTAAGCGCCTACGTAAAGTATGCGTCAGCATCCGAACGGTTAATAAAAGTTGCTAGAAAACACTAAACCCACCAATAAACCAGAACTGAGTTTCATTTTTTTCTCAACCGGTGCTTCTTTTACAAGTTCAGTGAATTCCGAAATTTTTGACACTGCTCTGAAATTGAAATATTAGTTTACGTTTTCTTCTTTATTTAATGTAGACTATTCAAAACTTACTTTTCAGCGGCTTTACGTTTCACTTTTTCCTTGTTTGGTGGGAATAATTCCAATTCTCTGATTTTATTTACTTCAGCCTGTTTATGTAATCGCTCATGTATCTCCATAGAAGATGGCATCATAACAGCACCACAAATTTGACATTTCATCATCAGAGCTTGCTTCTCCTAAATTACAGAATGATTATTGCAATAACCATATGTTTTCACATTAATACTTATGGCCATCTAAATCAATAAAAATTAAGATTACATACTACATCGGATTTCCCACAAAATTGTATATGTGACAAGAAGCCATTCACACTTCGTTTGAAAACACCACACTTTTCACAGCTTAATTTTCCTTTCCTTTTCTTGATGGCAGCAGTTAATATTTTTTTATACAGTTTTTCATCATTCAGATCCTAGAGTACCATATTTGTTAGTAAATAAAATAAAAATGAAGAAGTATTATTCCTATTGTAGTACTATACTTACCAAAGGTTCTTCACCCTGTATCCAACAGATATTGTTATGTTTCATTAAACTATGCGAATTCCATTGTTTTTTTTGCATTGTTTCTTTACATTTACCGCACTCCAACATTACCTAAATTACGGATACGTATGTTGAAACAAATAAACTATGAAGTCGTTAAGTATTAAATCATAAATTTTCAAGAAACCTACTTCTAATGTATCAGAAGCGTCCATTCTGTTAGAAGAATTGTCTGAATTCAAGTTGTTCGAAGTTGTTGGTCCCTTTAGTTTTGGTATGTACTCAGTATCTACTGTAGAATGGGATTTACCTCTACCTTTACCTTTGCTCGAACCTGGTGGTCTACCTCTTTTTCTAACAAGAACAGAATTTGATAAGTTACTTTCCGTATTACTATCATCGCTTAAGTCATTGTTACTTGTAATATTGTATGATTTTTCACTATGTCTTTTACTAGGTACAGGTGTTTCTGCAGTGGTATTGTTGCTTATTTGTTGCAAAGAAGATTTCTTAGGCTTTTCTTCTTTGTTTCTTGCTGCTGTAGCCAAAGGAGATTCACTACTTACATTTTGTTCTAATAGAATTGAACTTGTGTAATTTAAAGGTTCAGTGTGATCCTGTTTCAAATTTATGTTTTCATGTATCGAAGTATTTATTGATATCATAGATACTTTACTATCAGACTCATCACGATATTTACAATCTCCTAAAATTTCAGTATTCCTACAAGAGTCATTTAGCTCTTTTTTAGAAATGTCTTCAATATTTTTAATGCTAGAATGTTGTTCAGAAACATTGCTGCGATGTAAAGGCAGTGATTCCCTGGTTAAAACTGGTGTAAGCTTTACAGAAGTCTTTGAATCTTCATTTGTATTACTTTTAACTGTTGTATTTGCTTCGGGTGTACCAGATAAAGTATTAACATTTTTCTTGTTTTTAGTTTCCTTTTTGTATGATGTAATATAATCGTCAAAGTTAATTAGCTTACGAATTCGCTTAGATCTACCAAGTATATTTTCATTAGTTTCATAAGTACTATTTGTTTCTCTTTCACTTTTTGTATTTTCACTTAAAGTCTTTTCATCATTATACTGATCAGATTTTTTCTGTACTTCTTGAGGCTTTGGTATATTGTTTGAGGTAGTTTGACCATTTCCTACATTAGTTACTTTTTTACTACTCTTCTTCCATTGTTTCCAGTACTTTATTTTGGGCTTTAATTTCTCATTGTCTTTATTAACTATAGGCACTTTTGTTGCATTGTCCTGAATTTCACTGTTTGCATTACTTGTAGATTTATTTTTATTAATTATTATCATTGGTGGTTTTTTAGACATAATATTTTCTAAAGTATCCTCTGTAATTTTTCCGTCTGCAAGTTCAAAGCAAAAATGTTATTTATAATGTATAGAATAAAATTGATCATACTTAAACTGTACTCGGTAATTTAAAAATTGTATTAGCTAATAGACTTACCTTTCACTACAGATTTACTGATCCCAATATCTTGTAATACAGTACGAGGAATAACAAGCATGTTTGTATGACTCGATAGTGAGGGTTTTAATTTACTAACAGATAATTCCAGATTATTGGGAGAAATATCTGAAGACTTTTCAGTGTCTTTACTCATTATTGCTATAATTAAAGCATATACATTAAAACTAATGTTTTTTTTAGAAATTATAACTTTTTATGTTCCATTCTATATAGTACGTTGTCCTCTTTAAAGTTTCACTTATATTCCACTAGTGTCATATAAAATTCTACAAGAAGAAAAAATATTTTCTGATTTATTAAAATAAAATTTACATCTGGAGGATTCGAAGATAAGAACATGTGGGCGAAGACACAACGCTTCTAATACATATACGTATAATGTAATTCAGACAAAACTTATCTAATGTTGCAATGTTTTTTAAAATTGACATATGATAAAAGTTTACTAATGGCACATGAATAGCTAATTAAAATAAGATAGAAATTCATTATTTGCGCACTGATATGTAGTCTTAATTATTTTGTAACGAAAAGGCAAGGTTAGATATGAATTATGTACCATGAAGAAAGCATGCACCTAAAATTTAACCACTTCATAATTGCCAATATTTTGAACGACATACTTACAAAGATTTATTAATGATTTTATTTCTACATGAAAAATAATATCTCCTCGTGAAAAAAAATATTTGGTCTAAACTTCCTGGTATAAGATTCGAACCTGCAACTACGTCTTTACTCTTTCATTCTGATTCTGACATTGCAATAGAGTGAATAGAGTACGGATCGCGACAAAGTATACGTAACAGCTGTAGCGCATGCGTCTATATCTTGGCACATTTCGTATTCAAATAAAAAATCTTAACAGTACATTGCAGATATATTGTGTATTATGGATTATATCTACAGTATCAAATAAAAAAAGAATGGGATACAGACACATAATATATATAAAGTACATAACTTTATCTTCATACTATTTTTTTTAGATGTGTTATCATGATTTATCTAGCATTTACGAATAGAATAGCTGATGCTAGGAAAATAAACTAAGGAAATTGTATTGTGTCTGGGTTTGAATACATTGGGTAGTAAAATACATGAATGCAGAAATAAGAAGTAACACAAAATAACGTATTGTATTTAAATGTTTATTTATCAAGATTTTTATAAATTTAAACCATTCTCCTGAGAAGTTCGTTGATTTTATCTTCTCGGTTTCCAAAATCACCACCTTCAACATAGTGGTTTGTCTTCTTACGCCATCCTCCATTTGGCGTGTTCAGCTACGAATAAAAGTAATAAGATAATTTTTTGAAAACAAAATTTGGTATTTGATCGAAGGTGTGTTTGAGTTCGACTAAGAAACGCAAAGTACATGCGTCCCATGAAGAGAAACCCATATTGCTCTCCGACATAGTAGGAGATCGATAGAACATTGAACATTTCTACGATCATGCCTATGTCGTGGATATAGAATTTTGGAGTTCTACATACCTTGAAAGGCCATAAGAAATTGCTTGCATATTTGAATTTTGATCCAACTGTGAATATTTCGTGGACTAAATCTTCCGTACAAATAATGTCAGAACGACCTGTAAAAATAATTTCCACTTATTAGTAACGCACACTATACCCCGAATAGAAAAAATGATTGTATGATAAACTGTGCGAATTTTCGCAAACCTGTACATAAACAATACATGGAAAGGTTTTTCAAAAATTCTATTACTTTCTGACAAGATGGAAGGGGGAAATATAATTATGAGTTCAACCCCCATGGACTTGTCAGTAACACAAATGAAAATGATACCTTAATGATGTGCAAATGTAAAATAATTTTCAAGGAACGACAAAAGAAAGAGACAAGTAATTAATACTAACCCAGTTTCTTCTCAATGACAGCATTACTGGTAATGGGAATACGTTGCCTGTTTATTTTGGCAAATCCTCTTTTGTAAATCAATTCACGAACTGATTTAAGGTTTGGGTATCCCCATGTGATGTAGGGCTCAACAATACGAAGCATGTTGATCGTTGCCTTGTTTAACTTCACAAACACACCATTGTTGATCTGTTTTAGGCGGAATAACTGAAGTACTTTGCGTACTTTGGGTGCAACTTGATTCACACTGAAATTATTGAATTCTATTGAATAAATGGAAAATTGATGAATCAAAATTTTTTTAAAACCATAAATTATACCAACCCCCGAATACGAATAACAAAGGCAAGACGCGCTTCTCCCGGGATGTAGTAGTTTCCCCGATTTTTCGCTTGTCTAATTAACCTGATTTCATCCCTCTCCTTGGTCCTGTATTCCTTCACATATTTCTCTGCTCTCTTGAAGATTTCTTTCCTTTTCTTGTAACGGTTTGCACGTTGCTAGAAATCAAAAGAATTTCTTGAATAAGTAATTGAAAAAACAATTACGAGTTAGCATTTAATTATGAGGTATTAGACAAATTGTAGTACTTTAATAGAGATTTGAAGACGTGCTGCCTTAACTGCTTCACGCGATTTCCTCCTCTTAAGTACCGACTCCGGTACTGCCGGCAACTTCTTAGCCGTAGGGACAGTTTCCTTCTGCCTATAAATGAATATTCATAAACGTTATAAACGTGTATTGTATGCACACAATAGTATTAACAGTCGCATGGTGCACAAAAACAAGGTTATGTTAAGTTTCTTCATGCAATATGAAACAGAACAATTATCTCGAGTAATAGTTATTTCAACTCAGTTCGATTTAAGACGAAAACTAATAATTTCTTATAAAATTTGTAAAATAGATAGTGATAAAACATTAACTGTATCCAGCCTCGCGTTGATCGCGACTTGTCAGCAGCAAGTTATAACTTTCCATTTTTGCAAAAAGTTTGAAAACTATGCTAGATATTCGATAAATCAGTTATTAAGAATCATTAATAACATTATTTTAGTTCGATAGAGTTACTACAACACGCGATGTTTTCAGATTTCTGTAAGACTCGAACAGCACTTACGCGTCCGCCATTCTTCCGCTAGGTAAAGAAATTCTCAACGTTCGCGCACTTCAGAGCAGTCGAATGTTTGCTCTGAAGTTGGCTTTGAGTCGGCCTTACTTTATGCAGCAGCGGGAAATTGAAAGTATCCATTTGCTCCAATACGTTAATCGATAGTCGTTAGTCTATTAATATTAACATAATTATGTATACAGAGTCTTTCAAAACATGTGGACATAACTGCAGGGATGGATTCGATACGCTAAAATAAGAAAAAAGTTCATATAAACATACATATATCCAATATGACCTCGTTTTTTAATTATAGCCGTTTTTGTATGATACTTATTATTGTATTATGAAATACAAAATTAGCTTTCCATTCGTGCTGTTATCACCAAGAACATGTATTAAACTGATTGAAACAATTTACAAAATAGTGTATACATAGCAGACCCGATGGTCATGAATGAGATATGAAGTGTGTACTTGTAAACAATTCAAGGAAGCAGTCAATAGAACAATAAGAATTACTGGTAGACATAAACGACTTTAATTTGGAAACGAGGTCATATCGAGTATATGTTTATATGAATTTTTTTTCTTACTTCAGCGCACTGAGTTCTTCCCTGAAGTTATGTCCACGTGTTTTGAAACATCCTGTATATGCAGTAGCTTACGCATTTGTTCGCATACTACTAAAATAAAAATTGACGTATAAACAGCTGCTATGCTTCACCATCTTGTTTATACCTATCTCTTTTTTGATCAACTTTTATAAAAAAACTTTTCGAAGTCATTCTTTATGTAAAGAAAATTAAATTACTTTTAAACTAGCTAAATGAATAAACCAATACGTTACGAGCCTGAGCCGAACGGTGGGCGGTATATTACAATCCGACGCTTCTCAATTGCGGCTCGAACATGAGGAAACAGGATTTATGTAGGAAAGTAAATTTGTATCACCGGTTTTTATTTTGATAGTGATCCATCTACTGGTGGGCCGTTTATTAATTGTCAAAACTGTGCTGCAGATGGTCCGCTCTGCTGGGTCCCCTCTGACTCACTCGTCTCTATACCCTCGCGACACGAGTTTAATTTGAATCTCAACCGCTTACCGTGTTTATCGGCTGACTTTTACCGGTAACCAGAAAATCACGCCGTTTTTGCTCAATCTATTGTTGGTTAACGGACTCCTCTGAAGAATAACTTCGGAGGGGTCTCCAACGATTATAGATCGCGATATTCGCGAAGTTCGAGCAAATGCTCCAAACTAACGCGATATTTAAACAAATTCGGTTTTTAATTGTTAGTAAGGTGCATGGACGAACCTGATGCGAAATCAGGGAGCCGCTAGAATGTTTGAGAGACTTCGTGGACGAACGAAAGCTAGACGCGCAGACGAACCCGATGCGAAATCGGGGAGTTGCTAGGAGGTTGTATAAAAGCACAGACGTACCCGATGCGAAATTGGGGATCTGTAGGATACGGGCGAACCTGATGCGAAATCAGGGAGCCGCATAGGTTGGAGAACAGTTTTGAGTTCCTGATACGAAATCAGGTAACGGCCTCGTAATTTTAATATTATAAATTGATTGGTGCAACCCGAGCCGTAAGATTGTATCACGTGGGAACGGTCAACTAATTGTAAGAATTACTGGATCTGAATGGCGGGTTAAAATCAATTGTTACTCAAAATTAGCTTGAACTAAATTGTATATTACAGGAAACTGGCTTTGTTACAACTGTTATTGTCGCGATAAGAATTGAGTGTGCATGAACGCTATTGTGTAATTACTTAGGTACCTGTTGGATGACGCAATGCCGATGTGGGGAGCACGGAGTGGTTGAATAGTTATGCCAAGATAGATTAATACCGTACTCGCGGAACTATAAGGTTATTCGATTCGAAAGGGTGACTAGGCCCGATCTCATTAAATACAACCAGCTCCAAAACGAGATTCAGCGTAACGACGTGGTAGCCGAATTGTACTTTCTGTACTGTCCCCGAGAGTTAAAATTCGAGGGTTTATACAGGGTGGGGCACTATAAACAGGTGACCTGAATAACTCGCTTGCTTTTGAAGATAGAAGAAAATACGTCAGACCAAACTTACTTGATATCGAGGCGCTCGTAATCTGATGTCATTAATGTTTTTATAGGTGGAGACATCAAGGAAATATGGAGGTCAACTCTGTTTTTTTTAAATGGAACGGTATGATTTTTTATTTACATCCTGATAGTGTGTTTCAAGACGAATACAATGACCTATTATGAAGGTCATTCAAGGTCTGGATTAGGTCAACTGCAATAGAAAATAAAGTGTCTCAAAGCACTCTTCGAACACTACGACGATTTACATGTAACATGTTATTTACGTATTCACTGCTACTTCAAGTGTTCAAAATGACGACCTTGAACTTGAAATTGGTAAATATTGTTAGAGGACATTTCACTGGACATGCGACAGTCCATGTGGTTCCAACCAAAAGGATGTCCTGCTCATTCAGCACGAAATGTTACAGAATTACTGAACAGGGCATTTGAAGGTCGTTGGATTGGTCGATCAGGAAGTAATAAATGGCCAGCACTTTCCCCAGACCTGACACCACTAGATTTTTATTCGTGGGGAAAATTGAAGGAACAAGTGCACCGCGAAAAACCCACAACCGTTGATACAAAACCAACACAGTTGATATGCAAGAACGTATGAAAAGAGCGTGCCCTGTAATAGATACAACTGAAATTTGTCAGGCAGTATCATCAGCATTGCAACGTTTTAGATTATGTCTCCGTGTTCAAGGTCGTCATTTTGAACACTTGAAGTAGAACTGAATATGTAAATAACATGTTACATGTAAATCGTCGTAGTGTTCGAAGAGTGCTTTGAGACACTTCATTTTCTATTCCAGTTGACCTTGCGTGACCTTGAATGACCTTCATAATAGGTAATTGTATTTTTCTTGAAACATACTATCAGAATGTAAAAAACCATACCGTTCCATTTAAAAAAACAGAGTTGACCTCCGTATCTCCTTGACGTCTCCACCTATAAAAAAATTAATGACATCAGATTACGAGTGCCTCGATATCAAGTAAGTTTGGTTTGATGCATTTTCTTCTATCTTCAAAAGCAAGCGAGTTATTCAGGTGACCCATTTATAGTGCCCCACCCTGTATACTGTGAGATCCAAATGGGAATGCTCTCGAGATTTCCATATGAGGGAATTTTGAGGATGTTCTCAAAATTTCTATATTAGGAAATCCTATGGAACTGTCCTTGTATTGAATCGTGCTTTGTTCCGGCTGCATCCAGCTGGATCATAGTCACCGTTTCTATAAGCAAAGGGGTGGAATAGGGCGTTTTCTGTTCTCAGGAAAAAGATTAGAAAATTCTGATCGAAATACTCGCATAGAGAATTCTCTGTACGTAACAAATACAAAAACAATATCGGTGTACTTCCTTTTAATGTAATACAATTTCCAATTTTTCGAAATGATGTCTCTGTTCAGGATTACTTTAACTTTATAATATGCTAGGCCATTGAATTCGTCTTGAAATCGCGTACAATATTGTAAGCGACAACATACGTTTTATAGTCAAAGTGCCATTTAATAAAAGGAGAAGGTGACCTTCACTTGAAATTAAACGTTTTTTTTTAAATTTCTAACGATGCAATTTGTAGACTATTGAAAACTGATTAACTTTTGCTGGAAACATTTTTTGGTCAGACTATCGGAAATGCTTCAAGAACATGGGACTAAGTTTTAAACCTAGTTTGCGAGTTGTTTAATTACAGTTGATAATTGAGTTCACGATACTAAATACGTGATGACAGGATAAAGAATTCACGCACCATGCACATTAACATAATTTCAGATGTATTTCGAAAATTCAATTTACTTCTTAGAGACTCGTCTCGATCAATACAGATTTCGCTGAAAAGGTCAACGCTGTCCCTAAGCGAATGAAGTGTATCCAAAATGAACTAACATTACGTGTGCACGCACAATTAGCGTCGATTAAATCTATGCGGTGTCCCGTGAGAGAAATAGACGAAGAGAAAGAAACGAATGAGAAACATAAAAGTAAAGTAAAACCATCGTATTTTGTCTTGTACAATGCATCGTTCACACTTTTACATTATTTACAATTGGCAGACGGGAGTGGTGTTCAAACGGGTTTGGAATTGGTCCAAAGGGTTCGTTTTGTCAATGAATTCCTCGTTATTCGATATACGTCAACAGGCAATCGTTTTACCAGTCGTTGCATAGATCTTTACCTTGCGTTCGATAAACAGAAGATCGGCGATGATCCACGGGAACTGGCGCGGAACAACGCGAAGATCGTCTTGTCGATCATCCCCCTCCCCCCGCGAACGTGGACCAATGATGATCTATCGCGCGCTAAGACCACTGTCAAAGCCATCGACGACAGTCGACAGTTCACGCTAAACAAGTACGGAAACCATAATGATTATAAATTACGATCATCGATGATCATCGACCACCAAACATTCCTTAAATCGCAACAGTGTACGCCGGTGTGCGTCGACTCAGCTTTATAATCACTCTAAAAAGAAACGAAGAAGTAGAAGAAGAAGAAGAAACACAACAAAGAATTCCTGGTACGTGTATCACTTACGTAAGAAATACAAAGTGTGGTCGGAATAGTGGTTACAGTGGATCGTAACAAAGCAATACAATAACCTGTAGTAAACAAAGATTTAAACGCGATAAAAATATATAGCAAACGATAATAAATATACGCTTTAACAATAATTTTCCTAAAACACGATGCGACTCGAGTGTATTAGCATCGGGATGGTCGCTCAACACTAATGCACCCTCGCTCCTCCATGTTGTTCAGGCACCTCAGCTTCCTGGATCCTTTCTGAATTTGACAGAGGTCTAAATCTTCTTTGGAAAGGTCGACGGATTTGGTCCACGTTTTACAATATACATACATATACACACCGTTGCCACGGCAGCCACCTCGAGCCTGGGTGGTATGGTGTGCTAATAGCTATCGATAAGTATACTTTTATTCGTTCATCGGCTAGCGAAATAATGGCGCTCGTCGATGCCGCGCAAGAACGACGGATCTCAATCGTCGAATCGTCGAGCCTTTGATCGTGTCGTTCGTTCCGGACGAACGACGTTCGTTAAATGAAACATGTCGGAGCAACAACAACAGCGCACATTCGCGCAGCAACAGTCCACGTCTCTGTATTTTTCCCATCTTTACTTTTTTTTGTTGGCTTGCATTAAACCGTCTCTAGTTTTCTTGCTCGAGTTTTCACGCTTGTTTTGGATGCGCAGCTGGCGCGGCGGGCTCTGACCGGAAGCACGACAACAGGAAGCCGGTGTACATGGCGAAGAGGACAGTGATGGCGATCAGCATGTACATGTAGATGTTTAACTCTGGTTGACGGTACCTGTTCTTGCGTAACCATTCGAGCACGTCTTGTTCGTTGTGAATGTTGCCTTCGTGGACAAAAAGGTTAGGTACGTGACAATTTATAAGATAGAGCTGATGATCCATCAGTAGAAGCGTGCGAGAACCCGAAAATGCCGGGGATCGGGACGGGTCGGGAATGCATCGGGTCGAAATGAGTTGAGTTCTCGAAAATTTCGGGATTCTCGAATATATCGGAATTCCCGAGAATATTCAGGATTATGGAGCTCATGCGGGTTCTTGAATGTATCGAGATTTTCGACAAATTTCGGGATTACTCTTGAGAATTCCGAAAATTCTCGGAAATCCGGAAATTTTCGAGAATTCGTCCCGATCCCTCAACAAATTCTTGGCCCGTCGCCTCCCGACATTTTTGGGTTCTCGCACATCACTATCCGTGAAGTGCCCGGGTAAATAAGAATTATCCGGCTATCCGAGTACCTTATGAGAAAACTGCAAATTTGTACGACATATAAACATTGTCTGCATCAATTGCTAAGAAGCGGAGCCACTTACCAATTCCTTTCTTCTTTTCATAACTTTAAAAAGTAAAAAGTAATATATCGATACACTTACATTGTTCTAGTCGTTCTACTATTTCAAATTACTGATACACATTTTTTATCTAAATCCACAAAATCCGCAGTCTATTCATGAGATACTTCATACTACATCTTGATGCAATAGAGAGTTCAAAGAAGAATTCCAATAGATCAGCAGTGTTAGGTATAATTTAACTGCTAAGGAACTGTCAATCACCGATTTTTACGAAACTTTGTACATTTATAGTTTAGCCAAAAATATTTTATACATATCTTTTTTATCGGCGGATAATTAGTTTTAGGGGGTGAAATTATCCCCAAAATTGGTGTTTGAAAACATTTTAAGCTTAATAAAAAATGGCAAACATAGAAAAACGGGATACAAATAAAAATGGCTTGGATTTTTATAAAGAGTAATACGATGGAAGTGAAATTTGAGTAAAATCATACATGGCCCTATAACAGCCAAAAAAACTCAATCAATTGATGCCCCAGTTTAATCTCCATAGACTTTGTAATGAGGTGTGTAATTGTTCGTTTGATTAATCGTAAAGGTAATACTGATTTTGGCGCCTAAATCCGTTTTGAAAATTTATTTTGCATGTATATACAGGGTGGACGATTTATCTGAAGACATTGAAATATCTCGAGAACTATGCATCAAATAAAAAAAAGCGGGTAATGAAAGTTGTTTGTCTCGAAGGGGGATATGCAAAGATACCAGACTCGAACCCCCACCGCCACACTTTGGGAGTGGGTGTGGGGGAAGATAAAAAACTTAAATGGGAACCCCTATTTTTTATTGCAGATTTGGATTCTCCAGAAAAAATAACCCCATTTGACCTACGAGTTTTTACATTTTGGTTCACAGATGGCGCTGTAATCGACAAAAATCAAAATGGGTAAATAAGCGTTGACAATTGGGAATATCTCGAGAAATACACATCAGATCAGAAAAATAAAAGTAGACGTATTTGAAATTTGAAAAATGCTATTCAATAACACCATAATTGACCCCCAAACCCCACCTCCTGGGAGAGCGAGAGGGAATTATTTCAAATTCTTCAATGGGAAATCCTTTTTTTATAACAAATCTTGGTTCTCCATTGATTTGATATTATCGGTGTAATTTATTTCACAGATGTCGCTGCAATCGGAAGCAGTTGGAAAAATTCATTGGTTTGTTTATCAATAAATCAAAAACTACTTTTAGCGTTACCCTGGAACAACGACGTGGATGTAGTATTTTTCCGTTCCCTTTGGGGTGCTTGTTTTCAAATACGTCTACTTTTATTTTTCTGATCTGATGTATATTTCTCGAGATATCCCCAATTTTCAACGCTTGTTTACCCATTTTGATTTTTGTCGATTACAGCGCCACCTGTGAACCAAAATACAAAAACTCGTAGGTCAAATTGGGGTACTTTTTTCTGTAGAATCCAAATCTGCAATAAAAATTGGGGTTCCCATTTAAGTTTTTTATCTTCTCCCACCCCCACCCTCAGGGGGTGGCGACGGTTGGTCGAGTTTGGTATCATTGGATGTCTCCCTTCGAGACGAACACCTTTCATCACCCATTTTGTTTGATCCGATGCACTGTTGCGATATATGTACTGTTGGCGTTTGATTTGGTTTGTTCTGCTGACATGAGAGGCGCTTATAGGCGCTCGTTTCATATCGTTCGAAGTTCGAACTGAATCGAAGGCGCCTGGTAAGTCCTATCAGTAATGATTGCAATAAATTTTACTTATGTAGTGTAACTCAGTGTTTTCAACACACTTTTTGACAAATGCACGTCAAGGAAAAACGTCACCGCTCACAGCGTAGGTCGAGTTTTAACTCTTGCCGTACATAGCGTGTGGTAGGGTTGAAGAGTTAAAGAAATGCATCTTATATTACAATCAGAAAGAAATGCTGTTACAGTATATAAACAAAGAAAACGAATTAATTCACCCCGACGAACATATAGTGTGTAACCCTCATCCGTTTTTCGTGTCAATTCGACACATTCTTTATTATCATAGTACATCGCATACTTTGTTTTATTACTTGTGAACGACGCGAATAATCTTATTTTAATTTATTGAATAAATTCGAAGTTAACGTTAAATTCGAACTACTGGTATAAGTATGATTAGATCACTAGACAGCAGATTCTATGCATGTATGATAAAAATTTAATTTAAAACAGTAAAAACATGAGAAGAATTTGAAAATACTGCTATATTATTCTTAACCTGTTAAATATATTAATACTAGGCTTACGGAGCACTAAAACCGACTGTTTTACATTACTTTATAAAAATAACTAGAATGTGTCTATTACAATTTTTAGCTATTTTTTTTCTAATATATACCCGAAGAAATAGATTTGATGAATAATTTCTCACGGATGCATCTTTACAATTTAAATAATCATGAATTATAAATATTAAAGCCCGTCAATTTGACGGGTCCTATAAACCTAGAAAGAAAGAAAATCGATTTTTATTTCACTCCAGTTTGTTGGAATTTATTTAGAACATTTATATTTTGCATACAGATCTGCTGTCTATTCATCATTGTTGTTTCGTATATATATAGTTTAGGGTTTTGATATTCAGTGTTTTCAATATGCCATATGAAAAATGTAGTTCGCGAATTAAATCCCGTCGTACACAGCGCACGGTATGTACTAAGTTCTACCGTAACAAAATGGTTAAATTTCCTTACTATCCACTGTTACAAGTATTCCTTTATGGGTGCATCTGATCAGTTACAACTCATGTTACACCAACAATATTTCATCAAAATCGATGATTGACAGTTGGGTAATGTTCCTTGTGAGTAAATTAACATACTGTCTATCAAACTAGTACGAAAATGGTTGATTTATGGAAAGTGGGTACCATAGATCGCGCGTGTCATTCTACGATTTAACTTTATTATTTTATTTGGAGTTTTCTAGTATTGAAAATTGAAATCATCTTATGTTGAAGTTAAATGCGACATACCTCGATAAATACTAGGAAATCTCTTGCGGAAGTATACAATGGCAGGCAGTTTGGTGACACCCCATTTCCTAGCGTATCTCGGGTCAGCCATCTTGACGAACGTGATGTCTAAGTTATCTGTCTCTCCGTCGATATTCTCTAATTTTTCGTGCACTTCTTCGCTCTCTTTGTTATCATGTTCATCTGCAACATAATAAATGAATTCGAAATTAATGGAAAAAAAATTCACTGGCAAGTTTGCCAGCCATTTAAATGTGTGCTTACAAAAGAAGACCGCTAAGAATTCATTCTCGTCGAGTAGTTTGTCCAACATTTTCTTATTGACTTCTTCGATCTCGTTCTTGATTTCGAAAACGTCCTGGGAAGTCAGCCATTGGAGGATCTTGTCCTCTTGCGTTAAATCCCCGTCGTATAGCAGTGGTGTTTTTTTACGGAAATAGACAAGCGACGGAACGTTGAGGATTCCATATTTTTCAGCAGCCTCAGGGCTGTAGACCTTCACGAAGTCGATACCGAATAAATCAGCTTCGCCGTCGATCTTCTCTAAGGCCTCCATGATTTCGTCGCATTCGGGGCAATCTTCGTCGTCTACGAAACATATTTAGATCTGTTTAATGAAATTTGATAAGGTAAAGTATTTTAGAAATACTCAAAATATACTCTAAGTAGAAAGAAGAGGATATTTGAAAAAATATATGTCCGAAAAGGATGATCGTAAGATCCTCTTTCATCATTTTGGTATTTCATAGGAATTATTCGCTTATTGTTTAAAATGAGATATCTTATACATTTTAGATCTTACAAAAGAAAACTGCTAGGAATGGAGATTCGTCTAGAAGTCTCTCTAACATTCTGTCGTTGACGGCCTCGATCTCATCCGCTAATTCACGATTGTCGTCGTCGATCAACCACTCGAGAACCGATTCTTCATTTTGCAGATCGCCTATGAGGTGCAGAGAACAAACGACGCATGAAATAAACTCTATTTTACACGGATTCAAGGCATATGAATATTAAAAAACCTTCGAACAGAAGTGGATTGCCATTTCGGAAGTAAACGAGGGCAGGAAACGTTTTGATCGAGTAACGTTTGGCTAGCTGGGGATCCTGGATCTTCACCAGCTGAATACCAAAAACGTCGCATTCGTCGTCGACCTTCTCTAATCCCTCCAAAATTTCGTCGCATATGCGACAGTTTTGTTTATCTGCAACAATAATTTAACGTTTCTGTAAAGAAATCTATCTAAATAGATTCGAATAACCACTTCGAGTTGTTAAAAGATTTATGACGCACAGAAGTACACCGCAAGGTATTGAGTCTCTTCAACTGATGTTTCCAGCATCACTCTGGTTATTAATTCAATTCTGTCCTCGGTTTTCTGGGTGATCAGCCATTGCAAAACCTCTTCCTCCACCGCTAACTCGCCTGGATAGAAAAGCACATAAAACAGTTAGTAAAAATTTAGACGAAAGGACTAGTCTTTCATTAGTTTTTTGTTTATGTTGAGATACACACCTTCGAACACATTAGGTATTTGGTTCTCGAAATATACTAACACGGGAAAGTCGGTGACTCCATAATCTTCCGCTACCTTGTAGTCCTGAAAGAGCCGAACGTAGAAAATACCAGTTAAATTGGATTTATTTTATTATACGCTGGATAATTATACACTTGGATAATTTTATTGTACAACTTTTACAGAAGCGGACTTCGTTGATTTATGAAAGCAGTATCAATCAATCTCTCAATCTTTCTTACTTTCTCGCTTCCTCTATACAATCTGCACACACTCGGTTCACGGGTGCCGCTTTTATCCTCTCACACTCACTCACACATATACAATACATACATACAGTTAGGAGTAACTAATATTTGAGCTATCTCTAACAATTTATTCTGAATACAAATCGCCCTTAAAACTCACATTAGTTTTAACGAAAGTGATCCCGTGTCTGTCGCAGTCGTCGTCGATGTTTTCCAGCTCCTCCAAGATCCCCATACACTGCTCGCAGTCTTCGACGTCTAAAGAGAAACTGTATCGTTATAAAATTCAAGAACCCTTAGAAAACAGTATCTACTCGAAAGACAGCAGCCTATTGGGGAAGATGAAATGATTCAGGCGATGGTGTTCAGGTTGACGACGATCTACGAAAGCTGCTGTCCACACCAGGGGAAAACTAATTCTATTGAAAAATGACACAAAGTCTGTAGAAATCGTGGTAAAAGAAATTCTGAATCAATCAGTTTCATTCAAACATGGACAAACAAAAAAATTCATGCTGATCAGCGGGGTTTTTAGGGAACTATGGTTCTTCTGCTTTGCTCTATGGTTTTCTGCATGCTGTCTAAACGTGCGGGTGCACCTGTGTGAGAGTGTGATCGTGTACAATCCGAGAGGAACAATATTCCCCGGTTTTGTCGTTCGTCCTGGAATAATCGTGTCCTCGTAAAAATCGTACGCATTCAAAAATTAGTTTGCCTCGCGGCGATGAAGAAAACCTATGGGTCCGCCACCTTGAAAACGAATCAAGGACATTAAAATTTCATGTCCGTACCGAACTCTCTCTTCAAAATAAAAAATGTTTGATCGTCGAGATATTAATTGGCAAATATCGTGTTGTATATATATAATAAGCGAAAAATCTGTGAAAAATATCACGGAAAAAATGTACTGTCCGTGCCTCACAAGAAGTCTCGCGGGACGGCACAGAGCTCGCTCCGCCTATCCCCACCCTTTGATGCTACATAGTGTGTGACCGTTTTAGCCAGCGGTGTCCAGCGTAGGGGCCCCTCACGCGCCTGCTTCCCCTTCCTACTGTCAGTTTGCGCAGGCGCAGTGTGTTCTCACCCCACCGACCAAGAAACCGAGTAACCGACCCGCGTGTCATAAAACAATCGACGATCATCTTTTTAACGCGGGAAGGGGGCATATTGGTAATCGGTTCGGCGCGTCACGGCGCTATGGAAACGGCGAACGGTGGTGGGGACGGCGTTCAGCTCCCGGTGCCGAGTTTGGACATGGCTGGTTTTAGCCTTTATAATTTCGCTAGAGCCGAGAATGTGTATGAAACGAGGCGTGTCCCCTCCACTCGGACCAATCGGCCCCACAATTCCTTCCACGGGACTTCTTGCCAGTGTCGCCAGATTAGGACTTGTCTCCCACTCTACCCTTCTTCTTCTACGACGCTATTCCCCCGTTTTCCGGCGGCGAACATCCCCACGCTTCCACCACGGCTCGCTCACGTGGCGTGTTTCGTTTTTCTCGTGCATGTTACAATGTCACACGACTAATCCGGTAACGAGAGAGAGAGAGAGAGAGAGGGGGAGGGGGTAACTGCATTCCCCATAATTCTCCCTATCTGGCGACACTGTTTCTTGCGAGGAACGCAAAGTACACGTCGCGCCGGGATCGATGTCTCGTGGTAATGTGTGTGATGCTGGTGTTCTGAGGTGTGCACGCAGAGATGAGAGTTTCTGGTAGAACTATCTGGAAACATAGTTGAATGTATCGGCGAAGAGAAAAGAAAGGGACCGGGGATCGGCAAATAAAAATTTGCTTTTTCTGTGTTCACGTGTACCATCGAGTTCCTCGGCCGCCTCGTGTTCGACGATCCTGCGCTCCTTATGGCGGCCCTGCTTGCGCTGATTTTTTGCCTGACACAACTCGCAAAGCGTTCTGTTCCCTGCGGCATTAGCAGACAACGTGTACAGCTTCAGACGTATAAGACGAGACACAGTGACGAGAGATGGCCAATAGCAACGAGAAACGAAACAAATTCAGACGGACAATTAACGATTCGGTTCGGTTAATTGTTGCGACACATTTTAAGCCTGACAGACAGAAGCGTGAGACAACACGACAATTCACCGTGGCCTATGTACAATTCAGTTCGCGAGACATTATTGGCTCGACATCGTTGCTCCAGAGCAGGAATTAATATTCGCAAACGAGTTGCTGGCTGTGGTCAGCAGTTAATATCTCAGATATTTTACAGTGATGTGCATAGACTAGCCTAAGATTCATTGGGGGATGAGGGAGGATGTAAATCTATTCCAAGAATTCATAATTTACGAATTATAGGTATTACTAATCTCAACGGCAAGTAGGTTTGTGGAGATTCGGAACCCTGCATCGAAAATTGTATTAAACACTGTGTCAATTGATTTAGACTTATTAAAGTATTATAGATATTCTAAGACCGTTTTTAACACGTTCGTAATTTTGTGCTTTTGTAAAGCAAATCATCTTAATTTTACATCGTTATTCAACCCTCACTTGACAGACGCCGGGTCCATTGGGATCCATACGCATGTGGCTCCAGAGTTGCGATCGTTCAAAGTATGTAAACTATCGGTGAGACACAACAACTCTCGCCTCCCCAGCGACACCGCGCCCGCGATTTCCACCCGTCGCAAAGTGGACTGGAAACCCGTTTCTTGTGGCCAAAATTATTCTAGCGTTATTTCAAGGCTTGAGGCTATGGCCGTCTATGCTGTAGGTCGTCCAATTCGTTTCGATACCAGCTAGAATATTATGAAGTCAAAAATATACAGGGCCGAATAACATGTACAAGCGGGCAGAGGATGATTCTACATGTAAAAATAAATCGACAAAAAGGACATTTTTTTGTTTGACGCCTCGTTTACGAGAAAATCGAGTTGAAAGATCCGCTTGGTTAGCGTGCTTCAGTATAGGCGGGAAGTAGAATTGATTGGTCATGATCAGACGCGTCAGACGATTCCTAGCTAATAGCATGCGTATTCGCTGCACTTTCAAATTCGATTTTCGTGAAAAATTAAGTTTCGTATGAAAAAATGTTATTGTACATGTATTTATATTGAAATTTGTGGATAAGAGACAAAGATCAAATTTTGTTCGAAACATTTTTTTACCAGATCATCGGAAATGTCTGAAAAATCGTGCTGACAGTGCTAAGTGGTCTGGAAAGTGACATCTTTTGGTCAAAATTAAGAACACCTTCATAGCGATTTGGTTTCAACAAAATGCCACTAATGTAACTAACATAAATAAAATAAAAAATATTCAAAAGAAAACAATAACTGAAAATTGTAGAGCAACAGCTCTAGTACTTCGGGCATCTGTTTCTTAAGGTTGTGTAACTTCAAAAGTTGCAAGTAGTTGCATTTGAAATTTACGTCTTCCTCTTCGCATTCGTCTTTTTTTAAACCCTTCTCAAAGCTTAAGTTGTTATAAATATTGCGGCATTGGTATATGAATTAAATAATGTTTAGGAACTAATTAAATAATGAAAATACGCGTATTAATATACCATGTAAAACATGAGCTCAAACCTGTTATTTCATTTTCTATAATGAGTTCTTAGAATAGTTTCACTTTGATTTTCTGAATTTCGTTTTCAGAGTGCTATCCTTGCACACATAATTATAATTATCTAACATGGCTAATATTTTGGATTTTGAAGCTTTGAAGATTTTTTTAAAATATGAAACTTCAAAAATTTAATTTCGGCCATGATGAACAGGTTTCCAGCCATAGGCATTGACAGATGTAAAAATCTTTGAATTTCAGGGTTAAATCACATTTTTTTCACAAGTTTTTTAAACTTTTCAATTGTTTCTTCACAACTCCGAGCAGCAGTAATTAAAAAAAAATTGTTTTACAAATTATTTAGTAAACTAATCCTCTAACATCTCAAAAAAGATCAAGTCATTTCGACTAATTTGAGAAAAGTTATTCGTTTTTAAAAGGTGGTCCCAAACCTTTGTCCGCTACTGTATAAAGTAACCTTCACTAACTCGTCAAAACAATCAAACGCTATCGCCTACTCTTGTGGGCAGCGTTGTCGCAAAAACGCCCTCCGAGGCAATACATGACGTCACGTTCCGTGAACTGTCCCACCAACGTACCAATAGAGACGGTAACTAGTGATGTCACGATCCGTACCGTAGGATCGTGATAGGATCCCCACCTTCAGCACGAATCGCGATGTCACTATCTGCGTAAGACTACACTATAGCTTCATGATGTCATTCAGGTTCTGACTATAGCATTTCCCCCATTATTTACCCCTCAAATCCCTCGATCTGGTAACACTGCTTGTGGGTCTAGATGGACCCGGTATCCGTCCTGCAAGGATGAATATCTTAACACTTCACAATATTCTGGAATGTATGACTTCTCCGAGATAGTATTCTTTACATATTTTATAAAAGTCGTATTTGATGGAAAGTTGTAATTATGGAGGCTGTCATCAACACAAACCCTGGTGGCGAACGTGTTAAAGGTTTGTTCTGTTTGACCGACAATGTTTACATCGACACTATTTCCCCAATATGTATATGCTTTTATCGACACTCTGTTTTCACCGACGTCAGTTTTTATCGACGTTCTGCTCTCATCGACATGTACATACAGTAGTGTCGCGAAGAATGCAGTGATTTCGGATCCGAAACATTACGCTCTACGCGACGGGCATTCCTTTATCTTTTGCTGCCAGCATCGAACCGAGTGATTGGACTATAATCGGCACCAGCGTATCGGTGAGCACATACTAATGCAATGTCAAAACTTTTGTGGTTTTAATTATTTTTTCATGAAACTTTTACCAACGCATTCGTGACATTTTTCTGAATAAAATGAGGCCAAATAAGTTTGACATAATTCGGTGCACACTTTCATGTTTAATCGGGGATGATAAGTTTTTAAAGTACTCATTTTAATCAGAAAAATGTCACAAATATGTTGGTAATAGTTTCATGAAAAAATAATAAAAAACAAAAAAGTTTGGTCATTGTATTAGTATTGGCTCACCGATATACCTGACTCGTATCGTGTTGCAATTTCTCGGCCGAGTCGAGCGGTCGAGCTTCTCGGCTCCTGGAGGGGTATACCCCGCAGTAGGGGGGATAATTTCACTGCGCCTATCCTGTACAGTCTCGTGGCACTCTTCGCGACAACACTGTATTGCGGACATAGTGTCGATGTATACATTGTCGAGGAATTCGCTTCGTTCAAATAGACCAGACAGATACTCAACGATTTTAGAAAATCTTTTATCGATCATCAGTGAGATTTACTGTTTATAATTAGGTTCCAATGAATATAGATTGAGAACGGAGTAAGAAAGGAATGTAGAAATATAGGAATAGATTGCCACGCAACAGGCTAGTGATACATTCCTGCTTGGCAGTTGGCCGCGCCTGAAGAACTGTGAGACTTACAGAAGTACACCGCCAGCGATTCCGATTCTCTAATCAAATTCAGGAGATCCTCCCCCTCCAAATCTTCGATTACCTCTCCGGAGGGATCTTTTTGCGTCATCAGCCACTGGAGAATCTGGTCCTCGTCGTACAAATCGCCTGAAATCGTTAGCGATATGTAAAGTTAGAAACCTGGATATATTTGGTAATCCTGGATCTTTAATACTACCTGCATAGATAACCGGCTCTTTTGAGGACATCTTGAAGAACAATATGGCGGGTAGTGCGAAAACACCATACTGTTTGGACAACTGTTTGTCGTCGATTTTCACAAACTTGATTCCAGCTCCATCGGCCTCGTCGTCGATGTGTTCGATCTCTGCTAGTACCCTGCCACATTGTTTGCAGTCGTTGCTGTCTAAACATACGCGCGCCGCCGCGTTCGAAATGCTCGAAAGTCTCATTTTATTTGATAAAGTACAACTTTACGATACTATTCTACCGAAACGTTTTCTTAAACAGTGCTCACAAACGTTACAAGAAACGGTTCTGTAACAGTAATTTGTCTTCCGATCTAAAGAGGCTACCAACGTTGAACATATTAAATGAATGTGAAAATAGATGGCCGAATTCTTTCGCTTTATGCTTTAATGTTTCTAATAATCCTTATTTAACGCTTACCCAGCATAGAAAAATTATTTCAAGGCAGATAAATTAAGCAATAATCTAGCTTTAAAATGGTATGTATATGTGTAACAACCAATAAAATCAAAGGAAAGTTATTTGTAATAATTCGGTCGCTATCTTTGCATCAAATTGATATTTAAAACTTTATAACGAGGATCATTAATTACTTGATGAAACTTTGCGAGCTTATAGACGACTTAAAATGATTAAAAATTCCCTCTTGAAGCTATTTCGGAAACCATTAATGATGAAAAATTAGTTCGAATGAAATTGTATGGTGTTTTTTAGAAAACTATAAATATAAATCACCCTTATTACATTCTATGTATTATAATAGAAGTGACACGTATCTGATTTCGAAATTCTAATTCCAATTCTTCAACTAATTTGCAAACTCTCATCAAAGCTGAAAGGAGACATTCCTCGTACCTAATACATAGCTTGAAATTCTAGTTTTATTCAAACGATAGACCTCGGATTCGATACTCACAGAAGAACACCGCCAGGTAATCGGTTGTCTGTCGTATTTTGTGGAACATTTTCTTATTAATTCGTTCAATGTGGTCGGTAAGCTCCATGTTCTCAGGATTGGTCAGCCAATCGAGAATCTCCTCCTCGTCGTCTATGTCTCCGTCGTAGTTGATGTTCTTCCCCTTACGGAAGTACGTAATGCCCGGTGGGTTCCGGAACCCATATTTCTTCGCCATTAACCGATCCTTCATCCTGACGATTTTTATGCCGTACTCAGCCGCCTCATCGTCGATCAACTCGACGTGCCTGAGCACTCTGGGACTTTCTGGATCTTCCTCCTTGTCTACGGACCGAGACACATCTTACCGTTTCGTATCGACACGTTATCCCGTCGAAATTCTCTCGACAATTTTAAATTGTACATAGATTACTATTCAATTGTGTGTGTCTGTCTGTGTGTGTGTGTGTGTGTGTGTGTGTGTGTGTGTGGAACCTATATCTTATATATTATCCCTGGCAAAAAGTATTCGATTAAACAAATCAAGTGCTTATCATTGTAACTATTCATATTTTCAATGTGGAATATATTTCCATTAACGATAAAAGTAATTATTACCCTGAAGCATTCAGAACACATTTATGGCACTGCTAGTTGTCATCGTCTAGTTAGAATATTAAGAACTGTTCTATTACCTTGTTATGCCATTGAAATTTCCTTATAATTTTTTTATTATTAGAACCATACGTTAAGGCAAATCCTGTAAATGTCGTGATTTTTATGCCACTATAGTATTTCTTGGAGTCATTTTCCATGTTATTCAATCTTTTGTTTACTCAAATCCATGAAAATTGATGAAATGTATTCTCGTACGTCATATGAGAAAACTGTTAGCCTGCCTATGTCGAGTTTGATCCCGTTTGCTATCAAATTCTTGCTTCTACGAGTTTCAGTATAAGCCAAATGATATCTCATTAGTATATTGTAAGAAAATATTGAATTGTAGGTTGCCTAGTTCCCTCAAAGGGTGTTCGTGTGACCAAAAAATGAAAGTTCTTAACCAATGATGCGACGAATGAAGTTCTATTTTCATAAATGTGCTTATGATAGTTGCATTCCAACTGGAATAATCGCATGATTTTGAGATGGCCGTTTACTTGCGTTACTTATGTATTAGTTCGTACTTACCCGCGGCATGTGTATTAGTGATTAGTAGACTGCAGATTTTATGCATTTATGGAAAACATGTATTGGTCAAATTTAAAACAGCGAAGAGATTACAAAAATTTACGGGTATAGATATATTATTTTTATCTGTATACAATGTTTAAAGTGTGCAAGATATTTGTATTTGGCTCCTATTTTTTTTGCAAACGATGAAAAGAATTGTTATTTTGCATAAAGATCCGCAGTCTAGTGTTAGTAAATCTGAATTTCGTTGAACGGCGGATATACGAGATTCGTGATAAGATGGTCAATAGGGGAATGAACAATGTCTTACAGAAAACGACTGCCAGGAATTCTTTCGTCTCTATATACTTGGTGAGGGTGTCACGATCGATCTCTTCGATGCTTTCGTCCGTCTTCTGTTTCACCATCCAATCGAGCACCTCGGTCTCGTCGAGCAGATTACCTGAGTTAGCAATAGATTTGCTCGAGTGTAGTCCCGACTCTTTCAAAAAGCTCGCGCTGCCTTTTCGATCAATTACAAAATCCTCCCTCTAATGATGAATAATAGAATATTGTTATACAGACTGTCCCAGGTTTAAAGTGACAAACTTTATCAGTATATTCTATGGGTCTAAATGAGAACAAATCCTATACAGGGTGTTCATGCTATTACTAGTCAGCGTTTTTCTTGCAAATAATAAATATTAGAAAAAAAATGAAAGAGGAAAAAGTAATACTGTCTTTTGCAAGCTACGTAATGGCGTATGAAATTTTTTTGTATTTGCACTATTTTCATAGAAATGTACGTGACTTCCAATGTTTGTAAATGGAATGCTGTATATTTTGTCATACTTCTATATTTTTCCAGAAATGGAAGAAACATTTTGAACATTTCGTACTAATGCGTTTACAAGTATACTTTATTGACGAGGCTATAGTAAATGTTCAATATCACTTCCTTGTGCATGACTGCATATTTCAGCTCAATTAGTTACATTCTTGTTAGCTTCGTTTATCGTTGTCCGAAATATAAATGCACACATGATTGTGTTATGTTCCTTTGCAAGTTGTTTACATTTCCTTGCCGTCGTGTATTGTGAACGATATCTTTACGAAATATTACGTACGAAATATTCAAAATTTTCCTGACGTTTCTGACCTTGTATGACCTTGAGGGTCATTGTGTTGTATACAAATGAATTTGTCTTGACGTTTCAGCAAGCATTTCATATAAAAAATTGAAAGTTACCTTCATTTCTAAGAAAATAGTGCAAAAACAAGAAAATTACATACGCCATTATGTTACTTATAAAAAACAGTACTACTTTCTCCTCTATCATTTCTTTCTAATATTTATTATTTGCAAGAAAAAAGGTGGCTAGTAATAGCGTGAACAGCCTGTATAAACATGGGTTGTTTAACGCTTTATGAGAAAGTTACAACAAAAGTAAGGAATTTCACGCCACTTCACCTTTATGCGCGGAGAATTTTAAAGGAGAATTGTTATAAAACAAGAATAAATATGGGTAACGAACCGATACAAAGAATTACTGATTCATTCACCGAGATCAAACAAAATACAAATGAACTTCGTGCAGTAATAAACTCCATTTTGAAATATTGTCAATATTGTATTGCTAAAAGCGGTGGCCATTTTGAAATGGAATATTAGTTGCATCTACAAATTTTGTGTTAAAATTAGTATCAGTAGTACTAATCAGTATTCACCCCTTGGAGTATGATTTATATCATTGTTACAGCAAGTAATAATATCTTTGTTGTTGGAAACCCTTTAGAAAGAAGATCAAATTTATATTTATTGTATGCTTGTTATATCCTATAATGGTTAAATATCAACTGTAGCAAAATTAATTTTTATTTTGGTATATAGGAAATTTGTTACATACATATTTAGTAAACTCTGTTCGAATTCTTCATCACGAGTCCGACTCGATATTACAGTGGAAGGGGTTCAGTGATCAGTAGTACTAATTAGTGTTAATTTAATGACTGCAGATTTGTAAACATAGCCCGCATAAAACTACATGTCCTTAAATATCGCTTAACTGTTCCCTTCGAATTCAGTATTTTTGTTTATAATTCTTTATCAACAAAGCATGAAACAACCTATGTTTATATAACATTTCCTTAACCCATCGAATATACTGACAATGTTTGGTACTTTAAACCTGGAACGCCTTGTAGAGGGCTCGACAAAGGGAGAATGCTAACAAAAGCTGTTCCCCGTTCGTCGCGTAAAGATCACTCGCATCATCAACAGTCTGGAATGGCTATTCGTTTCGATTTGCACGCGAAGCGAATCCAGGAGATTTCTGGGAGACTTACCATGCGGCGACTCGTCGTCAAAAGGAAGTAAACTCTGGCCTCTGCGACACTCACAGTTACGCGGAAACTCTGTCATGGTATTTGTTTGAGTATGTGCCGGTGTGACCCGAGACTTTGTGAAACGTATTTCTCAGCGTGTCTCTGAAGAAACACCCAGTAAAATTATAATAATAACTGAACCATGGTTTCGTTTTTTATTGTCAAATTCGATGCGTGTTCGGTGGTATTAGGGGCGATATGGGGCGGAAGGGTGGACTCTACGGCTACCATTAGCAGTAATGGGCGAAGCAAAGTACAAAGGAACTAATTGGTACTAGGAAATATATTTATTATCGAGTTTATTATCGTACATGTTGCTCTTACGTGATTAACGAGGACGCCGTATATTCGGCGGCTTATGTCGGCAAACTTGCGCAAAGATTTACGAGCAATGAACAAAATTCATGCCTGATAATCGTGATCACAGACGCAGCGCGATAATTAAACTTCGCAATTCCTGAATTTGATTTTTTCATTTTCGTTTTTCTTTTTTCTTCCAAATCGATTTGTCCTTGTAAAGAAATATCCTGTGACATTGCTATTGTCGAATATCGGTTCTAAAATTGTTTCCCGAGTTTAGATAACTTTGATCAATTAATTATCGCGCCCAGAGCTACATAGGTGACCGTGACACCGGCACAGCGCCCGCGCGAAGTAATTTGTACAAATTATCGGCATTCAATGGTACAGAATTCAACAAATAAAGTATACTCGTATAAATAAATAAATAAATAAATAGACGGGAGAGCGTATTCTTCTTTTTTGGTGTCTTATCGTTAACGGTTCAGATGGACCATTTGAAAAAGAAAAATAGAGAGAGAGAGAGAGAGAGAGAGAGAGAAAAAAAAAGAGAACAAGACTTGTGTATTACTTATTTTCCTTTTTCTTTTCCTTTTTTTTCTTTTTTTTATAACTTTTTACTTCTGTTAAGTGCTGGCTCGTGCGGTCCAGTAAGCGATAAAGCGATTAGTGATAGCTTGCGTGATAAGTAACGCACGTGTTCCTCGACGTTTTACTGTTGAGGATTTTAGTGTATGTTTATGTCGATTAAGGTAGCACTGGGAGAAAAACAGCGTTCTGCGTGTATACATGTCGAACGTGTCTCGTGTTCGTTGGTTGATCTAATGAACAAATCATCCAGAATTCGATTGTCTACATTCTCTGGTTCTTTTTTCTCTACGGGGTGGGTCGCGGTGTTTGCGAAACACATACTCTACGTACGGATGTACAAAATCTTGGACGTGCTTTCTGGAACAGTGTTAAGAAACATTCATCGTTTATTCGAATTCTACACGGACGCCGTGATTGCCAAGTGACTACAAACTTGTTGCTCGCTTATCAACTTGACATAAACATACTCTGAGAGATCTGCAGATTGATTAAGGAATTGTTGACGAGAATCCGTCCGTTTTAACCGTGGAACTCGGCGATACGCGGGACGCTAGAAAGACTGTGCCAAATAAATCTTCTTATCGTTCAATCGATTCTTATTGTTCGTTCGAGTCGCGTTCCACGGTTAAAACCAGCGATTGAAGTGAATCGACTGTTCGAACGTCGCGCACAACCCATATCGCGCGATATCTACGGTGAACACTACAAAACGTTCGGCAAACGGATCGACTATAATTTCCCCTTCGATCGTTCTCTAGAACCAAACCGGCGAAACCTCCCTCGCGGTTGTTGCCGATGAACTGCAATGGTACAGGCGATATCGTGTCGTCGCGACGTGAACGATCGTCGAGGATCGCGTACGATCGACGGTGAATCGTCGAACGATTCTGTTCTTTTGTTTTTTTTTTCGAGTTCGCGCGCACGTGACTCGAGCATCGAGCATGCATTCGACGAACACAAGAGCGCATACTGCTGCAAGAAATGCATTTGGTAGCTGTACACTTTCAACTGCGAACCGGACTGGGTGAACTCGACTTTCGATAGTGACGCGCGACAATAAAAGTTAATCGAATTCGCAGGTTGTTAGTTCTCAATTTCCATAGAAACTTCAAGAGTAGAATCGATGATAATATTAACGGACGACATCGTTCGAGGGATTTTTAGTTTCCTTAGAAAAGAAAGAAATAGAGATACAGGGATAGAGAAATAGAGAGAGAGAGAGATATGGAGAGAGAGAAAGAGAAAGAGATTACGTTAGACGGAAACCTATAGTCGGTTGAATAAGGCGCATGATTCGCGATCCGCGTCGTTCATGGATGACTAGACTGAATCTCGTGAGTGATGATCGGTGGAGGAGGAAGATGATTGTATGTGTCGACATGATGATGATCGCTTCGATATACAAGATGACGATTAATGACGATGAGACGATGACATCAGGAACAAGATCGTTTAACGAACGAAGAAACACTTTTTACAGATATTCTGAGTGTTCAAGTTCTCTTTGCTCTCGGCATGTTAGTCTATCGGTTGATAGACGAGGCTGTTGGGTGACACTGGTCTCTCCAGTTTCTGGCGTATCATTTTCTCGCAGCTCTCGGTATTCTTCATCGGTATACTCTGTTCATCCGTTTCGTCAGTCGCCTCCAGCTCGCTTCTCCTTGATCATTAGACTTTCATGATGTACGGGAGCCCGGCCACAACTGCAACAGGCCACAACCCCGACCCAACTCTCAGTGAGAGATAGACAAATTTTCTCCTCCTTTCTCATCGCGTCTTTCCCGACTGATCTCAATATTTTGGTATCGTTTAAATTCATTAGTCACGTTGCTGATTCCGACGGTACGTTTACTGTTTCTCTTTTCTTCTGAGCGGATGATTATATATGTATAATATAATATATACAGTTCGACGAATCGCGTCGTGAACTATATCCGGATCCGTTCGACGATTACAAGGTTCGTGGACAGACAACACACATTGCGGGAAGCGGGACGAGGAGTCGGTGGACGTTGAGACGGAGCTATAACGATTTTTCAACCATGCTCGAATCGGTAATTTTTTACGAATCCGATGATCGACGTGTTTCGAGGATCGAATGAGCTACGCCTGAGGTTATCGGTGACGTGATTATAGCTCCGTCAAGTTTAACATAGACGTGTATCCGGCGCGAGCGCACGATTAACATTTTACAGTGGTCGATCGAACATCTTGAAAGCTAGACTGTCGCGAAATAGTTATTCATAGATATATATATATATATATATATATATATATATATGTATATGTATATATCCCGACGATTCCGAGGAATCCGAGGACCCAGCCACCGGCTTCCATAGCACGTATCTTGGATCGTCTTGCTCATCCAGAACTTGCGGCTCAGTGACTCTCTTCATGGACCGCGCGAGACACCTGTATTCGAGATACGAAGAGGATTCGTCAGCCGGCCGAGTTTTTGCTCAATCATCTTTTCTCCAGACCCTTCTTGACATCGGGTGTCACTGGCACTATGACTAACCGCTACGTCTTCCCTATGATGCCGATCAAAATCACTGCCCACCAGCTCGGCATGTACGCACGTTTACTTCAGGCATCCTGGCGTTAATCCATTATCCCTAAGACACTCTAACACTGTGTACATGATTATTATGATTATGATTATGGTTATGATTATGATTGTTATTATTATTACTCCTTGGATTGTCCGATTGTTATCGAGGATTCCATTTCGAAACGATCGACAACGATCCCATTTCGACTCGTGTTTCCGGTTCACGTTCAACGATCGATCGACTCCGTCTTTCCGCGTGGGCAGTGATTTAAATCCGCAATTTTACCACAGCCAGTTAAGATATTTACCGGTTCCGAAGAATCCCTTCTTAGCCTTGTGGTCGCTTCCGGTTTTGCTAACTCCCGCTGATACCGTCGCGGTCTTTCTGCTGTCCTTCGCTGTGAGCTTGTTAATCGGCTTCAGGGCCGGAAGTCCCAACTTGTCCGACCTCTCGACACCATATGCTTTGCCCTTGTCCTTCGCCAACGGACTGACTTTGGTGGCCTTGGCGACTTTGGTGCCGTGGGCGACCTTGGCAGGACAGCACTGGTAGGGCTCATAGGAGGGAATCTTGGGTTTCGCGCTTTTACCTCCCATGCCGATGTAGAAACAGCCGTCGCCTGCAGTAAGCAAATATACAACGAGTCAGAATACAAAGAGAAAGAGAGAGAGAGAGAGAGAGAGAGAGAGAGAGAGAGAGAGAGAGAAACAGAGAAAGAGAGAGAGTGAGAGAGAGAGAAAGAAAAAGAGAAAGAGATTTAGACAAGAAAGATAGAGAGAAACTTGAAAATCAGACTTGGCTAGCCTATGGCTGATTTGATTCTCAATCTCTTCACGAGTCAATGGGGCGTGGATGGAAGGTACCAAATAGATAGATATATTTATATAAAAAAAGAAAGAGATATTGTTTTTTGGAGAAAGTGGATGGAAACAAAGAGAAACAAAAGATATAACAAGAATTCGAGAGAAACAGAAATAAAGATACAGATGGAAAAAAGTAAGAGAGTAAAACATAGAAGTTGAAGATAGAGATAGATAGATTGACTCGTGAAATTTTTGACATGACTAGTGCAGAGAGAACGTTTCACTCCAACCCCAATTGCGCAGCAAAAGCCAAACGTGCATGTTTTTAACAGACGAGAATACCTCGCGGCGAGTCGACGACTCTTTTATGGCAGTCATTTTAGCGTGGACCAGCCTCCACTGAAATTTTGTACCGTGTCTCGATGAACGTTTCCGCAAAAGTTCTATTGCATTTCGAACGATTACTTTCCGCGTGACTCTAAGCTTGATTTTTGATAACATTCGAAATTGTTGGAAAGAACGTCAATTTTTATGTCTGATATTGTGTACGCTATTCTATCGTTGGACACGAGATATTCTGAACGTACCCCACCCGATTCTTTTCCCCAGTTTTTCAAACGGAGGCTAGTCCGATTCTCTTCGACTCGGAACTCGCTGCAGACGACAGCTGTCAACTACAACAGGAACCATCGGCTCGCTTTGGAGAAATCGTTGTTATTATTTGGGTAAAAGTTCGATCAAGATTTTCTGGAGCTACGTACCGCGGATCATTGCAGTACCATGTCATCACGACTAGTACAACAACTTTACTTACCTCGTAAGTATTTCTTTTCATAAGAAATGAAAAAAAGTATGCGTGTGTATATCACATACAGGGCTTCCCGGGTTTTAATGTTCAAACTTTGTCACTACATTCTATGGCACTAAATAAGAAAAAAATGTTATGTATACAGAGGTCGCATAGAGTTTTATTAAAAACTTTTAACAAAAATACGGAATACAAGTGGAATAGTAACCGACTTGTTGTTACTGAGATCATTGAAACGAAATTCGCACAGTTATGAATTAGATTTTTGATCGGTGTCAATCATGTACTGTCAAGAACGGTAGAAATTTTGAAATGGAGTATTAATTAACTCTGGTTTTTGTCATAACTTTTTAATAAAGCTATCTATGTGACCAATGTCTACATATTCTTTTCTTACTTAGTGCCATAGAATATACTCACAAAGTTTGGAAATTAAAACCCGGGACACCCTGTATATATATATATATATATATATATATATATATATATATATATATATATATATATATATATATATATAGGGTGTCCCACATATGTGGGAACACCAAAATATCTGTCGTATTGACAGTCTTATCAGAAAACTTCAGAGGACAAAGTGACACTATTGCAGGGGACAAATATAATGGTAAAGAAAAAAATTTTTTATGTCGTGTTTTTTAATGAAATTTCAAGGTCACCGATGTTTTTTTAAATGGAATAGTATATTTTTTTTACGATAGCATGATAGACAATAAAAAACTGAATTTAGTGGACACCACCTTTTTAACCTTGAAATGACCTTGAGCAAGAATAATCATGTTGGAGCGGATAAAATGTGGAAGTTTAAAATTTACGTGTTTCAGCAAAGATTACGCGTTGTTTACGTCGGGTTGACCTTTACAAACCACAATCAATGTTTGAAATATTTTTCATAGTAAACAACGTATGTTTATGTTAGAGTATGTATCATTGAGAGCATTAACAGAAGGTTAATCGGTTAGAATAAGTACGTTGTTCCTTCTGCATTATTCGAATTCGAAACGTGAAAGTGATAACAATGCGTTATACTGTACAGGAACGAATCGATATGGTTTTCACTTATGGCGAAAGCCACCAATCTTTGAGGCAAGCAGTACATTTGCATCGTGAAAAATTTGTGAATCGTATTTGTCCTTCGTTACACGCATTTTCCGTTGTGGTAAAACAATTTAAAAATACCGGTAGTGTAAGTTCTAAAAATCGTAATAATTACTGCAGCATGTGCTTCAATTACGTCTCAGGAAATCGACAATGCCTACAGATCATTTAATGCAGGATTGCAATATTGCATAAATGAGGATGGTCAACATTTCGAACATGTATTATGATATGTAAAGGTCAACCCGCCGTAAACAACGCGTAATCTTTGCTGAAACACGTAAGTTTTAAACTTCCACATTTTATCCGCTCCAACATAATTATTCTTGCTCAAGGTCATTTCAAGGTCAAAAAGGTGGTATCCACTAAATTCAGTTTTTTATTGTCTATCATGCTATCGTAAAAAAATATACTATTCCATTTAAAAAAACATCGGTGACCTTGAAATTTCATTAAAAAACACGACATAAAAGTTTTTTTCTTTACCATTATATTTGCTCCTTGCAATAGTGTCACTTTGTCCTCTGAAAGTGTCTGATAGGCCTGTAAATACGACATATATTTTGGTGTTTCCATTTATGTGGGACACCCTGTATATACATATATATATATGTATATTTACAATTGAAGAGAAAGGTTTAATGCGACCGGCAACGATCGGCGAAAATTCGTAACTGATAGATAAGCTGATATGAATGATATATGGAAATATAGACGAACGAACTGTGAATTCGATTCTTTGGGTCACGTAGCTCCATTGGGGAATCGAGTGATCACAAGGCTCGCATGCAAACCGTGAGAACGAGGGAACATTTTATAATTTTTTGTGATTAGAGGGCGGATAGCGAGTGGAACGAGAGTCAAGTTAGGGTATATTGCAGTTCGTCAGTCGGGAGTGGAAGAAAAATTGGTTAATTCTCATGCAGGTACGCCCTACGGCCTCCAACTCGACCATGGGTGGCAAGTGGACGGTCACGTTTTGTTACAAGTCAGTTCAAATCGCTCTACTGGTATACACATCTCTACAACTTGTCTCTGCGGGGATACAATTGTGGTATTATTGCTTTTGTTTGCTTTTTTTTGGTTCTTTCGCGCAACACAAAGCCCGTCACACTTCGATCTCTCACGTGAACTCCTCTTCGGCCTCCTGGGTTGTGGTCGGGCCTTTACCTTTGTCCAAAATATTCCTCAGGGCTTTGTTCATTTGCGTATATTTTCCTTTGTTGATATCATCGTCTTCATCATCATTATCATCATCATCATCATCGTCGTCATCATCATCATCATCATCATCATCATCCTCGTCATCGTCATCGTCATCGTCTTCGTCATCATCATTCTCGTCATCGTCGTCATCGTCATCGTCGTTGTCATCGTCGTTGTCGTCGTCGTCGTCGTCATCGTCGTCATCATCATCATCATCATCATCATCATCATCATCATTATCATCATCATTATCATCATCATCATCATTATCATCATTATCATCATTATCATCATCATCATCATCATCATCATCGTCATCATCATCATCATCATCATCATCATCACCTGCGTATTAACAGGGTCATCGATAATACTCAGCGCGACCGGAAGTGAGAGCGTGTACCTACGTTATTTGTGATCGATACGGCCTCGGTCCATAGGGTAGCATGCATTTATTTTCCAAAGTTGTATATATTATTAACGCAAAACAGTGAACATTTACGAATTGTTATCGATATTGCTTTAAGATGGGTGACTCCGATGTGTATACAAAGTTGATGAAATGGAAAGAAAGACATGGGTGTTCGAGCGTTTTTATAAAATTGTACGAGTTATGTCTATTTGAACTGTTTTCTCGTTTGCGATCGTTTCTCAGAATACGTGAAGGAATACGACTGTAATTGTTTCTTTATGAAAATAATTATATGAATAAATATAAACATAATTCTATGCAAATCTACTATACAGTCTACTTTTATGAAAATCAAGAGCAGTGATTTTATGGAAAGAATATAGTTATAGTGGGTATCATTATTTTTAATTTTTAGTATCGACGGGAAGTAGTTTATTCAAACTGGAAATTCTCCATGGTAACATTGTACTTTTATTGCAGATTTAGATTCCAAGTCTGATCAAGAATTTATATTTGTAATAAAAAAATATAATAATGTCTACGAAATACTCGACTTTTAAACTAACAATGCGTAAACCAACATCTATCACTACTGGAAGTTGAAAAGATCACCATTCGATAGAGTACACTCGATATACAGTTCACAATTGTCAGATTTCCCATAAAATCCCTAACCTCAATTTTAATAAAGGTAAACAGGTAGTCCGGTGCTTTTTGTGCACCCTACCTGATATCTTTTAGTATAGAAAATAAAATGCAATGTGCCTCTTCAGTTTTTCTGCAAAATCGATCGACTCGCGACGAACTCGACATTGAAACGCGACCAAAGAAAGATCTTGTAGCACAAAAACCGCTGGAAATATCGCGTGAACACTAAAACCGTACAAAAAGAAACCATCAACAATCTCCGCTTCTCTCGTAAGACGGAGCAACTAAACGTCCCGCGATTTGCACAGTATTTTATCGATGTGACATCAAAAATATTATACTCTCACCGAGGCGGACGACCCGACGTAGAGTATCGTATTAATGCAGTGTGAGGTAGCTGCGCGATAGCGAGTGATTAAATTAAAATTGTAAGAAGAAAAACAGATGTAGAAAAAGAGGTAGATAGATGATAGATAGATGAAGAGAAAGAGAAACAGAGAGAAAGAGAGAGAGAGAGAGAGAGAGAGAGAGAGAAAGAGCGAGAAATAGATAGACAGCGAAAAAAAATTGAAAGCTCGCATAGTGTGTTTTAAATGCAATAATGTCAGTGGCCAGAGCGATGTTGCGCGCGCGCATCAATTAGAAGCTAGATCATGAACGTGTATCATTTTGTCATTTTTTTCATCACCGAGCTTTGTGAGATCTTTCTTTTTTCATTCGTTCTTGTTCATCTCGTATGTTCCGAATAGATTAAACTGTTTCGTTATATCATTACCCATACACCGCCGATCCTCTATCAACTTTTTAGAAGATAATATATGTATATAAAGAACATAGAACATATATAGGAGAATAACAAGTGCACACGGAATAAAATATGATTCTCTGATTTGATTCTTGTTCTTTTTGAAACGCCATTATTATGGCGACCGCGGGTATGGCAGAGTGATCGGGGTGACCACCACGGCACGAGTATTATACTCGTAGCCGGGCGGTATGGTCACGACCGAGATTAACGTCACAAAGAACAGTACACCAGTAATAATAATCATCATCCTAGAAATCTCCTTACTTTTCTGTTCGATTAGCCATTCCAGAACTCTCTCCTCGTTCTTAAGATTACCTACAAAAGGCACACACGCATATCAAGGTCAGCTCAGTTGTACGATGCACCGTGATCATTGTCGGACAGGGGCTTTCAGATATTTTCGAGGGTTCTTACGGATTTCTCGGGATAAAGGATGATCAATTGTTTTCCCTTTTAGCAATTTTTCAAATTTTTAACACATTCGGAATCTAGTTTAACCTTTCGTTAGTCGCGTGTCTACCAAATACATGGAAAGTTTGTATTACGCGCCACTAGCTAGTAAATATTTTCAGTTAATATCTATATTTTTAAAGTTGTCCATTTTTGTTTTGTTTTATAAAGCAATTTTCGAATTTTACGCGCGATTAACGGAAGGTTAATATATGTGGAACTGAATTTATGCCTGCTTTATTATTGTGGTAGATTAATTTGTACTTTAAATTTCCTTCTTTCAAACAGTTGAATTTTGTATATATAATCATTATGTTTTGTATTTTACAGGATCTTTCTAGTTTGGTGTTCCGGATATAAATTTCGGAAAGTTTTTAAAATCAAAGTATTGACAATTATAATTCCAAATTTGATACGCTTATTAACTAACATTGGGAGAATGTACTGAATTGTTTTAAAGCAATGATAATAATTTTCTTCGAAGTTACAACGGTAGAAATAAGAACATTTCCAAAAAGTATTAATTGTGTTGCGTAACTTAAAATGAATGCAAAATATTGGAAAACAAAAAGGAATGGCGAATTTTACAAACCGGGAAATCTTTTAAATTGCCAACCACATCTTGGATCAGCTTCGTAATCTCTAATGTCCATGTCTGAGCATGGAGTTTAATATTATTTGAGCAACTATTTCATCAAGGTATTATGCCTTCTATTATTTTAACATGTTTAGCTTGTATCCGAGCTAAATTTATTATTCTGATTCCAAGATTGACCGGTATCGAATGTGTCAAGATAAATCCTTCCTTTTTGATATGTGAATTACGAATTTTTATCGTGTTCTTCGAAAACTTTCATATTGTCTATGGGTGCGACAACAAAGAAGAACAATTCAGAGAGGACGATCAAAGAATTGTGAACTAGAAATCTGTACGGTCTTTGCTTTCTCTGACGACTGAGATGAAACCAGAGATACCTTGCGCAAAGAAACAAAGACGATCTATCCGAGGGAGGGTGTTGATCATGATCGAACAAGCCTAGGAAGAAGCATTTGGGACTTACCGTCGTACATGATGGGAACACCAGTCTCGTAATAAACGAGAGCCGGGAATGAGAACACGCCGATCTCAGCGGCTAATTTAGCGTCGTTCGACTTTACGAATTGAATACCGTGTTTGTCGGTGTCGTCGTCAATGGTTTCTAGTTCCTCGAGGATTTCCGGACATGCTTCACATTTATCATCGTCTGTTAAAAAAGATATCACCGTGAGAAATTAATCTTAAGATATTTCGATCTCCGTTGCGCTATTGTTTTATCATCGTGCTGTGCTTTTAACAGAATATCAAAGACTTCGCACAATCATTACTTTCGCTGTGAAATCAACTTACAAAAGAACACAGCGAGATGCTCGACGTCGTTGATGAGCACCTGCAGCGTTTTCCTGTCCACGTTCTCGATCACGTCCGGGGTTTGAGTACGGAGCTCCAAGATCCATTCCAAAATCGCCTCCTCGTGCATCATATCACCGTTGTACACTTGCCTGAATTTGTGCCTGTAAAACGCCAACGCTGGCAGACCAGGAAGATCGTACTCCTTCTCGATACCCTCGTCCGAGATCTTCACGAAATCGATGTCCTTCTCCTCGCACTCGTCGTCGATGTTCTCCAGCTCCTGCAGGATCTTCTGGCTCTTTTTGTCGCCTTCTTTGTCTGCAATCGAAAAATTTCAAATGAACGATCATCCCGGCAGTGTCGTTGGAGGACGCATCGCGTACTCACAGAAGTAGACGACGACGTAGTCATTCTCTTCGAGTATGCTCTCTAACATTTTGCCATTCACTTCTTCGATCTTCCCAGGGATCTCGAGAGTGTCTTCGTCGGTGATCCATGACAGCACTTCGTCCTCATCTTCGATGTCGCCTTTGAAGATCAATGGCTCTTTATTCCTGAAGAAAGCCAGGGTAGGGAAGCTCTTGATCCCGTGTTTCTTTGCAAACCCGGTGTCCTCTGTGGTGACGAAGATGATACCCGTCTCGTCTAGCTCGTCGTCGATGTTCTCGAGCTCGTCAAGTATTTTGTCGCATTCGTCTCCCTCTTCGCAGTCTCCGCCTGGAAATGATACCAGAATTATTAGTTAAGAACGTTTTTAAAAAATATTCCTGTAGAAGAAATATTTTAGAGTTTTCATAATAAAAGTTCCATGAGAACTATAAAATATCTCTCTGTGTAGCAGAAAAATTTATATTTTTACTTCTCAGAATTTGTCTTTATCCATTCGCCCTGCTACTTATAACACACGGACGCTTTTCAAAACAGTTCTACGGTCCATGTCTTAACACGTTGTCTACCAGCAATTATTAAATAATTTTTTTTCTAACAACTTTTTAATAGATCCACCAACAGCAATAGAAAATTCAATCGTAAACTAACAAGTCAACCCTAGTAATATAATCTAATAATTTTGTTTGGTACTATGCTATACAAGAAAATGTTTAAGCTTCCATCGGGTTTAGCACTATTCTTTAACAGGCCTCCCGTAGATAAAGTGGTGATGGTAACGCTACCCCTGAGCAACCAGTTGCCCAGGCTTGTCTTAACTAGACTATCAAAAAGTTCCATAACTTTGCTGATCCCAGATTGAAAATGTATACATACTGAAAAACGCGACAACGTATTCGTGTTCCTCGATCAGATCGCTCAGAATTTCGTCGGTGACTTCCTCGATGGTGGCAGTGTTCTTTTGCTCGATAAGCCATTCGAGAACCTCGTCCTCGTTCAGGAGATCGCCTTCGTATATCGCCGGGATTTTGTTCTCGAAGTAGACCAGCGTCGGAAGATGATCGATACCGTACTCCTTCGCCTCAGCGTCGTTGTCCATCCGTATGATGACGATGCCCTCCTTCTCGAGCTCGTCGTCGATGTTCTCCAGCTCGTTCAGGATACGTATGTCCTGCTTGTCGTCTTTGTCGTCTACGGAAAGGAATCAATTCGTGTCTCGTTTTCGCCCGTAATCGACCAACAGCACCTACCTAACCGGTAACAGTGGAAGAATGTTAAAAGGAGGTAGAAAGACGAATCGATCGCTTACAAAACAGGACTGCCAAGTACGGCGAGGTCTCAATCAGCTTCTCCATCATCTCGTCCGTCACTTCCGGTATCTCTGTGTGCTTCTTCTGATGCAGCAGCCAGCCCAGTAGCTGATCCTCATTCATCAGGTCGCCTGAAGGATCAGTTACCTTTTCTATTAGTCCGCTCGAAGCATTTCTTTCTAATAGGTGATATAAGCTAATGTTTCGAGCCACTGTTTGATACAAATATCGAGTACAGACACTACTCCTTATCTACAGGGTGTCCCAAAATGTTATACTTCCTTGAAAGAGGCGATTCCTAAGATGATTAGTAGTAATATTTTCCTTTCCGAAAATGTTCTCCGTGGCTTTGTTAAGGAGTTATTAAAGAAAAACACGGACCAATTAGCGCACGGCTACAGCGGACGGATTTCTGCTCGGCCAATACCAACGCGACGCTTAGCGGTATCTGTCGCCGAGCCGGCGTGTTTTTCTTTAATAACTCCTTAACAAAGCCGCGGAGAACATTTTCGAAAAGGAAAATGTTCCATCGCGAAAGAACACGTGCACCTAGAGTTTGCGTCGACAAAGTTTATGACAAGGACGTGACGAAAAGGCTATTTCTGAGATTAAGACCTTTTTCACATTTGGCGACCATCCGACGTCCAACTTTCGTTTCCGTCCTTCCTCAATAGCCGTGACGTGTCATAAACTGATAATTTCCGAAGAGTCGTCCCAAAGCGAGCGAGCAACGGTACTCAAAGTTAACGAGGGTTAACCTGGAGGAATCCCGACACTCCCACTCTACCCAAGACAACGCACGCTCAGGACGTAACGGAAGGGTGGGGATGATTCATAAAGAATGTGCCGATTGGGAAGATGCATCGGCAATAACCAATCAGCGCATTTTTGCTGCACCGACATAAAAAACCTCCCAAACAAGGGCAACGCCTACAAGTGCAAAGGCAGCATAGGCGCTCCCCAACTAGCCGTTTTTAACACTGAACCTACCACGGTTAAAATGACCGGTTTTCTATTTCACAATTATTGAAATTAGAAAAAGGATTTCATAGGAAATGACTGAATTGACATATTTATTTAAGCACATATTGTAATGGAAAAGGTACACAGTTTAAGAAAATTCAATCTTCTCACTTATTTAAGGCATTTTACTTTTATATGTTTTGTGCTTGGTAGGTTTAGTGTTAAAACACTCGTTCAGACAGCAGTCTCGATACATCGGTCTAGAAACGCGAGTAAGGTCACGCGCAACCACCGCTCTTCACTAAAAATCCAATCACCCAAAATTAGTTTGGCGAATGACAAGTCGGCTACACGAATATCGAAACGCATCCATCAGTATCCAGAGATTTACAACCTCTGGTGGGTTGACAGTCGAAACCCACGCGTTAATATAGTTCGGTCGCAACGCAGCAAAAAAAGTTACTGCAAATGATCCCAGGAATCACCCCTTTCAATGAAGTACAACATTTTTGGAACTCCCTGTATATTATTGCAATGATAAAACTTTTTTGTTTCTAATGATTTCTTAATGAAATTTTTACTCACATATTCATGACACTTTTCTGATCGAAATATCACCTAACTCGATACAATTCGGATCGTATTTACTTGTTTAATCCACGATACAGTAGAATCTCGAGTATTCGTATTAATCAGTGGAAGGCGAGTGTTAATACAGCAGATACAGATAACGATTACCTTCGTACACGTGCGGTATTCTTCTTTCGAAGAGTACCAGTGTGGGGAAATTCTCGATGCCGTATTCCTTTCCTTCCTCCAGGTCACTGATTTTCACAAACGCTATGTTATGCTGATCACAATCGTCATCGATGTTCTCCAGTTCGGCGAGAATCTTCTGACTCTTCTTCTGATCCTTATCGTCTATTCGCAAAGGTAACAATACAGTTAATTCACCGCGGTGTAGACTCTTTTCATAATTTTCGGTAGAGAGTTACACGATTACTCACAGAAAAGGACGGCAACGTGCGGCATCTTCTCAATGATCATGTCGAGCACCTCGTCGGTGATGTCTTCGATTTGATCACTCTTCTGCTGCTGTTCCAGCCACTTCAAGACCTTCTCCTCGTCTTCTAGATTTCCCTCGTACAACGTCGGAATTCCTTTCTCGAAATACAGTATGCTCGGCATCTTCTCGATACCATATTCTTTAGCCTCCTCCGCGTTGTCGATTTTCACGAAAGTCACCCCAAACTGATCGCATTCGTCATCAATGTTCTCCAGCTCGTTGAGGATCTTCTGGGACTTCCGGTCGTTGTTGTCGTCTAATGATTTTATATTGAGAATTTTCATTTAAATGTTCGCAGTATTTCTGTCAATTGTGTCAGATCGTAGTAGATGAAAATGGTGGACTGTGTTTTAATGGTGTAATCTAATTGATAAAGGTTCAGCGAATACGAGAATGATCAATTCTATAGCTAAATGAAACATTATCTTCTACATGGTAAGTAGACTGTGGATCTTCATGCAAAATCTAAATTGTTTGTAGCAATTGCAAGAAACACGTACTCGATTTTATCAGAAATGTACAGGATTAAGTTGATTACACAGTTAAATCGTATAATCGGCCATGTCCACCATATCACTACCAACGATCTAATAGTTTGATAGAAATAAAGCAGTTTACAGAACAGCACAGCAAGAGTTTTGCCATCCTTGATTAAACGATCCAACATTTCGTCGGTGACGTCCTCGATCTCATCTTTCTCCAATTGCGACAGTAACCACTCCAGAATCTCGTCCTCGTTCTCGACGTCTCCTGCAATCATAGGATTTTCTTTCACCTGATTTTTCACTATACATGGTGTCCTATAAAACTGGCAATACATCCGAGAAGGAGTAGATTCTTTTCGCAAAAGTAATATTCTGAAACCAATGCATCCTTAAAGGGTCATGATAGGTAACAGTCTGACAAGAACGAGATTTTTAGGAATTGTCCCTGAAAAAAATTCATGAACATTATTTTCAAACAAGTACCTTATTTAAAACTAACATATATTTTACTCGAAGTTGAATCGTTTGAAATCAAGAGTTCATAAAAATTCTGTTAATATATGATTTTGCTTAGTAGATTCACCAAGGTTTTTAAATTTTTTCGCATTTTGTGAAATAGAAAGAGAATATTTGGTAAAACAAATCCTTCGTTTGTCTATTAAAAATATTCGTATACATATTATCAGAATCTTCATAAATTTTTTCTTTTTCTTCATGGAAACAGCTTCTAGGCGTGTGAATAAAGAGTTTTACAGTGTACACTGTTGTCGCGAAGGAAGCAGTGGTCTCGGGTCCGAAACATTACACTTATCGAGACAGACATGATTCCTCGAAATTCCTTTAATTTTTGTCGCCAGCGTCGAGCCGAACGACCAAAACAATCGGCACCAACGTGTCGGGATAGCTATATCGGCAAACCAATACTAATGCAATGACAACATTTTTTTTTTAATTATTTTTTCATGAAACCTTTAGCGACACATTCGTGACATCTTTCTGATTAAAACGACACCATACACGACATAATTTGAATCATATTTACTTGTTTAATTGACAATAATAAATTTTTAAAGTACAAATATACATAAGCAAATATGCAACGAGTTACGTCATATTTGGTCTCATTTTAATCAGAGAAATGTCACAAATATGTTGGTAAAAGTTTTGTGGAAAAATAATAAAAAACAAAAAAGTTTGGTCTTTGAATTAGTATTGACATTATTTATTACATTATATTACTCGGTCGAGTCGAGCGATTGATCATTTTGGCTCCTCGAGGGGTATACTCCGCAGTAGTGAGGATAATTTTATTGCACTTATCGTGCACGATCTTGTAGCTTCTATCGTGACAGTACTGTATTTGCTTTTAAATAAGGTAGTCGATTTAAAAATACTGTATATATTTTTGCAAACGATTCCTAAAATTTATTTTAGACAGTTAACTACACACGACCTTTTAACAATTAAAGTTTTTTCTAATATCTCCGCTGCGACATAGATTCGTTTCCTTCTCGATTATACCCTAGTTACAGGAAACCCTGCACATGAAACCTTTGGACTCCTTGGTTTGAATCGTTCCCCAACTATGGCCGATCCTCCTACCCACCATCGTAAACGTTCGGGATCTGTTTCTCGAAATATACGATCGCAGGGACCGAGTCGATCCCGAAATCCTTCGCCGCCTTCTCGTCGTCGATCTTCACGAACTGGATCCCGTGTTTGTCACAATCGTCGTCGATCTTCTCCAACTCGTTTAATACCTGCATCGAATCCTCGTCACCATGGTCGTCTAAGGAATTCATGTTAGTGAAACCACTAATAAGTGAATCGGCGGATAAATCGAATTGCGCGAAGGGAATATTACTTACAGAACACTACGACCAAATTGTCGATGTTTCCGATCAGGGTATGCAGCGTCTTCGAAGTGACGTCCTCGATTACGTCCTCCTCGTCTCCAGTGCTCTTGTTAGCCACCAGCCATTCTAGCACGTCTTCTTCTCTGCTAAGCTCATCTGTGTGATTTTTAACCGATCGTGCGTGAGAGCTTTTCCCGAAATGAAACTATAATGTTGGTATTAGGTTGTTATATATGAAAAGTTCGATTTCAGAATGCAAATGTTATGAAGTGTTTCAATCAAGAAGTAATATTATAATCTACAGGTTTATTGTATATCATTTGAGATACAAAGCTAATCTGTAATGAATCTTTATTATTTTGAAATAATTGCGCGTTAGTTTATTTGGTGAACTATCTGAAGTGAAGTTTCATCATTTTCATCTGTAACATTATTTTCACAATTATACACGCGTAAAACCGGACTGGCAATGAGATTTGCAAAGTGTTGATATATGATTTCAACTCTGACGAATTTAATTCATTTTTAGACATTTGCTTTTTCTCTTCATAAGTTCATCTGATTCTAAACAGATGCTTTGAATAGAATTTCGCTGTTACGTGAAATTAGATGAAGATGCAATGATTATGAGGATAAATTGATACAATTTCTATTAGTTTTTTAAAAGAAATTTATAGTAGTTGTAGCAGTCATTTGTTTATTTTAATGAAAAGCAATTGTCGTCATCTACCAGCTGATCAACGAAAATTTGACGGCTGTAGCTATTAGATTGTCCCAAAAGTTCAATTCGTGTTCAATTAATGCATACAATGCAAATTCAACCTAGTTCTTGAAGAACGAAAATTGCGTGACGATGTAAAACAGAGGTCGGCAAGAAGTGCTCGTTTCGGCCGATTCTCGAGGGCCTACGCTCTCGCTTCCCGTGGTGGCTCAAGGTTCTCGAGTCAGCTCAGACCCGTACCGTATGAACCGCGCGTGCCGCATTAGGGCTACATCAGTGTGAATAGGTTTCCACATTACCGCGGAGGTACTATTGTCAATGTGTTTTCTTTTGTCAGTGGTATCCCCTGTGGACCTATTCCACTATGTAGCATGATAATTTCGGAAAATAAATTTAAAAAATAAACTCGGAAGATAAAGTTGAAAAATAATTCTGAATTTCATCGCCAAAATTTTATTCAGATGTGGAAGAACTACTTCGTGGATGTTTAGACATGTTTGGTAAATCAGAAGTATCGAATGAAAGATTGGACGTCGAAGCTCGCATCGTAGACGATAGAGAAGAATCGTTCAACCGAGTGCGCTTTTCCGTTTCAACCAGGGACTGAAACGGTTCTGGAAATAACAGTTGCAAACTGTTATATATCGGCTCTGATCGAAACAGTTATGAAGAACCGAAATGATGTTATAACTGTTACGAGAATATCGGTTCTGGCTTATATCGGTTACGGTTCTCGAGAACCGATATTATTTCGGTTCTAAAACAGTTATTTTTCGGTTCTGGGTTTCGGTTCCAGTTTCGGTTCTTTCTTCTGTCATTCTGTATTGTGTTGGGCCTTCTATATTTATTATTTAATTAGTTATTTATTGTTATTTATAATTTAAACAATTTTTAAATAAATAAATTTTTATAATTTTTTTTCTATATTCATGATTTGAATTGTTATTTCAATAATTTATTGTTAAAATAATTGTTTAAATAAATAAATTGAGTTAAATAATACAGTTTAAATAAATAATAATTCAAATAATAAATATGTTAGTTTAACAACAAATTATTGAATTACTTCAAATAATAAGTATAGAAACAAATTATGAGAATCTATTTATTTAAACAATTATTTTAACAATAAATTATTGAAATAACCATACAAACAATGAATATGGAAACAAATTATGAAAATTTAACTTTGTAACAATTATTTTAACATTAAATTATCGAAATAATAATTCAAATAATAAATATGTTAGTTTAACAACAAATTATTGAAATACTTCAAATAATAAGTATAGAAACAAATTATGAAAATTTATTTATTTAAGCAATTATTTTAACAATAAATTGTTGAAATAACAATTCAAATAATGAATATAGAAAAAAAATTATAAAAATTTATTTATTTAAAAATTGTTTAAATTATAAATAACAATAAATAACTACTTAAATAATAAATATAGAAGGCCGAACACAATACAGAATAGAATACAGAATGACAGAAGACAGAACCGAAACTGGAACCGAAACCCAGAACCGATATCTAGAACCGAAAAATAACTGTTTTAGAACCGAAATAATATCGGTTCTCGAGAACCTTAACCGTAACCGATATAAGCCAGAACCGATATTGTCGTAACAGTTATAACATCATTTCGGGTCTTCATAACTGTTTCAATCCCTGGTTTCAATGTTCCGCATTGTGGAGAACGAATAACATTCACACAGATATGTCGATCCGAACATTGAAAAAATATATATAATACTTCTGATTTACCAAACGTTTCTAAACGTCCGCGAAGAAGTTCTTCCACATCTGAATAAAATTTTGGCGATGGTATTAAGAATTATTTTTAAAATTTATCTTCCGAGTTTATTTTTCAAATTTACTTTCCGAAATTGTCATGCTACATAGTGGAATAGGCCTACAGGGGATACCACTGACAAAAGCAAATGCATTGACAATAGTACCTCCGCGGTAATGTGGAAACCTATTGACACTGGTGTCGCAGTTCGGACTGCACGAGTCTGATCTGACTCGAGAACTTGGGCCGCTATGAGAAGCGAAAAGCGCGGCCGGGAAAAGGAGGTGTAGCCCTTGAGAATCAGCCGAAACGAGCACTTCTTGCCGACCTCTGATGTAAAAGGAAGCTTAGGAAGTAAAGAACATTGACGAACAGATGATCACGATGTTACTATCTTGTGTGATTTAATAATATTAAGCATACACATTATGAAAGAAACTTTGGGGCGACCTATGTAATACTTGCGGGAATGTGTGAGTCAAAGAATAGGGAATTCCGATGTAATTCCGTGATGTTTACATATTGTAGTAATGCTTACGTTCATAAATGATTGGAATCTGATGCCTGTAGTAGACCAAAACTGGAAGCGGTCCCAGATTGTACTCGTCGGCAAGTTGCTCGTCAGCGATTTTCACGAAGCCGATACCCAACTGATCGGCTTCATCGTCGATGTTCTCCAGTTCTTGTAGGGCCTTGAGACATTTTTTGCAGTCTGGCTTGTCTGTCCCATTTGAAATAAAAAGTAGTGCTACTAGGCAATCTTGCTTAGCTTTTCGACAAAAATAAGTTCGAATTGGATACAGGCTGAACCGGCTCGATTTCCTTTCTCTCGAAGACAATCGATTGTTCAACTACCGTAATCTAAATTGTATCACAAATCACTTCGAAAAAATCGAGGTTGGCATAAATGTCGTACCAGGTTCGAATGCATCGCCGAATTTTCTACGAAAGAGACTCGATGGAATTTGTTGATCGACTGTCGATTAACTTTTCGATTCATGAAAAGAAACGGTGTATAATATCCCGAGAACACTTTGGATTAGTATGCAAAATTTCTCTCAGTTATAACGCACATTCATTCTACTCTATGGGGGTGGATGCATACTCTACTCTCTATGATCACGACATCTTCCAGTGCACACACGACGTCAAAATTAATAACCGTGTTGGAATTTAATGCGTTTAATTCTTTTAACGGGATAATATGAAAAGAAAACGATGTGACTTTTTCAAAGTTCGTTTAGTCTTCTTACGTTGTTGCGATATTACGGTATCACCCAGTAACCATTTCACAAATGATGGCGCAAGGCGATTCGTAAAAATTTCACGTGAATCCGTTGTAAAGTCTTACTTTGTCGTTACCTTTTATACCGTGGATTACGAATTCATCTATTACGGTGGACAGAAATCGAGGTAACTGCTGCAAGCGATGCAATTTGCTCAGGCGTTTAACCCTCGGATGACGGGACTTGGGTCCATTTTGACCCAGAATTATGAATGTTCCATCGGAATTCTAATTTTCTAGTAGCCAGTTCAAGTCATTAACAATTTCCATCAGATACAATAAAAAGATCAAACTCTAAAATAGGGGAGTAATCCGATAACTTAATTACATCGAGGTTACTGTTCAGTGTGAGCTAGGAGTGTGCGAGTACCCGTAATTTACGAGCTAAGCTGAACTCGATTCGATTGCTCGTGCCGAGTCGAGCGTTTGAATTTTCCGAGCTACTTGAAAAGAATGCGAGCTACTTGAAAAAATCAACCGGCTCGAATATTCAAGCCCTCGTAAAACTTTGATTTACTGGAAAATGAATTTTCAACTCGAAATATTTCGAATTACTCGAATATATTCGAACAGATCTTTAACTTTCGAGTTATTCGTAAAAATTCGAATTGCTCGAGTTACTCGAACATTCATCTATTTACTATCAAATACTATTCTAACTATAAGGAAGACAAATATGACGCTAATTTAATGCTTCTGTTTTATTTTCAAGTTTTCGTGAAGAAAACATATTCGAATTTTTACGAGTAACTCGAAAGTTAAAGATCTGTTCGAATATATTCGAGTAATTCGAAAAATTTCGAGCTGAAAATTCATTTTCGAGTAAATCGAAGTTTCACGAGGGCTCGAATATTCGAGCCGGTTCATTATTTCAAGTGGCTTGCATTCTTTTCAAGCAGTTCGTCGATTTCAAGTAGCTCGGAAAATTCAAACGCTCGACACGGCTCGACAGACTGATCATTACTCGACTCGAAATTCGAATACTCGAATAAATCGAGTACTCGCACACCCCTAGTGTGAGCAATACACAGTAAAATTAGTCTGCAGAATTGAAAATTGTTTTATACTAATGATATTTGATAAAAATTAATACACACTGACGAAAGCATACAAATGATATGAAAACTTACGTTTCTCAGCGCGAAAATGCGCTGTCTTTAATAAGATAATTTCAAGTTGATTTTGCTTGAAACAATTATAATCTACGTGATGTACAGAGTGTTGCCTATGCTGAAGTGTATGTTTCTCATTCGTTTTTTATGTGGAAAATATAAAAATCCTCCCCTGTCTTCCCAATATCAAAAAAGAAAAAGAAAATGGCTGATTGAAACGGATCTGTCCGTGGCTACCATGAAATCGTGAAAAGCATCCGCCTTGCGAGTGTTAAAGTCCAATAAATAGTGTTACGTGTGTTGGGCTTGTAAATACGTGTAAGGAGACATACAGGCAGGAGTTCACGATCGAACCGGTTGGTTCCAGAAGAACAAAGCTGTTAAGCATTTCTTGATAAATCTGTAAAAAAATGTCTGAACAATTGCATCGAGATGCTGTCGGCCATCAATTCAATTCGAGCATGTAACGTAACATCCAAGTATGTATTTCTTCTTTCCCAAGCCCTCAGTTCGTGCGTTATGGTACGTGTACAAGCATTGAAAATGAAAGCTGTACGGACGTTTGGAACAACGATTTTCGTTTGATATGTGTACTTACTAGAACCGACGCCAGCACACCGCTGCGTATCCGGACCTATCCATATCAACACACACAAGAACGTTTCACATATATGTATTATTTACAAGTATTTCGCAAGTGATCGGATCGCAAAGTGGAACCGACAACTAAGTTTGTTTTCAACCCCCTGTAAAAACGAATAACGTTTATAAAATTCGACCGAACGTCTTCAGTTTTCTTGTAGATGTTAGAAGGATTAATTTACTAGTTGATGTGTAAGTAATGCTTTTTTAAACAATTCTTATTGGTTGCAATTGCGAAGAAAAAAGTAAAATTAAACCGTACAATGAAAATTTAAAACATGTCTTTTGTAAATCTAGGGATTTTATACAGGGTGCTCGCGCTATCACTAGCCGGCATTGTTCTTGTAAATAGTAAATATTAGAAAAAAGTGAAAGAGGAAAAAGTAGTATTGTTTCTTATGCGAAACACAATGGCATATGCAATTTTTTTGTGTTAATACTATTTTGTTAGATATGAAGGTGACCTTCAATTTTTTAAATGGAACGCTGTATATTTTCTTATATCACATGAAAGCATGTGTCTAGACCAGGCATGTCCAGAAGTAGCTCACTTGGAGGAAAATTCGAGGGAGACGCCTACTTCTTCCGCCCGCGCGTCTCGCTCCCCGTGGCGGCCCTAGTCCTTCGAGCTCCTCAAACCCGTGCCTACCGTGGGTCCGAGAGTCGCCCCAACGCGCCACACGCGGTACATATTGCAAGCGGTAGGCACGGGTCTGAGGAGAACGGAGGACTACTGCCGTCACGGGAAGCGAGACGCGCGGGCGGGAGAAGTAGGCGTCCTTTCTCGAATTTGCCTCCAAGTGAGCTGCTTCTGGACATGCTTGGTCTAGACGAATTCATCCGTATACTGCACAGTGACCTTCAAGGTCATGCATTGTCAGAAATGGAAGACATATTTTGAATATTTCATACCAATGTGTTTGCAAGTATTCCTTATTCATAGGAATCAGATGATGTTGTCATCTCGGACTACATTAGAGGAAGCCACGAAAAATGTAATTAATAGAGCTGAAATGTGCATTCATGCACAAGGAAATCATATTGCACATTTACTATAACCTCACCAATAAAGAAAACTTGTAAACACATTAGTATGAAATATTCAAAATGTTTCTTCCATTTCTGACCTTGCATGACCTTGAAGGTCACTGTGCAGTATACGGATGAATTCGTTTAGACACATGCTTTCATGTGATATACTAAAATATACAGAATTCCATTTAAACAATTGAAGGTCACCTGCATATCTAACAAAATAGTATAAACACAAAAAAATTACGTACGGCATTGTGTTGCGCATAATAAACAGTACTACTTTTCATGTTTCATTTTTTTTTCTAATATTTACTATTTACAAGAAAAACGCTGGCTAGTGCTAGCGCGAACACCTTGTATACATGTATAAATTTTCATCGACATTTGTTGGCTCATAAAAAGACTACATACATTAGATTGCACTTATAATTTTTGCTATTTTTCAATTAGATCAATTAGATTAATTAGATTTCATAGCAAACTTGATCGATTTCGATGAAATTTTGTGCATATACGTATAACTTAATTAGGTCAACAAATTGCACCTTCTAAATTCTCATTACAGACACAACACATGGAAAAACTTAAAAATTGTGACCTTTACTTTCTTCTTCGCAATTTCGATCAATTTTAAAAAATGATTATTTACGCTTCACCTAGTAAATTAATCCTCCTAGAATCTCAAAAAAACTCAAGCCGTTTGGTTCAGCTTTAAAAAAATTAATCATTTTTAAGGGGTGAACACTTTTTATACTGATTGTGACTTTTACACTGATGTCTGATATTTCCGAAATTGTATTTCTTGATCGTCCACTTGGCGATGCGTTAATTTCTTCACAACGGACAAGAACAAATTTTCGCAGACAATAGGGAATAGACGACTGACAAGGAGATCGACGGGATTCGGTGATTGGTGGTGTTTAGACATTCACGATGCTCTTTCAACGAAGGAAAATTTTGTGGACTGTATAATTAAGATTTTTGAGAGGGAGTTAGACTAGTGGGAAAATTTGAGTCTCTCATGATTAAAAAATAGTAATGGGTTTCTTGGCAGATCCTCGCGAAACGACAACGAAAGCAAGTGTTTTGTATGCATTTTTTTTTAAATCATCTATCGATTAGATCAGGCCTGGCCAACATGAGGCCCGCCACGTTAAATTGTGCGGCCCGCCGGGCGATATTATGTTTCTATTGAAACTTTTGTTCCTCGGTGTATGTATACAAAAAATATTAAACAAATGAAACTTTGCATGTGTCATTGTTATAATGCGCAAGTGCGACTACGAACTCCAGTTCTATAGTTGATATCCATGAACGCCAAATGTTACTGAAAGCGAGTAACATTGTTTGTAAGAAACGAGTTTGTGAAACATTTTTTTCGAAGATGAAATTTACGAAGAGTTCATCACGTGCATCATTAACTGATGCCAATTTAGAAAACCAGCTAAGATGTGCAACGGCGAACATAAATATAGATTTACAAAAATTAAGTGAAAGGAAGGATAAACAAATATGTCATTAATTAAGACTCGAGAGTTAATTCTATTGAATCATAGTATAACAATAAAGTTTTATTCATTTTGTATTCGTATTACATTTTTTAAAAGCATGTTTACCTAAAGTGCTGCCCGATGTAACGTTACGCCTCATCAAAGTGGCCCGTGAAACCATTTGGGTTGGCCAGGCCTGGATTAGATGATAAGACAAGATTCATCCTCCAAGAGAATATTTGATCATCCGAAGTTACGTATCTGCAGCTACGGGCTCGGGCGGGAAGCCCGACTGTATCGGATAAGGGTGATAAAAGTAACGGAGAGTCTGTCCGTTAGACATTTTCCCAGGTTTGGGCATCATCGAAATAAATTATTTGAAAAAGAACATCGTGAAGATAATAAATTATCCTATTTGGCTTTCATCTTTCATTTCACCAAATAATTCGTGCTCTCGATTTATTTCGTGTGTTAACAAACAGTTTTGAAAGTGATTGCAACTAAACTTTAATCATTAAACTACCAAAATTAGTATATCTAAATTTAACAATTAACTTAGTTATTTTATAACCTCTTTATTTGAACAATGTTGACGAAATAGAAAATGATTCAAATAAAATATTATTTTAGAATTGTCGTAACTTTTTTAAAATTGGACCAAACGACTTGATATTTTTAGCAATTAGAAGCATTGACTTACAAAATGACGTGCGAAAACGATTTTTAAAAAATTGCTTTTGGTAGGAATTACATGATAAAATAATAAAGGCACTTTTTAAAACTTCTATGTTGTGTTAATGATGTTAATGATGATTAACGTACACATGAGCTACAAGCGGTTGAACGTGGTGAAAATTATAGCTTTTCACGACTTGTGGTCAGTTTCTACATAAAATCCACAGATTCTTACATCTTTCAATGCGTGTCGTTTTTTCTGCGTTAACCGACTTCGATAAAATTGTCAGCATATGTATAAATAACATAGGTATACAAAACACGTGTTTTAAATTTTTATTAAAAACTCAAAGAAAAAAGATTTACAAAGTGCCTTTTCTATTTTTTCATGTAATTCTTACCAATAGCAATTTTTTATACGTCATTTAGTAAATCAATGCTTCGAATTGCTAAAAAAGAGTAGTTTGGTCCAATTTTAGAATAGTTATTTCGATTTAACGGGTGTTCGAATACATTCGTGGGCCACTCGATACGTCGAACGCTCGCCCGAGCCTGTCGGAATAGTCGGCTATTTACTATTTACCAGAATTATTGGATAATAAGTCATAATCATAATTAGCTATCGTAGCTATCATAATAAAATCAAGATCATAATTCTACACATAGTGGAAGAGGATTGCAAGACTTGCATAATATCTAATACACAATAAGAAAAGTTACTTTTGCGCTTCAAGAACTTATCTTGATATCCCAAAAAATTATAGTCCTGTATGATCAATAGTTGCTTTCGATGTCGTTATACGAGAATTCCGGTTAAGTCGCTGTTATATTATAGTTCAAATTATGTTATTACGTCGACAAAAGTTGTTAAAATCTATTAAGCATACGTTGTGCTTTTAGAACTCTGTGATAATTTGATTATATTATAGGAAATGTGTGAGCACTGCATAGTAAAATTAGTTTGCAGAGTTTACTGTAATTTTATAATTAACGTAAACGTATTTTGTATAAAATAAAATGAAAATTTTCCTTCGCTCTGGAAGTTACGTAGAGCATTAAGGCGGGATGGAAGACGTTTACAATGTACGTAGTTTTTAATATCAACAATCGAAAGATCAATATATCTACAAAATACGCTGTGGCCAATTTCGACGCTTCGGTCAATTATGCACGACTTCGTATCTTTCTATTGAATGACTCTCTGTTTCTGATGTTTCACAAAACAGTCACTGTTAGTAACGTGAAATCGTTCTATCTAGAAAATATTATTGCATAAAGGGCTGTTACGCACTGTCGACCACTAGGTATGAGCAGCCAGAAAGTCGCTGCGACCAGTGATGGATTAACCAATAAGCAAAGTGAGCACGTGCTTAGGGCATCAGGAGAAGGGAGGCACCATAGAAATTTTTTGAATTTTACATCTCTTACACGAGACTGTGAATTATTAATTATAATTAAAAATTCTCTCCTATAATGAATTCTATTCTCGATAATTGATAAATACACCACAGATTTTTCTGCATCTATTGTTTATATAAATTTTTGGTTCTACATTACTTTTAACACACTCAAGTTGTTTGTATAGGAAATCAAATTTTGTTTCGGTCCAATTTTGTGATCTTCCACTGTAGACTGTGGCTTTCATGCATGTATAGCATTTCTGGTCATCTAAAAGTCGGCATGGAAGCATGTTTAAAACCATTTTAAAAACTCTTTGCGGTTTCATCTTAAAACGAATGGGTTGAATATATAGAAAGTTTGAAAGAATTTCTCTACCCCGATTGTAACGAATTGGAGCAAAATAAAAATTGATTTCCTTTTTTAATAGATTCAATACGATGGGATTAGTGTAACAACAGTTCTAAATTCTTTTAATGTTTTCACTGTTTCCTGCTCCTCCTATACATTTTTGTTATAAATGTATAAATTCCGCAATCTAGTGATAAAATGTTTAAGTGCTTTCGTCCATGTGTGTACGAATGAACTGCACAAAAAAATAGTGGAAAGATGACAATCAGCGGTCAAAACTCTAACTTTTGTTAAAAACTCTTTTTAATCAAATTGTCGGAAATGCCTAAGAAATCGTAGAGGCCCACCCTACATTGCGCTGAAGTGATCTCAAAGTGTGTAAGCGGGCCTCAAAATCTTTCAGCTGCTTACGGCCTTTAAAGGTCTTAATCCTTTTTTGGCTGCGACCAACAAAAACGCGAGGAATGTACGGGTGATTCGTTGATCGCGGTGACTGTTGAAATGCATTGAATTCAATTGACGGTTTCGCACGATAAACAACTTTCTCGGCGACCAGACGACTACGTGCATAAAATGAGTTTCAATATAGAATATTGTATGTTAGAAATTGAATCCCGAAGAGCGATTTAGGATTTGATTACCCATATCGGCACATCAAAAAAACAGAATGGGAAGAAATCGTTAATATACAGGGTATCCCAAAAAATGTTCGAGTTTCTTAAAAGTTGTGATTCCTGTGGTTGTTCTAAGAAGCGTTTTCCTTTGCGAAAATGTCACACGTGTTAGCGCAGGGCCCCATTTTTAACGTTTTCCAGTGACCTGCGACAAATATTCGAGGAAACGCTAGGACACACAAAAAGAAAAACGAATCCAGGAGGAGGGGGCACCTGAAGCGGTAACAGCTGACATTGAGTTATTGATTGGCGAAAAACACATGAGAGCTTGATTACGGAGGCAACTTCAATAAAGAGCGTTTCACGATTACGATTGTATATTAATTTCAATATATTTCTATCACACGCGACTTCGTTTTCGAGTTATTCACAAAAGTCATCATGCGTGCAATTATTGTTTGGTATTAGATAAAAATAATTCGGTATTGTCGTATAAGAGAATTCGAAGCAGCATGCTCATTTACGGCTAAATATGCGAGTTTTATTTGAATAAATTGTTACTCCTTCCCTTGTTCACGATTCGAGCACGGCACATCAAAACGCTACCGCTCAGTAGAATCAGCCGCCGTGCCGCGCCGAGCCGGAATTCGTCGGCTGCAGCTACGCTGTGGTTGGCCCGTGTTTTTTGTAAATAACTCGAAAACGAAGTCGCGTATGACATTTTCGTAAAGGAAAAAGCTTCTTACAATAACCTCTGGAATCACCCCTTTCAAGGAACTCGAACATTTTTGGGACACCCTGTATTCGCACCTGAAGGTGCTTCAGAATATGAAAAGAGTCTGTTTGATGATCTGCACGATATTGACAACTTTCGAAGACTCGCTGCATTTGGTCGCTGAGGTTGGTCGCCAAGTATAGTGGCTTAATTTTTGGTCTCTCAGTGACTCTCAGGGACGGGTAGACAGTGCGTAAACGCCTCTAATTGTAGCGTAAGATCAGTGACAAAAAAACAAAGAAATCGTATCGAAACCTGTTAATAGAACCGCGCTCGCTGCGAATTCCGTGAAGCCTCTTGTGCTCTGCCGTTGCAAAGTGTTTGTCGGCTTTACACGAGGTTATTAGTCATACAACAAAATAATAATTAAAGTACTCGTGACCGTGCACTCGACTCAAACAAACAGTACTTCGATCTTTTTCGAATTGTAAACTATGTACATAGCGTGAAGAAATATAATCCTTTCGGCGTGATTTGAAAATGTATGGTTTCATTGTTTTCGTCATGAAGAATGCTCATTGTCAGATGAATTCAATACGAAGGCATTATATGTATATCACATATTTTATATGCTGATATACCTGTTCTTCGAAATGTAATTTGTTACTATTTGTATGAGACAAATTGACATTCTAAGTGCTTATTTAATTTTCTAGAAAATTGTGAAAAAGATCACGACTTTTCGTTCTTATTTTTACGTGTAATGGTACATTTGTATGTTTCCATACTCTTTCTGATGAAAGCGAAAAGTAGCTTGAGGTAAGAGAATTGTATGTAATTTTTGTATATGTATCGTGAGATCATTTGAGGGAACTCACAGAATAAGACGGCCACAAACTCGGTGTCTTCGACGATCTTCTGCAGAATCTTCGAGTTTACCTCTTCTATCCGATCGGGCAGGTCCATTGCCTCTAGACTCGTTAAGAAGTCTAGGACATTTTCCTCGTCCATCAAGTCACCTGAAACACGCACACCATACATCAGACCGTTTTCTGAAATCATTATTTGCAGCATTTGTGGGAAAACAAGAATTAAACACTCGATCGGAGCAGAGAAACTTTCTCCGAACGTTTCACGATTTATTCCTGTTTCTGTTGTCGTTGAGTGCCATTTTCAAACCTTTTTTGAGTTTTTGCATGAATATATTGGGTTGTTCGGAAAGTAATTTCGTTTTTCGTGTAGAGATGGTATTGCTTCCATTTATTATTACTTAACATTATTCTAAGTCGCAAAATCATTGTATATTTTCAGAACTGACATTTCGGACGTCATTTTGTGCTTTATAGAACTTTATAATTTTCCAAGCATTTCTTTTGTCATCGCATCAAATATGCAAAATCAAAGTGAGCATATTCTTCACATTTTGCTTTTTTGTTACGGGTATGGTAAAAACGTAATGCAAGCAGGGAAAAAGATGTATACTGTTTACAGAGAGGGTGTACCGTCGTATTACCATTTATTTCGTTCCTTTCAACACTTTTTAAGTGGTGTAACTATCATTTTAAATGAAGGCGTCAAAAGTAATACAACTCAATTATTTGCTAATAAAAAACAGGAATTATACGAACATGGGATCTCCAAGTTACTAGAAAAATGGCACAAGATCATAGAACAAAATTGCAGCTACATCACCGAATAAATAAATAAATAGTGAAATATCGTCTTCATTTTCCCTTAGAAAAACGAAATTACTTTCCGAACAACCCAATATTACTTGGAGCGTGCATTATATTCGTTCAAAACGAAATACTCTAAATTTTGTGAGCTGAATAATTCTTCTTCTGATAATTTGAAACAAAAACAGTGAAGTACCTTTTCATATTGGCATGAATGTAGCTATGGCGTGAATTAAAATAAATCAAACATCTTAGTAATTAAAAAAGTTTGTTCGCTTTTGGCAGAGTAAAAAATTTCGAAAAATCAAGGAACGTATTGAAAGTTTAGAATTACTTCAAAAATCCTCATTAATTTTACGATTTGAAATAAATCCTCTTGTAGATACGTTTACCAAGACCCTCTAGCCCGAACCTCGAAGTCTTACGTTGATTATTTTTCTGCATAATGTCTGTTACATAATCCGACAATTTCGAAGTAACTAAAATTCGCGAAAAATCCGAGTCACAGTTTACTTTCTATTTGTAACAAGATCTATTTATTTTCCACTGGTCAAGATGTTACCGCCGGTGCAAAGAACCACATGCCGAGAAAACGGTTTCCTCTTTCCGCGGGATTGCTTATTTATACCTTGTATTCTGGAAATAAATAGTCCATCTTTTTTCTCGCAGCGTTGCCCGTGAAATATGAATGGTATTAAGTTACCACTCCATCGGTGTGTGGACTTAAAGAGTTAATAATATACCCCTAATTGCGACTTCCTGCCGTTTCTGTTTACCATCCCGAGCCGTCTAAAATAGACGTCTATTGCGGCGTGTTGCATTAGGTACAATGGAAATAGATGCAACCTGTCGTTACATCATCGAACGAAAATCAACTGAAACGGGTTCCGGTGAAATTCCGTTCGACAGTTTCCTTCGCGCGGCCGTTATCTCACGTTCTCCCGGGGATTCGGGAAAGGCCGAATGCTGATATTTCGTGGATCGGGTTTAATAAATCTACACGATCGCGTTGCCAAACGCAGGCTTTGCTGACCACAATGTAGCGGGATTGATGATCACACCTGTACCACGGTTTACTTCCGCGTTGGGTGGCCAACCGCGTCCAATTCCTGATTTTCTTTCCCGGAACGTGTACGCGAACACATTTCATGAACGATCACCGAAACTTTTTAATTAATCACATTTGGCCTCCATGTTTCCATTCTATCAATGACCCGTTACGTAATGTACAACTTTTGTTGCCAATTTGAAACCAACACACGCTCGTCTTCTCAACGTTTTCACACTGCAGGAATTTTTCTCATATTTTACCATTTGAAAATAGTTGCACGATTCTTTCGTAATTTTCGTCCGTTTTTGTTCCCGCGTTTTGATTTAATCGTTATCGTCTCGTGGTTATAATTTCACATTTTAAACTGATACATGTTGCGACTCGATCATTCGAGAAACAAAGACTTTGCATTATCCAAAACCGAATTTTTATCCGAGTGGCTTGTGAGGGTTGATCAGATGTAAAAATGCTGATGTAAAAATCTCAAGAATGTCTACCTTAATGTTTCATTTAAGAATAAAATCAATTATTGTGTATACGTTTAATGAAATAAAGTCTGTTATCGTGTGTTCTTTTAGTTACTTTTGAAGTGTTTTTTTTATAAGTTATATCTGTTTAAAAAAACGATGTCGAACACGGATGTACATTAATCATACCTGGACTGCGAACTTTATGTATTTATGATAAAGTGATTAGGCAATATTCAAAATAGAAGAAAGATTTAAAGAATTTCAGATGATTGACATATTTGTTTTAACTCTCTAGAATTATTAAAGGAGGTTATTTTTATCTGGCTCCTATTTCTTGCAATTGATTTATTATTCTAACTAGATATTGCTAAACAATAAATTTCTTTTATAACTTACACAATGTAATACATTTTATTTCTGTCCCTCGTATCTTCTAGGTTTACTGTTTGGCATGATTGTTAATAGAAAATACACAACGTTAAAAAATCCCATCATACTTCGAAATTCTATAAATCCTCAATGTAGTGTAGAAACTTCAAAGGAATTTCAAATGGTTCTACATATTGCTTTCAACATACTGAAGTTGATTATACAGGAAGTGAAATTTTACTTTCAGTTAAAATTTATCATCTTCGACTACTTAGAAGTAGACTGGCTTTCATGCATTCATAGCATTTCTGGTTTTCCAAAACTCCGCATGGAAACATGCTTAAAACCATTTTAAAAACTCTTTGAGGTTTCATCTTAATACGAATGGGTTGTATACATAGAAAGATTGAAAGAATTTCTCTACCCCGATTGCAACGAACTGGAGCAAAATAAAAATTGATTTCTTTTTTAATAGATTCAATACGATGGTAATAGTGTAACAATAGTTCTAAATTACAACGTTAAAAAAACCCATCATACTTCGAAATTTTATAAATCCTCAATGTAGTGTAGAAACTTCAAAGGAATTTCAAATGGTTCTACATATTGCTTTCAACATACTGGTTGACTATACAGGAAGTGAAATTTTACTTTCAGTTCAAATTTATCATCTTCGACTACTTAGAAGTAGACTGGTTTTCATGCATTCATAGCATTTCTGGTCTTTCAAAACTCCGCATGGAAACATGCTTAAAACAACTTAACAAAATTTTTATCTTCGTCATTACTAGACTGCGGATTTCACGCAGTTATGACAAAGATAAACAGGTTGAATTTAAAACGGTAGAGACCTAGTCTGATAAATCAATTTTGTTAAATTAGCTTATAAAAATGCATGTTTGCACGCAGATCTGTTGTGTAAAAGTGTAAAATATTCGACTATTGTTTTCTTGTAGTTTTGTTATCGTCGGTGGACGGCGGCACATTGTATCGGAAAGTTTTCGTTCGCAACCGGCTGAAAGCGTCTCCCGGTCTAAATGTAGAGAGCTAGACAGCCAGCGACTCAATGAAACCGTAAGATACAGAAACCCGGCGGCACATCGCATCGCATCGCATCGCATCGCATCGCATTGCATCGCGTCGCCTGATTACGTAATAAGCGCATTCCTTGTACTCTATTAATTTCCCTTTGAAGCGGATGCGTCACCGTCGGGTCGGGCCGGGCCGCGACGATCCGCGTCACGAACAGGATCATCCTCTTCTGTCGAAGGGGTTGTTTGTCGAACAAAAGTCCGAGCATACGGTCGCCGCTGTTTTACAGGCTTACCGGACCGAATGCCGAAGCCTGGGGCCACTGCCAGAGAACGAAGATGGTCAGACTGCCTCTAGAGGCGTGACCGCTACGAAAATCTACGATTCTTTGACCGATTAACACGACTTTTGCGCCCGACATCCGAACCTCGCTCCACAATAATTCTAATCTTATTCGAGTTGTCTTACCAATTATACCTTTTAACTGGGTAACCTCTCAATTATGAACACTTAGGTAGTAGTAATGAAAGACAAGAAATAAATGGAATATAATGTACGCCAATATGGATACTACGATGTAACGAAGTGAAGGAATTATTCGTTAAATTAAGTGTGACGAACTAACTCGTCATCCCCAGTTAAAAAGTTGATTCTTCATTGCTCGGGTGGGGTTGTGGTAAACCCCACTATATACGTGTAGCCAAAGATGGATCTTGTATTATGAACAGTTTCAATACCATTCTGTGTAATATTTTTGTTCTGTTTATTGAGAACGTTAACAGAAGCTTTAACCCTTTGCGGGCAAGGATTTTTTAGCTAAATCCTATATCAAAAACTTCAGTTTTGTGAAAAAAATTAAAGTACAGGGTATTTCAAAACATGTGGGCATAACATCAAAGGTGGACTCAGTACATCAAAATAAGAAAAACATGGCTGAAGTGAAACTTCTTTCTTTAATCGTCAATTTATTGAAATTTGAATGAAAGGTACAATGGCAAAATAACAACAACATAAGGCACACCGTGAAGACTTTACTTGGCCAACATGTGTCTCGTTTTTGTCCCATAAAACAGTAAAAAATAATAGCAAGTTTTGAGGTCTTCATGGAAACGAAAAGCTTCAATCTTCAACTCCGTGGTGGATTCAATCACGAAGAATGTTTGTCATGTTTTCGCAGACGTTTGAACTTTTCAGTTTTAACGGTGGTTTTTAAACAGGTTCTAAAGTTCTTCATTTCCACGGAACTTTTCTTTGAAACAACGAAGAAAACTGTCTTCGATGTCGTAAACTAACGAGTATCTTATCAAAAAAATTGGTGTGTGCTTAGACCACATGGCTGTGAAACTACTTTCTTTAATTTTTTTCGAATTTTTATTAACACTTTATGAAATTTAATTTTATATGATTCTATTATTGAAACAATTGACTTGTGATAGCTAAAATATGATATAAATACTGCATCGAGAGTTGTTCCTGATCTTGTTGTCGCTTCATTAGGATTATTTACCATTTCCAATCTTAATTTACTTCTAAAAGTTTCTATTAATAATTTTGATTGTTCCGATGCAAAGTTCACGTTGAAATCTCCACTTAGTATCATCGGAATTTTATCATAATCTTTATTAAGCAATGCCGAACCCTCAACCGTATATGCTAATAGAATAGAATTTCGTTTCATCGTTTCATCGTTTCATCGCCAGATCGGTTTTACTCCTACCGCGTCGAGGTTTTGCGCCTAACGCGCCTAAAGAAGTTTCACTTCAAAAGTTCTTCTTATTTTCGAGTCCATCTCTGAACTTAAGCCCACACAATTTGAAACACCCTGTATATACTGATCTTTTGTTACCACAATAACTAAATTAGTTGTTTGCAATTTAAAGAATCAAATATATTGACTTGATGTCGTCATTATAGCGACACTCGTCCTAAAAGAGTTAATTTGTTATTTTCACGCATTCCTTGTGAGTACACATTTCTCATCCGAGTAACTAAGTGTTAAGAGGTTACATACCTTTGGTGAAATAAGGAAAATCTATTTTTCAAAGATGGTATATTAGTACCTTCTTCTGAAATAGTCTCCCAAAGTTTTATTTGTAAATTTGTAAAACTGATGATTTGATTGTTCCGAAAATGCAGTCGTATTGCACAGTGGCAACAGATGATTGAAACGTTAACCCTCCGAGGTGAAATATCGACATACTGACGTCACGATTGTGCTTCTAATTCCTGAAGTTTCAAACATGTGACTTAATTATGTATATTAGGAAAGACCAGCACGTGTTACTAATTTTTCCGTAATGTTCTCACAGCTTTTGAGATTTTTATTTATAGATTCATAGATCTGTGACCACTGTTCTTGAAATTGCTAGCTAGTACTTGACGTTTTTTGCAGCAATGACTTTGGAAAAATGACGGTCACGTCCTTTCAGTTTAAGGTATTTAACTCAATTTTTCACTAAATATTATTGGAATATCATTTAATTAGATTTGCACATTAATCTTTCAAAGAAACGTCATTTTATATAAAAAAAAGTTTAAATTTGTTTAATTTTTCAATTGTTATAGCTGTCTAAACTCTTTATACGACTTTTGCGTCCGACATCCTTTCAAATCTCAACCACGATATTATTAATTATATCTGCAAGTAATGTTACTTGATAGAATTTTTCGACCGGGTGTTTATACATTACATGTAATTATTATGGTAACTTTCTTAATGGAAGATACAACAGTATCTATAACCATAACAGAACTGCGTGATTTCTTAAGGTTTAACGCATTTTTCGTTCACCTCGATGTACCGAAAACATTTTCAAAAAAAAAGAAAATATTTAGTAATTTTGGCCTTTTATAATTTTCATGGAATTCCGCAGTCATTCTAAGATCACAGATTTTAGGGTAGGGTAAAAACGGAAATGCCAGTTCCAGTTGTCAAGTCGTTTTTATTACAATTTTAAAATTTGTGGAGATTAAAAAACTGAAACTTGTTGTGTTCCGTTTGTGATATTGTACAACATTTAAGTGAATTATTGGGGCCGATGCGGTCCCACTCAAATGTATGCGAATAATTATCTAATGTGTAACTATTAATAGTATAACTATTTGCCGATTTAGAGGAAGTTTTACCATCTCGCTACGTTTCTATGTACCATTTCAATAGTGATGGATATTAAAGATAAATCTGATATTAAATATAATTCAATTGAATCATTGTATTTTTAAAGTACATTTTGAAGGTCCACTTGAAGGTTAATAAGTTCTTAAGACAAGATCCCTGTTGCTTCGCTCCAGAAAAATGCAGAAATTGTAAAATTTCAAAAGTACCGGCCATTGTTATATGCATTCTGGGTCAAGTACATTAACGCATCGAGTCTCGAACCTTGTTTCTTATACCTGGCAAGGTTACCGAGATCGCGGCCGGATTCCAATAAAAGTTTGGCGAACTTTTAGTCATTTTGAATCATTACTACCCGTCTTTGTTCGTCATACGCACAGACGCGAAGTAGATATCGGCTCCCACGGAAAGATCTGTTGTTCGTTTCGAATTACCTTCAAGTGCATATAATTCATTACAATACACATTTCATCGAAAAATATTGCGCTGATAACCTAACCAAAATTTCAGCAAGTTTTATATTCAACTTCGTAATTCTATGATCTTTGAACGATTAGGTAAGAAAGTAAAAATGTAACGGAATATAGTTTACTTTAATTTGTAAAATAAATTGTCAAGTAAGAAAGTAAAAATGTAACGGAATATAGTTTACTTTAATTTGTAAAATAAATTGTCAAAGATTTTATATACTACTGTGGGGGCTACCTTCTATGCTCGCCAACAGATGGACAGTGCGACACACCTTTCCCGCTACTACCTGAATCTTCCTCTGTTTGTATATATACCATCCTAAACTGTCCTTACGATATCCCGCGTCTAAGGCACGGGTCCGCTAGATAGCCTTACCGATGAGTCCTCTAGCGGGCTTAGGACGAAACGCTCTTCCTTCTCCTTTTTCCTCCTCTCACACACTTTTAAGCCGCCATACTACTATTATCTTCAATACGATCCAAGAAGTAAACGTATCGTTCAACTCGTGGTTTTGTTATTACTAAAATTATAGAAAATGATCGTTGGTTCAGCAATAAAAATTTGTGCTTCTAGTATCAAACTTTCAATTTACTAAAAATGTTTAATCTTCATACGTTCACACATTCATTTTTGCGTTTGAATACTATAAAATTTTTCGTTTCCCTATGATTGGATTGTGATTTGATGCATTTATTGAAATGCGAGGCTACGAATAAAATATAATTGGTCGAATTGAAGTGTAAAACTTCTTTTGCTAATTAACACTAACCGTATCTCGACCGGTTTCATATTTTTTATTCTATAATTATTGAAATTACAGAGATGCTTCCACGAGAAATGATTAAATAAATTTCTTCATTCAAGTATGTATTACTATAGACATTGCGAGAAATCTAAATAAATTCAGTCTTGTGATTTTTGTAAAACGACATATGTATATCAGTCATATTTTGTGCTCGGTACGGTTGGTGTTTAAATTGAACCGATAAAGCGTGAAAATGATTCTGTATGGAAGGTACTAACCTTCGTAAATAATCGGTTCCTTCTCACGGAAGTACGTGAGGGCTGGGAAGTTCTTGATACCATACTGCTTGGCCAGTCGTTTGTCGTTGATCTTGACGAAGTCGACCCCGAAGTGGTCCGTGTCGTCGTCGATCTTCTCCAGCTCGGCCAGCACCTTGTCGCATGTCGTGCAACTTCTCGCATCTGTGAACATGGACGCACTAGGTCACTGACCAGTCAAAAAGAAACACGTTTCCTCGACAATTAAACGTTCAGTTGAAATAATCAATCATTTTATTACCTTCTAAAATATTCAACATTCGACCGTATTTATTTGATTTCGTAACTAACAATAATTGAAGACACTCATCATGTACTTTTTAGTTTATAATCGACGGCTTCCATACTTTACTGACAGTATTGTTTAAGAGTATAAATACTGCAGAAGTCGAATTGATTAAGAATTAAGGATGCTCCACTAAAAATTCAATTATAACAATTAGACTGCAGATTTTATGGGTTTACGCAAAAAATAAGCTGAGAAAGATGAAATACAAGACTGTAAAGGTAGAAGTATTTAAGACTATTATTACTAGATTGCGAATCTTCATGCAAAATACAAATTGTCTGTATAAATTGTATTACATAAAACAGGAGCCGAGTAGAAATTTCATTCATTCTTCAATGATTTTAATCAGCTCAAACTAGCACACTGACATTTCAAAATTCTTTTAATCTGTACACTGTATTAAATTACACTTACTCATTTTCATCATATATGCATAAAATCTGCAATCTAATTGTTACATTGTATTCCTCTCATTAAAATGATGGAATGTATAAAACATTTCCTATTTATTACAATAGACTAAGGCAGTGTTTATTCTGCACAAAAATCCACAGTTTACGAATAATGTCCGAGTTCCTGTGACTACTTCAAAATCGCAGACTACTTAAAACTTTAGAGGGATCCTTATTTCATGCACGGTTTTAAAATAAAAGAAATATTGTGACAGGAACTAGCGGTGTACGTCAACGTAAATATTAGCATTCTATTGCGAGCATGTTTAAGCAATGATTCATTCTAAAACGAAGTACTTGGAATTACTTCAAAAAATTCGATTGCTCAAGTCGAGAATTCTGTGCGCTACAAATTATTAACCCCTTGCACTATAACGTCAAGTAAGACTCAATAACTACTAAATATGTATGCTATTAATTTCCGACAAGTCGAAATAAAATTCTGCTTTGTCGTTGTCGATACAGAACCATTGGAGATAGGGGTGTGCGAGTACCCGTAATTTACGAGCTAAGCTGAACTCGATTCGATTGCTCGAGCCGAGTCGAGCGTTTGAATTTTCCGAGCTACTTAGAATCGACGAACTGCTTGAAAAGAATGCGAGCTACTTGAAAAGATCAACCGGCTCGAATATTCGAGCCCTCGTGAAACTTCGATTTACTCGAAACTGAATTTTCAGCTCGAAATTTTTCGAAATACTCGAATATATTCGAACAGATTTTTAACTTTCGAGTTACTCGTAAAAATTCGAATTGCTCGAGATACTCGAATATTCATTTATTTAGTATCAAATACTATTCTAACTATAAGGAAAAAAAAATATGACGCTAATTTAGTGCTTTTGTTTTATTTTCATGTTTTCATGAAGAAAACATATTCGAATTTTTACGATTAACTCGAAAGTTAAAGATCTGTTCGAATATATTCGAGTAATTCGAAAAATTTCGAGCTGAAAATTCATTTTCGAGTAAATCGAAGTTTCACGAGGGCTCGAATATTCGAGCCGGTTGATTTCTTCAAGTAGCTCGTATTCTTTTCAAGTAATTCGTCGATTTCAAGTAGCTCGGAAAATTCGAACGCTTGACTCGGCTCGACAGACCGATCAGTACTCGATTCGAAATTCGAATACTCGAATAAATCGAGTACTCGCACACCCCTAATTGGAGAACACTTAGATATACAATAAATACAAACTTCTTTCTTTTTCTAAGAGATTGCGAACGACAAACAAAATTCGAATCACTGTAAGCGTAAAATAAATCGTAGTTCTTACTTATACGCTGTAATAAACTACGATCTGATCTTTCTACTTTGAAAGTAGGGTCGTTTATTTACTGCAAAAGACTAACATTAATAGTTGGTGATCAGCGGTTGGATGTATGTTAAGATTGCAGAATACAATCCCATAAAGATTCGATCTTCGACTGTCGTCCACCATATTCAAAATCCATACTTAGTTACTCATAAGTATAGTAACGCGAAACATCAAACGATAAAATCATCGAAAGAATATAAGGGCGCAGACGTGAAAATGCTTAAGGGTAAAAATATATTTTTATCCAACTCACGTGTCTGACAATGGATTCCGAAAATACTTATTTGGTATAAAGATCTGCTCGCAAAAATATCGATAAAAAATATCCCGCAATCTATATATCTTTGAATGTAAAAATTGGAGTTGAACGATGTCAATGCTATTGGAGTGCTCTGGAACGCTATACAGTGGGATTCAGGTAAGTGTGCCACCTAAATTGTAAACCATTTGGTGTATGAAAAAATGGTTGAAACAAATGTTGTAGTTCCAAGAGTAGCATATAATGTAATAATAAGTTTTTTCTATCTTTCCTGTTAATCGAGATATAAAGGTCACCTTGCTTGAAAAATCATTTATGGTACATCACGGTAAATATTAGATTTTAACCTATGTACTCCCATTGTTTTTCAGTCAGAGCTCAATGACAAAGCAAAACAAGAAAAAAGTAATCATTACATGGTATGCTACTATTTAAACCAAACAATTTTCGTTTCAACCATTCTTTCATGTAGCAAATGGTACACAATTGAGGTGGCACACTTAGCTGAATCACACTGTACGACGGGGCGTGGGGTTGACGATTAATTTTCCGAGTAGAATAATCCTTGAAACCGGCCTTGCGTTACAGAAGGAGGAAAGTTAATCCTTCGCGAGCAAGTTTTATGCTTATCGTCGCTGGCTTGGCAGTTCCGAGCGTTCTTGGCCGGCTCTGCTCCGTTCCACTCGCCGGATCGGCAGACGAGCTACGCGGGTATTGGGTTACAATCATTGGATATGGACAGCAAGGTGTTTCCCGAGCATTTCTCCATCGATCTCCATCGATCCTCAAAGACCAGGTATCCCTGATCTCGTACCCCAACCCCTCCATGAATTTCTGCGATAGAATAAACCTCGTGGAAACCGAGGGAACAGGTGGACGTCGCCATTTTTGGTGATGACATCCCCGGAATAGAGTCACAAAAGCGGTTTCGAGCCGCTCGCTTCTTCTCCCCCGAACTCTTTTCGCTCGTTTTTCTTTCGGCTTCTTTTTATGTACTCCCTTCTGGTTCCCGAATTCGATTCTATTTTTGTGACCGGGTCGGACTCTTTTAAACGCGAAGCCACTTCGCGTGTCATTGTTTAGTCTGAATTCTCACCTAATCGTTGTCCCATCCGTAATGTTTGTTTTCTTGCACAGGCTCAGTCTAATAACTGGACTATAACTACTTGAACTTATAGTAATATTCCGATACTTTGAAGAAGGCGATAGCTTTTTTATGATTGTACCAAACGACTTGAATTTTCTTGAGGAGATAGATAGATTTACTATGGGACATGAACAAAATTTTTTGAAAAAATTGTAATTGGTCCGAATCGCGGAGAACATTTCCACGGTTGATTTTTACAACCCTTTTATTTGGACTTGGATTGCATATTTAAAAACTGCATGTGGTAGATATGTGTCAGTTATACAGGGTGAGTCTCGCAACATGATGACTTCAAATAAGTCGGAAGTTATTTCTTGTATGAAAAAATTTGTCAAACAAATGTTGCATGTTTTCCAGGAGGACATACAATGCCATAATCTGTTTTTTGTTGATGTGCTTTTCTATCGATATGCGAGGGTCAGTTTCAGTTTTTTTAAATGGAATACCGATTTTTTTTTTTAATTCGGGTACAGCACAAAATTCTGCAAAACAAAGTATTGTACCAAATACGGTTCAAAATTAAATTAGAAACAAGACTTGTCGTCGTGAAAGAAGTCGTGTTAATATTCACGTTGAGTGAGCATATGAAATATTCCTAATAATTGATTATTAATTTGAGAATATCTCAGTAATTATTAGTTTTAAGTCCTATTTGGTATAATTCTTTCTTACGCAGAATTCGGTGCTTTATCCGTATTCGAGAAAAAGTATTCGACATTTCATTTAAAAGACAAGGTGACTTTCATATCTTGATAAAAAAGCAAAGTAACAAAAAACAGATTACAACATTGTATGTCCTCCTGTCAACCATGCAACATTTGTTTGAAACATTTTCGTTCAACAAATATCTTACGAGTTATTTGAAGTCGTCGTGTTACGACACTCAACCTGTATACAGGGTGTCACCTAAGATTTTCATCTAAAATATCTCATTTGTATTTAGTGAGGACAATGTTTAAGGAAGAACATGTTTAACTCAAAATGGCAATTTTTATGGTAGAAAAGATTTTTTTCTCAGGGTTACATTTTCTAAAATTTTAAAGTCACTGTCGTTTTATTAAATGGAATAATGTATTTTGATTGGCATAATGTAATGGCTAATGAAAAAGCGAATTAAATCATGTATAATATACTGACCTTCGAATGACCTTCAGAGAAGCTATTTTTCAATAAGCATAACTTAACATGAGAATGCGATGATCAGGATTATCGTATTTAAATGAGATTCTATTGATGTAAACTCTGAATCCTTTGAAGAATAATTCTTCCGAAGGTCATTTGAAGGTCAACATATTTTACATTAATTGAATTTGTTTTTTTTTCATTAGCTATAACATTATACTACATAAAGTATGTAATCTCATTAAAAAACCAACAATAATCTTGAAATTTCGGAAGATATGACCCTGAGAAAAAGTCTTTTCTATCATACCAATTGCCATTTTGAGTTAAAAATTGTCTTCCTTGCAATTGAAAATCTTAGGTGATTCAAGTTGTATATTCTAAAAATCTCATCGAAATCGGTTGATACGAAAAGAAAAACGACAGGCATAGAAAGATGGAAGAATCTTCAGATTTATTACAGTTACGGGCCGAAAATTGTGAAAAACTACGATTATCATAATCTTTAACATTTTGTATCTCATTGCAACGTTGACTGACTTCGATTCAACCTCCAGGATGTATATAATTGACACAGATCTACAGAAATTTCGATATAGACCCACATAAAGGTTGTGAAAAACAACTTCTAGTATTTTTTCTGCAATACCGACCAATTGCAATTTTTTCAAAATTTCTTTTTCACATTACGTAGTAAACTAGCCTTTTTAATCTTCTGCAATATTTTGACTTCCTGTGGTCCAATCTTAATAAAATTATCGTCCTCTTAAAAGTTCCTGAATATTACTGTTAGTCACTGCATGGTTTTACTGCAGGTAGAAGGATGACAAAAGACATTTCTAGACGATTTTTTCTTTATTCTTTTTATAGAAGCCTTATGTTGCGCAGGATATGTACGAAGTGCGATTACACTAATTTTGAACAAAAAGCTGTTAGGACATAATATTAAATAAAGTTAATAATAATGTTATAGTATAATTAATAATATTTCGGGGGATATTTCAAATTTTTATACTATATCCGCCAACATCCTTTTTATTGATAGAGGCTTTATGTTGCACAGGATGTGTACAAAGTGCGATTACACTCATTTTGAACAAAAAGGTGCTAAGACACAATATTCAAAAAGTTAATATTATTTCGGGAGATAATTAAAATTTTGTACCATATCCACCAACATTTTTTTTTAAATAGAAGTTTTATGTTGTACAAGAGATGTGCGAAGAACAATTGCAGTCGTTTTCAGGAAAAAGGTATTAGGAGTAACGCAGTATCCAAAAAGTTAAGTTTAGTTACATTTCTTTATATTAATTAAGGATAATATTTCATATACACTATCCAATAAAGTTAAGATATCTGTCACTACAATGGTATATTTACTAATAATGATATTGTACTTCCAGTTCAACAGAATTTGGAGTGGCATGATATTCCAATGTTAGTGGGTGTTATATAAAATTTGAAATACATTATGTGAACAAATTATTTAAGCCAGAAAAAGAAAAACACATTCATTGTGCACATGGCGGATAATATTATTTATGTTATTAAATATGTATTTGCAGCAAACATCAACACATCATAAAGAAATAATAACTAGTCAGTATAGATGTTATTTAAAAATTGATTGCTATAATTAGCTCATTTTTATGTAAAATAAAAATTTTTTGCATTGATTGCAAATACAGGAGTTATATAGACATTCATCTCTTTTCTTAACGATTTTAATCAGTTGAAAGAAAAACAAAAACATTTTTGTCATAAATGCATGAAATCCGCAGACAAATTATAATGCAAAGTCGCCAACTTATGTGAGTGGTTCTAATAATAATTTGATCAGCCACTGTATCGCCCAAAATATTAACATGTTTGACATTGCATCCTAATGTAATCGCACTTTGCAATAGACCCGATAAACTATGCAAACTTCCAACCGCAATATAAAACATAGTTATGTTCTGGCCTGGCTATTAGATTCAGCCTGTATATTGTCTTCAGCGATCGTGTTTCTCGGTCGGTTGCGAGACTATAACGATAACTCGAGGCTGCGAACACCCCCACAGAAAGTCTGGCAGTACAGTTAGGCTACCTTGAAGAGGAAAAGAAAGAGAATGATACAATACGTGATAGCGAGCAGAAATCAATGGAATCTATATGTCTTTCTCTAATGTAGTCATTTTTTACAAAAGAAAACAAAATTCTGGCAACAGATGGAATTTTTGAAATAATTTTATGTAATTCTGTGATACGAAAAATCACCGTGTATCACAATCAATTCTCTAATCGGTGTCGAACGTGATTTAACAAATCGGAAATGTATAAATTATGTAATTGGATTGATTTTTACTAAGTAGCGTCGTTTCTTGATAGTACAGCAGTTCCTGTGTAGTATGGTTTCTTATCGATAACACAAAATAAAATTTGCGTTGCTAAAACGTTAAAAATCCAAGCAATGACTGTAAGAAAGAAATTTCTTAGATCTCGTTCGTATTTACAGATTTTTACGTCATTATGTACGACAGTAATTCATTCACAATGTAATTGTAAGCACAATCAAGCAAATTGATTTCGACAAGTGTTGAAAGATTGTTCGTTCACACCATGTGTTATTCCAGACATCTCTTGCACCAAATGAGCTCTAAAAAATCGAAGGCGAAAAAGATTATTTCTGATTGTTTATTTACGAGGTACCAGCATCTTTTCTTTGCAACTTTAATTTGAAGTTTTAGCCAGTTAGCATGTTACCAATCGAAACACTGACAAACGGGTCGTTTGAAAGCGTGTGTCAGCTAAATTGGACTGACTCCACTGGCTACGTTCATAATAAAGGAAAGTTAAAAAAGATTGTGCGTTAATCGTCGCTGAATGGCGTGCTAAAACTTTCTCATATGTTTATTGTTAAGAACATTTTACGAATATTAACTCGTCGTCTGATATACTGTGTTTACTTTGTTAAGTACGTATGCACAGTTAAACATGAAAAGAAGATTGAATTGGATTCAGTTCTGTACTTTTCGTAATTAAATAACAATGACTATTATTTCCTTCATTGTCTCAAGAATTGATAAAGAACTTTTAGTACATGTTATAGCCACCGTTAAAATTCTTATTTTATTATTTGTGTGCAGATTATAGTATTATTCTATGAAATAGTAATTAATTGAAAGGATGTTCTCAATTTCATTGGGAGTTCGTTGGTTTGTCAACTCGTTCCGATATTCGCAGAATTTTTGTTTATATTGATTGTTCGTGTCAGACAATGATTTAATTATCTCATTATTTAATGAGTGACCTATATAAGACCGGCAAATATTCACCGACAACGAAAATGATCTCGAACTGGTCTTCCCGGTGAAGCAGAGGCTCGCAAACAAATATAAATAGAGCGACACAAAACAATTCTATTTTTATTTCCTATAGTGTCCACCCACTCGTTCCGCTCCTAAACGGATTGTTGAATCGAGAACGAAAAATAACCGATACCACAGAATCTCGATTTCACGATTCGACTATCGATTGTCATCCGCGAATCGTCTTTTACTTCTTTTCGATGACGACGAGACTTCTCGACACGTTACGGCACGTTATTTTACTTTACTTTACTTTATTTCATTTGAACAAAAACATTCCATTTACGATGAATTCAATTTTTTCGTAATAATATTTAATTTGCTATTCTCAATAAATTTTGGGAAGAACGGAGGGGATGTTTTCAATTTTTTCACTCATTTCCGTGAATCTATGTAATTATTAATTCCTTTCTGAAATGTGATCAGTATATAGAAATAAGAACAGTATATGTTATTTTTTTTTTGTAAAAAGCACCCTTGAAAGAGGTTTCTGTAACAGTAGCAAATGAATGTTACATGTAGCAAGTGAATGATTTAATTATATAAATAAAAAAAGATTAGTATATATAGGATAGGCTGTTTATTTCTCTGAGGAAGACATTTTTAATGTTTTAAAAACTTTTCGTCGGCAACGGGTTAAATACGAGGTACGATTTGCTCGAGTTTGTCTATTTATCTTATTTTGAATGAGGAAGAGGAATCAATCTGTCTTGCACATTTGAGTGGTGGCGTAAAAAATTGTTGAGTTAAGGGGTTGGCTTTAGGGTTAGCTGAAGGTACAGTCTCCTATAATATTTTTGCTGAGTTCAGATAAATTGGGGACTAATGTAGAAAGGATTCGATGAAACAAATTAAGCGTCTATCATTGTACGTATTTACATAGTAAATATGGGAAATATGTTTATTAACGATAAAGGAAAATACAACTCGTCACATATAAAGAAAAAACATTAATACAAAAATGAATAGGTTCGATTTTATATAAAATACAGAATGTGAAAATTTGAATAAGGAAGGATTCATCATCAGGCATTCAGAACTTTTTTTTGGCAATCACTACCTTCATCGTCATTCAATGTCTGTTTGTAGTACCAGATACATTTCTGTGGAGTTTAACCCAATCCACATGTTTGATAAACTTGAAAATTCTAATATGTTTCATATCATACAACGATGTCCTTAATAAAAGAAGACCGACACTACGAATCACTATAATTGATTACCCTTTTCGTTGCACAACCTCGATTTTTGCACGTGTTTCCGGCCCCGTTTGATGCAAAGAGCGAGGTTCTACTGTATCTTGGAATTCCTTAATGAATTCTTGTAATATAAGCAGTAGTTTTATACAGTATAGTAACAATAGCAGTATATACGAAAAACTCTGAGTTTCTGGAGGAAATGTCAACGAAAAAATGGACACTTTTGACCCGTGCACTGGGGCGTGCTAAGAATTTTTTCTGAATTACTATGGGATATCTAAGCCTTTCTGTGGTGTAAACATATAGACTTTAGGTGAAAGTGTTTTTTGTTTAGTTTAATTCTTCTTATTATTTATTGTATAATATACAATACGAGACTTCTGAATAGCTTCAGCAGTGTAAGCATTGTTGGCATGCAATGTAGCGTCTGCTGCAGTGATCAAAACACGAAAAGGGAGAACTTTTCCTAAAGTTAGATAATGTATGCTGGGATTGAACCTATTTTGAAAAAAGAATATAAAAATTTGGAAAATTTCTAAGATTCGCAAGAAAAGTTTACTTTTTTCGGCCTGTTAATTAAATTTATATCGTTAAAAAAAGATTATAAATAAAAAATCAAATATAAATGTTAGGTGCAATCATTAAAGAACTATGTGACGAAATGAATGAGCTTCGACTGAAGTTGTTTATTTTACTAGTTTTTCAGTTATCGCGCACGCTAGTTTAAGAAACATAGTTCCGAGAAACATGCGTATTATATAATAAATAATAAGATGAATTGAACTAAAAAGAAAACACCTGTACTTTTATATAATAACAGCTGAAAAGAATTCTTAAAAGTCACTTGTTTTCACAGCTGTTACACGAGATGCCCCCTTAATGAATTCTTGTAATAAAAGGAGTGGTTTTATACAATATAACAACAATAGCATTATATAAGAAAATCTTTGTGTTTTTGGAAAAAATGTCAACGAAAAAATGGATACTTTTGACCTGTTCACTGGAGGGTCAACACAAAACTAAATGAAAACTAAACTAAATATGTTGTTTTATAAGAATAACAAGATTGAGTTTATTTGGACTTTGTGCGGTTCTTATTATAATATTTGCTCTACTAAATATATCCATTTAATCATTTCACACGAAAGCATCTTTATAATTTCAATAATTGTATAATAAAAAAGAAAGGAACCGATCATTTCGGCCGGTGGTGGTATATTTGTGGTCAATAAAAAAAGAGAAATACGAACTAGGTGTGAGTACTTGTAATTTACGAGCTAAGCTGAACTCGATTCGATTGCTCGAGCCGAGTCGATCGTTTGAATTTTCCGAGCTACTTGGAATCGACGAATTGCTTGAAAAGAATGCGAGCTACTCGAAAAAATCAACCGGTTCGAATATTCGAGTCCTCGTAAAACTTAGATTTACTCGAAAATGAATTTTCAGCTCGAAATTTTTCGAATTACTGAAATATATTCGAACAGATCTTTAACTTTCGAGTTATTCGTAAAAATTCGAATTGCTCGAGTTACTCGAACATTCATTTATTTAGTATCAAATACTATTCTAACTATAAGGAAAAAAAATATGATGCTAATTTAATGCTTTTGTTTTATTTTCATGTTTTCATGAAGAAAACATATTCGAATTTTTACGAATAACTCGAAAGTTAAAGATCTGTTCGAATATATTAGAGTAATTCGAAAAGTTTCGAGCTGAAAATTCATTTTCGAGTAAATCGCAGTTCGTCGATTTCAAGTAGCTCGGAAAATTCAAACGCTCGACTCGGCTCGACAGACCGATCAGTACTCGATTCGAAATTCGAATACTCGAATAAATCGAGTACTCGCACACCCCTAGTACACAGTCATGTCGCGACGCTACGGTTATGCTAGGGGGCTGGAGAACTCCGATATTTTATGGTCGGTGGCCACGTGCCGGTGCTGTTTGACGTTTCAAGGTGGCGATATCGAAACACTTAGGCACGAGCGATGGCGCGCGAGAGCTTGTGCTCTCAAGAAAAGCCAGTTGGTCGTTTGTATTTTCCTGCGAGCGGGAGAAACAGAGACGACGAGATCGAACGACGGCCAGTGCCTAGTTTACGAGCCACTAAAAATACGAGAACGAACGGCCTCGCGGCGATGCCGTCGACGACGACATTTTACTCGTCGGCGCGGCGCGGCGTTCCTCACGTACGTCTTCGCGAAGGGCGATCGCGTGATTCCTCTTTCGGCGATGCGGCACCGCTGCGTTGTGACGCGGGAAATCGCGCGAAAGTAGAAAGGCATCACGTACAGCCCTAAATAATTAAGACCAATTACGATTTTCAATATTCTTCGTGCTCTCTGGTCAATAAAGGCCTGCATGATATTTAACTACAGTGAATAATGATATTTAACTAGTCAGTGTAAAAAGTATTCGCACGCCCTTTAAAAATGAATAACTTTTTTAAAATTAGACCAAACGGCTTGAGTTTTTTCAGGTGTTAAAAGAATTAGTTTAATGCGTAAGGAATTGTTTTAGAAAATTGCTGTTTGTAGCAATTGCGATGAGAAAAGTAAAGGTCACGATTTTTAAGTTTTTTATCTGTGCCTACAATGGAAATTTTAAACATGCATTTTGTAAATGTTAGTAAGGTATATACATGTACAATTTTTCATCGGTAACGGTTGACGTATAAAAGAGCTATAGGCATTGTAAGGTGTAAAAATCTTTGCATCTGGGGTTTGTAATTAATTTAAATCGCAGTTTATAAAGCCCTGTCCGTCGGTCTGGACAGGGTTTTACAATTTTTGTTATTTTCAATGAATCATATTTCATAGCAATCTTGATCTATTTCCATGAAACTTTGTGCATGTATATTGTAACTTACTTAGATCTACAAAAGGCACCTTAGAAATTTTCATTAAAAACACAGGTAAATCAATCCTTCCAACATCTCAAAGAAGTTCAAGACGTTTAGGATAACGCCGGGGACTGTATATGCGAAAAACGGACATCATACATAGGAGACATGTAGGACTGCCGTCTGGGGAATCGCCGATCTAGGACAGAGACCGTTCAAATCCCGGACATGTTCGCTCGAAACCCAGACACTTTTGAATGTCTCTTAGATTGGGTGCACAGGTTGTTTCTGACGAAAATGCCGGATCTGTAGCCATAATTAACACTTTTGTTAAATCTAACATTAGAACTGCGACGTTCTTTCATCAAACTGACGGGATTCAATTTTTTAAACGATTATTGAGAATGTAAGGTGCGTTTATAGGGGATTATGCAATTTTATTTCTTAGATATACACATTGTGTCTTCCAGTAATTCTTATGACTCTGTTGACTGCTTCGTTCAATTGTTTATAAGTAACGCTTCTTGTCTCATCCACTACCTTCTAGTCTGCTATGTAATCACTATTAGACATAGTTCCAGGAAACAAAGATTACTTTTTTGTCAAATAAGACACGACACAGATCACCTTTGAGTGTATAGCCTACATTTCAGTTAGTTTAATACATGCTCTTGGTGATAATAGCATGCATGCAAATTTGCTAATTCATTTCACAATAATCCGAAGTGATAATTTGAGTGATAAATTACATTGCCGAGGGTAGCCACTTCGAACAGTTTCTATAAACATTATTAAATAACAGATTTCACATAAAAACGGTTATAATTCGGAAGCAAGGTCATATCGGACATATGTTTGTATAAACATTTATTCTTATTTTACCGTACTGAATCTATTTCCGAAGTCATGCCCACATTTTTGGAAACACCCTGTATATTTTAATAAAAATCGACAAAAATCTGAGAAATACAGTTTTGTTGTCTGTATAAATTAGTCTGTAAATTAGTATAGTAGTTTCTATAAAATCTTCCAAATTAGTCACTTTTAGTGTTCCGTCGATCTAGTGTCAACCAGAGAGTTTGAAATAAATAGTTATCTTTCGTTTCTAACCTTCAGTTAGACGCTCTTGATTTCCTGCCCACAACTGCCCACATAGAGTCATATGACCCCAACATGAATACATTTTTTATTTAAGAATACAATTATATTAACGCAAACGTAATGTTTGTTAACGTAAACGAGATCTTCGTTTATGTCTTCAAATAATGAATATAATGTTTTAAATGTATTAGTACCCCATACGAGTAATTCAAAATATTCTGTTGGAACTTATATATTTCATAATAACGGTGCGTTTAGTCCAAACGAACGAATGCTCGTTCGGCACCCACTCCGAAAAAATTGAAATTCAAACGAGCATTCGTCTGTTCGTTAAAGTGTTCGAAGAATACTTATCCGGTTTTACAAATATAAACAAATGCAACGTTCGCCGAATGTTCAGCTCTATACATAATTTTGACTTTTGGCGAATACGGCGCTACGTTTATTATAATGTTATAATGATATTATACAGGGTGTCCCAATAATGTCGTATTTATTTGAAACGTGTGATTCCCGAGGTTATTTGAAGTAACTTTTTCCTTTCAGGAAATGTTCTCCGTGGCTTTGTTAGAGAGTTATTAGCGAAAAACACAGGCCAATCAGAGCGTGGCTACAGCAGACGGAGTCCGGCTCAGCCAACACCAACGCCAAGCTCAGCTGTAGCCGCGCTGTGATTGGTCCATGGTTTTTCATTAATAACTCTTTAACAAAGTCGCGGAGAGCATTTTCGCAAAGGTAAAAGTTACTTCAAATCATCTCAGGAATCATTCTTTTCAAATAAGTACAACATTTTTGGGACACCCACTATTAATACATTCATTCGCGTTCGCAAGAAACATACGTCGTATTCGTCATTTAAATGAACACGAATTTGTTGAAGAGGAGGGCGAACGAGAATTTGTTCGTTTGATCTAAACGCACCATAAGGGATTCTATACAAAGAAGTAAATTCAAAATATAGAAATAATTGTCTCAGACAAAACTCAGCTTTCGAGAAAATCTTCTTTGAAAATTCGTCAGGTTCTCTTACATATTCGTATTTACAATAAATAGAATCGGCAGATCATGATCAGACGCATCAGCTTAATCCAATTCAATAGTGTGCGTACTTGATGAATTTTCAAATTCGACTTCCTCGCAAGCGAAACCCGGCCACAAAATTAAATCCAACTTGCTATATTCAGATTTACAAATTTTTCTGTTGTACCTTATGTTGTTTGTCAAAATTTTATTGTCTACAGTACGAACAATTACTTTCGTATTACTGGAAAAATTACTTCGATTTAAATTTATTCATTTTCTTCTAAGATGGCTTTACGTGATATAGCAGGTGGGAATCTGAAGACATTTTTACTCAATCATGCTACGGATTGAAACACCTAAAAACATTGAAAAATTTGCTTCATTTTTGCATATTCTCTTTGCTTAGAACTTTTATAGGATATTTTATGGAAGTTTTGTTGAACTTTGCATGAAACCTGTACTGTGAACCTTACTGCCATTTAAGGCACCTACATCATGAAGGCATTCTTCATTTCTGTTCCATAAAACATTTTTTGTTTTTAGATACTGCAAAATACTTGATTTGTTCAACAACACGGAATTAGTTGCTTTAACACTAAACCTACCGTGTCTTAAAAGTAAGTGGCGCATATTGCTTTGTAAACATTACAAGATTTAATTTATTTAGACTTTCTGCGGATCTTATTGTAATATGCGATCTACTAAAGAAATTTTTTCAATCATTTCTTATATAAGTATTTTTATAATATCAGTAATTGTAAAATAAAAATTCTGGCACCGGTCATTTTGACCGGTGGTGGTAGGTTTAGTGTTAACTAATGACAACTTTGTCTTCGTTGCTAATTTTCTAAAAAAATAGAATTTTATATCGATTTAAAAGAGATGACAGTGAACTAAATCCATATTTAGCGGATACAGTTCAAAATTTTCATAACGAGTCTGACTCAACATGATAGCCCAAGGCGTTAAAGTGTCAAGCAAAAATGGACGAAGTATTATTCCAGAATTTTTTGTGCAAGTATGAGGTTGTCGCACATGATATGTCCGATTTTTAACAGTAACGTTAAACAAACATAACCCACTCGTAAAGAAACTCATGGGTCAAAGTAAGCATCATTCTAATCAACACTTCTGTGATCGTTCGCGCTCTTCATTTACAAGATCGTCATCTCTAGTTTGTGGTCTATTTTACTATCGACGAATAGTGCGTTGATTAATCGATACATTTTGACGAAACGTCACATCACGATATCGTTAATACCTTATTTTTGGACCATCACTTTGGTTGACATTGAAGTAAACTTTATGTAAAAGGAACATTGGATTTTTAAATAAAAACTGAAGGCAAGACCTTAATCAAAACGCTTCGTAATATTTGCATTATAAAATCGGATATTTCGAATGCAGGAACCTAATATTGGATGGTCCCATTCGAGGTGTTTTTCTTTTTTAATCAAAAACAACAGAAATTGCATAGCGATGGTATAATATCTTCACCGAAAAGGTGGGAAGACGTTGTGGAACGAGAGGGTGCTAACATTTTTTTCGTAAACTTCAAAGGTATGTATCAAATATTAATTTAAATAGTAGAACAGTAAACAGCACGAACTTATGAGACGACCGAATATTTCTGAAGGGTGTACGACGTGCAACGGTGAGAAGGAAAAATGTGGAGAACACGTGATGGACCGGGCCCAGTATCGCATTTCAAAAACCACGCGCGGGTTTTCCGGAGCCGCAGAACAAGCTCCGTACTCCCACACGTTGTCCCAAATCGTTGGTTGGTGGTTTCAAGCTCACCACTACTGACACAATCGTCAGCCACGAGAGTCTACATGGCGCAAGAAATACGGCCGATTGAGTGGCTATCTTTAGAGGCGGGCTGGGACCCTGAAGATATGCTTCGAATGTTTCTTCCGGTATAAATAAAACTATCAACTCCAGGTAACAGTGCTCCAAGCCCGAGAAAAATCTTATCAAGGGGAGTCTATAAATTCTACCGACTTTGAACCGCTTCTTCCCCATCGCTTCGCCCTTTGCGCAACCAGATCATTATTTCCTCTCGCGAATGTAGTAGCGGTACAACATAATTCGTAGCCCTTTCCTCATCAATTCTTTAATCACTCACAAATAACTAAAATACACTCTTGAGAACAAATGCCATCATTTACTTTACATGTAACTATAGTGGACGAAAATATTTGAATTTAAAAGAAAGTTGCAATTGATTAATTGCAAATTCGTTGCTATCACCTAGAATCGTACAAATTAGAAACATTAGCATCGCACAAATATCTGAGTAATGATTTTGTAATTCTCATTTAATATGTAGGGTGCATTAAACTTCAGGGATGAATCGAGCAATTCCTTTCCTACCTTAGATCCTGTTTCTAATGGAAGATCTTTGAAAATTTTTGAGGAATTCGATTGGTTCTTTAGTAGCTGATCAGCTCCTGCACATACCCACGAAACCCTCCCAATTGGTTCTTTAGTTTTTATTTTATTCTAATATTTCTTCTTATTTCTCTTGATCCTCTTATTGGCTTAAATCGCATTTTTAATAAAAGTATAATGTAAGTTAAATCATGGTTTTATATCGTTTGATTACTAGATTTTTATTAAAGTGAAATCGAATTTGTCTAATTTAATTGTGTCTAGAGATACGAGGCATGTGAATTGTAAAAATATATTACGACAAAAATGTTAACCTTAACGTCTTTAAGAAGTAGACATTTTCTTTTCTGTTCACGTATGCGAAGGTTTATTAGATCCTGAAAGAATAGTGGAAAGGCGATGAATCTATGATTCAAACAACGACGATGGTTAAGCAAACATATCGGCCATATACCGTTGAATAAACAACGTATAGTAAATTGTATATAGTATAATCAAGGAACGCGGACAGTTGGCAGGGGATCAGGCGTGCTTATCACTGAATTAGCAATTTTCTCATTCTGAGTTTTTCCTGGCAAGCCGATAATTAAATTAAGTCTAGCCACGGACAGGTGGTCGAGCGGCGTAGACTCAACAAAACTAGTTTTGAACGACAATTTGGGATATTGTGTACGATATTCTGAATCAATGCTCATGCTTATACCGCGGATCTTTATACAAAATAAAAAGTTTACCAATCATTTACAGGAAAAGGGAGTTAAACAGGAATTTATTTTTTCTCGAAATAATCTTAATTATTTGAAAATAACGTACTCACGGTCTTGCATACTTCAAAAGTTTTTCTTATTTTATGTTTCACGTATTCATTTTATGCATTTATGACGCCAATGAATTAGTGAAATTTCAAATTGTATACAGATTAAAAGGATCTAAGAACGCTAATACTATAATGTTTACTGTCTCTTGCAATTGATTTAGATAATTTTTATTTTGCATGAAGATCTGTTGTCTAGTTATAAAACTTGCCAAACAATTTAGTAATTATACATAGCTTTTACTCAAAAATTCATTAATAGAAATTGCCCAACACTTTTTAGTATAAATGACAAATTACATTTCCTCGTACGAGAACTTGAAATCTATGATGCATTATTAATTATCGTGCATGAATGATATCATTTGTGTCTACGACTTTCTTGAAAGATAGAAGAGGGATTTCAAGATCGAGACTTGAATTTCAATTTCTTAGTGAAATTTTCAAACATTTGTGAAACTTTTGCCCGCGTAATCCGGGAGACGGCGGTTAAACTGGTTTCCCGCGGTTAAGAAAATGGCACAGTTTATTAGTGGAGCGAATCGTGGAGCGAATCGCGGAGCGAAGTCATTCAATCGGTCGTGTGAGTATTACTCAACGAAACAATGTATCACTTTTGCACTACCCCGGCGGATTGCAAAAGACTGAAATTTTCGAAAACTCGAGAAAAAATTTTCCGATTGCTAATTATCGGGCCGTGAAAGGATGGCAAGAAATAATCGTTCCGTTTCCGTGAAACGGGAGTGGGGAGTGGAGCCAAAATTGAGTAGATGCTTTCCTTAATTAATGGGACGGAAACAGATCGTCTTTCACAAAGCTCGAAACGAGAGGGAACATCTGGAAAGCTCTGCTTGAGCGCCGAGGGTTTCCGGTACGCGTCATAGGTCTCTTATAATCGTGTTCAGTATTTTCATTTGTCAAAAAAGTGGTGATGCATTCCTTTTTAATCCGCTAAGTCAATGGTTTTTCTAGTACGAGCAATCATGCTGATTCTTAAATGGACTGTTAAATAACTTAAATAGACTGTTTTAATTAATTGGAAATAGAACAATAATTCTTATCAATTCTTCTGATGTTGCTACTGCTTTGTAGTTCATATTTTTTGTCTAATGTATAGAATCCACAGCTTCGTTATAACTATTTGAAAATGTAGATAAACTTTTATTAGGTCTCTAAGTTTTAAGTATTACAAAATGAATATTAAATATTGATTAATTGAGTTGTTACTTTCTAATGTACAACCCAATTAATTTTAAAGCTGTAAATTGAGAGTTGAAATGAGCAGTAATTTCGTGCTGGTACATTTATTCATTAACATATGGTTAAAACAGAATTATTTTATAGTGAAATTGGATAATAGAATTGTTTCTATGGATATAAAGAAAATAAAATTAAATAAAAATAAAATTGCCCATTATGCAGAAACTGTGGTTTCGGTCCATTGTTTCTCTAATGAGTTGAAGTTCGTTAGAGTAATTACTTTCTCAACCCTGTCAAATCTTACAAATCACATTGAAATTCAATTTACGCAATTATATTACGATAAGAATTAATATTTAAATGATGCAACACTGACGTAGCGGTCAACGTGTTCATATAATGTATGAGGTCATGAATAAAACATAATTGATAGGATCAAAGAGTAAGGCGACAATGGATGAACATCGAATCAGAATCTTGTGTCCAAGTACTTTTGATGAATGTACGATGTTTAGTACGATTATTAAATATCATTTAACGTAAATATTGAATATTGAATACTGAACATTGAACATTGAACATTGAACATTGAACATTGAACATTGAACATTGAACATTGAACATTGAACATTGAACATTGAACATTGAACATTGAACATTGAACATTGAACATTGAACATTGAACATTGAACATTGAACATTGAACATTGAACTTTGAACATTAAACATTGAACATTGAACATTGAACATTGAACATTGAACATTAAACATTGAACATTGAACATTGAACATTGAACAATGAACAATGAACATTGAATATTGAATATTGAATATTGAATATTGAATACTGAATACTGAATACTGAATACTGAATATTGAAATTAATTTATTCGTCCTATTCGGACAACAGACATGTTCTCGATCTGTTAAAATAGATATCGTCTGCTTTATGCTAAACCTTATCACTGGTTTGCGGATATTAGCTATAAGATCCATAGTCATATGAAAATGTCTTTCTTTCTTGAATAATTTTGATAAGATAACAACTTTTTATGTTTATCATAAACGCATAGAGTCCATAGTTTAATAATTTGTTTACGAATAAAACAGTATTCTTTATTTCAAACAAAATTTATAATGCATAGTTTTCTTTTATTGTTTTTGACAATGTATTTGACTTACTCTTTCCCTACACTTTCAAAAGGGGTAATTTCAAAAATGATTTGAAATTAACCAATTTTGTATCGAATGTGATATTTTTATTACACAATTATAGCAAAAGAAAATCGGAATGTAATAAAATTTCATAAAAATTAATTTAACCAATCAATTATAATATAAAGACCGACTAGTAACGAAGATTTTAAATATAATCTATTAAATATGAATGCTATTTCTTTTTTTAGAAGAAAATAAAATTCTGTGAATATATATGAATATAGGATAAATATATTAGGTTGTACCGAAAGATTGTTTCGTGTTCTTTTAATGCTCCCAATGCAAATTCAGACTAGTTTTTTTTTTAAAGGCAAATAGCATGCATAAATGAGAGGATGCTAATGATAAAATAAAACAATAATGAACAGACGATCATGTATTTCGCATATGCTTGTGTTACTTTCACAATGCGAAAGTAAAAGTTAACCTGCACATTGCGAAAGAAACTTTTGGTACAACCTAGTATATCTCCTTTTTCTTTTAGGAAACAGCTAGAGACCAGTTTAGCAAAATAAATTTGGTTCAAAATAACGTTTTTATCAATGATATTAGCCCGTCCATTTTCAATTTTACATTTTCGATAAGACGTTCGAACCGAGTAACTCTAAAAATGTAAGAATACTATTTAGTCGTTCAGAAAATCATTTCCAAGAGAAAATGAAAGAGGGTTTTTCAGTATTTATTTATTTACTCGCTGATGTAGCGACCATTTTGTACCACAATCTTTTGCCATCTTTCTGTCAATTTAGACATCCCACGTCTTCATTTAAAATGATATTTACACCGCTTAGAAAGTGTCGAAGAGAATGAAATATATGTTAATCGGATAGTACATCCTCTCCATAAACAGCTTTACCCTCGCTGTATTGTATTTTTATCCCTGCGATAATAAAAAAAGCAAAATCTGACGGAAAAGTTCACTATGATTTTCCATATTTGTTGCGATGACAAAAAAATTCTTGAAAGGTTACACAGCACTAGAAGGTACAAGATAACGTTCGAAATGTCAGCTATCAGGACAAGTGATGTCATCTGCACACGAAATTACTTTCCGAAAAACCCCGTAGTTTTAACAAAAACCGTCTGAAATAACGAATTTCGAGCATCTTTTCGATCATACGCGGCGCCGTGCGGCGCGGGTCTGAAAAACAGCGAATCCAAGAATATCAAAGGGGGCAACAGTGGAAAGCAAGAAAGACGCCAGGAGCGATCACAAGAGGCTAACAAGCGAGAAAAAGCTCGGTTCAGTCGTAAAGAAGACGCGAGGACACGGCGCGGCGGCTGGAAATAGGCTCGACTCGCGAGCTCATCGTCCGGGCCTCTCTCGCGTCTAGCCGACGATGTATTGGGGGCTTTCACCCGCGAATCCACCCCTGTTTCCCCAAAAACGATCCGATTTTGATTGGAGCTGGTGGCTCGGGGATCGATCTGCACCTGCGAGATCGGCGAACGAACGACGGAGGCGACGGGGGTCAGGACGAGGAAGATATGTTTTCAGGCGAGACGGTAGCGAGAGGCTTGGCGGCAAGAGCGAAAATAACTCGAACGTGTGCTAAAAGCGGCGGCTACCGGAGCGCCGGCCTTGCTAACACCGCTTTCAAGAGGTATCACTCTTTCCTGCCGATCGACCAGATCCCGGCTGGCCGAGAGTTTCCCTAAAAATCACCGAATAATAATTCCTCGGGCAGCAACCAGCCCCGGAAAAAGGAGTACAACGGCAACCGAACGATCAACCGTCTCGTTTCTCACCTACATCCGGTCCTCTTTCTCTTTCTCTCTCTCTCTCTCTCTTGCTCCCTCTTTCTCTCGCTCTCTCTCTCTCTCTCCCTCGCGCTCTCGGCCCGTTGTACTATTTTTACGGGGAGCCGCGAGAAAGAGCCACAAAAAGTTTTCGCCAGTCTCAACCGTGTATTTTGAGAGTGTTCGTTACGTCATTGCGCGGAGAAGCGTTAAAGATCGCCGAGAAGTGGCTGGACTACGCGAAGAACATGTAACATCGTGTTTTCGTTGTTAGGAGAACGTCATTTATGTCCATGCGTCTCCTTTACGCGATGGGCCAACGGTTTACGGATTACCAAAACGAGTAGAGAAAACTCATTTGTTGTATACGGTCCACGCGAAGAGACGATGAAACGGAAATCGACCAATATGTGTATTCAATTTGTAACTACTTCTTATCTTCGATCGAAAATATTTTTGCCGAATTTTTAGTCCCATAAAACGCACAAGAAGCTTCGAAATTACGAATTCTGTCTGATCTCTTGTTACAGTAATACTAGACACAGATGACTAGATTACTAGCAACATTGATGATAAGTAAACGGTCAACGTAAAAGGACAACCTCGACGAAGACAACATAGAAGGTTTATGTCCTTGAAGGAAACAAAATTACTAACCAGAATAGCGGAATAGACAGTAACTGAAAACCAAGAAGCGACCTTAAGAAACCTAAGAAAAAAATGCCGGTCGCATGTCATTCATAAATCCATCCAAGGTGATGTCTATTTCAATTCACTTCAATTAGCCTCGTCTAGAGGGCAATTGTAATGAAATGCCCGAGTATAATTCAGTTGGTAAAGATTTGAGTTTGCTTGATTTTAGGTAGCGAATTCCTAGAAACAAAATTCCCATCCAGAAGCGAAACACAATTATTCGAGAGAATGAGCGATTGTGTGGCTCGGTGGATGTTCTTGGCAAGGTTACTAGTGTTTCTCCGACGGTAGTATACTGTCTTGGTTATTTCGTCGTCGCCGCTCCAACGCGTCCACTATTACATCAGACGGTATTATGAAAACGTGATTCAGGGGAGAATCGCGAGAGGAACGCGCGAGGGACGCCAACACATCGGGGGAACAGGTTGTCAAGACGCGCGCGATGCCTTCGAAGGCTTTAACCCTTATTCACCGAGACAGAACGCATCTTTGACTGTACTAGTTCCTTCGACTCGATCTACTTTGACTACCAGTGACTCTCAAGCCACTGGTTTCCGAACGGTCTGTAGGTTATTTCGCGTTTCGGACTGTTCCAAGGGCTACATTCGTTCAAACCTCTACGAACCAGTCTAATTTTACGTAATTTTAAATCTACATCAACGTTAACCTTCCTATTCAACCTAAAGAAGATAAAAATGTAGAATTTAGAAGCAACGTTTGTAATCGTGAGTCGAAATGGATCTAACATCCGCCATTCGAGGGTTAAACTGTCCGTTCGGCTCGATCTACATTGATCATATGTGATTCGAACTAATGGCTTATAGATTATTTCACATTTCATACTATTTTAAAGGCTGGATCCGTTCAAATCCTTATGTACCAATTTAGTTTTACGCATTTTTGAACCTGCTGCTGTCAGATCAATGTTCACCTTCCTGTTAGATGCAATAAAAATAGAAAATTCATATTTAGATGAAACGTTTGTAACCGTGGGTCCAAATGGACTCAACTCCCGCCGTTCGAAGGTTAAATAGTTTGTTTAGCAGTATCTATTTTGGCTACCGGAAACTCTCAAGTTAATTGCTTATGGGTTATTTCGTATCTTATACTGTTTTAACAGCTAGATCCGTTTAAATCCTCATGCACCAATTTAATTATATGTATTTTCTAACCTACTGCTGTGTGATCAATGCAGATTTTTATAACGAACAGGAATCAAGTAGAAATGTCATTGTTCTTTTAATAATTCAATAAGCTGGAACTTATTCAGTGGGGTTCTTAAATTCTTTTGATCTGTCTCCTGCTTTAAATTGCACCTACTCATTTTTACCGCAAATATATAAAATCCGCAGTCTAGTGATCAACGTTAACCTTCCTATTAGACTTAATAAAAATAGAAAAGTGGAATTTAGGCATGCTTGTAACTAGGATCCGTTCGATCCTATTTACTTTGATTTACGTTTATAAAAATAACCGTTTCAAAGGCTAGAACCATTCAAATCCTTATGCACCAGTTTAATTCGACGTATTTTTGAACATGCTACCGTGAAATAAACATTGACCTTCTCTTCCCACTTAATAAAAGAAAATTCTAGTCTCGTCATTCGAACAGAGTCTATCAAATATGAACGTGATTCCTCTGTTTTACATCGAAATAAAATTTGATCCATCTGTGATCAAGGTTTATGTATCAAAGTACGTATAGACATATACGATAAATGTAAATTTTCTTGTTCTATTAAGCAACTTTTAAGGACAACGAAGTTCTAGTTATCGTACCTGTAAAGAAAACAATACAGCAAGGGGTTAAACGTGAAAATTCTCCGAGCAATGTCACAGACGTTATTGAATTAGTTTATTTTAGTTCATCCACCCTGACCATGCTATATTGTTTCCACCGTGTCTATCATCAGCTGAGAAATTATAGAACAACTGCAAAATCGGTAAATCGATAATAATAGCGAGAAGCTGTTTCACCAATCGGTTCACCGATTTCTGTTTGTTTCACTAATTTTTAAATTTTTTATTGTGATCCGCACAAGCTGGTGAGAAACGAAAAATGGTCGATAGACTACTTGCCTTTTTCGATTGTGTTTTCCTAACAAATCGTTAATTACCGCTTTGTCCCATGATTGATCATAAACCTAACGTTCGTAAGCATTTATCTGTACAACTGTACACCTGTAAAATCATTCACTTGCAAATACAATGGTTAATCGGGACAGTCGCTTATTTAGAATAGACACTGAAGAACGGAAACAAAAACTAAAAGACAATACTATTAGGACATTAGGCCGGTTTATTATGACAGCCGGTTAGTTGCGACAAATTATTCGACCACAACGTGTCTCAATTAACTGGAAGCCACTGTGTATCGGAGAACCAATTTCGAAACTTTCGGGTGCATAATGAAATCACGCGTTCTCTGCCCCAAATGATTAATGCGACGCGAACGTTGTTGCTTCCCGGGTTAATTTGATGAAATTAAATGAACGGCTGGCAACGCGTCTTGATATGCTTCGATTGTGACTCGGCCTCCGTGCGTGTGCGTCGCGGTGAGTCAGTGGCCTCTCAGCAATAAAGTCTGAAAAGTTGCTGATCCCTGAGTCCAGCTGCAACGAAATCATAGTGCAAATCGTTCGATAATTGCGACGGGATCTTGCGGAAGTGTCGGGTAGAATCAATTTGCACGTCGCCAAGCAAATTACCTGCCTGATGAACTACATAATCTCATTTCTTTTCGAAAATAAACACAGGACGAGTCATTCAAATAATAAAGTTACTCATAAACTGCTTGTTGTATAAAAAAAATGTTTCGCACGAAAGTTATTTGATATCGAGCGGAGCATGCAATGCGGTAATTAGTTCGTTTATATTTTGCTTTTTTATCAAGATAGTCCGTTGAAGTTGAGTTCGTTGTTGCAATGTGCAATATTCGATCCTGCGCTGCGATTCGAAAGAATATTGAACGCTGAGAATATCTCAGTGATTATTAATTTTTTTCTGGGCATTCAATATTCTTTCGAACCAGATATTGCATATTATGATAAAAAAACTCAAGGTCATAAAAATCACATTGTCTGCTTTTCTCGATGTCAAACAATTTTTGTTTTAAACATTTTTTTCATAAAACAAGCTGTTGAGAGTAAATGTAGGTGGTACAGTTACGCGATTCCACCTGTATATTTGATGAATGAAGAACAATTCTTGTATACTTCAGGTATTCTCGAAATGTTTGGATCGCGCGCGTGATATCTTTGAATCAAGAGGCTCTCGAAATCTTCTTTAGTTTCGCTAGAGTTATCCTAAGAAACGGTTATTTGTGGAATGTCCGGGCCCGAATCGCGGGTCTGTTTATGTCGTTAACGTCCTAAATAATGAATTTTTTAGGAAAGAATGGCGTGTACCATCGCAGAATTATATCGATTTCTTGCGCCCATTAATATATCCCCGCAGACGGTCCCGATGTCTTATGTCTGCCTAGAGACGGCTTGTCCTACTGAGTGGACTGGCCACTTGGCAAAAGGAGTGAATTTAATACCTGTTAATTGTCATGTGAGTGCAATCCGCGCGCATGACGTGTATATTACCATTTATGTTGAGGGCATTTCGCCTACATCAACACTCACCCCAAAAGCAACGAAAAATCACTCCTAAATCATTACTATAAACAATCAGTATTTAATTACTGTGTAGACTGTGCCCCGGAGGAATGTGTCCGACTGAAACGAAAACGTGTGGGTTTGCGTTAACGTGTGTTATTCGCGGAATCATTTCGAATTAATGGTATTATGGAGGGCATTTCGTAACTAAGACAAATTTTAAAGAAGTTTATTATCAGAGCAAGCGTTCTTATTATAAAAATAAAGATCACAATATCTGGACTAAAGTTTTCCGAAACTTTAACGAGCCATTCAGCTCAAATAAAACAAAAGGAAATTTTGAATTTTCAACATCGTGTCCGCAAACTTCAGGCGACGTCGAAACAACTGCAACAAAACGCGCGTGCTTATGAAGCAACCATCACGCACGGAATAATTTATGAAACATCTTGAAATAGACGACCGAGTGTAACTCGAAAACAATATTATTTCTGCGAGTTTCATATGTAATCCGAAACAACCTGCACCGCATTCGATACGTTTATTTTCGCTCTAGTTTTATAAGATGTACAACATTCAATTGAACGCCGTAACATGGTCTTGGTGTGTACGAAGTCCGAATTTCGATCTTTTTCCGATTTTAATTGGAACAAGCTCGCGGAAAGATGCTCGGGGCGACGTGAACGTGAAACAGAAGCGTCAATCTCTTGCCGGAGGATTTATTTATAACAGGTGAACCCGCGTCTTTGCCTTGGTACATTAAACCGTTCTCATATTGACGTCTCACTCGTCGTCGTTGCACAGAAAACGATCTCAATGACGAGTCCTGTTCTGCAATTCTGGCTTTCATCGACACCCACTACGGCACAGCCACTTATTATATAATTCGGCGACGTCGAACAACCAGAAGAAGACGAAGACGACGCCGAAGGAGAACGGGGGAGGGTAGAAGCAGCCCGTTACGGGCCAAGAAAATTCTACGGACGTCGAAGAAAGCGTAACGCGGCCTCGAATAAGTTAAAGAATAAATATATCAAAGCGAATGCGAAACAGTCGAAGTTTATGTGGTAGTATTTTTACAACGGCACACCATGCCAGCAGCCTCGGATTAACGGGAAATCAGTATATCGACTCCACAACAATTACAAACTGACTCCTTCATCCGTCCATGAATATTAACACCAAATCTGCTGGTTATTTTATAGTTATTGAAATTATACATGAAATGGTTACATAAATTTCATTATTCAAGCTCGTGTTGCACTAAAAGCATTACAAGAGTTATATGAATTGTCAGTTTATTGGAAGGCAGAATGTGCGAACCAGTCGCTTTTAATGCTTGGTAGCTTTAGTGTTAAGTAATAATTCAAAGATCAATTATTCACGATCCAGTGGAACATTGATTGGCATTCCTGATATTCAAATAACTTTTAACAAAATATTTATAATTGCCTCCCTCTTGTCACAAGAATAAAGAATTAAATCGCCCGCCGTACAGCTGTAGAAAAGAGAGACTACTTCTATTGGAATTTATAAGAAATTCGAAAAATCGAGAGTTGAATTGGTAATCGAATTCCCAGTTGCAATGACATTTTTAGACAGTGAAAGATAGACAGAGGGGTGAAGGGTCGGACAGAGTCGGTGAACTGAGAGGAATGTAAAAGAGGGAGAGTGAGAGAGACGGAGAAGGAGCGAAAGAGAGGAGAGACAGGGTGACGGAGGATGCGGTAGCTAAACGAGGACTCAAAGGACTAACTGCAGATGAGTTATGTAAGAGTGAGGCTCTGCCACGTGTCGACGGACGTCGCGTTGGTCTTCATTCTCCGAAGCCACTTCAGTATAAGAAGTATTTTTGGGCTACGTTTTGAAGGCCAGATGCATTGGTCCATCGAACTTCTTTTTTTGAGACGCTGATATGAAACGGACGTTCCAACTTCGTACGCGAGAAAGATTTAAAGGAAGTAGGATTAAGAGAACTTAATTGCGATGAAACTTATCGTGGTTCTACTAGTGATCTTAATTTTCGTTCTACAATGTTGTAAGTTGTTGCACAGTGGAAAGCTGTTGGAAAGGAATATGTGCAAGACAGCACGTGGTCTATGATTATAGTGTGTGCGTAGGCATTATCTTTCTGTAATTGTATGGTGGTCATAACTTCTATTAAATACTTCATAAATAACAATGCTATTCACAGTATCAAAAAATATTTTTTAAACAAAGTTTAATATAGTACACCATTCGATAGTAAACATCCGTGTAAAGTAGTTTTAAATGACTTACGGAACGATGTATGATCGTTATATAAACGATAAATAGAATATCATACAAAATACAAGCAATAGTTATCGCATAGAAAATGATCGTCATCCGTACTACATCTCGATAGAAGTTCAATACATTAACATCAGAAATATGAAAACGTAGGAAGGAGATCGTACGAGAGGCGAGAACTTAAAATACAGGACTACAGGAAAATCTGTACACCCCGAAGATCCTAACCGACTCCGTCGTCAACTTTGCCACCACCACCTGGATTTTCCAGTGTCCTGTCCAGATCAATTAGTTCCCGACAATTACAACGACGATGAAAGCGAAAGTCTCCCAAGGACATTGCGAGGAGAGCTTCAGAGTCTCACTTACACCAGTACACGGCAACAAAATCCTTCTCGTTGAGGAGTCTCTCGAGCTGTTTGGCGTTGACTTCTTCGATGACAGGTTCAGCGTCCTTGTGGCCTTTGGCTCGGGGCTCGTCCGGTTTCGTCCTTGCGACGGCGTCCACGGTGCCCAGGAGGGCGCATAACACCGCGAATACACCGAGGAGGACGATCGTCTTCGTGTATCCCGTCGGCATCGTTGGCCCGCAGGTAGTACTCCTCCTTCGTCTCCGCCAGCACCACCACCACCGGCCGAACCGTTCCGCCGAAACGTCGTTCGCCGTCGACATCGCCGCACTGACTGGCATACCGGCTATTTTTGATTTTTCGGACAGCGCCGCGACCACGACGGCCACGCCACGCGTCACGATCATCGAGATCATCACCGTTGGTGGTTCGTACGCAGACCCCGTACTTTTCATCCACGATGCAACTTCCAGCGGGTCCGCTTGTAGGGATGTGCGGGATCCTGACATTTCGGGTTGGATCTGGCGGGATCCCGAAAGTTTTTCCGACCCATAAATATCTTCTGGCACCCGCGAATTTCGGGACCTGATATTTTATTCGAATGTTACGAGGTGGAAGTCTATTAGTCCTGTAATATGGTTTGAGTTTGTTAGTTTCGGTACGCGGACGAACCTGATACGAAATCAGAGAGCCGTTAGGATCAGAGACTGCGTGGACGCACCTGACGCGTAGTCGGGGACCCTTTAGGGATGTAATCAAACGCAGACGAACTTTAGATGTGTCTTTAAGTGTTAATGCTATTAATTAATGAAAAAATGGCATCTATCTTCATAATAATAATTCGCATGATAATAACAATAATAATAAAACTGTTATCATAACGCCGTTATCTTTGCGAATCACTCGGTGACATTGATCTTTCATCGCGACATTATGCGGATTTCAAAAGCAATCCGAAAGCTGAGTAATTCACAAGTAGAAATGTGTTAAACATTGTTTGTCCTAAAGTTAATAATTAACACTTTTTTACCTGTACATTACTGAACTTTCGAGTTGCCGTAAAAAATAGGGCATTCCATTAAAAAAAAGTTGAGGACCTTTGCAGAAACAATTTTTTTGTACAACTCATAATTTGGAAGTTATTGGAGGTAGTCAAGATATATGTATGTATGGTTCATATACCCTCAATAATGGGTGGGGATGCCTGTATGCAGTACATAGGTCACGCAGGGTGACATTATTATTAGTCATAGGTAATTGAACTCATCTTAAAACGCACTATTTGATGGTTGATAAAAAAACATATCATTCCATTTAAAAAACGAAAGTTGACCTTCACCTCACCTTGGAGTGTCCACCGGGAAAAATAAAAGTCCCATCACATGATGTCCCCCTCGGTACTGAACAACGTTCATCTGAAACATTTTTGCTTATAATCAATATTTTTGGAGATATTCGTCTGTAACGCTTTATAATTTCCACCCTGTATAAGAAGGTTGTGTGATTGTTAAGTTCTTACATTCCAGATCACAATTCTTACAATATTTGATGGTTGTAGCTTGTATACAAAATCTGACATGGGATTAAATGAAACATGGGCCGAATGACCAATCAATGGACATCAATTTTTAACGAATGACCACAAGTACCTCAGTGACTGATAATTATCCAAATAAACTTATCACCTCAAAATACAAATTGCTAATCGATTACAATCAGACGATAGATTTTGTTAGACGACAGTAATACTTACCTTGAATATGTGGGATGTCGTTCGAACCACTGATAAATAAATAAATGTAGTGGCAAATAGGTTATAAAAAAGTTTTATTTCTTTAGCGAGACATCTGTGAATTTACATTACAATTACTGCATAAATTTCAACATGAAGAGGGCATCCTAAATGTTATTTTCTTGTTTAGTACGAATTATGTTCATTCAATGGGAGGTATTCATTCACTGAACAGATCACCCTAATAAATAGAATGGCTAATAATCTAAACTACGGGGGTATTCTTAACCCTTCGGCTACTGTTGGCGCCTAAAGATGCTTCTAAAATGTGGTTTCGTAGTACTGTCAGCGTCTATGGGCGCTTTACTCACTTCAGTCCGCTGAAGCGATAGGCCAGGGATAGGCACGGTAGGGGCCCCTCAAACCCCTGCTTCACCCACCAACCTCTCTTTCATGCACGAGGCCTGCGCACTGTTCGCAACGGGCGAGGCACTACCTTCTCTTATGGTAACGGCGGATGCTGGTGGGGGACAGTGGGCGCTATGGTGGGAACGGTTCTGTCTCAATTGAGACAAAAATGCCCATCCCTGCGATAGGCGAATATAGAAGGCACTTTAAGGCCTGCCCAGACTGACAGGCAATTGTCCGCGGACAATCCGCTCACAGTCTGAAAAAAATTGTTTAGTTCAAAGAAACAAATATTTTAGTAGGCAAAAAAATGTTCTCAATTCAATTTTTTTCGGTCATCGAAGATTTCTTAAATGGGATTCTATATTTTCGTCATGGTAGTATGAAAGTCGGTGTCAAGACAAATCAAACGATTTAGGATACTATGATCTTCGAGTTACCTTGCATATTCTATCTTTACTTAAAAAAAGAGTAATAATCCGTCCCAGTTCCCATAATTACCATCTATGTATATTATTGTACGCGGACTATCACGCAACTAGTGCAGTATGCGGACAGTCCGCGGGCTATTGTCCATCAGTCTGGACGGGGCTTAAGCCAAGCGATGGATACATGCATAGGGAAAAGTTGTTCAGAATGTTGATCTTGACAACATACATCAGTAGTGGGCACGGGTGGAGCCCCTCAAACGCCTGCTTCTCCCACCAACCTCTCTTTCATGCAGCGCGCCCGCTGAAGTCTCGTGTCTTCGTTGCCCCATTGTACCGCGCTTGCTGGAAGGGGGCAGAGGGCGTTACGGTGTACGGTTTTGCCTCAATTGAGGAAAAATTGCCCATCCTAGACATACATGAAGGTCCAGGTCATTGGAGCCGGGTCCCCATTTGTCAACATTTGCCGATCTAAATAACCGTTTCTCACAATTTTTGCCATTTTTAATTATTTATGGTTCATAGCAACCTTAATCGATTTTTATTTTCTTTATAATCTTTATTGATCCCGTCAGGGTTACATTTCTATATACCTTTACCGCTCCTCTTGTACTGTCTCCTCGCGTCCGCCACTCTAAAGTATCCTAGCCTTATTTTAACTTAAAACTACTCGTTACACTAACGCATTACAAATTGGCATCGGTTAATGAAGCACATGATGAACTCTTTGTTCGAAAAAAATGTTTCACAAACATATGTGGATCAAAAAGCACTTACAACTCGTTTCTTACAAACAATGTTACTCGCTTTCAGTAACATTTGGCGTTCGTGGATATCAAATATAGAACTGGAGTTCGTAGTCGCACATGCGCATTATAACAATGACACATGCAAATTTTCATTTATTTTATATCAACGAGAAACAAAAGTTTCAATAGAAATATAAAATTGCCCGGCGGGCCGCACAATTTAACGTGGCGGGCCGCATGCGGCCCTCGGGCCGAGTGTTGGCCAGACCTGGTGTAGACATCACTAATCTTGCGCCTTAAAATAAAATGAATGTTACAGTAACAATTTCATAAAATTGTATTATCTCGTTTTTTCATTTGATACTAAATTACTTTCTGTTCGCGTGATCGATTGAAATAATTAACAACTTGGAAACATTTTATTATTCGTCTGACAACCTTGAAGAAATCCAGTTGAAATGTCGTTGAAATCGACATAGCGATTTGCCGAGTTAGTGTCAAGTGACTTGCCCCGCATATAAACTTGCCTGTGGATCATGTTAAGACAGGTAGTTGGTCAGTGGCTTCGGTGCAGGACGGAATAACATGAGAGTTGTTGATCGAAAGCCGCGAGTCGCCATCGTTGGGGGTGGTTTGGTGTGTGGCAATTTTTTTTCAAAGTATTATTTGTACACAAGAACATCTATAAAAATTCTTGTCGGTCGTTTATCCAATAATCTCGAGGAAATTTAATAGCAGAACTCAACGTTTTAGGTTGGAGCACTGGCTGCTTGTTTCTTTGCAAAGCGTGGATTCTCCGTATGTGTCTATGAATATCGTGCAGGTGAATATTTAGAAAATCAATTGCATTATTACTTCGTCATCTTTATGTTGCGAATTTTCATCGATTCAGTGAATATACTGATTTCTTTGCTTACTGATTCAATTGCGGTCTACAGAAGCTACAGTCGGTGTAAAAAGTTTTCGTACACTCTTTAAAAACGAATAACTTTTTTAAAATTAGACTAAAAGGCTTAAATCTTTTTGAGATGATAGAAGAGTCAGTTTACTAGTTAATGCGCAGATCACTTTTTTTAGAAAATTTCTATTGGTCGTAACTGCAATGAAAAAAGTAAAGATCATGATTTTTGTGTTTTTTATCTGTGTCTCTAAAGAAAATTTGAAACATGCCATTTGTAAATGTAAGTAATATAGGTGTACAAAGTTCCATCGAAATCTGTTGATGCATTAAAAAATAATTGTATTTTAAAGTTTAATGCATCAACATTAAAATGCATAAAATTGTAAGATGTAAAAATCATTGCATTTAGGGTGTGCGTTTCATTTAAATCGTAGTTTCTCATAATTTTTGCTATTTTCAATTAATTATGTTTCGTAGTAACGTTGATCGATTTCGATGATACTTTGTACATGCATATAACTTTGTTAGATCTACAAACTGCGCCTTCTACAATTTCATTGCAGACATAGATGAAAACCTCAAAAATCGTGACCTTTCCTTTTTTCTTTGCAATTGCGACCAATAGCAATTAAAAAAAAGAAAGTTATTTACACATTATCTAGCAAATTAATCCGTTTATTATTTTGAATTGGAACTATTCATTATATTACTATTATGTTCTTCCAATGATAGTCCAAGTCGTAGGAGACTGAAGAATGTGAAATTGTTTGAAACAATAATTGATGTTTGTAATTTGGAGAAAGAAACAGTGATCTAACGTCTTTGTAGATATCAGATTGGAGGATCAGAGAGGTCAAAGCATTGACTTAGCTCTGTCAGCGAGAGGCCGCGAAGCTTTGAAAGCTGTTGGTCTCGAAAAAGCTGTAGTGGATGAACACGGTATCGCCATGCGAGGAAGAATGTTGCACAACAGAGATGGCACCTTGAAGGAAATTCTTTATGATAGCGTGAAAGGAAACGTATGTCGTGTCTTCCTAGTTTTGTCGTGTCTAGACCTTGCTACAAAACGAATACACAAATTATTACCAGTAAAGCGCTGATTATTTTGCAAAATAAAACAGAATTGTAAAATTCTTTATCAATGACTGGAACCGAGGACAAAATGTACCTGGTATACGTATAAAAATTAAACAGAATTTATTTAGGTTTTCAACATTTTTTATAACAATAGTACGAAGAAATTTATTTAATAATTTCTAGTGGAAGCATCTTTGTAAGTTCAATAATTATGCAATAAAAAATGTGTATCCGGTCATTGGACCGGTCGTGGTAGGGTTAATGTTAAATGTTCTTTATATTTTACAGTTGATCTACTAATTTTTATCACAAACGACTAAAGTCCGCAGTCTAATTATTAGCCTAATTTCCACCATTAACGATTATTGCTAAGAAAGTTACTAATAAAACATATAATATAATTCTGTATGTACAATAGTATATATTAAAATTTTGGCTGGAACTTGCCATACATTTCTTCTTCACATTAGTTTTCGTTTTGCAGTGTATCTATTCTGTGAGCAGACGATACCTAAATGTGGTCCTGTTAAGTGGTGAGTTTTTTTCTTCACGTTCAACTTTGTAATATGCGTATGCATATATGCAGCACAAATTACCTATTTTTCGCGTAGACTATTATCACTGATTTGTTTTTGGACGATTATCCGGCGACTTGCTATCGTGAACTGATAAATTACACTGTCCAACACCAAATTTGTTTCCAAATTACTGTTGGGTGGTTCTTATAGAGTTTTTTGCGCTGATTCCGGATCTGTCCTTACTCTTTCGCCTACGCTCACAGTTTTTGAGAAACATGACTTTGAAAAAGAAACCTATTTTTCAACTTTAAACAAATATTGTGATGTTATTATAAAAGAGATTGAATTGTTCTTCGCAGCAAAAGATTCTGTAGACTTTCTTGAATACAGTGATATCCAATATTAATACATTATGAATGTTTAAACAATCATTGAAGATGGAGAGACACCACTTTTGCACCAATTTTTGAGGATATTTTTGAATTTATCTCAAAAAATAAAATAAAATATCTCAAAAATAAAATATCACGCGATAGAGCAGACTTTTATCTTGAGAATCCCCTCTTTGAAGTTTGCAACATAGATGTTTATACCGAACCAGAAAGCAAAATATCTACGTCCGACATGAGTTGCCGCCAGTGGTGCTCTTCCACTAGCGCGGTCGTTAGTCGCGATACGGCGCGGTGCGGCATAACGGCGATACAGTAGCTAAAAGCGCGCAATTATGTCAGCTTATTTCAATGTTAAATTTTATTTAAATGTTATATATTATATATTAGTATATTTATCCTGTATAGATTATTTTATGTATTTTTTAAATGTTAGTCTCTTGTTTATAGTATATTTCATACTAAAAAGGTCTTTTGTAACAAAAGATAATTTAATACAAAAATCTATGTAATATCGCTTATTGTGGAAATGCTAATATAGAAAACGGAGTACAAAACAAAAACTTACTAAATTACTTTTTGATAAATTCAAAAGTATCCTCAATGATAGTTTAAACATGTTTAAACATTCATAATGTATTAATATTGGATATCACTGTATTCAGGAAAGTCTACAGAATCTTTTGCTGTGAAGAACAATTCAATATCTTTTATAATAACATCACAATATTTGTTTAAAGTTGAAAAATAGGTTTTTTTTTCAAAGTCATGTTTCTCAAAAACTGTGCATGTAGGCGAAAAAGTAAGTGCAGATTCGGAATCAGGGCAAAAAACTCTATAAGAACCACCCAATATTTATTAGGAAACAAATTTGGTGTTGTACAGTGTTATCAGTCCACGATAGCAAGTCGTCGGATAATTGTCCAAAAAGAAACAATTTAGCTTACGAAAAGCCTTGTTCAAATTTCTGCAAGTTGGCGGAATCAAAAAGTCTTATATTTTCAGCGAAATAGTATCATAATTACTCCAACTCTCGACTCTCGTCTATATGGTATATTTAACACACAGTAGATTAAATATCTACACGTAACGTTGCCTATTACTAACTGCAGATATGACAGTGAATAATATTAACACGTATAACATAAAATGTTACAATGGACAAGTCAATGACTAACCTTGGCTCGCCTAATGTTCGAGTTACCAATACAACTATGCGGTGAAAGTTATCTATCTATTATCTATTTTTCTATCTTTCGCAGAACTGTAATAAATGCTAACTAACAGATTTACAGTAGGGGGAGTCTAGAAATTTCTTGTAATTCTTTGTAATTTGTTGTTGTTTGTCATTATCATTATATAAAAAGTTCATTAGGAACAATAACATATTGAATCTTATGACTTACGCGTGACTTTTTCATCATGAACATTCAGGAAGTCGTAAGATAAAGCAAATTAAATGGACATAACAAAAGTTTTGCCGCAATCGACGTAAATACGGCGTAGTTTATGCTAACGCGGATATTATAATACGTTAAAGTGGTAGAATAATTTGTTGAATTAAGAAGCAAATGGAAAATTACTGATAGGTGATAGCGTACACAAATGAAGAGTTAACTCGTCGTTCCCAGGGACAAGGTTAAAGACAAAGCTTCGGCCTTATAACTCTTCCGATCCCTGGTGTCAGATTCTGAAATTTCCAGTCAGCTTTCTTGAATGTAGCATTTTTATAGCGATCGTTTACTCGTCGAGCTATACTACTCGCAGCTCGGTATCCCCTAAAAAATTGTCTCGCGATCGCTATCGATTACCGACGAGATTTTGCAGCAGGTTATTTTGATCCGGTCGCTGTATCAGGTATTAAAAGTACATGAACGAACATGAGATGCTTTTCACCTGAAAAAAGCATGGCTGCATATCCGATGACGCGGTAGCGCGTGAAGCCACAAGAATTCGAGCGTGTCACGTTTCTTGTCACTGCCACCCCGTGCATCTTACGATCTTGTGCGTTCGATGTGTGTTCCCCAGCACTCATTATACTTGCTGCGACACCCGATTTGTTTCCCGTGGCATACTTGCTGGGGGGTTCGAAAGCTTTTCTCGAGGTATCTATTAAAAAATGAAAAATTCCTAAAATAGAAACTTCGCGCGGCAGAAATCTGCGCAGCATTCATTCATTTCTGTGAACTATAAAGAAATACACCATTTTCTAATTTTGAGAGAACGTTTCCTGTAATGTTTAAGTAGAATTTCATCTACAAAAAGCCGAGAGTAGCGGAAAATGGTTTAGAAATGTTATAAATCATGTGGACGTTAAATAGTATAGACATACGATTTTGGAAAATGTTAATTGACCACAAGATAATTGCTGTTATTTAAAGATGCAGTAGCGGAAATATTTACTGCGTTATTTATATTCTCGAGTGCGCACATTTCCATTATAATATAATCCATAAAATGATTTGTATTCGATTTATTTTGATGATCATACAATGAATTTCATGCAATAGATATCTGTTTGAACCAATTTTAGAACGTTTATAATGAAGGACAAACAATGACGCATATTAATTATTATTAGTGTTTTCTGTTTTAACCGTTACACACGCCTCATTTCTATCAATTTGTGTTGTCATGTGCTTCTTTAATGTGTGGATCTGTAAGTAAAATTTAGTTAACCGATTTAAAACGTAAAGCCACAGTTCATTTGTAGGTGAAATTTAACACAGTACGGAGGTTGAAGGATTTCAGAATATTTATATAATGTCTTCAATTCCATTAAGAGGTACCTATAGCCGGATAAGATGTTCAAAAATGACCCTATTTTTGGTCAGACCATTCGATAGAGCTCCCAAAGAAACGCCTCTGTGACAAGTTTCAAATCGGTACCCCCTTTTTTTGTTATTTATGAAATACTATAAAAATATATTTAAATATGGTCACAATAATTATGTGGTTAAGAAAGAACAAAAAAAGTGTTTAACCTTAAAAAATGTCTTTTCGGCACGGAATTCCATCCCGGATCAAAGGATTCATAGCTGAACGCCTCATCGTCTGCTGCATCAATCGGATCTGTTGAGATTCATGCTTGCAAATTGAAATACAACACATGTCAAATATTTTATATTGTATTTCTGAGTTTGTACATTATTTTTCTGAATTATTCAATATTACATAATAAACCTAAGAAAAAGTGAAGAAACATCGAAAAAATGTTTTTTTATTTTTGAAACTATGATGTACTATATAAAAGATTTTGAAAAAATTAACAACAATGGTTTCAGCAATAATTTCAATACGAAATATGCATTTTTGTCGAATATTTGAAGATATACCATTTTTTTACAACACGTTCGACAAATCTAAAAAATCTGAAAATACTACACATTAATAATCACGATGAAGCACAACTAACATAATAATATAAACGTGGTACTCTGAAATCTTAAATATAAAATTGGCAATTCCATGATTCCAGAATTTTTTAAAAATCGTGTGCGCAACAACAAATTCTTAAATAATTCACTATCATTTGTGCTGTTAGGTAGAATGTTCATGAATTTTTTCATAAGTTTTTGTTGAGCACAACAGAAGAAATAGAGCATAATTCGCTAAAACCAAGTCCACCCTATAACTACCCTTGTGGTAGTGGTACCGACTTGAAACTTGTCACAGAGGGTTTTCTCTGGGAGCTCTATCGAATGGCCTGACCAAAAATCTATTTGGCTTACGGGCATTTTTGACCATCATATCCGGCTATACCCTTTATTAATGAAAGAGAAACATTTTTCGTAATCATAATTAGAGAGCTATTGTCACTGATTTCTGAAACAGCCGCCGAAAAGTATTCCGAAGTGCGACTCTTTTTCAACAAGAAGCTGATAGACGCTGACCTTGAAAATGGAATACTGAAGATCTACGAGTAAGAGCTCTCATTAATATTAACGTTATGGTGTGGCAGTATTACAATCGCTATATATTTTAGTACAAAGTCTGAGAGGATAGAAGAAGTAGAAGCGGACTTAATAATTGGCGCAGACGGTGCGTACTCGACAGTCAGGAAAATGATGATGAAAAGACCGATGTTCAACTGTAATCAGACGTATATAGAGCACGGCTACGTCGAGCTGTTCGTTCCTGCTCATAAAGACAATAAGGTATGCATAATTTTTCAATATGGTGGTCATTATTTCGTACTTCATTGCAGTTGAACGTCCCCTATACAGGGTGGAGCACTATAAACAGGTCACCTGAATAACTCGCTTGCTTTTGAAGATAGAAGAAAATGCATCAGACCAAACTTGATATCGAGGCGCTCGTAATCTGATGTCATTAATTTTTTTACAGGTGGTGACGTCAAGGAGATATGAAGGTCAACTCTGTTTTTTTAAATGGAACGGTATGATTTTTTATTTACATTCTGATAGTGTGTTTCAAGATGATTACAATGACCTATTATGAAGGTCATTCAAGGTCACGCAAGGTCAACTGCAATAGAAAATAAAGTATCTCAAAGCACTCTTCGAGCACTACGACGATTTACGTGTAACATGTTATTTACGTATTTACTGCTACTTCAAGTGTTCAAAATGACGACCTTGAACTTGAAATTGGTCCATATTTCATTGATGGCACGCTAAATAGTCATAAATACGAGAGAATCTTAAAAGACGTTTTGCCAGAATTGTTAGAAGACATTTCACTGGATATGCGACTGTTCATGTGGTTCCAACAAGACGGATGTCCTGCTCATTCAGCACGAAATGTTACAGAATTACTGAACAGGACGTAATCAGGTCGATCAGGAAGTAATAAATGACCAGCACGTTCCCCAGACCTGACACCACTAGAGTTTTATTTGTGGGGAAAATTGAAAGAACAAGTGTACCGCGAAAAACAAACAACCACAGTTGATATGCAAGAACGTATAAAAAGAGCTTGCTCTGTAATAGATACAGCTGAAATTTGTCAGGCAGTATCGTCAGTATTGCAACGTTTTAGATTATGTCTCCGTGTTCAAGGTTGCCAAATTGAACACTTGAAGTAGCAGTGAATACGTAAATAACATGTTACATGTAAATCGTCGTAGTGTTCGAAAAGTGCTTTGAGACACTATATCTTCTATTACAGTTGATCTTGCGTGACCTTGAATGACCTTCATAATAGATCATTGTATTCGTCTTGGAACACACTATCAGAATGTAAATAAAAAACCATACTGTTCCATTTAAAAAAACAGAGTTGACCTTCATATCTCCTTGACGTCACCACCTATAAAAAAATTAATGACATCAGATTAAGAGCGCTTCGATATCAAGTAAGTTTGGTCTGATGCATTTTCTTCTATCTTCAAAAGCAAGCGAGTTATTCAGGTGACCTGTTTATAGTGCCCCACCCTGTACATTATTTAAAAATACAAGTCAATTAATTGGTATACTAATAATTATGTATGTATTTGGTTGGTGTAAAAATAATATCCTAATTTTTTCTAATAAATCTTATTATTTATGTTGCTTGTTCTATATCATTGTATAGCTTATTTATTTCTTAATCGATATGCTTTAAAATCATTTTCCCAACGTATAATAAAGATAAGTTTAAACCGGGATACACTTTGCAACAACCTAATATTATGCCATAAGCTATTCTTGAATCGGTAGGAGTTTATAATGAATTATAATTATGAAATGTAATATAGTAAATGTACAGAAAATAACTAAATTTGTTCGAAAATAATACACCATTGAAATTTTTTCTATTATGGTAACTTAAAATTGAAAAACGAGTTTAAAGTATAACATTATCCTCAAGTTTGCGATGAGCGGCCATCATCTTCATATTTGGCCGCGTGGTGAGTTCATGATGATTGCCTTGCCTAATGAAGACTGCACTTTTACCGGAAACATATTCGCACCTTTTTCAACCCTACACAAACTGAAGACGCCGCAAGACCTTCTGGATTTTTACGAAAAACAATTTCCAGACCTTCTGCGTGTGATTGGTAAACAGAAATTAGTAAAAGACTACTTCGAGAGGGAACCCAAAACATTAATTTCTATCAAGGTAAGTGTTACAGCATTTTATATTTGATTCTAAAAAGTAACCGTCCGAGGATACTATTAATGCTTTCTTATAAAACATTATTGAATTAGTTGAATATAATTATAGTGCAAACCTTATCATGTTGGGAAGACTACACTTCTTGTTGGTGACGCTGCTCATGCTATGGTGCCTTTCTATGCTCAGGGAATGAACGCTGTGAGTTCTTTTTAACATTCTGTGCTCGTTGTATATGCATTGAAACATTTCACTGAAATATTTAATATACTAAAAGCAGTACGCATGATTTATTCAGTCATTTGGGCAATTAAAACATTAAAACAGCTTGTCGAATATTCTATTGCGATATGAAAATGATCGTACATTTTCTCTCGAGAGGTAAACTTATATAAATTGCAGCGAATGTTCATGACTCGATCCAAGATTTTTTAAATATTTCATTGCGATGGAATTTATAGTATAAATACGTTTTCTAACAATTATACGCTTAATAATTAGGGTTTCGAGGATATTTTGTTGTTAGACGAACTAATGGATCGTTATGATTCGGACTTCAGCAAGGTCCTACCGATGTTCACTGAACTAAGATGCGACGATGCTCACGCGATATGCGATTTAGCTATGTACAATTATGTTGAGGTAAGATAATTTGATAACTTCTGACATGATAATTGTCGATCTAATCTTACATTGTATGGTAATTTTGTTTTTGTCATTTTATCCGATGTGTACAGATGACTACAATCGAAAGTACAAAACATGAATAGTTTACTTGATTGGTTCTTTTACCAAATAAAAAATCCATGATCTTTTTGTTTCACGAATGTTTCAAGAACTATCTTAACCAGTTTCTGTGTCTATTAACAGTATTATATTTTATGTACGTTCAATTTAAACAATGATGAAGAAAAATGCTAGTTGCGTTCGTACGAGGTCGACATAAAGAATTCTTGAAAATTTATAATGTTTAGCACTTTTATTTATTCAAGTCACGCTCATTCTCCAAGTTAATAAACTTGAAATCGAGTAACACAGGCTAACAGCTTTTAAATTTGTTTTTCTAGTGACTATCTGTTAAAAATTGTAGGAATGTGAGTTGAACTTGAGAAATTCAGGAAATAGGTACACTTATGTTTTAAGGAGGAGACCAGTAATTTCCAAATTCTTTTCAAAGATAATTACTCAGTGAATAATTCTAGCGGTGTTAAGACGTAACAGCGTAACTTGCAATTTTATGTTTCTATTTTTGCAACTGAAACTATTACAAAATGGTGTTCTTTGATTGATTGATTATTTCAAAATTTCATTTCCTCGAAGATTGTTTGCTAGCTGCGATTATTGCAAAGAATTGAAACATCTGATGTGAAAAATTCCGGTTGAATTACCAACATTTAAAACATAGTATACTAATTTTGAAATTTTTCAATTGTTGCGGAAGTGGTAGCAGATTAAAGTCAAAAAGCTTGTTTTTATCAAATCAACTTTAAAAGATTATAAAGGATAAAATAATTGTGATTCCAAAAAAATCGTTTGCTACATTGTAGAATAATTTATGCAGAATATTTTCTCCAAATTTGAGCAAAATAGAACGTGTAATATAATTGTGATTTCTATCGATCGAATTTTGAATTATGTTAGAGAAGATGCTATCGGCGTAAAGGTTCGATCTCTCAAAGGTAAGATCGAACCTTTGCGCCGATAACATCTTCTCTAACATAGAACGTGTAATGATCGAAATTTTATGTCGACAAATGAAGTTTACTTACTATCGTCAACTACGATATAATCAATTTCTCTATACATTGGTATAATTGCTCTAAATGTTAGAATTTTTAAAATCGTTTCGTCTTAATATTTTATGCACTTGAATCTTTCGGTAAACTAAATGAAAAGAATTTGATCTGTTTAGACCGTCTGTGTGGTTTACCCCCTTTAACGAAATTGTTACATGCCAGACAATTTGCAGATGAGGGATTTGGTGAACAGAAGGTCCTTCCTTTTCCGAAAACACCTGGACACGTTTCTCTACCGTCAAATGCCTAACACGTGGATACCGTTGTACAGTACAGTGCACTTTTCGCGAATGAAATTTCGCGACTGCATCACGAACAAGGAATGGCAGGACAAGGTACACTGAAAAACACAATAGAATGAAACAAACGGTTGCGAATGTACACAAGCATAACAAAACCAGTATTTCTTTCAGGTTTTACGCCTGATCGTTTTGTTTACGTTCATCTTGATTTTTGCGATATTGCTGGTGCCGATCATCGAAGTATACTTCATGAAGAGTGTACTATTCTGATCATGTTCAACGACACTGTGTACAAGATCTGTTTAATTAAAAAACGTTTTTAAATCTGACCTACTTGACCTCTCCTTGCATTTCTTTGTTAACCAAATGCACATCTTCTCCACGCTTTAGTAACTTTAGTAGTTACTGCGTTTGAGCAAGTCTTGTTGCACGGCCGCGCCACGAAAAAAACTCTTTAACAATTCAATTAACATATAATTACTATTCAACATCTTAACATTACATTTTCTATTAAAACATAACAGGGGAATTCACGATCTAAGAAAAGGAGTTTTATAAAAGTATTTATCATTCTCGCCACTCTTTTGTACAATCACCGGAAACACGGGTAGAAGATTTTTTCTCTAAGTTTTCAACGATTTCGCGGAATTCTATCCACTGTGAATCACTGACGCGGTATCACAACAACTCAAGGTTCACTGAGTCCGCATTCTCCACGTATTTGTGCTTGTTGTTCTCGAACAGTTCGACCAGACGCGTGATGAAGATTTCGTGATACGCGTCAACCTGCTCTGCAGTCGGTTCAGGAATTTTTGGTAGCTCTATGGGACTGCCAACTGGAAAAAAAGAAACGGAGAGAATGTCAGAAGAGTTTTGCATTTTTTTTTACATTTCTTTTATTCCTCAGTTAACTAATCAAGCGTAGGCTACATTGAAGAATTTGAAATCTTCGCAAAAAGAAATTATTTTTATTATTAATAATTTATTAGTGATATTGTGCTTAATTCATATGTCGTGATTGTTTCAGTAGATTTATTATGGATCAGGAACTTTGTCCTATTGTCAACGTGTTAGAAATGGACAACAAAATGATTCGTTAAATTAAACTTCTAGTGTGAAAATGTTTTCTTGATAATTTTTTGTTCGAAAAATTTTTTTTATTTAAGTAACAGAAGTATTTGAAAAATCTTAGGGACTAATTTTTAAACTATGTATACAGTATTTTATCGATAAATATCAACCACGAGTCCGGCCAGAGACAATTACGGACCAGGTATACTATTCTTTGACTTTTGCCGAACGTAGAAAAGGACATGTAACGTAATACGGGTGCGGTATATCGGTGTGAGACCACTACTAATGCAATGACAAAACTTCTTTATTTTTCATTATTTTTTTATGGGATTTTTACAAACATATTTGTGGCATTCTTCTGATGAAAATGATACCAAATATCATATAATTCTGATAATATTTACTTGTGTAATGAACGATGAAAGTTTCGGACTCAAAGAAGGACAGCGTATGGAAAAGAGAGAGTCGCGGCCGGTGGCACAGTTCAAAGGCCCGCGACTCTTTGCGTCCGAAACTTTTATCGTTCATTACATAAGTAAATATTGTCAGAATTATATCATATATGGTATCATTTTCATTAGAAAAATGCCACGAATATGTTGCTGAAAATTCCATAAAGAAATAATAAAAAATAAAGAAATTTTGTCATTCGATTAGTAATGGTCTCACCGAGGTCTCTCGAGTTTCACGACCCCTCACGGGGTATACCCCTCACGGGGTATACCCCGCAGTAGTGGGGATAGTTCTGGGACAATTATAGGCCAGATACTTGGGACATTTATCGACAAAATACTGTAATTCCAAACCGAAGACTATCTGTACGTATAAACGTGCTACTATAGCGACAATATATAACTACTTGGAATATTCGGAAAGGATATTACATATTTGTTCTATCTGACATTAAATCAGCTTACTTACCAACGACGGTGATTGGTCTCCGTTGAGCAATGATTCCGAACGAGTACTGGAAAAATCCTCGACCCATCAATATGATTGGTGCGATTCCAATTTTCTTGCGAATGTAATTTTGGGCCCTCCTCAAGAACGAGCCTTCGGTACCGTACACCTGATCGTATATGTCCGTCTCTCCGAACGAGAACACAGGTACCAGAGGAGTTCTGCAAACAGGTAATCGATGAATCAATAATAGGTCCTTGAATGTTTATTACTAGACTGTAGATCTGTATGTAAAATGAAATTTTTTAGAGGAAAGTCGAAATATCAATTTTCTTTAGTAACTTTATGCTGCCATGCCACCCATATATGGATGACAGAATTATTTGTCCAGATTGAAAAATTAATTTTTATATTAATATTTTCGTTATACCAAACTTGGTTAAGGTCTGGGAAATGCGAAAAGATTGAAGAACTACTTACAACGTAACATGTTCAAGTGACTGATTTTGATGAAACTTTTGTGAGATAGTTCTTCGAAAAATATTTGACAACTTTTTTTTATAAGCAACCATTCACATTGAAGGGGTGAAAACAACGCTCAAAGTTGAGGGTAAAAACCATATTTTTGAGTTATCTCGGAAACCAGAGGGAGAAAAAAATTGAGTTTTTTAATGGGAAATTGAGTCCCGCAAGAGAAAACAAAAATTATTTGTTTAAACTAAAAATTAATAAACTAATTAAAAAGTCAAATTTTGTTTGTAGTTTCACTCATTTATTGTTAATTCATTTTAACGTAAACTCGGATGTATAATCTTTGATCCAAAATAGGAGATATGTGTTTCGGCATTTTTTTGTTTTTGGCCATTTAACAAAAATTATGCATAAACATTTATAGTATTTTGAACTATGACACTGGGTTATATATCGTTCATTGTTTTATCAGTAGCCAAAGGAGGTGGCGCAGGTACCAGCGTGACGTAAGGGTATCGACTTTTAAAGCCAATATGGCTGCTAATTTCCGCAGTCGTTAGGCTTTCGGTCAGAATGTAACTGAAACCTATTTAAACTATGCAACCTTTATATCAGGGTGTTCCAACGTATTCCCCTCTGAGAACTACAAGATCCCCACCTTCGAACCTTTTCCCACTACTACGTACAATCGTAGAGTTAGTGAGTGCTGCGCGCGCCGCGCGGCTCTCGTGGTGGGAGCTGCCCACTACTATTCATTATAACGATGAAGTCTAAGAGTGGGGGAAGAACCTAAGCGGGGAAGGTGCCTCGAATAGCTCCGGAGCTACTGCTTGGAACAGCCTGCTTTAAATAGTCGAATTTTGAGTTTTCTCGTATGTAATAACTTTGAAAAGAGCTGGTGGCAAATGCCGGATAATAATGCCGTAATTTATTACTTAAAATTCGATATTTTCCACCAAAAAAGTAAATCCTCCCTAAAGAAATTATTCAATAAATTTTCTAACATTTGGTTTCTTCTTCCCTAGTTCTCATCCGGAAATGATTCAGAAATAAGCTAAGACAATACGAAATAAAATTCGTGCGAAAATTGAACTTCGTATTTTATGAACATTGATAACATTTACCCATGCTTCAGCGCGATCTTCACAAAGCCTTTTCTTCTTTTTACCAGAATGCGATACGTGCGAGGCTGACATTCCAATGATTCTGATGCTCCACCGACAATTAGAATTGATGCTCTTCCTGTGTATGGTTCTTCAGGTTTCACTGATGAAAGATAGTTCAAGCTTTTCGCGGTGCTGCTAACGCCACCTGAGTTTTGAGAAAGTTCGAATAAACGTTTTTGCAATTTAGGCGTCGGAAATGTTGAATATCAAAAACAAAAGAATTCTAACGTTATTGCTAATGGTTAAACTGCGAATTTCTATGCAAACTAAAAATGTTTATTAATTGCAAGATACAGGATGTACGTACTTGATCTACTCATTTTTGTCACAAATGCATAAATTCTTGCAGTTCATTAATGCTATTGATGATGTGCAGAATGTTACATTAAACAAGCAATAATTTATTTTTTTACAGAGACTCAACCGGTAGAATTGAAAGTGACCCGTGAAAATCGTTACATTTTTCTCGTGATCTGTAATAGTAGAAGAGCAAATTTTGAGGGAAAATTTGCCATGATGTATTAATTAATTTGATTCGTTAAATTGCTTTATTTATCTTAAATAACTTCTTGCAAGAAACAAAGAATTTATATTCATTCTCTATGTTTACTTTAATGCTCTAATCATTTATAACAAAAGGATAGAATTTTATTTAAGAGAATAATATACACACTTAACAGATTTTGTTTGAATACTTCATAACAAGTTTGACTCGATATTATATGGCAAGAAGTTAATATATCCGTCGGTGGGAATTTAGAAGTTCTTGAAACAGTTTTAATATGTTGATATGCAATAGTCAATACTTACCAGTCGCAGCAACGTAGTCACGGAAGAAGGGAATTCTGAAATGCTGATCGAGAACAACCACACGAAATTCCAATCCCGGGAATAATTCCTTACATCCCAGGATATCCGAACCGAAAGCTCCGAAAATTCCTGTCGACAGAATCCCATGGGGAAAACTACAGAATAAATAATTTTTCGTGGGATCCAAGTCAGCGGTTTTCACCAACTTCAATGGAAAATAGTTACAAACGTATTTCATCCAGGTGCAGTTCCTTAACCATGTGGTCCAGCGATTACTAAAACAGACAAATGATAATATCAATGTTCGTGCGACAAATTAAAAGATTTCAAAAGTTAAATTAATATATTTAACGGGTTTGTATAATTAATTAGATTTAACGAAAATTTGATTGGATCCATAACTTCATTCAGTTTGGTTATATGGAAATGAAATAATATATCGCATCTTGTATAAAAAGAAATTGTTCATAAATGTATCTATTATTTTGTTCGATGATTTTTCACTATCTTTCGTCCAATTCTCATAGGAATTGTGCAAAAATGAGTGGTTCAAATAAATGCGAAACGGTAGAAACGCTTAAAGAATTTTAAAATGCCGTTGCACTATTTTCAATTTATGAAAATTATTACAAAGAGAAAAAAATGGTAGCCTCTGTAGCTTGCAATTGATATAGACAGTTTTGATTTTATATAAAAATTTTAGGGTCTCTGCACACCCATCCGGGACGGGCCCCGGAGTGTCTTTTTTTTTTTACATAGCTTTGGTATAGGGAGAGCTCTCCGGGATTTCTGATCCGGTGTGGTTCCGATTACAGGCGGCCCTCGACTTTCGCACATTCTACTTTCGCACAATTCGCTATTTCGCACATTTTTAAAGATTCAACTGTTTAATCCTCTGCGATCGGATGTCCCCTCTCAGGGGACATCGGACTAGCCATCAGATTACAATGCCCAGAAATAATGAGGGATTTTATAAATTTTGAAGAAACATCGGAAACTCTCACAGATGAAATAGTTACCTTAATGAATGAATTAAACTTGGACGTCAACAAAGAAGATGTTTATGAGTTGATTGAATCTTACTCAGCACCGCTGTCAAATGAATATTCAATTGAGCAACAATTGCGTAACAGTGAAATACATAATGAAAGTGAGGAAGAGGAACCTGATAAAAACGTCAAGACTTCGACAATTAAAAATATGAATGAAGCCTTCACGCATCTTGACAAATTTTTGACTATCATGGAAGAATGTGATCCCAATGGAGAACGTATATCTCAAGTACGTAGGGCAATTGAGAAAGACACAGCATGTTATAGAAATCTTTATCAAGAAAAGAAAAAAATTGGTGGTATTCAACTAACTTTTGACAACTTTATAAAGGGAACACCCGAAAGCACTTAACACGCCCCTTTAACTTCATTATGTATACATATTGATAGATAAATACTTTAAAACACAGTTTTTGGTCCATTTTTTTTACATCCCTCTACTTTCGAACATTCAACATTCGCACACACTTTCAGGAACCAATTATGTGCGAAAGTCGAGGGCCTATTGTATTTCCTCGCGCGACCGAAGGGCCATAATTCTTGCATTTTCGATTGCGCGTTGACAGCTCCCTCTGTGCATGGCACGAAAAAATGTTTTCAGGAGCTCCACAGCTCCTTAAAGTAAACTATCTAAATTAACTAGCTAAATCCCGGTCCGGCCCGTCCCGGATGGGTGTGCAGAGACCCTTATGGAACTAACTGTAGCTTACGGCCAACTTATGGAAGTTAGCTGGCTTCACTAATAATAGCAATCACGTGTCAACTTAGCAGACAACCGTACGAAGTTATGGGTCAACCCGATATTTGGTTTATCGAAAAATTCTGTTGGCATTGAGAAACTGTAACAAAATGTCAAGGTCGATGGCAATGGTGTATCGACCGAGAGATATTTAATCCTTTGACAGGGAGGGTCAGTATATTTAGACTTGATATTCCGAATTAATGCACATGCAAAATTTTGTACAGAAAAAAAACAGTTTCTGCAATGTTGAATATACTGGGTGATTCTTACAAAGTGACTGATCGAGTTTTCTCCAAGATGAGAAGAGATCTGAACAAATTGATCAAGTGGCGGTACAGGTGATGCATTTAGGTGTTTTCAAGGTCAACACTTTTTTTTTAATAATACTGTATTTATTCCCTTCGACAGTGTCATCTGTGATTATATGAGTTCACGACATGATTCATGGATGATATTAGGTCACGCGAAGTCATAGAATTCATTATCATTTTTCAAGGAAATTTGATTAACGTGTTATTGCATGAAGTGTTCAAGTTCATAGTCTATTGTAGCATTATCGCTCCAAAAAGAACAATGGATCAATATCGAGGTAAACATTCAATCATACTGATACACAGAGTTAATCATGAGTTCATACTTCGTCGAATGATGGATAGGATAAGACCGTTATTTTTAGAATACATTTTTTCAGTCTTATAACATTTTTTATAGAATATTTTTGTAAACACTGTATAATACATATCTTATTATAATTTACTATGTTCGATAAATTGGAAGTATTAGGCACTGGAAAGAGTTTTACACACAAGAAACGAGTAAATTGCCGTTTTGATATTGGCATTATTCTTGAAGTTGCTATTTGCGATTTTGACACGGATAAAAATAGATAATAATCATAAGATAACAGATCGAGGCTGTGAAGAGAGTGAGATAAAACTTTCTTCGCTGATGTACAGTCTGCAAAATAATTACGTCGGACGAAATATTTTTTAATTTTAATTTTATTTAAAATATATTTATAATTATATAATTTTGGGTTATTGTTTATAACACGCGGTTGCTTGAAATGTTTGTTTAAAAATACATTTAATAACGTGAAAGAAATATAACGTACAAATAATTGGAAGTCAAATATTAAGTGTTTTATATGAACTTACTACACTACATTTACAAACCTGTAAATAAAAGACTTTATCATAGGAACAGAGTGAAGTTAGTCGCGTTTAAGTTATAATGTTTACGTAATAGTGTTCAAGCCATGAAGGAGTGTCATTGTCAATAATTTAAAAGAGTTCTGTATTCATTTGTTAAATTAAAATGCCACGTGGGACAACATTAACACCTGAGGAGCGAATTAGAATTTTAGCGGTAATTGTTGCGAAAGGGTCACTATACCCTGATTTTGATGAAATTTAAATATGTTATAGAATTCGATATTGTTAACAACTTTTTCCTTTTCCAATATAGGAGGGTCGCTTTTAGTTTTCGAGATATTCGCAATAAACTATTGCTAATACTGTATTGAATTTTCCGTATTGTTGCACCCTTCGTGGCAACGTAAGGCTGCTCCGGTGCGGCGTCTGTTTACTTTTCTTTGTAAACAAGTTGTGGGGATGAGAGAAAAAACAGGGGTTCACTCTATATAGGGTGAGTTTTCAATTTTGAAAGACTACTCCTGAATTTTCGTATGCGTGGTCGGACCGGCCTAACGGCCGGACCTCTCCGCCCCCTCCGCGACCTAACCAAAACTCATTCTATTCGCATAATCTTTGCATTGTGGCTGTCATCCAGAATTTGATGTAGTAATGGAAAAATCAGGTGAATAGAATGAGTTGTTGTTAGATCGTGGAGGGGGCGAAGAGGGCCGGCCGTCAGGAAAATCCAAGAGAGAAAATTCAATTCAGTATTAGCAATAGTTTTTTGCGAATACTCAAAAACTAAAAGCGATCTCCCTATATTGGGAACCGAATAAGTTGTTCAAAATGTGTTGCTGCATAACATATTTAAATTTCATCAAAATCGGAGTATAGTGACCCTTTCGCAATAATTACCCAGACAACTTTTTTGCAAAGGAATTTTTCCTCTCAAAACTATTTTTTCACAAAACCAACACGTTTCTTCTTGTTCCTTTCGCTAATATGAGGTTTGCATCTACACCTGCGACATATCAATCCTTCACCACATAGCATCCGTTTCATAGTTTTAGTCGATACATTTAATTTTAATGATTCCAATATTTGAATCCAATAAGACCTTGGATTTCGTCGACATTTTCGGGCAATCCGTCGATCATCATGTACAGTAGTGCACCGTTTGCGTCCAGAACGTCTTAAATTATTTACACTACCGTGTATGTAAACATTTGTTATACACTTTATAAGCTGTACTTTTTGATATATTAAACTTCCCAGCTGTCGTACGATAATTTATTTCTTTACAGCAATTCGAATTTGCAAGGAAATTTCTCTAGTTGTCGGCAATTTAGTGTGGTCTTAATATTATTAGATAATCCTACTGTCACGAAGGCTAACTGTGAACTGCTAGATGTTTGTTTACAACTATTCTGCGTAACGGTCACTAACACACGACGTCTGTTTACATTAATTACCTTTAAACAACATTTCAACGAAGTGTCCACTTTGTCCCTCCGCATTTGGTTGACTTATTCATTAAATATAATTTATTTATACAAAACTGTTGATATTAATTTCAATTCTTTACTGATGTAATGTATAGGCAATGAAAATACATAATAAATAAAATTTAAGTACATAACAATACGATTTTTTAAGTAGAAATCAATAAGTTCACTATCTGTCCACTTACTTTTGTCCCCGATTGTATATTCAGGAACATAAGAAAAAAGTTTCATTAATTTTGGACAAAATAGAAATGTTGACTTTTGGCCAACTTTTCGAGGCAAATGCCCCACTACGTCGTTGGAACTCCGTGAGCGTCAAAGGCGGGGATGGGTGAGGAGTGAGCGAGGGATCTCCCTTGTCCCTGTGCCATCTCGCCAGACTTCTTGTAAGGCACGGATACTACTTGCATTGGGAGCTGATGAGAAGTCTCTTGGAAGGAATGCGAGAAAGGCGCGTCCCGTGTTACACATATTTTCTGCTCTAACGAAATATTGGTTTTGCGGTTACGATTACTACGTAGCGAGTATCATTAAAGCCTAAACATTGGGTCTACAGAAGCATCGATGGTGGGGGGGACAGGCGTGCGGACCGAAAGACCTCCTTGCCTCTGTGCCGTCTCAAGAGACTTCTTTTCTGCTCCTAATGGTATCCAGGTATTGACGTAAGGATTAAAATGAGTTTTCTTAAAGTTTGATCGAAAGATATCAATAGACTGCAGATTTTATGCATTTATGACAAAAACGAGCTGATGCAATTTAAAGTAGTAGAAACATTCAAAGAATTTAAGAATGTGAAGTTTAAGATCATTAAAGAAGAAATGAATGATTTGCATGGTTACTATTCTTTGCAAGTGATGTAGAAATGTTTTATTTTGCATAAAGATCCGTAGTGTAGATATCAATATTTACAGCCATGGTAGCCGACGGAAAGAATTTGTGACTCGAGGTCACAATGTCATTTCTAAGCACTTACCCTCGACCGCCTTGATTGCACGTGTCCCAGTCATAGTACATCCAAACAAAATAAAGCAACACGAAGTAGCGTAACGTTTCGGTATAGAAGAAGAGGTAAGCGACGAGAAGGTAACCTAAAAGATCCCCGAATCCCAACAGAATGATCACTAACGCCGCGGACAGGGTTTCGAGACGTCGTTTCAGCGGCACGTTTAGAGGTGCGAATTTCACACCGAGTATCTCCATTATTGCAGTCGGATCAGTTTCTTCTTCGATCAAGATATCATCTGCACAGCTCTACTCGTACACCTGTTGACAATTAATTTATGGCGTCTGTAATACGTTAACTAATGCTACCATATGTAAGTCTTAACATATATTCGACTGGCGTTTCTTTTCTGTTCATCTTTCTGTTCCTTCTTATATTTTCTAATAAATTATGACTTTGTCTTTCGTTGATCTCTTTCACTATAATATCTAGTCGGACTCGTGATGAAGAACTCCAACAGAATCTATTAAATATGTGTGTAATTAATTATCTCTTTATAAAAATAAAATTCAATTTTGTTGTTGCTGAATTTAGTTATTGGAGATTATAATAAGCATACAACAGATATAAATTTCATTTTTCTTCTAGGATAATTTAGAGATATTATAATCACTGTAGCTATAAAATAAATCGTGGCGCAAGGGGTTAATGTTCGTGGATTATTTTCTTTCATTTCACTGTGTAGAAACTAGAGTCGTTTGTTTACAAACGCTCGTTGTATGTACAATACGCGGCGGCATCTTATGCAGAGCGACTATAGTCGCTTGTAGTAACGAAAGGGTTAATTGAAACATTCGAGAAAAATATAATCCAAGTAAGCGGATCACCTAATATTACAAGTTAGGATTACCTTAATCGCCAGTTTCGTGAATGAGTTATCCAGATATAAAAGTGACATTGTTTTGTAACACGCAATAGAATGAACTGTCTACTCAACACAATATGCTCCGATTATTTTTATTTTTGATTTATGTATTCGTAGTATAAATGCATAAACATACTTATTTTATTAGTTACTACATTAATATGTTCCTGTATTAGCTCACATGGCAAGATACAGTGCTTGCGTAAGGAGAACGTAGATTTGATCGTGTACGTGAGGTATCTTATCTTTTCTTGAAAGACATGGTAAACTCTATCATCGATTTAGCGGCACATTATCTGCTGTATTATAACTTACGTTTTATCGATTTTACGGAATGAAGAAATATTCACTGATTGAAATCACGAATAACATTGTCCAACAGCCAAAAAACGTTTCGATTTTTAATATGCCGTTCTTATAGAGTTTCTTGCGTTGATTCCGAATCTGCCCTTCATTTTCCCCCTAGACGCACCGCTTTTGAGAAATTTGATTTTGAAAAAAGACATTTTTTTCAGCTTTAAATAAATATTATGATCTTATTATTGTTACGCACAGAGAATCCTCGCTGCTTTATTTCAATCAGAGTTTTCTAATCTCTTTCCCGAGAATGGAAAACGCCCTATTCCACCCTTTGCTTATAGAAACGATGATGTACTCCAGCTGGATACAGCCGGCACAAAGCATGATTCGTAATATTAGAAAAGATATTGAATTGTTCTTTGCAGCAAAAGATTCTGTAGACTTTTCTGAATACAGTGATATCCAGTATTAATACATTATGAATGTTTAAACGTGTTTAAACGATCATTAAAGATGGAGAGATACTACTTTTGCACCAATTTTTGAGGATATTTTTCAGTTTATCTTAAAAAAATAAGGGTCCAGCGTAAAATCGAACTATATCACGTGATAGAGCAGACTTCTATCTTGAAGAACCTCGCTTTAAAGTTTGCAACGTCGACGTTTTTATCGAACCAGAAAGCAAAATATCTTAGCCCGACATGAGTTGCCGCCATTGATGCCACCACTAACGGGACACGGCGTCCTAAACAATGATTTAGAGTCAAATTAGATATACTCAAAAAAGATAATATTTATTATTGAATTTATCTGATATAACGAGATTCAGATATTGATACTCAAAAAACATAATATTTATTATTGCATTTATCTGATATAACGAGATTCAGATATTGCGATCGCCATTTTTACAAAATGTTAATCGTCACAAAAATCTTATACACCAACTTACCAAGCGATACTAATAGAAAACTATTACTAATAAAGTCAATTTCAGAGTGAAGAGTAACATGTATCGTGAAATAGTTTTTTAATGTTAATAGAGTAACATGTTTCATGAAGTAGCATGTGTATACGTTTATTTTCAACAGGTTTCTGTGTATTTATGTAATCTTTGTGTATCCAGTTGGCGATAAAAGCTTTAGCTATTGAACAAATTTTGCATAACATTAGATTTGTATTACTGGACTCATAAGTAACAAGGTAACACAGACTTTACGATGAATATTTATTACATTCTTAAGTTGTGTTACTACTTGATGAATATACAGAATGAGGCGCACCTAGCTTGAACAACAAAATTATTTGTATAGATGTGACAAGGTACCAAGGGGAATACAATGTGGTGTGCATGGGTTCCGTATAAGTAATGTGTATATTCGTATAATTAACTTTGATTTTTTAAATGGAACGGTATATTTTTTTATACATCAATCGATGCAGTTTATTATTGTCTATATGAAAGTATTAACTCGAGCATGTCGTTAAAATGATTAGTTTAGCAGATATTTCAATTTAAATATTGCTAAGAAAACCTCACTGTCTTATTCATGGTAATTTTGTATACCAGTACAACTGCAACAAAAACGTTTTCATATACATATAGTATAATATTTCAATATACGGTCAATATACCGTATTATAAATATACGGTGCCATTTACAAAATCAAAGTTGAACATTAAAGCTTCTACACGCCTCCATTTATAAAGAAGTGATATACACCACATTATGTCGCTTTTAATGCCATGTAACATCTGTACAAATAACTTTTTTGTACATTTCGTACAACGTGTAATTTAGAAGTTATTCTAGATGATCAAGTTAGATGCCTCACCCTGTATATTTGCAATTTTTACAAAACAAATAATAAATCGTTTCGATCTCCAGATTCTTCTAGCTTTAAGCTGGTAGCGAGGGTTCTAGACGTGCACGTGATTGCTAAAAACGTATACTAGTAAATAAACTTCCGCGATCCAATCTCCAACATTACTTTGACGACAACTGAAAATATCGCCTGTCCGCAATATCTCGAAAATAGCGAATTCCAGTCATCCCCGTCACGAAGCTAACGCGCTACGCGACGCGGCGGTGCCAAAAGTTTCAAAAAATGTCTGATTGCGTTGCGATACAAATTGCTATACACTAAATGAGAGCGCCCTTCCTCTAATAACAATTTTATTTGATGAAGAAAAGGTAACTCACATTGTATTTCATTAAAAAATGTGGTATATTAAATCGGTAAATATTTACATTAGGGGCTTCCTCACCGATTTTGATGACATTGAAATATGTTGTCAAGGTCATCATTCTGAACAACTTTTTCCTATACATGTTACCGCCGCTCAGCTTTAGTTTCCGAGATATTTGCAAAAAAGTTTCAACATCTCGAAAAGTGATCGGAGTAGGTCTGGGTTAGATTTGAAATTGTGGCCGCCGATAACGCGGCCACGGTAACAACTTAAAACGACTTCAATCAGTTGATACCCACTGTTTTGTCTGTTTATGTTTACGAACTGAAACGTGAAATGAATCGTGTCGGACGCGAACTCATTTCATTGTCAGCTGTGTTAGCATACAGAATATTAAGCATAAAACTATACGAATTCTTGGACACCTGCAACAATCAAGAAAATATATTATAACCCAGTATATAAATATATAAATATATGAATATATAAATAATATATAAATAATCCAGACCTAACCCAGACCTACTCCGATCACTTTTTGAGATGTTGAAACATTTTTGCGAATATCTCGGAAACTAAAGCTGAGCGGCGGTAACATGTATAGGAAAAAGTTGTTCAGAATAATGACATGGACAACATATTACAACGTCATCAAAATCGGTGAGGAAGCCCAAAATATAAATAATTACCATTAAATCTCAAAATTAGCTTTTATTCATAAATTCACAACTTATTCCGATGAAAAATTAACACGAAGTACCGAGCGCTAAAAGCAACTGGTATGTAATTTATGACACAAATTACAAAAATATGTTTCATATGATTGTGGTATCAGGACCCCACAGACTAAACACCGTATGGAGATTGGGAAAAGTCGGAGGGTTCCATGGGTATGTGCAGGAGCTGATCCAGTGATGCCAGAACGGTTGAATCGAGGGGAATGCAGTTTACCACCTCTCTGATGACCAGAGTAATATGTGATACGTTGCGCGGCACGTCACGTGACCTGTCTACGGTCTTAGTGGGGGACGTTGGAGTGTGCGCAGGTAGCGGAATGGGATAGTGGAAGGGGAAAAGGAGGAGAGGATAATGGCGACACTGGGTGCTCGTCTCTTAATCCTTTCTTGTTTAGGATTTTTTAGCAAAGTAAAAATTGTTTGTGACGGTAATAAGAAACGGGAGTTAAATACGAATGTGTTTCTTCTGTTAATTTTCATATGCTGAGAATAATGTCACAGAATTTTTAAATTCTTCGAATCCCTTCATATTTGATCTTATCGTTTAAGTGCATAAAATTCACAGTGTAGCGCTTACTGTAGTTAGTACTATTCATTTCTTTCTTATTCCGAGATTTGTGAGAAATTTTGCAACAAATTTTATTCATCGAATACAAACACATTATCTAATGAAATGGATCTGGCATCACTGAGCTGATCATCTATAAATCGCGAGGTCCAGTGTTCGATTCACGGCGTGGCCGGTGCCCCTTCCTTTTTCCTAAAATCCTACATGATTGGGCACGGATTTCATGTTAAATCATACACGAATAAATAACTTTATTTGATCATTTTTCATAATAGTATCGTAATAACTTTATTTTACTATCTTGTTATGAAGTTATCGGGGTAATTTTTCCACGGTTAGGAACTGTGTAATAAAAGAGGATTAAAAGAGTAACCATTATGGTAAAGGCTGAGTGAGCAGTCGATGTGTTAAAGACATTTAACATTAGGTTTAGGAAGCTCTAAAATTGACTATTTTACATTACTTTATAAAAATAACGAGAATGTGTTTATTCAAATTTTTACTCATGGATGCATCTTTACAATCTCAATAATAGTAAATTAAAAATACTAGGACGCGTCATTTTGACGCGTCTCGTATACCTGATGTTAATGTGTTATGGAAAGTAAATGCAGCAGTTAACGTGTTGACGTTGAATGTATTATGTAAATTTTTTTTAACAAAGAATATCAATAAATGCATTTTAGAACAGCTTTAAGAAGAATTTATACTGCTGCTTTGCAAATATAATGCCAGTGTTGTAAGAATGAGCTGACTAACTTGTTCGTGAATAACCATAACCGTTCTTATAGGAAGTAGATTATTATCCAGTTTTTGTTATAATTCAATACGATTCGTTCTGCGCAGTCACGTGACAACTCGGACTTCTAACCATTATACTATTTTATAAACTATATTTTTAGAAGAGTATAAATAAAAGTTAAAAGAGGTAAAAAAACAAAAATTATTTGAGACCTCGGAATTACGCTAGTCTTGTATGCTTTCAAACAATCTCTTGTAGTAATAGTAACACTTCAAACACCATGTCGGTGATTGACGACTAATATAATATTTTGTACCAACTTTCTCCTATATCTACTATATTCTCAATAAGAATATAATTCTCATATATCTTTTTCTTAATGTCTTCTTAACTTTTTTTAATTTTTCTACTGTTTGCAATTTAACCGATTCATTTTCACTGTAAATGCATCCAATCAGTAATCGCTAATCATAACATTTCAGAACATTGAAATATGTTTTCAGTGGTATATTAATTTTTGAGTAACCTTACTGTTGTCAATATATACACTCTTTTAAAACAAAGTATTTTCCCTTGAGGATTTAGATTTGTTGAGTGATACGATATTGCCAATTTGAGTTATTACAAGCTATTTCAGTAATTACTAGATTGTGAATGTTCATGCTCTCACAATGTAGTGAAACTACAATTTCCTTTTATGAAATATGAAAATACAAGTATATGCAGAAATGTGTGTTGGAAATATGTATGCAGTAGCAATAACTTAATTTTTTATTGAGTTTGGTCAAGGCTCAATACTATGACAAAAATTGAAAGTATTCTTAAAAACGAGTGTATACTATTTCATCAATTCTCTCTACTCTTTATCCACTCCATATACAGTCAGTCAAAAAAGTTTCCGTATGCACTTTAAAATGAAATAACTTTTTTAGAATGAGTTCTGACGACTTTAGATTTTTTGAGATCTTAGAAGTATTAGTTTACCAGCTGATGTAACAAACAAACTTTTAAAAAATTGAATTTCGTTGGAATAGCAGAGAAAAAACAAAAAGTTGTTTTTACAAATTTTTCATGTAGGTCTGTATTGAAAATTTAAAAAATACGTTTTGGAGATCAGTGTCAATTATGCACAGGATGAAAATTTCATCGAAATCGGTCAACTTAACTATGAGCAACAAACGTTTCAAGATGACAGCTTAAAAGTGAAATTCTCTGGAAAGGCCGAAAAAAGTTGACCGATTAAGACAAAATTTTCACCGTATGTATAACTGACACAGATCTCCAAAACGTATTTTTTAAATTTTCAATATAGACACACATAAAAAATTTGTAAAACCAACTTTTCGTATTTACTCTGCAATTCCAACAAAAAAAAAATTTGTTAGTTTTTTTTTGGTACATCAGCTGGTAAACTAATCCTTCTAAGATCTCAAAAAATCTAAAGTCGTTAGAGCTAATTTAAAAAATGTTATTTTATTTTAAAGTGTGTACGGAAACTTTTTTGACTGACTGTACAAGTAAAGAAACATACGCAAAATGTATGAAGTATGCAAACTAATAACTTTTTGTTCTGAAATCGTTCAACTATAGTTGTGTGATATTACAGTTCTTCGCTATCTTAGCCTATTCTTGCCGTTTTCTTCTATTATTCGGAAATTTTCACCATTTTTATTAATTTATAACTCGTACACCAATTAATCAATTTCGATGAAATTTTCAGCACGTACATGTATAACATATATGAATCTACAAAATACATATTTTCCTAATTTTTTAAAAAGCTCAAATAAAAGAGTTAATAAGCAACTAATGTTAAATTTTATGAATATTTTTGTTTTCGTAATACATACTAGACGCCATTTTTCCAAAATTTTCATTACATATCGTCTAGTAAACTAATCCATCTATCTTGGCACAGAAACTGAAGTCGTTTGGTCCATTTGTGTGACCAAAGTGTGTGCCATCAATTATGAGTCTGACTGTACGTCTGTCCAGGTATCGTATTTATAATAAACTTCTTTCTGCAAAAATATGCATTTGCACAACGATCCGCAGTCTAACTGCACCAGACTTGTCACGGTCGCACGTGCATAAATGCGTAAACACAATAATTGTGTCATCTGCATTAGTTTCCAACTGATGGGATAGAAGAATTGTAGCAACAGTAACGGAAGTCTTCGATAAAAAGTATCAGACGTCCACAGAATATTGAAGACGTTGAAAGACGTTGAGAACGGTTGAAACAAAACTGTATCGTGCCCGGAGGTAGAACGATTCGAGTTAGAAGGTCATCGACCTCTTGCTCTCTTTAACCTGCTTTCTAACCCAAATTCATTCGTGAATCTGACAAAGAGATCGCCACTATCGTCATTTCCCGCTAAGGCAGTTAACGCTGACACGGCCGGATGCGACTATAGTTATTCAAAATTACCTCGTAATCGTGTAACCATGAGTACGGTCTGACTGAAATGTTAATGTGCCGTGTCGTTGTGCCCTTAGAACAATGCAACCGCATTATTTTTAGAAGCGGTGCCTGACAAAAGAAATAGCCTAACGCATGCCGGTTAAAATAAGTCTTCATCGTTCGTTAATAGCGCTCCCCCTAGCATAATTATTTCCTTGGTCCCCTTCTTTCTTTCAGGTCCGGCGTTGTGTCCACAGCTGACTGGGTCACTAGCTGTCACCTTGTTCCCTTACATTATTTTCAGATTTTTTTAGCTTAAGTAGACTAGGATTCTCGAAAATATTGGGCGACCAAGAAAATCCGTGACGCTTCTTGTCATTATTGTCGTCCATTTTCTATTTTAGAAACAGTGTAATTCTTTAATAGATTGGTAAAAAATTGTGACTCAATTTTTACACTTTGCTTTACGGTACATTTTACTCAAATTTTATGGTTCACAGATAATTTTTCTAGCAATTAGACTATAGTATGCATTTACGACAACAAAGAATACGTGAAATATGAAACAGTGAAATATTAGAAAGAATTTAAGGATACCATTATACATATACAGTGACTCGCATAAGTATTCGGACACTTTTAAGAGGACGATAACTTTCTTAACATTGGACCCTAGGAGTTGGATTGTTTTGAGAAGTTAGAACTATAGTTTACTGTATGACGTGAAAAAAATTTTCAAAAAATTACAATTGCTCGGAATTGCAGAGAAAATACTAAAAATTGTATTTTTCAATTGTTTTATGTGGCCTATATTGAAACTTTAAAAAATACCTTTTATAGATCTGTGTCAAGTATACATATTCTGAAAATTTTGAAAGATGGTAAAAATCGCAATTTTTCGTGGTTTTCGGCCTCTAACTGTAATCAATCTAAGGATTCTTATTACATCTTTCAATGTCTGTTGTTTGTTTTCCACATCAACCGATTTCGATGAAACTTTCAGAATATGTATAATTAACATACATAGATCTACAAAACGTATTTTTTTTTTAAGTTTCAGTATAGCCCCACAGAAAAAAGGTTAAAAATTCAACTTTTAGTATTTTTTCTGCAATTCCGAGAAACTGCAATATTTTCACGCCATGTAGTAAACTAATTGTTCTAACTTCTCAGAACAATCCAAGTCGTAGGGACCAATATTAAAAAAGTTTTTGCCTTTTTAAGAGTGTCCGAATATTTATGTGAGTCACTGTAGTTTCTACTATTTGCTAAAGATAATAAGGTGAATGTCCCTATTTCTGATCATGTAAGAGTTCTGTTACCGCATAAATAGATTTTTATTATATACTTATGGAACAATCGACAAAAACACTTATTAGATATTAAATTTGATCTTCTCTTTATATATAATTCTGAAGAGATTTATTCTAAATCTTCTCTCAATTATAATTCTCTTAGATATAATCAAAATTTGACCAAAAATTTACAAATTCAGTCAACTTTTTACTAATATCGCAACGATCGCACGAAACGCTCAACCGCAAGGGAACTGCACAAATAAAATTTCTTCACAACGGACACATTACCTACTATATGTATTTCTATTAAAGTGTTGCAATATTCAAAATACTGAACTAATTTAAAATGATTTTTAATTTAATAATTTTAATGTGTTGTTTAACTTTCTACATTAAAGAATATGCGTGCCCATCAGAAATCGGGACATGATCAGAAATAGGGACATTGACCTTACAAGAAGAAATTCATTTCTACCCAACCTCTATTTCGTGATATCTTTTTACAACATTTTTATCTTGCATACAAATCCGTAATCTATTAATAAATCATATTACTTGTTCATGAATAATTAAAATACTTTAGTCATAGATAAATACAAACTCGACCACGTTGTTTTTATCACTTGCAACTTGTATACAGGGTGGGACAGTAACTTTGACCACATTGAATATTTCCGTTACTTGTAACAATGTGAGAAAATTATATATACAAAAGTTGCACGATATAGAGGGAAAATATTGTGATGTAAACATTTTTTATGTGCGTGAGGGCATTTTGGAGATTTCGAGGTTCCCTTGATTTCTTTAAATGAAAAGTCCTACATTTTGTATCTTGAATCGATAGAGTATTAAATTCTGCGTAAAAATGTATTTGACCTCTATATGTCCTAATGTAATAGTTAACGAGATATTAACAAAATATTTTTCCATATGTTCCCACCATATCCAAATTCAGCTCTATCGATTCATAATAGAAAAAGTAGGTCTTTTCATTTAAATAAATCAAAGGGACCTTGAAATCAGTGTCGCCAGAAACACCCAAAACTGGGTGGATTTTCCTCTCCTCCTTTTCCCCTTCCACTATCCCCTTCCACTATCCCCTTCCACTATCCCCTTCCACTATCCCATTCCACTACCATGAGCACACTTCAACGTCTCCCACTAAGACCGTAGACTGGTCACGTGATGTGCCGCGCAACGTGTTACATATTATTCTGGTCATCAGTGAGGTGGTAAACTGTATTCTCCTCGATTTAACCGATCTGGCGACACTGCTTGAAATCTCCGAAATGCCTTCACACACATAAAAAATGTTTACATCACAAAATATCCCCCTTTATACCGTACAACTTTTTTATATATCATTTTCTCATATTATTATTATACAAGTAACGGAAATATTGAAGGTGGACAAAGTTATTGTCCTACCCTGTATACGGTCGTAAAAAATAAAACACATATTTTCAAGTGATAAACGCATGTAGTATAGAACACGTTCGTACATATACTAGTATAAAAATACTAGTATACACTACAGTACGCGACACTGTTGAATCTACGAGACATTTATAGAATGAAAGCATCCAAGTAGACATTTCATAATACAAATTAAAGGTAATTATATAGAAAATGTCTGCGTACTCCGATTTTGATGAAATTTTAATATGTTATGGAGCAACACATTCTGAACAACTTTTTCCTTTTCCAATATCGGGGGGTCGCTTTTAGTTTTCGAGATATTTGCAAAAAACTATCGGTAATGTTAATTTCATAACGGAAACCTTCTTTTTAGAAGCACTGGGTGCGTGTGAAACACTGGGTGTGTGTGTGTGGTATTGTCGCTTCTCATCTCCACAACGTGTTTACAAACAAAAAATAAACAGATGCGGTCCGAAAATCCAGGAAATGGAATAACAGAAGAAACAAGCAGAATTAACTCCTGTAGATAACTCTGATCATACATAGATAGGCTGAGCTTTCAATTTTCAAAGACATTTCCTGGATTTTCAGGCCGCATCTGTTTATTTTTTGTTTGTAAACACGTTGTGGAGATGAGAAGCGACAATACCACACACACCCACCCAGTGTTTCATACGCACCCAGTGTTTCTAAAAACATGGTTTTCCGTTATGAAATTAACATTACCGATAGTTTTTTGCAAATATCTCGAAAACTAAAAGCGACCCCCCTATATTGGAAAAGGAAAAAGTTGTTCAAAATGTCGAAATCTATAATATATTAAAATTTCATCAAAATCGGAGTACGCAGACCTTTTCTATATAATTACCAAATTAAAACCGCACAGAAAAGTAAACGGAATTCATATGAATTGTAGCGAACACCTTTGGTATTACAATTCAATTAGCTGTAAGTTTTATGTGATAAAACATTGGAAAGCCAAGATTGGAATGCAAGTACTGATTCACGGACACTGGAATTCGACAGCCGATGGAACCCAGAATGTTTACTTAATAAAAAAAGCACAATACTGGATGACAACAAAAGGAAAGTCATACAAAAGTCACTACTCGCATAGACTACTTCCAGACACAGCGGGAAATTCGCCATACTCATTATACCAAGAAATAATTCCTTTAACCTCGTGTCCTACGGTTTATTTTACGTTTAATGTGATTATAATTTTGTTGTTCACAATTACTTAAAAGAAAAAGTGAATTCATATCGATTCTGTGTCTATGTATTCTCCAATGGCTATATATCGACAACAACAAAATAAAATTTTGATTCACTTTAAAGGAAGTTCGTGGCATGCAGATTTAGTAGATCTGTTCGAAATCTTCATCAGGAGTCTGTCTCGACGTCATAGTGCAAGGGGTCAACACTCGTACGTTCCCCAAAAATATTTACACAAACGATTTACACATTTACACACACTTTAATTTAAACGATTATGTTCTATTGAGAATCTTATATTTTTATCAATCGAAATAATAATCATTGTAATCGTTAGACTGTGGGTTTTACGTCGTCATAGTGCAAGGGGTCAACACTCGTAGGTTCCCCAAAAATATTTACACAAACGATTTACACATTTACACACACTTTAATTTAAACGATTATGTTCTATTGAGAATCTTATATTTTTATCAATCGAAATAATAATCATTGCAATCGTTAGACTGTGGGTTTTATGTATTTATGGTAAATATGAATAGAGATGAAATTTTAAATAGCGGATAGATTAAAAGAATTTAAGAACGTCGACATACTATTTGAAATTTATTAAAACGACTAAGACCAGAAATAAATTTCTATTTGGCCTCTGTTTGTTGCAATTAATGCAGACAATTATTTTGCATGAAGTTCTGCAGTCTAGTGATCAAATAGATTAAACAATAAGAAAACGTTGACGTACAAGCAATATAAATAATACGAATTGTTCGAAAAATTATTCATGTGCCACAAAATGAAAGAATTCCCTTACAGTTCTTTTGATCTAATACAACAAATTATGATTATAGAGAATTAAACAATTGTCCAGTATCTAAAATAGGACAAGGAACGTGTGATAGTTACATGGGTCCTTACGTATTTACAGTATATAAACATTTTCGAAAGCTTGTAAAATATGAAGCCACACTCAAACGCTAATTACTCCACAATTATACAGGGTGTCCCACATAAATGGGAACACTTAAATATGTGTCGTATTTACAGTCCTATCAGAAAACTTCAGAGAACAAAGTGACACTATTGCAGGGGGTAAATATAATGGTAAAGAAAATAAATTTTTTATGTCGTGTTTTTTAATGAAATTTCAAGGTCACCGATGTTTTTTTAAATAGAATAGTATATTTTTTTACGATAGCATGATCGATAATAAAAAACTGAATTTAGTGGATACCACCTTTTTGACCTTGAAATGACCTTGAGCAGGAATAGTCATGTTGGAGCGGATAAAATGTGGAAGTTGAAAACTTACGTGTTTCAGCAAAGATTACGCGTTGTTTACGGCGTGTCGGCCTTTACATATCATAATAAATGTTCGAAATGTTGACCATCCTCATTTATGCAATATTGCAATCTTGCATTAAATGATCTGTAGGCATTGTCGATTTCCTGAAATGTAATTGAAGCACACGGTGCAGTAATCATTACGATTTTTAGAACATACACTACCGGTATTTTTAAATTGTTTTACCACAAACGATTCACAAATTTTTCACGATACAAATGTACTGCTCATCTCAAAGATTGGTGGCTTTCGCCATAAGTGAAGACCATATCGATTCGTTCCTGTACGGTATAACGCATTATCATCACTTTCCCGTTTCGAATTCGAATATTGCAGAAGGAACAACGTACTTATTGTAACCGATTAAACTTCTGTTAACGATCTCAATGATGCATACTCTACATAAACATACGCTGTTTACTATGAAAAATATTTCAAACATTTATTGTGGTTTGTAAACGTCAACCCGACGTAAACAACGCGTAATCTTTGCTGAAACACGTAAATTTTAAACTTCCTCATTTTATCCGCTCCAACATGATTATTCTTGCTCAAGGTCATTTCAAAGTCAAAAAAGTGGTATCCACTAAATTCAGTTTTTTATTCTCTATCATGTTATCGTAAAAAAAATATGCTATTCGATTTAAAAAAACATCGTTGACCTTGAAATTTCATTAAAAAACACGACATAAGATTTTTTTTCTTTACCATTACATTTGCCCCCTGCAATACTGTCACTTTGTCCTTTGAAGTTTTCTGATAGGACTGTAAATACGACAGATATTTAGGTGTTCCCATTTATGTGGGACACCCTGTAGAGAGATAATAGACACTATCCGAAACAGAACGAAGAACGCACGATGGTTTACCCGAATCTTCATTTATGATAAGACTACATCAAACGCGACACAATGTCACTTTGTTTTCCATTTGATGGAACCAAAATCTGATTCATCTGTCGCAATTCTTTTACCGCGAATATGCAGAGCAACTGATGAGCATGCTGAGCAATAGGGAATCCCACGTGGATATCGCAGTATGCGATCTCCTCGGCAAAGATCGATCGCAAAATCGTCTAATTCAAAGCAATCTTTGTGTCAGGAATCCTCGCCATCGTCCAGGTGATATCCTCGTGCTCCCAACGACGCTAGCCTTACCTTTCAAACACGTGGCCATTTGCTATGAAGCCAGGACCCGCTCCGAATTCGACGATACAGGTCAAGTGGTCGCGATCTACAGTCTTCGATAGTCAGAGTTTACCGTTTCTTCCTAGGATCAACTTGGACCGCCGGTGATCATACGAGCGAGCCGGACGCGCGTGGAGTCTACGGATCTCGAAATGATCCACTCGACGACACGCTGCTTACTGGCTCGGCACACCGCGTGGATGAAACAGGAAAGAGCGCGCGCGTGAATGTACAATAGCTGCAGAAAGTTTTACTGCTGGTTCAAAATGTGTCTGTCGTGGACAGAGCTAGCTACCAACTTGAATTAGAACCGCTGAAAATGGTATAATTGATTTACTTCCATTTAAATGAGACAACAGGTCTCAATATCAGATCTGGGAATATATGAAATAACATTATTCGTAATATAATTTAAAATAAAATGTTATTTTATTTTATAATTGCTTATAGGCCTGCGAACACTTTTGCAATAACATTGTTTGAAATATCATTTCAAGTAATGTGACATGCCGATGACATGAATATCAAATTTGAGTCTATCATATACAGACATCCTTTATTGTATAATATTTAAAATGAATCAACGTTGTTTCTATTTTCAAATAACAGTATTGAAAATAAGATGCGAAATAAATGATTCCAAATAATTGTTTCTTCTTTTCCTTTCAAATAAAATTTGCACAGGTGTGCTCTCAAGGTCTATTGAGCCTTTGTCTACCAAGCGGGTCCATTGGACCCGACTTTATATAGATTATAAATAATCATTTTCAAAACATTTTGCAAAAGATTTTTTCCATTTCAAATTTCTGTACGTAATATATGTATATATATATATATATATATATATATATATATATATATATATATATTATTATTATTATTATTATTTTATTTTTATAGATAAAATAGTTGCTTATTCTAGGAAGGATACAACAAAGTATTATAGATAAAAACGTAGAATGGAACTACGTCAAACTACAATTTTCATCATAACTGCTAGAAAATTTCTAAAAATATATAACGCTATCAATACATAAACTTTTAATAAGTATTTAATAAATTCGTATTAAAACATAAAACAAAAGAATGTGTCGATTATTTTTACAACAATAGAATATTGGGCTATGTTTAAGGATTTTTGAATAAGAAGAGTATTTTCGAAATCTATTAGTACTCCTAAAGATTTTGCCGATACTGTACCCCATCTCGCATCTATGTACACTTCGTCGCATAAAATTCTACCGTATAAGGGGAACATCCTTTTCTTTCTTCTTAACTCTAACGTTATTCGCACAAAGTAACGTGTTGACTGCGAACTAACAACCATAAAGATTTCTCAAAATTATGTTAATTTATTTAACACGTTAACTGCCACATCAATGCCTATAAAAGTCACGCAAAGTCGAAACAAATTATTTAATAATACAAGAATAGAAAAGGCAAAGTTTGTAACATTCTCAGACCGCGTAGATCCTAATCAAATATGATTTACCCTACGACAGCGGAGTCCGGGTCTACGTTGACCCAAAGTATCAGAATCAATTCAATTTCTCAGTTTTTGGGGAATTAATGAAATTAATAGCTGCTGCTTCAGAAACAATTAAAAAATTAACATGTCTACAAGAAGTGCCTTCATAAATATCTTTTAAAGCATTGATAAATAAAGCATATAGTTATAAAAATGGTCCGCCGTTTGAGGGTTTGGTTGTAATATTATGTTATTATAAATTGTAGTATTGTACATATAGATTATTGTTAAAATTAATTTCCAAGTATTAAAAATTAAAAGTTAATGGTACTCAGTGTTAACGAATAAGACATTGATCGATAGCCGATCCCTTAGATCCCCTTATAAGGAGTATGAGAAGGGAACTATATTCAGTGTTAGGTAACATGGCTTTTGAAACGAAATAGTAAAAGTATTTTCAATCGTTTTTGATATCACATGTTCTGTGAGTTCCTACAGTGACTGACACAATCAAAGCGACTTTAGTTTTCCTGTCAAGCTACAAGCATTAGTTTAGTGGATGATATACGATGAAAATTTTTAAAGAATTTGCATTTGGTTAGAATTGCGAAGCGAATAGTAAAAGTTGCTCTTAACAACTTCTTTATTCATACACAAAAACTGTAATTCTCGTAAATCAATGTATTTCAATTTTCTATTTAATAATTTATGAGCACAAAAACGACACAGGTTGTTAGAAAATAGAAATAAGTATTAATTAAATGAATATTAACTGTAAATACCTACTTCATTCATTTTCAATGTTGATCACATTTCTTGAAAGTATACTTGATCCATTTATGAATAACAAATTTTACATACAATAAAACATAGAACAATTTTCAGAGCACTATAAATATTGTTTTTCACGTATAGTGGCTGCAGAAAGTATTCGTACACCTTATAAGAAGAATAACTTTTTTAAAATTGGACCAAACACTTTGCTATAGGTCGCAATTGTGAAGATGAAGTAAAGGTGACGACTTTTGACAGTGGTTTCTGTATAGCTAACAATGTTATATATAAAACATAATTACTTGAATATAGCAAAAATTGTGAGAAACTGCGATTTAAATTTTAAATGAATCGCAAACCCTAAATCCAAATATTTTTACATCTTACAATGCCTGTAGCTTTTTAATACGTTAACAGATTTCGATAAAACTTTGTACATGTATATAATTTACTTAAATTTACAAAAGGCATGATTTAAATTGTCATTATAGACACACATAATAAACTTAAATATCGTGACCTGTAAAATAAAAAATATTTATACATTAACTAGTAAACTAATCCTTCTAACATACCAAAAAAAACTCAAGTCGTTTGGTCCAATTTTAAAAGGGTTATGTGCATTTTACAGAGTGTACGCACGCTTTTTATACTGACTATAAGTTTGTACTATGATCTTTACCTTGCGTAGTCTAGATTAGATATGGATTATATGAAACGCATTTAAAGAATGAGCAACTGTTTTATTTGCAAAAAATTAAAAAGTTAATGTGTCTATTCTTTTAGTTTTTCCTTAAGTAGCCGTTATGTGCATCGACGTTGAAGATAGAAACAGCTATGGGTTTTTTTGATAACCGAAAATGATGTTGAAATTTTAGATAATAGTAATATTTCACCGCAGAATATCCTATCGCCGCTTATGCATTTTTGTTTTAGAATATAATTGGCAAAGCTCAAATTGACATAATTTTTTAAATCAAGTGTAAAATTGAGTAAAAATGGACATTATTTGTGGATACGTACAATCGACTGTTCTGTCGCCTCGTACTTTCTATCGCCTTGTACTTTCTATCCCATGAGAGATTCTTAAATTCTAAAAATGTCACAGCTGATAAGATAAGTCTTGCGCGTGTTAGGCGTGTTCTCGAAACTCGAGCCTTTTTCTATGAGGAAAATTCTCCAGTTGTCCATCAAAAAATGATTTCATCGTGCAGTTGTCCATCTCACTGACAGTTGTATTTTTCAACTACATCAGAACACAATTTATTATAATTCGATTAGTATTTTCAACCCTTGTATTTGCATAATAACAATTTTTAATATAAGAACGTTTTTTGAAAAAGTTCTACGATCCACGTCTTAAGTAGGACCTATCACAAAATTCCAAAACCTTTTTGATCCCTGAACCTAAGTGATAAAGATGATAGATCATCATAAACAAATTTTATTGGGTGTAAAAATGAATTTTTTCTGATTATTTACAGTAAACACAATAAACATGGTCTTGAATCGACAGAATTACAATTAAAGAAAAGACACCAACATTTTCTAGATAGACATACAAAGTGTTCGAAATAAATCTCAAATAAATTCCCAAATAGAATCTATCGAAAAGTTTCATAACATTTTCGAATCCTAATAGTAATGATTAGTAGACTGCAGATTTTATGCATCTATGACAAAAAGGGTCCCATGAAAATCACCGACACAGGTTTCACCGACAATATTTCACCGACTCCAGATTTGACCGACAAGGTGGGGCACTACAAACAGGTCACCTGAATAACTCGCTTGGTTTTGAAAATAGAAGAAAATGCATCAGACCAAACTTACTTGATATCGGGCGCTCGTAATCTGATGTCATTAATTTTTTTATAGGTGGAGACGTCAAGGAGACATGAAGGTCAACTCTGGGTTTTTAAATGGAACGGTATGGTTTTTTATTTACATTCTGATAGTGTGTTTCAAGACGATTACAATGACCTATTATGAAGGTCATTCAAGGTCACGCAAGGTCTACTGCAATAGAAAATAAAGTGTCTCAAAGCACTCTTCGAGCACTACAACAATTGACATGAAACATGTTATTTACGTATTCACTGCTACTTCAAGTGTTGAAAATGACGACCTTGAACTTGAAATTGGTCCATATTTCCTTGATGGCACGATAAATAGTCATAAATACGAGAGAATCTTAAAAGACGTTTTGCCAGAATTGTTAGACGACATTTCACTGGACATGCGACTGTTCATGTGGTTCCAACAAGACGGATGTCCTGCTCATTCAGCACGAAATGTTACAGAATTACTGAATAGGACATTTGAAGGTCGTTGGTTTGGTCGATCAGGAAGTAATAAATGGCCAGCACGTTCCCCAGACCTGACACCACTAGATTTTTATATGTGGGGAAAATTGAAGGAACAAGTGTACCGCGAAAAACCAACAACCACAGTTGATATGCAAGAACGTATAAAAAGAGCTTGCTCTGTAATAGATACAACTGAAATTTGTCAGGCAGTATCATCAGTATTCCAACGTTTTCGATTATTTCTCCGTGTTCAAGGTCGTCATTTTGAACACTTGAAGTACTAGTGAATACGTAAATAACATGTTTCATGTCAATCGTTGTAGTGTTCAAAGAGTGCTTTGAGACACTTTATTTTCTATTGCAGTTGACCTTGCGTGACCTTGAATGACCTTCATAATAGGTAATTGTATTCGTCTTCAAACACACTATCAGAAGGTAAATACAAAACCATACCGTTCCATTTAAAAACCCAGAGTTGACCTTCATATCTCCTTGACGTCTCCATCTATAAAAAAATTAATGACATCATTTTCTTCTATCTTGAAAAGCAAGCGAGTTATTCGGGTGACCTGTTTATAGTGCCCCACCCTGTATAAAGTTAGAGGCAATCAGCTGACGTTATTGTTGTTGTCACACGATGTTACTACTGTATAATACTGTAGTCGACTAAAGTCGTTGTCGGTCCAATCTGGAGTCGGTGAACGATTGTCGGTGAAATCTGTGTCGGTAATTTTCCTGGGACCCGACAAAAAGGTCCTGCATTTGACACAGTGTAAAGACTGAAAAAATTGTATACCATTAATATATTATTTTCAACCTCGTAAAATTATTAAACGAAAGAAAACGTTCTTAAGTGGCTCCTCTATTTTAAGTTTAAAATTTGACAGAATTTAATACGATTTTTATTTATTTCATATCTGCAAACGGTACTACCGTAGAAAATAAGATTTTATTTGATTTCACTTTCTTAAAATTCGTCTACAAAAATTGCAAATGCAGAATATTTTCATTTTACATAAGTGTCCACAGTTTAACGATTAGTAACTGTATGATTAAATTTTATCGGGGAGCTTCGGAAAAAATGGATACTTATAACTTAATTGGGAAAGATCAGAAGAGCCATGTTGTTGAACCAATACGTTTATTGCTTGATCTATATAAAAAACGAACAGAAGGGAACAGATGAAGGGGCGAGGCGTGCATCGGCACCGAAAGAAAAATATACGTTCGATTAGTTAATAGAATCTATACCATCGCGACAACAATTACAATAATTAACCGGTACATCATGATACGTACGTTTATACACACAATGCACGTGTAGTTTCCGAAACTTACGGTCTCGTCCCTAGTCGTATCAACGTTTTACGCTTATAAAAAACGCCATTCACCTTAGAAAAACAAAAAATTTAACGATCCCTTAATTCCAACGATTCCTGAATGGAGAGTAAAATAAAATGTCCATCATTTTTGTACAAACAGCGCACGTAACAGAGTAACAATAGTTTTCGCCGTTTCAGAAGGCTTCTATTTATCTTTAGCATAAACATTTATCAATTTATATTTCATAACTTTAAAATATTTATCATTTAGTATTAATCAATAATATATTCTTCTTATAAAATTCATCTTCAATAACGTTTGCGAGTACTTTGTCTTTTACATTTCGCATATCGTAGGTGGAACAAAGTTCGTTGATCCTTGAAGTTCACTTCTCTGTTCGATCAATAAAACTTCTTTTCGTCCAAAAAGCGTTTGACAATTCCTCATCGCGATAGAATCGAAATAATTTCATAGTCAATTATTAACCGATGTACATAATATAGAGTGGTTGACAAAAATAACAGACTACTGTTTATCATCAAAGTACAACGCAAGGGACTATAATTGCATTCAAATTATTGATTGGTTTTTCTGCAAAAAATAGCCTTTCTTTAACGATTTTAATGAGCTGAAACTGGAACATTAATTCTTTTATCTGTCTAATCATTTATTATCTCAATATCATAGTGATAATAAAATATCCTGTACGAATATAATGTATTAATATGAAATTTAACATACAGTGGGTGATCAATTTTTAAAAGATAACCCAGCTACATTGAATTCTTATAATTTTTGTATGAACTATTAGTGTTTGAAAATTAGAAACGTGTATTTAGCAGCATTGAAGCCAACACTATTCATCGCGTGGTTAAAAAATATTCGTTTCTCTTTCATTTCTCTTCGAGGCAAAAACGTGATCGGTAAACTGCAGTCTCTTATTTTTTATGGCCACTGTATACTCGAATTATTCAATTGGTCGTAGTGTGAACTCAAGAATTACAACTTGCAGTGCGATTTCGCGTGCAAACATGGTTACGTTTCTTTTAAGCATCGAACGGAATCGTCATTCCACCGCCATTATTATGCAACGCTGCATTAACGAGTCGCAATCGAAACGGAAATTGAGATTTCCACGACCGGGGTATGGCGTTGTTCAGGGCCGTGTCACGACGAGAAAAAAGTTCGGAAAGTAAACGTGGTTCCCTAAAAGTTAAACGGCACCGACCGAAACTACCACCACAGTTAACAAGCTTCCATTCTTTTTGTTACGCCATTTTCATTTCTCCCTACAAGCGGGGAAACTAAACAACGTTCGACTTATTTCTTTCTGTTTTTTTTTTTTCGAAGCGATAGATTTACTCTTCTAAGCGTGAAGCTAACCTTTGACTGCTTGTTTTAAAGTCCCTGTGTGTAGTCGATAGACCGGTTTTCGCGCGCTTTTGCGTCGTTGCTCGACCGCCCATTATTATGATAATGATTCGAAATGCCATCTTGAATTGTTTATCTCTTATTCCAGTATGTTTATCCAAACAGTTCCTTTTTTAGCCATTATTCTAGCTTTTCATTGCCCCAATTCTGGACGAAAAATGATTCTATATTTTTGTTGCGCACTATTACGAGATTGGCACAATCGGTACTTATGTATGTATATCGGAAGATATTTCGTTCTGTTGCTTCATTATATTCTTTTTATTCTCACTTTACTATCATTTTCCTATATCTTCCACAAAAGCATCACATTTTTAGCCTGGAAGACTTCATTAATTTTGATCTGAACAATTATTGAACTTTTTCTTCGATACACTTCTTTCCTGTTTTGTTTTTTGGTAATTCCTAACTCTGTTTAACGTTAGAGGTATCAATCTTTTTATACCTTTCTCAAATACTGCACTGTTGAAAAAATGATGTGACTAATATTACACAATCATAATAGTTCTAATACGTTGACGTTCGAAGGACATACAGGATGAATCACCTAACATTTTCACCTGAGATACCTTGTTTATAATGATACAAGAAAATGTGCAAGGAAAACATTTTTTGTTTCAGTGAGGCAATTATTGCGACAGAAAAGATTTTATTCCGTAGGCTATATTTTCCGATATTTCTAGGTCATCGTCGTTCTTTTTTCGAACCACGAACAGCGTCTTTGTATATTAACCCCTTGTCGTATTTTAACGAGTCAAACTCGTGATGAATATTTTAAATAAAGTCTAACGAAGATGAGCGTTATACCTTTCTTTTCAGACGAAATAAAATTTTACTTTTGTTTAATCAATATTTAACACGTTCGGCGCCGCGTCACCCATATTTGGGTGACGGGTGTGCTTCCGCGGTGGCCCCGTCACCCATATATGAGTGACGTTTTTCTTGTTCAAGTTAAATAAGATTTTCAGTTGCATTTTTAAAAGAAATTTAATGGAACAAGCACTGAAGTATAAATATAGAATATACAGCATAAAAATATATAATAAAACCTACTCGAGTAACATAGTTTCTATTCCTACTTATCGCTCTGTTTACGTTCTGGCGCTCCGACAGTCGGATTTGGGCCTCGCGAGAAAATCAACCGAATCACGCTGGGTGCCGAACGTGTTAAGCATTGAAGTAAATGTGGTCATGCAGAAAAATAAATTTTCTTTCCCTTTCTGTGACAATGTTTGGGTATGAAGACGTTGTAATTATTGTAACCGTAAAGAAAATGGTATGGCAAGAGGTTAAGTTCTGCTTTTTGAAGAGTCACTCGTCCGAGGATCAATTGAAGATCAAACTAATCAAAATACATTGTCCCACTTCAAACGACATTAACATATTGGTAAATATAACCTTGAGAAAGAAATCTGCTCTATCGCGAATATGGTTTCTTGGCTGCAGTCCTTAATAAATTCGCGGATTTTTATGCAAAATAAAAATTGACCACCTCACTTGCAGCAGACAGCAGTTAAACAGAAGTTGATATACCGTCAAAACAATTTGAATAGATTAAAGTTAATGCACATGATCCTCGGTCAGGTTATTATTTTTGTTTAACCCTGCCAAGTTCTACTAGTCTTTTCGTAAAATGTATGATTGGCCCGCAGGTTGGAAAAGGATCGATTCTTATTTCGTATATATTGGGCGAAGCGTAGTCCCCGTTTGTTGCTCGATTCGACTACCTCAGGACTTTAAAACCCGGCATAGCCTTAGGTATCACTCGCCTAAGCACGCATTTACATATTGTCACAATCTTCGACCTTTCTACGATCGCTCGCATCGCAACAACTAACGTCTCCCTCGTCAGGTTACACTGGCCCTCTCGATAATACTTACAACAATATCTTGTTGTCCAAACTGTGAAAACTCCTGCTACGCTTTTTAATGACTTGCATTCTGTAGGAAAGTGCCAACTATGCGAGTACTTTCGTCTTTAACGTTATTTGTTTTAACCCGTTGTGTAGTATAATACAGGACTTCGGAGTCGGAATCAGAGTCGGATTCGGAGTCGGAGTCGAAATCGGCGTCGGAGTCGGATTTATGAATTTTGTCTACCGACTCCGCAGCTCTGGTATAATATCGAGTCAGACTCCTAATAAAGACTTCGAAGATATATTGATTCTCTTTAAATTAAAATGAAATCCTATTTTATCGTAGCCAATATTTAGCTATTGAAGAAACGCGTGAGTATGATATAAATATAAATTTTCTTTTTTCCCAGTAAATTATACATATCAAAGAAGTTCTAATCATTGTAATCGAGAAATAAATCGTAGTTCCAGGGCTTAGAACAATGCTCATTTGTTCAAATTTTGACTTTTATTATAAGACTGCGGATCTTTATGCAAAATGGTACATCGATATTTGAAAATACTTTTAATCTTCCTGTTTTTTTCAAATTGCACCTAATCATGTTTGTCATAAATGCATAAAATCCGCAGTCTATTTATTATACGATTTAATAAAGCTTCAATAAACAAGGTTATTCAAAAGTTGTCCATCAAAACATTTTTATACCTTGGATAATTGTATAACAATCAGTGACAAGTCGTTTTGACTCGGACGTCTGACAATTCTTCCAAACTTGTCGAAACAGAGTCATTCGACTGTGGATTTTAACGTTTTCATCTGATTTTTCATTTCTTTTAAACCGTCCCGGTAAAAACAAATTTAACCATTAACCCCTGGCAGACAAATGTTATGTAACTATTTAAATAATGAAATATCAGTACAGGCGTTTCGCTTTTGCCAATTTTTAAGATTTCAGCATGCGCTCTAGTTCTTTAGGGAACATATTTATAATATTTTCGAAAGTCCTCGTCCGCAAATGATTAATTATAAATCCGTTACAGTCTACACCAGAAAGCTGTATTTTTACGTAATGCTTAAGTCAATGAACACATTGTCTTCTAGAAGAGAACGTATCAAGTAGTTTCAATTTGTATTACTTTTAATTGACTAAAACAGCTTTAAAACTCGTGCAACTGTTATTTAGGATCTTTAGCAAACTCCTCTCTCTTCGCACTATTGAACTTCCGGTTGGATTAATTCCCACAGAATGCAGGTCCATTTCTGAGATATGAATGACAGTGATGACGAGGATGCATGGACGACGCATTCCGCGACAATTCTCTATTTAATACTATAAACGATTGTCAGGGACGGACAGCGAGATCGTTAAACGTAAAACGCAGGTTCACGCGAGTCCGAACTGGCCTGATCGAGGATCTATCGATCTTCTTACCGAGCCATTCGTCTTGTCTATACTCAAAGGAATGGATAAACATTAGCGAAATTGACCCTTTCGGTGATCGAGATTGGATCATTTGGCACAATCTCTGTGCAGATGAGGCTTGATTCAGTCGGGAGAAGCTTTACAATCCGAAAATTCGGATTTTAATGAAAGCTCGTGTGATGTGAAGCATGCTGGACTAAACGAGCACCAATTTTCAGTAGATGTTCTTTTCATCACTTCTAAGTGCAAACACACGAGTCGTTTCATGTGAAAATGATGCAAGTCAGAACAACTAATCATTGATGAATGAGAATTTAAGTAAAAGTTCTATAAAGCACAATAATAACGGAGGATGTTACGTTTGTCTTATGCAAGCCACGCTAAAATTATGTTACAATTATTTTATCTAATGACAATTAATCCCTTGAGATGCGGTGTTAAACCAAACAGACAAATATTGACTTACATCGCTTTTGCATTGAACGGCTCATATGAACCATTTTATAAAAATCGTATTTCTATCTTTATTGTAGAGATAATAGAAAGCTGTATTCTTTTTAAATGTATTGATTTCTTAACACGTCTGCTTGCAGCGTTTGTCTTGACAGTCTTCATATTTATAAAATTCTATTAACCGAAACGTATTCTCCTATAAAATAACAAAATCTTATCCCAGAAAAATGCATAAGTTCTCCGTATATGATGCTAATAAAAAATAAAGTTAATTTGATTTTCTTTACGTAAAATACAAAATCATGATTGTCGTACCTCTGTGCGAACGTGTCAATTCAAAATTCTATAAATTAATCGCACGGCAATTAGACTTAGAAGAATAGGATTGAAAAGGTCGCTTCTTGTATAGTCCAACGTGCCATACACCTAATCGCTTTAATTAAGACCGGTATTCCTCACCGCACAGGATGCGTCACTAGCCGCAGCACCGTAATGACAACTCGGCGCGCGAAATTGAGGGAAAGGCACAAAAAATCATCCGAGTTCAGACTCTCAATTATATGTCGTTCTACTATTCATTTTTCTCTTTTTTTGTCATTAACAAAATCTAGTATACTAGCATTACAACATATATATCTAGCGTAGCATCACCAAAGCAATAATAAAAACAATATAAAAAAAGGTAGTTCGACGATCAAGCACGTACTACACAGAGGTAAAGTCACACAAAAATCACGTGATGGCACGCATCTCCGACCGAGGGAGTCAATTAACCCATTGTCTTGCGTTCTAACCCTTTGGGGTCCAGATTTACATTCTATTCCTCCGAATCCGCGATCAAAAACAAAATATATATTTATATTTACGTATATACACGTAGGTATATATATACATATATATATTATACTTTTTGTTTACCACTTACACACTAATACTTTAATTTTTAGTATAGCATTTATATTTTTATGTATATATATATATTTTTATAGTAAATCGAGAACGGGACCGCGAAGGGTTAAAAATCAATTTTATAGTTTCGTCGTACGGTAGAAATCGACTTTATCGACCGTTTGATGAAACATGGGGTGAATGTGTCCGTGAGGTGGAAACGATGCGAGAGAAAATCAAAAGTAACAGGCTAATCGACGCCAGTTAACACGTATGTATATATATCCACTTTCTTTCTCATTTCAGGAACGCTAAAAATGCTTAACAACGGGTATAACGATTTCTGTCTCCCGAGATATACACGTGTATATGTATATGCTCCGCGAGAAAGCTCTTAAGTTTATTGCTTCTTCTAGCCTAGCATTGAACCGGGAGCACGACCTCGGCAATCAGCTCATTTTACCCTCTTGGGAATCGATTGTTCTGCGTTGATGAGGAATCGATTGTGAGTCGGTGTTCTTCCTGTTTGCGGCGATCAAATGTCTTTCAATGTACAGTAGGACCTCGCTCGTTGCACAACGAAAGCGGTAACCAATCGCGCAATCTGTTTTTCCTCTGTCTCACTCCACAGTGGTTAATAAGTAAGAAAACTGGGAAAAAAATAAGAAAGAAATTACTTTAGAAATTGAAAATTATTGTATAATTTCATTAATTTCTATCTAATACGCGTGTCTGATAAATTTTTTCTTGATTGAATTTCATTTATAACTAAGAAAATTCAAATAATCGAAAATTTGTTTAGATTTTAATAATCATATTTCTCTTCTGAATTGTTTAAGAAACTGAAAAATATACTTTTGAGACAGTAGAATTCAATTTTCAAGGAGTGTGGACATAGTTCAGATCCCGTTATAACGGACCTGATGGGATTTTCATTGCGAAAACCCATCATGATCGACGGCGATGTTGAGTTTTTAATTGACAAGAATGATACATCTATCTCCGAAGATTAACAAGTGTATTAAATTCTACTATTCGCGGACAAATTAAATTTTCAAGACATACTGATTTTTGTCCCACTTTTTAGAAAAATCGACCACTGTGCGTATTGTTTGTGTTTCCTAAGAAGTCCCGCGGGACTGCACAGGCAGTATCACCAGATTAAGACTTTTCTCCCACTCTATCTTTCCCCCCAGTGGTTTTGCCTACAGATCCCCAACGTAGGGCCGACGACGAAAAATGACGTGAATTTGCCAACGAATATCCAACGTTGGGCCTACAGATATTATGGTCGGTTCAATAACGTGAAATTTACGACGGTGATACTACATTGGCCCAACGAAAATCTGCCAACATTTAAATATGTCGTCTAACAGACACCAGAAATGTAATGTTGCTGCAACCAAAAACATGTTATATTCCAAATTCATTTTTTTTTCATATTTCTAAATATGCTCACAATTTGTTATTTTTGCGCGATAGTTGATGCACCAAAGTTTTATTGTGTGCAGCCTTGGAGTTTATCTATTTCTTTAAGTTTCTCCATTTGACAAGGGGAAGGTACGGGTGTTGCATTCGCTTTTAGAACGACAGTATGCGGAGGTCTTAGTGCTCGTATACCGTAACGAAACCCTTTATGTATTATGATTTACATTTGTCCACGTATCTAGTAACCCAAATCATAGTATATGCAACCACGAAATGTCTATAGTTACGGCGGTAGCGTATCAAGTTACTACGCAGAGGATCCAGGTTCAAGTCCGACGAGGGTACAAAATTTTTTTTTTTGTTCCAATTTTTACCGTGGAGATACATTGTTTAAGTATTATTTATTATATTCTGTGAAAACAACCGTAAAAGAAAAGATCAGAACAAACGTATTATAGCGGCGTAAGCTCCACGTTGGGTATGATCGTTGGCCCTACGTTGGCCGCGATCGTTGGCCCAACGAAAAAAATAGCGACATTTCTAACGATTGGCCAACGAATACTGCAACGTAGGCCCAACGAAGTGCCAACCATAAATGCTACTAGGGTTGAATTTTGCCTATACGTGCACGTCCGTGCTGTGCGTATGCGTCAGCATGATGCGACCGCTCGTCCACTTTTTCTACAAATATAGCACGCGATCGGATTAATCACAATTACCGTAACGTACTCATTCTTCATCATTATATGTTTTGAAAAGTTCACGCGGTATATAGATCGTTCGACAATCGCGCGATACATTTGTAGAAAAAGTTGACGAGCGGTCGCATCATGCTGACGCATACGCACGGCCCGGACGTGCACGTATAGGCAAAATTCAATGTAATAGTAGCTGCAGTTTTTCGCAAATATCTCAAAAACAGGCTGATCGACGGTTACATGTATAGTATTTAAATTTTATCAAAATCGGTGAGGTGGGACCTTTTATGCACAATTACCGAACAGTTTGCCGTCTGAGGGTTAAACAATATTTTACTTCTATGCGTACAACGTCGCAGGAAACACACGACGTGCCCGAGACGTCTTTATGTGTGAAACCGATAAGAAGCTAATTTAACGGGAATGGTGAAAGCACATTCGATTCGTCATCAACACGTGGAGTCGCATGAACCACAGTCCAAGATATCGACGCCAAATAACCGAAGCCGCAGCACCACGGAGGGAACCAGCTCTCCACGCTTCAGTTCAGCCGAGTGGTCGCACACCATCGATTACCGCGCGTATCGAAAATACGATTCGTCGTCGACGTTACATAATAAAATACGATGTACAATAAGTCGAACAGACGCTCTTTCGCTGTGTATATAACGATGGATAAGAAAATAACAGAAAGCGTTCGACAGTTTGCGTTTTAAGCCGTCAGTTGCTCCGGTTTCGTCGTCGTCGCCGTCGCCAATCACCCGTGTGCCGTCGACGATCATCGTCGTCCTTCAAGACGAACAGCGTTAATATATACAAAAACAGGACACGAAGCACCCTACACGACGACAACACGACGACAATACTGATTATTGTTGTTTTGGCAGCCGGATATTCGCTTCCAGCGAATAACAATTCCTTCACGATCAATCTCTTTCAATTACCACGCGCACGTGTGTATGTGTGTGTTCTGAGATGTAAACGTTGATCGTTCAGCACCGAGACATAGGACCAAATTACGTGACGAAGATCGTGCTCTCAGGGGCAGTGGTTTCTTGACCTATCAGCGATCACTTCGAGAAACAAATACGCAGCGACGACGTCCTTCAGCGTTTTTCCGTCTTCCGTTCCGAGGCACTTCGACGAAGCGATCAGATGGTTTCCGTCGGCTTCGGAGATTTGTCACGGAAACAACGGTCTACGAACGGCGGTTTGCTCTTGCGGGAATTCTTCCGTTCGTGGAGTTCGACGTGTCCCGAGTTCTTAGCACGCGAGAATGCTGCGGAAGTTGCGCGCGATGTTCAGTCGAGGAACACACACGAGTGTGATCGTGCCACCATTGCGTCGGACAGCCGGCCTATTTTCGCTCTGTCCAATTCTTCGCTGGATGGGAATCGAATTCTGATCGAGAGTTACGTGGACGTCGACGGCGACGAAGTGATCGGGTCCGGCTGATAGTACCTCATCCCGTTTATCTGTAACGAAAAAACATACTTCGATTAGGCGGCGATTCATTGGCAGAAGCGATGGTCCAACTTTTTGAAGTGAAACTTCTTTAGGCGCGTTAGGCGCAAAACCTCGACGCGGAGGGCGCAAAACCTCGACGCGGTAGGAGTAATACCGATCTGGTGATGAAACGATGAAACGATGGAACGATTTAGTAAAACCTCGACGCAGCAGGCGTAAAACCGATCTGGCGATGAAACGATGAAACGATTTAGTAAAACCTCGACGCGGCAGGCGTAAAACCGATCTGGCGATGAAACGATTTAATAAAACCACGACGCGGTAGGCCTAAAACCTCGCCGCGGTAGGCCTAAAACCTCGACGCGGTAGGAGTAAAACCGATCTGGCGATGAAACGATGAAACGATTTAGTAAAACCTCGACGCGGTAGGCGTAAAACCTGTAAGCGGTAGGAGTAAAACCGATCTTGCGATGAAACGATATATGCGACTGAGGGTTCGGCATTCCTTAATAAAAATTATGATAAAATATCATCAAAAATATGATACTTAGTGGAGATTTCAACGTGAACTTTGCATCGGAACAATCAAAATTATTAATAGAATTTTTTAGAAGTAAATTAAGATTGGAAATGGTAAGTAATCCTAATGAAGCGACAACAAGATCAGGAACAACTCTCAATGCAGTATTTGCAAGACATTTAGACAAAATTGAATCAAGAATATTTATATCATATTTTAGCTATTACAAGCCAATTGTTTCAATAATAGACTCTTAGAAAAATAAATGTCATAAAGTGTTAATAAAAATTCGAAAAAAAATTAAAGAAAGAAGATTCACTTCAGCCAAGTGGTCTAAGCACACACCAATTTTGTATTGGAAGCTACATATTTCAATTCCAGAACCGACACACAGGCTGGAACCTATGGGGATCACTTTACGAGTAGACAAACGACCCAGAAACAATGAAAAGCTGATATGAACACGTGTCCCGTTCGACCTTGTTTCAGAGTTATAGCCATTGTTGTGTTTCGTTTCACGTACCTTCAAACAGTTGTGGATTTTTGGCACGCAAAAGTGGCTACAGCTTTTAAGCAAGGTGACATAGGTCACATGTTCATATGAACTTTTCATTGTTTTTGTGTACGCCAAAGTGGGACCCACAAATTGTGGTACACCCTCTATAGTGTCACTGGGTATGTAATTGAATACGATTCTATAAATTGTGGTTTTACCTTTTATTTTAAGTAAATAATTTGCAACACGTATATGAATTTCAAATTTAAAAAATTTTCTTAAGAATGGAAAACCTTAATCATATGTTCTGAAATACAAGTTCTAGCCAATATTTAGACCATTGCCTCTAACGATAAGAAAAGATTGTTTTTATATCATAATCGTTACTTAAATAAATATAAGAATAAAGATTTGCATTATTTCTACGTTTCGTTTAACACGAAACGAATTAACCGTATTATAGGAGATTAGACTGTATTTACATTTACATGTTTTTGAGCAAATATTTTCGAGATCAACGTTAATTATTTTATTCGAATAAACAACTACTAATTTAAACCGGTTGCTGGACAATTAGAACTTATTATTGTTCGTTTCTAACCTTGAGTCGAAATGTACTCAAGTTGCAAGCGTTAATGTATCAGGTAATGACAATAATGATAGTGTAAATAAGTGAGATCCAGACTGTTTGATCATCGTTGATTTTTAATCTAATCTTGTCGATGACTAAACGAGGAGTTTCATAGATTTGTTAACGAGCTCTCGTATATTTGCGAAACATAGTCATACGAAAAGCAAAATAACTGATTATCTGAAATTAGAACTGCAATTATTCGTGGGAAATTTCTTTCTTATCGCATTAGTTTCTGTTTGTTTGAAAGTGCGTAGTAAGGAAACATACATGAACCATGAAAGCAATTCATTATTGTAAAAATACTATTAATTTTGTAAAGCAATCACTTTCGTAGAAACGACATAATATTAACCGGACTGTGGATTTTATGCATTTATAATAAAAATTAGTGGAATAGTAAATAGTAAAAAGATTTAATGAGTTTAAGAATATTGCTACATTAGTTACAAGTCAATAAAGTTACCAAAGAGAAAAATAAATTTCTATTTGGTTCCTGTGGCTTACAATTGATGGAAACAATTTCCATTTTGCATAAAGAATCGCAGCTTAATTGTAAAAGAGCTTTCCTAGTATTATTCAGTACTACTCCTCACCGTCATGTCATATTCTGTGATGTATGCCGGAATTTCCAGCTGGTCCGGCGACATCACCTCGTACAGGTATTCCACGCCGGGTAAACTGTGGACTTTCTGCTTGATTGCCGGCGCCATGAATGTTGTGAACCACCACGTCATCATCTGGAACAGGTAATAAAGGCATAAAATACAGGGAAAATTAATCAATCAGTACGACGCACGCACTATAATATATTCGCTACTAGTATCGTATCTGAGGTTACAAGGAAAAACGTCGCATGTTTACACCAAATTATTTGCAGCATTCTACTAGTCACTATAAGATAATAAAAAGGAATAAAGGTAACGAAGACCTATTAATTAACCCTACGATGCCTAAGAGGGGGGGGGGGGGAGGGTTAAAACATATTCACAAAATTTGATCAGGTTTGCATTTTCGGTATTTCTGGATTGTGTTTCTTTAATTTTAGGAGTATGTAGGTGATTTATATTATTTTACTATATAAATCGGCAATACTTCAAACAGGGAAAATAAACTTCTAGCACAAACTCCCGTTAGTAGCTACGTTAGTCACATCGGATACTAATTGTAAAATTAAGTAATGTTTAACACGAGGATACTAGATCTGATTCACAGTATGTGCGTAAAGGATCAACTACACGTAACGAATTTTATTCAAAATCTCGAGTTTGTTATTGTAATTTTCACCCCTTACCTTCTTTATCATTGTACGCACAAAAAAAGTGTCCTAATCATATTTTTTGTTGCAAATTTTTAGGAAATGAATTCAACGATTCCGCTACAGACACCAATATTTTTTGTAGGTCCTAAAGTTTGTCCATCTTCGACACTGTTTCCAATATGCTTATTGTAATTCTATTCTATAACCGTATTCCTAAACAGCAACTCGGAAAGATCAACCAACTGACAACCGAAAGGAAGGCCAAGAGTTTCGATAGGATCGCGTGATGATTGTGCGTCCACCACGCAATACAACGTGGGAAATGCGATCGAGGTGTTTAGTTGAAATGCATCTACGCCTTCAAAATGCACCTTATCGATTGTCTCTAATTCCATCAATTGAGAAATAAAAAATAGTGGCAGCTGTTGCGTAAATAGGGAACAAAAATGACTGTGCATCGTAGAAGTACTTTACCCTTGTCAAGAGAAATTTTAAACAAATTGTGTCCCAGTTGTAATGTTCGATTCGATAAAAAAATATGTAACTGTGGGATTATGGCGGGTTTCTGAAACGGCAATGGTCAACACTAACCTTGGTCCAGAAAGTCGGATGGATGATGTAGAAGTGTTTGAGGTTCTTCTTATACCTATAAGAAAATATAGTAAAATAGTAGACACTGCTTAAGATAACAACGAAAACAATTGATTTATAATTAATGAATGTAATAAAAATTTCATGTATATGTAAAAAACTAACGAAATTTCCGACTGAAGAAGCTACAGTGCCTCATAAAAATATTCGCTCGCCCTTTAAATTAGAATAACTTTTTTAAAATTTGACCAGACCACTTGACTTTTTTTGAGCAATTAGAAACATTAGTAAATCACGTGCAAAAAAGATTTTGAAGAAATTGCAACTAATAGGAATTACATGAAAAAATAAAAATGGCACTTTTTAAAACTTTATTATTTCAGCTCGTAATGAAAATTCAAAATATGCGTTTTGTAGATCTATGTTATCTACACATGTGCTGAAAATTTCATCGTAATCAATTAACGAACATATGAGCTACAAGCGGTTGAAAGTGGTGATAATCGCAGTTTTTCACGACTTTTGGTCAGTTTCTGCTTAAAATCCATAGTTTCTTACACCTTTTGATGCGCGTCGTTATTTTCTCCGTCAACCGATTTCGATGATATTTTCAGCATATGTATAACTAACATAGATCTACAAAAGGCATATTTTAAATTTTCATTATGGGCTAAAATAAAGAAGTTCTAAAAAGTGCCATTTTTATCTCTTCATATAATTACTATTAATTGCAATTTTTTAAATTCATTTCTGCACGTGTTTTACTAAATCAATGCTTTTAATTGTTCAAAAAAAGTCAAGTGGTGTGGTCAAATTTTAAGAAAGTAATTCTGATTTAAAGGGCGAGCGAATACTTTTGTGAGCCACCGTATATAAATAATAAATACACCAAATAATTTACATAAACACCATATTATAATCTGAGTTCCTTGAATGAACGTAACGTCAGTCAGCTAGCTATCGAAATTTCAATGGCCAAATAATTAAGCAAACTCAACATTCAAATTTATTTCCATATAAGTTGAATTTGATTATGTGACGCCAGCTACATCAAAAACAATTCTTTTCGATTATTAATTCTATCTATCGCAACGTCAGTCAACAACACGAAATCACAACTACTCTTGCATCAGTTCTACGTATCGGGAAATGTATGCTCCGAAGGTCTTGGAATCGAGGTACATAAAAAGTAGATAAACAAACGAACAGATTGTTTTCTCCTATCGTGATGTATAATATCTATCGACGTTAAAATAAATCACGTAATCACCGATGCCCATTCAAAATAAAACAATGGATACATCCGTGCTCTGTTTTCTACAAATTAAAAGCGGAGTTTATCGAGTACATGTATGTATAAAAATTAATATTACCACGTTATTTTATCATGAAATGATAGTCTAGAAAGACTGATTATGACTAATAAATTGCACTAACTTTAACTATACCCTGCAGCTAATAGTAGGATTATCAGATAAATCATAATTGTTGGATTATGGGTATAAAATAACGTACACCCTCTTTAAATATAAAATAGAATTTATTCTAAATAATACTTTCGAAGACACGTTCTGAGGCACGTCTTTACTCTACAACGAAATATTCTAGAGTGGGGACCAGTGATGCCAGAATCGTGGAACCGAGGAACTTGCCCCTCCGGTGGATCCTCCGGCTGGACCCCCCACTCTGACGTACCGTCGTCGCCTTACGTTGTTTCCTACTGCGCACGCGCTACATACAACCGCACCTCTAGTCTGTCTGTGTGAGCTGCCTATTCGACTCGACGGCGTCGAGGTACGCTTGTGTGTAGCGCGTGCGCAGTAAGAAACAACGTAAGGCGACGACGATACGTCAGAGTGGGGGGTCCAGCCGGAGGATCCACCGGAGGGGCAAGTTCCTCGGTTCCACGATTCTGGCATCACTGGTGAGGACCGCTCTGGAAAAAGTAAACGATCGACCGAGAGTCGAGGGTCCCATAACGCGGGCAGCACAGATACAATGTATCAATTATTTGTATAGGCGCTCGAAAGTCAAGCGATCGAATGCGCCCACTAAATACAGAAGATTATTTTTGCTTCGTGAATAAATTCCAACAATAATGAACAGTTTCAGAATATTTGTTTCATGATTAATTAAAGTAGTGCAGGTACCGACCACCAGGTTACCTCGATTATCCGGGTACACGGGTATGGAGGTTCACATCAAAATAAAGAAAATTACACGAGTCTTATCCAACCCACCGTGTACCGGGACAATTTTTGTCTAACATGTTGTCTATCAACTGTTAATACTTCGCGTTTTCATTTAAACGATGTCAAATTTTCAATTTCATACTAAATCGATGTGGATATATTGCATCCTACAGAAGCAAATATGTTAACATTTGATATATTTGCATACAGTATTGTAATATTATAGAAACTGCTACTGTCTGCATTCATACAACAGAGGTTCTACTATATAGGGTGCCGACTACGGGTGGAAGAAAATTTGAGGGGTGGTTCTCCATGACAATCCAAGTCGAAAATGAAGAATAAAAAAAATGCGATTTCGGCATCGTTATGTAGTTATTAACAATTAAAAATCCGCCTAAAATACGGCAACGATACCAACAGAGACGTACGTTGCGTACGTCATAGAGGCGTGCGACAGTCTCGTATCAAGTGACAAATACATGCTTACCTTGGTTCTCATTTGCGCCCCCAGCGAGGTGAAAATGTTTAACAAATTGATGAACAGGATTAACAAACTGATCGTTGCACGACATTGAACCTGCCTAATCATTAAAATTCACAAGGGCATTTTTAATATCCGCCCTATGGAATTATCGAGCAGAAGGGATCAATGTTCTTTCACTTTTTAATTGGTCTTACACAAGTAATTTACTCGAGATCACTACAAGGTGGTATCCATTGTGTCCATAAATGTTGAATGGAATCCTCACAAGTCCAAGTATTCACACAAATGCAAATATGAATATGCGTACCGGAATCGCGCACAACTAATTCGCGTTTGATGCACGTCAATTTGACTTTCGCGCACGGAGAATAATATGTTAGTGTAATTAATGTGAAGTCTTTGAGTGTACGGACATAGTAGACACCTTAATTCAACGTTTTAATAAATTGTGTTTGTACAAGAGAAATCGTCCGACAAGCTTGCGTTCGTACGCACACTGATAAAGGACAGCTGATGCGGTCAATGCCTGATCGATAAACAAATGAAGATCTACAGCAAACCTCCACACAAACATCGCGCGTTGCAATACCAAAACATTGTATAGCCTGTTTATTTCCATTGACCTCACCAGTTGTCTTGGATCAGTGTGCGTACGAACGTAAGCGTGTACGGACGATTTCTCTTGCACAAACACATTATCTTAAAACGTTGAATGAATGTGTTTTCTGTGTGGGTACACTCAAAGACTTCACATTAATTACACTAACATTTTATTCTCCGTGTGCGAAAGTCAAATTGAAGTGCATCAAACGCGAATTAGTTGTGTGCGATTCCGGTACGCATATTGCGCATTTTTGCGAATATTTGCACTTGTGAGGGTTCTACTCAACATTTATGGACACAATGGATACCACTTTATAGTGATCTCGAGTAAATTACTTATGTGAGACCAATTAAGAAGTGAAAGAACATTGATCCCTTCTGCTCGATAATTCCATTGGGCGGATATTAGAAATGCCTTTGTGAATTTTAATGATTAGGCAGGTTCAATATCGTGCAACGATCAATTTGTTAGTCCTATTCACCAATTTGTTAAACATTTTCACCTCGCTGGGGGCGCAAATGAGAACCAAGGTAAGCATGTATTTGTCACTTGATACGAGACTGTCGCACGCCTCTATGACGTACGCAACGTACACCTCTGTTGGTATCGTTGCCGTATTTTAGGCGGATTTTTAATTGTTAATAACTACATAACGATGCCGAAATCGCCGAAAGCGCAACTTTTTTATTCTTCATTTTCGACTTGGATTGTCATGGAGAACCACCCCTCAAATTTTCTTCCACCCGTAGTCGAACAACCTGTATTTGTCGTACTATTTAAATGTTTGAAATGATGAGCCTGAGGAATAATATCGGTCGAATCTGTTAAAATCAAGTTTCACATGAGCAATTTGTATTACTTGTAAGGAAGCACGTTGTAAACCTCCCGCAACCAGTGCAAGCTGGGATAGTTGTTGCTAGTCGTTAACGTATGGAAATAGGCGATAACGTAGTCGCCTTTGACAATCGGGTCCAGCAACTGTATGAGGTACAGCAGTGCCTGAAACAGAAATAGGAATATTTTTGAGGTGATGGACACGTGTCGGAGCAATAAATATTAAACGATAAATACTAAGCTAGAGTTTATTTACACTATTTACACTTAAACGATACGTATATACAGTTCTTAACCGAAACATAAATGATAACGCGTAGTCGCGGAACTTGCCCTATAAGCGAGGGTAGCGTACGGACACGAGCGTTCTTCTCAAGTTAGAGGTTACAAGTCGAATGTGTCGTCTCCCTTGTCTTTTAACCGTCGCGTCATTTGTGGGGGTGGAAAAAGAGAAAGTTCTCTCAAACCGTGGGAAAGAATTTTCTCGAGACCACTGGAAAAATCCCGAGTGGCCGTTACCCAAAATATGGCACATGGCCTTGCAGTGTCAGGGCTCGGCCGTTATGCTGAAATAAACCATTCGGTTTCGCAGCGCAACGAAATCCTAGACGACTTGACCCTGTACGCCACATTTTCCTCTATTATTATATTTACACATTATATAATCCAAATTTCTAATTACTCTAACAACATTGTATTCAGCAGAAGAAATGATACAGTACTTCATCGTTAATTGTCGTGAGATTCTGAACTATAATCGTCACAAAACAATCCCTCCTTCCGCGGAGTATACGCCTTGAGGGTCCGTGAAGCTCAAGAGGCCTCGGTTGCCGAGAAGTGTAACATAATACGAGTCGAATATATCGGTGAGACCACTGACACAACTTCTTTATTTTTTATTATTTTTTTATGGAACTATCACCGACATATTCGTGGCATTTTTCTAATGAAAATGATTACCAAATAAGATATAATTTCGATGGTATTTACTTGAGGAATGGACGATGAAAGTTTCGGGCGCAAGGAAGGACATCGCATGGGAAAGAAAGAGATGCGGAGAGTCGCAGTGGGCGGCACAATTCAAAGGCCCACGTGTCCTCACAGTATAATACCACTAAAAAACTTTTTTATTATTACTTATTTTTTATGAGACTTTCTCCAATATATTTGTGGCATTTTTCTGATTAAAATAATACCAAACACGACATAATTCGGATCATATTTACAATAATTTTCCGAAACCTTCATCGTCCATTAATCAAGTAAATACCATCGGAATTATATCTTATTTGGTATCATTTTCATTAGAAAAATGCCACGAATGTGTTGGTGAAAGTTCCAGCAAAAAATAATAAAAAATAAAGAAATTTTGTCACTGGGTCAATTGTTGTTTTCACACCGACATACTCGACCCGTATTATGTTACACTTCTCGGCGACCGAGCCTCTCGAGCTTCGCTGTCATTTTCTACGTTCGGCACAAGTCAAAGAATAGAATTATCTGAACATTAATTGTCGTCGGCCGGACCCGTGGTAGCGACGATTATCGATGAAAAAATTTACTGTGTTTCCGATAGTCTACCGATAAACGATGATCATGTATCTGTCTGACATTAAAGTGCCTAACGTGTTAGTGTGTTTAACACTAGCAGAGAGGTCATTTGCTTCGAAAAGCTGGCCAAAACTATTTTAGCATTATATTAGAACTTAAAGCCATAATGTAGGAGAGGTCGTTGGATTCGTCTTGACGGCAGCTACAACAATATGTAGTGAAAAATAAATAGTGACATTTACAAAATTAAGGTGACCATAATTATTTATAAAAAAAGTCTCTGCAATCTTCTGTATTGAGATTCATGTATGACTGATACCTAATATAAACTAAAGATTCCAACCAATATTGAACATTCATTCTCTTTCAGACAGTTATAAGTATAATATAATTCACGTCTCAATTGCTTTATCAGACGATCAGTCATCAAATATGCTATTCAAGTAAACTAACATATTATTTTAAAAGACCTGTAGCCAAGTGGGATAATATATTATCTTAACGATTATTTTCCAAATAATTTATTTCGATAACGTCCAAGCCTGCTATAACGGCTTATTAAAATACGCCCTCGACAAACTTCCTGACGTCACGGCGCGAACGAAAGTAGACATAAATGGGGTGTGTAGGTGGTCTCAGGGGTTGGAGGTTTGTGAATTTTCTGTTACTCGCATACACGCCTCTCATCGAATCGATAACGTCGCGGTCGAGTAAAAAGAACTTTCCTTTCCCCTTCGCTTCAACTTTGGCTCTCGTCTAGAGCTGCCCGTTTTACCACCGCACCCTCCAATCCTCCAACCCTCGAATCCTCGAATCCTGCCCCGCACACCCCACTAGCGCGGGGCCGCCGACCTGATTCCGCCGCAATTACTCGACCTCCGACCTCCGGGGGTGAGGACCCGAGAACTAATTTCAGTTGTTACACAGGGATCGATTAAAACGGAGTAACGAGTACGCTTTGCTGACATTAAATTGTCAGCGAAGGCTGTCCGCTCACCGTGACGTCATGTCTCGTGGGACAACGAAACCAGGGCTGACTCGGCTAGCAGCTGTCGCATAAACGCGATCAAGTTTGGACTGGACACAACAATTTGATACACCGAAGAGTTATAGCACCCGCGGCATTCAAAACGTACTTGCACACTCAGCTTTTTCATGACGATGTAAATTAAAATACAGTGTATCGTTGCAATTTACAGTTTTCGTGGTGGGATGGAATTTAGTTGAGTGATTTTTAACCTGTCAAATTTTTACGAACAGCTATCGCTGTTTTGTTGACTTTGCTGCCTGTCGGAAGTGTGCAAATGTACTGTAATGTTTAAGGCTTTGATTATATGTGGACTAGGGATTGCAATACCGGTACACCGGTATACCGAATATCGGTATTTCGTCCTATTTTGCAATTTCGTGAAACCGATATTTGCTAAGGTAAAACACCGGTATTTTCGGTATTAGCTATAAATAATAAATATTTTTATTGGGGCATCTACTCTTCATTTGAAATGTACAAATTAATTTTTCCGATAGTGACTTCGATTTAATATCAAAAACTGTATCAGCTCTGCTTCCAATAAAGCTGGCTGTGGAAGCATTACGTCGGAAGGATTCCAACTTATTAACAGCGAATGCAACAATAAATTTTCTGATGCAATCACTTAAAGATCAGGACACGCCACTTCCTGAGGAATTATACAGTGCATTGAAAATTCGTATGCAGAAAAGGCATAGTAAACTAGAATATATTTTAAGGTATTTACATAATGATAACGATTTTAAAAAATAAAACTAAAAGGAAGAAAAGAAGCTAACAAGGTCAAATTTAATTAAGTTCATAATAAATTTGGTGGTTTCGGCGCACGGTTCCGTTAAATTTAGAAACAGCAAATTTGCAATTATTTAAACATTATTCTCAACGTTTCGATCCCTATATGGATCATTTTCAAGAGAGACATTTTTGCGTCTTAATTAAGTTCGTCTTCAATTTCCACAAAAACATTTATGAAAAGCAAACACAAACCTATCCAGAAGAATTCGTTGAAGATGATGTTGATGTTAATATCGAAAAAGAATTATCTCTCGAGAAGAAATTACAATTAGCTATAAATAAAAAAATTTCCACGAACAATAATACAAAAAATAGGTTTATCCAAAACCGGCAGACGAGAGACCGAGTTGTTAGAAGATGAAGAACATCGAGGCAAATATTTAGAGAAAGTATATCGCTCATTATTAACAGTACCACTAACCAGAGTGGATGCGGAAAGAGCATTTTCAACTGCACGTAATTTTTGCAGAAAAATACGTTCCAGGCTTAAGGACAGTTCAATAGATGCATTATGTTTTTTACAATCACATTTCAAAAATATGTAGTTAATAAATCAGTTAATGTTTTTTTCTATTAAACAATTGTGTTTTTCTACCATCTTGCAAATTCCTAATACCGGTATTCCGTTACAACGTTTAAATAAATACCGAATACCGGTATTGTATTTTTGGTCCGGTATTGCAAACCCTAATGTGGACGAATGCGTACCCTACAAAACGATTACTGTAAGATAATATGAAATAAATTTTTCTCAAACATGATGCGCGATCTCTTTAAATGAATTCTTATGTTTAATACATCGGTACACAATCATATACAAATAATATGGAAAAACGGCCGAATAATATGGATAAACGGGCACGAGATAATTCCTTATGAAGAAATAAGGAGAAAGTATGGAATAAAATATTTTCATCCGAAGCTTCGTTTTCAAGAAAATCGAATTTGAAAATGCAGCAAACATGCCTGCTATTAGATAGGAATCGTTTGACGCGTCTGATCATGGCCAAACAAATCTATTACCTCCGTATACTATAGCACGCGAACCCGACGGACACCATCTTTAAACTCGACTTTCTCGAACATGAGGCGTCAAACGAAAAAGTGTTATTTCCTTTTCTCGATGAAATTTCTATATGTTCTATGCAGGGTGGTCCAGTACATATTAGCACTTTACTATCTCCGATGTTTTTGAAAATACGAAAAAACTTTATTAACCAAAGTTTTTCAATATAAAGGGGAATAAAATATGGCAGTAATAGTTTTTTTTTGCAGGTGAAAGAGTTTCGGAGATTTCAAGGTCATTTTTCTTTTTTTAGATAAAAGCATAGGACATTTTTCTATACACTATTCGATGTTGTTCCTGTTATTTCCTGTTAGTGTTAATCTATCTGTGTCGAAAAAATTATAACATAAGACATATTTCAACTTTAATTTTGTTGAATTCTGTAAATCTTATTTACCATATTTTCGTGTTTATCAACTGTAGGAGTTATCAGTGCGAATACAAATGTCGTCACAAAGTCAATGAAGACTATTTATTTATTTATATCTTTTCTCTAATCGGTTGGAGTAAAATTGTGAAAAAATTAATTATTGTTTGATATGATGTTTTAATGAAAGCAAATGTTAATAGCGCCTTTAGACACCAACAGTAGTCAAAGGGTTAATGGTATACTTTGCTTTTCATCATTTGAATGCCGCGCGGCGGTTTACCAGTAAGTGCAGACAAATACCTTGATAGTGAGAGGGTTAAATTCATGAAAAAGTGCAATGGAACCAATTCTCGTTCAAAAAGAGTTTATTTTGAAAATCACTTCAATTGAGCCCAGATTGTAGTTTCGACATATCTAGATTAGTGAGAGCAATGAGGGGATAAGTGACTTAATATTTATCTTTATGTCTTCATTTTCGACAATTAATTACCAGTTCATGAATGTCAGGTGATTTAAACTCAATTTCAGTGTAACACATCTGTTTCTTTTTCCTTATATAAACAGTGACGCGTCGAGTCTGCTAAAGCAAGGATAATGCACGTTTCAGAATATGTACATATTACGTGCAACGACGGAGCGAAATATTTCTGGGAGGAAAAAAACGAAAATTCAACAGTGATAAGCTATATGTAAATGTACAGAATTGATTGAAAACGCATCCTCATACAAAATAAAAACTTTCCAAATCAATTGTGGATACTAGAAGTTCACCGAAAATGCATTTCTTCTTTTTTAATAATTTTAATAAGGGAAATAATGGGAAAGTGGGAAATAATGCAATTACATTCTTAAATTCTTTTAACATCTTCACAGTTTTGTATTTGACCTATTCATTTTTGTCATAAATGTATGAAATCCTCAGTCTAATTATGATGTTTGAAAAATCATACAGATTTCAAATGTTCTTTCGAGAGGTCGATCATTGCGGTTGTAAACAAGGAACTGGAAGTAGTAGCCTTGCGTCATCATCACCGTGACTGATTTACAGTCACCTCGGGAAACAAGTTAACGCTCCTATAAAACTGTTATCCAAAATTGCGGCGACGAAACGTTCACAGTTTCGAATGCAAACGTGCGGAACAAGTTCATGGAAAATTTGTTCTACAAGCGTGAGAGATAACAGAGTTCGACATTTTGAATAGCAATAGACAACGATGTATTATAAATACTTGATAAGCTACTAAGTCGTTCTCGCGGCGATTGTACTTGCATGTAAAACGGAAATACAGTGTTGCACGCGTTACGAGGTTCGTTTGCATTCGCAGTTTCACACGTACGTTTATATTTTACGTCGTTTTATTGCGTCTCTCATTCATTTCCGGCCAGATCAGCGACGTACAAAAATAAACGTTTATATTCAGATTTTTAGTCATTTTCTCTGACGTTCTCTGCTAAATTAAAGTTGTAAATTATTGAAAACATTTGGTTACATTTTTCATGCTTCTGCAATACGGTGTTCTTCAATACATCCTTTTTCATTCAATATTTACCTTAACAGTTAGAATACGTAGCCAATTAAATACAACACATCTATTTTGTGAAATATGATGAGGTCAAATAACGAAATGTTATGGATTTCTTGAGTATTAGATAATGCATTTATGACAAAAATGAATAAGTCAAATACAAAATTGAAAAGAGGTTATGTATTATTTTCGACTTTTTAAGATGATTAAAATAGAAAATTTATTTTCATTTAACTTCGCTTCCTTACAATTGGCGGGCTGACAACCACAATGGTGTAAGTCAGGGAGTTCCAACGTACTCCCCTCCGAGAACTGCAAGGTCCCCACCATCGAACCTCTTCCCACTACTACGTAGAGCCGTAGAGTCGTAGAGTTAGCGAGTGCTGTGCGCGCCGCAAGGCTCTCGTGATGGGAGCTTCCCACTACTATACATTATAACGATCAAGTCTAAGAGTGGGGGAAGAACCTAAGCGGGGAAGGTGCCTCGAATAGCTCAGGAGCTACTGGTTGGAACTACCTGGTGTAAGTCACGTACACGGTATATCGAGGAAAATAATGTTTTGCGTTTGTTGTTATGAAAACTCCATATAGGCATTGCGGTTGAAAAGACACATACACAGGTTCAGAAAACTATAAAAAATGTCTGTTTGTGAAAATTAAAGCACGAAACAGAATTTACAGATGTACAGTAACTTCCATAAACATTCGGACACTCTTAAAAAGACAATCACTTTTTCAATACTGGACCTGACAACTTGGATTTTTTGAGAATTTCTTGAGAAATTAAAACTAGTAGTTTATCACATAGAAGAAGTACAAAAAGTTGTATTTTATAGATTAATCATATAGTAAATCAGAGGTTAAAAACAAAAGCGCATAAGGTGGACATACACCACAATGATCCTCAACTATAACACGAAATCGAGACGAAAGAAAAAATTATCAGCTGCCATTTTTCAGTAAAGAATGAAGTTCTACATCAATGAACGCTGTCGGTAAATAAATGATGCCTTTAAAGTTCGTAAAACAATATTAACTCAAATCATCAAAATTTGGACTTATATCACTAGAATTCTCAGCCCGCCAATTGACGTGGATAATTTTTATTTTCCATAAAAATCCACAGTCCACTGGTCATAACAAAAAGTCATAAAAAAGGTCATAAATTGCTTTAAAATTATACCTACGTCACGATTGTTCATAAAAGTAATTCATGTCCCTAACGCATATAGTAATTATCGTGATCATCGTTTGTGTAACCATGAAAATTATTTTTCCGTTTCTGGATACTGCTTTCAGGACTATAATTGTGCATTCAGCTACGCAGTTATGATTTCAGAGATAAATGCGTTGTGAATAAGCAATACTATTACTCGGATGATTTGGAATCGTGTAAAAGTGTCGGAGAAGGACGTCCGATAAAGCGATTCATTCGATTCCCAATCGAAGTCAAGTTCAGCGTCGCCAGCGCAAAATCTATTTAACTCGAGCTAGCATTGTGCGCGGGAAGAATAGCTCTTGATTGAGCCAAGCTCACGGTATAGTTGTGTGATAGAGAGAGAGAGAGAGAGAGAGAGAGAGAGAAAAAAATACTATAATACGTTGCGCAGGTTCCTGTAACGGGACGGTGACTCATCCTGATTTCGTTGCTCTGATTAAGAAGTATGCAAATATTGCGGCGTTCGTGATTCAACATTTCGCGGGGAGTGATGTAATAATGCTAATTTCGGTCTCGCGATGCTAATCAATTCGGCATACACGGGCATAGACAACTTTTTTCTGGTTCCAGGTCCAGCTCAATGGAGATGCAGTACTTCCAAAAAGTATTTAAATTTCCGTATTTTCAAAAATTCCCAATATTTAAACTGTTACACTTTCGTAGGATAGAATCGCGTTAGTTTTTAGTAATGATGTGCATACGGTAAATCCGGAAAGTATTTAAACACTAAATTTTCGAATTTCGAAAAATTCTGGACATCTGAACAGCAATAATTCCGTTAACAGAAAAGAGTACAACAATAAATTTGGACTCATTTTAAAGTTTGAATCCTCTATTTTCTCAATTCGTCGTGCATTTTTTTCTAGAAAAAAACTGCATAATATAGCACGCAAAAAACTGAGAACACGTTTGTTCTCGAAAATGCTACAAGTTCAAATGTCTGTAAAACATTAAAAAATTGTATTCGTGAGTGGATCCACCACTTTGAAGATTGAAGCTCGTTGAAGAACGAGACCTCAATACTTGATGAACGTTTTTTTCGTCAATTTATTGAAATTTGAATGAAAGTTACAATGGTAAAATAACAACAACATAAAGCACACCGTGAAAGCCAACATGTGTCTCGTTTTTGTCCCACAAAACAGTAAAAAAATAATAGCACATTAAGTTTTGAGGTCTTCTTGTAAACCAAAAGCTTCAACCTTCAACTCCGTGGTGGATTCAATCACGAAGAATGTTTGTCATGTTTTCACAGACGTTTGAACTTTCCAGTTTTTTTTTTTTATTAGTGTTTAAAGTCGCTTCAACTACCAAGGTTATTAGCGACTATACCGATTGTCAGTGGAGAAACTGGTTTACAGTGTAACAGATATTTTGATGTCCTTACCGAAGTTGAGTATGCTTCGTTGAATTGGGGCTGAAGTAAGAATATTATTCATGTTTCCGTATAGACCGTGTTTTTTTCTCTCTTCGTTGTAGTGTGGATTTTCAGTTTTAACGGTGGTTTTGAAACAGGTTCTAAAGTTCTACATTTCCACGGAACTTTTCTATGAAACAACGAAGAAAATTGTCTTCGATGTCGTAAACTAACGAGTATCTAATCAAAAAAAATTGGCGTGTGCTTAGACCATATGGCTGAAGTGACACTTCTTTCGGTAAATATTTACATTAGGGGCTTCCTCACCGATTTTGATGACGTTGAAATATGTTGTCAAGGTCATCATTCTGAACAACTTTTTCCTATACATGTTACCGTCGCTCAGCTTTAGTTTCCAGGATATTCGCAAAAAAGTTTCAACATCTCGAAAAGTGATCGGGGTAGGTCTGCGTTAGATTTGAAATTGTGGCCACCGATAACGCGACCACGGTCACAACTTAAAACGACTTCAATCAGTTGAGACCCACTGTCTTGTCTGTTTATGTTTACGAACTGAAACGTGAAATGAATCGTGTCGAACACGAACTCATTTCATTGTCAGCTGTGTTAGCATACAGAGTATTAAGCATGAAACTATACGAATTCTTGGATATCTGTAACAATCAAGAAAATATATAATAACCCAGTGTATAAATATATAAATATATAAATAATATATAAATAACCCAGACCTACTCCCATCACTTTTTGAGATGTTGAAACTTTTTTGCGAATATCTCGGAAACTAAAGCTGAGCGGCGGTAACATGTATAGGAAAAAGTTGTTCAGAATGATGACCTTGACAACATATTTCAACGTCATCAAAATCGGTGAGGAAGCCCCTAATGTAAATAATTACCCTTCTTTCTTTAATTTTTTTTCGAATTTTTATTAACACTATATGACATTTAATTTTCTATGATTCTATTATTGAAACAATTGGCTTGTGATTGCTAAAATATGATATAAATATTCTTGATTCAATTTTATCTAAATGTCTTGCAAATACTGCATCGAGAGTTATTGTCGCTTCATGAGGATTATTTACCATTTCCAATCTTAATTTACTTCTAAAAAATTCTATTAATAATTCTGATTGTTCCGATGCAAAGTTCACATTGAAATCCCCACTTAGCATCAAGGGAATTGTATCGTAATCTTTATTAAGCAATGCCGAACCCTCAACCGTATATGCTAATAGAATAGAATTTCGTTTCATCGTTTCATCGTTTCATCATCGCCAGATCGGTTTTACGCCTACCGCGCCTAAAGAAGTTTCACTTCAATAGAATAGAATTTTGTTTCATCGTCTCATCGTTTCATCGTTTCATCGCCAGATCGGTTTCACTCCTACCGCGTCGAGGTTTTGCACCTAACGCGCCTAAAGAAGTTTCACTTCAAAAATTCTTTAACCTTGAAGGTTCCAAGATGGTATCAAATTAGGTTCACGTGATGTAGTGTTAAAGAGCTCGCTATCTGTATCGTGACCTTGAAATCTCATTATCTGGGTCACTTAATTAGCGATCATTGAACGTGAAGTGATTCTCGGTGCATTGTTCAGAGACTCGATCGTGGTGTCAAGAGGAAGAACTTCAACCGCGGGTTCTTCTGTAAGTTCGTCGCGTAAATAATATATATATATATAGGTACGCGTGAGCCACGACGTATATTTTCGGCCACGGTGGCTCTTACGACGCGGCCGTAATTTTTATCTGGATTCAAGGCTGTAGGCGTAAAATTAGCATGCCGAGGAAATACGCGATAGGTATATGCTCATTTGGAATTCGTTACACTTTGCGTCGGCGTACGTCAAAACTTGCCACTTGACTGCGTCGTCGCGATCGATGACTCGCGTTGCAAAATTCTGTCAGTCGGCCTAACAAAAAAATTTAGGACTATGAACTTGTGTGGTTCATACGATGCTAATTGCGGAACAATTTTTTACTGCTGGAAAACAGTGCTAGGGTTGACCTTAAGTAATATTTGACCTTTGACCACTTGCGGCATTTTCACTGGTCATACACGTGCTAAAGATCTTAAATCAAAATCTAACAGATATGAATGTTACGGCTTTCTTCTTAGACGAAATAAAATTGTAATCTTTTGTGATCAGTATTTAAGCATTGAAGGAAATGTAGCCATACGAAAAATATAAATTTTCCTTTCTCTTCTGTGATATTTTTGGGGACGAACACGTTCTAATCACTGTAGCCGTAAGGAAAACAGTACGGCATGAGGTTAAGTGGCCCTGTGTTTACTGAGATTACGAAGTATCATACAAAGACCTTTCTAAAATTTTGTATACATTTTCTCAGATACCTTTAACACTAGAACTACCGCACAAGTCAAAATGACTGGTTTCTAAATTTTTCTTTTACATATATTGAAATTATAAAAATGTTTTCCGGGGTAATGTTTTAGTCAAATTCTCTATTAGAATACATATTTAAACAAAAGTTGTACGGAAGTTGAATAAATGCATTCTTGTCGTTATTAGAATGCAATATACAACAGTCGCGTTTAGCGCTCGGTAGTTCTAGTGTTAAGTACTTAATTTAATACTAAGTAAATAATCAAAATGCTCTAAAAGAGTTAAAGAAATTAGACATTTGCGATTATCGTACACTAATGCAGCGAAAGTTAATGTTCAGAAATTTTGTCGGCGAAAAATATCGCGAAAAATAAAATTTTTACTGTTTATAGATGGTGGACAAGTTGCTGTATTTCTTTTCACAGAATATTTTTATTTGATGCAGATTCTATGAAATATTTATAGACATGCGCTCCCAACTCGTTAAAATCATTTTTCATTCGTTGTTCTTGGCTGTCATGGAAGTTGAACAAAAAAAAACGAATGCTTTTTATATACTTCCGCTTCTTGTAGGTGCGCTGTACGACTTCGAAATCATTGCAGCGGAAAGTAAGATCAAGTTAATTTCACGTTTGTGGTGTTGATGGAACTCTAATATTTTTATATGTAGACAGTGATACCTGAATAAGTCGGCGAGGTCACATGAAATATTAGACCTGTCGAACGACATCGAAAGTCGTACACTCGTTGTATCGATTAAAGCTGGAATTTCCTAGGCGCGTCCAGACGCTACGTTTTGCGATCTACACTCCATTCGTCGTAATTTCTTGTTATGCATCTGGTCGCACGCGTTCGCGTTCGTACGATGCGATCTGATATGCCTTGCCTTCTTTTCGGAAACGCGCGCATCGGATGATTTCTTATAGGCGTTCGGAAGCACACGTTTGCGTTCGTAGTTTATATCTATGCTTCGAGATAATATATCTATGCTAAGCGATCTGCAAATGTTGTACCCGACGCAGACACAGGCGTCTCACGATCGCCAGCTTCAGAAGCGATCCAGACGCAAATCATTCCATGCGAAATCGAACACTTTTCGAAGTACTGTTTCGGATATATTGTAATCTTTAGTGACATATCAACGTATCCCAAAGGATTTTCCGAAATCTTAAGAATTGTTGGTTTTACAGACGTGTAAAATAAAAAGTCGACATTTGTTCATTTAATCATAACGGCGGAACTAACAAACCGATGAAAATGAGTTCTTACGGAAACTACCTTTAGAAAACAATTTATCAGGCTTAGGATAGAACCATTTTTGCTTGTTAATCATCATCGTAAAAGACTGTTCTTTTAAAATAATTCATCATTTCACACGTAAATGTAATTTTATAACGCAAAAATGTGAAAAATATAGAAACGTTTTTGTTTTTTCAATCATCATGGCAAAATTTCATCCGCAATTCGATCGACCGCTATTCACCGGCAGGCATGAAAAAAACCAATGTCCTTCGCACCATGGATGGTATTAATTAAGTTGTAAAATATTGTAGCCGGTAAAAGGAAACTATTGATTTCCCTAAAATGAACATTTTATTATTTTCCTGCGTATCTAAAATAATTATTAAAATCATTTATACATTTATTATAGTTCTAAGTGCCCACTCTTTATCAATGTCACTCTCTCTCTCTCTCTGTAATAATTATATTTGTGTTACAAGCCAGGGCAACGAACAACGCGAGAGACCGGCGGAAGGGCTATTACCTTGAGAATATGATTTGAATTCGTTAGATTTTTACGCGATCGAATCTGATACAAAATCAGGGAGTCGCTAATATTATAGAGAACGGGGACGGACCTGACACGTAGTCAGAGAGCCTCTAGGAATGGAATCGAACAGCTGGAATGCGCTATTTTTGAGGAGTTTAGTACACGCGGCATTTTTAGTGTGCCATAAGCCTCCAGATGTGACACAAGACATAAGTAGGGTTCCTAGGCGCGGGGGCCTGCGACTATCATGAAAATGCGTTTGTAGTCGCATGCGATCACGTATGATAATGTTTGACGAATGGAGTATAAGTGGCCCGACGAGCGCAGAACGCTGCGTCTGGACGCGCCTAGGGCGTCCTACCTTTAAGAAACATCTGCAATTTCTAATGTTAGAACTTTTTTTCAATGTATAAAATGACAGTGTATAAAATGTTCTACGTGTCGCAAGATTTGACATCGAATCGAGGACTCTTGACATCGAAGCAACGAATCAAGAAATGTTCTGGTGCGCCCAATCCCTACGTCTCCGGGCCGATAAATGTGTGACCTGAAATTGTGAGCGAGGTCGGAGGGGACTGATCGACTGCGTCCTTGAATCTGAGACAACGACCCACTTTTCGTTTAAGAACTTCATCGCGAGACTCCATTCACGTCGTTTTCCCCATATCTCAATTATGCATCGTTCTATATACATCTTCTATACGAAATTTTAATATCGCGAATAATATCGAAAATAATTTTCAATACGTCCTTACTACCTGGAAGAGAGTGGAGAACCAGGAGAACTGAAGTCCCTCGACTTAACACTTAAACATACCAAGCGCAAAACATATAAAAGTGAAATGCCCTGTAGAAGTGAAAAGAATTAATTTACTTTAACTTTTTACGGTTTTCATTATAATCTGTGTTTAAATAAAGAAGTCAGATGAATCATTTCCTATGAAAGCGATTTATAATTTCAGTAATTGTGAAATAGAGAACCGATCATTTGACCGTGGTAGGTTTAGTGTTAAATATAATGAACAGTGTACATACAGAGGAGGTCAATACATTTTTACTCAGAAATGGATACTCTTTCGATTCGCGATTCAAAAGGTAGGCCATTCCATTTAAGGAAATCAAGGTGACCTTGAAATCTCCGCAATGCCTTCACCTACATAAAACAATTTAGCATCACAACACTTCCCTCTCAATACCATGCAAATTGCGTACACCGAGTGTCTCAGAAAGAGTGTAAGAAAAAGAAAGAAATAATTTCTGAGGTAATTCAAAGCATCTTTTTCCTTTGCCAATTCACGTCGAAACGCTTTGTTTTCGAGTTATTATCGAAAAAATGGACCAATCAGAGCGCGGCTACAGTATTTTTTGTTAATAACTTGAAAATCAACCGTTTCGGTGCGAATTGGCAAAGGAAAAAGGTGTTGTAGAAAGTAATCGAGAATGTATGGACGTGTGAGTGGTGGAGAAATTGGAAAGTTCGAGAATTGGGCAGATTCGAAAAGCTAGCGACGTGAACGAATATAATGCGAAGTATTAACAGCGATGTACAGTTTTGTTTTATTGTGTATATGTTTTTTGTTTCCAAATTAATTAAACGTATAGTGAGCTAAAAAGTCCCGTGTCAACAGGTTTTTATTACCACGAGAAATTATAGCAAAAGATGCTTACAATTAACTCAGGAATCACTCTGTCCTCTTTCCTACATTCCTTCTCGAACTGTATATCATTTGTTTATATTATTACAAATAATGAAAATATGTAAGGTGGATAAATTTTATAACATTTTTCTCAGAGTCACACTTATGTGACTTATGAATGTTCAATGAATATTTTTGCATAATTATCCGAACAGTTCACTTATGCTCCAATGTTTTGAAATTTCTAAGAGATCTCAAAATGCTACCTTTAATTTAGTTAGTTACTAATAACAAATTTGGCAATAGAAAAAGAAAAACTGACAAATGTATCAACTTGGTCCGGTCTACCTTAATAAATTTGAAACTTAGCCATCTCTAACAGCGTCATACAAAAGTAGAGACTCATCGTTATTTGGTAAAAATATCAAGCAATAGAGTCCTGGATCGATACCAATAAACCGTCTAATCGATCACTCGCAAACTTTACGGAGATCGACAAAGGGACCGAAGGGGGATGATCGGGGCGAGGGCGAGCTAGCTGTTCCACTTGGACAAGAGGGTTGGTTATTTCCAGCGTCAGCGTTGGCGTTGATGTTTCTTTAAAGGACACGGCATTGAAAGGCATTGCGAAGGGACGAAAACAATCTTTTCCACGGCGAGCTGGAGTGCACCACGATAACGTTGCATAAGTTGTAACATTTTCTACTTGGACAAGGGGATGTGCTATTTCCGGCATCGAGGTTTCTTTAACACGTTAAACGCGGATCAATTTTGTCCCGCTTTTCATTCAAGACGATGTCCATATGAGGCAATTTACGCGCGATCCGAAACGTGCTACACGAATCTCGCGTTTTTTTTTTGTTGCGTCCAGTGGAGGCGTTGTTCGCGCCAGTTTGCGAAGTATGATTCAGTCAACGAGTGAAATGGCGTTCCTAACATCTCGAATTGCGCGAAAAACGCCGCGTGTCTAGGTTTAGGTGTATAGAACGCGATTTATGCGCGAGCAGCAAATCGCGCGGGTGTACGAAATATACGGATCACTAGTACTATCTCACAATTCCGCGATCCGAAACGTGCTACACGATTCTCGCGGTTTTTTTTGTTGCGTCCAGCGGAGGCGTTGTTCGCGCCAGTTTGCGAAGTATGATTCAGTCAACGAGTGAAATGGCGTTCCTAACATCTCGAATTGCGCGAAAAACGCCGCTTGTCGAGGTTCAGGCGTATGGAACGCGATTTATGCGCGAGCAGCAAATCAGGCGAATGTACGAAATATACGGATCACTAGTACTATCTCACAATCGCGCTACACGAATCTCGCGTTTTTTTTTTGTTGCGTCCAGCGGAGGCGTTGTTCGCGCCAGTTTGCGAAGTATGATTCAGTCAACGAATGAAATGGCGTTCCTAACATCTCGAATTGCGCGAAAAACGCCGCTTGTCGAGGTTCAGGCATATAGAACGCGATTTATGCGCGAGCAGCAAATCGCGCGAGTGTACGAAATATACGGATCACTAGCACTATCTCACAATCGCGCGATCCGAAACATGCTACACGATTCTCGCGTTTTTTTGTTGCGCACAGCAGAGGCGTTGTTCGCGCCAGTTTGCGAAGTATGATTCAGTCAACGAGTGAAATGGCGTTCCTAACATCTCGAATTGCGCGAAAAACACCGCTTGTCGAGGTTCAGGCATATAGAACGCGATTTATGCGCGAGCAGCAAATCAGGCGAATGTACGAAATATACGGATCACTAGTACTATCTCACAATCGCGCGATCCGAAACGCGCTACACGAATCTCGCGGTTTTTTTTGTTGCGCCCAGCGGAGGCGTCGTTCGCGCCAGTTTGCGAAGTATGATTCAGTCAACGAATGAAATGGCGTTCCTAACATCTAGAATTGCGCGAAAAACGCTGCGTGTCGAGGTTCAGGCGTATAGAACGCGATTTATGCGCGAGCAGCAAATCGCGCGAGTGTACGAAATATACGGATCACTAGCACTATCTCACAGTCGCGCGATCCGAAACGTGCTACACGATTCTCGCGGTTTTTTTTGTTGCGCCCAGCAGAGGCGTTGTTCGCGCCAGTTTGCGAAGTATGATTCAGTCAACGAGTGAAATGGCGTTCCTAACATCTCGAATTGCGCGAAAAACGCCGCTGGTCGAGGTTCAGACATATAGAACGCGACTTATGCGCGAGCAGCAAATCGCGCGAGTGTACGAAATATACGGATCACTAGCACTATCTCACAATCGCGCGATCCGAAACATGCTACACGAATCTCGCGTTTTTTTGTTGCGCACAGCAGAGGCGTTGTTCGCGCCAGTTTGCGAAGTATGATTCAGTCAACGAGTGAAATGGCGTTCCTAACATCTCGAATTGCGCGAAAAACGCCGCTTGTCGAGGTTCAGGCGTATGGAACGCGATTTATGCGCGAGCAGCAAATCAGGCGAATGTACGAAATATACGGATCACTAGTACTATCTCACAATCGCGCGATCCGAAACGCGCTACACGAATCTCGCGTTTTTTTTTTTGTTGCGTCCAGCGGAGGCGTTGTTCGCGCCAGTTTGCGAAGTATGATTCAGTCAACGAGTGAAATGGCGTTAGTAACATCTCAATATAGAATATTACAATACAATCATAGAACGCGATTTATGCGCGAGCAGCAAATCGCGCGAGTGAAAATGTACGGAATATACGGATCACTAGTATCTCACAATCGCGCGATCCGAAACGCGCTACTCGAATCGCGCAAAAAACCTATTAATCATATCTATTAATACAGTGTGAATATTTTTTACCATTATATGACTTATATATTATACAAATATTGTTTTATAAATTGAATACCATCAGTCCCCAGGGACTGACATAGCGTTTAACGTGGTAAAGGACATGGTGAGCCGGCGCGGCGTGCTCTACAACGTTGCAAGTTGCCACCCGCGCGCCCTCAGCTCGGGAGTTGTTCCGTGGTCGGTCTATTTCTGGACGTGTAAATATCGATTGGCCAGCGGCGACACCAGCACCGAACGAAGGGGACAGAAGCAGAGAAACGACCAAAATGATACCGATACATGTTGCAATAATAGGAGGATCACGAAGCCGAGACGTTTCCGATCAAGGGATATCGCTAATCATCGTTTTTCCTCGGTCAGATTTGATTTTCTCGGACTTATGACGCTTTCAAGCTTTCAAAATTCTGAAACACTTTTGACCTACCTTTTGGCCTACACCAGAAAGGGCTTCTGGTGCAACGGCAGTGAAAACAAGTGATTTTCAAGAATTTTTTTAGAATAAATATTGGATCTCTGAGACTACGCCTTTTTAGGATGTAAACAGATAGTCTTGAAGTACAAGTGTTTTTTGTTTAGCTAAATTCTTATTATTTGTTGTATAATATACAAGTTTTCTTAACGACTTCGGCAGTGTAAGCATTGTTGTCATGCAGTATAGCGTCTGACAACAAATGAGACCTTTCCTTAAAGTTAGACGCTTCATGCTCAGATTGAGCCTAGTTAGAAAGAAAAATATGAAAAATTTCAAGTTCTAGCGTTCGCAAGGAAAGTTTTAAAAAGTTTACTTTTCTCGTCCGATTAGTTAAATTTACATTGTTCGAAAAAATATTATGAATAAAAAAAAATATAAATTTTACGTCCAATCCCTAAAGAAATATGTAAAGAAATGAATGAACTTCGTCTGAAGTTGTTTACTTTACTAGTCTTTTAGTGCAATGACTAGTGCAAAGACTAGTTTTTATTTCCAATAGTTATTCTGAAAAAAATTCTTAAAAATCTAGCCACTGAATGCAACTGCAAAGAGTTGCTTCATAAAAACGGCATCGTTGAATTTATTTAGATTTTCCGTAATTTTTATTATAATAGATATTTATGAATCTTGGTTTATTGTACGATTCTTTTTCAAGAAATTTTAACAATTTAAATAGAGAAAATTGCTTGAAAATAAAAAATTTTTAATTATTAAGTTCAAACGTTTTTTGAATCCACTGTGTAATACCAAGCGACTCTTTCTGTTTGAATGAACTTCAATCGCAAATGTTCATATTAACCAATTCAATGAACGTAATATTTACTTCACCAGGTTTATCATTAGCATCAAACCGGAAACTAAAATGAAACAGATTTAAAGTATGATCATTTACAGCAGGATGGGTATTTTTGTCACAATTGAGACAAAACCATCCCCACCATAGCGCCAACTGTCCCCCACCAGCATCCGCCGTCACCATAGAACAGGCATATACAGAAGTAGCTCACTTGGAGGCAAATTCGAGGGAGACGCCTACTTCTACGGCCCGCGCGTCTCGCTCCCCGTGGCGGTCGTAGTCCTCCGAGCTCCTCAGACCCGTGCCTACCGTGGGTCCGAGAGTCGCCCCAATGCGCCACACGCGGTACATATTGCAAGCGGTAGGCACGGGGCTGAGGAGCTCAGAGGCCTACGGCCGCCACGGGGAGCGGGACGCGCGGGCGAGAGAAGTAGGCATCTCCCTCGAATTTGCCTCCAAGTGAGCTACTTCTGCACATGCCTGCCATAGAGGAAGAAAGTGCTTCGCCCGTCGCGAACAGTGCGCAGGCCTCGCGCATGAAGGGGTGAAGGTGGGAGAAGCAGGCGTTTGAGGGGCCCCTACCCTACTATTTACAGTATAGTTGCAGTACCAACAATCTTCTCTCGCATTTTCAAAAATTCTATTCAGCCATAACATGAAGGACTCTGAACTCTGAAGCCAATCAGTGTAAGTCAATTTGCTCATATAGATACATCTGAACCACAGTTACTTCAGCTTATTTGTATGTTACCAATTAATAAATATGTTTATCTGAACATTCATATGCATCTTGTGACAACAAAGTTTGAAGAGACTTCATTATCTCAGTTTTCCATGATCAGCGACTTACACCAATTCTGAGCCATCTAAATATTCTCACACTCCGTCCAACAAAAAACATAACAAGAATCACTATTAAAAAGGACGACGAAGTACAGTAGGACCTCGATTATCAGTAAACTCCGGATGTTCACGCAAATGCATATTTGTATAAAAAACAGATAAAGCAATGGGACCAAGCCACAAATATTTTTCGTGATTAGGAAGTTCTAAAAATACATCTTTTATTTTGTATGTTTTGAATAATGCATATGCTTTGTGTATTTACGTTTAAAAACATATGCAATATATTAGTGTAAATATTATTTCTCCTATTTGTGCATATTTCATATGTTACAATAATTTAATGTATCATCTATCTGTAAATTCATTTCACATAACAACCATAAGAACACACTTCCGAGAGTATATACATGCAATTTATACTAATTATTCATATTCTTTGAGCGTTAAACATTTAATTTGAAATTTAGTTTACATTTCAGATTCTAGTGGTAAAGTCGGACTAGTTTGATGCTATTGAAAATTGTGTAAATTTATCAGTGTTTTTGAATATTTAAAAATGCCAGAAGTTCGAAAGAGTCGAACATTAATAATGGAAAGTTGGATCGATGACGATCCCAATTTCCTTATTGATGGAAATAATGATAATCGATTGTATTTCCATATTTTTCGTACATATTCCCATATTTTTTTGTGCATAAATGTCGTATGCTTCTTAGATATTTATTGTGCATAAACATGCAGAAGCAACAAGCACCCTAAATAGCTCAATCTAAGTCTATCCATATGCAACATTATTTATTGTACAAATCTATAAAGATTGAATCTAGCAGCTCTCATGTATAGACTGCGGATGTTTATGCAATTTTCAATTTTTGTAGACGAACTTTAACGAAGTGGAGTCAAATGAAATCTCACTTTCACTGGTAATAGTCTTTGTAGGTCCAAAGTAAATAAAAATATTACTAAACTCTATCGAATTTAATATTCTAGTATTTTTTTGAAAATTTGTACAAGCCATAAATGCACAAAGATTCGCAGTCTACTCATGTTTTCCTGTGTTCCTGTTTGGTTCAAATATAATCAAGGTTCTACTGTAACTAATTGTAATCTGAAGTGTTGCAGCAGGAACGATGTCTGAACTTTTGCGGTTCACGTTCAACGTTCAGCCCCGTGTAAACGTCGAGAGGCAGCGTTAGTGATGCAAGATGATCATTTAAAGGGCTAGCCACCCAATACGTCACTGTATGGTCAAATGATCAAGTGGCAATCGCTGTACGCGACAGACTACCGAATCAACACACGGCGGGCAAACGTTCGATCGATCGAATGAATAATTCGACGCGCGACCTACCACCTAGTATAAATGTCGCTTTGTTACGCTGACAATAAGTTCCACGTTATTTCCTCGATTCATCTCACGCGAGCATACGATTTCTCCAACTCGAATGAAATCAGAAACCTTCGAGAAAAATACGCGGTATTGAAAACATTTATTGCACGACCCTAACGTTAAACGTATTAACGAATCAGACGCGCAATTTTTCTCTGTTATTCCTTATATTTTCTAATCAATTATAATTTCACCCTACGTTAACGCGTTGACTGCCTGCCACGTCCGTCATGTGTGATTGATGCAATTCTTTCTTCACCTTCGAAATTTCATTCATGTAGTAATACACTTGTGTATACCCTATAATGCACCATAATACACTAGAATATTCTAGAATATAATAGAATATACTAGAGTATACTAGAATATACGAGAATATACTAGAATATACTAGAATATACTAGAATATACTATAATATACTATAATACGATGGAATATGCTAGAATATTCTAGAATATAATAGAATATACAAGAATATACTAGAATATACTAGAATATACTAGAATATATTAGAATATACTAGAATATACTAGAATATACTAGAATACACTAGAATATACTAGAATATACTAGAATATACTAGAATATACTAGAATATACTAGAATATACTAGAATATACTAGAATATACTAGAATATACTAGAATATACTAGAATATACTAGAATATACTAGAATATACTAGAATATACTAGAATATACTAGAATATACTAGAATATACTAGAATATACTAGAATATACTAGAATATACTAGAATATACTATAAAATATACTAGAATATACTAGAATACGATAGATCATGGTTTATTTTAATCCGTTTCGATCTAAAGAAAACAAAGTCATTTGTTTACTGCAGGACACAAGTGACTAGTATGACTAATGTTATTTCTATACTGACTATGACTAATGACTATTTACTACCATGACTAATATTAGTCATTTAGTCGTTGGTGATAGGTTGTGAAATTATTAATTGTAGTATGACGTAAATTTCGTTTCATATGTTTCCGACATGAAACATAAAGAAATAATCTCAACCATTAGCCTTTTATACATAATTCTGTTGGATTGTAGAAAATGAAGAAAAATATACTTTCAATTCGAGTTGTTCCGTCGCAAAACCCTCCATGCTCAGGGACAAACGCGCGGCCGAGGTCAACTATCTGGCTACGTACCAACCGTAAAAGTCATAAACATCGTAGGACTCGCCCAAAGTACAGCTGCTAGCCACATGTTTTGAACGCCCTGTATCGCGTTTAGCTACGCTAATTAATAATTATAGCCCTCTATCACCCTGCGCACTCTATTCCTACTCCACCTCAATTTTTCTCCATTCCTTCTCTAACTTTTCGCCATCTCCACCACTTTTTCCGACACACCCTAGAACCAGTCATCTGCAATTCTCCAAGAGCACACCTACATCCGAGATTTCCTAAAATCTTACGCGACTCCACCAAATCAGAACTTTCTTGACCACCGATCTACCGATTTTCTCTAACAAGGAGAAGACGCGGTCATCGAGTTTTAGATTTTGTCGGAACTTCGCATACTGGTAGATTTCATTCTCCTGTTTATAAAAATATAGCATTATAGGCGTCGATACTCAATAATTTTTGAGATATTTACAATTTAAATTACATTATACCCGTTAAGCCGTTAAGTACAGTTTTGGTTGGAGTTTTTGTCAAGTGCCAAACGGCATGATGGTAACGTAATAGACTCATTACCGGGAAGGCCAGTGTTCAAATACCTTTTTCCTTTTTTTCCATTTTTTTTCTTTTTTTTGTATTCAGTTGATCTATTTTAATTAATTGTATTTTGCACGTGAAAATTACACTCATAATATCTATAGGAAACAAAATATAAAAATTTTATTGAAAAGGAACATAATATGAAAGAAACACTATCTTAAAAGTTGTTGAGTATCGACGCCTATAATGCTACATTTTTATAAACAGGAGAACGAAATCTACCAATATTCAGAGTTTCGAGAAAATCTTAGACCCCATGACCGCGTCTTCTCCTTGTAAGTATAGCCGAGCCTAGCTTAGATCTAACCGAAATAAACGAGTTTGTTTTCCGGAGTAGGACTTTACACCCATTCTTCGTAAATCCTGTCGGATCCAAGTCGCCTAAGTCGCCTATTTATTATGGTTTTGTACTTTATCTTTCAAAAATATGAAAAAGGTCGCATTACTTGTAGAAAGACTTAATATATTAACCCTTTATACATATAGCTTCGTTTAACTTTGAAGTCACTAATTTATTGATTTCATTAATGTTTGTCTGATAAATAATGAGTAAGTTACTGTATTGGTCGAAATAATTCGATAAGATAAATAATAATAAATGATAATAAATTCGAATATGCCTTATAATTCGAATTGAAGTAGAAACAACGGAGAATACTTCTTCCGTTGAAGTGCATGTTCAAATAACATGCACACGTTCTTCTGAATAGCGGACATATGAAAACATTTACCGAACCGGCTTGTATCTCCCTATGTAGATATTAATTGTCCATCGTGTTCTTCTGCTTCCGACGTTGTAAATTGTTATCATTGTGTATACTTCGCAGGAAGGATCTAAGACGATTAAATAGAAACGACAGAACAGAAGCCAGTATAAGACATAAAACTCTTATGATGATTCGAGATATGTACTCGTCAAAGCTAGATCCAATCTTCAAATATTATTATAACGATTTTATAATCGAAGAAGGTGTAATAAAATAAATACGGAATTCTTCTCCAGAGTATATCTGAATAGTTCTATTAGTTTAATGCTTTCCAATTTATGTAACAGCAACAAATATGTATGACACAACCTTCTGCAGCAATTGCACATCCTTTTTACGATAGGAATCATCCGAATTATCTGCGAAAAGTTTTAGATTTTGCAATCAAATTGAAAAAATGCACATGCTCCGTCTCATTTTGCTGGGTACATATCTGGTGAATCGTTGCAGATTATTTAACGTAGATAGGAATATTATGTAAGAAGTTTTTTGTATATCACATTGTAGAAGTTTTGCCAGAAACATTTTTCAAAATATTCAAAGAATTTACAATCTAGTACTTCACGCACTAGTAGTGCGAAAAAAACCAAATATATATTTTCTTAGACTTTAGGTGTCTGTTATCAGGAAGACATCGAGACGTGATGGGTCGGGTTGTCGAAAATTTCGGGATTCTCGATTTTGTCAAGAAAGGGAGAAAAAAGAAGATTCAATGAATAAATTTTAGATGTGGTTTTCGCAAACGCCTCGAATATCGGAAATCTCGTACCGCGATCGATTTTGAAGCGAGTCTCATAACGATAATCGAGACAACCTAAAATTTTCGAGAATCCCGAGACTTTCGAGAATTTCAACATAATCGAAAATCCCGAGACTTTCGAGAATTTCAACATAATCGAAAATCTCGAAATTTTCGAGAACTCGTCCCGATCTCGAAAATAATTCTCGTCTCGTCCCGGCTCGATATTTTCGGGTTCTCGCACACCACTAGTGTCTATGGTACCATTCGGATCAACCATAATGGTACTCGCGACGGCACAGGGGCAAGGGGTGCGAAGTTCACAGACACACGATGCGATACGTCTAGTACAAAGTACATAGTTGTGGTAATTTTCTCAGCGAATAGCGGGAAGCCTGTGACTCAACTGTATGCGGCTGACCAATCAGACGGCTCGTTTGCGAATTCCTTTCGCATTCCTACCAAGTACCACTTTGGTTGTCCCGAATGATACATAGTAGCCATATTATGGTAGCCACACGATCACAATTCTATTAAATCGCTTATAGCACACATTAGGATATACACAGCTTAATGAAAGGGTATAACCTTTGGGTATAGACCAAACCAAATTGATGTTTGGTCAGACCATTCGACATGAGCTGCAAAGAAAACCCAATGTAATAAGTTTCAAGTCGGTACCTTTACCACAAGGTCAGTTATAAGGTGAACAAGGTGTCAATGAATTCTATTCGATGTCCTGTCTTCTGCTCAATAAAAAATTACGAAATAATTCATGAACATTCTAGCCTCCTAGAAATTAGCCCCACACTTGTTGAAATAAATAGTTTCAACAGTTGTGCTGAGTTGTGCTAAGTTTGTGCTACATTGTTCTCCAATATTATAACAATAATGGAAACAGTAAGACTAAAAATTGAGAAACACGATTTTTTTTACTAGCCCCCCACTTTTCGTTTTTTTTCAATTTTCTCAATTGTGCTAAGTTGTGCTAGGTTGTGCTAAGATTGTGCTCGAATATTATAGCAATAATATAAAAACTAAGACTAAAAATTGAGAAAAACGATTTTTTAGTAGCCTTCCACTTTTCGTTTTTTCAATTTTCTTAATTGTTCTAAGTTGTGCTAGGTTGTGCTAAGATTATACTAAAGTATTACTTTATAAAAATAATAAATAAAGAAGTTATGGTAAATAATCGTTTTGGACATGCAAATAACGTTTAAGTTAGTAACAGTTATCCAAACAGGATATAATCATATATCTGAATTGTGCTAGCCTAGCACAAGTCAGCACAACTTTCGGTTTCACCAGCACAACGATATAAAGGGCACTTTACTTTTGCCCGCGGCCCTTCGCGCTTGGATCCTATATTATTAATTTGACTTTCTGGTCATCCGACAACCATAATATTGCGTACCTGAGTTGTGCTAGCCTAGCACAAGTCTGCACAAATTAATAATATAGTATCCAAGCGCGAAGAGCCGCGGACAAGAGTAAAGTGCCCTTTATATCGTTGTGCTGGTGAAAACGAAAGTTGTGCTGACTTGTGCTAGGCTGGCACAACTCAGATATATGATCACATACTGTTTGGATAACTGTTACTAACTTAAACGTTAATTCCATGTCCAAAACGATTATTTACCATAACTTCTTTATTTATTATTTTTATAAAGCAATACTTCAACACAATCTTAGCACAACCTAGCACAATTGAGAAAATTGAAAAAAACGAAATGTGGGGGGCTACTAAAAAAAATCGTTTTTCTCAATTTTTAGTCTTATTGTTTATATTATTGTTATAATATTCGAGAACAATGTGGCACAAACTTAGCACAACTCAGCACAACTGTTGAAATTATTTATTTCAACAAGTGGGGGGGGGGGTAGCTTCTAAGAAGCAACATTCTATCTAACAGCATACACGACTGTGATTTTTTCAGAATTTTTGACTGCAAAATCGTTTTTTAAAAAATCCCGGACACATAAAATTGCTGATTTGAAGTTATCAGATGACCACGTTTATATTATATTAGTGTGATAGTTGTGCCTTATTATGATTATTAATGGATATTCGTTCATATTTTTCAGATTATTATTATTGGCAGACTGATACACAAAATTATAGAAACGTGACCCACAAATCCATTAGCCTTCGCAAAGAATTATTTACGGTTTTATTTCAACAGTTAATAAAAAGCCAACGAAAGCTCGGGGAAGCAAAATGAAAAGAAAATAGTAAGTCAGCTCAACGTATTTCCTCAATTTAAGAGTTAAGGGTTTCGTGATCCAGTCAAACATTTACTACGTTTCTGTCCGTATTATTCTAAATTGCAAGATTAACTGATTGATGAAGACGATTCGCCGATAGCACTTGTACCGATTACATCCGGAGGACATAGGCGAGGTAAAGGCTGAGACACGGTCAATTTCGTTCCGGAAAACCGAGCCAATTTCCTTTCCCTTCGGAGCTATGCTAAATGGATCGATCAGCTTGTAAAAGAACTGCTAAACACGCTAATCTATAATAAATGAGTGGAGCACGCTCGGTTGAGCCGACGGGATACAAGCATTGATTTCAACCTTGCTTGGCTCCCTCAAACTCGATACTGTCTTTTATCGCGTCTTCTTTCCGTCTATTTACCACATGTCGATAGTACGCCGTGTAATTTTGCATCGATCAAAACAAGGGTGAGAATCTCGCGGTTTAGTGTGAATATCGACACTTTCACCATCGCCGTTGCGTATTTGTGGAATACATAGGAAATCAAAGTCTTTCCTTTGCCACTTTGGATAAAATATGTATAATAAGAACATGTTTAATAATATCATGTAACTGCACCGCGGATCTTCGTGCAAAATAAAAATTGTTTACGTTAACCCTCGGAGTACGTACCTTTCGAAAATGATGCAGCAATCGCGTGTGCAAATTTTGTTATTCTTTGTTAACAATTTTTCAAGTTAACACATGTACTATCTTTATCACTGTATAGTACATATCTTTATAATTTACAGTTGAAGCGATAAAAATCGAAACTCGATACACTAACTATTCGAACAAGCGTTGAATTATGACAGAAACGAGTAGATTAAATTCAAAGCAGTGAAAGTACTGCAGCAATTTAAAAATACCGTTGTATTAGTTTTGACTCGTTAGAATTATTTAGAAGAGAAATAAGTATCTGCGCAGCCTGTGTTTTTTGTAATGAATGCAGACAATCATTTTGCATAAAAATCGGCAGTCTACTAATGACTTTCGTTGTTTTCTTCTTTCTTCTTTAGATGCGGTAGGGATCTCCAGTCCTGCTATACAGGTTGTTCACGCTATTACTAGCCAGCGTTTTTCTTGCAAATAATAAATATTAGAAAGAAATGATATAGGAAAAAGTAATACTGTTTTTTGTAAGTAACATAATGGCGTATGAAATTTTCTTGTTTTTGCACTATTTTCTTAGAAATAAAGGTGACCTTCAATTTTTTAAATGAAATGCTATATATTTTTTTATATCATGTGAAAGCGTGTGTCAATAAAAATTCATTCGTATACAACACAATGACCGCCAAGGTCATACAAGGTCAGAAATGGCACGAAAATTTTGAATATTTCGTAAAGATCACGATACACAACGGCAAGGAAATGTAAACGAAATACAAAGGAATCGAACGCAATCATGTGCAATAATATTTCGGACAACGTTAGAAGAAGCTAACAATAATGTAATTAATAGAGCCGAAATATGCAGTCATGCACAAGGAAGTTATATTGAACATCTACCATAGCCTCGTCAATAAAGTATACTTGTAAACGCATTAGTACGAAATGTTCAAAATGTGTCTTCCATTTCTGACCTTGTATGACCTTGCAGGTCGTTGTGTCGTACACGAATGAATTTGTCTTGACATACGCTTTCACACGGTATAAAAAAATATACAGCATACCATTTACAAAAATTGAAGGTCACCGACATATCTATAAAAATATTGTAAATACAAAAAAATTGACATACGCCATTACGTCACTTGCAGAAAACAGTATTACTTTTTCCTCTTTCATTTTTTTCTAATATTTATTATTTGCAAGCAAACGCTGGCTAGTAATAGCATGAACACCCTGTATAATACGGCGTACTGATAAGTGGTGTCATAAATAGTTTGATAGGTACAGTGACTCACATAAATATTTGCATACATTTAAAGTAACGATAACTTTTCTTATAACGGACCCTTGGCACAAATCTGCACAACTTATTTTTTAAATTTTCAATATAGGCCCACATCAAAAAGTTGTAAAATTCAACTATTAGTATTTTCTCTGCGACCCCAACCAATTGCAATTTTTTCAAAAACTTTTTTCTCGTCATAGAGTAAACGAATTGTTCTAACTTCTCAAAAAAGTCCAAGTCGTAGGATCCAACATTTAAAAAGTTATCGTCATTTTACTAGGTATATCGGTTAATAATTCTTAATTCCTGCGCTGGACGGCACAGGAAACAAGGGCATGTTCACGGTCTAAACTCTTATGTAATTTTGTTGCTATGACAATACCTTTCAAAACGCCATTGATGTTCAAACGATTTCAAGTTGGTGTCACATTTTTTTTGGTGGTAAACAGGTCTAGTTTTAAACCAAATAAAGAGCATTCGCGGCACGTACTGCTTTTCTTGTTCAATCGAAAGAAAAACGCGAGTGAAAGCCGTCGTATCCTTGTGGAGACTTACGGTGGCGATGTCCTAACGCAGGACGCTTGTGTGCGTTGGTTCATACGATTCAGAAGTGGTGATTTCGACTTGAAAGACAAAGAATGCCCGGGCCAGCCGAATTGCAAGCACTGTTGGACGAAGGCGATACGCAAACTCAACAACAAATGGCAGGGAAGTTGAATGTTGGTTAACAAACAATCTCGTTCGATCGTCTGTATGCCATGGGAAAATTAAATTGTTTTCTTTAAAAAAAAAAAATTAAGAATTATTAACCGGTACACCCGGTAAAAGTGTCCGAATATTACTGCGAGTCACTGTATACGTAAGACCATTAATACGAAGAAAGAATTAGACAACGAGCTTCAACCATAGATTTACAACGGAGCCTCAACTTTGCAGCACTGTAAAACCTAGTCTTACCTTGTCTAGATTGACCTTTGTAGCGGGGAACCATTTGCCGACGAACACAACAACTGGTCGGCCCTGTCGATCGACTCCACTTTGATAGAGGCAACCGATCCCGGAAACTTCCGACAGATCCTCTGTCTTTGCTCTTCTGAGAAGCCTCTCGTACCTGAAACACGTAGATCTCGTATTAATGAATTGATCATCTTTCAACCCAAAACTTGATGATTAACACATATATTTAACCCTCATATGACACGGTTATTTCATTCCGTCTTGTATCGAAACTGTGTTAATACTTTGCCTCACAGCTATAATAATTAGAATATTTTTGTTGTTCATAATTTCCTAATAGAAAACGAAAACTTACAGTCGGGGACAAAATTAAGCGGTCATGTTAGAAGAATTCGTTTCCTAAGTAATGTGTGACACAAATGTTTCTGAAATTGCTATTGCTTGGAATTTTGTAGAAAGAAAGTAAAGGTCACGATTTTTAACTTCTTTATCTGTGCTGATAAAGAAAATTTAAACCTGCGTTTAGTAGATCTAAGTGGGTTATATATATATATATATATATATATATATATATATATATAACCTTCCGTTAACGATCCCAATGATACATACTCTAACATAAACATACGTTGCTTACTATAAAAAATATTTCAAACATTTATTGTGATTTGTAAACGTCAACCCGACGTAAACAACGCGTAATCTTTGCTGAAACACGTAAGTTTTAAACTTCCACATTTTATCCGTTCCAACATGATTATTCTTGCTCAAGGTCATTTCAAGGTCAAAAAGGTGGTATCCACTAAATTCAGTTTTTTATTCCTTTTATCCCTTATTACAGAATCTAGAAATATTAAGAATAATATTCCCTTACTTTCTCTTGTTTTAACCTTACACAGAAACGTAAATAACGTAGTTGAATGGAATCGTTCCAGTCACACCAGCGAAAGTTTATTTTTTGCGACTCTTATCGGATGATGTAAGAGAATTAAGTACACAGCGTGTCAAGAGAAGCTCCCGTTCACGAATTCTTTGGCTTCGTTAGTTTTGCTCCAAGAAATTCAGTTGGAATTTTCATGTAGCCTGCGGTTTGTTCTCGAATGAATGAAGGCTACTATTCAGAACTCGTATCAAATGATAGAGGACGGCCGGCTGCAGCATATATTAAAGAAAACATCCTATTTGCCTGGCTTATTGGATTTTTTGCAAACACCGAAACAATATGCGGATGTAGATGGAGATTTTGCTCGTATCGTAGAGACAGAGGTTATGTCGTAAAACTTTAACTCAATGATCGACTGGCACTCGGAGATCACATTTAACTCTAGAACGACTGGCCGCGATAGATTCTAACAGGAATCTCTGATTCCACATCTGGAAGTAGAATGGGATCGTTTAACCCCTTGCACTATGATTTATCTTACGGTTACAGTGATTAGAACTTGATTGTCGTCTATCATTTCTTAGAACAAAAAGAAAATCGAAATTTATTATATGCTTGTATATTCCCCAATGGCTATACATCGACAGCAACAAAATAAAATTTTATTTCGCTTCAAAGGAAATTAATAATTTACATATTTAGTAGATGTTGTTCGAAATTCTTATCACGAGTCTGACTCGTTATTATAGTCCAAGGGGTTAAGACAAACAAGTAGGGGAAACCGGGGTCAAAAGTAACAGGGGGCGAAACTAACATAGTAAATAATTCAAAATCTATTACACCTATTATCTCAAATTTTAGATATACAGAGTGGGGTAATAACTATTAGCACCTCAGATATCTTCGAAACTATAAGTTCCACAGAAATATTTGCTGAAATAAAATTTAATTTTATTGTATGACATTCTCGTTTGATTTTGTATTGCAATTCAGTTTAACAAATAATATCGTGTTATTATCGACCCCATGCCTTGTTACACCCACCTCGGGGGACGAAACGGATGTAAAATTTTCTCTAAAAAAAAAAAATATTTATTTTTATTAACGACAATTTCAGGAAAAGAATTCATTAATATTCGAATAATCCTGTCTCCTATTTTTTGGATTTCGTTTTTTTTTTGTAACCAGCTTTTTTTACACAGGCGCCATTTTAGCAGATAACGCTTCAGTTTTAAACTAAATGAAAGACACATGAAGACAAAGTATCTAGTATGCTTTGGTATAAATATCCTGTAAGGTTAGCTGAATCAATTAATAGCGCTGCAAGTAGAACAGGATTTGCAGAGTCAGACGGGAAACCATAAAGATTTAAAACACTAGCTGAATGATACAGCAAAATCTATAATAACGATTTCAGGAACGGATTTTGTACAACAAGCTTAATCCTTACAACCGATAGATTTCCCAGTAGAATACAATTGCAAGAGCCAGACTAATACAAGCTACGTTGAAAATTAATTCTTTAAGGCCCGCTGCACACATCCGTTTTTTTAACGTGCGGCGACCGTGCGGTACCGCAAATGCGGTCTGAAGTACTATGAATTCAATGCGACGCTGCACATTTGTTTGAATCGTAATTGCGGCGCCGCACGTCCGTCTTGCGTTCAATATTTGCCGCAGTTCCCCAAAGAAACGCACGGTCACCGCAATCGCATATGCGATCGTCATTACATTATCGCATATCAGTTGATGTACACGTCCGTTATTCTGCCGCACAATGAACGACATAAACGGTGATACATTTTTAGACATTGAGCTTTTTATTGATGAAATTAAAAAATATCCTGAAGTATGAAACGTCGCAGCAGAAGAATATCACGACAGGATAAAAAGAAGAAGTGCGTGGATTGAGGTTTGTCGTGTTATTCGCGATAATTTCGACGAAAAGGACGACAAAGAAAAAAATGAAATATGTAAAATAATATAAATAATATATCGAAAATAATTATAGAATTTTTCAGGATTTTCTCTTAAATCAGCAAAGGATGTAGCAAATCTGCCTCGTGTAAATATCGAATCGATAAAAGGATGCACCCAATACCGTCTTCTTTGTTTGCAACAATAGTATTTATATACAAAATAGGCAAACACTCTACGCTTTTTTTGGGACACCCCCATCTTCGATAGTAATAGAAAATGCAGTGAAAATCGCAGTTGCCGCACGTTAAATAAACGCAAGTAGACGCCTTTCAACTGAACCGCAATTTCGTTGCCGCACGGTCGTCGCACGGTCGTCGCACGGTCGTCGCACGGTCGCCGCACGTTAAAAAAACGGATGTGTGCAGCGGGCCTAAGTGTCACATATATTTCATGAATGCATATTATAATAAAAATCGTGCAAAATCTAAATGAAGTAACACACGGCGGATACTTTTAGTGCTACAAATAAAATATATATAAATTTTTGCGAAAACATGGTGCACACTAAAAATTATGCTGCGGTTCGATTTTTCTAGTAATTTTAAGAATGCCACCCAATGTTTTTGTATATTAAATACGTAGAATAAATTTATCATAACGAATAGAATATTTACTTTTGTATTTGTGTGAGAATTTTCAGACTTCCGATTACACTGACAATGAGACACATAAATAAACAACCTTCTATCTGAAAAGTAGGAGTGTGTTAATTAAAAAAATGTTTCGAGCAAAAGCTATTTGGTGTCTAGTGGTGTGTATGGTGTAATAATTAGTTTTTCCATTTTCTTTCTTTTACCGAGATATGAAAGCGTCCTTGATTTCTATTATTATAACGTGCAGTATGTGGGACAAAAAACTGATAATCGGCAAAACATTATTTAATTAACTCGTTGGCCAACGAGTCTGCAATCATAAAAATTAAAACAACACTTAATTCAATAAAATAAAAACAGGAAAGTTATGATCTATGACATTTGATGATATTAATCACTTAAGCAATTTATATAACAAAGCAAAAAGAGTGAGGTTAAGATTTGTGATATTAATTACTTCAGCAATTTACATAATAAAAGAAAAACTGAAAAGTTATGATTTATGATAATAATCGCTTAAGAAATCGAACTCCTGCTCGAGTGGGGGAAGGGCTATTGATATAAAAAAACAATAACTGGTGAGTTAAGATTTGTGATATTAATTACTTCAGCAATTTACATAATAAAAGAAAAACTGAAAAGTTATGATTTATGATAATAATCGCTTAAGAAATCGAACTCCTGCTCGAGTGGGGGAAGGGCTATTGATATAAAAAAACAATAACTGGTGAGTTAAGATTTGTGATATTAATTACTTCAGCAATTTACATAATAAAAGAAAAACTGAAAAGTTATGATTTATGATAATAATCGCTTAAGAAATCGAACTCCTGCTCGAGTGGGGGAAGGGCTATTGATATAAAAAAACAATAACTGGTGAGTTAAGATTTGTGATATTAATTACTTCAGCAATTTACATAATAAAAGAAAAACTGAAAAGTTATGATTTATGATAATAATCGCTTAAGAAATCGAACTCCTGCTCGAGTGGGGGAAGGGCTATTGATATAAAAAAACAATAAGTGGGGAGTTAAGATTTGTGATATTAATTACTTCAACAATTTACATAATAAAAGAAAAACTGAAAAGTTATGATTTATGATAATAATCGCTTAAGAAATCGAACTCCTGCTCGAGTGGGGGGAAGGACTATTGATATAACAAAACAATAACTGAGGCGTTAAGATTTTTGATATTAATTACTTCAGCAATTTGTATAATAAAACAAAAACTGGGAAGTTCAGATATATGACATGAAGTACATTCAAAGTTCTCGTATTTCGCAGATCGTAAGCAAATTTCCTACACTCAATCTAGCAACGCAAAAATTAATTTTCATTTCTGGACAAATAATTCCGTCACCCAGATGTGGATGACATGGCAACAAACGTGTTAAATATGATGTAACGGTCTACGAACTTAGAAAATCCGTATTAGTACACTTATCTGCTCGATACACAATTGTGTTAATGTACACTAAAATAATTGGTCTATATTTTGTTGCGCGATCACTGACGGCACTTCTTATCTCACACATGCCATCGTCATGATTAGAGTCATCGTTGCAAGCACTGTTAACAACGTGGTATCAACAAAACGGTTCTTCTGCACATTACGCACGGCAAGCACGTAATGTATGGCAGAAATTCTTCCCTAATCGATGGTTTGGACGTGAAGCAGAAATTCCACGGTCAGCTGGATTTCCGAAATTGACGTCATTTGATTAGAAAACGATAAAATTTACCGAGATATATTACACTTGGAAACACTTGATCATGTGTGGCTCGTTCTCATTGACTGTATAGATGCTTGTGTTGAATGCAATCGACAACACTTCGACCATTAACTTAAATGGCTTTTCATTTCGATATTTCCATTTGTACTTCATAGAATCGCAATGTCAACTATAACGAAGCATAGTAAAACATTATAAGATCACCTTCAGTTCTCGATTAAAAAAAAATCCAATTGTCATAAAACTCTTTATTACGTCGTACAGTATGTTCGATACTAAACAACATTTGTTTGAGACATTTTTCCACACAATAAACAAGTATCGAGTAAATTTAAATGGTACGGTTAAATAACTAATTCTGTATATCTATGCATGCTGTTTCCATTTGTAAAAAATAGCACTGATCAATTTAACGTGATAATTTTAATTGTAAATGAATAACGAAGTGCTATAAAAGTAATTATTACATTGTACACTCTACTCGATAACAAATTACGTTTGTCTGATACGTTTTCCTACACAACAAACAGGTTTCGAGTAAGTTTAAAAGGAACAGTTATACAACTAATTCTGTCCGTCTCTGTACGATATCTCGATTTGTATGCACTGTTTCATTTAACATGATTGTTTTAATTGTAGAAAGGTTACGCAGTACCATAAAGCGTATTTTTACGTCATACGCTCTGCTCGATGCTGAACGAAATTCGTTTGAAACTCTTCTTCACGCAACAAACTTGAAGTCGTACAGTTGAACGACTAATCCCGTACATGCCCGTGTGTAATATTTCCATTCGAAACAATACAGTTGACAATAAACAAATTCGATATATTGTTGGGAAAAATGCTAGTTGAAAGGAAAAACATATCCTGCCTGGAATATCGATGCAATTACGTTCTCTCTCTCTCTCTCTCTCTCTCTCTCTCTCTCTCTCTCTCTCTCTCTCTCTCTCTCTCTCTCTCTCTCTCTCTCTCTCGCTCGCTCTCTTTCCCTCTCGGCAAATATTCGTCCAGGCGTCCATACGCCGATGAATATTCCACTTGTCTAAAATCAATGGGAAGCGATTCACGTGCACACGCTATGAAAATTTCCTCGCAGCCCAGGTTTGGGGCCACTATGTATTATTAATCCGCTACGGGCAAGGTTTGGCACGATTGATCGTTGAAAACGAGATTTTCCCTGCCCCGTTGAAAACATGTTCCTACAGTATTGACTTCCCATCGCATTTTTAACTTTTCTGCAGCGCGGTCGAACTTCCCTCAAGGCTGGCAACACTAACCGCACGCACGAGCTTATTTATTTTTCCATTGAACTGTCGCCGACACTGCGCAGTGTCGCGAACATACAATGATTCACATACGTATTATGCATTTCTGACAAACATGAGTAGGCGCAATTTGAGCCAGTAGGCAGATTAAAAGAATACAAGGATATAAGAACATAAGAATACAAGAATACAAGAATACAAGAATACGAGAATACGAGAATACAAGAATACAAGAATACAAGAATACAAGAATACAAGAATACAAGAATACAAGAATACAAGCATACAATGATACAAGAATACAAGGATACAAGATACAAGATACAAGGATACAAGGATACAAGAATACAAGATACAAGGATACAAGGATACAATGATACAAGAATACAAGGATACAAGATACAAGGATACAATGATACAAGGATACAGGGATACAAGAATACAAGAATATAAGGAAATAAGAATATAAGAATACAAGGATATAAGAATATAAGAATATAAGATGTATGCAGTGGTTCCAACTTATTAAAATGGCTCAACTCATTTCTTGTAACTGATGCAAAATAAATATTGTCCGCATCAACCGCAAAAAACAGTAGCCACACTAATGTTTCTTCCGTTCTTTAATTAATAAATACACAAAATTCGCAGTATACTGATCACACACACTTTAAATCAGCCTTACGTTTTTATAAATGGACTAAACGACTTAGTTTTCTCTGCAAAGTTCGAAGGATTAGAATTTTTGGAAAAATTGCGTTTGGTCGAAATCGTGAAAAGTTGCTTTTTACAACGTTCTTATCTGTGCCTATAACGAGAATTGAAAAAATGTTTTTGTAAATCCGTACAAATTATATACATACTGAAAATTTCATCGAAATTTGTTAAGTGATTTATGAGTTACAACCGATTACAGATGGTAAAGATCGCAGTTATTAACAATCGTGAGAAACTTTAATGTGTAGCAGGTTTAAACGTTTGCGGCTCATTCTTGAATTATTATATGGACAGTATTTTGACAAATTGAGAGCCGTGAGTTATTTACAAGAGTCATGCAACGTGTTTTAATAAACGAGTTCGTATGCAGATTGTTTGTTACGGAACATTCAATTGCGAAAATGTTCGTTAACATATTTTATCTTTACCATTAGGAGCTTTCAAGTAAATTACTTTCTACTACTGCATGTTACACATTCGAATCGAAGCATGCATTACAAAACGCCTGGGCGTGCATAGATTTACTATGTAAAAGAAGTGCAGTAGACTTCTTGACATGTGCAGTTATGCGGAATAAATAGACCAGGTGCACGTACTAAATTACACATATCTGCTAGTAAGACAACCAGTATCAGTAAAATATGTATAATAAAGTATAATTTCTTCATTTACCATACACACATATCTTCTAGTAAGACAACCAGTATCAGTAAAATATGTATAATAAAGCATAATCTTTTCAGTTACGATAACGTATGAATAAATTCTATGTTATATTTCGTTCATTTGTCCCAAAGTTAAACACAATTTTTTAATAATGTAGTTATTGATTTCAAAGTTTTTTTAAATGAACTTAAACCGAATTTAATACGTTTCAAATCTTTCAATTAAGATTGAACCAAAATTAATCTGTTTTAAATATTTCAAATAAAATTGAACTAAAGTTAATCTGTCTTAAATCTTTAAAATAAATTCTGACTAGAGTTAATCTGATTTAAAGGAAATAAATATCTGTCACTACTTTCGATAATATCTTTTTCTACATACACTAATCGTTTAATTAGCTCCTGCTTAGTCGCCTCCCACTCACTGTCATTAAGAGCCACGTAAAATCGGTCTGTTATTTGCTATATGCGGTTTCTCAGCTAGCTCCGTGGTATGTAGGGGATGAGAATGCTATCATAAGGAGGTGGAGAAAGAGCAACTATAGCAAGAGAAACCCGCATAATTTTCTCTGATATTAATCCCACTGAAAACTGAAATAATTCACTTTGTGCAAAATCATTTCACGTATGATTATCGCATACAAAATACTATATAAATGTATAAATAAGCATCGTAGATCAACGAGTAATAATGTAAATTGTAGATCAATATTAATAATTCCTAGCCATACGATTCTTTTTATATTTTCGAAAATTACGACAGACAAAATAATTATCGTAAACATACGTATAATGGCTAAATATTGAAAATAGAAAAATACAATATAACCTCGTTTAAACGATTCGAATAATAAACAAGGTGACTCATGAATCACTAGACACTTTTAAACTGTAATAACCAGTTTATTTTTAAAAAATTCACATACATTCTTTTACAAACAAATTCGGATTTTAAATGGTCTTGTTTCTAGTGATAAGTCTAGTCACTCTTTACGTATATATTTAGTACATTTTAATTATACCACACACAAATGTTATCCTTGTTTATGTGGATGATTCATAAGCCAATCAGCGTAAACCCAATTTTCTCATATCAACTTATTTGAACCATGGAATGTTTATATTAACAAATAATAGACAAATACTCCGAAGTATAAAACAAAAATAATACTAACTTATTTGAACCATGGCATGTTAGTATTATTTTTGTTTTATACTTCGAGTATTTGTATATTATCTGTTAATAAATATACTCTTCTAAATCTTTCTCTATAGGGTGTATAAAAATTATATGTCACTACTACCATAGCGGGATTCTATAGCTCTGGATCGGTGGAGATCAATGGAAAAAATGGGGCGCAAATTTATCGTTGACCCTTTCTTCAAGATCAAACATTTGTTGTGTTGTATCGTATAGTACTCGTCGCGAAAAAGAAAAGTCTCAAAGAAGAAGAAACCATAGGTTTCAAGTCAACGATTCTCTTAAAAAACGACTTTGAAGTTTCGTAAACTATTTGATTCCACATGTCTACAGGGTGTCCCAAAATGGTATAAACGTGGAGGAGGTGATTCTACATGAGAAAATAAGTCTAAAATATAGAATAATCTTTTTTCATTTGATGCCTCGTTTTCGAGAAATTATAGGTTCTTCAATGCAAAATAAAAATTTTCGACCTGAATTACAACAAACTGGAGGGAAATAGGAATTAATTTTCTTTCTTAAGATGTTTAATAGGTTGAAAATAATATAACAGTATTTTTTATTTTTTCTAATATAATAATAAATGCATAAAACCCGGTATATCAACCAATTGTATGTCAGACCTTATGTTAATCCTAACGTATAGCTTTATAACCTCCCCATGGGTAGATTCACTTATGCTTTCAATAAAAAAAAAAATTCCGCTGTCTACTTATTACTAGACTGCGGATGTTTATGCAATTTTGATATGTCAATATATGCAAAATATATGCAAAAAAATATGCAAAGAATAAACACAATTTATTGAAATAGTACTCTGAAATACAGCAGAATATAATATTATATAGAAACATGCAAAATATGTAAAATTAAATATATATTTTTTAAATAACCTAATCATGACGTAAATTTCTGTCCAGGTCTGATTGGTCTACCTGTTTTCTATAAAAATATGCATTCTTTTTTATCCGTCGGGTCTGTTGCTTAACACGGTACGCGACATTCTTGCTTATAATCCGAGCGATATGGTTGTTGTTGCCTTTTCAATGACGACGAGATGCACTCTCCCGCATGAATATAAAAAGACGCCCGATCCTTACATTGTATAAACAATGTCTATTGGGATTTGTTAAACCGACTTCTTATAGAATCGGACCCAACAGTATCGTATTATAAACAAAAATACAGGACAGTTAAAAAACATGATTTAAGGAACATAAAACAATATTTAATAATGGACAAATCACGTCTTGACTCATCAGATACAAAGACTGATTTATATTTTGATTCACATGTAGGTATTACATAATATATAATTGATTTAAAAAAAAATCAAGCAAATGTTAATTTTTTATACTTCGTTCCTACAACCCATATATGTAATCCTTCCAATTTTTCACGTACTTCTGATAAACTGATGAAGATATTTTTCAAAAGAAGTTAGTCAGGAATAATGTGACAAGAAATTACAATTGAAAAAATTGCCAAAACACTTTTTATTGAATAAAAAATTAAGGTCACCTGAATTTTTTTAATGAAAGTGTATTTTTTTCATCTATCGAAGTGTCTTTGTGTCCTCTTTAAAAAAGTATTAGAGGTCTTACATCGAAAATTGATTAGTTTAGCAATTATGAGTTTTGTCCCGAACGCCCATATACTCGTCACACTGTGCGGTGAAGCGAAACGTTTCATTAACTCCTCTGAGCGAGTTCTCTTAATATGAACTTGGACTGTAATACAATATTATCACTACACCGCGGATCTCTACGCATAATAAAATGTGTACGCACCAAAGCTACTTAGTAATTTTAATACCTTGGAAATAGTATATCGATATTCCCGAATTCTTGTAATCTTTTTATTGTTTCAAATCGCATCTATTCATTTTTCTTATAAACGAATAAAATCCGCGGTCTAATTATCACTGGATCGTTAACCAACGAATTAGTACAGTGTAACACATAGCTTGTAATTAAGTAGATTACAGTTGTTACACAGATTAATACTATGATAAAGACACACGAATCGGATTTGTTCAAAAAGATAATCATGAAAGGATAATATTTACTGCAGTGTAAATATTGCTCTCGAACATATCCAAGCAGAAACAATGATCATACGCACGCGCGTGCAGTATTTCATTAATACTATGCAGGCCTTTAAATTCATTAGATATTGTATTTCTGAGAGATTCGATATCAGAATCAAATTTTTTCAACAGCACACAGTGAAATTATAAAAATGAAAGCTTTTCGTTAACACGTTCCCTGCCAGCGTCGCACGTGTCTCGTGATTACGGTTTTGTTCTTTTTTTCTTGCGTGGGGAAGGCCGAATAAATTTTATGCGTGTAAATAATGAAAGTCATAACGTAGAGCGCAATATCTACTGACCGTTATTTGCGGATGCCGTGTTAATGACAATGCAGTACACACATCCAACCACAAAAATCCAAATTTCACATGATTGATACAAAATCCAGGAGCTTTGATCAGTTCACCAAAATTTGCACATTGGCCACGGCAAATTAAATGAATTTTAAAAAGGTTACAAAGTATTTTACGCGATTTAAAATGTTGATAAAATACGATGCTGCGAAAGTATAAAAACAGTTATCTTTGATGCGTTCAACCGAGCGAAATGAATCAATTCAATAATTATAGACTTCGAATTTTTATGCAAAATAAAAATTATCTGTAAGGAATGTACAATACAAGAGCTATATAGACATTTCTTTCTTTAATCGTTCCAATGAGCTGAAAATAATACAACAATATTCTTAAATTCTTTATTTTTCTAGTTTTTTGCATTTGATCTATTTCTTTTTCATTATTCCTCATTTCTTTCTTTAATCGTTTCAATAAATTGAAAATAATACAACAATATTTTTAAATTCTTTATTCTTGTAGTGTTTTGCATTTGGTCTATTGCTTTTTGTCATAAATGCATAAAATTGGATGTTTAATTAATTTTTAAACCTGATGAAAAAATAGTGTTACCTCTACGTGAATAACGTGGCAGCCATCGTATTAATATTACACTCAAGCCTTTTATAACATGGTACTCTCAAAACACGGCTTTGATGTAACGCCGCTCAAAAATTTCGGTAACCCACCTATAACACGGTTTCCATACAACACGACTTAATAGACTTGACAATCCTTTGCACTCTATTGATTTGTATTACCTCTAAGTTTCGCTTAACACGGTTTCGATACAACGCGGAACGAATTAACGGTGCAATAGGTTCAGCGTATTTCTATGAGTTTCTTAAAAAACATTTTTGAAGTTAACAAAAAGTAACATATATATATCCGTCATTTGCAGGAGCGTGTTCAATAATTCGAGCAGACAATCGTTCCATGTGAGCTTAAGGTCGTGTTCTGGTTTTCGAAGTCGTTTTTGAATTTTTAAGAATTTTTTGTCGAAAAAACTATTGAGCCTTTCGCATTGCGATTTTGCATACATATTTGATGGCATTTGACGTACATGTGTGATTTTTCCAAGTTATAGTAATCAAAATTACATAAGTGAAATATTTATTGATATGTTTTAAATAACATGTATCGACGGTCACCAAAAGAAATTAAAAATCTTGATTATTTTGCCAATCTTTAAAATGTTTTTTTTAAAAGTCATTTGATCAGCTGGAACTTGAGATATGACAACCGTTTCGAAAACAGAGGTTTTGAGAAAATCGTGTTTAATTAAATTCCAACAAATTCTTATAATATTGTAAGTTCATTTTACGAATTCAAATAAATCCTCACGCACGCGTGTCTACAACACTGATACTTACAGAAAATGCAAAAAAAAGAAAACTTTGGAAAACGAAACACTAGAATATCCCCTTAAAGCGCATCGATCAGGAGGAAAGTAGCCCTAAGTACCGCCGCCTTGGACCGCGACCAAATCGGCGGCCCGTCGAAGGGCGAAAAACAAAACTGGGCGTTGTACCAAAAACAATAATTCCGCGTATGGTCGGAGCGAGGAGATGCTGCGAGCGAACCTCCGTCTTCGACCACCCTCGTCGAGACGTCTTCGAGAAGTCGGTAGAATCGCGACGTCAAAGAAATTCGCGCACATCGAACACGCGAGCCGCAATCTCGGTTCCACACGACTGACTCTGAAGCGAAAATCACGGCGTCGGAATATTTACGTAATGTGGCAAAATCAACGAGCGGAGATCTTCGAATCTCGACGGGAACCGAACAGGAGGAGCCTAAGTAGCGATGGATGATAATACACACCGGTCCTCGTCCTCGATCACATCCACCATGTCGATCATGACCATTCTGAAGTCGCGCTCGCGTATATTTGTGCGTGTGTCTCCTGTGCTGTCGCCGGTCCACTTATCCGACAGCTTCGCTCAGAGTGTCTCTACTTGGTTCTGTCTGGAGTAGACAAGCGTGAGATCTCCAGCAGTGACATCGGACTCCGAACACGAACAACTGAACGTTTGTCCGAGGTACGGCCCCCGGCAGCGATGCGGGGGTTGCGAATCACCAGGATCACTGAATTGTGGAATTCCGGGAGGTTGTGAGAAGGAGGGATGGTTGTGATTATGCCAGGCGCTGAATAATTCGTGATCGCAGGCGAGAGACGCGCGCGCGGCTCGACGATTGGAAGAGGAACAATCGACGCGACAAACCTACGCGAGCAGTCGCAAACGCACTGAGCCGCCCGAACGAGGAAGACGGGACTATGAGGCGCAGACACGACGACGTCGCGGCGCGATGCGGCGCGTCGCGTAGCGTAGCGTCGGGACTGGTCTTCGTCGACAACCGACTACGACCCGGCTGCGTCACGGCGCCTGCTCCGGCTTAGGGTACCTACTACGTGTTCGATGAGTAAAATGCGACCGGCGAGTTTGCGGGGGCACCATCCGACCTGTACACCTCTTATTATAGCAGTACAGTAATGCTCGGTTAACCTATCGAGAACCAACATTTTTACATTGAAAATATGAATTTTCTTCTGCGAAAAATGTATATAGTGAGCCACGAATGTACTCGAACGCCTTTTGAATCAGAATAACTTTTATCGAATTTGACCAAACAATTTGACTAATTTTTGAGCAATTAGAAGCATTGATTTACTAAATGACGTGCAAATAAGGTTTTGAAAAATTGCAATTGGTAGGAATTATATGAAAAAATAAAAAGGGCACTTTCTAAAGCATTTTCATTTGAGCCCGTAATGAAAATTTAAAATATGCGTTTCGTAGATCTATGTTAGTTCTTACCAAGACTCTCCAAGTCTACCATTACTTATACACATGTTGAAAATTTCATTGAAATCGGTTGACGCATAAAAAAAATGATACACATCGAAAAATGTAAGAATCTATGGATTTAAACAAAAAAGTGTTGAGAAACTTCGATTTCCATCACATTCAACCGCTTGTAGCTCGTGTGTATGTTAATCGATTTACATGAAATTTCCAGCATGTGTATAACTAACATAGATCTACAAGACGCATATTTGAAATTTTCATTACGAACTCAAATGAAAGAGTTTTAAAACTTTGATCGCCATGTTACCCATATCTGGATCACGGAATTATTTATACAGAATTGAAAATTTTTGAGACTCTTACGATTAAAATGAATCCAAACATGACGCAGACGGGTCTACTTTGGTAGACTTCATACAATACATAGCTACCTTTGTTATGTTCTTAACCCGCGACCAATTCTTATAATTACAATTGATGATGTTTAGGACTATTGGCTGCATTATCTACGAATTTTTTAAAACGTATTTTTGAAGGTACTTTTTGTAGATGCGTTAATTATCCCAGTATACTCAATGCAGCAGCTGTTCATTTAATTAAGTAATTAATTAATTTTTTAAAACGTATTTTTGATGGGACTTTTTGTAGATGCGTTAATTATCCTAGTATGCTTAATGTCGCAGCTGTTCATTTAATTAATTAATCAATTAATCAATTAATTAATTAATTAATCAATTAATTAATTAATTAATTTTTTAAAACGTATTTTTGAAGGTACTTTTTGTAGATGCGTTAATTATCCTAGTATGCTTAATGCGGCAGCTGTTCATTTAATTAATTCGTTAGAAATTGAGTAATTGAATGACAATTTTGATACTCTGGGTCAAAATAGACCCGGACTCCGTCGTCGGTGGGTTTTTACATTGAGTCTATAAAACTAGCCCGATTTACATTGTGTTTGGGCTCATTTTAATCAGAAGAACCTCAACAACCCACTGGCACTGCATTTGAAAGGATAAGACAAAAATGACCAAATTCGAAATTTTCTTTATTAATTACGTTCGCGGTAATTGAAATGCATTTGTCTTCTTTCCTTTGGTAATTTTATTCTCTTTCCTTATCAACTGAGATAAGCCTCCGCTAAGCACGAGGTACTAACAAAAGACACTTATTCAATTGATAATAAAATTTTATAGAATTTTTTATGTAGATCGTAAGTATATGTCATAGAGACCAGAAAAATGTAAATTATAAATGCTACCAATATCTGGTGTAGCCTGTTCAAAATAAATTTCTTATTCCATAAAACTAGAATAAAACAAACGAAAGGAATTAAAGTAGTGGTGGATAATATTTAAAAAAAAAATGATAATAGTGATATCATGTTCTGTCATTCTCTTTCACTTGCAGTTTTTCCTTCCTTCTAACTTTGATCTCGCACGGTCATACTAGATTTACATTAAAAAATTATGGAATTTTATCATCAATTGAATAGTGTTCTGTGAGGTAGGGGAAAATGCAGATGAATGTGAGGGTGAGGCACCACTAAGAAAGATCATGATTCAAAACAATTTCCGCACTACTACATTTATCTGTATTTGATAAGCTACTAAAAACTTAAGTGTGATACGAAGTAATGCCTTCCATTTCACTCTTTCTCATTTATGAAAGTGTTTTTTGTTTAGGAACTCTGTTCATTTTATTGATTGAATTTCAACTGTAGATAAATGAAGTGTTGCCCCAGAGGAGGAGATAAACGAATTCGTTGAAGTCGTTCAATACAGTTTCTCACGAAAGGCACGCCTTAAAATCGCGATTTCCAGGAAAGGAGTGTCCAGAGTTGGTTATTTCGTCCGAGGGGCGCGCACCTTGAATCCATTTTAATCGAGGCCACGGTCGCGAAACCATGAGCATGATCAAGCACGCAACGCATTCGTGGTTTGATGTGTGTTCGCGATCGTAAATCATCCTTAAATATCGTGAATGTTATTGTTTCAGAAGAACTACAATTATAGCAACGATTTTATTTAGTATAACGAGATTGTGGATTTTATGCATTTAAGATAAAAACGAACCAAAGCAGATTCAAAGAATAAAGAGATTAAAAGAATTTAAGAGTATCCCAAATTATCCCAAAAATTCGTTTCGTTTTCGACTTATGTTCACACTGCGAGTTCGGAATACTGTTTTAACCTAGCAAATGGTACAGTTAAATAAATGGAAGCTTAGAAAACAGTGAAACATTAACAAGAAGATTTCTTGTTTGTATATGTTCATGCTGTATAATGTACATATAGACTGCGGAACTTTATGCAAAATAAAAATTGTTTGCATTAGTCGTAGAAACCAAGTAGACTGATATTTCTTACCTTAATAACTATAATAAACAAAAAATAATATATCGATAACTTTAAATTTTTCAATTTTCTCACAATTTTCAATTTCATCCATCCAATTTTGCTATAAATGCATAAAATCCGCAGTCTAGACATAATATGTGTATGTTCGAAGAAATAAATTTATTGAATAAATTCAGTAAATTAAAAAATTCACAACTCGCCATTTTGACGGACCAATAGTTATTGAAAAAAAATTTTATTTTGCAAACAGATGTAATTTAATTACGATCTAGAAGAGACATCTAGAAAACCCTCGTTTCTTTGTTCTTTGTTTTTATATCTCTTTGATAGAATGTTCTTTGTTCTTGTATCTCTTCGATTGACGTAAATTTTTATCGAAGATGTTAATAGCACCAGCGTCAAAATCACTATCTACTTTAACAAGATTAGTGATACACATTTTAAACATTCTTCGTGCGACAATAAACAAGAGATAATAATTTAGTATTTTAATATCATGCATTCAAGGTGTTTGATTTTTGAAATTGTTTCATCCAAGGTCATTTGGTCTTCTATTCTAAACATAATAAAACCATTTTGACATCACCTCGTGGCAAACAGAGAAAAAAGACAATTTAAAAAATCATTGCTATTAGTAAAATTTTAGAAGGTATGACTTTATAATGACCTTCACTCTACAACTTGATTTTCTCCATCGAATATTATTATTTCTTTCGAAAGCATTTGCTCGTATCCTTACAAACATCAAAATAATTCAGGGTGACAAAGTCAGGTGTTGTAACTTCGTGTAAATATCCCACTGAAATATTAATTCTCAAATGAAATCATTAATGTTCGATTATGCGATCACCGCTCGTGTAATAAAGATTCCATCGGGTAAAACACGAATTGTTATGTCGCACTGTACGGTAATCGTTGTACGTATCATTCCGGTGGTGAAATGAAAATAGGACACTCGATTTCCTGGAACACGTAGCTGCTCCGAAATTCGTGTGGGATCACGGTATGCGAAAATTAATCATCGATCATACGACAGAACTTATGTATATTAAGCTTTCCGCGAAGTATTATTTCTGAGATCCTCCGGAAGTCGGAACTATAATTTTGTCAACACCTCGAGCTCCTTAAATCGCAATACGCGTTTGTAATGTGGTTTCCTATTGACGGTTATACTACACTCCTCAAAACAATGAAGGGATCACCTATACGAACCCGAGATTGTGATTCGAAATTGTGACAAAGTTCAAATGATCATAACTCCGGCAAAAATTGTTGTGTCGATATCGTTAAACAATAATTTGAATGCGTAAGGTCTCTACTACCAGATGCTTTTTCAAGTTTTTAATTATGTTGCTTTACAACAAGTTATAGCGTTATAAACAAAACTTTGGAAATTAAAAAGATATGTTGTTCACCTGCCTGGCATCACACGGGAGAAGATAAATTATTTTTTGATAAATCGCGTTAACAACATTTGAAAGCGCCTGCTCTCCTGTGTAAAATGAGTAGTTGTTGATCATTGTGCGATTTTTTTTGTTTGAGTTTGTGCAAAAAAGCAATAGAAAGAGGATTTGTTTTTCTCGTGTAGGGACTTCTTTTCTTTTTTCAATTTAATTACCATTTCAATACACCAGGTCTTTCTGAAAATATGCTTAAAATATGCACAATTTCCATGTTTCCTTTAACTCGCTATATCTCGGTGAGAAATGATCGTAATACCATGATCGTAAGCTCAGTCTGAAGCAGATATTTTGCCGATTCCATTAAGTACTCGATAAACCCGCTGTGATAATGTTTTACCTATGGCAACTTAACAACATTTGGAATATATGACGTAGATCAGCCATGTCCAGAAGTAGCTCACTTGGAGGCAAATTCGAGGGAGACGCCTACTTCTCCCGCCCGCGCGTCTTGTTCCCCGTGGCGGCCGTAGTCCTCCGAGCTCCTCAGACCCGTGTCTACCGCTTGCAATATGTACCGCGTGTGGCGTGTTGGGGCGACTCTCGGACCCACGATAGGCACGGGTCTGAGTAGCTCGGAGGATTACGGCCGCCACGGGGAGCGACGCGCGCGGGCGGGAGAAGTAGGCGTCTCCCTCGAATTTGCCTCCAAGTGAGCTACTTCTGGACATGCCTGACGTAGATTAAGATTCTTCAAACATTTTGGAAATTTCCATGCACACTTCAGCTCTTGTACTCGAACATACCGTGGATCCAAAAAAGTGTTTAAACGCTACATTTCCTATTCTTGAAAAATGGTCAATATTCAAGTTGCGATAATGCCGTAAAAACAAATAGTACAACCATAAATCCGGACTCATTTTAAAGCTCGAACCCTCTACTTTCGCAAACCAGTATTCATTTTCCTCCAAGATATATTTACATGATGTCGCAGGTAGGAAACTAAGGACTAGTTTTCTTCAAAAATGCTGCAAATTCAAACGTCTCCAAAACTTTCAAAAATATTTAAAAAAATTTAAATATTTTTTAAAATATTACATTTTAAAAATTGTGTTCGATTGTTTTTCACAGTACTATGGAACAAAAATAAAGTACGAGTTCGGTCGTGTAATGCCTTCATAGCGTAACTTATACTACTGCGAAGTTGGCAGTTCACAACAATAAATGATTAAAAAAATCGTTCATTAACTTTCAACGTGTCGCAAAGAGAGAGCTTCAATCTTCAATTTTATGATGTTTTCAGTCACGAAAAACATTTTTCAAAGTTTTCACAGACGTTTGGATGTATGCCATTTTCGAGAAAAACGCGTCTTCAATTTTCTCATTCGCTACATCATGAAAAAAGATCTTAGAAAAAAAATGCACGATGGATTATAAAATTAGAGGCTTCTAGCTTTGAAATGAATTCCAAATTTATTGCCGCACGATGAATTTTTACGAAATTAACATAGTTTAAATATTAGCAGTTTTTCAATAATCGAGTATTCAGTGTTCAAATACTTCGTAGAATTAGACCCACTTTAGTTGCATAATTGATCCTAAAATAATACTTTATCTATTTTTGCTTTTTACGTAAAGAAAACCAAATTAATTGTATGCAATTAATGGGCTTGTTTAAAATTTTAACGCGTAGCATGGTTCTCAGAGAATTTATACGTTTTGTTTTAGACAATATTCTTTTCATATTTCCTAAATGATTACGTTGCATTTTGTAGAATATTGTGACTACGATGGATATTGTCGAAATGTGTCAAACGTGTCAAATTGACAAATTCCGTTTCATTCGTGCTATACGTCCAATCAAAATTTCATGATTCTTGAAATCATATATTTTTTTTTAAACTTCGAAATAAAATGGACATTTGCAATTTATATTTTGTATAAATCTTCGCTTTTGGATGTTGTATTGTGTAAAATATATTTTTTTATCATCATATTAAATAAACTGTAAACTTAAATAAATTTTAAGCATCATATTTCTGCGGTTCCAAAAAATATTGAATAAACTGGAAACTTGTAAGGATTTGTATGGATTCTAGTTCTTTTAGTTTTTCTATTTATTTGTTTTTGTACAGAGTATATCGTATTTTGTTACATTTCTGCATTCCATATACTATGTTGAATATACCGAACAATTTTGAAACAAGCATTACTACTCGTTTACTGTTTTAATTATATTGTCTGGTTTCTACTTAAATTCGGATACCGGATTAACCAGAAATAATAGAAAACAGTGTTTTAGTATTAACCCTAGTTACAGAAGAGTTAAAACAGTCAAAGTAACGTGTTAACAGTCAGTGCTTTAAAGATATGTTAATATTGTGCAGTAAATATTTACGCTGCAATTTCCAGAACAATTTAAACATAATCATTGATTCCAGGTGAATTGATCCGCGTAGCAATCTACAGCGTAAACGCCACACGGTCAGGAGTACATTTCAATCTCTCGAAATGTTTTCTGACAGATCCAATTGTGCAATTCTAGCCGCGTCCTACTGCTCTTAAATAATAATCGATGATAACAATCGACCGACAGCTGCGGTGTAACAGAGACAGATCGGGACAGATCGATCTAGAAATGTGAAAGCGTAACAGAATTTGGCGCGTTAAACCTATCGAAACGACACCAGCTGCGTTAATCGTTTACAAAACAAATTAACCGTTCAGTCCGCAACTTTTATGGGCGGATTATCCGATTCGATGGTGAAACACTAAAAATCGAATGCGACACCAGCAATCGATACTAACGCGTACACTAAATACATATATTATTAAATAGTTTTTTTGAATTTGAACTCGTATTTAACACTTCAAACATAGATTGCGGATCTTTATGTAAAATCAAAATAGTCCAAGTCAATCATAAGACACAGAAATTAAATGAAAATGTATTTTCTCTTTTGTTAATTTTAATAAGCCGAAAATAGTGTGACAGTGTTCTCAAATTTATTTGATGTCTTCGAAATTTTGTATTTCACCTAATCATTTTTATCATAGATGCATAAAATCTATTTATAAGAATTTTTCATTTATTATCGAAACACAAGGCTGGTGTTGTAATATGTTATCACTGACTGCGAATTTTATGCATTTTTGTAGCAAAAATCAGCAAGTGAAATATGAAACAGTGAAAAAAATTCAATGAATTCAATAATATCGATGTATTAGTTTTAACTTATTAAAATACTAGAAAACAATATATTGAAATATTAAGAAATACATTTCTATTCAGCTTGTGTTTCCCTCCATTCGGGAAACTTCCAATTGCGATTTACAAAGCATACATTTGTTGCTTCTATAAAACAAAATTACATCAAGATACAAGTTGGATGATGCCCAACGAATAATCTTTCGAAACTTCCGTCAAAATACCGAATGACGCAGTGAACATGATCGATCAATGGATCATCAGCAACCAGTCGAGCATTTTTTAAACCGCAGACAACTGAAAACGCTTACAAAATACAATTGGCTCGCGAAAGCATACAGAAAATGATTGCGAATGACGCCACACGCTCTATAATCATCCAATATCTGTACTAATGTTTGCTTGGTGGCGTGCATCCGACGTGAACGACGCATGAACGATTAAAAGAAGAACAGTCAGGCTAATTCGCATGAAATTGCAATCGCAAATCGCCGATCATCCTGTATTGTTACCGATGTGCAAAAGTATGATTCGTATTTTTCTTTCTCAAAAAAATCTAAATGAATTTTCATAACGAACTGCCAGTAAAAGAAACACCATTTCCTCTTCGTCGGTATTCTAAACATTTAAAACTTCAAATGAACACCACCATTCTTTTTATTAATTAGCAATTAATCTGTAATCGTATGGTTCTATTAGATTGGTGCAAGAATGAAAATGATTTTTCTATTAAACCTTATTTCTCACAATCAGTAATAGGCTGCAGATTATATGCATTTATGACAAAACTGAGAACTTGAAATGCAGCGCAGTAAACGCATCACAAATGTTTCAGAATACTGTTTTATTATGTTTAGTTCATTAAAATTATTTGGAAGTTGTCAATAAACGACGTTTGAAGGAACTGAGATGTTTGAAATATAATACGCTAGTTTTATACTAATTCAACGTATTGTTGAATATAACAATCAACAAGAAATTTAGAATGTTTTATTGCGGTTCTTAATGACGCGAACATAGCCGATCTGTATTAGGAACACGGTTGCAAACGGAAACGTTTACCTTGCGCTCTTTATTAGCATGTGCGTACATATTAAATTGCTAAAGTTCACGAGCCTAACTCTCATGATTCACGCCCGAATCTGATGAAACGGCGTCAGCAATCTTTGGAAAGACTTATCTTGTTTAGCAGACTGTACATACACGATCGTATGCGTGATTTACTCCGATGACGCAAAGCAAGAGATCTCGCCCGTGGGATTAGTATGCTTGGCGTCATTAAACAAAAGCTCGGGGATCAACCAAACACGAGGATTATTTTTTCCGTTTCGTTTTTTCATATTCGGATTGAGCCTACTTTATTTGATTTTATTTTAGTTTGAGATCAGCCATTCTCGACACGCATAAATGGCGAACGATTGCAAGCATGCTTCGATCAGTGTTGCTATTTGTGCTGAAAATAGTCTGTATAGCTAGACATGTACCCTACAATTAATGCTAACAATTTTCATTTTGCATAAAAATACGCAATCTGGTAATAAGGGTGAGGCTTGTGGCTCAATTTTAAATTTTTATGCTTGCGAAGTTAGATATTTTTTATTAAAGCATTCACTGTTGCCTTTTTTGTATGTTTTAACTTAACGCATAGTATTAGAAAAATGTGATTGTAATCCGGAAATAAAAATGAAATAACCACAGAGAGTAGTACTCTTTGGTATCCCCGTGATCACGTATTACATACTATCTAACTTATTAAAAAATATCACTAGAACTCCAAGACCGACATTCTTACAGAATTATTTAAAAAGGATAAACCAACTTTCACAAATTTCTATTTTACGATGCACGTTGAAATAGGAGAATCAATATTTCGATGAGCATTATGAAGTGCATCAGCGTAATTAATTTTTGATCGTAAGCTAAATATTGAATTTGATCTACTGTTGAAACATCACCATAGGTATCCGCGATTGCTAATTAGAAATCGGAAATTTAATAACAAACTTGTTGAAATATTATATATTTTCAATTTGTTTCAAAATAGGATGAAGTAATAATTTGAAGCTGTATATGGCGGAATTTAGTAATACTAATGGAGGTAATATCAGTATTACATTGATTACCATAGAGAACACGGAACCGAGTCGAAAATAAACCAAAGATAAATAGTTATAGACCCTGTGCGCAGAATTCCATAGCTGTATTGATTTAGTATGTGCATTGGACGCACATGGGCGTACACTGCACGAATGGTATTACGTAATCGAACGTCTACAAACAAATATAAAACGGGTGCAAAATTGCAGATAAGAAAGTCTTCTTTTCATGGACAATCAGCTGAAAGAACTATTTTCTAAGTTAGTATTAGTAGAATAGTAGAATATGAGGACGTAAGTGAGTATAAAACTGATCCAAGATTTATATGTATAAGATTTTAGATTGTGTTTTGACTATGTACTTCTTTGGTAACTTGGAAAACATGAAATCAATCATGTAATTTAATGTAAAAATAAAGACAGCTAACGATTATTTTCTGTCAGATTATCCTAAGGTTTAACATTTCAAAAATATAATTTCAAAGAAAAGTAGACCGTCCAGAATTGTATTATATTATATTATGTTTCATCCTTGGGCCTTAGAAATTATTACATTTCCCAGGAATGCATTCTAAGTCTAATCAGACGATCGGATTTTATCGATGTTTACACAAGGCTATGTATTTCCTTTTAAACTTAAGTAATCCTATCATAAAATGTGGACCCTCCACTTTTAATTTAAAACCTCAAAAATTCAAAAATTCCTATACGGAGATAGACCAAAATCAAAAATCAAAAATCGAAGAAACTCCTTAAAATTGAGAGAATTGTTTGTTAAACCGAAGTGTCTCTGTATGTACATATATTGATTTGAACGTCCTTTGGAGTAAAAAATGTATCCAATTGATTATTAAAAGTTTATTACTTAAAAAATGATTTAACAAACATTTTAATAATGCAGAATTGTATGACCCAACTCAAATCAAGGAGTAATGCATAGTCCCACGTGACATGATTCACATTGGAAATGTGTATCTCTTCTACTTCCATGTTTTCTACAAACAATACATCTCGCATTGAAGATTTTGAGATATTGCTCAGATTTTTGTTGTTTGTTGTATGCTGATGGAAAGTGCCTTTTTTCCATCACCTAACATATTTTCGGCTTTATGTACTTTTGTAATATTTTTCTTATTAACGTTGAAATGTTGACACTGGTATAGACTTTTTCGTGTTCTCATTGTAAAGAATATGCACATTATATACACAGATATCCAACAAATGGAAAAACATTCTCTGTTGATAATATCATACCCTGTTTATCCACAGGTCCCATGAATGAGTTGTAGTCTATGATACACTTTGGTTTCAAAATGGTTTCACCATTTTTCAAATTTTGCTTATCTATATTTAGTAGTTCGGCATTTTACAATGTAGGAAGCATCCATACTTCTTTCCTATTGTTCCATCTCAATGTTACTAAAATGTTAGTACTCATAAAACTCATTTCCACTTGTTTCAATATTTCACTCATTACTGGTAATCCCTTCTTATGTTTCTCTACATTACCACACGCAAAAGTTCCTTCATTATACAAGTTAATAAATAATGCTGGGCATGTTAACCAATTATCCGTATATAGTACATAGTTTATATCAAAATATGGTTTCAAAAGCGTCAACAATATTTCCTCCTATTCCTAATTCTGAGTAATTCTTCACTATTACTGTAGAAGCTTCTGTATAGATAATTACATCCAGGACATACCCTGTTTGGCAATTGCATAATATTTTGATACCAAATGTGTTGCATATGGATTACATACAGTTGCGTATGGATTGAATAAATTTTCAGAAATGGTACAAAGTTTCTCCAGCAGTATATTATGTCTCATAGAATAGCAGTTGGAATGTTATTGTCGTTGAAATTAAGCGTTCATAGGAGGAGCATATATCTGTCACGTGACATTATGCTTGGAAATATATTAGTTTTCCACAAATGATGAGTACTCCAGTATTCTTCGAGACACACGTTTTCTTGTGTGTGTCATCAGCATAGTAAAAGCCAAAAAACAATATACTTCATTACATGTAGCATCTTCCTATATGCATAGTCAAGATTTGTGTTTTATTTCTTTTCTTGTGACAAAGTGGTAGTAGCGATTATTTTTTTCAATGATGAATTTTACAAGATCATTATTAAAAAAAAGTTCAAAATATGGCAAAACTGTGGACTTATCAGATAAATTCACTGTATCACCAGAATTTTACGAGTTGAAATTTCATACCTTTGGGTTTGAATCACAGTTTCTCCACAACATATCGTTTATTAAATGGTTTATGAACGTATAACTCGTGTTAGTAATCTTAGTAAACTGAAACTTGCTTTTCCTTTTGTTCATTTTTTAATGTTTATGAAATGTGAAAGGCTACTATGAGCAGTTCTACGCTTGGAAACTTGTAATAACAAAACTGTGACTGATAACAGACAACATGAATAAGTTTTTACGGTGGAAACCAAAAACAATTGCATTGAACGCAGTGATGCCAGAATCGTGGAACCGAGGAACTTGCCCCTCCGGTGGATCCTCCGGCTGGACCCCCCACTCTGACGTACCGTCGTCGCCTTAAGTTGCTTCTTACTGCGCACGCGCCACACACAAGCGTACCTCGACGCCGTCGAGTCGAATAGGCAGCTCACACGGACAGACTAGAGGTACGCTTGTGTGTAGCGCGTGCGCAGTAAGAAACAACGTAAGGCGACGACGGTACGTCAGAGTGGGGGGTCCAGCCGGAGGATCCACCGGAGGGGCAAATTCCTCGGTTCCACGATTCTGGCGTCACTGATTGAACGTGTACACACGTCCACAGCGCTCGCAGTGGCCAATTTATGAAACGTATACACACGTCCATAGCGCTCTCACCGGTTAATTCATACAACGTGTATAGACGCTCGTAGCACCGAAAGGTACAATTTAAATCGTCAAAAATTCAAAAATACCTACGAGAATACGTTCTAAAATCAAGTCGAAGAATGCCCCTAAAATGTACTTCTTTTCCTCCAAGTTATCAAGTAAAGAAAGTTAAGGTAAAGGTAAAAAGAAAGTTAAGGTAAAGAAAAATTCAAAATAAAGAAAGATTCCACAGCATTGAAGAATATTTCACAAAAATGCGCGCGAATATATGTAGAATGGAGAAGATTCTCGTGATTCAAATTATATCTACCAGGAACTATTAATAAGCTGTGTCCTTCATGAATGAAACGACGCGCAGATCACTGTAGATATGTTTGCTTGCAGAAATAGCGTTGTTTGTATTTGAATAGTTAGGAACAGCGCTGCGACGTGCTAAAAGATTAAACTCGTATCAAGTTGAAATCATTATGCGAATAAATGTTATTGAGAAAATATCGGTCATAAGTAATATTTGAATAAATGTTGGATCGAATAATAAATAGCTTTCGATTTCTGTGCCTAATTGCTATTATGCCAAGACATTAATCTATTACATGTCCTCAGTTATCATTGAACCGAGAAATTATTATCTAAATTATATGTTGCGATTCAATTTTTATTCGATTCAATTGTAGTAATATTTTAATTCTTACGAAGATACAGCACGTAATAACGTATAAATATAAATGAAAGCTGTATGTATTTTCTAATTTATTGTACTCTTTTGATTATATTCGAATATGTAAGCATAATATTCGAAATATATGAATACTTTATCCCTCACTGTATTTATTATTCAACTAGATATACAGTCTCTGTACCTTCCTTAACAATAATACTCAGTAGCTACTATCAATTCGAATTAAGACTATTATATTAAACTTAAAATTCCAATTGATCACAAAGGTATTAAGCCATCTTAAGTATTAAGCGAATTTAAATGAAAATTAAAATCTTTTTTTGATGAAGTTAGTTTATTTTATACAACAGATGTAGCCAGTAAAAACTACCACTTAAAATAACTGGTTATTTACTGACTACTGGTATCTGTTACCTTATAAAAATGATAAGATTGAATGTCAAATCTGACATGGCAGAAAACCAGCAGAGTCTGTTGGCAGTTTGGCAGCAGATACAGGTAGCAGATAGGCGACAGACGCAGACTTCAGATTGGCAGAAAACGTTGATCAAAATCTATTATCAAAACCTGTTACGCCATCTTAACTTATGTTCTCTAAACACAATAATAGAAGTAATTATCTATCTACGAGGAGTTATTAAATAAATGCTAGATGGCGTAACAGTCTTTAATAACATATTTTGGTAAACGTCTGACGCCACTCTTACGCCAACGTCTGCTGCCAATCTGACGTCAATCTGCCGGCAGATTGCTTATTGGGAATGAATACAGCTTTCCAATTTCAATAATTGAAATAGATTTTACAAAAATAGCAATACAAGAAAGAAAGCGTTACCTTTCCTTTTGTTGCATTTGCTTCAACATAATATCCGCAAGTGGATCCGCAGGCGGTCTCTCTCCCAAGAGTCTCTGCCGATCCAAATCGCCTTGCATTTGTGCAAACGCGTGTTCACCAATGTTCACGCACGTCTCCAATTGCGAGGATAATTCCACACTCTCGTCACCTGCAATAAAGAATCATAATAATCTATGTGCCTCTCTTTTGGTAGTAATTTATGCGCTATATAATCTCAGAAAATACTGGTTGTACAAAACTTTGTTAACATGCATTAAATCGCGTTGTCGTGCAGTGGTATCCAAAAGTGCATTTGCAATGCGCACACTTGATATTGTTAGGCAACACGAGCATATAGAAACAGCGCGATCATTTGTTTGTTGATGTTTCATTATTTCTTAAAATACATGAACAGTATCGCTTGATTGGATCAATTGATGTTACTGCTTCTATCATTCACGGTCACCGATGACTCGAATGGTATTGCTGATAAGTTAAACACATCTTCTTGAAGACCCCAATGAGAATCAATATGTTATGAAATTTAACAGTTGTAGTTTCTTCGTAGTTTTACTAGCTGAGTTGACGATATTCGTGTTTTCAATGACGTTTGAATGGTGGCCGAATTGAAAACGCGAACAAAAAAATTGGCCGCGTAAGAAGAACATTAGTAATCTGTTAATTTCTTTTAATACTATAATTATTATATCCACTTTATAGAATACTATACGCATCGCATCTTAACTAATTGCATATTCAACGAAAACAATGGAACATTGAGATCCATTGTAGAAAATGACGGACACCAAACAAAATATTAAATAAATTAATTCAATAACTTTATTAAGTTACAAGTATGTTAATATATTTTTCCTGTAAAATAGTTCTTAAGGTACATTATATTGTTTTCCTCTGATTTAGACATAGCAGACAATTATAGACATAGTAACTATAATTTTTATAATTTTTGATTTTGTTCCTTACATTTATTTGCAGCTATATAATTAGCTTATGCCAATACTTTTGTTTATAACCGTAAGTATTTTGTATAATGTGTACTGAATATTATTTCAAAATGTTCATTGTTTACGCTTTGAGTTCTTAAATAAATGTTTCTTCAATTAACTGTGGTTGTGTTATTATAACTGTGTCACAATTATCCGAGAGATAGAAACTAATTGGACAATATTATACTTTTATATGTTACTTTGAACTGAACTCGAAAAGAATTGGCATGTCTCATTTTAATGTAGTCATCGAATATTAAAATGAAGATTACGACTGTAATTAACATGGTGTATTATTTGTAATGACTAGACTACAAAAGTTTATGCATATTTTCTCTAATAAGAAGCTAAAAATCAAAGACACAAAGAAGTAAAAACCACTTGTTGCTGCGTCTAATTTTAAATTATTGACTGAACTATAAATTGCGTTACTATTTAAAAAATTCTATTAACTGCTTTTCTACAATGGACAACATCATACATACACACCTACAGATGTAGAATGAAATCCAGTGTGTGCTCTACATTATTTGTTTTTAAAATGATACTGCATTTTATGATCCACCCTGGTAAATTGCACTATATATTATTACCGTGTAAAGCGTGTTGGGGATTGTCAATGATTCTGATTTGTCGGTCGGGCAGCAGTGGTTCTCCGTCCATCCCGCCAATGTCATTCGGCAGCTGCCAACAGGCGTTGTCTTGCTCTGCTAAATTTCTTGGGAAATAGAGTGGAAGAAGAACTTCGTAGATTCCAAGATCGCACGGCTCTAACACGAAAACGATGCATGTAATGGAATCGCCATACTGCTCCAAAAATCTTCTTACTGTTCCTGCGAGCACCAAAACAGAAGCGTATATTAATGCTATCAAGTTGACTAATTTTAATTAATTGATCCATATAAACTTGTCCTTGCACACACGTGAATTACATATAGACTGCGGATTTGATAGATTTATGACAAAAATTAGCTGGTGCAATTTAAAACTGTAGAAAGGTGTAGTCTAATTACACTGTCCAACAAATTTCAACTTTTTTTATGTTTCCTAATTACTGTAAGGTGGTTCTTACAGAGCTTTTTGCGCTGATTCTGCTCTTACTTTTCCGCCTACATGCACAGTTTTTGAGAAACGTGACTTCGAAAAAAAAACCTATTTTTCAACTTTAAACAAATATTGTGATGTTATTAAGATATTGAATTGTTCTTTGCGGTAAAAGATTCCGTAGACTTTCCCGAATACAGTGATATCCAATATTAATACATTATGAATTTTTAAACATGTTTAAACGATCATTAAAGACGGAGAGACACCATTTTTGCATCAATTTTTGAGGATACTTTTGAATTTATCTCAAAAAATAAGGGTCCAGCGTAAAATCGAACTATATCACGCGATAGAGCAGACTTCTATTTTGAGAAACCCCCCTTTGAAGTTTGCAACATCGACGTTTTTACCGAACCACAAAGCAAAATATGTACTCCCGACATGAGTTGCCATCAGTGGTGCTCTTCCACTAGCGCGGTCGTTCGTCGGGATACGACGCGGCGTAACGGCGATGCAGTGGCTAAAAGCGCGCAATCATGTCAGCTTATTTGAATGTTACATTTTATTTAAATGTTATTTATTATTTATTAGTACATTTATTCTGTATAAATTATTTTATGTATTTTTTAAATGTTAGTATCTTGTTCATAGTATATTTCATACTAAAAAGGTCTTTTGTAACAAAAAAATAATTTAGTAAGTTTTTCTTTTGTATTTAAATTTCTTTAATAGAATTTCGACAATAAGCGATACTAAATAGATTTTTGTATAAAATTATTTTTTGTTACAAAAGACCTTTTTAGCATGAAAAAAATACATAAAATAATTTATACAGAATAAATATACTAATAAATAATAAATAACATTTAAATAAAATTTAACATTTAAATAAGCTGATATAATTGCGCGCTTTTAGCCACTGCATCGCCATTATGCCGCGCCGCTCCGCACCGTATCCCGACGAACGACCGCGCTAGTGAAAGAGCACCACTGATGGCAACTCATGTCGGGAGTACATATTTTGCTTTGTGGTTCGGTGAAAACGTCGATGTTGCAAACTTCAAAGGGGGGTTTCTCAAAATAGAAGTCTGCTCTATCGCGTGATATAGTACGATTTTACGCTGGACCCTTATTTTTTGAGATAAATTCAAAAATATCCTCAAAAATTGGTGCAAACATGGTGTCTCTCCGTCTATAATAATAGTTTAAACATGTTTAAACATTCATAATGTATTAATATTGGATATCACTGTATTCGGGAAAGTCTGCAGAATCTTTTGCTGCAAAGAACAATTCAATATCTTTTATAACATCACGATATTTGTTTAAAGTTGAAAAATACGTATTCTTTTCAAAGTCATGTTTCTCCAAAACTGTGCGTGTAGGCGAAGAAGTAAGGGCAGATTCGGAATCAGCGCAAAAAACTCTATAAGAACCACCCAACAGTAATTAGGAAATAAATTTGGTGTTGGACAGTGTTATTAGACTGTGGATCATTATGCAAATGAAAATTGTCTGCATTAATTGCAAGAAACAGGAGACGAATGGAAATTTGATTTCTCCTTTAATACCTTTAATAAAATGAAAATAATACACCCATATTTTTAAATTCATTTAATATTTTCACCGTTTTAAATTTCATGTAATCATTTTCATTATAAATGCATAAAATCTGCAATCTACTAATTATACACTTGTATACTACTTGTATACTACACGAGATGCAACTTTACAAACTACAAGAAAACATGTACGCAAGGAAAAATGATCAATATCTTTTTACAATTTTTACCACAAAGAGTGATTTAATCAACAAGAGAAACTTTTCGCTTATACATATATTCATTTTCCTAAAATTGAGTATGAAAATAAATTATTGCATAAAAATCCGCAGTCTAAGTATAAAGTATAATATAAAATATAGTATAACGTAAAGATGAATATCATAAAACACTTACTTAGAGCGATGTGCGCTCCAGCGTCGGGAGGATAATTTCTGCGCACCGAATTAATTACTGGCAACGCGATTGTACGTAGCCCAAGTTCTCTTGCTTTTTGCAAAACATTTCTACAGAAGAAGAATATCTTATAAAATTTTTGCGAGAGAAAATGTACAGTGGCTGCAAAAGGTATTCGAACATTAATAACTTTCCAATTTTTGAAAAATTGTTAAATCTATTATAATTTCGTAAAAAAAAAATCGTAAAATAATAAACTTGGACATATTTTAAAGGTTAAGGACTCTATTTATAAAGTACATAGTTCGTTTTCTTCTCAGATGTTTTTGTATGATATAGCAATATAGCATGTCGAAAACTGAAGACACTACTTTTTCTGGCAATTTCTTTTTGGCAATTTCAACTTCCATAACGAAATTATTTTAGAATATAATATTCTATACATGATGTATGAAACAAGAAAGCATTACATTATTTTCTAATATAATTTGTTTCATGAAATAGTCAACAAATCAAACATCAAGTTTTAGAGCGTCGTTGTAAACAAGTTGGAGCTCTTAAAACATTTTTCCAATATTTTCTAAGACGTTTCAGGCAATAAGATATTCAACAAAAACGTGTCCTCAACTTTCCACCCACTATATTATGCAAAAACATGTTAAACGAAAATGAACACTGAATTGTGAGAGGCTTCAAGCTTTACAATAAATCCGGGTCCATTTTTTTGTATTTATTTTGTACAAAAGTATAACAGTTTGAATATCGACAATTTATCAAAATTCAGGAAGTTATTTTGCGATTACTTTTTGGAGTCATTGTATCCTTTTATAAAAGAACTCACCTGTAGCAACAGTGTAGCGTATTCTGGGCTGCTGTCTGGTACTTCACATTGTAGACTGGTCCAACAGTATGGATAATAAAACGAACCGGTAATCCATGGCCTTGTGTCACTCTAGTTTCACCAGTTTTGCACTCTAGAAATGACGTTTGTTAACAAATCTGTTCAATCGTTTACTTTGGCGATTATGCACTCGCCGAAATTTCTATAAGTCATCTTCATTTTCATAGATATTTTAAAAATATCACCATTTTTGTTGCTTAATCGTATCTGGCCTTGTGCTTTGTTCACACTCACGTGATAGAAGGAAAGCGCACCCTAGACCGCTATGCTTGCAATTTACGTTTGTTTTGATTTTTTTCTGCGTGCTGCAGAATATAAGTGCGAAGTTTCAATAAAGTCACCTAGTGTTTCTCTCAAAATCACCACTTAGTGTTTCTCTGTATTCTAAGCAGACAACTACGGAAAATTGCGAATAGTCTAAAACTATTAGTTTGAGAACTCGTAAGAATCGTATTTGTTATAATTTAATTCACATGCATTAGAATGCCGAGAGGAAAACTGTTGACAGGCGAAGAAAAAGCATCACGAAGCGTAGGCCTCTGTTAAAACAGGAACGTTATAAAAGTTCGTTTCGTCGGTGCCCAACCGTATTTTGAATGTAATTTAAAAAAAAATGGAGGTTACACTAAATATTAAAATTATTCTTATAAAACGACAGTGACATAGATATTTCGCAGTTTGTTCTCTGTAAAATTATGTTTTTGTTTTTTTTATAAATAAATGTTATAGTTACGTTTTGAAATCGGCGTGTATGCTTTCTTTATGTAATCCTAAAATGCTACCCAATACAAATTTTTCACTGGTATGGTATAATTATAAGAATTCAATACAAAACATACAGACTTTATAGAAATTTCGGCGAGCGTGCTCCAAATTCTCTGAATACCGTAAACACTCCGATAATATCCGATTCAATCTGTTCGTTACTGTTGATTCGATGAAACCATTTAAATATGTTCTTATATAAAATAATGTCGTTCGTGCTCATACCTTTTATTTCGTTAAATATTTCCATCTTAAGCGGCGAGCCAGCCCCTGCAAATATTCTTTGGCACAGAGGACTGTTGTCATCCATTGTTTCGTTGGTCGAATTCACCACCGCATCTACTTGCAGACCAGAAATGTCTCCCGTCCTGTATAAATATGACTGTTATGATACTCTGTAGAGTAACAAAATATACACAGTTTGTTCTGAAGCCTTTCCATATGTGTCAAGAAGGAATCAAACTTTTACATATTATATAATTACGAACGACTTATTACGAGACTTTTATGCATTTAGGACAAAAATGAATAGTTCTAATACAAAAAGGAAAAAGCATTAGAGGAATTTAAAGATGTTGTCATATTATCGTCGACTTTTTAAGACGATTAAAATAGAAAATACATTTTCGTTTAACTTCAGTATCTTACAATCGACTTAACAATTTTTATTTGTCATAGAAATCCGCAATCTACTCATTACAAAAGTGATATGAACATATGTTTAATTTCTTGAAGCTGATAATTAGACTGCGAATCTTCATGCACTTATAGCTTTTGGAAATTTTCGAAAAACGTTAGAATACAAATTTCATAGAATTTAGTACCATTTTTATTTATTTCAGATCTACAAAGGTTACTACCACAGAAAATAAGAATTTTATTTGATTCCACTTTCTTAAAATTCCTGCACAAAAATCGATAATTGCATAAACATCCGCAATTGACTGATAATGTAAAGAATCGATTCTATTTATTCTTTTAATCCTTAACCCCGTAAACGCAAATTACTTAAAATGTTATAATAAAAAATATACATAAATACTAGCCACTCCGATTAACAAACATTAATGTTAGTACATTGTATGCGGAATATTTTTAACGATTTGATTGTAAATATATTTAAGAATCGTTCTAATTGCTAACACACTGTGAATTTTCGATAAATCCTTTTCAGTTCCACACCCTGAACCGTCCCCTAAACGATATCTTATTATCAAAAGACAATTTATAAAATACTATGTAGACAATATATTTTACACTTTATAAAAGAAACGTTTTGCGTGTTCCGCCTACAATGCGTTAATAGAGACATTAATAATATTATTCATAAACCGCGATTTTGGGTACTGCAGCAAACAAACTGTGTCTTGTTTTCCATCGATTTGAACTTACCATAGCGCAATTTTATTATTAAGCGCTGGCTGACAGGGGAATGGACTGATTGCGTGATGCGACGGTTCTCCAATCGAATTAGAGTAGTCTGTGAATCTGTGTTGAACAGGGAAATCGGCCCATCTTTTCAATGCGACCGTCTCCACCGCATCCTGGGCGATACCCAAGGGTTCCATGAGCCTCATTCAGCTGAAACAAAAGTTTTTTGTCACTCAAAGTTGATAATTTTCCTCAACACGTTCGTTACGTATTATTATTTAACGCAAGTACCTCGTCATAATGACGGATTCCAAATTTGTTAATGTAGAATTATCTGAGTTACCTTTAAATTATCGACAATCATTTTGCCGATAATGTTTATTTACCAACATGTTGAAATCGCTAACATTGTGTTTTTGACTTATAAGAGTCCTTTATAAGTCTAATGACGATATCGGTAAAATAATTATCGATGAAATGATTATCGGTGTTTTCAACATTTCGGTAAATAAACATTGTCTGCGAACTCGGTGTTGATGATATCGTATCGATCAAATCATTCTCGGTGAGATTAATTAAAAATGAAAAAGTGTCTCAACAAAAAGTTTACTCTGTTTGTCTGTCACCAAAACTTACTCCATCGTCAATTAAAAAAATAGATATGTATGTATAATCAGAAAAATTTTGATCAGAGAAATATTACAATACTTTTCATTATTAAAAGATTAATTAAAAATGAAAAAGTGTCGTCATTGCATTACTGTTGCCTCGTATCATTTTAATCAGAACAATGTCACAAATCTATTAGAAAAAGTCTCGTAAAAAAATAAGTAATAATAAAAAAGTTATTCCTTGATAATACATTGTGAGGACGCGCGAGCCTTTGAACTGTGCCGCCGACTGCGACTCTCCGCGTCTCTTTCTTTCCCATACGCTATCCTTCCTCGCGCCCGAAACTTTAATCGTCTATTACACAAGTAAATATCATCAGAATTATATCATATTTGGTATCATTTTTATTAGAAAAATGCCACAAGTATGGTCATCGAAGTCCCATAAAAAAATAATGAATAATAAAGAAGTTGGAAATTCGGATTAGTGTGGTGTCACCGATATACCCGCATGGTGTCATATTTCTCGGCAACCGAGGCCTCTCGAGCTTCACGGCCCCTCAAGGGGGTACACCCCGCACTAGTGGGGATATCTCAGGGACAATTATGTCGGAGACATTTGGGACAATTACCGGTGAAATACTGTAGTCAATTTTAGTGCTTCGTAGATCTAGTGTTAAACTTGTACACTGTGTCATTCAGGAAGTTCGGCAGATTCTTTGTTTCATTGTAATGTTTCGTCCGCAATTTCTTTTTAAACGGTTACTTTATTCTCAACTGTAACTATAACTCTGAAACAGTAACTCTATTCCCAACTGTTTAGCAATCTGATTTGTAGATTGAGCAGAATTTTCCTTCAACATCAATAACAAGTCGACCGTTTTCAAATCCGATGGTCTTACACTGTGCGTTTTATCAGTTGATTCATTCTATGACATTTTTGTTCTTCTTCATTATAAATATTCACGAAAGTCGTGTCACGCAAGCGCCAGACGTAATGGCGCGCGATTCGACTCGTGTCTCCGATAGCACGGGGTTTTCTCCATTACGGAAAATCGATTTCAGAAAGATACGAAGTCACATTCGGGAGCGGTTCGAGTGTTACACGGCTCGAGGAAGTCGTAAACAACATCCTTGTACGCGGCTGGAGAGATATTGACTTTAACGGGATCGTAAAACCCCGAAAGAGACCAAGGACAAGCTAGCGGCTACGAGTATTATGGCCGGCATAGTTGCTGACGCGAACTATCCCCAATATCGTGGAAACTTAAAAATAAACACTTCCATCGATGAAAATCTGGGGCGCATCCCGGGCGAACGGGAACATCGGCCGCCCAAGTACGCAGCCTCGATCGAAAGGAGGTTCCAAAAGACAAGGTATCGGTGACTGGTCGGGTCGGGTCAGGTCGGGTCGGATTCTCGGAAGTAACGGTTTAAATTGAAATAAAAACATAACGGCATAAGATGTGAATGTAATTTGTTTCATTTTTTATTTATTGGTATATGCCATTATGTATCAAAAATAATTTCATTTCAATGACTGTCTTTGGACATTTTTAAAAAATCAATGTGTGAATAGCAATTTTTAACCACTTTTTCGCATAAAGCGGCATCTGTGACGGCGATAACACGATTACTGTTGCTTTTCAAATCATCTAGTGTTGTCTGTTTATTGGTATAATTCAACGATTTAACATAGCCCCAGAGAAAATAGTGTAAAAGTGTTATCTCGTATAATCTTGGTGGCATGTTCACACCAGCATTGCGAGAGATTACATGATCACCAAACTTTGTTCTCAATAATCGAACAGATAAATTATTTTCCATATAAATTTTAACAATTTCTACATGCTGTGCGACTGCATATTTTTCCATGATAAAATGGCAACCAATACTCTACCCATTTGTAAAACTGGAAAGAAAGAAGAAAAAAATATGGCTATAGTAAGCTGTCAAAGATCTATATATAGTCCTATTTTGATAACCTCTATAAGTGTACGAAATCCCGAAAATTTCGGGTACTGATGAGAATGACGGAAACTGATTATTAGGCTGCGGATTTTATGGATTTATAACAAACATTAGTTGGCCAAATACAAAAGTGTAAAAGCATCGGAAGAATAAAAGAACATCGTTACATTGTTTTGGACACGATAAAATTATTAAGGAAAGAAATATATTTTTGTGTTTCTTCCATTTCTAGTAATTGACACATAACATTCTTATCTTGCATAAGTAGAGATCCGTAGTCTACTGATTATCAAGTTCGATGAAAAGAATAGTGTCAGTCATACATGGAGGGTGCCCCACTAACTCGCTTACAAGGCGATATCTCTGCTATTTTTTCTGCTACGCGAAATGTCGAAAGGACAAATTATTTGGTACTGGAGATACATATTGTGGTGAGAACAATTTTTCCTGGATGTCAGGATTTTTCGACATTTCAAGGTCATTGATGTTTTTTTAATACAACTACATATTTTATTACTATAAAGTGATAGTTTGGGTCAAGGCGAAACCAATGACCTAAAACGTCATGACATTCGTGTGATCTTGAGTAAGAAATATTTACAAATTTTTGGCACTTGATGTGAATAATGAAATAGCTACAACAGAGAGATTCGTGAAGGAGAATTGATTATAATAAATGTTCTAAATTACTTACATCGACCTCTAAACATTTGTTAATTCGATTATGAAAAGAACGCGGCACATCAGTTAGCATTTGTGGTGTCACTGTAGTATTATATAATCGGCCAAACTCTACTTAATGTTAAAATTAAAAAATGCTTACTTTAAGTATATTATTTTTTATAAAATTCTTTTCTATAAAAACTGCACGATTCTTCTTAAAAAGAAGGCTTTGAGGTCTTCGACCTATTCACCTTTTTCTAACCTCGACCAAAAGAAAGATATGGGCTGTTACATTTACGTGAATCACTCCATATCATTCTAATGCGTCTCTACAAAGAAAACACGATTCACTGCTTGAAAGTGTAAAGCAAATAAGTATGAAGTAATACCCCGAGCAGCTCTTCCAAACGAGAAAGGAGTCATTCTTTTAAGTTCGAGAAAAGATTCGAAATATCGAGGAACGGGAAAACGATGAAGAGTTGTTTTTATCGCGAGCGGCCGATAAATTGATCGACGCAAGTTTCCGATTCCGTGGCATGAAACCTCAGGTGGTTGAATAGAGTCGCCATTGAAAAGGATCCGTGGGACCTGCTAACAGGGGTAGGTCGATGATCCTGTTCTTTATGGGATTGCCAAGATATATGTAAGCTCCCCGGCAGGACAGACGGCGCCAGCCTCTGTCTCCTTGCCATTAGGGAAGCCTACACTCTGTCCAACACAAAGAAAGTTTCCTCACGCGTGAATCCCGAAACGGATGAACGTTCATTTAACCCTTCACCGTATAATATTGAGTAGGACTCGTGATTAAGATTTCAAACGAAATCTGTCAAGCATGAATAGATATCTCTTTCTCTTCCATTGAAATAAAAGTCTGTTCTTCTGATATCAATGTTTAAGCATTCACGTGAACGTAGACATGTCATAGATGTAAATCTTCATTGTTTATTAGAATATTAGTGACAAAGAAAATCTACTCGCTGTAGTTCTGAAAGGGAAAAGTATATAACCCTCGAATGGTACCCTAGGGTTGTTCGTGACCTCAGCAAAATTTACTGTATACTGCTTTTCGAGTGCGGCCAAATAACATGTACAGGGTGTATAAAAATTATACGTCACGACTACCATAACAGGGTTCTATACCTCTACATCGGTGGAGATCTGTTAAAAAAATGGTCCGCAAATTTGTCCTTGACCGTTTTTACAAGGTCGACATTTTTTTTGTATTGCATTGTATAGTACTCGTTACAAGGAACAAAAGTCTTAAAGACACCATGGGTCTCGAGTCAACCATTCTCTTGAAAAACGACTTTAAAGTTTCATAAACTATTTTATTCCACATGTCTATAGGGTGTCCGGCACAAGTACGATTTCCGTGGCCCCTCGTTTTGATCCGCCACCTCCACGACCTAACCACAACTCATTCTATTCACATGATTTTTCCATTACTAGTTCAAATTCTGGATGACAGCTACAATGCAAAGATTATGCGAATAAAATTTCATTTTCTACAAAAAAGATCTCTTGATATTTTACAAAACAGGAAATCTACTTTACCGGCTAAACCAGGCCAATTTGACATCATATTATATATACATTTTTTTCTTGAAATAACCCCAAGAACACAAATATAACCTCAAAACGAGGGGCCACGAAAATTGTACTCTTCCCGGGTGTTCCCAGATGGTATAAATGTGGAGAGGGTAATTCTACATGAGAAAATAAGTTTAAAGTATAAAATAATTTCTTTCGTTTAACGCCTCGTTTTCGATAAATTACAGTTTGAAAATTCGGCGAACGCGCTTGATATTGAATATGAAATGTTTGACGTGTTTGTTCATTACGTACCCGATCTACTACTTACAAACGCTAGGAACGCGAACTTGACGGATTTTCAAACTCTAATTTCTCTTCTTCTTCTTCAATACTTTAGACTTATTTTCTCATGTAGAATCACCCCTTCCGCATTTATATCATCTTGGGAGATCTTGTAGACATGTGGAATAAAACAATTTTGGATAAAAGAAAACGACAATTTAGATAAAAAATTATATATTTGAGTTCAAATGGCGGTGACTTTTTAGAAAATTAATTTCTCCAAAAATTGGTTTCGACAAGGACTAGTTTTGGTCTAGTTTAACGTAAAATTAAAAAAATTAGTATTAGATAAAAACCCCACGCAGAATGATGTCTAGTTTCAAAAACGTTGGTTTGCAGAAATGCCTTTGGGAAAACGGCTGCCACATCCTTCTAGTGAAAGATATTTGCATTAATTTTTTCAGCAAATCTACTTAAATATCATATAATAAGAAACATATTGATTGTTTAAATAAATATAATTTTATACATAAAAAGAATGTTGAACTTATTTTATTTCTCGGTCGTCCAAATGTATGTAACCCTATAAATTAATCTTCTTAAAACTGATGTGCCTAATAAGGGAAATTGATCGACTCGATGCTTCAATGAAGTTATTCGATGTACAGCCCGTGACACAATCAGTGGTGCCAGAAACAGCCAGAACTGGTTGTTTTTTCCTCTCCTACTTTTCCCCTTCCACTATCCCATTCCACTAGCTGAGCACACTCCAACGTCCCCAGCTAACACCGTAGACTGGTCACGTGACGTGCCGCGCAACGTATCACATATTACTCTGGTCATCAGAGAGGTGGTAAACTGTACTCCCCTCCATTTAACCGATCTGGCATCACTGGACACAATACATACAGTAGGCGTAAAAAGAATTCGTGCACCTTTCAAAAATGTATAATCTTTTTTAAAATTGGACCAAACGACCAGTTTTTTTGAGATGTTGGAAAAATTAGTTTACTAGATAGCGTGTAAACCATTTTTTCTAAAATTTGCTATTGGTTGAAATTGTGAAGAAAAGAAGTAAAGGTCACGATTTTCTATCTGTGCCTATAATGGAAAATTAGAATATGCTTTTTGTAGACCTAAATAAATTATATACATATAAAAAGTATCAACAAAATCGTTTAAGTTTTTTACGAGCTGTAAATTATTAAAAATGGCAAAAATTGTGAGAGACCGCGATTTGAGCCCGAAATTCAAAGATTTTTAGATCTTTCAATGCCTGTGGCTTTTTATGCGTGATCCGATTTCGATGAAAGTTTATACAGTCACTCCCATTAATATTCGGACACTCTTAAAAAGACGATAACTTCTTTAATATCGGACCATACGACTTGGACTTTTTTGAGAAGTTAGAATAATTACTTTACTACATGACGTGAAAAAGAAATTTTGAAACAATTGCAATTGGTCGGTATTCCAGAGAAAATACTAAAAGTTGTGTTTTACAATTTTTTTATGTGGCTTATATTGAAAATTTAGCACATCCATTTTGTAGACCTGTATCAATTGTATACATTTTCAAATTTTCATCCAATTTGGATTACGTGGAAAACAGCGACGGGCATCGAATGACGTAAGAATCCTTCGATTTATTACAGTTAAAGCCCGAAAATTGTGAAAAGCTGCAATTTTTACCATCTTCAAACAGTTGTAGCTCATTGCACCGTTTGCCGATTTTGGTGAAATATTCGGAGTGTATACAGTTGACATAGATCTACAAGACGTATTTGTTGAATTTTCAATATGGACCCACATAAAACAGTTATAAATAACAAATTTTAGTATTTTCTTTGTAATTCCGACCAATTACAATTTTTTCAAAATTTCTTTTTTTCAACGTGTAGTAAACTAATTGTTTTAACGTCTAAAAAAAATCCAAGTCACATGATCCAATATTAAAAACGTATTCGTCTTTTAGAGTGTACGAATATTAATGGGAGTGACTCTACATGTATATAATTCACTTAACCTACAAAAGACATCTTTTAAATTTTCAGTACAGACGCAGATAGAAAGGTTAGAGATTATGTTGTTTACTTTTTCCTTCGCAATTCCGACCAATAGCAATTTTTAGAAAAAATTATTTATACGCTACTATAGTAAACTAATCCTTCTAACATCTGAATAAAACTGAAGTCGTTTGGCCCAATTTTAAAAAGGTTATTCATTTTTGAAAGGTGTACGAATACATTTTACGCCCTCTGTATAAGACTAACCTTACTATTAGACTCTCTTTGCAAACAATGTCTCCATTGAAACTCGATCAGGCCGGATGTGTTCTTAACGTCTTAACGTTATGACTGTACTTTGTAAACATTGTAATTCATTCATGCAATCGATTAGTATCCCGTCCCACATTCGTCAAGGCTTGTAACATGAAAAGTACCGAAACGGAGCATCGTAAGTCTCGTCGATCGTGTTTGTTCCCATTTATCGTGGGTAAAGTGTCCATTAACACTAGTACTACCAAGCACTAAACGCGACTGGCGTATATTACCTTATAATAACGACAAGATTGCATTTATTCAGATTTCGTGCAATTTTTATTTAAATATGCACTTCAGTATTATAATTTACTAAAATATTACTCCCGAAAACATATTCATAATTTCAATATACATTAAAGAAAAAATTAGAAACTAGTCATTTTGATTGGCCCGGTAGTTCTAGTATTAATAACAATTACGATTCTTCAACCGATATCGTTATAATTTTCTCCTTTAAAATGGAGTATTAAACATTTTAGTAAATAATGTTCAATAATATCAATTGAAGAAAGGATGGTTGTGTAAGTTTTATTTACAAAAATACAAAATTGGACAAAACATTCATTCGTTTGAAATATAGTAATACAAAATGGGCGTGTATAAATAGCACAAAACATAAGTCTAGGTTTCCACTAATCTATATTTTATACTTTAATTTAAACGGCGGTGTTCCGTTTATAACTTCATATTTTAAATAGAAAATCAGTATTAATTGAGTATTAAAATATATTCACATGAGTATTAAAAACAGTTGCTTCGTTGATTACAAAACAACAAGCAATGTTTGTATTTCACACTTTTTTCTATCTCCAATAATTTTCAAAGTGTTCAGGAAATAAGTTAACCATCTGGGGCTATTTTCATATCGTGTGTATTCATTCGCTTCTTCTTTTAATAAACTACTATGAATGTCTTGATTACACCTAATTTTTACCTAATATTTAGTGCAAATATGCTGTTTCATATCATTTCAATTAATTCAAAAGACTTTTTTAGATCGTGGAATTATCGTGTTAAGAAAACTGTGACATATTCACTTGAACGTCTAGATAATAATAGACTTATAGTAGCATAGCAGTACCTTAAAAAGTTCGTTTTATTATTAACAAGTCAGGTCTCGCTATTGAGTCCATCTGACTATAGAAATCCTAATATGTAGGCTGCATATAAGTTGCACAGGAGAATAAAACGAGCATAAAACGGTCACTACTAGAGACACACATGTATGAAAGCCACGATCTCGTATTTTGTACACGGAAATTCATATTAATTATACATTGTCGTATACATGATTCAGTAATCAGGTACAATTACGGTCCTTGTACTTCAATAAAAGCAGAAATGGACTCGACAATTTGAACAAAATATGAACCCTTACAGGAAGGACCAAAATTTCTATCTACTATTGTCAACTTAAAAAGGAAGTAAAAGACATTTACGACAAGTCTCAGAATCGGGCACTCAAAAATCACTCACGAAAACCTACAAAAAAAATGAAACTGTCCATCCGCATACATTTTTCTGCCACCATTCCACTTTCCCGCCCGTGGAACTGCATTAAAATACATTACATAATGGGCAAGTACATTAATACTATAATAATTCTTGTAATATATTTTTCATCGGAATCACAGTTGAAATTTCTCGAGCCTAAACCGCTCCATATAGCCACTCAATTTAACATATAATTTAAAATATCTGCATAAATAGTTAAAACAAATAGTAAGAAATAAATAATTGAAAGGGCCAAAATAAATAGGTCGTAAATTGTAAATTGTAAATTATAATGGCTTAGTCGAGATACACGGTGTTCGCGAACATTTGTACCAGCGCTTGTTTCGCAAACGATGAACATCCGAAAAAAATGGAAGAGAAGGAAGTTGTAGTATATTTTACTGGCAGCATGATAGCTATCTCAAATTTGTTTTGTTTTTAATATTTTTCTAGAAACAAAGGTGGCTTTCATTTTTTTAAATGGTATGCTACATATTTTTTTACATCATATGAAAGCGGGCATTAAGACGAGTTCAACCATGTAGTAGTCTATGGTCTTCACGGTTGTACGAGGGAAGAAATGAAATAAACTAGAATATACTAGAATATACAAGAATATACTGGAATAAACTAAAATATACTAGAATATAATAGAATATACTAGAATATACTAGAATATACAAGAATATACTGGAATAAACTAAAATATACTAGAATATACTAGAATATACTAGAATATACTAGAATGTACTAGAATATACTAGAATATACTAGAATATACTTGAATATACTAGAATATACTAGAATATACTAGAATATACTTGAATATACTAGAATATACTAGAATATACTAGAATATACAAGAACATACTATAATATACTAGAATATACTAGAACATACTATAATATACAAGAATGTAATAGAATATACTAGAATATACTAGAACAGGGATGCGCAATTTTGCCTCAATTGAGGCAAAACCGTCCACACCGTAGCGCCCTCTGTCCCCTTCCAGCAAGCGTGGTACAATGGGGCAACGAAGACACGAGACATCAGCGTACGCAACGAACGTGCGCGCTGCATGAAAGAGAGGTTGGTGGGAGAAGCAGGCGTTTGAGGGGCTCCACCCGTGTCCACCACTGTACTGGAATATACTAGATTACATGTAAACCCATTTCTGAGTTCTGCTGACCACACTGCTTCTAGTTTCTGATAATGTTGTACTAGAAATGTTACATTCATTTCTTCTATTTCTGCCCTTGTATGAATTTGAAGACCATAATATACTACATGGTTGAACTCGTCTTAATGTCCGCCTTCACATGATGTAAAAAATATGTAGCATTCCATTTAAAAAAATGAAAGTCTCTATTGTTTCCAGGAAAATATTAAACACACAAACGATTTGAGATAGCTATCATGTTGCTATTAAAATATTTACTACAACTTCCTCCTCTTCCGTTTTTTCTAATGTTTACCGTGTACGAAAAATTACGCTCCTACAAAATATCGCGAACACCTTGTATATAGTTCAATCTGCAATGGCTGCAACTAGCTAATTTCAATCACACACTTCCTGCATGAGTGCAGAAAATATTGATCCTAAAGGCAAAAGTATAAACGAATTCCGAACTTAACATCACCGGGCCACATCGAAGTCACACTCAATTACTTCAAAGATACCCAACTTTCCCGTAAAATTAACCATAAAAGTCATTAATTTAATAATTTGAATATGTTGAGGATAGTATGCTAGTGTACTTAAATTCTCTTAGTCTTTCTAATGTTGTAAGCTGCATCCATTCATTTTCGTCATAAATGCATAAAATCCGCAATCTATTAAATCACCTAGAATTCAATGCAACAATCCAAATTAACACTAGAACTACCGAGCACTAATTGTAAAAGTAACTGACATGAATTGCTTTATAGAAATAACAAGATTTCATTTACATATACAGGGTGTTTGCGGCATCGTGGTACAACTACGGCAAGGGGATGATTCCTCACATAAAATCTAGTCGAAAATAAGGAATATAGTTTTTTCATACGGGGTTTCATTTTCGAGAAAATCGAGTTTAAAGATTCGTCAGGTTCGCGTGCATTAGTATATGCACAGAGTAGCATCTATCTATCTAATAATTTCTATCGTATTCGCTGAATTTTCATCCCCTTGACGATTGTACCACGATTTCGCAAACACCCTGTTTAAATACTGTGCTATTTGGTACAGAAGCGACTTTACCCTGTCATTTTGATTCTACTGTTAATCCCCACACGTTCCTCCGAGTCAAAATTCACCCATTTACGGTTTTTGCATATCGTCATTCGATTATCATTCGAATCGTGATTCGATCATCACGATTGATTTCTTTCTGCCTGTGTTGTGACTTTCTTTAAAATGTGACGTTATAAATGAAACATAATTTGTCGATGTAAAGCGTAAAACAAAATTGATGTGTGCTCAGACCACATGGCTGAAGTGAAACATCTTTCTTTAATTTTTTTTCGAATTTTTATTAACACTTTATGACATTTAATTTTCTATGATTCTATTATTGAAACAATTATCTTGTGATAGCTAAAATATGATATAAATATTCTTGATTCAATTTTGTCGCTTCATTAGGATTATTTACTATTTTCAATCATAATTTACTTCTAAAAAATTCTATTAATCAGTCTGATTGTGCCGATGCAAAGTGAACGTTGAAATCTCCACTTAGTATCATCGAAATATTATCATAATCTTTATTAAGGAATGCCGAACCATCAATCGTATATGCTAATAGAATAGAATTTCGTTTCATCGTTTCATCGCCAGATCGGTTTTACTACTACCGCGTCGAGGTTTTACGCCTAACGCGCCCAAAGAAAGAAGTTTCACTTAAAAAATGGGTGAAATATTATCTTGGGCTCTTTCATGCAACTGATTTTGAGGATTTAGTACGCGGATTAAAAAGACGAGAGAACCTATCAAAGAGTTCCATAACTTTTTCGATCCCTGATTGGACAGTCTAACTGGACGAAACGTAAAAACGCTTCGTAGCTAGCCCGATGCAATTACACCCCCGCAGGATCGCGAGTAACCTTTGCTGGAAAAGGGTTAATGTTTCGATCTATTCTAAGCACAAAGGTAAAGGCGGTCAATCTAATCGACTATAAAGGGGCCTTCACATTAAACGACAGTGTCCTTGAAGCTGCATTCGAAATCGTGTCTTGCTTCCGTCGCTTTCTTATACGAGGAATCGCTTCTTCAACGTTCTCCCGGCCAAAACTTCCGAGCCTATCAATCACTGAAACAAAAGTTTACACCAGCGCAGCGGAGGAATTGCATTTCGCGTGACTCGCGACAAACTTTTGCCAGGGGCTCTTGCGCCTCCCTTTTCGTGACACCTTATCCAGAACGAACGGACTTTCGGACTGCGAGCGTAAGGCTGTACGGAAAAGTTCGACGGGAAATTCCCCACCCTTCATTCGTTCAGGCGCACAAAACTCGTTCCTACGGTTTCGTTCATCCTTGGCGAAGGATAAACGAATATAAAGTGTCTCCCGTTATGACCTACATCAAACGATTATCGATCGGGTCAACTTCTCGATCCCAGAGACCCGAGGCACGATGTAATGTATACACGACACCTACGTGTACTCTTCGCCCGTTAATTAGGTTTCACTTATTTACAACTGTTTGCCCGATCGCCGGTCGGAACGCGTTCCTGTAAACTTTCAGGGTACGCTGGATGTTAACCTTCTTATGACGATCATTACACAATGGACAGGAAACAGTTGAAATATTTAATAAATGTGACCCATTTTTTAAAAAAAAGTCATAATTATCGATTAAGAACTGTTCTACTAAAAATTACTTTTTTACTAGTATTCTCTTGAGACCTATTGATAGAATAGTAAAAACGATACGGATTCTTAATAATAAAAAAATATAAACGAAAGTGATGGCAATACAAGGATTTAAAAATTGGGCTCCTAATATGGGACTGTCTGTTCATTTTTTCTGTCTTTTCTCACACATTGTGCAAATAAAATGTACTTCTTCATCCCCGCAGTGTTTGTGAGCCCATCGGTAAAATCCGATACAGTAAATCCTCTATAAACGCATAAACCTCGGGGGGATAGCTATGCGTTTATCCGTTACGGGTAGCTATTTTTTGAGCTTCAAAGGCTGAGCCGAACGTAGAGAAGGACAGCGCGTGTAAAGGCGACTGTGACTCTCCGCGTCTCTTTCTTTCCCATACGCTGTCCTTCTTTGCTCCCGAAACGTTCATAGCCATTTAAACCACTAAATACTACAACAGTATTTACACATTTGAAATCATGTCGTGTTTGGTCTTGTTTTAATCAGAAAAATGCCACGAATATATCGATGAAAGATTCATAAAAAAATAAGTAATAATAAAAAAAGATTAAATATTGGTGTTACATTGTGATGACGCATGGGCCTTTGGATTGTGCCGACAACTGCGACTCTCCGCGTCGCATTAGTAGTAGCTCACACCGATATACCCGAGCCGAGATCAAATTACTAAGTGGAGGGGATATATTTTATGCGTTTATCCGTTACAGCTTTTATGCGTTTATAGAGGATTTCCTGTACATCTAATTCATTTGTTTACCCTGTAAGTCCGATTTAAGACTTTTAAAGGTCTGAGCACTCGAAAGGTTTCGAGGCCCCCTTCTACAAGATTATTTCAGTTCAGTCAATTTCGACAATTTTACGAAAAAGTGTTTTTGACGAAAGTTTTGCTCGCACGGCTAAGAATCGAACTTGGCTTTACATAAAATCCAACTTAATCTAATCACATTCACTCACTCACTCTCTTTCCCGTTTACTTCCTCTTCTTCCTTACTTCATCTATTCCTAATTAATTTTCCTATCCTATCTACCCTGTCTACCCTATCTATTGCACACTTTACTATATTACTCTTTGGATTTCCTACCCCCCTGCCCCCTCTTTGTGTTGCATCTCTCCCTTTTTCTTTCCTTCTCCAGATGACTTAACCAATTATTCACCTTCTCATCCTTTCTCCTGCTCACTACCTCCTCTATTCTTATCCCTCTTTTGACTTCCCTACAGTCCCTTACCAGATGGTCCAACGTACCAAACTTATCCTAACACAGGTTAGGTTATTCCTTCCTTCTTCCTCTTTCCCATATCTGCTCCACCTTTCCAAATTTCTGCATCTCGCTCTTGCTATCCGCCGTTGACTCCCCTCTTTTTCCAAGAATTCCGGTAGTCCCGTCAATATGATGTGTCTGTATTGTCCGCGCAACGAGAGTTGGTACAAAATCACGTCAGTGGGGTACAGGGGGAACGGCGAATCCCCACTCTTGACGCAAGGCTGCGGATCCCACCACTGATCAGTGGATCCCACTCTTACGGTTACGTTTTGGCGGGAACTTACTTCAATCTTACTTCATGGTCACCACATCTCTCTGTTACAGTCACACTCGATACGCTCGTTTGCTGTCTTCTAGAGCTGTTCAAGTACCCGAAAAAACCAAGCCGAGTCAGGCTCGGCTTGAAGTCACAAGCCGAGCCGAGTACTTGAGAGAACCGAGCGGCTTGAAGGATTCAAGCTACCCGAAAGAAACCAAGTAACCCGAATGTTTCAAGCTACCCGAATGAAACCGAGCCGCTCGAAGAAACCGAGTAGACCGAAAGAATCGGGTAACCCGAAACAGTTTCAAGCTTTCCCGAGTGCAACCGAGACTCGACGCCGGGCTACCATGAGTCATAAAAAAAACAAACAGAACTAGACCCAAACGAAGTCGATTCTCATTATCCGTATTTCTCGTCGGATCTTAATGGAAGTACTGGCAAACGATTCCTTATGCTCTCCTGATGAAAACGGCACCAAACGCGATGTTTGTTTCCGATGATATTTACTTGTGTAATCGACGATTAAAGTTTCGGGCGCGAGGAAGGATATCATCGGAATTATATCATATTTGGTATGATTTTTATTAGAAAAATGCCACAAATATGGTCATCGAAGTCCCATAAAAAAATAATGAATAATAAAGAAGTTGGAAATTCGGATTATTGTGGTGTCACCGATATACCCGAGACGCATGGTGTCATATTTCTCGGCGAGGCCTCTCGAGCTTCACGGCCCCTCAAGGCGGTACACCCCGCACTAGTGGGGATATCTCAGGGACAATTCTGTCGGAGACATTTGGGACAATTACCGGTGAAATATTGTAATGTACGCAAGGTAATATAAAATAATAATAATAATATCAATAATATTTATTAACGTGTAATACATATAATACCACGAATACTTCCTAATTATTGATTATTAAATAAAACAGTTTTAGTTAACTTATTTCTTGTCCTATTACGATCACGGTCTACTTTCTTATTACCTATATAATATAAACGTATATTACAATAAGTGTCGCTTATAATTTTAATTAAATGTATGTGATTTGATTTCACATTATGATCAAACATATGGTGGTCGAATTCTTTAAAAACGTTCGTTTTGACATTTTTCTTTATTTTTAAAACTAATTTTTGTAGTAACTTTTTTTCATTTAACCTACCGGTTCTTTTTACAATTCTTCATCTTCTTCGTCTCATGGGCTATCCACCATTTTGAATTATCTCAAACCGTGACTTGTGGGCACCAGATACTCTTATATCTCGGAACACTTCATCGTATGCACACACTATATATATGCCGGGTCTATAAGTATATATAGTCTAAGTTTGGACCAATTTAAAAAAGGTATTCGATTTTAAAGGGTTTATTTAAATAGATGGCCGCCAGTGTGAGTACATTTTTTAAAGCCTCAAACATTCAATTCGAAATTTCTTTTGCTAAAAGTATTATTGAGTTGGAAACAGTACAATAGTAATTTTGAATTCTTCGAACGATTTTATCGTTTTGCATTTGATCTACTTATTTTTGTCATAGATGCATAAAATCCGCTGATGATCGTTTTTCTTGACAAAATTTCACGAGTTATGAAACATATTCCTTGTGTTTCATAGATCACTGATTAACCGATTTACGAAGATTGTATAAAGATAAATGGAACGGGAGAGAATATGTTTGGTTGCAGAAGTTAATACAGTTTCCTGCCTGCGTTTTCTTGCGGCACGATTAATCTTAAGGAGATCAATAGACTGGAGGGTGTGTAAATATTGCGAGGCTCCCAATTGTCCGGAAGCCCTCCTTTCTCGATTGCCTGTTATGCTGCGCAAACAAACAGCAAACGACGCAAATTTCAGTCAAACGGCAAAACCTTGAGTCGTTATCCGAAGGCCAAAAGCTGCCGTCAAAATAAGGTAATAGGTATGTGATAATAGGGCATATTCAATGAGTTTGAAAGGATAGCAAACAAACAAAACTTCGACACCAGCTTATCAGCAAGACAATACTAATTGAGTGACAATCCTCTTCTGTTTTTCACTATTTTCATATGAAACTTTTGTCAACACATTTGTGGCACTTTTCTGATTCAAACGACACCAAACACGACACAATTTGGAGCATGTTTACTTGTATAATTCACAATACAGCAGAATCTCGATTACCCGAACTAATCAGTGGAACATGCAAGTTCAGATAATAGAACAGTTACCTAGCTGCAGTGTTAGATCAAAGCTTCATTGATTTGTACAATGCACAGTGTTGTATATTGATCGAGTTAAATTGAATTGTTTACGTGTGAAACACATGTTCGCGTATCACCGGTTCGGATAATCGAAGCTCTACTAAATCGTCAATTGAACAAGTAAATATGATCTGAATTGTATCGTGTTTGGTATCATTTTATTCAGAAAAATATCACAAATTTATATGTTGGTAAAAATTTGATATAGTTAAAAAACTTCTCGCAAACATCGTGCATATCTCTTTCTCATATCGAGATATTACTGTAATCAATATACATGTAATCCGCATGTATCAGTGTAAGTGCCGAACTATTTTTGTAGTTATGTTTTATAAAAATTATTAAATAAACGTTTCGATTTCGCTTAATGCACAGAATGAAAATTCAACCTAGTTTTTTAAGAAAGCAAATTACTTCTTACCTTACGAAGTAATAAAACGTTAACGAACAGATTATCATGTTATTTGTATACGCCCGTGTTATTTAAAAATATTTAATCTTAACATAGACATTGCGAAAAAAAACTTTCGGGATATTCTAACAGATTTTGGCAAAAATTGATTTTCTAAAATTGCTAGTTATTGCTAGGAATTTTTAAGAAAAACGTGAAAATCGCGAATTTAACTTTTTTATCTGTGACTATAGTGAAAATTTGAAATATTTCTTTTGTAGATCTAAGTAAGTTACAGATATTATAAATGTACAAAGTTTCATCGAAATCGGTTGACGCAAAAAAAGCCTTAACTATGTTTCCTTAAACTGGCATACACAATAATTTAAAAACTATTCAAATGATCAATTTCGGACAAGGCTTATACAATTGGTTACAAATGTTTCGTGGTACTGAACCACAATTTTACCTTAATTTCGTATTTATAATATTATTTTATGATATAAGATTAATTTATCTTTAGAAAAGAACTATGTCCTTCAAAAATTCATAACTTTTGTAATTGTCTACATTTCCCCTTAGATGTTAGTTCAGTACTAGCGTAAAAATCAAACTTTAAGATAATTCTTTGCGTTTTGTTTTCAGATAACTTGGACACTTGCTACACTGTACGCCAGGGATGGGCACGGTAGGGGCCTCTCAAACGCCTGCTTCTCCCACCAACCTCTCTTTCATGCGCGAGGCCTGCGCACTGATCGCAACGGGCGAAGCACTTCCTTCTTCTATGGTAACGACGGATGCTGGTGAGGGATAGTCGGCGCTATGGTGGGGACGGTTTTGTCTCAATTGAGACAAAAATGCCCATCCCTGCTGTACGCTAATATTAGGTACTTTGTTTACATGGTTGACAGGATTGTAATAATTGTCACAAAATTAATAAAAAAATTGTTGTTATAGTTTGAAATTTTACTTCGATAATATAAATTGTTTTTGTAAAAAAACAAATCGCAAAAATCACTTATCTATTTTTGTTCTCGTTACACGATATTTATGGAACTTTGTGCATGTATTGCATAAATTACTCAGATCCCCAAAAGATATATTTTAAATTTTCATTACAAGCACAGATAAAATGTAAGTTAAAAATTATGATCATGCCTTTTTTCTTCGCAATTTCGACCAATAGAAAACTAATCCTTCTAACATCTCAAAAAAAGACTCCAGTCGTTTGATCTAATTTCAAAAAGAATTATTAAAGAGCGTTCACTTAATTTTGTCCCAGACTGTATGTGAACAACGTGGCACTCGAAGTGTTAAGCCGTTGTGTCGAAGGGTGTACGGAGGCTTGTTCGAGCGGCCGTATTTTCGGAGCCGTTTCTGGTAATTGTTTCTGTTTCGCGCAAGTCGAAAAATGGGACAAGCCAGGCGAACCGTTGTCGGTCGGAGCCACACGAACAAGTCCGATTCTCATTTCCCATATCAGAGCGAGAGCTTTTCAGAGGCGAGGTTCGTTTCATCCGCCAGCCAGCCAGAACGGGCCGACCGCCTTACTATTAAACAACAAACGATCTCACAGACACACGGCTCACCGGTCAATCGATGTTCCACATTCGAGCAAGGTGAACATTTGCGGGCTCCTCCGTCGCGCCCCGCGGGCTTTTCCGATAGAGTGTTCCCGCATAGGGCCAGAAAAAACGAATTACCCGCGTACAAAGGAAACGAGAATGATCGTGGCGCTGCATTAGCATATATGTATCCGTATCCAGCGATATTCTTTCCGGGAAACGGGTTCCCGGCCATGGAGAAGAGCGCTTACTCCTTTTTACATACAGGGTGGGGCAATAACTATTAGCGGCTCAGATATCTTCGAAACTATAAGTTTGCAAGAAATATTTGCTGAAATAAAATTGCACAGTACAAAGGGGGCCATCCGGTGGCGATAATAGTTTTTTTGAAGGTGGAGGTACCTCGGACATTTGAAGGTCACCTCCATTTTTTTAAATGGATATATATATATATATATATACAGGGTGTCCCACATAAATGGGAACACCTAAATATCTGTCGTATAAACAGTCCTATCAGAAAACTTCAGAGGACAAAGTGACACTATTGCAGGGGTCAAATATAATGGTAAAGAAAAAATTTTTTGTCGTGTTTTTTAATGAAATTTCAAGGTCACCGATGCTTTTTTAAATTGAATAGTACATCTTTTTACGATAGCATGATAGACAATAAAAAACTGAATTTAGTGGATACCACCTTTTTGACCTTGAAATGACCTTGAGCAACAATAATCATGTTGGAGCGCATAAAATGTGGAAGTTTAAAATTTATGTGTTTATCGTAAAAAAATATACTATTCCATTTAAAAAAGCATCGGTGACCTTGAAATTTCATTAAAAAACACGACATAAAAATTTTTTTTCTTTACCCTTATATTTGCCCCCTGTAATAGTGTCACTTTGCAGAAGTTATACATAGGTATAGGACACACACACACACACACACACACACACACACACACGTGTGTTATACCCATATTGCCCAAAAGCAGTCATTTTGACTGCTTGGGAAATTTTAAACAATCAAATGACTCTTATTATTGAATTGAGTAAATTTCTTATATGACCAATTCGGCTCTGTATTGAAATAACAGTTTTCATTTTTTTTCGATTATCGTCACATGATAACATACAAGTACATGGTAAATTGTCGATTTGGGCGTATACTTGATAAGTTGCAGTTGCTCAATAAGCTAAAGTAGTACTTGTTATTCGAATCTTTATGCGGTGATACTTGTTCTAATAGTTGTTTATTTTATTTCTTTTGCGCCCTAAATTCATGAAAGAAATGTCGAATAGAAGTGAGTTATTGGAAAAACTAACATAAGTGAAGAGTGCTCCGATATAGAATCAGATGCAACAAATTCTGAACTATCATCTGAAGATGAAACGGATTATATTCAAAGTGAAACATCTGACACTGAAGATAGCGATGAAGAGTCGATCACCAATGATGAAAATGAAAGTGTCATCAATATGCCATGTCATCAATATAAAAAATATTAAAAATTAATTTTAAACAAATTTCTTTACAAATTATTTATTCTTTCACAATGCAGTCATTTTGACTGCTTTTGGGCAATATAGGTATATACTAAGTTTCAGTCTTTCTAGTGTTATATACTCCTGCCTTTCCCTTGCGCTTCTGGTTTCTACTCTGTCCCGTGCTTTCTCTCTTAAACATTCCATTAGGATTTCCTTTTCTCCTCCTTCGCTCAGGCTTTCTTCGAATCTTAACACTCTTTGTCCCGCTCCGATTCTTATTTTCTCTCTCTTTCTCTCTTCTAGTACCAGATAGTTTGGCGTCCGCCAATCCAGCCCCAAGGTAATATAAGTAAAATGACTGGTTTTGCAATTTCAATTCAAAATTCCTATTGCATGTAACATTTTCTTTTCGAAATGATATCATGCCTTTTGTAGCCATAACTAAGGAATCAGTTTTATGAACTTTATATTATTTTATACGTATTCGTAACAAATATATTTTTTGCTATTGACACTTATACCAGTACCAGCCAAGATGACTGGTGCATGTTTCTATGTGATGAAATAACATTGGGGCAGCTACAACAATTGATAAGTACTGCAACGTTTTTTCGGGACAGAATTATATGATTCCGGGAAAATCATGATTCTGATGCAGTACGCTAGCGGTCCTTGGAATTGTATATTTACTCAGGGTTTTGGGCGGCACATAAGGTTCTCCTTGGGTCCCGGACACTTGGCAATCTGTAAGTGCGAACTCGATACTCGAGGTTTCTGAGTGTCTTGGCCGTGCTCGGTCGACTCGCTTTTGGGCGAGTTGTGGCCCGTAAATTTCTAGCACTGGCCCTATCAATATTATTCAACTTTTCTTGTCATTTTTTAAAAGTAAATAAAGACTGGAAACACCACTAAGCACTTTTTCTAAAGTGCCAGTCATTCTGACTGGTCTTGGTAGAAATAGATATACTTAAATAGCCGGTAAATCTAGTGTTAATAATGAGTTACATTTTTCTTGAACAACTTGACTTTGTAAGTCGGTTCTAACGAGCCATAAGAATTAAAGCACTGCATTTTAGGTCTGATTTACATAATCGGATTCCGCGATATAGCAATATGCCATGCAGAATGCATATAGATATACATGAATAGTATTTCGATAGATTTTTTCTAAATTGATTTTCAAAGAATCCATTTTATATTGAATCGATTTTTCTCACATCCCTAGTAGCAATTCAGTGGTGACCTCAACACGGATAGCTGAATGTGTCAAGTGTGGCAGACTAATGCACCTAGGAAGCCTTTTCGATACGCGGCGTTCTGTAACGCGGGGCTTCAAAACAAATCCTTTGTGACCAACAATTCCCGCCGATGAAGCGAAAACAGCCAGCTTGGAAAAAAAAATAATGGGGAAAGAGGATCTCCAGATTCTGCTCCACTCGACCCATTAATTGCGTTACAGAAACTCGGCTGGAATAGTAATCGCGCGGAGTCTTTGCCGATCGAAACGAAACGAGCATCATGAGGAGATTTGGCACGAGCAGGACCGATGATCTTTGCTCGACAGCGTTGTTACATAGTGCATTAGGATAATTCATTTTCCCACATTCGGAGTACGGTCTCGATATACATACAATTGGGAACTGTAACGCGACGAGCAACGAGAATCCTTGCAGCGTGACGAGGAACGACCAACAAAAGAGTCGCGCCCGGCAACGCGGCCGAAACCTCGCGAACGTTCTAGAACATCATGGACCGAGAAGCTTCTCGACCCCTAGTAACGCGTTATTGATAAGGTTAGCAACGCCTTGATATAAATATCGGACGATTATCGCGGAGCGCGCAATTCGCTGCACCTGTGGGAGAGGACGAGGTAAGCTCACGGCCGCCCGCAGGATGGGAGAGTACGAAGCAATGCTATCGGACGCCCTGCAGCCCAGGAGAGGACAGTGGTTGCACCTGGTCGCCTCTCAGGATACATGGGACTGGACGGTTGAAATAAACCGGCCGCCCGCCGAGAGGAGAGAACAGGGTAGCTTTCTGGCCGCCTGAGGGTGAAATCACCTAGTGCCTACAGTACGTTTCGGAGAGGACGGTTGAAATAAACCGGCCGCCGAACGTACTGGGACACGCGGGTGTAGACCCAGACTCTGTCAGAGGGAGAATACGGTTGAAATAAACCGGACGCCCGATGATGGAGCTTCGTATGATTATGTTAAAATATTTGTTCAAACGAAACGTTGCTAACCTTCTCGACCTTTTGATTCCTTAAAATTCAAAGTTCCTTGTTAATTCAAATCCTGATCGTTTATCTAAAACTTCCATTATATGCACAAATCTTACAATCCTTGTAGAGAACCTTTCCTGAATAAAATTTATGTTCTGTGTTCCTTAGATATTACATTCCTGTCTAATTTCCGAACCCCTACCACATCCAAACCTTACAGAACAAAATTAACTGAACACCACATTAAATGGACAAACGACTTGAGTTTTTTTTTTAGATGATAAAAGGATTGGTTTAATAGGTAACGTGCAAAAGAATTTGTTTGAAATTGCTATTGCTCGGAATTCAGATGAAGAAAGTGAGGGTCAGGATTTCTATCGATATAAGATCATTTAATAAGTCTCTTGTAGATTTAAGGTTACACACATGCACAAAATTTCATCGAAATCGGTTGACACATAAGAAAGCTATAGACATTGAAAGATGTAAGAATCTTCGAATTTTGGGCTTAGGATTGATCTAAATCAGGCCTGGCCAACACGAGGCCCGCCACCTTAAATTGTGCAGCCCGCGATTTTATATTTCTATCGAAATTTTTGTTTCTCGTTGTATGTATACAAAAAATATTAAATAAATGAAAATTTGCATGTGTCATTGTTATAATGCGCAAGTGCGACTACGAACTCCAGTTCTACATTTGATATCCACGAACCGCAAATGTTACTGAAAGAATCGGTTTCGTTCAGCAACCATCGGTCGGCAATCAACACCATTTTCCGCTGTTAAATAACTTCCCAAAAAGCCAACCTAAGAATTTCTCGAAATATGCTAATGAAATAAAGAAACTTATAACTGCATTTGATAGTCGTTTCTCAGAATTAGCAAAATATGATAAAATGTTTGAACATGCGCAAAGTTTTATCGAAGTCGGTTAATGTTGTTATAAGCTACGAACATTGCAAGATGGGAGCTTATGGGTGAAAGTCGCAGATTTTCGGTCTTTCCAGGGAATTTTGTCCTTATGTAATCACCTTTAAATGTTTGTAACTCATAACGACGTTAACCGATTTCGATGAAACTTTGTACATAACTTACTTAGACCTATAAAACGCGTCTTTTAAATTTTTGTTACAGGCACAGATTAAAAAGTTAAAAATCGTGAACTTTACTATTTTCGTCGCGATTCTGACCAATAGCAATTTTTAGAAAAAATTATTAACACGCTACCTAGTAAACTAATGCGTCTAACATCTCAAAAAAATTCAAGCCGATTGAACTAATTTTTAAAAAGTTATTCGTTTTTAAAGAGTGTCCGGATACTTTTGCACGCCACTGTACTAAGCTCTTCACATGTGAAGCGCGCATTCTGACATCGTCGGTTCAGATAATTGTGGTTCTACAAGATCATTAATTAAACAAGTAAGTATGGTCTGAATTTTATCGTGTTTGATCAGAATTTTAATCAGAAAACCGTCACAAATATGTTGGTAAAAGTTTCATAAAAAAATAATTCACCCTCTGCCGGCAATATGATTTTTCACTAACGCCGTCGGCATTACGGGTCTTTTGTTTCTGGGACTGAATGTTTATTACTCCTGGATGTAAAAAATCTGAAAAAACTGTGAGATACGTATTGAAGTCTGTAATTCAGTTGTTCCTAACCTTTTTGAAGTCGGGAAACACTTTTGATTATAAATATGAAAAATTTGCGGAACACCAAAAGTAATGACCCACAAAACAAACAAAAACATCCCGTGTAGAAATAAATATATCCTACATTATAAAAATCATTTAAAAGAAAAAAAATCGTTTAAAAGAAAAATTCGGCTTTCATAATGTCGCGTAACACTTGCGATACGCTCGCGGAACACCGGTTAAGGACCAGTGGTCTAATTGAATGTATAAGTGTTAGTTGAACGAAATGTTTAATAAATTTTACAATAAAAATAAAAATTCGAAGGAAGAAATTAAACGGAGAATTTTTGCCTGCCCCTAAACAATCCACAATATAGGCGAAATAAAATATTTGAAAAATAATCGTTAAGATAATATATTATCCTATTTGGCTACATGTAATTTGAAGTAATCATATGTTAGTTTATTTGAACAGACAACTAATTTTTTCAAAATGATTTCATTGTTTACATTTTAAATGGAATCTAAATAATTTTTCATTCGATCAAATAATTCGTATTCTCCAAAATTCTATTTATTAAAAGCAAATTTAGCTAAACTTTAATCATTGAACTACAAAAATTTGGATATCAACATTTAATATAATTAATCTACTTACTTCAATAACCTGTTCCTGAGGTACAATTATTTACTATGTTATTTGAAGAATGTAATTGCAATAAAAGATTATTTGAAAATAATTTATTTCATATGAACTTCAAACGGAAACAAATATGTTCAATGGAAAATACGAATAATAAAGTATTTAAAATAATTCATTACTTCAAATGATATCTGAACCTACCACGGTCAAATGACCGGTTTTATATGTTCCAATTATTCAAATTATAAAAATTCATTTGTGGAAAATAATGGTATAAATTTCCTTGTGTAAGCATCTATTATATTGAAAATTTCGGACAATCTCAATAATTATAGTGTTGCCATTTTTATAAGACAATATTTATCAGATACTTTTAATGCTTGGTAGGTTTAGTGTTAAGGGGAACCCATATGAACACGTGTAACGTTGAGAATAAAATATCACAATCATCGAAAATAAAATCCGCGTAGAAGCTCTGAAGTCAAAATGCTTTCGAAAACCCTACGGTATCTTCTACCCTTTCTTCAACTATTCCGCGACCATGGCTAGCCTTCAATCTCTTGTTTTGCACACTGTTTTACGCACTGAAAGAAAACAAAGTGTGCCGCGGGAAAGCTCTGTACTTGTCATAACAGCGTTATCAATGAACAACGATCCCGTGTGTACGTACACGACAGCAAAATTAGGAACCGTTGACACTGTACTGCCTGTCCTCCCCGAGAAAGAAACGTCGAGAGCCCTTGACATGGAACTACGTCTTTTCATTAAAACTTGAGCACCCTGGGAGCCTTTTGTCGAGTAGCAGAGATCTTATCGTTCGAGTCTCCCACGTTGCTGGTTGATTATGAGCAACTATTGCCACGGGCTCGTGCTTGGAATACGGGGCTACTGTACCATTACATGAAATAGACGAATCGTACTCCTTATTAAGGGCCCCCGCTTTTTGCAAAATAGAAAAAAAAAGGTTCTTCTTAGACATTCATATTTTACGATTTTTCTACGAGACGTATAGTCAGTCAAAGAAATCGCTGTACACCTTTTAATAACTTTTCTTTCAGATGAGTTCAAATTACAAGAGATTATTTTTTAGATTTTGCAGGATATTGAAGAATTAGTTCACTAGCTCATGTATACAATTATTTTCTCTTCGTGATATACAGGGTGTCCCGCAACTCATGGGCAACCGGTTAGGAAGTGATTCTAAATGTAAAAATGAGTCGAAAAGAGAGAGTATAATTTTTTCATTTGAAGCTTCGTTTTCATGTAAATCGTGTTTGAAAATTCGTCGGGTTCGCGTGCATTAGTATATGCACAGAGTAGAATAAATATTTAATCATATGCATTTCATGTTTTTCTTTATTATTTAGAAATATTTCTAAAAAAGTTTATCTAACACATCAAATACACTGCAACCTTTGCACGATTCGTTCTTGTACATTCTGAAAGTTGATATTGCAACTTAATTGTCGGCCAAGAATGCACGAATGTGCACGACATCTTTTACACACAATTAGTTTTTTGGCTATTGGACAGATCGTCGTGCCTGACTCGACATAGGACCGCAAAGGATTAATAAACGAAATGTGGGAGTTCAAATAGAATTTTTTAAAAACGAAAGGCAACTGTTCATTTCTTTCCCTGTTGAAAATAAATTGACGTGGTCGAAGTAAATGCACAGCAATTCAACATGCTGCATTCAAATTGGTACGCCTGCAGATTCTGTGACAATGTTTCAGAATCGTTACGAGTACACGTACACTTTTACGAGCTATTGAGATTGACAATATTCGGGAGAGTTAATCTCGGGTAGAGTGCATCTCGGCAAGCAGAATTTTAGATTCCAATCGGTTTAAGTATCCTCCGCCGACTCATCCTCCGAAATCAAATTCAATCGCTCCAGAAACTACTCGTAGAAACTACTCCCGAATCCGCATGTTCTCAGTGACAGAATTCCGTTCGGTTCTCCTCTGCCGCGGTCGATGGAATTTTCTCAAAAGTTATCGAAAGATGCCAAATCAAGTATTGATGTTGGGTAGGTACAGCCCGCGTTATCATCTCTGATAGGAGTGACATATCTGACCAGCGAATAAACGATTCCATGATTATTTTTTTACCGTTCGCGGCTCCATAAAGGGAAACCGCGTGCTGTTATCGACACCTGCGAGGTGTGCACCATTTATCTATACTCGCGAGGAAAGTTTTTTTAGCTATTAAATTACTTCAGCCACCGCCATTTTGTTTGGAAACCACTCGTCGCCAGTCGTGGTTAATTCGTTAAGTCTTTTACCGGATAATTCTCCTCGTTCCTTCTTGTCTGTATAATGAAAACAAGAAAGGATTGTTAATGATGTTTTCTAATATAAAGGCTAAGGAAGTAATAAGCTACGCCAGTGATGGGAACTCCATGGGCGCTTGGCGAAAATACTGCCACCTCTCTGACGTACTGTATTCCCCTACTTTGCTTCTATCGCGCACGCGCTACACACAAGCGTACCTCTACTCCACATGGGCGATAGAAGCAAAGTAGGGGAAGACAGTACGTCAGAGTGGTGGCAGTATTTTCGCCCAGCGCCCACGGAGTTCCCATCACTGGGCTACGCCAGGGCACTTTTGTCTCAATTAAGACAAGCCGTCCCCACTTTAGCGCCCACTGTCCCCCACCGGCCTCCGCCGTTACCATAGAGGAAGGAAGTGTTTCGCCCGTCACAAACAATGCGCAGGCCTCGCACATGAAAGAGATGTTGGTGGGAGAAGCAGGCGTTTGAGGGGTCCCTACCGTGCCCATCCCTGGGCTACGCAGTCAGTGATGCCAGATCCACCCAAAACTGGGTTGATTTTCCTCTCCTCCTTTTCCCCTTCCACTATGTCATTCCAATACCTGAGTACACTCCAACGTCCCCCACTAAGATCGCAGATTGGTCACGTGATGTGCCGCGCAACGTATCATATATTACTCTGGTCATCAAAGAGGTGGTAAACTGTATTCCCCTCGATTCAACCGTTCTGGCATCACTGTACGCAGTTTGCTTTTAGCACTTCCGCTAGCACAGTTTGTTTCGCTGCCGATGTTCGTCGTTCATATGTTTTATTAAATGCAGCGTACCTCCATTATGAAGGATGAAAATAATTTAGCAAAGGAAAATCACGGAGTCAATTAATATTGTTGCGCGGGCGGACACGTAACTTAAGCATACTCAATAAATAGATCGATATAAAAAGGCAACTACTAATCTCTTTATTCAGCGAGAGAGGGAATTGCACGTCCGACCGGTACGTCGTTTAGGCAACGACGATATAACGGGAGAACCTATAGTGCCATATTCGTAACACTATTATTCTATTAGCGTAACCAGATGGACTCCCCAAAATGCAGATTGGGCCCTCCGTATACATACATAGTATAAAATGTAAAGTATATACAGGTGCCTGACGGGGAGTGTTATGGGCAAAAGCCAGAGGACCTCCCCCACCCCCACCCCCCTACACCCACCGACAAAAGATACTAGTAACGCCAATGATGTCCTGTGATTTTAACACTAATCGTATCCAGCATTAAATGTCACTGGTAGACTTTATTTTATAAAAATTGCACAACTGAATTCATTTAGATTTCTTGCAATTTTTACAACAGCATGTGGTTGAATGAAGAAATTTATTTAATAATTTCTAATGGAAACAGTTTTGTAATATTAATAATTATAAGTCCGAAAATGGAAATGTATTTATTAGATCAGATCGAGAATATAATTTAAAAAAACAAGTTTTGATGATATGTAACTAGACTGCGAATCTTTATGCAAAATAAAAAATGTTGGCATTGATTGCAAGTCACAAGAAGCAAATAAAAATATCTTTCGCCTTTTAATTATCTTTTTAAGCTGACACTAATACACTTATGTCCATAAATCTTTTTAATATGTCCACTGCTTCAAATTGTACGTACGAATTTTTGACATAAATTCATAAAATCCACACTCAAATCCACTAGATGCAACTTAACAATAAAATAAATAAATAAAAAATAAAGTTGGATTGGAAAATATTAATATAATACATAATGAATTATTTGGTGGACAAGATGAATTTTTATCAATTCGAGTTTCTGCAAGGTTAGTCCACAAAAATGTATAACTCGAATGAACGTTTGCAGCTCGGTATGGATGTGTGAAAATTTAATTTAGGTTTTCGTATAGAAGCTGTGAAACTGTAACGATCATGCATATGTACGTGACAGCGGCTTCCCATGAGAAATAGTGACGGACACGTTATCGAATAAAAGTGGAGCGACATCCGCGCCATCGAATTGCTCGTATCGATTTTAATTCGTAACAAGCGCCCAAGGGAATTTTCATGAAATAAATACCGCGTGTGAAGGACGTACTCTATTGGCGTAACAATTATTATCGATGGAGGAAATGATTGAATCACTGAAGGACCGCGTTTTGAACTATTGCTTTGCAAAATATCACGTTCAGATTATAACAACTATTTCAAAATGAAATAAGCATTCTTTACCTTCACCATTGGTTATAAATAGACATTGGATCTTTATGCAAAATACAAATTTTCTGCATCTGTTACAGAAAACACGAGTACAGTAGTAATATATTCAGCAACAGATTTGTGAGGTTTTACTGATTGAAATGAGACCAAACATGGTATAGTTCGGACCATATTTTCTTGCTTAACCCGACAGTGCCCACGCACGTGGGGGTCCAGCGGATCCCCACCGTTGAGATATGCTATCTATTTCTCATATTTCTTTCGCTACAGTTTTGCCATACAATGTAGCTTCTTAAAACTCGATACCGGCTGTATTGATGTGTCGCCGGCTCTGTGTTGTGCGTTCAAAATGTATTTCTACAGTTTCGGCTCTCTTTATGTATACTAGCGAGTGTCTCAACCGTGTGTTCTTGATATTCAGTATTTCAGTTTCGATTGAGCTTTCTTCACAGGGGCATCGTTTACTTACACAGTGCAGTCAGTTTATTCTTGTTTTTGTATCACTACAATTCTTACTATACTTTCTTTATATTTTGGTAAGTATTTCTTTCTTGTGCGTGCACCTTCCTGCAGAAGGCATAGATGACTACTCTGATAACTAGTTTGTATATGGTGTATATATATTTTATACTGTTATTTTAACAAAAGTATAAATAACTGTTACAATAAACATAAAACATTAAGTATAAATATTGCTTTTTACTGGGGGTCTATGAACACCCCACGTGGACACTTTCGTTTCAGAGGTTCACGTGGGCCCTGCCGGGTTAATTGACACGATTCGGTAAAATCGTGAGGACATAATCTAGCACACAGTACCTACGTAACTGTTCTATTAGGCTAGGAGCACAGTGGATACGACTTCGACCGACGATCAACTTCAGCAACTTGTTTTAATTCTTTTTTGTTTTTGGAATGTCGCAAAAAGTCGCAAACTTTTTTGGATTATAACGTGCATATTTACGTCTAGTTCTGAACCAAAAAACAAATCGTTGCGACTCAAAGGGTCGTAATAATAAGCGAAAAAAATTAATAATTATCGTCAAAATGCGTACTTTTGATAATTCAAAGTAATGCACTCACCGCACTGAATAATGTCGTCGAGGATTCATGTTCCACCGACTAGTACGGATAATCGAGATTCCACTGTAACGTAATTGAAACAAGTACCGTCCGTCCATCAGGAGATGGCAGTAATTTTCGACAGTGGTGTGCAGGGGGACTGCGAGAGCCCACTCTAGACCAGTGATGCCAGACATGTCAGCTTTTCGCGCATGCGTACTGCGGCGCGCGCGGAATCCAGTAACGTATACGCGCCAAAAAAGAGAAACATCTAGGTAGCGTGCCGGGACTTAGCACAGCCATAGACGGACTTGAAGATAACGGACGTTATTTTTTATTTACTTGTTTATTTATATAATTAGAAAATATATTTTTGTTATTTTGGACACTGGAAAGGTTTTTGGCAGTATCCTTTTGTCTTGCAACAAATGTTGGTATTCTTTATAGATTCTGCCAAATAAAATAAAAATTTATATTATGTTATCCTGAATAATCCGAACATTTTTAGGTAAAGAAAGTATGTGAATATTGAATGAAAAACATTATTTTTAAAACAGGGCCTTAAAGAACTCTCAAAAAATTTGAAATTAGTGCAGTACGGATGCCACGCGCGAATACGCATGCGCAAGAAGCTGACATTTCTAGTATTACTGCTCTAGACACCAGGCTGCGGATCCCACTCTTATGCTTACGTTCTGGTGGGAACGGTAGACATAGGCGCTCAGCGTCACCACATCTCTCTGTTCCAGTCACACTAATACGCGCGTGTCCGCCTTTGTCGAGCGATTCGGCCAATAGCGATAGACGTGTAGCGCGCAGAAGGGAGATCACGTGGTACCTACAAATTTCTCACCGCCATGTTCTGATGGACGGACGGTAAATATGATCCAAAACATATCATGTTTGGTGCCATTTCAATTAGAAAATTGCAACAAATATGTTGGTAAAGCTTCATTAAAAAATCATTACAAAAAATGTTTTGTCATCGGAATTAAACATTTTTCTTTGCAATAACGATCAATATTTTCCGTGCAACATAAAAATTATAAATGTTCTTGTTGTTGACCCGGTCAAATATTTAATAAATATTATAAACATTCTTTTAATCTCATTGTATATCAGAGGTCTGTATAAGAGCATTACTTAATATGTAGCCACGAGAATTAATTCTTACAACATATAATATTAATATGAGAGAATTGCACTATTCTCTTTTATTCGGCATAGCGCGGTATGCAACATTTCGTTCGGAGCAAATATCAAACCTTTCGCGTCAATAAAAGCGTTTCGAGGATTAATAATGGTAGGTCAATTTCGACTTTTCGATGAAGTGAAAGAGAAGGAAAAAATAATTGAACAGTCGTTCCCGTATGAAATGGATCCATTGTTACGGAGGTAATTAACGCTGCAATGTAAAAAGGTCAGCGACTGTTAAATAAATTATCTGGATTACGCTTGCGTTGGTAGCAGCGCGTGGGAATCGCCACTTTTCTCCCTGATTTTGAGTAACTCAATTCCATAAACACACTTGGAATTTTGATATGCCTATAAAGTACTATTAAGTAAATAAATACTATTATACATAAACTATCTAATAAATCACATTATAATTAATATCAAATATTCTAATATTCGATTAATGGAATAGACTATGTATGATCTTCTTTTATATTATTAAGAAGGTGTTATACATGTAGTAAAATAAGATCATGCAACAATAAATATAGATTCATGTTAAACCTTGAAGCATCTACTTTAAAATAGTTTTACATGCCATAGCAAATGGGAAATAGAGGACACGTTTTTTTTCTAAAAAATGCTACAAATCGAAACATTTCTAGAAATATTGGAAATATTTTTCATGACTGAATCTACTAAATATTTGAAAATTGAAGTTGCTCTTTCACAATGACCCCGTTTTCAATCAAGCAAAATATTGTCCATTACTTTCGGAGACGTTTTCATTTGTAGTATTTTCGAGAGAAAAAAGCGTGTCTCCAATTTCTCACTCGCTATATCAACGTAAAAACATTTTAAGAGAAAATGAACGATGTGAAGGTTTCAAGCTTTGAAACGAATCTAGGTTTATCGTTGTGTGATTCTATTTTACGAAATTACAACAATTTAAATCGTTTCCCTTCCTAGTTCTTATTAATTTTGTAAGTCATCTGAGTATTCCATTAAATCAGAATAACTTTATTAAAATTTGACCAAACCACTTGACTTTTTTTGAGCAATTAGAAACATTGATTTGGTAAATCACGTGCAAAACAGATTTTGAAGAAATTGCAATTAATAGGAATTACACGGAAAAATAAAAATGGCACTTTTTAAAACTTTATTATTTCAGCCCGTAATGAAAATTCAAAATATGCGTTTTGTAGATGTATGTTATTTACACATATGCTGAAAATTTCATCGAAATCAGTTAACGAACATATGAGTTACAAGCGGTTGAAAACGGTGATAATCGCAGTTTTTCACGACTTTTGGACAGTTTCTGCTTAAAATTCATAGTTTCTTGCATCTTTCGATGCGCGTCGTTTTTTTCTGCGTCAACCGATTTCGATGAAATTTTTAGCACATGTATAACTGACATAGATCTACAAAGGGCATACTTTAAATTTTCATTATGGGGTAAAATAAGGATGTTTTAAATTCCTACTAATTGCAATTTTCTCAAAATCTTTTTTGCACATGATTTACTAAATCAATGCTTCTAATTGCTAAAAAAAAGTCAAGTGGTTTGGTCAAATTTTGTGAAAGTTATTCTTTTGGGAGCCACCGTAGTTATTGTGTTCGACAAGAATTAATTAAAAATGCAGGGATTATGGTAACAGTATATTAATATTAATTTATTTAGTTGTTAATTATCTACGTTCAAATAATCTGAAAAAGAATTAGAAATATCATACATCTAAATATCCGTATTATTTTGTATTACGCTGAACAATGCTAAATCCTGGTATGCGTTTCTCCGCAAAGTCGCGATGGAATCAGCGCGCAGTCGCTAATATTTCGCAAACATTTGTGAGTCACAGTAACGTAATCGTTGCGCATTTTTCTGCGAACGCAGCGTCATACGCTTGGGTACGCGTAATTATCATCTGGCAAATAAATTTACCAAATGAACAAATTTACCGCAAATATTTAGAAATAGGTAAGCATTGTTCTATGGGAAGGACGGTATAATGCGTCGTTGTGTAAGCAACATGTCAGTGGTTATCCGGGTTCGAAAAAGATAAGATAACAATGTGGGTAATCTCTTCGATTGATAGTTATTGAAAATCATTTTAATTCCGAACGAAATTCCCTCATTTAATTACGGACAAAGTGATTTCATCGATAATCTGAGGCAAATTCGGTAATAACCGATTTGAAACAAAAAATGTACTTTCATGAAAAATTACTCGATGAGAATAAAAACACGCAAGACTGGTAACCTGACGATAAAACCTAGGATTTGACACCCAAACAAATTTAACAAAATAGCTGCGGTAAATTTAGTATAGTCGTAATATATTAGATTGCAAACTCGTGCGATAAGGAGTTTTTCAAGTTAGTCTTCTCTCAGATATTCAAACAGAATTCTGTTAACGTCAGAGCGATATTAAACGACAACTATGAATAATTGAAAGCCAATTCTACAATGACCCGACGATTATCATCATGATCAAAGACACTGTTATTCTTCTACACTGCCCCACGCTGTCGATCGAGCATCTTGGTACTGAAACGACTGAAAATAATGAGAGGGATGTTAGGCAGTATTGTGTCGTTATGATAGATCGGAAGCGAATCGGGCGTACAATTCCGCCGGGAATTAATTCATCCTTGCAACGTGATCATCGAGAAAATTATGTCTGTTACTCTATGCATAGCAGGAATTCAATATTCAATGCACCTGCATTAAAATATCGAACGATGATAACTACCGCTTATAGAAACGATAATAATGTTTCGCGTTTCATCGATTGAGGACACTGGAAACGGACAGAGAGAATGCGTGTGTCGCTGGCAAGACGGTTGCAAAAATGTGCACCGCACGAAGTATTATTCCACGGTAATCTTATCAAAAGTCTTATCTGAATCCCGTCTGTAATCCTATTATCCCCTACTTTTCTCGTGTCGATACGCGTTGTTCCATGACAGTTGTGGTGTACCGCAAGACAACCAACGCGTCTGAAACCTCGTGCGCAGTATACATGCTACATTACATACATATACCAGAGTTGGGCATTATTCGAATTGCGAATAACAAATCAAATTTTATTGTTATTCGTTGATTCATTATTCGTGTCCAATAATTTGTTTGTTCATTCATTAATTCCTTATTCGTCGTTCGTCGAACGGCGACACAGCGAGACAACGTATTTCAAATTTGTTCGGTTCACCCTTAACGAAAGTACGATTTGATACGATTTTTTATCGGATTTCTTGATAAGAATTGAGATATGCAGTCTGCAAAATATCTTATTATAGAATACAACAGGCATGTCCAGAAATAGCTCACTTGGAGGCAAATTCAAGGGAGACGCCTACTTCTCCCGCCCGCGCGTCTCGCTCCCCGTGGTGGCCATAGTCCTCCGAGCTCCTCAGACCCGTGTCTACCGTGGGTCCGAGAGTCGCCCCAACCAGTGATGCCAGAAATGTCAGCTTTTCGCGCATGCGTACTGCGGCGCTCGCGGAAACCAGTAACGCAGTGGTGGGCACGGGCGGAGCCCCTCAAACGCCTGCTTCTCCCACCAACCTCTCTTTCATGCAGCGCGCACATTCGTTGCGTACGCTGATGTCTCGTGTCTTCGTTGCCCCATTGTACCGCGCTTGATGGAAGGGGACAGAGGGCGCTACGGTGTGGACGATTTTGCCTCAATTGAGGCAAAATTGCCCATCGCTGCAGTAACGTATACGAGCCAAAAAAGAGAAACATCTAGGTGGCGTGCCGGGACCTAGCACTGCCATAGACGAACTTGAAGATAGCGGACGTTATTTTTTATTTACTTGTTTATTTATATAATTAGAAAATATATTTTTGTTATTTTGGACACTGGAAAGGTTTTTGGCAGTATCCTTTTGTCTTGCAACAAATGTTGGTATTCTATAGATTCTCCCAAATAAAATAAAAATTTATATTATGTTATCCTGAATAATCCGAACTTTTTTAGGTAAAGAAAGTATGTGAATATTGAATGAAAAACATTATTTTTAAAACTGGGCATTAAAGAACTCTCAAAAAATTTGAAATTAGTACAGTACTGATGCCTAGCGCGAATACGCATGCGCGAAAAGCTGACATTTCTGGCATCATTGGCCCTAACGCGCCACACGCGGTACATATTGCAAGCGGTAGGCACGAGTCTGAGGAGCTCGGAGGACTACGGCCACCACGGGGAGAAAGACGCGCGGGCCGGAGAAGTGGCGTCTGCCAAGAATTTGCCTCCAAGTGAGCTACTTCTGGACATGCCTGGAATACAATAACAAATTATAATTAGAAAAACATAAAGGCCTTTACATTTTTTATAGAGCTCTTATCAACATATTTGAGACACTATTTTATTTTTAAAATTATATCGACCTCAATATGTATAATGTTAAAACGACTAGATTGCGAAGATATTATTGATCAATTTTCTGAAATGAAAATCCGAAAACGAAAAATTTTTCGAAGGCTGATTAGTGGCTATAATTATATATATTTTTGTTATACCAAAAACTCTTTTATTATACAATTATTATTGTATTAGTGTTTGTATTCTCTATTATTGATACAAATTTAACCTCACTTAAAATTTCCTTAGAAAAAACTTATACAAATGGGGCCCCAATTTAAATTTTGGCTAGGGTTCGCTAGACGCTTAATCTAGCCTTTTCATTGCGATTTGTTTTGAGGTTACAGTGATTAAAACTTCTTTAACGTTTATAATTTCTTAAAAGAAGGAAGAAGCTTTTATTCAGTGAATTCCTATGTATTCTCCAATGGCTACATATCGGCGACAACAAAATAAAATTGTATTTGGTTTACAAGGGAATTAATATCATAAGTATGCCGATTTTTAATTCAGCAAATGTTTTTTCCATTTTATCATATCGTAATATCCACATGAATATAAACTACATCACATTCTCGTTGATGATGGCAACATTTCTGTGATGTTAAATTTATTAGTTTTACGTTACGTCTCCGTAAATGTTCATGATTGGAAAGTCACTGAATGAAAAGGTTCAACTGCAATATCAGCGAATTTCATGTTCTGTATATTAAATAAATTTGAAGTAATTGTGTTTTGGTTTTTTGAAAGAAGAAAACAGTCAACGTTTTAAGTTTAAAAGCGAGACATCTGGGCAGTTCTAACTTTTTTAGTGAAACGTTCGTTAGTAGCAATGAAGGGGCAATTATTCCCTTGATGTTGTAGAGCCCTCATCCTACGTATATTTGTTAATTTCATGCTTTCTATTTAATTAATATTAGTGCTCTCGACGTTTCAAGTTTTAAGCCCTCTACCGAGAGAATCTCTTCGTATTTTGTTTTGTGCTAATAACGTTGACCGAACGAATGACAATGTAGCTTACGTTTAAGTTGAAGCAGTATAGTGAATTCATTGTGATAATTGCGATAATTCTGTGAACACTAACTGAGATTAAGCCATCGTTTCTATTACGCTCATGCGTAAAGCTTATAATTAGACTGCGGATGTTTATGTATTTATGAAGAAATTGGCTGGGTGAAACCTAACACAGTGAAAGATTTAAAAATGCTGAGAATATTATTATGTTGTTTTCGATGTAAAAAAAAAACCATTAAGCGATTACATGAATTTTTATATGACTCCCACTTCCCCAAATCAATGCAGAAAGTTTTTATTTTGCCTAAAGATCCGCAGTCTACTTATAATTCATGAAATGATTTTTAAAAAATTTATCTGCATCTTGCTTTATCTCAACTTCAATTCTTAATTAACAATAGACCGTTAAACTGTCCCGCGTGGAGATGATGACGTCAAATAAAATCACACGTGCAATTGAACATATTTTATTTAAGAACAAAAACATTTTACCATATAAAGAAAAAAGATATTACAAGATTCCAACGTTCCAATCGTAATTTTTACGGATAATTAATTATCCGGATTAAATTACGTATTTTACGCATTTATGATCAAAATAGGTAAGTGAATCACAAAAGAGTAAAAACATTAGAGAAAATCAAGAATATCGTACCCAGTTTATAAAAATTATTAAGAAACAAACTAAATTGTCATTTGTTTCTATTTCTTGTAATTGGTACCGGAAAGATTGACTTCGAATACAAATCCAATATCACTGGAATGCATAAAAAAAAATTCCACATTCGGAAAATATTTTACACTGACCCATTTCCCCGGGTTCCGAGAACACATCGAAATGGAAAAACTGTGACCCACCTCGACGAATATTTTCGCGAGGTCTGCGATCAATGCGCAACGACGAACCATCTGTGACATAAGATTAGATATCCGTCCACGGGTTATTTAAATTGACGCTATTGTAGCGTTACGTCATTTTGGCGGCACCCATTCACAATAGAATTCCGTGATTGGCGAACGAGCGAAAAATCCAGGGCAAAAAGAGCTGCGAACACTGACAACAGAAGGACTCGAGGTGATCGTCTTCAATTTTAATATACTTTTGCACGGTAGTAGTGTACATTGTGCTGACGATATATTTAAAATATTAGGTGTAGATACTTAAAAACATTAACGATATAAACCGATAAAAATCACGAACCTTCAATACGCAGTATGTACAGTGAATTCTCGATAATTGTCCACAACACGGGTCCAGCCAGGGACAATTATGGTGCAGAAGTACTATTTTTCGACCACGGCTGAGGGTAGAGACGGACAACGAAGCTCGAGAGGCCTCAGTTGCCGAGAAAAGTAACACAATACGAGTCGAGTATATCGGTGTGAAACCACTACTAATCCAATAACAAAACTTCTTTATTTTTCATATTGGTGGCATTTTTCTAACGAAAATGATATCAAATATGATATCCGCGTATCCTTCTTTTCCATATGCTGTCTTTCGTTGAGTCCGAAACTTTCATCGTTGATTACACAAGTAAATATTATCGGAATTATATTATATTCGATATCATTTTCATTAGAAAAATGCCACGAATATATTGATGAAAATCACATAACAAATAATGAAAAATAAAGAAGATGTGTTATTGGATTAGTAGTGGTCTTCTAGTCTCACACCGACATACCCGACCGGTATTATCTTACACTCCTCGGCGAGCGAGGCCTCTTTGCTCCTCACGGGGTATATCTCGCGGTAGTGGGGATAGTTCAGAGACAATTACGGGCTAGATGTTTGAGACAGTTATCGAGAATTCACTGTATAGTACGAAATCGTAGAGTTTCGTTTAGAATGTATTATTGGCGAAATTATTTGGTAGCGAGATTAATAAGCTGGAGATTATCGTATAAAATCTGGTTTGTTCATAACTTGAGAAAATTCGTGCCTTTTGTAGATCTAAGTGAGTCATATACATGCACTAAATAACAAAAATTATAACAAACTGCAATTTAAATTTATTGCAAGCCTTAGATTCAAAAATTTGTACATCTTACAATGCCTATAACATTTTTGGCATTAACCGATTTCGATGAAACTTTGTGTATGTATATAAGTTGCTTAAATTTACGAAACACATTTTAAATTTTCATAATTGGCACAGATAAAAATCCATAACCTTTACAGTTTAACCTTTAACAGCAATTAAAAAAAAATTGTTTATATAATAGCTTAGGCATGTCTAGAAGTAGCTCACCTGGACGCAAATTCGAGGGAGAAACCTACTTCTCCCGCCCACGCGTCTCGCTTCCCGTGGCGGCCATAGTCCACCAAGCTCCTCAGACCCGTGCCTACCGCTTGCAATATGTACCGCGTGTGGCGCGTTGGGGCGACTCTTGGACCCACGGTAGGCACGGGTCTGACGAGCTCAGAGGACTAAGGCCGCCACAGGGAGCGAGAAGCGCGGGCGGGAGAAGTAGACGTCTCCCTCGAATTTGCGTCCAAGTGAGCTACTTCTGGACATGCCTGTATTAGCTAGTAAATTAATTCTTCTATTATCTAAAAAAAAAACTCAAGTCGTTTGGTCCAATTTTAAAAAGGTTATTCACTTTTAAAGGGAATACTTTTTGCATTGACTGTAAGACGGATGGTCCAATTGGAAACAAGTTACTCCATTTGAAAATGTGTGATTATGTAATATTTATAATAATAGTGATTTTGACTTCAAGAATCGAATGGTATCAAACGTGTACTGTCGTTTTGACTGCGAGTGTAAACGAGCGATTAGCGTCCGGTATTTCCAGCCAGGTAATAACCAGTAATCGCTTGTTAATTCTTGCGCAAACACCAGGTCCGAGAATGATCCCCGTCGCTTAATCAATTTCGGATTTCTCGAGGATCGTTAAATGGTGTCGAGGTGTCGACGACGGAGAACGCTCGGCACACAATCTTTGCACGGATGAGTCACCTTTTGTCTGTTCGAGGAGAAACCATGATTGCTATCGAAGAACGAATGCGTCGATTCCTGTACCTTAGTGAACAAAATGCTGAGACATCCCAAACACTATTAGAACAAAAGCTTCAGATTATGAAAAAGATCATTAGTACCAAACACAACAGAAGGCGAAAGTAACATTGTAATTAAGACAGTTCTCCAAGTACCGTGCAGATAAGGATTTCTATAAAATATGTAAAATTATACATGCTTTTCAGATTGTTTTACTTTTTCTCTCCAAACTGTCAAGGTAATCAATTTTTTTTTTCTTTTTAATCACCATATATTTTTTCATATTGTATCGAGTGGCTTGTGTAAAAATCCATTCAGAGATGTACTATATGATTTCTAAACGACCTTGAACTCCAAAAATGATAAACTTGAAATTCGTAGCTGAGAAAAACGGAAGGTTTGAGAGAGATGCAAGCTTCTGTGAATCTGTAGAAAATGTTTTTCTTAGAAATAAATGATATCGCTTGATACCATTTAAATTACTTATAAAATATTTGTTCAAATAAGTGAAATGAGACACTGTGCCGTACACATTTATTAAAAAGATTATACATAAATCGCAAAGTGAAAGAATTCAGTCATAATTTCTGCGCCGACCTCGTAAACATAATGCGACGCCTTTATCTCGATAATTTATAGAACGTCTTACAATTTTGTCCACTGGTGTGCTCATGCATTTTGTATCATACACGTCTCTGTCGTCGTCGTTGTCGTCGTCGCGAGTGTTTCTTTGTGTTCGCAATTGTTTTCAGACAACGCGACGGTGGGCGCTATCGATTCATCGTCGTCGTGCATTATTGAGTGTTTGATCATTCGTAATAACTCCTTCTCCTGTGTCAAAATAGCGAACGATTGGATAAAGTCTATTTAGGTCAGCCGAGCGATAAGGACATACTTTGAGGAAACGAGGAATCGAAGAATCTCTTTTGCTACGCCGTTGGAAGCGGGGTTCACTGCGCCGCTAATCTAATATTACGATTCGTACGATTTCCGTTCGCTGATTCACGACAAACACGCACTCGCTTAATGGGTCGCGTAGCCTCTTTGTCCAGATCAACTTTGTTTCCTGCCATTCGTTATTCGCACGATTGCCATTTTTACAAAAGACAGGGAAACGATGATCATCCCGTTACTGCGTTAAACGCTACGTCAGGCCAGAGTTGAGCATTATTCGAATAAAAGTACAGTATTACATCGGTAATTGTCCCAAATGTCTCCGACATAATTGTCCCTGAGATATCCCCACCAGTGCGGGGTGTACCCCCTTGAGGGGCCGTGAAGCTCGAGAGGCCTCGGTTGCCGAGAAATATGACACCATGCGGCTCGGGTATATCGGTGAGACCACACTAATCCGAATTTCCAACTTCTTTATTATTCATTATTTTTTTATGAGACTTCGATGACCATATTTGTGGCATTTTTCTAATAAAAATCATACCAAATATGATATAATTCCGATGATATTTACTTGTGTAATAGACGATTAAAGTTTCGGGCGCGAGGAAGGATAGCGTATGGGAAAGAAAGAGATGCGGAGAGTCGCAGTCGGCGGCACAGTTCAAAGGCTCGCGCGTCCTCACAATGTATTACCAAGGAATAACTTTTTTATTATTACTTATTTTTTTACGAGACTTTTTCTAATAGATTTGTGACATTGTTCTGATTAAAATGATACGAGGCAACAGTAATGCAATGACGACAGTTTTTCATTTTTAATTAATCTTTTAATAATGAAAAGTATTGTAATATTTCTCTGATCAAAATTTTTTTGATTATACATACATATCTATTTTTTTAATTGACGATGGAGTAAGTTTTGGTGACAGACAAACAGAGTAAACTTTAATCGTCGATTACACAAGTGAATATCATCGGAATTATATCATATTTGGTATCATTTTGTATCGTCCTAGGCCTGCTAGAGGACTCGTCAGTAAGGCTATCTAACGGACCCGTGCCTTAGACGCGGGATGTCGTAAGGACAGTTTAGGACGGTATATATACAAACAGAGGAAGATTCAGGTAGTAGCGGGAAAGGTGTGTCGTAGTGTCCCTCTGTTGACGAGCATAGGAAGTAGCCACCACAAAGATTTCTTTAGAAACAACTTATATAATTGGCACGCCAATTTAAATTTGGTCTAGGGTCCGCTAGACGCTTAATTCCGCACTGCTTGACAGCTCTTAATGTTGCCGAACTTAGGATTGACTACAATGCCTACGTACACAACCAATACTATTAAAACTCATACCTTATTCGTGAATGAGGAATAACACTGTATTCCTGTATTCAAATAAAGAATAACGATTAGATCGATTTTATTCATTATCTCTTTGTTCATCTTTCGACAACGCTCGCATAAAATAATAGTTTTTTTTTTTAGATTAACCCATAACGATTTAAAAAATAATCATTACTGGTTCATCATTATCTGTTTTAAAAAGTTCACGCTGTACAGGGTGTACGCTACATCCTACACATTCTTTTGCAGCAATCAGCTCTGTACAGTAAAGAACATTCGATTTCGTAATGATACAATCTTGTAGAAACGGCATTTGTTTTAATACACAACTATAAAGGTGTGTCATAGATGAACACTGTGTGCCGACGTGAATAACTCCTCTATGAATCATAATCTCCGATTAGATTTCTAAAGAAATCAGATATGATCTAATTGGTCGAGCAATTTAGACAATCTAATCTTACAGAAATGTACACTTTCGTACTACGTTAGCAGGGATTGAAAAGGTTCCGAAAATAGCTGTTTCAAACTGGTATATACCGATTCTGACTGAAATAGTTATGGAGAACCGAAACAATATAACTGATATTAGGTATAACGGTTCTGTCTAATATCGGTAACAGTTTCGGGTCTGTAGAATCGATATAATATCGGTTCTATAACTGGTATTTTTCGGTTCTTGCATTTCGGTTATCGTTCGATTCTAAAATATACAATGTAGTAATATAGTATTAAGCTTCGAGCCACCTCAGGCCCGTACCATATCGTTGCCGAGCGTCGTGCCCAGGGATTGAAAGTGTTATGATATTGGTTCCGGTTCTCGAAACAGTTATGAAGAACCGAAATGATGCTATAACTGTTACGAGAATATCGTTTCTGGCTTATATCGGTTACGGTTACGGTTCTCGAGAACCGATATTACTTCGGTTCTAAAACAGTTATTATTTCGGTTCTGAATATCGGTTCCAGTTTCGGTTCTGTCTTCTGTCATTCTGTATTCTATTCTGTATTGTGTTCGGCCTTCTATATTATTATTATTTATAATTTAAACAATTTTTAAATAAATAAATTTTTATAATTTTTTTTCTATATTCATTATTTGAATTGTTATTTCAATAATTTATTGTTAAAATAATTGTTTAAATAAATAAATTTTCATAATTTGTTTCTATACTTATTATTTGAAGTATTTCAATAATTTGTTGTTAAACTAACATATTTATTATTTGAATTATTATTTCGACAATTTAATGATAAAATAATTGTTTAAAAAGTTAAGTTTTCATAATTTGTTTCCGTATTCATTATTTGTATGGTTATTTCATTAATTTATTGTTAAAATAATTGTTTAAATAAATTAAGTTAAATAATAAAGTTTAAATAAGTAATACATCAAATAATAAATATATTAGTTTAACAACAAATTATTGAAATACTTCAAATAATAAGTGTAGAAACAAATTATGGAAATTTATTTATTTAAACAATTATTTTAACAATAAATGATTTGACGCCGATAGAAAAAAAAATCGGTGAAATAACGTTTTAAATCATACATTTATAATGTTTTTCTGCCTTGGTGTAGCTACACCACGGTCAAAGCACGGCTAGAGATTGCTCGCTGAGCAACTTGTCCGGGACGACGCCAAATATCTCGGTGGTTCTGCCTTAGGTATCCTATGCGGGGTTGAGGGGTGCGGAAAGTGCTCGGGTTCCGGTAGCAAGCGTGACGATTTCAAAACTCCGCCGTCTCGAGTGGCCTAGGCCCCGCACGGCTACGTATAATATAGCCGACCGTGCAGCCGTGATCCCGCACGGCGGTATAAATCGACCTTTACACGGAATGACTACCCGGCGTCATCCCTTGCTCGTCGCAGTCAAGGGTCCCAGGGCCAGAGGCTGGTGAGAAGGGGGAGGGGGCGGTCGACGCGCAGGCAGCCGTCGCTCGTCCCGCGCCGAGGGTCCGTTCCTCGGGCCGCGTCCCCGTTGGACGCGTTCCACCCTGGCTGGCTACGCGACGTCTTACAGAAAGTATCGCGATACGCGTCGTGGAATTTTGCGTGATTTATGTCGTGTAGTGATTGACTATGCCGTTGTTCGGGCAACCTAATTAGTGGTGTGACTCTGTGAACGGGAAGTGCCCTAGCAGCATTTATGCTTGGCCAACGATGGCAAACGGTTGGGAGTTAATTGGGATATGGTTAGTGGTTTTGCCTACAGATCCGCAACGTAGGGCCTACAATGAAAAGATACGTCAATTTGCCAACGAATATCCAACGTTGGGCCTACAGATATTAAGGTCGGTTAAATAACGTGAAATTTACGACGATAATACTACATTGGCCCAACGAAAATCAGCCAACATTTAAACATATCGTCTAACAGACATCAGAAATGTTGCTGCAACCAAAAACATGTTATATCTCAAATTGATTTTTCTTTTTTCTAGATATACTCACAATTTATTATTTTTGCGCGATAGTTAATGCACCAAAGTTTTATTATGTGCTGTCTTGGAATTTAATTATTTCTTTAAGTTTCTCCATTTGACAAGGGAAGGTACGGGTGTTGCATTTGCTTTTAGAACGACAGTATGCGCAGGTCTTAGTGCTCGTATACCGTAACGAAACCTTTTATGTATTATGATTTACATTTGTCGACGTATCTAGTAACCCAAATCATAGTATATGCAACCACGAAATGTCTATAGTTACGGCGGTAGCGTATCAACTTACTACGCAGAGGATCCAGGTTCAAGTTCGACGAGAGTACGAAATTTTTTTTCTTTGTTCCAATTTTTACCGTGGAGATACATTGTTTATATATTATTTATTATATTCTGTGAAAACAACCGTAAAAGAGAAGATCAGAACAAATGTATTATAGCGACGTAGGCTCCACGTTGGGTATGATCGTTGGCCCTACGTTGGCCGCGATCGTTGGCCCAACGAAAAAAATAGCGACATTTCTAACGGTTGGCCAACGAATACTGCAACGTAGGCCCAACGAAATGCCACCCATAAATGCTACTAGGGTGTTTTGCGAAGATGGATCGCGCAGGGTGTAGTCGTGACGGTGATGATAGCGCCGAAAATGTGAGATCGACAGAATCGCGGCTTGATAAAATGCAAGTGCTATTGCAAGCAGTCGTGCGACAATTTCGTGAACGATCACGCCCGTTGAGCCGACGGGAGACGAGTTCGCGGTCGCGTAGTCCACGGGACCGTATTTCGCGAGGCCGATCACGTAGTCCGCGACGGCACGGTTCACGAGGGTGTGATTCGTGTGAACGATCGCGCACCTTAAGCCGACGGGAGACAATTTCGCGTTCGCTCGGTCCACGGGACCGTAATTCGCGAAGGCAGCGTTTGTGACCCCAGAGGGACATTACGAGTTCCTAAGGATACCTCTCTGATTAAAAAATGCACCAGCTGTTTTCCAGCAACTAATGGACAGAGTGTTAGGGTCGCTCAAGAACGATATGGCCTTTCCGTACTTGGTCGACGTCATAATGCCGTCGCGTACCATGGAGGATGGTATGCATAGACTACGAGTCCTGGAGGTTCTCTGTGCACATGGACTGACTTTGAAACTGGAAAAGTGCTCCTTCTTCAAAGAAACCATCAAATACCTGGAACGGGAAATAAACGAAGACGGAGTGAGGCCACGTCAACGGAAAATTGACGCCGTAAAGAAAATTTCGGCGCCAGAAACGGTAAAGCAAATAAAGCAATTTCTGGGGCTCGCAAGCTATTTCAGAAAGTTCATTCGGAACTTCGCAACTACTGTCGAGCCCTTGACACGTTTAACAAGGAAGGGTGTCGCATGGCAATGGAAGGAAGCACAAGAAATGCTTTTCAGGAGATTAAGAGGAGATTAATGATGCACCGACTGGATCTGTCAGAACTATGTGAAGAAATCAGTCGACACATCACAGAAGATCAAAGGCCTCAAAAGGAGCGGTACGACCGTTCGAGAAGAGAGGCCCGCAAGTATGCGACGGGCGAATTAATACTGATTCAGATAACCAGTGAACCTGCAACGAGAGGCAGCCAGAAGCTGCTGCCAAAATTCGAAGGACCATTCCGAATTCGAACGATCCTGCCGAACGACCGATACGAGGTGGAGGATCTTCGTCAAGGAGGAAAACGACAAAGGACGGTATTCGCAGCAGACAAAATCAAGCCATGGGTCACAATCCAAGGGGACGACCACGATTCGTCTTAAAATAATCGTTCCTACTTCTATTTTAATCTTCAATATAAGTATATCTATTTTATTGAGAGGTATCTATTTCGTGCAACAAGGTTGTAGTAGGCCGCTACATCGCCTTACATGTTTGTCTCACACGTGCTTGATAATGTTCGCAGAATGATAGGCAAAGCAATAGAGGAAGGCCAGAAACTGCAATTAACCAAGTAGGGCGTGAGCAGCCACGTGAGAACAGGCGCGTGGTGGGGCGAGGACGTTGGTCCCTCAGACACCTGATGAGGCGCGGACGTCGGAGAACGACGGTTTCCGAGACTCCTGACGGTGAAGCGAGGAGAACGAGTCGACGGGATGCGGGTGCAACCTACGACCGAGGACGAATGCACCGGGCATTCTAGGTCAACACGTGCCCATGGACGGACACACCGGTGTCTCAGGTAGAGGGGTGGTAAAGTCTACAGAAGTGATGCGTAAGTTATCACGGATAGACTATGGATACGGGGGTACCCGACCAAGGACAAATGCACCGGGTGTTCTAGGTCAAAACTTGCCCTTGGAAGGACACACCGGTGTCTCAGGTAGAGGGGTGGTAAAGTCCACAGAAGGAATATGACGGTATTACGGATGGATTGGGATACGGAGGTATCTAATTGGTTAGGGCGACACGACGGTATCGCTTTTGCATTAATTATATCGAGTCGAGCATTGGCGTTTTTAAACCGTGGTTTTCCCTGGGGCCAGAAAGTTTTGCTTGAGCGAATGCTAAGTTAGTTATGGTTTTGATGATCCACGGTTTTAGCTTATCTTGTTCATTCTCTCAAAATCATAGGCTTTAGTAAATCAATTATTGTCGAGATAATATAAGTACCGTAAGTCCGCGATCTTAGTCCTTTTTCGGTTCTCTGCCGGGACTTAGATCGAGACGGGAAACTATTCTTTTGTGGCCGCGTCGACCGCGCCGAACGTAGAGAAGGACAGCATGTAAACACCGACCGCTATCCTCGTCTACGTCCGAAATATATCGTCACTGTACATATCGTGAATTAAACCACTAAATACAGTTGAAATTATTTAGTGTTATTTTAACCAGAAAAATGCCAGAAATAAGTTGGTGAAAGTTCCATAAAAAAATAATGAAAAATAAGTAAGTTTTATAATTGGATTAGTAGTAATTCACACCGATATACCCGACCCAGGATCAAATTACGCGGCATGTTTACACTGCTCGGCGACCGAGGCAGCTCGAGCTTCTTGGCCACTCCGGGGATGCCTCGCAGTGGAAGGAGTAGACGAAGGGACATAAATCGCAATGTTCCGTTGGACTTAGATCGCGGAATTACTGTATATGCAAAGCCTGAGGACAGACCTTGTTGTCCGTATGGCCGAATGTTATGAAACCCGAAGGATGGAATGTCGAGAGTGAACCATGTGCATCTCGACGGCGCGATGCTTTCTCTTTTGGGGGAAGGTTCAGGGCACTTGAGGGTGCAATAAACAAAGACAAAGAACACGCTGACTCCAAGGCGTCTTTAGGACTAGAATTTGGCCGAGGAGCCACTCTGTAAGAGACGTTCGACGAGCGAACAACTCTGATCCTTGAATAAACCTCACTCTCCCTGAGATTTGTAACAACGACCAGACTATTTCTATATTGTATTCCTCCCTTCATCCCTGTTTTTCTTACACTTTTATATTTTTCAATATACTTTCATAAAAGTACTGCCAATGAATTGAGGAACTTTTCCCGATGAAAATGAGTCCAAACTCGAGTTCAATTGAGCATTTTTTATTGATACGTAATATTATGATACAAATTATAACATTATTGAAGATAGTCCGAATGGTGTTGTGTTTGGACTCATTTTCATCCAGAAAAGCTACTCAATGCATTCGTAATACTTTTATGAAAGTATATTGAAAAATATAAAAGTTTGAACTTTCTTTCGTGCTTGATTCCCCATCTGCTTACATTGTATGCCTTTGGTACTTGAAGATCGGGGCACGACGCTCGGCAACAATATGGTACGGGCCTGAGGTGGCTCGAAGCCTGGTATATTACATTGTATGTATATTCTTGAATCAAACGATAAACGAAATCAAGAATAGAAACGCAGAACCCTCTCTGCGCACCTCTCTGGTGACCAGAGTAATATGTGATACGTTGCGCGGCACGTCACGTGACCAGTCTGCGGTCTTAGTGGGGGACGTTGGAGTGTGCTCAGGTAGTGGAATGGGATAGTGGAAGGGGAAAAGGAGGAGAGGAAAAAACAGCCAGTTCTGGCTACAGATCTATCGCTGGTTACAGAACCGATATTATATCGGTTCTGCAGAACCGAAACCGTTACCGATATTAGTCATAGCCGTTATACTTAATACCAGTTATAAGATTATTTTGGTCCTCCAGAACTGTTTCGAGAACCGAAACCGATATCATAACAGTTTGCAATCCTTGTAACATGTAGATTACGAAGTACAGTTCAGCTCCCAAAGCGGATACAAATATTTTATCTATGAATTAGTTGAACTCAGACTTTGCTAAAAATTCCTGTCACCTGTGCAAGCAGTATGCAAAATAAAGAAATTATTACGAAGTTTTTGTTACCTAAGCTGCCACTAATTTTATCGTTAATTAGGACTAAGAAAAGTTAAGATATATGATACTGACAATGAGTACAGTCTCAACTTTGTTGCATTTTGCAGATGTCAATATTTTTTACGTTGACTATTTTAGCAAAAATCGATTTTCAAATTTGAACAAATAACTTAACCCATACCTAGCACTCTCAAACTATAAAGTTTTTATTATTTTACGAATTGTTAACTATTCTATTCAATTCAAAAATTAAAAATATACTGAGACAGTTACTATATCGCCCATTAGCAAGATGGCAGCTTATCTGCGATCCATTGTATAACTTCTTTCCGTAATTTATTATTCTGCATTGAACAATGTGTCGCTTCATCACAAAAAAAACTGCTAAACATTTCAGATATACGCTCGAGACACGGAAAGTGCAAGTATTATAATTCCAATCATGACGAAACTACTCGATTCTCTTGTAATCCTCACCAGCGCGATTTCACGCTGACGCGAAAAACGTGATTAAGTAAATCGCTAAATCTCACTCAGAGCTCCTAGGAGTAATGACGTAGTCGTGACGTCTTCCGCTGTCATGTACTATTATGTCTTCTCCTAAGTCACGGTTAAAAAGAAGCCTTTGACGTAAACCTGCATTCTCGTAGCTAACATTCATATGTAACTACATACGGCGTTTAACACTCGATGAATATTCTGTCTCGGGTTAGAGAAAAATTCATTTACAATATTCCAAAGCAATTACGTTTTATTTGATGCCCTTTCTAATGATTAACTAATTTATGCAAATTATTCGATGTCTGTGAACGTTGATATGAATTACCTATTCATAGAAATTACGTAATTTTGTCGATGTTAAAGCACGTTTTCTTTCTAAACAAATCTTTTTAATTCGCGAATGAAGTAGGTATATCATAAAATACCATGTGCAATTGCGAAATCCTTTTTTAATTCATACATGGTGGCAGTTGGGTCCGTTTTGATTCGGATTTATAAACATTCAATTCTAATTCTTTTGCAATCAATTCAGTAAAGATTTAATTGGAGCTAGTATCTAGCTATAGCTGCCACGAAGTCATCAAAAACATCCACCGTTCAAGGGTTGGCGTATTAAATATGTAGAAAGGCAATTTTACTTTGGAATTGTGAGTTTGATGTAAATTAGAAATGAATGATTTGAATTAAATTCTGAGGAGTAAGAAACGTGAACTTCAGAGATACAAGTCATTCTTGTTGTGCACCATTCTGCGTCACTTTTATCGATGAAAAGGTTAACTAGGTGCAATAAATACAAAATGCGTAAGCATATTGGTCAAAAACATAGTATTCTTTACTGTACGAGTTTCGAGAACATATTAACCCTAGAGCTCTCAAAGGATGATTTCCACATCAAATCTAACCATAGTCAACTATGGAGTGGATCCTCGTTGGCCTAAATAAGCTCTAGTTGGCAAAAATCGGCTCAATCAACAATCCACAGCAGTGTCGCTAATAGTGGTCGAGAGCTATCGATGGCTAATATGGCTACCGATAGTCCCCACTATCGATGATTTACTTTTACTATCCCTAGTTATCGGTAGCCAAAAGGTATAGCCTTTAGGATAAGATGGTCAAAAATGTCCCTAAGCCAAATAGATTTTTGGTCAGACCATTCGCTAGAGCTCCCAAAGAAACCCCTCCGTGACAAGTTTCTTTTCCTCCTTTTAGTTTTCTTTTTTAAAGTCATGACAATTCACTATGCCTTTTCTGCATACGAATTTTCAATGCACTGTATAATTCCTCAGACAGTGGCGTGTCCTGATCTTTAAGTGATTGCAACATAAAATGTATTGTTGCATTCGCTGTTACAGTAAATCCTCTATAAACGCATAAGCCTCGGGGGGGGGGGGGGGGCGGGTAGTTATGCGTTTATCTGTGACGGGTAGCTATTTTTTGGGCTTCTAAGGCCGAGCCGAACGTAGAGGAGGACAGCGCGTGTAAAGCGAGACCACGCGCGGGCCTGTGAACTGGGCCAGCAACTGCGACTCTCCGCGTCTCTTTCTTTCCCATACGCTATTCTTCTTTGGTCCCGAAACGTTCATCGTCATTTAAACCACTAAATTCTACAACAGTATTTACACAGTTAAAATCATATCGTGTTTGGTCTTTTTTTAATCAGAAAAATGCCACGAATATATCGATGTAAGTTTCATAAAAAAATAAGTAATAATAAAAAAAATCAAATATTGGTGTTACATTGCCATGACGCACGGGCCTTTGGATTGTGCCGACGACTGCGACTCTCCGCGTCGCATTAGTAGTGGTTCACACCGATATACCCGAGCCGAGATCGGATTACTAAAGTGGAGGGGATATATTTTCTGCGTTTATCTGCTACAGCATTTATGCGTTTATAGAGGATTTACTGTAATAAGTTGGAATCCTTCCGACATAATGCTTCCACAGCCAGCTTTATTGGACGCAGAGCTGATACAGTTTTTGATATTATATAGAATTCACTATCGGAAAAATTAATTTGTAAATTTCAAATAAGAGTTTAAAAATGTTTCAAAAAAATGTTTATTATTTATAGCTAATACCGAACATACCGGTATTTTAACTTAGCAAATAACGGTTTCACGAAATTGCAAAATAGCACGAAATACCGGTATTTGGTATACCGGTGTACCGGTATTGCAATTCCTATATATTATAGATCCTGGTTAGGACTTCCAAGTTTCTGCTGAAGAATGAACTCGATTGCTTCGTATAAAAAATTCAACCGTAGAAGTACTCAGGCTTCCAACGCTTTTTATTCCGGAAACGAAAGAGTTAGCCGCTGTGTGGTGCGTGAAAAATTCAGGTAACAAGTTTTCGTGCTCTCCGATTCTCATCTAGAGTGAAGGAAACCCTTTGCATTCGGTCTGATAAGCAACTGGCAATTCGAATTTACATAATGCCGGTATCTTTATTCCTGTTTTTCTAATAGTTGCAAATTAGATTGTTGTTATTTCTTATATAATAACAACAATGTCGGGCTACGTTTTTGCTCTTGAAATTGAATGAAAAAATCAAGCAGAACGGATATTACTTTTATTGAGTATACCGGAAGCAATTAAAACGAAATGTTACGATATTATTTGATCCGAATACTTTTTAAACAAAGCAGATCACATTTTCTCATGGACGCAAAAAAGTATCTTTTTTATCAACATTTTCTTTAATATTTTCTGCATCGGTCGTTCCTCGCTCACGATTGCCGAATTCGATGTCGTCTCGGGTAACCGGTGCCAAAATTTAAATAAATTATGCATCAGATGCTTATGTAACAGCATGCAGTATTAACATGCAAGAGAAAAAATATATATTCACTGAGAAGTTCGGCAATGTTTTGCAGTTGTAAGTCGAGGGAACTACTTAAACATTCACAAACTTCCTCTGCTACCGCTTGCTAGCAAATTCTCTTCGTTCGAACCGAGAACGCAGCTTTCAGTTCGTGAAATATAGTCTTGAATTAGTATTTTTGCATGAATTAAAATTCAATTTACGCCCCAAAATAGACTACGATCAAATCAATCAGTGATGTTAGGCGAGACTGAACGTTCTTTTTGCTTCTAGTCATACAAATCAAACAATGGGATATCATTTTGAACGATTAACATGAATCCTATACGCGAGAATTCAATCTTGAACTTAACAAATGACAATATCATGGTTGTTCGTATAACAAAATAGTTGTGACGAGAATTTCGAAGTGGGTAAATATGTGTACAGGGTGTAACAAAATTATATGTTGCGACTGTCACAGCGTGATTCTACATCGTCGGTTGGGTGGAAATTAATTTAAGAAAGGTGCAGCAAAATTAACCTTGACCTTGAATTTCATACAAAAGAAAGTCATTTTTCGGCAATGTTTATTACATTAATGCGATTAGAAAGGTGTTTCAATTATCATTATTACGAATGAACTTATTCCACTTTCAACAAAAACATTCTTGTAATAACATTTTACCATCCAAATCCTTTTCATTAATTCGTGAGGATATTGTACACCATCGAGTGTGATTAAAAATATACAATGAGGATATGTATATCTGACTAAAACTACCGTTAACTCATTATTTTCCAAAAATGGACTCAGACCACTTCAAAAAAAAAAACGTCTCAATTGTTCTCGATGATCTGTCAAAGGCTGCTTCTTCATCGTGAACAATCCCGTTTGCATTCCCTCGACTCTGGCAACATCTTGTCCAAGTTTTTCCAATTATTGCCGTCTCTGTCGATTTAAATGATGAAAGTTCCTAGGAGCAAAGCAAATTGGTCGAAAACGCCAGCAGAATTGAAGATGATGGAAGTGGCGCACAGGGTCGGGCTTGAACGTTTCAGGGAATCAAATTCATGGAAAAGACACATCTGAAGGACACGAAATGTCGCAGCAATATTTCTTTCCGACGCACTATTCTGTTTCACAAATTTTTCCCCGTTTCCTTGTTCTTATAACTTGCACATTCCGCTCGTCACAGAGCGTTTCGTCATGGGCTTGCTAGAGGACTCGTCAGTAAGTCTATCTAGCGTGCCCTGCCTAAGACACAGGGATATCGCAAGGACGGTTTAGGACATATGAGAATCGGTACTGTAATTAGTAATAATGAGTAGTACGGTACTTTATCGATAACTGTCCCAACCGCGGGGCCGGCCAAGGACAGTTATGGGCCAGGTATACTATTCTTTGACTTCTGCCGAACGTAGAAAAGGTTATTGGGATCTGACATTTTGAGTGGCGCCGTCTGCTGCCGAAAAGTAGAAATACTTTAAGCTTGGCTTGACTTGGATTATAGCAGCTTACAGTGTTAACAGGTGTTAGTTACAGTATAAACTTGCAGTGTTAAAACAGGTGTTAATTAAAAAATACGTTATGGAAGCTCTAATTTTTCCACCGTGTAGCAAAAATAATTTTAATTACTATTCAGTGAAAGATTATGATAGCAGAGCGAGCAAAAATTTGTTGCTCCGTTCCCACACTTTGAAATGAACTATGTGAAGTGAACTGCTTGAAATTTATAAGACCTCCATTTCTAAAATACAAGAAACAATTTAGTGAAGAACAGTCTACTTTAACAGCTAAAATAGCTAAAGCTAGAGAGCATAATGAAAGATCTAACCAGATCTATCCTTTCAAAATTCTTGGTTCAGTAATGCCTGTGGCATTGATGCCTCTAATAGAAGATATTTGTACAATTATTTGTGGAGTACTTAATATGTCCTCACCAATTATAAGCGATTCGAAATTTATGAATTTATAATTGTAAATTTAGAAGGTACATTAAAGAATAAATTTTTTTTGTAAAATCAATTATTTGATAAAACATACTTTAAAAGGCCACTCTCCTTCAACAAACTTTCTTTCTACAGAATTTGTACCTGCCCACTTACAAGTTTCACCCACACTTACAAACATTTTAAGTAAAAACAAAAAAGAAGATATCAATACAATGTTAAGACCAAGCACTTCGTCGCCATATTGGATGGTTATATATATATTGTCCACGCCCCCATGTCAGATCCCAATAGCGAAGCTCGAGAAGCCTCGGCCATCGAGAAGTGTAACATAATACGGGTCGAGTATGTCGATGTGAGACCACTGCTAATCCAACGACAAAACTTCTTTAATTTCTATTCCTTTTTTATGGGACTTTCACCAACATATTCGTGACATTATTCTGATGAAAATGATATCAAATATTATGTAACTCTGATAATATTTACTTGTGTAATGAACGATGAAAGTTTCGGAAGCAAAGAAAGACAGCGTATGGAAAAGAAAGAAACGCGGATAGTCGCAACGGCCGGGACAGTTCAAAAGCCCGCGACTCATGCTTCCGAAATTTCCATCGTCCATTACACAAGAAAATATCATCGCAATTATATCTTATTTGGTATCATTTTCATTAAAAAAATGCCACGAATATGTTCGCGAAAATTCCATAAAGAACTAATAAACATTAAGAAGTTTTGTCATTGAATTAGTAGTGGTTTCACCAATATACTCGACCTGTATTGTGTTACACTTCTCGGCGACCGAGGCCTTTCGAGCTTCACGGCCCCTCACGGGTTGTGAACGTCCTACGGAAGTGGGGATAGTTCTGGGACAATTGTTGGCCAGATATTTGGGACAGTTATCGATAAAATATTGTAACAAGAAAGGCGTTATTTGTTTGTCCATATGGTTACGAACGTAGGTGGTAGCCGCTATACACCTTTCATTCGGCTCCAGAGGCGAAGACACGGGACTGAAAGCGCGGACAGAGATAAAATCGTATTTTGGCCGATATATGACAGTTTCAGAGATAGGACGAATACTTCAGACGCGGACGGGGGCAGAAAGCCGACATCTATGATATCGCGGCGTCGCTCGTACTACAAAACCTCCACAAGACATCTAGAATTATTAAGAATTGTTGCGAACGTTGCAGTCCCTGTTACGGGCACATGAAATATGGTCATTCCGCGCAACGTGAAATATAAGACATTATACATACAACGAAGCATTAAGACTTTAATCTACACTTCCTTTACACTCTCTTCCATCATTTTTCAATGAAACGGATTTACCACAGTTTCGTAATGTACAGGGTGTATACAAATTATATGTCACGACTACCATAGCGGGATTCTTTGTATTACATAGCAATGCAAGTGCTTGTCACGTCTTATTTATGCGAAACGGGCTTTTCGGCACTGCCTGCAATGAAAACCGAATATCGAGCCAGGTCAGTAGTCGAAAAAGAGATACGAGTGACACACTCCACATTGTCCACAAGATTTGATGAACCTTGTACCAATAAACAACAACAACCCCCGCATTCAATTTTGATGCGATAGATATAGTTGGTTTAAACGATTAAAAAGAATTTAATACAAAAATAAATATACATGTACGGATATGTTATAGCAAAACTTTGTTATTATTCTGTTAATTCTTGTTTTTCTTTTGTAATAAAGTTTTTATTATTTAAAACGTGTACGAGGCGAGAAGAAAAATATTTTTTCGGGGAGGCGTAGTAGCATAAAGGTTGGAAACCGCTGACATAGAGTGATGAGTTCACGATTTCACGATTGTTTCATTGATTGACGACTCGCTCTATCGAGCGTGACCTTTCTCCTTCACTGTCAGCAAGGCTTGCTCGTACACAGTCTGTTATACTGACAGCTGCCAAGTTGAGACAGTTTTTTAATTTTCAAAAAATATATAAAGCTTATGCATCAAAGTATGACTTATTACTAGACCACAGACCTTCGATCAAAAGATCAGAAAGACAACAGATTTCTGCATCAATTACAAGATATTGTAGGTAAATCAAAATTTGTCTCTCTCTTTAATAATTTTAGTTAGTTGATAATACTGTGACTCCCATAAATAATCAGAAACTTTTCAAGAACGATAACGTTTTTAAAAATTGGACTAAACGACTTGAATTTTTTCTTTTGAGAAGTTAGAACAATTAGCTTACTACATGAAGTTAAACGTTGCATTTAACAATTTTCTATGTGGGTTTATATCGAAAATTTTAAAAATACGTTTTGTAGATCTGTGTGAACTATACACATTCTGAAAATTTCATAAAAATCGGTCAACGTTGTGATGGGCTACAAACGTTTAACCTCTTAGGCACGACGCGTCACTATAGTGGCTTTCACGGATGTCACCTTTTTGAACGACGCGCCACTACAGTGGCTCACTCTAGTAGCTCACTCGCTCACCGTTTGAATTAAATGATCGTCTTCTGTTTTGTTTCACACTTTTTTGTCTTCGCATCGATTTATAACGGTGTTAACAATATACAGTCAGAATACACAGTCTTTGTTTTTCATACGCCTGTGTCAGGTATGAATTGTTGCTTTTCATTTAAATAAATATACCATTTGCTCTTATATACCAGATGTTCTTTTTACCATGCCTTTTTAATGCGTAGTAAACAGCATTGTCCGTCACACATTCTAGGTTGTATCGTTTACACGTAATTCTCGTTGAACTCTGCCGTATAGAGAAACAGCCCCGCGCAAAATTCAGCCGTGCCTAAGAGGTTAAAGAAGGTAAAAATTGCAGATCCTTACGTCTTTCAACCCTTGTCGTTTTTTCCGCATCAACCGATTTCGGTGAAATTTTTAAAATAAATATCAATACACTTAAACTCTTTTTATCTTTCTGCTGTCGTTTTAGTTATAAATGCATAAAATCCGCAATCATTTAATTCACAAGAAACGGTAGATTGCTAAAATATTAGTGGAATAGAAGACAACGACATATGACATTATCGTTGACTTGGTAAAATGAAAAATATAAATAGATGCGTACCAGCTAGCATGAATCAGGGGAGAACCGTTTACGCGAAAAGTAACAGTACAGGTAATTCTCGTAAACTATCGGATGTCTTTTCCACGCTGAGTCTAATCTAATATTTCTACACTGGAAAGTGCATCGTGCAACCAATTACAAAAGCATGGCTTGGGCTGCAATATCCCGAAAGCGGGGGATGGAAATAAAGTCTCAATTTTCCACAGGTACCAAGGAATTTATAGCGGAACCAGCCGGTAACGTGGCCTCAAACTGTCGGTCTGTAGCGTCCATTAACTATACCGTTAATAACTTAATATTCTTCGAAACCCTTCACCTTTGCAACGGCTTTCCCCGACGGTCGAGCCTCGCCTCGAGTTTCCCTCGGTGGAGGTTAACCTAAATTTAAAGGCAAACAAACAGAAAATAGAGGAAAAAAGAAAACAACCAACTAATAAACTGCTCGCGATAAAATGACCCCGCCCTTACGCCCGTTGATGAAATATGCCCCTCGACTCGCGAGAGCTTTTCTCGAAGTGTGCCTTGGCGCTCACGGGACCGACAATAATTAAAAAATTCAATTTCGCCCCGACTCTCCGACGTCAAAACCCGAAATTCCATCTGAAGGAATCGAAACCGACGAAACAAGGAAGGAGCGAGAGAGACGCAGAGGCTCTTGCGTACACACGGTTCTTCCATAGCCGTGTAGATTGCAGCGCTAGATGCTTGAAAACTTGAGAGCCGTCCTCGAGAAGCCCTCGAGGCTCCGGGGAAAAACGGCTTTGCATCGCGGAGTTCGCTAATTAGAGAACAGAAGTGAAAATGCAAGCTACCTACCTTCAGATTTCGATAACTTTTAGATATGTTAGAAATCTCAACATTTTGAAGAACTTTTCCCTTTGCATGCTAGTAGCGGTCTCGCTTAGTTTCCGAGAGATCCGCGAAAAACTGTCGGTACCGCTACAGTGAATTCTGTTTATGCCTACCTGTGCGGTAGTGAAATTATTGTTTAGAGCAGGCCTGGGCCAGTGCCGCCAGATTAAGTCTTGTCTCCCACTCTACCATACCCCTGCTACGACGCCATTCCCTCATTTCCCAGCGACGAGCATCTCCACGATTCCGCCACAAACCGGTTACGTGACGTGATACGCACACCCAATTAGCGTAATTCGAATTGCCTAGCAACACTGCCTGAAGTAGTACAGTAATGCCACGAAGAAAGCTATAAAGCGGCTTACGCTAGGCGCGACGACAATACCCCTACTACTGCGGGGTATACCTCTCAAAGAGCTGCAGAAGCTTGACCGCTCGACTCGACTGAGAAATTGTAACATGATACGGATCAGGTACATCGGTGGGCCAGTACTAACGCAATGACAAAACATTTTTATTTTTAATTATTTATTCATGAAACTTTTGCCAATAAATTCGCAACATTTTTCTGATTAAAATGATACCAAACACCACGATAATTTGGATCATGTTTACATGTTTAATTAGCGATAATAAGTTTCGGGCGCAGCAAAGACAGTGAATGAAAAAGAAAGAGCGACTAGAAGTCAAGTAGTCGGCAAACATCAAAAGCATCGATCGCTGAAACAAATAAATGCAATTGTATAACTTTTTTATTTTTCATCATTTTGTTATAAAACTTATACCAACATATTAACCATAATACCATAGTAACATAATACCATTAAAACAAACCAGATAAGGTACGACATAATTCGGTGCATATTTTCCTATGTAAATATAATATTTTATCGATAACTGTCCTAACCACGAGTACGACCAGGGACAGTTATGAACTCGGCCCGTATTATGTTACACTTCTCGGCGACCGAGGCCTCTCGAGGTTTATGACCTCTTGCGGGGTATACCCTGCTGAAGTGGGGATAGTTCTGGGACAATTATCGGCCAGATATTTGGGACAGTTATCGATAAAATGCTGTATGTATGTATCTTAAAATATTATTATCGCCAATTAAATATGTAAACATGATCCAAATTATATCGTGGTTGGTATCATTTTAATCAGAACAATGTTACGAATGTGTTGGTAAAAATTTCATGAAAAAATAATAAAGAATAAAAAAGTTTTGACATTGCATTAGTATTGGCTCGCCGACATACTGGTGCTAGTTGGGGCGAGGTCGCTCAGCTCGACGCTGCGCTGGCGGCAAAAGATAAAGGAACCTCGAGGAATCGTGTCCCGCTCGTAGAAAGCGAAGTTTCGGACCCGAAGTTGTTGCACTCTTTGCGGCATTACTGTAGTTGTAATCTACTCAGCAAATACCGAGAGTACGTGTGACTTAACTATGTATCTGGATATGCCTAGACTGGCCTGATTCGCAATTCTTCCGAATCTCTTCATGATTCAATGATGACTCAATGATTAAATTAAAGGCAATTATATAGAAAAGGTCTGCGTACTCCGATTTTGATGAAATTTTAATATGTTATGGAGCAACACATCCTGAACAACTTTTTCCTTTTCCAATATCGGGGGGTCACTTTTAGTTTTCGAGATATTTGCAAAAAACTATCGGTAATGTTAATTTCATAACGGAAACCTTTTTTTTAGAAACACTGGGTGCGTGTGAAACACTGGGTGGGTGGGTGTGGTATTGTCGCTTCTCATCTCCGCAACGTGTTTACAAACAAAAAATAAACAGATGCGGCCCGAAAATCCAGGAAGAAACAAGCAGAATTAACTCCTGTATATAACTCGGATCATACATAGATAGGCTGAGCTTTCAATTTTCAAAGACATTTCCTGGATTTTCGAGCCGCATCTATTTATTTTTTGTTTTTAAACACGTTGTGGAGATGAGAAGCGACAATACCACAAACACCCACCCAGTGTTTCACACGCACCCAGTGTAAAATTCAATACAGTATTAGCGATAGTTTTTTGCAAATATATCGAAAACTAAAAGCGACCCCCCTATATTGGAAAAGGAAAAAGTTGTTAAAAATGTCGAAATTTATAATATATTAAAATTTCATCACAATCGGAGTACGCAGACCTTTTCTATATAATTACCAAATTAAATTACATTAATATTATACTGAATATTCATCTCTACCGAAGTGGTAAATAGAAACGTAACGAGATACAAATAAAATTTCATCTGAATCCACAAATAATGATATTATTAACAGTTACACATTAAATAACTATTAACATAAACTTGAGTGGGGCTGAATCAGTCCCAATAGCTCACATAAGGGTTAACCGGGTCATGTGTCTGTCATTGCTGTTTGCGAAGAAACTATAAAAAACAGGATAAATGTTGGTAATATTAAAAAATATTTTATGGGCACTAAACCGTAACGATTCTCGTAAACAGAATCATGCTTGTAATACGCTACAAGTGGGAAATATTGTGCGGTACGATAGAAAACTACATATTTATCTCGCATTTTTTCATGCTCGAACAGGAAGATCGCGCAACGAATTGTACCGCGTCGATTCATCGGTGAATCCCCAATCAGCATCGAGCATGAAATATGTCTCCCGGCAATGATAGCAATACGCTCACAATATCTGTGAGGCTGCAAGGAAAAACATCGCGTGTCACAATTTAAAAAAAATTTAAGTTTGTACATTAATTGAGCTTTGAAATATAAGATTTACTTATTTACCAGAAAAAAGGCATGAAAACAAAATTCTACAGGCTCAAAAGCATAATGCACTTTAACCGGAGTCATACTTATGTTAGAAAAAGAAAACAAGGAAACATTACATAGTACTTAGAACGAAGAATTAGTGATCAGAACTTTAAATGACAAATGGCGTTTTTCCTTACAACCAGAGATATATATATCAATGTGCTTTCGATATTTTGAAAATCTCTTTGTCTCGACCTCTTTAAATATTAAAATGTTTTCAAACTGTATTTCGAAATCAAATGTAATTACCCGAGAATTCAATATAACCATGGACACCGTTGGTAAATATTTTATAAACCCGAATGTAGGTCGCGAGTAAATTAATTAACATTGTTCCGTCGCAAGAGAACAAGACATAAGGCCCTTATTTCGGATTTGTTTATGCCGCCTTCGTGACTTGAGGCCGCTCTCGAGGATTAGGGAACCGGTGCACATTTGGCGACCAGTCGAGCCATTGCCTAACCTTCCTTGTTTTTTCTTGCCTCCTCGAGAATTATACGTTGTAAATCGATTACCGACGAAGGACATTCCCGACCGAGAAGTACAGTTCTCGGGTTACCTGGTTTCGCCCTCGGAGGCAGCCGCGTACGGTCCCCACGCTTTCCCAGGACAGGCTAGCTTAGAGCAGATCTAAAGGTTCGCAAGGATGCACTGATTGGGAAATGCATAACTCGGCAGAACCAATCAGTGCACTTCTTCAGCATAGCAATGGGTGTCACCGTCTTGCCACCCAGAAATGGAGGACCGTCTTCACGATACGACGAAGGGTCCTCCCGAAAACCGCGACGGTCAGTTAGTCGCATCTAGTCAGTCACGATCGAACAGCCGCGAACTAACAGTCGGAATCGAACAGTCGGGAGCGAACACTCGGGAGCGAACACTCGGGAGCGAACACTCGGGAGCGAACACTCGGGAGCGAACACTCGGGAGCGAACACTCGGGAGCGAACACTCGGGAGCGAACACTCGGGAGCGAACACTCGGGAGCGAACACTCGGGAGCGAACACTCGGGAGCGAACACTCGGGAGCGAACACTCGGGAGCGAACACTCGGGAGCGAACACTCGGGAGCGAACACTCGGGAGCGAACACTCGGGAGCGAACACTCGGGAGCGAACACTCGGGAGCGAACACTCGGGAGCGAACAGTCGGGAGCGAACATTCGGGAGCGAACAGTCGGAATCGAACAGTCCTAATCAAACACTTACTTCCTTGCACGTATCGAGAAAGGCAAGTAACAATACGGATCATCGTGATCGGATCCACACGCGTCTAAGGCAGGGCCTGCTAGATAGCCTTACTGACGAATCCTCTAGCAGGCCTGGGATGAAACGCTGATCTCACGATTAACACTTAGCACTAATCATTGAACTAGTTTCCCAATATTAATTTGGCGGGTAATACGAACGGTGATTTCGGGAACGACGTGTCCACGCGAACGAGCTTGAGATTTACAACCTCAAGCGGGCACGAGTCAACCGCGCGTCGAGCTCGAGATTCGCACCGTACGAACAAACATGACCGCGGAAAATCACTGTGGCGAATTTATATGGATGGAAAATTTAATCACAGATTAATAAGCGTGCCTTTTTTTTATAAAATGTTCCCAGTTTTTTAAATTTAACACGTTAAACGCTATCAGTTCCTAAGGATGGAAAGCGTCGAATTTACAAAACAATATTGCTCCGTCCTAAGACGAAACAGAAGTTTCGCTACATGTTAACATCTGCATCTGACTTCAGTGTACCCTTAGCCTGCCACTTTTCCAATTTCACTATCGATTCAGGTAGCGGCCCAGGACAAGGTTTACAACACCTTATCGGGCTCAGGATTACAACGCCTTACCAGTACCATCGAGTGAGGGTACCACGCGTCCACCTCGGACTGATCGGGGAGGCACGCACAAGGTTACCCAATCCCCCGCAAAGGTAGGCGTTGACAAGTTATTATAATAACCAATGAAAGACAAGATAGAAGACAGAGATTCTTACACCCCACACACAGCGAGGTTAGCTACAAAGAGACACAAGCGACGAAAGTAATTCTGCTCAAATCTACCATTCTGCTCACAACGTTTAAACCAGTCATATCAAGTCAAAGAGTTAACCTCCGAGCGATCAGCCCCGTTACAGTTCAGTTTTCACAATCACAAGTATTTTTTATATATTCTTCGGTTCTGATAATGTCAGTGCCGAAAGTGCAAGGAGATACGCACAAGAGTGTCACTTGCACACGTTGCACTATTCATTTCAATTGGGCAGATGCACGGCTAAACAAATATATAATACATAATTTATATAGCATTAAAAAATATTCACATTGTCTTAAAACATTTAACCGATACCGATTAAACAGAAGTGGGGCAAGCAAGTTCTTTGCTTATGCACAGTCGTATTTGCGTATTTAAACTTAAATAAAAATTGGAATAGAACGCGAGACAAAACTGCTCCCCGTTCAACGTATTAATAATACTAGCTTAATTCGTATTTTTTTTTTTTTTAGAAATTGTGTATGAATTTTTGGATTTATTGCATACTGTTCGGTGATAAATTTAATTAATTCGGTGAATTGTGTAGATACAGTATGCAAAACACAGTGGAATTGTCACTGTTGTAAACCTACAATAATAGCATATTACGCAACACGATTAAATGCACCCACATTATTATCAATGGTATACTTAATTCACCGGTTGTTACAAACGGAATGAGCTAATACTGCAATTATTTTAATCACACAATTTATCAGAATATTTGAGAAAGGGGGGGAAACACGTAGGCCAGCAGCTAATAGCTCAGTGACTCTATAGCTAATGTCTGCATTGCACAAAAATAAAAAATAAAATTCATATTCGTTTACAATATACAGGATGTCCCGTAACTGGTGGTACAGCCGAGCAGGGGGTGATTCTACATGAAAAACTGAGTCGAAAATATAGAATGAAATTTTTCACCCACCGGTACTGGTGGAATTACATTCGTAACAATAGAATATAACGCGTATATCGGTTTTCGTTTATTGCATTTTAATAACTTGTAAAAGTTTGTAAAGTGTTTTTCTGAATGTTAAAATGTTCAACATTGCGCAATATATTCAAGGAATTAAGAAAGAACAGAGATAACATTGACAAAAACGTCGAAAAAAATTGGTTTTTCTCTTTTTCAACTATTACGAACCATAGTGAAAAATATGAAAAAATTGGAGATAATGTTGATGACAATACCTTACTATTAAATTAATTTCCAGAGTGGTCGCTCTTAACTTTCAATATGAAATCTGTATGTCTATCGAATTTTTTCGGGTTTCTCATTTGTTACAACTAGAATTTGCAACTAAAGCATCAGAAAAAAATTCTCGTATATGTGGAATAATATGCTAAATGTATCGTATTTCGTTTAGAATTTTTAGATGCGATTAACTAAGGGAAATGGGGCAAAAACTGGATTTTACTTTGCTTCTTGGATATGGTAAGCTATCGAAAGAGTCGTTTCCGGTTAAAATCAGCTGAAGGGCATTTGTCACTACAATTGTCTAGTTGATATAAGAAATATTTTACTTCGATTTTTATGTGGTACTGTTCTAAATTGAGAGTTTGTGTAACTATACACAGTCTACTGTATCAGTAACGAAGGAGCTATTTACAATGCAAATGTTAACTGTCATGTAAATGTCAAGACATATTTAGTCATTTCAAATGACTATTTTAACTTCGTGCTGGAAAATACAGAATTGAAATACATATTATACATATATTAGGCATTTCAGACGGTGTTTCCAGTAATACAAAAGTAGAAAATTATTGTAAACTAACCTATGTAAGTCAGAATATGATCTGTGAAAATATTTCTAGTTTTTTTGGTCCAAAGAGTATTCGAATACTAAATTTCCAGTTTTTGAAACATTCTCAATATTTTAACTGTGATAATTTAGTTTAAAAAAGAATAGAACAATAAACTCGGGCTATTGGCGACGCACAGTGGTCCATTTGGCACATTTGGTCAAAACGCGGAAAAAAATCTGTAGAAACCAAACTATCCAACAAATCTGTTTGAAAATTTGCAGAAAGCATTCCACAGGTACAACGGTTATGTGGCAAAAAATGTAAAAAAAATGTTATTAAACATTAAATAAAAATATACGTGTAATGTAAATACTTTTTAAAACTTTTTTATTTGGGCCCGTAATGAAAATTCAAAATATGCGTGAAAACAAAATTGTGCAGCATAGGATTTGTGAGGAAAAAACGTGTCTTCAGTTTTTAATCAGCTATATTGTGCAATCATATTGTACAACTTCTTTTTAACGAAATTACCATAGTTTGAATATCGACTATGTTTCGAGAATGAGAAAAGTGTTTAAATAATTTTTCGATCGACTGTTGGTATGTTGGAATCTAATTGTAGATCGTTTTCCCGTTAATAAAATATCAACTTCGTTTTAAACTCGTTCATAATTCGATCCAATTTAACAAACGGTGCGCGCAGAGGTTAAACTTCGATGTAATTGGATCCTTCATAAAACTTAGTTTCTTTCCATTTACGAGGAGGTTTTCGTGCTTCCGTCGCGTCGCGCCGGATGACTTTCATCGGGAAGAAGTCTGACTGAGTGCAATTACTCGAAACTAGATTCAAAATGGAGGGATAGACTACGAGTAACGGAATGGGCGCGGATTGTGAGGGATACCCGCGAACGAGGCCGCGTTAACGTTGGAAATAATGACGCGGAGTGCGCGACCCAAATCGTCGATAAAAGATCCCAGCCTCTAACAGCTTAAGATTCGACGGGATCCAACGCAAGATGCCAAATGATCGCACGGAGGAAGCACAAGTTGGCACAACGTCTCGGCGAACTGTTGGAAACGTTACGTGCGTCCGTGCATTCACCCGACAGTAAGAAACGTTATCAAACGGGTATTGATTAACCGCGAAGAAATTCATTAAGGGGGAATTCCGGTTTTTTATTTTCAAAAAATCGAATTTGTTGCATTTGCTTTAAGGGGACCTTCCCATGTACCGACAGCGGAAACAAGTGATTTTTAAGAATTTTTTTTCTGAATAACTGTTGGACATATGGGACTAGACCTCCTGGCTATGTAAACATATACCAGGCATGTCCAGAAGTAGCTCACTTGGAGGCAAATTCGAGGGAGACGCCTACTTCTCCCGCCCGCGCGTCTCGCTCCCCGTGGCGGCCGTAGTCCTCCGAGCTCCTCAGACCTTATTTGTGGAGTACTTAATATGTCCTCACCAATTATAAGCGATTCGAAATTTATGAATTTATAATTGTAAATTTAGAAGGTACATTAAAGAATAAATTTTTTTTGTAAAATCAATTATTTGATAAAACATACTTTAAAAGGCCACTCTCCTTCAACAAACTTTCTTTCTACAGAATTTGTACCTGCACACTTTCAAGTTTCACCCATACTTACAAACATTTCAAGTAAAAAGAAGATATCAATACAATATGAAGACCAAGCACTTCGTCGCCATATTGGATAGCTATATCTATTGTCCACGTCCCCATGTCAGATCCCAATACACTACCCTTCTAACATCTCAAACATATTTAAGTTATTCGGACAAATTTTAAGAAAGTTATTAGTTTTTACAGGGTCTCCACTTCATTTTCCTCCGTACGGTAGAACTTACAAGAAGAAGACGCGGTCATCGGGTCTTAGATTTTGTCGAAACTTTGCATTCTGGCAGATTTCGTTCTCCTGTTTATGAAAACATAGCATTATAGGCGTCGATACTCAATCATTTTTGAGATAATTACAATTTAAATTTCATTATACCCGTTAAGGCGTTAAGTACAATTTTGGTTGAAGTTTTTGTCAAGTGCCAAACGGCGTGACGGTAACGTACTAGATTCATTACCGGGAAGGCCAGTGTTCAAATCGCTTTTTTCTTTTTTTTCCTGTCCAGTTTATCTATTTTAATTAGTTGTATTTTGCACATGAAAAATACACTCGTAATATCTGTAGGAAACAAAATATAACAATTGTATTGAAAAGGAACATAATATGAAAGAAACACTAGTTTCATCATTCTTAACGTATCTCAAAAGTTGTTGAGTATCGACGCCTATAATGCTACATTTTCATGAACAGAGGAACGAAATCTACCAATTTGCAAAGTTTCGAGGAAACCTGAGACCCCGTGACCGCGTCTTCTCCTTGTTAGTAGGATGAAACCGCATCAGTAATATGTAGTGTATTCGGTCCTCACACCATTGTCCATTTCGTACTGTACATTTTTTGCTGTCACATGACAATCGTCGTGAATCGAGAGCGCAATTAATAGCGATGCGACGCGCGGCCGTGCAATAAGAGGTATCAATTTATGTCAGTGACAGTGTTCGACCGTCTCGCACTCGACGTTTGGGAAGTAGTCATTCAAACAATAGTCGATACGGCGTGTATAATAAACGGGGCTTCGAGATATGCGTGACCTGAATTATGAAATCGTTGTCGCAAGCGAGAACGGAGGAGAATCGAACGTAGATATACGCTCGGAGGTTTCGTGCGTTCGCTGCATTCGATAGTCGTACGTCGGTACGCTTAAATAACTAATGGGAAAAATGGTATCCTTCCGTCGAGGTAACCGATGCTGCCATTCGAAAACAACACGCGAACCATCTACCATGGAACCCGATCGAAAGAGAGAAAACCCGAACGCGAGTAATTCAAGACGCATCTTTATTCGAAGACACTGGGTAGTGCGTTTTCTACACGGAAAAGATGAGGAATAACCAACTTTCCTGGACTATTTGGTTACAATTGAAGCAAACAACAGACGATCGAGCGATTTCCAATCTCCTCCAAAAGCAGGAGTTTATAGTACAATCAAAATTTGCTGCATCGCTTGCGAAAAACTGGAGTTATCTACTATGATTACTAGACAGCGGATTTTATGCATTTATGACAAAAATGTGCAGGTATAATTTGAAACAATAAAAACATTAGCAGAATTGAAAAATACTGTTATATTATTTTCAACATATGAAACATAGTAAGAAAGAAAATAAACTTCTATTTCTCTCCAATTTGTTGTAATTCAGGTAGACAATTCTTATTTTGCATAAAGATCCGCTGTCTAACGATTACTATTACACAGTAATATTCGGACACTTTTATAAAGACGACAATTTTTTTAAGATCGGACCAAGCGGTTTGAATTTTTTTGAAATTTTAGAAGAATTAGTTTACTATGCGACGCGAAATAAATTTTTTCGAAAAAATTACAATTGATCAGAACAGCGGAGAACATATTCAAGGTTGTTTTTTTGCAACATTCTTGTTTGGGCTTGGATTAAAAATTTAAAGACTGCGTCTGGTAGATATGTATCGATTATACATATATACATACACACACACACATATATTGTGTACATATATATATTCATCTTTCAATGCGTGTCGTTTTTCTCGCATCAACCGATTTCGATGAAATTTTCCGAATATATAACGAATATAAAACGACACGCATTGAAAGAAGTAAGAATCTTCAGATTTATTACAGTTAGTATTTTTAAAATTTTCAATATAAACCCACAATTCCGACCAATTACAATTTTTTTCAAAATTTCTTTTTCACGTGACATAGTGAACCGTATAAACCGTGTACAAGAAGAAGAAGGCAACAAGAAGATGTTGCTTCAATGTGAACATAGCTTTAGGGGAGAGTACGATTTCCGTGGCCCCTCGTTTTGAGGTTATATTTGTGTTCTTGGGATTATTTCAAGAAAAAAATGTATATATAACACGGTGTCAAATTGGCCTGGTTTAGCCGGTAAATTAGATTTCCTGATTTTTATAAATTTGTAAATATCTCGGTAACTATGCGAAATATGGAAAAATATCAAGAGACCTTTTTTTGTAGAAAATGAAATTTTATTCGCATAATCTTTGCATTGTAGCTGTCATCCAGAATTTGAACTAGTAATGAAAAAATCATGTGAATAGAATGAGTTGTGGTTAGGTCGTGGAGGGGGCGGATCAAAACGAGGGGCCACGGAAATCGTACTCGTGCCTAGCTTTAAGTAGTAAGTAATTGTCTAGATTACGTAGGTACAAAAATCGAATAAAAATTGGAAACGTTAACATCGATGTAAGAAGTCTCGAAAATACTAATAGGTAAAATAAAACAAAATTTCTATATTCTTCGCCGAATTCAATTATACTTGTCAGGCTACAAGTGGAACGAAATAGTTCAACTTTCGAGACAAGATCTTAATAAGACGATAACCTGTTTTTTATTGCGTGCTCTATCGCTACACACTCCGCCTAATCTACGTTTATGCAGCATGCAATTCGGAGAAAAAGAAGCAGGCAGTACAAATTGCTTTCACCTCGACTACAGCAACGTAGATTATTGAAAATTATTTTACGGAGAATATAACACCGTCGAAAAAAGAACATACCATTTTTAATAGCAAGAAATGCATTAAGTGAAAAGAAAATCGAGCTAGGAAATCCATAATAAATTAAATATAAATGATTATTGCAATGATAAACAATATTAAGTAGTCAAAATCGATTCAACGTTCTCGATATCAAGTGAAAATTTTCAAGCTCTACTTACAACTATACCGCCAGTAGAGATATTTCCGACGAAGAACAGTCTTATTAACATTCACAGATTAAAACCACACAACGACGATTCAAAGCTCACTGACGATTTCGTAACATACTCTCGACATGCCTAAACACAATTGTCACCACATAAAAATATTATACAGGCCTTAAAACACTCGTGGAATGACTAACCGCCGCGGTTAGACGCGTACCCTTCGGAAGACGGCGCTATACTGATGCTCTTAACATTAACGCAACGCTTGTCCCGTTGGTAATCTCATAGGTAGTGGAGGATCTGCTTGGAATCATTTGTTCCGGTGAGCTGTGATATGCGATTTAACCGCTGATGCGACTGAAAGTATTAGCTTATGACAGCTACAAGTCGCAATTTGATATATGAGAAATATTATTTTAATCGGGGTTTAGTTTAGGTGGCGAGTGTGTGAGAACAGCAACAAATCGTGGTGTGTGGAAATTAAGAGGGATTTCTCATCAAATCGTTTACAAAGAGATGATATTTAGGAATTTTTTTCTTAAAATATACAATATTTTATAAGAAAAAAGATTGGTGTGTGCTTAGACCACATGGCTGAAGTGAAAGTTCTTTCTTTAATCTTTTTTCGAATTTTTATTAACACTTTATGACATTTAATTTTCAATGATTCTATTATTGAAACAATTGGCTTACGATAGCTAAAATATGATGTAAATATTTTTGAATCAATTTTGTCTAAATGTCTTGCAAATACTGCATCGAGAGTTGTTCCTGATCTTGATGTCGCTTCATTAGGATTATTTACCATTTCCAATCTTAATTTACTTCTAAAAAATTATATTAATAATTTTGATTGTTCCGATGCAAAGTTCAAACTGAAATCTCCACTTAGCATCATCGGAATTTTATCATAATCTTTATTAAGCAATGCCGAACTCTCAACCGTATATGCTAATAGAATAGAATTTCGTTTCATCGTTCCATCGCCAAATCGGTTTACTCCTACCGCGTCGAGGTTTTACGCCTACCGCGTCGAGGTTTTACTAAATCGTTTCATCGTTTCATCGTCAGATCTGTTTTACTCCTACCACGTTGAAGTTTTACTAAATCGATTCATCGTCTCATCGTTTCAGCGTTTCACTGTTTCATCGCAAGATTGCTTTCACTCCTACCGCGTCGAGGTTTTACGCCTACCGCGCCTAAAGAAGTTTCACTTCAATAGAATAGAATTTGGTTTCATCGTTTCGTCGTTCCATCGTCAGATCGGTTTTACTCCTACCGCGTCGAGGTTTTACGCCTACCGCGTCGAGGTTTTACTAAATCGTTTCATCGTTTCATTGTCAGATCGGTTTTACTCCTACCGCGTTGAGGTTTTACTAAATCGTTTCATCGTCTCATCGTTTCAGCGTTTCACTGTTTCATCGCAAGATTGGTTTTACTCATACCGCGTCGAGGTTTTACGCCTACCGCGCCTAAAGAAGTTTCACTTCAATAGAATAGAATTTGGTTTCATCGCTTCATCGTTTCATCGTTTCATCGTCAGATTGGTTTTACTCCTACCGCGTCGAGGTTTTACTAAATCGTTTCATCGTTTCATTGCCAGATCGGTTTTACTCCTACCGCGTTGAGGTTTTACTAAATCGTTTCATCGTTTCATCGTTCCATCACCAGATCGGTTTTACTCCTACCGTGTCGAGGTTTTACGCCTTCCGCGTCGAGGCTTTACTAAATCGATTCATCGTTCATCGCCAGATCGGGTTTACTCCTACCGCGTTGAGGTTTTACTAAATAGTTTCATCGTCGCATCGTCTCATCGTCTTCTCCATTTAAGTACATATTTAGAAAAAAATTTTACGAAATTTGAATAAATGTAATCTTGTCGTTATTATAATAATAATACAATACAATATACGCCAGTGGCGTTTAGCGCTCGGTAGTTCTAATGCTAAACATATCAAAAAAGAAAATCAATTCCTATTTTGCTGCAGGTCATTCCAATCGAGCTAGAGAATTGTTATTTTGCATAAATACCCGCAATCTAATTATTACTATGTAAAAGATGTAAAATTAAAAAAGTTTCTGTGGTGACCCCCCTCCCCTTCCTTTTCCTTATGCCCTAAGCACGTTCTTAATATGCTCATTGGTTAATCCAGCACCGCATACACCATACCCGTGCACCACAGGTTTAATGTATGATCTATTGATATTACTGAAATGAAATTCTAAGTTTCATTATACTATCTCGAAATTTGAGTGCGTAAATGTAAAATTTCTCGAACGCAGACAGTCTGGTAAATAACATCGTACTTGTAGACTCTGTGTACTTTGTAACTTCCGCGACTAATTAGAAAATTCATGCAGCATGAGCCATTAATGAAGATGCAGTGTCTGGCGGGCAACAATCTAATATCGTGATCATAAATCAGACTTCATTCATTAAAGCCGCGCGTCTCGTCGGTACGTCGAGGGAAAAATTTCGCATTGTTATAAAACGATCGCCATCGCGGTTCTTAAACTGGCACGCTGACGGTGGGATGCAAGCCGGGTATTAACACGGTGTCACGATGAAATTCGTTAATTAAAGCCATAGGCGGACTAGAGGTTGGTGTGCTTTGAGCGGAGAGCAGCTGATAAAGAGACGTGCTACGGGCTACGGGTCGATGTAAAGGCTGTGAACGTGCGTACAGGCCAAAAGTATATGACCCAAATTATCAACACGCGACCCCCATGTCGGGACAGATTGGCAGTTTAGCATTCGATAACCCGCACCATCTTGGGAATGAGCTCATACCATCGGTTTGTTGCTATGGGTTCATTTGGCGATGGATCCTCGTTACCGTCCGGTCGAACCACCGCGCCGCGGCGTCCATCTTGTCATTTCGATTACGTTGTTTCGGTGGAAGTAACTATTGGATCACTTGGGGGTCTGTGGGGGATCAAATCTATGTATATTGAACGAGAACCGCTCTGCGATTCAGGCAACTGTAACTTTTATAGTGAAACTCTTGAAAACGAAGCGAAGAGAAGAGAAGATTGATAATATAAATTTACAGAAATGTCTAATCCAATGACAAAACTTTCTTGTTCTTCATTAATTCTGTATGAAATTTTTACTGGCACGTTTGCGACTGATTAACCACTATTACGATTTATTTTATAGTTACAGTGATTCGAATTTCTTTGTCGTTCGTTATTTCGTAGAAGAAAAAGAATATTGATATCTACTGATCAACAAAATAGAATTTCACTCCGATTCAAAAGAAATTAGCGACATAAATATTTAGTAGACTTTGTACAAAACTTGTGTCACGAGTCTGACTCGATATTATAGTACAGGCAGTTCCAACCAGTGATGGGAACTCCGTGGGCGCTGGGCGAAAATACTACCACCACTCTGACGTATCGTCTTCCCCTACTTTGCTTTTACCGCGCACGTGCTACACACAAGCGTATTGCCCGAGCAACCCGAGTTGGCACACAGAAACTTGTGGGTACCACGTGATACTCCCACTACGCGCTACACGTCTTCCGCGATTGGCCGAATAGCTTGACGAAGACAGCAAACAAGCGTATTGAGTGTGACTGTAACAGAGAGATGTGGTGACCATGAAGTAAGATGGTGACGCTGAGCGCCTATGTCGATCGTTCCCGCCAAAACGTAAGAGTGGAATCCACTGATCAGTGGTGGGATCCGCAGACTTGAGTCAAGAGTGGGGACTCGCCGTTCCCCCTGTACCCCACTGACGAGATTTTGTGCCAACTCTCGTTGCGCGGACAATACCTCTACTCTGTCCGTGTAGAGTAGAGGTACGCTTGTGTGTAGCGCGTGCGCAGTAGAAGCAAAGTAGGGGAAGACGATACGTCAGAGTGGTGGTTGTATTTTCGCCCAGCGCCCACGGAGTTCCCATCATTGGTTCCAACGAGTAGCTCCGGAGCTATTTGAGGCACCTTCCCCGCTTATGTTTTTCCCCCACTCTTAGTGCGGCGCGCGCAGCCCTCACTAAATCTACGGCTGTATTTACGTAGTAGTGGGAAGAGGTTCGATGGTGGGGATCTTCCAGTTCTCGGAGAGGGAATACGTTGGAACTCCCTGTTATAGTAGGAGGCGTTGAAATGAGACCACACATGATGTAATTCGGTGCAAATTTGTTTGTTTAATTCACGATACATTACAACCTCGATTATCCGAACCGATGATATCTGATTTCTCCATTATCCGCGTGAATACGTGTTTCGCATGTAAATAGTTCAGCCTAAAGATCCATATACAACTTAATTTGGTGTACAAACAAAATTTTAATCTAGCAACGCAGTCAAGAGCGGCCTCAACGGAGTGCGAAGGGTTAATAATTATTAATCTGCTCCTGGCGATTGAAAATAGTCAATGTTACGGGATATAACCACTTTCCTGGTCGTATAAGAATTGCGGTTGTCTCGTGGAAAGTATTTTTTATTGAAATGTACAATTATTTCCATTGGACATCGATAATTGGTGCCATTGAATTTTTTGTAATCAAATTTCAAATACCATGTGAATTTTTTTAGTGAATGTTCAATAACGATTACGTTTGACTCTATGACCTTTTATCGAATTCTGTCTTGCAAACTGCGAATTTTTATTTAATTGACCATGAAATCTTTCCTATTTATGATAAATAACTTCGAAAATATTTACAAACCATCTTAAGCATGAACACTAATAATAGTGATTAGGTGAAAATGTAACCTGAGTAAATAAGTAAGTAAATTAAAATAAGTTTTAATAAGCCAAATAGAGCAACTCGGATAGGATCCATTAGCCTATGATTTCAGTGATTGCTTAACGATTATTATTCCCAGCGAAGAACAGGAAAAAATTTAAACAGCTGGAGAACGCTGTTTGATGTAACAATGTTAACATTCACTGATATGAGAAAACTCATGTCTCTCCCCACTGACTAAGTATACATATTCGTTCCCCAATTATTTCAAGCGGAAGAGAACAGATGGGAGTTGAGTTGCCCCCCCCCCCACCCCCGCCCCCCACACCCGTGCGTGTTTTCATGGTTGCCGTTATTATACATACTACAGAAACAATATTTCATAACAACGACAAAACCATACGATCGAATCTCTACAAATATTATGAAACCGGATTCTACGGCAGATAGAAGGAATTTCAATTTACTCGGAATTAATGGAAACTGTCGTGTGCTCTCAACGACGAAACCTTTGTCTAAACGTTGAAAAGATAAATTGTATAATGGCGGGTCGAGAATTGAGTTTGCATGAAATTTTTGCGAAACCGTTCAGGTCATCCATGTAAAGAACGATCGAGGTGTCGGACACGATAGATAAGAGTTTCTGCTTGCTTAAAGTTATTGCAAAATTTCTGAGGTCATAGCTGCTAAAATTTACCACTTGAACAAACCGATGCTCACGTAATAGATTAGAATCAACTACGAGGGATCTTAAACTGAGTGAAACCGGTCGACGAACGTCACTAATACTTACGTTGCCATCCGGAGATTGCAAAATAATATTATCGCTAAGTTCCCCATTTTTTAAAAAATGCACTCTACCTTCTTTATAGGAGGATTATATTATTCTTCATTTATTCGTATGTCTCACAAATATTTCGTGAAAAGAATTTGCACCAAGATAGTCAGGTTTAAAGTCACTTAGGTTAATATTTCAGTCAACAAATGAAAACTTAATTTATATGAGCTATGAATCCTTTTATAATTTTAAATAGCTCAAATAATCGGGATCTGACCGGGCCATACATATTACTTCTCTATTGTTTAGATTAATTTTATACTGTTCTGTAGCGTAGTTTGTTCGAGACTCATTTGTCAATCTGTCACTCCATAATTCATTTTTTTATTTCTTCTGTAAATTATACAAAAACAAATTTTAAAATATGTCATCTTTGAATCATAAGTACTGTTTTCAGAACGTTTCACTACACCCTCAACAAAATTTGGTTGTATTACAAGCACAATTATTGTGCTATTAAGCTGACTTGTTAATTCAATGACTTATCTGATTTTAATTACACCCGCTAAAAATTTATTATGATTTCCGAACTCCATTTCTTATTAGAATATTTCTTTTTCAAGTTGAAAATTCTAAAATATCTCACAATAATGTAATTAATATAGAAAGAAGGGTTTTTACCTTAAAAATACTTTAAGCACATATTTGTGTGCCTTCAATTAATGTGCCTATCTAAACACTGCTTGCATAAAAATTGTTATTCTGTTTAAAATAAGTGTTTTTACGCAGATTAACGAATTGTTTCGTTATAAAAGTAGAAATACGGAAACATGAAGTGCACTGTAAAATATAAACATATCACGTGATATTAAAGGCATGAAAATGAAAATAGGGTTAGATTTAACGGAAATAAGCGAATAATAGGAAACACTAATACGGACAATCTTTAAAATCTGGCAGTATTACTGGATTCACTTTTTTAGAAAACGCAAAAACGGTTCAAAACTGCTCTGTTCAGAAAATTAAACAGTTCCATTCAACATTATACAGCAATCGATTCTTTTGCAAGAATCGCCAATCCCTACTACGTAGTCACCACAATCCCCACCGCGACTTCCAGAAAATTCAACATCTCGTGGTGGGAGTTGCTAGTATGCAACGAACGAGGATTCCGTGCAATAAACGAGGCTGCAACCACTCGGTCGAGCCGAGACGAGCGTTTGAATTTTCCGTTCTACTTGAAATCAACGAACTGTTTGAAAAAAAATGCGAACTACTTGAAAAAATCAAACAGCTCGAATATTCGAGACCTCGTAAAACCCCGATTTACTTGAATATGAATTTTCTGCTCGAAATTTTTCGAATTACTGGAATGTATTCGAGGAAATCTTTACATGTTTTTTTTTTTCATGGAAACACGAAAATAAAGCAGAAAAATTAAATTAGAGTCATATTTGTTTTCTTCACAGTTCGTTCAGTATTTGATAGTAAATAAATGAATATTCGAGTAACTCGAGCAATTCCAATCATTACGAGTAATTCGAAAGTTAGAGAGATGTTTGAATATATTCAAGTAATTCAAATATCGAAATGAAAATTCATCTTCAAGTAAATCAAAGTATTACGAGGGATCGAATATTCGAGCAGTTTCATTTTTCAATGTAGCTTGCATTTTTCAAACAGTTAGTCGATTTCAAGTAGCTCGGGAAATTGAAACGCTCGACTCGGCTCGAGCTAGTAAATTACAGGTAACTCGCACAAGTCTAGTTGCAACTAGCGAGGTTCTAGAACAGAGATGGGCAATTTTGCCTCACTTGAGGCAAAACCGTCTACACCGTAGCGCCCTCTGTCCGCTTCCAGCAAGAACGGTACAATGGGGCAACAAAGACACGAGACATTGGCTTACGCAACGAACGGGCGCGCTGCATGAAAGAGAAGTTGGTGGGAGAAGCAAGCGTTTGAGGAGCCCCAACCGTGCCCATCATTGTTCTAGAATATTCGCATTATAAGATGTGTAAAAGTTGGTACTAATGTAATGTGTCATGTAGGTAACGAGTACCTCAATGTAAAATAAAAATTGTTTGCAAGCATTTCGTGAATTAGGAGCCAAATAGAAATTTCTTTCTTCCTTTATTGATTTGAGTAGATTGGCACAAATACGTTCATATTCTCAAATTCTTTTGCTCTTGTTTTATATTGAAGCTACTTATTTTAATTATAAATGCATAAAATCCGCAGTCTGGTAATGAGGTATCATTGTAATGTGTGGTATTGATAATAATGAGATCTTGTTAGAGCGTTGAGGAATAGAATGAGTCGGCGAGCATAATTTTGTGTATTGATTGATAAAACGGCAACCGTAAAAGATGCTCGATTCGAGTAAAGATTTTTACAACTTTCTACTGGCTCTATATGACCGATCGTGACAGAGATCATACTATTGCTATTTGCAACGCGCAAACAAGCTGTTTCGCGAACTCGGAGTGTATGGTTTCTTGAAAATCCAGCGGAATGTTATCATTGCACGCGACGTACGCGCGTAGGTGCTCGGCGATGAAATTCTATTAGTTCAAGCGTATTAAAAACTGCGAAGACCGGCGGCGAACGTCAGGAAGCCATTTTATTTTCGAGAACCGCGCCCGCCTCCGTATACATTTGTCGAGGTCGTTTTACTGAAAGCCTTTAACGACTGAAAGACTGGAGCCCGATAGCAGGAGATTCTCTCGCCGGGGATCAGGTTTTCCAACTTCTTATTTTTAGTTGGTCGTTACACGCCGTCCCGGACAAAACACGACGACGTCGAAATAATTTACATCGATTTCTAAATCCGGCAACCAACGTAATCGAACGCATCGACCAACCCGCCGACCTGTATCGATCACCACGGTTTACCATCGTCCGCCGATTGGTTTCCCGCATTGAACCTTGGAACGTCCGAGCGCTAATTTCATCTTTTTGTTTGTTTCTTTATTTCGTGTTCACCTCGTGACGAGGCGTTTTGATGTACACTCACGATCATTTAATGACAGACTATGCACGAGACTATTGTTGACGCCACAGAAGGTGTGTTATGACATGGTTTACCACTTTTAACGTGTAAACATCGGCGTGCTCGCTGGAAGGGGAACTCGTGACATAAATGAACATACTTATTGCAATGAGAGAACAGGTTTCCTTACAAATCTTTCGATTATATTGTACAATATGATCAGAAAATATCGCGCGGTTGCATGATTTATGCGGTAAGGATGCTATTATCGTTCGGTGATGGATATCTGAAGATAACAACGGACGAGTTATTTTACGATGTGCTTTGCAGTATAATTTCGCGTCGCCTTGCCATCAGCATTGACGTGGAACGGAAAGGGATTCGTTTCAATTCTGGGAAACATAACGTTGTATTTGAAATCCTCGTCTTGGTCTCAATCCTAGCACGGAAACCTTGAGAAAGAGGATGCTAAGAAGCGTTAGAAACCTTAGGTTGTCGAAAGGAAAAAATATGCGAGCAGCAATGCGAGTATTATACTGATCTGTGGCACAACAAGTGGACTGCTGAATTTTTTTAAATATACTGGAACTGTCTTTTCTTTTACTTCTACGAAATGAAAGTTAGATAAATTAGTTGACTGCGGACTCTATATATATATCCGATATTCATTTTCCAAGACCTGAACCATGTCGTATAGCAATACCCAAATTATGAGAACGAACGTAATATATTACAAACACAGCTCCTCGAAGGCAAATATTGCTTTCCTCATTGTATTATTTCCTTCTAGCAATTCTGATATAGAAGGCCTGAAAATAATTTATAATTTTCTTAACAAATGTTCCTTAAGCATTTAGAAACTATGCAATACCTGAGCTATATGTAACAATATTGTATTTGTTAATTAAACCATCTGGTTTAACGCATTAATACATAAATAAATTTTTCACAAACACAAGTTCAATTTTCAGGAATGTCCAATAAATTGATAATTTCTTCGAGATATACATAAATAAATTACATCTTTCTTTATTTCTTCTTACTTTTCAAAGTGATTAAAGTCAGAAGAAATTAAAAAAGCATAATCATCAGGTATTGATTTTGCTCTTTCCGAGAACTTTTTCTAGTGTTGTGATACCTGTAATATTCATGATCCTTATTTTTGGTTTCCTGAGCTTCTTCAGATCATGCACCAATTGGCACTAAATTGTAAAGTATAATATTTTCCTTGTGTTTTAAAATTTTATGACTGACGATACGATCAGAAACGCACAGAAATAGAATTTTTCCATAATAGTGTTTCCGTCGAGTAGAAACGAGACATCAGACCGCGATAGTTTGACTTCAACCAGTGATGGGCAATTTTGCCTGAATTGAGGCAAAACCGTCCACACCGTAGCGCCCTCTGTCCCCTTCCATCAAGCGCGGTACAATGGGGCAACGAAGACACGAGACATCAGCGTACGCAACGAATGTGCACGCTGCATGAAAGAGAGGTTGGTGGGAGAAGCAGGCGTTTGAGGGGCTCCACCCGTGCCCACCACTGTCTTAAACGGTCATTTTCTGAAAAAGTAGCACAATGTCGCACTTCAATTCTTTTTGTTTTGTAAGAGACAAGGGTTCACATGTCTTTAGATCACAATTCTTCAAAAATTCAGAAGAAGTTGAAGTTTTTGTTCAAACGTAACTCTTTTGGATTAAACATGATTAGCTACCACGCGAGGGAAGTGGTCTCGTCTAATTCATCTACCAAAATTACAAATTGCATGAAAATCCGCAATCTAGTGATCACCTTTAAATGTTTGTAGTTCATAGCAACATTAACCGAGATCGATGAAACTTTGTACATGTGTATAACTTACCTATAATGTGTAGAACTTACCGTATTTTAAATTTTCATTACAGACACAGATAAAAAAGTTGAAAATCGTGACCTTTACTTTTTTCTTCACAATTCCGACCAATAGCAATTTATGGAAAAAATTATTTACACGCTACCTATTAAACTAATCCTTCTAACATCTCCAAAAAATTGAAGTCGTTTAGTTATTGTATTGTAAAGAGTGTCCGAATATTAATTCGGCCAACCGTAGATACAGAAATGAAACATATTTTCCGACATTATTATATAAAACTCTTGAAATACTTATAAAACAAATCATCATTACACACTAAAATATATGTATAACTGAACTATGGCAAACTATAACTACATTTAACTGCGTATAACTAAAAGTATAACCCAAATCCTATAAAACCGAACGAAATGTACCAATATAGACGTTTTACAGTGCACAGTCGACAGAAAACTAATGCAACAAGAGAGAATGCCCCGCGAGAACCAATATCTGTTTATAAGAATTAATACTAACACTGAATAACGCAACCTAAGGGCAAACTCAATCCGTTTCTCCAAGTGGCTGTTCGAGGCAGCAAACAGCAATGCCTGCCGCGGCACGCGTTCAAGAGGCTAACATGTTCCAAGCGTAGATGTCTAAAAGTATGCATAAAACTGTCAATTGCAAGAGGCTGCACTTAAAATTGATATATACCCTTGTTAAAAAATATGTCAACTTTCATTTTACAAAAACGTGACATAAATTACATTGAATCATTATTTTATCACTCTTCTTGAAAGATAAATTGTTATATATTTTTCATTATTCGTACACGGGATACATAGAACGTATAACACAAATAAATATCTAAAATACAGTTACTTACTTATATAATAGTATAATATAAAGCTACTTTTTCATGTTGTACAATAAGTGATTAAAGAAATTAGTTTACCACACAATTTCATGATTTCGTGTTTATAATCTCATATATTTAAAAAAAAAATGATTTAAAAACGGAAGGAAGGTTGTCAATATGTATAGAAAAAATTTCATTGTGAAGTTGAATGATTGACTTTTGGCCACATTCTCGCGGTTCCTGCACCACTGCGCGTCACATACGCGAAAAAGGAGCACGTTGTAAACAGACATCACCGACACAGCTGATAGGGAACAAGCGGATTGGCGCGAAGACGACGAATACGAGACAGAGAATGCATGACAGGAATTATCGACGCGCGCTGCTCGAGTATACCGCTATATCAGCTCTCGCGATCAAGGTCGCGCGGCGAGGGTCTTCCGCTACGTATGTTCAGGAAGCCGACGGGCACGAGCCTAAAGACTCGTCTCCAACGCTCCCAGCTTCATCATTAATTCCAGCGAACATTCATCCGTCTCAACGATAATCGATTCGGAAGAACAAAAAAGGATTTCTCAATAATTCCCTATTAACAACCTAAACCTATTCCACCGAGGTGGAACGACACACAACATTCATAGCATGCCTAGCTCCATTCTCCGCGAATGGCGATACCTCTCGTTCGTCACAACAGGTGAATCAATTAACTATTATACAATACAACAGCATCTGTTCCACATTTGCCAAACGGTCTCCACGGAATCTGGAGAGTTCCTTCGACAAAATTCGTAGCTTGTATTCTTTTCCAAAGGCTAGTACAGTAAACGAAGTATAAGTACAGTTAACATAAGACAGTGTATGACTACGCAAATAACGGTATGACGGCGATTGGAAACCTGACCGTAAGATACTTCGGAATGCCGATATGGGTGTTACGAGCTGATGGCTAAGCAGGTGATGCGTGAACGAGGTTTGTTATATTTTACAGGAACTTGGTCGATTGTGGACTGGCCAGTGCTCGTTTCACCACGGATTTGCCACTTCGCCAAGGTAGGGAACAATGGACTTGCCGGTGTCTGTTTCACCACCGGGTCGCCATAAGATAGGAACACGTGGACTGGCCGGTGTCTGTTTCATCACCGGGCCGCCGTATAGTTTATTGGATGGGAACGTATGTAATATGTACCGAGGACTTGTCTGTTTTATTCACCACAGGATCGCCACTTCGGAAAGGTAGGAAAACCATGGACATTCCTGTGTCTCTTTCACCACAGGGTCGCCACTTCGTTTAATGGATGGGTAATTGGTATTGGCTCCCCATAACGTTAAATGGAATTTGGTACATTCGAGCGGTAAAGGTTTATCGTTGTGGGAATACTAGTTACTGGAATGGAAATAGATATGGATATGAAAATAAAGAGATTTGAATGTACCGAACAAGAAGTGCAATATATTCTATATGGAAGAAGGGTCTTACACTTGTATATACAGTATTTCATCGATAATTGTCCACAACACGCGTCTGCGGAGGGACAATTATGCGGGAGGGATATCATTGTTTGAGGTTTGCCGAACGTAGAGAAGGACAACCGAGCTCGAGAGGCCTCGGTCACCGAGAAATGTAAACATACCTAATCCGAATTTCCAACTTCTTTATTAATCATTATTTTTTTTATGGGACTTCGATGACCATATTTGTGGCATTTTTCTAATAAAAATCATACCAAATATGATATAATTCCGATGATATTTACTTGTGTAATAGGCAATTAAAGTTTCGGGCGCGAGGAAGGATAGCGTATGGGAAAGAAAGAGACGCGGAGAGTCGCAGTCGGCGGCACAGTTCAAAGGCTCGCGCCTCCTCACAATGTATTACGAAGGAATAAATTTTTTATTATTACTTATTTTTTTATGAGACTTTTGCTAATAGATTTGTGACATTGTTCTGATTAAAATGATACCAAACACGATATACAGTATTTCATCGGTAATTGTCCAAAATGTCTCCGACATAATTGTCCCTGAGATATCCCCACTAGTGCGGGGTGTACCCCCTTGAGGGGCCGTGAAGCTCGAGAGGCCTCGGTCGCCGAGAAATATGACACCATGCGTCTCGGGTATATCGGTGAGACCACACTAATCCGAATTTCCAACTTCTTTATTATTCATTATTTTTTTATGGGACTTCGATGACCATATTTGTGGCATTTTTCTAATAAAAATCATACCAAATATGATATTATTCCGATGATATTTACTTGTGTAATAGGCAATTAAAGTTTCGGGCGCGAGGAAGGATAGCGTATGGGAAAGAAAGAGACGCGGAGAGTCGCAGTCGGCGGCACAGTTCAAAGGCTCGCGCGTCCTCACAATGTATTACGAAGGAATAAATTTTTTATTATTACTTATTTTTTTATGAGACTTTTGCTAATAGATTTGTGACATTGTTCTGATTAAAATGATACCAAACACGATATACAGTATTTCATCGGTAATTGTCCAAAATGTCTCCGACATAATTGTCCCTGAGATATCCCCACTAGTGCGGGGTGTACCCCCTTGAGGGGCCGTGAAGCTCGAGAGGCCTCGGTCGCCGAGAAATATGACACCATGCGTCTCGGGTATATCGGTGAGACCACACTAATCCGAATTTCCAAATTCTTTATTATTCATTATTTTTTTATGGGACTTCGATGACCATATTTGTGGCATTTTTCTAATAAAAATCATACCAAATATGATATAATTCCGATAATATTTACTTGTGTAATAGACAATTAAAGTTTCGGGCGCGAGGAAGGATAGCGTATGGGAAAGAAAGAGACGCGGAGAGTCGCAGTCGGCGGCACAGTTCAAAGGCTCGCGCGACTGGGACATTTCGCGACTTTGAAAACGGGCAGAACCTCAGCTACATCTGCATTAACCGTCTTGTCTTCTGTGAATTGGTCGATCATACATAGTAAGAATGAAGAGAAGAGGAAACCTAAGAAAATCCGGAAAAACCAATGTTGATGTTTTACAACTGTTGACAACTGTTGTACGGTGAATTTATGGGACCGGACACATTTTGCAATTGTTCGTATTATCCAATACATTTTCAACGAAACGATGAGACTTGCAGTGTCCCTTTCTTTACTATTTACTCTCTTTGTCTGTCACCAAAACTTACTCCATCGCCAATTAGAAAAATAGATATGTATGTATAATCAGAAAAGTTTTCGGAGAAATATTACAAATATGATGGTAAAAGTCTCCTAAAAGATTAATTAAAAATGAAAAAGTGTCGTCATTGCATTACTGTTGCCTTACCGATGTTATATACCTGACCTATACATAATGACCATACACCTGTGTATGATCCGAATTATATCGTGTTTGGTATCATTTTAATCAGAACAATGTCACAAATCTATTAGCAAAAGTCTCATAAAAAAATAAGTAATAATAAAAAATTTATTCCTTCGTAATACATTGTGAGGACGCGCGAGCCTTTGAACTGTGCCGCCAACTGCGACTCTCCGCGTCTCTTTCTTTCCCAAACGCCATTCTTTATCGCGCCCGAAACTTTAATCGTCTATTACACAAGTAAATATCATCGGAATTATATCGTAGTTGGTATGATTTTTATTAGAAAAATGCCACGATTATGGTCATCGAAGTCCCATAAAAAAGTAATGAATAATAAAGAAGTTGGAAATTCGAATTAGTGTGGTCTCACCGATATGCCCGAGCCGCATGGTGTCATATTTCTCGGCGACCGAGGCCACTCGAGATTCATGGCCCCTCAAGGGGGTACACCCCGCACTAGTGGGGATATCTCAGGGACAATTATGTCGGAGACATTTGGGACAATTACCGATGAAATACTGTATTTGCGACGTGTATATGCGGGGTTGACCGTGATTAACTGAGCCGACGATACATATTCCGCTAAAATATACTCAAAGGGGACTTATACCCGATCTTGAGGAGTGTAGCGTAACACGACGTAACTGAATTTTGACTGGGCCCGTTCGTGGTCTAGTTCGTGCCCTTTATGTACATATCCAAAAACTATCTAGAAATTGTGGGTAGGGGTGTGCGTACATCTGGGTGGAAATTCCTGAGAATTTTCGAAGCCTACCATACCATCATGGCAAAGTTGCTTTTGGGTAAACGAACGGACCTTCCAAGAGCAGCATGTGGGGATTAAAGAAGGGATTGTACACCTTCAAGAAGGGATTAAAAAGCACATAGAAAAACTCTTCGTACGTAACATGGGAAAGGGCAGCAGCATCGATAACGATCCGCGTCTCGCCTTGTTTCTGGTTTCTGGGTAGCGCGGCTCGTCGGGCGAATTTCCGACAGTCTGCTGTCAAATGTTTGTCAGTCGGTTTCGGGCTCGTACGTCGTGTCACGCAAACCTCGGGAGCTCGAAACTAAGGCCGCGTACTTTCCCCCTTGAATTTAACGTGACAGTGACAAGCGAACCGTTTACCAGATGAGAGAGGAAATACGTAGAGAGACGACGAAGATCCCGGGCGGCCGATCGAGATACCCGCCTGCCAGTATAGACCGATAGGACAGGAAGCCCCCCATGGAATTTCCCATGGGAAAAGTAGGAGAAAGCGAGACGGAGAGGAACCGCGTGTTTTGTCGCGCCGACGCGACTCGTCTCGTCTCGTTACTCACAGCTCTTGCTCACCTGCGAATCGTCCGCGTATCGTTGCGGCCAAACCTGGACTGAAATGCAGATCCAGCCGATCCAGGTGCTGGACAACTCTTTTGTTTCTCCCTCTCTCGCTCTCGTTCTCTCTCTATCTTTCTTTCTCTCTGTCTCCTTTTCTCTCGCGTAAACCGTGTCCCTCGACTCCGCCACGTTCCCTCTCAAGAACAACTTCCGGCCGACGTACTCGCACTATTTTTCCCTTCGGCTAACTCTATGGTGAACGTCACCTCCGCTTCCTCGTTCCCGAACTTGTCTCATGAGCGCAGCTCCGAGCGAAAACCCGCCAAGACGCCCGGCCGTTTCGTCGCATTCGTGTACGAACAGTAACTGACGGCTTCGTCATCCAAGCGATCAGTACGGCACCTAAGCGCGCGTGCACTCCAGCGGACCGACTCAACAATCGACCAATCGGAACGCGACTCCGTCCCGTCATACGCATGCGCGCACTCGAGACCAGCGGCGGCATCGTTTGAACCTCTCGATCGTTGACTACTATAGGCTCACATACAGCATGACCAAAAAACTGTTTCTAAAGACGGTAAGTTTGTATTTCATTCGATTCTAAATGAACAGTGAATGTACAACAAATTGTTTAAGTAGATTGTACGCTTGCTACCAGAAAAGACGCATGTATACAATCTTTTTAACTTTTAACTTATTTAAAATAACAATTTTTTGTATTACAACGAGTATAAGGTTTTTCAATTAACGATTGGATTATTTGCAAGTATAAGCAGTTGAGATAGAAGAGTATTGTTATTTATGAATGTTTATAGTGCAGAAATTCCATGAAAAGGAAGTTCATTATATTGGGTTTTACCAATGTCATTCATTTACGGTTGTGTAACGCTAACTGGTTTTATTAGATGCAGGTACACCTGTCGAGTTCATTGTATAATAAAACTACACTTTATGAACATTATCTTTTGAAAACGAATTGTATAATCACAGACGAGGTATAAGAGTAGATCAATCACCATATGGGGTTTCGTGTCTCACACAATAACAACTGGTTTTCTTACGCCCTCTACGCTGATGATCAAAAACAAATGGCTAACGAATCGTGTCTGTGAAAACAGTTATGATATCGGTTTCGGTCCCTGAAACAGGACCGATATTCTAAATAACTGTTATGAAGGACCGAAGTTTTGGTTGATGTCGGTTTCGATTATTAGTATATACAACATAGATAGTATTAGATAGTAATATATACATACATATATATATATATATATATATATATATATATATATATATATATATATATATGTATACAGGTGACACAACGATTTGTGTGTTTATCCTTGACACACAGTCGGACTCGAAGTTACCTCCTCAAAAATTGTTGATAAATAGTTAATCATGGAATTTTTATAAATATCAGCTCTCGAAGAATATAGAATGGACCTTCGGCAACATTCATGTATAGTTTTCAGTTCGACTCTGGAAGAGGTTCATTAGTTATTAATCATTTTTGTAAGTCTTGTCCGAATGAAACCGTGCATATTCGTGAGAATTGAATATCTTGTATACTCCAAATGTTCATGCATAAAAGTTACTCTGTATCTTGTATACTATTAGCCATTTTTAGTAAAAAATTAGGTGGTGAGGTAACCAATTATATAATCGTTGTAATCGTTAAACAAGCAGAGATAATAAATTCATTAGTTACATTTTCTCGATTGATTTATGCTTAGTAATATTCATGAATCATAAATTATTCTGTATCTCGAGTTCGAAATTAGATGGGAGGATGGTCAAGAAGTGTTACAAATATTAACCAGCTAGACATAATTTTATCAGTAAATTGTGTTCGATAAATTAATGCGCGCGAATATTCATGTGATAAAAGATATTCAATATCTCGAGTTCCATTACATATTTTTACTAAAAAATTAGATGGTCAGATAGTCGAGGAAGTGCATGTCGACATAATTGGCAAAAGGAATTGTTATAAACATTAAGCAGCCAGAGATAATAAATTTATTAATTACATTTGCTTGATATAATATTGTTTGATAATATTCATGTATTAAAAGTTACTCTGTATCTCGAGTATTATTAGCAATTTTCACTAAAAAATAAGATGGTAGATAGTCAAGGGGATGCTTGTCGACATTGTTGACAAAAGGAAGTGTTATAAACATTGTACAGCCAGAAATAATACATTTATCAATAATTATTATCACGGCGATCGAAATCTACCGAAATTAGTTGGAGTGGGGAGCGTTGCGCTTCGCTGCGCATCATTGCCTACCTAAGCCCGCGGAGCGCGCTCAGTCAGTCGGGCCGGGCGCTCCGGCAGGAGCGGACGGGCTCCGGGACCAGAAGGGTCTTTGGCTACCTTGACGCTGACCAGGGGTCCTCCAGAGGTACCCAGGCTTACCCTTGCCTACTTTTAGCGAGCTTAGGTTTGCCCAAGGGTCCTCCAACAGTGATCTTCCACAGCTACTCTGGCATACCCCTGCTTACTTTTAGCGGAATTAGGGTTGATCACGGGTCCTCCAGCAATGGCCTACCTTGGTCTATCCTTGCCTACCCCGAGGTTGTCCAGTGGTCTTCCAGAGCTACTTAGGCCTACCCTTGCTTACCCTGAGGCTGACCAGTAGTCCTCCAGAACTACCCTGGCCTACCCTTGCCTTTCTGGCCGCAATAACTTTATAGCTATTATAGCATCTTGCATGAAGTTGATAATATCGAGCTAATAGCTGCACAAATAACGGCAAATCTTCTACATTTTTGATTTTATGCAATTAGTAGTTACATATTTCATGTTCTAATGTACAATTTCGAATAATTCATAAATCTGTAGTCTGAAAAAGATTGTAGGACGAGGTATTAAAGAAAACTAAAATTAGAGGATATAGAAGAGAAATTAAAACGTGTAACACGAATTAAAGAACATACTAATTTTAAATAGTTTGTTATTTATATTTTAAAATCATTATTTTTACAAAATGAAGACGTGTTATATATCTAATAATTAATAAGGATAACATAAATGTTATATATTTTTCTTATAATATAATTAAAAATAGGGTACATTAAGTTTTTACACATAATAGGCTTATATGTATGTATATCTTTATTTCAGCGTTTTGACCAAGAAATGGACTCGGTTTTACAACATAATAGGCTTATACCAGACCTCGGAATTAACTGAACTTGTATCAATAGATTTCCACACCATTCCAGCATTTTTTTCCAGTATTTTCCAGCCTCCATTCACACACACAAGCATAAAAACTAATGCTTCTCTTGCTACAATTTCGTGTTCGCAAGCAATATCCTTTCCAAACTCAATGTATCCACTAAACTTTGTGCCATCATATTCTACATGTTCTCTAATCGCTACTTCATCGAACATTAAACAACCTATTAATTGGTAATTTGTATTTTTTACCCGTTCATTGATGGACCTCAATGCTTCCAAACTTATGCCTGGTTCTCCATTTAACGTTCTATACCATGATGAAATAGTCTTCTGGTGTGGCAAACAATTACTCAATTGTTCACACACAAATTCATATGCATGTGGAGAATAATAATGAAGAGTAAGCGCAAAGCAACGAATTTTTGCATTATAACTCTAGATACGCATGCAGTATCCTTTTTGTACATGCTGTTAAAAATTTCGCCACCCATTCCACCAAGCATATTTAACATCTCTGCCTGATCAGGGTTTAATAATTGCTTACTTTTCAAGCCCTCTATGATGTTTTGTAGTTCACAAACTTGTTTTGATTTCCTCTGTAACTGTCGCCGCGTTTCGAACAGTTTTTTCTGTGAATCTGCTTCCACAAATTTAATTCTTTCTCTTACTATCAGCTTCTCTGGAGAATTGTATATGAATTTAGGCAATACCATTGTTCCCTTGTCTTCTTTATTGGATGTGAACGGTTCTGGTGATAATGGATAGTCATCAAACGACTTGGAAGTATCAGCTATACTTTCAATCTCTTCGGTTTTAGGGATCAAAACTTGTGCTGTAATAATAACAAATATTGTTAGTTTAGAAGTAACTGTAATATCAATTTATGTTGTTATTATGACAATGAATGTATTTATCAAAAGTAATTTTTCTATAAACATATACATACTTGTGTTAGGTGATAATGTTGTGTACACATTATTTTCACATGACTCAGTGAAAGAAGTCGCTTCTTCTTTAAGGGTTTTCTGGAATAAAACGAACACATACAAGTAGAAATAGAACATTGTTCACTATGTTGGGTATACTCATAAAAATTAAAAATACTCATTATTATACATACACGTGGTAATGCATTTGGTCTTAATCACACATAAGAACCTTTTGTGTAGAAACTTGTTTCTTCAAAGTGCATTGAGCAAATACAAGCTCTCTTTGGAATTACTGATGCTCCGATGCCTAAAAGATCTAGCCATAAACTACGAGTATCAGAATCTTTTGGAAAACTGCAAACAGAATCAAAGTTTAAAATAAAATATTCTAAGATTATAATTATATTAACTATAAAAATAATCTTCATACCTATGAAATGTAACTTTCACAACATTACTCCTTTTTTTCCAATGTTGAAGATCAGATCGGTTATTACACGGGGGCACAAAGCACGTCATTTTAATAGCTTCTTTTAACACTGTTGAAGTATTTAATACTAAATAGTTTTTTTTAATACTGAAACACGACACTGAAATGAAACGGTTTGAGACGCTTGGAGATGCTCACCAATGCTCACATGCTCATTGATGCTCACAAACGCTTGGAAAGGTTATGTGACGCTGTGTCAATGCGTGGCGCTGCATACATAATGACGTACTGCGCTTGCGCCGCACACAGCCAATGAAAATTAGTCGTAAATGTACCTCGTCCCCGTCTCTAAATTTGCCAACCCCGCAACGACCACTGATATATACACTAATCAGTGGCAACACATGCTTCACCCCTGTATTCCTATATCTATGGCTTGTACCCATAGATATCACCAGGTACAAGTCTATTCTATACTTCATCCGTGGTTGAATCAAATGAGACGCATTGTCGATTAGAATTTTAATTTTATATCGTTTCGTGCAAGATTTTTCTCCTAGCAAAATGACTCTTGAATAATTCAACATTGAGGTAGTCGGACCTCAAGTTCTGCCTTTAAAACACATAATTCTTTAATCATAAGTTTACAGGAAAAGAATAATGACACTTCTGGAATTTTTCCATAGTATGTGAATTCAGTGCATACGCGGGATTTTTAAGTCAAAAGTCAGTAAGTATCTATGTATATATCTACGTGTATTATTTTATTTTCGTAAATGTTGTGTGTTTTCAATATTAAATAATATAACAATAATAAAACAATATAATAATAACAGTGCATAATACACACAAACAATAGCCACTGTTTTATAATCAGCTTGTATGAACAGAGTATGAGTATACAAAAACAAACTTGTAGTTATAAAATTAGTTTCATTGGTATGCCTTAGAAATAATGTAAAATATGAAATTTTTGTTACATCCTTTTTAATAGTCATTTTTATATTTTTTAAGTCTACAAATGAATGTTATAGATTTTACCATGAAGTCTGCTAAAAATATTGGAGCTGGTTCATTATGGGGAGAATTACCAACAAGGGAAACCCTTAAGCAGGAAGTAATCACTCCAGATATTATAGAAAATATTTGGAGGCAAGTTATGGAAGAATCGAATAACGCAGATTGCGATTATCAAATGGAAAGACAACCTGATTATTTACAGTATGTTCTTTAAATCTTCTAAATGAAATGTTAGCTTTTACTTATTCTTACACATTATATTTAATGTTACAGGTTACCTATGGGAAATCTTCATGTATTAAATACCATAAATTTTCATCAACAATTACGAATGATGGTAATAAAATAAAACCATGTTCGATTTTTTTAAAGAATAGATGTTAAATACATTCATAGTCGTGATAGCTATCCATTCCATTCCTATATTGTAAGTCCGAAGTAATGAGAGTGGGGCTGTTCTTATACCTATAAGCATATTTTACATGTCTTTTTAAGAAAACAAGCCATAATAAAGCATCTAGTAACGATATATAAATATATTCTTGTATTTTTAGGAGGAAGGAATGGTACTTGGAAATATGACCACAATTGAGGCACAAAAATTACAAGATGTTAAAGAAACACAGAATTCATTTCAATTTTTACCTGTACAGAAAGAAAGGTATCTGAATAGATCTATGCAGTATTTCTAGTATATAAAATTATTAATAAGTAACATTCTTTTAGAAGTGCTTTCAAAGATTCATCTACAGTACACTACCTCACACCAGAAACAACACGAGCTATATTAAGGAATGCTGTCATTGTTCTCCTCGCTCATATTGGATTTGAAAAATCATCGGATATAGCTATAGAAACACTCACAGATATTGCTGATCATTTTTTGAGAAGAATGACTCTTTTGATGAAAGTGGCTTATGAGCAGAAGGATCATGAATTTTTTGTAAAATAGGATTCATTAAAAGCTATATCCTTTCAATTTCATACCTAATAATTTGATTACTTGATCAAATATTTTTATAGGATATAGTGGAAAGAGTTTTATTGGAAACGGGCATTGGTGGGGTGGCTGCTCTTCACGACTACTATCAAGAATACGTGTTAAAGTTTGAAGAGAACATGAGAAAGAAGGCTGAAGCAATGATGGAAAAACAAAGGCAACTTCAACTTAATGCTTGTAGTTCTAAATATCTAATTGCATCGAAACGACTATAGAATATTGAAACAAAGAAGCATTGCATATTTGTCAATATTCTTTCATTTTCTAGGATGGTTTTAGACGAAGCAGCAAACAAATTGCAGTTTGAAGAACATGATGAATTCGGTAATATCTATCGAGAGGTTCCAACTCTTCAATTGCTAGATCCTGAAATGGGCTTTCCTCCCAGTCTCGACGCTGGTTTTCAAATGCTATATAGTTTAGAGCAGGATGAGTAAGTCATTGATAATAATACTATTGTGTTGTTGTCGAGGTCGATAATTTCGAAATAATTCGTAAAGTAAAGTTGTAGTATATTATCACGCGATTATCACATTTGTTGGCAATACAATTCCATGAAAAAAATGGTCTTCAAATATTTCCTTTGTACTCTGTATAAACAGTATTGTAATGGTAGCGGTTGTAGATTAAACAGTTTGGAAGTGGACGAGGAAGAAGTAAACGTGAGCGATTCTCCAAATATGGGACAACGATCTGACGCATCAACAGATAAAAAAAAGTCTTGATGTACGTAATAATTGTATAATTATAATATTAATAATTTCATGTCTTCTAAGAAGAACATTTCTAATGAATTCTGAATATGATTAACATCATTTCATAACTCCGTTATGAAATTCTAAAAAATGTAATGAATTTTTGTAAATTAATGATTTGTATAATATTTAATAAATATTTCAATCTAAGTTAATATTTTTTGTTCGGCGTGCGCAGGAGGTAAACTAGCGGACTCTATCGGCTGAGACGTGAACTACAAAACAGTTTTTCGCGATTTTTTTTGAGTCAAGTAATGATTATCATTCGCACAAAGTTAGAGCTCCACAAACGTGTGAAAGAAAAATATATTGGGAGATTAGTCTATTAACATGACTTGTCTATGGTAATATTAGTTCCATCGGTATGGTAGGGTGTCATACGTAATTAATAAATCGAGTTATGAAAATATTAAATCTTAGGTTTATTCTTATATCTCGATTATATTCATACATCGTCTACGATTTTGGATGTGTAATTCGTCAATGATATATGCATTCTGTTTCAAAATAAAACATGTAATCAGCTTATAAAAGTTTATATACAATAAAATTATTTTCAATCTGTTCACTTTTCATATGATAAGAAGTGGTATACTAAAATGTATCACAAAATGGAAAACTTATTAAATACATGGTTACAATATGAGAATCTTGGCCTTTTTTAGAATTATGCACTTCCTGATAAAGTAACTTCTGGTTGTTTTTGCATTTTTAATAACAGTGAACAGGCTCCAGTTCCAGAGTTACAAGGCTGGCCTAACATTAGACGACTAGAAGGAGACACTAAATTATCTCGTTTTCCTAAAAATATAAATTGCATGTATGAAATAATTTATAGGACAATTTCTTCGTTATTTGTAAAACGTATTTAAATATAGGTGTTTTACCTTGTAATGTGGCGTATTTTAAGAAGTTGAGAGAACTTTCAAAGCTTATTTGTTGCAAAGGAGATGCAGAATCTTCCATTCCTTTTCGGCTAAGAGGTTGAAATCTGCCGTCAAATGTCATGTAATCCGCAATTAGTAACAAATGACGAGAATCGACTGTGATACCATATACTTTGAATACATCTTTCACTTCTTTAACAATAACTCTATTAGCTGCTTCAATACCATAAGTTTGAGAAATACCGTAAATGTCATTAGAATACAGTTTATTCAAATCTAAAAGTCTGTCATATTTAAACATTTCCTAGGACATAAAAGGATATAATTAAAAAACTTCAGAACAGAGTGATATGAATTGTGTTGAATTATTTTTCTGCTTACTATTATGTTTATGCCATCCGTTTTTAGAAGAGTCTCGCCGCTGTTATTTTGAAATGTAAAAGCACGTTTTATACACGGTACTTCCCATAAAACAGCTTTGTTTGCAACATTTCTAATGATTGTTGGTAAATCCAATTTTATCATTTTGAGGGGTAACTAAAAAATATAATAATAATTGAAAGGGTAAATATACCCCCAGTTATAAGAAACTAAAGGGTGCATGCTATTACTTACCCAAAATGTTAATTTGCACCATGAATATTTCTCTTCATCATAGTCATATTGTACCGCATGATGATACATGTTTACTATATCTTTTCTTCTTTGTGTATTATATATTTCACTTGCAACACATTGTGATCTGTTGTTCTCAATGTCTTCATCCTCGTCTATATTTTGCTGTTCTTCGGTAGGTCTCGAGTTTTCATTGTCATTTTCAGTAGCATCATCTTCCTTTTCATTAACATCATCTACTTCCTCCTCCTCAGGGTCTTCATATTCTTGATTTTCTCTATGTCGAGAAATTGATCGTGTCAGGGTTGCGTCCGCGTCTTCTGCCGCCTCATCCTCATCTGAGGACTCATGCATTTCCCCTAAGCTTGTTCGTGCATTCAACGAGAACTCTGCTCCTCCATCCGGCTCACCTTGATCTAACATAGCATCATCATCACGCGTAGATTTCTTTTCCTCTTCAACAAATAACAAAGCACCTGTTACGTTGGCAACTTTCTTGATCTCTTTGAACATTTCCTTAAAAAATATTTTTTCTGTTTTCTTTAATATCTCATTTGGTTGAATACAAAATTCTCCTTTATAGGACTTGTGTGGCAAATAATTTATAGTCATGGTGTATACCAATCGCCTATCTGGCCATTGTTCCATTTTCCTACTTATCGTAACATCGCTTAATACATTCGATAAAATACATTTGGTCAACTTTAGTCTGAGTTTGTTTGCTCGCTTTGTTACATTTCTCACATCCTTCTTAAAAGGAATTTCCATGCTAGGTGTTTTAATATTTCTAGATGCCATCATAAGTATTTCACGTAGTCTAGGTATACCCAAAGTAACGTTCATCTCACCACGGCCAGCAAAGTGGAATGTGTTCAAAGTCATCTGAGTCGACGGCTCTCCAATCGACTGTGCTGCTAATAAACCTACTGGTTCACCAGGTGGACAAACAATCTTCATTATTTTCATTGACATGAGATCTCTTAAGTCGCTCTTTTTTATCCGAGTAGTTGCAGATTTATTAGCAATATATTCCTCTATTAAATGCTCTACTTGCTCAGAAAGTACACCAAAATCAATGTCTTGTCTGTAGGATGATGTTACTGGGTCAGGACACCTGGTACACTCTGCATAAATAGCTTCTTTTTCTTCCTCCGAGGCTCTTAACCACTTTCTCATAAGCGAAACGGCAGCTTTACTTCTTCCGTTATTTTCATCGATTTCTTTATATTTTGATGCTTTAATCTTAAAGTCTTGCATAGAAAATTTTGAGAAAGGACTAATTCTCCTTTTCTCTAATGCGTTTCCATTTTTACTTTCCCATTTCTTGATTTTCTTTGCTAATTTCAAAATTTTGATAGTATCAGAATCTTCTTTCAAGTTTTTAACTACCTCTTCGTTAATAATAGCATTTCTGTTATCTACTAAAAAGTCAATTTGTTCTTTCCTTAAAAATCTTGAGCCTGGTATGTCAAGGCCATCTTCTCCGTAATAAATTTGTACTAAACTACCATCTGAATCGCGTACTGTTGAATCGTAGTTAATAACTAATCCTTCAAGATGTTTAATAAGACATCGTTGCAGATATCCTGATCTACTGGTTTTTACAGCTGTATCAATGAGACCTTCGCGACCTGCCATGCAGTGAAAGAAAAACTCCTGCGGTTTTATGCCTGTCATGAATCGGCCGTCAATAAAACCGCCTGCTCTTGGTGTTGGATCATAAGCAGGAAAACTTGGAAGACTTTTTCCGCTTATCATTAAAGGTGGTCTTTTTCCTTCCAATTCGATTTGCCCCAACAAACACGATATCTGCATAGTATTTACGGTCGAACCTTTAGCACCAGATTGCACCATTAATTGCAAATTATTGTCTGGAAATTTCTTCAAAAGACCAGCTGGCAAACACGTTTTATTTATATCGTTAGTATAAACGTCTAATGCACTTTTGTATTTTCTGTCAACCAGTGTGCGGAATTTAGGATTATTCCAATAAGACTCCTCTATTTTAGCTGTAATTTCATCCATTGGAGTATTCTCGGGTAATTCTAGCACAGATTTTTGGACATCCTCTCCTATCTGTCTACACTTCGAAATGATTTCTTTACGCTTTGTATCTGCTTTCATTACCAGTAAGATATCCTCGACGCCAAGTGTGAACCCATTTCTTTGTAAAGCAGCTTGGAACAATTTACCTAATGCGCTCAGCAATTTCGTAGAGCATACTCCACCATATAGCTCGAACACACAGTGTATAAATCCAAATGGAGTGGCACCGTAATGCATTTTATCGAGTATACCGCTTAACAATTCCCCGTTTCGTATAACAACTTCCGCTTCCGACATCGTTTTTGGATCAGAAAATTCAACACCACATTTCCAAGGTCGCGCTTTCGTAGTTTGCCACTCTTTCGCATTAATCTTAGCATTTGATACCAAATTAATGCGTGCTTGATTCGACGGAATAATATTAATAATAACAGTGGATACTATTTGTTTTCCAGACCATAATGGTACAGGTTTTATGATACTAGGCGGAAGAAGAATGATATTTCCCTGAATAGTTGATAGAGCAGCATAAACTAGCTGCATGTAATCTTGCTTGGTAAAGAATGTTCCTCTTACTGTTAAGCGTACACCAGAAACCATATGATCTTGAATAAGGCCACTTAGCGGAGTACCATCCTTTGGTACAAGATACTGATTAGGCACATTCGCTATGTTGTATCCTTCGCTTCTAGCAAGTTCATTTTGTGGAAAATGTGCATTCATTTCGTCACCATCAAAATCGGCGTTATACGCCTTACAATTAGCATAGTGAAGACGCAAAGTTTTCTCTCCTTTTAATATACGCGCCTTGTGGGCCATTATACTAGGTTTATGTAAAGTCGGCTGACGATTGAGCAACAAAATATCTCCGTTCTGTAAATGCCTATGTATAATTTTAATACCTTGAAAGAATTTGTTTGCTTTGTCACCAGTCGTTAAAAGACGTTTTGCGATGGCTTCTCGTTGAACAGGATCCACAGAAGAGATTCGCTGAATACGTCCATTTTCATTTTCAACCATTACTGCACCAGGATAAACGTCAGGACCGTTTAAAACTAGTTGTCGTAGATATACAACGTTCCAAGGCGTAACGGGAGTTGGATACGTTAATTTCAATGCAAAAGTTTCAGGAATCCCGATTTCATCTATATTTAAGTTAGGGTCGGGTGTGATGACCGAACGAGCAGCAAAGTTGACTCGTTTACCCATCATATGCATTCTAATAACCCCTTCCTTCTTTTCTATAACTTGTTTCAGACCCTGACAGTTAGCGGAATCGGTTGTTTTATTCATATCACGGTCCATTAAATGATCTACATTTACTTGCAAACTTTGCCAACCATTGTGCAATTTTTCTACTGCTGTGTTACCTTTTATTTGCTCAAAAACAAGCTTACCCTCTTCTGGTAATTGATTCGTATCTCCATCTTGGATTGTTTGAATAATATTCCTAAGGACCAGACAATCTTGAATAATACTTTTGTAGACTTGACTCTGTGGATGTTCTATTATTTGATCATTAAGAAAGTTGACAGGGCGAACTATAGGTGGTAAAACTGGTATTACTTCGAAGAAAAATATGTCGGTGGGATATTCGATGTCTACCATTCCGAAACAGGGAATAATTACTTTTAGAAAATCTTTTTCATTTTGCCAGAGGTTTCTAAGGTATTCTTTAGACTGATTCGGCATTATCATTACCGTATCTAGTCTGTGAATAACTTCATTAGACGATGCTCCTTTGGTAGTGGTAGTACCATCGGTCATTTTAATAGTCATAATTTTATTCTTTAAACTCGTTATTTTTGGTATGATTTGCCTGCAATTTATACAAATTTTTGGCATTGTATATTGCTTGAGAACATTTTCAACATGTGTATGCCATTGTGTGTTGATATTCTTTGTGTTTAATTGTAGCTCATTACACTGTACACTACTCTGATTGAACCTAGATCGATTGACAAGTCTTTCTATGTAACCATCAATAACATCTTGTATCAGTCGCGTATCAATATCATTAGAATTGTCACAGTCTGCAACAAGTGATGTGACTTCCTGATCCAGCCCTTCCATATCGCTGAGATATCCAGCTTCAAGTAATTTTAGTTTTGCTTGGAGCAGTAACTTTATATGTGGTGGAATTTGTAGAGTATAACATTGCAAACATGATAGCTTGATCAGCATACATAATCCTTTGTGAAACAAAGGATTTACAACAGGTACTGGCAGTTCTATATGGCCAAAATGACCTACACATTTCATTATATTATATCCGCATGTTGCGCATGGATCAGAATTGGCTGTAACTGGACCTAAAAATAAATAGATTTATTTTTATGTGTACATAGAAATCCTACATGACATTTCCATACTTCCACTAACAATTTCATGGTCAACAACACAGTACAGTAGGTTCTCGCTCATTGCATTCCCGATCAATGCCCGTGAATAGTGCATTTTTTTCACACAAGGTAGGAAATGTAGTTCAGTAAAAATAGTAATTTCGTGGAGATGTTGAGAGTCGCATGCTAGTGTTTCTTTATATTGTTATATGTAGTTGATCGCGCCGTCTATTGAGAGAATTATAGGTGAGAAGTCTTATGCGATTGATTGGACTTTAACTTGATTGGAAATTATGGTCCCACTTTTGTGCAAAAAGTAAGTACCTACTGTATTATATTTTTTTATGAGTTAAAAATAATAGCCGATAATATAATATTACCTTCCTATAACTTATTTCCTTTGCTTAATCATCGTAAGTAAAGACAATTAAGTAATTATTTAGTTAATTAAGAATAGTTTTCTTGTTATAATTGAGAAAATCATGAATGTAAATTCGATGTCAACTCAATTAAAAAATAATATTAAAAATGTTTACAATATTTATAATCATCTGTGTATTATTTAATTCAAGCAACTTACCTAATGATGGATCATATAGTCCTCCTTTCAATGGGTGTCCCAATATATTAAATGATAATGGTGTCCTTATTTTAGTAACACTTAAATTTCGTATGTCATTTGCGGTAAACATAGAAAACATTAAACAATTTGGATCCAAATGTTTTGGAGTTAACCGTGGCGGTCCAGGTATTAGAACCATTTTGACGAATTCCTTTCTACTTTTACTTCAGTACTTTAAGGAAAAACCATTTTTTTAGTTTCTTAATTAAACAATTATATTACTTTCAACAGCATAATATATTTTTTATTAATATTATAGAAATATAACATAAATACCTTTTGGTATAATGTTCATGTAAAAGATTGGTATGTATGTATATATATAATTTTTATAAGTCTTTCTTTAGTTCTTCGATAATTGAATTAATAATTTGCATGATGACAAGAAATTCTACTATTTAGAATCCTGAACAATTGAGGTTATGATAACATTTCCACATGGTCGAAGAGTAGGTGGAGTAGGGATATAACACATGGTGTTATGTATAGGGATTAGAGATGGCGTTCAAAATCACTCACGGTGATTTATCACGGTGATCGGAGAATCACGATCGCGGTCGTGATTATTTCACAACAACGGCTGTGATCATAACTTTTTTATGTCGACTCATACTAATTCTTCATTTCAGTATAGACAATTTCTTTTTTAAATACCAATCTGCCAATACATTACTTACGCGTATGAAACAAAGACCATGAATCAAATCCAGGAACGTCAAATTTGAGCCACTGTTTCAAGAGTTATTGAATTTTTCTGTTTCTGGGTTTCTCCGTCTCGCCGCTAGATGGCGCCACCATTCAGTTTTTCGATCCACTTTTACTATTTTAATGAATATTTAAACAATGCGCGATTTCTGTCAGTTCTTTTTGCATTAGATCATTGCAGAAGATTCCCCTGAACGGCCCTATGTGCTTGGATTATTTGTTATTGCCCTAAATTTGCCATAATTAATGTTTTTCAGGCTCATTGAAAATCGATAGCAATATCGATGTTGTATGGATGCGGAAAATGTAAGAAGTATGTGCTCTCTGGTATCTTTGGCAATCTCTGGTATGATACCGAACACATGAGTAATGTATTCGTCTGAAATGTCATAGAAACAAATTGACATATTCAAAAAAAATTCAATTTTGAAATGTGGTTTCGCGAATGCAAGGTTAATATATGTTCAATAGTTTTAATACTTTTATTAGAATGCAGTTATATATAAATATATATACATTGTAAAGACATCGGTCGCTCGTGTACGTGTGATATAAATAATCGACGAACATTTATTAATATATATGTATGTATACATTCTGATGTCTATATCGGTATGATATTTAATGTTCATGGAGCAGAGTATCTTTGTTAAGGTGTAAAGTATTGTGTGTGACATAAAGCTGTAATTTTCGAAGAAATAAAAACCAAGACATCAAAATGTTGACACCACGGTTTGAGATAACTCAAACTGACACGGAAATTGCAATAATTATTTACGCACCATATGCCAATATTAAAGATACAGAAGTTTATGTTGATGGAACAGACTTCAGATTTTATTCTACACCGTATTATTTAAGGTAAACTATTCATTAGAAACAGATATATTTTTCATTCTATTTAACTAATTACTTTATTTCAGGTTAAAGCTTCCAGGTGAAATAGAGGAGAATGATTCCTCCTATGGATCTTATGATTGTGAGAAAGGGGACTTCTGTTTAAAATTTTCAAAATTAAATAAAGGAGAACATTTTGAAAATTTGGATATGATAACTACATTGCTAGCACCTCCAAAGAAGAAGACCAATATTATTCCCAACATTGAAGTAATTGGTAAAGATAAATACATTGATGTATTTAAGTTAAGATTCTTTAACCCTTTGACTATAAAAGGCTTGTATAGCCTCACAAATCTATCAATATATATAAAAGGTGTATATGCATATCTTCTACATTTTTCTTACGAGGTAACACATTTACCATTGTAAGTGTTTATTTACCACAATTTAATTATAATAATATAGTTTACACTAAAAATGTTTGACCAAAAGAAAAGAAAATGAGTGAATATGATAAGTAGTAGTGAAGATGAAGAAATGGACCAACTATTACCAACTTATATACCAAGAAACATATTGCGTACCAATGAGAATGAAATCTACATTTCGGTCAATGAGAATAATGATATGCGACTGCCAGCTGTAGCAACTAACATGCGAATATAGTGCCATATATATTGATGGTTCCTTGTGGCAGCGTGCCACAGTGTGCTGCAGTCAAATGGTTAAGTGATCATTTTATGCTTTTTATCATAGGAAATCCATCAGCGAATTCAGAAGACATTAATGAATCGTCTAATGAAAATGATTCCATAGCTAATGATGAATGCATAAACGGTGACGAATGGTATATACATCAAAATAATCCTACAAGCACCGTGCCTCTTTTGGCTAGTTCTCCAAAATATGGTTTTGCAAATAAAGTTTCCGGAGCTTTGGTAGCTTTCGAGGTATAATTTAAAATATAACTCTTGCATGGAAATTGATTATAATTTATGTATACATTTTCATTAGATCTTGTAATTACAGTCAGCATGGATTAAAGAAATAATAGATCTTCCATCGCCGGATACAGTACCACAATCTGAAAGGAAAAGCTTAAGAGAGAAGCGCGAACTTTCAGACTTCAACGAAGAACATTATTTAGCAGATTTAATGCAACCAGAATGTATAGAACCATACATAAAGTTTACTGCTGAGTGGGATAAACTTGATAAAGAACAAATTTCGTTAAATGAAACAGAAGTGGACCTATTAAAGGAACTTCCAAATAAAGAATATTTGTTAAGCAATGAAGAAACATATAAATTGCTTCTAAGTTTAGTTGATATTTTATTTGGTAGCTGTTATAATCACAGAACAACTTTGGGAGATAATACGGTTGAAAGTAGTTGGACCATTAATAAATTGAGTTCTACTTTATCTTGGTTTGAGGTATGTAATATTTCACGATGCATACTGTTGTCGTTTTTAATCAGAAAATTGTATATGTCTGGTACATTTACAGGACTTTTCCGATGCGGATGAAGTTATAAGAACGTGTTTCAGAAGATCTGTATGCTATCCACTTTTTAGGAATTGGAATCTTTCTTTGAAAGTACTGGAAGACGTTAAGAAGGTTGTTAAGTTGGGTAAGCAAGCAATAATTAACATTGACTTGTGAAATGGTGACTGTTATTTAAGTTTTTATTGTATCTTCTTATCAGGTAAAAAATATATTATAAAACGATTCTGTGAAATACATGGTCTGTTTAACAATTCATGTGAGCCACGGTATATACTGAATCAATTATACATAAAGGATTATTTAGTGTGGTTGCAACAGATCAATGAGTCTTCAATAGAATCTCTGGATATGCTAATAGCAGATGTAAGTATGCACCTGCACAGTATAATTTGTATTTAATAAAATGTTAATCGTGTATTCACTTCAAGATCCAACCAAGCAAGGAAGACATGAGATTTGACTTGGTAGAACTAGAGCAAGCAGCTTATTCAGTTCAAGAAGAAGATCTGATCATAGAAAATTCTGTTCATGAGATGGTGGACCAAGTGGATGATCTAATAATTAATGACAACGAACAGGATAAGTAAGTAGAACAAATAAAATGATCTCCACAATTTCAAATTTTAAGGTTTCATTGAAAGGTGTTATTATGTCTTTATTTTGTGTCATTTTATTTTAAAGGCCAAAGACTATATACTACATTAAAGACAAACATTCTTTAAAGTATTTGTAAGTATTTCAATGGAATTGTTTAGAATATCGATAACTCTTATCTAACATGGCTTAATTGTTCACACCTTACTAGATAAATAAAATAATTACATACGTTTTAAAGTCTTTCCAAAATGTGCTGGTATAATGTACTAACTGAATCGCACTACCCCTTGATGAATTGTGTAAATATCGACTAGAATGTACATTTGTTACCAATGGTACACAGCAATAACAATCTGCCATATGTTTGCACACTACGCATGGCCACAAACGCACAATGAAGAATGTTTTCAAATATAATTTACTGGCATTCATTAACACGATCCTGATGTTTTATACAGATTATCGAGCAGCTCCAGTTCAAGTGGCAGCAGCGATACAGATTCAGGGAGCGATTCGGACACTAGTAGCTCGAGTACATCTACTACAAGCAATAGTAGTAGTTTGGATTCTGACGATACAAGCGAACCCGAGTGAATTTGCCAACCATATATTTAATGTTTGGATTTTATGTATTGAATTTTTGTCGTTATCTGGATAAAGATACAGTGGGTGTAAAAAGTACACCTTTAAGAATCAAATAACTTTTTTTAAATTTAGACCAAACGACTTCAGTTCTTTTGAGATGTTAAAATAATTAGTTTACTAGGTAATGTGTAAATAATTCTTCCTAAATATTGCTATTGCAATTTTTAGAAAAAAGTTATTTACACGCTACCTAGTAAACTTATGTGTCTGACATCTCAAAATAATCGAAGTCGTTTGATCCAATTTTAAAAAAGTTTGTAAAAGTACGAATACTTTGTACACCCACCGTAAATGTATCTTTAGGTACTTCTCCGGGTAAACTTATAGTACCAGAAAACATTCTCGAGCCTACTATTTTTGAAATACTTTTAATTTACTTAAATACATAAGTATATAATTATGATTGTACCATATGTGTTCAGAAACTGATACTGACAACGTATGTAACACGATCTATGATATTTATAAGAGCCGCAATACGGTTTCATGTTTACAATTAACTTTCTATTAACTTACCAAGTGTTGTCTTAATAATAACCACGTTTACAAGAATGTCTGAACCGGATTCTCGCGTCTATTTTACAACAGTATGATTGTCATCCATTTAAACATATACAGTGTATACACTAGTTTCTCCGTAATATACATTTATTCATTTATTAAATAAATACTTATTCGTTAAAGAATATAATGAATCCATGGTATTAATTTATTATAATGTTCAATTAATCTACGCTGCACTAATTCTTCCGAGTCTTCTTCCATTTTCATTTTCATATCCTTATCTGTTGATTCGTCGTCACTGGATTGGACCAATGCGTCGCTGTCATTATCGATAGCATCATTAATCTTAGTCTGGGCGCCTTCCATCTAAAAAGATACTCATGGATTTACAAAGTAATTATTGGAAATGAGCATTTTAAAAATTATTACCGCATCATCGTTGAGTTCCAAGAGCTCTACATTTTCGTCTTGATTATTCAACTCTTCGTCTTCTGTTGCTCTCCAGTAATACGCTATTTCCCCGTACACTCCTGGACTCTCGTTTGAACCTTCTACGAATTTCTCTACTTTTTTATTGTCTACCGTCGTTGGGTTTGTTTTCCCCGCTGACTTCAAATTTTCAATAAAAAAAAAAGAAAGAGTTAAATCTGTCGTTGGGAATGTTTTGTATTATTCAAAGAAATGTTTTACCTCTTCATTATAAATGGCATTCATACTATGAAAGTGATCATGGTAATCGGGACTTCCTGATTTTAAAACCAAATGCGTGTACTGTTTCGATATTTGATTTTCTTGATGCGTATGCGGCGCGTATAAAATGATGCGCAAAGGTAAATCCTCGTCTTTTTTAACTTGCGATTTCGCGTTTTCTATATCCGTAGTTTGTGCAGCATGGCCTTCGCTTGTATCTTTAAGTTCTTCCGGATTTTTTCTTGCATCAGTCGGTGCACTAATAATGGTAAATAATAAATTGTCGCTACTTGTGCCTGTCTGTTCTTTTAAAAAGTCGCTGTCTTGCGTTCCTTTGTAATTCTCGGTTGTACTGAAGTACGAGGCTGTAGGCAAAATGTCAGTTTCTCCGTGTTCCAACGTGACTTCTGTAGTGGGTTTTATTTGATCAGCTGTGAAAGAGTTGTTGTTATTCTGCTGCACATTTTCTGCCGATGCAGTACCTGTCTGATCTATTTTCGTGGGTGGTACATTTGTTTCCGTGATAACGGAAGTAGCAGTTTCGTTCATATTTAAATTCGTGTCGACAGGATAAAAAGTGTTCATATTTTGATCTTCCTCTTTTTTTTGTGTTTCTTCTGAAAATACTGTTACGTTTTCTGATTGTAAATCATCAGGAGATTGTTCTGTATCAACATCAAGATTCTCCTCTGCTCTTTTCGAATTTGCGTTCTCAAAGAGATATTCTTCGTATTCCATTGTATTATACACCGGTGACGGTTGTTCCTGTTTATTATACAAATAGGTCAATTTTTTGTAATTTCCATTGAATAATCCGTTAGATTTTCAATTGTGCTTACGTTACATGGGCCACAAGGATATTCTTTGTACGTAGAAAGAATAGCTGCTTTAACATATGGGAAATATAGTATACTCCATGGTATTATTACTTGATATGTTAGTTTACCGCATCTACAACAACAGAAGCGAATATATTATTGTATTGTGCATAAGTATGATCGTACAATTAAAGTTGAAGTGAATCATATTTCGTAATTGTTGCGATACGATGTTCTTTCGTTAATTAATTGTTGAACTGAAGTGTAAGAACAAAACATCCCAGTAGTCGCTAAAATGGATTCCATTAAAATGATTAATACGTTGGCTGCCATGTCAGCCATACATGGCTGACGGAATTATTTATACAGCTTCCAAAATAAATTTTTACGTTAATATATTCATTGCACCAAATTTTATTAATATCGAGAAAATGCAAAAAGGTTGACGGACCATTCAGTGTCATACATATAACATTTTCAATTTTTATTTCATTAAATAAATGACTTCGATTTTATGGAATTTTTAAAGTTGCTGGATTGGCATTCAACGTGTTAAGAAACATTGCAGGTGACTCACCGATCAAGAACAACCATTTCGTCTCTCGAAGCGCGAAAATACTCCCAGATCCCTAACTCAGGCGTGTCTCGGAGAAAAATAATGCCTTTCTCCTTGTTTTCTGTTTGATAGTTGGGCTGCGTTTCCTCCACACCCCAAATATATTTTGGATCGATTACATTCATTGCTATCGCTTTCCACGTTCTTATCTCTAAATTGTTCTCCACGCTGTTTTCCGGTAAGTTCGATGACGGCGTCACGACGAAGAATAAAATGTTGGAAAAGCCGGATCGATCTAATCGTTTCTTCAGTAACTCCAACCTTTCATAGAATGACTTTAAAACATTTCATTTCGAAGCACTTCGTTATTTTAAATGCATACTTGCGTAAAATTGTACGTTGCTTCAAAGTTACCACACGTACAATGTCTCCCATTGATATTCGGAAACTCTTAAAAAGACAATAACTTTTTTGATATTATACCCTACAGCTTGGGTTTCTTTTTTAGAAGAAAATTCTGAGAAATTTGCAATTGGTCGGAATTGCAGAAAAAATACTATATAATTTATATTTTACAACTTTTTTATGTGGACCTATATTGAAAATTTAAAAAATACGTTTTGTAGATCTGTGAACTAATTGTTCTAACTTCTTCGAAAACATCCAACTCATAGGATCCAATATTAAGCACGACTGAATATTAATGGGAGTCACTGGACATGCTTCTCAATTTTTATTTGAAGAAAGAGAAAAGATACGAATTTTTATTTGGATAAAATGAAAAATTGAATAAATATTGTTTAATGTTTGGAAAACTTTGCAAGAAAACATTTTCTGCAATGCCTCGAACTAATAAATCGATACATCTGATCGTATCTTTTCTCCTACTTTCGTAAGTCAAGTTAAGTCAATAGTTCTTATTAAGATTTATTTTACACAAGTCGTTACGTAACATCTTAACTTTATGTAGCTATTATCGTTACTACACATTCTTCGTTCTGCGTTATAGCGAACCTTTTACATGTTAACACGTTCGTTACGTTGCAACAATATTGTTATTGTACATTATAAAGTATAAAGCATTATATTCGAAGAAATTAAAATTTTTCTGTGACAGCATTTCTGTTCATCCTTTATGGGAGGATACGTTGCGTTTAGTAAAATATCGACTAGGCTGCGGATTTTATGCATTCATGGTAAAAATTAGTTAATGCAATTAAAAACAGTAAAATGATTAAAAGGATTTAAGAATGTCCATGTATTATTCTTATCTTGTTGAAATTGTTAAAGAGGGAACAATAAAATTTTATTTGGCTCATGTTTCTTACAATTTATACAGATCATTTTTATTTTGCATCTGCAGTCTAGTTATGACCATGGAGACTATCTCTGAAGTGAACGCTGCGGAAGAAGGTATAAAACAATTCTATTCTTCAAGAATAAATTGTAGAGAATCAAGTACTTTGAAACGACACAGCAATTGTATGTCTCGTACAATGATTTCAAGTTTAATCAATTAGCTGTTTTTGCCGAGTATACTCGTCATGGAATAAAATGAATTGCTTGCTATTTAAGTTAAAATTTGTAATAAAAATTAAAACGCATTATCAATTTGTCGACATTTTAGAATTTTTCGAGTCAAAGTAAAGAGTTTCGAAGTAAAGAGACGAAACAAAGAAATTGACGAGAGGTCAATATGTGATAAATAAAGATTTCAAAAAATTTTTGTAGCTACATACAAAGTCGAGCTACACAGTTAACTGGTTAAGTAACGTTTAGAATGAATGGAAAGAGGAGTTAATGGCTATTTCAGAGACTCACATGACTGTTTGTCTATAGCTGTAATGCCAGGAAGGGTCCAAGAACGCGAAGACATTTACGTATCCCAATTGTCCCTTCCACAGATTCGTAGCGCGACATTGTTCCGCGTATCCTTGATTTCCTTGGGGTTCGTTTCGTGAACTGAAATAGCGCGAGGCATGCGAACCCCCTCGAGAGTCCTCTTCTTCAGCGTAGCAGCCGAAAACCAACGCGATCACCAGCGCAAAAGTTAACATCGACATAACGTTTACACTTCAACAACCAAAACTCTTCCTCCACTATACAATCAAAGTCGTTATTCGCACGAAACAAACGGAACAAAAATCGCAGTAGTAATTCTGATTCCAAGACGCACAGGAAACCAAGTTCGAATAGCACTCTTCAACTTGTTCAACGAGAAAATGAATCTCTACAGACTCGATTCGTTTGTGAACAAAACTTAGAACCGCGTAATAGACATTGCGGTTTGAAGTACACCCGCGAGTTTCTGTCTATGAAATTAACACTTTTTTAAACTGAAACTTCTTCCTCCACTACCGACTAGGAACATCTATTTATACAAAAAGAAACAGAACAGAATTATTAACAATATCGAACATAAATAGAAGAGGCAATTTGAATAACTGTGTGCAATTTGAATAACTGTTCAATTATCGTTCAACGAGGAAAGAAATTTCGGTGTATCCGATTCATTTGTGAGGAAAATTTGAAACCGCTTAATAGACACTGCGGTTTGAAGAACACCCACGATAATTGTTAACGGCGGCGGTTATCTGTGTCTGCGAGATAAACCGGTTGTGAAAGCAAGAGTGAATCAGACAATCGGCAACTGTAGATCGTGGATGGCAGACGTGTACGCGTTGTTTGCCGATATCCAAGCAGAAGAATCAATTTACGTCGAATTGATGAGATATGTATACGGGTCGCACGAAGACTACACCGTTTTTCTGACCTCACATGCTGGTTTGCTCCTCTACTGCTTCTGCTGCTACTGTTGCTGCTGCTGCTTGTGCTATTGTAGCAGACCACCGTTCAACATCCCTCCTACACGTGACATGAACACGACACCCTTCCTCGGATGCTGTCGTCGACACGTTGGTGGTTCATGTAACGCTTCGTTCGCATAATATCCCATATAACGGTGTCTTATTTTAGATTCGAAATCATCGATTTATAATAGACATTACATACGTGGAGGAACGAATACATGAAATTCTGCAACGATCCAATCGGTCTAGACAACAGAATACATTTTTACCAACTTCTATAAACGCTTTCATCAAGTATTCTTATTCAATTTAATCAATTGTTTTTCTACATTACCTGTAAAAAAACTCGTTTTACGGCCCAATTTTAACCCTTTGCGGACGCGTGTCTGCTGACAGTCGCCCAAACAATTTTACCGTTTTGCGACTGTGAATAATTTTTAAAGCAATTAATACTCCCGAAAAATATGAAACAAATTTTTACTGAACACAACACGTTTCCCTTCATTTAATTCATACACCAAACTCTTCAGCAAACAATTTTGTTCCACAAAGAAAATTTATTTGACCCATCAAGAAGTATGCTAAAAATAATCCGCGACGCGCGTTACACCGTGGTAAGTTCGAGAACCCAATAAAAAAAATATTGCACTTCAATTTTATATTGCAATGAATTGAAATAGTATATCAAACTGTGTACACATTGTGCACTATTTTCTACGATACTACCGTCGTACAGTCTCTAAATTCTAGATTTAACTGTTTAATAACTTTTCGTATTTTTCTGACGGTATTATAATATATTATATATAATATACAGTCGGGGGCATAATTAAGTGGGCACCCTTTACAAACTTACAATTTATTTAAAATTGTACCGAACAGGTTGAGTTTTTGTTTAGAGATAGAAGAATTAATTTAATAGCTGATGTATAAAAAGTTAATTAAAAATTACTGATGAAATTTTGTGCACGTACGTATATAATTTAGTTCGATTTAGAACAGGCATATTATAAATTATCAATATAGGCACAGGTAAGAAAGTTAAAAATCGCTGGCTTTACTACTTCCTTTACAATTTCGACCAATGGAAATTTTTAATCAATTGTTTTTCTACATTACTTGTAAAAAAACTCGTTTTACGGCCCAATTTTAATAATGTGATTGGTTTTTGAAGGGAGCTCACTTAATTTTGCCCCCGACTGTAAAACCGATCTGAATATTGATTCATTAGATACTGTGAGATTGTAAAAAGCAAAAATTGATGTAAACAGATCTTAAATATTAAAGCTTTAAAATTATTTACACATTTTAGTTGAGCACACAAGGATTAGTAGAATAGTTTTTCATTTTTAGATTTGAGAACGGGAAAATACGAGCTAGTGACATTATCAGACAATTGTAACATCTTATGCGGTAATATCAGTGAAACAGGAAACGATCAGAACTGTTGTGACAATTTTGCGACGTGCTCTTGCGGCATTGCAACCGGACATTACGCCTGTATTTGTCCCACTGGTTATTTTGGCTCGGGTTTCAAAGGATCCTGCACACGTGAGTTCATAAAAAAATGAAAATTAAATTCTGCAACGATCCAATCGGTCTAGACAACAGAATAAATTTTTACCAACTTCTATGAACGCTTTCATCCTTATTTTTAATCTTTCGATTAAACAGCAATGGGGTTTTCTGGTATGACAAATACGTATGGTTAGATATCTGAAGACCTGTGCTACACCAAAAAGAACATTCGAAATCTTCTAACCCTCGTATGCGATCCTCATAAAATAGTTACACAAAAGATTCTTGCATTACATCCATCGATTTTCATTTTACAGTTTAACACGTTCACTGCCACTGTTATAAATATGGGACGGGCACAGTCTTGCTACAGTGGCCCACAAAAGTGTTCGTACGCCCTTTAAATCAGAATAACTTTCTTAAAATTTGACCAAACCACTTGACCTTTTTTGAGCAATTAGAAGCATTAATTTAGTAAATCACGTGAAAAAAAGAATTTGAAAAAAATGCAATTAGTAGGAATTACATGAAGAAATAAAAATGGCACTTTTTAAAACTTCTTTACTTTCTCCCATAATGAAAATTCAAAATATGCCTTTTGTAGATCTATGTTAGTTATACATATGCTGAAAATTTCATCGAATTCGGTTAACGCAGAAAAAAACGACGCGCATCGAAAGATGTTAGAAACTATGGATTTTACATAGAAACTGACCAAAAGTCGTGAAAAACTGCCATTATCACCACTTCCAACCGTTTGTAGCTGATGTGTTTGTTAACTGATTTCGATGAAATTTTCAGGATATGTGTAAATAACATAGATCTTCAAACCGCATACTTTGAATTTTCATTACGGGCTGAAATAATAAAGTTTTAAAAAGTGCCATTTTTATTTTTTCATGTAATTCCTACTAATTGCAATTTCTTCAAAATCTTTTTTGCACATTTTATGTGACTTGTTTTGCACAGTCGTAGTACATGGCATAATAATACATAGACAATCCACAACTTTCGTCTTCTAAATTGTTTTAACATTTCATAAAGTAGATACGTCGTATTTAATAAAACATATTAACAAAGAAGATACAAAGCGGATGGTGGTGGTAGCGAATGTGTTAATTCCATCAATCGTGTATTACTTGTAATCTCATAGTGTAAACAAACATATCAGATCGCAACACAACAATAGGGGAACAATAAATTTTACAATATCTAAGACTGAAGATGAGAAGATTTTTTCCCGAGGAATGTATTTTTATAGAATATCGAGTAATTATCGAGAGGTAACGTGTTAAAAACAGCAATAACATACGATAATTATTAATCGCGCAAGAAAAGCAGCGAAAGAATGAACTCGATCGATCCGATGGTGGACGTCGTCAGCACGATTCCGATTTATCGCTCGGTCTCGTGATGCCGGCCGTTTCAATTTCATTTCCTCATAAATCGGACATTCGTCGAGATCAGTCGATGAAAATGAACACGTGTGCACAGTACATATATATGGAACAGAGAGTCCCTTGTTCTCAACTTTTCAATGCTTTGCTACCGCTCGGACTCTCGTTTGCGAAGCAGTAGCATTTTGTCTCGATGTATCGACACGCGATCTCTTGCATGTATCATTCGAAACAGTGCCTCCTACAAATTCACTTATACAATAACAAATTTCGACGAATTGTGGAACAATAACGTTACGAATATTTTAACTGTCTATTAGGTCGTCTCGTAATTTCCTTTGTTACATCTACCGAAATCATTGAACTACCGTGCTTTTTGAACTCTATCAAAATAACAGAAGTGTGCTGAATTATTGCATAAAAATTATATAAATTTAGTTGGAAATTCTCACTGCACCCGCCATGCTTTATAAACATTTAAATGTCTAAATATCAAGCACTTTGTGCGTTACTACTTTGCGCGTAAACAATTTTCGGTGTGCGCCTTGTAAGGAACTGTATCTAATATTTTAAAAAAACGCACTAATCGGTTCTGCGTAATTTGCTTTGTTACATCTATCGAAATCATTGAACTACCGTGCTTTTTAAGCTCTATCAAAATAACAGAAGTGTGCTGAATTATTGCATAAAAATTATATAAATTTAGTTGGAAATTCTCACTGCACCCGCCATGCTTTATAAACATTTAAATCTCTAAATATCAAGCACTTTGTGCGTCACTACTTTGCGCGTAAACAATTTTCGGTGTGCGCCTTGTAAGGAACTGCATCTGTTCTGCGGTTACAATAATTATGAAAAAGCATTAAAAAAATCGATTACTTCACCGTTGTTACTCGTTCGATTAAAATGAACGTGTAGATCTGCTACAAACGATTAATGATATGTGTAAACGTCGACGTAAAAGAGACCGCACAGAAAATCTGATCGAGTCGATCGAGTTCTGTTTCCTCTAATTCTGAACGGACGTGTTAAACTGATTGATTTGGAGTGCAAATTGATTCCCGCGAAGCATGTCCTGAGAATACTATCGAGTAACAAATGTGAATTGCAAACATGATTGGTCCCATTGCGAATAAGTGGATACTGATCGGATTATTGTCCGTTCCGTTCGTCTCAATCGTATCTTCCGATGATGCGGATCGAGTCGACATAGGATTGCATGCGGGAGCAGTAGAAGAAAATACGGCAAAGCCGATCTTGTTCGACTATTACAAGGAAGAAAGTGAAAATGCGAGTTCGGAGAACACAGAGAAAGTTTTTAAAAACAAGCCCGACACTTTGTCGCGTCTTTTTAAAATGAACATAGACCGATTGAGAAATCAAACTGACCAGGCGAGTACTGTTATGGTGGATTCTTTCGACCAATTTGTAATTGATTCTGGTAAAACGTGTAATGTTTCGCAGACGGTTAATCTAGTGGAATGTCTTTCAGATGGAACTAATATTCCTGGTCGATGCGTCGGGATCTGTCGGCCTGAAAAACTTCCAATGCGAGTTGAATTTCGTGAAGAACCTTTTGTCCGATTTCATCGTGGGAAAATCGGCTACCAGAATCGCGATTGTAACATTTGGTGGAAGACGAAACGTCAGACGTAACGTCGATCAAATCTCTCATATCGGCGACAATGACCACAAGTGTTATTTATTAAACAAACAATTACGTAACATCAATTATACTGGCGGCGGAACTTACACACGCGGCGCTCTTATCGAGGCACTCGTAAGCACTCTTCCATTTTTCATTTCTTTGTCCACTTAACAATACGTAACATAACTCAGACTGCGGATTTTTATACAAGGTGTCCCGAATTTAAATGGCAAAACTTCAGGAGCCTGTAGGGGACCGAAAAACTAAGACAAAATGTCTTTTAGAGATTTGCTCGTTTTTGCTTCGTTTTGGAGAAAATCGCAAAAAAGAAACAAAACAAGTTTTCATTTTTGTACTTATTTATTTTCATTTTATTTACGTTATCATCTATTTAATTTAGTTATTGTTCAAAATGTTGCCCTCTTGCAGCAATGCAAGCATTACATCTAGCACTGACTTGATAAATTGCAGGTAAACATTGTTCTGGTGATATTTGGTGCACTGCATCTATGATTCGGTCTCTTAATTGCTCTCTTGAATTGATTGGCACCGAATAAACTTCCTGCTTCAAGCAAGAACGTAAACAAACGAAAGAATGTAAAGGATAACATCAAGTGTTTACATATCTCACTGTCACAACTCACACAACAATGTTAAAACAATCACAAATACAAGTGTATACAACAACTCAAGAGAGCAACTGACAACGAGATATTAAATTTTTGCGATTTTCTCCAATACGAAGCGAAAACGAGCAAATCTCTAAAAGACTTTTTGTCTTAGTTTTTCGGCCCCCTATATGCTCCTGAAGTTTTGCCATTTAAATTCGGGACACCCTGTATAAACTCAACTAAACTCCCATTTTCATAGACAATTTCATGTAAATGAGAAAAATTCTATCAACAGGCTGATAGATACCCTAGTAGCATTTATGATTAGCCTACTGTACCCAACAGATGGGTGTTAGTTGAGATATAATTAGCGTTTTTGGCTACAAATTCCCAAAATAGGGCCTCCGACGGGATCGAAATGACAATTTGCCAACGAATATGTAATGTTGGGCCCACAGTTATTATAGTTGGTTAATAAACAAGAAATTTACATATGATAACACTATACTGACCCAACCAAAGTTTTCCAGACGTGAGAAACATTGCTGCAACCAAACATTTGTTGTAACTTTCAAAATTTTTGTTTTCTTATTTATGAATATACTCGAAATCTGTTACTGTCCCGCAATGGTTGGCCCAATTCTAACTATTGACCAACGAATACTACATCAAAGACCCATCAAAATGCCAACAATAATTGCTACTAAGAATTATGTGATTTTTGGCCAAAAACGAGCTGATTAATTAACGTACTATTCGAGGATGGTGAAACGAACTTCAAAATGGAGATAACAATCTTGTAAATGAAGAACGTGAATAATAAAAAAATTCAATTTTTACTGTGATACAATCAAGAAACTTGAAATTCATTGACAGAATACGGTGACTACGGGTGCTTACTTTAATCAGTAAGTTCATTTAGAAAAAATGATTCTGTTATTATATCACTGTTAAAAATTGAACGTTTTATATGAAATAACCTAGTATATTATGATCTCATCGGTTCAAGGCCCATCGAAGGCCCATAAAAATCCCAATAATAATTGCTAGGAGGGTAAAGTGGAAAAAATTTTCTCGAATTTTACAGATTAATTAATTATCCGCATGTTAATTATTTCACCTGCATGTACAGATTAAATAAATGTTAAACCATAGCCTCATTTAATGTTTCATGCGTATTGTTAAATAAACAATTTTGATTCGTAAAATGTCGTCCAGTAAATGGGACGAAAGTTAGCTCGCAAGATATTTCGCGTATGCGTATATTTATTAAAATACCACTGCCTTTTCTGAATTGTATTATAAATGTTTTTGGTTCCTCTATTTTTCTAAAATGTCTGAAATCATTTGGTGTTAGAGAATTCTCGAAAAAGCACGACAGAGCGCGAAAAAAGCGGTGTTTCTCATAACCGACGGCTTCAGCAATGGCGGCGACCCACGGCCCGCTGCAAATCTTTTGAAAAGTACAGGCGCAACGATATTCACTTTCGGAATTCGTACAGGCAACATTCCGGAGCTTCATGATATAGCCAGCTTTCCCGGGTATTCGCATAGTTATTTTCTTGATAGTTTCGCCGAGTTCGAAGCCTTCGCGCGACGCGCGTTACACCGTGGTAAGTTCGAGAACCCAATAAAAAAAATATTGCACTTCAATTTTATATTGCAATGAATTGAAATAGTATATCAAACTGTGTACACATTGTGCACTATTTTCTGCGATACTACCGTCGTACAGTCTCTAAATTCTAGATTTAACTGTTTAATAACTTTTCGTATTTTTCTGACGGTATTATAATATATTATATATAATATACAGTCGGGGGCATAATTAAGTGGGCACCCTTTACAAACTTACAATTAATTTAAAATTGTACCGAACAGGTTGCGTTTTTGTTTAGAGATAGAAGAATTAATTTAATAGCTAATGTATAAAAAGTTAATTAAAAATTACTGATGAAATTTTGTGCACGTACGTATATAATTTAGTTCGATTTAGAACAGGCATATTATAAATTATCAATATAGGCACAGGTAAAAAAGTTAAAAATCGCTGTCTTTACTACTTTCTTTACAATTTCGACCAATGGAAATTTTTAATCAATTGTTTTTCTACATTACTTGTAAAAAAACTCGTTTTACGGTCCAATTTTAATAATGTGATTGGTTTTTGAAGGGAGCTCACTTAATTTTGCCCCCGACTGTAAAACCGATCTGAATATTGATTCATTAGATACTGTGAGATTGTAAAAAGCAAAAATTGATGCAAACAGATCTTAAATATTAAAGCTTTAAAATTATTTACACATTTTAGTTGAGCACACAAGGATTAGTAGAATATTTTTTCGTTTTTAGATTTGAGAACGGGAAAATACGAGCCAGTGACATTATCAGACAATTGTAACATCTTATGCGGTAATATCAGTGAAACAGGAAACGATCAGAGCTGTTGTGACAATTTTGCGACGTGCTCTTGCGGCATTGCAACCGGACATTACGCCTGTATTTGTCCCACTGGTTATTTTGGCTCGGGTTTCAAAGGATCCTGCACACGTGAGTTCATAAAAAAATGAAAATGCGTTGTTTAGAGTTCATTTTGAAGCCTGCCTAAAATTGTATTATTGGCTAAGGCCCCACTGTTTTCTATTTGGCGGAGGAAATTTTCAACCCCACGTGATTTCCTTATTTAATGCCTTCGTTTCAAGGTCAGACGTGAACTAGAATCGAAAGTCGGAGCAAGTAGAATTTCATATAGTCAACCACTACTTTATACCCTTGTATACCGTTCTTCACACTCGTTTTATTAATGTTGTATAGTTATCTGGAAACCCGATTATTCTCTTTATTTTATTTATTACCTCTCTTTGAGGCGTGTATCTCAGCGGCTCACGAATTGCAGTTTGGAGCTTGGGCACTGACACGATACAACACATAGTCTGTTCAACAAATTTATTTCATTGCATAAATATTATGATGAAAATCTGTATAAATACATTCTCATTATTCTCATAGATTGCAGTGAAATAGTGATTTTAGTGCCTCGTAGATCTTATATTAAGTAATTGTTATTTAACTTTTGCTTTCCTCAGCTTGTCCAAATGGCACATACGCCTCTGAAGAGATTTCCGGTGATTCAACGTCCACGTGCATATCTTGCCCAGACGTGAATCACGTAACTATTAAAGTGCCGGCAACGTCGGTGGAAGATTGCGTTTGTTCATCAGGATTCATAACCGACGGAAACAAATGCGAAGGTAATTTATTAAAAAATTCATTTCTTATTTTAGTGTTCGTTTTATTTGTTGTACGATATTGTTTTTCATTCGCTACAAAATATATCCTTTGCCAGCCGCAAGGATAGGTACATTTCCAGGCAAATATACGATGTCTTTTAAAGGATCAGGATATTCTGGCACGTACGATCCATACTTCTCAAGACGAAATTTTGGTTTCGATGCAAGCCAACCATACTGTAAAGCGGGCATGGGCATTATCCAAATAAATTATTTGAAAAATAATCGTTACGATAATATATTATATCCTATTTGGCTACATGTCATTTGAAATAATCATATGTTAATTTATTTGAACAGACAAATAATTTTTTCAAAATTATTTCATTCTTTGAATTTTGAGATTTAAATAATTTTTTATTTCATCTATCATGTGACCAAAAAATACGTGCTCTCCAAAATTCTATTTATTTTGTGTACTAAAGAACAATTTTAAAAGATATTATTGACTAACAATTTTAAAATTTTAAATTTTAAATTGGCATATATTAATTTAATAATTGCTCTAGTTATGTCAGGGACCTTCCCTTGGGGTGAAATTATTAATTATTTTATTTGACAATGTAATTGGAATAAAATATTTCGAAATAATATATATTTGATTTAAACTCCAAATGAAAATTAATTGCGTTACTTGTAAAATACAAATAATAAAGTTTTTAGAATAATTCGTTATTTCAAATGATATGTCCTCAAGCCTGCTGTAAAGTTAATAGTTTTGTTGTTATATTATTATTGGATGTTTCAGTTGCACATTTTAATTTTTACCTCTTCGCTTGTAGTTACCGGAAACGGCAAACACGTTTTCCCTTCTTCCCGAACAAATTTTTCGGTCTCGATAACTGTGTACTTTTCCTCGCAAAGTTTCGCCATCTCCTTCTCCAATTTTCTGCATACATATTTAATCATTTATTTTTCTTATAACATGCGCAAGCGTTTTCAATACAAGAAATGCATAAATATGAATTCAAGTATCATTTTACTCGTGGGCAACGCAGCCATACCAATCATGGAAACATGAAACTAATTTTTTGTACGCACCCATGCTCGTCCAATAACCATTCATACGTTTCTAACCATTTCATTTGCAGCAATCTTTCCTTGACTATTGCTTCGGTTAAGTTTTTCGTATTGGACACGAAGTCGTAAGGCTTGTCTGATCGAGGATCCATTATTTAATAAAAATACCACAGGATTATTTAAATGTCACAAAATTGATGAGAATAATTTCGGTTCGTTCACAGTGAAGTTTAAAACAATACTATCTTAAGAACGCTGATAACTTCTCCGTATTAAAAAAAAAAAAACAATTCCGATCGGTTCGACACAAACAATTTAAATTCACAATGTGCGTAAGATTAATTATTCACTCCAGACTCCAGAACTACTTCACACTTTTAAATACGTTTTTTCGGAAATGGAGTATCTACTGCGCAGCCGTGATGGCGCGGTGACTTTAACTGTTCGAAAAAATTATAATATCGTGCGACAAATATAAACTATAATTATCATAGTTTTTTTAGACATTTTTGCGCGGTTTTTGCAGTTATATCATGTCCTAAATTGAAGATCCCTGAAAATGGATACCTGGTCAAAGCCAGCGCGTGTAACAACGTAGTCCACGCGGCTTGCGGGATAAGATGCAGGATTGGTTTCTATCTTACAGGAGATAGTATTCGTCTATGTGGGAAAGGTGGAAGTTGGTCCGGAAACGAGCCGAAGTGTTTATGTGAGTCTTCCAAATTGTTAATCAATATACGGGGAGTCCCATTCAAATCGATCCCCTCGAATATTTCTGAAATTATTCATGATACCGGAAAATATTTCAAGCAAAAGTTGAATGGTATCAACGGGAACAATACTTGATGTTAATAGTTTTTTCGTAGGTGGAGACGTAGAGGATAGATGAAGGACAACTTCAATTTTTTAAAATGGATCCATGTATTGTTTAATGTATTGATCGATACAACTCGTCACTCTCTGTAAAAAATTATTAACGTATTTATACCGAAAAACCGTTAATTTGGGAGATATTTTAACGACCATTACGTCTATTTATAAACAATCAGCACAGAGCATTCAATGCTGTAAGTCAGGGATGGGCATTTTTGTCTCAAGTGAGACAACACGGTCCCCACCATAGCGCCCACTGTCCCCCACCAGCATCCGCCGTTACCAAAGAGGAAGGAAGTGCTTCGCCCGTTGCGAACAGTACGCAGGCCTCGCGCATGAAAGAGAGGTTGGTGGGAGAAGCAGGCGTTTGAGGAGCCCCTCCGTGCTCATCCCTGGTGTAAGTAATAGCTACATTGGAATTGAGTACTCTCTTGTAATAAAAGTGAAAATATCTTCCAAATTAACGGTTTTTAGGTATAAGTAGGTTAACAGTTTTTTACGGGAAACTATAAGCTGCATCGATCAATGCATTAAGAAATATATGGTTCCATCTGAAAAAATAAAGTTGACCTTCATATGTCCTCTATGCCACCACATACAAAAGAAGCTATTGACGTTAAATTATGTCCCTCTGGATAGCATTCAACTTTTGTTTGAAGCATTTTCCTGTATCATAAGAAATTTCAGAGAGATTCGAAGGGGTCGATTTAAATGGGACATCCTACACATATACACACTACATCGAATATAATTAGAGCAAACTTATTATTCTTAATAACTTGTATTATTCTATTCAATGTATATGTTTTTATATACAGTGAATATGTACGTTGATGCAGGACATTTATTTGAAATGTGTAGAAATTGTTATTTCTATTTGTTTGCAATAGTGAAAACATGTCCGGCACTTCGAGCTCCCTCGCATGGTCGGGTGCGATGCCAGAACGAAGATGATCAACACTTAATCACAGAGGACAACACAGCGTTTCCGATCGACACTCGTTGTCAATTCCGATGCGACAATGGCTATCAGCTTCGTGGAAGCAAAATTCGCAATTGCTTGCCATTGTCGCAGTGGGATGGGCTGAAAGCAACGTGCAAAGGTAGAAATTAGTTGGTCGTGAAAGTATTTTTCAATCTACAACTAAACTGTTGCAAATGCTGACCATTAGACTGCGGACTTTATGTATTTTTGACAGTAATGGGTAGGTTCAATTTACAATAGTAAAAAGATAAAAAGGATTTAAGAATATTAATATATTATTTTTCGTCTACCAAAAATATTAAAAGAAGAAAGACATTTCGCAGTCTAGTAATAAATAAGTGTTGTCGAAGATTCAAATGCTATAGACAGTACTGTCGCGATAAAAGCTACAAGGCTGTACACGATAAGTGCAATAAAATTATCTTTACTACTACGGATTAGGTATACCCCACGAAAGGCTGAGCAGCTCGACCGATCAATTCAGAAATGTAACATGATACGGGTGAAGGTATATCGATGAGCCAATACTTATGTAATGACAAAACTTGTTTGTTTTTAATTATTTTCTTATGAAACTTTTATCAATACATTCATGGAATTTTCCTGATTAAAATAATACCAATCACGGTATAGTTTAGATCATATTAACATGTTTAATGTTTTGGTCGCTCGGATCGACGCTGGCGGCAAAAGGTAATGTCGGCCGGAAGGAATCGTGTCTGTACACGATGAGTGCACTGTTTCAAACCCGAGGTCGTTGCTTTCATCGCGACAACACTGTAGTAGACAGATGCAACTTTCAGTATTGCATGTCCGTTTCATTGGTTCAATTTGTAGCGATAAAGTGTGAGCCTCTGAAACGAATACCATACGGGAAGATTTTACCTGAAATCTGTTCCGGACCGGAGAAGGTACCATTTGCAACGAATTGCACAATCACTTGCAAAAAAGGCTTCGCTCTCGAGGGTCCGCGTGCAAGAACGTGCGAAGGACGTTCCGGGATCTGGACGCAACGACGAAGCGTTAATCGCTGCATAGGTTGTTACAGAATTACAAATATTTGTTGTTTGGATCGTTGAAGTACAAAGAAAATTTACAATTTGTTACAGTAATTCTTCTGATTTTGTTTCATAATTGTCGAAATGTTTTTCTCCTAGATAAAGTACCGCCAACCATAACGTGTCCATCGGACATCATCGTAGAAAGTTTACCAGGAAAGAATTATGCATTCGTGAATTGGACGAGCCCTATTGTCACTGATAACGCGGATGAATCTCCGTCGATTTGGAGCAAACCGTATGTTACAGTCCCTTGGAAAGCAAAAATCGGTTCGCGTACTGTAGTTTACATTGCCCAAGATTCAACTGGGAATAAGGCTAGATGCAAATTCAAAGTCAAAGTTCTCGGTATAATTTTTGTATTTACAGTGCGTGTACAAAGCTTCTGAAACCGTATAAGTTTTTTAAAACTGCACCAAACGACTTGAGTTTTTTTTAAATATCAGAAGGGTTAGTTTACTAGTTAATGTGTAAATCATTTTTTATAAATTGCTGTTGGTAGGAATTACGAATTCAAAAGCAAAGATTATGATTTTTAACTTTTTTTATATGTGCCTGTAGTGAAAATTTAAACGATGTCTTTTTTATTAAGTATGCTATGTACATGCAGAAAGTTTCATCGAAATCAATTAGATTTGCTGTCAGCCATGAATAATTAAAAATGGCAAAAATTGTGAGGAACTGCGATTTAAATGGATGGGAAATGTTGCAAATTTTTACAACTTACAATACCTACAGCTCTTTTATACATTAATCGACTTCGATAGGTGAAAAGTTAAAAATTCGGAACATTATATTTTAATTCGCAGTTCCATAGGTAAAAAGTTAAAAATTCGGAACTTTATATTTTAATTCGCAGTTCCGACCAATAGCAATTTAAAAAATTAATTATTTACGCATTACCTAGTAAACTAATCTTTCTAACATCGCCAGAAAGCTCAAGTCGTTTGGTTCAATGTTAAAAAAGTTGTTCGTTTTTAAAAGCTGTACGAATACTTTGTTCACCCACTGTATATCGTTTACAGAAAATCTCAGAAATTTATAATCCAGTTCATTAATTGTTCTAGACACCGAACCACCAATGGTTGAAAACTGTATAGATCCTCCGATATTATTCACTGCGAACGAGGTCGGGATAAGCAACGTAACTTGGGATGAACCCGGGTTTTATGATAACTCGAAAACACCCATACGAGTGGAACAAAATCATCGTCCCGGAGAAAGTTCGTTTCCGATCGGATTTACAAGGGTCGTGTACAACGCGATCGATAAGTATGATAACGTCGCGAGTTGTGTGTTGAACATCACCATGAAAGGTACCAAGCCAAAATTATTATTACAATGCGGATCCTTCAGCAAAAAAAAAATTGTCCAAGTTAATTTAAAAAAAAACAGAAGTTAAATGAAAATAAATTTCCTCCTTTAATAATTGTAGTCATTCGAAAATAAAATAGCAACATTCTTCAATTTTTCTAATGTCTTCACACTTTTGTATTTGACTATTCCTTTTTGTATACAAAATTATATAGGGTGTCCCATCTAAATCGATCCCCTCGAATATCTGAAATCATTTGTGATACCAGAAAATGTTTCAAACAAAAGTTGAATGGCATCGAGGAGGACAATATTTCATGTCAACAGCTTTTTTGTATATGGAGGCGCAAAGGACATATGAAGGACAACTTCATTTTTTAAAAATGGAACCATATATTTTTTCATGCATTGATCGTTTCAGCTCGTCATTCCCCGTAAAAAATTGTTAACCTATTTATGCCAAAAAACCGTTAGTTTGGGAGATATTTTAACTTTGATTGCAAGACAATATCCAATTCCAATGAAATTATTACTCACGGAATTAAGCGTTGTGTGCTTCGTTGATTGTTTGTAAACACACGTAGGTCGTTAAAATATCTTCGTAACTAATGGTTTTGCGGTATAAATAGATCAATATTCTTTTACAGGAAATGGTAAGCTGTATCGATCAATGCATAATTAAAAAAATAAATTTGTCCTTCATCTGTCCTCTGCGTCTCCACGTACAAAAAAAACTATTAACATCAAATTCTATTCCCGGAAATATCATTCAACTTTTGTTTGAAATATATTCCGGTATCATAAATAATTTCACTGTATATTATTTTGCGACCATGATTTTCAGATATATGCCAGGAAATTCCAGAAGTGTTGCATGGACATTCAAACTGTTCGATGTCAGAGAATAAGTCAAACGAATGTGCTGTGGTTTGCGACGATGGGTTCCAGTTTGCGGACGAAGTTCCGAATCTTCGTGAAGTGGACGATATATTGTCACTAAAATGCAATACAAGCAACGCGAATTGGACCGAAGGGAATTATATTCCTGATTGTTCAGGTACGCGAGAAATGTCTACAAAATGAAAATGGAGGAGCAATATTTAATTATGGGTGGCGATATTTGGACTATTTTTATAGTTACTTCCATTAGAGGCCCACAGAATCCGTTATAATAAAGATCAAATGGAAACGCTCGTAACTTTGATCAATCTAAACGTTCTCTTTGTAATTGATAACAATTTTATTTATGCACAGAATCAACTGCACCCAAAACTGTGTCTCAAGAAGGAAGCATCGAGTTAGAAGGAAATACATCTGTGACGTGCGACAACCGAACGACTCTGCGCGAAGTAAGTATATGTACATGGCGTCCCACTCAACTGGAACAGGCTGTACCTCCTAAACGGTTGGGAATAGAGGAAAATGTTATAAGAAAAAGTTGAATTGCATCAGACGGTGCATAATACGCAACTAATTTTATGCACTTTTGTGCATCGGTGCATCAGAAAAATGCAACTGTACTTTTCTTTTTAAATGGAAACCTACATGTTTGACTACACCAATCGATGCAATTTGTTGTGCTCTACATAAAAGTACTAGCATACTTATGTCCTAAACTTATTCGTTCGGAAGTTATCGTAGCTAAGATTGTTGTAGATTCGTGAATGATTTCGCTCTGTCGGCAAGTGTTCTGGAGTATCACGTAGTGCTCCATTATAATGGTTGTAACTTTTAGTTACGATAACGTCATAACGAATAAGTTTAGGGCATAAGAAATTTACTACTTTTATGTGGAGCACAACAAACTGCATCGATTGGTGCAGTAAAAAATGTAGGTTTCCATTTTAACCCTCTGTCTACCGTAAAAAAAACTTTCATTATGCGATAAAAAATTTATACCACAAAACGTAGTAAATATAAAAAAAAACTTTTAGCTTTAAATAATAAAAAATAAGAAAAGTAACAAAGTCATGCAACGACAAGATCTCAAGAATTTTAAAAGTTTAAATAACCGCAGTATCTACATACAGTCGGGTCCAATGGACCCGCTTGGTAGACAGGGGGTTAAAAAAAAGTGCAGTTGCATTTTTCTGATGCAACGATGCACAAAAGTGCATAAAATTAGTTCCGTATTATGCACCGTCTGATGCCATTCAACTTTTTCTTATAACATTTTCCCCTATTCCCAACCGTTTAGGAGGTACAGCCTGTTCCAGTTGCGTGGGACGCCCTGTATACCATTTCTTCGTTGCTACCAATGTTTGAATTGGACCTTACAAAATATTTCATTATTACTTTGATTAGCTCAGCGAACACATTACGGCCGATCTAAGATCGACGTTGCTCGATATTTGTGGCAACGACGTCGAATGCAACCTGATTACCTTTGATCCTGAGTGCAAAATTGATGTTGAATTAGCGGAAGACTTTTCTTCAAACTTATTAAGAAAACGAAGGAACTTGAATTCTAATATCTTTGAATCGTTTTTAAACGAAGAATCTAGAAACAGTCTCTTTAACAGAACGAGAAGAGATGCTAAACGAGAGGACGGCGCTAATAAAAGCAAATCGAGGTCGAAGAAAAAGAAAGAAAAGATCGAAATCAAATTCAAAATTCTGGGTAAGTGTTCGTTCGGACGTTCCGACCAAATATTCTGGAAAGAAAATGTCCTCCTTCAAACGGGGATTCATTTCTCACAGGAAAGATAGTCGAAGAAAATGTGGACAACCCGAAAGTGGGAATACAAAAATTGAAACAAAAGATGGAGTCAATGTTGCAGTATGGAAAACTGAATCTGTTGGATGAGAAGACTAACAGACAGGTAGCGGAATTGGCGTTGAATCTGCATCTCGTGTTTAAAAATTTTGAAGAGCTTTGCGAGCCAGGAAGTGTCCTTAAAAAGCACTCTTGTGGTAAACGAATCCATCAATTCTTCATATCTTGAATTTGTTCATGTCTTACTAGTTTTAACATAAATCTAGTGAACTGTCCATTGGGAACTTTCTTCGAATCATCGACTCGTCGATGTCGACCCTGTCCTTTTGGAGAATACGAGGATACTTCTGGCTCCTTAAAATGCAAACGCTGTCCTGAACGTACATCTACCAAAAGAATGCACTCTCGATCTTTGCAAGATTGCATACGTAAGTCTAAAATGTATACAGGGTGTCCCACACAAATGGGAACACCTAAATATCTGTCGTATTTACAGTCCTATCAGAAAACTTCAGAGGACAAAGTGACACTATTGCAGGGGGCAAATATAATGGGAAAGAAAAAATTTTTTATGTCGTGTTTTTTAATGAAATTTCAAGGTCACCGATGTTTTTTTATATGGAATAGTATATTTTTTTTACGATAGCATGATAGACAATAAAAAACTGAATTTGGTGGATACCACCTTTTTGACCTTGAAATGACCTTGAGCAAGAATAATCATGTTGGAGCGGATAAAATGTGGCAGTTTAAAACTTACGTGTTTCTGCAAAGATTACGCGTGGTTTACGTCGGGACCTTTACAAACCACAATAAATGTTTGAAATATTTTTCATAGTAATCAGCGTATGTTTATGTTAGAGTATGTATCATTGAGAGCGTTAGCAGAAGGTTAATCGGTTAGAATAAGTACGTTGTTCCTTCTGCATTATTCGAATTCGAAACGTGAAAGTGATAGGAATGCGTTATACTGTATAGGAACGAATCGATAGGGTTTTCACTTATGAAAAATTTGTGAATCGTATTTGTCCTTCGTTACACGCATTTTCCGTTGTGGTAAAACAATTTAAAAATACCGGTAGTTTAAGTTCTAAAAATCGTAATAATTACTGCAGCATGTGCTTCAATTACGTCTCAGGAAATCGACAATGCCTACAGATCATTTAATGCAAGATTGCAATATTGCATAAATAAGGATGGTCAACATTTCGAACATTTATTATGATACCCGCCGTAAACAACGCGTAATCTTTGCAGAAACACGTAAGTTTTAAACTGCCACATTTTATCCGCTCCAACCTGATTATTCTTGCTCAAGGTCATTTCAAGGTCAAAAAGGTGGTATCCACTAAATTCAGTTTTTTATTGTCTATCATGCTATAGTAAAAAAATATACCATTCCATTTAAAAAAAACATCGGTGACTTTGAAATTTCATTAAAAAACACGACATAAAAAAATTTTTTCTTTACCATTATATTTGCCCCCTGCAATAGTGTCACTTTGTCCTCTGAAGTTTTCTGATATGACTGTAAATACGACAGATATGTAGGTGTTCCCATTTATGTGGGATACCCTGTATACGTAGTTTTTAAAAACATTTCGATTTTTTCATTGCTTCTTGTACACTAATATTAGTTGTCCTTGTTTAGCTCTTTGTCGACCAGGATATTATTCTCGAAAGAAACGATATCATGGTGTTCGCTTAGCTCTTGAACCTTGTCTACAATGTGACACTGGATTTTATCAACCAGACTATGGGCAAAACCATTGTTTATCTTGTCCATCGAATACTACTACAGAAAACCGTGGTTCTAAGGATGCGAACGACTGCTTGCCACTGTTTAAGATAGACGTAAACACTTGCCAATCTGGATCATGCTTGAACGATGCACAATGCGTGCAAGAAGATGACAGCTTCAGTTGCGAGTGTCTCGATTACTACTTCGGTTAGCGTACAACACGTTAATACCAAATAATATGAAATTTACGTGTTGATTTCATACTGAACAAATATTTTTAGGATCAAAATGCGAAACTTTCCGAAATCCGTGCGAATCTTCGCCATGTTTGCACGGTGGAGCTTGTAACGTTCAAAATTTCGCAAACAGCGCGGTAAACTATAGTTGTACATGCGAAGTTGGATATTCGGGTCATAACTGCGAGGTAAGTACAGCATTTTCTGAAAAATTGGTTTAAACGAAGTGATAAATAATATTGATATTTTTAGCTCCGCGTCGATGAATGTGCTCTGAACCCTTGCCGAAACAATGGCACCTGCGTTAGCACGGAGAAAGATTATAGTTGCGAGTGCAAGGATGGTTTTGAAGGTGAAGTAGTGAATAACACTAGGTTTACAAAGCACTAACAGTGGCTAAAGATTTTGCACGCCTAATTTGTCCTTTTCTAAGGCATATATCCACCCATTTGCACTCTAAATTAACTATTTCACAGGTCTTATTCACCGTTTTGCCATTCAAGTTTTTCTACAAACTTGTTTTCTTAAACTACTTTAACAAAAACATATCCGAAAGAAAAATTGTATTGTATACAGGGTAATCGAGTCATTACTAGTCAGCATCTTTTTCGAAAAAAATGCGAGAGGAATTATTTGCATTATTTTTCGAGAAGTAAAGGTGATCTACAATTTTTTAAATGAAATGCCATATATTTTTTCATGAAAACTTGATTTTCAAACGGGTGAAGTTGCAACAGGCTGAATTGATTTGCAAAAAGATAAGTACAATCTGCAAAAGAGTGAACACGGAATGCAAAACCTGTATTTTACATTACTTTATAAAAATAACAAGAATAATGTGTCTACCAAAGTTTTTAGCCATTTCTTTTATAATATATATGTACTCCCAAAGAAATAAATAAATTCCTAATAGATGCACGTTTTTAATCTCAACAATTGGAAATGAAAGATATTAGAACCCACCATTTTGCCGGGTCTCATCAATTTGGCGTTAATTGTCAGTTAACGAGACGTTTTAATTTTCAGGAGAATTTTGTGAAGTTGTCGTGGATCACTGTGATCCTCCACCATGCATGGAAGGATCTACTTGTCGCGCTGCCAATGCAACCTGGCAGTGCATCTGCAAGCCTGGTTTCCTCGGGCGTCATTGCAACTTATTGCCTTGCGACTGGTTGCCTTGCCAAGGGAATTCGTATTGCGTGAATCTTGAAGAGGAAAATGCAACACGGTCGAGTTACAGGTGTGCAAAAGAATCGTTCGCCATATGACTATAAATTAGATGAACTTAATTTAATGTTAATAATGCTTCGTTGTTAGATGCGAATGTAACGATGGCTACACCGGAGAAAATTGCGCGATAAGAGTGGATCACTGCGGTAGCCTTCCGTGTCGGAATGATGGAGAATGTTTGAACGGACTATCCAATTACACGTGCACGTGTCCTATTCCGTTCACAGGACGCAATTGCGAGACTGGAAAGTATAGTCTTGATGAATATTATTTTGTTTCATTTAACTGAATTAAATAGACTTCTCTATATTACAAAAAGTTAGAGACACTTCCAAGCACCGTCTTTTAAAAGATGTTTGTTCTTCGTTTATAGAATTGTCATCCGATTATGTCGTGCATTTTACTAAATCGGGAACGACTGACTATGTCAGAATGAAGGGACCCGCGGTTAACATTGCCGAGGTAAAAAATGAATTAAGGGGAGCTTCTGGTTTTACGTTAATGAAAACGAGTGATATTTAAGATTATTTTTAGGATGACTATTGAAAATAGTCTTGTAGCACAAGTATTTTTTTTGTAGTTTCAGTCATCTTATTGCTTATTTCATAATATACCAGACTCCCTAACGGTTTCGGCAGTGTAGGCATTGTTGGCATGCAAGTGTAGGGTTTCACAGTGACCAAAACACGAAAAGTGAGAAATTTTCTTAAACTTGGATACTTTATGCTGGGGTTGAACCGTTTTTAAAAGAAGAATATTTAAAGTTAGACAAATTCTAGGTTGAGAAGAAAAGTTTAGTTTTTTTCGGCCCATTAATTAATGTTGTTAAAAAAATGTTAGAAATAAAAAATCAACTATAAATTTTAAGTTCAATCCGTAAAGAAATATGTATAGAAACGAATAAGCTCCATTCGAAGATTATTACTTTACCAATTTTTTAGTATGCACGTCAATTTAAGACACGTTTAGTTTCTATAGGAGTCGTATATTATACAATAAATAAAAAGAATTCGTCTAGTCCCATATATACAGTAGTTATACTAAAAAAAATCATAAAAACCACTTACTTTTACTGCCGTTACACGAGGAGCCACCCTTAAATGACTTTGATACGGTGAACCGAATAAATAAAACATCAATTTTTAGTTAACGACATGCTTGTGGTTGCAATCGAAGGATACATTCAATTATGGAACTGTGCTGTCGTACGCAACACGCTATTACGACAACACGTTTACATTAACCGATTATAACGGGTAACAAAAAATTAATTCTAAAAAGAAGTATGATAGTTTACGATTTATTCCAGAAGGAAAATAATATTATTATAATTATAGACTCGTTATATACATCAACGGGCAAAAAGTAGTAACCGACATTAAGGTAAACGATGGCCATTGGCATTTCGTTTGCATTACCTGGGAAAGTGAAAATGGCACCTGGAATGTATTTATCGATGGACTTTTACGAGACAATGGATCTCGTTTTGCGAAAAAGACTGTTATTCAAGGTAGTAACATATTCGATAGTAATAAGGAAACAGAGACGATATTATCATTAAATTTCTTCGAGTTTGCTAGATTTATTATACAAATTGCACATAAAATATGATTCCCAGTCTTGTATTATTAATTAAATTCACGATTGATTAACTGAAGTACTTATGTCTTTTTATAATAAGGCAACGGTACTCTCGTGATTGGACAAGAGCAAGATCGCGTCGGGGGTGGATTCTCCGAATCGGAATCTTTCCTCGGAAAAATAACTCTACTAGATGTTTGGAATAGAATTTTATCATCGGCAGATATAAAACGTTTGTTTAACACATGTGACAAGTATTACGGTAATGTAATTGCGTGGCCGCAGGTGCAGACACATGCACGCGGCGACGTTGCGGTAATTATCATATGCTTTATTCAATTCAACAATTACAGTACCAACTGAAGTGTTACAAGAAGATATCGACTTCATTTGTTTAGTTAAATGGTTAAAGGGGGCTAATATTTTATATGTACTAAATTGTTTGGGGTAACTGCTAGGGGGAGAAGGATAAGGACCCAACATTACTTTAAATGAGAAGTAGTATTGATTTCTTGTTGTGATACCTCTCATTAAACTGAATAGTATTTACTTGAATCATTTTTTATTGTGCATAGTTACAAAATTACAGCGAACAATTTGTTCTGAAATGAAACTTTGAAGAAACGAAAAAAAAAACATTTTATTATATATTCAAAATGTTACCCTTGGACTTCTAAACACTTTGTAAACCTTGTACAAATACTCTGTCGAATATTTAGTAATATTAACCCTTTCGTTACGGGTGCCGTATATATCCGGCATCCACGCGACGACCTGTGTGTACGGGTGCCGCCTATATCCGGCGACTTGCATAAAAAGTGTACATATAAGTGAATTTCAAGGTAGCGTTGAAAGACGTAATTGCGAAAACCGAAGACTAGTGACGTGCATTGTGCACACTTTTCGTGGCGGTGCCCCGTTCAGTGGCGTCACTCCGGCGGAGCGGACTGCCGTAACGAAAGGGTTAAACACGTTAAATGCCGCATCAGTCACCGATGACTGCCGCGTGGAAAACTTCCCCGTCCCACGAATGTATAACCGCGGCCAGCTTCTCCGTCCCGAAAGAGTTAAAGAGGTAACCGATGAACAAGCAGTTCGTATTCTCATTTTTATGTCTTCTTTAGTTGTTGGAGCAGTTTCCAGTACTTCGCTATAATACTGTAACAATGCACAATAAAAAAGATGGTTCAAGTAAATGCTATTCAGTTTAACGAGAGGTATCGCAATAACAAAGAATACTACTACTTCGCATTTACAACAATATTGGGAGACGCCCTTCCTCCACCGCCCCAGCACTGATTCAAAAAAAATTTGGTACACACTACCATATTAGGCCCCCTTAACCATTTAATTAAAAAGAAATGAAGTCGATATCTTTATTAGATTCTGAGAAAACAGCTTGTAATACTTTAATTGGTACACCCTTGTAATTAGGATGCGAAGAAATTCTGAGTTATGTACGTATTTATATTTTTAGATACTGGGCAGCCCTTTCTGTCGCGGATGTCCCTTACCAGTTGTGACGTTTAAAGGAAACATGAATATCAGTGAAGATTCATCTGAAATGATTTATCAATGCGATCCTGGTTACGTGGTGCGATTTCGAGGAAAGGAATATAGATCGCTGAAAGTTAGGTGTCTAAAACAGGGGCATTGGGAGGGCTACTATACCCCTGTTTGCGCTAGTAAGACTGAATATTAATACAGGAAAATAATTAGCTTACATTGGTGCTAAAGAAAAATTGAGCGAACCTAGCGGAAATGAAATATTAATCGTTTAGATTTTCTAGTATTATGGAAAAACGATTCTTCCTCCGAGACAATAAATTCGGTTTTCATTTCAGGAAGAAAGTGTGGATTTCCGGGATATTTTCCTCGAGGTCGAATACAGGGTAAATCGTATTTCTACGGGGACGAAATACGTTATTCTTGTTTGAGTGGATATCAACTTCTAGGAAATCCCCATAGAATCTGTACTGCTGATGGAAAGTGGAGTGGTGTGCTTCCTGTTTGCATAGGTGATGGTTTTGAACTTTCAGGATACTCATCTCCTTTCTACACCATTTCGTATCATAAGGAATTTTGTTGAGTGACAGCTTTAGTGTGTGGACAAAGAATTATTTCTTTATTTCTTTTCTATTATGCATTAATTTTGATAACAGGAAGAACGTGTAAGAATTTACTGGCTCCAGAACATGGCGACATCGAGTACGTGAGAGAAGAGTACGAAAGAGACGATCTATCGATCCTCCAGGTGTGCAAAAATGTATTGACCTATTGAACTGTAGACCTTTACTGAAATTTGATTCCAGGTAGGTCAACAGTTGGAGTTTAAGTGCGATACAGGGTTTCATTTGATTGGAGAGAAGTTTCTGACGTGCTTAGAGTCGGGATTATGGGATCATGAGAGACCAACGTGTGAAATGTACGGATGTTCACCGCCGAAGGAGTAAGTTATACGAATTAACAGCAAATGGTAATTAATCTCTACCCAGATAGCACTCGGACGTCCAATGTACGTCCGTACCGGACATATGTACGTCACAGGGACGTACGATATGTCCGATTTATGTCCCAGGTATGTCCGACAGAGGTCCCAGTTACATCCCAGAACGTACATAGGACGTCCCGCGCGGACGTTAATTGGACGTTTGTCGGACATATAAATGCGTGTTTGCACCTTAACAAATTTTCTAAATATGTAAATATTGGTTTAAAAGAATTCTAAAAAAAAATACCATTGATTATCACATAGCTAGAAAAAGTGGAATTGATCAAATAAAAAAGAGTGGACTTATAACGCGCTGACCCAACCGAGTTCTTGGTAACACGATTAATATTTTCAGATACTGTGCGCGCTGATGTACGAGGTAATCGTAATACTAATCAAGTTAACTTCATTTTTCAACTATTTCTGTGAAATGTTCAAGTTTATCAGTGTCCAGCAGACTTACTGAATAAATAAAATTTAACAATTTAAAGATTACCTCATTTTTTCACGGAAGAAACGTCGAGAAATTAGTAATTCTCAAACAACAGCGCCGCGAACTTAAAAATCTGAAAAAATTCATAAACTATATTTTGAGTATAATAATAGAAACACAATATAGCATCCGAAAACGTACGAAATAATCTGAGTCCCACGTCCCTGGCAAGTACGAAATAATCTAAGTCCCACGTCCTTGGCAAGTACGAAATAATCTAAGTCCCACGTCCGTGGTACGTCCGAAATTTATGTCCGAGGGATGTCCCACGGACGTACACGACGGACATTGGACGTGTCGGACGTAAAACGGACGTCCTATACGTACGGTGCTATCTGGGGTAGTTACGGATACGTATACAAACAATTGCTCTTTACAGAATCGATCACGGATACATCATTTTTATTAACTCCAACAATCTGCATGAGACATCTACCACGAGTTTAACCGCAGAGACGATCAATAAAACCGTTGAAAGGAATTATTATTTCGATGACATTGTTGGGTACTCTTGTCATCCAGGGTACAAATTTCAGGGAAACCATAATTTATTGACCGAGTTTAAACTTCGATGTACTGAAAATGGTACTTGGAGCGGGTTCGTTCCTGACTGTGTGCCACTTAAATGCCCCTGGCCTAGTACCATAAATAATGGTAAAGTATTTTTAAAAACGCAAAACGGTACCATCGAGCTTTTCAAAGACATAGCACCGAATATTACGGAGGATGCGGCAACGTTACAAACGAATGATGATTTGGGGAATCAGTTCATTGTTGGCTCACAGATTTTAATAAAATGTGATACAGGATACAAATTAAATGGGGACAGCATTGGGACGTGCATGAGCAATGAAGAATGGACGCTAACGTTACCGTCTTGTAAGCCTAACGAATGTCCCGTCTTAGATTGTCCACTGTTTAAATATCTTCAAAGAGAAATAGACGACAATGATCATATCTGGCGGAACAATATTAGGGAAATGAATGATGGAAAATATTTTAATGGATCCTACAAAAACTTCGAATACTTTGTGAGAGGACATACTTACAAGAGCCAAATAATTCTGACTTGCAGAACTAACGATGAAATGAGAATAAACGATGTAAATATTAATATACACGTTTCCAATTTAACATGGTTTTGTAATGAAGATGGTTTATGGCAAATCGATTATTTGAAACTAAATAGTAACGTCATTGAAAATTTATTTGACAACGGGTTAGTTGATATTTGCCAGGAAACGATTTGCCCTTTGGTTGCAGTAAGTATTGCATATTATTACCTTGATGAACAATAATACTAACGAGATTTCAATTAAAATTTACAATAGGTTCCAGAATACGGGTACATTGTTGGGAACCATAATAATTATTCAAGGACTATCAACAGTACAATTTCTTTCAAATGTCGTCATGGTTATATACTTGAAGGCAATGGAGAAACTGTATGTTTTCAAAACAGTACCTGGTCAACAATTCCTTCATGTAAACGTAAGAATAAAATTCATAGAATGAATTTACTTACAGTACAGTATCAAGAATGTATTATGCGTTTTAGCTGTATTATGTGGAAAACCACCAAAACTAACAAATGCGGTGCTAAAAGAAGATAGTACTGAAACAGTAACTTTTACATTTGGTAATATGATTACGTATCAGTGTCTACCTGGGTATTTAATGTTTGGCCAACCAAATGCACGATGTCTTGCAAATGGAAGTTGGTCCAGGATATACAGTAAATGTTCAAGTAAGTATCACAACATAGACAGCATATTTTATCGACTTTATTCTGATAAATCAATATTCGTAGAACTATCATGTAATAAACCAAAACTTCCACCTGGTGTTACTGTACACGGTCGTTCATACTTATATCAAGATCAATTGACTTACGTGTGCCCCCATGGTAGTAAGCAGGGATTAATTACGTGTAAAGCAGACGGTCGTTGGAGCGACCCTCCAAATTGCAATTAATTGACAAGGAACATTTCTTGACATAATTAGAACAAATAATTGTAACAAATTTATGTGACAGTTTTTTATTCAATGTCAAAATTATCAGATCTTCAATTTTTATAATATTTTTTCGTTCTACACTCCACAAATGTATTTTCACCAAATAATATTGTAATACTGTACAAGAGATACAATCATCAATAAAAAATTTTCCATGTTATTCTTAGAATGTTTGATGCAATTATTGCGCATAACTTTGTTTAACAAAATGGAAATTGGCTTTTGCAAACACGAGATTGGTAATAAATACATAATACTGAGCGTTTCGTAGACTCTTAATTTTATGATCTATAATATACTCGTCGATAAACTGAAACGTCTTAGCCATATAATACAGTAATGTATTATAACATTAAATTGTTAACGGTGTGCGATTAAAATTAACAGAATTTTTAGTAGAATCGAAAAGAAAAAGTAAAGATATACAAATATATATAACAATGGATTATTAATAGTTCATCACATATACACATCTATTGATATAGTACACTGCATTTTGGTATAAATAGGATTCATACATGTATAAACGCACTGTATCAGAATATTTGAGGAAGAGCAATGAAAGATAAAACCATAAAAATAATTTATAGTATGAAAAGTTTGAGTCATTTATACTTGTCTAACATGAAGTACGATAAAAACGGAGCACCTTTTATGATATCCAACACTTATTAGCATGGCTACACTAAATAAGAAATTAACTGTTCTCACAAATTTTTCCATTGCTCAGTATTCTAATCTCTTAGAATCTAAGTTATTACTTGCTTTATATAAACTAGAGAAGAATCATTTTTTACTTTTACTGAAACATAAATGCATTGATCTGGCCTCAAAAACCTTAATTCGCCTTACAAACCTCATTAAACAAAGTTTTTACAAAATGATATTTACACACATACATGTAATCACTTGTGTATTTAAATACAACTAATCATTTTGTAAAATAAAGAATACCCAAAATCTTAGCCATACTAACATAATAATTTATCTAGATCACTGAACACTTTTCAGAGTTCCGTTTTTGAACTGTAAGAATATTTAGGCTTCAGTTCTTCAATTCGCTTGATAAAATCTGTCTTTTCTATACAACCATCGCACGTTTCATCCCAGTCACTCAAGATTTTTCTCAAGTCACGCACCTTTAGTTTGGTGAGGTCGACTGTGTCAATGTCGATTTGTTTCTCTGGAATTGGATGATGTCATTACCAAATACAAGAATTAAATGGTAATAAGCTGTAAATGTAAAACCAATTACTGTATACATACCAAATCTCAGGTCACATATTTGAGCATCTTTCTTTTTTAGCTTTTCACATATTTTGCTCGCAGGCATTGACCATGACACAGGCTTACTTAATTCACCTAAAATACCAGTCGCAGATTCTTCTAAGCCTCCTAAATAATAGCACTAAAAAACCAAGAAAATATTTCAATTATGATAATTGTGTACTTTTCACATTTTAATCAGTATAAATTATCAATTCTATCATCAATATAAGGACTTACAAATCTGTTTTCTTTAGATTTTGTGCCTTTACAAAATGTTTTAAATGCCGTTTCTATCTTGTTAGTATCCTTTTTGACATCGTCGGATAAAGTATTAACAAATTTTTCCACAGTGGATATACATACTGCAATAATAATAAAATGAATGTCATTTTATGAAAAAATAAATAGATATAAGTATGGAATAGTAAGCGAAATGGAAGAGTAAAAAATATTTATTTATGTACCTTCACATTCATCATTTTTTAAAGCTGTTACAGTACAGATCACTCCAACAAGGATGGATAGTGCTAACAACAGTGAGTTGTTCATTTTGTATTTCTCTTCTAAACAAAAAGAATAATCGTTTATCATGTATTATTACATAACATTGAAAAGGTCTATATTATCGTTATAATTGATAGTAATTATGATGTTAGAACAACACGGTAGTGCAATATTAAAAATTCACTCGAAAATATTAAACGGTAAAGTCAATGTCAATGTAAAATAAAGTCGTTTGTAAAAAGTGTAAGCACAACATTTAGAAAGGAATACATATTTATATACAGATTTTATATAAACAAAGGCGAGACTATAACGTAGGATACTTATTACAAGTAGATTATAAAAATGACGTTAATTAATAAAAGAATGCTTACGTCTACTATGTTTATTAGGTTAATAGGAATAACGAAGAAATACAACTTACATGGTATCGCGCTAATGAAATAATATACGCACGACACAGCAAATATTCCCGTGAGTTCGTAATGTAAATGCACTGGGCCTTCTAATTCATGCACTCACAATTTCAAACAAATTCCTATGCCACTACATCAGTTTATTGCACGCTTGGTTTTATACACGTTGGACTCCGTGAAAAGCCCGGAATCCCAGCTGGCGAATCCTGATTGGGCCACACATACTATGACTCATGTGTAACGTAAGCCTTTTTCAATTGGCTCTCGTCGCAGGGGAACAGTGAAAATGAAATCCATAGAGTATTCCAATTCCTAGATAAGAATGCTACAACAGCCAAACTAGAGGGGATATGAGAGTAGTGCTCATTCCCTAGATTTCGGCAAAGAGGAATGAGAGTGCTCACGCCTGGGGATTTGCCGTGCGGACTTTTTACCAGAGATTTCTTTTAAGCCTGGAACAGAACCTACCTCATCGTTTTACCCCCTCTAACGCATGGATCAAAACTAACTTCACAGACTTAAGATACCTACAGACATTGCAAGCAATGCATTTTTCTGTCTACGGTTCTGAATTACCGACTCTGTAGAAAATGTCCTAGTACGATAGCGGACTCTATCGAAATGGAACGGTCAGGTGGTGAACTACATGAGGTTGCACACATAAAGTGTGTGTCTGAGGAAGCTTGATTTTACAGCGTTGTCAGCTTTAAAACGCAATTGTATTCGAACAAAAATACTCCACGTATTATTCACTTGTGCCGCCTATTTTTTTACAGGATTTCGAACCCGCTGGTAAAAATTTGGCGAACATGATAAAGAAGTTTGTATCCGAAAAGGACGAACTTATGCACATTTAAGAAGAGAAAGAAAGACAGACACAGAGATGCTGAATACTGTGCACACTCGACAGAAAATTTATTAGTAACACACTTGTGAGGAATTGTTTACAAATATTTGCAGTTAGGAAATATAGAATAGACCTTCAGCTACTTTCACATATAGTTTATCGTCACATTTTATTTCTGACTAAATAGTTATAAACAATTATTCTAAGTCTCGTTCTAAAATCAACTCAAATAATTTAACAGATCTCTGGTAAAAAATAATCTTCCTTGTGATCGGAGGATCTAGAATGATGTCTCAGCTACATTTCTGTTGCAGTTTTATGTAGATTCGACGCCTAGTTAATTAGTTATTTACGATTTCCAGAGAGGTGACACAACGATTTGTGTGTTTACCTTTGACAAATACTCGGACTCTCCTTGTCTTACTCATTGCGGGCATAGAAGATAGAAGTTACCTCCACAAAAATTGTTGATAAATTACTTCAGGTAATTTTTATAAATATTAGCTCTTGAAGAATATAGAATGGACCTTCGGCAACATTCACGTATAGTTTTCAATTCGATTCTAGAAGAGGTTAATTAGTTATAAATAATTTTTGTTACTCTTGTTCTAATGAAACTGTGCATACTAGTGAGAACTGAATATCTTGTATACTCCAAATGTTCATGCATAAAAGTTAATCTGTACCTCGAGTACGATTAGCAATTTTTACTAAAAAATTGGTAGATAGACAAGGGGATGCTTGTCGACATCGTTGGCAAAAGGAATTGTTATAAACATTAAACAGCCAGAAATAATAGATTTATCAATAATTATTATCAGGGCAATCGAGATCTACCGAAATTAGTTGGGGTGGGGAGCGTTGCGCTTCGCTGCGCGCTGCGCATCACTGGCTACCTAAGCTCGCGGAGCTCGCTCAGTCAATCAGTCGGGCCGGGCCATCCGGCAGGAGCGGATGGGCTATGGGACCAGGAGGGTCTTCCAGCGGTACCCTGACCTCTCCTGCCTACCTTGGGGATGACCAGTGGTTCTCCAGAGGTACCCTTGCCTACCGTCAGCTGGCTTAGGGTGAACCAAGGGTCCTCAACCAGTGGTCATCCAGAGCTACTCTGGCCTACCCATGCCTACCTTGAGGCTGACCAGTGGTCCTCCAGAGCTACCCTTGCCTGCCTTCAGCTGGCTTAGGGTGGACCAAGGGTCCTCCACCAGTGGTCATGCAGAGCTACTCTGGCCTACCTTGAGGCTGACCAGTGGTCCTCCATAGGTACTCTTGTCTACCTTCAGCTGGCTTAGGGTAGACCAAGGGTCCTCCACCAGTGGTCATCGAGAGCTACTCTGGCCTACCTGTGCTTACCTTGAGGCTGACCAGTGGACTTCCAGAGCTACCCTTGTCTACCTTCAGCTGGCTTCAGCTTAACCAAGGGTCCTCCACCAATGGCCTACCATTGTCTACCATGGTCCACCTTTAGCTAGCTTACGGTAGTCCAAGGGTTATTTAAAACTTCCTTGGCCTACTTTAAGCTAGCTCGGGGGGGGCCATGGACTCTTCAATGCTTCCTTCGTTTACCTTGGGTTCTGAGCCGGTCCAGTTTCGGTATCCGGCATGCAGTCATTACCGTGCTGATCGACTCAGAGAGGGTATTCATTGCAATGACTTCGCATCTTCGAGTGAGCCATTTTGTTACTACCTTGTTACTACCATGTTACTATACTCGTCTGTAGAAGTAGTAGTATACCGTAGTAGTAAAGTGTAAAAGTAGTTAGTTGCATGCATGGGCAGGCCTCGCCGCCCCAACGATCAGCCGAGATGGGAACGTCCGCGATTTGCACTAGCGTTGCGACAAAACTAAGCGTTGCATTTAGTCGATTTTGAACAGAGATTAAAGTTAATGTTACGAAAAATTTTGTTTAGAGCGTAGCGTTGCGAATCACAAATAGTCGCGGTTCAAAATTACATTTCAATTTGATAACTGCGCTTTTAAAGTTCATATTGTTGTTGTTTTACATATAATCTAAAGTGATCGTTTTTTGGATCTCTGTTCGTTGAATTAGCGTTGCGCACAAAAAGTTCGCGTTTGCTTTCGAGTCTTTCGACTTTTCAGGCTCCCATGCTCGAGCTGCAACGATCAACTGTGAGATGGGCACATCCGCGATTTCAAGTAGTGTTGCGAAACAAATTGTTACACGCGTTGTACTAGTATCAATTTTTAAAATTGATGAAATGTTTAGTTAATGTTGCAAATAAATAGTCGTAATTTAAAGTAGTTCTAAAGATACCTGTTTAGAATTTTAGACGTTAGAGTTTTAAATTTCTTACTTAAACAGCATTTTAAATTCGATTTGTTGAATTAGCGTTGCGCATCAAAACAATCGCGTTTGCAATAGAATCTTTCGATATATCAGGCGCCCATGCTCCAGTTGCAACGATCAACTGTGAGATGGGTACTTCCGCAATATCGAGTAGCGGTGCGAAACAAATTGTCAGGATGGGGCCGAAGGAGCAGACGAGGTTTTATGCCAAAGATGCCGGACAAACTGTCATTCAAAAGGACAATCATTGCAACGTCTTCGCATCTTCGAGTGAGTCATTTTATCACAACCTTGTCGTTATACTCGTCTGTAGAAATAGAGTTGTAGTAGAATGTAAAAGTAGTTAGTTGCATGCATGGGCAGGCCTCGCCGCCCCAACGATCAGCCGAGATGGGAACGTCCGCGATTTGCACTAGCGTTGCGAAAAAAGTACGCGTTGCGTTAGTCGATTTTGAACAGAGATCAAAGTTAGCCTTTCTTCTAAATATAATATTAGTGTTTTACAGAAACTGTAGAGTAATCTTTTTTGGATCTCTGTTCATTGAATTAGCGTTGCGTACCAAAAGTTCGCGTTTGCTTTCGAGTCTTTCGACATTTCAGGCGCCCATGCTCGAGCTGCAACGATCAACTGTGAGATGGGCTCATCCGCGATTTCCAGTAGCGTTGCGAAACAAATTGTCACACGCGTTGTACTAGTATCAATTTTTAAAGTTGATCAAATGCCTAGTTAATGTTGCGAATAAATAGTCGCGATTTAAAGTAATTCTAGAGACACCGATATAGAATTTTAGACGTCAGAGCTCTTTTCTTATTTAAATAGTATTTTGAATTTCGGTTTGTTGAATTAGCGTTGCGCATCAAAAGGATCGCGTTTGCATTAGAATGATTCGATATTTCAGGCGCCCATGCTCCTGTTGCACCGATCAACTGTGAGATAAGAACATTCGCGATTTTAAGTAGCGTTGTGAAACAAATTGTAACACGCGTTGTAATAGTATAAATTTTCAAAGTTGACTTAATGGTTAGTTAATGTTGCGAATAAATAGCCGCGATTTAAAGTAGTTTTAGAAGTACCGATCTAGAATTTTAGACCTTAGAGTTTTAAATTTCTTATGTAATTTGTAAGAATGGTATTACTTAATTTTGTAAGACTTTCAAAGTGCACCTTTACCAAATTGATACACTATTTTATCTAGAAATTGATATTTTTCAGGAAATTGATATATTTGTCTCGAAATTGATATATTTGTCTTGAAATTAATATTTATTTCAGAAAATTGTTATTTATGTCAGGAAATTGTTATTTATTTCAGGAAATTGTTATTTATTTCAGGGAATTGTTATTTATTTCAGGAAATTGTTATTTATTTCAGGGAATTGTTATTTATTTCAGGAAATTGATATTTATTTCAGGAAATTGATTTTTACTTCAGGAAATTGATATTTATTTCAGGAAATTGATATTTATTTCAGGAAATTGATATTTATTTCAGAAAATTGATATTTATTTCAGGAAATTGATATTTATTTCAGGAAATTGATATTTATTTCAGGAAATTGATTTTTACTTCAGGAAATTGATATTTATTTCAGGAAATTGATATTTATTTTAGGAAATTGATATTTATTTCAGGAAATTGATATTTATTTCAGGAAATTGATATTTATTTCAGGAAATTGATATTTATTTCAGGAAATTGATATTTATTTCAGGAAATTGATATTTATTTCAGGAAATTGATATTTGTTTCATAAAATTGATATTTATTTCAGGAAATTGATATTTATTTCAGGAAATTGATATTTATTTCAGGAAATTGATATTTATTTCAGGAAATTGATTTTTACTTCAGGAAATTGATATTTATTTCAGGAAATTGATATTTATTTCAGGAAATTGATATTTATTTCAGGAAATTGATATTTATTTCAGGAAATTGATATTTATTTCAGGAAATTGATATTTATTTCAGGAAATTGATATTTATTTCAGGAAATTGATATTTGTTTCAGAAAATTGATATTTATTTCAGGAAATTGATATTTATTTCAGGAAATTGATTTTTACTTCAGGAAATTGATATTTATTTCAGGAAATTGATATTTATTTCAGGAAATTGATATTTATTTCTGGAAATTGATATTTTTATCTTGAAATAAATGTTGTTCGGATCGGAGTTCCCTCAGGGACTCACTCACGGGATGGGCCCCATGAGTGGGTACGGGGACTCGCGTCCCCGGAGGCACCCGAATCGCCTATAGTTCGTTGCGTCCACAAATCATTAGATTTGTGCTCGATGTGGTTTAGATTTTGTTTCGACTTTGTTTCGACTGGTTTTCGATTCTGTTTCAACTGGTTTTCGATTCTGTTTCAACTGGTTTTCGATTCTGTTTCCATTGTGCTTCAACTAGTTTTCGATTCTGTTTCGATTTTCTTTCAATTGGTTTTCGACTCTGTTTCGATTTGGGTCGTTCATCTTGCTCTTGTTAGTCAGAACGAACGAAGAAAATTCATGAAGGGAAGAAAATTCACCGAAAGAAACAAATTCATCAAAAGAAGAAAATTCATCGAAAGAAGAAAATTCATCGAAAGAAGAAAATTCATCGAAGGATGAAAATTCATCGAAAGAAGAAAATTCATCGAAAGAAGAAAATTCATCGAAAGAAGAAAATTCATCGAAAGAAGAAAATTCATCGAAAGAAGAAAATTCATCGAAAGAAGAAAATTCATCGATCGAAGACTCCAGATTATTTATAAATTAGTTTTAGTGCGTGCGTTAGTTATTAAGATTGTATATCGTCGTTGTAATTATGTCGAGTAATTATTGCCGTAACTTGACTTTGCTCGCCTCGTTTTCTGACTCCGACACAGCCTTCTGCTGTGTCGGCCTTGCTTGCAGGTCCTGAGCTGGTCCAGTTTCGGTATCCGGCGTGAAGTCATTAAGAGGGATGTCTAAGAGACTCGTTCACTCGTCTTCTGACGATCCTCTGTGTTAACGTAATCCTGGGCTAGTCATGTTAACGCTTGCGTTCTCATGGCCCCCAGTTGCGCCAGAAACCGTTTGAGCGCATATCTTTGCCATCTTTCTTGGTGATGGAGTGACGGGTATCGGGCTGGTCGGCTCAGAACTTGTAAGCATTGAACGCGTCGCGTCACCCTTGAATCAGAGCCAGAGCATCCTTCTGCTCTGGTTCGATCTTGTTTGTCTCTTTGTAAGAATCAGAGCCTTCCGCTTGATTCGCCTTTGGTCCTCGTGGATCGGAGACTTCTTCTCCGATTCACACTTTGCCCCGCAATAATTACTCGACATACGCTAAATGGAAAAGAAGTCTTTTCCGTGAAAAAGACTATTTTTTCATTTAGCGACCTGCGAACATAGTTTTTAAGTATCGTCGTTGTAAGAAAGGGAGTCAGAACGAAGGGAGACTTCGTTCTGACTCTCTTTCGGGTCTCTTGTGCAGCAACCTCCTCGTGGTGAGACCTGGGCAATCGGTATTATCCACAATTCGCAAAATGCTATAATTTATAAATTATAGTATCTCGCATGTAGTGGATAATATCGAGCTAATAGCTGCACATTTAAAATTTGCGTTAATACGTAGTTTATATTAGAATGTAAGACTTAACACTTTCTTCGTTTTCCATTATCCCAGCTTCAGCATTTCTTTTCAATTAATAATTGAAATACGGAGTTTCTATTTCAGAATACGTGTGCCTTCAACAAACACCTTCAATATTAATATTTGGATTTGTAATTCGAATATGCTCTTAAACTTTCAAAGTTCAACTTTCACAAATTGATATTTTTGTCTGAAATTGATATTCCTCCGATCAGAGTTCCCTCAGGGGCACACTCACGGTATGGGGCCCGTGAGTGGGTACGGGGTGTCGCGTCCCCGGGGCAACCCGAGTTGTTATTAGGTCGTTGCGTCCACAAATCAGTAGATTTGGTTCCCGTTGGTGTTAATTTTGTTTCGACTGGTTTTCGATTATGTTTCGATTTGGTTCCCATTTAGGTCGATTTTGTTTCGACTGGTTTTCGTTTTTGTTTCAATTTGGTTCCCATTTAGTGTTGATTTTGTTTCGACTTGGTTTCAAATTGGGTTTTTCATCTTACTCTTGTTGGTTACGCCGCACTCCTGTGCGTGGTTAGCTTTACTCTCTTGAGCGGGTGTCAGATTTGCACTCTATTTGCATCTATGCGAGATGTAGATTATAGGTTCTAATGCAGGCTAAAGACAGAGCTCAAAATGATGTAGGTGCTGCGATGTACGTTACATATTGCATATTGATTCGTTGAGAATGAGGTAGGTTCTGATCCAGGCTACATTTAGACTGGGGGGCAGCACTGTACCGGACATGGTAAAAACCCGGGCGTGAGCACTTTCATTCCTCTCTGTTATACTTCATGCCTAAATCGGGGAATACCCTTATCAGGGTGACTATACGATGTGTATTGGTACTTGGTAGCCAACCGCTGTCACGTTATGTGACTCACGTATTCTCCTGGTGAGTTGTTAGAGGAGAATCGAGTCACATTTTCCGGTAGAGTGAAAAGCATTTAGCGGGGAATACGTATCGTCTGGTAACCGCAGGTAACCGTGACCTGCTCTGACCCTCACCCTCACCCGCCCTCACATTTTATTCATTTTGTACGGAAAAATTGTGCTGTAGATGTGCATGATGCCATTGTTTAAAAGAATGATTATTCTGTTACTATGCATTTTTATGAATTATCCGATACTGTCATATAGTGCAGAGAATATTGTATTAATTATCGCGGATGATTTAGATATAACTCTCGATGGAATGGTAAATATGAATGTAAGAAGGTAACAACGTTCTTCACAACATAACTATTACATTTACTCTTAGGTCCCACTGAAAAATACAAGAGATTTAATCGGTAACAATGGTGCATCATTTTCAAATTGCGTGAGTTATTAGCAAATATAAAATTATACTTTATCTTACTATAAACCAAATAACGTTGTTATTGAATGTAAATAGATTATAGTGATTCATATCTGGTAACTTTGTTTATAGTTCGTTGCTTCTCCTATTTGTTGCCCAAATAGGGCTTCCATCTTAACTGGAAAATATCAGCATAATCATTTAGTAGTAAATAATACTATTAGTGGTGGTTGTAATAGTATTAAATGGCAAGAGCTTCAAGAACCACATACATTTGCTGCCTATTTAAAGCAAGAAATGTCTTATACAACTTTTTATGCTGGAAAATACTTAAATAAGGTAAACATGTACGGTGAAGTAACAAATTAAAGATGAATTAATTTCTAACATTTATTATTCACTTAAAAAATGATGAAAGTATGGAAACAAAGACGTTGGTGGAACAAGTCACGTACCAATAGGATGGGACTCGTGGGCTGGTCTTATTGGAAATTCAAAGTATTATAATTATTCTTTGTCCATAAATGGAAGTAAAGAAATGTATGACGATAAACCGTCCGATTATCTCACTGATGTGATTGTAAGTCTCAAATTATTTATATTGACTTGTGGTTTCCTTTGAACGTCTATTTTAAATTGCGTTTTTGTTAGAGTGGTCTGGCAACAGATTTTATTAAAGCCCGCAAAATAGATGGTCGACCATTTCTTGCAGTTCTGGCACCTCCAGCACCTCATGCACCTTTCACACCAGCAGTAAGACACTATGATAAATTCAAAGGGACAAAGGCTAAAAGAACACCTAACTTTAATACACTCACAGAAATGGTATACTATATTTTCTTTTCCATTCTTTTCTATTGTTGTATACTGCCGTTAATGCTATTGGTAATTAGGACAAGCATTGGTTAGTGAAAAGAGGCCCATCTCCATTACCCGATGAGGTACTGCCTAAATTAGATGAAATCTATAGTCATAGATGGGAAACATTGTTAGCTGTTGACGAGCTTGTAACAAATGTATATCAATCTCTGCAATCGGAGGGTCTCTTAAACAACACTTACATAATATTTACATCTGATAATGGCTACCATATTGGTAATTCTGGTTATATTCGACACAGATGAAAATATAATATGCGGGTAAATTCTATATTATGCAATACTTTTTGTAGGTCAATTCAGTATGCCTATGGACAAGCGTCAACCGTATGAGACAGATATCAGAGTTCCATTATTAATACGTGGTCCTGGAATTGCACCATCCAAAATTTCTGCACCAGTCAGTAGCGTTGATTTATTTGATACAATTTTGGAAATAGCTGGAATACAACGTCCATCGGATGGTACTTCTTTCCTGAAAAAGATACTGCCAGAAGATAGAACTCTATTAATAGAATATAGAGGAGAGAAATCTGTAGGTGTCCCATCCTCCGATTGTCCAAGCGATAATGATGTCAATTTATCAGTAAGTTCTATGCACAGAGCATTTGTATTAACTATCTAATATAAACAGTATTTCATTTACACGCTCAATGTTCACAGTACTGTATGAAAGATATGGCCTGCAAATGTCAAGATGCTGCTAATAACACGTTTAGTTGCATACGTCGTGTTTCACCAAAATTCGATAATATCTTTTGCGTTTTCGAGGATAATCAGGTATTAACAGTATTAACAAGTTTATACGCATTTCACACGAGTAAACAAGTTACTACCACTCGTACTCTTTTTTTCCCAGCATTATGTTGAAGCATACAATATCACTACAGACAATTATCAAATGCAAAACATTGCCTACACTATGAAACGTGATCACCGACACAGGTTTAGGAAACTCCTAAAGAGAATGTCTGTGTGCGAAAACGAAGACTGTGTATTTACAATTCCGGAAAGCGTTTATATTTAAATTTGTATACAGTATACAACATATGTATATAATGTAGTATACAATATACCATGTACAATATACATATATGTACAGTGAATTCTCTATAAACTTCCAAAACAGGCGTCTGGTCAGGGACATTTATAGTAAAGGAAATACTATGTTTCGACCTCTGCCGAAGGTAGAGAAGGTCAGCGAAGCTCGAGAAGGCCTTGGTCGCCGAGAAAAATGTAACATAATACGGGTCGGGTATGTCGGTGTGAAACTACTATTAATCCAATAACAAAACTTATATATAGATATTTACTTGTGTAATGAACGACGAAAGTGTCGGACGCAAAGAATGACAATGTATGGAAAAGAAAGACACGCGGATAGTCGCGGCCGTCGGCACAGTTCAAAGTTCCGCGACTCTTTGCATCCGAAACATTCGTCGTTCACTACACAAGTAAATATCATCCGAATTATACAATATTTTGGTATCATTTGCATCATAAAAATGCCACGAATATGTTAGTGAAAGTCCCATAAAAAAATAATAAAAAATAAAGAAGTTTTGTTATTGGATTAGTAGTAGTCTCACAGAGATATACCGGACCCGTATTATGGTACTTTTTTCTCTGCGACTGAGGTTTTTCGAGATTTGTGGACCTTCGCGGGGTATACCCCGTGGTAGTGGGGTAATTCTGGGACAATTAAAGGAAAGATGTTTTGGACATTTATCGAGAAAACACTGTGTGCAGGTTCGACCACGAAGCGTGATCAACTTAGGCTATTCTGCTGTTAGAGGTTCTATCGGAATATTTTTTAGCTAAAATAACATGATTCAAGAGGAGCTGTAAGATGATTGTACCAAATTTTTTGTCAACCCCTTTTTTTCCAGAGTTATCAATATCACCTTCAGTTTTTTATAGGTGAACCTACTATTTTTGACATCTCCTATATGTATATACATATATGTTGATTGATATGTAATGTACGTCTGTACCCTTGTTGTATGCATGTCGTTTTCATATTCTTTTGTACGAATAAAGTCAAATTAATAATTAATCGGTATGGGATTTGTTGACAAATTCATTTTACACCTACTGCATTCACGAGGGTATAAAGATACAAACCATTAAAAGTTGGGAACGCCGGCGGCCGTCTTACTTCGAATTACTGCATTTATGGAAATCGCGAGCGAAGAATACGCCGCGAATCTGGATATAAGAATAACTCGTCTTGCTTCGCGAGTACCTCGGGCGAACTGTTTTCTTAGCAAATATTTTTATTAAAGCCCCGCGGTTCGAATATCTGAATAGGAATCGCGCTATTCGACGGGGGACGGAGGGGCCAGAGAAAAAGGAAACGAACGAAAATAGAACGCAGAAACGTGCTTCTAGAATGTCCATAAATTTAATCTATTACAAAGGAAACAAAGGAAAATAGTAATTGTTGGATCAAACAAAAAGTCTTTCTTCTTGCGTAGTTTGGGTTCAAATTAGCGTATAAATATTGTAATACTTTAAACAATACGAGAGAAAAATGCTTTTTTTCAACACGCGCAGAGATTGTTGAAAAATTCTATAAAGCTAGTTCATAATGCATAAATTCCTTCACTTCTTGTTTTTATTTCGGTGATATTCTATTTTCAATTTACTTATGTTTTCGGATAAATAAACATAATAGCATCGTCATGTTTTCAGAATCTGTCCAATTTTAACTGACAAGTTGAAATCTTTAGTTCTTCTTTAATATTTGGGATTTAATATGTGTATGTATATAGATTTTTGCGACTGAGTATATTCACAAAATATGTACTTATTCCTTGAAGGTATATTTTTTTTAATTCGGGTCTAGTCATTCGTACACCTCGGTGTACACGTTAATTCGAAAATTTGTACACAAGTTCACGCTACATCCTTTCGGAGCCAAAATAGCGAAACGTTGGGGATAGCTATAAAATGCCCTGGTCCGTTCCTTTCAGTGGCAAGGACCGTAAGAGACATCCTTTCATGTTGCATGAAAGAACTTCGAAATGTTTGTATACTCCACGTTACCCGCTCTATAGGCTGCTTAATCGTTTGCACAGATGGTATTTCGGGATAGCATAGCGTAGAAAATATTCTGCAAACGAAATTTCACTAATCTAGAACAAATTTGCAAAATCCAATCAGTGTTAAACACTATATCTCCCTTGTTTAATCCCATTAGTAGATAATGCAACAAATTGTTTAGGAAAGAAAAAACAGAGAATGTACCTTGCTTTACGTGATCAGCTAAGGACGAGTTATTAATATTAACGATTTAGTTGATCAACTAAACTGATTAACATTTCCTGAGTTATTTGAAGAAATTGATTTTTCAACCCCTACATTTAGGGCTCTTGTCACCCCTTCAATATCTCACTTCCTACAATTACTTCTTTCAAATACTTTTTAGCATGGAGCTTTTAACCGGTTTAATGGATTTAATCGTTCGAATTAATTTTCGGTGGTTCGGTTACTTGTTAACTGTTAAAGGATCTCAGATTAATTTGTATTTTAAGATTAATACTGGATATTTGTATATAATATAACATGCTATAATAAATTAAGAATAACTATAAATTACCTCTTCGGTCAAACACATTGTTTCGAATCAACTTTCAAGGCAAATAATAATTTATTAAGATCTCTTCGCTTTACATTTGTAAAATGTATTGGTAGAATTTATTGGCAGAGTGTAAATTGATAAATTTAATTTAATAAAGTTTGGTTTATACATAACTTACACAGTATTCCTCCGAACGGGTAGAATATAATATACGAATCATAATGAAGTAACCTCGAAGTAACGATGAACTTTATTAAGGAAAGTTGTTTTCGTAACTGGATGCTTTCCGATTCGGCGGGGTATCAGATGTAAATTACCATTTTTCGAATTAGCGTTTGCCATGGGAGAGATTCTCCTAAAGAGTTGATATGCGAGAGGGGTGGCTAATGAGATGGAATCTATAAACAGTATATTTTAATTTTGTGTTCCTTAGATAAACAACAGTGCAATGAAAATCATATTCAATAAAAAATATGTGATACAGTTATTTCAAGCAAACTGAACGTTATTATAATTTAATAAATAATAGAATAGGAATCAATTCAATTTCATTGTCGAATTCGCAATTTTTGCCAATTACGCTTCTCATATTCGTAAACGGAAAACATAATCATTTTTATCGAGACATACAGTGGAAGGTTCCGATGACCTCGAAATACCCTTAACCACTCAATCAACCGACCTCCTTCTTTGTTATTCTAAAGCCACCCCATATTTTAGCCCCTCGCGATCCAAGGTTAATTCCAAACAGGATATCGTTCAATTTACGTCGATCATAATGCCTCATCATTTAACTAATACATTTAATAATACTAGGCACACACAAAAATAATTTTTATTTCACTTTTTTGTTGTAGTTATTACTAGACTACGAATTTTTATTTATTTATATAGTATGGGCACATTTTTTACATACAAGAAAACATGTATAGTAACAAATAGCAATGACATATCTTCATACTACGATTACCGTAAAGAATTTTCTAGTTGATGAATTGAATTTATTCCTCATCTCGGTTTTTATAAAATATACCGTGAAATTTAGAATTTGCATAAATATCCGCAGTCTAGTTATTATACTTGGCAATTGATATTCGATTAGAAATATTTGTGTTTGTACGTATCGAATATTTCAACCCCCTACGATTTCAGATTAGTTCTAACAAGAATCGAACATTTAACTAATAAATGTAATAATATTAAATAGAGACATAAATAATATTAAGCTTGGTAATTATTGTTCAATTAGAAATATTTTTGACTAGACACATGAAATATTTCAACCCTTTGCGATTCAAGAAAGAGAAATTTAGACATATTGTCGTATTATTTTCTTATAAGAGAAACAAATAAATACCTATACACGAGACAATTTTTATTTTGCATAAACATCCGCAGTTTCGTGATTAGACTCGGCAGTGGATGCCTATGCAATTAGAAATATTTTCGACAAATATATTTATAGTTACGGTAAGTACGTATTGTAATTTAACGTATCTTTTCGGAGGCTTCAATCCGCCGTCCGTTCATAGTAAAAATTTCGCAGAGCCGGGATATCCCCGGGGGGCAGGAAAGCTAGAATCCAAAACTCGGAAGCCAGCGAAAGCCACTGATCCTAATGCAGGAGGAAGCGATCACTCGCTCCGTCGATCAATGAAGAGAAGAAAAAAAAGGACTTTTCGCAAGCCGACTTACACGTCTCAGTGACGATGTAACGACTTCACAATTCGAGCCGAGGCCTGTTAATCCTCCACCCGATCGATCGAGCCGGGATTCATGCTGTTTACCGAAACGCCCGCAAAACTTCTCTTTGAAAGCCGCGTCCTCAGCTGTGCTCCTTTTCGAAAGAAACGCACTCTAGCATAACTCGACTTGCACGTTTCTCCTGCTCGTGTACTCCAAGATTTTAACTCTCCAACAGTGATGCTCGGGTTCATTTTGACCCGTAATACCAAAATCGCCATACAATTACTCAATTTCTAGCAATTCAATTAAATAAGTATAACTGTTACATTAGAAACAACCGCGAGATTAATGCGTCTGCAAGAAGTGCCTTCAAAAATATGTTTAAAAAATTACTAAATAGACTTATAAATTGGTTTTAAGCATTATTAGTTGTACAGTTACAAAAATGGTCCTCTGGCCAACGGTTTTAACCCTTTGCACTCGGTGCTATTTTAGCTACAAAACCAAACATTTCTACCGATCAAGAATATTTTCATATTATATGATTTTTTTCACTCTATGGATATGAAAATGATATAATACCTCATACAACACTTAAATGTTTAGTAATTTAGTGTAAACAATATTTTGGATTATGATACAGCAATTTTTAGTGGCGCCACAGAGACGCCACTCGAGTGCTAAGGGTTAATATTCAATATATTATAATATACAGTCTGTCGTATAATTGTTGGCATATACTTTAAATCAGACTAACTTTTTTATAAATGGACCAAACGATTTCAGTTTTTCTGCAAAGCAGGATCGATTAGTTTATTAGATGATATGTAATGAAAAGTTTGGATAAATTGCTTTTAATTTGAATTACGAAAAAAGTAGGAAAAATTACTTTTCACAACTTTTTTATTTGGGCTTGTAACGAAAATATAAAAATGTGTCTGGTAAATTCATATAAGCCATGTTGAAAATTTCATCGAAATTGATTAATTGGTTTGCGAGTTATGAACAATTAAAAATGGTGAAAACTACAGTTTTTCTTGAATTTTCAGCCTACTTTCCCCATTTTATTCTATTATTCGGCGATTTTCACCATTTTTAATCGTTTATAGATCATAAATCGATTAATAAATTTCGATGTGATTTTCAGTATGTAAATGTATAACTTATACGAATCTACAAATGCATTTTTATAAATTTTCGTTACAAACCCAAATAAAAAGGTTTTGAAAAGCAACTGTTACTATTCTTTTCGTAATTCTGACTGTGGATCTTCATGTATTATACAATAACAGAAATAAGTAGACGGAATACAAAGCTGTAAACATATTAGGACAATTTAAGAAGGCTGTTATGTTGCTCGTGTCTTATTAATATTATCGATAGAAGAAATAAAATTTTATTTCGAGCGTGTTTCGTATAATTGTAATCAATCAAAAGCTATTAAATACGAGTGTTATTTGTTCTTTTTCGACTGAAATAAAATTTTGTTCTTCCGTTGCAAACAGGGTGAAAACACCCCTTAAAATTAAGTATAACCAGTGAAAATCAACAACTTTAAAAGTTGTCCACCCTTCCAATATGGATGATGGCCGATAAAGAATCCGCGTCAAATTTCCGAAAACTACCTCTTGCAGAAATGTCATTAAAATCGATGATTTGATGTATTTGATATATAATTATTAATTTAATTTGATATAGTAATTCTTAATATTAATTTGATACACTCCCCTTTTCTGCACCACATGCACTGTATTCAATGGCAAATTTACAGATTTTGTATGTTTCTTGAAAGTATCACATAAATCTCATCATTATTCATCCAAGACAATATCTTCTATTCAAAACGGTTTAACATATATTTTCACAATAACGAAATATGAAAATGACATGGGATTATTAAAATTTTAAAACTTGAATTCAAAAAGCGGTACGGGTTTCTGTTCTTAGATTGCTTCGAAATTTTGCACACGTGAAAATCAGAAACAATCGAAAGTCAAAAAACAAGGTCCACGTCAATCCGTAGTCTAGCAGTCATCGATTGCTGCCACGGCTGAAAACGGAGATTGACGTGTACTCCTAATTGATGACAATTCCGACTAGGTATTGAGTTTCCTTAGCCGATAATAATGAAAGCACGAAGCTCGCATTTAGGGGCCGCTTACCATGACAACAGCAGTCAAATCAAACACGAAGCTATTAACTAGGTCAACATTTTGGGTTTGGAGGTACTTAGTCTCGGCTGCTTGGTGCCTTCGTCAGCGAGAGAGCTACACGGCTCTCTGTTCGCGTACGCTTCTGTATACATATATATGTATATATTGTATATATTATACACATCTATATATGTATCTATATATATGTATGTATTTATATATGTATATATATGTATATGTATATGTATTTGCACGTACACGGTTGCGAGTTCCACGGTGAACAAGAGCAAAGCAGCCGTGTCGGACGGTCTTAAATAAATATCTAATGTGCAAGGGGTCCGGCGCTGCCCTCGCCAATATTGTTTTAGGTACGGCCTCTGGCCACCGAAGATTTGTAACTCGAGAAACGAGCGCCACTCGTGCGCGAAACTGACAAGATACCAATAGGTGTCGGAGGATCCAGACCGGTACTTAAAAGTTCTCGAGATATCCTCTCCGCGCTTTTGCTTTTGCTTCTGTACACTGGCGAAATGACGGCCGCCGATCCGTGAACGACGCAGCTGCCGATCCCTCTGCTCTTACTTTCAGTCCTGTGCCTCCACCATTCCCATTTGCATCGATTATGACTGGCCACGATCACTTCCTCTTTGATATCCCGATTTGTTTTCACTAGATCGCGTATTTTAAGCAATTAACCCTCGAACACCGGACTGTCCTTACAACTATAATGATGTTTATGACTATTCACTGCTTCATTTATCAATTATTGGAAACATATGTTTGATGGTATTTCTTGTAGATACGTTAGTCTTCAGATAGACCCAGGTTCCGCTATCGGAAGGTTTACACACAAAATTGGACAAAAGGTGTTTACCACTAGGTTTACGTAGCACTAAAAGTGACTATTTTACATTACTTTAGTAATATAATAAGAATGTGTCTATCCAAATTATTATTAATTTTTTTATCATATAATATATATCAATTAACGCGGCCGGTAAATAAATGACACCTTTAAGAGTCGGAAACCAATATTAACTCGAATCTTCAGAATTTGGACTCGCACCACTATGATTCTCAGCTCGCGATATACATATCTTCGAAATAAAGAAAAAATTTGTTACGCGTTTCATCAGTATTTCGGCCAGACTTCGTCTGTGTAGTCATCGTCGGGTGAATTTCCGTCGAAAAACTGACCGTTTCGAGTTCAGTACGAGGAAGTAGAACAATCTTGAATAAATGCACGGTGTGTACCGGTTCCCCAGTGGCCCCTTCCGTTCCCCGTCCCGGTCGGTGTAAGGTTTGCTCTCGCCGGTATTTGTCACGGTAATGATTAATTAACAGCGGGAGGTTTGTCCCACTCGTTCGTTCTTTGCCCGGCTTTTTCTGGTCGTGGCGAGCCTCTCATCGCCGGCAGAACCGCTCATAACTGCGTTCAGTCGGCGCAGCCTGAACCCCTTTTGCTCATGCAACCCTTATTACCGTGTCGCAGCTCGGTTAGCGCGAGCGGGTTAATGAAAAGCTCGAGCAAATATAGAATTTCTCGTAAAAACTACAAATTACTGCTGCGCCGAGCGCATAGCCGCGTGCAACGCACTCCGTCGTCGTCCAACGGGTGCACCCTCCCTCCCTCCCTCTTTCTCTGTTCTGCTCTCTTCAACCACCGTCGCACCTCCATGTCGTTTGCAACCCCTTCTTCCCCGCGTGCCCAGCCGCGCGTTTTTCCCCTTGTTCATCTGAAATCCCCAACGTTTTTTCGCCGGTGAAAAATTATACGGCGAGTATAATACGCGCGAGAAAAGGAAATAATAAAACGTTCCTCGGGACGTGTTTCGAAGATCGCGTCGGCATTGCATAATAGGCGAGCGGCCGCGCGCGGGTGCGTGCGCGAACCAGATGAAAACCCCCGTGTTCGAATATGTCTGTGTTCTGAGCGGCCAGTATTTTACCCGTGGTCCGCTTAAAAGGCCGAAATGGAAGGCCATAAAGTTTAATTTCGCAAGAATCAAGCGAACTCTACCGTAGCTGCTCCATGAAAAAAGTTGCTCCGGTGCGGCATAGCTGCAAAGAAAAGAAAAACGATTAAAATACTAAGAACGTATATTGTGCGTTCCAATGGCCGCCGTTTCGCTCTGTTCCGTCTCGAATTAATTTGTCAAACGATACCCGCGCACAGATAATTTTAAACACTTATCCGAAATTGATTACGATCGGGGCTTTTACTGTTTTATTAATAATAGTTCATTACTTTCTATTGTAATCTGGGTTAGACGCCTACAACCGGTAGACCGCTTTCCACGTCTACAGTGTTCAGAAATCCCTAGGAAACTGAAAACCGAAAAATTCCGTAGAACACTGCTCCACGTTATTTTTAATTTCTGGAAACCGCTGGTGAAGGAAACGGAATTTCATTTAATTTCGGTTTTTTCGAATTCGCCCGTAAAAATGTGAATTTGAATAATGTTCCGTCGTTCAACTATTTACGGGCGAGTGCCGTCCTCGTGCCAGTAAAAGAACTATTAATAGCATCAAAGTGTTCCAAACAATATTAAACGCATTTTATTAAATACGACACTATTACCTCAATTTCGTTCTAGTATTTAACTCCTCGATTCTTAACCCTTTGCACTCGGAGCTATTTCAACTAAAAAACCAAACATTTCTTCTAACCTAGAATATTTCCATTGTACATAATTGTTTTCATTATACGCGTACAAAAATGATATAGTACCTCATACAATATTCAAATGTTTAGTAATTGATTACATTTCAACAAATTTAATCATGCGAACAATATTCTGAATAATGGTGTATCAATTTGTAGTGGCGCCTCAGAGTCGCCATTCGAGTGCTAAGGGTTAATCCTGTTTCATACAAATGGAGATTACAAAACAACCACACTTACTGCTGGAACTAACTACTTTTTATAGAAAACAAAAGATCATATCTATTAAAACGAAATAGAACATATTATAAGAAAAATGTGTAAAAAGTGGGGCTACCTTTTATTGCTAAAAACATTTAAATCGTATTCATTGGAACAGTAAAAAAAGGCGAAAATTTTATATTGTGTGTTAAAGTACTTGTTAATCGCAAATGTCTAGCACGTTTAAAACATTTTTTATTGGTTTATGCGAATTACTCAGAAGTGGAGCTACCTACTATTGCAGCAACCCTTTCAATCGCATTTATTAGAACAGTAGAGAAGGGTGTAAATTTCGTATTTTGTATAACCATACATTTTTGGCACATACTAAACAGCCTACATTTTCAACTGCGTTTAGATGGTTTACCCCATTTAGATTGCTCCAATAAATATATACATATACCTTTGAAGTTTCTGTCAAATCGCTTTATTACACAAAAATCGAAATATCTTGTTCGTCGTATTTTCTTCAGAACATAATGGTAACGATTCGTGGACAAATATTAATGAAAGAGCACAGACATTTGACGTTCTCGCAAATAAATTCGGAACATGTTATAAGAGTAGGTATAATAATAAAAGAGCGAGAAGTATGAACACAGGTTTCCTTCATTTTGCACAAACTTTAATCTCTCGGCCATATGTTTTTGTTCCGATTATGAAATTATCGAGAACCACAAAAGATTTTTTCAAGTTGTTTCTCTCTGTAATATGCGAGAATGTGAATACATCGAATTGATACATTTATACCGGAATAATAATCCCCGCAAAAATTTAACCAATTGTATAACACGTCTCTATGAATAAATTGTATTACCGTTAAATGTATGAAATATTAAGAGTAATATTAAAGACAATTTAATCGAAATGCATGTATCGATGAACTGACAGGAAATAATTTTATAGTCGCTCTGTTGAAACATCTTTCTGTGTGTTGTGACTGTGTCTATTATAATTTATATAGTACATATTAATATATTTTTCCATACGATTTCTATTTTTCATACTGTCATATTAATGTATATTATAAGTTCATCGCTATATCTACAGTTGTACCACTATGTTAATTATAATTAGACTGCGGATTTTACGCCTTTGAGACAAAAATGAATAGAAGAAATTTATTAGGTGTAGGTACGTTCTTACGATTATTACAGCTAAATTGTGAATTTTACACACTTGTGGCAAGAATGACTATGCAAAATATATTACAGAGGACAATTAAGGAACTTCAAGAGTTGTCGGCTCTATCATCTTGATCTGATTAAAATGATTACAGCTAGACTAAAAATCTTATGCAATCATAGAAATGAGTAGGTGATGGCGATGATGAATGAGTAGGTGATTTTGAAAGAGTGAATAGATTAAAAGCATTTAAAGATATCGATGTATTGTCTTCACCCCATTACTTCCCGCAAATCAAGTGAATACAATTCACACCCTGAACGACGTGGTGTTAATTTTACCTCGATCATTACCCATCTACAAACCCAACGTTTGAACGAAAACGCACTTTGAAATCGCGTGTCCTCGAATGTTTCGTTGATTTTAAGTTTTTAAAATTGATTCTCTCTGTAACATACAAGAATGTATACATCTAAGCGTCGAGATCGGGGCGTATTACATTCTTTGAGGAACCTGGCAATTACGTTCGTTCCCCTGAGGTATCTCGCATTATATGTATTATTATATCAGTGGCCGTGTTTGCCAGTTTAAAACCAGGAGCCATTAGCAGGTATTATTTTAGCCGTGATCCACCGTTAGCGGGGAACAATGGCGTTGGCGCCTACGTCCCACGATATTAAATGAGGCGAAGTGATACATTTCGAGGGGATAGATGAGCAAATAGGGATGATGCGGTGATGTCACGAGGGACAGAAGGGCCGACCAGAGAACGTACAAGGAACAGGACGAGGGGCGGGAAGGGGGGGATGAAGAGAGACAAGGATAACAAGAGAGAACCTGGTCAAAAGCACAAGGGTTGAGAGAGAAGAGAAGGGACTCGGCACGTATTACGTTACGCCCCTGGGCTGTGTAAATACCACAGCGCTGTAATCTAGAGTTAATGGTGCTCTCATGATACGAACGCCTATTAAAGCCCTCGAAACTTATCTACAAGAACTAATTACACTCACCTGGCTCTCTCGCAATCCTCCCTACGTTAATGCGCATTTCATTTACAAGGACACTCGGATTTGCGAGCACGCAATTCGCAATACACATTCGCGACAAATTAATTTAGTTTTGGTGCTCTTTCATTTCTGCATTACTCCACGGACGCTGCACGCATGGATTTCGATTCTTGTTTCTATATGTATATCGGATGATACACTCCGATCGGTTTAGAACTCAGCACATCGGAAAAAGACATGTCTCGATCCGCGGTTGGTTCCTGAAAAGCAAGAAACGTGTAGGGTAAGAATTATACTGGTTTGCACGTGAAGATCTTGGTATCGAAAACCGAGTACGTCCAGATTTTGAACATTGTTTTATCAAGGAATTTTGCCAAGTAACATGTTTCCTACGTGTTCGGGTTGGCGAAGAAAAATTTTAATTTGGATTGTCACAGAAATATGGGTGTATTAAAAAAATTGACAATATTGCGTAAATTTGTAGTATTGACAGATTTTTTATTGGAAAAATATCTCGTTTGGTACCAAATCATGTTTTAGTAGAAGCATAAAAGCGACGTATTGGGGCATGTACAAATGTATAAAATGATTTATGACGAATTTTACGTAGCGTATTTAATTTTTACGTGGAATTTAATTATTTTATATTTAATGAAAAGGCAAAAGAATTCATCAGTTTTTAATATTTTTCGTTTGCAATATTCGTCCATTTATATATCTGTAATTAAAGATTTTTAATTTATTTAGGTTCAGACTATACCTAATCACATTCATACCCATCAATATACTTCCTTTTTTTTTTGTTTTCGATCAGCAGGATAGGAATCATGGCAACAGTGTTTTTCAAAACATATATCTTTGGAACCATGGGCCAAACCTCAATTTTAACCTCGATTTTATTTATATTACATATATTTTCATTCCTCAGTCAGGCGAGATTATAAATGTGGTATTCATGAAGCCGTTGGAAATACTTGGGAGGTGAAATACATCCAGAATAAAAAATATGTAAAATCTATCTGATAATGAAAAAACTGTATTCAAGGTCAAGGTTAACCCTTAGCACTCGAATGGCGACCCTGAGGCGCCACTACAAATTGTTACACAACTATTCAGAATATTGTTTGCATGATTTGTTTAAATGTAATAAATTACTAAACATTTGAATATTTTTTGAGGTACTATATCATTTCTTGTACGCATATAATAAAAAAAAATAAAATATACATTGTTTTTTAGTTGAAATAACTCCGAGTGCAAAGGGTTAATATTGCGATACCTTTCTTACATTTCCACCAAACCGAGGGTGTAGTATCCCGCTGTGATTGTCGCAACATATAATTTCTTGACACCCTATACAGTTTCGTCTACTCGATGGTGATATTGAACAAAAATAATGAAGTCCCATATTTATAAAAAAGGTAGTTAGGTCCGTTCCAGTTACGATGAAAATCCGCTATTCCTACAAATTTTCTGAAATTCTACGTTTCGCCATTCATCGTAGCTGACTGGCAACATTAATTACGACGCGATCCCACAGACCCGGACAAGACGAAGCCCCGAGCAATAGTTTTAATCTAGCTGCCGCGAGCCGAGCGCGCGAACGATCAAAACTTTGAATGTGATTTATCGCGACGGTAACGCGCGACCTCGCATAATATATCAACGATCGTGGCAACAGGCGGAAATAATAGTTTGGAGAATTGTTAGCGATATCAATGCGCAAGGGACGCCCGCGTGCCGCTGTCTCTGACAGCGCAATTATCTGGTCTCGCTTGCGGCCGGTACGCCAACCCCTTTTATTATCGACCATCCCCGGAATCACAGGCTCCTATCATATATACGGGTCTGCTCTAATGCTCGTGTATTGTTGGCGGATTGTCAGATGATATCTGTCCGTTCGCTATAAATCGTCCAAATCATTTTTGCATATAAATTCATTTTCCACTCGACGCGCCCCGGCTGAACAATTTATATCTCGTCCCACGTTCGGGAGGGTAGGGAAACACGTTTTCAATTTCACCGGGAAGAATGGAATTTATTTTGCCATTTTAATAGAGGACGCCCACGGCCCGGCTATAATAACTATGATTTAGAATATTCCCGCGGCTAGTTCCATTTGGTCCTATTGATTAACGCTGAATTTCGACCAGACGTTTACAGTTTTGCGGTTCGCAGCCGCGGTTTCCGGCTACCCATTATTGCCTGTCGTGGTTAACATGCCGATATCGAACGCGGCTCAAAATTTAGAGGAATCGAGGATTTCTGTACTCTACAGGGTGTCACGTTCGACATTTTGTCGTTGCAGGTGAAACTCCGAACGTTAAGCTAGGGACACACTGGGGCCAACACAGAAGAGCCAATTACTGTGACCTGCTGCCGGACTTCAGCAGTTATCGCTATTGAAAATAACTTTAGTAATTTAATTGACATCTCTTAAGAATTTAAAGGTAAATTTTGAAGTTGTTTTTATCGATATAAATTGCCCCATGACAATGTCAAGTCTTCTTTGGATATTATTAAACAAAAAGAAAATTGATGTTTATTGTATGTCTACATTTACATATAACTAGGCTGAGGATTGTACGCATTTATGATAAAAATGAGTAGACCAAATGTAAACCTGCAGACATATTTAAAGAATTTAAAAATATCGTTGAACTATTCCCAACTCACTAAAATTATTAATGAAAGAAATTAATGTGTATGTAGCTCCTGTATTTGAAAATTAATGTGGACGATTTTTAGTTTTTGCACAAAAATTCGTAGTCTACTTATAACAAGCAAGCAGAACTTAATGTCAACTTAAGAGGAAGGTATAAGTTCGAAGTTAACAGGTTTGGTTTGATAACTTCGTCAGGAAACTGACTTTGATAGTGCAAAAGGTATTAATAAGATATTAATATTTACAATGCTTTGTACAATGTTTCAGGCACGTTATCTCACAGTTCACTTTATTTATAGAAACTACATTTCCGACTGCAACCGAAGAACTAATTATTATGTTGGGATCAGTACATGACGCTGGCGTTTCGTATCAAGTTACTGGTTAGTAATACCAAATGATGCAACAGTTGCATCACCAGCCTCGAATGTGTTAAATTAAAATTGTTAATGCAATTAAATATATAAATCTTTGTTAATTATATCAGCAGTCATGGTTCAACATGGGGCAGAATATAAAACAAAATAATATGAACTTAAATTTTGACCAATTTCGATGAAATTTTCAATAATTGACACAGATCTACAAAACAAATTTTTAAATTTTCAATATAGGTCCACGTCAAAAAGTTGTAAAAAAACAACTTCTAATAGCATTTTCTTCGCAATTCCGATTAATAAATACATTACCGTGTAGTAAACTAATTGTTCTAACTTCAAAAAAACATCCAGGTCGTGCGGACCAGTATTAAAAAAATTATAGTCTCTTCAAGAGTATCCAAGTATAATATTGCGAGTGATTGCATGTTTCCCTTACTTCGAAATAAAATGTTATTATCAATATACGTGTAGGTGTTGGAGAATACCTAAGCATAGGATAGCTAAACATTTTTTTTTTGAATGAATAACAAAGAAACTGTAATCACTGCAAAGATAAAATAAATCCTAACGCAAGGGGTTGGAAACATTAATTCGGTTCAATAAATTTTTTCGTCAGGGAATAAAACTCTTCAAAGTTACATAAAAGGACGTTGCGGGTTAAAGAGCGGGTCGATTTGAACGCAGCCTGAAGGCGCAATCGGTATAATAAAGATAGATGAAACGATGAAGGTGGCTTGTTCGTTGGTGGATACAGGGTTGGCCACGTGTACCTACCTCGCGCACCTGTCAACTGGGAATGTAATCGCGGAAATCAAAGAGACTAGGATCAACGATGCGAGAGATTCTGCGCCGATAGAGCCGCGTTTCGCGAGGTGACAGCGAAAAGAGAGAGGATCCGAGGGTGTTACTAGGCAGGAAGCCATTTTGGGGTTCTGACTTGATTAACCGAACAGCCGGCCGCACCGGAGAGAGCATGCATCTGTGATACACAACCGGCGGCGGCCAACATCGGGAATCCTTGTTTGAACCGTCGAATGGGAATCCTTACGCGTGTGAAAATCGAATAACAGTGGTTTCGTCGGTGTCGTCATGATTACACGACTGATTATCTTCCGCTGCAAGATCTGCTCTCTTTAGATTACCTAGCGCTAGCTGAACCTTCCCCACCTATCGAGCCGCGAATCTCGCGGCTGTTTTCACAAATGCAAGAAGCTTTTGTATAAACATGCACACGCTCTGAAATTTCTGTAGAATCGTTTGTGTTTTGAATGTTTTCTTTGCCTAATGTTTTAAAGTACAATGCAAATTACTGAAAAGTGTAGCTGTCTCGTTTGGCAGCAAATCCTTCAATCGTATTTATTAAAACTGTAAAAAGGGTGTAAATTTCATATTCAGTATAAAAGTTTATAATACGCGTGCTAGTATAATTAAGTATAAATCTCTAGCACGTACTAAACAGCCTACATTTTCAACTGCGTTTAGTTAGTTTACTCCAATTGGTTCGCTCCAATAAATACGTACACCTCTGAAGTTTCTGTAAAATCGCTTATGTTTTGGATCCTTTCTTTGTTATTGTATTAGAGCACAACGCAACACACAACACAAATCGAAGTAATTGTTATTTCTATCGATCGAACTTTGAATTATGTTCGAAAAGATGTTATTGGCGCAAGGTTCGATCTTCCATGATATAATTGTGATTTCTTTCGATCGAATTTTGAATTATGTTCGAGAAGATGTTATTGGCGCAAGGTTCGATCTAGATCGCCAATAACAACTTCTCTAACCTTGCGCCAATAACATCTTCTCGAACATAATTCAAAATTCGATCGATAGAAATCACAATTATATCATGGATGGCGAAACAATTACAAACAACCAGACATTTTTTGCGTCAATGCCAAGGACGTTTGGTGTGGAAACAGTTAAAATTCTTAAGGACTGGTCGTACTCGAATTTATCTATAGGTAAGATAAGTAACAAAAAACTTTTTCTTCTAAAATGTAAGATCGAACCTTGCGCCAATAACATCTTCTCGAACAAATCGAAGAATCTTGTTTGTCATATTTTCTTCAGAACATAATAGTTACGATTCGAGGACAAATATTAATGAAAAGCACAGTCATTTGATGTTCTCGCAAATAAATACGCAACATGTTATCAGAGTAGGTAGATAATAAAAGAGCGAGAAGTATGAACACAGGTTTCCTTCATTTTACACGAACTTTAATCTCTCGGCCATATGTTTCTGTTCCGATTATGAAATTATCGAGAATCACAAAAGATTTTTTCAAGTTGTTTCTCTCTGTAACATGCGAGAATGTGAATACATCGAATTGGTACATTTATACCGGAATAATAATCCCCGCAAAAATTTAATCAATTGTATAACACGTCTCTATGAATAAATTGTATTACCGTTGAATGTACGAAGTATTAAGAGTAATATTAAAGACAATTTAATCGAAATGCATGTATCGATGAACTGTCAGGAAATAATTTTATAGTCACTCTGTTGAAACATCTTTCTGTATGTTGTAACTGTGTCTATTATAATTTGTATAGTACATATTAATGTATTTTTCCATACGATTTATATTTTTCATACTGTCATATTAATGTATATTATAAGTTCAGCGCTATATCTATAGTTGTACCACTATGTTAATTATAATTAGACTGCGGATTTTATGCCTTTGAGACAAAAATGAATAGAAGAAATTTATTAGGTGTAGGTACGTTCTTACAATTATCACAGCTAAATTGCGAATTTTACACACTTATGACAAGAATGAGTATATAAAATCTATTACAGAAGACAATTAAGGAACTTCAAGAATTGTCAGCTCTATCATCTTGATCTGATTAAAATTACAGCTAGACTGCAAATCTTATGCAATCATAGAAATGAGTAGGTGATGGCGAATAAGTAATGAATAACTTACGAATAAGTAGGTGAATTTTGAAAGAGTGAAGAGATTCTTCACCCTCGATAATTTTACCTCGACCATTATCCATCTACAAACACATTATTTGAACAAAACCGCACTTCAAAATTACGTTTCATCGATTTTATAATAGGCTCAGATTCGAATGTACTAAAGATTTATCTTTTCTAAATGAACGATTTATTTTGCAAAACACAAACATCTTATCAGAATATTTCCAAGTAACAGTTTTGTAACCGCTAGGGTTTAATTTTACGCAGATCATTATACATCTACAAATACTAGAATACTAGATAAATTTAGAAGTATTCGTCGCTTCAGTTATAAACTTTTTCAAACATATTTTTGGAAGTACTTCTTGTAGACACATTTATTTTTCTGGTATTTCTGACGTTGTATCTGTTTATTTAATGTAATCGCCAGAAACTCAGAAGTTAAGTAACGATTTTTATACTCTGGGTCAAAATAGACCCAAGTCCCGCCGCGCCGTCGGATGATTAAAAAGAACGATTAGTTAGAACTCGTCAATATATTTCAAAATATCAGTTTTAACACGTTCAGCGCCATGTCACCCATATCTGGGTGACGGAATTATTTATACAGAATTGAAAATTAATTTTTACGTTGGTAGATTGAGTGTACAAAATTTCCTTACGACCTGAGGAATAGAAGAGGTTTGAAACAGTAATTAATATCACAAAACTAAACTTCTTAGCTTTTGTTTTATTAAATATATTGCTTTGATTTTGTGTAACTTTTATGACTGTGGGGTGGGCGCTGAACGTGTTAAAACGGCTTACGGCAAGGGGTTGTAATTATAAAAGAAAGGAAAAAGGAAAGAAAGAAGTATGGCTCTTATTTTTCCCAATGTTCATAGGAATTTTCTATTCCGAAGACTCTCAACAACCTCACCTATCGATCCTCTATTATACATATATTCCAGGAAAGGAGAATTTACAGAGAGAAAGAAAGAGAGAGAGATAGAGCGAGAGAGAGAGAGAGAGAGAGAGAGAGAGAGAGAGAGAGAGAGAGAGAGAGAGAAAGACAGTACTTACAGACGAGGCAGAACGATCGTAAAAGAGGAACAGGCATATTCGTAGCGTTGCGTAGCAGAGAATCATGTGTACTTATGCTTTCGCGGGTCCAAAGATCCCGAAGATTTGTGAAAGCCTCGACGAACGTGTTCCACCTAAGATTCTTTTCGTCGAGTCTTTCCCGCGGAACGCCGGAAACGGGGAAAACCGGAAAGGCCGTTTGAGCAGGTTGGAAAAGCAGGAGCCTGCCGCGTCGGAGGAAATAGCGACGTTTTAAGACCTTAAATTCGAGATTTATATCGTTGCAACGCAGCCAAAGCCGGACCTGGCGCGATGACAGCTCTTGGATCGCTGGCAACCCTTCGGCCCGCGAATGCGATTGGCTGTCTCTAGGGGTGGTGGGTGTGGCCCCCGCGGAAACCATCATCCCCGTCGGATGTCGAGACTTCACCGGATCCCCTCTACTTTTCCATCCCTCTGGAATGTGCAGCTTACCTAAACGAGTCCTCTCTCGACTCCCCTCTCTCACACTCTCTCTCTCCCTCCCTCCATCTTTCTCTCTTGCTACCCTCTCGCTCTCACCCCCCGTCACTTCTTGTCGCCAACCCCTCTGAACGTGGAACCAGAACGTTTCGGAGAGGGGATCGCTGGAAGTTCCTCAAGAGGGAAACACTGTGGTAGGAAGAGAGGGGGGGGGGGTGACAAAACGAGGGAGAGGTATCTGTGTCTAGGGACGGATAATCGGTCCGCATTACTACCTCCATCTCGCTCCGTCTCTCCACCTCTCTCTCCGAACTCCATCCGTTCCTCTCGCCCTTTCTTCCCCCGCCCCACCCCCGCCCCCTCTTTCTCTCTATCTATCTCTCTATCTGAGTCGCACCTTTAGTTCGCGGAATTCACTGTAAAGTCTGCAATAACGCATAGTGCGCTTTGAACGGCGCTCGTCTTTTTGGCCGAGCGAAATATGATGGAAATTCATGCGTCGCTCTATGTATAACGATAATTCACTCTTTCTTTTCGAGATTCCCGTTTTCGGTGAAACGGACACGCAGTTCGTAATTTTTGTTTCCTCGTTATCTCGCGCGATAAAGGACGCCAGATTATACCGAAGGGTTGCGGCGTTTTATTTTTTCGTCCGGGCTCTTTCTCTTTTTTTTTTTTATTCGACCGACGCGACGTTTCGAGTCTTGATAACACACGATGTTTGCTCGGCGATCGCCGGTTGTCACAAAGGCTTAATTCACATGGTTTCACTGTTGGACATTCTTTGGAGACATCGAGGGAATCGGAGAGATGTAGTGTATGGTGTAAGGAAACGCAGGCTTTGAGTTTAGAGCTTCGCGATTAGAGTAACGCCTCGATTGTGTGTGAAAAGACTGTGCGCGATATTGGTGGAAAATTAATCGTTAGCACTGGAATGGTGACTCTGAGGCATCACTAAAAATTGTTATACCAATACTCAAAATGTTGTTTACATTACTAAAGTATTTAATGTTGCTATTAAACATTTCAGTATTGTACGAGGTATTGCATCAGTTTTCTATCAACAAAATGATAAAAGTCATATACTAGAATGGAAATATTTTTGGTCGGAAAAAATGTTTGGTTTTGTAGTTAAAATAAACCCGAGTGCAAAGGGTTAATCTCCACTAGTAACTACCACCGAATAGCTCTGAAATTCGATCGACAAGAATGAATTATTTTTTGATGAGACTGAACATGACATACATAATGCGGAGCACATTTGCTTGTTCAATTATTGATTCGGTTGAACTTCGATTATCCGCACCGATGGTATCTGAATTATCCATTATTCAAATACGTGTTTCATACGTACAGATTTCAATCTAAAGCGGTCCGTATACAACACGATTCATTGTACAAATCAGTGAAGATTTAATCTAGCACTGCAGCCGAGTAACTTATGTTATTCCGATTGGTACGGATAATCGAGGTTCTACAGTACCGTGGATTAAACAAGTAAATTGTGTCATGTGTGGTATCTTTTTAATGAGAGGAATGTCACAAATATATTGCTGAAAGTTTCAGAGACAAAGAATTACAAACAAAGAAGTTATGACACCGGATTAGTGTTGTCTCTTAATGTCCCGTTTACTTGTTATCCTTTTGTACGCTCGACGTAGCGATAAGAGATCAAGGAATAGTACCTGTACATGACACAGTGGCGTGCAAAAGTATCCGGACACCCTTTTAAAACGAATAACTTTTACAAAATTGGTTCAAACGGCTTGAGTTTTTTTGAGATGTTAGAAGGATTAGTTTACTAGGTAGCGTGGAAATAATTTTTTCCAAAATATTACTATTAGTCGGAATTGAGGCGAAGAAAGTAAAGATCACAATTTTTAACTTTTTTATCTGTACCTGTAATGAAAATTTGAAAGGTCTAGGTAAGTTATGCATATGTACAAAGTTTCATCGAACTCGGTTAACGTTGTTATGAGCTACAAACATTTAAAGCTGATCACATAAGGGCGAAATTCCCTGAAAAGGCAGAAAAACTGCGACTTTCACTCTTAAGCTCTCATCTTGCAATGTTCGTAGCTCATCTGCTCATAACAACATTAAGCGATTTCGATGAAACTTTGCGCATGTACATATGTATATGTATAGCCTATGAAGATCTACAAAAGATATATGTATTTTAAATTTTCATTACAGGCACAGATAAAAAAGTTAAAAGTCGTCACCTTTACTTTTTTCTTCACAATTTCTACCATTAGCAATTTTTATAAATAATTATTTACACGTTACCTAGTAAACTAATCCTTTGTGCATCTCAAAAAAACTCAAGCCATTTGAACTAATTTTGAAAAAGTTATTCGTTTTTAAAGGGTGTCCGGATACTTTTGCACGCCACTGCATGTATAAGTGACGGTAACGAAATTTTCTCGTATACATCTATCGAGATATTACTGTACTGCGTCGAGGACAAGGGGATTGTTCTGCGAGCACGGTGCAGGACATTCTTTGAACATGCATTGTAGAGTGCATGCAATTACTAGACTGCGGATTTGATGCACTTATGGAAAAACTGGGAGGATGTAATTTCAAACAATTAAACTATTACAAGGATTTAAGAGTAGCAATACATTTCCTACAACTGAATGAAAACATTAAACAGATGTATCAATTCCTATCTGTTACTATTTATTAGGTTGTTGAATATGAATTGTCGGATTTTCAACAATAACGGTGAACAACCGCTACTTTTGTCTAAATAAATTGATTAAACAGCGTACATTATCAATGAATGTCAAGTGTCTTGATTTTATTATGGTAGATATTGAATTTTTTGTCACTCACTTAATTCATTTACAAGATTGTAATCTCCATTTTGTAATTCTTTTACCGTCAACACACTACACATTTATCAAATATCAGATAATGCTATCGTCAATATGTTGTTTTTCCATTCACATAAAAAGAGCGTACAACAATCGCATTGATTGACATTGAAGTAAGATTTATTTAACAGTAAAATTAGATATTTAAATGAAAATTGAATGCAGGATCTTAAAGATTAGTTTTGTACCCCAAAGTTAGATGCAGTAAACTTGTTGACTGTAATAGTATTCCATGCTTAAAACACTTTATAACATTTGCATTCTAATGGTGCTTCCCACTTCAACAAATTCGTGCATATTCAAATATCGAATGCGAGCGAATATTCAAAAGAGCGTGGACGAATTAATTAATTAATTCGCCGTATGTCAAAAGCATGTGTTGAGCTGAACATTCGGCAAACGTTGCACTTGTTTATACTCATAAAATCGATTAAACATTTTTCAAGCATTCTGACCATTCGCCGAATAGTTTAACACTAAACGTAATACCACCGGTCAAAACAACCGGTATACTAGGTTTGTTATTCTAAAATTATTGAAATTATACATATAGACGCTGTCATAAAAAATTATTGAATAAATATCTCTAGTCGTTCACATATTACAATCTAGTACTTTTTATAGGGCAATATGTGCCTAGTTACTTTTAAGGCTCGGTACGTTTGTGTTCACGAGCATAGACGAATGCTCGTTTGAATTTCAATTTTGTCAGAGTGGGGGCTGCTCGAGCATTCGCTCGTTTGGTTTAAGTGCGCCATTAGATCGGACATTTCATATGCAATCATTTAACTCTTTGCGGACGCGTGTCTGCAGATAGTCGCCCAAGTAAAATTGCTACTCCGTGACTAAAAATCACTTTTTAAAAAATTATTACTCTCAAAAAACACCAAAGAAATTTTTATGAAACACAACACTACACATTTAATTCTTATGTGTAGCTTTCAGTACATCATTTCATTTCCCAAAGAAAATTGTATATTCGAACCGTCGATAAGTACGCTAAACATAATTCCCGTCTGCAAAGGGTTAATAATTGTGAGTACATTTTCTTCCTTTTTGACATCGGCGATCGAAACTGTAGTCAGAATATTTGTACAGGTTTTCCTGCGCGCTGTTTCTCTCTCCCAAGTCAAGAGAAGGACAAAATCGGAACATGACCACCTTGAGAAAAATCCTCCGCGAATCTGTTCGACGGTATGGACCTATGTAGATTTCCCGACCTTCTCGGTATTCCGTTTATGTTCAGATTCCCATTGCATACCTACAAGGGTTTCGGCGGCTAAATTCTCATCACGAGGAAACCCGTCGGGATTTCACGCGTCGGGTCGTATTACTAAATCCTACATCGAGTTAAACGGATTATAACGGGTTGAAATAGGTTGGTTCTAAGTTCTTTCACCATCAAGGTTATGCTGGGCTCTTCATAACTCTGCTTACTCTTTTTTATCCTCTTTTTCACGGTGCTCGCTTCCTGCTCCGCTCTCGCCCTGAAAATTTGCGATTTCCTTATAGCCGTGAAGGAGAATTCGATTCGGAACGTTTTCTTCGTTTTCAGTGGAACGCCACCGCACGATGGACCAGAATCGGAATACGTAAGACAGAATTCATGTCTCTGTTAATTATACGTTATTAATAGGCTGTGGATCTTTATGCAAAATGAAAATTGTCCAAAGAAATTGTAAGAAAACGAAGGCTTCTAATGTCTTTTCAGTTTTGTAATTGATCTATTCGTTTTTGTTGTAAATGCATACAATCTGCAGTCTGATTATTAATTACAAACAAATCGGTTGTAGGGACTTTTCGGTTGTAAGGATTATTTTATAGAAAGAGAAAGTATATTTATAAAACTACCCTTATAGGGGATGTTGCAATTTAAGAGATTGAAACTTTGCTAGTTGATTTCAAATGTAATTCTAGGCAAATAATGTCTTGTGGACATATCCGAGCAGTAAATAGTAAAATGTTAACGTTAACAAATGTTACGATTTTTATTAATTGTGAGTTTGACGCCTAAACGAATTTTAAATGAATAGAGACTCGAAATTACAAGAAAACGTAATTTGAACAAAAGTTAGCATTGAAATTGTTATTAACATTAAGCCTAGTACAATGAAACGACCGGTTTTATATTTTAGAATTATTGAAGCTATAAAAATTCATTTATGGAAAGTAGTGGAATAAATTTCCTTGTCCATGCATACATTATATGTATTGAAGATTACGGACAATCTCAATAAGTTCAGGGTAGTCATTTTTACAATGCAACATTTGCCAGATACTTTGAATACATGGTAGGTTTAGTGTTAAATAATTATTAGTTGCATCACGCCCTCTTCTCTCAACTCGTTAAACAATTCCGTTTTACTCATTACGATATTACTTCCTAAAACAAACAATTTGTCTTACGGTTGGAGCTGCAAGTTGTTGCAATTAAATCTTGAATTCATCTCAACGGTAGTGTTTCCGAGACGTAATACTGGAAAACTTTTGACACACCTAACCATGCCAAAAAAGTAACAACATTCCTATCCCAGTCCAATATAAAGAATATCGAATATTATTTTACGTGATAGCGTAATAGCGAATTACGACTTTAGTAGGAGTTAAAAATATAAAAGTTGTTTTAGTAGAAGCAGATAAATATCTGTACGATAAAAATCCGTTCTTAACACGTTAAGAACCGCGTTAACACGCGGAACAATTTTGTCTCGCTTTCCATTGCACTTTTTATTTCAGTTTAAATACTAAAAATACAACTGTGCATAAGCAAAAGACTTGTTTACCCCCATTTTTGTTTCATCAGTATTGAATCTATCAAGACAGTGTAAACATTTTTTTAATATTATATGAATTATATATTATTATATTTATACAATGTATTGTTCCATAAATCGGCAAGAAAACATTCACTTAGAAACCGAACGTTGCATTAACGTTCGAGATGCGATAAAAATTAACGGATATGTCCACCTACAAAAATACTATTAACATGCGATTAGGTCAACCTCGAAACCAAGCAAGTTTCATCTGTCACATTTTTTCCCATCACCAATAGAGCAACCGATTTATTCAGGTGGTCTTTTATAAATGCCTCACCCTGTATTATAAATATTAACCCTCGGATATTAATCTTCTTAGAACTATATGTATAATCGACTATGTTTTTGACTATTCACTGCTTTATTTATCAATTTTTGGAAATATATTTTTGAAGGTATTTCATGTAGATATGTTGGTTCTTCTTTTTTTTCTAAAGTAACAGTTGTCCATTTAATTTAGTTGTCAGCGCATGAGTAATTAAATGTTGATTTTGATATTCTGGGTAAAATATGTAGACACGGGCTCCGCCGTCGTACTATGGTCTGAGAACCCGCAAAACTATTGTAATGTTATTTGAAGGACTAATGTTATATTTTTTAGGTCGTTGAATTCGTCTTGATACCAGTTAGAATATTGTGAAATAAAAAATATATGTTAGATATAAAAAAACAAAATATTTTTTTTACTTTTCTATATTGAATTTGTAGGAAAATAAATACCGATCAACTTTTGTTAGAAACATTTTTTTCTCAGATCATAGGAAATGTCTTAAAAATCGTCTTAATACGATAATAGTACTATTATGCCACGGAAATTGCATAAGTAACAATAACAACACAAATAAAATGTAAATATAACTAAAGTCAACGATAAATATATATTATTATTTTCTATTATACGTATATACATTATTTATAAATATACATAAACTATGAAAATAGAAAAATAAATAAAATATAAATACAAATGAAATTTGAAACTCGCGATAACTATTTCTTAAAATCGATGTACAGGGGCATAAAAGGGGCAAGAGGTGGCAGCTAAGACTGTACATCAGTGGTGGGCACGGGTGGAGCCCCTCAAACGCCTGCTTCTCCCACCATCCTCTCTTTCGTGCAGCGCGCACATTCGTTCCGTACGCTGATGTCTCGTGTCGTTGCCCCATTGTACCGCGCTCGATGGAAGGGGACAGAGGGCGCTACGGAGTAGACGATTTTGCCTCAATTGAGGCAAAATTGCCCATCGGTGCTGTACATGTACATTACATTCAGAAGTGTCTATAGTTTCTTATGTAAAAAGTCTTATGCTTGCCAAACTTAGCCATTTCTTTAAAAAAGTTTCTTCTCAAAGTTTACGTTGTTTAAACATAACACTATTTGTTCATGAGTAAAAATATGTTAATAACTGTATCACACACTTAAAATACGCTTATTGACACGTATGAAACTATCATTTTTGTATTTTTATAGTTTATGATGACTGTTTTGAACGTTTTATTTAATCTGAATTTTACCATTTTGTCTTCAGATCGTTATATCTGGTCACAGAATAATTTGAAATGAATAATAATTTGGGTTTGGAAGCTTCGAAGTGTTCTTACACTACTGCAAAATTTTTTTTTCAATATGTTAGTGCGTCGAAGGGTTGCTAAAAAATAAAAACGAGTCTACTTGCTTCACCGCGGAGCATACACGTTTTGCATCTATCAAAGAAACAGGTTATCATTTATTTCGTACGTATTTTTCTCAAAGTTGTGCTCACAGTATGCACGGCGGATGATGTAAAGAATATTTTAACAACCTTCTTTCACGTGATTGGTTGAAACAAAAGTTGCAATATGTATCAACTTGCCCCGGTCTTCCCTATTGTTTGTGGCCGCGCAGCTGAAATCCAAATATCTTTAAAACCGTTTACTCGGGGGATCGAAGGAAGCTGTGCGAACGAGGTCGACTTAGAACTACACAGGGAAAAATCGTTGAAATTATCATAACGATTCGAGAAAGAGGAGGCGGATGTCCTTTCAAGGAGCGGTGGGGGTCTAGGGATCGTTTCGGGGTAATTCGAACCGAGGCTCGTCGCGGGCTCTAAGTGTTCCGCTCCGAGCAGAAAACACATTGGCGAGGGTGGCGGTGGCTGGCGTTATCATGGCGCTCGAGGCTCATGCAGCTGACGGCTCAATTATCTCAGCGTGGGCCTCACACAGTCACGCCTGCGACCAAACCTGCTGCCCTGACCCTCCCCCTTCTCGGTACTTACTCCCAGGATCCTTGAAACAGCCAACCCCAACTCTATTGTCCTCCAGCTATTAACTGCCTCTTCTCGTCCCGAATGAAGGACTCATTGCTTTCGAATGCTTTGACTCCTGTCACGCGATCGGTGTCGCTGACTGCTCCGATAGCCGCGTGTCCTCATTGGCGGGCTAATCCCTTCCGAGGATTCGCCGGATGACCAACCACGGGATGTCCTGATTAAGGGTTATGGTAACTGCACTCAGATTTCAGTGAAATATTATATCAAATAGTAAATACTCTATTTTATTTGAAATAAAATTTTCATTTTTTTGCCGAGAATGTAAACTAACCTGTGAGCATCCAAAGACATACACAATAATTTGGTCAACAAAAATATCAAAGGAGTTTTAAAAAATAAAGCTGAATATTTTAGTAACAGTCACTTTTCCAAGGAACATCCATCGAAATTGGCTTGTGCAACTTGCCTAGGTTCTGTTTTTAATAAAATAAAAGAAGTAACATACAGAACCGGGGTGTATTGATTAGCAATCAATGATCAGGAAAACAAGTATATTGAAAAATTGCATAACATATTCGACTAATAAGGATAATACTTGCGTTCTATACAAATTCACTTTAAGGGAGAGGATGTTGCATCCAAACCTTAAAAACTCGCGGTAAGATTGTTTGGAATACTCGATATTCGTAAACAAGTGTACCGATTAACAAAAGAAATAACATTTAGTTCGTGCACGAATTTGATTTCGTTTCCTCATCAAATTAGTTTTACATATCAGCTAGAGGAGACCAAAACTGAACTCGTTCGTATTCAATTCCATCTTTTGCTGACTACATTTTCATTCCCATTCTGCTTGTTAGTGTAAATTAAAGGTACCATCCGGGTTTTCATCGTTATAGGATATTTGTTGAACACTTACGATTGCAGTTCACCCAGTTAACAGGCTCACCATCGCGAAATTGAACATTTAAATGAGAAGCGAGTCTCTGACACGTACACATGAAGAAAGACAATTCCTAATAGACGGATTTCACGGTTTCAACAGAGAACAGATTTCCTGTTCCAAGCTTTCTTCGTTTGACCTTCTTTGGCGTACTAATGGAAATGAAATCCTTTACGACGAAGACTCCAACAACAGCTCCGACAAAGGTGAGTTCAGTCGACCCTAAAACTGAATCTCACCCCCGGCGTTACCTGCTTTCTCACTCTCTCTTTCTCTCTCCTCCACCCTTTATCCCTCTCCCTCTCACTCTCTCTCTCTATATCTGTCTTTATCTCGCTCATCGTTTCATTTGATTACATGAAAACATCGGGAGCCGGCAGACCACGCCCACCCCCTCGTTACGTTGAGTTAATCAACCTATTAATTAATATTATCCGGTCTGTCTCGTTCAATAAAGGGAGATCAGTATCGAGCAGAAAAAGCTACAACGGCTAAAGACGATTGGAGCCGATACAAAGGCGAGTTTGGTCTTCTCTCCACAGGGTAGTTTCACAAAAAGAGTTTAATTAAATTCTCCTTCCGATCCGCGATTGGATTAGATCCATCGATACGTAGACTTTTTTTGCGGATCATCGTGATTATCGATGCTCGCCATATTTTATCAGTGGTGGTCCCCGTGGTGTCTGCGAACATTTTCGTTTCTCATATCACTAATTTACTTCTGTTATAGTTGTTATTATTGTACTGCTATTGTTAACCATTTGACAACGTTAGTGCGTGCGTTCGCAACTTAAACATTACTTGTTCCAAATAAAAAATACAACTTGTACCATATGCGATTGGATTAGATCCGTCGATACGCAGACGTTTTCTGCGGATCAGCGTGATTATCGATGCGCGTCATATTTTAACCGTGCTGGTCCCCGAGAAATCAGCGAAAATTTTCATTCTGCATATTACTAATTCGTTCTCGTTATAGTTGTTGTTATTATACTGCATTCAACATTCATATTGTTCATTATGCAAACAACTTGGAGAAGTAGGATGTAAGTATACATATGTACAGTTTTATGCGATTGGTATTATTAGACTACAGATTTTTATATGAAATCAAAATTTTTTGTTCCAATTATTATTAAGATATATAATATTTCTCTTAATAATTTAAATATATTCAAGACAGTGTAACTATATAAGTAGTTAAATTCTTTTTATGTATTTACCCTCTTCTATTTTACCTACTCATCGTCAGTTGGTAAATAGTATAACATAAATGCATAAAATTCGCAGTTTAGACTAACTAAATGTTCAAATAGTTAAATAGTGAAATGCTATAAACTGAAGGATTTCTAAAATCGTTGAAAAATGTACAACGATCCTCGTAAACTTTAAGGGTTCTTTTCAGCCTTTCAAGATATGAATGATGGCCGGATTATAGCTCAAATTGCAAAATCGAACGTGTTGTATTAAGTGGGAAACGAAACAAGCCTGTGTCTTACGATCCGAGTCAGAGTGAAAAATTAATTATCTCCATTTCGACTTTACAATTCATATGCTCTATTCGCCCGTAACCCGGCACGTTGAGAAATGAAATCCACGTAAACACATCTCCGCGATAATTTGAAGAGACCCGGAGACCAGGAGGGAAATGCTCGGGGATAATGATGGTTTACATAAAACTACCCTGTCCTGAAAGAGAGTTTATGACTCTCTATACGAAGCCCGTGTTGTTTGCTCGCTTCCTACCGCTTCGTCGCGTCTCTCTCCTCTCCGCTCCACTCCTCTTGTCGCTCATTTCTCTTCTCGTTCATGCTCCGTCTCGCGTCGCAGGAAAAAGATCCTGACAAAGAAAAAGGGTGGGTAGGCTGCTCGTTAGGTGGCGAAAGCAAAGGACGAATAAAACAACGGCAGCGGCGTCGGCTTCGTCGTCGTCGTCGTCGGGCAACAGAGAAACAACGTTCATCGCACTCTTCTTCACGCGCGACTTCCTCCTACGTCATCTCGTTATGTGCGAGGAGCCGAGTAACGGTCAAAAGATTCCCTTTTCGCAAATACGGATCGCAACCTGGTCCTTTAGAGCGGCTGCACCCCCCCCCCCCCCCCACCAACCGCCCCATCTCCACCCGGACGTTTTCTTTCTATCTGATTCGTCGACCAGACAGACAAAGGCACCGGGGAGAGGAAAGTGATCGTTACAGGAAACTCGCGTGGTCAAAAGGAAAACGATGATCTTCGATATACCGTTTAGAGTCCACGATTTTGAATGTATACCGTAAGGATTATCGAATTTCGTTGATTCTGCACAACTTTAAGGGCTGTTTTCACCCTTTCAACATGGTTGACGGCCGAAAAAAATACGCGTCAAATATTTTCCAAAAAACTAGCTCTCACAGGAATTTCATCAAAATCGGTGTGTTCAGATTTGATAACACCCCTCTTGGCAGATTCTGCATCATACTCAGAGTTTAATGGTAAACCAAAAGATTTTGCATGGTTTTTTTTAAAGCAACATATAAATCTTATCATTATTCATCTATGGCATTATCTTGTACTCAAGAATCATGGCCATGAGAAAAAAGAATCCTATTTATCCTCCTTTGAATCAAATATTTTCTTCCTTATACATATATTTCCCCGTATCGCTAAAAACGAAGGATATAAAAATATCTCTTAGGTGAAAATGTTAGGTGACTCACCCTGTACACTATATTCGGTATAATTTCTCCCAAAGCTTGAGCAGATATTGTTCTTCAAGTTCTCATAATTTCTCACTGTTGCTGAAACACGCAGAGTTGCTCTGAGACGTTCATAAAGTGTCATTCCTTTTCTCATCACAGTGTCTCTTTTCACTGTGGATGCAAATATAATCTGAAGCAGTTCATTGTAAACATCTTCATTTATGCATTGGTAATTAAACCAATGTTCAGAGTCTCAAGTTTATTCGTTCAACAACTGGATATAGCATAATTCTGCTCTCTTCGGTGATCATCGTTTTAACCACTTCTTTCGAGATCTCTGATTATTTTTCTTTTCCTTTATAGCAATAGCCCCTGCGGCTAGAGTCTGTACATCAGCCACGTACGTTCTTTTAAGACTGACAAAACATTATACACCGTAATATGACTCACATAAATACTGGGACACTTTTAAAAAGACGATAACTTTTTTAATATTAGTCCCTACGACTTGGATTGTTTCAAAAGTTAGAACAATTAGTTTACTACACTACGCGAGAAAAGAAATTTTGAAAAAATTGAAATTGCTCGGAATTGCAGAGAGAATAGTAAAAGTTCTATTTCACAACTTTTTGACGTGATCTATATTGAAAATTTAAAAAACACGTTTCGTAGTTTTTTTTTAAGTTGCATCAATCTCACATGAGTTATTAGCAACTACAAGCTTACAATTAGGTGGTCGTTAATTATACATATTCTGAAAATTTCATCAAAATCGGTGGTTACAGATAAAAACAACAGCCGCTAAACAATGTAATTAAGAATCTTTAGATTTATTACAGTTAGAAGCCGTAAATCGAGAAAAACTGCAATGTTTACCATCTTTAAATATTTGTAGCTCATTGCAGGTTGATCGATTTTCATGTAAGTTTCAGAATATGTATAATTCATACAGATATACAGAACGTATTTTTTAAATTTTCAATATAGGCTCATGTATAAAAGTCGTAAAATAGAACTCTTAGTATTCTCTCTACAATTCCGAACAAATGCACTTTTTTCAAAATTTCTTGTTCCGCATTGTGTACTAAACTAATTGTTCTAACTTCTCAAAAAGATCCAAGTCTTAAGGTCCAACATTAAAAATGTCATCGTTTTTTTCAGAGAGTCACTGTACAATACTAAACGTAGCGCGAGTGGGTTCAACTTTGTTCCGACTTGCATTACTTATTTATGACTGCACAAGTAAAAGGAAGTACAAGACGGATAGTGTGTGACGGCCAATTTTCTGAATTGGCGTGAACGCAATCGTAACGATGTTGATTCGATTTGTTTGCAACTTATGACTGCCCAAGCAAAAGAGACGACAAGACGGAGCATGGGCGACGGCCTTAACAGTCCGTAGTTACATGAATGTAGCATACAAGCAGGCGGTTTTTACGTGATCGATGTGCATTGCAGCCGTTTTGCACGACAGAAAATGCGTGTACAACTGAATATGCGCAGTCGTATCTCGATCCTTGGCCTCGCAAAGCTTGAACAATTGAAACGCTACATTCCAGGTGTAGTATGTATATCCGACTGTTTTATTGACCTCCGTGAGACTCGATATAAGCAATGCGACTGTCAAACAACCTCCCAGCTACAATTTTCCCCGGCGTATTTCACTGCCGGTACATACTTTTATTCGTAGTTCTTCGAACGAACGGAGAGAACATTGATTCGCTTTACTTACACGATTTTCAAATAACTTTCGCGTTGTATCTTTTCTGATATTAGTATTGTAAACGATTTCTGCAAATCCACTAGTTTATTACCACGTTTTTATTAACTCCTTGTTTATCATACTTCTGCCGGGTTCGCGTTTTCATCGAATAATATAGGAAAAAGAATAAAATTATTCACAAATAATAAGGCGATGTGTGGGATATACAGTGCTCGACAAAAATATGAATACACCCTTCAGAGAGGAATAATTTTTTAAAAATTGGACCAAACTTGAATTCGACTTGAATTCTTTTTGAATATTATAAGAATTAATTTATTAGGTAATGTGAACAAGAACGTTTTTTTTTTAAATTGCTACCGATTAGTATTACGAAAAAACAGAGTAAATTACGATTTGTAACTTTTTTATGGGAGCCTACAACGTAAATTTAAAGTAGGACTTTTGTAGATCTAAATATGTTATATACACTCATATACAAAAGTATTCGAACGCTTACAATTTTAACATTCAACTAATGAAATGTACAGGGTGTTTCGCCTAAAACAGGACACCTAAACATCTCCTCTAAATCTGAAAATACAAAAAATGTTTCCAACGTAATCTAAATGGTTTCAAAAGACGAATCAGATGGAAGAATCGTTTTTTTATAAATCGTAATTTTTTAATCGTTTTTTCAATGTCACTCGCGTTTTTTTACATATATACACACATTTTTTGTTGTTGTATGTTATAGCAAACATTATTGTTTGCATTATTCATCCATGTTTAATAGCACGACCTTGAAATGACCGTGAACTCTAAAATTTTCATATTAGCACATGCAGCAATAATGTTTGCAATAACATACAACAACAAAAAATGTGTGTATATATGTAACAAAAACACGATTGACTTTGAAAAAACGATTAAAAAATTACAATTTATAAAAAACGATTCTTTCATCTGATTCGTCTTTTGAAATCATTTAGATTACGTTAGAAACATTTTTTGTATTTTCAGAGGTAGAGTTAGGTCCTCCAAACACGTTTACGCCCTTCGCTACCAAAAACTAAGAACGATAGTGTGTCCCAGAACGAATTGTTTTTATAAATAAATTTTTCGGCGAACTATAAATGCATCATTTACTAACTAACTGACTAACTGAGCAATGTTTGTTGACATTCTGTTTGCGTTGGAAATTGTTTGTTAACATTCTGTTGGCTTTGGAAATTTTTAGTTACCCAAAGTTCGAATACTTTTGTGAGCCATGTCGCGTATGCATTACAACAGATGTATTGCAAAAACGTTATATACTGTTAAATTATTTTCTAACTTTGCTTATGTAGTCTTGAAACCCATCCCTTGCTATACAAGGTGTCCCACATAAATGGGAACACCTAAATATCTGTCGTATTTACAGTCCTATCAGAAAACTTCAGAGGGCAAAGTGACACTATTGCAGGGGGCAAATACATATAACGGTAGAGAAAAAAATTTTTTATGTTGTGTTTTTTAATGAAATTTCAAGGTCACCGATGTTTTTTTAAATGGAATAGTATATTTTTTACAATAGCATGATACACAGTAAAAAACTGAATTTAGTGGATACCACCTTTTTGACCTTGAAATGACCTTGAGCAAGAATAATGATGTTGGAGCGGATAAAATGTGGAAGTTTAAAACTTACATGTTTCAGCAAAGATTACGCATTGTTTGCGGCGGGTTGACCTTTACATATCATAATAAATATTTAAAATGTTGACCATCCTCATTTATGCAATATTGCAATCTTGCATTAAATGATCTGTAGGCATGGTCGATTTCCTGAGACGTAATTGAAGCACACGCTGCAGTAATCCTTTGCCGCATATCCTCTGGCGTTGTGGGTTTATCTTTGTACACAATACATTTTATCTTGCCCCATAGATAAAAGTGCAATGGTGTCAGATCCGGAGAACGGGCTGGCCATGGAATTGTTCCTCGTCGCCCAATTCATGCGTCCAGGATATTTCGTATTTAGCACCGTTCTAGCAACTTTAAAATAATGCGCTGGACAACCATCATGTTGAAACCACATGCGCTCCCGATCGAATAACGTAATTTCTTCTAAAAGGCCCGACAAATCCTGGCGTAAAAATGCAGCACACGTTATACCAGTAAGAGTTCCTTGTATAAATTCGTTCGACGTTCAATTACGTCTCAGGAAATCGACAATGCCTACAAAGATTATTTATTGCAAGATTGCAATATTGCATAAATAAGGATGGTCAACATTTCGAACATTTATTATGATATGTCAAGGTCAACCCGCTGTAAACAACGCGCAATCTATGCTGAAACACGTAAGTTTTAAACTTCCACTTTTTATCCGCTCCAACATGATTATTCTTGCTCAAGGTCATTTCAAGGTCAAAAAGGTGGTATCCACCAAATTCAGTTTTTTATTGTCTATCATGCTATCGTAAAAAAATATACTATGCCATTTAACTATTCCATTTAAAAAAACATCGGTGACCCTGAAATTTCATTAAAAAGCACGACATAACAAATTTTTTTCTTTACCGTTATATTTGTCCCCTGCAATAGTGTCACTTTGTCCTCTGAAGTTTTCTGATAGGACTGTAAATACGACAGATATTTAGGTGTTCCCATTTATGTGGGACACCCTGTATATGTGGGATCTTACATCAAACGCTTTAATTGAACATACACATTTCATTAGTTGAATGTCAGAATTGTAAGCGTTCCAATACTTCCGTGTATGATTGTATCTAGGTGCACAAAGTTTTATCGAAATATGTTCGATGTTTATTGGAATAAACCAACGATTTAATACTTGTTGGCCAGATCACAACAGCAATGCGAGAGATTACACGATCACCTAACTTTTCTCTCAATATTCGAACAGATTCATTATTTTTCATATTCAAACAATTAATATACGCCGTACAACTGTATATTTTACCATGATAAAATGGCAATCAATACTCAACTCGCTTGTAAAATCTCGTAAGAAGGACGAAAAAAATATGGCTGCAGTATACTGTCAAATATTTACAGTCCATTTTTGATAATTCTGTACACCTGTTGTAGAATATGTGTGCAACAGGGTTTGTTTGAATTCATACAATTAACGTAGTTACAGACGTTTGAAGATTGCAAATCTCGTTGCAAGAAATTGATAGTTGAATCGTTTCCTTTTTTATGCTAAGCTTGTATCATCTCGTTGCGCTCTAGACGCCGCGCCACAAAGAAAGATCGACATCATTTCGAAGGCCTACGCGAGGGTGAAGCAAGGCCTTGATAAACTAGCGACAGCAACCGTGTGTCGAAATTTCGAGGTGGTTTCGGAGATCGGGAGCGTATCGCACGAAAATCTCGTGGTTGTAATTCGTCCGGAGTTTATTGTCACGCGGAATACGGGAAAACGCATCCCCCCGTGAACCCCTCATCGCCACCCTGCTGAACCGGAAACCATTTGTCCAGGCACAGCCACGTAGTGTGTAAACACGTGGATGGGGGTTTGGTTTCTCGTATGAGGTTACGAGGGTGCACGGAGATGGCGAGATGGTGAGGCGGGGAGAGCGTGCTAGAGAGGCTTGCGGTAGGCGGGGGTTGATTTTCGTTCTGGGTTGTAGGCGCAGAGACCGGGTGCAGAAATCGTGTGGGTTTCTATCCCCGCGGGCTATATCCCCGGAATCAGCTGCCAGATTATTCTATTACCGCGTATCAACATGGGCTTTGTTTGGTCTGAAAACACGGGCCCGCCACATTGTTTCAGCCAGATAAAGAATTTAACGTCGGGTAATTAAAAGGACCGGCCTAGGGGACAGGTCCGTCGCGGTGCCGTTGCAGGACAGTTCTCCTTACTTTTTTTTAAATACACAGAATAAGTCCACGGCGGTCTTCTCGCCCCGCAAATCCTCTGTAGGGTACACGGCGAACTACTCGCCGATGCCACAGTGGGGCTGAGATGGAAAAAATCCCGAAATTAAAATTTTTTGTTTTAGTAAAATGTTCAGGTTTTCGTCTAGTTTGAACGGCGGAGTTGTTTTCAAGCTCGTTTCCCTCAGTTATTGTGTTTTGAACGATGGGGATATCAGCATTAGATTAAAAAATTGTTGTATATATCAATTCAAAAACCAAAACCCTTCAAAGTGTAGAATTTACTACATGGCAAGAAATTAGTCTCATGTTCCATATGACATCATTAAGCTGGAAAGGGTTAAATGTTCGCTACTTAATGAGAGTAGTTGTTCCGGTAATCAGCGATTTAACGCTAATGGTCGGTCATCCTACGCGTTGTTATTATTAACGCTTTATCTACCATAATTGTGCAATACCAAATGGAAGCTTAAAAATCGTCTTTCACTCAATAATTACAAACGAAATTACTAGATTACGTATTAACGTGGAGGTGAGTTATTGGTTTATGATTGAAGTTTCTGTTACAGCTCAAGGATCAAATAAAGAATCTTCAGCCATGGGGCCACAGACTTACAAAAATTATGGCATAATCACCGGAAGATAATGTGTTGATGTACTATCTTCTATATCTTCTGTAGGAGGACATAAAGCTATACCTTCGCTTTTCTTTACCGATTTTTCCCTTCTACATTCTCTTTGTGCCAACGTAATGACTTGATCTACCACCAAGAAGAATAGCCTAAAATTGTTATATTAACTAAACGTATTAGTGGATGGAATGACCAACCAATAAAAAACAAACCAAGAACTAAAATAGGTTAACTCGTTTACTTTTAGGTCTCTTGACATTCGCGGACCCCGAACAAAGTGCTCGTGAATGGAGGACCGGACGCGCCACTGAAAATAGGGTACAAATGCGATATAGCCTGGTAGTTTCGTTCCGACCTAAATGGGCTTATGGTAATTTTGTTTTCTCACGATGAACGCTCCGTACATTATGCTCTGTATATGTAGCGTTTAAAGTGCGGGGCGTTTCTTCAACCCTCTGTAATTTGTAACTGGATAAAGGGATGAACCTTAATCGTAGGATGCGAATTAAAAACGAAAATTTCGAAGAATCGATTTGTTACGGACGATTTTACGTGTGCCATTTTTATAAAAGTTATTAATAGACAGCGGATCTTAATGCAAAATAAAAGTTTGCGTTTTCAATTGCGAAAAGTAAGAGCCGAACAAAAAGTGCTTCCTTTTTTTACCACTTCTAAAAAGTTTAAAATAACACATCGATGATCCGAAATTTTCATAATGACTTGCCTGTTTTGAATTGAACCTACTTACTTATTACTATAAATGCATCAAATCCGCATTCATTACATTTTATAGTGTTCTCTTACTATGTGTGTACAGTTCTAAGCCGTTATGCTCGATTTGATTTTATTTTAACGAATTGATTGATAATTGTTCCGGTTTATGGCCTGGCAATTTTTAATGCTACCTCAGAGGCACTATTCGAACGCAAAGTCTTGAAAAATGTTACGTACTTTATAAATACTGTGTAATTTGTAACTGACGAAAGGGTTTAAGCTTTCAGCGTTGGCTCTCGCAAAGAAAGTAAATATTGCCAAATTGTTAATTAATTTTTGTGGCTATAGACTGTGTATCGTTTTCATCAAGGAACGGGTAGATCGTATATGTATATGAACAGAGAGTTAACAGAGAGTGCGGAACAGTACTTAAAAGTACGTTTTCAATCGAATTATATTTCCAGAGTTTCGTGGCTTCACGTGGGTGTAATCGTTCTGGTAAATTTAATTAACGAAGATCGAAATTTTAGATATGTTCATCTATCAAATGATTTCATCAGCGGTATTTTCATGCATGTAAATTAACCAGGCTCGGAAACTGGCGAATTTTAATAATTTCAAGGTAAAATAAGATGAGTGTTGCATATCATGGAACACTTGTGTACACGGACAATTATTAATAATATAAAATACGGTCGATATATTAATAAATGTGAAAATAATTTTCGACGCTTGCTGCCGCCGACACGACGCGACAGTTTCTACGTTTACGCTACGTCGATCATGTCCCGCATACTAATACATTTAATCACGATTTACAGCATAGTACAAGTTTAATTCCCTATAAAATGTACATAATGTTCTGCGGCGCCGTGTTTGTTTACTGCTGTTGCTGTATAATATATCGCGTAACCGATGTAATGAATGACCGTCATTACACGTTAGATCGTGTCACGATTGGTCATTGTTCCCCGGTTTTCCAATATATACTCGGCCGAGTTACAATATTGTCGAATCATACACGATCATACACTACCGATTGCTTGCAAATATTTGCTTTACTTCAACGGCGGTATAAATAACTCGTGTCGTTCGTAAATCGTTGCCTTACAGATCGTTGATGGAATTGCTTTTAATTCATGGCGTCGATTTTGCGTTAATACCGTTGCGACTCGCTCATTGTGGTCGACAGCCGATTGTTTAACCTTATTCTAATTTATGTCGTCGCTTTGACGAATATATATGTACAAATATATATTAATTTTCAATATGAGATAGAATTTTATACCTTTTCTCAGTCAAAAGATCGAATAAAGCTAACGAAGATTAATATTTTTTCAGCACAATCATATTGTCACGCTTATTCTTGGTATTTTGTTGGGCCCTTGATGCAGTATTGGTTGGCCAACATTTAGAATTGCAATTCCCTGCAAGTTTGACCTTGAATGACCTTGAGCCATAGGTAACCGAACTCATTTTAAAACGCAAAAAAAGAAAGTTGACCTTCACCTTACCTTGGAGTGTCCACCAGGAAAAATAAAAGTTCCATCACAGAATGTCCCCCTCGGTAATGAACAACTTTCATCTCAAACATTTTTGCGTATAATCAATATTTTTGGAGATATTCGTCTGTAACGCTTTATAATTTCCACCCTGTATAAATTTGTTGACTGATTTATCGCAAAAGTAATTATATGATTTCAATAATTATATCGAGTCGTAAAATAAATAAGTTCGGCTGTGTTCAATATTTTTTTATTTGTTAACGAAGTATACAATTGTATTTAACCAATTATGTAATCTCTGGCTACAAATGGCTTCTTGTTAATTACAGTCACGTGCATTTACAATAGGTTGTAGCTAGGCTATGGATTTTATGCATTTATAGCAAAAATGAGTTGGTGCAATTTAAAGTAGGAGAAAAATTTAAATGATTCAAGAACAACCATATAATATTTTGACCATACCGTAATTATTCAATAAAGAATTAAATGTGTATGTGGCTTTCATCTCTTGCAATTGACGCAGACAAATTTCATTTCGCATAAAGATCCGCAGTCTAGTCATAACTAAGATTTCAGAGTTGGAACGTAGCCATACTTGTTTAGAACTTATTATACACTGAGAACGGAAAATACCCTATTCCATCTATTTACTTATACATAGAAAAGATAACTATACATATATCACAGCTGTAAGCAGCCGACACAAAGCACGATCCAGTGCAGTCACAATCCTATAAGATTTCCTATTATAGAAATGTCGAAAACATCTTATTTTTAATAGAAATGAGTGACGTAGTCATCTTTCAGAGTGTATACAACTGATACAAAACCTGCAAAACGTATTTGTTAAACTTTCAATATAGACCCACATAAAACGGTTGTAAAAAAGCAACTTTTAGTATTTTCTATGTAATTCCAAATACAATTAGTAAATACATATAGTAAACTACATTAGTAATACATATAGTAAACTAATTGTTCTAACTTCTCAAAAAAAAAAATCCAGGTCATATGGTCGGCTATTAAAAAAGTGATTGCATTTTTAAAAATGTCCCAATATTAATGTGACCGACTATGTATAAACCCTCGAATTTCAACCTTCGAGAACAGTACACAAAGTACAAACAGGTCATAACGTCGTTACGCTGAATATTGTTTCGAAGCTGGTGAGATCGGACCTAGTCACCTTCTTGAATCGAGTAACATTATAGATTACGCGAGTGCGGTATTAATCTATTTTGTCATAATTATTCAACCGTTCCGTGTTCCTCGTATCGCCAGTACGTCATTCAACATGCAGTAGTACGTAAGTAACTACATAATAATATTGTTCATACACAGTCAATGCTTACCATGACAATAACAGTTGTAAAAGGTCCAATTTCCTCTAATATACAATTTAGTTCAAGGTCATTTTTTAATAACAATTGATTTCAACCCACCATGCAGATCCAGTAATTCTTAGTTGATCGTTCCCACACGATACAATCTTACCGCTCGGGTTGTATCAATTAATTGAAATTATTACAAATTATAACATATCCCAGGAGCCACCTGATCTTATATCAGGAACACAAAACTGTTTTCCAACCTATGCGGCTCCCTGATTTCGCATCAGTCCGTCTGTACCCTACAGCTCCCCAATTTCGCATAGGGCTCGTCTGTGCTTTTATCCAATCTCCCAGCAGCTCTCCGATTTCGCATCGAGCTCGTCTGCGCGTCTACCTCTTAGTGGCTTCCCGATTTCGCATCGGGTTCGTCCATGAAGTTTCTCAAACATCCTAGCGGCTCCCTGATTTCCTATCAGGTTCGTCCGTACACCTTACTAACAATTGAAAACCCTATTCCTCTATAAACCATAAACCGCTTACTGGACCCGTGCGCTATTCCACGGCCCAGTCATCTAACATATAGGCAAATAATTAAAAACAAAGAAGTAAAAAATCTACGGTGTCGAACGGGTTCAACATAAGCATCGTTTAAAAATTGATGCTCCGAGGATGCAATTATTTTTGCGATTCGACTTGATAGAACCGGAATCGGTATCGTTGCCAATTTCTTGGCAATTTGCAGAGTCGGGACGCGCGACAATTTCCAATCTAGGGTCTCGCGGGTATAGGAACAAAAAGAAAAGAATAAAAATTCGCGCACCGTTCATGAATGGCAACACCGTGGGCACTTTGAAAAAATTTCGGTTCCCGTTCGAATGACAGTATCGCGGCGGCGGAGCGTTGCGAACAGACAGAAATTGTCGGCGGGGAAATAACGAACCGCCAGTCGATTCGTCGCCGTCGAAACAATAACAATCGGCGTATGCTCGACGATGCGGTAATTAAAATAAAATTAATTGGATTGGTCGTGTGCGCTTCCCCGTACCGGGAACTTTCGAAGGAGATGGCTGCACAGCCGTAGGGGCGTTTTGTGCGTTATTGCATATAATGCACTGTTTATTCTGCATCCTCCCTGGACGCCACCGACCCCACCTTCCCCCGTATACATGCGTACACGTACCTATATATCGTGGCAATCCTCTTCCCTCTTCAGGAATCTTTCCGAGCCGGATGTGGAACTGCTATCCGTTCGATTTAATGGATATGTGCTCCATTCCTGTGCACCGATTTTGCAATCAGTGACTTCTTTTCCTCGTGCACTGCCCCATCTCTGGAAAAGTAACGATATTTTATTATTTTCAGGGATCGAACAAGCTGCGTATTTTGTTCGTTTACGGCAGACATGGGCAAATGAAATTCCAAATTGCACGGAGATGAGAAAGATTCAAGAATATCGATGTACCATTTTCTACTCCAACAGATTATTTATAATGTTCAGTAAGACTCGTGATGAAGATTTCGAACAAAATCTACTAAATGTCATTCATTTTAGTTAACTCTAAATAAAATTCTAAATTGTTGTAAGCGATATACAATTGATTACACGGGCATGCAGTAAATATAAACTTTCTTTTTCTTCTAAGAAATTATGAACGATGAAAAATTCTTAGTCACTGTAACAATAAAATAAATAGTATTGCGAGGAGATTTTCTCATCAAATCATTTAAAATAAAGATGATATTTAGGAATTTTCTTCCATGAGAAGATAAATCGAAAATGTGGAATAAATTTTCTTTACATGAAAACCTCGTTTTCGAGAAAATCGAGTTCGAAAATATTATAGTATCTTGCACTTTAATATTACTCGTTCCATCAATCTATTTTCATCGTCACAAAATATTTTACATACTCTTTAACGCAAAATTCAAACATTTTATCTTATGTTTTAGATTACCAAAATAAAAATATTTTATTTACGGACATTTTGCTGTTTATTTAAAATAGTATTTTATTTTAATTGCAGAACAACGACTATTTCAAATAGCATTTGAATTATTTTTACTCTACAATTTTACCCAGCTCTGGTAATAATTCAATTCGACGAGCTTTCGAGATTTAGCCGTTCCGCGGGACCGATCGATACATATCTTTTCTCGATGGAGGCGGTTGGCTAGCTCATTAAAATTTCACCGTGAGAGAGTGGGAGAGAGAGAGAGAGAGAGAGTGAGAGAGAGGGGGGAGAGGGAAAGAAGGAGTTGTCTTGATCTTTGATTTGCTTCAGAGAAACTTCATTCCACCGTGGAACCTTGCGGGGATCAGACCGATTTCAGCTTCAAATACACTTTGACTTCGACTGGTGCTTCGGTTCCCACGAGATACATCGCTGGGCTGGTTCATGCCACTTCTTCCCGTTTCTGTAGAAAAATCGACGGAAACCTATATCCGCACCATTTTCGTTATCTCGACGGATACATCTGTTAAAGAACCGCTGCACTTAAACTTCAGAGAAACCCGTTACGGCGATCCGAATCGTTTCGTTTGCCGAGATAAATGTTTCGTTTTTGTTTAAACACGTTCGAAGTTGTAACTGAAATGTCATAGGTACATGTATCGTACGTATTAATTTAGTATGTCGACGAACTTGTTAGGTACATGCGACAGAACAAATTATAAATAAACCGTGGACTTTATGCATTTAAGCCAAAAATGTGAGTTGGTGTAATTTAAACAGCAAGAATATTGGAAGATTTTAAAGGTACTCTTATATTATTTTCAACTTATTATACATATTAAGAAAGAAATCAATTTTTTATTTCACTCCAGTTTGTTGCAGTTCAGGTAGAAAGTTTTTGTTTTGCCTAAATATCCGTACTATAACTACAGGGTATTTGCGAAATAGTGGTACAACTGGCAAGGGGATGATTCCTCACATAAAATGTAGTCGAAAATAAGGAATATAGTTTTTTCACACGAGGCTTCGTTTTCGAGAAAATCTTGTTTAAAGATTCGTCGGGTTCGCGTGTATTAGTATACGCACAGAGTAGAATTGGTTGGTCATGATCAGACGCGTCAGCCGATTTCTATCTAATGATACCAGTGTCGCCAGATCCACCCAAAACTGGGTGGATTTTCCTCTCCTCCTTTTCCCCTTCCACTATCCCATTCCACTACATGAGCACACTCCAACGTCTCCCACTAAGACCGTAGACTGGTCACGTGACGTGCCGCGGAACGTGTTACATATTACTCTGGCCATCGGAGAGGTGGTAAACTGTATTCCTCTCGATTTAACCGATCTGGTGACACTGAATGGTACGCGTATTCATTGAATTTTCAAACTCGATTTTCTCGAAAATGAAATTCCGTATGAAAAATCTATATTCTTTATTTTCGACTAGATTTTATATGAGGAATCATCCTCTTGCCGGTTGTACCATGATTTCGCAAACACCCTGTGTAAAGGATACTCGAACAAGATAATTAGGTCGTTTATGTAAAATAAAAAATGTTCGCATTTATTCAAACTGTGTCCAGGACACACGACTGTTTCCAAGACACAGGAAGTTCGAATAAAAATTTCATTCCTCTTAATCTGAAACTAATACACTTACGTCCTTAAATCGTATTAATATGCGCATTGATTTAAACTGTACATACGTACCCACTATTGTTACAAATTGCATAAAATCCGCAGTCTAGTTATAATAGATCCGTAGTGATTAAGTATTAGTGATATATACTGTCAACTATTCGAGTAAAATTATTGACTGATTTATAGGGGATGATGATGTATATTTTTGAATAATGAATGGTAACGCAAACATCTGGTTGGAGTATTTATATAATTAATGAATTCCTTGATACTATTGAAGCACGGTGTTTCTCACTCACGGCATATTTTCGTCTATTTTTCAGTGTTAGTTAAACAAGGATGGAAAATCATGGTATCTAGTAGGGATGGGCAATTCTTGCAAGAAACTCGATTCTGAGTCGTAGCGACAAAAATCGATACAATAGAAAATCGAATCTTGAAAAATCGATTGATTGAAAATCGATTTAAAAAAATCTATTGAAATGCTATTTATATCCATATGCTTTCTGCATGGAATATTGCTATATCGCGGAATTCGATTATGTAAATCGAACCTAAAATACAATGATTTACTTCTTATGGCAGCTTAAAACCGATTTACAAAATCAAGTTGTTCAATAAAAAAGTAACACGATGTTAAGTGTTCAAGTTTTATCGCGCTAGCGAGATACCAATAGTATCTCATGATGAGATACTGTATATAAACTTTTAAATTAGATTAATTCATTTATTTATTTATTTAAGACTTGGGAAAAAGGAAGCATTAGTCATAATTTATTAACATCATCAGTTTCCCCGATTATCCATTTCTAATCTCGAACTCTCCCGTGCCTCCCCGTGAATCGAAGATCGATTCATAACTAAAAAAAGTCGATTCGTTTCAAAAATCGAATATCCAAGAATCGATTCAGAAAAATGGAAAATCGTTTTGAAAAAATCGATTTAGAATCGCACAACCCTAGTCTCTACTAACAATATGCTAATATTGATACAGCAAAATTTTAAGTAAAATCATTAAAGAGAAGTACGAATTGCAAAAGTAATAAAATAGCAACTGACCAGTTGTGTGTTTTTACATAGCATACTACGCTGATTAACTTCAATCAATTCCGGAACAATTCCGGTAGAAATGTCGTTACACAAGTAGCAATTTAATTAAAATTGACAATTATTGTTGGGAAAAGTGTTATCAATGATGTGTAGAAATTAATAATGTCAGTGTTTGTGCCTCGAGCGGTTATAGTTTATAATTGTTAGTAATTTTGAGTTTCTCGATTTTGTTGCCAAATATAGCGGTGGAGTTTCCGTTTTGCGCAATATGCTTCTAAATCCAATAATTAGTCGAACATTACCGAGAGACTAAGGTTTCTGGCTATTTCTTTCGTGTATCGGCGTAATTTTATAAACACTGAAAATTTTGCGTTGGCGTGTGGCTTCCCACGCCGAGATTGCTTGTCATTTTAAGGTTTCGTCTACTTCGCGGGAAAATAATTACAAAATCACAGAACGAAACACTTTAAATCTTTCTTCGGCCCCTTTGAGTAGTCGCATTTGTTCAGCTTCGGTACTCGGTTCCACTTCCACACCGGGCTCGCTCGTTCTGAAACGCGTTTCGAACGTGAAATTCAATCGATGGTGAACGTGACCGCATCGATACACAAAAAAAAAGAATAAAAAAGACACGAAACATTTCAACACAGCTCTTTTCTCAGCACGTAAGGTAAATAAATGGTTGCGCGATCATTACGTAGTATGCACTTTGGTTAAAATGTGCAAATAATTTTTTTTCTACAGTAGCTATCGTTATCATTATCATTATTATTATTTATTATGCATTTAAAGTCTGTCCCACGAGGACCTTTTCGGTTTTGTCCCGCGAGTATCTCAACAAAAGCTTGCTTTATCGGTCTTTTTTATATTATTATGCATTTGCATAAACATCTGAAGTCTATTTACGACAATAATCAAAATTATTTATGGCATTCAATGCTGTTGCACTTTATACTTCCAATGCATATTTTAATTCCTCAAATCTAAATTAATCTGTTGTATGCAAGAACGTAAAAATCAACAATAATCTGGCTCTTGGTCAACAAAAATATTAAGGAAGTTATAAAAATAATTTGAAAGTGAGTAACCGGGTTATTAAAATAAGGGTTAATTTAATAAAATAGTGTGAAAATTTATAATGTGTAGAGCAAAAATTACGACACATTTAACAAAATGTTTCTCCTCTATTTCCACTTTTTCTAGACTGTGATATTTTAAATTCAGATGAACAGAAAGATACGTGACGCGTTGTTACGTGGCCCGCCGTGTATTTTTAATAACGTGGACGGAGCGTGAGCCAGGGTTGAGTGCATTTCATTTAAAATAAGATAACAAATAACTTCTTGAAATAATGGATTATTCTAAATACTTTATCATTTGTATTTTACAAGTAATATGAATAATTTGTTCTCATTTGACGTTCAAATCAAATAAATTATTATCAAATAATATTTTATTTCAATTGTACTGTTCAAATAAAATAATAAATACTTTCACCTCAGGAAGAGGTTATTGAAGTAAGTAAATATAATTGTGTAGGTATATATAATAAATAAAGTTTAGCTACATTCGCTTATAAAATTTATCTTTAATGAAATGAAAAATTACTTGAATTCATTAAAAATGCAAATGATGAAATAACTTTGAAAAAATTATTTGGCTGTTCAAATAAAGTAACCTATCTTTATTTCAAATGACGTGTAACCAAATAGGATAATATATTATCTTATCGAATATTTTACACATCATTTATTTCGACAATGCTCAAGCCTGGCGTAAACAATAGTAGCACGACTAGGGATATGTAGTATATTTATTTCGCCAGGTGATCGAAGTACCGAACGAAATTATTTGTTAATCAGCCATCGAACGAGAAGAAATCATGATAGTGTTTCGTAGGCAAATTCCGATTGCACTGGACATATTCAAATGTCACGCGCGGGGCTTATCGTTATCGGGTTTCATCCTCGAATTGTAAATTACGGTCGTAATCATCGACGGTGGTATTTACGATGTGACGACAGTATTCCGCGACTGGCGATGATCTAGTCGAATGATATAATCGACTAGACTAATTTTCATTAAATTCCATGGTACAGAATTTCATTAGGGCGATGCAATGATCCGTTTCGTGCTATTATTCCATCGGAAATGTTAATCATTTGCCAAATCCACGATAAATGTGAACGAGTGAAATACGGCAGCCTGACCAAACATGGCCGACGAAGAAGCGGAAGATACCACGACCGATGCCGGCGATACCACCGCCGATGCACCGGATACCGATGCACCGGATACCGATGCACCGGATACCGATGCACCAGACACCGATGTAGCGGACACCGATGCACCTGATACCGATGCACCAGACACAGACGTTAACGAGAAAGCAGTCGACGCCGAAGATGCAACGGCAGAAAAGACGGAACGGAAAGAAATCAAGAAAAAAAGGAAACCGTTTTCGATGAAGAAATGCATGGAGAAAAGATGGAAATGCGATGATATGCCTAATTGGGAGATATTCATGAACGCGTAAGAGAATATGCTAGTAGTGTATAGCAGGCTTGGGCACCTTTCATTTGAAATATGATAATAAATACTTATTTGATATAACGGATTATTTTAAACACTTTTTTTTAATTACTTATATTTAACAAATAACATGTTAAATTTATTTTCATTTGTCGTTTAAATCAAATAATGTTTTATTTGGATAATTTTGTATTTCAATTACATTGTTAAAATAAAATAATAAATAAATTCAACTCAAGAAGAGGTTCTTAATAACAAAATTAACTACTAAAATTATATTATGAAAAATTGTTTATTGGCACACAAAATAAATAGAGTTTTGTAGGGTACGAATTATTTGATCAAATGAAAGATGAAATGAAAAATTATTTGAACATCATTCGAAATTAAAAAGACTATTTACTATTTACCACTTGAAATAGTATTTTACCCAGCTCTGGCTGTAAATAGTTTAAAGCGCTGCCTACTGCATAGTTGTCTGTAAAGTTTGCTTCAGACAATATCAATTAAAAATTTTCAGCAAGAAACATGGAAATCTTGGTGAAAGAATGTAGGGTTTCTATGAAATTTGTTTTTAGGTTCTTGGAGGAGCAAGTACAATTGGAGAAAGATGACATATTTAAACACAGAAAACCGGCACCGGCCCGGAAGTTTCCTCAAGTTCAGTCGGAAGAGGACATAGTAACATCGCATAAATGCTTGCCTTTTAATGCTTTCCGTTTACGGGATAAACAGGACTTGCCGAATAAGATGGATCGTTCGAAAATGATCCGAATTTGGAAGAATATGCGAGCGAATTTGCCGGTTCGTACATTTCTCGAATAAAATGTTCGATTTTAGAGTGTAAATGTTATAAAGCGTTTCGATCAAAAAATACTATTACAGTCTACAGGTTTATTATAGATCACTTTGAGTTGTAAAGCTGATTCTCAAGATCCTATTCTCAATTTTAATTCAGGTGTCCAATTTTACTTTTTAATCAATTTGACTCCAACGTTACACGATTATTGTACATTCTTTTTATACGTGTGGAAAAAGAACATATTGCTGATACCATTATAAATATAAGATTTTTGGTCAAAATGTGGTAATTAATGAACGTATTATTCGCTGATGGTAAAAAAGAAACTATGTAGGTAGTGGAGATGACAATCTTGAAAATGAAGATTGAACGTGATTAACCAAAAAATTCCATTTCTACCGTACTGCAATCAAGAATCTTATAATTCAGTGACAGAATACATTAATTACAGCGGTTGCTTACTTTAAGCAATAAGGTTGTTTATATTTTTATTAAGGTTATTTATATTTTTATTAAGGTCATTTATATTTTTATTAAGGTCATTTATGTTTTTATTAAAGTCATTTATATTTTTTATTAAGGTCATTTATATTTTTAGTAAGGTCATTTTATATACAACAAGCTAACATAAACGCTGAATTCATTCAAAGATATATTAAATAAAAAATAGTTTGATATCATTTGAGAATAATAATTGTTCTATTGGCATAGGCCATCTCTAAATAGTTAAGGAATGAAATAAAGAATTGATCAATGTTAACCCGCCGTCTAAAACCATATTTTTACTGACCCCGTTTGCATACTGGGTCATTTATGTTGACAACATATACTTTGACTGTTCTAGGCTTTCAAAGAATCTAAAAAATCCTGGAATACGTATTGAAGTTCTTATTTTAATATGTATAATTGTTGGAACGTCATATGTTCAAAGCATTAACCTTTTGCGGACGAGTGTCGGCAAATAGCCGCCCTGGCAATTTTACTGTTCTGCACCTGCTAATAATTTTCAAAGAAATTATTGCTCTCAAAAAATATTAAATAAATTTTTACCGAACACAACACTTTTCCCTTCGTTTAATTCATATACTTATCTCCTCAGTACACAACTTTGTTTCACAAGGAAAATATATTTGACCCATCGAGAGCTATACTAAAAATTATTCCCGTCCGCTAAGGGTTAATAGGGAAAAAATAAATATCGAAAAGACAAAAATTCAAGAGTAAAATTTCACTCGGACATAAACGATCCTGGTTGTCTACGGAGAGTTAATCGTTGATCAACGTTAACAGTTCAAATGTAAAGACCTTACCTTACAGGTGCAGATGTCAAGATCAGACATGGACATGGTCCCCGAAGTAAAGAAAACTGATAGCGGCAAGTGGCCAGGAATGTGGCCGTGCACTGAACGAGATCTGGTGAACGAGTTGAGGGAACGTAATCGACAAAAACGGAAGCAGAGGAAAGATCTGTTCCCCTGCGATCCGGACGAGGAGGAGGTATTCAAGGATCCTACCCACGACTATTCCGACCGCAAGGAATTAGGCCACGCGAGAATACCGCCTGTTTGTCCCCCACTCGCCAAAGAATTTTCAGTCGATCGGGCTGCTGGTGAACAGCCGGGATTAGTCGACGGTGATTACATCGTTTTTGAGTTACCGTCGAAGGGGAAGGTCAGCAGGATCTACACCGATGCTTGTATTCACGGCCTGAGGGGTATGCATTTGCCGGAACTGGGGCTGATGCGTCAACGCCGGAAAACGTGGAAGTTTTGTTTCTATCAGGCTGTTGTCGCCCTTCTAGCTAAAACGCAGTTGAGGTATTTTTGCGATCCTTTCAACACCGTAAACAGTTTTCGTTGCAAATTGGTATTCCTCTTTTCTTTGAAATTTTTCTGACCGTCCAGAATAACAATTTAATACGTTGAACACCACGGTGGTCATTGGTGATCGGCACTACGGAATTATCTAAAAATGATTCTCATAAAATGAATGCCATTGATGAATCTGATTTCGGCGCAAAGGTTCGATCTTATTGAAATTCAGCAAATTTGTAATTTTATTATTATCCCACCGATTCGATCCGTATGCGGATCATTCTCAAGAGATTTTATGCGTTTGCTGTGCACTAATTACAATAAAAGCACAACAAAAAATTTTTATAAGTACGAGTTACGATGGCACGTGGTTGAAACCATCGTGGTAGATACGTATCTGCTACGGATTGGACCTAAAATTTACGTATATATAACCTAAAATACGTATCTTTAGGGATTGGACCTGAAATTTATATTTGATTCTTTATTTATAATATTTTCTACAATAATATAAATTTAATTAATCAACCGAGAAAAGTAAACTTTTCTTGCGAACCCTAGAACTTTTCCAACTTTTCAAACTTTGCTTTTAAAATAGGTTCTCAATTTCTCACTTTTTGTATTTTCTATACTCTCAAAGACGCTACATTGCACGCCAAAAATGTTTACGTTAAATGCTTTGGTTTGTTTAAACAGATAAAGAAAAATTTGTAGGAATCATACTCACAATATTCTAACCAGTTTATCGCTTCTTAAACTGATTCAAATTGGCGCAATATGTTATTGCATGTGTGTTTAAATGTAAATATTCAAAGAATATGCTGTATGCAAAAAATGCAAAATAAGAAATACATTTTTAGGATATAGAAATTACTTTTCTGTATAAGAATATGCATTTACTTATAAATCCGCAAGTCTATTAATCATTGTACTTATTATTACAAGATACAAATACGCTACAATCACAAATATCGACTATATCTACGAGCACGCGTGGATGTTGTACACACACATGGGCATGCTCAACGTAAAAGAGAAGCAGCAGCTGGACGATATCGTCGTGTACAATTACAAGTACAGCATCGAGGTGGAGTTGCTTCGCGAAATAAACAACGTCCCTGTGATAACCGGCGTGACCTTCAATTACGAAGAGCCAAACTTGAAGCAGAAGAGGAAGCTAGAACGGAAAGACTTGATGAACGTTAAGCTGGAACTCGGCGCGGAGAAGATCACTGACGCTCAACGATCTTGGGTGCATAACGGCCTGAAGAATATCGAGGACTGGTTCGACAAGCTGCAGGTCCGCTACCGCAACTGCATCTTCCGCACCACGCGATACTGCCTGGCCTTCTGGCAGGACAGTCTCTTCTGGTACCTGTACAACCCCTATCGTTGCGATGAGTTTGGTTTCTGGAACGACGACGGGTACGCTTGCATTCAGAGCTGGGAAAAATATTATTTCGAATAGAAAATAGTGAATAGTCTATTTTGTTTGAAATCGTACGTGCGCTTTTGAAAATCGAAAAATGGTATTTCTTAGGAAAAGATTTTAAAATATTATTTAAACTAGTATTGAAAGCAGTATTTAAAATAATATTTAAAATAGTTTTTAAAATAGTATTTAAAGTAGTATTTAAAATATTATTTAAAATAGTATTTTATTTGAATCATACTCAAAATAGTAAGAATTTTATTTGAAATATTTTAGTCATTTTAATTGATTTTTTCTCTTATTCCAAACGGTCAAATATTATTTCTGAAAATATTCACACTAGAACTACTGAGCCCGTCAAAATGACGGATCTCAGATTTCTGCTTTTACAATCCGTGAAGTTATAAAAGTATTTTCTTCAGCAATTGTTTAGTATACTTCTTTACTCAAGTACACGTTATAAAATTTCCTACAACATTCTAAAACATCCTCTATGAAATCTGAAGAAATTCAATGCTGTTATTATTATAAAGGAATATGTATACCAATCTCGTGTAGGGCTTGGTAGTTTTAGTGTTAATCTATATGGTGTATAAAATATATATACGGAGTTTTGTTATTAAAAAAAAAAACGCAAAACATTAGCTTACTCGGTGTACCATGTACGTGACTTACATGAATATGACTCTTACTCCGCCATTTATACATACAACAGACCCTTACGGTATTCAGCTATAGACAACCGCCGGTCGCGAATGCGTTAAAATAGAATTTCATTTGTATTGTAGAAGAACGGTCATTTAAAACAATATTTGTAATATCCATTCTCCAAAATTTGACCCAGCTATGCTTGCATCCTGAAGTTCTGTTCGCGGGAGTCGCTCAAGAGGCACCTGATGATCCTGATGCTGAGGGCGTATGTCTACCTGATTCCGAAATCGACGATGCAGAGGATCAAAGAAGAAACGGCTAAACCCGAGGTAGTCTTGCTCGGTGAAGATGCTCCGATCCTAGCTGAACCCGAAGATGACGTGCCATGGGAAGAGGAGTGTTACACGGTGCAGATCTACCATGTGACGCACCTCTGTTGCCAGATTCACAACCTCAATCTACTCCAGAGGATTGGACCGACGCCAGCCCAACGGCTGGTGAAGAGGAAAACGATCGACGACTGTCCCTTCGATCCTCTGGACGTGAGGGACGCTTGCGCGATTGAGCAGGAAGAGGGAGACTTGAAGGACGCGATCGAGAAGCCCACTTGGCTGAAGCTGTACAAGATCACTTGGGCCAAGTGCACACCGGTCGCCCAGAAGAAGAAGAGCAAGGAGCCCGGCACCGGGAAGATGCGCTGGCACCAATACGTCGTCGAAGAGTCGAACAAGCTGTTCTCTCTTTGGGGCGAGCTGCACATCACGGATGGCATGTTCGACACGGAGAATCGGGGGATGCAGACGTACGCGTGTTACGTGGTCTGCGCTGGTATGACCAGAATCATGGCACCCGAGTATTGGAGCTCGAAAACCCTGGACGTGATCGTGATGTGCGGCGACCGGTACTACACGCATAGCAAACTGGAGGCGCAGTTCAAGGCGACCAAGAACGAGTACAGCCACGTGAACTGCTGGAACAGGTACCTAACCAGCCATTTTACCATAGGGGAGACCATGTTCGAGGCCAACGTGCTGCCTGCGATCTGCGGCAGGCTATACTCCAAGTCGAGCAGGTACCTGTGGCAGTCGCTCGAGCAAATGTTCCTCAAGTATAAATTCGGCATTCTCACCTGCGAGAGTTCCTGCCTCGGTATCTTCAAGTTCTGCGGCGCATACTACGTCTGCGATGTCAACTCTTTTGGTCCACCGTTGTTCACTTACGGAGAAGGCACCGTGTACTTGCTGAGAGCCACGTACTTTTATAAGTTCATCACGATCCTAGTCCTCACCGTTGGCTCACCCGAGTGTAGCCAGTTCGCAGTTAATCCGATCGAGATTCTGAAGGTCATCGACGTTGGCTCGAGTACCCTACCGATTGGTAGAACCGAGAAGAAGAGGGAGAAGAGGATAACCAAGATCGAGTGTCCCTTTGACGACGAGAAGAAGAAGCAGATGAGGAAGTGGAAGAGCAGGAGGCAGGAAACTGCTAAGACTATTGATAAGATGTGTTGCAAGGGTGCTGAGTGAGTCGCTGCTTTCTTGTACAGTCTTTGTGCATACGTCTTGTAGTTCAATATATATGTATAGAAATTGTATAATAAGCTCTCATTATTGTAAAAATGAAATGAAGTGAAATGAAAATGAAAAAAGCGGAGACAGATTGAAAGAATTTAAGAGTTCCAAAGTTCCAGATTATTGCAATTATTAAAGGAACAAGATTTCTATTTAGCTCCTATTCACTGTAATCGATGCAAACAATTCTTATTTTACATAGAAACTAATTTTATGCAAAATCCAAATATCTGCACCAGGTGTGAGAAACAGGGAAGAAATAAAATTCTCCTTCTTTCTTTAAGAATTTTAGCAAGATGAAAATAATAAACTCTCTAATTCTTTCAATCACTTTACTGTTTTCTATTTGATCTACTCATTTTTCTCATAAATGTACAAAATCTGCAGTTTACTTATGACTAGTCAGGTTGCTGTTGTTCAATTTTCCAAACACCTCTTACAGTTTGTGGTTGTAAGCATGATTTATTAAATTTTCATTGAAATGTCTGTATGGGTTAGCGAGGAAGTACAATTTAAGGGTTAAGGGATACTGTCGGCTACTACGAAGTGGAGGAAAATAATGATCTTCTTGTTAAAGTGCATTACAAAAGTTGTAATTTTCTGTGTGCTGAAGTTCCCTTGTTAGTTAAGTTTGCACCGACAGTCAAAGGAAATGTATGTATGTAATAGAGTAAAACTTCCGTTTAATGCATTAGACTCCACTTTTGCAAAGAATGGGCAGATGAAATGTTTCATAAAACATTGTAAAATGTTTTCACTCATTGAAAACCATTTACAATTATATCTGTCGTACACCGTACCAATAACCTTCCATATCCGCCGTATATTTGATAACTAAACTACAAAATCTTTACGTGTTTATAGCAAAAACTGAAGTGCGACGTATACTGCAATTTTATATTTTCAAGTTGCTGCAATCTATATTTTAGTAATAATAAAATATGAACCGAAAAATGCTTTCGTTCTAGGACTAGATAACATAATATGTTACAAAAACTTATCGAATTTTTCATTTAACCCTTTGCACTAGGAGCTATTTCAACTAAAAAAACAAACATTTCTTCTAACCTAGAATATTTCCATTGTACATAGTTATTTTCATTACATGCGTATGAAACTGATATAGTACCTCATATAATATTTAAATGTTTGGTAATTTGTTACATATAAACAAAAACAATCATGTAAACAATAATCTGAATAATGGTGTAGCAATTTGTAGTGGCGCCTCAGAGTCGCCATTCGTGTGCTAAGGGTTAAGCTGAACTAGAAGACCAGCACCAACGGTCGTCGCCTTTTTGGCAGAACTTCCGGGAGATCAACCATAACTTTGGAACTGACATATATTTTCCCATAAAAAGATTACAAGGTACTCTGTAAAGTAAACCATTTTAAATGGAAAAAGTTTTTCCGAATGAAGTCTTACAGTTTTTCGGAAAATAAATGCAAATATGACCTTTTCAGTCTCTTGACTGAACATGACCATTTGACCTTCAGCCGTACTTCATGTTTCCAATTTAATGTGACCCTCGTGTGTTAAATCGACACAATGATAAAACATTAAATGAAATAAAACGATAAATTATTAACTTTGGTAATTATTTTATTGAGAATAAAGTAATAAATATTTACACAATATTAATAAAATGTTGCTCATATATTCGCATTTCTCGGTTTCATTCGCACGTGGTCGATTTTATCGTTCTTAGCTTTGTCTCGCGACGAAGAGAATACGTGACGCCTCTACTTATCTTCTTCGAGTACACGCCAAATTTTTACATTTAAAGATACATACATACATACATATCGAGCTGCATTCTGCAGGGGTTGTATACAATGAATGCATAATTGTCGTGTAGCCATTACAAAACAATAAACTAGTCGTTAAAGGACATAAAAAAACGTGAAAATTATGTATGACAAATTGACACGCCAGGATCATATTTGTAACAAGTGTATCGCATATTTTGCTATTAACAATACTGAATATACAAGATGAGTCTCGTAACATGACGACTTCAAGTAACTCGTAAGTTATTTGTTGCATGAAAAATTTGTTCAAACAAATATTGCATGGTTTCCAGGGAGACATAAAGTGCTGTAATATGTTTCATGTTAGTTTGCTTCTCCATCAAGATATAAGGGTCACCTTCAGGTTTTCAAATGGAATGCCCAATATTTTTTTCTCGTATTCAGATAAAGCACCAAATTCTACGTAAAAAAGTATTATACCGAATAAGGCATAAAATGAATAACTACTGAGATATTATCAAACTTGTTTCATTTTTTAAACACTAAAAAATGAAGTTTATCGCGTGCCACCAACGACGGCCGAAGTATATGCGAGAACGTATCATTACTGGACGACACTTCGAATGCCGCTTGAAATAAACATTGTTTTACAAATATTTTGCGGATGATTGGTGCTTTATCAGAATCCGAGAAAAAATATTGAGCATTCCATTTAAAAAACTGAAGGTGATGATCATATCTCGATAAGAAAGCAAACCAACAAAAAATAGATTACAGCAATGTATTTCACCCTTGAATACGTGCAATATTTGTTGACAAAATCGTTTCGTATGACAAATAACATACGAGTTGTTCTAGAACAATCCATCAAATTGACACGAGGGACGGATGAGGGTTAAGTGAAAAGTTTGGCAAAGATGAGTTCGCGAATCCCTAGCTAGTGGAAAAAGTTGAAGAAGAGGTCCGAGACTCTGTTCGGCCGTGCAAACAGTTGGGGAAAGCGGCGAAGTTAGTGACTTTGAATAATTGAAAGAAAAAAGCTCTCCCGCAGCGGAAATAAAAGAAGCTGCGTTTAAGTCGATCGTCTTTAGGTCTCAGTGCAACGATGGCGGCGTGGAACCTATTAAACTTGCACCGCAAGAGAACCGACCGTCTTAGTTCCTAGCTCGCCCTCGGGATTTATGTACTTACCAGAACTTGCTCTCCGGAACTCGGCGAACTTGCGGTGTCTATGAGTTACCGCTACTCAGCCAGGTGCTCTTTCACCCCTATCACACAATACTAATAATATAATCGTCGAGGTACGTAGAACTAAGTTCAACCACTACGACTCCAGTCTGCTGAGGGATTTTAATCACTGATCCATTCTGTAACGAGATTTATGTACATTCGGTGTAGCGGGTGCTTCGAATCGATGGGGACTTTTCCGTACAAATATTTGTAGAAAATTCTCGCAAGAAATGATTTTTTACTGGTGATTAGTGAATATATTGGTACCCGTCGGGTAAGTTTTACAAACAGAGACTACCAAATGTTTGTATGTGCTGTGTACTCCTCTTGTCAAGGGTATGCTCTGTTAACTGTTTAAGTTCAGTATAGCCATCATGAAAAGATGGCATTTTTTGTCAAATTACGAGCGTACACATCGTGTAGGAAAAGGAACTACATTTGCTAGTAAATAAAAATTAAGAAAGTGTGCGATCTATTATGAAAACAAACACAAAAAGAGTGCAATCTGATAAGATGCTATTGGCGCAAGGTTCGATCTTATAACCTTGCGCCAATAGCATCTTATCAGATTAACAAAAAGAGTGCTATCGTAAAAATAATTAAGCACACAAGTGCAGGTTTTTAAAATGAAGCAAAACAGTTAACAGGTGAAAATGAAACCAAATTAAATTTTTCTTTTAACAAAATACGGCTACAAGCGTGAGTACGATAAATATCCATTTTCTTTGTCTCGCATAGCATTATTAACTACAAGAAGTGTTAGTTATCGAAACTGCGAAAGAAATCCCGCGGCAAGGGTTTTACAGTAAATATGCATGCACCATCCACAAAATGGTGAAAGATCATCAACATTCAACATAAAACTCTATATGGACACTCGGAAATGGTGTAAAATTGCAACAACCTGTTGTTTAAACAACAATAATTTACGTACACGATGGTTAATCTCAACATATTAAACATCTCCATAATTATTCTGCCTCAGGCAGAAACAGAAAATTGCGGTTTTGTTTCAATAATTTATTTCACTGTCTATTATACACATTGAACGTAAGCTATATGTACAAACGTATTTATACCCTAATTCCATATTTACATGTCTGCCGTATAAAGGGTGGAAACATCCCCTTCCGTAGTCGGATTCTGATCCTCCGGTACAGCCAGTGAAAAATAGTCTAACGCCTATATTCCGATTACGCCACTTCTAGGTCCGAACTATCGGTGTCTTGTTCCGGTTGCTGCTGTTGCTGTTGTTGCTGTTGTTGCTGTTGCTGTTGCCTGGTCAGTAACAGGTGATCCGTAACCTTGACAGTGGCCACTGGCACGGTGTCGTCGCTACGCTGACGTTGCTCCAACTGAAGCTTCCGTATGTGTTCCTGTTCCTCCCGCTTTTGTTTACGCCATTTTGCGCGGCGGTTCTTGAACCACACCTGGAATCGAAAATATTCGATCGTGAAGGGAGCTTCCCCTTTTAACCCTTTGCGGTCCAACGTATCCCCCCTCTTTTACTTCAGAACTTTACTACAGAATAGTATAACTAGATTCTATAGCCATGGGTAAATCTACTAACTGATTTAGAACATTTAAGAAACATTGCGGTTGGTCGTATGTACCGCATATCAGGCTTGGACTTGATCAGAATAAATTATTTGAAAAATAATCGTTAAGATAATATATTATCCTATTTGGCTACACGTCATTTGAAATAACGAACAGACAAATAATTATTTCATTTGAATTTCAAATGAAATTTGCAGTGAAATTCAAATAATTTTTTATCTCATCATTCATTTGAACAAATAATCCATACTATCAAAAATTCTTTTTACTTCGTGTACTACAGAACGATGTTAAAAGCGAATTCAGCTAAACTTTAATCATTCAACTACAAGAATTAGCAGATCTAAATTCAGCAATTAATTTGGTTGCTTCAGTAACTTTTTCTTCAGGTGAAATTATTTATTATTCTATTTTAACAATGTAATTGAAGTAAAAAATTATTCAAATAAGATAGTATTTGACAGTCATTTATTCAACGCCAAATGAAAATAATTCTTTTATATTATTTATGAAATACAAATAATTAAGTATTTCTAATTATTATTTCTTATCTTATTTCAAATGAAAAGTACCCAACCCTGTCATATAGTTGCGACATAAGGAACTATTGACGTAAAAATGGTTGGTTCAAAATCGTTAAAATCGAGGCCGGGGGCGAATTTGACCCCCAAACCCGGCTATAGCCTTTGAGAAAAAGTGGATTCCGTTTCTCAGTCTTCAGCTTTACGTTAGTTTGCGAGAGCCACAGAAGAGTCAAGTATAGTTAAAAAGCTGGTATATTTGTTTTTAATTTATTATTTGTGTAAGCTTAACAATGAATTTTTAAATGAATTCAAAATGGATTTTCAGAGATGATACTAGTGAAGCTGCTAATAATATTTGCTGTTAAAAAATATTTTACTGTAATGTGTACAGTGTCATGAATACGATTTTCTCTAGGCATTTTAATAACATAAGAACTAAATAAATGTCTTTTTAACGACTTGTGTCAAATTATTCGGCCTATCTTCGAGTTATTGTGTCTGCTATTAATAGCTACAACGACTGTCGTTTACTTATTCGAAATTTAAAAAAGATTGCTACTATGCAGTATTACGGCGACATAATTACATTTCCCGTTGAACCAGCCCGTATATCCGTCTATGCGTTTCTCATTATTGCATCACAAAATTATTAAGAGACCTCGGCGTCTACCCGGAAGGACACGGCGCTTAATTAATAAGCCCGTTTTACCTGCTCGCTGTCGTATTCATCGCGGGGGCTTATAACAAGGCGCAAGGGAGCTAGTGAAGATCAAACGGATTCGTCCCACATTCGAAATCAGCATTTGTTCCTCACGCTTGTCTGACTCGATTTAAACGAAGCCTGTAAATCAATACCTCCTCTGTTACCTTCGGCGTTTCGAATATTCCGCTGATCTCCCATCTAATTATTTAAGAGTCCTTTCTGACACTCCTAGTTTTCTATTCGTTATCATTCAAATTGCTAACTGATACTTCGATATCACCAGATCGTTGTTCAATTCGGATTCGTGTAATTTTATAAAATTATTTTCGTTATCTACCACTTTGGTCTTGTAAGAGCGACACATTTAACTAAATGCAGTATTTCTGTTTATTCTACACTGTGTGATACTTTAAACCCAGATGAACAGAAAGAAACGTAACGCGTTGTGAACTGACCTGCCAAGTATTTTTGATAACGTGAATGGAGCGTGAACCAGGGTTGGGCACATTTCATTTGAAAGGAGATAACAAATAATTATTTGAAATAACGAATTGTTCTGAATATTTTATTATTTGTATTCTACAAATAACATAAAAGATTTAGTTTCACCTGGCGTTTAAATCATATAATATTTTATTTGAATTATTTTTTATTTCAATTATATTGTTCAAATAAAATAATAAATACTTTCACTTCAAGTAATTCTGAACCTGAAGTAAATTAATTATTAAATATACATATCCTAATTTTTGTAGTTTAATGATTAAAGTTTAGGTGAAAGATGGAATGAAAAATTATTTGAATTTCCTCTGAGATTCAAATAATGAAATAATTTTGAAAATCTATTTGGCTGTTCAAATAAACAAACATATGATTATTTTAAATTACACATAGCCAAATAGGATAATATATTATCTTAACAATTTTGTTTCGAATAATTTATTACGATGATGGCCAAGCCTGCATGATACATCTTTAAAAATTAATTTCAGTTGATGAATTTTGGGATCATTGTGAAATATTTTGGTATTAGTTTCTGTACTATTAATTAAATTATTTTGACTACATACGATTTTTTGCGGTGATGGTTAGACAGTCAATGTGTTCAACCATTTATGTTCTTTAACACTAAAAGCGACAGGTGTGTGTGTGTGTGTGTGTGTGTGTGTGTGTGTGTGTGCCACTTTATAAAAGTGAGAAAATTGTATTTAAAATTTATATGATTTTTACTATGATATGTGCTTTAGACAATTTTATTCGGTCGTTTTCCATGGGAATTTCAGTAATTGTAAAATAAAGTCATTTGACCGTGGTAGATTTACTGTTACGTTCTAACAATTTTGTATTCATGTTATTGTTTCACGACGTGATTCTGTTAAATGTTTTTAATGTCCCATATCGGCATTTATATATTCCACGCAGTGCAGTACCCTTCCCATTCTTCCAGAGTTCTATACTCTTTTTCCGACCGTTTGTTTCCCTTCTCTTTTTCCCATTTTTCTATAAACTCTCTGCGATTCCCGACAGGTCCCGCCGCGCGCGACGTTACCATTGGCCGAGCCGAAATCCGTCCGCTGTAACGGTGTTCTGATTGGTCCATGTTTTTCGTTAATACCTCCTTAACAACGCAGAGGCGGTCATTTTTGCAAAGGAAAAAGTTACTTTAAATAACCTCAGGAACCGCCCATTTGAAGGACTTACAACATTCTTAACACTAAACCTACCACGGTCAAATGACCGGTTTTTTATTTCACAATTATTGAAATTATAAAAAGGCTTTCATAAGAAATTACTAAATTGACCTTTTTATTTAAGCATTGTAGCATGCGCCGAAATTTCGAGAATATAACGCAGGGCGGCGAAACATTTCGAAGCTTCGCGAAATCAGGTTGTTGGCGACCACGCGGGGAAGCGACGCGAAGCGCGGTAACACTGGCGAACGCTTAACAACCGCGTTGTTGATTCTCGCGCTCGCGGATAGCAACGAATAGGTATAAATTGCGGGCTCGCAGAGGCCACGATCCTTTTTGCTGTTCCGAGAGAGAGGACGAGCACATTCCCGAGAAACCTTTTTTTGCGATGGCTACAGCATGAATTATAATGAAAACTGCACAAGGTTTAAGCAAATTCAAAGTTCTCACTTCTATAAGACGTTTCACTTTTATATGTTTTGTGTTTGGTAGGTTTAGTGTTAAGACACCCTGAACTTACACAACTAGTTCCAGTCAGAAAAAGCGAGTCCGACTTCGACAAAGACATCCGGAAAACTGACTGACTAGATCGTAAATAATATTCGATAATCGGTTGTATGTAGACACTGTCGCATTGTCGTACGACAAACCGAAATCATAGTACTGGACGACAACAATTATGTCTTCGTACGCAAAATTCGCGCGGCATTCAACGCGTTAATCGCCTTGATCTAGCACCTCGATTTTTCTTTTATCCGAACACCTATCGTCGTGGTATATTTCTGGCATACTGTTGATGCAATCACGGGGATAGAGGATATACGGTCGCATGTGTAAACAGTCGTCGTGCTTCTTTCCAAACAGCAGAACGAAGTGCTTTAGCCCCCGGCCTCGGCCCCGGCCCCTGTAGTCCCTGAGCCCGTTTCCCCGACCTTTTCCTTTATTTCACCGCTTTTTCTTCTTTCCCGTCTGAAAAGTCGCCTTTCTACTAATTCTGTACAAACACCGAAACTCTTGCTCTCGCCGCGCGGCAGGTGCGTGGCAGGTATATGTTGTTTCAAAGTCTTTAAAGGCTCTCGTGGCCCGGAGATTTTTCTTTTGCCGGGGCCGACCACGCTGGTGGTCCTGGTCCTGGTCCGCCGAGGCCGCGATAAGTGTGAATGACTTTGGGATTGTACGATTGTTTGGGCAAATTGCGAGCCACCAATGGGAGTTTATATCGCCCTGCTATTAGTATTTGCCCCGGGATCACGATTACACTGTGCAAACGGAGCTCGTTATCGAGACGCGTGAAAAGCGCGGCGCAACAATTCTTTCTTTCACTCTCGATTCCCTCAAGACCTGGCTGCGACGAAAGGAGGTGTACAAAATTAATTCATGGCTCTTTCTTCGGTTTCATGTCCGTTTACATATAATAACAATGAGTTTATTTTCTTCAGCCTCTCGGCCATAAAAAGAAACACTGTTTACAACCATTTTTCTTTAAGCTCTTAAGTGGCTATGTCGGATATTATCGTCATCCCAAGTCAGCGGATTTTATGCGTTCATGACACAGCTGAGTAGCTGTAATTTTTAAACAGTAACAACATTAGAAGAATTTGAAGGCAATGTCATATTATTTTCAACCTATTAAACAAATTAAGAAAGAAAATATATTTCTATTTCGTTCCAGCTTATTGCAATTCAGGTAGAAAATTTTTGTTTTGCATAAAGATTCGCTGTCTAGTCAACACTATTAAGTATCACCGAATGCCCATGACCTAATCGTATAAAACATAATGTAAAACACTACGATCAAGTCGAATATATCCGCTTGTGTGTAATAATAATAATAATGACAATAACAATAATAACAATAATAATAATAATAATAATAACCATGCCTAGACTAGACGATTTTCTAGCGGCGATAAAAAAACTCGCCTACTGAGAAATGCATTGCACACAACGAAACAAGCCACTTAAGAGGTTAACTTCAAACACATTTATACATTGTCCTTCTTTTCTTAAGCTTAGGCATTCATATTATGCCCTTCCACGAACACATACATTCTTCTATGTACAGTAGATTATTGAACGTAAAAAATTTATTAAAAAATCCTGCGCATAGAAACTTTGTTGAAAAGTTTAGGACCACCCGGTATAATTATGGAGGATTCACGAGGAGTTTTCGGTCCCCAAAAGAGCATCTGCGACCGAGAGGAGTAAGAAACTGAAACCGAGCATCAATCTCCTGGCAATCCCTTTAAACGGAACTAGGACACTGAGCCAGAAAAGGATTTTTCCGGCAATCCAGTCTCAATGACACCGTCCTAAGTCTATTCTAACGTCCTTATGGCAGTCCTCCTCGCTTGTTCTCGCAGCCTCGAAGAATCTACTCGTAGATTTAGACCCGATTTCAAAGACGACATTGGGTCGAACAGAAATTTCAGAGAATAAAAATCCTACAACTAGACTATGGATTTTATGCATTTATCGCACAGAAACAAATAGATCAAATACAAAACAAATGAGAAACAAACGTAAAACGTAAAGAATTTAAAATTATTGTTACGTTACTCTCAACTCGTTTAAATGATGACACGAAGAAACAAATGTCTATGCAGCGTTTGCATCATGCGATTAATTCAGACAATTTCGCCTTTAATAAACGAATTCCAGGAACTGTTTATAACTACCGCGTGAAGCTACATTCTGTGTTTTATTGGCAGATAAAAAAACCATGCGATAAGAGTGCGGAAATAACGCTGAAACCAGCCGATATTTAAAAGTGAGTGGGAATGGATAATCATTCTGCAAAGGTAAAAATTGTTTGTCATTTTATAAAAGAGAATTGTAAAACAACAAATCTTGGCTCGCTTAGAAGCTTGAAGCCTATACTTTTGCAATCCATTGCCCTTTTTTTTAATACGAGCGAAATCATTTTTTCGAAGCGTGATACAGCGATAAAAAACTGAAGAGTTTTTCGTTAAAAATGTTAGAAACTTTTCTATTGGGTTGTTGCATTTCAAATGTCCAATTTTTAACAGAAACGTTAAAGAGTTAATAAATATTTGGACACTCTTAAAAAGACGACAACTTTTTTAATATCGGACCATACAACTTGGATTTATTTGAGACGTTTTTAGTTTACTACATCATGAGTAAAAAAAATTGTCGAGAAAATTGCAATTGTTCGGAATTGCAGAGAAAATACTAAAAGTTATATTTTACAACTTTTTTATGTGGGCCTATATTTAAAACTCAAATAATAGGGTTTGTAGATCTGTGTCAATTATATTCTCAAAATCGATTTGAACTTATTGATGAAAGTAAGCACCGCTGTAGTCGACGTATACTATCAATAAATTACAAATTTCTTGATCGTATTACGGTAGAACTAGAGCCATTTACGTTCTTCATTTACATATATTAAAATATATTCACAACTAATGTTTTTTCTATGTAAATTGCTTAGTACTTTTTTTAGGGAATGACGGACTATGTCGAACAGTGCATTAAAGAATATTTGGTTTCATTTAAAAAATAAAAATTGGCCTTCGCAAGTTCTTAACGCGTCCACCTACAAAAAATTTAACAACATCAAGATATACACCTCTTGAAACCATTCAAATTTCATTTAAATTCTTTCCACTACAACTACCATTATTCGCAAAAATCAATGTGGAAATTTGAGGTAGACCAACCCCGTATGACAAACCTGTGGAGTGCAGTTGTAGTATTTATTTAGGAAAACGCTTTCCGACACTTGCATTCTAAAATCGGACATTTCATATACGACAACCTAATAAAAACATTGGAAAATTTTCGACAGTCACCCCACATGACCAAAATGCTTTCGTCTCGAGTGGGAACGCTCGACTCGATTTCCACGCATTATTCTGACATTACAAACATACCCGTGGGGGTTAATCGCTGCGGAGCAAAAACGAATCGCCTCGATTAAACGCGAAATATTTCGTGACGAATTAATGATTACACGCGGCGCTGACCTTTCTACCGTTAAATACCGTACGTCAGTTCTACGGTGTTTGTTCGGGTGCGTCGCACGTGTACAGTTAATGCGTTCGTGGACCCGATCATATGTATAGCTGATGTAAACACATTACCGAGGCAAAGCTTTTAATCTAGCATGCAACTTGTTGGTCTAAGTTGAGCGACGCTCGATAAATAGTGGCCACAAATAATTTTAATGACACTCGTGAAAAAATGATGACGACGTAACACAGGCTCTTCGAAACCCGGACCACGGCCCGGGTTTCAAAACAGGCGTTTCGTCATTGGTACAAATTGTACGCGTTCCAAGAGCCCGAACGGCGAGAGATCCGAACGGTCAATGTTTGTCAACCGGAAACCTAATATTCTTTCAGGTTCGAGAGAGTAATTTGTCAGTTTAGGCGGCTACCGGTCGCGGGAAGCCTCGCCCGTAAAATTCCTCGAATAGCATTCAATCCATAAAAGTTCTACTCGAGGGCCACGAGAATAGTAAATGTATGTTGTAGGGTGAGGCGGTTCTGTGACTGAAACAACTCTCCTACATGTTCTTAAGAGACTGCGGACTTTATGCACTCGTCACAAAAATGATTACAACAAATAAAACAGCGTGAACACATCACAAGAGTTTAAGAGTGTTCTTGTACTATTTCCGGTCTCAAAGAAAAGATTTGAGACCGAGAATCATTAACCCTTTGCAGTCCGAAGTATTTTCTCTGTTTCATTTCAGAACTTGCTACAATATCATATGATTCAATTATATTCCTATGTGTAACTTTTTTAACCTACTTGAAACAGTTGATAAATACTATATTTGTTGTTACACGCCATATGATTATGGCATCATTGATCTGCGGATCTTTATGCAAAATAAAAGTTGTCCAAGACAATTGTAAGAAGACCAAAATAAATAAAAATGTATTTCCTCTTGTAATCATCTTAAAAAGCCGGAAGTAACATAAAGACATCTTGAGTTCTTCTAATATTTTTCAATTTTATATTTGGTCTACTCGTTTTTGTCATAAATGTTTAAAATTCCAAGTCTATTGGTGAATGTAATGTAAATCAGTAAAATAAGGGACTGTTTGTGTAGTAGTTGATTCTGGCTCGACATAGGACCGGAGAGGTTAAAGTGAAAGCACATAATTTGTATTTAACATCTACGTCTTACAATGAACTTACACAATTTTTATTTCACGAAATTAGGTAATTTGTGTGGCAAATGAATTTAACTAGTAGGACGCTACTGGGTGTACGAATCAGAAAATGTGGGAAACAAATTACTAGTTTCGGTAATGCACGAGGATACTGTAAAAGAAAGTGTGTTGAAAAAGATAACCTCAAATTAAAGGATTCTGTAGCCGCAAAAGCAACTAAATGTTCTAAACCTTTTGCGGACTAAGATTTTTAAAAATATTGAAAATATTTTTCTTAGATTTTCAATATGCTGATATCAATTATACCGAGGCAATAAAAATTGTACTCAACTTTCGATATTTATGTAATTAAATCATTTGTTTGCAACTTCAGACTTTACAAGTTAAGCTATGGGTTGTCGCCGAACACCTACATATTGTATTAATGTATTATTGTAAACAATGCAGCAGAATCTACTAGTAAATGATCATATAAAATGTATTATTATAAACAGTTTAGCAGATGAATCTCCTTAGAGAAGATTAAGCAGAACTTGCGCCCTAGTTTCCGGATCCCTATGCTGCTTAGTTTGTAGATACTCGGCAACTTCCGATCTCTGTACAATGCACACTTCCGGCCAAAAGTTTTGGTGCATGTACTAATATGTGAAATATTCTTAGTAATAATTGAAATATCTTTTATAAAATACTAATAAAGGGATATTATTGAAATATTATCAAACGTTTCGTTCGTCTAAGTAACCACCGCTTTTCTTGATTAACACAGTTTTGGCATTTTTGAAACTAATTTTTCCTATTTTTCTTTCGATATGCTTTTCCAACTGTTTTATAGAAACTCCTATCAATTTCTTTTGGACAATGGCTCCCAATTTCTCGATCCAATTCATCACATTGAAGCTCTGTCGGATTTATTTTTATAATCCTATTTTTATAACAGTAAAACCATACGAAAGATGCCCAGGGAATAACACATAGTGAAACATGAAACCCTACAATCTGCATTTGCATGTGGAACACAAATGTAGTAGGTGTAAAAGAGAATAGGGTAATCGCGGTCAGCGAGCAATAACGGTCAGTATTTTTATTACAAAATGACACGTCTTAAGTTTTTAATTTTTCTTACGATTAATATTGGCCATTGCCTAACAACGAAGAAAAACAATTTTCTTTTATTTTTTTGAAGCTTTTTTATAGTTTAACTTGATTTATACATAAATATACTATAAATACAGAAAACTATATTTCGTATTTTTTATTGATATGTTCCATGGTCAGCTTTATTAATTTATGTATATGGGGGCAATGGTGGTCAATGAAGGAAAAGAAGAAATCACAAAGAATAGACGGTAACTTATAAAAAGATTAAGCTGCAAGGCAGAAACTTAAGGATTAAATCTTTCTGAGAACGATGATAGCGATACAGACGAAATGAATAATAAATGCAATATTTGCTACCAATTTGGTCACGACAATGAAATTTTGCTCCGGTGAATCTCTTGTGGCCTTTGAAAAATTCACCTGAAGAATGTGAAAACTGTAACGGTTCCTAGACCATCATTGCCCGCAAAATAACCCCTATTGCCCAAAAGCAATGGTAGTCAAAGATACCTTTTTTATTTTTATAAAGACTACTTAGGTGAATGTGGAACTAATTCTGTTTTTATCGTACGCATAAATAAATAATTTCAGTTTACGAGGCGTATCTTAAAATAAATATTTCACTTCATATTTTCATCTTATTACAATTATTACTTAAGTGACCGCAATTACCCCATGCTCACCTGCACAAACTTTTGGCCGTTGATGTATGTGTTCCAATTTCCTGAACAGTGCACAAGTGGTTAAGAATGTAATTTCCCGTAAACGTCTAGGACATAGTTGCGTGAAAAGGAGAAGTGAAAAGCAATCTCCGTTGCTTATATGATTGTTTGATCTTACCTCGATCCTCTCCTCCTTCAGATCGACCTGCTGCGCAAGCTGCTCCCTGAGGATCACGTCCGGATAGTGAGTTTTATCGAAGGTGGCTTCCAGTTGCTCCAATTGTTCCTCGGTGAATATCGTTCTGTGGCGACGTTTCCTCTTTGCCATGGGGCCGACAGCGGCCGCGTTAGGATTTATTTGATAAGGATGAGCCGCATGGTAGAAAGCCGGCTGTCCATGCAGCGAAACGCCGGCGGCCGCCATTGCTGCCACGTATCCGCCGGAATACAAACTCGGATATGCGGCGGCTGAACAAATACCGGAAATGTTAATAACATCGGATAAGATAAATTCTCCTATTGACGAGCATCACATACTAAAAATCTCATCACTAAATCAAGCTCCATAGTCGAGCACCAAAGTGTCAGGAGCATTAAAAATTAATGGTCTGTACACAACTTTGATTGTTTCAATCGTATATATCTACTATCTGTGATAATTAGTTTACACTCTAAATACCACGAGCTATATCATAGTATGAAACCTCTGTTCATCTCTGGCACCGAGGTCTTATTGTTTTTAGTATTTAACCCCACGTCATCGAGTTTGACACTCGGGACGGGGATTTCAAACAGAATCTATTACAAACGAATATTGTTTGTTTGCTTTAAGCCGAAATGAAGTTCTATTTATTGTCAATATTTAAGAATCGAAGGAAATGTAGATTCAAATTTTCATAAATTCTAATTGTTGAAACTGTGAAGAGAGGTCTTATGGCAAGGGTTTAATACATCTGAAAGAAGACTGAGATGCTTATTACAGTCTCTAGTTCAACGCGCGAGTGGTACTTTAACAATATCTTTACACCGTTTTGCGATAACAATAAAAATTCGAAAGGTAGTTATGACAAAATATGAATTTCCTGGAAGTTAGCGGCACACTGGAATGTTAAAATCGAAGTAGGATGTATATTGCTTTTTAAGGCATTGAAAATTCGATTGAAAGATGAAATCGGTTAAAAAGTTTTCATCTAATTCAAGCATCATAAGTAGACTGCTGATTTTTATCCAAAATAAAAATTTTACGCGAAAAATAGGACCCAGATTAAAGTCCTTTTTTCATTAAGCTAAATTCTGATAATGTTTCTCCCGTTTTAAATTGCAGCTAATCATTTTTGTTATACACGCGTAAAGTCCGCAATCGTATCGCGAGTACTCCCGGAGAGGGGAAAGTAACAAACAGCATCAATATTTCGAAGATCAAGCCGAAAACTGTTTAGCAGGCGTATTTGTAACACCATTAAAACGGAAATAATATCGACGGAATGTTTAAATTATAATATCGTTTAGCATCTTGCGACGCGGTACCAATGAACAGGGGGCGAAAAATGCGAGCAAGTCCCGTGGGGGATGTTTTGGTTTAAAATCTCGGAGAAAGCTGCTTAGAGGCGACGCGACGTCGCCGCATAAAAATGCGCGAAGGGCGTATTTGTGCTTTCAACCAAGCTCGCTCGGTCTCTTTCGCGCGGGCTTGCATATTTTTCCGTTCCTCGTTTTTCATCTTCCTTGCGCCGGGATTGCAAGGAGCTAAATCGTTCGCGCGTGATGGAAACGGATTGTGGATTTCTGGCCCGCACATCCCCAATCTGCGCCCGTGTGCTCTATCACCCTCTCATTTCTCTCTCTCTCTCTCCTTCTCTCACGCCATCGCCCGAGTGAAATACTTAAAGCCCTCGGGGGGTATAAAGGAAATTTCGTTGCCAGAATGCGTCGGGCCCTCCGAGGATTTGTGCCGACTTTTATTTTTCCGCTACGAGGCTTCGACGAAATACGCAAAAATTGTCACGGTTAGCCGTCGGCCTGCTCTCGAATCTCGAATCACAGCCAGCTGACGTTGGATTCGAGAATATGAACGACAAAGCTGCGGAAGCACGGCAAATTCGCTTTTCTGCTTTTTATTCCATTTGCTCCTTCGCTTTATCCAGCACGCCCTGTTCTTTTGCTGCATAAACACCGCGCTAATTATAAGTTCACACAATGATAAAGCACGCTGTTTGCGCCGAATAATTAGGCTGATTTTGTGCAGTTACAACAAAAATTGGCAAAACAATTGAGATGTTAAAACGAATTTATGAGTATCCATACATATTAGCTTCAACTCGGTGCAATTACTAAAGAATGAAATGAATTTCTGAGTTGCTTGTATTTGTCACGATCGATATAGAAACCTCTGATTTTCCATAACAATCCTTAAATTGTAATTGCACAGAAATGACCCTCAATATATTCTCTTCAACCCTTGTACGCTCCTCGGCTGAAAATTCACTCGTTTTCTTATTTCTCTGTGACTGCGTTGCAACTTGATGTATTTGTTTAAAATATAAAGTTACGAATGAAACATAATCGGTCGAATGAAGGTGTGAAACAAAGATCAGTGAAAACTGCCAATCTATGTCTCTATGTTGACAAGGTTCTACGCGGGAAAAAAGCGATTCTTTAAATAGCGTAGCAACTTACCAAACAGATCGGCGGACGTAAAGGCCAGATGATGTATCTGCTGTTGAAGGGGGTGCATGGTGGCCGGCGTCCTCGATCCCATAGCCTCCGGGTTCTGAATGATGGAGCCGAGGCCCGCGGTGTTGCCGGGTATCATGCTTCCGATGGGTCTGGGCGCCAGGATGTTCTCGATCGTGAAGGCGGACGTGGGAGAGGACATGGTCGCCGAGGAACTGGGTCTGGAGATCTCACGCTGCCTGAACCGCATCTCCTCCGAGATCAACGAACTCCTGGAAACCACTTTCTCGCAGTCCACATCGTGCCTCCTTGCCCCGATTCGATTCTGCTCGTCGCTGTTCTTTAGCTTCTGCTGCAGGCTCTCCGGAGAGTAGTTGTACAGATATCGATGTCCGTAGCCGGATATACCGGGACCATCTTGAAGAGGACTCGACGGCTCCGTCATCGGAGAACGCGATCTGGGCGAATCGCTCGCATAGGTGCTCTCTACCATGTTACGTACGCAGACTACCTACTAATCGAATAGGGACCGTCGCTTCAGCCCTGGTGCCTCTTCGATGATAGACTACTCTCGTAGATCGTTTGAAATTCTACGCTACACTAGAGCCAGAGCAAAGACATTCTCCAATGTCGATGACAATCTCCTCCGTCGTCGAGAGGACTCCGGCTCAACAGTGTATAAACGCTGTCACGTCGGCGTCTCCTGTACCGAATGTCACATATCAAACCACACAGGGGATCGCCAAGCCCCGAAGACTGTAACGAACTCTTCTCGACGATCGTCGGAGACTCATCACAGTCGATCACAGCGCACTTTACGGTCCCTTGATGAAAAGGGTATTGTGTATGTATCTTCTCACGCGGTGGGCCAGGTGTAGTTTGTCTCGATGAAATCGTATCACCGGCGCCGCATAAAAGTCGTGAGAACTGTCGATGACATTCGAGTGCCGTACGGAGGATCAACGTATGGAGACACCGAAGACGAGCAAGAGGGTCGTGCGTTGCTCTCTGGAGCCACGTAGAAGGAGGCGATACGACGGATCGGGCGAAATGCGCGCGAAGAAGTGACCGTCCGGTCACGCAGTGACACCGATGATATAAACGATATCCGACGACTGGATCTCGGCTCCGTGTACGCTTTGACCTCTCTCGGGGGTGCGCTTAGATTTGCCGGCATCTACGCACGGGGAGCCACCCCCGTGTGTCAATGACAGAGGGGCAGAGAGACACCCTCGGAATATATTCAGCAAAGTTTCGCCCGACACCGGAGAGGGGGCGTGGCTCGTGTTGGCCCCGTCCACTTTCCCCACCGTCTGGCGGTATCCCCTACGCGACGCGCGGCTGTCGGGGAGTGGTGGGGAGGCCGGGGTTGGCTCGCGCGACGAGAGGGAGCGACTCGACGATGGTTTCCAGGAGGATGCTGGCGTAGGTGCAATCTCTTGATGACAGCGATGAGCTCGGTGGTTAGAGGAGCGGTGGTGAGGGGGGAGGGTGGTTGAAAGACGGGAGTGCGGAAGCGGCAGTGGGAGTAGGGGATTGGTACGTGAAACGAACGACATACTGCCGTTCCTACCCTCTACGTGAAGGCCGACAAGCTGGAACGGGGTGGAAAGAAGAAACGCATCCCGATCGGAAACGGTGGGAGAAATGTATTTACAGCGGATAATCACGACGTGTCTCGCGTATTACAGAGCTTTCCGAGTTTGCCTTGCGTATCGTATTCTCAAATTAATCATGCTCCCGGAAGTGTTTGGTTTCGGAGCTAGCGCGGTCGAACGGAGCGTTATTGTTTCTGAAAATAATTTCTCGTTTTCCCTCTCGTCACGGGAACCCGCCAGGATTATCGTACCGACGTTCCCAGCTTTTTTCCCCATCTTGCTCCCGCTCGGTTAGTCACCCCCCGATGTTCGATTCGCGAATGGAAATCTCTCGTCGATCAGCCGGTGTATGCAGAAATAAGATTCGATGGTTTTTCAGCGACAGGATGGTTCGTCTCTCAGCGTATGTTCCGCGAACGTTTGATTGACACGGTTATTGGAAATTATTAGGTGTATTGGAAAGTAGTTTGCATTTCTGTGAAAATTAGGGGATACATTATTATTATATTGTTCCATTTTTATCCAGCAAATGTACACTGTGTAGAATGGCGATTTTAAAAATTGAGTGTAGACAGACAGCGGATTTGTTATGCATTTATAACAAGAACGAATAGCAGAAATTGTAAACTGTGAGGACATTAGAAGAATCTCAAAGTATTGTTCTATTATTTTCGACTTATTAAAATGATTAAAAAACGAAATACGTTTTACATGTTTTGTAAGTAGGAACATTCAAATAATTGGAGAGTATCGATATAGTATTTTCGCCCTGCTAATAGTAATAAAGGAAGAAACAAATTTTCATTTGGTTCCAGTACTTCGTGATCGATGCAGAAAATGTGTATTTTCCATAATGATCCGCAGTCTAGTCGTGATAATAAGGGAAACCTGCTTGTAGATCGGATTAATTTATCACACTGTATAATTATAAGACAAAAATCTATAAATATAAGCCTGCAATTAAAAGACGAACGAATGTATATCATCAAAATTGATGTCCGAAAAAGCCAAGAATTTGATAGAGACTGTATTAAAAACTTACAAAGAAAGTGACTAGCCATTTTAGAGGATAAAGAAAAATAGAATCCTACACTGGCCAACGGATTCTTAATAGCTGCAACGTCTTGGAATCTATGAGAAGCCAATCTTTCATTAGTTTAATTTTGTCTTTTTGATGCAACCTCTTAATAAGACTTGTCCCGTGTAGTACAGATAAAATAAATGCACAGATTTGACGTAATAATCGCGAAGCATAGTATTACTATCTACGGTTTAATGCGGTGCTACAAAACCGAGTAAAAATCTCTGCAATGTTCGGTCGCGCGATGCGATTTGAATATTCATAAAGGTGTGTAATCAAAGTAGGGCTGAACCGAAGTAATTCGGCTAATCATGAGGGCACTAATCACATCATTGATTGTTGCCTCGTAGTCCGCATTAAAACATCGACATCGAGGTTTTTGAAATTTGAACGCTGGATTATCGACTGGATATTACCGACTATTCGACTGCGCCTTTTTTCATATTTTTCCCTCTGCTTCGTCGACCATGCAAACTCACATAAAATATGAAATGCATTTTTGCGCTGCAATTTTAGATACATCGTCGGGTCCAATACGTTCTGGACAACGTATTAATGAGGTTCACGTGAGCTGCTATAAAATTTTAGTTACACATGCGTGTACTACACGAATCTTCGTAATAAATTGTCTCTAATGGATTTTTAAACAAATCAATGTGTTGAAAAAAATTCCTTCCTTAACGAGACAGAGTTAATACGACATTGTATTATTGAATGAATGCAAATAATATGAATTATCATAAAGCTTCGATAATTAATTATGTATCTATATTAATTTCCCAGAAGCAATGAATAATCATACAAATAATTAAGCGTCAGTCAAACTTTCATTATTGAAAGAGACTGTTTAGAGTTCTCATGGTGTGTAATGGTTTCGGAAACGTGAATCAAATAGCAAAATACGTTACCGAAGTTAAGTTGAAGAGTATCGCTTTTGTATATTATTAAATATGGTTGTTTTATACTCTTCATCGGTTTAACCGTGACTACGCCAGTGCGAGCGGACGGATTCTCGATTATCGAGATAGGTCAAGAATTTACAGTCCACTAACTCTGCGTTTTGAGCTATTTGGCTGTATTCCCCCTCCTTCGATAGCGATTATCGCAGTCAGGGGCGTACGGGAAACAGCTTCACGAACGGATACGTATCGTATCGAATAGGTGGTTTCACACCTTCGTTCGTTATTTAATTTTCAGACGCCAATGTCGCTAGACGTCCAAGGGACGACCCGGAGGAGACGGAGGAGTCGCGAACCGCTAACTTCCAAGGGGATTTTTTGATACAATAAACGACCCACCATTAGTTGGGTCACTATCAATATAACCTCGCTGTACAACAATTTACTTTCCCTCAAAACTCCTATCTCCTCATATTCGAGCCACCGTTGAAAAGTCGTTGGATTGTATTATATGTACAGTCCACCTTTTTAACAAACATAGTTTACCGCAAATGTTATCTTTACTTCAGAAAATTCCAAACTTTTAATTTCGTTAAAAATGGTCACATTCCTGTACCTTTAGCAAGCTTTTAAAATCAGATGTTTCACGTTTATACAAATTTGAATAAAAGCACGTCATTCAGCATTTTCGCAGACAATCTTTCTACACACATGTTGCAGTTTGAATTCGAAAGATTTTAAAGACCCCTTAGGCAATTTTGTATATTAACAATTACGTAGGTTTTCTATGTTGGATAAAGAGATATTAATATCCGCAAAAATATAAGCAAAGCTAAAATCCCTCTAATGGAGCGAAGCGCTCCACCACAATAGTATCCTCAGAGAGATATTGCGTAAATACTCATCATGCTGGCGTTTATGCATTTTCCAGACTTTTACAACGAGATCTCAAAAGTCGCGATCAAATAAACAATTATTTCTTGTAGCGAAAATTTTTATATACGCAACTGACGAAAAAAATGTTTAAACTCAACCCTTGGTTTGCACCAATCGTGTTGAGTTTGCACTCAATTCACTGACTTACATTATATTCAACAATAATACTACAATTACGCTGTATGTAGGAATCATTGTAGCGTTTCTAAATTGTTCTAAATTGGTTAAGGCAAAGCGTTTTTTTGTAGCATGTTATATCCGTAGACAACAAACGCATTCTAACTAAAATTTTTACTTCGAACCACAATTAACTGCAATTTCATTACTATAGGACATTTCGTTAGAAATGGACTCAAAACATAATATTATTCATAACTAGGCTGCAGATCTTTATGCAAAATAAAATTTGTATGCATCAAGTGCAAGCTACGGAAGCTAAGTAAACATTTATTTCCTCCATTAATAATTTTAATATGTTGAAGATAGTATGTCGACATTATTGAATTCTTGTAATCTGTTTGTTATAAATCCACAGTCTATCCATAACAAACACACGTTGAAATCCACTATTAAGGAAAAGAGTACCTAATAATCTTCTTAGCTTCATCAAGCAATCAAAATTAATAAAGAAAGTTTAACGAAATACCAATGACTGTTCAGCGGCACTAATAACTACTATATTACGGATTTTTATACAAAATAAAAATTACTCAAATCAATTGTAGGAAACCAATCTTAACGCTTGACACGCCAAAATGATGGATCCTAATCCTTTTAATTTGCGATTGTTAGAATTGTAACGATGCATGCATGAGGAATCAGTTAACAAATTTATTTCTTTCGATTCATATTATTTTAAAAATTGGCTGAAAATTTGGGTAAACACATTCTCGTTATTTTTATAAAGTACGTAAAATAGTCACTTTTAGTGCTCCGTAAACCCAGTGTTCAAAGAGAACGTATTTTTCCATTCAATCATTTTAGAAAGTCAAAAATAGTAGAACAATGCTTAAATTCATCTAATGTCATCTTCGTTTTGTATTTGATTTCTTCATTTTTTCCATAAGTCCATAAAGATTAGAAGTGTACTCGTTCTAATGCTTGCGCCGAAAAAAATGTATAAATTTTCTTCGTTTCCCATTTTGATTGTAGCGTAGCGTAAAAGTAATCACATTAGTGCTCCCGTAAACCTGGTGTTCAATGAAAACGTATTTTCTCATTCAATCATTTTGAAAAGTCAAAAATAGTAGAACAATGCTTAAATTCATCTAATGTCATCTTCGTTTTGTATTTGATTTCTTCATTTTTTCCATAAGTCCATAAAGATTAGAAGTGTACTCGTTCTAATGCTTGCGCCGAAAAAAATATATAAATTTTCTTCGTTTCCCATTTTGATTGTAGCGTAGCGTAAAAGTAATCACATTAGTGCTCCCGTAAACCTGGTGTTCAATGAAAACGTATTTTCTCATTCAATCATTTTGAAAAGTTAAAAATAATAGAACAATGTCTTTAAATTCGTCTAATTTCTTCTTTGTTTTGTATTTGACTTCATCATTTTTTCCATAAGTCCATAACGATCCGTAGTGTAGGTACTTATTATACTGCTTGTGCTTCGAAAAAATGTACAAAATTTCTTCGGTTACACAATTGCCATAATTTTCGTATCCTTTATCTAGCAGGATTCTAAATCCCGCACAGGGAGAGATCGGTTCGAGTGTAAACAAATTAGAGAGCACAGGAAGTTCTTTCACAACCTAATACCTACCGATCAGAGGACACAAGCATGTTCCCGCACGATAATCGTGTGTATGTCGTATGTTAGCATCGCGAAATTCCGGATCCATGGTGTCCCTCCCTCCCCGAGTAGGAGGGGGGGGGGCCGTTGATCCGGCAGATCTGTTCAATTATTTAAATCCCGCCCAACGCGTCCGTATTAATAACATAAAACCGTTGTAATGTGCATTGACTGTCGTCGTCATTGTTGTCAGGGCCGTGGGCACGGGTGGGGAGTATCGTGATGCGATAGGCGGAGAACCGAGCGTGAAAAAGCTTTTTCCATGGGGCGCGCACGTACCCCATGGACATTGTGATCGGCAGCCCCGCCGCTGCACGCTTCGACCCTCGAATCGAAATCTGTGCTAACCTTAATCCTAATCCGTACGTTAATCGTGAACCGAATCCCATGGCCTCGTGTGCACGGGGTCCACCGGTTTAGGCTGATCGTTGGATCCTCGAAAAAGCGAGGATCGGCCAATCGGCGGACGGTCTCCCGATCCGATCCGCCATCCTGCTCGCCTAAGAGAATATCCCATCTTCGGGATGTGCCCTACGAAGATGCGCCCCCTCTTCTCTGCCCCTGGCCCTTTGTTCGACGAAGTCGTGAATTTCATTATCGCCGCTCCGAAACAGATACAACGATCGCGATCCCACCAGCTCTTTCGTCTCGTCTTTTTCGTATGCTAATGGGAAACGTAGATCGCTTAGAACTTAGAACACGATCCTAGTCGCGCAACAGTTTTGAACGACTTTTGTGTTTATACGAATGCTACCAGAATGCTAAACACCACGCTGGCCTTAGAAGGTGGTGAGAAAAGCAGCTCGAATGAATTTAATGGCGCATTGTCACGCACAAAGTGGACTGCATGGGAATTATACTGGGTTAAAATCTAAAATCTAAAAACTAACTATTGCAGCGTGAGCATTTCTCCCGGGATGGTGGTGGCGTAACGTTCTGTCTGCGTTTTTGATTTTGCTAGAATTTGTGCTAGAGAATCGAGCGATTTTTATTTACCAGATGGAAAGATTAATCCTTAACGGGACGTGGAATTTTTTCATCAAAGAAATATCAAACGTTAACGTATTGACTGCCGCGTCGGTTATGTATGGGTGACAATATTGTTTGATTGGCTTTGGAAATGAATCTGTGTCCTGAAATATTCGAGCTTGCTAAGTTTTATTAGGGTTTGTTGCATATGTCAACCCTTATGTCAATAACCAAAGTTTTCTAAGATATGTGATGATGTATTTTACAGTTTTAGCGTATATTGTTATGCATCAAACGTAAATTAATCTGCTATTGGTCAACAAAAGCATTATAATAGTTTGAAATAGAAATTGAGACTAGGTATCTGGGTAGCCAGTTATTGGCGCAAGGGTTAAAGAAATAATTAGCTTCAATCAATTTTCACTTTTCACTTATAGTTTCCTTGACTGAATTACTTTGGAGTTGTGAGATCTTATCGGGTTGTTATTTGGCAGTCAATGTGTTAACAAAGCTTCTTGGAATCTGTTATACACAATAAGTATCTATATTTAAATAATACTAAACAAATTTTGGATAATTGTGAAAATCAGAGTTGGGTATATTTCATTTGAAATAAGATAACAAATAATCGTTGGAAATAATGAAATATTTTAAATATTTTATTATTTGTATTTCACAAACAACATCAAAGATTTATTATCATTGAGAATTTAAATCAAATAAATTACTTTCAAATTATATGTTTGATGTGAATAATTTTAAATTTCGATTACATTGTTGAAATAGAATAATAAATAAATCCACCTCAAATAGAGGTTATTAAAGTAACTGTTGCAGTTTAATGGTTAAAGTATAGCTGCATTCGCTTTTAAAATTGTTCTTTTGCATAAAAATAAATAAAATTTTGGAGAGTACGAATTATTTGATCAAACAAAAGACTAATTTGATTTTCACTCCAAATACAAATAATGACATAATTGCGAAAAAATGATTTGACTGTTCAAATAAACTAATATATGGTTATTTCAAACGACATGTAGCCAAACAGGGTAATATATTATTTTAACGATCATTTTTCGAATAACTTATTTCGATTATGCCCAAGCCTGCTGAAAACACAGTTTGACTAAACACAGAAAGAATGGTGAGAGAGTATTATTAGGAAGACCAACATCGTTGCTTACCTATGCGAGTCTGGATTATCCATCTCACTGGATTATCGATTCTTTCGAGAGGGGGGAAATCTTTGTGGGAATTTGAAGCAATGCTGAAGCAATCAATTGCTTTTGCCAATAGCTAAATTTGAAACGATCAATTTTTCTATTATTTCGACTCTCAAAATTTGCAGTTTATAATTTTGGAGTATCTAAAGTTTAAATTTTCAAATAATTGAATACTCTATTATTTATAAGCACTCAAATTTTTACAATCTCAAACATTCGAATGCTCAAAAATCGTTTTGTTCTTCACCGTCTAAATGTTCCAAGTGTTCTTTATTCATTAAATATTTTAAAAAGAAATTGTAATGATACATTTCTATATAAAAGGCAACAAGTCATTGCAAACAATGGCAAATATAATTGATCCACGGACAATTGCGATTTCCTTTATTAATAAATAGAGTTGGCATACTGAATAAAAAATTAGCTTATAAAATTCTGCAATTAATACTCGAAAAACGAAAAAACATTTCTAAGAATAACGAACTCCTTCCTCCATTTTGCCAGGTAAGAATCTTATAGCACCGCAGTAATTTTTCTGAATTGTAATTTTGAATTCGGTGCAACAATACCAATAAGAAATACATCAGAAACTTCTTGCAACGTTCCAGTCAGAAGTACGGTAGCCAAGAAAATCTACGGATAGGTCGCGTTTCAACTTTAGAGAGTATTCTGATTTTCGAAGCCGAAACGAATATTTAGGAATTTTTTTTCAGGAAAACTATTGAACCTTCCGCATTGGAATTTTATACACTTATTTATCGGTGTATGAAATACATGTGCGATTTTGTTTAAGCGAAAATAATAAACATTACATCGGTCAAACATTCTTTTATAGAGTATGTTTTCAAAAACATGGTACGATGGTTGACAAGTGAGAATTTTATTTGAAGAGGTGATTCTACATGAGAAAATAATTCGAAAATATGCAATGAATTTTCGTCACATGACGCCTCGTTTTTGAGAAAATCGAGTTCGAAAATATTATAGTGTCTTGCATTGTAATATTACCCGTTCCATCAATCTATTTTCATCGTCACATAATATTTTACATACTCTTTAACATAAAATTCAAATATTTTATTTTATGTTTTAGATTACCAAAATAAAAATGTTTTATTTTGTTCCGGATTATAAAAATAAAAATATTTTATTTGTGGAAATTTTACTGTTTATTTAAAATAGTATTTTATTTGAATTGTAGAACAACAACTATTTAAAATAGTATTTGAAATATTTTGTTTTCAAAATTTTACCCAGTTCTGGTGAAAGCAGGGTCAAATATACGAATCGTCTAGCAAATATCCTAAAATACAATCTGTTCTTTTCTTGTTTCCCGAAAGAAGGAGGGTAGAGACACGGCAGCGGCGCGCGGCGGAGGAGGATGTCATGGCGGCCATTTTCGGTTTAAAAAGTTCCCGCGGCGGGAGTGCTTCCACGCGAAGGATCACAATTTCCACGGTAATCATCGTAACTGAATCCCCCGGCGCTAATGCGTCGACAATACAGATGTTTTCACGTCTAAGCGGCGTGCTAAGTGGATGTCCTCCCTTTCGCCGCGTCGTTTTCGTTTCGGGCAGACCTAACCGGGGGGTGCCAAACTTGTACCTGGCCCCGTGTACTCGTTAGGGCCCTCGGAGTTACACTTGACTGGACGCCTTCTTGCCTCTTAGGTGGAGAAATAATCGACGAGAGAGAAATACCAGCACCAAAAAGCCAACGGAAGGAAATTGAGCCTGCGAATTATCCGGGAAAAACCCGTTCGCTGTGTACCCGCACGCCGGTGATCATCGCCCCATAGAATACCTCCTTCCGGTTGACGTTCTCGAACCGGTGCTACGAGAATACCCGAATCCGAGAAGATCCGGCCGAGAAGATAGCTTAAGTGAAAACCCGACCAGGCCCGTGATTATCCCGCGAGCGGAATTTCCATCGAATAGGTTACAGACGATTCCGAAAGACTCGCCGCGGGTGCATTTCGTGATCGTTAGCGTGGACGGGTTAATAAAGTTCTTCCTCCCACAACCCCCCCCCCCCCCTTCACACCCTTCGAGGACCGTTCGAGTGTGAAATAGTCGCTTTTACATTGGCTCGGGTCCCTCACGAAGATTTGCCGATCCAAACTCGAAGCATCTTTGAATTATTCGCCCTAAAAGTAGGTAATCCGGCTTTTTAAGAAATATTTTGTGCAACAATAACACAGTCTAACTGCCTCTGTGCTCCGAAATTTTTAGTAGTAGTAACAATTGAAACAACAAATTTTATCATTCCAAATGAAATATCGAGTTCCATCCTGATATACATATAATTATTCAAGATATTGTAGACATCTTCTATCCGATTAATTATTAGCACCAATAGTCACCATCTTTCGAAAAATGCAGAATTGTTGAAATTATGACTTTTTAAAAAATAATTAAAATCTTTTCTTGCACTCTTCTCACACGCAAATAGTCAAGGATATGGATTAACATTGGAATGGGAAAATTATTTTAAAAAGGTTAGATTTTTAATCAAATTAAGATATTTGGAATCAAATTACGCAGCTGAATTTCTTATTAAAAGAGACCCAACATTGCCATTTGAATCACCCCTGAAACTCTAATAGTTCCCGAGATATTCGACCAAATATGATTCCAACCCCAAACTTTGAAGGCTGTTTTCACCCCTTGAATATGAATGTTCCTTGTTAGTACAATCCATAAAAAGTACATTGATCGAATGACAATGTGATTGAATTATTCTAATAATCGAAGAATATAATCTTGTTGGAACTGTCCTAAAAGAATCTTGGATGTTCAAAAGAAGAATATGCTTTGAAACTAACCAAAGTAATTCTTAATGTTCACGAGAAGAATCTTTGGAACTGACCAAAAGGTATCCTGGATGTAGAACAGAAGAAGAATCCTTCAAACTGCTAAAAAAAATCTGGAATACCCAATAGAAGAAGAATCTTTGTCGAATTTTGTTTGAAGATAATAAAACACTGAAAATTCAATTAATGTTGTTCTCGAAAACTGCACGAATGTCTGCGAGAATCGCTTATTGAATTTCGGAACGCAAAACGTATGATAATTGATCAGATAATAAAATATATATTTATATATGGCCGTACCGTTTAATCGCATTTTCTGGCATGTACTATTAAACAATGTTATTGTACCGTATTTTAATGACGGCTGAACCTTTCGCTTTACTTCTATAACCACCTTGAATCGTTTTCATAACGTTGTTAATATTTCCGAGCTCAATACAGCATTATTTCGACGATAAATTAATAAACAATATGATTTGGTGCCTTCATTGAATCTAGAAATGTAATTTTACATGTAATAAACATTACAACAAACGTTATATATCGAAGTTTAATCAATGTAATTTACATTTAACAATCAATTACAACACAAATTGTTACTCGTTGAAATAACTTCTCATTTCCAATTATATGGAAATGTACTTCTCCTGCTAAATATTTCTACATTTTAACGTTGAAGCTATAACATCGCCGATGAAATAACAGCTTTTATATATTTTATATTACAATTATCAAAAATAATACAAATCTTTTTATGTGAATTGGTTAATTACATTTTTTTATGATATAAATTCAGTCTAGTTATTTTTAGAAGGCAACGCATGCCAGTTATTTTCACTGCCCGATATATTCAGTGTTAATATTACACAGGGTGAGTCAGTAAAAATAACTAACCGAAATAGATTGTTGTTAACCGACATCATAAAAAATGTTTGAAGTAAAAATTGTATTTGAATAGCTGGACGAGTACATTTTGATTTTATTTCCTGGATCACCAAGAGGACTTTTTAGTCTTTTAAACAGTCACCTTACATTTTCTTATACCGTATTTCGATATAATAGCGTGAATGATATTCAATCTCAATAAGTAGAAATTCAACACAATCAATAGAAGCAGTTTAAAGAGAAAGGTTCTAAAATCCCGAAATATTCAATCACCGTTTGAAATTAATAGGAAAACATTGATTACCATAGAATCTGCAATGTGCATCGATGCACTAGCCCCGACCGCCATGTTTAAAGAGAAAAACCAACGCGTTTAGAAGTCTCCGAACAAACAATGGCTGATTATTCTTTCGTCTTCGTGGTCATTTCGATTTTACAAGCGTTTTCCGTGACGCAAGCGGAAAAGAAACGCTTGTCTTGACACAGGGAAAGCAAATGTTTACATCCTATAACCGACTGGGTTAATCCTCGTGGAACTCGCCACGAGGTTGCAGACTTCCTCGGATAGATTATGATTTTTTTCTTCCCCCCGCTGGATAGATTCGGCGTCTTTTGACTACAGTCTCCGACGTGAGTAGGATACGATTTTCGAGGGAGGAACAATATTTACGGTATAGGTTAAGAGAAGCACGGGTTCTGCGGGACATCATGAATGGCTGTCCCTTTGGAGGAAACGTCGTGCGACTATTCAGCCCGAAAAATATTTGCAGTGGCTCGCTAATGTTCACACTTTCCCGATCCCTTTGACTTGTTCCGCTATGTTTTCCTTTAATCCTTTTTAATATAAACCTTTATCGAATTGACCGTTCTTTGCCGGAGTGGTGTCGTTTCATTATCGGTCATGCGCTTAGGAATCCTTGAGATTTTTCAATAAACGCTCAATTTTTATTTTTATTTATTAGATACGTATAAACACGACAATTTTAAAAGTGTGTAATATAAAAAAGATATAAAAAAGTTTATTCATTAAAAAAAATACTTTGTTCATTTACTCAATAGAGAAAGCAAGCGTGTTACTCAGACACTTTTTAACACTAAACCTACCAAGCACAAAACATATGAAAGTAAAACACCTTAAAGAAGTGAGAAGATTTAATTTATTGAAACTTTGTACCATTTCCATTAGAATATGTGATAATTAAAAATGCCAATTCAGTCATTTGAAATCGTTTTTCTACTTTCAATAATTATTTATTTTATTTATTTTGTTATTTAACGTCGCTTCAAGTACCAGGGTCATTAGCGACGGGGGTGGAACAATGAGATTTGGTACTGTAATCGGTGAGTGTACGATGGGTGTGTGTGTGTGTGTGTGTGTATGGACGTGTGCGTGAAGGACCTACAGTTTATAAAGATGGGCTCCGAACCACCTTGGGCAACGCAGTATAATATCACATAGAAGAATTTCCAGAGGTGACGGCGGTGGGATACGAACTCATGACCACAGTGTTTGTAGTCGCGCGCTCTATCCATTGAGCCACTGCGTGCCCACTTTCAATAATTGTAAAATAGAAAACCGGTCATATTGGCCGTGGTAGGTTTAGGACTTCGTAATAAAACCATCACTACAAGTTGCATTATATATGCGCACTTTCAAAGAACGTAACCGTTTATAAAAAAAAAGGGAATTAATTTTTGGAAACAAATTCCTAATTGTCACGTTTTTGGTTAGTTATACTACGGATTTTATGCATTTGTGACCAAAATGAGTGGATCAAATGCAAAATAGTAAAAACATTTAAAGAATTTGAAGATACCGTTGAATCACCGTCAATTCACTAGTATTATTAAGAAAAGAAATAAATATCTAGGTCGTCCCTGGCCCTTGAAATTAATGCATACACTTTTTATTTTGGATAAAAATCCATAATCTAGTACTAACGCACGAGACAAGTGTAAAATGAAAATTTGCAGAAACAACTCTTTCACGCAACTATGCATTTAGAGGAAGCGCAGCGTGACCACGAAATTGTATTAGAAAAGAGAAAATTCAACGATTTCTCGGAAATTGACGCGCCGCGCCGGAAGAGAGAATTATCTTTTCGTCGTCATATTTTCATACGTGCCGTCACGCAATTGTTTATCGTGCCCGCGTATGCGACGACGCCCGACGATCACGAATTTATTGGCACGTACGTTAATTACTTTAATTATTACACTGATGTCAAAGGCTGATCAGAGTTACAAAGGAAGTGTATTCGACGCGGAACTATGTTTCCATCGCCTCGAGTCACTGATCGCCAATTAATTTTCCATAATTGGACCGTCATGGTGGCACGATACGCGCCTTGACGCTCGTATCGGACATACACGCGTGCACATACCCACGCTTCGCTCTAGCGATGGCATTGAGTATTTCGCAAACACCGATCACTCGTAAATTATTTTTCCAATTCTATTGCCTTGTTATTGACTCTGAAGAATATATCAAAATTTTTTACTGAAGGTCAGATTATTAGATGCGACTGTTTTTCATGAATGCCGGATTAAAACCTTTAGAGGCCCTAAGCACTTAAAAGATTTTGAGTCCCCTGTATACAGGATCATTTTAACTCTTTGTAAGATGTTCCTATACGATTTCTTTTTATTTTTAACAAAATTAAACATTTTGCTTGCTTGCTACTGATTTTTCATCTCTTCGCTATTTTTTCGTACTTTTCACTCGCACACGCATGCACATAAACACTTGGCAATATTATTACCAGTCTGCGGATGTTTATGCAAATTCTAAATGTCCAAATATGGCAAATATGTTCAAAATATATGTAAAATTTATGCAAAAACACATCTGAAATATATAAACAAAATTTATTGAAAATAGTACATTATTATACAATAAAATTGTTGTATAATATTTATTACTACTTGTAAATTGCATTACAGGAAGTACCAATATTCTTTTCTACGTTTCCAATTGCTAATAGGTAACTTTTATCAGAGAAAATTAACTTATATGCTGAAATTGTTCTCTCAACATTACAAGACGTGATAGGAACTTATTAATCCTTTTTCATCTACAGTCAGTATAGGTACATTATTTACAATTTGATTTTCGGATTTATTACTAACATTATTATTACTTATTTCGTTACAGCAACTAACAGAATAAACAAATTAGGTTAAATAATTTGTCAATGAGACCTTCATTTCGTATAATCTCTTAGACTGGCATTGACTTTCTACAGTTTACATATATGTAATAGAACTATTAGAGCTAAACAAACGACTCACAGGGAAAAGTTGTGTATTTTTAAATAAAGAATTTAGCCAGCTAACTCGATCTTAGATATCTTAATTTGCTTAAAAAATAGATTAAAAATAGACATTTTTTCGTGTAATATTTTCATCATAATATTTTCATGAGTGTTAATTCACGTTATTTAAAGTGACTTTTTTCTTTGCAAAAATGGCCGCCTCGGCTTTGTTAAGGAGTTATGAACGAAAAACATGGACCAATTAGAGCGCGGCTACAGCAGACAGATTCTGGTTCGGCCAACGGCAACGCCACGATCAGCGGAAGCTGTCGCCGAGCCTGAATCCGTTAGCTATAGCCGCGCTTTGATTGTTCCGTGTTTTTCGTTAACAACTACTCAACAAAGACAAGATGGAAATTTTTGTTAACGAAACAGTTATTTTAAATAACCTCAGGAACCGCCCATTTCAAGGATTTTCACTATTTTTGGGACAGACGATAGGCGATTCGTGGCATTCATGCCACTCGGCTCAAGATCACGTAGGATTGAAATTGTTTTGCGTTCGCCGTATACATCGCACTTGATCCCATTACTGTCGTGTTCGATGGATGGCTTGCGCGCGCTCCAAAATGTATCGGCGCGACGACCATGCCGACGTATTTTCACCGCGGAACCAATTAACAGTTTTCGCCTATTCCTTTTTACTACAGGGCTCGAACATGAAAAAAAAATACCCGCACCGGTCCCCGTATATTTGCGTGTACCTGTCACTGTTGTGCGCGTGCATGTCGCGTCACGAAAAGAGAAAAAGTAACGAGCACGACTTGGGGCGGTGCGTAAACGAGGGTGTAGGCGGTTGACGAAACAAATGGATGAAAAAAATAAAACCACCCTGATGGTCTGATACCGGCGGAAAAATCAACTTCGATCTTGTCGAATATGTATCGTAACACGGCCGCTTTGTGGCGTTTCTCTTTCATCGGCCGTCTTGTGGTCGTTCAAATTCATTGTGCGTTGCCGCCGGCCTTGTTCTCTCGAAAAAAAGGAGCCCGATCGTTTGCTGCCTTTCACCGGAGACTTATTCAAAGAGGAACACGTTCCGTTGATTCCTTTTCGATTTCGTTCGAGTGTCACCACTCTGAAACCGATAAATGGTACAATTATGCAGTCCGCTTTTTATTTCAACTTTAACAGTTTGAGTCCCAAGCAGCGCGATCTCGCTGTTGAGATTTTATGTCGAGAAAACCAAGCACATTTCGAGCATTGTGGACAACTGACGGTGCGTTACCGATTGTCGAAGTCGCGCGCTCAGATTTACTGACGCAAGAACATCACGCAGCTCATTTTAATGTAAATAGTACATTTTACAATAGGTAGAATAATACTATAATAATGCAATAATACATTACAAAATAAAATAAAACAAGCGCTATCGCGCTGCTTGGGTCTTTTCGTAGTCATATAGAGAAAGCGCGGTTGCGCTGTTTGGGATTTTTCGACAGTGTTTTTTCAATACCCCCTGGACTCAAACGGTTAAGACGTTAATCCGCCGGTGATTATTTCGTAATTTTTGATAACCTATACGGTCCGTGGCTAAGGATTTCTGTATAGATCCTTCAGAGGCAATAACAATTTCCATCGTGGACCAACAAGGCAGCCCAAGTATTTCATTTGGGATTACATACTGATGGAATTGGTGCGAGTGGGTAAAGCAACTTGTTGTTAGAAGAGATATATTTGAATATATATTTAGAATACAATTTGGTTTAGCACGTGTTACTCGGTCAAGAGTCTAAACGAGAAGCCGCCGGGACGCTACCATCACGTCGCACATAGCTAAGAACGCATTACAGGTGTAATCACGTGACTGACACTTGTCTTACAATGATATAATAGATGTCGCGATTAGTCCTGTTCTGACACATACTATGTAAAAGATTAGGTAATTATTTACTTTAGCGATTCCTCGCCGATTTCGATGACCTCGCAATACAATCGGATCGGAAATTAAGTGAACACTCTTTCAAAACTATAATAACTTTTTTAAGATTGGACTGAACGACTTGATTTTTTTTTGGAGATGTTAGAAGGATTAGTTTACTAGGTAATGTGTAGAAGAATTTTTTTTTGAAATTGCTATTGCTCGGAATTTGGAAGAAAAATGTGTAGGTCACAATTTTTAAGTATTTAAATTTAAATTTTTTAAAATTTAAATTATACGTGAGTTACTACAAAGTTTCATCGAAACCGGTTAAAGTTACTATTATTATTATTCGTGCTACTATTATATTCAAAGCTGTTGAATAATAAGTAGACTGCGTGTCTTTATGCGTTCATAGCATGTGCACACTTTTAAAATACTAGAAAACATGTATGGTATCAAACTCTATGCTTACCATAAGAAATTGTCTAGTTGATAAATTGAAACTTAGAATTTGTATAAAGATCCGCAGTCTAATAATAAGATACTTTTATGTCTTTTCTAATCTCGAAGACGTTGTCTGAAGGGTCGAACGTCGTTGCGGTAATGGTTTGAAAAATCGATTTGAATCTCGTGACGAAAGAGGCGGGGGCTTTTAAAGCTATTTCGCCGCGGATTTTGCTAAGTGATACCAATAACCCGATGGGACAACAAGCCAGGCCCTTCAGAATTCGGCGGAGGATAAACGAAGGGCCAGCAATCCCGGGGGATGTTATCTAATCCCGGCGGATTTGTTGATTCTACGACTTGTGCTTGGCAAAGCGCAATGTGGTTTCCATGTAGTGTTGGATTACCCTTATTTTTTGCTGCCCCAAAGGCCCTCCCAAAGCTTCGCTGTGGCGAACCAACATACTCCTGGCCTCCATTTCAACCACCTTGAAGCCCACCCCCACTCCTCGATTATTTCCTACTTAATCACGTCCATTAAATCGATCGCGTTCAAGAAAACTTTTCACTTTTTCGAAATACAATAACTACCAGATATAATAACTGCAGATTTTATACATTTACGACAAAAGTAAGCAGCAACAATTAACCCTCTGTCTGCAATCAGGGTCGTCTATGCCCGGAGCGAAATTTCGATCTTGAATTCCTTTCGTGTCAACATTTATTTTTTTCCATTAATGCTTGAAAGGGGTATTCTAGTTTTTCATTTTAAAAGAATCAAATTTTTGTTTTCTTCATTTTCTTTAAGTCTAAGTGTTGCAGAATATGTGTAAAAGGATTTGTTTGAATTCGTAAAATTAACTTAGTTATAACCATTTGGAGACTGCAACTCGCGTTGCGAGATATTGATAGTTGAATCGTCAATCATGTTCTGCTCAGATCTATTCATTGTAAAACGGTGTCCATGATATTTCAAAATGACCAATTGGCTTAAAAATTGATGTGCACCTGTGGTACATGCATCACTGTAAACCGAACTAGGATTATTTCGAAGCCTTTTTTTTTACTTTCACGAACATATATTTCTGACGCTTTTCTAAATAAAATGATGCCCAACATGATCCGATTTGGATGGTATTTACTTGTTTAATCTCCGATTTGGTAAAACTTCGATTATCCGAACTAATCAGTGAGACGCGAGCGGTCAGATAATGAAGATTCTACTGAATCGTGGACTAAACGAGTAAACATGATTCAAATGATATCGTCTTCGATATCATTTTAATTAGAAAAATGTCATAAATATATTACTAAAAATTTCCTAAAGAAATATTTAAAAACAAAAAAGTTTTGTCATTGTTTTTCCACCAAAGTTTAATCAAAGAATACTCGATAATTATATTAGTTTTTGACTCTGTATGTCTTAGTAACTATTCACTCGGCATTCAATACTTTTTTTCTTTTTTTTTTTTTTCAAATTGCATATTTAAATATTACACATTATATGGGCGTGCAGTGGCTCAGTGGATAGAGCGCGCGACTACAAACAATGTGGTCGTGAGTTCAAATCCCACCGCCGAAAACGAAATCTCAAGGTCGCCTACGTACGTCGATAAAAAATGAAATATAAAGAAACTAATTATTACATTGTATGTACCGATTAATGCCTAACAATTTATGTTTGAAACATTTTTTGATGCTACAAGTAGGTTATGAGAAAATGTTAGTTGGTACAGTTAAGTGATTCACCTTGTAGGTATACATATGTGTATGTACAGTGGGCAAATGTATCAAACCACAGCTACTATTTGTGAGCGAATGCTATAACGCTTCTATTTATAAATAATTATAATTAGATTTGATATGTACCTGTCAGATCAACCGCGGCCTCTGCAGGTTTTTACCCCTTTGCAGGCGAGAATTATTTTCTGCATACTTTTTGATGGTTCGAATGTATTTTCTCGGTGCAATGAATTGGTGTACCGAAGGACCTAGTGTGAAAATTGAATACAGAGAAATCTGTAACTGTCTCGTAAAGATTTGTCTGATATTTTGCTGAAAGCAATAGTTTCTTTAAAAATTATTCGCCGTCACAGAACGATAAAATTGTTTCGACAACTATAAGCAGACCCGCGTCCGCAAAGGATTAACAACTTCATTTATTTTAATGCGGTAAATTCATCAATTGCAAGATACGCGAGTAAAGTACCGAATAGCGCACGGAACATGACGATGAAGAATGGTGCAAAAGCAAGAAAAACATTTGTCTGGGTCGGCTATTATCATACCGTAGCAGGAGAACGACGTGATCGCGCGTTATCGAGATCGAAGTGTCCTCGCGTACGCGGATCCTGGTCCTGAAAAACAAAGACACCATCGCGTACTTTGCCCCGCGGTTGCGTCCCGTAACGCAGATTATTCTATTACACGTTATGTAAACAGAAAGCACAAACGGGCGACTGCGGGCCGGCTGCGCGGTTTCCGCGTCTCCGCAGAGCCGCCACGATGTTGTTTGTTCTGAAAATACGTTATTGTTTCACCGCGATAAAAAATTCAACGTTTGGATAATTACATCAGCGCTGATCGATCCTCGACCAGCCCCCGGCGGATATTCGACGAGTTACTGACTTACTTCGTCTGCACCCTTTCCCTTGCTCGACCCCCTTTTCCCTCCGAAACAGACGCCATTTCTCGGAACGATGGAATAAATTGTTCGTTGAAAAAAAAAGGAAACTCTGATTGATCAATCCTATGGATATCATCAATTACCATCACAATTGTATGAAATCTGAATCAATTCAATCCTGTTCTTATTATTATAAAGAAATGTATTACATCGCGCTCGTTTAGGACTCGGTAGTTCAAATTTAAAACGTCATGCATCTAACCCGAGACAAATAAATAGGAAATGGCGACGCCAATGAGAAACGTGAATATGATTGAGCGCTTTTCGGTAATTATTTACATTAGGGGCTTCCTCAACGATTTTGATGACGTTGAAATATGTTGTTAAGGTCATCATTCTGAACAACTTTTTCCTATACATGTTACCGCCTCTCAGCTTTAGTTTCCGAGATATTCGCAAAAAAGTTTCAACATCTCAAAATGTGATCGGAGTAGGTCTGGGTTATTTATATATTATTTATATATTGGGCTATTATACAGGGTGTCCCACATAAATGGGAACACCTAAATATCTGTCGTATTTACAGTCCTATCAGAAAACTCATAGGACAAAGTGACGCTATTGCAGGGGGCAAATATAATGGTAAAGAAAAAAAATTTTTATGTCGTGTTTTTTAATGAAATTTCCATTTTTTAAATGGAATAGTATATTTTTTTACGATAGCATGATAGACAATAAAAAACTGAATTTAGTGGATACCACCTCTTTGACCTTGAAATGACCTTGAGCAAGAATAATCATGTTGGAGCGGATAAAATGTGGAAGTTTAAAACTCACGTGTTTCAGCAAAGATTACGCGTTGTTTACGGCGGGTTGGCCTTTACATATCATAATCAATGTTCCAAATGTTGACCATCCTCATTTATGCAATATTGCAATCTTGCATTAAATGATCTGTAGGCATTGTCGATTTCTTGGGACGTAATTGAAGCACATGCTGCAGTAATCCTTTGCCGCATATCCTCTGGCCTTTCACGTTTCGAAGTCGAATAATGCAGAAGGAACAACGTACTTGTTCTAACCGATTAACCTTCTGTTAACAATCTCAATGATACATACTCTAACATAAACATACGCTGTTTATTATGAAAAATATTTCAAACATTTATTGTGGTTTGTGAAGGTCAATCCGACGTAAACAACGCGTAATCTTTGCTGAAACACGTGAGTTTTAAACTTCCACATTTTATCTGCTCCAACACGATTATTCTTGCTCGAGGTCATTTCAAGGTCAAAAAGGTGGTATCCACTAAATTCAGTTTTTTATTGTCTATCATGCTATCTTAAAAAAAATATACTATTCCATTTAAAAAACCATCGGTGACCTTGAAATTTCATTAAAAAACACGACATAAAAATTTTTTTCTTTACCATTATATTTGCCCCCTGCAATAGTGTCACTTTGTCCTCTGATGTTTTCTGATAGGACTGTAAATACGACAGATATTTAGGTGTTCCCATTTATGTGGGACACCCTGTATATTTTCTTGATTGTTGCAGATATCCAAGAATTCGTATAGTTTCATGCTTAATACCCTGTGTGCTAACACAGCTGACAATGAAATGAGTTCGCGTTCGACACGATTCATTTCACGTTTCAGTTCGTAAACATAAACAGACAAGACAGTGGGTCTCAACTGATTGAAGTCGTTTTAAGTTGACCGTGGTCGCGTTATCGGCTGCCACAATTTCGAATCTAACCCAGACCTACTCCGATCACTTTTCGAGATGTTGAACCTTTTTTGCGAATATCTCGGAAACTAAAGCTGAGCGGCGGTAACATGTATAGGAAAGAGTTGTTCAGAATGATGACCTTGACAACATATTTCAACGTCATCAAAATCGGTGAGGAAGCCCCTAATGTAAATATTTACCCGCTTATCATTTAGCGACAAAAATACTTTACCTCCTAAAGAAACGAAATTCGTGAAATGTAAAAATTCGATTCGGTATGGAATGTATTAATTGTAGAATTTGATGGATCATTCGAAACTTACAAATAGTTGTCTAGGGTTAGTCTAGAGTTAGTACAAAAACGATTCCAAAGGCGGAAATTGAAAAGGCTCGACGACGATTGATCCAAGACGGTAACACAGTTTCTAATCGTCCTTACAATCGAAAGTCCGCATGTACCTCTCTCCCTAAACACGACTCAAGGTATGCGCAGCGTGTAGAAGGGCACGCGTGTACACAAAGCGGGAACCAACGTGCAGGGTTTCGGGCGCGCGCTAAAAACGAAAATGCGTCTATCCGTGGGGATTTCGAGGGTAGAGAGAAGACTGAAGTACGGAAGGAAAGCAGGAATCGGTTTTTCGATAGAACCACCCGTGCGTGGCAGCTGCGATCCTTTTTTCCCGAATCTTCCCATTCGCGTTTCTTCCTTTCTACCTCTTCTGAGACCTCGTGTTTTGCCCGGCTAGATAATCCCTTCGACTAAGACCGAAAGAGGGAGAGAAGCAGAGAAGGAGAGAGAGAGAGAGAGAAACGAAGAGGAGAGGAGGTGAAAAGTAAGAAAAAGACAGAATAACTAGAAGAAATTGAGATGAGCATTGGAGAAAGAGAGAGAGAGGAAGTGGGGGTAAGCGTGGATCAGAGGGAAAAAGCGAGAATATCACTCTCGCTGCGTCGAGGGGCAGAGAGAAGAGACGACCCCGCTGTTTGCCTTTTATTAAACTCTTGTTAAACGCCGCCTTTCTTCGCACACACAATTGAATCGGCAAAACAGCGGAGATAATGCCCCTGCCGAGCTGTGCACGGCCGAGGGCCGGGTTTCCACGTCGGAGACTTACCGCAAACACCAGCTCCTTGTACACCCTGAAATGGACACCGTGTAATCCGGCTCTTTATATGGCGCTGTCAGCATTGACCGGATCCTCCAGGCATGCACATCGAAACCACTCCCGGTAATAAATGCTGGTGTGTCCATCCGGTCTTTCTGAAAAACCCCCGAACAACCGTGAAAATCGCACAGACCGCCCTCTCTTCTTCCCGCCGTGCCGGCCCATGCAGCTTCAACGAAAATATTTAGATATTTCGAACGATATTTGGCGTGGCCCGCGCGTCTCAAAGCGCCCCATTGTCCACGGAAACATCGAACAAATTCCTTACCGGAGGACTCCAAAGGAATCCAATCGCTTCTCGGCATTTTCCAACATGACTTCATCTCTCTGCTTCTCTAGGTCTTCCAAATCTTCCAGGATTCGTTGGTCAACAGAGAAGGGCGGACTTGTTAACTGTAACTCGATTATATCTGTAAAGTCTGTAAGTTCATCGTGTCGAATCATCTTGTAAGTGGACTACGGATTTTATATGCGAATGTATATTTTTATAGAATAAAAATAAAGATCCGGGAATTGGATTGAAATTTCTAACGTCAGTTCTATATTGTAAAGATGTATTTTTTATTTGCCACTTTGTTACGTTTAACCCTTTGCACTCGGAGCTATTTCAAATAAAAAACCAAACATTTCTTCTGACCTAGAATATTTCCATCGTACATCATTTTTTTCATTATATGCGTACGAAACTGATGTAGTACCTCATACAATATTTAAATGTTTAGTCATTTATTACATATAAACAAATTTAATCATGTAAACAGTATTCTGAATAATGGTGTAGCAATTTGCAATGGCGCCTCAGAGTCGCCATTCGAGTGCTAAGGGTTAAAAGCGTATGCAATAATATGTTACTGATGCAATTTCTACGTGGCATATTTATTTTGTCTATTTCAATCAGTTTAAGAAGGTGTTGTGATTATACTTCATTCAAATTTTTCTTTATTTGTTTGAACATGCCGAAAATTTGAAGAAATACAAAACCATTAATGTAATCTTTAGGGATGTGCGGGCCGTCCGATACTCGGGTTCGGGTCGGGTCGCAGAAGGTCGGGCGGGCCGATTCGGGCGCGCGATACTTCATAACACATCGGGCTACCCGAGAGTTTCGGGCTGCCCGAGAGTAACTCGACTTCGTCGTGCGGGATCGTCAAGAATCGGACAAGTTCGGGCGAGCGATTTATCGCGATACTCGAGATTCAATTTTGCGGTTTATGAAATAGATAATAGTAATTATGGTATTACTTTCATAACTGATAACATAATTTTTAATATACTAGTATTCTTTTATAATTACATTAGATTTATTTGGCAATCATGCGCTTAATCTCTATTTGTATTAACATTTGCAATAATGTGCGTTATACGTGAAAAATTTAAAAGACAATGTTTCTGGTAGTCTGACGAATTTGTTACGAATGAAGTTGCATATGTATCGATAATATCATTAAAATATCCTTACTTATTAACTGTTATATAACTTACTTAATATCTTCTGATATAACTTATTAATTAACTATCATTAAGCCGACAGAAATTCTTAAAATGGAATGTATTATAAAATAACAAAATAGAAATTGTTATGCCCCAATCGAATGTGGTAAAACTGTATATATTAAATGATGAACGATATGTTTAACATAATATGATATGATAACTATAAATACAATATGATAAATATAAATATTATAATGTAAATATTAATTCACTTGCTTTAATTGTAATTTAACTTGTTTTTAAGATTAACTTATCTTATTTAAATTACAATGTAGGAAACTCAACAAAATTGAATCTCGAGTTTCGCGATAAATCACTCGCCCGAACTTGTCCGATTCTTGACGATCCCGCACGACGAAGTCGAAACACTCTCGGGTAGCCAGTAACGCTCGGGTAGCCCGATGTGTCGTGAAGTATCGCGCGCCCGAATCGAGCCCGCCCGACTGTCTACGACCCGACCCGACGATTCGGGCGCCCGAGAATCGGGCGGCCCGCACATCCCTAGACTAATCTTGGATTGGAAACGATTCAAATTTCGGTATTGACGAAAACGATCCATTGAGCATTAACTGCAAAGTTTGCGAGAAAAAGGATAAACTGTGAAAAAAAATGGAAACTATAGCAACATGCAAATACTACATCGCATGAAGAGCATATTGCACAGGAAGCTTATTCATGTGAAACCGAAACTTTTGAAAATGGAGCAACGACCAAACAAAAATGAGGTCATTTTTGAAAAATACTTGTAATTTATCGGAATGGAAACTATGTGATGTATCTGAAGAATTGCAATGAAAGGATATATTTATATATAATGTTATTCCATACATAAATTATTGTTACGATAGAATAACTTTTTTTAAATTAAACCGACCTTAGAATCATTCAGATTTTGCACAATCTTTCTATTAAGTGAACGAAGAATCTGATTATTATTAAATCGAGTTATGGCACAGCACTAGTTTTGTTTCAGAGACTTTAGCGAATGGTTGTATTTCAGTCGAAATCTCAAAGTTGGCGCTACCATTTATTATATAAGCTAAATAATACAAAGATCATGTATATCGGCAAATATTTCATTTTTAAACACAGTGAAGCGTGAGAATGCCGAAAATTCTTAATTTTTGACATTTTGTGGCATAGCTATTTCTTGCAGTGGACGCCTAAATTATTTCCTATAAAATTATGTTTGAAATTTTAATAATTGCACAGAAATATTTGAAACATTCTATACACGATTCTATAACACTGAACCAATCTCTGCGTGAAATAATTGATTTCAGATATTTCCTTTTAGGTTTCTGGAAATTATAAAGATTATTTTGTGACACTTTAGAAAAAGGTGCATTATACGTATAAGTACTTCAATGAACAATTTTTCCGAAAATGATAAAAGATTTAAAGTTTTAAATTTACATACGGAGGAAATATAGAAAAATATTTTAAAAAATCCATATTACTGTCTCAGATATTATTTGAAAACTAAAGCTAATATTATTTTAGCTTCGATATATGTATTTATCAGAGAAAGTGGTTTTGCTTGGGAAAGTCTTCCCAAGTGGTTTGCACGGAAAACGCAAAAATGTTGTGTTAGCTGAGCAACGGCAATCTATCTATAAAGATTGCGTATGTTTTCATGCATGTTTACATTCGTTTGACAATATTTTCTGTTCGTTGCGCAATATTTCGGTATCGTAAATCATATATCATTTGCGAAAAATCTCTTTAACATGTTTGTCAATATCAGCTCTGTTTACGAAATGTCGTTCCGATGCGAACAGAATTATAATTATAATTGTCCGAAAAATAAAGCTATCGGAATCGCATTCAAGTTTATTGTTTACATGGAGTATCTGGTTTTCGACGACCGATTTAATTACCGTTATCCGCAGCTTCTTCGATCCGCGGTCTCGATCCGTGCAATCTTCGTCAAAACTCGAAGCTATTGAATTTCAATTAAATTGCTACGATCGAACCCAACGGACGGTCACTATTTGATTTCTGCTTAAAAAAAACAAAATCAAACAGGCACCTGCACAATTTTTCTCGTTACGAGTTTTACATTTTCCAAACGTTTCGGAAAATGCCGGATCTGGGGGAAGAGAGCTACTGGCCAGGTGTAATCATGAAAATCAAATGGAATGAAGAAACTAGCTACGCGCAGTTAATAAACGATGTTTATTTTTGCAATTTTGTTTCCATTTTTAATTTTCGTTTACAACCACAAGAGCAGCTCCTACATGTTCGTATTATATGTATACATATATATATTTTTTGTTTTCCGGAGTTTGATTGAAAAATCTTGCGTGTTTTGTGTCCTTACGTGTTTTCGTATGTTTGAGGGTGTACATACAACGTACATATATATATACGAACCGTACATTTATCGGCGTATAATGTATATCGAGATAAAAACTAAAGTACTCATACAAAACGTAGATTAATTCATCATGTTCTTCTTGGTTTCTTTTTTTTTTTTTTGGTTTTTTCTCGGGTATTTTGTTACAATTTGTTGGACTTTGTTAATAGACACATTATAAGACACTCTATGTGTACATATACATATACATGCAAAGTATACGCAGACGTTTCTCATACTTTCAATAAGAGATATGACATCGGATATCGTTTTAATGTACATGATTACATATATTCGACTCACTTTCCTCATTCTAACTAGAGCTGTTACTCATAAGATACTCGGGTACCAGGGTTACCCGTGAGATACCCAGGTAAACAAAAATTACCCGTGAGATACACGGGTAAACAAAAATTACCCGTGAGATACCCGGGTAAACAAAAATTACCCGGTTACCCGTGAGATACCCGGGTAAAAAAAAAGTTATCCGGGTACCCGGGTATCTCATGAATAGATTGCGGATCATTATGCAAAATAAAAATTATTTGCATCAATTGCAAGAAGCAGAAGACATATTACAATTACTTATTTTCGTATTTTTCTTCCATAATAGCTCTTGTAACCAGTTGTGAGACCTCATGAGATACTCGGGTACCCGAGGACACGGCTGTCTTATGAGATACTCGGGTACCCGGCTAGTTTTGCTCTACCCGGGTATCTAATGGGTACTCGGGTAGTCACGTACAGTGGCGTGCAAAAGTATCGGGACACCCTATAAAAAAAAATAAATTTTTCAAAATTAGTTCAAACGGCTTGGGGTTTTTGAGATGTTAGACGCATTAGTTTACTAGGTAGCGTGTAAATAATTTTTTCTAAAAATTGCTATTGGTCGGAATTGCGACGAAAATAGTAAAGGTCACGATTTTTAACTTTTCAATCTGTGCATGTAACAAAAATTGAAAAGACGCGTTTTACAGGTCTAAGTAAGTTATGTACATGTACAAAGTTTCATCGAAATCGATTAACGTCGTTATGAGTTACAAACATTTGAAGCTGATCACATAAGGGCGAAATTCCCTGGAAAGACCGAAAATCTGCGATTTTCACCATTAAGCTCCCACTTGCAATGTTCGTAGCTCATAACAACATTAACCGACTTCGATGAAACTTTGCGCATGTATATAACCTATGGAGATCTACAAAATGTATATTTTAAATTTTCATTACAGGCACTGATAAAAAAGTTAAAAATCATGACTTACTTTTTTCTTCACAATTTCGACTATTAGCAATTTGTATAAATAATTATTTACACGCTACAGAGTAAACTAATCCTTCTAACATCTCAAAAATTCTCAAGCCGTTTGAACTAATTTTGAAAAAGTTATTCGTTTTTAAGGGGTGTCCGCATACTTTTGCACGCCACTGTATCTCATCGGGTAAATACTAGCCCTAATACGTGACACTACGCTCGTTAGTGTCACTCGACCTTCGACTTCTCGAAATTGTCAACATTTCTCTTCGTTTCCTTACATTCATCACATAAACTCGCTTCTTATTTATTGACTAGCGATAATAATAATTGACTACGAAATACCAAGATGAAAATACGAGATTGAATTGATGAGGGCAGAGATCATTCTCGCAGGTCAAGCCACTGGAAATAATCCCAGAATTCTAAGAACTTAAGTAACTTTAGTCGTTCTTTTCCTTTTTTTGTAGTTCACTTTTTTGCGTTTTCGCAAACGATCTTACGGTCTGACCGACCAAGCCGCGAGACTGACTAATAGAAAACGCGTACCGAAAATAAGAAGAAAACAGCAAAACAGAGAGGGGGGTCTGGTATACATCAATAAAAATGGAGGTCAAATCGAATGCACGCGGGTATGACTTTCCACGCAGAAATACGAACCAATCGTTCTGAAATCGTCACCGGTAACGCAATAAGATATAATCCATAAAAAAAACTGAACACAACGGGCACAGATTCGTATAAGTACCTCCAATCACTTCGACCTGCTCTGTGTTTTAATTAGATTATGGTACACGTACACACGAGGTTGTCTGTTTTATCTCAATACAGTGAAATATCTTTAAAAATGTTTAAGCAAAAGTTGCTTGGTGTGGAAAGGAGACGTTATGCCATATAAATATTTTTTGTCACATCTTGTGGTGAGGGAGATGTAAAAATCAATTTAATTTTTTTAAATGGAATGCTTTTGTCTACAAAATGTGATAGTGTGTTTTTAGACGAATTCAACGAGGTGCTAACAAAGCCATTTACTTTCATGGATATAACATTATATTATAGCATTATTCTCTTAAAAGATATTTCACTGTATTGTGATAAAACAGACACCCTGTACAGTGTTTTAATGGTAGGTACAATTGTAGAAAAATTTGTCCCAGATAGAAACGAATCGCTAATGGTCATTAGAACGATTTTTAATATGTTCTGTGTCACGCGGTGATCAGTATTGGAAGCATTCGTTCGATTAGATGAACAATACACACAAGGTAGTATATGACACTGTAAATAAATGATAGTCTTGTTTAATAATTTTGTTGCCTTTCACAGAAAATAATGCTTATTGTTCAGATATTTTATTTTAAAATAATTCTTATATACAGATATTTCTTATGAACAGGTTGTTGAAGATTTGTAATCACAGAGGAAACAGAACTTATTAATGTTTCTGTTACATCTATTATCAGATTACAATTTTTTGTGGTTTTTATCTTCTCTCGTTATAATCTTCTTTGTATTAGCTTTAAAGATTTCGACATATAAAAATACATGTACCAATATGCACCGCAATAAACTCTCGTTTATATAACTGTAGAGTAGGACACTCCACGTATGTATACATGCTTGGATTGAGTGAATGTATATTCGGTGTTGTATACAGTGACAGGCGTATTTAATTATAAATTAAGCTTCCTTCTGAAATTACATTGTATACTATGAAACTTTTATATAAATTGAAAATACAGTTCGATGACGAAACAAAATTAAAAATCAGAGTTTTTGAATTCACTATAACGAATCTACGGATCTTTATGCGTTTGTAACACTCGCAATGTTGTAAAGTAGAAGACGACGATTACATCAAAAAACATCAATGGCACATCTATTTTAGGAATAAGGAATCTTTTATAAGCAATTTTTCCGTATTCACGATTTCTATAAATAGGTATTTGCATAAAGGTTAGCAGTGCAGATATACTTCAGACGATTTTATGTAAACAAGCCTGCGAATCACTATATACAACATGGACACTTACGAGCATGCGACGAAGAAGGTCAAGTTTAATGACAGTGAAGACAGTTTCATCGATTTTTCTAGCTGTTATTACTATTGTTCTCCTTTCGAAACATGTAATAACTTGTTTGTTTATCGTTTTGGCTGTTGCAGTAATTGATATTGTGTTATTTTATGTACATTAGTCCCCAATAAAGTGATCCATAGAAAAATTTACATTCAAGAAAATGTTCTTCTTTACTTCGCCACTCCGGTCAGGGCCGTGCACGTTAAGAATAAGCACAAATAGAGACGGCCATTTTTGTCTATTTGAACGTTTCGCTTGAAAAGTTTTCTCTGAAAAATTCTCTGACAGTTTCATTGATATTCGATCCAGGAAATATTGTGATGATTAGGCTGACTGCGGATCTTTATGCATAATAAAAATTTCCCAAGTCAATCGTCAGAAACAGAAATTCACTAAAAATACATTCTACCTTATACATATTTTTATAAATCGAAAATAATGTAATAATATTCAAAAATTTGTCTACTGTCTTTACAATTTTATATTTCACCAATTCATTTTCGTCATAGATGCATAAAATCCGCAGTCTAGTACACATGTCTAATATCTGATGATCGATGGATTAGATGATCTCCATTCATCTCGTTAATCCGGCTCTCGACACGTTACCGTAAAAGTAGTGATAAACACTTGGAATAGATCCTTACAAGCGACTTAATCTACTTAGAAAAAAGTGTAAATCTTTTCCGTGTTGCAACTCGTTTGTTTCTTTAACTTAATCGTGATTGTGTGGGCTTATGTAAGTCAGATCCTGTGTCTCTCATTAAAAGGACAAGCTTAGGAAGAAGACAGTGTTTTTGGAATTTCATTTAAAAGAAATTTGGTAACCTATTAACTGTTAACTGTGCACAACGAATTAATGCTTATTAACACGTACATGATTTTAGTCGTTTACTCGTACAAGTATCATTTTGTTGCAAAGCTTTTATTTGTCACTCGATACCACTTTGCGAAAATTCAATAAAAATCGAAATCGTTGTGATGTTTTACACAAAAAGGACTTGCATTTCCGGGAAGTGTTTGTGGAGCTTGCTGTGCTTTTTCTTCAAACAAAATTCAAGAAACAAAAATTCATGTGTCTACGCTAGAACATCCTCTTCATGCGTTAATCGTCGTTTTGTGAATGGTCAATGCGTATCACGTCCTCTGATCATTATGTTGGCACTGCTCATTACACGACAGTTTCATCATCAACAAGCAATTTAAAAAGAAAAAAGGAAAGGAAACCTAAAGAACAATAGGCCGACTAAGTCGTCGAACGTAAAAGTTCACTTCTTAACAATGAATATACGTATACATCGGTGTGTATATATGTATATATATATGTATTAATATTACAATGTATTACCAGCGCAATCGTTGGCTTGCCTATCGTTGAATAATATAAATACATAACATATTAACTCTACCGACGTTATATAAAAAGGTATGTATGTTCGCAACGACAAGCGCAGAACAACTTCCACGAGACAGAGAATTTTTCTAATTTCATTCCGATGAGACTTTTGACGATCGTTCAACAGTTTCAAGCGTGTACAATGATTTGTTATCCGACGCGTCGGAAGGATCGAAATTTCCACTAACAACAATTATGCTAGCAATGACACAGAACCACGCGTTTTTTTGCGTTCAACAACAAAATCTATTTCATGCGTCGGAGTCCGGTTTCGACGATTGTATACTTTCGTACAAAAAGAAAAAAAAATAAACAAAACAAATAAAACAAAACAAGAACGGTTTGAAAACAGTTTCTAAGGCACGCGTTTACCGAACGTGTTCTGTTACTTTGAGCGACTCGAGTCTAAAACTACAACTAAGTACTACGGATTCCGGCGAACGAGTTCACCGGAAGGGGTCTGCCACTCCGTGATAGCGAGTGGTAGAGGAACGTGAGGACCATGCGTTTATCGATGGAGAGAAATTTAGCGACACTAACATGCACATAAACATTCATCGGCAGATTCCTTTTCGTGGACTTTTGGATTAAAGCTATCGTCAACGATTACCGGAGGTATATCGATCAAAAGGTTCGAACAGTCGATAAAAACGATTCAGTTTCGCTAGTGGAACATGGCCGGTGTCCCTCGGGGACCTTTTGCTTATGAACTTCTCGGTTGATCCACCCGGAGATCGAAGCTTCCCGGAGGTGGAGTCTCTCTCGCTTGGTTCAAGATCCGCTCGAGGAAGATCCGTTCGACGTTCGATCTCACATTCAATCATACCGACAGAATTATTACAATTTACACGACGTTACTCGACTGTCCGGGATTGAGATTCTCTACGTCCTCTTTTCGACCCGTTCTTCCCTCTCGCTCGCTTGGTCTTACTCTACGAGTACATTAGAAGCCATGTAATGAACGCGCGCCTCCTTCCGCGAACACACGGTTCTGGTACGAACGAAAGTTACGGGGTCACCTAGGACTCGTGAACCGTTGTATTTGTCGGTGTGTACGACATCTCCATTGTAATGCCGGCGCTGCTGCGACGGAATCTTGAGGGGATGTCGGAGGTGTTGCTGCGGGGCTTCCGCTTGCTCAGGTGCCTTTCCACCCACTTCAGCATGGTCAACACCGAGTCTGTGCTTGGCAGACGTCGCTCAGCCGATGTGCGGATTATGTGCGATGAAGCGACTCGGAACGTGGCTGCCATACCCTTCAGAGCCTGCAGAACGTGTGATTATGCGATTAGGTACAGGTCGTACGTAGGTGGTGCATGGTGCATAAAAATTATATTTCACGACTACCATAGCAGGATTCTATACCTCTGGATCGTTGAAGATCTGTTGAAAAATCTTCCCACAAAATTGACAATTGACCCGTTTTTCAAGGTCAAAATTCTTTTGTTGCGTCGTATAGTACTCATCGTGAGGAACAAGTCTCGAAGGAACCATTGGTCTCTTGTCAACTGTTCTCTTAAAAAACGACTTCAAAATTTCGTAAACTATTTTATTTTATATATCTACAGGGTGACGCGTTTCGTCTCTGTCGTGCGTGTGTCACAATGTCACGTGACTAACCCTAGTGACTAACACTAAATTTGAGAGAATAACTGCATTCCCCTTAATTTCCCCGATCTGACTAGACTGAGGGTGGAGAGGGAAGCGTATGGACTGTACACCAATGTCACCAGATTATGACTTGTCTCCCAGTCTACCCCTTCTACGACGCCATTCCCCCATTCTCCAGCGGCGTGCATCCTTACGCTTTCGCCACGGACCGGTCATCTACGTCGCGACTAACTCGGTAATGGCAGAGAGAGGCTAACTGTATCCCCTCAATATCTCAATGCTGTACACTGACAAAGCTACCCGGGGGCCACACGGTCCCTATACCCCTTCTTCTATAGCTAATCCCACCACGTAAAATTTACTTTACGCCAGTGGTGGGTACGGGTGGAGCCCCTCAAACGCCTGCTTCTCCCACCAACCTCTCTTTCATGCAGCGCGCACGTTCGTTGCGTACGCTAATGTCTCGTGTTTTTGTTGCCCCATTGTACCGCGCTTGCTGGAAGGGGACAGAGGGCGCTACGGTGTGGACGGTTTTGCCTCAATTGAGGCAAAATTGCCCATCCCTGCTGTACGCTATGTAATGACGTGACGGCTATCTATACATATATGTATTGTCCATGTCTTATAACGTGGTATTCGGAAAGAATGCGAAAGGAATTCGGAAAGAAACTCTCTGATTGGTCAGGGGCACGGTTGGGACTCCTCAAAGGCTTGCTTCCCCCACCAACCTCTTTTTCATACAGCGCGCACGTTCGTCGCGTTCACTGATATCTCGTGCCTCCGTTGCCCCACCGTACAGCGCTTGCTGGAAGGGAACAGTTAGCGCTACGGTAGGGACGGTTGTGCCTCAATTGAGGCAAAATTGCCCAACTCTGGCTTAGAAGATTACCACTACTACTTCATGTATATCCCCTCGTTCCTGTGCCGACCCGGGTACCACGTATGAAACACGGACAGTACGTAAGATTCATGCTTAATAACATTATTAATAGGCTGCGTATTCTATACATTTCGGAGGAGAATGAATGCATAAAATATTTAACACTATACAATTAAAAATTTTAAAAAGAATTTAAGAATACTATTAGTATTATATATTCTCCTGAGCTTATTCGAAATAATAAAAGAAGAAATATTGAGCAGATATTTCTTGAAATTTCTTCGGGAGACTTTGATCTTGCAGGAAGATCCGCAGTGTAGTAATTATGCAAATTAAGCTGAGTAACTTGAAGATTTCTACATGGAATTCGTACCCTCATAGCGTCTTCATCGGTGACATCGTCACCAGCGTAGATAATTCTGATACGTTCGCTCCAATCCAACCCGAATGCTGTACGCAAGATGTAGATGGACGCATGACCCTTGTTCCACTCCACCGGTGGTTTAGCCTCGATCGCACAGTGTGCGGAGCACGCCTTGAAGCCGGAATCTTGAATAATCTTTTTCGCTTGTTCGATCATCTGCGGACGACGTTCCATAGGCGTCTCACGGTAATGGAACGTTAACAGGGCACCCTTGTTTTCTACCCAGGCGCCATCCTTACATAACTGTGTTTCATAAAGGTCATTTAGTTCGTCATCTTAACCAAGACACCTATCAGCTTTTGAGACTTGTATATTTCATAACCCCTTCGCATCCACTTTAATTATGCCAATTTGCCACACTTTTCGAAAAGTTAGGGACACAAATGATTTCTATTTTGGACCAATACACACGAACATCTGCCTTCTTTACTTGAGACATAGTGAAACATAAAGCAAAATATAGTTTCATACAAAATTCATGTCAGCATAAACGTTATAAATAGCTTTAAAAATCGTATGACGAGTCTACCACGTCATAATCCAATTTGGCTCCTAATAGTCATATGACGCAAAGGGGTTAAGATATAGCTATTCGATCAGAGCACAAAACTCTGTTTGTTTTTATTGAGGTAGGTGTGTAGTCTATTGAAGGACTTATTCATTGGTCTGTAATATGTTGGTCTCTAAAGATCATTCAAGGTCATCAATTGCCGTTTCAAATTTACCTTCGTCAAATATTTTAAAAATTGTTTACTATTACTTCTATTTGAAAGACCGCCCTTGAACATTAAATACAACGATTTAATCTACTTCTAAATTTAGTTTTTTTCTCTTGAGTTTGTATAAAAGGTGTTTAGCAAAAAGAGCTTATCGGTCACGATATCGCGAAGGTTCATATTAAAAATGAACAAAATAAAATCAAAACAAAGCAAAGTCGAACACGTGCGAATGAAATCTGGTATCTCTGAAGGAGAATTAGACTGAATACTAGTGAGTGATATTTACTATTTTATCCTCAACGAAATACAATAAATAGCAAAGTTAATTATATGTCGTTCCATTTCATTTGATGTTTTACCGTTGTATCAACTCGATACACCAGGCATGTCCAGAAGTAGCTCACTTGGAGGCAAATTCGAGGGAGACGCCTACTTCTCCCGCCCGCGCGTCTCGCTCCTCGTGGCGGCCGTAGTCCTCCGAGCTCCTCAGACCCGTGCCTACCGCTTGCAATATGTACCGCGCGTGGCGTGTTGGGGCGACTCACGGACCCACGGTGGGTACGGGTCTGAGGACCTCGGAGGATTACGGCCGCCACGGGGAGCGAGACGCGCGGGCGGTAGAAGTAGGCGTCTCCCTCGAATTCGCCTCCAAGTAAGCTACTTCTGGACATGCCTGCGATACACGAAGGACACGTTCAGTTGTGAGAATGCGGGATGAAAGTTAAGGAGGTTAAAGATTTAGGGGCAACGATACCCTTAATGACTTTCGAAGACCAACGTATTACAGTTCAATGAATTTATCATTGGCTGCGCATCTATCTAAACAAGAAAAAAAACTTCAAATGTGACATCCTGTATATCAAGGCAGTGCACTGTATTGATATAATGAAGTCTCGAGAGCCTCCTGAGAAATAGTACAAAAAGAATTGCTCACTTGCTCCTGCAAGGTTTGCATCAGGTTTCCAACTTTTCCCTCGAATTCGCCGGGCATCGGATGGACGAACTTGCTACCGTCCGGGTGCAAAATCTCCAGTCCGTGGTTCCCAGCATACGTGATACCTTCTATACCGACCATCGACTTGACGTTGTTCACGTTCCTACCTGATATGATCGCTATGTACACGTCAGACATATTAGAGAGCCTCTGCAAGACGTTCTTCGTCTCCAGAGGCAAAATGGCGAGATCCGGATGAGTGGCTATAGGCGCCAGGGTGCCGTCGTAATCCAGCAGCAGGGCCAGCTTATGGTTGTCGCCGATATACCTAGGGGACATGTGTTATCACTGGAAGGTTACCCGGCTTTCATCATGAGTCAGGTCGCATCGCACGCGCGGGCCCGCCGTCTTCCAAAAGCATTCTTTGGCTGAGGAGCAGCAGCTGTTTTTGTTTGTTTGTTTTTTTTTTTCTCCAAGCGCGTCGATCGTGTCGCGAACGACTCCCAAAAAGTCTTCTTCTCAATGACAAATTCCCCTTCATTCACATTACCGATGGAGGACAACATCCGAAGGAGAATTTGCGGCGCTGGGATGGACTTACAAGGGGAGAGAAATATACGTGCCAAGTTAATTGGATAAGAGGACCATGGATATTAACTCTTGGAGGACATGCTGCACCCTAAGAACTTGCAGCGACGTCTATCGGTGCCAAGGGTTACTCGTTCAACTATTTGTAATTTGCTAATGAGTGCGGGATGACTTTAGACAGCGAGCTTCTGAGTTAATTACTTTAACAGTATCGTCAAAGAAATTACAGCAAGATTGAGAATACTGTAACCGATTTGAGAGAGAGAGAATGACTGAAGTAAAAAAACAAAATAACCTCGATCATACGAGATGTCGCATATCTAATTGATCACTATCTTTATTGTAGAACGACGTCTATCCCATACGGCGAACCCAAGGCTTCAGGATTCTGATGCGCAAAAACGAACACCAAATCATCTTTGGGTTCTTGACTCTGGATACTAAACTGCGCTATCGCCATCAGAGTCCCCACGTCTGCAACTCTAAAATAATGATCTGTGAATCTATTTTTGAAGGTGGTTCCAATGTTTAGCGAATTAAAGATATATAGCATCATACGATTCATTGTTTAGAGCAGGCCTTTCCACGAATATGTATAGAAATCGCTGCACGCTCATTAGGGTCAGCATGCCCCCTAAGAGTCAACATGATACTTCGTCATGCCAAATTCATTCAGTATATCATAGTCCTCGAGACTATCGAAAAGCACTATGGTGACAATTCGTGTTTTCCCACGCTGCGACGTACCCAAACTCATGCTTAATATAATAAACTCATTCGTCTTTTCAATTGTATCGGTCTCTGTTTTGCATTCCATTCAAACTAACAAGGAATAACCCCGAACCCGGAAATTCGAAAAATCATGAAACTTTGGGAATATGTAATGCATATGAAGGTATGTATTACACAATTTTTTTGCTGCCCAAATTCATTTTAAGGGGATGAAATCGAGTCTTGAAAATTCGGTTATTTTTCGATTTTGTTTGTTCCCTTTGATGAGGACTGTAGTCTGGTAAAACATTTATCAATTGTTTCTATACTTAAAAAGAAGAATCGAAAATAGTTGAATTTCCAAAGGGTCGATTTCACCCCATTAAAGTGAATTTGAACAGCAACAAATAATCGCGTTCGGGATCGTTCCTTGTGAGTACATTTCGTTACACGAGATCAAATATTTAGAAGCACCCCATCGAATAATGTGTAGGCAAACTTTCCGGCGTCCACAGGCATAGCGATCGTCAGTTTGCTTATACACATTAAAGTGCGATTAATTATTGGATAAGGATTATCTTAGTGTTATCATCGTTTAACACCTGAGATCAGTACCTCGATCGTACATTATTGGTTTCCGCTTAAGCGTGTGCTCTGGTCGGGCCCAGTCATGCACATCTGATAACTCCAATGATACCTACTTGCTCAAGTAGTCGTCGAAATCGTCCATGGTCACGGGCTGCATCGTCGTTGCACCGACAGAGTCGTGTTCCTCGAGCGAGCCCATCACCTGCAGGAACGACTTCATCCAGTAATTCACGTCGTAGATCCTCTCACGACGACGCAGATAATTCATCCTCAACGTGCGTTCATCCTCCGGCATGGTAAGAGCTCTAGAATGGCAGACATAGCAATGAGTTAGTATGATGGTTCACTTCGCAATGATCAGGATGATAGACAGATCATAACACATCCGCTACTAGCATTTATTTCACTGTTTACTTTCTTTGTTAGATTGTTTAATGAAATGCAACGTACCTCGTTTATGGAATATTAAAACAATTTAGTAAAATAAACTCAAGCATTGTCTGTATACTATGAGTACTATGACTTTAAACAACAAAACGGATAAAATTAATTTGACTGTCTTTAACCCTGTAACCCTGTCTTTAAGGTCTGTAACCTTATTTTTATCGAAGCCTTCTGCATATTGGGTCTTTTATGTTGACGGATCATTTTCTGTCTGTTCTAAGTTTCCAAAAAATCTAAACAAGTCTGAAGTCATATTTTAATATATAATCGTTGGAGCGTCAGATGTTCAAAGCATTGGTGGAAAAAAATAAATATCGAAAATAAAGAAATTCAAAAGTGAGATTTCGCTCCGGATATAAATCACCCTGGATGACCTCCAGGTTAAGTACACTGTGAGATTGTGGACGTCGTATATCTGTGACGGTGACAACGATATTACTAGACAGCGTTTTTCTTGTAAATAATGAATATTAGAAAAACATGAAAGAGTTCAAAGTAATATTATTTTTTGCAAACAATGGCGTATGTATTTTTTTGTGTTTGCACTATTTTTTAGAAATGAAGGTGACCTTTGATTTTTTAAATGGAATGCTACATACTTTTTATATATCATACGTAAAAGTACGTCAATACAAATTCATTCGTATACAATATAATGGTCTCCAAGGTCATACAATGTCAAAAATGGAAAACAAAAATTTATTGTCCATCCCTTAGGACGGACAGTTTTGTGAAACTTTGTTAGGTCGAGGTTCGCAAAATACCTGTGTATAACTTCCGCCGCTTCGTCAATTTCATAAGGATTACAGATCAAGGCTTCGTGCATCATTTCTCCAGCACCAGCAAATGGGGAGACGATCAGCACACCTGGTGGTGTGTTGATTTGGCAGGCGACAAACTCTTTCGCTACCAAGTTCATTCCATCCCTGAGCGGCGTAACAAGGGCAACCGCAGCATCCCTGTAGAAGGCTGCTAACTCGATTTGGCTGACGCAACCGTAAATGTATCGAATCGGCGACCAGTTCGGTGTCGTGAAGCGACCATTGATACAGCCAATCAATTGATCCATCTCTAATTTCAGATCCTGATACTCGCGCACGTCTGTTCTCGATGGCACGGCAATTTGGAGCATGGTTACCTAAAACAGGACAATAATCAGTCCAGCTACGTTTGTAACCAGCCCATTGTATGTACAAAGTGATTCATAATGAAACGATTTAACACTTTGATTGTAGCAGAGTACTTCGTGAATGCAACCAAAACATAACAGTTAAAATCGATCACGGCGTTTAAATCTTTAAAAATGAATTTCTAAACTTAACATGAAAACTTCCCTATCGAGTAACTAACAATTGTAATTAACAACGCTGATCGCTTCTGTAAATCAAATAGACGAAACTTGCATGATACGCACAAGATTTGCACGGAATTAATATAAAAGAAGCTTAGCCATTTTCTGTTAAATAATAAGCTCATAGCTTATTAAATAATATCATAGATTTGGTGAGTAAAACGTTGTATCTTTCCCGCAACTGTTATTGAATCCTGTGTGCAAGCGTTGTACATTCCAACGACACGAGTAAGTGTGGATACACAAAACACAAGCGTGCGTCACTCAAGTCGCATTTGTTTACCTTTACTGACTCGACTCGTTGGACGAAGTTACAAGTTACCTGTTCACGGTGCTCAGGGTGCTTCTCCAAGAGCATCTCGAAGGCTTTCAGTCTATGAACCAGCCCTTTAGTGTAATCAAGACGATCAACACCCAGCACGATCTTCTGATTAGTCAACATCACTTTGTTGGCGGTCTCCGCCAGCGAGACGAACCTGTCGAACGGAATACCAATCGGAAGCGGTCTGACACGCACGGTTCGTCCACCGTGCTCCACCAACAGGTTCTTGCGATCGACTCTGCAACCAAGGCTTCTCTGGCAGCAGTCGACGAAGTTCAGACAGTAGTTCTGAATGTGAAAGCCGACCATGTCGCAACCTAACATGCGATTGTACATTTATTAAAAATTTATTAAAAACATTGAATGTAAATCAACGAATTCCGGTCGGCTGTCGAGAAGACGACAATCTGTAGTCGAATCAAACATGATTGATTGCTGAAAGAGGTGTGCGACAAATATTGGAAGAGAGATCAAGAATAATCCCGAAAGAGGATTCTCGAGAATACCCAATCTTGAAAATTTGGCGATTCTCGAATATATCGGCATTCCGAAGAATAATCCAAAAAATTTGGGAATTCTCGAATATATCAGGATTCTCGAATATATTGGGACTCCCGAGAATACCTAACCCCGAAAATATAGGGATTCTTGAATATATCAGGATTCCCGAGAATGCCCGCTCTCGAAAATTTGGGGATTCTCGAGAATACCTAATCTTGAAAATTTGGTGATTCTCCAATATATCGGCATTCCCAAGAATAATCCAAAAAATTTGGGAAATTCTCGAATATATCAGGATTCTCGAATATATTGGGACTCCCGAGAATACCTAACCCCGAAAATATAGGGATTCTTGAATATATCAGGATTCCCGAGAATGCCCGCTCTCGAAAATTTGGGGATTCTCGAGAATACCTAATCTTGAAAATTTGATGATTCTCCAATATATCGGCATTCCCAAGAATAATCCAAAAAATTTGGGAATTCTCGAATATATTGGGACTCCCGAAAACATCCAATCTCGAAAATTTGGGGATTCCCGAGAATACCCACTCTCGAAAATTTGGGGATTCCCGAGAATATCTAATCTCGAAAATTTGGGGATTCCCGAGAATAATCCCGAAATGTGGGGATTCCGAAGAATAATCCCGAAAATTTTGGGGATTCTCAAATTATCGAGATTCTCGAGAATAATCCAGAAAATTTGGGGATTCTTGAATATATCGGTATTCCCGAGAATACTTAACTCCGAAAATTTGGGAATCCTCGAGAATAACTAATCTCGAAAAGGGGATCATCGAATATTCTTGAGAATCTCAAAAATTCTCAGCATCCCCGATTTATTCGAGAATCCTTAAATTTTCGAAAAGCCGCACCGACCCTGAATGAAACTCTCGACCCGTCCCGATCCGACCCGACATTTTTGGGTTCTCGCAAACCTCTGGTTAAGCAATTATCAAAATTATAGAGTTAAGTCAATGATTCTTTGCCAAAATAAATCTTAGTTCTATGTAAGCTTAGTCATCGGTAAACTACAGAAAGATTAACAAATGTATTTGGCTCCTGTTTCTCACAACTGACGTAGACAATTTTTATTTTTCATAAAGATCCACGGTCTACTTATAACTAAGGCTTTGCCGTGGATCTTTATGAAAAATAAAAATTGTCTACGTCAGTTGTGAGAAACAGGAGCCAAATACATTTGTTAATCTTTCTGTAGTTGCAAACTGCAACAGCCAGCGATTCGACCGACGACCGGAGAGACGTAAACAGAAAAGCTCACCCAACATTCCCTGGAGGATTTCATCGGCCCATGGGAACAGCCTAAATATGTCCCATGGTGGGAATGGGATGTGGAGGAAGAAGCCCAGCTTTAATTTAAGATTCTTGTCGTCGGCGGCTTGCCGGATCCAGTTGGCAGCTAACATTAAATGATAGTCGTGCACCCAGACCAGCGGCGTGCCGTTCGTCTGATTTTCTTGCTCTTTGTGAATCTGCTCGAGCGCTCCGACCTGAATTAAAAAGTGGTCGGTCGTTAGTTGTTACCCGTGACGTTTGACGGCACCCTGGAAGATTTCCCTATTCGCGTAGAATTGAAATCGATATGATAGTGCACTGCACATTTAACCTCTTGTCCTACAACAACGAGTGAGACTCGTGGTAAGAAATTTGGGCCAAAAGCAATAGGGACGAGCCTGACTCGTGGTACTTCGTTCGGACCAAACGTAAACAATACGAGCTTGGCTCGTTGTACTTCGTTCGGACCAAACGTAAACAACACGAGCCCGGCTCGTGGTACTTCGTCCGGACCAAACGTGAACAACGCGAGCCCGGCTCGTGGTACTTCATTCGTGACAAACTTAAACAACACTAACACGAAGATTACTAATTTTCTACGAGTTGTCTCAAAACATTATTAATTTAAATTAAGTATTAATTTACAAATTGTTACTGATACATTATCCACTTTCAAATAATAAATCATTTTTGTTCACCGATGAATTGATCATAATTACTTCCCATACATCTTAAAAGTATTAGTTGTGCTCAAACGTGTTTATTATTTCACAATTCCTTTCGTTGCGCCGAAATATACATGTCATAAGACGCATACATTTTGCGCAAGTTCAAGCACACGGCTGATCAGCTAAATGGCTCGACGCGTGACCGACCTTCTTGTTTATTATGGCCCGAGCAATCGGGAGTTAGCGGTTAGGACAAGGGGCTAAGGGGGCTTCCCGTGTAACGGCAGTGAAAACAAGTGATTTTTATGAATATCTTATTAGAATAACTATTGGATATATGGGAGTAGGCCTTGTTAGGATGTTAACAGATAGTCTTCACGTGCAAGTGTTGCTTTTTTAGTTCAATTCTCGAAACTACATTTTTTAAATTGGCGTGTACGATAACTAAAAAACTAGTAAAGTAAACAATTTCAGACGAAGCTCATTCATGTATACATATTTCTTTAGGGATTTCTTTAGGGATCTAAAATTTATGTTTGACTTTTTATTTATAATATTTTTTTGAACAATATATATTTAACTAATCGACCGAAAAAAAGTAAACTTTTCTTGCAAACCCGAAATCGCTTCAGTCTACGCGGCATTACAGTATCCTGGAATGGAACTCACCGTCTCCGCCGCGAATTCCTCGTTGACCCTGGAATACGCTCGCCAATGCTCAGCGATGAAGGTCGCCCTGTCGGGCATCGAGTGGAACAACGGCCAGAAGGTCCCATTGCAACAACCGTTGTAGTATGAGTCGAAAATCGTCGGCTCGACGTGGACTGCTACAACCTGGACAGCAAAAAAACGAGACCCGATTAGTTCGACAAATTGAAATGTTAGCCGTAATAGTTCTCATTCATGTTTGGATAACTTTAGATCTCTTTAGCCCTCGCGAGACGGACGCTTTCGACAATTTGATGGTTAGATTCGTTCAAATCTTTACTCGCCAATTTTATTGTACACATTTTTGATCCTATTTCATTGAGAGCTGATCTTCTTAGTATGATACAAGTAACTAATGGTTTGGACGGGGGGGGGGGGAGAGAGGTGTATTTATGTATGCGGCTGAGATATTTGGATGGAAATGAAGGGAGGAGTTGGAAAGGATGCAAACAATATATTGATAAAATGGTATTTGAAATTAGAAAGTACAACCCCAGACTATAGAAATGGCATGAAGTTGCAAAAATTCCAACAATTACTTCAAATGCCTCAAATTTCCGACAAAATCAATATTTTCAAAAAAACCTACGTACTTCTTTAGGCATTGTAATGTAGATTCGAAAGAAATTCTATTCTTGTTCTGGGTCAAAAGATGTGGACACCAGATGTCAGGCCCCGGAGCACCTCAAAAAACAAAACTTAATCAGATTCCGTAAACGTTAGTATCGCCATTTTGAATCGAAGACATACGAAACCATTTTTTTAAGTACCTCAACACATGTTGTGAACAGTGTTTCAATTGGATTTTGTATTTAATTATTTGTTTATACCGAAAAAATTGTTTAATTTCTTGATGTTTTCTATTTATTGAGGTAACAAGAAATAGTACAGAGAGGAAGGATTACTTTAACAAAAACGAGTATAGTCAAAGGGAAATAGAAGAAGAAATGACGGAAATGAACCAAAAGACAGACAAAATCAGGGACAATGGCAACCTAGCAAAATACAAAGATAACCTGTATACTAAGAATTGATGAATGTTTTTTCTATTTTCGCTGTAAGATATATTTTACTCGACGGAATAAATTTTTCCCTTGTTTCTCCGCAATTTATTTCTACGGGATGAATTTCCAAAGTAGACGATCACGAAATTTTCGAAATAAGATACCGACAATACAGCGGTTGTTACGAAATATGTTAGATTTAGACGAGATTGCAACGGATAACATGTAAAGGTTTCGTAGAACAGGATGGAACGGCGATGGCGGTAAGTGACGAACGGAACCTAAAAACTATAGGACCCACAAAGGTCCCCGACGCTACGGTAGGCGGCGCGGTAGACAGTCTAAAGTTTAGACTCTAAACCAGTGGCGGGCACGGGTGGAGCCCCTCAAACGCCTGCTTCTCCCACCACCCTCTCTTTCATGCAGCGCGCACGTTCGTTGCGTACGCTGATGTCTCGTGTCTTCGTTGCCCCATTGTACCGCGCTTGCTGGAAGGGGGCAGAGGGCGCTACGGTGTGGACGATTTTGCCTCAATTGAGGAAAAATTGCCCATCCCTGCTCTAAACTAATGACGCGGCGCGAACTTACAAACTAATACATGCGAATTGCAATCGTTAACAAAATAAATATGACAAAGGGTTAAAGTTGCAATGTATTTACAATACAGAGAGTTTTTCTTTTGCGTCCAGATAAGGCAGGGAAATTGTTTGTCGCGAGATATTGTTGCCCGCGAACGGTACAGACAAGGATAACGTGCCATAGTGTGGGACACGATCGACGCTAGCCGATGCGTCGACGTCGAACAGTTGCCAAGTTATTTGTTACGTTCGACCGAGGCTACTCGGTCGTTTGTAGCAATTGAACGAATCTCTGCGACTTAAGACACGATAAAAATAGAAATCTAATCGGAACGGTAAACATATTACGGTGCGAGAAAGCGACAGCGAAAATATGCACGTTTTGTGATCCAGAAGGAAAAAGTTTTCCTTAATTAATGGATAGTTTGTTTTCGGACGAGGAAAGTGTCGAGAGGAACAACTACTGCTTAACAATTCGCCTAATCGTTTGTTGGAATCAGATACCGTAATTGCATTTATCATCTCGTTCTTACATGGACATAAATATTTACGAAGAAACGATATTACCAGAAAGCGATATAATTAACGAATAATTATCGAATTGATTAACGAATCTCATAACAATGACAATAACAAATTCACGCTATAACAGATACAGCTGTGCACAAATCTACCGGTAATTATGGAATTGGTGTAAATCGATAAAGTAATTGTGATGTTCATATTTTTATATTAAATATAGCCGTAAAATAAGAAATGACACGAAGATGTCACTTGCATATTTATCCTGGGAGACTTGGTTTATTTGTATACTGAGGTTATTTATTTTTGTGTTGCAATTATTTATTTTTTATGCACGTTTTGATGAAATTCGGGGTGATGAAATTTGACAGAATATGTATTATTGATACAGATCTATAAAACGACCTTTTTAAACTTTCAATATAGACCCGCATAAAAAAGTTGTGAAAAGCAACTTTTAGTATTTTTTCTGCAGTTTCGACCAATTGCAATTGTTTTAAAATTTTGTTCGCCTCACGTAGTAAACTAATTATTCTAACCTCTTAAAAAGATCCAAGTCGTAAGGTCCAATATTAAAACAGTTATCGTCTTTGAATAGTGTCTGAAGATTTATGGTAGTCACTGCACCTCTCTAAATTTTCTGCCATTTTTTAAACAATATATACCCAAAGAAATAAATTCCTTATGGGTGCACCTTTACAATCTCAATAATCGGAAATTAAAAATATTCGAACCCGTCATTTGGACGGTCCTATTAAACGCGGAGCAATTTTGTCTCGCTTTCCATTTCATTTTTTATTTATGTTGAAATACAAAAATACGACTGTGCATAAGCAAAAGACTTGCTTACCCGATTTCTGTTGAATCTGTTCCAATCAAATCTATTAATACAGTGTGCACATTTTTTAGTATCATATGAATTATATGTTATATTATATTGTTTTATAAAATCGATATTGTTAGTCCTCAGGGACTGATATAGCGTTTCATGTGTTTTTCCCGCTCGTGTTGCTTCGATATTGATTACTTCTCTCCTCCGTAATATTTGTAAACATTGCCAGCCGTCGGTGTCGTAATATCTTGACACGAGCGGTTGTTTGGAAGATAACATCGACGAGTTTGGTTTTTGAAAGATCGATCGATCGAAAAGTCTGGTTCAATTTTAACTCACGGATATTGGATTATACTTAGTTTTCTTTTCGAACGCTATCGGTGTTATGCCATTCACCGTTTTTTTCAATAATTTGACACAAATACGAGAACTGCTAGACATCGAGATCGATGGAAGACAAACAACAACGTTGTGATCGATGCTCGTGGCAAGTAGAAATAGCGAGTAACGGTCAGACGTGACGGCGCAATAGTGTTCTGCACCACGTTTCGCGTGTCCATCAATTCATTTGAACTGATCTCCTGAAAACAAAGCTGCGCTCGATTGGAAAGAAAATTTAAAATTTGTATTCTGTTGTTTTTTCCAATTTTTCCATTCGAATTCATCGTTTAAATCTTAATAGTTTGTAACTTGGAAACAGACGTATTTTCTTTGCAAGGAAAGTTTTGAAAATAAACGCCAATGAAATCTATATACATTTTGTTGATGCATCACAAGATTTTGTTTAGATGTTTAGGCGCTTCGTCGTTTAAAACAAAAATGGACAGGTACAGTGTAAAGCAGTGGACATATTAAAAAGGCTCCAGGACATCAGTGCATTAGTTTCAGTTTAATGGGATAATTTTTTTTTTAAAGCACCTTGAATCTCATTTGAGATTCATTTTGGCTACCATGAAAGTACAATTTCCAAAGTAAATACAGAATAATACAAAACGCAGTAAAAGATGAAAGAAATTTTCTGAGAATCAATGCAAACATTTTTTAGTTTGCATAAAGTTTCGCAGTCTATTACTTTAAGCAACTACTTAAGTGCCAATGTTACGTCAAGTTGTTGCATCATCGCTAGACTGAGGATTTTATGGATTTATAACAAAAATGAATATACGTAATACAAAACTGTGAAGACATAACAAGAAGCTGAGAATATTATTACACAATTTTCACCTTATTAAAATGGTTGAAAGACAAAATTCATTTTTATTTAATTTTTGTATATCACAACGAGTTTAGAAAATGTATATTTTGCAGAAAAGATCCACAGTCTCATCATCACATTTATGTTTTCATCCATGAAAAATGAGTTCTACAAAATCACGTTTACCACGATACTGAAAGAAACTGTACCCTAAACCAAATTTATTATCGTATCTTAACAAATATAATACTCCTCAAAAGAATTAAGGGATCACCTCTGCGAACCCGAATGATTATTACAAGTTCGCATGATCATAACTCCGGCCAAAATTTCTGTATCGGTAACGTTAAACAATAACTTAAAAGCTTGAAATCTCTAGTTTCAGATGCTTTATTAAATGTGTTGCTAAGTTGCTTTTTGAAAAACGTATAGTGTTATAAAGGCAACACATTGACAGTTAACAAGAATTTTGCGTAACTTTGTAACATCACACGGTGTGAAATAAATTTTTTTGATAAATCGTGTTAACATCAATTGGAAGCGTCATCCTTCCTGTGTAAAATGCGTGGTTGTTCATTGTTGTGCGATTTTTTTTTGTTCGAGTTATTTAACATTGAAATAAATATTGTCCTTTTAACTTTAACTGGCTCCAGATAGCAAAAAAATCATCGTAGAAACGTGTGCAAAGCAGCAATAGAAAGACCATCTCTTTCTCTTGAAGGTTCTCTGTTTTTTCAATTCCATCAACATTCCGATATACCAAGTGTTTCTGAAAATATGCCTAAAATATGCACAATTTTCAGTTTTCCATTAACTCGCTACATCTCAGATTGAAGCAGAGATTCTGCCGATTCGACTGAGCACACGATGAACCCGCTGCGACAATTTTTGGCCTATTTAATTCACTATTTCTTTTCTATCAAACTATTTGCTAATTCAAATGACTCCAACCACGATATAGTTACGACCATAATTACTTGTGGAACAAGCAATTGAAATTTCGCACTTCAAATTTACAGAATTCGTGACTCTACCATAAATGTGAAGTCCGAAACTTTACTCGCTTGTTACACGAGTAATTATGATCGTAATTATATCGTGTTTGGTGTCTCTTTAATCAGAAGAAGGGACGACTACGATGCTAGAAGTTACGTTGACTAAAAACTAAAAATAAAGAATTTTGAATTTAAAAGGCTGAAGTGGAACGAGTCCTTTTATGATTACCGAACGCCCGAACCTCAGTTCCTCATTCTTTTTCAATCGCTATTCTTCTCTGTGTTCGGCACACTAAAGAGAATGGAATAGTTCCTATTCTATGAATGTCGCACGGCAGATCTGAAGCTACGACACTTACGGAGAGAATACTACATAGCGTACGATGTATCGGACGTTGCAAAACGTTTTGCTTCTGTCTTGATTATGATACGTCAGATCCGCCGCCCTCGATGGTTATGTCTACGCGTGGAGACATTAATAACTCTCTCATTAGCGATTAGCCACTCATTGGCGCTTACGTCAATCAGCGATCGAAAGAACGTGTTTTCACGAGCCCGCGAATCAAGAAGGCCGCATCGCCAATAAACAAACCAAGACCGGTGGATAACAAGCGATGAACAGCGAACGGGAAGAAATTGTCACAGTCTCTCGGCCGTTATCGAATCATTTGTTAGTTAATTAATTTCTCAAACAATTCTCTATCATGTTAGTTAAGAGTACGGTTTGCTTTTTTATATTTTCCCCTCGACTCGTATCTGCATTCGAAACCTTGCATTAGAACACGGTGAATCAAAGTGATTGATTACTAGACTCTGAATATTTATACACGATAAAAATGTAAGAAGCATATAACATTCATGTACGAAAGAATATGCAACAAAATATTTGATATTGATGCATTTCACATTTTTATTACAGATTTCATAATAAATACTTGTTTCATTATTTTCATCATTTTTCCATTAATAATCTTATATACTCTCTCTCTCTCTCTCTCTCTCTCTCTCTCTCTCTAACGTCTGGAATTTTTTAAATATTCAAAAACACCTTAATAAATTCACACAAGTAGTCTGACTATAGCACTCGAATCTGAAATGTAAACTGAATTTCAAATTAAATGTATAACCCTCAATGATTGATTCAAGATTGTGAAAACATATTCACTTAAACGGTAATATCGAACTATTGTTATCTAATGCCGAACAATAATTGCACATATGTGTTCTGGTTGGCGCGTGTTTTGCGTTAATAATTTGAAAACGAAGCCGCGTATGATATTTTCACAAAGGAAAAAACTTCTTCGAATAACCCCAGAAATCACTCCTTGAAAGGAACTCGAACGTTTTTGGAGCACCCTGTATATAACTCAGAATTACACTGTACTTTGTAATTGTATTTCAACTGTGAAAACGAACTGCATTGTAATTTAATTGAATGGAAGACCAGAATTGCAAATGACTTTGTAATTCGGCAATTGTAATTACTTTTTTAATTAAATCATGTTGTCGTATTATTCATGAAATAATTCATTTGTAATTCTATACGACTCTGCCCGTGCACCAGAGGGTTGAATCAAGAAACGCGATGTGGAGCACACGAGAGTTTTCGCAGGAATCACGCCAACAAGAGTGTCACGATCGAACGGCTAGATCACGCGGCTCCGATGTGTTTAACAACATGTTTTGAATAAAAGAACAGACAGGAAGGGGATGGAGAAGAACAAAGGGGATGGAGACGAAGAATCGTCTCACTGTATATCGGTCGATTGTAATGCGACGCGGGTGTGTGTGGCGCTCGTCGAGCTCCCGTCCGTGATAATGAGTAATTAAAATGTTTTCGATCGTTCCGTTCGTTTTTTTTTACGCTCGGGTGCCGTGCCTGGACTGTTTACGTCTCCGTCGTAGGCGAAACGAGTAATCTTCTTCTGTGGAACGGCTGACCCCTGCCTGTTGCGAAACGACCGCCAATGTATTATATAGCACGCGTCTCGAATCTCTGTGCTCGCGATTTTTGCCTTTCTGTGATTCCTCGAACGTTAACGAATCATCGAGCGTTCAACCCAGATTCGTCGTTTCTGCCTTCTTGATTTGGGGAACGGGAGCAGAAACCGGGGACATCAGAAAGCTTTGCAGCCTCTCTCACGCACAGATCTCGATTATGATACCGTCTGACTCGTAAGAGCTGCTAATAGCTCTGAAAAAATTCTGGAGGCTTATTTAAATGTAAATTTTTTGTGCCGCTTGGTTTGTTCATTTTAGAAGTGAAGTACTAAAAAATACCAACGAATACCGCCTTGTAATTCATATAGTATTAATTTTAAACTATATAGAACAAGCCTGGGCACGGTTGGGGCTCCTCAAACGCTTGCTTCCCCCACCAACCTCTTTTTTCATACAGCGCGCATGTTCGGCGCGTTCACTGATATCTCGTGTCTTCGTTGCCCCACCATACCGCGCTTGCTGGAAGGGAACAGTTAGCGCTACAGTGGGAACGGTTTTGCCTCAATTGAGGCAAAATTGCCCAACTCTGATATAGAACAAAAGCAAAGATTAGCTGCTAATATCTTCCATTCTGCTCGTATTTTGTTAAAGTTTTGTAAGACTGTCGGGACACCTTGTCGCTATTACACGAATGCATGCATAATTGACGGATAAAATTCAGATAAACAAACGGATATATCTATCTCTAGCTTATCTTTATTATTATATAGTTATGAACGATTAAAAATGGTAAAAACGCAGTTATAAGTTGACAATCGTGAAAAACTGCAATTTTCTTTATTAATCGTTTATAACTCATAAAGCAATTAACCAATGGCGATGACATTTTCAATATTTATATTATTTATTGAAGTCTATAACAGGCAGTTCCTACCAGTAGCTCCGGAGCTATTCGAGGTACCTTCCCCGCTTAGGTTCTTCCCCCACTCTTAGACTTCATCGTTATAATGTATAGTAGTGGGAAGCTCCCACCACGAGAGCCGCGCGGCGCGCGCAACACTAGAACAGTAAATCCTCTATAAACGCATAAGGCTCGGGGGGATAGTTATGCGTTTCTCTGTGACGGGTAGCTATTTTTTTGAGCTTCTAAGGCCGCGCCGAACGTAGAGAAGGACAGCGCGAGTAAAGCGAGACCACGCGCGGGCCTTTGAACTGGGTCGGCGACTGCGAGTCTCCGCATCTCTTTCTTTCCCATACGCTATCCTTCCTTGCGCCCAAAACGTTCATCATCATTTAAACCACTAAATACTACAACAATATTTACACAGTTGAAATCATATCGTGTTTGGTCTTTTTTTAATCAGAAAAATGCCACGAATATATCGATGAAAGTTTCATAAAAAAATAAGTAATAATAAAAAAAATTAAATATTGGTGTTACATTGTGATGACGCACGGGCCTTTGGATTGTGCCGACGTCTGCGACTGTCCGCGTCGCATTAGTAGTGGTTCACACCGATATACCCGAGCCGAGATCAGCTTACTAAAGTGGAGGGGATATTTTTTCTGCGTTTATCTGCTACAGCTTTTATGCGTTTATAGAAGATTTACTGTAGTGAGAAATGGTGGGGACCTTGCAGTTCTCGGAGGGAAATACGTTGGAACTCCCTGGTCTATAAGATCCATTTTTTATATTTTCAATTCAGGCTCACATAAAAAAATACTGTTGAACTTTATTTCAAAATGTCTGAAGAGTATTCAGTAATTTTTGAGACCCAAAATAATTTAAACATGACAATCGTTTGAAGTTATTAGTGTATGTCACAACCCATGTGTACTGTATGAAATTTTTATGCGGTGAGTACGGTCAATGCTAATATCGATATTACGTCACAATAGAGTGCAGGAATTATTGGTCGAATCCGGAAGAAAGTCAAAAGATTAATCAAGAAATTCGTCTCATGTATCTTTTTGGCATAGTTTTGGCTACATTCCGTATAAGGATAATGGGGTCGTACTTGTGAATAACGAGTGTAAATGAGAAAACGTAGTTAATGCATACTTAAAAGACATTTATCAAACCGTTGCCGTAAAAAGCACTTTCTTGTCATAATGAACATCGTTTTCAACTGTTACTGCCCAACTGTTACTCGATGTCAACTATGAAAATAATAGCACTTTCTAATTCTACATGAAAAGTTATGCTTATGAAAACTCTATGATTATCATTAAGGCTAAACCTACCGAGCATTCAAATTGACTAGTACGTTTTGCCTCATAAGAATTATAATATTGAATTTATTTAGACGTTGCGTGATTTTGAGTATAACATATGCTTGAATAAAGAAATCTATTTAATCTATTTCCATGACGCCACCTTTACAACTTTAATAATTGTAAAATAAAATATCTGAAACCGGTCATTTGACCGGCTATGGTAGGTTTAGTATTAACGATACAAGCATAGAAATTCGTATGTATATACAGAAATCCACAATCTAATCATTGTATTACAAATGTTATCACAAGAATTGAACACGGAAGAAAGACGCTTAGTTATTTGAGGAATTCAAGACTTTTCTCGGAAATACTACAAAATGAAACGGTGCCGTCTAAGCTAGGACGTTCGATCTCTCGGTTTCGTGAAAAACGTAAAAAATTACATAAGCTCAGATTGTGTTGTCCCTGGCCGATCGAATTGAAAACAGCTTGCATCAGTGCGACCACCACGAACCCGAAGACCATCGTTTGCAGAGATCCGTTCTCGTATCACGCCGCTCCTTTATTTTTCTTTAATGTTCGCTAATGGTCAATGAGATGCATTAAAGAGAAGGAGGGAGAGAGAGAGAGAAAGGGGGCTCTCGCAAGATAGCGAAAACTCACTCGAGGTCTTCCCTCGCGGTTCTATTAATAATTATATTCAGTCGCACACGGGAATAGCGACGTCGGTTAATCGACACCGTCTCCTATCGAGACGGACGTCATACGTCACCGTATTGTTCCCTTCAGACGTATCAATTTAAGAGACGCAAAAATTGGATCGATACGATGATATATGACGTCTAAGAGGGCATCGAAGTATTCAAAATATATGCATCTCTCGGCGATTACGTTTTGTGTAAATAGTAAGTTGTAAGTCTCGTTTACGACTCCCGCTTATCGATTCGAACGTTGCTTATCTAACTCGCATAGGAGACATTGCAACTGTGGTGTCCAGACCATTGAAAGGCTAGCTAAAAACAAGTCAGATTGCGCCATCGATTGGAAAATGTTTTCTGCATTATTTTTGTTCGAAGAAATAATACTAATTGATTTTGTTTGAAATGTCAATTTTCTAGGTAGCACAGTAATGGAAATGAATCAAATTTCTATTTCAATGAGTAAGTAAAAAACCTTTCACATTTATAAAAAGTGAATATATTTGAACAAATACATACAGTACGTTTGTTAAAACACGTGAGCACTAATTTGAAACTTTATACGTATATGTGTACTTGAAACTGTATTCATCTGTAGCATGGGTGACTACACCGCAAAAGAAGCTAAATATTTTATAACATTTCTAAAAGAGTGAATCGCTGATGACAAAATATGGCAAGTGAAATGGCATAAACAACGTAGTTCTAACGACGAAAAACGAGTACGAGACTTATCTCACGGATGATTGTTCCGAGCGAATGTTATTGAACGAATGAAATCTTCGTAGTCGGAAAAGTGAACAATCGGTGGATGTTGAACAATAGATTGCAAAATATCTGTACTTTCTGCGATTTTTTCGCGACTAATGTCAAACCGTCAAGATTACGATGCAATTGTAAAAGTTAGCTGTGCGTTTTATCATGATATACTCATTCCAGACTGGGCAGCATTTGCTTTGACCGGCCCGTGCGTAAGAACAGTTTATCTTTTCACAATGGGATCACTGTGATTTTATTGTTTAAAAATATATCTTTCACGTCGACTGCTTCCCGATAAGAGTCGAGTCTCGAGAAACGCCGCAGAAAACGCCATTTCCGTTAAAATGTCAGACGCGTGTGCAACAAAGTGGTTCTCATTTTTCGACTTCCGATTTTTTGCTGGTCTTACACTCCTAAATTGTGAGACTTGGTGAGAAAATCTGCGTTAATGTTTAAAATTTGTAATGATTTCGTTACATTGGAAATATCATTAAACAGTCTTGAGTAAAAGACAATACCTTACAGACAATAGTTATTCTAAAACAAAAGAAATTCTAAAAAACAAGTGTTTCTACTGCCGTTACGCGAGAGGCCCCTCTTAAACGAATTAAATTGCACTTTTTATCAAATCGATCACCCTACTTTAGAGATCGATCTTTAAATATTTTAATACCTATCATCGCCTCCGGAACAAACCCTTAACCCCTTGGCGTATAACAGGGATGGGCATTTTTGTCTCAATTGAGACAAAACCGTCCCCACCATAGCGCCCACTGTCCCCCACCAGCACTCGCCGTTATCATAGAGCAGAATTGGGCAATTTTGCCTCAATCGAGGCAAAACTCTCCCCACCGTAGCGCTAACTGTTCCCTTCCAGCAAGCGCCGTACGGTGGGGCAACGAAGACACGAGGTATCAGTAAACGCGACGAACGAGCGCGCTGTATCAAAAAGAGATTGGTGGGGGAAGCAAGCGTTTGAGGCAGTGATGCCAGAATCGTGGAATCGAGGAACTTGCCCCTCCGGTGGATACTCCGGCTGGACCCCCCACTCTGACGTGTCGTCGTCGCCTTACGTTGTTTCTTACTGCGCACGCGCTACACACAAGCGTACCTCGACGCCGTCGAGTCGAATAGGCAGCTCACACGGACAGACTAGAGGTACGCTTGTGCGTAGCGCGTGCGCAGTAAGAAACAACGTAAGGTGACGACGGTACGTCAGAGTGGGGGGGTCCAGCCGGAGGATTCACCGGAGGGGCAAGTTCCTCGGTTCCACGATTCTGGCATCACTGGTTTGAGGAGCCCCAACCGTGCCCAGCCCTGCCGTAGAGGAAAGAAGTGCTCGCTCGTCGCGAACAGTGCGCAGGCCTTGCGCATGAAAGAGAGATTGGTGGGAGAAGCAGGCGTTTAAGCGGCTCCACCCGTGCCCATATCTGGTGTATAATAATCTCAAACGGAATCCATTACATATCAGTATTATATACCTTTATTTTCGGTCGAAATACAACCCCTGACCAAAAGTATGGAACCACATTTAAAAATCATATAATTTTCTTAAAATTGAATAAAAAGGAATAAGCAAAATTTTGAAAAAATTACTATTGGTCGAAATTGCGAAGGAAAGAGTAAAAGTCGGTTTTTGCTACTTTATTATCTGAGCATGTAGTGAAACTTTATTCAATGCGATTTGTAGATCTATGTCAATTATTTACGCGGTGAAAATTTCATTAATTTCGTTAAATGAGTATTTCGTTGAAATATAAGATAGAAGTATTTCAAATAATAATATTTCCATCAGTTTCTATTTCAAATAATAGTATTTCAAATAATATTATTAAACCAAGCACTTTTTGACTTTAACATGTAGGTAGAGTTTTATCGATAATACAATACATTTATTTTGTTTATAAATAACTGAAAATATTCCAAACCAATTTTGTACATGTTACGGATATAGGGTATTTGCTTTAAACGGAAAACATTTTGTTAATGTAAATAGTAAATAGTATTAGCTTAAGATTAAAGCATTAAATGAAATAGTATTTTTATTTAGTATTTGCTCATGGGGATATTTCAGTTTTTAGTATTTTATCTGAAACTATTTCAAATTTTCTTCAACCCTGAAATGCCACACTGTACATCAATATTCATGTTATCTCGGTCCCGCCAAGCTGACTGACAGATTGCATCGACGACATCGTTTCCCATCCCGGCGAAAAAAATTCGGGAAACGCGGCTGCTTCGCGTGACTCGCATCCGGCGAGTTGCGTGGGCGTGATCGTCACAAAATTCGACGTAACCAAGCTCCAATCGCGTCGAAACTAGATTGACCATGTAATTAATTATACGGACGAGCTGATGCTAATCAACAAAAAGCGTTAACCCACCGTAGCCTGATTGTTTTCCGGCTTTTCAGGAACGTCGCTTTGAACCAACAGCTTTTTTTAGTATTTTGTGAACGTGGAGCCTGAATATGTACTCCCCTCATTTACGCGATAAACAATCCCTTTGTTCGCGCACACTTTTTATACTCGGCTTGAATTTCACACAATTTCGTCGTACGTTCTTTCTTTTTCGCCTGATTGAATTAATTTTAGTTTTCGTGAATTTTCGTTGACACCTCATTTTTTTGACATGTATGAAATAAATTTGAATGACCGAGAAATCTTTTTCAAGTTCGTGAGGGAAACAAAGTTACTGATAAGCGGATCTTTATGCAAGTTAACAATTATTAACAATTGTCTGCATCAACTATTAGGTTGTTGCATAGGAAATGTTTGATTTTTAACAGTAACAGTTAAACATCCGCCACTTTGTTCTGGCTAAACTTATTTATCGAAGGTGCTTATTTTGGTGCTCGCATTGTGATCAATGTATACTGTCAAATTGAAATGTACATTGATAAACTTACTAAGAATTTTATTTAAGGGGGTGGTTCTGCATAAGAAAATAAGTCGAAAATATCGGGCAAATTTGGTCGTTCATTTGACGCCTCGTTTTTGAGAAAATCAAGTTCGAAAATATTATGGATTCTTGCATTTTAATATTACCCGTTTCCTCAATCTATTTTCATCGTCAAGGAATATTTTAAATACTATTTAACGAAAAGATTCAAATATTTTTTTTGTATTGTGATTTTGTATCATGAATTGTATTTTATTTTTTTGTCCAAAATTTCACCCGGCTCTGGGTACACTCCTCCGTAATAAAAAAAGCTTGTCCCCATTTCACAAAATGAGAAACAAAAACAAATCAGTAGTTGAACAATATGTTAATAAACAAAGAATAATCTAGGGAAGAATGTGGTCGGAGACCTCTTGTACCAGGAAGAGGGTCATCGAGAGAATGGGGGAAAAATAATGAGAGCCTCGTCAGATAAGAGAACGAAAGAAAATCGGAACGCATGACCACCCTAATCGCAAGGACCATTTATCGAGCGTAGGCGCGATCCCTATGCGAATGATAAACCGCAGCGAGATTCGCTAGCGTCACGCCACCGATAACCTGATCCGACCTCTCGACACGATAATCGTGGATCCTTGCCACAGATCCATTCGCGTCCGAGCTGATCGACACTCGCGAGAACCATTTAAGGAGTTACACCAATATTTCTTCGCTGTGATACCCGAATAAGGTCACGCGGATGTTTGATCGATTGGAATCGCCTCAAGGTCCGCCTCGTGAACATCTGACAACTTGTTTTCCCATCTACGAGAAACTGTTTCCGAGAAATCTCTGTACCAATATCTCGGACCGTGTGGCAGCAATTATCATTTGAAAAATTGTTTTTTGGCAGAGTTTAACTCGGGACCTCATTATTCTGCCGAGATCACCACGTGTGTACAATGTCAAGAGTTACTGCGGAGGAACTAGTTCTTGATCAGGCACTAATTTTTTATCAATTCATGAAATAAATGGTTCTTGCGCTCGTAGCATTTATGATTGGCCAACGATATTCAACAGTTGGGAGTAAACATTACAAATAATGGAAAAAACGGAATTTCAAAGAGGAAGAATCGTAGATAACGACCATTTTTTAAACAAATTTTTCACACTTGAACCGATGGAAAAATTTTCAGAACAACGATATATCTAATATATTTTCTAATAATTATTTTAAATCATTATATAAGAAAAATTCACCAAGTGGCCCTATTTCCATGATGTTGTAAAGGAGAGCTACCCATAGTTTACCTAAAGGAGGTTTGGAGCCCATAGAAACCTTTTTTTTGTGCCACGCACAGCAGGGAGCCGTCACCCGCTCGAGCTATATGGCCTTCCGACTCGAAGAAAAAGAATCGTTGAGAAGTCGGACGCCGATTTCCGTGTGCGAACACTCTCATTTAAACCTGGGTTACAATATTCGGTCTGATCCGAACTTCGGACAGTCGAGATACAGTTAGTGCTTTTGCATACAAATTCTCAACATAGAGCCTACGACGAAAAAGTCTTGACAATTTGCCAACGAATATCAAATATTGGGTCTACAATTATTATAGTTGGTTAATTAACAAGAAATTTACGTATGATAATACTACATTGGCCCCGACCAAAGATTGCGAACATTTAAATATCGTCTTACAGACGTCAGAAACATTACTACAACTAGGAACTTGTTCAAATATTCCAAATTGACTTTTATGTTTCCTTATTTGTGAATATACTCGTAATTTGTTAGTGTTGCGCACATCTTAGTCCACTAAAGTACTATTGAGTACAGCCTTGGAATTTATTTATTTCTTTAAGTTTTTTCCATGCTACAAGAGGAAGGCACGGATGTTGCACTTGCTCTTGTTGACATATTTTAAATTTACATTGCAGGCTCAGATAAAAATATAGTTAAAAATCCTGATTTTCACTTTTTTCTTTGGAATTCTGATCGATAGCAATTTAAAAAAATTTTGTTTGTCACATTAGCTAGTAAACTAATTCTTTTAGTATTTAAAGAAATTCAAGTCGTTTTGTCTAATTTTTAAAAAATTGTTCATTTTTACAGGACGTTCCAATACTTTTGTTCGGCACTGTATGTAAATCATTCGAGTTTCGAACATCCGGAGATGGTCCGATTTTAACCCTGAATGACGTGATCAATGAGAAGACAATTGAGTCGTTGCACGAGGAATCAAATTTCTTCCTCGGCGCATCACGATTCGATTAAGTCGATACTCATCGATTAGGTTGGTGGTCATTAACGTTGATTAAGTCGGACCGTCTGACCATCAGCTGGTCGAGGTCAAGTTCAAACGGACTAACGAGGTAGGGAATGCACGACCGTGATCTCGATACTTGAGCCGCCTTTAGTATCGATTATGCTTCCCCGGATTGTTCGTAAGTGTTCATGTATCCACTCGACGAATGTATGTTACATTCGCTGCCAATGCTTTCGTTCCTGCAAACTTCTCTTATCAACTGTTTAGTGTTCTATTGTTTTATACAGTGTTCTATCAGGAAATAAATAAATTCTCTCGCAAAAAAAGAGAATACTATTCTGTTTCCCTAAAAAAAAATTTTTAGTGATAACCGACTTCCTTGATTCTCTCATTCAAACTTATCCCGTTCGGCTATTGTTACTATCAATAGGTGTAGAGCTGATCACTATCATCTGGCTACTTCCTTGGCTCGTATTGGTTTCACTGATGATCCAGAATGCAGCTGCAGAGATGGTGATGAATCTCTGAACTTATTATCTTATGGCAATGTAATTTGTATAATGTGGAAAGACTTGAATTTTTTTAAAAGATCCGTAAGTTCCGTAATTTCAACTTTCAACTTCCAATGGATGTTTCTTTGTTAATAGCCAAACCTAATATAAGGCCTTGCCATTACATGTTATAATTTTTTAAAAGTTGCAGTCTCAGTGTTTAAGTGTTTAAGTCTATTCTGTGTCTAATGTTTGTATTCATGTTATCGTTATAATACTTATGTATCTTCAGTCTCCTATTTTGTTTAAAAATTGTCTCTCGTTTGTAATCAGTGTATTGTATTCTTTGTAATGTTGAAATAAATCTCGTATGAGATTCTCTTTAATAAAAAAAAAAAGTCATAAATAACTGACGTTCGTCCCACTTCGTAGAATTCCAGTTTTTAATCATTTTTTTCATTTCCAATAACGAAAATAGATACAAAAGTGATTTACAGCGAAGCGCCAGACAGAAACGTTTTCAGACTTCGCTGAACTAGTAGCATATAATCTTACGCATTAGCGTAAGTAGAAGCAGTTAGAGATAAGCAAACACGTTACACAAGTCGTAAAGTAAATCCTACTTCTTACTTGTATGCTAAATAACTTTTCGAAGTTAACCCTTTGCACTCGGCGCTATTTTAGCTACAAAACTAAACATTTTTTCCGACCAAGAATATTTTCATTTTATATGATTTTTTTCACTTTATGGATATGAAAATGATATAATACCTCTTACAAAACTTAAATGTTTAGTAATGTATTAACTACAAACTTTAATAGTGTATTAACAAAATTTAATAGTGTAAACAATATTTCGGATTATGATATAGCAATTTTTAGTGGCGCCTCAGAGTCGCCACTCGAGTGGTAAGGGTTAATTACATTCCAAAGAATAGAGTCCATACAGGTTGTCCCACGCAACTGGAACAAGCTGCACCTCCTAAATCGTTGGAAATAGGAGAAACTGTTACGGACCAAAGTTAAATGGTATCGGACGGCGTACAATATGCAAGAGCTCCTTTTTGATAAAATGGTAACCAATACCTTTGCCTACACCGATTTATCTAGCTTTCTGTAAGCTACAGGGTGTCTCAAAAGTGTTGTAAATCCTTGAAATGGGCGGTTCCTGAGGTTATTTACAGCAACTTTATCCTTTGCAAAAATGGCCGCCTCAGCTTTATTAAGGAGATATTAACGAAAAACACCGACCAATCAGAATACCGTTACAGCGGGCGGATTCCGGCTCGGCCAATGATATTGTCGCGCTTAGCGGGACCGGTCGACGAGCTGGAGTCCGTCCGCTGTAATGGTGTTCTGATTGGTGCGTGTTTTTGGTTAATAACTCCGTAACAAACCTGACACAGCCATTTTTGCGATGGAAAAAGTTACTTTAAATAACCTCAGGAACCGCCTATTTCAAGGATTTACAACATTTTTGTTGCTCATAAAAGTATGAACATACTTATGCCCCAAACTTATTCCTTAGGAAGTTATCGTAGCTAAAAGTTACAAACATTGTAATGGAGACACTCCAAAATAATTCACAAATCTACAACAATCTTAGCTACGATAACTTCCTAACGAATCGATTTAGGGCATCGGTATGTTAATACTTTAATGTATAATGTAGAGCACAAAAAACTGCATCAATCGGTATAGTCAAAAACATAGGTTTCCATTTGAGAAAGGGGGTTATCGCATTTTTCTGATGTACAAAGGCACAAAAGGGCATGAAGTCATTTGCAGGTTATGCACCATCCGACACCATTTAACTATGATCTGTAACAGTTTCCTTTATTTCCAACCATTTAGGGGGTACAGCCTGTTCTAGTTGCGTGGGACAACCCGTTATTTTATATATTTTATACGATATTCGAACATATGAAAATATTCAAATTCTTTTCCAATGGAAAAGAACGAACTTTTTTAGTTTTCATTCGGGTTCTGAACAACTGTTAACTCAGGTGCAGGTAATTCGCTGCATACCTGCGCAATAGTACCCTCAGGGTCGGTCTGCGGGCTGCTTCAAAAGTTACAGACAGCAATGAGTAGACAGGAGGAGGGGTTTTTAGTGGATAGCACACGAATGTGAGTCCCACACTTCCTGGCAAACAACATCATGACATCTAGCGGGGGGTTAGTGCGTAATGCATTTTCCCCTCCTCGTTAAAAAAAAAGGTAATTCACTGCACAAGAGTGTGTCTATATTATTGTCTAGTCATTTTATATGTATCTTCAGAATCGGAACTTTTAGCCCCGGTCTCCCCTAAACATGTATGCAATTCTCTTGCAAAGCTACCGATTAAAGATAATTAAAGCTATCGCGTGCCGCTGCAGCTGTGAACATAAATCCATATCTCCAATTTATGTTAGTCACATTATCACCGTATGCCCCGCGTTAAATAGGGTCGCCAGCCTACAAACAAATAAATAAAACGATAGTCGAAGAAGGATAAACTGACCACGCTAATTCCTGGAAACAATATTGATTCTGTAGCCAAACGACCAACTCGATTATGACTTTTGTACTCGAAGCAAATGTTCGAACGATGCTCTCAGACCGATAGGCAAAGCGTAGGCAAACAAAATTATTAATTATATCGGTCGACATGATCGTTCGCATGACGGAGAAGTCAATAGTTTCTTAGTTTCTCTAATATTTTCCTAAGTCAACACGAAGGAAACCACAGAACGTGTGAAACCGAAAACAATACTGCAAACATACAGCGACTCACACCAATATTTGGACACTCTTAAAAAGACGATAACTTGTTTAATAGTGGACACTACGACTTGGACTTGTTTAAGAAATTAGAAAAATTAGTTTATTCCATTTTATGAATCCTGAATTTCTTCCCCCATTTTTGTAATACACATTTTAAATAAATAGATCTCGCAAAACACAAACGCAAAGAAATCAAATGTTTCAAAAACCTAAATACTAGAACCACTTGTATAAGTAATAGTATTATACTTTAAAACACTCGGTTTGTAAATGAGAGTCTAACTACGCTGAATTTTTATCATTTATCTATGAAATATTAATGTTTCCTAAGTCACGACGAAGGAAACCACAGGACGTGTGAAAGTGAAAACAATACTGCAAACATACAGCGACTCACACTAAACTCTTAAAAAAACGATAACTTGTTTAATAGTGGACACTACGACTTGGACTTTTTTTAAGAAATTAGAACAATTAGTTTACTACATTTTATGAATTCTGAATTTCTTCCCCCATTTTTGCATTACACATTTTAAAGAAATAAATCTTAAAAAATACAAACGCAAAGAAATCAAACGTTTTAAAGACCTAAATGCTAGAACCACTTGTATAAGTAATACTATTATACTTTAAAACACTCGGTTTTTAAATGGGAGTCTAACTACGCTGAATTTTTATCATTTATCTATGAAATATTAATGTTTGAAAATTATAAATGCACATTTAGCAGCGCAGTAGACAACATTATTTATGCTATAGTTGAAAAATATGCTTATCATTAGACTGCAGATTGTATGCATTTATGGAAAGAATGTTTTAGTAAAATTTGAAACAGCTACACTATTACAACAATTAAAAAATCTTGACATATTACTTTCAACTGTACGCAATTTTTAAAGGATGTAACATATTTCTAATTTGGCTTCTATTTATTAGAAATCGACGAAGACCATTTTTATTTTGCATAAAGATCCGCAGTCTAGTTATCACACTGTGGGTCTAATATTATAATTATCAAGTGCAGTATCTAAAAAAAGGATTTTCAGATACAATAATCTGATGATTCTAATTTAGTTTGGTGAATGGAATGTTTTTCGCTGAAGATGGAGGAGAGGTTAGGAATATGAGATAGAGTTGGTATACGAGGCACCAAGTTTTTAACCAATACACAATGTTGATACTTTTAAGAATGGTTGTTCATCACATATTATACCGACTAAAACACTTTTCCTCGACGACCTGTATTGCTAAATATTGTTCTTTTTCTAACAGTGAAGTTTTCTGTGGTTTATTTTACGATATTCAGAGAAACAAAAACAGTAAGTTCGTAATTAAATTCGTGAATTGATAGCAATATGGGATACAAAATTTTCTGAATATTGCAAAAACGAATTGTAGATACAGTGGTCATCACGTCACTTGTCAGTCCATCACCACTGCGAGGGTCCAGAAAATACTATTTCTGTATGTGATTATTGTAAAATGAAATCAACTTTTCTTCTAACTGTAGTTACCTCATTATTTTTCATTGTCATGCTTATACATCATTAATAATGGTTTTACTCAGTTTCATGACTCGATTTCCCTGAAAAGTAACACCGTCTTATATTACCAACCGATTTTCTACTACCACAGATTTGCCTACATTTAAAAAAATATAAGAAAATCAAGAGCTCTAAGGGATTCACAACATCTATATTTATAAATGTGTGCTGGTTTCGGCGCACATTTATTCTAAAATTTCGATCGAAAAACATATCAAATTTATATTTATGCAGAACATTCCATAGAAAATTCCTTAAATTGCTACGTTTGAATTTTTAATTTACATCTGTTCTGAAAGTTTATAGATTAACAAATAAACTGTATATCACATTTTTCTACCCTCTCCTTTATAAACCGCGAATCGTGCGGCTAGATACCGTCAAGGCGCAGTAAGATTGCGGTGGTAAATCGTACGATGGAATATTTTACGGTAACACGATATAAATGGAACATTACCGGCGACACAGGAAAGAGTGATTCATCCGCGGGGAACAGCAACAAGCTAAAACTATCAATGCCAAGGTCAACGCAGATACTGGGCTGCCGGTGAATCGCGATCACCGTGTCGCGTGGGCGTTGCGTGCTGAACAACGTCATTGTTCACGCGACAGGTCCGTGGGATCTTGCTGCGAAATTATATCGATTAGCAAATAGAATTACTAGATTTTTTTTCCTGAAGATAACCGTTGATAAACGGACGTGAGTCTCCTTGCCGCACAGTGTGCGATTTCAGCAATCTAGCTTCACTTTATTCGAAAAGCGAATGTCTTCGTACAGGCACGAAATGACTGCTTACATTAACACTAAACCTACCAAACACAAAACATATAAATGTGAAACGTCTTATAGAAGTGAGTACAGTAAATCCTCTATAAACGCATAAAAGCTGTAGCAGATAAACGCAGAAAATATATCCCCTCCACTTTAGTAATCCGATCTCGGCTCGGGTATATCGGTGTGAACCACTACTAATCAGTGATGGTATATGGTCTCGGTTTTCTCGCGCATGCGCGACGATTTTAGCGTCAGTAAAGTACAAAGTTGGGCTAAAATAGGGTACCTTAGTCACCCCGCATAGTTTCGCAAATTTTTTGTCGATTTTCAGATATGAATTGGCAAGTAGCTCCTTCTCCAATACTAGTTGCCATTATGGAATCGAATATATTAACAATAACTTGCCAAAATTTTGAAGTACGGTCGTCTCGTCGTGTCGTCTTGCACTCTTCTGTCCGGCTTCCCGCCAATAACAGTTCTCCCCTAATTTCCCTACAAACATAAGACGTACGGTACGTTCCTGCATTTAGTCGCGCATGCGCGAAAAAACCGAGACCATATACCATCACTGCTACTAACGCGACGCGGAGAGTCGCAGTCGTCGGCACTATCCAAGGGCCCGTGCGTCATGACAATGTAACACCAATATTTAATTTTTTTTATTATTACTTATTTTTTAATGAAACTTTCATCGATATATTCGTGGCATTTTTCTGATTAAAAAAAGACCAAACACGATATGATTTTAACTGTGTAAATATTGCTGTAGTATTTAGTGGTTTAAATGACGATGAACGTTTCAGGCGCAAGGAAGGATAACGTATGGGGAAGAAAGAGACGCGGAGAGTCACAGTCACCGGCCCAGTTCAAAGGCCCGCGCGTGGTCTCGCTTTACGTGGTCGCGCTTGGCCTTAGAAGCCCAAAAAATAGCTACCCGTCACAGATAAACGCATAACTATCCCCCCGATAGACGTTGTGGGGTTTGCATTATAATTCATGCTTAAATAAAGAAGTCAATTTAATAATTTTCTATGAAAGCCTTTTTATAATTTCAGCAATTGTGAAATAAAAAACCGGTCATTTGACCGTGGTAGGTTTGGTGTTAAGTTAAATATCTATATTATATTATAAGGGACTGTATAGAAAGGTTGGGACACACTTTGGTTTTTTAACTATAAAATTTCATAGGATGAGAATTATGCAAACAATGTTATATCGTTGAAAAGGTATAGTTGCCAGCTACATTTTCGCTGTAGAAAGTATCAATATAGCGTTAGTGGATAAAAAGTTATAGCCATTTTTCTGAAGGCAAGTTTTTGCGCCAAAAAGAAATTTTGCCGTATAAGTTGGGATACCCAAAAATTATTCGATCGTATTGTGATATTAGTACAGCAAATAAGTTTCATCATATTCCAAATTTTCGAAAACTGTGACATTATTCGTTTACTAAAGCTAGATTGCTGAAATCGCGCACTGTGCGCCGCGGGGTCGTTTCGATCATGATGGTATTTTATGTCAATATTCCGTGATAATCCGGTTCGCCGAGAAATTCCGGAACTCCAATATCGAATACCTGCGAAATTATTTCTCGTTCTGGTTCTCGCTAACCCATTTTCTGCCAATCCGGCGATTCCATAAATCCCTGGACGAAGTACCATCTTGTAGTTTTGAAAGAGGATATCGATGTAGAAAATGTTTCGACGAAATGCGAGCAATATATCTTCGTAGTTTCCCAATATTGTTCATGCAATTTCTTATCTTTGTGGAGCAGTACGTAAGAATAAGACTTGAACTCGTTTCGAGATAAAAAATAATGCTGCGGAGACATAAACTGGTTTAACGCGTGTTAGAGAGTAACAAGGTTAAATACATTTTTTGTTTGTACTTCTTTTAACGATTTCATTGATCAGCTCATGAACGTTTCTGAGGTTGATCTGATTCAACCACACTAAACCTACGGCCCGCCAAGCTTTAATATGCGGAGCGAAACACGTACAACGGTATTAGGTGGTTGTTAGCCTAATGTTGCGTATCCGGCCGTGTAATTTAGGCATCTCTAGTAGGGGTGTGCGAGTACTCGATTTATTCGAGTATTCGAATTTCGAGTCGAGTAATGATCGGTCTATCGAGCCGAGTCAAGCGTTTGAATTTTCCGAGCTACTTGAAATCGACGAACTGCTTGAAAAGAATGCGAGCTACTTGAAAAAATCAACCGGCTCGAATATTCGAGTCCTCGTGAAACTTCGATTTACTCGAAAATGAATTTTCAACTCGAAATTTCTTCAACTCGATTTATTCGAGTATTCGAATTTCGAGTCGAGTAATGATCGGTCGGTCTATCGAGCCGAGTCAAGCGTTTGAATTTTCCGAGCTACTTGAAATCGACGAACTGCTTGAAAAGAATGCGAGCTACTTGAAAAAATCAACCGGCTCGAATATTCGAGTCCTCGTGAAACTTCGATTTACTCGAAAATGAATTTTCAGCTCGAAATTTTTCGAATTACTCGAATATATTGGAACAGATCTTTAACTTTCGAGTTACTCGTAAAAATTCGAATATGTTTTCTTCACGAAAACATGAAAATAAAACAGAAGCATTCAATTAGCGTAATATTTTTCCTCCTTATAGTTAGAATAGTATTTGATAGTAAATAAATGAATATTCGAGTAACTCGAGCAATTCGAATTTTTACGAGTAACTCGAAAGTTAATGATCTGTTCGAATATATTCGAGTAATTCGAAAAATTTCGAGCCGAAAATTCATTTTCGAGTAAATCAAAGTTTTACGAGGGCTCGAATATTCGAGCCGGTTAATTTTTTCCAGAAGCTCGCATTCTTTTCAAGCAGTTCGTCGATTTCAAGTAGCTCGGAAAATTCAAACGCTCGACTCGGCTCGAGCAATCGAATCGAGTTCAGCTCAGCTCGTAAATTACGAGCACTCGCACACCCCTAATCTCTAGCTAGAATAAATGGAAAGCGTTTAGAAAACCATATTCATTTTATTCGGGGAGAAGTAGCACTTATGTTTGCACGTCCACGTTTGAGTAACGACGGTCTAAACGGTAACTCTATCATGCCACATTCGTAATAATATAATCACGCATTAACTTATACAGTATATCAACGATAATCGTCGCCACCACGGGTCCGGCCGGCGACAATTAACACGATAATGTTACACTTCTCGGCAACCGAGGCCTCTCGAGCTTCACGGCCCCTCAGGGGGTATACCCCGCGGCAGGAGGGATTGTTTTGCGACAATTATCGTGCAGAATGTCACGACAATTAACGATGAAATACTGTACCTACAAATATTACGATTTTGAAAACAGTTCCATGAAAAGCTTAGCAACATTAAATATAGAACAATGCGATCTTCAGTTAGAAGATATACTGAAAATTGCTTGCATTTTAAACTTAGACGTTAATGAAGATATATTATACGATGAAATAAGTTTAATTCAAAATAACGATTTAGAAATACTTAGAAACGAATACAAGAGTTCAACAGAAAAAATATGGATGACTTTTTTTAAACCTCTCAATGTTACTGAAATTAAGCAAACAGTGCAGTACTACGTCAAGTACTGACAATATGTACACCGGTTAGCAACGCATTTGAATCAATTTTGAGAAAAGATAGAAATAGTATGCGAGTGAAGTTAGGCATTTCAATTAATTTTGATATGGTCTATGAAAATTCTTATTTACAAAAACGTGAACAGAAAAAAATGGTAATTATTTACAAAGAAGTACTCCTCTCCGATTTTGATGAAATTTAAATATGTTATAGATTTCGACATTTTGAACAACTTTTTCCTTTTCATATATAGGGAAGTCGCTTTTAGTTTTCGAGATATTCGCAAAAAACCATTGCTAGTACTGAATTGAATTTTTCGTGTTCTTGGACGCTCCGTGGCAAGGTAAACCTTCTCCGGCGCGGCGTCTGTTTACTTTTTTTTTGTAAACACGCTGTGGAGATGAGAAAGAAAACAGGATCTCACTCTGGTCATATAAGGTGAGCTTTCAATTTTGAAAGACTACTCTTGGATCTGCGTATGCGTGGTCGCTCCGCCCCCTCCACGACCTAATCACAAATCATTCTATTCGCATGATTTTTCTATTGTAAAAAAACAAGGATTTAATTAATGTTTAACTCATCTTCTTATTTGTAGTCTCAAATATTAAAATATCAAATATTAAAGATCACCAACTGGAAATATCTCGACAATTGCTTCAAAAAATGCGTTAATCCGATTAAATTTAAGATTTATTAAACATTAATCAAATCCTTGTCATTTTACAATGGAAAAATCATGAGAATAGAATGAGTTGTAGTTAGGTCGTGGAGGGGGCGGAGAGCACGCACACGAAAACCCAGGAGTAGTATTTCAAAATTGAAAGCTCACTTTATATATGTATGACTAAAGTAAGACCCTGTTTTCTCTCTCATCTCCACAGCGTGTTTACAAAAACAGTAAACAGACACCGCGCCGGAGCAGGCTTACGTTGCGATGGAGCATGCACGAATACGAAAAATTCAATTCAGTACTAGCAATGGTTTTTTGCGAATATCTCAAAAAGCAAAAGCGACCCCCCTATATGTGAAAAGGAAAAAGTTGTTCAAAATGTCGAAATCTATAACATATTTGAAGTTCATCAAAATCGGAGAGGAGTACGTCTTTGTAAAAAATTACCGAGAAATTATTGAACGTAGCAAAATTAGAAAGAAAATATAATTTTAGGAAATAAGCATTATAGTACTGCAATATTAACCATATGTAATGTCATTATTATCATATATATATATATATATATATATATATATATATATATATATATATGATTATTATATGTTGAATGAAGTAATTTGCGCTTCTTTCGACTTGTTTTTTCTTGCTAATTTTCTAACGCTAGTAAAATGTTGGCAACCTTACCGCGGCGTCATGCACCGCGGGAAACTTATATTTAGTGTGTTCCTCGACCCAAATACTCTACCGTGTATGAAAATGAACATAGAATGATTCGTTGACTCGGAATATTAGTTTTAACGTCGAAACGATCATTTAATCTCCGCCGAGCTGAAAAGCGATTTATTCAGTCTTATGGTTCGTTTCACCTAAGCGTCTACTATAGACAACTATAAGCAAGTTTTCATTTCTGTAATTTACAAAATGTAGACAGATTCATAGACGAGACCCTGAAGATTTCTATACTTGGCTTCATTATGTTAATACTTACTATTTACCATTATACACGTTCAACTCTGCTTGACTACTAGTTAGCATGAAGTAACTGTTCTTGCATGATAAATGATAAATGCATCAGACAATACAATGACCAAACATCTGATTCATTGAATAACAATATATGTTAAATGTTCAAAGTGCGGTTAATATAAAGGTAAATATTTACATTAAGGGAGCCACCTTCGATTTCAATAATTTTTTAATATGTTGTCAAGGTCATCACCCTGAGCAACGTTCTCAACGTTTTAGTTGGGTGGCACCGTTTACAAAAAAGTTATAGTCAAAGAAATTTTAGTATCGTAGTTTAGTAGTATTAATGGATAAAAGCGTTCTAATAATTGAGGTTGAGTCTTGGTTATCTTTCCTTGAGTTCCTTCGAAATCACGTGAAATATCAACAACACAGAGATTTCAGTGATAGAGGTAAATAGAAGCATGACTGATGGACGAACACAGTCCAATTACATATTTTTAATAAACGAGCGAAGTAGAAGCATTGTGTTCACTATACCAGGACACTCTATCAGATGTAAATGATATCTGGAAAATTATTGGAGTCTATATAGAAGAAGAAACACGTCTATTGCTTTAGGGGATGGACGGCAGCTCCTATGTATAGATATACTATACTATATACAGGGTGTCCCGGGTTTCTCCGGCCAAACTATGAAGTTCGGTTAGAAACTCTTCGTTACAAAGTTATAAACAAATGAAATTGAATTTGGCATGAAGTGAATCAACAACAGTGTCGCTTTTACCACAACACCTGTTAGATCAAGAAATCGTGGTGAAAATGCCAAGAGTATTTTCAAATCAGTAATACGCTGATATTCACTCTGCCACGTAAAATCTGCCGTTACCAAATTCAATTTCATTTGTTTAGAGAAATTATAACAAAAATCTAAGAAGGGCAAAACATCAGCTGATATTATTTTATAGCTAGTACGAATTGTTATTGATGAAGGTAAAATTGTTAATAGTGTCGCTAAAGACTTTCCAGTCACAAAAAATGCATCACTGCGAAAGAAGTGTTTCATGCGTGCATTGATTATGACTTGGATGATGATTTGTATATAGAACTCAAAATAATATCTATAAGAAATAAATGTCAAGTCAACTAAGCTCACCGTGTATGTCAATTAACCACAAACCCGAAGCTCGTTGACTTATTGCACTCACCGAAATAAATGTAATAAAAACTTCTACCTATGCTTAATTAAAGTGATTTTCAAAATTAATCCTATATACTTAGGTAAATTTGACAACTTTTGGTATTCAACGACTCAACCAAATGTCGGTAGTTTATTTATAAAATTTGGATGCGTTAAAAAATAGTCACATGAAAATCACCGACACAGGTTTCACCGACACAGATTTGACCGACAACGATTTTAGTCGACGACAGTATCATGCAGTAGTAACATCGTGTGACAACAGTAACGACGTTAGCCGACTGCCTTTAACTTTATATACTGTAATAATTATATTTTTATAGAATAGTAAAGGTGTCAGTGCAGAATAGTTAGGTCTGAGTTAGGTCTGGGTGTATCAAGAAAAAATTACATAATCAATGAGGTAGTACGTGCGCTGGTCAAAATCATTGTCGGTCACAATCGTTGTCGGTCAAAGTCAATGTCGGTTAAAATCGTTGTCGGTCAAAGACTTGGTCGGTCAAAGTCGTTGTAGATCAAAATCGTTGTCGGTCAAAGTCGTTGTCGGTCAAATCTGGAGTCGGTCAAAGTCGTTGTCGGTCAAAATCGTTGTCGGTCAAATCTGAAGTCGGTCAAAGTCGTTTTCGGTCAAATCTGGAGTCGGTGAAATATTGTCGGTGATTTTCATAGGAGCCGTTAAAAATTAGTCAACTAGTCCCGGTCGACTGTACTATGAACCATTGAAGTCTGGGATACTTTTCTTTTAACAGCCTGTATAAACAGAGGAGAATAGCTTACCTTGCGAGACAACAGACCAGCTGTCGGTGTACGATCAGCAGGATCGGACTCGGGAATCGGTTCATTAGGGTTTTCCATGTGCATTCCCGGCCATCCGACCCAGATGCCATTTCCGCTAATTACCACCGGCGCTACCGCAGTCACGAGACCTCCAGCACTAAAAGAAGAATCAACAAAAGGACGTTATTAAGTGGAGGCCATTGCACATGATCAATGTTTCAGTGACTGTAATTGAAACATATTGGACGATTCAACTACAACCAATTTTTATATCTGTTTATGATACTGGGAATGCGGTAACTGTACTTCATGGGGATTCTCGCGTAACTGATCCAAAAAAAACCAATTTTTATTGTACTTTTTGAATTTATAAAACCTAAACAAACCGACATGCAATCCGCCCATGTTTGTCGTAATTTACGATGCGAATAAGTAAAAAATGTGTCGCATTGATATAAGGTACGAATATGTCGGTTAATAATTGATAATCGAACAGTAAAAAAGAACGTGTACTCCTACAATGTCCATAAAAAGTACGTTCTAAGAAATACGAAAGTTAAGAAGCCTCGGCTGTATCTTTATTGCGTGCTCCACTTATCCGAAAGCTTTTAATTCTCCGAGAATGATAATCGTTGGCGATGCAAGCCACATAGTAAGGGGAAAACTACTGAAATATATACGAGGCAGATGATTATTCTCGTTGTTCTTTCTATTTTATGTAAATAATTTTCCTCGGTGGTTGTTAGAAACATCTGGTAAGAAAAATGAACACGTTAGGAACCATTTTATGAACGATTCATCGCCAGTTCAGTGATGCAGTCGACAACAAGCGACACAGGCTACAAAATGTCTTCAATAGACTGCAGATTTTTTACATTTTTAATAAAAATGGGTAGGTCAAACACAAAATAGAGAAAATGTTTAAAGATACTATTGTATTATTTCGAACCTACTAAAATTGTTAAGGAAAGAGCTAGATGTCTATGTGGACAATGTATCTTGTAATTAATTCAGACAATTTTCATTTTGCATAAAAATCCGCAGTCTAGTCATCAACTACGTCTTCGATCGACTATCCAACCTACCATGGTTACGATGTTTCTTTGGAGGAAGGGATTGGGCCTATAGTCACTTATCAGAATATCGATCTTCCATTTTTATTCTTAGATATTAAGTTCAGATCCCATCACCGCCAAAAGTAATCTTTTGATCCCATAAAATCAGAATTTTAATAGCAGGAATACTGGTCCAATCAAAATTACTGATCTCGATCTTTTTATTTAACAATTGCTAAGGTCATAACTAAACTGTGTTTTATACACCCCGCTCGTAACTCTTAAAATTGGACCAAACAATTTGAGTTTATTTTTTTATGATGTTAGAAGGATTAATTTGCTAGCTAATGTCGAAACAATTTTGTTTTTAAATTGCTATAGGTTGGAATTGTGAAGAAAAGAAATGAACTTTATACTTTTATACTACAATATAACGAAAATTTAAAACATACCTATTGTATGTTTAAGTGAGTTATATACATGCACAAAGTTTCTGTATAAATAATTAAGAAGGACAAAAATTGTAAGAAACTGCGATTTAGATCAATTGTAACCCCAAAATTCGAAGATTCTTACATATTTCAATGTCTCAGTTGTTTTATGCGTCAACAACCTGTTTCAATGAAACTTTGTGCGTGTATTGCTCACACAACAGCCAAAGTAGTACTCGAGATGGCACAAGGTCAAGGGGCGCCAAGTTCACAAACACACGATGCGATACACCTGAAGTAGTGGTGGTAATCTTCTGACCGAATTGCGAGAAGCCTGTGTGCGCCTAACCTATTAAACTGTTCCTGAGCAATACATAACTTACATAGTTTAAAAAAAGAAAAATCGTGACCCTCACTTTTTCTTCGAAATTTCAAGCGATAACAATATCAAACAATTTCTTTTTTACACATTATATAGTAAAATACTCCTCTTAACATCTAAAAAACAGTTGAAATTGTTCAGTCCAATTTTTAAAAAGTTATTCGTTTTAAAGAGTTTCCTCAGTCTTATAATCGGGGGTATACATTCGTGACAAAAATAAATGAGTGAAAAACAAGACAGTAAGATCATAAGAAAAATTCAAGAATATTGAAATACATTATAATCTAACTTTAATTCATTACGATCAAAATTTATAATTGTTAATTTTCATAAAAATCCGGAGTCATGACGATGCTGCTGTGGGAAGCTATTAAACAAATCAAATAGAATCTTGTTATTTTTACATGGTATTACAAACCAGTTGCTTTTAGTACACGTTAATTCTAGAATTAATGATCAAGAAAAGATTCTTCTCGTTCTAACGATAATCGCGTCTGCAGATTAGCATTTTTCTAAAGAAGTTTTAAAGTATAACAATTTGTAACATGAGTCAGACGTTGGTCAGACAGATAATGGTATTGGGCAAGCGATTATAATTGGAATATGACAGCGTCGAAAAAATTGAGTCATGCAAAATAAAAATATAAAACACTAGTTGGAACAAAATGAACGAAGTTAGAGCAACGACGAGGAACCTAACAGCTAAGACCTATCAGAAGTCCCCAAACATCGAGAAATCAAACGCAAGGTTGGAAAAACTTCTTGACCCGGGAAGCATTCGGTTGGACATTTGCAATGTCAACAATATCAAATCTTGGTGCGCATACGTTCGTTCGTTGATCAACATACAAGCGTTTCCTAAGTGCACGTGCGCAAACTTCGCACGATGCGTGACCACGCGATGACATTTCTAAAATGGCTGCGATCTACAATGCTCTTTAACCCCGCCGCACATTCGCATACTAACGAAACGTACTTCTACAATAAGTATTTCTAATTAAAGCTGACAGTGCCGGATCAAGACCTTTAGAGGCCCTAAGCAATTAAATGATTTTGATCACTTCAGAACAATGTAGGGGGATTTATACGATTTCTTAGACATTTCAACAACAGTAAGAGTTTATCTTTTAGCAATATTGTTACTATGTAAGAGATGTAGAATTCGGAAAATTTCCATGATGCTCCCATTTCTCAGGTTTCTCAGGTATTTTTGATAAATTGACTAAAAAGTATTTCTAACAGAAGTTAGTCCTGTACAATTTCTTAAGCATTTTCGATAATTTGACTAGAAAGTGTTTTTATCAGAAGTTTTGTTCGCTCGCTACTGATTTCCATTTTTCCACTATTCTTTCGTTCCTTCCTTCTTGCCTCCCTCTCCTGATGGCCTAAGCGTGTGCTTAGTTTGCTTATTGGTTAATCCAGCACTGGAAGCTACTGACCTATGTTGCACAGTGATACAAATTGCCGATTTATTTGGCGAAAATTCAATTTGACAAATTTTGCTTAAACTAAATGGTTTTTGTTACCCAAGGTAGTTAAATATGTGAATAATACTGTTTTGATATTTTCTTAATTATTCATGCACTCGTTAAAAACTATGTTATTCCTCTAATTTGAGAAACAACTAAAGTACCGAATTATGTTCGGAAACTATTTAACCCTGACCGTTCTTACAACTACATAATTCATAATGCCCATCACTGCTTTATTTATCAATTTTTGGAAACATATTTTTCAAGGTATTTCTAGACTCGTTGCTCTTCATTTCTTTTCTAATGCAATAACTGTCCATTTAATTTAATCGCCAGCAAATGAGTAATTAAATTTCGATTTTGATATTCTGGGTCAAACAGACCCAGGTTCCGCTGTCGAAGGGTTGAACGACGATAACTTTTTTAATATTGGTACATACGACTTAGATTTTTTTTGTTGAGAAGTTAGAAAAATTAGTTAGCTACGTAACGTGAAAAAGAAATTTTGAAACAATTTCACTTGGCCGGAAATACAGAGAAAATACTAAAAGTTGTGTTTTATAGAACATTCTTGTATATGTAGGTCTACATCAGAAATTTAAAAAATACGTTTTCGGAATTTGTGTCAATTATATACATCGTCGAAATCGGTCAACATTGCAGTGAGCTGCAAACAGTGAAGGAAATGTGAAAATCGTATTTTTTCACGATTTTTGGCCTGTAACTAATAAATCTGAAGATTCTTACATCTTTCAATGTCTGTCGTTGTTTTTTACATCAACCGATTACGATGAAATTTTCTGAATAAATATAACTAAGGTTGTAAAAGACAACCTTGAAAATGTTCTTCGCGATTCTCACCAACTAAAATTGTCTCAAAAACTTTATTTCATGTCACATAAGCAGTCAAATCTTAAATTTATCGTTTTTTTTTTAAAGTGTCCGAACATTATTGTAAGTCACTGTATATAACTTACTTAGATCTACAAAAAACACTTTCTAAAATTTCATTACCGGCACAGATAAAAAATTTAAAGACTGTGACCTATATTTTTTTTTCTTCGCAACTGCGACCGATAGCAATTAAAAAAAAAATGATTTATACATTACCTAGTAAACTGAACCTTCTAACATCTAAAAAAAAAACTACAATCCGTTTAGTCCATATTTTTGAAAAAGTTTTTAAAGTATGTACGAATACTTTTTACACTGACTGTAGGTACAACAAGTGCCTGTGTACCCGTCAATGGGACGCATTCGTGAACTAAGTTACTGGCACGTCATAGTTATAAATTTGTAAGCAAACTTGGCTGGTATCCAGACCCGAGACAAAGGCTTTCGACAACTCTACGTTCGGTTATGTTGCTCTCATTGTGACGAACTGGGTTGCTTTTCTCGAGTCTGTTGTGTGTAGGCTGTTCTAAAAGATGCGGTATAAACACAATAGATTCTCCTATTTATCCTAACTAATTAGGAAACTTCGGTATTCGAATGATGGAACAGTTATTTTTCTGATGATCATCTTCGACGACGTCAGGGATCATCAAAGTGGTAGATATCGACCCCTAGGTGTCGATATAATATAATTAGGGGTCGATCCGATCTAAAGGATCGATTAGGAATCGATGAAAACCTACGCTAATCAATCGCAAATTTTTTGACAGCAACGCAGTATATACGATTTTTGTTTGGAATGACATTTGTAATTACAATGCGGCATTTTCCATTTTAATTGCATTCCCAAGCTCGTATACAGTTGAATCTGGCTTCAGTCATGTTAATTCTATTTTAACAAAGCAGAGAAATAAATTGAATGTGGAGTCCCCAGGCGACTTAAGACTGAAACTAACAAATTTCGAACCAAACATTGCTAATCTTGCCAAGCGTCATCGAGCACATCCTTCTCATTGATTTATGTAAAAATTTGATTTTGTCAAGATAAAATAAATCATTTAAAAAAACACAAGATTTTTTTTCTTTTTTGACATTTTATATAGAGGGGGTCAATAAGAAAATTAGAAAATTTTTAGGGGTCGATGATCAAAAAAGTTTGGCGGCCCCTGGCCTTTGTTACCATTATTCGTATTCCAATTAATTATTCGAGGAACACACAACACTGGAACTATAATAATTATGTTGTGTTGCGATCAGTTACAGTGTTAAACAAAATCTTTACCAATTTACAGTGTTTACTTGCGAAATGCATTTGGATTATCGGTTATATACAATCATTTATATTTTATATTAATCAAAATATTCACATGAGTAATAGAGAATTCAGATAATCAAGGTTTTACTGCAATTTGGAAATATAGAAAATTTAAATGTAAAGATAGTACGTTTTGTGGAATATATATTTTGTATTAAATTCGTCACGTCCTACATTTTGAATAATGTCGATATTTGATGCAAAAATCGTTGCGACTATTTTCATCCGACGTTTTAGTATGAATACCACGTCGAAACGACGCGGAAATCATGTGTCCGATCTATTATTATTGCCGCATACTCGAGTGCAAACTATTTTAAGGATACCATCGTTTCAGTTTATTTACGCAGAACAGTTTCAATCGGGAGTACGATTCTTCCTATTGACATTTACGAAGGTCGCGATATCGAGCATTTTATTTTCGAAGGTTAACGAGATCACTCGAAAAGAGAAAATATACACATTCATGAGAGACTTTAACGAATGCAAGGATAGGTACATATACGGCGATTGGAAATAACTGTGAACATTCTTTGAGATATCACGGTATTAATCAGACTTAATTATTAATCAAACTCAATGTCGCACGTACAATGTCTCACAGTACTATTTTAAAAAGACGATAACTTTTTTAACACTGGGTCATATGAATTGGATTTTTTTTTCTCGATAAGTTAAAACATTTATTTTACTACATGACGTGTAAAAGAAATTTTGAAACACACACTAAAAGTTGTTTTTAATAAAAAATGTATTGATGTTATCGGCGCACTGGTTCGATCTTTTCTAATTATTATATAAAAGCAATTTTGCTTTGATTACTGCATTACTGTATTGTAGAGTATAATATTATAACATATAATTTACAGACGCAATTATTTCTTGAAAATGATCTAAACTAAGATCGAAACGTTGAAGTTAATGTGGTAATTTGCAAAATTGCTTTTAAATAATAATTAAAGAAGATCGAACAAGTGCGCCGATAATATCAATACATTTTTTATTAAAAACAAATCTACGATCGATATAAGGAAATATTTACTAACAGTTGTCTCCTACTTTCTTTACGTGGGCCTATATTGAAAATTTAAAAAATACGTTCTGTAGATAAGTATCAATTACAGTGACGTGCAAAAGTATCCGAGCACCCTTAAAAAACGAATAACTTTTTCAAAACTTGTTTAAATTGCTTGAGATTTTTTGAGATATTGGAAAAATCAATTTACTAGGTAATTTATACAACAAAATAATTAGAAATTACCATTGGTCGAAATAGCGAAGAAATAAGTAATGGCTTTTATGTAAAAAAGCAACAGTTTTTAACCTTTTTATTTGCAACTATAACGAAAATTTAGAATATGCCTTTTGTAAATCTATGCAAGTATATGTACAATATATACATATATCGGTTGACACGTAAAAAAGCTGTAGGCACTGAAAGATCTAAAACTTTGGAAATTTTGTGCTTACGATTGATCTAGATGGCGTTTTCCCACGATTTTTGCCATTTTTAATTATTCATAGCTTAATCAATTTTGATGGAACTTTGTACAATGTACGTAACTTACTTAGGGCTACAAAAAACATATTTTAAATTTTCTTTATAGGCGCCGATTAAAAAGGTAAAAATCGTAAACATTACTGTTTTTCGCAATTTCGACCAATTTGTGATTTTTAATTAATTTTTTTTTATAAGGTACCTGGCAAACTAATCTAACATCTCAAAAACACTCAAGCCGCATGAACCAATGTTTAAAAAGTTATTCGTTTCTAAATAGAGTCCGGATACTTTTGCACGCCACTGTACCTACATACATTCTGAACATTGCATCAAAATCGGTCAGAATCGCAATTTTTCAAGTTTGCCGGTCTGTAACTGTATTAAATATAAATACTCTTACATCTTTCGATGCCTATCGTTTTTTTTTTTTGCTTCGACCGATTTCGATGAAATTTTCATAATTCATACACACCTACAAAACGTATTCTTTAAATTTTCAGTACTTACATAAAAAGTTGTAAAGAACAACTTCTAGTATTATCTCTGTAATTCCGACAAATTACAGTATTTCCAAAATTCCTCCTTCACCTCTTGTAGCAAACTAATTGTCCAACTTCTCAAAAAAATCCACATCATATGGTCCAATATTAAGAAAGTTATGGTCTTTTTAAAAGTGTTCCAATATTACTGTGCCAGACCGTAAGTAAATTACCGTACCAATTACGCGATGATTTCATGAAAAAATCTCGATCGTCGATCTTGACGCATTTAATAAATGTCATTTGCAAGTTATTGTCGTTCTTCGACGTCTGATCGTTTGTCGAGAATAATTACACGCGTGCCTCGATCACAGACTCCGTTCTGGGATGCTAAATCGCTATCAAGCTCTGCAATTATTATACGTATCACTTTTTATACCAATGCTAAATATCATCCGAGGTAATCGTTACTCAATGTTACGGTAATTATACAAAAACAAAACAAACAGAATACTTATTTCTACATGCTCTTTTGATTTCTACGTCCAAATACAATGAAGTCATTTGCATGTTAATCTGGAGCTACACATATAAAGACAATCTTCTTATCGCGAAAAATGCACGAAATTTAATCCGATGTAAGACGTGTTCATTTCGATGGCACCTGTTGTTGACACGCCGAACTCGAGACTGCGGTCGCCTTAATGAATATGCGACTGCGATCATATCTGCGCTCTAGAATACTTACAGTCAGTGTAAAAAGTATTCGTACACCTTTTAACAACGAATGACTTTTTTAAAATTAGACCAAACGGGTTGATTTTTTTTGAGATCTTAGGACGATTAATTTACTTGGTAATAGCGTGAATTACCTTTTTTTTCTTTTTTCTCGTTTACTTTTTTTTATGATATTAAGTCGAGCTATATTACTATATTACGGTACATTATACAGGGTGTTCATTTCAAAACTTTCCAGCCGAATATTTCTCGAAAAGTATGAAAGATATTAAAAAAGTGTAAAACACGTGTCCAAGGATTTCGAGGGGGAAAGAGTGAGGCAGTATCAGTTTTTTATTTGAGTGGCGTTTTCAAGGTCATTTGAAGGTCAACTTTGTTTTTTCAAACGGAAACCTATATTTTGTATTATGGGATCTTATTGTACGTAAAAAGACCAGCAATTTTCGTAGGATACTTTATTTTATCCGCGCACTAGTTTCGGAGATATTTAAAGAGAAGTAAAACGAGTCATACTTATACTGCGAGAAAGTTTGCAATCTCTTTATAACTATAACAAATTTTCAAAATGTTCTCCCGTTGTTTTCTAAACAATAATACAGACGATTCTCAAATTCTGAACGAACATTTTTGAAGGTATCTGTTGGAATAGCTCTACATTCCTGTACAAACGCTCTACTTCTCTTTAAATATCTCCGAAACTAGTGCGCGGATAAAAAAAGTATCCTATAAAAATTGCTGGTCTTTTTACGTACAACAAGATTCCATAATAAAAAATATAGGTTTCCATTTGAAAAAACAAAGTTGACCTTCAAATGACCTTGAAAACGCCACCCAAATAAAAAACTGATACTGGCCCCCTCTTTCCCCCTCGAAATCCTTCGACACCCGTTTTACACTCTTTTAATACCTTTCATACTTTTCGAATAAGTTAAGTTTTCAAATAAACACCCTGTCTATTGTATTATGTAAAGAATAAATAGGCATAGTTTAAGTATAGTTTTAACTTAATTTTAATACATAGTTTAAGTATAGTTTTAACTTAATTTTAAGACATAGTTTATAATACGTTAGTGTATTAAGTTAGTTGTAAGTTAAATTAAGGTTAGAAGAAGAGAGGCGAAGGTGAGGAGACGGAATAAGAGGAGCGGGAATTGTATTCAGAATTGTAACCCCGAGGGGATCAATAAAAGCATATATACATATAATATGTATGGTATTATGTTAGGTAGTACACGATTACGTACTAAGTTATGCAGTACGGTGGTATATAAAATTGTATAAGATCGAAGAGGGGTTTTCTCACCAAAGCCGGAAAGCATGTCGATAATAAATAATAATAATAATAAATAACTTCTTTTCAAATTGCTATTCGTCGAAATTGCGAAGAAGAAAGTAAAGAATTCTTCAGCATTCTTCAGGTTTTGATATGATATGAAGATTATTATGATTATTCTAATATGAAGGGCGTTCGGATACATTCGAGGGCCATTATAAATAAAAGAAATTTGACTAAAAGAACTATGACGGGTATTTGACTGCAAAGATTGACGATACGCAGCGGTGGGTGTTATTGACACTATGAAAAATTCAATCGAGGATGTCGCACGATCCGCACGGAGTAGTAGGCTTAAATAATTCTTTCTTAAATAATGAGTGACGTATAGTTTTGGCTAGAAGACCGTTCTACAATGGCGCGCGATACTATGATACGTATAGCGGTCGACATTGTTACACGCGCATCGACGCATCCGATTTCGAACAGCAATCAATGCCAACACTGATGAACTTCGTGTTTTTCCACGACTTTTATTGTGTGCGTATCGAGGAAGTAGCTCGGCTAAGGCAACCGCGATAATATATTACCGCACACGTAACGAAGCCAGACGGGATACACGTGTTCACGAGGAGTACCTTGTGAATGAGTATGATTCTCGAGATCTCTATCAATACGTTTCCTCTTATCGTTATTTGAGAATCTTCTCGTCATTTGCCACGAGTTCCCGAGCACTGGCTGTCAGAAAATAAACTGCACTTGAAGCGCCACCGAGATTTTTGGAACAAACATGCGCCAAAATCGTTATCGCCGAGCATCGGGCGAGAAAGAAATGAAAAAGTCGACAACGACAGATAACAATGTTTGACGAACGCGTTGCCAACGATTTACAGCAGTTCTTTGAATTCGACACGGAAAGAAACCGTTTCGAGGACATCGACTGTTGGGTCATTTCCATTTCAGACGCGATTCTAATCAAGAAACGAATCGAGGAAATTAAAGCTGACGAATTTCGAGATCGAACCGCTGCGCAAGGGTCTACAAGCCACGGAAACATGGCCAAAATTCAATTTCTATTTTCTATGAACTGAAAATCCTTTGAAACTACGAAATCCAAAATGTTGAAAACAAAATTCTTCAATTCAACGTAAAATTAATTTCTTTAGTATTACTTATTGTAAAATATGAAGTAACAGATTTGTATTAGACTTTTATGTATCTCAGTAGATATATTTTAATTAATTAATTGTTTCATAAGCATTAGTTAAGCCATGTATAAATTACACAAGGCTAATGACAATTTAAACTTTCAGAACGGTATTAAAAAAATGTTTGAAAGTGTTAGCTATCGGACTTATTGTATGTCAAATTTCAAGTGGAGACTCTTGCGACAGTGAATTTGATGTGCATTTTTAGCAGTAGACGTTCGATCCTTTTCAATCTATCTGAATCGAGCAGTAGTTTACGAAAAGATCTAATTTTAACCTATTTCATGACATAAAGATTTCTTAATTAATCCCAGCTATTTTATAGGAATGACCCGCTATGGCCTATCTGAATAATGTGGACTGTCTCTACTTGCAGTGGATGCGGACCATGATTGGACAGCTTCTCCTTGCCCGGGGTTGGCTCGATTAATTTTCTTCATTTCATTGATTTACATAAATGCTATTGTAAAAGATTAACAACGTTACGTGACATAATTATTAGCCCTTAGCACTCGAGTGATGGCTCTGAGGGACCACTAAAAATTGCTATACCATTATTCAAAACATTGTTTACATTACTAAATTTGTATTTAATAAATTAGATATTAAACATTTCAGTATTGTACAAGATATTATATCAGTTTACAAAATGAAAAAAAAATCATATGGAATGGAAATATTCTCGGCCGGAAAAAATGTTTGGTTTTGTAGTTAAAGTGGCTCGGACTTCAAAGGGTTGGGATACATGTACCAATCAAACACGTTACAGCTAATTTTTCTTTGAGTACTGTGCTTTGTATATATTACAAAATTATGCATTTTAATTGATCAATTCACCTACCAGACGAAAACAATCTGTCATGAAATAATACACGTTCTTCGTTCAATTTTTCTGGAGATTAAACTTCGTTCGTGTAGACCAGGGATGGGCATTTTTGTCTCAATTGGGACAAAACCGTCCCCACCATAGCGCCCACTGCCCCCCCACCAGCATGCGCCGTTACCATAGAGGAAGGAAGTGCTTCGCACGTTGCGAACAGTGCGCAGGCCTCGCGCATGAAAGAGAGGTTGGTGGGAGAAGCAGCTATTTGAGGGGCCCCTACCGTGCCCATCCCTGGCGTAGACTATCAAAGAATTATTGGATACGTTAAAATTGTCGAACCGTTAACCAAAATATTCCATAAAAGCAAAAGAATTTATTCAATGGGAGAAAAACTGATAATCTAGTGATTTACCATAGTCAATCGTGTCGCATCCAATGTAAACATTAAACAGCGGATTTGATGCATTTATGACAAAAATGGGTAGGTATAATTTGAAACAGTAAAAACATTAGAAGAATTTAAAAATTCTGTTATATGATTTTCAACCTACTGAACATATTGGGAAAGAAAATAAATTTCTATTTCACTACAGTTTATTGCTATTCAGGTAGAAAATTTCTCTTTTGCATGAAGAACCACTGCCCACTGATGATTGACGCACTTGATATAACAAAAATTCATTCACAAATCCGTACAAATAATCGCATTATCTATCCGAGGATAAGCGAAATTCCCACAAATCGACCAATGTAAAAGTCGAAGGAATAAGCAGAAGTTGATAATACGTTCTAGAATATTCTTGTGAAAGTTTGTGGTATCGTCAGCGGCGAGTTCCTATCCGAGAAAACATTTTATTTTCCATCGAACACGATTCAGTTATCTAACCATTCGTTGGTAATTCTCCGTTTTCATTTTTCGGTACGTCGTCTGTTTACAATTGGTTGTTTGTTTGGCCCGGTTGCATTGCGGATACGGCGATTGCAACAATAAAGGCCGATTTATCTTTGATGCGTGTTTACAGCGGGTCTTTAATCTCCCGGTTCTTGACAATCGCGGTCGTGTCGATATACGTGGCTTTCGCGGAACGGCCGACGCGACGTTCGAATTAAAGAAAACCGAGGGGAGGGGGTGAGGACATTCCTATTCTTGCGACGGAGTTTTTGTTGCACAAACGACAGATTAGATTAGTTCGGTCTAAACGGGAATCATTTCCTACTTAATCGGATCGGCCACGGGATCCCCTCTTTTCTATGTATTCCAATCAGAGATCAACGCAAACAGTTATCTTTTCTTTCTGAAAAAAATTTGTTTCAATTTATATACTCCGCTGAGAAAACATTAGTTCGCGTGGAAGTTTTATGGAAAGAAAACCCCCAGGAACTTCTTTAACGTTATAATCAAATATTTTGTATTACTTCATAAAAATGACAAGGATATATCTAACCAAACTGTTAACCATTCTTTTTATAATATAGTAAACCCCAAGCAAATAAATTTGTTGAATAATTCCTCATGGATGAATGTTTACAATCTCAATAACCATAAGTTAAGAGTAATAGAACAAGTCATTTTGACGGGTCCCGTATACACAGTGTTAAAAAGTGTTCTCGTGGAACAGATATTTTAGAATCTTTCCTATAAAAGCTCTACGAAAATAAAAAAGAAACAAACGTTTATGTGGCTCTTATATCTTACAATGAATGCAGATGATTTTCATTTTGCATAAAAATCCACTGTCTAATCATAAATGTTTTCCCGTGGATTCTACAATTTCTTAAAAGGTTCTATAATTAATGGTACATAAATTATTTAAAGGCCCTACAATTTTCTGTAGCCTACATACATTTTTTAGAGCCCCTACAATTTTTTGTTGCCTCCACAAATTTTTCCGGTGCAGTGTTGCAAACTCTGTACCTCCGTGATGGGTGCAGTAGTGGCCCCTTAAACGCCTGCTTCTCCCACCAACCTCTCTTTTATGAGCGAGCCTGCGCACTGTTCGCGACGGCCGAAGCACTGCCTTCCTGTATGGCAGTGGTGGTCACGGGTGGAACCCCTCAAACGCCTGCTTCTCCCACCAACCTCTCTTTCATGCAGCGCGCACGTTCGTTGCGTATGCTGATGTCTCGTGTCTTCGTTGCCCCATTGTACCGCGTTTGCTGGAAGGGGACAGAGGGCGCTACGGTGTGGACGGTTTCGCCTCAATTGAGGCAAAATTGCCCATCCCTGCTCTATGGTAACGACGGCTGCTGGTGGGGGACAGTGGGCGCTATGGCGAGGACAGTTTGTCTCAATTGAGACAAAAATGCCAATCCCGGCTGTACATTTTGCATATGCTTTCGAGTGTTTTCGTGCACCACACAATTTTCATACCCTCTGCACCATGTTTAGAATGTGTAATGCATAGACTGCGGATTTTATGCATCTATGACAAAAGTGAGTACATAAAATTTCAAACGAAAGGACGGATAAAGGAATTTAAGAATGCCAATATACTAGGTCGTCCCAAAAGTTCCTGCCGTTTACAGTTCTACTATTTCGATTAACATTTGAAACATATTTTGAAAGTTTACGAAAAAATGTAATCACCCTCTCGTTCCACAGCCTCTACTCATCTTTTTGGTAAAGACATTATACCGTCAGTATAAAATTTTTATGGTTTTTGATTATACTTTTCAATCCGCAGTACGAAATTGTGAGACGATTTAATATTATTTTAGATCCATTAAAATTATTAAAGAAAAAAAGATGTTTCCATTTAGTTTCTGGTTCTCGTAATTGATACAGAAATTTTTTATTTTGTATAAAAATCCGCAGTCTATTATTGCATAAGGGGGCCCTGAGTTCCGTGACCATTTCCATATCGAGATAATTAAGTGATTTCGATTGACCGTGGTCACGCTTTCTATTTTTCGGCGCGGAACACGCGTTATTTATCAACGCATCGGTATCAAAGGATGGTGCTGTGATTCACGCAAATAACCAGATAACTCTACTTATGTCACCACACAGCCAGATAATCTCGTCCCAGAGAAACACTCGTTAAGAACAGTCCAGAATAAAGATAGCATCGGAGATGAATATGTTGATCTCGTAAATACTCTATATGTAATTGTTATCAGAGCTGGGTAAAACCCTATTTCAAACAGTGAATAGTAAATGATCAATTTTATATTAAATCGTACGTGCACTTTTAAAAACAAAATAGTGGTCCAGAAAACGACAATTCGTGGCAAAAATCCAATTTGTCAACTCCGAATTTACAATGAAACTTTTTTTTGTACATATTAACAACCTTCCAGAGCTTCGAAATTTCGATCATTTCCAACTTTTAGATAATTTATCGGTGAGATATGATATTATAAACACGAAATCGTGAAATTATGTGGTAAACTAATTACATTAATTACTTGTTGTAGAATATCAAAATGTGGCTTTATATTATATTATTATACATATAAGTAATATTCTGGATATAGGAATATCTAAAATATTGTGTTAAATCATTTTTCTGTATAAAATTTTATTTTTGTGTAAAATAAATTTGAATGTCTAAAATATTATGTTATACTCACTATGTATCCCATGTACAATAATGAAAAGTTTATAACAATGTATCCTTCAAGAAATGCAGTAACATTGTATGTAGACATTTATCGATATTATAATGTGCAAATTTATTTTATAACACATAATTGTTATGTATCTCGCTTTTAAGAGGCCAAAATGTTCCAAGCGTTGACTTCTAAAAGTATGCATAAAACTATAAACTGCAGGAGACTACACTTAAAATTGATATATCCTCGTTAAAAGTTTTGTCAACTTTCATTTTAAAAAAGTGTAACGTTAATCACTTTCAATCATTATTATATAAGTGCAGTCTATACGTTCTATACAATCTCAACTCTCATCTATCATCTATACAAGTCAATATCTATACATGTCTACATATAATGTTACTGCACATATCTCGTAGAATTTAGTCATAAAAACCACATTTGTGTTTGAAATAATGTATACGTATTGGTGTAACGTGATTTCAGATTACTGTATATTGTATCGAAGCCACCATTTTGAATGTTGTGTTTTTCATGTCAAATTCGTTATCAGCGACTCAAAAAACTCTTAATTACAAATTATCAGGAAGCTGCGATGAAAATTTGAAATTCGTCCGTGTTCCCGCGGTTCCTGGATCATTGCGCAACGCCAACCACCTTGCTCAGCCCGAAACAAAAGAAGAAGGAAATTTATATTTATTTAATGCCTATGTATTCTTCAATGGATATATATCGACTATAACAAAATAGTATTAATAAAATATATATTTAGTAAATTCTATACAACATCTTCATCACGAGTCCGACTCGTTGTTATAGTGCAAGATGTTAATTGAAGCAGAATACTGCGAGCGTGTTGTTACGAAAAATTTCGTCACCATCGGCCTATGCTACACGGTGGAGCAAACCTATCGACATAGAACATCACCTGATGTGTAATCACGAACTATTTTTTCGCTGACCATAAATAAACTAGAAGAGCGCAACGCCGCCGGTACGCATCGGCTACTAATTGTAAGTCACAGTTGAAAATCAATTTTGATCGAGCGACGCTTCGACACGATTGAAAAATAGTAATCGGCGAATACTCACAATGTTTCACAAACGCGAATCACGATAGTAATAAATTAGATTACGTATCTTTAGGAGAAAAAAGATTTGTTTGAATAGATTACACGAGACAACAGCCAAATAAAAACTTATTTCAACCTTTACCAATTACCATAAGTTGGAAATAATATATCGACACTGTTAAATTGTACAACCATTTTACTAGTTTAAATTTTATTTAATCATTTTTCTTATGAATGCGTAAAATTTGCAATCCGGAGAGATTAATGCGTCTTGAGAAAGTAAAATGAAAATTACAATTTACCTGTTTCATACATAAAATTACAGGATAACCCATTATCCGAACAAGCTTCAAATTTAAACAGCACGATCTAAGGCGAGCCATATGCAACATTATTTATTGCACAAATATATACAGATGGAAGCTAGCAATTTAATTAGGTACTGTTCCATTGTACGAACTCTCAGGTGTTTTGGTTGAGATCGGATAATCGAGCTTCTACTGTACCTACAATTTAGAAACGTTTAGTAAATCAGTCGTTCGACTTACAAGTAAGACAACGTTGTCGCGAAGAGAGCTACAAGGCTGCTCAGGATAGGCGCAGTAAAATTATTCCCCCTACTTCGGAGTATACCCCTCGAGGGGCCAAGAAGCGCGACCGCTCGAGTCGGCCGAGAAATTGCAACATGATACGGGTTAGGTATATCGGTGAGCCAATAGTAATGCAATGACAAAACTTCCTTGTTTTTTATTATGTTTTTATGAAACTTTTACCAACACACTCGAGACATTGTTCCAATTAAAATGATACCAAATATGACATAATTTGGGGCATATTTGCCTACGTAAATTTGTACTTTAAAAACTTATTATACCTAATTACACATATGCACCTTATATCATATTTGGTCCCATTTTAATCAGAAAAATGTCACAAATGTGTTGGTAAAAACAAATAAAGTTTTGCCATTGCACTAGTATTGGATCACCGACACACTGATGCCACTTAGGGTTCGGTCGCTCACCTCGACGATAGCAGCACAAGATAAAAGAATCTCGAGGAATCATACCCGTCGCGTTGTGCGCAATGTTTCGAATCCAAAGTCGCTGCACTCTTCGCGACACTACTGTAATCACCGACGTGCGGTCTGTGAGATTTTTAAGAAGTTTAGATTCCTATGTTTTTTCCAGGAAAGGCTGACACTTTTTAAAGATACATATATCAACTCATGAACATAAATAGGTCTAATTTGAAATACAATGATGTAACACTGTAATTTTAAGCCTTGTATATTGTGAAAGGAATTAAAAACAAAGTAAAAAATATTTTCATAAAATGTCTTTGAGACCGCACTTCTGTGATTGTGATTGCGGGTTAATTTTACAAATACTATGCTGACTGTTCCTGGTAGAAATATTCTGATGAAAAATAAGATATTTCAAGGTTATCGTTAATTCTTGAGCGCGGAAAATCTAGAGCAGCAATTTCATCAAACGCACGACGTAACGAGCTGCGAGCAGAAAAATTGTATATGCATCTCAATTTTCCTCGTTTTGATAGTTGAAGAGGTAGAAGGAAGGAGAAAGAGAGAGAATGAGAGGGAGACAGGCATATATTGATTCAACAGTCTTATCTCCAAGGACTCGTATGCATCGTGAGAAGCACTCAGTCTCCAGACACCTTATCACGCAATAAGGTTATTTAAATAGAGAACTATTTCCACAAACGTGCAAACAATGGAGACATAACACGGGAGACTTCCGTATTACGCTTCAATATTGCATGAACAATTCACGATCTTATTTTCGGTTTTCCTCGACATACAAAATAAATCATCTCCGGCACAGACGATTTCATATTTTCGCTGCCTCGCAAAATGCGGTTAATTGCGTCATTATATTCGCATTAAAGTCGATTACATAAAAATGTTAAAACAATCGAATCACGTTTTCTTTTCGCGAAAAGGCTTTTTGGAATTTTTCGAAATCGTCTGCTCAGTCTTATACGAACTCGTAAAATGACTAAATTAATACATACAGTCGCGGACAAATAATAACCGATCAAAGAAAAATTACGAACGTTTAGCGACTAATTAAGAAGATACGATTGCGAACGGAATAAGGAAGAAAAGAAAATTAAGAGTAAACACAAACAAACGTTCATTGGCTCAGAATGAAAGCATTGGATAACCAATCGTATAATTTCACAGCACGGTGCGACCCTCTAATTTATTGACAGCGACGTAATCGATGCGGGTCACCGAACAATTACTTTCAGAGAATATTTTCCACCTGACCCACTGCTCGTCACCCATAACAAACTATTAGGCAGGGTTGGACACACATTTCGTTTGAAACCAGATAACAAATAATTATTTGAAATAATGCATTTTTTTAAATACTTTATTATTTGTACTTTACAAATAATTCAAAAAATTTATTATCATTTGGCGTTCAAATCAAATAAATTATTTTCAAATAATATTTTACTTGAATAATTTTTATTTCGTTAAAACTGTTCAAATAAGTAAGGAATAATTTCACCTCACGAAGAGGTTATTGAACTAACTAAATTAATTATTAAATTTACATATGCTAATCTCTGTAGTTTAATGATTAAAATTATAACTGCAGTCGTTTTCCAAATTATTCTTTAGTATACGAAATAAATGGAACTTTGTAGAATACGAATTATTTGATCAAATGAAAGTTGCGAAATTCAAATGATAAATTAATTAATCCGAAATTCAAATGATAAATTAGTTTTTTAAAAATTATTCAGATGTTCAAGTAAACTAACAGATGATTATTTTAAATGACATGTAGCCAATTAGAATAATATATTATTCTTTTGCAAATAATTTATTTTGATAATGCCCAAGCCTGCTGTTAGGTTAGTGTAAAAATAACTGTGATTTTCATCAGTTTAAAATTCTACAATTTAGTGGAACCGTCGTTTAGTCGTATTAGTCATAGATGCTCCAAAACACTTGCCGACAATCCAAAATTTATATAGAGCACAGAAAACTACATCAATCGGTGTAGTCAAAAGAATTAGTTTCCATTTTTAAAAAAGGAGCTCTTACATTTCCCTGCTCTGCCGATGCACAAAAGTGCATAAAGTTATTCTCACATTATGCACCGTCCGATACCATTTAATCTTGATCTGTAACAGTTTCTCCTATTTCCAACCGTTTAGGAGGTACAGCCTGTTTCAGTTGCGTAGGACACCATTTTGATTTTATATATTCTATACGATATTTGAGCATATGAAAATATTCAACTTCTTTTCCTATGGGTGCCCGTTTTTAGTTTTCATTCGGGTTATCAACAGCTGTCAACTCAGGTGCACGTAATTCACTGCATAAGAGTGTATCTATACTATTGTCTAATCACTTTATATGTTTCTTCGGAATCGGAACTTTTAGCCCCGGACTCTCCTACATGATGTATGCAATTCTTCTGCAAAGCTACCGATTAAACATAAATACTATTGTCTAATAATTTTATATGTTTCTTCAGAATCGGAACTTTTAGCCCCGGACTCCCCCCTACATGATGTATGCAATTCTTCTGCAAAGCTACCGATTAAACATAACTAAAGCTATCGCGTTCTACCCAAACTGTAAACATAAATCCATACGTATCTCCAATTTCTGTTAGTCACGTTATCAACGTATGCTACGCGTAAAATAGGGTCGTCAGCCTACAAACAAATAAATAAAGCGATAGTAGAACAAGGATAAACTGATCGCGCTAATTCCTTGAAACAATATTGATTCTGTGATCAAGCGACAAACTCGAATAAGACTTTTGTACTCGCAGCAAAAGTTCGAACAATGCTTGCAGACCGATAGGTATGAGACACCTTGTATATTTTACCCGTTGTCTCGCTCGATACATCGTCCGCGGATATTTCTATCGAGTCGATTACGCAACGGAATGAATTACCGAACGATCGAATATATTCATACGGAAAAGCATCGTCGACATTATCCATCTCACAAATACCTTGCCAATGCACGGATCTGCTTGGAAATCATTCGCGACTAGAGACTGGACACACAGATGGAGAAACCATTGGAAAAAACCGAGTTTCTGTTGCCTAATTATGTTTTTGTTATTTCAAGCAGTGTCGCGGTGAACGTAAACACCGTGCAACCGACATGCCGCGCCGGGATGGACGATAGAAACCAGGTGGACAAATATAAAAAAAAATGAAAACAGATTTAATGCTAAACAGGCTGTTCCATTGACCGCGTAAATATTCAATAACCAGCGACGGCCATAATTCCATTTTACTCGTAATAGTAAATTCGTTTTTGCTGAGATGCAAGCAAAATGTGGGTAATAATCTTAATAATTTTAAATAATATTGAAGACGAAATTTAGAATGTGATTGCCCTTTTATCAATTTGGTTTTTAACTGTTTTAAGTTTAATGGTGAATATGTTTTGATTATGGTGACTGATAAAGAATTGTAGGATTTTATTAGGAAATAAGAATATCGCTGCATTTTTCTCTTATGGACATAAACTTGTTATGTTCCGAACAAAATTCTTTTGTTAAATTTTTCCATCGGCTGTACCCTATCACGATCATGCGTAAACATTGTGGGAACTCCCTAATCGAACACAGCAACAGTCTTGCATGTGTATAGAATCATTTGCTTTTGTCAACGCAGGTGATATGTCGTATATAACGCATACATTCCTTGAAATCAACGTAATCTAATTGCAAATGTAAACCGGAACTTCCTGTTACGACCTATAAAAAAAATCCAATAAAAGAATTTTGTTCGGAACGTAAGAAACTTAATACAGTAATGCAACGAAGAAAGCAGTAAAGAGGCTTACGTTATGTGCGAGGACAATATTCCCCCTACTGCGGGATATACCCTGCGAGGGGTCGAGAAACTCTGTCATGAAATTGTAACATGATACAGATCAGGTATATCGGTAAAATATACAAAAGATAAAGGAACCTCGATGAATCGTATTCCACCTGTAGAAAACAATGTTTCGGATCCGAAATCGTCGCACTCTTCGCGGCATTACTGTACTACTTTCCTCAAACTATCCCAAATTAACAGTAAACGTACCAAGAACTGTTTTTACGATTATTATCGTAATGAATGCATTAATGATTAAATTTACTCAATAATTTCCTATAGAAGCATATTTGTAATTTTAATAATTGTAAAATAAAATATCTGAAACCGATGGTTTGCCTGGCGGCGGTATTAATGTATAACGAATGCGTAAATTAATGCAGAGTAATTAAGTAATGATGAACAACAGAACAGACGATGGAGCATATAACAGAGGAAATAATTCACGTGTCAGTGTTCGCAGCTCACTCTTTTGTGGTCAAAAATATCAAACGAGTTTGTATTAAATTGATAAATTCAATTTTCGTTGTCCCAAAATATTCAAAACATTACATTCATTAGCCGAAGCTCCATTAACGGATTAACAAGAACGTTGGTTTCTCTCTGAAACTTGAAAGTTTAAAAGAATCGAAGAGTATCAGAAATGTTTTATACTACTACTTTTAGAAGAACATAGAACATTGTCAAAGGAATTATAGTAAATGGACAACCGGAGATGAGGTAGCCAGCAAGAGATAAAGTACTCAATAACAATAATTCGTCAAAATACACAAAATGCTTCATAGTGCTTCGGATGGAAGCCAAACGAGTGATAAAACGAAACGAGGAACGCATACATTGATTTCCATGAACCTATTGTATCTCGAAAATGAATGTGCATACACCGATTAGCATAACGCTAATCATTTACTACTATGCACAGTGCCACCGAATTACTCCGCGTAATAGGACATGCATTATCGCAAGGTTACAGTTACTCACATTAATGTTCGAACGCCCTTTAAATCAGAGTAATTAGAAGTATTTACTGAATGGAAAGGTTTACTGAACGATGTGCAAAAGATTTTGAAAAAATTGCAATTGGTAAGAGTTACATGAGAAAATAAAATAAAATTTAAATATGCGTTTTGTAGATTTATATTAGTTATACACATGGCGAAAATTTCAGAAGACATCGAGAAATGTACACACGAGCTACAAGCGGTTGAAATTTGTCAAAATCTCGAGTCAACAAAAATTTCGTTTTCTAATTGCTCAAAAAGGTCAGGTTGTTTGGTACAATTCAGAGAAGGTTCTGCTGTTTTAAAGGACGTTCGAATATTAATGTGACTAACCATATATACACGATACATTTTTTAATATCAGACCCTCAACTTGCATTTTTTTAAGAAGTTGTTTTCACCACTTCCTTACGTGGGTCTATATAGAGGGTCTCGATTTTAACTTTTTTATCTGTGCTCATAACAAAAATTTAATGCGTTTCGCTAATCTGAGCGAGTTACACACATGTACAACGTTTTGCCTATATTGGTTAATATTGCTATGAGCTACAGACATTACAAGATGAGAGCTTAAGGGTGAAAGGCGCAATTTTCGGCCTTTTCAATGAATTTCGCCCTTATGCGATCGCCTTCAAATGCATGTAGCTCATAAGAACGTTAACCGATTTCGATGAAACTTTGTGCATTTACATAACTCACTTATATTTGCGAAACACATGCTTCAAATTATCAGTATGAGCACAGATGAAAAAGTTAAAAATAGGGTTCTTCACTATTGATCTTTCTTCCGAAGTCCGGGAATTGCAATTTCAAAAAAGTTCTTTGACACATTACCTAGTAAACTAATCCTTCTAACATCTAACATCTCAAAAAACTCAAGTCGTTTGGTTCAATTTGAAAAAAGTCATTGGTTTTTAAAGAGCGTCAACTTAATTTAAGACTCGACTATACATATATTGTCCGCGGACAATTGTCGAACAGTCTGGACATAGCGCTAAAATGTGTGAACACCTAGACTAGCGGCTTCTTATGCCGAAGACAGAGGTGCAAGAGCGGGTGCAATTGATATAGCGGTTGACGCAAACTAAGCATACTAACCTGGCCTTGCGTTCCAGCTGGCCGGTCACCTCATTCCTCTTCAGCACGAACGGCAACCTGTTGCTCACAACGATCATGCTCCCGTTCGAGGAGAAGCTGCCCGGCTCTGTAGACATTTCGTCGATTTTCAATTCCCGTATTCGGTCCGTGATTGCGGAGGACCACCGGCGTGCGGCGGCGGCAACGCGGAAATCCGTGTCTTCTCTTCCTCTTTCCGTTCGCACGGAGGCCTGTACGCGCGTCCGCCGGTTCAGCAACGACTGCTAACCGCGTTGAGTATGTCACGTGCGATCACGTGCGTCTCTGCGAAACCGAAGTCGAAGGAGAACCGCGAACCGGGCCGCGCTGGCTAGTCTGTCAGCTCAATCGACGAATAGTCAACCGCTCGGTACTCTGAGAGTCTAGAGCAAGGAGAGTGTCTCTGATCGACGCGCGTGTCTCTGTCCGAGGTCTGGTGTCTCGTCGGTTTCGAGCGTGTTCCGGTTCGTTGCGAATTTATCTCTTCGAGAACAACGTTGGATAGGGTGTGATATAGGAAGAGCAGAAACAGCTGGATTACAATAGCAAGGTACGAGGAAGAACGAGAGAGAGAGAGAGAGAGAGAGAGAATGTGAGAGAGGGGCAGGGCGAGAGAGCGAGAGAGAGAGAGAGAGAGAGAGAGAGAAAGAAAGAGAGAGGAAATGCGAAGAGAGTGGGTCTTGAGGGCGGACTCGAATGAGGATAACGACGAAGAGGAAGGAAGAAGAGCAGTAGTAGTAGTAGTAGTAGTAGTAGTAGTAGTAATATTAGAAGAAGAAGAAGAAGAAGAAGAAGAAGAAGAAGAATCAGCTGGTCGATTGGTCGTGTGAGCGTGCCGCGGTGCGTGGCCGATGTAGCACTGAAGTAACAACGCCGCGTTCCCCTGAGTTTATTCGAGTTAGCCGTAGCGAGGAATTGGTCCAAAGTGCGCTCTCTCTGTGACCGTATCAATGACGGGGCCGCGACCTTTTGGCCACCCACCGGTTCCTCCTCGTGCACACCACCACCCCGTCCACCGTCGGCACACGTAAACAGACAGTCGCCTCTTCTTCTTCTTATTCGTGTCTGGTCTCCGTCCCGTCGCGGAGTGTCGTCGCGTGTCGTGACAGACGATCAGGGTTATCGCCGACCCGTTATCTAGTAATTCCCGGATAACACACGCTGCTAATGGGACGACAAAGGCATGTACGTTGTCGTTGGTGTTGTCGACAGCTGTACACGTTCCACCGCCGCGCCGCGCCGTTAGACTGTCAACACCGCCGCGAGATAACCAGGTCTACCTACTACGACTACCACTTCGATTACAATTTCGACTTCGCCGCGAACGATCGCGATCAGAGGATCATCGACTCCTTCGTCCTTCGATCTCGTGAAAACCAATCGCCATATCCGGCACCTCGTCAATGGTGAATCTACGTAGTCGAACTTCGGCGACTGGCTGTCTGCCGATCGTTTATCCGGTTTCTTTGCTTTTCTTGGATCCAGACCGGCGCACAGTGTTTCGATTAATGTTAACACATTACCTACTGGAGATTATCTCGTAATTTTTAAAAGACCATGGCCCATGACTAAAGAATTTTTAATGAATCCTTCAACAGCAATTTCAATTGCGAACCAACAATTTACTTGCATCAACGTCATCTAAGAATTTCGTTTTAGATTATGTATAATGTAAAAGAAAATTTGTAAGCTTCCTCTTGTACAACTACTGAAAATCTTATTAATAGGATTCCGGTAGGTAAAGTGTTAATTAGCCGGACAAAACTCGTCATACGGACATTAATACGTATTCCAGTATTTTTTTTTAGATTTTTTAAAACCTAGAACAGTAAAAAGATTAATCGTGAATATGAACGACCCAGTACGCAGACGGCGTCGATAAAAATAAGGTTAAGGCAAACGTAGGGTTAAAATTACACACGACACACGATAAACATACAAAAAGAGTTTTGTCCAGCTAGTATCTCGAATCGCAAGACTGTGCGGTGCAACGAACGAGGAAGAGACACGGCACGGTGGAAAGGGTTGCGTTAACTTATATGACCAAGGCAGTACATGTACGGAACTTTATGCGAATTGACATTTCTTTAGGCGAATTCAAGGAAATTGAGGTCAACCCTCGTTCAGTCCTCGCAAAAAATTTCTCCCATCTTCCATTCTAGATACCGTACAAACTTTTATATCTATATTATTATAATACTGTAATTTGAAATGTTGAATTAACATTTATTCACTTAACCCCTCGCCATACGATCTTTCCAAAAATAATAGTATTAGAAAATCCTCGCATTGCTGGGAGTTAACAATAAAATGAAACGTCCTTCGATTCTACTGCTATGAATGCATAAAGTTCACCAGTCTACTATTTATCAGTACTGCTTTGAACGGATTCAACAAGTTTGACCGACACCGATACTCAACAGTACAACATTGATCGATTCCACTTTGAAAGGCGTACGCTGGTCTTTGCGTTTTGTGAACTCTATAAAAAGATAAACAAATTGTTGTGTAAGCAACGGCTCGATCTTGGCATCTATTTATTTTTCTTCCTATGGTAATTACATTTCTTTATAATGTTTAATTTCATTGTACATTTTTTATTTATTTTTGCATAAGTTTTGCACTTTCGCTCGCCTCATCATATATGTACTCAATTTACGCTAAAGCTGTTCAGAGTTATGCGATATCTTTGCAGGGACGTACATTGTTCGAGGAAATATGGCAAATGAGAACTCGGATAATTATCATAGTATCACATTGGTTGATCCTTCGCGTATCTGGAACATTTGGTTTCACTCAACTTTAATTATTGCTCGTTTCTTTATACAGTGCAAAGGTACGACGCACAGTGCGTTGAAAAGCCAGTTTACTGGACAAAATTCTATTATCAGAACATTATTGGCGATATTAAGAAATGTTTCAGACGAAAGTTGTAAGATATAGAAGAGAGTACACGATGGTTTCATTTGTTTGACATTACAATAACCTTGAAAATTTCTGTAGAGATTCCAATTGAAAGTTTGAGCGGTAACCTTTATTTTTGATTACGTATTCTTGAAGGTGAGACCAAGTCGTTTTTTAAAAATACTAGAATACTTTTGTTTTTGCATAAACTATTATCGAATCATAAGCGGCCAAAATTTATGTGCCGACATTATAATTATACAGAGTACATCGTGAAGTTGTTCAATTGGACTTTGCACTGCACTATTCTCTCCTCTCTGCCTTGTATCTTTCTTCTGTAAACAGTTAATGAAAGCACAAAATGTAAAAGAATTTTAGTTTTTCTTTTTTGGATTATTTGAAAACGATACATCGTAATGAGTCGTTACTGACAAAAGAAATAGTTAAAAATTAACGGGTAGGTAGGGGAAGCTAAATTTTGCATAGTTTTTACAGCGCATATTTACGCACATTTCAGCCAAAAATCACGAAGGAGTTTGAGGAGTATTTTTAAAAATCTTATTTAAAGTTATCAGTAGCGGTTAAATCTACATTATTGATTTCATCTCAAAAAAGTGAAAAAAGACAAATAAACTAACATCAAAATAACAAGTACACACCTCCAGTAACACACTCCATGTGGAGATAATGACAAGTTCTTACTTTTATAAAACAAAGAACACACTAGCACACAATTGGTAAATGAATTTGAATAGAAAAGCTTTTCACTCGCAGGTGAAGTATGCAGGCATAGTTAATACTTGTTTATTGGTTTTAATATAATTATTTACCTTTGTAATAGATATCTACTAAAGTTGTTTCTTTGATTTTTGTCCATTGTCAACGCACTGAGCGACGTTCGCTAAGCGTTGTTAGCTATACATATTTTTATTTGGGAGATTGAATTGTTATGAACACAATTTTGAAGAAAGCATATAGTACGAGGTGTAGCGATAAGTATGTAAATATTTTGATATTTCAATGGCCATAGTACAACCAATGTCAGAACTGTGTTGCCGATCCTTGTTTTTTGTCGGACAACGCTTGTGTGTCGGTCAAACTCGATTTCACGGGAACTGTTAGGTGAAAATAGTGTCGGTCACACCCAGGTCGGTGATTTGAATGAATTTCGAAAGTGAAAACGATAACATACGCACTGATGCCGTATGGAATCACGGAAATGCCGCTTTATATTCTTTATTTTCTTATTTTTACAAAAATGATTCCTGCGCATTCTGACGCTTTTATTCTTCGTTTTCTTACTTCGATAAAAAGTTCAAGATAAATGTTCTCAATTTGTAAAATATTATTTATTTGTCGCTAAATAACATACACGTATTTGTCGTGTCTTGACTATAATTGGAAGCATCATGAATCACAGAATGCATTTTGCCATCGATATCTACCGATGGACTTTAAAAGACAACAGTACTTACGTCATCAGCTTCCTGGTTTAGAGTTTAAAAAGCGTAGAAATACGTCATAGGTATCACGAAAGCGTTAACGGTTTAATACTGTTTGATTCTTGAGTCTTTTGTTGTCACGAGGAACACGATAATTGGCTCATGATCTATGGATATAAATTATACCAGACTGAATTATAATTTCTTGCTCAGTTTATATACAAAGTATATTCGTGCGTGATCACTGGAATTGTATTGTTTACGAAAGATTATTGCAGCGAATAACAGAGCGGAGATATTATTGTGTAGCATATGCATAACAACATTATTTAAAAATGTGGTGTAGGCAAAAATTTATTACTTTTTTTTATTGTTCGTATATTGATGAGGGGTGCCTCGTTGTGTGAATCACCGGTTTACGTAAATTCAATTAATGTAGGTAAAATGAATTCGATGTTCAAATCATAAGCAATATAGATTCAAATATGCAATCTAGATACATGGTGACGTTTGCAGACGCTCTTAACATTTCTGCACAACAATTTTAATATTCGAACAACAATTCGCTGAAACAATTTCGTTTCGAAAACGTGGTACATCAATGCTTATACTATTTTATCTTATCGTCCCAAATATTTACTAAAAATATATTCTTTTGCCCTTATTACCCTAAATGTTTTGAAACAAATGTAAGAAAAGTCTCTATAAAACAAGATTCAGTGCACATAAAATAATAAATTTAGAGTCAAATAGTGCGACTGTTAACATTATCGCTCAATCAGAAAATAAAAATTGAATGGTTAAGTAGCAAATGGAAAATAGTAAATTTTATTTGAAATCATATTTGCACTTTTAAAAATAAAATATTTTATTTGTTAGAAAAATTTTTAAAATGGTATTCTATTTGTTATCCGAAATATGGAATAATTCTTGCGTTTTGACATTACCTGTTTCCTCGATCTATTTCCATCGTCAAGAAACGTTTTAAATATTATGTAACGCAAAAATCGAATATTTTATTTTATATTTTAGATTGCCAAAAGCAAAACATTTTCTTTGCAGAAATTTTATCCTTTATTTAAAATAATATTTCATTTGAAATGTGGAGCGACTATTTAAAATATTTTTTCTCCAAAATTTTACCCAGCTCTTTTTTGGCTACGTAGGAAACCAATGCAGCAGCGACTGCATATGCTAATTCAAATGTCCTCCATTTAAAAAGAAGTTCTCCGTTTTCTTTTTCAAAAAACATTTGCTAGTGTTTCACGGGTTTCTAATTTCCTAAATTGTCTAAACTCTGTCGTATTTGTTCCAGCCGATCAAAGTCGAGGCGGATAGTGATTAATGGCCCTGATTACGTAACGTCGCGCATATAACAGCCAGAACGCGTGATGATAGGCGCAGAATGAACGCTGGGCAAACGAAATTTGGGGGTACATATCTGACATTGGAGAACAAAGTGTAGGTACTGTTTCGGCGTGACGTATCGTCCAGATAAATATTTAAGGTCAGCTTTAGCGACGTTGCACGTCCTTCCCCCATTTCCGTGATATAAACGAGATCGTGCATGGCTCCGCTGCATTGTTCAACGTTCGATTTTTGTCTCGCTTTGCTCATCTATTTTGGTCTGATGATTAGGACAGCGAAGCTAAAGTAAATTCCAGTAATTTTTTTTTCCTATTCTCCACCGCTATCTTCAGAAACGCTTGAAAATACGATTAGCTCGTCAACGATTTTTCATGCTCATGTTGGAACTTCTATGTAAAGAGAATGTAGGCTACGCATGATGGCACAATAATGTGGATCCTTTTGACGATTATAAAATACAGTGCAGTTCATCTTTCTCAGACTGCAATTTTCTTATTAACGCAGTTAACTCGCATCAAGTGGCAGCTACATTTATAATCTTTTAGCGAAACTGATCCGCAGATACAAGCAAATTAATATGCAGTTATATTGCAATAATTGAGTAAAATTCAATATGATTCGTCTGAGAACATATCGGACGATCCATTTAATAGTAGCTACCTAAGTATGTCCTTCAGTTGTCATGGTATGAAATACATTTTTTATGCAGTTTGACTGATATTGATGGACACATATTTTTATGCCAAGATCATTTTTCGAACTTTTTCACTCACAGATATCTTTTTCAGTATATAATGAATGAACAAACCATTTGAGTTAACTGTATGAATTGACAAATTTCCATTGGAACAATCCATTTCTAAATGACAATCTAGCTACTGTGAATTCCTGTTAATTTTAGGAATTGATATTTACAAATTGCAAATGTATGTTTAGCAATACTGTAGGCAACATCTTTCGTCATATAGACGATAAATATATTATTCGTACAGTGGCGTTAGTCATTTATTTATCGACTATAAGATACTCGTGTGGCTACGGTTAGGTGGACCGTCCTATTACTGGGATTTTGAAAAAGTTTTGACCATTATCTGTCTCTTGTTTTTCTATATTTATCGCTGTCAAGTTGATGGAATGGTAAAAATTAATATAGTGGTAAGATAAATTGTTCACTTCGTGAATTCGTTCTTTGAAGACGTAAAACTAAGATAAACTATGATAAATTTGATATAAGATTACACCCGTCGCTCGTAACTAACGAATCGATATGCAAAACATACTATTTATTCAGAATCTGTGAAAAGTGTGTCAAGTTGATACGGGGGATGGATGAGTGTTAAATCTTTCCCGTGTTTCATTAGATAGTGATGCGAATTCTACGATACTTTCGTAGGATCTAACAACATGGTAGACAATTATCCATTAAAATTGCGCATATCCGATTCCATTATCGTAAAGATCGAAAACGTGATTAACCTTTAGAACAAGTTTAAAACCTCTACGACAGGGGTAACAAAACTTTTATCTGAAAGACACTGATACATGTGAATGTATCGAGGCCATTGTCGCCAGAAACACCCAAAACTGGGTGGATTTTCCTCTCCTCCTTTTCCCCTTCCACTATCCCATTCCACTACCATGAGCACACTCCAACGTCCCCCACTAAGACCGTAGACTGGTCACATGACGGGCCGAGCAACGTGTTACATATTACTCTGGTCATCAGAGAGGTCGTAAACTGTATTCCCCTCGATTTAACCGATCTGGCTACACCGATCCAGACTCGGGCACTGTCGAAATAAATTATTTGAAAAATAATCGTTAAAATAATATATTATCCTATTTGGCTATATGTACTTTGGGGGAGAGTACGATTTCCGTGGCCCCTCATTTTGAGGTTATATTTGTGTTCTTGGGATTATTTCAAGAAAAATATGTATATATAACACGGTGTCAAATTGGCCTGGTTTAGCCGGTAAAGTAGATTTCCTGTTTTTTATAAATTTGCAAATATCTCCGTAACTATGCGAAATATGGCAAAATATCAAGACCTTTTTTGTAGAAAATGAAATTTTATTCGCATAATCTTTGCATTGTCGCTGTCATCCAGAATTTGAACTAGTAATGGAAAAATCATGTGAATAGAATGAGTTGTGGTTAGGTCGTGGAGGGGGCAGAAGTCGTACGAGGGGCCACGGAAATCGTACTCGGTGCCGTACTTTGAAATAATCCTATGTTAATTTATTTGAACAGCCAAATAATTTTTTCAAAATTATTTCATTATTTCAAGTTTAAATGAAATTCGAATTATTTTTCATTTCATCTTTCATTGGAACAGATAATTCGTACTCTCCTTAATTCTACTTATTTGTGCACTGCAGAATATTTTGTGACACCCTTCGTTTCTTACACGTGTCTTTATTCTCTGCTGATACGTACCATGTCTCTCGATCATTCGTGTTTCATTATAACATCTGGTCGCATAAAAAATTTCCATTAACAAACCAGTCATGTTAGAATTTTAAAATATTGTATGACTTCAATAGCATATCACTTTTCACGACTGTCATAATATCTGAATTTATAAATTGGCCAATTCTCTTTAAATAATAAATAGATTAAATGTGACAGCCGTTTCAAGTTATTGGAGTGCGTACAGTAAAGGTTAATAATGCCATAATTTTATGGTATGTAACAACAATTGCAGTATCTTTCAGCTGTTCTACATAGGCTGTCAAAGCTACATACAGGAATATAGTTCAGAAATAATAGAGAGAAGGCAGGTCGGACCGCAATAGTTCTCCCTTTTAAATCTTGCGAGAGCTAATGTGTGCGCAACTATAATACAGGAAAAATTAATTCAATCAAGATGTTACTCGAACATACAAATTTTGGCCTTTCCTTTGAGAAGCAAATAGAAAAATGAAGCTTCTCAAAATTTGTCAGATATCGCACAGAAACATAAATATTTCTGGAGACAGCAGATTATAAGAGGAAAACGTGTCCGAAGCAATTATAACGAAGATGTCACTATGGTCAATAAATATCAAGCGTAAAACCGCTGAAAACGTGTGACTAACACTACGGAAAAAATATTTACAATACTTTCTGGCGAACTAAATCTTTATCGACGCACGGGTCCGGGCAATCTCGAAATTCGGCCGCGATTCTGGAGAAATCACGTTTTATCGGCCGCACAATCGCCGTCGCTATTTATTTTATTGTATAATCTCTATCGAAAATGGGAACGTAACCACGAGTGTTTATTGAAATCCTCGCGCGTGTCGGTTGCGAAACCGATCGGAAAGAACTCGAAGCGAACGGTGAAAAGAGGCGCGGGGGGGGGGGGGGGGGGAGTAAGACCGTACTCGGGGACGTACCCTTTTTTTCCCGGTTGCCGGTCGAACCGGATAATTACGCGTAATTGTTCGAACGGAGCGTGTCGACCGGCCGTCGTATAGCCTAATTAAGACGCGTTTTCGGCTCATAAACTTGTAAGTGAAAACAATTCGCCGATTACGATGCAGGGATCGGGAGCCGGGAGGAAAAGGAGGCTTCCTCCGGCGAGATCGCGCGTTAGCGGCACGAGGAGGGGGGATCAAGACCTTATCGTCACGTTATCATCACGTGTTTGTGTTAGCTAATAACAAGCCGAGAGGATAACGAAGGAAATTGGCACGCGTCGCGCACGCGGCTGCGGAAAAGAAGGATTCCTGGGTAATCGATTGGCAATAATTATTCAATCGAACGAATCATGTGTCTAGCACGGTGATCATTAGTACTTTCAACGTGGAAAATATTTCCATTAACGATAAAACTAAATGGAAAGATAAAACTTGTCATATGGAAAAAAGATATTAATAGAAACACGAGTATGTTTGTTCACAATGTACAGATCGAGCAATTTAGACGCTGTTTTAAAGAAGAGTTTGACGAACTCCAAATGCTCAAAACTTTTTTTATGGCAATGTTCACTGTCGTCTTCATCGTTAGAAGTACTAACCCCTTGCGTTACAATTTAATCCCACGGTTTCCGATTAGAACATGCCGTTCCTTTCATCTGACGCTCTAAGTACGCATCGGTGGAGAATAATTTCTATTGCTTCAAAACCACTGTAAAATGGTTAGTTTGCTATTGCATTTTTCAATTTTTGATGGACAGTTAAAGATAATCGAATCCGTCGTCCGAAATCTGTAACGACTCGGACACTCCATTTTAAGACAAGGGATTAAGAATCCTGAACCTTAATGGTTCATTGGAACCAATTCCTTATTGGAACCTCGAAATAATATTCAATACGTACCCACTGCCTGGAAGCTAAAGAAGGTGCTCGAACTAATGCCCCTCAACTTCAATACACCGCGTTTACGTATCAATGTTTATCAACAGAAATGTTCTCGACTTATAGCATACTACAATCGCTTTCCCTACGTTTGTGGTTCAGTATTGTAGAAGGGTAGTGGGTACTATGTACTTTACTATTGTAAAAGGTAGTAGGTACGTAATCAAATTATTTCGCTAATACATCGTTAACTATTGGGTTTAGGACGTATGAAGGTCAACACATTTTTACTTAGAATTTGATACTCTATCGATCTATGGTACAAAAATAGGTCAAATAGTAATTCCTACTAATTCCATTAAAAACAATCAAGGTGATTTTGAAATCTCCGAAACGCCTTCACCCACAAGAAAATCACGTACCTTTATAAAAAGTATCCCCCGATGCCATTTAAATTCCACGTCTCAGAATTTTCATGAAGTGAACCGTTAAATCATTACTCAAGATGATCAAGTTAGCTGAGACACCCTGTATAGTTATAAATAGACTGCGGATTTTATGCATTTATAATAAAAATTACTAAATATTAGGTGGTTGAAGAAAATAGAAATTGAAGATAGGACTTAAAAGATTCGCTTTGCACCTTCAAATGATACATAAGATACTTGTAGATTATAATATGGTATTTCGCCATTAAAACGCTTCGTAACATTTGCATTCTGAAATCGGACGTTTCATATGCAACGACCTAATAAAATGCAAAACAGTGCAAACACTTGAAGAATTTAAAAATACGGTTGTAGTTTGAATTGATTAAAATTATTGAGGAAAAGCAATCAATGTCCGAGGGTTACAAAATCCGACATTTCATATACAACAACACGATAGAAGGCCGCCGATCTGAGGAACAATAGCGATCTTCAGGAAACGACCCTGACGGCATATCGGGTAAAAATCAGCAGCGCGTGGTCGGGAAAATAATGGCCGCGTCATCGTCTAAAATTATTGCGACCCGTTAGAGCGTCGGCCGAGATAAAACGACATTTTTCGACCATTTTCGCGACTGGAGACACACTGTTACGCAACAAGACCTAACGTTTCCCATGCCGCGACGAAGTGACGCACAACGTGTCCCCCAACTGTCTGCTGCTTGTACCTCCTTATCAAATTGTCTTCAACGTTGCAACGAATCCGCAGTAGACTAATTCCGGTTTGTCGATCACTGGAAGAAACCGGTTTGTGTCGAAAACTCGAAGATTTGAAAATGGTCGATGGGATTTGTTTGATTTTTTGAGATGAGTTGTTCGTGTAATTGGACTGATTCAGGTCTATCGATGATTGGAAGAAACCGGGACCGTGTCGATAACTCGGGGATTTGAACAAAGATGCTTGATGCGGTTTGATCTATCTTTTTGGAACGAGTTCACGTAATTGGACTGATTCAGGTCTGTCAGTGATCGAATGAGAAGGGGTTTGATTAATTTTTTTTTTAAACGAGTCACGTAATTGGACTAATTCAGGTCTGTCGGTGATTAAATGGGAAGGGATTTGTTTGATTTTTTTTTTTATAAAATTGGCTTTTAACTGAATTAAAGGGACTGTTGCAATGAAGGCAATTTCACTTTTAGATAATATCTGTAATCCTAAATTGATGCCTTTGATGTACCATGCAGTAACTATTCTCTCGTTCGCGAATGAAAAGCGAAAGAGAAAACGGACAAGGCCGGCGTAAAATGTAACTAGACGCTTTCGCTTCGACCTCGAGTTAAAGCTCGAGTTTATTTGAGGACTTGAAAGTGTGGAGGGCGCAGATAAACATACCTGCTCTAGGGTAAGTATTATGTGCGCGCAGAATTCTTATTAAAATACAGCACCATTCGCATATTACCTATCAGGAACTTGTCAATATACTACTGAATGGTTATATTATCGCAGTAAAAGCTTCGAAATCTTTTAGCCCTCGGACGACCAAAAATAATTGTGCAAAGAGTAAATAATTATTCTTCATTCATTATTTTTACAGTCATTAAATAATATATATGTACAGGATCAACTGGTCGACTAGGATAGTTGACATAGACATACCTTAGACAAAGGTCAAAGGTGACCCCTCATCGGCCTCCTTTATGTAAACAATTAAAATATATAAATAATTTTAAAGATTTAATATTTGAGATTGTTATACAACTTTTATCTTGAAATTATAAATCGGTGTAATGGCGCCCAGTGAAACTTCTAAAAAAAAATAAAATTGCGATTATCTATTTATTTACAATTGAATTTTACTATGGCTATTGTAAAAAAAATATTAAAATAAATCCATAGCTGTGAATCATTAGTTTTTAGAAAGTATTAAGTAAGTACCAGTGGGTATTGCGTAAATGAAACTAACGTTTGAATATTAAAAAATTAAAACACGAGGAACCCAACCATGTTTGAATTTTCAACAAAAGAATTTTTTATTTAATTTAATCGAGATTATTCAATACATAAGTGTGGAGAATTTTGAATCTTCTGAACGTTTGGGCGACTCGTAATTGTTTTCGTCGAGTTTCAATTTCAAGTGCATTTGTTAAAAAGCCGCGGGCCCGTGTAGCTAAATGCAACAATTGAATTAACACTTTGCCGATTGAGAACTTATTAACATGTTCCGCGTCATGCAAAACACTGATAGATATGAAATGTAAAACTTGAAGCATATAGGAACAACTCCATCCCCCGACTTGAAATTAAGAAAGAGTATAAGAATAAAATATATGTATAGTTATTATTTTTCTTTACAGGTATAATGAAGCAGAGTTTCGAATAACATCCCGTATTTTTCGACATATTGTGAAAAGAAACGAACGTGAAGGGTTGAAAAGTTTCAGGGAGAAAAAATGGCTGCCTTCATACGAACAGGTATTTAAATAAATGTTATTCGCGTTATACCTAAATCTTCCTCCGCAAATTCACGAGTCTCCATCAAACTATCATCTCTAAATTAATATCTAATTTTTCTTTAATATCATTCATTGGAACATTAAAGAGAAATTTCGAAATATATGAAATTATAATTAATCGGAAATTTAACGTAAGTACTACAATCTCGATCGTGACGGACGTAACTCTGTAGATATGTTAAACGTCATATTCACCACTTATTTATGATTTAAAATAATGAATGTAAACGCGTCTGGAACACGTGAGAAGTTGACATATAACACAAGATTAACACAAAGAACACAAGATTATTAATTACGAGTACTTTGAATGAGCATTGTACAAATAAATATTATACACATATGTTAACGGAAATAAAAAACTTGCGAACACTTTTCAAATTATGCAATTACAATTTACCAATTTTTAATTCATAAAAACTCACGACTAAACTGTAGTTTCGGGTGTCTTCGCACGAATTCGGGAATGTTCGTCGAACTTCGTGACAATTCGGCCGGCGTGGCATGTGGATCAAAAATAAGCGCGAAACCAGTGAATTTCTTTTAATTGAATATGAATGGCGATGAAAATATGATTTAAAAAAAGATGCAGACTCTTGTTAAAGAAAAAACTAAAATTTAAGAAATTTAATGACCTCACATACTTAATTCAATATTTCTAGAATATCGGCAATGTTCGACCGCCATTCGAAACGTTCACTTCTCGCCTCACACGATTGGTAAAACGCGCTGTAAACAATAATAATTCTGACTAATACCACATGAGGTAATGACTAAAGTAGTTAATAATAATGTACGACGAAAATATTGTTATATGTATGCCAGTTTAAATACGATATAGCTGAAAAAGTCAAAAAACATTACTCGGTTACTCAAATCTCTAGTTATTTCAAATTGAATATCAATGTTGCTTCAACGTTGTATCATGAAATGCATTTAGAACAGAAATTTCGTCATTCTCTGATGTCATAAAGTAGAGGAAATTGACAAGACCACGTGCACGAGAGATATATTTGCATATGTCGCTCAATTTAACACAGTTTCGTTGCACCATGTTGTCAATAGCGTCGTATGTAATAAGTCTTTTAAAGTGATCTTACACGGTGCAAGGTAAGCATGGATATGAACCTATGGATTATGAGCCTATGTTCATAACCGAACGAATAAAATAAAGCAACTAAGAATAGTGATTGCACATAGAGATTTAATTAACGTGTCTATGTAAAATACATCCGGTGAAACACACAAAGGGAACACCTGATCCTGGTCATAGAATTATTTTCTCTAACGACACTCACTGTAGGATTTATTGTCACCTGGAATCGTGTAACTGACGAATGACCGACGTTACACATACGTCGAACGTTTTCTATCCTGAATAGAGAACACTTTCGCCCAGCATCATAGACGTGTATACAACGCAGAATGAGGGTAATAAATAGGTAACACGGAAATGATGTTGATTTGCGTTCTATTCGCAAGTTCGCGACTCCCGACCTGGGCTCACAGAAGCAAAGGCGACATAGACACCCACCTCGAAAGTCAAAACTCCTCGATTACTTTGCGTAAGTACTGGTTGCGAATGCACCGAGGTCTAATAATTGTCGTTGACAAAAATTGCAAGGCCTTGATGATACTACTCGCGCACTCACATGTATACCGGCAATTCTCCAGTACTGGCTAGTGTTTTTACGAGATGTTCTTTCCAGAAGGTACCACTGGTAACTGGTTCTTTCTTCGCGACTTCGCGAAGATTCGGACAGCTGAAATTGCAGTCCGAATCGATTGTTGGCCTACAATACTGACGACAACTAAATAAGACACTTAGAAAAAATCCCTAGTGCACACCTGGAGACACGCTTGTCTCCATTTCAATTCGAAAACCACTCTCAATAAAGGAAAGGAAATCTCTGTCAATAACTACTTAGTACCATGATTCTCTCAAACGGTTATTTAATAGATAATGACATACAAATTAGCATAACACAAGTAATTCAGTCGGGAAATCCTTATAGGATTCTGATATTCTCACTAGCTTCTCCTTTATATGAATGTTGTTCCTTTACCCCGTCCATTGTTATCTATTTACAAAAAACTTAAAAGATTCCTAATAAGTAAATATTTAGCTACCGCATTTACGTTACTCTTCCAAAAGAATGTGCATTCGCTCATGTATTGATTTAAAATGTCAAATTGGCTACACTGCACTTATAGCAACCAAAGAGTAGGGACCCCTACTCCTTATTGTTACCACGTGCAAAAATTTGCGTGTTTCGGACTCTATTTATTTTGCGATAGTAAACATACGCTATTACAATTATTGAATGGTTTACTAGTATTTGTCGATGACATATTACAATTTCACAGATAACGTAAATTACTATGCCCATTGTTTTGAAAAAATAGTGAATTTAGATTTTATAGGTATGTTGAGGCAGTTTAGGGAATCAAGGTACCTTCTGTTAGTGTACAGTCGACCAAAAACATTAGACGGGACTGTACAGATATCAACACAAATAAACCGCATTTTTCACTGTAGATCTGTCAGTGAAAAGACAGAATTTTATTAAAGTTAAGCAGAAATAAATCTATAAGTTATTGGGAGAATTAATCAATTAATATTATCAACAAACTTGTGTAAAAAATATTAGGTTCAACGTCGATCTAAACAACTTGGTTGAGAATCTTTCAATTCGGAAATTTTGACACAAAAATGACTATTGCTTTATGCTCAATTTGCAAGGATAATCTCATAGATTCTGATAATATTTATCACACTGAATGCGGTCATGTGTTTCATTACCATTGTTTAGCACAATGGCTCGAACGGTAAACAATTTTTTGAATGTAGTAAAAAAATACTGAACTTGCCAACATTATGAATTTCGGAGTAGATTTACTTTACTACGTATTTGGAATTGTGTCACAACAATTATAACGATATGCTGTTTGATTTTCAGATCAAAAAGTTGTCCACAGTGTCGGGAGAAAGTTACTCGCAGCAAAATACATAGATTGCATTTAACGCTTTCTAACAATCAAACTGTTGAAGACAACTCTTCTTCTTTGAAAGAGAGAATACAAAGTTTAGAGTTTAAAATTCTGTTGAAAGAAAAAGACATACAATATTACACTTCCAAAAATATTACCTTGGATAAACAGAATGATGGTCTCAAAAGAGAGGTTCGGAAAGTGGAAAGCGAGCTTAGGAAACAAAGTTCAAATATATATGAATTAGAAATGCAACTTGAAAGTTGTAGTACTTTGAAGAAAGAAATTGCACAATTGAAGCTTAAAATGGAAGAACTAAAACCGTACGTAATTAATATTTATTGCATCATAACAATATTTTATTTCCTTTCTTTATGGTCTATTTCAGACTGGAAATATTATTTAATGCTCCTGTTGGCGATGTTATGCGAATGGTTGGAAACACTAAGGACTCTGAAACACTTACCAAATACATTTCCGTTCTAAAGAAGTGAGTAAAGATATTTATTAAATTATTGTATTATTCATATTTGTATTATTCTAATATAACATTATTGTAAATTGTTTTCATATAATTCATAGGGAATTTGTTGAGAGCATTAATAAGCGCAAAAAATTATGTATGACAATCAAGAAATGTCAAGAGGATCTTGCCAAAGCTGATTCAAAATATGCATCTTTATTAGGAGAGCAGTCAAAACGAATGTAAGATAAACACATGTATATTTCTTAAACGTTAATACCAGCATTTTTTACTTTCTAAATTGTTTTATGTACAACAGAAAAGTAAAATTTATAAGTACACAATAAGTATAGAGCTTTAACGTTTGAATATTTCTTGCAGGGAATTAGAAGAACAATTAGCATTTTCAGAAAGCAGAAATATGGCTTTACAAAAGCGAATTGAAGAATTGGAAAAAGTATTAGGTATTAACGAAACAGATAGTGTACCAGAAACTCGAAAAATTATCACTGCGAACAATGATCAAGATAAAAACGATGATGATGAAGTAATAATAAAACCACCTAAGGTAGTGATAAGAAATAAAGAGCGTGAGATGTCGCGTCAAAGTATTACATCTTGTAAACGAAAAGAAAAAGAACTTGCTGAATACACTATACCAAAGAAGAGAAGAGAAGACAGTAATGTAAGAAAACAATCAACCATTGATAAACACAATATAATTGACTTAACATGAATAAAAAATATTACACTTTCATATTTTAAAACAGTTTCGGTAGATATTCATTTTTTTAGAAATATGTAGGTGTAATAGTTTTATGTGATAAAACATTGTAACATTACAGTATTAAAATATGCGCCATCTTTCGTTTTCCCAACAAATAAAATACTCTACTTTCGTATATTGTAATACGGAATGTTATTTTTCCTGTATCACTGGGAAAGCAGTTCCAACACATGCTTTCTTATTACTTTTTAATATGTAAGTTTGAATACTGAACTGGGAACCAGTGAAAGAAATTTTGCATTTTCTGTTTGGTCGTGTAAAGAAGCAAAGAGTGTACAATGCCATCTCCAATTCCGGCGTTGTTCCAATAAACATTGTTGACATTTTGCGTCTTCCATTGTAAGTGAAGTATATTTCCAAGATAGCAGCTTTCTAAAAATATTATGTAGTTTAAAGATCATTCCTATTTGGTGTTTATACGTATTTATACCTACATCATGAAACTCCTTATTGCGAGAATGTCCAAAGTAATTAATTTTATTTGCTAATTCTCCAAAGTAAAAAAATATCCAATTATGAACTCCTATAATACCTTTTCTCGGCTTTCTTTCACCTATAAACACATGCTCAAACCCGGAACTACTATTTATCCCTTTGCCCCTAGAATATGGATGAAACCATATCTCTTTAAGAATATTTTTATGAACATTCAAATCATCTATAAAGTACCCTTTCGCAGACAAAAAATACATGACACGTATCATTGCGTCTGTTTTCAATAAATTATTAATGAACTCATTTTCTTCCGCATCCTCTTCTTTCGTAACAATTTCTGATTTATAAGTATCCAATTCATAATTATCAAACAATTTTATGAGCAAGTTTGTTGTTGGTGTCACCAATTCATTCGGTGGAATATCGAATAATCTACAATTATAATTAAGACAAAAGTTTGAAAAGGAGCGACAAAAATAAAACTAAATTTTAAGATGTACCTTTCGGAAGCATTATCGGTAAAATTCTTAGAAGTTATCTGTCCTTGATATCTTATACTCAGATGCTTGTACAAAGTATTAGAAGATTTATTGAATAATTCCTCTGATATATTTACTAATTCTACATCGTTTATCACTATATCTGGAAAATAAATGTTATAATAGAATGAAAAAATTAAAAATTTGACGTATATAATTAGTTTATGTATTTTTTTGCAGTTACCATTCGTTTTACAAATTATCATGCGAGGCGAAATTATTATATATGAAATGATAAAAATATAGAATTTAATCATTTTGTAGGACATTTTATAATATAAACATATCTGTTAGAGGTTATATACAACATTTCTTATGGGTCAATGACATAATCGTTATTAAATACTTAAAGAAGTATTTTTGAAGTGTTTTTAATTGATTATTGTATAAGAAGTTTATTATGGTAGTTGTTACTATTTCAATTTCATGTTGATTCACGTATTGTTGTCACACATGTGATTTAATGCTCCAATAATTCAAATTTCACATACTAATGTTCTTACAAATTCCATTCAAACTGAAGGTCATTCAAAGGTCACAGTATTGCTGGTTCTTGAATTCACCTTGGTATCAGCTACAATACTATCAAATGAAAGATATATATTATGCCATGAGAGTAATCTTAAAAAAATCAGAGTGACCTTGACTTTTTATCAAAATAAGAATCTTTTGGTAACTTCAAATATAGTATAATGTTTTCTCCAACTCGAAACTTTACCGTTTGCTGAAAGTCGTGTAAATCATTACTTTGAACAGCCTACATATCTTTTAATGAGATCAGCTATGGACTGACAATTGTCATTGATTGCCATCGTCAAGGATACCAATTACGAAATTTTGTTTACAAATGGTCGATCTTCGTTGACGGCAACTCTTCCCAGATTGTAAAAATGTCAAGCCGCGTAGAATACATAATTACACCATGGGAAATCGAAGCTTATGTACAGAGTTTACAGACATCACAACTTGAAGATATTGGAACAAAAGGGTAAATTTTATGGACCCATAAGTAATAAGCATGTTTTCTACAATCATGTACCACACACAATTTTAATGTATCACACGCATCATTTTTAGATGGTATGAATTTCATAAAAGACTAATGCTATTAAATCAACAGAGCGTTCTAGAAATTAATGCTTTAAAGGAAGAGAGTGTCAAGGAATTGTTTGTTTCTTACAAAAAGGTACATCAAATATTTGCTTTTATGATTCAAATATCTGGTCACGTTATCGGTTGTAACAGCTGTCCACCCCACTCCTATTACCATAAGTTTTTAATATTGTAGATACCGATTCTTATATACGAAGCAATTCAAATCCATTTATGGAAACACAACGGATTTCCTCTTTTGCTACGTATAAATTCTGAACTGCAAAATACATTTATGCTCTTCTCTGTATTTTATCACGAAACTTTGGCTGTCTCCTTATTGGAGAATGTACTGTTTCACTGCGAAAGCGCGGAAACTATTGACAACTCGGCTCTTGATCTGGTCGATTACGCGCTTGTATGCATTTATGGAATTGTTGACCCTCACTCTAACGAAATTTACGAAAACGTGAAAACAAACCCCAAGTAAGTTACCGTTAATTATTAAAATTCGTCATTTTTTTCATCAATGGCTAATAAATTTATAATTAGTTCATGCATCGAAGAAATATTAGAAAGAAAGAAAGAGCTTGAATTTGACATCGGTATCCGTTGTATTTCGATTCTTCGTTATTTGGCAGAATTCGCAGATAATTTACCACTTTCCGTTTTATCCCGATTATTGTCTACACACGATGTGCCATATCTGCTTGTTCAGCTAATTGAAAGTCGTCCCTGGACCAAAGAAAATGCTGATGGTAATTAAACATACAGTCAGTCTGATAATTGATGGCACACAGTTTAAGTCAGAATAACTTTTTTATAAATAAACCAAACCAATTTAGTTTTTCTGCGAAGCTAGATAGATCAGTTTACTAGGAGATATGGAATGAAAATTTTGGCTGAATTGCATTTATTCGGTATTACGAAAAAAATAATGAAAGATGCTTTTTACAATTTTTTTATTTGGGTTTGTATCGAAAATTTAAAAAATGTCTTGTGATAAAAGTTTTATTGAAATTGATTAATTGGTTTATGAGCCCTAAATGATTAAAAATTGTGAAATTGGGAGTTTTTCGGGATTTTCAGTCTCTTTTTGCCGTTTTATTCTGCTATCTGGCGATTTTTACCAATTTTTGTTATTTAAAGTGTATACCATCAATTATGGGACTGACTGTATTTTTGCATGAATGAATGATTGAATTTGGATAACACTGTAAATTATTAGGTGAGAAAATGATATATGACGGTTCCTGGAAGAAAATAAAACCAGGCGAAGAAGAAAGAATTTCGAAAATAGAAGGACAAGTTTGGATTGGCTTACGAGAATTACTACTTAATCCAAAGAGCGCGCCATATTATGAAATTACCGATTACAGGATATCTCATTTGACGAAGGTAGTACTTCGCGTAGCTAAGATTTGAATGGTGAACATAAAGTTTTTTTTTAAATTAGTTGCAGAAATATTTACACGAAACTGTGCTAGATCAAATCTCACCACTGCTGGATTTGAAAAGATGGTTGAGTTACATAAGTGTATCATCATCTCAGTCTAAAGCACCTCGACCGCCAACCGTAGAACTCGTACCACAGGTTAGCTGCACTTGAAATTTTCAATTAGATGATAATAAAAAACTTTCCGAAGTAAATATTGATAAATTATCCGGTAATTACCGATCTCTTTAACAGATAAGGAATTCAATCAATGAAAAGTATCATAAAAAATGGAAAAAATTAACGAAACGTCAAGCAAAATTGATATTCACACCGAATAAAGAAGATGTTCAAAATGCAGCTCAAATTTTGAGTGACGCATACGACTTGGATAAATTAGATTGCATTGACATTAAAGAATGCTTTGTGTGTCGAGAAGTGGGGCGTAAACGTTGTTCCAAATGCAAAGCAGCTTGGTATTGTGGAAGGTAAGAATATTTCCTTTTTATTATTCTTCAGAAGAAGAAACTTCGGATTTGCTGACAGTCACAATATCTGTCCATCCCACGGCACTCAATCACGTGTACGAAACTGGAGTGGGGTGGACAGCTATTGTGACAGACAATGTGCTGCAAGGGTCTTCTCTTGGAAAAAAAAGATAGAGCATACAGTACTAACATGCACTTCAATTAAATAATTATCATAGAGAATGTCAAGTAAAAGACTGGGAAAAACATAAAGAAATTTGTGATAAAATTACAAAAAAAGAAGAATGCAAACAGGAAGGTTAATCTGAACGAATTTAAATACAAAACTTTCAAATACCTGTAGTTATAGTTTTGGTATGTATGTATGTTGACGAAAATTCACATTTCGATTAGGTTATAGTTGAAGAATAGTAAACTAATTTTTAAGATATTCTTCGGAATTTATATTATACGTATTCTATGAGTAAGAGTAAGTAAGGATCGAATGAATTATACATACAATATTATGTAGAATATTTTATTAAAAGGCTTAGTGTACAGAACTTTGTTTGACGTATTCCATCACAACATCCTTTGCAGGAGTGTCCTCCCCAAAGTCCTGAAATTAGAAAATACATTAATGAGTGAAACGAATTCTTTAAAGAACTACAAAACCATTCAAATAATAATTAAAGTCAGAAAGGCATTACAGCATGGAATTATTTATACGGGTTCTCTCAGTAGAGGGAGCCAATGGTATCATCATATAGAGTAACTAAAAATGAATTTAATCTTACACATCTTGTCAAGTATTTGTACCTTTATGACGACACAGGAACACCCAACGACTTTCCTAGCTTTACCAGCACTGTCAATTTTGCAAAGTCCAGCCCATTCACCAAGTTTCTTATTGTTATCTACCTTAATTAATGGGATTTGATGTTCATTACACAATGCTTGAACAAGTTTCTTGTACATGGGTTCGTCGCAATTTTCAGCTAAGATGCAGAGCATAGCTTGTCTCCTAAAATGCGAATGATAAAATTTATATATTAATCTGATTTTTCAATGAACACTTGCACTAACAGTTCCTTTGCGGTTCAGGAAAGGTTGATGACAGCATTATTTAATTTTTTGTCTTGGGTTCGTCTCAGAAGAGGGAACCTGATGTATCATCACATAAAAATTTTTCAATCGATAAACTTCGATGAAATGAAAAGATAAAACGACTTCGTAAGCTACAATACATGAAACGTACTTGTCCAAAGCTTTGGCTGCCTCATGAAGGCCATGTACAACTCCATCATGAATTAAGGCATTTTTAAGAACCTCTTGGAGGGCTGTGTTTACGTCGAGTGAACCTCCCGCTGCAATCGCAGGTGCGACATCATCACTGTAAATAAAAAACAAAAGCAAAATAAAACATTTAAATTCTATTGATTGTTTGCAAATGGAGTATTCAATTCTTGACGTACAAAAACTTAAGGTTATGTATCGATATCTTAGCACAATGTTTGTAAGCTTTAAAAACCAATGTAGTACTCGTAAAATCGGTATATGTTTTATATAAAATAAAACTTATGAATTTCGTATTATAAAATTCTATTTAGTACGATAAAAAAACGTGTTGAACATAACTGTAGACAACATACTTACTTCTCTACGTCCGACATGTTTCTGGTGGACCGGGGAGCTGAAATAACGAGAAAATGTTAGTAGTGATGCCTTATGGCTTACATATTGACACATTTTCACATGAAATATATGCCGATGGCAGTAGAAAATCCGGATATCTAGCGCATCGCCACGCGACGTGCTTCCATTTACCTTTTCTTACGAAGAAAGAGATATGGCGCTCATTGACCACGCGGTCCTTTGCTTGTATCTGCGACGATTCTAATTGGTCGTGTAGTTTACGTACGGCGACACCTATGCGATGCTTCGCGAACAATATCGGAACATCAACATTTTTCGGATGTTGATAATGAAGATTTTTGTAAGAACGACCTTATCGACGAGGCACAAGGATGTTCCAAAAATATTCTATTTCCGTAAGTGGGTTAATTCCGGGCGGCATTTGGAGAAAATTTTTCCTTTGCAAAAACGTTCTCCGCAGCTTTATTGAGGAGTGATTAACGAAAATCACGGACCAATTAGAACGTGGCTACAACGGACGGCTACCAATGCCAACGTCACGCTGAACGGGAACTGTGGCTGTGCCAAAATTCGTCTGTTGTAGCCGTGCCCTGATTGGTCCGTGTTTTGAGTTTATAATTCCTTAATAAAGAAGAACATTTTCACAAAGAAAATAATTACTTCACATGACCTCAGGAATTACTCCATTCAAAGAGGTACAACATTGTTTAATAATTTTTTTATTACTCTTTTTAAGAGTAGCTTTAACAATAATTATTGTTGAAAATGTAAAATATTTTTAAACGATGTGCACTCTTGGTCTCCGAACACTACCTCTGTATTGTCAAACAAAACAAGTTCATGCGGAAGCAAGCAAACCATTCTTATATATTTTAATTTATTTATTCGAATAATTTTCAAAGTAAACGTTTCGCTTATTTGTAACTGTACAGTACATGTATCGAGAATATTTTCGTGTTTAACTATTGCTACGTTGTCTACCTAGACAGTGCGGTGTATTTACAACGACGTTAGTTTTACAAATAAGAAGTATAAATATCTGAATTTACGAACTACAATTATTCTATATGGAATAAATTTCACGCTCCTAATAGACAACCTCGTTTTCGGACTTCCACCTATTTTGCTTCTTATTATATCAATTCTTATTATATTATGCACCGATTCGCAATCGTATCGTACACAATTCGAATTGGAAGCAATTTCATACGATCGATATAATGAGAAGAATAGTAAAATTCCATTTATTCGTCACACCATTTCTAAATGTTCTCCCCTCGACAATTTTGCAGTCACTAGCAATAAAAATTAATGAGATCTTAATCCATTTACCCTTTGCAAAAATGAGCAGACATCGTCTCAATCTTATAAAAGAAAACCTGGCATTAAAATCATAATTTTGCAGGGTTGGTGAGATGTTTCCTGTTCATGTGACAAAAACCTTGTACACAAAATTCGTTCGGCGGTCTAACATGAATGTATTGGACTTATCTCCATTTTGTAAGCGAGGCTTAATTGTAATGAATATTTTATGTTACGTAGGCGGAGAATATCGGTGGTAAGGCCAACAATAATGCGGAGGGGGCGGCGGTTGCGGCGGTGGAGCTGATGGAGGAACGGATACCGATGGATGTTGCGAACCCGATACTCCTGTTGGATACAAGTGGTGAGTGTGATACGAATGATGATGATGACAATTTACTCCTGTACCTCGGCTCGTCGCGGACGATTCTAATGTAACGCCAGCCTGCGCCTGACATGCCATCATCAGTCCGTGGAAATCGAATTTGTAGGCATAACGCTTCCCGTGGACCTTCGTCATTATATTTTTGTCGTAATAGTACCTGCAACATCAAGCAAATGTTTATTTGCTTTATTATACAATGAGACTTTCCACTCGTTAATATTGCAGTATATGAACAAATTAATCAGAAGGTCACTTAAAACTGTTAAGTTTAACAGGGACTTAGAAGAAGTCAGTCTCCGTCTTTTCTGTTAGTTTTGATAGAATGAGCAATTTTAATCTGGGATATAGTTTAGTCGGGTTGAAATCTCGGATACATCCAGAACTATGAATGAATATGTTATTTTAAACGCAATTTAATCAGATTTGAGTGAATCTGACTAGTTAGAGTCTAGCTGCTTTTTGAGTTTACCTGAGTGCTCTCAACAACAGTTTTCCGCAGTTCATTTCTAAAATTCATCTAATTTCAACAAACATGCAGCTTAACACTCGGTTTACAGGACCCGTCAAAATGACGGATTCCAATATTTTTCGCTTACGATTATTCAGATTGTAAAAATGCATCTATGAGGAATTATTACACACATTTATTTCTTTAGGTATATATTATTAAAAAAAATGCCTAAAAATTGTAATAGTGTTAAGTATTCGTTCACTGGACAGTCACCCTGAATCTAACAAAACAAAAATTAAGAGAAGCGAGGGTGTAACTTACTAATGAGTGATCGTTGTCCGTGTACATTAAAAGTTGGTCATGCGAGTGAATTCGACTAGCTGAAGTCTAGCTGCTAGAGGATCTCTTCGAATTTATTTGAGTGTTCGCGACAGTTTGTCGTAATCAATTTCTAAAATTCATCTAATTTCAACAGACATGCAGCTTAAGTCTTCGTTCCCTGTACAGGTCACCCTCCCTCTAACAAAATAAAAGTTAGAATGAGCGAGGGTGCAAATTATTTTTCGACTGATCGGTGTCTGTGCACATTAAAAGTTGGTCATACGAATTAATCAGACTAGCTAAAGTTTAACTATTAGAAGATTCCTTGGAGTTTACCTGAGTGCTCGCGACAGTTTGTCGTAGTTCATGTTCGGCTTGCTCTTCCGTTCGCCCCATCTGCGCGCAACCTCGTCCGGATCGGTAAGCTTGAACTCCCCGTTCGAGCCCTCCCACGCGATGCAGGTGGAATTCGACGAATCCGAGAGCAGCTCCAACAGGAATTGCCAGAGTTGGACCTGTCCGCCCCCAACCGCCCCGGAACCGCCGGCTCCAGCTGTCGATCCAATCAGCGAGCAAGTCCGTTGCAGGAGGCTGAACCTCTCTGCAAACAGGAATCAGTGATACGCATGCACCGAGTCCGCCGAGTTTCACTCGACTTCGCGAGGCGAGGTCGATCACTGGACAACAGCGATGGTCGGGCTAGCGATGGGAGTGAACACGAGGATTGTTAAGCTGAGACTCGAACGTGTGTAAACAATTTTTTCTTTTTCATTGATGTGGAAACCGATTTGATCCTAACGTAGAATGATCCTGAACGGACATCGTCAGATTTTAACACTAGACTTAGGGAGCACTACTAAAAGTGTCTATTTTATAAAACAATAGTTTACTACTATTATCAAAGTAGAAAATCGCGATCAATTATAAAATCGTTGATTTCAAGTAATTAAACCTTAGCACTCGCGTGGAGACTCTGAGGCGACACTAAAAATTGCTATACCATTATTCAAAATATTGTTTACATTATTGAATTTGTTTGTACTTAGTAAATTACTAAACATTTTGGAATTAACAGTAAACTTAGCGTGTATAAAATGTGAGTGGCACGTGTTGCTTTATAAGATTGATAAGATTGAGTTTGTTTAGACTCTTTGCTATTTTTATTGTAGTATACGTTGAACTTAAGAAATTGATTCAATCATTTCCTGCGAAAGAGTCTTTCCAATTTCAATAATTTTAAAATAAATAATCTGGGAGAGGTCAATTTGATCGGCGCTGGTAGGTTTAGTGTTAAAATAGCTCCCAGTGCAAAGGGTTAATAACGGCAAAAGAAGATAACAGCATTTATAGTGTGCTTCAGAAATTATTCAGACATATTCCACATACTTGTAGTTACGTTCGTTTTGTTCAATCGATTTTTATTTCTTTATCTTAATTTTTCCCTTAATGTCAAATCGAACGATGCAAGTAAGAAGCCAAATGGCGGGAGGATAAACAATTAAATTGATGACAAGATCAAAATAAGATCATTTCATATGGTTAAAAGGATGCCGTATAAAATACTGCATATCTTCCCTTTCTGAAGTTTTTGTTAGTATAATAAATGAAAGTTTTTAGCGAGATAAATATCATTAATCTATAACAGAGTCTAGTCGACCATATACAAAAGTTCTTTTAAGAGAAAGAAAATTGAACAATGATTGAGGAATCACACGATTTTTAAAGACTGCATTTAACTATTTCTCTGAAGGAAATTAATTTAATGTTCCAACAAGAAGGTGGTCATACTGTGAAAGATTCCTTTCACCACTTCATATAAATTGTTCTTGTAGTTAAATATTATTAAATACCGTTGTAAAGGATGGCAGCCGCCGAAGGGTGGAATCTGGTATCCTGCTGAAGATGCAGCGGATGCGTTTGAATCCTCCACATTACGCGATGGAAAATGTTGTAAGCCTAATCCTTCACCGTGTGATCAACGGTGGTTGACAGGCCCATTGTCAATCTCCTTGTGATCATCGAGCACGTGTACAATGCATACTACAATTTCCAGTTCCATTGACTTCGTTCCCGAATATTTACAATTTCACAGAACTTCTTAATTATATCGTAGTCATAAGTAGTTTCTTCACAAATCAATCACTTCGAGTACTCATTTTCGATTAGCGATTAAAAAAAGGATTGTTTGCAAATTATATGTATATTACGCATTTATCCAAGAGTTTCTTCCTCGAATACAAATAGTCCAATGTCCACAGCTAATAACTTACAAAAAAAGAATTTCTTAACACTAAATTTACGGATCTCGACATTTTGCCAGATTCTACATTTTTAAATTTATGATTATTGAGATTGTGAAGATACATCCGTGAGGAATTATTCAACAAATTTATTTCATTGCGCATACATTGTAAGATAGATTACTGGATAGTGTTAAAATTGTAAAAAATTGCACTCAAGATCTGTTTGTGTCGTGCGTGGGTAAAAAGGTCAAACGTGATTGCAACATGGAGAATGATTTTGATTGTTTGATTACTCGTGAACAAATATGGCTGCGACGTTCCCGCGTGATCATCCAGAGATCTTTGATCGTACGCAGGATAAAAGTGGTCCCACAATAGATAGTGGGAGGGTCACACGATGTGCATTGAACACACCGACGAACGTACACAAACTTCGATCACTAGATCCGATAAAAGGCAGATATCCCCGGAATAAAACGTACCGGACGGTGGACAGAGTGTAACTGAGCGACCTTTGCCCCCGGTGATTTTAGCCCTTATCGCCCCCACTCCAACCCCCGTGGAAGGAATACCTTTACACCTCAATACGGTATGCGACTGTACCTCCTGCTTCACCCACTCTCCCTGCTACGAGGGCCAATGCCAGGTTATTCAAGTCAACCAACCAGCTTATTCAATTTTCACTCCTCTTGCTCATGCTTCGGTGCACAATGTCTCATTATTTTTCTTTTTATTATCTTTAACAAACCTATTACCGGTTACTTATTTTCCTTTTGGGGATAAATATGAATGTGCACGTATGATAAAACAGTATACGCTATCGAGAATGCTCGTTATTCAACAAACCATTTAAGTTATCAGTGTTCGTAATCGGACTTATGCGAGTGTCTGCAATTTATGTACACGTTTATTTATACAATTATACACCCAACTCTTTTTTCCTGCATGATCTTCTTTTACATGATTTTGAAATAACACGGTCTTAAAAAAGATACGTATTAAACACGTACGTAAAAAAATACGTATCTCAGGTACACAGTTCTCTAACTTTAAATTTTTATACGGATTTTACATACAGTGTAAAAAAAGCATTGGTTGTAGTACGAATTAAATGGACTAATTTAGGACCTAATGTATTTTGAAATGTTTTTATTCAATTTTATAATTCTCTTCTTTAACCTTCCATCTGTGGGCAACACACATATCACTAATTTATTGTATTTAATATACATATATCTTATCTTAACCTTGATATATTGTCATTATTATTTTATCATAGTAAGTAATGTATTATTTAAAATAAATCAAGGTTAAAATAAGATATATTTAAAAAAATAAATTACCCACTATGATAAAACGATGCTCAAAGTTAAAATAAGACATATTTATAGATACAGTCATACCTCGGTTTACGAACATAATTCGTTCCTGATTTGTAAACCAAAACTATTTCCCTCATAGGAATTAATATGTACAGCAACTCACATAAATATTCGGACACTCTTAAAAAGACGATAACTTTTTTAATACTGGACCCTACGACTTGGATTATTTTGAGAAGTTATGATTAGTTAGAATTGCAGAGAAAATACTTAAAATTGTATTTTACAACTTATATGGTGAAAAGTAATCATTAATGCTATTTTAAATGCAGACCCTACAAGGGTTAATGAAGAACACGATTTCGCGACGGTTCCAATTGTCGATGATTAATCAGTTCACTTTTCGCCGAACAGATGTTCTATCAAGAGGAAAATATGAAATATAAAACTGGCTGGGGAGGGGGGTGGGGTGGAATGCGCGGGAAAGTCGAAGGAAATACCGTCGGAACAAAGAGTCGGTAGAACTTTCGGCGGGTGCAAGCAAAAGTTATTCTTGCCGGGTCGGGGTGGCCATGTTCCGGATCGTGGAAAGAGAAAAGAGGAAAAGAGCGATCCGCCTTTCGTCGCGTCGAAAAGCAGAGAAGAGCGTAAGTCTTGGCAGCGTAAGCCTCGGAGATATATTGTCCGTTTGAATAACGTTGTAGGTGCTCTTGGGGGCCCACTCCGCGCCAGCAGCGGCCGTTTATTAAACGAATCAGTGTTATCGCGGTGAGAGAGCCCTCATGAATAAACCATCGAGTGTTTAGGGCGGCGGAAAGGTGGTGGCATCGGGGGTTACGGCCTCGCAGTATAACCGCTTCCACCTTCCCAAAGGCCGTGGCCCCCGCGGCGAGAGGGGGCACGATGTGCAAACTCTAACGGGCTAGGGGCGGTAAGCTCGCCACGGGGTGCGGCTATATTGTTTTCTTGATGAGCGCGAAACATCCCCTTCCCCCGAATCTCCACCGTATACCGGATAATTTTACGCGTCACCCGGTTGCCGCGAGAACTTTCGCGCCGTTTCGTGCAGAAGCTCTGGAGGGCCAGGCGCCTGCGATGCATCATCCCCTGCACTTTAGGCCGGATCAACGTATATCCGGGGTGCAACTATGCTGAACCAAAGCCACGCGGCTGCGAATTCGCTAAACTCTTTTTTTCTTAATTTAATTTCACTCAAGCCTCATCCGTCTCTCATTTTCGCAACTGAATGTGTCTCTCCGTGCGTCATATTGACACAATGGTAAAACATCAAATGAAATAAACCGATAAATAGTTAATTTTGCCGATTATTTTATTCAGAATAAAGTGATAAATATTTACACAATATGTTGCTCGCATATTAATGCAATTAACGTTCTTTAGCTGTGTCTCCGGACTCCGCTGTACATGTCTAGCTGCATTCTGAAGGGGTTGTACAATAAATGCATAATTGTCGTGTAACAATTAGAAAGAATGTACGAGACGTCAAACTAGTTGAAAATTATGTGCATCAGATTGACAGACCAGGGCCCTTTTTATAAAAAAGGTTGTCACATGTTTTTGTCGCATGTTTTGCTATTAATAATACTAAATATTACTTTTAATCTACACAACTTTTTATGAAGTGCAAAGAAGTAGAGCATGCGTGTAAAATTTAACGTTATGGTTTTATCGATTCTACAGAAAATAGCGAGGATAGAATAGAATTTTCATACGAACAATGAAAAATGAAATTTCACGATCAAAACTAAAAGGAATCGGGTGAACGTGGAAATTGCGCAAAAATGGTATCCCCCTGAATCACGCAAGCGTTAGTTAGGTCAAATCAATCGTTCCGGAGGGTAAAGACGAATGAAGGGAGGAACGAGACTGTTATCGCTTACGTCATTTATTCTTCGGCTGGACTCTTCTTATCTCTAATAGATCGCAAGCTCGTTAAAGCCTCAGATAAGGTCGAAGTAGCCGCGTGAGTGGACCAGGTCCGGCCCTTGGGAACGGTTAGCCTCTTCCGGTCATTTTCAATCCGAGCCTAGACCCCTATTAACCTCTTCTAAGCTCCACGGTCCCTGTGCCATTTGGATTTACTGCGGGAATTCTACTGGTAATGCTTGCATTGACTTCCTGGCCGCGTGAAATATAAATCACGCCATTGCACGAGGAGTAGCGGAAGGAGTAGGAATATGAGATACCAATTTTATTTTTTAATCTAGAAATTCTCAGAAGACGTAGAAAACGTAGAAATTTAAGGAATTTCATAATCTTACAGAGCTTTTGATTTGGGTAGCTAAAAAAAAGTGTTTTAGTCAGTATAATATTTCTTTTCTTGATATTTTTAATAGGTCATGATGCATCGGTAATATTAAATTCTTCTGGTGTTTCATTTATTTTATATTTGGTCCATTCATTGTTTCCATAAATGCATAAAATCCGCAGAGCCTGTGATGCACAACCAATTGTTTATTAGTGAAAACCTTGGTGTCCAATATTTATACCCTATCTTATATTCCTACCGTCTCCTCGAAAACGGAGCTTCCTTAAAAATGTCAATAGAAATTGAATCGGGGTTTCAATAATTCCAACTCGGTTTAAGAAACAATATATTTATTGTTTATTTAACGGAACGAACGAAGTTTATTTTACAAGCGACCAACTATTAAATCGCTTGTCTTTTCCGCCATGGCAATGAGGACAGAATTTGGATTACCAGAAATTGGTGAAGGCAACACGCTGGCGTCCATTATTCTGAGTCCGCTGACTCCTCTTACACTGAAATGAAAGAAGATTATATCAATCGAAACTTAACGAATAAATTAATACATTCTCTCTATAAAACTTTTAATCTCAACTAATATAATTTAAGAATTTATTTACTTTTTGGAATAAAGTTCCATTTTTGGCAAATTTTAAGTTGTACAACTACTGTCAAACGAATTAATACGGTTGGTGTTTTACGTTTGCTTATAAATAGACTGCGGATTTTATGCATTTATGACAAAAATGAGTAGCTTTAGTTTGATACAGTGTAAAGATTAAGATACTTGAATAGTACCAATAATAGTGCTTTCCGCCTAGTAGAATTATTAAAGAAGAGAAAACGTTTTGACGTGGCTCCTTTATCTTACAAGAAACGCGGAAAATGTGAATTGTGCATAAAGGTTTACTTATTGATTAAAATTTATTCCGAATCCTTTTCTGGGGTCTTCTAATTTTTAACCCTCTACACTCGAAGCTATTTTATCTGCAGTACCCATTTTCATCTGAACATTTTACGAACAAGAAAAAGTGAAATTGGGCGTTCATGCTGACATCGATGTTTTTAGCAATTTATTAAATATAAACTATAGTAAAATGAAAATTGTTTCGAATTATATAGTACGACAATTTTTACTGGCGTCTTCAAGTCACCGCTCGACTGCATAGAGTTAATGACAGAATTAAATAAATTTAAAAGTGCTGAACTATACAGGGTTTTCCAAAAATGTTATACTTCCATGAAAGGGATGATTCCTGAGGTCATTTGAAATAACTTTTTCCTTTGCGAAAATATTCTCCGCGGAGTTGTTAAGGAGTTATTAACGAAAAACGTGGACCAATCAGAGCGCAGCTACAACTGACGGATTCCGTTCGACCAATGGCAACACTACGCTTAGTAGGACCTGTCGTCAAGCCGGAATCCGTCTGCAGTAGCCGCGGTTTTATTGGTCCGTGTTTTCTCTTAATAACTCCCTAACAAAGCCGCTGAGAACATTTTTGCAAATGAAAAAGTTATTTCAAATGACATCAGGAATCATCCTTTCCAAGGAAGTACAACATTTTTGGAACATTCTGTATAAGTAATTGAAGTACATTAAATTTACCGTAATTCCTCATCAACAACCGCGTCCTTGTCCTCTCCCATCCTACAGGAGCCGCACACGTGGTAACTCGTGAGACCACCAACCCTCATCACACACTCCGCGTACTCGATGTCTCGATAATTCTGTGGCAAGTGTCTACATTCTTTCAGATCAGGATGATGCACCTTTGCGCCAAATTCGCGAAACTTCTTCGACTCCAGGGTTTGAATTGCAAAGATGATCGCTGCAAAATTCGCATTTCGTTCAAAGAAAATGGTGAGCTAATTCTTATGTTAGAGTCGGCGAAAGATTCATTTACCGTCATGAGTGCATAAAATATCGTCGTAGTTCTGAAAATAGGCCGGATCGATTCTCGGTTGGTGCCGAATATTTCTGGACTTCAAGGTAATGCTTCCACGACTTTTCGGTTGCAAACAGTAGCTCAAGTACAGGAAACCTTCTTGAGAACTGTTGTTGTAGGACGGATAGAGTGATCTGTATGGCTGCACATTTATGAACACATTTATAAATATTGTATTCACGGAATCGAAGTCTCTTAAAAAATTTGTGTGATTAATTCTAGAAAGTGCGACTCTTTGAGCTACTAATTTCCGGAAACCTATTCAGCCTTTATAAAGCTGTATAATTTTAGAAGTAAATTTAGAAGAAATTTGGCCAAACATTTTATTATCTCGCTATCTCTTCCTAGCCAAAGAATTTGTTGCGACTTTTCTGTGTCTTCAATTCCAATCGCGTTATATATTTTTCATACCCTCTTAAAATTAATATATTCTGTATTCAAACTTATAGTTGACACTTAACTTTCTAAAGTTAATGACTAAGTATAATTGATCGTGGTTTGTTCAGACGCTCCGGAATTTCAATTTCTAGAATTATACTGGAACAAATTCGAAAGCTTGCGCCAACGTTAATCTACTTTGAAAATAATTTTGATTTTTGACTGATTCTACTACATACCTCAGTCTTATAGTTGGACATAGCTTTCAATATTCTCTCTTCAGTGGAGCCCATTCCGAACAGCATTACGCCACTGTTGTTAGTGCGACCAACTCCCATCACTCCATTAGTCGCATACCATCCTTTACGTTACGAGACAATCGTTAGATATACATATGCAATACATATACAGTCCCTGACCAAAAAACTAGGACCACTGGCAATTTTCAAAGTTTTTTGTATTTTTAGTAAGATCTTCAAGCTTGGATGGTATTTAATTGCTAATTTTAGGTACCTATTAACTTCTAATTATTTTACCTACATATAAATGGCTTAAATGAATTGAAAGATAGAAGAGCTATATACATAAACACTTATTTCTTTATCTTAATAATTTTTGGAACGTGTTTACTGTTTCACATTTAATCTACCCATTTTTGTCATAAATATCTAAAATTCGTAGTTTAATTATGATACGTTTATCGCATAGAAACGATTGTAATCAAAGCAGAAAAGGATGGTTTAAAGCAGGATGGTCCAACCAGTAGCTCCGGAGCTATTCGAGGCACCTTCCCGCTTAGGTTCTTCCCCCACTCTTAGACTTCATCGTTATAATGTATAGTAGTGGGAAGCTCCCACCACGAGAGCCGCGCGGCGCGCGCAGCACTCACTAACTCTACGGCTGTACGTAGTAGTGGGAAGAGGTTCGATGGTGGGGACCTTGCAGTTCTCGGAGAAGAATACGTTGGAACTCCCTGGTTTAAAGCATTAAGTGTTACATTAATATATCGGCGTCTGAGATCGCAATTCTGTGCTAAAGTGCTAATTAAATGCTGGTTAAATATCGTCCATACCTTTCTTCATTTGAAATATGAAGAAAACTGAAAATCGTGAGTGGTCCCAATTTTTTGGCCATGGGCTATAGTTCATCATCTAGCTACAGAGAAACTATTAGAACATATGTTTTACTTGCCTCTTCCAAAAACAAAGTAGTTCACCACTTCAGGCAGTGTTTGGAGCTTGAACAACGTTATGCTCACACTAGCTTCGAGGTTCACGTAAATCGGAAGCATGATATGATCGAAGAAGTTCTTCCCTACCGCTGGAAGATCTTTGACTATAGGTATCTAAAATGATTTTGCATATCTGATTCACTTATTCGCACATTGGAAGCAGAGCTGAATAAAATACTGTTTCAAATAGTAAATAATCTATTCTATTTCAAATCATACGTGCACTTTTGAAAATAACATATTTTATTTGTCAAAAAAAGTTTTTAAAATAGTATTTCGTTTGAAAAATTGTCAAAATAGTGTGAATTTTATTTGAACGGTTGATTCCACATGAGAAAATAAATAAAAAATATGGAATAAAATTTGTTTCATTTAACGTAATGTTTTCCAGAAAATAGACTTCGAAAATGTTATGGTATTTTGCAGTTTAATATTACCTGTTTCCTCAATTTATTTCCATTGTTTTCAAGAAATATTTTAAATACTATTTAACTTGAAATTCAAATATTTTACTTTAAGTTTTAGATTACTAAAATAAAAGTATTTTGTTTGCAGAAATTTTACTGTTTATTTAAAATTGTATTTTTTTTTTATTAAGCATTTGAAGTCTCATGCAAGATTTTATATGTATTGTTAGATGAATTATATGTATACATATACATAACTTAGATTACGCCATACATCGTTTACACTTATATCTACTTTTTGGTTATTTGAATTGTTGAACAACGACTATTTAGAATAGTATTTGAAATATCTTTTGTCCAAAGTTTTACTCAGTTCTGTTTGGAAGTATGGTTTTTAGAAGAATAATCGATCAACGGATTACTTGAAACTTGTCGAGATCCTCGGCTGGCCCGATTCCGGAGAGCATAAGCAATTGAGGCGTGTTGATTGCGCCAGCGCAAAGAATCACCTCCTTTCTCGCGCCAATTCTTCTTACCGATCCGTCTTTATAAATCACTTTGACACCGTCCACTATTGTACCATCTTTAAAAAGTATCTGTAAGTTTGACAAACCCTTTTTCGCATCCGCACAAAACGCTGGCTTGGAATGATGCTCGTGAGGCAGAAGGGAGAATAAAAATTGTTTCACATGTTCTACTTCTAGTAAATGAGGCTTTGTATGCGGGTATTTAGTTCAAAAATAAGATTATTATATTGAGAGATCGGTATACGTGAAAGCATATACAATTTCGCTACACATGTACCCGTGGCTTCCAGTACACAAGTAGCCGTATATTACAATCCGTGTATGCTAATACATGTATACTCGTGTATTAACAAGTACACGGATTAAAAGACGGGTATATTAACATTTCATTTACCGGAAGCCTATTATTCGGCTTTTCAATAATTGTGCTGTACTAAAAGAAACCTTAAAAATTTTCTTTTATATAATAATCCCAAACGAAATAATTAGATTACGGTACTGAGGATAACTACTGAGGTTCATGATTGAAATTGTTATTGCTGTTGAAAGATCTATTAAAAAATTCTTATCCATCTCCAATACATGTTCAAAACTTGGGACCTCTACTTTCTACATCCAAAATAAGACTACTTATTTTAGTGCAGTTTTAATCGTGCATAAGTGAGGAACATACTTTCGACACCAACGTATTCATCAAGATATGTAGCTTCCTTCTGTTCCAAGCGTTTTGCAAGTACGCGTGGAACGTGGACCACCGTGAACCTTTCTTTGTGGTGTACAATCCTTTTTGCAGCGTCACGTGGCCCGTTTTCAATACTTCCTCCGACATGAGAAAAGCGTCCGCTAAGAATTCCTCTTCCGGGCTGGACATCACGTTCATGATATCGGACACCTTTTCGAAATATGGAAGTAAATCCACGTGAGACCATCCTTCGGGCCATCCATCGTAATCTTCCGGTTTACCAAAAGAGTGGACCAAATGATTCATTTGGCCGCTGCCGCCCAATCCTTTGCCCCTCGGCACCTTTTGCACCTGTTGGAAATGTCTGAGTTACTTGACCCGCGATTGCTTTCCGTTGATTATTCTTTCTTTGTTGCGAATGTAAGAATATAAACATAGAGAACAGGTTTGAGGAACATTCCAATTTAGACCCGTCTGTTTTAGACAATTTATGAGATCAAAAATTGTTAGATTATTATTAGACTGCGGATTTTAGGCATTTATGACTAAAATGAGTAGCTGCAATTTGAAAGAAGAGGAAGATTAACGCTAAACCTACCAGCCTTAAAAGTAACTGGTATATGTTGCTTTATAAAAATGACAAGATTAAAACTTTATGCGGTTCATATTATAATATGTGCTCTACTAGATATATTTATTTAATCATTTCCCACGAAAGCGTCTCTATAATTTCAATAGTTATAAAATCAAAAATCTGGAGCCGGTGGTGGTACGTCTAGTGTTAAACGAATTTAAAAATATAGATGAATTATTTCTAAGTTGTTGAAGTCATTAGAGAAAGACAGGTATTTCTATTTGGTCCCTGTGGCTTACAATTGGTGCAGACAATTTTTATTTTGTGCAAAGATCCGCAATCTTTAATAACATATTATTGGTCAAGTACCTTACAATTTGCATATATTTTAAGATAGCATAATATAATTTGTATACAGTTATCTTTATTATTATTTGAATTAGCGTATGATTTCAATGGCATATCACTTTCCATGGCTGCCATGAAATATATCAATAATTTTAAAATACAACCAAATAAGAATACAAAATTTGGAGATACTTGATTTATAATAACTTAACCATTTGTGATCTCATAAATTGTCTAAAATTGACAGCTCTGAATAAGGTAAACCCCCAATTGAAAGATCGATGCAAGTGAAACAAGTGCGACAGTGCGACGTCACGCAGAAGGACGGCTGACCAATGATCTGTTACACTACTATTATCATTAAACTGCGGATCATTATACAAAATAAAAATTTTCCACGTGAATTGCAAAAAACAGGAGCAGTATATATAATAACGCATAAATTTTCACCGATTCCTTCAATAATTATGCTAATTATCATACTGACTAATATCTTCAAACGTCTCGTTAAAAAAATAATTTAGTCGTAAATGAATATCAAAAAGTGCATTCTAGTTTTTGGTTTGGAACGAACTAAATTCTTGTCAACAGAATTTTGATATACTATTAATGCACAATCTAGCCGCACCTAACATAATAATCTGGTGGATAATCAAGTGCACCGCGATCTAATTCTGCTCGCTATGTTTTTACCCTAAGGCTACGTTCTAATTAGTTGTCACTCAATGACAAAATTGTTATCGTCCATCCGACTTATGTCAGTCAGTTGTACGACAAGGCGACAGTGTCTTACCACCGAGTGTGGATTACTATGTCCGCTCAGGTTCATCGTGGGTCTTCAAGATGTCTTTGTCACGGTCGTTATTGCTTTATCCGAGTAAAAATAATTATGGAAAAGACATTAGTAAATACAAAGCAGAGAAAATCTCGTACCATAGAACAGATATATGTATACATTATAAAGATAAGATAAAATTCGATCAGCTTTGCTACTTTCGCTGAAGTGCTGAAGATAGGAATTTATTTTATCAGTGTACTGATCCGGCCTGTTCATAATCTATTTCTTTGTCTTTCTCACTTCAACTAATAGCAAATATATTTAACCTAATCGCCTAACCAATTAGACCCGTATTCCTTCCAGCTGCCAGTCGACCACAAAATAAGGATATCGTTGGATGCGACACCTAATTAGAACATAGTCTAAAATTTCAGAAAATTTTATTTCCGGTTTAACCCTTCGAGGACGACGACATCAGTACAGAATACTGACTCTGACGAATAATTCAAAATTAATTATATGTGGTCAAATTATTAGACAGTTTAGATCACCAATAGATTACAGTAACATCCCTAACATCATACAGTCTGTCCTACAAGAGCGTGTCGCCGATATTTATGTAAATATTTATATATTTGTAAAAAACTGTATATGGGTCGAATCTACACTTAAAACACTAATAAGATTTTACTTAATTAAATGTTTGGCATCGTTTTGCTCTGCTTTCTACTAATTTTTTTGCACGAAACAAGTAGTGACCCCTATATTCTTCAAATACGATCAATTAAAATTCAAAATTTTGACAAACATTTTTCTTTATGCTCCTACTTCATAATAGACCAAACATTTTTTATGGAATTTGTATTTGGTAACCGGGATAGTCAGTTAATCACAATGATACGTTCTCTATCGTGCAATTTGAGCACATGCGGCTTCGGTGTTTCGAGTCATTATTCTTTGATAAAATCCATTTGCTTTCAGTCTTATTAATACAGTCTTTCGATTCATATGATATTTTTTCAAGGAATATACATTAATTTTGTCAGAGATACCGTCAACATGGTCTTGTGGGACAGATTATAAATATCTATCATACAAACGGAAACCGACGACCGGCCGTCGTCCTTGAAGGGTTAGCGACAGACTTTCATTACATGGTTCGAGAAGCCTCTCGAGGAGAATTTCTGCGGTTCTGTGAGGTAGCTCCAGTCGAACTCGGTTCCCTGTGTCATTGGCGACAAAAGTGGCACCGAGGACACCCATCCAAAATATCCGCCTGCTTCAACTAACAACACCGTCTCGTTCGATGTTTCGGAGAGGCGAGATGCTAACACACACCCGGATGTCCCAGCGCCAACTTGATAAGTCAAAGATACATTTTTATATTGTTAGCGATCGTAACATTTCATTGGCGGGCAAAATGAATTAATACATCTGCAGAAGACCCGATCATTTTGCTGGCAGATGATATCCAAGCAATATTACTTGTATCAATTATTTGCTTGATAATTTATTTATTTCTAGACACCGGATTTTATGCATTTATGACGAAAATGAGGAGGGGCAATGTAAAACAGTGAAAACATTAGGAGAATTTAAAAATATTGTTATAGTATTTCCAACCTATTAAGTATCAAATTTTTATTTTTAAACTTTTGCTCTAAATTGTTAGTATTTACGTATTTCAGACGGTTTAACTCCAAAGGTAAATTGAAAAATTAATTATTATTATGATCAATTGAAATACTATCACCATTTGGGAATGATGGGGCTTGGAATGTGTTTAGTTCTTTTTATGCCGCTCCTTAGTGCAATCCATGTGCATTATCCCAAATGGGGATCATGACGTAATGGGTTAAGAAAGACCTGGTACACTCCAGTCTGTTGCAATTCAGGTAGAAAATTTTTATTTTGCATAAAGATCCGTTGCCTATTTATTACTCTTTGTCAATTGTAGAATTTATTCTTAAAGAATTCAAACATTTAGTTTTGAAATAGTATTTGTTACCTCCCTACGACGTCTCATGTCATCTTCAAGTATAAAAGGGAGAGATAATATCCATTTTCATACAAACTGTTATCAATGCACTTAACCCCTTGCTTGCACTGCAAGTTATTTTACGGTTACAGTGATTGTTACTACTTTGTCGTTCATAATTTTTTAAAAGAAGCCAGAGTATTATATTTATTGTATGTCTATGTATTCTCCAATGACTATTATATCGACAACAACAAAATAGAATTTTGTTTGGATTTCAATGGAATTCATTACATCCATATTTAGTAGAACTTGTTCGAAATCTCCATCACGAGTCTAACTCGATGTTATAGTACAAGGAGTTAATAGTAAAATGTATTCATCAAAAATTTGATTTTGAAGACTGTTTTAAAATTTGTGTATTGAGAGAAACGCGTAAGATAGCATGTATATTTATATGTGATATACATAAGATTTGAAAATTCGTCGAGTACACGTGTTTTAGTATACATATTGATAGTACTGTGTCTGATCATGTTTCACTTCTATTTCTAGTAAAAATTGAAACTGCCTTAGTGCTTAAAGGTATAAACTTTGATCATATAGGTCACAATCTTCTACTTAATTAACGCATCCAAGAATGATTCAATAAAATATGCGCCCGCATAAACATCAGTAAAATAATTTATTTCAATTTATAATTATTTACCGAGTCAGTTAAAAATGATCTCAAGCTTCGACACTAAGAACACAAACATCCAAATAATTCTCACGCAACATGGTAAAATGTTATCGGATATTGCATCAGCTAACGATGTTTGGAAATCCGATTTGGCGCGAGTTGTTGCGAGTCACGAGACGCATTAAATCCGTTTCGATCTAGCCGGCGGCGCGGCGCGGCGCACAGTGGGAGTACTTGGCCCGAAAAGCCGGCAAAAAGTAAATTTAAAAATTTTGCGTCATACGTTAAATTGTTGGTATTTCAGATAGTTGAATAATATGAAGAATTATGAATCAAAATTTTCTTTTTCATTTCTAAACTCACGGAACAACTTAAGAAATTTTATGACACGCTTTTCATTCTTAACCACTTTCTAAGACGTTATTCACTTATTAATAATTTTTAAATGTTTTAAGGGAATTGTGTAAATTTTTACATTATAAAAGCTTTCAGGTATGTATATACTTTCAAACAGGTTTTTCTTTTTCATCAAAAATATTTGCATAGTTATTAACATTTGAAAATAATAACAAATTCTGTTATTCTTTTTACGATGATAAGCTTCCATCAACTATTTTCTTATAGTTTTTAGTTCAGTGCTCTTTTTGAATTTGTCTGAATTGAAGTTCTATAGCTAATTTAGTATTACGATTTGTCAAGCGTTTCCAATAATTTGACAAAAAAAATGTTTCGAATAAAGGATATTTAATTTTTACGCATCTATAAATTTCAATATAAAAAATTTCAAAACATTTTTTGTTTCAACCAAAAATGAAGGTCACCTTGATTTTTGAAACGTTAAAATACATTTTTTATCTCATAATGTTGTAGCTGACGTTCAGACGAATTCAATGACATATAATCTTATAACGTTGAGCCTACAAGTAACGCTGTAATAGTTTTTGCCGGCTTTTCGGGCTCTGCACCCCACTGTGCGGCGGACGGATTACAGGATTAAATGAATTTCGTTAACTGGCTCCCTCGGCGAGGTGTAACTCGCAAGGTAATCCGCGCGAAACATCGTGTCGCGACAGTTCGCAACTAGTTCTGCTTACCAATTATGTAATCGTAATCTGCGTCGGGTTTGTCGATCATGCTGATCGGTTTGTTGAAGTAGCAGTGATAGAACAACGAGACGAGCAAAATAAGGGCCGAGATCAGCATGTAGTTCCACATCTTGTCGAAGGAACACTGGTATCGTAAAACGTCCGCATTCGGTACCGATAAGAGAATGACTGTGAGGAACTGACACGGTCAGGGTGCAGTATAATTCCTATATTAAATTAGCGTATCCACTCGCAATCGATAGCCCTTTGCAATAAGACGAAAGTCTGACCATGATTGCTTTTCGATGGTAATGAAAGCGGCCTTCCCGAAGACTGACCGATGATAAGTGTAAACAATCGTCGATACACTTTAAGTTATTAGTCAAGACAAAACTAATTTTGCGGCAACTAAATGTGCCAAAACGGTTACATTGCTTCTTCGTTTTTTTATTTGTTCATTTCAGAAAACGTTTGTCAATGCAACGCATAGGGTTCAGGTGGATTAATTCTTTAATGTGTTTTTTTGTGATTGTTTTGGGGGTTGTTTTAGCAGAGAGGAAACCACTCGTATCGTTTTATTGTCGTGACCTACGTTATCAACGTACCGTAGAAAACTTGCGATATAATAAAGATAAAAATTAAAATTGAAAAGATTATACATAAATCAATTCACTTTTGAGTAAGCGGTGCTGCTTAGTATTTTTGTTTGCACTAAAATGGAACTACAGTATCATCTAGCGACAAGAATACGGTACCAATTTCGCCTAGCAATTCGGGCGTTTCTTCGCAGATGGCGCCGCAAGTTTCTATAGACCATTCTTTCTAAATTATTGCAGAGCCCCACGAAAATATATTGGATAATTCGTCCATTAACATACCTTGTCTGTGATTTTACCATAATGAATTTTTATTTATTTTAGATAATTCTTTTCGAGATGTATTTATATAAAACATTATATAATAACAGCTACGTAATTGCGTTACAGAAAGTAGTTGGTTTTCACCTTAACGCATAATGTCACTAAAGAAAGAAACAAATTACAGTAGACAAGAATAAAGTTGATATATATTTACTAATTTGAATAAGTATTCACATTTATCCTATAGTTAGTGGTTTCTGTATTATATAGCCATTAGTAACTATATAATACCCATTATTTCCATTATTGATAAATCAAACGACCTAAAAATTAAATGTAAAGTATTAGTACATTTGAAACACAGAAAAAATTATAAACAAGTCAAACAACTTACTTGGAATTGATTTCATCATCTGGAATGTAGAATGGATTGCATACAGAATTTGAATATGCAGCATGTAATTTTTTAAAGATCTATAACAGAAGACTTGTTATTATATTGATACACTATAATTATAATATTAAATAATTTCTACAGATAATGTACCATTTTCACATCGTTTTCACGTAGGGTTGTATTTGATGACGGCAACACAATAATAAATTTGATTTTTGTATTTGTCGCGTAGCCGTATCTACAACTCGAAAATAGAAACATTGTCATTAGATTCTAATATAAACAAAACCACATAATCCTAGAAATACTGCATACATTTTATACTCTTCTGTAGCATACAGTAATCCCAAATACAAATCCCTTATATCAATTACTGCTTTATTCCCAACGTTTAGTTTTTCTTCTATAATATCTATTGACGTATGAACTTTGCAGTGAAACTGCAATGCCATTGATTCGTCCGCACATCGAATATATTTCGGAGAATTCTATGTGAAAATTGAATTGTTAAATATAGAAAATGTAACATCAGTAAAATTCATTATAACCTCAAAACACTGAAAAATATTTACTTACATCTTTACCTATCACAGCAACACAAACTGCCATATTTACAAACCGTATTCTGTATTATAACATATATTAAAATCCATACCAGTCTAAAAAACTAAATTAGAACCTTTTCAGTTGCTTCTTAAAGTTATAGCAAATGTAAACATTGTTTGAACTCCATGAACACAAGTTCTAATGTCACTTTTGACAACTACGATGATGAGGTAATTACAAAAGTTTTATATTTGGTTTACTTATAAAACATTTATTTTATTTACCAAAAGAACAGCTATACAAATACTCTTTCCTATAACATATATATGTAGATATACAAATGTTTTAAAAAAATATATTTATGAAAAAATGTCAAAAGTATATTTAACATTATTCAATGCTATTTCGAACATTATCATCTTAATATCAAAAATTAAATTTTGTATCTATATACACAAAAATATTAATAACAAATACACTTTAATGTTATGGGTTATCACAGTATCTTCTTTTCAGGGTTCTATATTTTCGTAACATGTACAAAGCTTCCAGTTCTTTAATTACATAGTTTCCATGCGCCAACATTTTATCAATTTTTTCTGGATCCGTTTCTCCTTTATTTTTTTCAAAAGCTTTCTTTAAATTTCGTTTGAAAAAATCATAACCTCTTGGATAGTCTCTACCCATAAATAACAGCTAGAAAGATTAAATAGTTTTATTTTAAACCTACAGTAACAAAATACATATATGTCAACAAATATATTATATTCAAACAATGGAATACAATATTAAAATGCCATTTATATGTGCATACAATATTGGCTTAGCCCTTAGATTTAGAATTTAATTAAAATTTATTACCGTTTTGTATAATTGAACCACTTTCGAACGTTGAGACATTGTTGTAAATATTTTATCTGAATTAATCTATTAATTCTATATTAACAATGTAGACATCCGACGTGTGCAAATTATTATAGCACATTTAAAATATTATACTACCAATACCAACACAATGTTTTCCTTTATAAATAATTTCAATGATCAACTTGTTATATTTAATATATAGTACAGTATTAGTGCAAACCTATATCCATAAATGTATTATTAATTTTATTGGCATGTAATAAATTTGCCTAAAATGGATTTAAAATGTAACTGTCACTCTACAATGAACCATGATTGTATCTTAAGATAAATTACCAAGAAAAAGAAATAATCATAGCTACGAATGATTCTGGGCGGTATAATCGTAAGGCAAAGTGCAAAAAAGTTCTACGCTTTTGATTTGTGACAACAATATGTCAACTGTGCGAATAGTTTAAACGCTTTCTAGTGAGTGGCGCCACGATTCCAATGTGCTAATTTTGAATTATAAAAAACGTAGATTAAAGCACATACATCTTCTCAATGCATCGCGTAATACAATGTGATCGTACATCATGTCATCGTTTAATAAAAACTAATATCCATGATGAGATAATCGTTTACATTAAAATAGTTAAGTGATTATTAATTTATTTCCTATTTGAATTGGATATTAATACGCATAAAGTCACAGTGGACATAAATATCATTTAACTTTAAAAAACATTGATATTAAAAGATTGTATTTATGAAGCAGAGGTGCAAAAGAGAGAAGTTTCCTCGTAATGGGCCCTGTTTAGTTGAAATATTTCCCTACCCTCCGCCGTGAGGAAGAGGGACTGGAAAATTTTACAATTCAACACATTACTTTTCTTTGACCAATACACTTCGCACAACTCGAAGATCAGCCGAAGGCATCCTTTCCAGATCGAGAAGCTTGCGAAGGCTAACAGCGATTGCGCTACGACACTTTCTGCCTAAGGTCCAGGGACCTTCCTCAGAGCATGAGAGTCACTAGGGACTCCGATTGTGGCTCCGCGGTGTTGCTCGAGGGAACTCCTCGAGTCATCATGTTTTTCATGCACGTTATATAGAAACCATAGCACGTAGCGAGTACTAGCGAGAAAGGTGCAGTGACTCTCAATCACTTCAATCCTTCCAAGTCAATCTGTAATATTTAAAATTAAAATTGTAATTACAGTCACAATTACAGTAGCGGATATAGAGATGGAAGTAACATAGAAATTTAAAATATAAAAATTTAAAATATAGAATTTAAAATATATAGAAACATAGAATATAGAAATTTAAAATATAGAAACCTAAATGTAGAAATTTCGGATATAAAAATTTAAAATATGTTTAGGGATTGTAAATATTGAAATTTAAAATTGGAAACATAAGTAATTCGAATATAGAAATTCGAGATATAAGAATTTCAAACATAGGAATTTAAAATAGAGAGATTGCAAATATAGATATTTCAAATATGGAGATACAGATAATATAAATAATATAGCAAGATGTCGTACAAATGATACATGATAATAAATAAGTTTACAGTTTCCCATTATAGTGAAATTTATTAACACGTATCAACTATATGTAGTTGTCTAATTCGATAATGTCTAATTCGATAATCACTTAAAAGTTATAAAAACCTTATACAAATGATGATCTAACCCGCTAATACTATTCACATTTGATTTCTTCTATTTTTTATTTGTATAAGTATAAAAGGTATCGATGCATATCAAAATTACATAGCACTTACAAAATTAAATTCATTGTACGACATCACTAACGTCGGACGTTGTATCTGAAAATCGATTACGTTAAAATGGTTGAACTGGGCAACATTAATTTAACTATTGTATGGTTACATTAATACTATTGATATTTCTATTTCTTTTTTTTTTTTACAGAAATATAAAGTACTTGAACAATCGCTTTGAAATAATATTAAGTAGAATACACAATGGAGATTTCTAATTATACATATAACTTTCATTTTAATCCTGCGTATGAATAATATTCACATTAAAATCGAACTTCGTTTATGTAAAAACTTAATGCTGCTTGAGGTACTGGAATACTTCGATTCGATGAACGTACATTTATTGTTGGGTCAATAATGTTTCATTCGAATAAAGATACAAAAACAAACCTCCCCTCGTATGTAAGCACCATTTTGAATTCACGCATCGGTAAAATGTCACTCGCTTAATACCAAAATCATTTATCAAAGAAGTGAGAAGTTACACATTGCGAATACTGTTTATCACGCACGATAAAATTTGTTACAAAAATAGTCCATACATATATCTTTATTTTTATTTTTGTTCAGTCGATCTACTGCGATTTGGAAACATATTCCAGAGCGTATAACAGAGATAAGATTTCGTGATAACCTTGTAAATATATAAAACATTCTAAACGTCCGGTCGAATTCGCGCTATGCGACTGGGAATAGAATCGGTGCAGTCGCAAATGTCGTCGATGTTTATTATCAAAACTATCGGAACATACAAAAACACAGTGAAACAATTTCGGATCATCAAATCTGGACCACGAAAATGAACACAAGATAATATGAAATGATTTGCTCTCTTTTGGAATGTGAAATGCGCGAACATTCGTTGTGCTTTATTTTTTCGTTCGACGTCGCTAATCGGACTAAACATCAATTTGTGTACACGTGGATTTTATGCATTATTACGTATATCGCACACGAGTGCGGACAGCTCATCGTAGTAAAATATTTAAGAAAATTTCCAGAAGTTTTCGCTTCGTCTGGAACCTGAACGGAATAAACGGTTCATCTACTTCTGCGTTTGTACCCTAGTTCATAAACATCTACACTCGCATAAACATCCACAGTTTAGTCTCAACGGTTTCTTTTGATTTTTTGGTTTTATCCAAGCACATTTCACTAGACTACATAACACCCTTTGGCTAACAAAAACGTCTCGCCTTTTTCCGAGAATATAGGCTTCATGCATTCATGGCACGCAACAACTTTTCTGTCTACTTCGTGTTTGTAAAATCCCTTTAAAAACAAAAGAAATGTTCATTTCTGTCCAAACGCTATACAACGGTCAGTGAAAATACAAATTCGCAATCTGTATCAGTTTGAATTTCAACATTATCCCTATCAAACGAAACGGGCATCGCAGTCCCCACGCGTTTCGTTTAAAAATTAGTAGGAACTTTCGCATGAAATCTTTCGTTGTACAAACGTTCGCAACGTTCAAACGGTAACGTATAATCAAATGAAACATCACGAATTCACGCTCGAAATGTCAATGAAAATACGGTAAAATCTTGAACGGGTGTAAAATGAATGTTATAGAAAATTCGGATTCCGCGTAGGAATCTTCATTTGTCAAGTTTTATGACGAATGCTTCTCCTGGTGACACGATCAGCTCCTTGAAGTACACGTCCCGGTTCAGCCTGGCTACGGGACCAACAACAACATGACCACCGTAATAAAGGAAAGACAAATCCTTCGTCTGCGTGTTGTTGCCTAGATTTGCTACGAAGACGTACGAGTTTCGCCGTGGATACCATCGCTCTATTACAATCATTTCGTCATCTGCGTACCTGAAAAAAAACCCGAAATTGCGTAGAAACTCTTGTAATATAAATTTTGTTCATCATTGTCCTTTCTTCACGGAAATTCTTTCATACTATTCGAATTTTGTTCCCAACAAGTTTCTTTTATATCAAGTGTTCTATTTAAAATGTGCTTCGAAAGACTGTTCCTTAATAGGTACTAATTTTAAGCAATTTTTTTTTAAGTACATCGGAAACAACTAAATGCATTGCTTATGAAGATAAACGAAATTAAAGATATAAAATACAATGCATATTTAAAGTCGTAATGTAAAAATGTTGAGTCACACTCGATGCAGAAGTGTAGAGGGCTAAGGTTCAGTTCACTCCGAAATTTTTGAAAAAATATTTAAAATATAAGGTTACCTAATATCACAGTTAGCCAGCACCTGGTTCTCTTTCATCACTGCTTTAACATAAATCGGGGTCGTCTCGGATCGGAGCTTAGCCATTTCCGATATAGTCCCCACCAAGTTTGTCTGCATCGGTTTTGCGGCTTCCGGTAGCCAAGCAGTAACACCTACGGACGAAAACTTATGGCCGGAACCGTCGATCAAATCCCAGTTCATCGGAGCCACGTTGTGCACGTGACGGAGATCCTTGTGATCCTCGCATTCACAATTCAATATACCTATCTGCATATGAATTACCATTAAATAAGAAATAGCATTTAATTGCATAGATTTTCATAGAGATCTTATAATTATTGTTCACAAAAGTAATTATCTCCAAGATAGTCACGTCGCACAGTGGTTCGAATGCCATAATTAGCTGAACCAAATTTATTTTCGAATTAACAAAAACTAACTGTGTCAATGTGATCTATAATAAACTAAACTGTGGATTTTATGCATTTACAACAAAAATAAGTAGGTAAAATTTTAAATAGTAGAGAGATGAAAAGAATTTAATAATACTGATATATTATTTTCAACATAATAAAGTGATTTGCGAAAGAAATTAATTTCTATTTAGTTCCTGTATCTTGCAATTGAGGCATAATATTTTTATATTACATAAAGATCCGCAGTGTAATATTAACCTTATAATCTTCTAACTATAATATGTAATATTATAGCCCCAAGGCTCTCAAACTAATAAACGTTAAATCTTAATGGTTAATGTTTACGTGTTAGGCAAATTATTTAAAAAATAATTTAATTCAGAGAAAAACTAAAAAAATGTTAACTACAACTATAGATATGGACTTTTGAAGAGAGAGCTGTTTTTACAAAAGCAAACGTTTAAACAGACTTTACACGTAACTCTGAAAGAAATGGAAAAAAGAAATTTACTGTAACATAATACAGATATTTAACTTATTATAAACAATCATTTTTGCCTGTACGAAGACATTCGATTTTTGAGTAAAATAAAGCTAGATTGCTGAAATCGCACACTGTGCCTCTAACCGGCCATAGAATCTTAAAGATCTAGCGAAATCTGTGATGCACCGTTTACCTCATCTCCATAAAATATACTCGGCGTGCCGGGTAGCATCATCCCCAATAAAGAAGCCGCAATTGTAGCATTTTTCACGGTGATAGTGGAAGCCACCCTCTGGGAGTCCACTCCACCTATGGACCAATGCACCCACGGATAATCGGGTTTCTCGAACAGCAAACCCTTAGTGATCTCCTCCACCTGTTTCTTGATCTCTTTCGTCCCGTTTGACAGTTCCAGCGTAACATCCACGAGATCCATATTCCTCAGAATAGACTCCTTCGCAGCTACGGATGTGGCAGCGTTCAGGGCGTTTGCGTGGCAAATGAAAATCTTCTGATAGCCCAAGATTGACCTCCAGTGGTTTAGAATGTTGGCGAACGATTTCTCGTCGACGTAGTGTTCCAGCCCCTTCAAGTAAAAGCCATCGACTCCCCTTTGCGACCATGCTCTAATTGCAGCCGTGACTGGGTTCTCCATCACCGCGCTTATGTGATTCGATGTCAGAGCTTGATGCTGCGGCTCCTCCAAGGACGGCGGCATCGAAGACAACGCGTTTCTAATCCCGTGTCGTAACATGGAAGGTGTTGTTGGTACAACATCCTCTAAAGTCACGCCATCATCCGTAACGCCTCTTCTCTCGCGCACCGCTTTGTCAGTCTTGTTCGGCTTCTCGATCATCACGTTCTCGTCGTACAGAGTCTTTACGAACGGATAGAGCGGAAGGTCCAGTAGCAAACTCATGTTTCGTCGGTGGATCTCGTGCACGAGCACACCAAAATCCTTCAACGTCCCCAGCTCCTTGTTCAAGTCGGTCAAGTTGTCGATGTCGACATAATGTTCGGGATAGTGTGCCGCTGGATAGATGGAATTCAAACGGATCCCTCGGACTCCTAGCTCTTTCAAGTAATCCAGACGCATCACTATCCCTCGAAGGTCACCGATACCGTCACCCTTCGTGGAATCCTGAAAAGACGCCGGGAATATCTCGTAGAAGATGCTCCCCTGCCACCACTGCACTCGCGGGTCACATCTGCACACGGAAATATCAAATACATCCGGTATAATACGTTTGTTGTGGTTAGATTATGTAGTCGGGGGCAAAATTAAGTGGACAACTTTTAAAAACTATTAACTTAACTATTAACGCAAAAATTACTATTGATCAAAATTGCGGAGAAAAAGGATTTTTTTTGTGCCTCTAATAATTGAGGCTGCTATGAGCTATAAACAATAGAAAATGGCAAAAATTGCGAGCACATATTTCATTGCCTATGGCTTTTTTATGCATCAACCGATTTCGATGAAACTTCCGAGCAATAGTAATTTCAAACAAAATATTGTTTTCACATTATCTAGTAATCTCTCTTACTTCCCCTAAAAACTCAAGTCGATTGGTCCAACTTTTAAAAAGTTATTAGTTTTTGTATGCCATTTTAACTCGAAGACTGCTGCCAATAGACGGAATTAGCTGTCTAGACTTAAAAAATTAAAGGACCAATAGATTGAGTCATTCAAAGCTGATGTTCTGCTGCACTCAACACCTCAGACTTTCTTTCATTGGCCAACCTAAGTGTTAACACATGCAGGGTGAGTCACCCACCTCAAATATCTTTGTTCTTTCTAAAGATACGTAAAATATGGTAAGGACAAAGTTGAATGGTACAATGGGGCTGACACGATGCCAAAAAAATAAATTTTGTTTTTATGTCATTTTTTTAGAGATCACCTTGACTTTTTTAAATGGAACCACCCTTTTTAAACACCTACAATGGTAGTCCCTTTCATTACGAATTCGGTGACTATAATTACTCAAGGTCATTCAAGGTCGCGGACAGAGCAACATTCCTTCAAAGCCCGTTTACAGGCATGTAACGATGTTAAATCTTATACGTTATCTCTGTCCGCGACCTTGAATGACCTTGAGTAATTATAGTCACTGAATTCGTAATGAAACGGACTATCATTGTAGGTGCTTAAAAAAGGGTGGTTCTATTTAAAAAAGTCAAGGTGACCTTGATATCTCTAAAAAAAATGACATTAAAACAAAATTTTTTTTGGCATCGAGTCAGGCCCATTGTACCATTCAACTTTGTCCTTACCATATTTTACGTATCTTTAGAAACAACAAAGATATTTGAGGTGCAAACGTTAGGTGACTCACCCTGTATACATACATATATTCTATAATAGATCTATTGTATAATAGATTTATAATACGAAAAATTCAAGTTTTCAATAGAAAAATGCTGGCCTTCTAATGGTTAACACCTTGCACTACGATTTGTTTCACAGTTGCAGTGATTAGAACTTCATCGACGTTCATAATTTTTTCGAAGAAGGAGGAAGTTTATATTTATCGAACGCTTATGCATTTCCAATGGCTATATGTATATCGACCACAACAAAATAGAATGCTATTTGGGTTTCAAGGGAATTACATAATTACATCCATATTTAGTAGATTTTGTTCGAAATCTTCATCACGAGTCTGACTGGTTAGTTTAGAGCAAGGCGTTAAATACAAAAAGAAATTTCGATTTCTTTTATCCGTCGCAATGGTTCCCTCCGTAAGTAAAAACGCATAAATGTAGTATAAACAAAGACATACTTTTTGGGCATGGTGACGATGACACCGATGACGAGCGCCATGCAACCAGCTAACACCGACATCAGAGACCAGAAGCAGGTCTTCCTTATCAACGGCCAATTCCATTTCATAAAACGATAATCCTTCGGTGGCTTCGGGACCACCAGTTGGATCCCGACCAACGGTGGCTTTCCTCCGTTCTCCTGATTGTAAAACTAAACAGTTACAGTGAAAGTTCATCATGATGTTAGGAAGCGACAAGCGATGGATTAGTACACATAGATTACGATGATGGTTGGCACAGTTTCCCACCACCGTGAATATGTACGGGAGGTCAACGATTCAATCTATAAACACACGTACTTTGTAAGATATCTCTAATACTCGTGTAATCTTCCGAGGAATATCTTAAATGATTTTATTTGTTTTACCAAAATTTAAAACCGTTCTTCGCCTTCTAAAGCTTTTTTCGGAATTCTAACTCTAAGCGTGAATTGGGTCTTTATACAAGCTTATTTGCCAAGGGTCTAAGTGCGAGTATGTGTATGTTTGTATTTCTACATGAACCTCGATTATCATACAACATATCATGAATAGTTGTTACTTTTCATTGATACTTGCGAAAGTATACCTGCCAAAAGTTTCATCAAAACGTAATGCATCGATGTATATTCTGATGATCTATTATTCAATGGTGGGTTGCTTATAAATGATAAAGCAGAACTTACGCCCGTTTCCACGATATATTATTAGACACAGTGTAATCGGAATAAAATTCGTTGAAAAGTGAGGTTATCAAAACGATAGCGATGATATGCTAACGGTGCCTCGTGATTGATCGATTTATTAAATGCTTAAGTGCTTCTTGGTGAATAAATGTATTGCAACAATGACGTGCAACGCTTGGCAAAGTACTTCTCGTTTGTGCCAAACAGAACGAAATATAGTGCTGAATAGAGCGCATGAAAATTGGTGTGTAAACTTTACAAATGGACATTCGAAATAGTTAATCATCAAAGGGAGACAGCCGGGGAAAATAACTTATTCGGCATGATTAGTGGCTTGCGTTTCGGCGATTCTGTGACTTATCCTCGTAGACGATGCTCTTTTGCAATAAGACAATGGAAAATCGAAAAATGTTTCTGACCGAATTTTGAAATATTTACCTGCATACTTATTATGTAAAAAGATTAATGAATCATTTAGAATATTTTATCTGTTGTTATCGATATTCTATTTCAATCTAATAATTCCTCGTTTACTTGAATTTTTTTGAAAGACTCGCAATTTGAATCTGACAATTGATCATTTGAATTTGCTAAATGTTGAATCTGACAATTGATCATTTCTTTCACCAATTTCAGTGTCAAACCATCCAAAAACGACAATCACTGTCATATTATATCTATTCCTTTACATTTATATTATCGATATGATACATTGACGAGAACATTGCCAACCTTAACTATTACTCTTATTATTTTACTCTGTCGCATTTCTATTTTTGCGTACGTTATAGTTTGAGTGACAGTGATTTAATAATGCTCTTATTATTCCGGACGCCGTTTATTTCTGTAAGTACAGAGATTCCATTCGGTAAACAAATAATAAAATATAACAGTGCGCACTTTTTTTTTAACTGTTTTTACAAGAAGTGAAAGTAGGCAGGTCAGTGTCTGCAAATCCAACCTCTTCTAAGTTATAGAGGGGAGCCTATATGGTCATATTTACATATAGAATAAAAGTAACAAGACGCGCAGATGCATATGAACTTGACGCATTTAGATCGAAGGTAAAACTAGTAATTGGCCGTGGGCGAAACAAAACGCCAACACATTACGAGTAGAAAGAGGCAATCATATGTGCTTATCGTTCAACTACGAAGATTTTTTTTTCGATGAAATGGTGACTAATAATGTCCAATTTTGCTGAGAATTATCGAAGCCATTTTTAATAAACGCATGAAGAGCGTATTTACATATTTTAAGAATTTGAGTCTATATGAAGCACAGACTATATATTATTTTCTGGTCATTCTTCACTTTAACACTAGGTTTGCGGAGCACTAGAAGTGACTATTTTACATTGTTTTATAAAAATAATAAAAATGTAATTATATAGATTTTTAGCGATTTTTATTGTAATATGTGCTCAAAGAACTAAATCTATTGAATAATTCCTCACGAATGCATCTTTACACTCTTAATAATCGTGAATTAATAAATTTAGATTCCGTCATTTTGACGGGTTCCGTAAATGTGTTAAAATAATTTCATTGAAAAAATACCATGCGGAGACCGGATATTTGTCGTAGACCATTATTTCGACTTTGACAAGTTGAAACAAGCAGGAATCAATTATTTTAATTGTTGTTTCCAGCAGACTAAAAATATAAGTACTCTAAAAAGCTTTATTAATTTTGTACCAAATGCACTGTTAATTCCAAAATTAACTAGTCACACGAAACTACTATTTGGCAATCAAATCAATTGAAGGTATGTACAAATGTCACGAACCATAGTGTTTTGAATCTACAAAATAAGCAAGGGAAAAACGCACAACCGTTCGAAACAGAAAAACAGTTTTTAGTGTAATGGAAAAACCACATACAGAAAATATTTTCTCAGCATTAGTATGTCACAATCAATTTTGCAATATGAAAGGTACATTCGGTGCCTATTTGGGGTATTGACACATAACTGCCGAGGTGGCGTTTTCGAAACTCAACAAAATTTCTTAATCTGTTCATGAATAACTCAGTTTTCATTTTATCTGATCATTTACTAAAAAATTATTTTAATTGTCAGAATAATTTCCCGCTTCTCGGGGAAAGACTCACCCATTTTCTGTTTGGTAGCAGTAAATTGTTATTTCTTTAATTATGTCTTGCATGTTTATGTAACTATTTAAAACATCAGATTACAAGTAAAACACAATTGGTATAATGAAAGTGTTAAAGAATTCTTGGGAATCCCAATATATTCGAGTATTCCCAAATTTTTGGGATTAGGTATTCTCGAGAATCCCCAAATTTTCGAGATTAGGAATTCTCCAGAATCCCCAAATTTTCGAGATTAAGAATTCTTGGGACTCCCAATATATTCGAGAATTCCCAAATTTTTGGAATCAGGTATTCTCGAAGATTCCCACATTTTCGAGATTAGGAATTCTCCAGAATCCGCAAATTTTCGAGATTTAGAATTCTTGGGAATCACGATATATTCGAGTATTCCCAAATTTTTGGGATTAGGTATTCTCGAGAATCCCCAAATTTTCGAGATTAGAAATTCTCCAGAATCCCCAAATTTCCGAGATTAAGAATTCTTGGGAATCTCCATACATTTGAGAATTCCCAAATTTTTGAGATTAGGTATTCTCGAAAATCCCCAAATTTTCGAGATTAGGAATTCTCCAGAATCCCGAAATTTTCGAGATTAAGAATTCTTGGGAATCCCGATATATTCGAGAATTCCCAAATTTCCGAGATTTGGCATTCCTGGGAATCCCGAAATTTTCGAGATTAGGTGTTCTCGGGTATATGCAAATTTTCAAGATTAGGTATTCTCGGGAATCCTGACATATTCGAGAATCCCAAAGTTTTAGGGATTATTTTTGGAAATCCGAGAAATTTCAGGATCCGATTCGTCTCGACCCGACGCCATTCCGATCTGTCCCGACTGTCGGCTACCCGAGATTTTCGGGTTCTTGCACTCTTTTGTCACACACCGCTAACTAAAATCCACGTCGGCAGTTAAGGGTTCGCGTGATGGAGGTGCTTACCAGTGCTTGTGCATCGGGGGCGAGATGTTGATAGGCTGTGTTCAGCTGCGTCAACAATTGCGCGCAAACGGGGCCGTTCGTGTCGCTGCTACTGCCGCTGCTCGTAGATTCCACCATCGGATCACGAGAACTGGGTTCTGCAACAAATAATGAATCGACAATGGCTCGGCCGCAAGCAGAACCAGCTTTCGTCCGCGTCCCGATATTAACACTAGAACTATCGAGCCCGTCAAAATGAAGTATTTCAGATTTTTACTTTTACAACTCGTGAAGTTAGAGGAATATTTGTTTGAGACATTTTTTAGCATTTTATTCAAGTACATGTTAAAGTGAAAATTCTATGATATCTGAATAAATTCAATCCTGTTATTATTATAATGGTATATACACCAGTTTCGCTTAGAGCTCGGTATTTCCCACGAATAAGTAATATACATAAGATTTTAAGTCTCGCAACGGAAGATGCGACTCGGGACAATCATCGGCAACCACTATCGCCAGCAAGACTCGAAACCCGCATCGGGATTCAACGGACGAACTTCGTCACGATTAATTCATCGATGAAGTTGGAACTGGAGCCAATTAAACCATTCTATTCCCCGTAAAAGAATTGTGTGTACGACTTTAAACGATTACGTAACTCCAACGAACAATAAGCGGCGCGTCGCGTCGCGGCGCTTGTGAAAAAAGGGCCACGTGTAGGAGAGTCTGTTACACATTAATGAAGGAAGATTGATGATTCTCTTAATTCATCCAAAGTCGACACTGTTGATTTATTTAATGGTTTTGGTAGTAAACGGACCGTGCATAAGCGCTTGTTAAATTTAGATTGCGGATTTGACACGTTTATAACAAAATTATGCCAAATACAAAACTGTGAGGATGTTACAAGAATTCAAGAATATCATTATATTACTTCGGACTTGTTACATTACTAAAAGAAGGAATACATTTTTATTAAATTTCTGTTTCTCAGGATTAACCTGGAGACTTTTTATCTAACACAAAGATAATGCATCTTCCCTTAGGAAAACAAGCTTTAAAGATCTGCGGATACGTAATTTTTTTAATGCACATGATAAACATATCATTTTATTGTTCACAAGTGAAATCAGAAGAAGTGCTTGCTTCTCGAAATAAAAAAGATAAATTGCATTTAACATTAAACTTACCAAGCACAAAACATATAAAAGTGAAATGCCCTATAGAAGTGAAAAGATTTAATTTACCTTAACTTTTTACGATTTTCATTATAATCTGTGTTTAAATAAAGAAGTTAGTTGAATTATTTCCTATGAAACCGTGTTTATTATTTCAATAATTGTGAAACAGAGAACCGGTCAGTTGACCATGGTAGGTTTAGTGTTAATATCATATTTCCACCCTCATATATTACGAAAACAAGATGTGGATTTAACATCATTTGTACAAAACGATTCAAAAGGAAATAATATCCATCATTTGAAAGAATGAAAAATGTTATGTATACGGTAACTATGTTAAATTTCATTTTTCCTTCGAACGATAATCATGATTAATGTCAGATGATATAATCTCCACGCTCAAGCTACAAATGTAATAAAATGAGTCTGACCAGTATCATTATTTATGCAATTATGCTTAAGCGCTACATCTGCTGATGAATACTTACCATCGATCAGGACTCTGCTTGAACTGTTCACTATGCTCATAAACTCGCTAAGTCCATCCTCTTTATTAATGTTCTCGATTATCGGCGGAGAAATAGACTCCACGGGATTCCCTTCCAAAGAGGTAACGAAAATCCCGACAGATTCGAACACATTGTCATTGAGTGGGCTAGACGTCAGAAGGGAACAATCCGATGCTTCTTCATCCTGTTAAACAGATCGTTACCAAAATCAATTGTTTCCTATAAAACAACTATTATTTTACCGTACAGAGTCAATTAACCGATCAAGTACCAAATTGTTATTTTAAAATTTTTGCCCTAAACGATTAGTATTTATGTATTTAAAGCGATTTATGCCAAAAGTTAAACTAACCCTTAGCGGACGGGAATTATTTTTAGCATATTTCTGGATGGGTCGAATGTATTTTCCTCATGAAACAAAATTGTGTCCTGAAGAGTTATAGTGAAGTGTTACTGAAAAAAGTTACTGAAGTGTATGAATGATATGAAGGGAAGAGTGTTGTGTTTATTAAAAATTTGTTTGATATTTTTTGAGAGTAATAATAGTTTTAAAAAGTATTCGCAGTCGCAGAACGGTAAAGTTCTTGGGCGACTGTCACTAGACACGCGTTCGCAAAGGGTTAAATTTGAAAAATTAATTATTGTTATGATCAATTGAAAAAATATTCTCATTTGGGAATGGTGGCGCTTGGAATGTATTTAGTTCTGTTTACGTCACTCCTTAGTTCAATCTATATGTATGATCCTACATGGGGATCATGGTCAGTGTCGCCAGATCGCTGAAATCAAGGGGAATACAATTTACCACTTCTCTGATGACCAGAGTAATATTATAACACATTGCGCGGCACGTCACGTGACCAGTCTACAGTTTTAGTGGGGGACGTTGGAGTGTGCGCAGGAATGGAATGGGATAGTGGAAGGGGAAAAGGAGGAGAGGAAAATCAACCTAGTTTTAGGTTGATCTGGCGACACTGATCATGGTACGTAATGAGTCAAACTGAAATTATTTGCAGGTATGTAACTCAAAGTAAAATAACAACATGATAGTTTGAAAAATTAGTATATAGACACTTCAATATTTTTATATCGAAACGACAAAATACGTATTACTCTGCCACCCACATTTTATACGACAAAACGATATAAGTCTTAACAAGTTCGGCGCTCCCATTTCAAATAATAGTTATTTATTAATAAGACCATTATTTTCTTTATTCAAAATTTCAATATATCCCAAATAGAAGCTTGTAAAACATTTCATATTCTACTTATATCCTATTTCGAATACTTCAAACAAAAGTGCTGAAACAACCGCAATTTACTAACTACTCCGATAATCTTCCGATAACACTAATGTCAAATTACGGAAAGATTATGCGGATCGCTATTATTTCATAACTAGACTGTGAGTTTTTATGCAAAATAAAAATTGTCGACGTTTGTGCTAGCAAACAAGCACCATTTACAAATGTCGTTCTTCGCTCAAGAATTTGAATAGGTCGAAAGTAAAATATAGTCGTTTACAGTAATATTTCGACACTTTTAAACAGACGATAATTTTCTTGAAATTGCACCAAACGACTTTCATTTTTTCGAGATGTTAGAAGGATTAGTTTACTAGCTGACGTAACCAAATTTTTTTGAAAAAATTACAATTGTTCAGAAGCGTGGAGAAAATTTTAAAGCTTGCTTCTTACAACTTTTTTATTTAGGCCTGTATTAAAAATTCAAAAACAACATTTAGTAAAATGTGATTTTCACCATCTTTAATCGTTTGTAGATCATTGCAACGTTGACCGCTTTTGATGCAATTTTCAGAATGTGCATAATTCATATAGATCTACAAAACGTATTTTTTAAATTTTCAATATAGGCCCACCAATTGTAATTTTTTGTTATGTCAGCTAGTAACTATTATAGTCCTTCTAACTTCTCAAACTAATCCAAATCGTATGGTCCAATCTTAAAACAGTTATTGTCCTTTTAAAAGTGTCCGAATATTACTGCGAGTGACAGTATTATTGGTACTCTGTAGTTCTTACACAGTTACTCATATTTGTCATAACCGCATAAAATCAATGGTATATTCGTAACTCATTTCAATAAATAATCCTGAGAAGTGTTCGATTACTCATAGCAAATTTCCATTCTCCTCGCAGCGAGGCTCGTTCGGTAGGATATCTGTATGCCAGTGTACAGATTATGCTGTCAACGAGCCTGTTAATAAGAATCGTCTCTCCTTAACCCCTTACCGTATTTTAACGAGTCAGACTCGTGATGAAGAATTTCAATAAAGTCAAACAAATATGAATGTTATGCCTTTCTTTTTAGGCGAAATAAAATTCTATTTTTTGTGCTCAATATTAAAGGATTAATGCTAATGTATCCACACGAATAATATAAACTTTCTTTCATCATTTATGAAATTTTTGGGTATAAGAATGTTCTAATCACTGTAGCCGTAAAGAAAATGGTACGGTAAGGGGTTAAAGGGTTACCGTACACGTGGCCAGTATAACGTGTGAACAGCAGAGTAGAAAGGGGTGGGGAAAACAAAAGGGTACGTTATTTGTGTCGGACGCACCTGTTGGTCGTGGTTTATAATGAGCTGCCGTGAGCTGGGCGAAGACGCAAGTTCAGTGGGTAGTACCACCGACAAAAGACCCTCGGGCTTCTGGATATTCATCTCTGTCGAACGTGGAAAGAAACTACAGATATTTGATCACCTTTATACACTCGAGTACCGGTAACAACGTAATGAATCACAACGCGATCAAAACATCGAGACAACAATCTCTCATTCAAATTTTCACCGAGGCATTCCAAAAGCAGCGTCACGATGTTTCTTCTTCCGTAATGTCGCACTAGCACGCCCAGACGTCCCTGGCAATTAGTTCCGGCGAAATGACGCGCATTAAAAAAAAAAGAATAACCGCGAAGAAAATCAGTTATATAACTAATACGTCGGCGACGGTGAAACACAGCTCAGCATTTTCGTGCTCGCTGAAATTCCGCACCGAGAGCTGACGGGCAGTTTCGCGTTGAAACCCGATCTATGGGAGCACCCGACGGTCAGAATCGTGTCACAGAACACGTCCGACGCGTTGAAACGCAATCCGACATGGTCGGAGTATTTACGAACAGAGTGCGTGCCGAATGTCCGCCAGCCGCGCGGCTTATTGATCGGCGAATTCTATAAACGACGACTATGGCAGCGCTACGATTTTGCTCCCCTGATCCATTAAATGGTTATGGCTGAGAAGGGCTGTCCAAACAACGGTCTTACAGCACGGGTACCATTGTCTCGCATCGAAAGAATAGCACGCGATTGCGTCATATGGCATCGCCATCGTTCGACCAGGTCGGTTTACGGTTTACGGCGCGTAACACCAGCATGTCAATCGTTCTTGCGAAGTTCGACGCGCACATGACCCACGGTAAACCGTCTAACACGGTAAGATAACGAAGCAAGTGGACTTATATTTAGACGGTGTTCGGAGAGCCGAGAGACTCTTGGCGGCTTTGGAACGCTTCGCGTATATAGGACGCAAAATAATTTGAAGCCCGTAAACATTCTTTTTTTTCTTTCTTTTTCAATCACGGTACCGTCACGAGAGCGGAACCGTTGTTGGACGTCGTCGGGGAATCAACCGGTCTGATTAATCGCGTGTAAGATCGGTGCTAATGCAAAGACGTTCACAACTACCAACAATCCGTTCATGTTCGTACGATTGCCAAGAATAAAAGGAATTGGTCACGCGACGGGCTGATCCTGCTAATTTAGATCGCAACGAAACACAATTTGCGGAATAAACGTGCAGGGTTGTTTTGCGTGTAACAAATGCCTCGGTGGCAGATTCTGTTAAAAATAATGCAATTAGGAGCCGCGCTCGAGAGTTCTCAGATAAATAAAAAGTCTCCGCGATCCACCAATAGCGGTGGGCGAGACAGGGAAAAATTCGCAAACCGTTATTGATAGATATTCAGATAAGTAGCTCATTCCGGCTTGTAGAACTATCCCTAATATTGCTATGATCGATATTTCTAGCACACGTACACCCTGTGTTTCATTGATAGCCTCGCGACCAGCGGTCTTCGAGCACGCAACAGCTGCCACAAATGCAACAAGATAGATCTTGAAAAATTGATTTCATCGCACATTTATCGTGGCATCGTCTCAAAGAGAGAATGTGTATCAACGCTTTTTATTGATCAGTGCAGAAAAATGGAAAAGTACAAATCGCAGAAATAATTAGACACATTGTTTATGTCCAGTTCGAGATTAGTATCCGCTCCCTGTGGTCCCAGGTAACGGGAACAGGTTCTCAGGTAGCGCGCGTCGATTCGTGATCGGTCTCACCTGTAATTCAGCCGGTTATCACGTGACGGAGGCAACATCGGCAGAACACACGAAACACATATAGATTCGTCCGCGGGGAATCTCGGAGAGCTGGTGGAACCACGGGAACTATCGGGCTTTTCTTTCCGACCGGTCCGTGTCCCCCACTTGTTCGACGCTTGGCGATTATTATTCGTTTTCTATGGTCCCGGCTTCTGCGCGTGAGAAACTGACTGCGATCAGACAAGGTACAGCAAGATCACTACCGAGGACGAAGTTTCTGTTCGTGTGGATGTTGTTGACCGTCCTGATGCCCCCAACCGTAAGGGAATCGCGTGCCTTCGTGTATTATATTTAGCAACGCCGTTACGTCTCGTCTCGCCGCGTCTTACGTCTAACCAAACCGTTGACGTCTCCGTCGAGTCTGCGCGCTCGTGACTCGTTCGGTTAGTAGAAAATTCGATAAACCTAATGCTCCAGGAAGCACGCGTTCATTCTCGTTAATAATAATTACGAGCCGACAACGACGCTCCCAGAGCATTCTTATATCGATCCAATTTCACCGTTAGAATGATATTGCATTAGCTATTGTAGGACTGTAATCAATACGTATCCAATAGCCAAGGCTCACTGATACGCATCTTGATGGTAAAGAATTCTATTCTGAAGCGAGGAACGTATTTCATGCATTTTATTATAGTTTATCTTGCCGATTTATTAATAATATACATAATGTGACATACGCAATTAATTTCAAGGACAAGGATGTCCAAATGGTTAAACAGCCCCTTGAATGATGTGTACATACTTCCACGAGTGTCTGATGTACTTATTATGGTGCTTACCGACTGTACTCAGGACGTGCAGCAATCTGGGATAACCGACGTTTCATCGCGCCCTCTTTGTTTCAACACGAAAAATTTTAGGACTTGTCAAATTCGATAAAGTAGGAACCTAGTAATTGTTATATGCCTATTGTCAGAGAGAAATATGAGAGTGCTCCGTGGAGTGCTCACGCCAGGGACACCGACGAGATACCGTTACAGACTGCCAGCCCCCGTGCTATTCAGTGTCTTCAGCAAGTAAGCACTGATACACAGACGCAAGCCTAGTACACACATCTTATGGGTTTTTTCTGTCTAGGCCTCGGGCAGCCTCGGGTGCCACAGTGGCCCCCGTATCATTTCAGTGTCGCGCCCAATATTACCAATAGTTCTCGAACTTATGCGTATTAGCAAGAACTGAATATTCTGCATACTTTATTTTTACTATGGGTGCATTAATATTATTTGGGGCCTACAATGCATATGGCACGTTTTTGATCGGTGAAAATAGTATTTATGAAGAATCTATTACAAAAATACGAATTATAGTCAAATTAATTTGGTTTCTATACTTAATGTTATTTTTATTACTTGAAAGTATATTGCAATAGTTTATACACTTCCAGCGAATAAATTTTTATTCGAATATATCGTATGAACGTGTTACAAAGAATTTTTGGAAAATTTAAGAATTGTTGGTTCCACAGATGCGGAAAATAAAGTGTTAAACTATGTTCATTAAATTATAACGGTTGAACTAACAAAATATACAAAAGCATCTAATGAAAATGTTTCCACCACAACTTTTATTTTCACAGCTATTAGCTAGATATGATTGCTGATTTAAAATATTTTATAGAGCAATTGGTGTTTTATATGTTTACCCAACAGAATATTATAAATCAAGAATCACACCGATTATCCGGGTCTCACCACGTGGAGGTTGCTGTAAGGGAGACCCACGCACCCACTTTATTATTCTTTAACTACAGTAATTCTGATTAATATTCGGACGTTCTTTAAACGATGAGAACTTTTGAAATATTGGACCTAAAGACATGGATTTCTCTGAGAAGGTACAAGAATTAGTTGATTACGTGGAAGAATTTTTTCGAGAAAATTGTAATTGTAATTGCCCCATCCCGTGAGTGAGCCCCTAAGGGAACTCCGATCGGAGGAATATGTATCAATTTCAAGCCAAAAATAGCACTTGAGGGATGAGAAACTTTGAAACTTCAAGAGCAGATTCCAATTAGAAATCCAAAAATTAATATTGAAGGTGTTAGTTAAACGTAAATGTATTCTGTAATAAATATTCTGTATTTGGATTGTTAATTGAAAAGAAATGATGAAACTGGGACATAGGAAAACGAAGATAGTATTAAGTCTTACATTCTACTATAAAATACATATTTACGAAAATTCTAAATGTGCAGCTATCAGCTCGATATTATCCACTACATGCAAAATGCTATAATTTATATGTTATAGCAATTTGCGAATTGTGGATAATACCGATTGCCCAGGTCTCACCACGAGGAGGTTGCTGCACAAGAGACCCGAAAAGGATTCAGAACGAAGTCTCCCTTCGTTCTGTCTCCCTTTCTTACAACGAAGATTCTTAGAAACTAAGTTTCGCAGGTCGCTAAATGGAAAAGTAGTTTTTTTCATGGAAAAGACTTCTTTTCCATTTGGCGTATGTCGAGTAATTATTGCGGGGCAAATTGTGAATCGGAGAAGAAGTCTCCGATCCACGAGGGATCAAGAGCGAATCAGGCGGAAGGCTCTGATTCTTTCAAAGAGACAAACAAGATCGAACCAGAGCAGAAGGCTCTGGTTCAAGGGTGACGCGACGCGTTCAGTGCTTACAAGTCCTGAGCCGACCAGCCCGATACCCGCCACTCCATCACCAAGAAAGATGGCAAAGACATGCGCTCAAACGGTTTCTGGCGCAACTGGGGGCCATGAGAACGCACGCGTTAACATGACTAGCCCAGGATTACGTTAACACAGAGGATCGTCAGAAGACGAGTGAACGAGTCTCTTAGACATCCCTCTCAATGACTTCACGCCGGATACCGAAACTGGACCGGCTCAGAACTTGCAAGCAAGGCCGGCACAGCAGAAGGCTGTGTCGGAGTCAGAAAACGGGGCGAGCAAGGCGAAGTTTCGGCAATAATTACTCGACATAATTACAACGATTGATAATGTTAATAACTAACGCACGCACTAAAACTAATTTATAAATAATCTGGAATCTTCGTTCGCTGATTCCTCTTCGTTCGCTGATTCCTCTTCGTTCGATGAATTTTCTTCTTTCGATGAATTTTCTTCTTTCGATGAATTTTCTACCTTCGATGAATTTTTTTCTTTCGATGAATTTTCTTCCTTTGATGAATTTTCTTCAGAAACAGAATCGAAAACCAATTGAAAGAAAATCAAAACAGAATCGAAAACCAGTTGAAGCAAAATGGGAAACAGAATCGAAAACCAGTTGAATCAGAATCGAAAACCAGTTGAAAAAAATCTACACCAAATCGAAAACCAGTAGAAACAAAATCGAAACAAATCTAATGATTTGTGGACGCAACGACCTATAGGCGATTCGGGTGACCCCGGGGACGCGAGTCCCCGTACCCACTCACGGGCCTCATCCCGTGAGTGAGACCCTGAGGGAACTCCGATCCGAGCAATATCGATTTCAAGATAAAAATATCGATTTCAAGATAAAAATATCGATTTCAAGATAAAAATATCGATTTCAAGATAAAAATATCGATTTCAAGATGAAAATATCAATTTCCTGAAATAAATATCAATTTCCTGAGATAAGTATCAATTTCCTGAAATAAGTATCAATTTCCTGAAATAAATATCAATATCCTGAAATAAATATCAATTTCCTGAAATAAATATCAATTTCCTGAAATAAATATCAATTTCCTGAGATAAGTATCAATTTCCTGAAATAAATATCAATATCCTGAAATAAATATCAATTTCCTGAAATAAATATCAAGTTCCTGAAATAAATATCAATTTCCTGAAATAAATATCAATTTCCTGAAATAAATATCAATTTCCTGAAATAAATAACAATTTCCTGAAATAAATAACAATTTCCTGAAATAAATATCAATTTCCTGAAATAAATATCAATTTCCTGAAGTAAATATCAATTTCCTGAAATAAATATCAATTTCCTGAAATAAATATCAATTTCCTGAACTAAATATCAATTTCCTGAAATAAATGTCAAGTTCCTGAAATAAATGTCAAGTTCCTGAAATAAATGTCAAGTTCCTGAAATAAATGTCAAGTTCCTGAAATAAATATCAAGTTCCTGAAATAAATGTCAAGTTCCTGAAATAAATTTCAATTTCCTGAAATAAATTTCAATTTCCTGAAATAAATATCAATTTCCTGAAATAAATATCAATTTCCTGAAAAAAATATGAATTTCCTGAAAAAAATATCAATTTCCTGAAAAATATAAATTTCTAGACAAAAATATTGTATCAATTTGGTAAAGTTGAACTTTGAAAGTCTTACAAAATTAAGTATTACCATTCTTACAAATTAAATAAGAAATTTAAAACTCTAAGGTCTAAAACTCTAGATCGGTACCTCTAAAACTACTTTAAATCGCGGCTATTTATTCGCAACATTAACTTGACATTAAGTCAACTTTGAAAATTTATACTATTACAATGCGTGTTACAATTTGTTTTTCAACGCTACTTAAAATCGCGAATGTTCTTATCTCACAGTTGATCGTTGCAACTGGAGCATGGGCGCCTGAAATATCGAATCATTCTAATGCAAACGCGATCTTTTTGATGCGCAACGCTAATTCAACAAATCGAAATTCAAAATACTATTTAAATAAGAAAAGAACTCTGACGTCTAAAATTCCATATCGGTGTCTCTAGAATTACTTTAAATCGCGACTATATATTCGCAACATTTACTACACATTTAATCAAGTTTTAAAGTTGATAGTAGTACAACGCGTGTGACAATTTGTTTTGCAACACTACTCGAAATCGCGGATGTGCCCATCTCACAGCTGATCGTTGCAGCTCGAGCATGGGAGCCTGAAATGTCGAAAGACTCGAAAGCAAACGCGAACTTTTGGTGCGCAACGCTAATTCAACGAACAGAGATCCAAGAAAGATTACTCTACAGTTTGTGCAAAACGAATCGCGACTATTTGTTTCGCAACGCTATACTTTAAACAAGCTATATTGCTGATATAAACTGCGATTATAATTGGAAGGAAGACTAACTTTGATCTCTGTTCAAAAAATGACTAAATGCAACGCGTGGCTTTCTCGCAAAGCTAGTACAAATCGCGGACGTTCCCATCTCGGCTGATCGTTGGGGCGGCGAGGCCTGCCCATGCATGCAACTAACTACTTTTACACTCTACTACTACTACTCTACTTCTACAGACGAGTAAGTGACAAGGTAGTGACGAAATGACTCACTCAAAGATGCGAAGCCATTGCAATGATTGCCCTCTTAAATGACAGTTTGTGAGGTATCTTCGGCCCCATCCCGACAATTTGTCTCGCAACGTCACTCGAAACCGCGGATGGGCTGATCTCACAGTTGAGCGTTGCAACTGGAGCATGGGCGCCTGAAATGTCGAACGATTCTAATGCAAACGCGATACTTTTGTTGCGCAACGCTAATTCGACAAATCGAAATTTAAGATGCTATTTAAATAAGAAATTTAAAACTCTAAGTCGCGACTATTTATTCGCAACATTAACCAGACATTTAATAAACTTTAAAAATTGATACTAGTACAACGCGTGTGACAATTTGTTTCGCAACCCTACTCGAAATCGCGGATGTGCCCATCTCACAGTTGATCGTTGCAGCTCGAGCATGGGAGCCTGAAAAGTCGAAACACTCTAAAGCAAACGCGAACTTTTGATGCGCAACGCTAATTCAACGAACAGAGATTCAAAAAACTAGTATTTTACATTGTTTGTAAAGCGATTATGAACTTGAAAAGCGCAGTTATCAATGGAAATGTAATTTTGAACCGCGACTATTTGTGATTCGCAACGCTACGTTCTAAACAAAATTTTTCGTAACATTAACTTTAATCTCTGTTCAAGATCGACTAAATGCAACGCGTGGTTTTGTCGCAACGCTAGTGCAAATCGCGGACGTTCCCATCTCGGCTGATCGTTGGGGCGGCGAGGCCTGCCCATGCATGCAACTAACTACTTTTACACTTTATTACTACGGTATACTACTACTTCTACAGACGAATATAGTAACAAGGTAGTAACAAAATGACTCACTCGAAGATGCGAAGTCATTGCAATGAATGCCCTCTCTGAGTCGATCAGCACGGTAATGACTGCATGCCGGATACCGAAACTGGACCGGCTCAGAACCCAAGGTAAACGAAGACAGCATTGAAGAGTCCATGGCCCGCCCCAAGCTAGCTTAAAGTAGGCCAAGGAAGTTTTAAATAACCCTTGGACTACCCTAAGCTAGCTAAAGGTGGACCATGGTAGACAATGGTAGGCCATTGGTGGAGGAGCATTGGTTAAACTTAAGCCAGCTGAAGGTAGACAAGGGTAGCTCTGGAAGACCACTGGTCAGCCTCAAGGTAAGCACGGGTAGGCCAGAGTAGCTCTCGATGACGACTGGTCAACCACAGGGTAGACCACTGTTGGAGGACCCTTGGTCCACCCTAAGGCAGCTGAAGGTAGGCAAGGGTAGCTCTGGAGGACCACTGGTCACCCTCAGGGTAGGCCAGAGTAGCTCTGGATGACCACTGGTCAACCCCAGGATAGGCCACTGGTGTAGGACCCTTGGTCAACCCTAAGCCAGCTGAAGGTAAGCAAGGATACCTTTGGAAGACCACTGGTCATCCCCAAGGTAGGCAGGAGAGACCAGTGTACCGCTAGAGGACCCCTGGTCAGCCCAAGGTAGCCGAGGACACTCCTGGTCCCGGAGCCCAACCGCTCCTGCCGGAGGGCCCGGCCCGAGTGATTGACTGAGCGCGCTCCGCGAGCTTAGGTAGCCAGTGATGCGCAGCGCGCAGCGAAGCGCAACGCTCCCCACCCCAACTAATTTCGGTAGATCTCGATTGCCGTGATAATAATTATTGATAAATGTATTATTTCTGGCTGTATAATGTTTATAACAATTCCTTTTGCCAACGATGCCGACAAGCATCCCCTTGACTATCTACCATTTTATTTTTAATAAAAATTGCTAATAGTACTCGAGATTCAGAGTAACTTTTAATACATGAATATTACCAAACAATATTATATCCAGCAAATGTAATGAATAAATTTATTATCTCTGGCTGCATAATGTTTATAAAAATTGCTTTTGCCAATTATGTCGACATGGACTCCCTCGACTCTCTGACCATCTAAGTTTTTAGCAAAAATATGTAGTGGAACTCGAGGTATTGAATATCTTTTAACACATGAATATTCGGGCGCATGAATTTATCAAACACAATTCACTTATAAATTTATTATGTCTAGCTGGTTAATATTTGTAACAATTCCTTTTGTCAATGATGTCGACAAGCACTCCCTTTACCATCTTGCCATCTAATTTTTTAGTAAAAGTGGGTAATAGAGCTCGAGATCCAGAATAATTTATGATACATGAATATTACTAAGCATAATCATATCGAGAAAATGTAATTAATGAATTTATTATTACTGCTTGTTTAACGATTACAACGATTATATAATTGGTTACCTCACCACCTAATTTTTTTGTAAAAATGGCTAATAGTACACGTGATACAGAGTAACTTTGTATGAACGTTTGAAGTATACAAGATATTTAATTCTCACTAATATGCACAGTTTCATTAGGACAAGACTTACAAAAATTATTTATAACTAATTAACCTCTTCCAGAATCGAACTGAAAACTATACATGAATGTTGCTGAAGGTCCATTCTATATTCTTCGAGACCTAATATTTATAAAAATTCCCTGATTAACTATTTATTAACAATTTTTGAGGAGGTAACTTCCATCTTCTATGTCCGCAATGTGTAAAACAAGGAGAGTCCGACTATTTGTCAAGGGTAAACAGTAAACACACAAATTGTTGTGTCACCTATCGTAAATAACTGATTAACTAAGCGTCAAATCTAGATAAAACTGCAACGGATATACATATAGCTGAGACATCATTCTAGATCCTCCGATCACAAAAGTGGATAAATTAAATCTAAAGTTGGAAGATTATTTTTTACCGAAGGTCTGTTAAATTATTTGAAATTATTTTAGAAAAATACTCAGAATAATTGTTCATAACTGTTTAATCAGAAATAAAATGTGACGAAAAACTATATGTGAAAGTAGCTGAAAGTCTATTCTATATTTCCCATCTGCAAATATTTATAAAAAATTCCTCACAAGGGCTTTACTAAAACATTTTCTGTCGAGTATGTACATTATTCAGCAGCTCTGTGTCTGTCTTTCTTTCTCTTCGTAAATGTGCATAAGTTCGTCCTTGTCGGATACCAACTTCGCTGTCATGTTTGCCAAATTTTTCCGGGGGATTCGATGTCCTGTAAAAAAGTGTGATGTTACATCTGCATCCATCCGCGCTGATGGAAGTATTATATATTCGCAACAATTGAATATAATGCTGCGTATATCGGTTTTCGTCGAGAAAATTGGTTTTTATTTTTTGTAGGTGCTGATCCAGGCTAGATTTAGACTGATTTAAACTAAGGGGCAGCACTGTACAGGGCACGGCAAAACCTCGGGCGTGAGCACAATCATTCCTCTCTGGTCGCGTCTACGTCTACAATCTTCTTTCATGACATTACGTGTTGGCACGCATGTGGAGTTATTAGGGCTGCCATATTAACAAAATAACACGTTGTGTTGTTGTATGTTGTGTAAGCCTGTTCTGGCATTTACTTGTCGCTCACATGTGTCGGTTGTGTGCTGAATATATTTTCATCTATTTATTGTGAATATTTATTAACTTATTAGTAAAAATGATTATTTCGACGAACGACGGCAATCCAAACACGTTAAAACTGATAGTTGCAGCTAAAATAGCTGAACAACCTGTTACGTTGCGAACGGTAGAACCGAGTGGTGAGTAACATAACCTCTTAGTTCGAATTCAATTTCCCCTTACGTGATGAAATACCAGGTGTTTATTTCACCTGGATTCCTCCAACACGTGGGTGATGCAATAATATATACTCAATGAAAGTTTCTTATGATTACGTACATTTCTGTTTATTTTTGCGATTGTTTATAACTCATCAATGTATTGCGGCATTTATATTTTCCAGTTTCTTACCATTTCATCTTTAGAAAAATACTTACATATTGTGTTTACATTTTTTAAATATTCAACATTGTGCATAATTTATTTTTATTTCAACAATATTTGTTAACTTTAACTTAACAATATATATTTGTTTGTTTGTAATAGGTTATAATATTATTATTGTTGTGAAGTTTCTAGACTCGATTTAGAATAGTTCGTTGATAAATTTTTTTATATCGTATTAAGAAACAATTCTTATTGGTAATATTAAGTAAATTTTATTATATTATGTTTAGCATGTTTTCTGGGTCGTTTACCTGCTATTGAATTGTCATGCGGGTCGGTGCTATTTAGCACTAGTGCAGCGATGCAACTATTAGTGCCTCTGCCTGAAGAATTTAAAATTGTTAATAACAAGTGGTTAGAGTGGGATATTTCTCAGTTGCAGGTAAGCAATACAAACTGAATGATATATTTTTTAAATCCTATGTACGCATACAAGTAAATCTTATATATTGTTCGTTGTAGCCAGCTGTAGTAAGTTATGGCAATGCACCCAGTGCGAATAAATCTGGCTTATGGGCTTTATTAAAACAGTTAGATGATGCGTTAAAAGATAAAAAGTACTTAATTCAGGTAATGCGAAATATGTATGTTTATTGTTATGAAAAATGCATTAACATATTTGATAGAACTGAGATTTAATTAACAATATTTTAGGATAAAAATGATTTATCATTGGCAGATGCATGCATTTGGGTAACTATATGGTCTACTGTATTAGTTACAGAGATTGGGCAGGAACTATGCAAAGAATATCCATCTATTAAAAGTTGGTTATCAAATATTGAATTATTACCAATTATTCAAGTATGGAATTTTTTTTCATTGTTACTTTAATATTTTATGTATATGCTGTCATTACAACCGAGACTTTAATTTATGCATTTAGAATTCTTTGAAAGAATACAAATTTGAAAGAGGTACTAAGGCAATCCTCAGTATACAACCTGCATCATGGTTTCCTGTTAATACCACCATTCAATCTTCAAGACTCTCTAAACCAGTTCCAAGTAATGTAAGTTTCCTGTGATTAAATTAATAACATAACAATACATAATGTGTAACAACAATTTTCATACTTTTATTAAAGATAAGTCCCACTAAAGAAAAGGAAAAAGATGTCGAAGCTGTTAGTAAAGAAGAAATCCAGAATGTTACCAGTAACTGGTCTTCGAAGTCTTACCCTGTGGTGAAGGATTCATCTTATCCAATGTAAGCTTTAATTGAATCAAATGTACGTACATTTAAATAGTATGATAAGTAGGATTTTAATAAAAATTTCTTATGTCTAGATTACCGAAGAAAGGCGAGAAAAACATTTTAATAACATCTGCATTGCCTTATGTCAATAATGTTCCTCACTTGGGAAATATTATCGGTTGTGTACTTTCTGCCGATATCTTCGCCAGGTATATCGTCTAACAACTTCGGAATTGTATTAAAATATAGCATATATTTTAATTTATTTGTTTCGGTTACAGATATTGTAGGCAAAGAAATTACAATACACTTTTCGTTAGGTATGTATGATTTTGTAAATATTTATATTAATAATGTCTCGATTTTAAATGTTGAATTTAACACAGTTAAATGAACATTACAGCGGGACTGACGAATATGGCACCGCTACAGAGGCCAAAGCTTTAGAAGAGAAAACAACACCGCAGGCTATATGCGACAAATTTTTCGGTATTCATAATGACGTATACCGATGGTTTAGTATAGGGTTTGACTATTTCGGTCGTACTACTACACCTGAGCAAACAGAGTAAGATGGATCTTGTACTAGCTGCATTATAGGATGTAATTTTTTTAAGGTTTTTGTCTCAATTTTTGAACCAAAGATTAAGCTTTTTATCATTTTGTTTACGTTGAAGTCACATTCATATGAAACAGTTGTAGATACTATATAGGTGCGTTCTTTAATTTCCAGGATTGTGCAATCATTTTTCCTCAGAATAAAATCGGAGGGATATGTGTTTAGTGAAACAGTAGATCAATTGCTCTGCGAATCTTGTAATAGATTTCTGGCAGATAGATTTGTAGAAGGTATATGTCCAAGGTGCAAGTATGAAGATGCCCGTGGCGATCAGTGTGATGGATGCGGTCATTTAGTGAATGCAACAGAGTTAATATCGCCCCGTTGCAAAGTGTGTAATAATAGACCAGTTGTAAAAAAGTCGGAGCAATTTTTCTTGGACTTACCTAAGGCAAGTATTAGTATAGTTGCTATTAAATAGACATGTGCCTGAAAATGTTCGGACGGGTCAGGACCAGAATTTCGGTATTCTTCTGGGGTATTCGGATATATTCGGGACTCTCCAAATTTTCGGGAATCCCGATATATTCGAGATTAGCTATTCTCGGGAATATCGATATATTTGGGAATCCCGAAATTTAGAGGATTATTTTGGGAAATCCCGAAATTTTACGAGAAACCGGTCATCTTGACCCGATGACTTCTTCGTACACCTCTACTATTGGACCATATCAACGATTTTGCTTCTACATATATATTTGAGAATGAAATACAAATAAGACTTCTATGTATCATTTCATGAATAATGGTATGGAGCATTAATAGTTATGATTGTTTTTTGTATTTCACTTGCCAAAAATATGAAGGTAAATTCGCATTATTTATGCCATGACCCGATATATAGCTGGTCTAATACGTTATATTTGAATGATTATTTGTTGCAGTTAGAAGAAAAGCTGAAACAATGGTCCGCAAATGTAGAAAGAGGATGGTCGACCGTAGCTAGAGTAGTTTCGAAACCATGGTTACGTGACGGATTGAAACCACGCTGTATAACAAGAGATTTAAAGTGGGGAATTCCTGTGCCAGCGAAAGGATTCGAAAATAAAGTGTTCTACGTTTGGTTCGACGCTCCGTTTGGTTATATCAGTATTACAAAGAAATACACGAAAGAATATGAACAGTGGTGGAAACCTGAAGATGTAACTGTTGACTTATACCAATTTATGGCGAAGGACAATGTACCCTTTCATACGGTAATGTTTCCTGCTTGTCTACTAGCAGCTAACCAAGGTTATACGATAATGAAACATATAATGGCGACGGGTAAGCTTAATAAAAAATTATTTATATTAAATACGTTATTATTAGAGATGTATGAGAACTCTAAAACGTCAGGTACCCCAGAAACGTGTCAGATTCTTGAGAATCCTGAAATTTTCAAGAACCCATCCCGCTCTCGAATAAAATTCTCGGCCCGTCCTGATCCGACATTTTCGGGTTCTCGTACAGCTTTAGTTATTGAAGAGCACGTGAGTTTCTAACATTTTATTTTTATGTAGAATATTTAAATTACGAAGATACAAAATTCTCGAAATCAAGAGGAATTGGAGTATTTGGCACTGACGCCAGAGATACAGGTATACCGGCCGATGTTTGGCGGTTTTACCTTGCATACGTCAGACCAGAGACACAGGATTCTAATTTCAATTGGGTGGATTTAGCGACTAAGAACAATAGCGAATTGTTAAACAATTTTGGTAACTTCGTGAACCGGTATGTGAAAAATGACTCCAATTGTTGATTATCTTGATTTCAATACAATATTTAAGAATTATTTTTGAATAAATAGGGCTTTAATGTTCGCGGAAAAATATTTCGATTCGAAAGTGCCACCGATGGTACTTCAGGAAGATGACTTAACGCTGTTGGCATTGTCCCAGCGTGAATTGTCGTCTTATATTCAGGATTTGGAGCAAGGGAAGCTGCGTGACGGTTTGAAGCGTGTATTGGCAATATCCAAGCATGGCAATCAGTATATGCAGTTCCAAGAACCGTGGGTGAAAATTAAAGGCACAGATGACGACAAGTAAGCCACTTTTCAAACAAAATAGTATCGTAGGATGTTATACCGTAGTTACACTTTTAACATTTTTTTTCATTCAACATTAGTCTTCAATCTTTTTAGAATGATATTATTTAATTGTAAAATACATAATAAGTTTTTTACAGTTTTGTTCGTGTAGAAATGTTTACTTGCTAAAAAGATTAAAAAACTTGATACATCAGATTACGTTGCAGGTCTGTGTCCTAGCGCTTGTGAATAATATTTATGAGGTGGTGTAATTTTGTGAACCATAATATTCTTTGTTTTTTTTTTTGTTCGCAGGACGAGAGCTGGCACAGTGATTGGTATATGTTGTAATTTAGCGGGTTTGTTAGCAGCACTGTTAGCTCCATTTATGCCTAATACGTCGCGCGAACTGAGATCACAAATAGGATTGGATAAGAGCAATTACGGATATATTCCTGATATTATTACTAACGTACTTCCGCAAGGTCACAAAATTGGTAAACCTTCTCCGCTGTTTAAGAAAATCGAAGATAAAGATGTGGAAACATTAAGAAAAAAATACAGCGGGAAACAGGAAAGTACAATTAAAACTGACGAAATTAACGGTGCAATTTGCGACGTGAAATCTTTGGAAGCTGCAATATCGGCGCAGGTAAATAAAATTCCGAAAAAAATTTATAGACAAAAATGTAATCTTTATTTATGGATCATGTTGTTTATTCTTTAGGGCAATAAAGTCAGAGAGCTGAAATCGAAACATGACAAGAGTGTCTGGCAACCGGAGGTTAAGATTCTTTTAGACTTGAAGAAGAAGCTTGCTGATCTCATAGGTGGAGGAACTAAATCTCCTGAGCCTGTAGAAAATAACAAAGCGGTGAAAGATAATAAGACCAAAGCGGTACCTCTACCTGAAAAAAATCAGGATGTCTTGATAGATGCGGCGGATTTAGAAGCGGCTATAGCTAAACAAGTACGATAAAACAATTCCATGTCTGCAGTTCTATTTAATTTCAGCATTTTCTAAAGTTTGTGGTTCTTCTCAGGGCACTTTGGTACGCGAATTGAAAAGTAAGGAAGAAAAATCCGTGTGGCAGCCTGAAGTGGAAAAACTACTGAAACTTAAAAAACAGCTAGCTGATCTCACTGGAGCACCTCCAGCATTGACTGACAAAAAGTCGAAAAAAAAGAAATAACTTAATACTAGACCACTTCGAATATCCATTTTCCATCGTCAGAAAGCGATCATGCTATTTTGTAACAAACTTTCATCCTTCATTTTTTATTGTCATATGATTTCTTTGAGAATGCATCGATGCCGTATGGTATTTCTCTCCCAATGATGTTGTTAATACATTTTATTTAATCAAATTAAGTTATACATCACTGAAATGAGGATGCCGTTACAATGTTCTATTTTTATCTCTGATATAATAATTAGCATAAAACAGTGATAGGAAAACAAAAAATTGCATCACAGTAAGTATCACTTTTCCATCGAGGTTGTAAATATTTTTGTGTTAAGTTTCGTTTTATTTGCTATTACGGCTTTATCCTTAACTTTCTTCAAAAATTTCGGTGTTGTTATTCTTATTGATTTTCTTTTGGACATACGAAAAACAATATTTTCGATCACGCAGATTATAGCAGACAGCACTATGCCAATAAGTAACAACACTATGATAGGTGCTATTTCAAGAATGGTAACACTCGACACATAGCGTTTATCTTCTTCGCAAAATGGTTTTCTTGGGGTCCAACGGTGTATTTGCCTGTTCCGAATTCCCGCTGTGGTCATCCGAATTAATCTGCAATTAATTTATGTCGGTTGAAATCAGCCCGATTTAAAATAAAAATATCTAGACTTCTGCCACAACTTCCTCACCCTATCTTTGTTATCTCCCGGAACTGACTGTTAGGCATTGACCACAACCCTAATACCGAAGGTCGGAGCAAGTGTACTTCGGTGAGCTGACAAATCATTTGCTTAGTGAACATACGTTCTATTATTGGGTAGGCATCAATAGGATTTGCGTGATACGCGTGTCCAGGAGTCATAATAGCTCTTATGCCGTCGTATAATTCTTGATATCTTTTCTCCTCTGGGATGTTTAGCCAATGTTTTCTGAAGTATTGAATTTCCGGAGACGTAGACTATGAACAATTGTTCGACAATATTAACCCTCCGCGAACCAAGTGGGGTCAAATTAATCTCAGCGGTCTTAAAACCATTATTTTGAAATATATTAATAAGATGTTCGTGTTTTTAAAAATAAATCGTCATTTTTAAAAGATAAATCTTTATCACATTTGAATCTGAGTTTATTATATAATCGATGAAACGCTATTTTAATGTGCGTTTTTACTCAAATAATGTGTTTGAAGATAGATAGGAGTAAAATTAACCACAAGTGGTTCAGGGTGTGACTTATTCATTTGGTTCGCGGAAAGTTAATTGGTATTTTTAATATTGACTGCGAAGTATATTTTGGAGAAATAAAGTACTATGTTAAATTCTAACGTGAAAACGAAATGATATCTAAAAAACGAAAATATAACAGGCATGTAACTTGAAACTTAGACGGTACTATAGAGTGTTTTTAGTAATACAGGGTGTTCCACATAAATGGAAACACCTAAATATCTGTCGTATTTACAGTCCTATCAGAAAACTTCAAAGGACAAAGTGACACTATTGTAGGGGACAAATATAATGGTAAAGAAAAAAAATTTTTATGTCGTGTTTTTTAATGAAATTTCAAGGTCACCATTGTTTTTTTAAATGGAATACTATATTTTTTTACGATAGCATGATAGACAATAAAAAACTGAATTTAGTGGATACCACTTTTTTGACTTTGAAATGATCTTGAGCAAGAGTAATCATGTTGGAGCGGATAAAATGTGGAAGTTTAAAATTAACGTGTTTCAGCGAAGGTTAAGCGTTGTTTACGTTGGGTTGACCTGTACATATCAGAATAAATGTTCGAAATGTTGACCATCCTCATTTATGCAATATTGCAATGTTGCATTAAATGATCTGTAGGCATTGTCGATTTCCAGAGACGTAATTGAAGCACATGCTGCAGTAATCCTTTGCCGCATATCCTCTGGCATTGTGGGTTTATCTTTGTACACAATACAGTTTATCTTGCCCCATAGATAAAAGTCCAATGGTGTCAGGTGTCAGATACATACTCTAACATAAACATACGCTGTTTACTATGAAAAATATTTCAAACATTTATTGTGGTTTGTAAAAGTTAACCCGCCGTAAACAATGCGTAATCTTTGCTGAAACACGTAAGTTTTAAACTTCCACATTTTATCCGCCCCAACATGACTATTCTTACTCAAGGTCATTTCAAGGTCATAAAGATGGTATCCACTAAATTCAGTTGTTTATTGTCTATCATGCTATCGTAAAAAAATATACTATTCCATTTAAAAAAACATCGGTGACCTTGATATTTCATTAAAAAACACGACATAAAAAATTTTTTTCTTTATCATTATATTTGCCCCCTGCAATAGTGTCACTTTGTCCTCTGAAGTTTTCTGATACGACTGTAAATATGACAGATATTTAGGTGTTCCCATTTATGTGGGACACCCTGTATAATAACTGTAACCATTAATCAATTATAAAAGTTTACACTTATTAGGATGTCGAGGTAGAGCTCTTTATGAGATGAGAGTTTTAACTTGCTATCCGCCAGTGGGTACAACGAATCGTTCATTTTGTTCAGAGGAATATTCAGTCGACTTGATACCATAGCTGCTGAGTAGCAATTATATAGGAGCAGCCCGAATATCATAGTTTGCAGGAAGGCAATGCGACCAGCCCACTGATCGTTTTCGATCGGTAGCCCTATAAATTAATAACATTATCTATGATGCGATGAAGTATGCAGGAGAACTATAGAATATCAATTAATTAAAAACTGAGGTGTAGGTAGAGTAGAATTTCCATTGTCTGACTTGATCAGAGAAATATGAGTGTTCGATTTATATAGTATATCATGTTCCACATGAGTCACAAGTCACAATAGTTAATTCAGATATTGGAATTTCAGATGATCGATGTTCTATTGCGTGTACAGCAGTGTCCTTTTAATAGTTGTAGATTTTATATCGCCAATATTATCGATAGAGGTGTCTTAAGAATTGTCAGCTGTTATCTCCCCTCCGTTTCCTAGCTTCTCCAGTTATCGTATTTGAGAGGGAGAACCATCGAAAGCGAGTAAACCGAAGAAAAATATTCGAGTAAAAAATACATCTCTTGAGCGAACATTATTGTATCTCATGAATGGTACAGTTGAAAGACTCAAGATTGATAAGACAAGATCAAATTTGATATTGATAAGCGAAAATCACAATCAGCAGACATAATGAGAACATTCTGGTAAAAGCACTGGTGGTTTCGAATTGAAAAGTGACTAATCATCGTGATATTTTGTAATGTTTTGAAGTGTTTGGATTCATGAAAATGATAGGCACTTTATGTTTTGTGTAATAATAATCTTGCAACATAATAAACACTGCATGAAGTCACAGAACTGAATTTCTTGAATTCGATGGATATTGGATATAGAATTTGTATAACATTTGCAATCTGCTTATCAACGTGCAGCCTGTGTTGCAAATATTACCTTGCTGGCATATCGCAGCAATAAGAATAAGCGTACTTTCCCCATAATCGCTCTTTTTATCTATTTTCCAGGTCAACCATAACGTTAATATTATAACGATCGATAATCCGAAAACCATGTACCAAACACTTGCTTCGAACGGCCGAAAGACTACAGTCAATTGGTTTTTCACTGACGGTACAGTGCGGAACATAAAGCAGGTTCTACAAAAATATTGAAAATTATTTGACCGTCAGAAAATGCACATTTTTAACACATTTTCTACCACCGTCCGCTGCTTACCTTCCATGTTGAAATGTTTCATTAAATGCAATGTTAAGTGCAACATATACGGACACCGTGGTGTTATCTTGGGGCCAACCCGAGCCACCACGCGCACCATCTCGGGTCTCGGGCCGATTGGGTCGGCTAAAGGCGCTGCGCTTTATTTGTACATAAGATTAAACAATCCTATGTAAAAAAAAAGCACGGCACGGTACGTATAACTAGGTCGGCTTTGGCCATATTCAGGTCAAGTCAGACTCTGAGAGTGCGAGAGCGCCGATTGGGACCCATTCGGACCACACTAGGACCGATCTGGGGCCAGTGTCGCCAGATCGCTGAAATCGAGGGGAATACAATTTACCATCTCTCTGATGACCAGAGTAATATGTAACATGTTGCGCGGCACTTCACGTGACCAGTCTACGGTGTTAGTGGGGGACATTGGAGTGTGCTCAGGAATTGAATGGGATAGCGGAAGGGGAAAAGAAGGAGAGGCAAATCAAAAGTTTTGGGTTGATCTAGCGACACTGTCTGGGGCCAGTGTAACCAGACCGAGTAAATTGAGGGAAACACAGTTACCCTCTCTGCGTCATAACCGAATTACACGTGACCGATCCTGCTCCTCTCTGGTAGTAGCAGCGGTTTAAGTAGTGGGGGAATGGACTGATTGATGGCGGGGACCGTATGGCTCGCGGCGGAGGAGAAGATTGGCAGCCCTAGACTGCACTATAGGCTTGTGATGTCACTCGATTCTGACTATAGCATTTTCCCCACTATTTCGTCCTCGATTCCTTCGATCTGGTAACCGAGGTTATCAGACGATGTACATTCCCTCCTATATGCCTCCCCTCTACCACTAAACGTTGTTTGATTCTCTTCTAGCGACTATTCTCTTCTATCACTGACTCAACCTGAGACGCGGGCAGTGGTAATTATATCAGCGAATAGCAAGAAGCATGTTATTCAACTGTGTGTCCCTGACCACTCAGACAGTTTCTTTGCGAATTCCTTTCGCATTCCTTCCGAGTACCACGTTGAGAGTCCGCGACTGTACCTGCTAGCCGACTAGTATAGTTAGACCGGGGAAATTGAGGGGAATACCCCCTCCCTCCGTCATTACCGAATTAGTCACGTGACTGTCACGCCCCATATTCTATTTCGTGCAGAGGGTCGCTAGAGGGGAATCTGATGGTAGGGAGGGAAGCGAGACTTCATCTGGTAACTCTGCTGGTATTTAACCCTTAGCACTCGAATGGCGACTCTAAGGTGCCGCTACAAATTGTTACACCATTATTCAGAATATTGTTTACATGATTAAATTTGTTTATATGTAATAAATTACTGAACATTCAAATATTGTATGAGGTACTATATCAGTTTCGTACGCATATAATGAAAAAAATTATATACAATGGAAATATTCTAGGTTAGAAGAAATGTTTGATTTTTTAGTTGAAGTAGCTCCGAATGCAGAGGGTTAACGCTGCCCCCGACTGCCTTGGGCCGACTCGAGTCAGCCAAGGTTCTCAGAGCCGGATTCGGCCCAAGTGGGCAGGTTTGGCCAGATTCGGGTCTCGTGAGGTTGAATGTGGACCGATTGGAGCCCTTTCGAACCCAGTAGGGCCGACTTGGAGCCAATTCCGTCCACCTATACGTATTAGTAAAACGAGTTAATAGAAGAAGATCCATGAACTTTCTGAATATTGTGCTTTAATACTACTAAGAATACTAGGACTTGAAAGGAGAACATTTACAAAATTAATTTGATTATCTGTAAGTAGACTACTAGATTATGAACATCACATCCTACATGACGGTGGCAGAGATCGTGTTAATTAGAGGTTTACCTCGAGGGCCAAACTTGCAGTGCTACATCGGCGTAATTCAGTCTTTCTAGTGTTAGGATCGACGGATAATAACCCACATCATACTTCCCTTGTTTCAGGCCAGTCATCATTGGTCCGTTTCTATCATTTTTTGGCCAATAATCCAATTCTATCACATCGAGGCTGTAAATGATATGTCCGATGACGGCATCTTTCGATTAGAATAATGACGGAATACCAAACCTTCGGAGTAGGAAATAAAGTATTACGTGAAATTGAACATTTCGGCAATGTGTACCGTGAGAGCGAAGCCGAACTTTGCCCAATTATCTAGATTCACGACATCTAGTTCTTGAAGATACGTTATCAGATCACGGTCTTTCGGTCTGGCCTTTGTCTACGTAAGATTAGTAGTTTGAGATATCTTTATCTAATAGTCAATGGAGATTTGGATCTCGATCGCTACGGGTCAAACAAGACACGGTTTCTACCGTTGTTGCTTTCGGGTGTAAGCCCGTGACATTGATCAATTAAAACAGAGGTGACTTATACCACATACACATCAATTCATACACCCAGCATAGGTATAATTGTGAAGCCAAGATAACGGAGAAAACTCAACACCACCTATATTGGGATCTGACATGGGGGCGTGGACAATATATATAGCTATCCAATATGGCGACGAAGTGCTTGGTCTTAACATTGTATTGATATCTTTCTTTTTGTTTTTACTTGAAATGTTTGTAAGTATGGGTGAAACTTGTAAGTAGGCAGGTAGAAATTCTGCAGAAAGAAAGTTTGTTGAAGGAGAGCGGCTTTTTAAAGTATGTTTTATCAAATAATTAATTTTACAAAAAGAAATGTGTTCTTTAATATACCTTCTAAATTTACAATTATAATTTCATAAATTTCTAATCGCTTAGAATTGGTGAGGACATATTAATTACTCCACAAATAATTGTACAAATATCTTCTATTAGAGGCATCAATGCCACAAGCATCACTGAATCTAGAATTTTGAAAGTCTTTATACGCTGGTTAGACTTTTCAATATGCACTCTAGCTTTATCTATTTTAGTTGTTAAAATAGACTGTTCTTTATTAAATTGTTTCTTATATTCTAGAAATGGAGGTCTTATAAATTTCAAGCAGTTCACTTCACATACTTCATTTCAAAATGTGGAAACGGAGCAATAAATTTTTGCTCGCTCTACTATCACAATCTTTCACTGCATAGTAATCAAAATTTTTTTGCTACGCGGTGGAAAAATTGGAGATTTTTAATTAACACCTGTTTTAACGCAGTAAGTTTATACTGTAATTAACACCTGTTAACACTGCAAGCTGCTATAAGCCAAGCCAAGCTTAGAGTATTTCTACTTTTCGGCAGCAGACGGCGCCACTCAAATTGTCAGATCCCAATAGGTGGTGTTGGAAAATTGCGCTCAACTGAAGTCACAAGATAATTTAATGCGATGGATAGTGTATCAGACAAAATGAGTTAGCACTATTTAAAATAATAACAGTAAAGTAAAAATGAAGAAGTAAAAAAATAAAATATATATTCCAGTTGCAATTTCCGTGAATATTTATACAGAATGAGATACGATGATGACTGATATCTCTCCTTAAATTGTAAGGGGAATAGTTATTATTCCCCCATCTTTAAATGTAAAAAAGGCGCAACAACATATTAAATACAAAATATACAAGGTTTACATGCACGCGTGCTATCATTTCGTCCCGCTAGCTAGATTTTGGAAAAAATGTTATTTTTTCAAATAAAGCTAAACAGGTTGGTAAACTTCAACTGGATTTTACTTATATGTGTTATTAAACGTATCCTGAAATAGTGTATAGAAACAAATTTCAGTTGCAATGTAAAAATAAATTAAAATCATGTAAATCGTAATGTGTGCTATCATTTTGTCACACAATGTACACCCGAAAGCCTCAAGAATAGAAACTGTATGATGCCGGGTCGTGAAAACCTCGAATCTCGTACAAGCAACATATTGAACTATTTTACAACAATTACACAATACTTACGACGCCAGCAGCCTTCACCTTTACCTGGTGATAATTCCATCTTCTGACAAATATATTCTCTAATAAATTAACACTCAAACCAGTGGTTTTTGTCCAGGTACCCAATTCCGTGACAATCAGCGAACCACCGCAATGTTTGCAATGATTGTAAACGTCGTACAGTGCATAACCATCACCATTACGTATAGAAATCACGAAATCTGTGGTAACACTGAACGTACTTTCGTTTAACAGTCGTGCGGTTTCCGTTAAATTCTTTCCATAGTCCTCCAGAATTAACCAATGATGCAAATGCTCGAATAAATAGTGAGTCGAAGCCTGAATTATGTTTGTTTAAAAAAATTAGTTATTACAATTGTTGCAATATTTATTTACTTCTTTGCCAATAAACGATCCATTATTTTTGCTATGTCTTGTACTTTTGAGATAATGGATGATTTATTGGTGTAGCTGGCAAAGTTTCTTTCATTTACTTCATTGTATATGTTTGAAATATCGTCGTTTTTATTCGAACAGCGCAAATCTAGAAAAATGCCCAAGTTTCCGTATTGCGTCCAAAGGAAACGCCATAACTCATCGTTCGTTCCAAACCGCCTTAACGAGACCGCGATTCCAGCGTCATTTAATATTTTGGCGGTTCTGACGTCGTCTACATCGAAGTAGTATTGTCATGATAGCAATTATTTTAGGAGATCGTACAAAGTGAATATATAGAAGGCACAACATTCTTCACAAAAATCTTTCACATTATTTCGATTAAATATTAATAATAATCTCGCATCTGCACAGCTTGTTAATGGTGATCAACCATAGATACTATGAAGGCAGTAAGATTTTGTTTTTCGAAATGCAATAATTTTTAAACGATGAAACTAACTTACTATCGGGATCTCCGCAAGAAAATCCAGCTACTCTGTTAATTTTCTTAAAAACAAAGTAATCACGAATTAAATCGGCATTATCGGCACAAGAGGCGACAATCAATTGTAGACCGAAGAACAGTCGATACATCCTACTTGCAACCCGCTTTCCGTGTCACAGCCTGTGAATCAAACAACTGCATGCAAACCATTCGTGCTGCAGCTTCTTAGACGTAAAGTGGTTACGCTCTTCTATTTTATATGAGAGACAATGTCAATTTTGACATGATGGCTTTTTACGGAAGAAAAGCAACTCTTTGGTAACGTGAAAATCCGATAACGTAAACGAATTGCGGACGAAACGGTAAAGACTTGTCATTATAGTGAAGTGAAGACATTTGAAATCATCCGCATTCAGGATTGTATTAAATAAATTCAAGTTTTATTCTTTTCTTCTTAGAGTGACATATGTCAACACGCTCGTATATTATATTGTTGAGCTAAGTAACTAAAATCTTCAACTAATCAAACTCTTGTGATATTCGTGTTTCACAGTATGTAACCTGTTTAAAGTTCCTCTTCCAGCAAGTTGTCCCTGCTGTTCCCACTGATGTTTCCTCTTGCACCGACCATCTTTTCTCGACTCCCCAATTTTGCTCTGTGAAATATATACAGAATTCCAATATGGCTGATAAAGTCTTGTCTTTATAATATTTTAATATTGAGATTCTGCTAACATGTTTCATTCAGTTCAATTGTCATCATTAGGAAGTTGCCTAATATGGGGTGGTTTCTTTTAGTTGATCACAGATTCTACATAATAGAAGAAAATTTCGAAATTTTGCGATATATTTCCCTGTGTCTACATTACTCTTTTTATGTATTGTTTATATAATAATATATATAACATATACTATATATGTATAAATAATATATATAATATATACACAGGGGGTTAATTTTAACTCGAACACCTAAATTATTTCCTCTACTATTAAAAGTAAGAAGAAATAACTAAATAGGATGTACATATGGTTTTAAGGCGTGCATCAGATGGTAATAAAAAAAATCCCTTCAAGGTCATTTTAACGGTTTTCTCAAAGCCACCGCATTTTTTTGCATATTAACATGTATTTTTCATGACCTTGAAATGACCTTGTAGGCGAAAAGATCAGTTTCAGTTTGAAGAATAAAAAAGTAATAAAACGAAAAAGGTAATACCACCTTATTTTATTAGTTGCTCAAAATGCTGGCAAAAAATCTCAGAAACAAAAATTTTGCCCCACATACCTAAGCAGTGTCGCCAGACAAGGGAAATGAAGGGGAATACAGTTACCCTCTCTTTGCCATTTCCGAGTTGGTTACGACGCGGACGCAGGCGCAATACGAATAGCAGGCGAAAGCGTAGGGATGATCGCTGCCGGAGAATGGAGGAATTACGTCGTAGAAGAGGAAGGGTAGAGTGGGAGACAAGTCTTGATCTGGCGACCCTGCACGGAACTAGTCTATTCCCCCATTATCAAAAATGTGAGTGACGGGAGCATATAAGATCTTGTTCGTGCGAAGTCTGACTGGGTTGGAAATGTAAACAAAAACGAATCGCACAAGAAAGAGAGTATGATAAGAATCGCATTCTTACAGGCCACCATTGACGAGCCGCCAATCATAAAGGACAAAGTAGTGAAATAAAGGACTATTCTCTTAAATAAAGGGCGTATGGTCACCAGTGTTGGCATATGCGAGTCCGGCCAGACCCCTTACCCTTCCGCCCCTCGTCTAGCTGTGCTGCTAAGCCGGTCTTCGCTGCCCCACTCTTCCTACGAACGCTCATGCGCTCCGCGTGGAGGGGTAAGGAGTGGGGGAAACAGAAGCCGGCTTGGCAGCACAGCTAGGCAAGCGGCAGAAAGGTAAGGGGCCTGGCGGGACTCGCATATGGCAACGCTGATGGTCACAACGTAGTGATAGGCGGTGCGAGTGAGGAACACCTTTGCCGCTGTGCAGTCCCGCGAGACACGAACAGTATTTACATATCCATTCCAATTCCAGTATTAAGAGGTAAGTGGTGCACTCTATTTATTACTCTACATTATTTGTCTGTCGGGTGAATTAATAACAAACTATACTCACTTCATCGAACGTTTGTAACTAATATTTTCTGCGATGCAAATTATACCAGCTGCAAAACTGCCGAACGCCCACAAAATCAGGGCTGGAGCAGTTTCATAGATCGTGATACTTCTCGTTGACAATGTATCCGACTGACATTGAGGTTTTCTCGACGACCAGTGCTTGATTTGACGATCGCGAAGTCCGGTGTTAAACATTTTTGTCAATCTTCGGAAAAGGACAGTGTATTAAAACGTATCCTCGTATTCTTGATTTAATTCTCGATTTAAAATCAAGAAAACTTGCTCACCCAATTTTCGCCATCTCGATGAACTGCCCGTTATGACTCGCGTACATTCCCATCACCGATTGTTTAAATAAATGTATCTCCGTCAGCGCGCAGATTTTATTCGAATCAAACATCCTTTCGACGTATGGATACGCTGTGTTGGGATCCGTGTGATACGCTAAAACACCTTCGCTGACTTGTTTGATACCCTCTTCTATCGACAAATATCTTTTCGACTCCGGCAGGGGGTCCCAGCGTTTTTTCCGGAAGTAATCAGACTCCCAGTTCAGTTTCTACCCATTAATTTGTATGCAAAACGAAAATTCTCTACCTTAATTGCAAGATACAGACGCTCCATACACATTTATAACTTCTTTTCTTACACATTTTAATAAGTCAAAAATATTATAATAGTAGTTCCAAATTCTTTAAATAGTTCCACTATTCTTTTTATGTACTCATTTTTGTCATGTATGAAAAGTTTTCTACACTCATTGTAAGAAACACAAGCTAAATGACAATGAAATTTTTTTTTTAATAATTTTAATGGGTCTATAATAATACAACAGCATTCTTGAAATCTAGTAATATCTGCATAGCAATGTATTACCTGCAGTCATAATAATACGATAATAATATGTTTAATAATAATACGATAACAAGAGTATAATACTCAGAATACTTATGTAGAGTCGTTATATAGAATATTGATTAAATATAATTCACGTATGGAAATAAAAATGTTAATATTGCTGGTAATGCTTCCTATTGATATTAAACAATATTTTACTTTGTTCTGTACATACAATGGCATAAGAAACGTATTCTAAACGTCTTTGCACGTCAAGAGAATTAATGTACCTCTGGTATCGGAACTCATCGGTTATCCAAATTGCCTTATCTCCCAAAAAGCACGGATAAGCAAAGTTCTAATGTAAATCATAGGAATTAAGCAACCGGTACTTACATACAAAAAGTAATTTAAGTAAGGCACAGCCTCCGCTGCAATTTTTAAATTGCTATCAGCCAGTACAGTCACCGAATCCTCCATCATATCGAGAGGTTCGCTTAACCGAGCCGAGACAATACTACCGGAATAGTAATTGTACATTATCCAGCTCTGTATAGTGATCTGGAATAAGGCGATGCGGCTCGCTACGCGTCTCGTAGTCAAATTCGCACCTGTCAGGTATGAACAGTTGATTAACCACCTCGGTCGAGAAACAACGTAATTTAGCAATGTTTTATACTACCTTGCTGCGATATTATCCCTACTGACAGCACAACTGCTCCAGAATATCTTTCCTTCTTCCCGATCCCTTCGCAGTTCATGATCATTTTCAACACAAATATCGAAAACAATCCGAAACCTGCGAACGTGTACCACGTCTGTCTCGCGAAAGGCTTCAAGAAAATCTCCAGCTTGATTTTATTGGTTGACGTAGACAGTAACATGAAACACGGTCTAATAAAAATGTTAAATATTTACTTTTTGTTTAGACATTGCTTGAGAACGATTATATAGAGCAAGAGTGCCTAACGCTGGCTCTTAGAACAAATGTTGCTGTTTCTCCTCTTCGTCTGCTCAGCGAGTCAGCCCCCACCATGCCCACTCCGATATTTTCCTTCGACACGAGCCCGAGGCCTTATGTACATGTAAGTACATATATATGTTACGGTAAATGTTATTATATATAATTGTTACGGGTAATGTAATGAATCGGAGATTATGCATAATTTTTGGTCTTAAGTTTGGTCTGGGTTAGGTAAAGAATTGGTAAATGTGATGAATTCTTGAATATTTAGGACCTTTTTTTTTAGATGAGGGTAATCTCTCTTACGGATACTCAATCCTTCTCCGAGGGGAGAAAGGTGGGGTTATGCGGGACTCGCTGGCTAATGTGCGATGGCAGTCATACCCACTAACTCCCTCATGACAGCCGTCTCTATGGTATACAGGGGAAGGGCCAGGACCCGTGACACGATTTCAAACCGGCGTCTTCCCCAACCTGCATAATATGCTCATCCCTGGAGGAGAGAAGTAGTATTTCCTCCGATAATTATTTAATTTCGGAGCACTGCGACGGCTGCGCCGTAATGCCCCCCACCCCGTGGATGAATATTTCGGACCTAACCGAGACCTATTATTTATTTATTTATTTTCTTAAGCTCTCGGGCATCCGGACGGTTCCAGTATGCAAGGCGGCATTAGACCCATAAGATCTTTTCTGCCTCATATAGAGCGGCACATTACCGAGAGTATGTTTAACCTCTAAGCGACTGGTAGACGGTTTGCCGGCCGCGTTGCCAATTAGAGCTGTTCAAGCTCAAAACTTCGTTTGGGTCTAGTTCTGTTTGTTTTTTTTATGACTCATGGTAGCCCGGCGTCGAGTCTCGGTTGCGCTCGGGAAAGCTTGAAACTGTTTCGGGTTACCCGATTCTTTCGGTCTACTCGATTTCTTCGAGCGGCTCGGTTTCATTCGGGTAGCTTGAAACATTCGGGTTACTTGGTTTCTTTCGGGTAGCTTGAATCTTTCAAGCCGCTCGGTTCTCTCAAGTACTCGGCTCGGCTCGGAAATCGGGTTTCGGCTTGCTCGGCTTGAGACCGGCTTGAATTTTCGGTCTTTCCGACAGCTTTATTGCCAATGTCCGTCCTAATCCAGATCAAACTAAGTGGTGATTATATATAATAACCGGTAATGATACACAATCACCGGCAATTATACATAATCACCGGATTAATCACATTTACCGTAACATATACATACTGCATACGTAGTAGTGGTGAGTAAGATATGGTGGGGACTGACTCGCTGAGAAGGCGAAAAGGAGAAGCAGCAACATCTGTTACGAGAGCCAGCGTTACCCACCCCTGATATAGAGATAGGGATACGAAAATGTTGGATGCATTATTTGCTAATTGTTTTTGACAGACAGTTGTATTCTGTCGCTAGGCAGTAATGTATATAATTCGCCCTATCAAACATGAATAGTGGAATAATGGATAAATAATTTAACCCTCCGACATTAATTAATTATTTTCTGGCGATTAAATGAAATGGCCAACTGTTACATTAGAAGGGAAAGTAACATGTCTACAAGAAATGCCTTCAAAAATATGTTTCATTCGCTGTTCGAAGGTTCACAAAGCGATCTACTCATTCTCCTCACCGTATCGGCCATGCTGCGCCTATGAGGGAAGCATAATCTAACCGCTCGGACACCATAATCCTCGGATTACTGGCAAAGTCGATGTAATTCGATTGCAGAAATTCGAAAATCAAACCGTGCACGCTATGCCTGTCCCAGTAAATTATTTCGGAAGCATGCACGCTGAAAACCAACAACAGAAAACAATCGCAAAATATGTAGAATTTCTTCAATTGTTTTTACAGTCAATATGATTAAACATTTAACATGATATTATTTTTGTTACCTAAAGTTAAATAGATCACCAGTGTGCAAGATCATAGCGTGCACGAATTTATGCATACTGTCCAAGGATCTTGTATTGACGTCCTGCATATAGTCCTCGAGACGCATATCTTTCGGTCGGTATTGTATCTAAATCAAAAATATGATTTTTTTAACTTGACGATCATATATTAAAAGTTGATCACATTTTTCAACATGTTGTTCTCAGAAACACTGTCCTAAATAATTACTAGACCGCGGGCCTCTATGGAAAACAAAAGTGAACTACCTCGGTTACAACAAACTGGTGACAAGTAGACATTTATTAATAGACTGAAAATAATATAATAATATTCTTGAATTCTTCTAATATTTTCACTATTTTGTGTTTTGTGTATTTACTTCTGTCATAAGTGCATAAAATTCGCAGGTTAATAAATAATTAGTTTACAGATAATATACATAAGTAACGTTCGAGAACATCTTGAAAGAATTGGTTGTAAAATAAGCTTCTAAAAGGTACTGGTACAAATAACTTGATGAATCAATTGCACGCTAGTTGTTAGTGTATTTTCGGGTTAAATTGATTCTCGATTCTCCGGTTACAAAGGTAAATTCGATAACACTCACCACGCCAGATATTTTCAATCTCAATCCATGCATGTTGGCTCTCCTGTTAATTAAAGGCTGCGTTAAAGTGATATTCAACCCCTCGTCGTGATGCCAAGTGCCAAGTCTGGTGACGTTCAACAAACCACCGCGATATTTGCAGTGATTGAAAACGTCGTACAGATCGTAGCCATTTTTGTTGGATATGGCCAAGACCAAATCGGTCACCATGTTGTAAGTGGTATCGTTCAAAAGTGGAACACTGAGACTATAATTCGATCCCAGGACCAACCAATTGTACGAATAATCGTACATTCTGTATTTTGAGGTCTGCATTCCAGAAACCCAATGAAACTTCATTTTCTTATCTGTTATTACCAGACTGCAGATATTTGTACACTATACAGTGTCAAACAATGATTTGTAACAGTTTAGTTAAGAGTTTCGTTAGATTCAAAATCAAATATAAACTACGACAGAATTTGTAAAAGTTTGTGATAGTACATTGAGTACTATAGGTACATGGATATCTGCAGTCATTAGAAATTTTAGGTTTTCTTCTAATTGTTTCTTAGACACATTTACAAGTTACATATTTTATTGTTCCGGCAAGCATACCTCGGCAAAAATTCGAACGGCTGTATCATTGAGGCAACGCAAATCAACGATGACACCGAGAGTCCACGTTTCGCTTCGCAAGAACCTGCGGATGTCGATTTTTATAGTAGGCTCTCTTATTATTGTAAATATACCCGTGGTGCTCAGCGTCTTCAAAAGGTCGAAATCACCTAATTCGAGTAATGCGGAATCAGATAGAGACTCGAATACATCTACCGAGCGATGAATCATTTAGTTATGAGAACACAAAATGTCTCTAGGTTAAGTCGTTGAACTATCTTGAGCGAATCAAATCTATAAGTGATCTTTTGTTATCTTTTCTTATAAAAGGACGAAACTAAAAGAAAATTTACAAATGTTATCTAATGGTTTGTTCGGAAAGTAATTTCGTTTTTCCAAGGGAAAATGAAGACGATGTTTCACTATTTATTTATTCGGTGATGTAGTGGCAATTTTGTTCTATGATCTTGTGCCATCTTTCTAGTAACTTGGAGACCCCATGTTCGTAGAATTCCTGTTTTTTATTAGCAAATAATTGAGTTGTATTACTTTTGACGCCTTCGTTTAAAATGATAGTTACACCGCTTAAAAAGTGTTGAAAAGAACGAAATAAATGGTAATACGACGGTACACCCTCTCTGTAAACAGCATACATCTTTTACCTGCTTGCATTGCGTTTTTACCATACCCGTAACAAAAAAGCAAAATGTGACGGATATGCTCACTTTGATTTTGCATATTTGATGCGATGACAAAAGAAATGCTTTGAAAGATCAAAGAGGTCTATAAGGCACGAAATGACGTCCGAAATGTCAGTTCTGAAAATATACAATGATTTTGCGACTTAGAATAATGTTAAGTAATAATAAATGGAAGCAATACCAACTCTACACGAAAAACGAAATTACTTTCCGAACAACCCAGTAGAATCCAAAAATCTTGTTTGCATTCTAACTGGACTCCGGTCCAGCCAAATTGGAAACAAATATACACAAATATTCCTTAATACTTTACAATAAAAGCTGTAAGATGTTGCTATGAAATTAACACACTCAAAACGGCTCAACCCTTCAGACTGATCCACGAACCTTCCAAAAATTAGCTGACAGTGAACGACTTTGTATCGCAGGAATGAATATAAAATTTCTGATGTTGATCTGAATTTTTAAAAAATTACCTACCCGCTGTGTCGCCGCAGGAAAATCCTACGACATTGCGAACCCTCTTGTGCACAAAATAGTCGCGGATGAACACGTGATCTTGTGCAGTGGAAAGCAGAGCAAACTGCAAGAGGACGAAAAAAATAACGTACATGGCCCGGAACAATGATTTGTTACGACATAAATGCGTTTTAGAATTTCCCACACGGTGAGGAAGATTTTTGCAACACTTTCGTGGTCCTCCGCGACGTCCTCGAAGACCACGCACGCATTAGTTGCATGATTTTAATACGGTTTATTTAGTTCATGCATCGTCATTTCGTATGCCGATAGGAAAGACAGGCTGTCTATTCTGACTAATTTGACGAATTGCGTGAGTCACGGCATGGTCTGACTGCCGGCGAATGAATTTTTCATTGGGAGTGTCAACCAAACGCGCCGCACGACTATCGATGGTAACGAGATAAGTTGTTTACACACAGAATAGTCCGATGTCAGTGTCATTATTTATTAACAGACTGTGGAGGTGCATGCATTTATAACTTAGAAATGGATAGTATTATGGATATACATGTTTTAGTAGAATTTCGATGAATTTCATTTTGCTTTCAACCTGATAAGACAATTTCTAAGACGAGGAATACTTATAGTCAGTGTAGAAAGTATTCGTACACCCCTTAAAAACGAATAACTATTTAAACATTTTTAAATTGTATACCAAACGGGTTGAGTCTTTCTGAAATTTTAGAAGAGTTAATTTACTAGGTAATGCGTAAATAATGTTTTAAAAAAGTTGCTATTGGTCGCAATTGCGAAGAAGAAAATTAAGGTCATAATTTTTAAGATTTTTATCGGTGTCTGTAAAGAAAATTTTGAAGGTGCCTTTTGTAGTCCTAAGTCAGTTGTAAACATACACGAAATTTCGTCGAAATCGATCAAGGTTGTTATGATATACAATTCATTGAAAATATCAAAAATTGTAAGGAACTGCGATTTAACGATTTCAATTTGGGATACTAATTACCAAATGAAGTGTACTCGTAATCTAAATTTGACTAAAGATTTTTGCAAATATCTCGATAACTAAGACCGAGCGGCGGTAACATATATAGGAAAAAGTTGTTGAGAATGATGACCTTGGCAACATATTCAAGGTCATCAGAATCGGTGAGGAGAACAAACTTCTAAATAATTACCTAAATTTTCATTATAGTCACAGATAAAAAACTTAAAAATCGCGATCTTCAGTTTTTTATTCGCAATTGCGACCAATATAGCAATTAACACAAAAAATAATTTACACATTTTTTAGTAAACTAATCCTTCTAATATCTCAAAAAATTCATGCCATTTGGTTCACATTTAAAAAAATTATTTGTTTTTTAAAGGGTCTATAAATACTCTTGACACAGACTGTATGTTGCAGTTTACCATGCTGAAATTGTTAATTTTAACTTGCACTTTCTAAGACGAGGAAAGCTTATCTTTACTATGTAAATTGTTAATTCTAACTTGCAACTTTTTAAAACCATCGCTTAAGATATCTTTGAACTCGTCGATTCTCTGAAGAGATTGAAATTCCTCAACGTTTGCATATTAATATCTCGCAGAGAGGACATATTCAAATTTTTGTCGATTAAAAGTCTTCCTTCTGTCATGGCGCTTAGAAATCTGAAAAATTACACATATTTCGCCGTTACATTTTATTTCATGAGTACCGAAAATTATAGTTTACGAAGTTTGAGTAGTATCTTTTCTGGCGCTCTGTTATTAGTATCTTGTATCTGGTTTATAATTACCGTGAATGCAAGCAGCAGTAAACAAAATTTTCTATGACGCAAATAAGAATGGCGAATCCAATGGCGATACCGAAAAAGACAAAAACAGGAGCTGCTTCGTGGATCGATAATGGTTCGGCGATAAGCAGGTTACTAGGACAAAATGGTTGTCTTGCTGACCATCGTATTAATTCGCGCTTTTGAATTCCGACGTTTCTGATCTTCGTCAATCTGCGCAGAAAATGTTTTTCTTTTCATCGTGAGACAATATTCGTGTTTTAAATAATTCATTGACGAACTTTTTACTAATCCTTTTTCATGAATTTATTACTGTAACGCATTAACGTATTATTTAAAAAAAAATGGAAACTGCATTCATGCGTGCAAGTTTTATCGTTATGTGTGTCCAAAGAATTTTTTATTGGATGCTTTTCAAAAATGCATCTTTACAGTCTCGATAATCATAAATTTCTATAAATCAGGAAGATTTTGTTAAGACTTCTCGAACTTCGTACCCTGTTTTCAATAATTTAGAAAAAGGACTCCTATGTCTCGCGTAAAAAGCCAAATTCGTGTTTAGTAGATGAACCTCCGTGAGTTCGCAGATGCTTCGATCGTTGAACGTATCCTCGATGTAAGGATAAGCGGAATCTACCATCGTATGATAAGCTAAAGTTCCCTTCGCCACCTGATCGAGTCCTTCTTCTAACGGAAGGTACCGGTTATACTCGGGTATCTTCGACCAACAATTCTGATAAAAGTATCGGACGTCCTTATCCGGTACCTAAGAGGTATGTAAAAAAATTACAGTTATTCACACTACAAACATGTTAATACGTAATTAATTATGCCGGTGATTATGAAAATGGTGTAACTCAAATCAGACGCAAAAGTCTAAATTTCTCGAAGAAAGAATGCACGCAAGTTATTAAATTTCGTGCATTTTTATTCTTTACGCGAATACAATATCGATTGCGAAAACAGAAAAGAAGTAAAATTTTTGGCCAGGTTTCAAAAATGTAGGGCTCGGTGGCATTATTCTTGACCTTTCCCTTGGCGTCAACTTGCCAAGTTTACTTTCAAATTACCAGCCGTTTGTGGGCGTTGCAGAATTCGTAAACAACCCTGGGTTCTACTGGTCAAGGCCATTGCCCCACCACCCTACTATTCTACCATGGAGGGAAGTTTTGCCCCCACGATTTTTCCGATTCTTCCAAGACAGATCAGTTCGCCCCGAATACTCTTATAGTTATTGTAATTAAATATCACATAAACCTTACACCTGCTCACAGATTGTTAATTTATTCTTTGAGCATGTGTCATATAGTGATCAGCAAACTTTTCGTCGGTGATGCCATAGCAAATTCTGTTTATCCAAGCCCACATGACTTTGTTGGATGACTGTCCCTCCCATGTACCATGTGTACCACCGATGGTACACTTTAAGTACACTCATTTAAAACATATAATTTTATAATAAGTTTATGACTGTATATTAACACTGAACAAAAAGATGGTACACGACGTGAACACTAGTATGTACAAGTTTATTTTGTTACCGAAATAGTTTATAATTAATGTATCAGTCATTAATCGAAACATTAAATGTTCTGAATGAAATTTCGAGCAGGATTGGTTCGATACGGAATGTGTTAATTACCACTAACGAAGTGTGGTCATCGTTATGAATAATATTTTCGAGAACTGTGTTCGGTACTTCGAGGACACCCCCTATATGTATTACAATCTGCGAATCATTGACTCACCGGTTTCCAACAATTCCATATAATTATAAGCAAAATCCTACAGTTGTGGCCCATATCAAGATTGACGTATAGCATAGACATAAATAATAGGTGGACATACATATAATGTTAATCAATCATGTTGATGACGTTAGAAACCGTCAAGTGCTTCTAAGGCATGGCGGTTTTTGGATAATGCAATTTTTTTTAATAGATAGATAACGTAATACTACGTAATTATACACGTTGATGACGTTATAAACCGTCAAGTGCTTCTAAGGTGTGGCGGTGTTTAGATAATGCAATTTCTTTAATAGACCGATAACGCAAATATGTACTACGTATGATAAAACTATAAACCGATTTCACAATAAACTTGAATTCGAACCTAACTTTATAGAAATCGTTCACAAGTCTTCGTACAACTCAGTAGAAACTGGTACTTATAATAAAGAAATGAAATCGTGAGGCTAACAAAGATGACACGAACTATAATGTTTAAATATACTACCTGAAGAAATGAGTGAACATAGGGCGTAGGTTCCACCGCCAGTTTCATACCGCTTTTGGCTAAACTAATTAGCGAATCGTTCATTTTTTCACCTTTGTTCTTTAACCGATTCGATACGACACTTGCCGAGTAATAATTCAGAATGATCGTGCTGAATAACAAAATCTGCAAGAACGCTATACGAGCTGCGCACCGTGTCGGCACGAATGCAGAACCTGTACGAAACAAATTTTTATTTTAACAGTCAACAAATTCTCACGAATGCCATTCTTTTCGAATCATTCTCTACCTTGTTGCGACAGAGCGCCTATTGTTAGCAAAACAGAGAGCCCGTAATTATCTGCAGGTTCGCGAACACCCTCCAGTCTTATAAAAATGATTAAAATCGACATTACGATTACTATCATCGACAACACACCGTACCACACTTTCACGGACAAAGGTTTCAGAAATTGGCCCGGTCTTATCTTCGTCGAGGAAATTGTACGAAACATGAAACACGACCTGTGGCAAGAACATTTACACCGTGAATAACGATTTAACGCTGTGTATATATATTCAATCCGACAAAATGGTGGAAATTATTAAAGAAACTAGTTGTTCAATTTTACATCAGTCATGCAAAAGAAATGAAGAAACAGTTCGTTTCAATTCGTGTGGTCTACAACTCATAATGGCTGTCAAGAAGAGCAAAATAATTACAATAGCATACCGAATTGGCCACACTGGTGCAATAACGTCGCCATTATTCAATCTGTCGACCTTCATCGCGACTGGACTGGTCGACAAATCAATATTCTTCTTCTTGAAAGCTTCGAAAACGGGGCCAGAATGGTCAAATCTACGCTGCGCGTTTATTTGAATGAGGTCCATGCTGGAAAAACATAAACTATAGAGTGAGCCCTCTTCTACAGATTAGTATGACTATAACACTCCCGTTTTCGTGTAATTAGAAATTCAGATATCCTGGAAATTCATGAATGATTTTCTATATTTACGTAAAATTGAAGAGAGACGATAGATGCCACAGCAGCACGTATAAAAATTTCGATCGGCCATATTTGGCTTTCATGCTGTACTCCATCATCATTTCGTGCAGCGACTGATTTTCCGGTTTGGAATTCATCTATAATATTTATTGAGATTATACGCGTGCAAAATTACAGGAATTCATTCTTTTTTCGCTGTTTTTTTAAATAATGCAGTAGAATTCCGATAATAATCCGACATGCTGGGCACTTCAGTAGCGCCGGATTATCAAATAATTGTATTATATCTATAATGAGCTTAAAATTACTTAAAACTTATTGCAATTATATGTGAAATTTATTGAAAAAAATAATTCATGTATTGAATAGACAATATGATTTAAGTTTGTTTAAATAGTGTTTCTATATCCGTCTGCTTCATACATTTAAATTTTTTAATTAAAAAAATCTTTTCGTAGTAAGTATACAAGGGTCATTATTCCTGTAAAACTGTATTTTTTTTCACTCAACGAATTTTACAAATCTATTCAATGCATCAACTGCCTTACGGCAAGAAATATTGCTCGAGATGCCGACGTCAGCTTTTTGCTTCGTGCTTGTAGTCAAAACAAGTGAATGAAGATGAGGCTACGAAATGCATGCCGGATTCTCGGAATTCTACTGTAATCGGAAGCAACTCACCACGATACCGACTTTGAGTCTCATCCCGTGTAAGTTCGATCTTCTTTGAAACTTCGATTGAGTTAGGGTAACATTCAAACCCTTTTTGCTGTTCCATGTTCCGAAATTCGTCACGTTCATGGATCCGCCCCGATCTTTGCATGGGTTGTACACATCATATAAAACATAATCTTTCGTTGTTGGTATAACGATCACAATGTCTGTGGAAATACTGAACGCATTGTCGTTTAATATTTTCAGGCTGTGTGTCAAATTCGATCCAAAAATCAACCATTTGTGCATCTCGCCGTACATGGAGTATTTTGTTGCCTGCACGAAAATCGAAATCTTTTTGTTTTGTCAACTGTGACATGGCAACACTATTTCTAACAATCTTCAACAACGGGACACTCACATCAAGAAAGATTTTGTCGTAACGCTTATTGTTGCATCGAGAATCCAAAAAAATACCCAACTTGTGGTAATCGGCCCTTAAAAGTTTGTTAACGTCAATACGTTGCGCACTTCTAGATCTCGTCATGGAAGTGTACGTAATGTACATGTCGTTAAACGTTCTTGCGAGCATTATATCATCTGCATTGTATAAAATAAAAATATCAGCACAATAGAAGAATTGAGATGTAAAATTGTTTATTCTCTAAAGACTGAAATTTTAAGAGAAATCTTGAGAAGTTTATTAAGTTGAAAATACGAAAAGAAATTTTTTAATGATCGTTATCTTCGAATAACGCAAGCATCGTATTCATTTATTGTTCGTAGTATTTGTACTCACTTTCCAGGGTCCCACAAGAGAATCCTACAACCCTTTTCACTTTCTTGAATGTGAAATAGTCACGTATAATGTCATTATCGTGTACGCATAAAACGCGCGATAATTGCGGCAACAAAAACAGAAAAATGTTCACCGGATTCATCCTATCAATTTCGAATTAGCCGCATTAAAATCGAATGAAATAATTTTCGGAACGAGCACTGCTTGAACAACTTTTGGTCTGACCCACACTGACCTTATTCATCGATATTGAATCAGAACTCGATAATGCATTGCTTTATTTCTTAGTCATGTTCGCAATAAAATATTACCGTATGTATTCCATAAAATATACGTGTGGTGTCTGAATAAAATATAACTCTCCCTGCAACTGTATACTTCCGCTGGAGAATAAAATGGAGTAAGTAGTATCTCATTTATTTTCACTTTTCCGAGAACGAGTGTCTCAGTCTGTGAACGATCCTGTTGTGTCATCGATTGAGTTGTCAATGCTAAAGAATTGCAAAAATGAAAAATTGCCTTTACTTATAAAAGGTAATTTTAAAAAAATCTTTCTCTTGAAATTTAAGAAAGAAACCGGGATTTTCGACATAACCGATAAAACATTTATTATTCTTCTCACTTACAATGGTACAAAGACGAGAAACGAGTATCATCTAATCATATGTACTACATTAATTATAATTTGTACTTTTTACGTGCATGCACGCTGAAACAACGATTCCCCTTCGATCTCGTTTAAGGGCTGTTGTTTCGAACTGCTCGCGCTGCATAAATAAAAGTAATTTATAAATGACTAGTACGAAGCATTATACATCGCGAAAACACGATCTCTGCCACGCTGTCGTTTCCAAGCTCCATCGCCTTTCTCATGGTTCTTCACTCTATCGCAAATGGGGGTGCGTCGTTCGTAGTTAAGTAAAACTTTCCCCGCAATCTGTTCGAAGATTGAATGTTTATTTTGCATAAATATCTTCGCTCTAATTATAATAAAGAAAAAGTAAATGCTTACAATGTGGATGCGTTTTCACCCATCAATCCAACCGGATTGTAATCGCAACGGCCATCCTTATACTTCTCCCAACTCTCGCAGGTCCTCGCCTTGAAACCGGAAGTGCTTCCTATACTCTCTGTCATGAACTGGTGCGCCCTTGAGTGACTGCAATAAGCTGGCAAATCATTCAACGCCACACAATTTTCATTAAAATATAATATATTGAGACTTAAACATATTAAGAATTATCAACTATTGTCTATTCTTTGACTCAATCGTTATCGTTTTACTTTATGTGAACTACATATAATCAATTCTATATACAATAGTCAATTATTATTCTTAAACGTGTGGAAGTAAGACAAAACGTCGTAAATCAATCTTGCATTTATATTTTTAGGAATATAATTTTACTAGTCCTAGAACGATTAAAATAGAACATTTCAGTTACAAAATATTAAAAAAATTTCTTGTTTAGAATATTTAAAAGAATCATATACATATACACTTTAGTGTAGTAAGCTCAGCATCTGTTCTTGGCTCATTTTGGTTCAGTAAAAATACTATTTTCGAAAGTAAGTATCAACCATGATGTCTATTCAATGATGATCTGACTCAACCACTATTTCATTCACGTGTCGAGCGTGACTCTACATTTTTTAATTGCTAGTTTAAGTATGCATTATATTTTACAACGAGCATGATATTTTTTATTCTATAATTTTTTAGACCTCCACTATATGCATTGGATCTGTAGGATCCATGACAAATAATTCATGTCCACTTGATTTCTTTGAAACCGTCTTGAAGTTTCGGAATAAATTGTTTTATCTCTTTGCAGTACTCTTACGCAATAAAGCAACAACATTATTTTGTTTGAAAATACTCGAGCTTACTCGAAGAAATTGGGCTCTGTGGATCCGTGCATTGGAAAATTAGTACCAATTAAGGTACTGTCTTTCGAAGTACGTTTTAAATGAAGAATTTAAATTGACAAGAGATTGTTGGGACGAAAAGTGCAGAAAAATTTGGGGAGTAAAGGTTAACCCAGGGATGGGCATTTTTGTCTCAATTGCGACAAAACCGTCCCCTCCATAGCGCCCACTGTCCCCCACCAGCATTCACCGTTACCATAGAGCAGGCATGGGCGACGCTGGCTCAAAAAACACATGTTGCTGCTTCTCCTCTTCGCCTGCTCGGCGCCTGCCCCACGATGCACCATCGGTAGGTAGGTGCAGCATCGTGGGGTCCGTGCTGAAGGGAGAGTCGGAGTGGACGTGGTGGGGATTGCCTCGCCGAGCAGGCGAAGAGGAGAAGCAACAACATGGGTTTTTTGAGCCAGCGGCGCCCATGCCTGTCATAGAGGAAGGACGTGCTTTGCCCGCCGCGAGCAGTGCGCAGCAGTGGGCAGCAGTGATGGGAACTCCGTGGGCGCTGGACGAAAATACTACCACCACTCTGACGTACCGTCTTCCCCTACCTACTTGTTGTACTCTACACGGACAGAGTCGAGGTACGCTTGTGTGTAGCGCGTACGCGGTAGAAGCAAAGTAGGGGAAGACGGTACGTCATAGTGGTGGTAGTATTTTCGCCCAGCGCCCACGAAGTTCCCATCACTGGTGCGCAGGCCTCGCGCATGAAAGACAAGTAGATGGGAGAAGCAGGCGTTTGAGGGGCTCTTACCGTGCCCATCACGGGCTTAACCCGCCTTCTTCCTTTTAGAAACACAAGATCAGTCTTCAAGGTCTGAGAGAACTTTCGAACCTGTGATTTACATCGTTCAATCTTACGACCACGTAAATATCGTTTAGTAGGCATTTGTAACAAAAATGTTACTTGTGGTAGGCATGAATGAGCAGCCAGGTTGTGGAAACTTTCCGTTGTTGGGATAGAAGTCGGCGTGGCCCAGCGGAGCCAAGAATCCAAACGCGGATCCGCTCGTATGAATCACATCGACGAATTGCGCATCGGTTGGATCTAATCTGAATTTCGGGTCAACAATTCCAGAAATCGTCTCGAACAGAGGACTCGCCGGATCTAGGCCTATCGCGCGATATCGTCGCGTTAAGTAATTATTTCTTACATATCGTTATTACATTCGCGTTTCGTCATATTATTCGTTGTGACTAGACTGCGAATGCTTACACATATAATTTCTCTTTCTAATCGAGCATCGAGAATCCGGGATAAAATAGAATATAATATTCTTTTAACAGTCTTAATGAATTGGAAATAGTACAATAGCGTCTTTAAATGTTTTTACTGTTTTACATTCGATGTACTCAAGTTTATCATAAATGCATCAAATCCGCAGTCTAGACATGAGTACGACAAGATAATCTATTCATTGAATTAGTAAGTTAACTTGTCATCCTCGGCTAACAAATTAAAACTCGGAGATTAACAGATAACAGTTTCAATCAGATCAATCTTTCGATAGTCATTACATTTTCATTCATGAAATAAGAAATCGTGTCGAGTAATATTAATGCTCTTTTGTTGTATTACACAGTCGTTGTTGACGTTGTTGAACCTATTAAGAAGCTTGTGGTAGATAATTGTTACTATATATATTCTTTAGATACTACCACATCGATGTATAATTTCAAAATAAAAATGTATGCACAAAATCTTCGATTTTTAACTCTAAAACTTTTGAATTATTTTACTTAGACACAATGTCTAAGTGTTTTATTAAATTTGGGATTTACGGAAAATGTTGAAAAAGTTCGAATTCCGAGGGTTAACAGTCTCAATACGTTAAACGCTTGCATTACAGTTTGTTTCACGGATGCAGTGATTAGAACTTTTGTGACGTTTACAATTTCTTAGAAGAAGAAAGAAGTTTATTTACAGTAAAATAGAATTTTATTTGGGTTTCAAGGGAAATCTACATCACGTGTCTGACTCGTTGTTCTAATGCAAGAGGTTGACAGTAATATCAAATGGAAATCTTCGGAATTTTCGGTAAAGATCTGTCATTCAATTAGAACGAAACAGAATCATTTTGATTGAAACAGACCTGTGATTCTGCCGATTCGTCCATTCAGGTAAGCACCGGCACATCCAGCCACGTGCGAACCCAAACTGTGTCCGCTGATGTGAACGTCCTTGTACTCTAGGTTCGACTCACGATTCAAGAACTCGAGAAAGTTGCCGAGGAATTCGCCTACTCGACAGGTATTGTTCGCTGCCATCGGGTAAACGGCATTTGCAAGAACACCCCAACCGACGACGATCACGTTCACGTTTTCGTGAAGCAGGTACGCTGTAATTAAAAAAATGTGGCAATGTTGTCAACCAACAGTCTAGTCTTGTGTTGAGAAATCTGACGAACGTGCCTTAACCTCTTACATACCATCCCCAATTGGGATCAAGTGCATGGATTGCACTAAGAAATGGCATAAAAAGAATACACACATTGCAAGCGTCGCCATCCCCAAATGGGAATATTTTTTTCAATTGATCACAACAATAATTAATTTTACAGATTTAATTTTATTTTTGGTAGAAATCGTCTTAACCCCTTGCACTACGAATTATTTTATGATTGTGGTGATTAGAACTTCTTTGTCGTTTATAATTTGTTAGAAAAAACGCAAGTTTATATTTATTGTATGATTATGCAGTCTCCAATGGCTATATTTCGAAAACAATAAGATAGAAGTTTGGTTGGGTTTAAAGGAAATTAATGATATACATATTTAGTAGATTTTGTTCGAAATCTTCATCACGAGTCTGACTCGATATTATAGTGTAAGGGGTTAAATACATAAATACTAACTGTTTAGAGTAAAACTTTAAAAATTAAAATTTGGAACTTAACGGGTTAATGTATGGATTGTTTGTCTGGATGCTAACAAAGGGGATGGCAAGAACTGGAAAATGTCGAGTGAAAAGGCTGTATGTGCATGTGATGCATTAGGATCTTGGTGAAATACACCCAAAAATATTTGAGCACATGGCTCTTCGTTCTCGAGAAACTAACCCTTAACGCTCCGTTGGCTCCGCTACGGAGACATCTAACATTCGTTTAAAAGTATAACCGGGGCGTCAATTAACAAATTTGAGCATTAGTTAAAGAAATGTTAGATGCTTCTGTAGCGGGGCCAACGCAACGTTAAAGGGTTAATAAAAAACTTTCAAGAGTTAGGAGATACGTATGTATAGAAATAAAATTTTAGAAATATAAAGTATCCGTAGCAGTATGTAGCCGAGTGGGCAAACGCCCGGTCTCCTATTTTGTTTACGTACAGGTCGTGAGTTAAAATCTTCGGATAAGTAAATTTTCTTTAAGACAGATGTCTTCAGCGCCCGCTCTAGCGGTTACGTCGCCCCGGATAAAAAGGCAAATTGCCGCCCCTTAAGAATATATATATTTTTTAAATAAAGCCAAAATGGCGCCCTAAATTTTGGCGCCCGGAAAAATGTCCCAGTTTTTCGCCCCTAGAGCGAGCCCTGATGTCTTATAACTAACAATAAGACCAAGATAGTTTATAAATTCTCGAGCCAGTATGTTTACCCGCTCAGCTCTACATACTGTCACGGGTACTCTTGAAAGTTTCTTATTAATTTCTCGAAACCAAAGAGCTGAAACGCTTTTTAAGGTGTTTTACCACAAGCCCAAAGCATTGCATGCACATACGGCCAAGTCATTCGTGACTTCGCAGTTCTTGCCCATCACCTTATAAGACGCTTAGACATCTGCACGCATAGAAATGACATCTAGAAATGTAAATGGTAGTGTTAATACGGCAATACATTGTCAACAATCTCCCAAAAAATTACCACTTAAAGTATGAGGATTCGCGCGAGTAAAGATGACTTTGAAAGTATTTAAGTTATCAGATTGACCCTTGAACCTGGCGACTTCGATGCCGTATTTACCGAAAAGAATTGACCCCGATTATAAATAAATTTCACTGATTCCACGTTCCAGTCTACATTATTAGAAATGTGCTTTATTAAATCACACGTTATTAGCTGCATTGAATCACCGAATACAAATTAAAGAATTGCAAAATATAATATTACCTTAACACCGCCCATCTGCAAGGACGATAAACATGTTTCAGTTAGCGTTCCAATTCAAAGATCTAATCTAATTCTAATTTTCTTAATCTCAGTAGAGAATTAGAGAAAGTTCCCGCAGGTTATTTCTTTTTCGCTACCACCCCTTTCGTGCGAAACGGAAGACCAATGTTTGCGTACCGTCTATCAAACCTCGTACCCAAGCTTCATTTCCAGTGTCGCTATAACCGTGGATGATGAACTTCGTCGGACGACTTTCGTTGAAGTGGGATCCATAGAGAACCTCTGTGTTGTTTAAAAACAATTGCTCCTCGCCAAACGGATTTTCCCTATCGACATATAAATAGTAATTATTTGCCAAGAATATTAACGAATAGATTTTCCAAATTAACCCCTTTCATAACGATTCGGAATTTTATAAACATTCAAGATACCGACCTGGCACTTGAAATCTCGAAAAATTCAAAATGTCTCAATAGAAATCTAATTAACACTTCCATCGTCATGTCACCCATATCTATTATATGGGAATTATTTATACAGAATTAAAAATTAATTTTTATGTTGGTTGATTGAGTGTACAAAATTTCCTTACGATCTGACAAATAGAAGATAATTGAAACAGTAATTAATATCACAGAACTGAACATCTTAGTTTTTGTTCTGTTAAATCTATTACTTTGATTTTGTGTAATTTTTATGATTTTCGAGTGAGCGATCAACGTGCTAAATTTGAAATCTCTCTAAAAGTCAAATAAAATTCGATAATCAAAATCTAAATAAACTTACTTCCGGATCTGACTCGAACCCGCAATTTCGGGTAACCGCACATCCCTGAATTCTTAGAAACTTTCGTTCGAGAACACTCTCTTTTCGATAATGTTTCGCCTAATCTATAAAGTGAAGTTCGAATGCGCGTTTAAGCACGGATTTCCAGCGCAAACAGTGTTGTGTCTAAATTCTCCCCCGGTTCTCCGATCGGCTCGATCGGCGAAGAGATTGACGAGAAAAACGAAAACGAAAAAGGAGGCGCGTCCACAGATATTCACGCGTCGACAATAGCCAGTCGAGCGTCAGCGCTGAGAATAGAATTCACTGGCTGATTGCACGTATCGTTAAAAAATTGATGCATCGTTTACGAAAGCGAGCGATAAAGCGTTCCCGCGACAGCGAAAAATTCGCGGCTCGTTGCCAAGGAGGGACGCGAATTTTCTTTAGCGTTTCGGACGCGCTACCTCAAACTGTTGCATTCTCACTGACACGTATTTAAATTGCTGATGAGTTCCAAAGTTTCTGGATCATCCGCATCATCTGAATATGTCTCGGAGATCATTTAAATCCCGAGTCAAATTTCACCCCATAAAATCATGGTTTCTTGCTAAATATTGTGTGATGGATAACAACGTCGCTGCCCCGTCAGCTGCACACACGGTATTGAACAATTAGAATACACAATATCGCACATACCTAGTATACAAATTAAACGAAGCCGGTTCCCATATAGTCTTAAAAACGGACTTGATGGTATTTTCCACATCGTTCAGCAGCGTGTTCTGCGGATACGCGTATACTAGAATCATAGAAAAAATGTATAGGTAAAATATCAACGGACAATGACGCATTTTACACTAGAGACATTGCAGAGTAGTCCTGTTCCTAATGCTTTAACCATAAACTTGTACACACGTTGACTGCCACTCGAATTTTACGCATTTCACCCAAGCTTCACTATTTTGTTCGTAGAAGCGATCAACATTATTAATAACAATTGTTAGTTACTTGATAATGAAGCTCTCACCTTATACTATAATCTAGTTAATTTCAGCATTAATAAATTTATATACAGTGGCATCCACTTTTAAGTAAATCTATATCGCTGGTCATAGATGACCTGCGCGGTGTTCAACGTGTTAAAGAAATGTATAAAAATCACGCGATAGATCAACACGATGGAAAAATACATGGATCGAGTAAATTAATTCGATTGTACATTGCTGATACATTTTATAATCGGTGGTCAGAACATTATAAACTAGTGGAATTAATACCTACCACTGATACTGTGACACCTAAGAATCCCATTATTTTATTTTAGGTACACCGATTTTCATCGCTTGAACTATAATATTGAGTCAGACACGTGACGAAGATTTTGAACAGAATCTACTAAATATGTGTATCATTAATTTCCTACAAATTGAAATAAAATTTTACTTCTTCCTTCTTCTAAGAAGAAGACGAAAAAATTCTACTAAGAATTTATGAACGACAAAAAAATTCGAATCACTATAAACATAAAATAAATCGTAGTTCAAGGACCCTAGTATTCTACGATATATTGCAAAAAGCTGCACTCGCGTTCACTTTAAAAAAATTAATTTTTTAAAAAATGATACTATCGAAGCCATGTTCGTGCAGAAGAAGTGGCTTATTGCAATGCTAGATTAATCAATAAGCAAAGTGAGCACGTACTTAGGGCATCGGCAAAATTTGACATTTTTTACATGTAATACTAGCGTTAAGTGGTTATGTGCAAGAACAAAATAATAGTGGACAGATGAAAATCAGTAGCAAGCGATCGAAACTCTAACTTTTGTTAAAAACTCTCTTTAGTCAGTTTATCGAAAATACCTAAGAAATCGTACAGATCGACCCTCAGAATCTTTGAAATGCTTAGGGTCTCTAATGGTCCTAATCCGGCTCTGGCTTGCTAAGGTTTGATAAAAATGGCCGTTCCTGGGTGAGGAAAAGGTCTCGATGATCAGTACAGAATTGTTTTGTCCATGGACTATACCTGATGCGAGAACAATCGTCAGAAGGATGAAGGTTTCGATTGGTGGCATGTCTCTCCTCGCAATACTACCCGACGTTGCACTGGATTACTACTGCGCCGTCTTAACAGCGGGACCACCTATGCGATTCCTCGTTTCTCGATGACCTGATAAGCCCGGAGCAGCGTTCATTTACTGAATCAGTTACTCTAGTCGCTCTGTCGAATTATTAGCGGCGCCAACTTTCGGGAGCATCGAGCTTCACTACACCGGGAGGGCTCGCCGGCTTGCTACTTTTCGCGCATTACCATTTGCTTGCTACCACCATTTAATCGCTGCCTACCATCACTGTTAAAAGTTCTATTGAATACACCTCCTTTACGAAATATTAAAATAATTGAATAGAAGACAGTCACGCAATCTTTAAGTATTATGTTGTGTCCTACGACTATAAATAATAAAATGTATAAAATTAATTAGGCTATTGTTACGTGCAGAGAATTCTCTCTGCGTGTATTTCGTTCAAAATTTTCTCGTCTCTTTCCTGAGTACGGTAAACGCCCTATTCTCTTTGATTATAGAAACGATGACTATGCTGCAGATGGATGCAGCCGGACAAAGCATCATTCAGTACACTAACGATCCATTAAGATTTTCTAATATCGAAATTTCGAGTACATACTAATTCCCTAATATGGAAATCTTGAGAGCATTCCCGCTCAGATTTCACAGTATATAAACCCTCGAATTTTAACCCTCCCGACATTGCATAAAGTACATACGGGTTATACATGTTGTTAAGCTGAATCTCGTTTTGGAGCTGGTTGTATTTAGTGAGATTATAGATTCCGCGAATACGGAACAAACCTATTTCAGCATAATTATTCAACCACTCCGTGTTCCCCACATAGCCAGTGGGTCATCCAACAGGGAGTAGTCTTGGTAACTAACCATATTGTTCATACACACTCAATTCTTACCGCGACGATAATAGTTGTAACACGGACAACTTCTTATAACAGGCATGTCCAGAAGCATGTCCAGAAGCATGTCCGCGCGTCTCGCTTCTCGTGGCGGCCGTAGTCCTCCGAGCTTCTCAAACCTGTGCCTACCGTGGGTCCGTGAGTCGCCCCAACACGCCACACGCGGTACATATTGCGAGCGGTAGGCACGGGTCTGAGAAGCTTGGAGGACTACGGCCGCCACGGGGAGCGGGACGCTCGGGCGGGAGAAGTAGGCGTCTCCATTGAATTTGCCTCCAAGTGAGCCATTTCTGGACATGCCTGGCCTATAATATACTATTTAGTACAAGGTAATGTTTGAATAACAACGGATTTTAACCCACCAGTCAACCAGCAATTCTTAATCAGTAGTTCCCACATGATATTGTACAATCTTTCCATTCAGATTGTATCAATGAATTTATAATATTATAGTTACGAGAACTTTTTTCTTTTTTTTTTACGTGAGGGTAATGTCTTTTCGAATACCCCACACCTCTCCGAGGGGAAACAGGCGGGGTTATGTGGGACTCACTGGCTAAGTGCAATGCCAGTCATATCCACTAACTCCCTCATGACAGCCGTCCCAATGGTTGATAGGAGAAGGGCCAGGACCCGTCGCGCGATTTCAAACCGGCGTCTCCCCCATCTTGCATTAAATGCTCATCCCTGGAGAAGAGAAGAAATCTTTCCTCCGAATAAAATCTCATTTCAGGGCATTACGACCGCTGTGCCGTAATGGAATAGTTGCGAGGCCTAATCGTAACTTATCCTAAGAGCTATGTACCTAATCTTGTATCAAAAATCTACAAACTTATGCGGCTCCCTAATTTTGCATGAGGTTCATCCGTATCCTACAGTTCCTAGATTTCGCATCGGGTTCGTCTGTGCTCTTATTCAACCTCCTAGCAGCTCCCTGATTTCGCAACCAGTTTCGCCCATGCACGTTACTAACAATCGATCACCATATTTCTGTATAAACCATAAACCACTCGCAAGCGAATCGCGCCACCGTTCAGCCCAGGCTCGCAACACAATCTTCGAGTAAATTATGAGATTTTGACTATAACGTCGTAGCCCGATGTTTCCAGAGAAATTCAATTTCACATGGGTTCAAACGGGAGTGCATTAAAGAAAATAATTCCTGCAAAAGTTTGGGCTGGTTTAAACCTGTAAAAACTGCTCTCCACCTCCCCAGACTCTTACGGCTCCTCAAACTCACAAGACGGAAAACATTGAAAGAACATTGTACTGTAATGTCTCAATACGTGTGAAAGAGACGTGCATGATATGTTTGAACAGTTTGTCTGCACTACCTCCGAGTGCACACCTTAAGGGACCCAGAGATTCGATCACTGGGAAGTATAATAAGAAATTTGAAAACCTTTCGTTTTTAATTATTTTCCTATTTAACTTTCATGAATATATCGGTGACATTTTTCTGATTAGAATGAGACCTAACACGACTTAATTCGGAGTATATTCGCTTATTCAATTGACAATTCAGTAGATCCTCGATTATCCGAATTGATGATTCTGGATTCTGCATTATCTGAATGTGTGTTCCACATGTAATGTTCAATGTAAAGCGATCCATATGCAAATTAGAAAAAATAGAGTTTCAAAGAAAAATGATCGGCTCCATTTAAACAATCATCGATGACTTTGAAACCTTAAGTTTGGTTGCATATCACAATATATACCCCTTCTAATTCACTTATGTTTCCCTTAGATGTTTTTGTTTATTATCAATAATGTTGATGGTGATCTTCATCATATTTTTGAACAAATTACTATTTTATTAATTTAATCTGTAACGAAGATTTTTTATAAGTCACAGCGTGTTTACAACACGCTATACATATTAATATTCAAACGTAGCCTTCCAATGCAACTTCAGTTAATAGTTTCTCAAGTTGTTGAAAGAGGACGCTGTAATCAGTCTCCAATTTCTACGTCGGTAAAACAGTGCTCTCCTAGACCATGAACGTCCACAAGATGTTCTTTATTCTTACACCTAGCCTGTGGTACATTATAGATCATAGATTATAGCAGATTATAGTAATAATTTTCGTTTCAATTTGACAAGAACATAATCGTTAATAACGTAAAAATAAAATTGTACATGATTTCAAATGCCCTAACTGTAGACCTGCAAAGAGAAACCCTCAATGAATGTCTGATCTAAATGTTATTACAACATGGTATTTACTATACATTTGAATTCAACTAGTGTAAACTGTGTACAATAGATCTAGATTGCACAGAATAAAGCAACAAGATGTTTACATTCGATAATGATTACGCTGTAATATAATGAAAGTCATGGTAAAGCGTTTACAATAGGATATTAGGAGAAAGTAATCTACTCGGAAACGTCACAAACTATGACATCATTATTTTTATAAATGAAATCACCTTCGATCAGAAATTCAGTTTTTTATGTATTGTATGCAATCGCATTCGACACCCCATTTCCCGGAATAAAAAAATTTTAATCCTACTGCACTAATGAACTAACAGAAACTATTCTAGCATAATATTGATCGAGTTCTCTCAAACTTGCTACAATGCAAGAGCCATGTAATTTTTATGTCAAGGTTAAATACTCTCGCATGTATTTCTAAAGTATTATTATAGAATCCTGTACATGTAATTTGTGACTACGTATTAATTCTGCAAATCTTTCAAATTTCTAAATGCCGAAGTACCTAACTAAATGCTTATAATACGTTTTAAATATTTCATTTATTTTCTATGTCTTCGCTTCCGGTTTGGGCGGCACCGTAAACTTTCATAACCTGTATCGTGACAAACTACGTGGATCGATAAAAATTTCCATACAAATTTTCGTAGCGTAATCAACACGCAAAGCATATTGTTCATAAAGTAAAAACTCGTTGCAGGAAAAATTTATATTCTAATCGATGTCGATGTAGAACTCTAAGTACTTAGATAAGAACAATATCGAATTCGAAATGCATTGTGAAATTTCAAGCAACAATGCGCGTAGGTTTCGAACATGGTTTCCTTTGGGGACACAAGAGCCTTGCTGACTTGGCAAAATAGATTATTAGGAATTACAGTATGATCTAGGAATTCGAAGGAGCTCATGGATCATCGCAGATTTCCCGAAGTGCTATGAGTGGCTATGAGTAAAACGCGGCCGGTAGACAAGCAGCTTGCTCCGCCATGTCATGCGTACAATCACGATAAGTACGTACTGTTCTAAGAATTCAAACGCTGAAGAAGGATGGAGCGATAAACGAGGAAAGGGGGAAGACGTCACGGAATGGTCGGTAGAGGGAGAAACGGAACTATTATATGAGATTCACAGTGGCCACCGTACGCAGAAGTAAACCAGCAAGCTGAACGTTCGATTCGCCGCTACTTGTGCTTCTCTTGAAACGAACCAATTTCCTACAACGAATAAAAATGGTTGCCGAGATTGCGAGTCCCGTAAGTACTATAATTACACTTCGATCGTGCGACCCGTTGCGCTTTGAAAAACGATATTTAGAATCATTCAGCTGAGATTCCAGCGTGTTGAAAAAATCTGTTTCAATTAACGTGGCATATGAAATAAATGGAATACACGTATCGAGTTGCAACGTGGTTCGCTCGATTATATCATACTTTCTGCGAAACCGGTTGACCTTGAGTGAATTGATCATAGTTTGGTTTGTTTCGCACGAAATCTACTTCTAGCAGTATGATAGGGACAGGCTTATTTCGAAGCGTAAATAAATTATAGCTACGAATTGGATAGAGGAAGTTGTGCCGGCTCCGCAGCGCCGCGATTTGTGCCTGTGTGCGTGCCTGAGTGCGTGCGTGCAACGTTCAATTTTAAATGTGGCGTTTCACAGTATTATGTCAACCATCAACAATTCCAATTACATACTGCGTAGACGTACTTACATAGTCAGCAGCGTTAAAATGATTTTCCGCGGTTTGACATACCTTTCAGCCAATGTTAGGTATTAATCGATAAAATGTGTCATTTGAACGATCGACCTATTCTTACGATTGAGAAGAATTAATCATTAAAAATTGCGAGTAATTCGATCGATGATGATATTAAGGACACGTTAACATTTGATGAAAAAGATTGTTTCCTGTGAAGTTGTAGTTATTTGATATCAACTTCTCCTATCTGCTTATTATTGCATATACTAAGCTACAGTTTGTGTAGTAATCTGAATTTTATCAGTACATGACTAGCTTCATATCTTCTATCGTGTTTAACTATCATAAACCAACTCTTGGTTATCCACAATAATACACTATGTGGTACAATCTGGTGTGTAACCACCAATGGTGTATGTGTATATAGAATAAAATATATAAAGTGACATTTTTTAATTTTATGTTTGTAGGAAGAGTTGAAGACCACGCTTGAGAATGCTGGAAGCAACTTGGTTGTAATTGATTTCTTCGCTGTATGGTGTGGTCCATGTAAAATGATAGCACCTAAAGTTGAAGAACTCTCCAAGGTTAGATTTATTTTGTTTAAAAATCTAGAACAATAAAAAATCGAGAATATTAAAGAATCGAGAACGATCGAAAATCATGCAAAAATGTCTAATAAAATGGTTTCTTTTCTTCGTAGGAACTGACGAATGTAGTATTTTTAAAAGTAGATGTCGATGAACTCCCAGACATTGCTGCACAATATGATATCACCAGCATGCCTACCTTTGTGTTTATCAAGGGTGGTAAAGTGGTATGTATTGCTTTAGCTTTAAATATGTCTTAAGCAAAGTGATAGTAAAGGTAAAATACTGATATTTGTCTTTTTTCTAGTTGGAAACCTTCGCCGGCGCAAACTACGAGAAACTCAAACTCACAATTCAGAAGCACATGTAAATAATCAATTTGACTAATGATAATATTGCTAAGCAAAATTGTTGAATAATTGGCACTAATAGATAGTGCTTACAAAATTTTTGAGCTAGCTGCTAGGCCATCGAAAATATTCTTATGTTAGCTTTATACTCCAGCAGCAGAATTTTTTTTAAGCCTCACCTCCTCTTGTCCCCTATTTGAAGGAGTTATCTATCTTAATTATATACAACGCTACAACAATTAAACAATGTTCAAAATGCTTCTAGCACTTATAAAAGTTGATGGAACTCGAAAAGTTTTTAAAATGTATATTAATTAATACGACATTCGTCGAAATATTTCGACGAGACACAAAAAACGGAGAGGACTTAGAAAAACATCTAAGTATTATAATTTGAAAGTATTAACTACTCCAAAATCTCCGTGAAATATTCAAGATTTCATTGACTCTCGTTGAATAATTTTGAAATTAATAAAATGAATATTTCGTAAAACCAAAGGAGCTACCTCAAGTGGATAATACTTTTAGAATGATGGTATATTGAGATTTTTCAGAAAAATACGACATTTATTCTAAGAATTGGTAAAAGTTCCATCCAGTCTAATGTACTTTACTCAAACATAACAAGTCACGATTCCAAGATTTGTTGCGCATTTTCTGAATTCTAACAGCTCTTATATATAGAACTAAAATTGTAAGAGTCTAAGGAAATAAGTATTTCCATTATGAGGAAAGAGGAAGAGGAATAAAATTACCAAAATATATGAAGATATTACACAAACCTGTTTACATTTTATTAAAATAATCATTGTCTTATTTTTATAATGATATAAGATTTTTTACCATACATTCAAGCTTAGAATAATCTAAGTTCCACGTGAGATGCGAAGATAGTCAATGTTACATTCAGTTTTACAACTAATTCAATACATTCCAAATCTGACATTATTAGTTCGGCGCTAGATTTAAGACCCGTGCAGATATTGTTTACAATCACAGAATAACTTAATTCTTCGAGGTGAATAAACACTTTTAATAATTAAATTGTTAATTATTACCAAGAAATTAATTTTAATGTACTGTTCTAAAATTACAAAATCTCTTGGTAATGAATAATCATTTATAAAAGTATACTAAATTGAGAAGGTTGTGGAAAACGGTAAATACATCGGATCAATACATAATGCAACCACAGGAGGTATACATATACCTTATCTGTGATACAACTCAAATTGTGCGCGCTTACATAGTCTGTCATTTCGGTAGTGCAGAATCAGTAATTGAGAACTGTAGACAGAAAATGTATTGCTTGTAATCTCTGTGATATAAGATTCCTATATCTCGTCTGTGCTCCTAGCAGCCTAGTTATGACACCGACGAGACATCCAGCGCCTGTGCTTATTCAGTGCACAGACATTGCATGCAATGCATTTTTCTGTCTACGGTTCTGAATTACCGACTCTGTAGAAAATGTCCTAGTACGATAGCGGACTCTATCGAAATGGAACGGTCAGGTGGTGAACTACATGAGGTTGGAACACATAAAGTGTGTGTCTGAGGAGGCTCGATTTTACAGCGTTGTCAGCTTTAAAACGCAATTGTATTTGTACAAAAATACTCCACGTATTATTCACTTGTGCCGCCTATTTTTTTACAGGACTTCGAACCTCCTGGTAAAAATTTGGCGAATATGATAAAGAAGTTTGTATCCGACAAGGACGAACTTATGCACATTTAAGAAGAGAAAGAAAGATAGTCACAAAGCTGCTGAATAATACTGTGCACACTCGACAGAAACTTTATTAGTAACACACTTGTGAGGAATTGTTTACAAATATTTGCAGTTAGGAAATATAGAATAGACCTTCAGCTACTTTCACATATAGTTTATCGTCACATTTTATTTCTGACTAAATAGTTATAAACAATTATTCTAAGTCTCGCTCTAAAATAAACTCAAATAATTTAACGAATCTCTGGTAAAAAATAATCTTCCTTGTGATCGGAGGATCTAGAATGATGTCTCAGCTACATTTCTGTTGCAGTTTTATGTAGATTCGACGCCTAGTTAATTAGTTATTTACGATTTCCAGAGAGGTGACACAACGATTTGTGTGTTTACCTTTGACAAATACTCGGACTCTCCTTGTCTTACTCATTGCGGGCATAGAAGATAGAAGTTACCTCCACAAAAATTGTTGATAAATTACTTCAGGTAATTTTTATAAATATTAGCTCTCGAAGAATATAGAATGGATCTTCGGCAACATTTATGTATAGTTTTCAATTCGATTCTAGAAGAGGTTAATTAGTTATCAATAATTTTTGATACTCTTGTCCTAATGAAACTGTGCATACTAGTGAGAATTGAATATCTTGTATACTCCAAATGTTCATGCATAAAAGTTAATCTGTATCTCGAGTACTATTAGATATTTTTACTAAAAAATTGGGTGGTGAGGTAACCAAACATATAATCGTTGTAATCATTAAACAAACAGAGATAACAGATTCATTAATTACATTTTTTCAATATAATTATGCTTAGTAATATTCATGTATCATAAATTATGCTGGATCTCGAGTTTTATTACTTACTTCTACTAAAAAATTAGATGGTAAGATGGTCAACGGAGTGCTCGTCGACATCATCGACAAAAGGAATTGTTTCAAATATTAACCAGCTAGAGATGATAAATTTATCAGTGAATTGTGTTCGATAAATTAATGCACGCGATTATTCATGTGTCAGAAGATATTCAATATCTCGAGTTCCATTACATATTTTCACTGAAAAATTAGATGGTCAGATAGTCGAGGGAGTGCTTATCGACATAATTAGCAAAAGGAATTGTTATAAACATTAAACAGCCAGAGATAGTAACTTTATTAATTACATTTGTTTGATATAATATTGTTTGGTAATATTCGTGTGTTAAAAGTTACTCTGTATCTCGAGTACTATTAGCAATTTTTACTTAAAAATAAGATGGTAGATAGTCAAGAGGATGCTTGTCGACATCATTAACAAAAAGATTGTTATAAATATTAACTAGCTAGAAACAATACATTTTTCAGTGAGTTGTGTTGAAGAAATTAATGCGTATGAATATTCATGGTTTAAAAGTTGTTCTATACCTCGAGTACGATTAGCAATTTTTACTAAAAAATTAGTTGGTAGATAGACAAGGGGATGCTTGTCGACATCGTTGGCAAAAGGAATTGTTATAAACATTAAACAGCAAGAAATAATAGATTTATCAATAATTATTATCACGGCAATCGAGTTCTACCGAAATTAGTTGGGGTGGGGAGCGTTCCGCTTCGCTGTGCGTTGCGCATCACTGGCTACCTAAGCTCGCTGAGCGCGCTCAGTCAATCAGTCGGGCCGGGCCCTCCGGCAGGAGCGGATGGACTCCGGGACCAGGAGGGTCTTCCAGCGCTACCCTGGCCTCTCCTGCCTACCTTGGGGATGACCAGTGGTCCTCCAGAGCTACCCTTGCCTACCTTCAGTTGGCTTAGAGTGGACCAAGAGTCCTCCACCAGTGGTCTACCTTGGGGTTGACCAGTGGTCATCCAGAGCTACTCTGGCCTACCCTTGCCTACCCTGAGGCTGACCAGTGGTCTACCTTGGGGTTGACCAGTGGTCATCCAAAGCTACTCTGGCCTACCCTTTCCTACCCTGAGGCTGACCAGTGGTCCTCCAGAGCTACCCTTGCCTACCTTCAGCTGGCTTAGGATGGACCAAGGGTCCTCCAACAGTGGTCTACCCTGTGGTTGATCAGTGGTCATCGAGAGCTACTGTGGCCTACCTGTGCTTACCTTGAGGCTGACCAGTGGTCTTCCAGAGCTACCCTTGTTTACCTTCAGCTGGCTTCAGCTTAACCAAGGGTCCTCCACCAATGGCCTACCATTGTCTACCATGGTCTACCTTTAGCTAGCTTAGGGTAGTCCAAGGGTTATTTAAAACTTCCTTGGCCTACTTTAAGCTAGCTCGGGGGGGGGGGCCATGGACTCTTCAATGCTTCCTTCGTTTACCTTGGGTTCTGAGCCGGTCCAGTTTCGGTATCCGGCATGCAGTCATTACCGTGCTGATCGACTCAGAGAGGGCATTCATTGCAATGACTTCGCATCTTCGAGTGAGTCAATTTGTTACTACCTTGTTACTATATTCGTCTGTAGAAGTAGTAGTATACCGTAGTAGTAAAGTGTAAAAGTAGTTAGTTGCATGCATGGGCAGGCCTCGCCGCTCCAACGATCAGCCGAGATGGGAACGTCCGCGATTTGCACTAGCGTTGCGAAAAAAGTAAGCGTTGCGTTAGTCGATTTTGAACAGAGATCAAAGTTAGCCTTTCTTCTAAATATAATAGTAGTCTCTATCAGCGATATAGCTTGTTTAAACTATAGCGTTGCGAAACAAATAGTCGCGATTCGTTTTGCAGAAACTGTAGAGTAATCTTTTTTGGATCTCTGTTCATTGAATTAGCGTTGCGTACCAAAAGTTCGCGTTTGCTTTCGAGTCTTTCGACTTTTCAGGCTCCCATGCTCGAGCTGCAACGATCAGCTGTGAGATGGGCACATCCGCGATTTCGAGTAGTGTTGCGAAACAAATTGTCACACGCGTTGTACTACTATCAATTTTAAAACTTGATTAAATGTGTAGTAAATGTTGCGAATAAATAGTTGCGATTTAAAGTAAATCTAGACATACAGATGTACAATTTTAAACGTTGGAATTCTAAATCTCTTATTTAAATAGCAATTTGAATTTCGATTTGTTGAATTAGAGTAATCTCTTTGGGTCTCTGTTCGTTGAATTAGCGTTGCGCACCAAAAGTTCGCGTTTGCTTTCGAGTCTTTCGACATTTCAGGCGCCCATGCTCGAGCTGCAACGATCAACTGTGAGATGGGCTCATCCGCGATTTCGAGTAGCGTTGCGAAACAAATTGTCACACGCGTTGTACTAGTATCAATTTTAAAACTTGATCAAATGCCTAGTTAATGTTGCGAATAAATAGTCGCGATTTAAAGTAATTCTAGAGACACCGATATAGAATTTTAGACGTCAGAGTTCTTTTCTTATTTAAATAGTATTTTTAATTTCCATTTGTTGAATTAGCGTTGCGCATCAAAAGGATCGCGTTTGTATTAGAATGATTCGATATTTCAGGCGCCCATGCTCCAGTTGCAACGATCAACTGTGAGATAAGAACATTCGCGATATAAGTAGCGTTGCGACACAAATTGTAACACGCGTTGTAATACTATAAATTTTCAAACTTGACTTAATGTCTAGTTAATGTTGCGAATAAATAGCCGCGATTTAAATTATATTTAGAAGAACCGATCTAGAATTTTAGACCTTGGAGTTTTAAATTTCTTATGTAATTGTAAGAATGGTAATACTTAATTTTGTAAGACTTTCAAAGTTCAACTTTACCAAATTGATACAATATGTTTGTCTAGAAATTGATATTTTTCAGGAAATTGATATTTTTTTCAGGAAATTGATATTTTTTTTCAGGAAATTGATATATTTGTCTTGAAATTGATATATTTGTCTTGAAATTGACATATTTGTCTTGAAATTGTTATTTATTTCAGGAAATTGCTATTTATTTCAGGAAATTGTTATTTATTTCAGAAAATTGTTATTTATTTCAGGAAATTGTTATTTATTTCAGGAAATTGTTATTTATTTCAGGAAATTGTTATTTATTTCAGGAAATTGTTATTTATTTCAGGAAATTGTTATTTATTTCAGGAAATTGTTATTTATTTCAAGAAATTGTTATTTATTTCAGGAAATTGATATTTATTTCAGGAAATTGATATTTATTTCAGGAAATTGTTATTTATTTCAGGAAATTGATATTTATTTCAGGAAATTGATATTTATTTCAGAAAATTGTTATTTATTTCAGGAAATTGTTATTTATTTCAGGAAATTGTTATTTATTTCAGGAAATTGTTATTTATTTCAGGAAATTGTTATTTATTTCAGGAAATTGATATTTATTTCAGAAAATTGTTATTTATTTCAGGAAATTGTTATTTATTTCAGGAAATTGTTATTTATTTCAGGAACTTGTTATTTATTTCAGGAAATTGATATTTATTTCAGGAAATTGTTATTTATTTCAGGAAATTGTTATTTATGTCAGGAAATTGTTATTTATTTCAGGAAATTGTTATTTATTTCAGGAAATTGTTATTTATTTCAGGAAATTGTTATTTATTTCAGGATATTGATATTTATTTCAGGAAATTGATATTTATTTCAGGTAATTGTTATTTATTTCAGGAAATTATTTATTTCAAGAAATTGTTATTTATTTCAGGAAATTGTTATTTATTTCAGGAAATTGTTATTTGTTTCAAGAAATTGTTATTTATTTCAGGAAATTGATATTTATTTCAGGAAATTGATATTTATTTCAGGAAATTGATATTTATTTCAGGAAATTGTTATTTATTTCAGGAAATTGTTATTTATTTCAGGAAATTGTTATTTATTTCAGGAAATTGTTATTTATTTCAGGAAATTGATATTTATTTCAGGAAATTGTTATTTATTTCAGGAAATTGTTATTTATGTCAGGAAATTGTTATTTATGTCAGGAAATTGTTATTTATGTCAGGAAATTGTTATTTTTTTCAGGAAATTGATATTTATTTCAGGAAATTATTTATTTCAGGAAATTGTTATTTATTTCAGGAAATTGATATTTATTTCAGGAAATTATTTATTTCAGGAAATTGTTATTTATTTCAGGAAATTTTTATTTATTTCAGGAAATTGTTATTTATTTCAGGAAATTGTTATTTATTTCAGGAAATTGTTATTTATTTCAGGAAATTGATATTTATTTCAGGAAATTGATATTTATTTCAGGAAATTGTTATTTATGTCAGGAAATTGTTATTTATGTCAGGAAATTGTTATTTATGTCAGGAAATTGTTATTTTTTTCAGGAAATTGATATTTATTTCAGGAAATTATTTATTTCAGGAAATTGTTATTTATTTCAGGAAATTGATATTTATTTCAGGAAATTATTTATTTCAGGAAATTGTTATTTATTTCAGGAAATTATTTATTTCAGGAAATTTTTATTTATTTCAGGAAATTGTTATTTATTTCAGGAAATTGTTATTTATTTCAGGAAATTGTTATTTATTTCAGGAAATTGATATTTATTTCAGGAAATTGATATTTATTTCAGGAAATTGATATTTATTTCAGGAAATTGTTATTTATTTCAGGAAATTGATAATTATTTCTAGAAATTGATATTTTTATCTTGAAATCAATATTGCTCGGATCGTAGTTCCCTCAGGGACTCACTCACGGGATGGGGCCCTTGAGTGGGTACGGGGACTCGCGTCCCCGGGGGCACCCGAATCGCCTATAGGTCGTTGCGTCCACAAATCATTAGATTTGGGCTCGATGTGGTTTCGATTTTGTTTCGACTGGTTTTCGATTTGGTGTCGATTTTGTTTCAACTGGTTTTCGATTCTGTTTCGATTTTCTTTCAATTGGTTTTCGATTCTGTTTCGATTTGGGTCGTTCATCTTGCTCTTGTTAGTCAGAACGAACGAAGAAAATTCATCTAAAGAAAAAAATTCATCGTACGAAGAAAATTCATCGAAAGAAGAGGATTCGTCGAACGAAGACTCCAGATTATTCTTATGTTAGTTTTAGTGCGAGCGTTAGTTATTAAGATTGGCAATCGTCGTTGTAATTATGTCGAGTAATTATTGCCGTAACTTGACTTTGCTCGCCTCGTTTTCTGACTCCGACACAGCCTTCTGCTGTGTCGGCCTTGCTTGCAGGTCCTGAGCTAGTCCAGTTTCGGTATCCGGCGTGAAGTCATTGAGAGGGATGTCTAAGAGACTCGTTCACTCGTCTTCTGACGATCCTCTGTGTTAACGTAATCCTGGGCACGCCATGTTCTCATGTCACCCAGTAGCGCCAGAAACCGTTTGAGCGCATCTCTTTGCCATCTTTCTTGGTGATGGAGTGGCGGGTATCGGGCTGGTCGGCTCAGGACTTGTAAGCACTGAACGCGTCGCGTCACCCTTGAACCAGAGCCTTCTGCTCTGGTTCGATCTTGTTTCTCTCTTTGAAAGAATCAGAGCCTTCCGCCTGATTCGCCCTTGGTCCCTCGTGGATCGGAGACTTCTTCTCCGATTCACTCTTTGCCCCGCAATAATTACTCGACATACGCTAAATGGAAAAGAAGTCTTTTCATGAAAAAGACTACTTCTCCATTTAGCGACCTGCGAAACTTAGTTTCTAAGAATCTTCGTTGTAAGAAAGGGAGGCAGAACGAAGGGAGACTTCGTTCTGACTCCCTTTCGGGTCTCTTGTGCAGCAACCTCCTCGTGGTGAGATCTGGGCAATCGATATTATCCACAATTCGCAAGATATTATAACTTGTAAATTGTAGTATCTTGCATGTAGTGGATAATATCGAGCTAATAGCTGCACATTTAGAATTTGCGTAAATATGTATTTTATACTAGAATGTAAGACTTAATAATTTCTTCGTTTTCCTTTGTTCAAGTATTCCAGCTTCAGAATTTTTTTTCAATTAATAATAGAAATACGGAATTTCAATTTCAGAATACATGTACCTGCAACAAACACCTCCATTATTAATTTTTGGATTCGTAATTGGAATGTGCTCCTGAACTTTCAAAGACCAACATTCTCTAATTGATATTTTTGTCTTGAAATTGATATTCCTCCGATCGGAGTTCCCTCAGGGGCTCACTCACGGGATGGGGCCCGTGAGTGGGTACGGGGACTCGCGTCCCCGGGGCCACCCGAATCGCCTATAGGTCGTTGCGTCCACAAATCATTAGATTTGGGCTCGATGTGGTTTCGATTCTGTTTCGACTGGTTTTTCATTTGGTGTCGATTTCGTATCATCTGGTTTTCGATTCTGTTTCGATTTTTTTTCAACAGCTTTTCCATTTGGAGTCAATTTTGTTTCAGCTGGTTATCGATTATGTTCAAGAAAATTCATCTTGCGAAGAAAATTCATCGTACGTAGAAAATTCATCGTACGAAGAAAATTCATCGAAAGAAGAGGATTCGTCGAACGAAGACTCCAGATTATTCTTATGTTAGTTTTAGTGCGAGCGTTAGTTATTAAGATTGGCAATCGTCGTTGTAATTATGTCGAGTAATTATTGCCGTAACTTGACTTTGCTCGCCTCGTTTTCTGACTCCGACACAGCCTTCTGCTGTGTCGGCCTTGCTTGCAGGTCCTGAGCTAGTCCAGTTTCGGTATCCGGCGTGAAGTCATTGAGAGGGATGTCTAAGAGACTCGTTCACTCGTCTTCTGACGATCCTCTGTGTTAACGTAATCCTGGGCACGCCATGTTCTCATGTCACCCAGTAGCGCCAGAAACCGTTTGAGCGCATCTCTTTGCCATCTTTCTTGGTGATGGAGTGGCGGGTATCGGGCTGGTCGGCTCAGGACTTGTAAGCACTGAACGCGTCGCGTCACCCTTGAACCAGAGCCTTCTGCTCTGGTTCGATCTTGTTTCTCTCTTTGAAAGAATCAGAGCCTTCCGCCTGATTCGCCCTTGGTCCCTCGTGGATCGGAGACTTCTTCTCCGATTCACTCTTTGCCCCGCAATAATTACTCGACATACGCTAAATGGAAAAGAAGTCTTTTCATGAAAAAGACTACTTCTCCATTTAGCGACCTGCGAAACTTAGTTTCTAAGAATCTTCGTTGTAAGAAAGGGAGGCAGAACGAAGGGAGACTTCGTTCTGACTCCCTTTCGGGTCTCTTGTGCAGCAACCTCCTCGTGGTGAGACCTGGGCAATCGATATTATCCACAATTCGCAAGATATTATAACTTGTAAATTGTAGTATCTTGCATGTAGTGGATAATATCGAGCTAATAGCTGCACATTTAGAATTTGCGTAAATATGTATTTCATAGTAGAATGTAAGAGTTTTAATACTTTCTTCCTTTTTCTATGTCCCAGCTTCAACAATTATTTTCAATTAATAATCCAAATACTAAGTTTTCGTTTCAGAATACATGTAACTCTTGTTCTCGTGAGCGAGTGTTAAATAGATTTGCACTTATTTCGACATTGTAACATTATTTTATATTCAAATTAAATAATTGGTTGAAACTAGTTCTTATCCGGACTAAAAGTTAGTTCTGATTCATGTGTTAGAGGGGGTAAAAAGATGAGGCAGGATCTGTTCCATGTTGCCGCATCACGTTCGTACAAGAAGCTATCGATGCTCGCATCGAAATCGTTCGAACGGTTTCTATCACAAGCGATGAGATAAATGTTTTGTCCTGCTTTTCGAAGCTGTGGAAATTCAGAGACACGTTGCTTTTTAATCTAAACCACAATTTTTTTGCGTAATCATTTGAATATTCGATGACTTCTTCAAAAATCATTATCATTTTTTATGCGAATATAAAATTGTTAAAAATTTTGCAATTTTCAATTCGTGGTTTTTTTATTACATATATGTACACCTGATTATATGGATAAAAACCATGTTTACCAAAGCAATTTGCAGAACACACGTGTAGTTTTAATATTATTTCCATCATTTTTATATTATTAACAAATGTTAACTTATCAACATAACTAATTTGAATTTTAACACGAAATGTATTGTTTTCCGATATGAAAATGTTAAGAAATGTATAAACTTTCGCGACATGATAATTGTTGCAGTGTACACGAGCATGTGTAAACTGATATTCATATATTAAAAATTATGCAGATTAGAATACGTCGTCGAAAGCCTCAAATAAAATTCTTTCCTGAACTTCGAAGAAAACTTTTCCCCACAAATACAGTTTAACTTATCCGATTTGTGGCATGACTTATTTTCATCAAAAAAGCATTTGCAATCGACTCATAATGTTTCCATGGCAGAATTATGAACCATAATAAACATTTTATTGTTATTAATACGCGTTAGTGAAACCTTTGCATTGTTGTCTTCAAGAGGCTCACGTAGCGGCGACGTACGATATGGACGTGATTCAGCATCAGAGGCAACATTGTAACACACATTGTATTATAAATAAATCCAATTTTATTTATTATTAACATTATCATAATGGTAAGATCACCTATCGATTCAATATGTTTTTCTGATCAAAATAAGCCCAAATACGACATAAATCGGATTATCATGCAGCGTACATTGCACTGAACACTGCATGCGAAACATTTCCGACGACAAAATCTGTCTACAGAAGCCGACGGAATTTGAAAAGTCTCGAGCTCGATAAATATGATAGTGCTTCTACGTGACCACTAGTTGCTTACGCTATTTGTTGTTGCACAAAAAAATCATCGTAGCTAAATATGTATATATGTCTAATCGAATAAAACTGGGCGGTGAGTCGCAAAAAGACGTAAATAGGAATAATAAATCACGTTAATAAAACTTTAGCAAGAATTAATGACGCATGTTATTCAAAAAAAAATTTATATCTTTTCAGTAAAATATATTGTTTTCTACATATTGTATAATAAAGCAATGTTTCCTTGGACACAATAGAATTAAACTAATACAATAGATGAAAATTTGTATTGCTTTACATATAAATTATATAAAAATATTATAACGAAAATTTAATTTAATGAATTTAATAAATTTATGAAAATTTAATGAATTCTTATTTCTCTAGACATGAAAAGAATGCAAGTACTCATTTTAAAAATAGGGAAACACAAGAATAGTTAATATATGTGTAATGTGTACGCACTCAACAGCTGCATAGAATTTATATTAATCAAGTGTAAATAAGAAAGTAAACTACTGGTTGAAAGTGTATAAAATTATTGTAATATACATTCATTAGTGACACGAGTAATAAAAATAATGTTACGTATAGAAACCAAATTTATTTTACTACAATTCGTATTTTTGTAATACTTTCTTCATAAATATTATTTTCACCGTTCAAATACACGCGCTGTATGCATTCGTAGCCACCAAATCATGTTAAACACCCGTAGTAAAAATACAGTATACGGAATATTCAGTTCTTGCTAATACGCGTAAATTCGTGAACTATCGGTAATATTGAGCGCGACACCGAAATGGTACGGGGGCCACTATGGCCCCCCGAGGCCTAGACAGAAAAGCCCATAAGATGCAATGTCTGTATGTGTAGTCTTAAGTCTGTGAATTCAGTGTCACTGGCAAGTGGGCACAGTGGGGCACGGGAATAACGTGGAACTTACAGTGACCTGAAATACCACACTGCTGAAAGTTCCACAACCGACGACATATTTGTCGGTGGTTCCGCGCTCTCTACCTAAATTGCACATTCGTTCGTGAACCACGTAAGACTGCGTCAGTGGCGTAGGTAAATAGATTTAGTACCGCAGGTAATAAATAAATGTAGAATGCTGACATTACCCACACTGAAATTGTTTGGAAAAAAATTATTTTTTATTGTATAATTTCATAACGCCCTTATTGCTTTCTTATCTCCCTTATTGTTCACCATTGTAATCATTGTTTTATAATCGACGTATAGATGTAGGAAAAATGAAAGTAATTACTACGTAATATTCTAAAAAAGTATCGGAATTTTAAATTAATTTGAAAATTATTGCAGTATTTATAATATAATGATTCGTAAACGAAAAATATTCTGTAATAATCGTTATTTATTGTAATGGTTATTTATTGTTATTTATAATTCAAACAATTTTTAAATAAATACATTTTAATAATTTGTTTCTATATTCATTATTTAAATTATTATTTCAATACTAATTTATTGTTACAATAATTGTTTAAATAAATAAATTTTACAATGTATAGAAATTTGTTTCTACATTGACTGTTTGAATTATTATTTCAATAATTTGTTGTTAAAATAATTATTTAAATAAATAAATGTTTAATAAATACATAAACAATTATTTTAACAATAAATTATTATTGAAATAATAATTCAAACAGAGAATATAGAAACCAATTATAAAAATTTATTTATTTAAAAATTGTTTGAATTATGAATAACAATAAATAACTACATATTTAAATAGCTAAAATTTAAGTATTTAATTATTTAATAAATATATACGGACGAACACAATAAAGAATACAAAATGACAACCGAAACCGTAACCAATATAAACCAGAACCGATATTCTCGTAACAGTTATAACATCATTTCGGTTTTCATAAAAGGTTTCAATCCCTTCTTTCAATGCGTGTTATTTTAATGTATAACTAACATAAATCTACAAAACATATGTTTTAAATTTTCATTATGAGCACAAATAAGAAATTTTTGAAAAATGTCTTTTTTATTTTTGCATGTAACCTTATAAATTATAATTTTTGGAAAATCTTATTTGCATATCATTTCATAAACCAATGTGTTGAAAGATTGATAAGGCAGGTTTACTGGAATACGAAGTCAGCCTCTGAGAGGTGCCAACCTTCTAAAACAACTAGAGGTCTCAGTTATAAGTTTTTGGGCAAATAGAGCTACGTGTAGGGGCCACATGCGTTTCCCCGTGTTGCCGTGGCGCTGTCGCCGCCCGGTAACAACAGCACAAGTGAGTCGTCTCTCTAGCTACCGAGTTAGCCCAGAGCCGAAGGCGAATCGCTCTCACTTCCGTAGAAACTACTGTCCGATACACATGTATCGCGTATAAGCTCGTAGCGTCTTCCGACACCGCGTGTCGCGTATCATATCCAAATAAAGTTGCATTCTATTGTACGTGGTGTAAAATCATTTGGCGGATTTCCATAGCGGTAGTAGGCCGCAGTATTCCTTCGAGATACTCATAAAACCTACATACGGCTCTCACCAACGCCATCTGTAGGTACAGGACAGTACTTGTAGAGTAAAGAATAAACCAACCAAGTTATAAGTTTTAGTTTGGCACGCCTGTGCCATACTGTAGTCACCCCCTTTTTATTTCAAACTGATCTCACTTGTAAACTCTACAGCATACAGTTAACACGCACATTCTATCCTTCAGTATTCAGTACTTTAATAAACTTTATATCTATTCGTTAAACATACATCTCTGCGAATCATTTATTTTCCACCTGAAATTACAACACAATGCTTCTGATTGATTATACAAATTCCAGTCGTTTGGTACAATTATAAAAAAGTTATTCCGTTTTAAAGGGCGTTCGAATACTTTCGTGGCTCACTGTACATATTAGGGTGGCACTTACTTTCGACATATGAATTTTTTCAGATACATCTTTTGCACGAAGTGTAAAATGTGACCAAACTGTGTCAATATTTTACGTTATTAATCGAACTTGCTCAAACATTGCGACGAAGTGATACTTCGCGCCAGCGAACCATTCGTTCCGCGAGATGGCCACCGCTACGCGCCCGTTCCCGCAAGCAAACAAAGCCTGCGGTCGGTACTAGAGCGCTCCCCACCACTCGACCGCGGAGCCTTGTGCCACGGCCGCGAGATGTCCACCACGACGTGGCAGATTCTCGCGGCTGAAAATAAGACGCGACGTAGATATGAAGTGGGCAGTACCAGCCAGGAGGGGAGTCGAGAGCAGCTCCTTTCAGGGCTAGTTGGTCCAACGCAGTCATACGCCCTATAAGACTCCCCAGCGAAGGACCTCGGGTCCCAACCGCCGCCGCCGCCGCCGCCGCCGCCTTCGTCGCAGCCGTTCCTCCAGCGCCTCCCCCTCGAAGGCGCCAGATCCATCTGGCGGCCTAGAGGACGAGTCAGGCGAGGGACGACTCCCGACGAACACCGTCGTCAACCCCACCGGACCCAGCCGTCTCTCCGCCGTCTCCCCACCCCCCTCGAAAGCGCCAGGTCCATCTGGCCGTTTAGAGGAAGGGACGGACGAGACCCGGCTTCCGTCGACACCGCCGTATCGCGTCCGCCTCGCGTCCTGTACAGCGTCCGCATCACTCCTGTGACGCGACCGCACCGCGTCCGGTACCGCGTTCCATACCGCGCCCGTATCACTCCTGTAACGTGACCGTATCACGCCGTTCCACGTTCCGATAGAATTAAGTAACGTATAAAGGTTTGCCACCCGTGTCAGGGGAGTCCTCACAGTCGTATTAATTTGTTCTAGACCACGAGGAACGTAACACCGGAGGAGTGCCCGGCGACATCGGGCACCACAACCTTCAATAAAGATTTAGATTATTAAAATCGTCTCATTCGTTTGCGACCTGCCTAGCCTCGAGCCCCTTCCTGCGACCCTGGACACCCTGATCTTCGGCACAGAGGGCTCCGTCGCGATCCGTCACAACCTCGCGACTGCCGACCGTTACAACATTTTTGAGACATGTTTGATACTGTTCGATACTGTTCATAAATGGTTGGTTACTTAAATCCTCCTTATGAAGTATGGACTGTATTCAGATACATCTTCTGCACGAAGTGTAAAATGTGACCAAACAGTGTCAATATTTTATGTTATTAAACAAACTTGCTCAAACATTTTTGAGACATGTTTGATACTGTTCGATACTGTTCTTTTCTTCATTTCTCTATTCTTCTTTTCTTCTTTTCTCTATTCTTCTATTCTTCTTTTCTTTCTTTCTTCCCTTCTTCTTTTCTCTGTCCTTCTTTTCTCTTTTCTTCATTTATTCCTTTCTTCTTTTCTCCTTTCTTCCTTTCTTCCTTTCTCCATCCCTCCTTTCTCCTTTCTTCCTTTCTTCCTTTCTTCTTTTCTTCTTTTCTTCTTTTCTTCTTTTCTTCTTTTCTTCTTTTCTTCTTTTCTTCTTTTCTTCTTTTCTTCTTTTCTTCTTTTCTTCTTTTCTTCTTTTCTTCTTTTCTTCTTTTCTTCTTTTCTTCTTTTCTTCTTTTCTTCTTTTCTCTTTCCATCTTTTCTTCTTTTCTCTTTTCTTCTTTTATTCTTTTATTCTTTTATTCCTTTATTCCTTTCTTAGTTTCTTCATTTATTCTTTCATTCCTTTATTCCTTTCTTAGTTTCTTCTTTTATTCTTTTATTCCTTTATTCCTTTATTCTTTTATTCCTTCATTCTTTTATTCCTTCATTCTTTTATTCCTTCATTCTTTTATTCCTTTTTATTGATTTTTATTCCTATTTATTCCTTTTTATTGCTTTTTATTCCTTTTTATTGCTTTTTATTCCTTTTTATTCCTTTTTTATTCCTTTTTATTCCTTTTTATTCCTTTTTTATTCCTTTTTATTCCTTTTTTATTCCTTTTTATTCCTTTTTAATCCTTTTTATTCCTTTTTATTCCTTTTTATTCCTTTTTACTCCTTTTTATTCCTTTTTTATTCCTTTTTATTCCTTTTTTATTCCTTTTTATTCCTTTTTATTCCTTTTTAATCCTTTTTATTCCTTTTTATTCCTTTTTATTCCTTTTTATTCCTTTTTAATCCTTTTTATTCCTTTTTATTCCTTTTTATTCCTTTTTATTCCTTTTTATTCCTTTTTATTCCTCTTTATTGCTTTTTATTGCTTTTTATTCCTTTTTATTCCTTTTTATTCCTTTTTATTGCTTTTTATTGCTTTTTATTCCTTTTTATTCCTTTTTATTCCTTTATTATTCCTTTTTATTCCTTTTTATTCCTTTTTATTCCTTTTTATTCCTTTTTAATCCTTTTTATTCCTTTTTATTCCTTTTTATTCCTTTTTTTTCCTTTTTATTCCTTTTTATTCCCTTTTTTTCCTTTTTATTCCTTTTTAATCCTTTTTATTCCTTTTTATTCGTTTTTATTCCTTTTTATTCCTTTTTAATCCTTTTTATTCCTTTTTATTCGTTTTTATTCCTTTTTATTCCTTTTTATTCCTTTTTATTCCTTTTTATTCCTTTTTATTCCTTTTTATACATTTTTTTTTCCTTTTTATTCCTTTTTATTCCTTTTTATTCCTTTTTATTCCTTTTTTATTCCTTTTTATTCCTTTTTATTCCTTTTTATTCCTTTTTATTCCTTTTTTTCCCTTCTTATTCCTTTTTATTCCTTTTTATTCCTTTTTATTCCTTTTTATTCCTTTTTATTCCTTTTTATTCCTTTTTATTCCTTTTTATTCCTTTTTATTCCTTTTTATTCCTTTTTATTCCTTTTTATTCCTTTTTATTCCTTTTTAATCCTTTTTATTCCTTTTTATTCCTTTTTATTCCTTTTTATTCCTTTTTATTCCTTTTTATTCCTTTTTATTCCTTTTTATTCCTTTTTATTCCTTTTTATTCCTTTTTATTCCTCTTTATTGCTTTTTATTGCTTTTTATTCCTTTTTATTCCTTTTTATTCCTTTATTATTCCTTTTTATTCCTTTTTATTCCTTTTTATTCCTTTTTATTCCTTTTTATTCCTTTTTATTCCTTTTTATTCCTTTTTAATCCTTTTTATTCCTTTTTATTCCTTTTTATTCCTTTTTTTTCCTTCTTATTCCTTTTTATTCCTTTTTATTCCTTTTTATTCCTTTTTAATCCTTTTTATTCCTTTTTATTCCTTTTTATTCCTTTTTATTGCTTTTTATTCCTCTTTATTGCTTTTTATTGCTTTTTATTCCTTTTTATTCCTTTTTATTCCTTTATTATTCCTTTTTATTCCTTTTTATTCCTTTTTATTCCTTTTTAATCCTTTTTATTCCTTTTTATTCCTTTTTATTCCTTTTTATTCCTTTTTTTTCCTTTTTATTCCTTTTTATTCCCTGTTTTTCCTTTTTATTCCTTTTTAATCCTTTTTATTCCTTTTTATTCGTTTTTATTCGTTTTTATTCCTTTATTATTCCTTTTTATTCCTTTTTTTTCCTTCTTATTCCTTTTTATTCCTTTTTATTCCTTTTTATTCCTCTTTATTGCTTTTTATTGCTTTTTATTCCTTTTTATTCCTTTTTATTCCTCTTTATTGCTTTTTTATTGCTTTTTTATTCCTTTTTATTCCTTTTTATTCCTTTATTATTCCTTTTTATTCCTTTTTATTCCTTTTTATTCCTTTTTATTCCTTTTTATTCCTTTTTTATTCCTTTTTATTCCTTTTTATTCCTTTTTATTCCTTTTTATTCCTTTTTTTTCCTTCTTATTCCTTTTTTATTCCTTTTTATTCCTTTTTATTCCTTTTTATTCCTTTTTTATTCCTTTTTATTCCTTTTTATTCCTTTTTATTCCTTTTTATTCCTTTTTATTCCTTTTTATTCCTTTTTATTCCTTTTTATTCCTTTTTATTCCTTTTTATTCCTTTTTATTCCTTTTTATTCCTCTTTATTGCTTTTTATTGCTTTTTTATTCCTTTTTATTCCTTTTTTATTCTTTATTATTCCTTTTTATTACTTTTTATTCCTTTTTATTCCTTTTTATTCCTTTATTATTCCTTTTTATTACTTTTTATTCCTTTTTATTCTTTTTATTCCTTTTTATTCCTTTTTATTCCTTTTTATTCTTTTTATTCCTTTTTAATCCTTTTTATTCCTTTTTATTCCTTTTTTTCCTTTTT